>JASUAD010000001.1:112735588-115235588 GCA_037013555.1 Sextonia rubra | reverse complement strand
AGCTTGAGACACAACAAAGAACCAGCAAATGTCTTCTATTGCACTTACTCCTCTTCATCCCTTACTAAGAGGAAGTTGGTAATGCTCTTCGACGAAGCCCAATATCATACGGTACTACGCTCGCGAGCCTCCGAAAAGTCAGTCGGGATAGCCACTGATGAGGAGACTTCGGTCGAAGTATCATGTGTGTAGGATTATTTGTGCCTGATAGTCCGAAGTATCAGGGATCATTCGTCCCTGATACTTTGGTCGAAGCATCATGTGTGTAGGATTATCATGGGTCGAAGGATCAAGGATCATTCGTCCCTGATAGTTTGAAACAAGCACAGTCGATCCTGGCCAGTAAGTCCCGGTATCATGCAGTGCTTCGCTCATGGACCTCAGGACAACCGACCAACAGGTAGGCCAACCCGGAGACTCTAATAGAAGCATCGCATGAGAAGAGCAAGGCCATGAAAAAGCATACCGTGCAGAGGTGTGGTACTAATCAGCAAACTGTGGATAGGAGAGTATTGGCCAATGCGCAAGCCGCCATGGCCATTGCCTGCGAAGTGATATCACAAGTGGCAATAAGTGGCCAGCGAATTCTGGCCACATCAACGGACATGTTGCCACAAACCCCTACTCGCCTGGCTGAAATTGAGGGCAGGAGGGTTCTGGAAGACTGGAAACCTTCGACTAAAGGCTTGCAAAGGCATCGGAGGGCTCTCCTGTTCAGGGACAGGTGCAGATCCCCGTAGAGCCAAGAGGATGCACGTTATGAAGTAGTCACTAATGAGGAGATTAAAAAACTGGGAGAGGAGAAAAAAAAAAAAAAGAAAAAGAGGATTGCCCCATGTAGACCTGGTTGGGCATTCCCTGACAACGAGAGCCGCCTAAGTCTCGTCCAAAATGGAAGGAACGGCCCACCCTAACCAACTCCTTTTAAGCATCCCAAGAGGAGGACATCCCAAAGGGCGACAAGGCTGACAAGAAACAGAAAAGTAAGATTCGTCGTGGGTGTGGTAAGGATCTCCCTTCTTCATGGCCTTGTAACGACGGAATCGCCACTAGCGAAGAAACAGAATGAAAAGGAGGCAAGCTGAAAAGGCCCTAGCACGGTATCTCGATGAACAAACTACCATGCTCCACCTGCTCATAAGGAGTGTAATCATGATCCTTGAGAAAGATTTGGAAGAGGCGCGACAAAGGAAATCGCCCCTCAAAAAGGTGACTGGAAGCTGGGTGCAGAAACCACTATTTCCGACGAGGCAAGGGTGGTAATAATCAATATTGCAGAGGAATACCTCCAAAATCGACTCAAAAGGCAAGAGGAACAAATTAGCTCACCGCTCGAGATTATACCCCAGGAAGGAAAGATGGCGAGAATAAGTGGCCGGGTCTGATGAAGGAATGGCAAAAGAACCACACCAGAGCAGGATAAGGAACCACACCCCGGCCTAGCAGGGAAGGTGGGGGACGGCTCCATAGGATAGCTAGTGGCCTCCAGGGCCAAAGTCCAAAGGGGTCCATCGCATCAAGGCGGAAGAAGGCGGATATCACCCCACCAAAGGAAAACCATACCCTGAGTGGATGGAAGGGGTCTTATTCCTAAAAAATGTTCCGATGTCCTAATATACCAATGTTCAATGGAAGAGGACCCACCCTCCAGCATCTCTGGCATTTCTCTATGAGAACCTGGAAAACGACACACAAAGAATCATGTTGTTCGCTAGCATCCTAGTGGGGAATGCTTTCAAGTGGTTCCAAGGTCTACCGAAGAATTCCATTCAAACGTTCTAAGATTTAAAAGCTGTGTTTACAGTATAGTTCCAAGTAAATGCTTCACCCACCACATCGAAAGTGCTGCTAGAGACCCTCTCAGGTAAGGGAGAATCGGTTCAGGACTATCTCAATCGATGGAGGAACCTTTCAATGAAATGTCGGGAGGTGAATAAAAAAACCATCTTTGACATCCGCGTTCGTAACATGAGGGTTGAATTCCAACAATTCTTCATAACTGTGAAATCCATTTCATTCGCACAAGTTTTCGAGGTCGCAACAAGTGTGGAAGCATTTATGAAGAGAGAAAAGAAAGAAACAAAGCCCCGGCAATTCTCATTCGGGTCTCCCGCCTCCTCCTCCCCAGCTAAAAGAAAAGAATCAATGGCAGTGGCATCTCCCCATTTCGATAAAAGGAGGAACGGGGGCATGGCGCTAACCCAGACAGCCCATGAAGGGAAGAAAGCGCCTTCTCAATAAAACCGAAAGTATGACTTTATGGACGATGAAATGGAAGGAATCTACGAGGAAATACCGCTAGAGTCAGGAAAGATACAACCCCTTCCGCCAAAGCGGTTCGAAGAGGTTGGATGGATAGACGACCCCAAATAATGCAGACATCACTAAATCGGCAGTCACAAACCTAGCAAATGCAATACACTAAAAAGAACATTTCAAGATGTAGTGGACGCTGGGGTCCTAACCTTCAAAGAGGAAGAAACCCGAGAGCTGCCCACATTGTCTCCATCTCCTTTGGGAGCAAGGAGCCAGTCTCAATAAGTTTACAAGAGGAAACCAAGGTAACTCTACGGATGATCGAGATGAGGCTGGTAAGCCTAGAAAAAGGCCAATGAATGGAGGAAGGAGCGGCGAAGAGCTGTAACACTAAATCTGACAGTCAAGAAAATCCAGAATCACCTGAGCGCAAAAAATCTCTCCCTACTCGCTCAGGGATAAAATATGCAAAAGACTATTCCCACGTCTCTAGGCTCGGTAGAAGCACCTGCGCAACTCGAAGGGAGGACCAATGTGGTAGACCCAGTCCTCTCGCATGATGTGGTGGACCACTTATCTTGGGTCCTAACCAAGTTGTCCCTGATGAACTTCCTAAGAATAGACCAAGGAGCTTGAAACGCATTGCTGTGGAAGTTTACCAGATAAAACGGAGAGACACCGGAGTCTAGGTCTGCCAAATGCCTACTCCCCCTGTTGAAAGAAGAAGTCCCCGATCACTTCTTCCCTGGAGGATCGCTTGTTGGGAGAATACAAACACACTAAACCTCTATACTATACCGGCTATATCGGCGGGCTTCACTTTAAAGTAAGGAAAGTCCTTGCTTTAGGCCCCCTAAAAATAAGGGCCCAAAAAAGTGTTATCCTTGACACTAATTTTTAGGAAAGAAATGGTAGTTAAATCTCTACTTTCTCTATTGACAAATCAATCCTTTTAAATAGGATCTTCTTATTTTATAATAAAATCTAAATGAAGTCAATGGTTAAGAAATCATGTTCAATGGGCCCCTCTTAATCTTCAAAGATGACCATGCATCTCAACTAACAGAATTAATTGTATCCTCTCTCTCTCTTATGGAGCTTCTCACCCTTGGAACATCAAGATTTAAATGTCTCTCCCTCTCTCTCTCCAACCTAACTAATTGATTTAAGATTAAATACTCATTCCTCCCCATAAATGATATCTTTTGGTCTTCTCTTTTCTCATTAGACGGTTAGATAAGGTTAGAAACTGCCTTTTTGAAGGAAAACTTTTTTAGAATTTATTTGTTTTCACTTCATAGAAATAAAGCCCCATAATAGTAATTAAAACAATGATATCTTTTTTTAAATTCTGAAAAAAAGACAGCCATCATCCTATTTATTTCTCCCCAAAGGCCTCAAAATAGTAATTAAAGCAATTGCCATTTTTCACATTTTAAAAAAAGAAAAAAAATGTTATCTTTTCACTTCTTCAAATCTCATTTTTTTTATTAATGTTTTTTGTTATCAATCATCAATGGGGCCAACTATCCCATCACCATAAAATGTGAAATACAATAACTTAGTTAGTAATTTTGAATAACGAAAAGCGAGAAAAACATATTTTAAATAAACTATTTATAATAATATTAAGAAATAAAAAAAATCTCATTTAGTATTTTTGCTTTAGGCCTCAATTTATCTCAAGCCGGCCCTGCCAAAATGTCAAGGTATCCCAAATAGGGATAGACCTCATGTGTGAGTAAGTGTTGTGTCCTCATATGTGCGAGTTTTTATTACCTTGCGTATGTAAGTTAGTGTATCTATTTTGGTCCTAGCCTCTCAGCTAGATTACAAAAAAAAAAAAAAAAAAACTCGTACTGTGTGGCCCCACATTTGTCCCACTAACCTCGACGTCACACTAATCAGATCAATATTGCAAAATGTACACATGGTTAGTCTAATGGTGTAAATTAATTTACAAGAAGTGGACGATTAAGGCTGTAAATAATTGGGTCAAGGAGCGGCTGTAAATAATTGGGTCAAGTGGGCTCCTCAACATCTTCAAACTTACGGTTAACTATTTTTATTTGTACACTCCATATATGGAGAGGAATATGTATACACTTTAACTTATATGAACCATTTTTGTGGAATGAAAGTGCATTTTGAGGATTGTTTGACTTGAGAACAGTTTTATAAGGTACTTTTGTGGGTAAGCAACCTTAATGTTAGCCAAGTGGGTCCAAATTAAATTGGGTACATTGTCTTGAGTGGTTTTCCTACTTGTATTAAAACTTTGCTGTTTACTGACAGTAGTCTTCTAATAGTAGGAAGACTTTTAGTTTACTAAGAATAGAATTTTTTGGGGACTAATGAAGTAGAAATTATTTATATGATGTAATTTGTAATGCCAAACAGAGGGTGAGACTCCAAGGTTGTGGATTCATAAATTGGAAGAGAACCTAATGGAAATTGATTTTCCATGGACATAGGTATCTTTGCCAAACCACGTAAATCTCGTCTCCTTGTGTAATTGTTTATTGATCTTAATTGTTCACGCACACACGCACACAACGGTGTTGTCATATCCATAACACTTAACGCTTATCGCACAGCTATATTGTTTCTTCCGAAGTAGGACACATTTAAATGTCCACTGGGGCCTATTCCTTTTCAACTCCATTGAACTTGATAATTACCATGAATATATTATCGGGTCACTTTTTCAGGAACCAACATAAGCAATTTTTCACAAAGAAAAAAAATAAGGAGTTAGGAAAAAGGGAAGTTTAAAAAAAACCTCTGAAAAGGGGAGGTTGGTTTTTCAGATTTAGTTTTCTTTTAGATTTCTTGTTCTCTACAGTAAAGAGAAAAAGAAGAGAGAAGAAAATGCAGAAAAATGCTGTAAAATTGGGGGAAGAGGAAGATGGATGCTTGAGTGCTTCTTGGGGACTAGTAGCCAAGAGGTAAGTGTTCTCCACCAACTCTTGTAATTGCATCTCTCTCATTATTTGATAGCGGAAACTTTTGTCATTTATTGGCTGTGTATATTTTCCCAATTTTGGAAATTAACCACGTTAAATTAAAAAAATTACTGTTGTGATGGTGATTTTTATTTGCATTATATATATTGTTATAGCTTCTGGATTGGGATCTTGACAATACACAAAATTGTTTGGTTTATAGTTTGAGCATTCATATAGACCATATTGAGAAAGTGAGTGTACATGAAACCTTCTACTATTCTCCTAGATCTCTCTGTGTTCAATTTTTTTTTTTTTTAATCGTGTGCTACGAGTACGTTGTTCATGCTTATATTGCATGGATACAAATCTGAATACAACATCTATAAAAGGTTTATTTATTATTCAAGTGAAAGTTAAGTATCAATGAAGTGAAGGAAGTAAAGGAGAGTAGTTCTCCGTTCTTCTTTTATTCTCTTACATTACTTGATAAGTTGTTCGTACTTGCGAGATTTTTTGCATTGCTCACCATTTTAATACCAAATGTTTGGAGTATATGAATATCTCAAACTTCAAACATCAATGACAATCTAATTGTACCACATTAAATACTTAAATGCCACTAAATGAAAATATCACTAGCTACCAATCCAAACAAGTTAGCAACTTCCTTCCACAACATAACAAGCAAAAGTTCAATGCAGTCAAGAGAATACCACTTGAGCAAATGGGGATGCTCTCTCAATCAGGCTGAGTCTTCTGTATATAGTAGTAAAATCACGTGCACTTGAGGTCGCAATCATCAATTTCTCTAAAGTCTTTGTCTCCTGAAGGAAAAATTCTACCGTCTCTATGGCATTCTCAGTCGCCACAAAGTCATTCACTATTATGGTCTTCAAATGATTCCCCAGACAGTAGAAAGGTCTCCGTAATTCCCAGAACAACTTACCATCGCTGACTAGCTCATACGGATAAACATAACCCTTGAAATTATTAAAATAAAAGCAAGTGTATCAGGAAATACTTGTGTGCAAACTTAGCAGCGTGAATGAACTTATTTAGGGGGTTGTGTTCTGGGAAGAGGTACCTCCAATGGCAAAAATCTAGGCCCTTTTAGACCCATTTTGTTTGATGCATATCATGGGAGGGCAGTATGAAGGGAAGGTCTCATTGTGTTTCCGACTTTAGGAAAAAAGGGGTTCAATCAAATTATCAGAATCATTAATTCAGGAGCCTTAAAGTTCAATGGTTTTATAAGTTAATATTTTTATGAACTTGAATCCAATGTCGAGTATCATTCAATTCAATGTCAAATTAGGGTGAATGCTAAATATTCATACAATGATACTGAGTGGGCAATGGATTTATCATACCCCATGTGCCGTAAAGAAGTTACCTCTCACCATCCTTGCACCTCTCAGCAGAAACAAACCCATATTTAAAACAGTACCAATGCAAAGATAAATTTAAATGTTTTCTTGGGAAATGAGAAAGAGACGGTTTACTTACGATTAGATTTCTTGTTTCTCCCATTTCAATTGATAGAGTCTCCAAAAGTGGACAACTGTCGAGCAAGAAAGCTATCCCCGGAAGTTCTCTAGTTTGCAGTCCAGTCTTCAGTACCAAATGCGTGATACTAAGCCAAGTTGGCAATCGAAATTGCTCCTCTCCACTGGGCAAAACCTTTCCATATAAATGCAGGCAAGAAGAAGGAAAAAATAAAAGGTTACAAAATGTTTTCAAGTCATATGCAGTAATTTTGAGCGACCATTAGAAATATCTATGTATTATTGCATTGTAGTACGTAAATATAATTTTGGGATTTTTGTTTGGTATGGTCTGATTTTATAAACAAAAAACTGATTATTCCAACAGATATTTCACTAATTAAATAAGGTTCAATTCTGATAATATGTTTTATAAGTAAGAATCAAATCAGGTATTTCGTGTTGCTCTTGTATTGAGTGTACATTGAGTTACTCTTTTTGCAGACACATAAACATGGCACATTTGCCAAACCATTGATAATTCAGTGGTAAGTTACCTTAAACTTACAGTAAACACTAAATCCTTGTCCTTGCATATTGAATACAACAGTCTTATACTAGTTAGTAGTTACCAAATATAAACAGGTAAATATGCGCACTCATGCACAATGAGAAATTAGGATCAAGAGTATCAAATATTAACCTAAGTTTTACAATAAATGAAGGAGTTTCTTTTTTATTTTTGGTAACCCAGCTTAGGGGGCTGAGACCCAAGAAAGAGCCCAACACACCCAAAAAAAAGCCAACCACATGCGAGAGGAGACACCGCATTTAGTGTAGGATTTGCGACAAAAATTATACAGTATGTCGGGCATGTGAGATCGATGTTGTAGGTGCACTTCACATTAAGGTGACCATTAGAATAACTCTTCTTTAAAGATGGTGTGATAAGGAAAGAGGCCTCAAGTCATCCATGGCCCAGCCCATAATGGGTCATAATGGACCGACCGAGACCCCGAAACGTTCATAAAGACCAACTCATTTAAAGGAGTTTGAATAATATTACAAAACCAACTCATAGTATTCCAAGGAGGTTTTACAAAGAGATCATGGACCCATTTGGTAAACTAAGAGGAATTCTCTCTCTAGAGGACTCCTTCTATGCCTGGAACCATGCTATTCTCTTTGAGAATTTTTATGGGAGGAGTCATTACATCCCAAGTTTGGGAAATGCCTAGGATTCATTCTGAGGTGCTCTCTTGACTCTATGGATTTGTAAAATACTATGAGAGGAGGTGGAGACTAAGAAATCAATGGAAGAGAAGATTTTTTTTTATGAGTTGCGAGGATTTGAATAATCCTCTCTCTCACTTTTCCTCTCTACAACCAAAAGTGGATTTTCTTTGCAATTGAAGAAAATCAAAGAGGATTCCCTTTGGAGGAGGGCATGTTTAGATACCATCCTCCGAAAGGAATCCTCCCTGATTTTCCTCCATTAAAAAGAAAACCCACATTTCGGTAAAGAGAGGAAAAGGGAAGGGGGATTGTCTAAATCCTTCCAATACATCAAAAATTCTCTCTTCCATTGATTTCTCTGTCTCCACCTCTCCACATCGAACTGAGAAAATCCACAAAAATAAAGAAGTAATTGTGAATGAATCTGGTTTTTCCCAATACTCAGATGCAATGATTCCTTTTCTAAAAATTCCTGAGGGCGTGTTTGGTAGCAAGATTATCGAAGAAAGGAAACATGATTTGTAAGGTATCTATCAATATCCATGTTTAGTGCTAACAAATCTCCAATGATTTTGGCATAATCAAATCCTCACTTCTTATAATTCCCAGATTCTACCTCCTTCTATTGGATTTTCAAATCATCTCAACCAAAAGAAGGAACACGAGAGGCTAAATCCTCGCCCGAAAAATAATGGTGCTCATGGGCCGAGCCAGTGCGCCTTAGGCTTGGCTTGGATAGGTAATTAGGGCCCATTTTAATAATTGGGCCAAGCTTGGATTAAGTTATAAAATGGCCAAAGCTTGGCCTGGCCCTTATAAGGAATGCACGTAATTTAATTTAAGTAGTACAAACAATTACTAAAATAGCCATAAAGTTGATAAAAAGTCCAATTCAGCTCAGCCTGATTGATCAAATAGGCGAGCTCAGGCCAAACTTTTATGGCCCGTGTTAGGCTTAGCCCAGCTTGTGCCAGTGTTTTTAAAGTCGGACCTGGCTTGGATATGCCTTAACCTAGCCTAGCCGGACCCATGAACACCTCTACCAAAAGAATACACACGGCCTATGAAAATTCTCAATCACTTCACAGTTTTGCCAAAAGTAGAACATAAGAAATTCTCAGCTATAAAATCCTTAGTGAGGGTTTTCATTTTCTAAGGGTAGTGAAGAATTCGTGGAACCTCACCTGTTACCAAGCATGCCCTTAGAGTAAATAGTCTGGTTCCAAAGAAATGAAGGAATCCTCTAGATGTAGAATTCCTCTTAGTTTACCAAACATTCCTAGAGTTTCAAGAGGAGAAGGAATCCTAAAGCCCTAGGACACCCAAGCCATTTGTATAAGTTCATCCATTAAGCCCAACCTATTAACCACAAAAACCACAAGCCTAGCTTCTTAGCCATTTTGCACTGTTGTTTCCAAAACTGGACTCTCTGCTTTCTAAAACAACCGCATTTCTCTGCACACTTTATATGTCTGCATGACCATAAACGAGGTCAATTATTCAACATTTATAGAGTAGGAAAATAGTATGAGATATATCTTCTCCTTTCACCACTAGAATTTAATGGTTTTGTCCCCTCAATTGCATAGTATTTCCTCCTTTTTTGACTAGCATTGCTGGAATTAACATCCTTCTTCTATCTCCTTCATCACTAAAATCATTAGAATCCTCATCTAATCTAAGCATATTGGATTCCATCTTTGGCTTTGGTTTTTTATATCAATTGTTCAATCTTATCAATAGTGATACAAATTCTTGCCTTAATCAACTTAGGTCATTCGTTTCTATGAAACTCAATTCAACAAACTTTCTGAATATGGAGGATGCGGATTCTTTCATTGGTCATAAGCATTGGCTTTGCTAATTACCACGACAATGATGCCCCCTCCAGGCATAATCATAGACGAAAAGGTATGGAAATAAAATACCCTAGTTACATTCCATGGGAGATGTTGGGAGTAGTAGAAGGACAAAAGTAATACTGTGGTAACATGAAATGTTAACACAAAGTATTTACATCCTAATGTGTCAACATTACGATTGACTACCATTCCACTTCGTGAATGCGTAGCCATTTACTTCAACCAATTGTGGTATTGATACATCAATATATAAATGCTTTGTATCAACATTTCATGTCACCATAGCATTACACTAAATGGCAAATACATCAACCCAATGGCGAATACGTAATGTGCATGTAAAAGTAATATGAGCTCCGTCTCTACTAAATGTCTATTTTTTTCTCATTTTGTTTTGGTGTCCATGGACATGTCCTGGATGTAAAGAATCAATGATATGGTTTAGCCCATTGAAGCACACTTGTCGGATGGTGATTACACCTATGGCAAATACATCAACCCAGTGGCGAATACGTAAATGTGCATGTAAAAGTAATGTGAGCTTCGTCTCCACTAAATGTATGTGTTTTCTCATTTGCTTTGGTGTCCATGGACGCAATAGTTGCCTTTGAATCCCATAAGATTCAAGATGTGAAACAAATTGCTTAGAACTGGATTCATCACCATGATCGCTTTGAAGAGTCTTGAACTTGCAATCAATTGATTTTCAACAAGTTTTTGAAATTTCACAAAGCATTCATAGCAATTTGACTTTTACTTTAAAGGATAAATCCAAGTAAAACGAGAGAAGGCATCCACAAACATAGCATAGTATTTAAAGCATTCAAGCAACAAAACCAGTGCAACTCCCCACAAATCACAAAGTATCTTTTGAAAAGGGAAATCAGATATAAGAATCACCTCCTCCTTGTTTTCCTCTTTCTTTCAATACAAACTTGCCTAAAAAAACAAAAAAAAAAAAAGGTGCCTTACATATGAATTTCAATCCAATTTTTCATCCTCAAACAAAGAACTTTGAAATTGCATGTCGCTTCACCATAATAAGAAAGTTTCTTTTCGAATGTTGGTGATACGGATCATACCTTCTGATGCTTAACTTGCTGACATTTTTACAAAGCCCCTTCTTCGTGCTATATTACGTCAATTGAAGTCCAAGTTGGAGGTTCTCTCTCGACCACCCTCCAACTTGAGGGGGAATGATATAGTTCAAGACTTTTCACAAAAGAAGTTAATAACTGAGTTTTCTTAGTTCCAAAAAGGGGGTTTCTTGTAAATTCCTTTTCATATAACTCCCTTTGTGTATTTTCCCATTTTATAGAAATGCTACATTTCTAGGGTTTTCGAGCTGATGAGTGGAACCCCTTCTTCATCTCATCCACCTTTGTTGTGCCATATATGTGATCCTTCTCAGCACTGAGATCTTTCTAGGTCCTTATCAGGAGGCATTGAAAACTAAACTTAAGAGTTTGTATCGACTCGTAGAGTTTTTGAAACTTTTGGGGGGTTTTTGACTCTTCATGCTCTGGGTTGAGATTTTATCCCACTTAACTGATAAGAGTAGAAGAAATTGATCCAAGACATTAAAGTTAGTAGGAAAGCACCAAATATATATCATTTATTATTCATGAATGATAGTTTCATTTTTGTAGTGCTTCATTAAAGGGGAAAAAGATATTAAGGACCCTCTTGAGGACTACTGTTTAAGATGGCGACAAATATTCAATTTTAAGAATTCGACAGCCTATTTAGTAAATGAGCATGCCAAAATAGAAGAAATTCCTGACTACTATATCTTTTTTACCTAAATGGCAAAAGTATATATTGAAAGGGAAAAGGAACAAAGACTACATTGCCAACCTCTGAAATTACATTAAAAATAACTATATAACGCAAAAGGAGATTAAAACAAAAGAAAAAGAGAAGATAAAGAACATATAAAACCCAATAAATCAATCAAGTTTCTCGTGGAGTGGGGATGGAGAATTCCTAGAAATCCAAAAAGTAAGAAAAGTTGAGGACCTTGAAACTTCTTGGATATGTGCCTGAGCATCATGGGGGCTTGATCCAGTTAAAACTGTTTAGCTCTATTGATTGAGGGCTTCATATTTTTGAATTGATGATCATCCTATATTTCAAAATCTTGTATATATAAAGGAAGAAAACAACCCCAATACCTGCCATAGCAGCAGCATTACAGCCCCAAGAGATATTTGTCCATAGGGAGAAAGCAATGAAGAGCATCTGCCTTGGACTATCAGCAACTTGAATTACCCATTCCTTAACTTGGTTAAAAAGGGGCAAACAAAAAGAAATGGAGAGTGGTCTCTTCTTCGTTTAGGTGGAGATAACATCTAGAAAAAATTGGGATTCCAACTGACTTTGCCCAGTTGTCAATATGTGGTTTCTTTATTGGAGGTGCCAAGCAGAGCATGATAGGTTGGGTTGCATTAAATGACCACACACAAGGCCATGAATCCTTTACAAAAGCTCTAGATCTTACAACCTGCCAAGCTTCTTTTTAGATGGAGATTTCCATCATTTGTACTCTTCCAAGAAAGGAGTCATGGAAGAGAGGAGCAGTAAGTTGGATGGCCTAAGCATTTAATAGAATAGCTTTTATATGTGTGGGAAAGTAATCAGGAATTGCCCAAGAATTTTCTACAATTATGGCAGCCACTATTTCTTCCTTCAAGCTAAATATCATGCCAAATGTCAATGAGATTGTTGAGTTTATTTCTTGTATTCCAGTTTAGCCGGATAAATCCATTGGGTTAGCCAGGGACTGATTTAAGGTCAAGGGTGTTTTGGCAATTCTATCGAGGCTTTCTTGGTGACCAAGAAAATGAAAATTATATATATGTATAGTCTGTAACCCTAGATCTTGCGTGTTGAAGAGAGGTGAGAACTCTATTCCCCATGGTGTTCCCACACCACGTAGGTGAGACGATGTGAGAGAATGAGAGTCTCTATATGCTTTACTTGTCATAGTGAAGATGATCGTCTCTGTGCCCGTGGATGTAACCCTGTTTAGGTGAACCACATTAATCTTCTTGTCTCTTCTTATGTGTGGTTGTTTCGTGTTGATCTTATGATTCATGTGTGTGCACAACGGGTGATCTCAAGATCACAAGTGGTATCAGAGCTGAGATAGTGTTCCTCGGGTTTCTTAGTGAGGTGGAGATCGCTCGGTGGCTTGGAGGTTATACGCATGAAGATCGACGAATTGAATCCTCGTCGAAGGGTTCGGATCTCTATTTTCCAAACAGAGAAGAAGAGAGATCAGGTTCATGATCTCTGGTTAGGCCACCATTGGAGAAAAAGAAGACGAGATTGGGTTCTTCATTTTGGCTAGGATCGGAGGATTTGGATCGGGTTCTTGGACAGAATCTAAAAAGGCTAGAGGGTTCTCTAGCTGGACTGTCGAATTTCTTCGCAAGCAGTTCTCTGAGGGTTCGCCGGATTCCTCCATCGCTGTCGTTTTTCATGAGTCTGAGAAGAATAAGGCAGTAGAGTTCCTGTGGTTCTGGTTGCAGATCCCAAACCAGTTTGTAGTCGGCCGTCTCTGGGAGGCCGAAATCATTGCTGCATAGCCAGTTGCCACTGCCGAGGAAGACCGAAAAAGAGATTGAGAAAGACTACGGTCTTTGATTAAAAAAAAAAAAGAAATCTCACCAGTCGTCGCCAGCCGCCAAATGCCGACCATCGTCGGTGATGGCAGTCGCCGTCAGCCGTTGCCTCGAGCCGCCGCTGTCCCCTAATCGGTCAACCGTAGCCGAGGACGAAGAGCATGTCGCTGTCGCTTCCCTATTGCAGAACAGAGACGTAACAGAGGTTAAAGACGAACTCACATGGTTTCGGGTTTCTGGTTGGGTCAGGTTGACCAAACCCGGTTACAGCAGCAGCAGTACCGAGTCAGCCAATTCAGGTCAGGTCCGACCTGACCCCGTGCCCAAAGTCCAACCCACTGTCGTCAAGCAGGTTCAGTTTCAGCTCGGGTCGGGTGGACCTGAGCCGATTGCAAAAGCCCAGTTAGCATCAGCACAATGCTGACATTAGCACACATCAGCAGAGGAGTCAAAGTCAGTTTGACCAGTTTCAACGGCTAAAATAGTTTCTGCGATATCTTGATCATCCGACGTCCGATTGAAGATCCGTTTGCACTTATAGACTCGTTTCGAGCATATCTACGCAATGTAAGAAAGTGATTGGCTGTTTGACGGTTAACGAGGAGTTTGACTAAGATCGGAGCTTAGAAACTTATTTATACGATATTAGAACCATCCGTGGTCGGATTTTAGATCTGTTTCTTCTAGCATGCTCGTGGTGACGAGTTCTATAGTTTGGTGCAAAAGTCTTGAAAAGAGGAGATCTAAACAAATATGAGTTCATGTCAGAATCATGTCTACTTGACCTGATTGTTGTTGCAAACCCAATATTAGGAATCGTCGGCTTAGTTACAAAGGGTTTGCTGATTCAAACGAAGTTGTTCGTTTGGGGTTTACATGCTTTTCGGATCGCATGTGATGTTGTTTATCTTGCCAAAGCCAAGCCAATGAAGAAGCAGCAAGGAGGAGCTAATACATTAGCAGTTGTCAAATATGTGTTTGATTGATCGGAGGCCCGGTCAAATAGAGTTTTTTTACTACTCAGAGGCAGAGGTTGTTCTGCAATTGTGAAGTCGACTGGACTTGTATTTCCAATCTGTTTTGCTTGCATGCTTGTGGGGATTGGATCTTCATAGTGATATTGAAGATGCAACAAGATGGTGGGTGATTCACATATTGATATCACTCAGATTCGTCAATGAATTAGAGCTTTAAGTTCGAGGTGGAGTTTAACGAGAAGATAAACTTTGCTCAAAGTTCATGTGCTGGTTCAACATGTCAAAATGTTGAAGGAAAAAGTCTGCATCGTTAGTGCAGTGACGTACCATTTAACAAGGTACGTGAAGACATTGCCAGTTTTATCTCCTGGTGGCTTGAGTTGTGCGGAATTCAAGCCAAGGTGGAAATTATTGGTTTTATGTCTTGTATTCCGGTTTAACCAGATGAGTCCACTGGATTAGCCAGGAACTGGTTTAAGGTTAAGGGTGTTTTGATAATTGTACCGGGGCTTTTTTGGTGGCCAAGAAAGTGAAAATTATATATATATATAGTCTGTAACCCTAGATCTTGCGCGTTGAAGAGAGGTTAGAGCTCTCTTGCCCGTCTTATTCGCACACCACGTAGGCGAGATGATGTGAGAGAATGAGAGTCTCTATATGCTTTACTTATCATAGTGAAGATGATCATCTCTATGCCCCGTGGATGTAACCCTATTTGGGTGAACCACGTAAATCTTCGTGTCTCTTCTTGTGTGTGGTTGTTTCATGTTGATCTTGTGATTCATGTGTGTGCACAACGGGTGATGTTAAAAATCACAATAGAGATTCCCATTCCCCACTTGCAATTTCCTACCATGCCAAAAGAAGAAAGACAAATGACGAATTTTCCTCCAAATACATGAGCCTCTCTCCCATTGCATTAGAATGATGACTAATGAAAAGAGGATTTGAAGTATATTTTCTTAAACCCTCTGGCACTTGGAAGTAACTACTTTCCAACCCAACCTAACCAAACCATCTTTGGTATGCTCCCTAAACTAAGCCCACCTTCCTCCTTAGACAAGCTTAAGATTTCCTATTTAACCTAAATCCTTTCAGTTTTGCAACCAGTAGCTCATCAAAGGAAATGTGGTAAAAAAATTCCAATCTTGTGACAAACATTGGAAGAAATGGGTATGACAATGAGAGTGTGAAGGAAAATGCTCGCCAAAACATTCTAAATGAGTATAAGATGGCCAAGGAATGAGAGCAAATTATTTGCCAATCAAACATTAGGGATAGCAACAATCAGGTGAGATGGAAATAAAATTATTAAATCAGGTAATTAAGGTAGTTTTTCAAATCCAGGATTTCTAGATTTTTTGGATTCAATCAAGCCTCCTTTTCCTACTAAATACCTGGGTGTTCCCATCTTCATTAGTTGGAGAGTTTTCTCTAGTGGCAAGAAGGTGGCCTCGGCCTTCACTAGGTGGATTAGTTGAATGATGCATGTCTTTTGAAGCTCAGTTGGATGACAATCTCTTCCTCTTTCCTTTGGATCTTGTATTTGGATGCACTTGAAGAAATTATCTTCTTTCATTTTGAAGGATTCTTTTAGATCTTGATTTCTAGATTGCAATTTAAATACTATTCAGCAAAAGAAATAAATGAACTAGCAATTAAATCAATCAACCACACAAGAAGAAAATATGCAAATTTTTTAACGAGAAAACCCCAATAGGATAAAAAACCACAAGTCTACCAAGGACCAACTATCAAGCAATAGCGAATAGTTACAAGATATATTCATAGCGTTTATCCAATCACTCCATCTACCTAATGACGGAGTTCTTTTTGTACAACTCTTTGCCACCATCTCCTTCACCATGCACTACTCTCCACTTGATTGCACTTTGACCGCACAAGATGCTCTTCATCTTCTACAAGAGATGTATTAGTAATATTCTCTAAGCTAAAACTTCGATACAATTTCTCCAGTGGAATCTCTTGAGAAATAGGGTGATCTCCAAAGTGTAATCTGCACTTAAAATCATGGGATATGTATCTTAAGGTTAAGACAGGAACCGTTTAAAAATCCCACAATTCGTGCCTTAGAGGTATAGTCCTTGTAAAACTGAAATTATAAAACTTGGTATAAATAGGAAAGAATTCTCCATAAGGTCAGTGGTTTCCGTCCGTTACCCGATCAATCGAGCAAATCATCCGATCGATCAGATAATGCTTCTTTCTCCGATTTTCTCCTTTTTTTTCCTGTTTAGTTGTAAGCTTCTTTAGGTTCGATCGGTCTGACCTCTAACCATTCAATTGAATGTGTCTTTTTTCCGCTTTCTTTGTTTTACTTCAAATCTTCTCATCAGTTCATCCGAAGACGCATACCTCATTCCATTCTAAAAAAATATCAAATTACAACTCAATAGACCTCAAGTTTTATCCAACCCATGAATTAACTAACACACAGAATCCTTACACATTTTCTCCAATAGTCATTGAGTTTTGAGCAAAGGTTTGTAGAGTAGCTTGTGGTATGACAAATGGCACTTGCCTTCTTAGCTAACCTTTTCTTGGAAGGATAGAGTTCGTGACATATCTCTCAATGGTCAATGGGCTATTCCAAGCCATCTTCCCTATCAAGTTTAAGAAGCTCTCATAACCAATCAAATCTTCTCATTTCGCATTTAGTTTAGAAGCACCCTCAAAATTTGGTTGAAGTTTTCCTAGAACAACCTTCTCAAGCCATCCATTTCCTGTTTCGCTTGGAAACTTTTTCACCAGAAAATTCCTACCAATTAACGCTTAGGCTGGTCAATTGGTTTGCACCTCACTTCCATTTTCCCTCTCTGTGGTTCCCATTGTGAGTGAGCTTCCGGCCTCTTCTTCACTTGATCTATTACGCATGACTTTTGGGAATGAATCAAGCAAATGTCCAAGATCCTCCTATCTCAGCTACCTCCATTTGGTACCTTATATCAGCCAACTCTTGCAAGGTAGCCAAAAAAAAAGGTCTGGGAGTCATCTTCATTTGCGCCCTTTCTTAGCCTTTTTGTGGGGCAGTGCTTCCCTTTTTTTTTCTTTCCTCCTAATTCAAGTTTGCAAAATATATATATATATATATATATATATATATACAGAATGTGATTTAGGAAAGCTCTCTTTCGACTTCCTATAAACAAGGCCAAGGTACCTTGAAAATGAGGGAACAATATCCATCCCTACAATGGATATATCATTTGACCGCTCTTCCTCTGTCTACATTTCCAACAAAAATGTGGCTTTTAATGAAATTAAAATTTTTGGCCAGCAACAGCCTAATAACATTAAAACAATAGTTTGAATGCTCTTTTTGGAAGCGTTGAAAAGGAGCAATCTATCATCCACAAAAGGACATGACGAACAGGCAATGATGAAAATGAAAAATGGGTTGTATTGTGCCTTAGTTCTATGGATTTTGATGTAAACTAAGGATTTATTTATAACAACAACTAAAAGATAGAGAGGGGGTTTCTCTATTTTAAACCAAGCTTAGCACCAAAAGTCCACAAGAAATTCTATTTAAAAAAGCCAAAATAGGTTAGAGTCATGAACAGGAAATTCCAATTTAAGAAGTCAGTTCCGTAAAGATGTCAAGCTTCAAGCTTGAACACCAACTCCTCATTTTTTTTCATAGTTCAACCATTGAAAGAGCTCGTGGGCCACAGGAATCCTAGTAGGTAGACTTATGAATGAAAATGAAAAGCACCTAGGAAACCTTATTGTGACTACTAACACTTGGAGAAACCTTGTTGTCGTTAATAACGGAAGAAACCTTCCTGTGATTAATAATAAAAAATTATGTCTTGAAGCATTTGTCATGGAAGTTAAAATAGAATACAATCTTCGTGAAGTCCACTTTCATCTCAGCAAGGAGAAATAGTCCCATAAAATTTGTAACTTCAAAGGTTTTGGATAAGATGTATAGGAACTTCTTGTGGAGAAATCTTGAAGGCAAAAAGGAAATGCATACACTTTAAGTAAAATGAGCCATGAAAATCGATTGTTGGGTTGGGGTGGCGTTTAGGCATTAGAGATTCTTAAATAATAATCTACGTCATTAGGCAAAATCATGTTGGAGGTGCCTATGTCTTTAGGCAAAATCATATTGAAGGTGCCTATCCAATGATGACCTTTGCTCCAAGATTCTTAAAGCCAACTATTGCCCCCAAAAAACCTTTGGGAACCTAATTATATAAGGGGCAACTGCTGGTTTTATTTACAGAAAAAAAAAAGATCAACTTTAACGATGCACAATGTTGGATTAGAGAACAAATCTTTTTTGCCGCCAATGCACGTTTCTGGCAGTGACAATTTTTCCCGTTAGTATTAGTTATGAGCTTTCTTAGATGATTTCTAAAAAAGCAAAACCGTAGTTTTAGAGGCAGAAAAAGTCACAGAAGGAAAACAAAAAAAAAAGACCTCCAACCAGATTTAAAAAAAAAAAAAAAAAAAAAACCGCTACTAAGGAGCTGATTTCAACTAAAAACTACCCTCAACAAGGCGCTTGAAAGTCCGGCGCCCTGTGATGTATTTGGTGCAACATGTATTTTGGAGCAAAAACACCCTTTTTTTGCCGTATTTTCATGATAGAGTGCATCCAAGATTCCCACCTGCAATGGTAAGAAAGCCAGTTCCGCGGAAGAGGAAATTCCGGGTTTCCTCTCTTGCGGACTGCACCAAACAGACCCTAAGGTTAATTTGTCTGCCACTGTTATCTCATTTTTTTTGGTTGACGCTGTTGTGTTCATTAACGAGTAGGTAGGGTGGCTTTTTGGTGGTGGGGATTGTTTTCTTATGTATGATTGCAACCGGATCCCTTATGACAAAAGGCCTTCGGTAAACCTCTCAATTATTTCTATAGTAGGCTTACTAGTTGTGGACCTTTGGGACATTTACAATAAATGGGACAAAGCAGTAATTATGAATACTTTCAATAGCCTAAGAGGTGTGGATGGCATTTCAAGAAAATATATTCTTAGTGTTTACTCAAAAGATAGAAGAGTGTGGACCTTCACTATGAATATGGTGGGCTAACAACGAACAGTGGGCCAACAGGCAACCCGACTATAAGACCATAACAAATAATTTCAACAATTACAACATTGGTAACGTTAAATGGCGGTCACTTCAGAAATCCCACTCCATCAGGGAAACCTTCTGCCTGTAGGGAAGTGTCTAAAGGAATTTATCATGGTACATGATTTCTTGAACTCCAAAACGAACATCTGTATTACTTTATGTCCTATCTGTGAGCAAGAGGAGACAGTAGAACGTCCTTTACTCCACTATGACCATGTAATAGCAATCTGATATGGGTCTAATTTGGGTTTTCTCACCCATATTTGCCCACATGTTGGTATTTTGGAGTGATGGAAGCACCACATGGATCTTCTCTCTAAGTACTGAAGCTAGGCTGGGTAGCATTTAAATTTTGTTGGAAGTAAGGTTTTCTTCGATAATGCAGCCGACAAACCAGAGTTTGGAGTGCCAATCACTAGTATGGAGATCACAGAAACTCTTTTTCCCACCCATTACCTTCGAGTGTCCCAATTTTCTTATAGCCCTGATTGTCATCCCTACCAGATTCCATAGGAATAATTGGTCATCTGATAATGAAATCTTCTCTCCTTCGTAGGTTGACTAAGTCTTATTACACATATCCTCTCTCTATTGCCCCTTCACATGCTTTTGATTTTGCCTCTCTTGAAAGTTATCTACAAATATATGGAAAAGATTCTAAGCAATTTCTTATGGTCACGTGGCGAGTAGCTAACCAAGAGAAGCCTCATTTGGTTTGCCAATACCGGAGATGGTAGGTTAAGCGTGTGCTGAGCTTAATGACGCCAGTTTGTTAAATTTTGGTTGGATGGCCATTTTCTCCAATTCTCTTTGGGCTACTTAGTTCAATTCCAAATGCTAAAAGGCTTCCTCCTCATAGCTCCCTTATTCAATAAGATCATCTAGGTATTGCATTTTGGGGGGGAAGTCAAATCATTATCTCCTTTTCTAAAAGAAAGTTCCCCAGTTTTTCTTCAAAAGCGGTTAAAATTAACTCTCCTCTATTGCCCAGAGGTTATCGGATCTCGATTTCTCCTATTCTAATAAAGTCTCAGCCATTACCAGAGACAGATCCTAGTTCTTCCTAGACCATCTTCCCCCAGCAACCCTCACTCTCCTAAGACAGGCAGAATCTATCAATTTGGGAGCAGCCCCCTTCAAAGATGATCTCATATGGGAAGGAAACCCCTTAGGCACCTTAACCCTGAAAGATGCTTGGGATTAAATCAGGACTAAATTAAGGATCAGAGGTTCCTTGGGCTCCTCTAGTCTGGAACAAATACATTCATAAAAGGCTCTCCTGCTTTATTTGGCGTCTTCTTCAAAGAAAGACTCCGACGCAGGATTGAACTCAAATGGTGGGCATTCACTTGGCTTCTAGATGTGTTCTTTGTAAGTCCAACTTTGAAACAAACCTCCATCTATTTTTCAGTTTCTCTTGTGCAGTCCTCCTCTGGGAATGGATTTTGGAAACTTTCCACTGTTCACACCCCCTCTCTCACACAACAGGCATCTACTAGCACGCCCTCTCCTTTGGCAAAAATGAGCCTAGAAGAAAATTCATTGCTTCAATTTTTTTCCACATCATCTCTTCCATTTGGTTCACGCGAAATGAAGCTATCTTTAACAACTACCTTCTATCAGCTCAAAGGCTTAAACTCCTGATTATTTAGTGACTTCTCGAGTATCCTGGATGCTCTCAATCTGCAAACTTTGAAGAAATCATTATTCCCTTGCTAACCATGGCCTTAAACAAGGTAAAGTAGTTATCGTATTTAGCCTCTCTCTTGTTTATCCTTTTGGTATTGCTTTTTTGGCTCTCTTGAGCTTGCACATTTTGAGTTTTGGCTTCTTGGGGGCTTTCGCCCATCTTTTCTCTTCTTTAAATACAATTTACCTTATAGCCTCTTCTTTAAAGTAGGTATTGTATTTAGCCTCTCTCTTGTTTATTCTTTTGGTATTGCTTTTTTGGCTCTCTTCAGCTTGCACATTTTGAGTTTTGGCTTCTTGGGGGCTTTCACCCATGTTTTCTCTTCTTTAAATACAATTTACCTTATAGCAAAAAAAAAGAAAAAAAAACTCTCCCATAGTTGATGGAAAGCTACCTCATCAGTTTCATCTAGCTCCATCTCTCCAGCCTAACAGTGTTATGTGGTTAAATTCAGCATCTTCTTCTTTCTACCTCAACAGGCCTAAAAACTTATCCCCAAGAAGACTCTTATCTATTTAAGAGCCCAACCAATAGGAATTCTTCTGGCTTCTCTTTGCCTTCTCCTGTTTTTTATGCACCTGAAAATCTAAAGGTTCTCTTCCTCTCCTATCCTCCTATTCTAAGTTTTGGGAGTGGCTCCTTTAATCGGCCCAAGCTTGAGCCGTAACCTCTACTCTACATCTTCCATGTAGAATAACCTCATAGCCAACTCCTTTGGTCTATTAAGTTTCTTAGTTAATCGTTCCTACCAAGACCTTGAGGTATTAGTAAAGACAGCATGAGTAATTTTCAATACACTTCCTCAAGTGGAGCCCAATCCTTAACACTCCCCCCTCAAGTGGAACCCAATCATCACACTTCTAAAGACACAGTTTTTTTTTATTATTATTTGATTCCACTGAGTGGCTCTCTTAATATTCAAACTCACGACTAGTTGGCTTTGATGCTATTAAGATTTTTAACTAAACATTTCTACCAAAATCCTGATGCATTAGTAAAGACAGGATAAATACGTGTCAATACTTTTCCTCAGCTGGAGCCCACTCCTCAACAAGGTCTTGGGGCTCTCTTTTTAAAGTTCTAAAATGCAATTCATGCCATAAAAGTTAGAGATGATAAAGTCTTTCCCACTGTGAATCTATCCTCATATTTAGCAATTTGAAGTGTCAAAGAGTCCTATCTACCCCAAGATTTTAAGATTTTTCTTTTCCTTTCCTTCACTTTTCCCTCCTTCTCAATCTTGTTTGTTTTTATGATTGATGATTTTCTTGTTTTTGAAGGAACTATCTCTTTGTAAGTGTGTAAGGATTTTTGTGTTGACTAATTCATGGGTTGGATAAAATTTGAGTCTGTTGATATTGTATTTTATATATCCTTAAATATGGACAATGGTTTGAGTTGCCGGATGCACTGAAATAAAAAAGTCGAAGAAGGAGCGACAAATTGAAGTGATTTTCTACGGACAACATAGTTTAAAAAGGTCATATCTTATAAACCAAGCATCGGATATAGGCAAGCACCCTACGTTAGAAAGCTTGTTTCGAGTAGATATCCGTAGAGCTTAAGATTGCCTCAATCAAAGCTAAAACGAGAAAGTTATGGCCTCCAGAAGTCTGCAGAAAATGTACTAAAATTTCACTCGGGCAGAGGCTTAATCCGACCAATCAGACTATTAATCTGACCAATCGGACAGATATAGAACAGTTCGCAAACTGATTTTTCAGTCCGATTTGAAGAAGAACTTACCTGTTTCGTGCTAACTTCTTTACTTATTGAAATATCCTAATGAGACATGAATTTGAGACTATAAAAAGGGGTTCTCTCTCAATCCTAAGATAAAGATCTTATTGTTCTAAGTGGAGAATATATTTTGGAGATTATCTCTTCAAGAGTTCTTTTATTGAAAAGTTGAAGGGCTAAAGTTCTACTATAGAGATTCATGTCTTCTACTTCTCTGAGTGTAGAAGATTGTTGTGGGGAGTCAAATGCTACATCTAGAAGGTGTCTAGGTGCTTGGATCTGTAACATAGAACAGAAGACAGTCGTCATAGCAGAGTGCTGTATAAGGGAATTACAAAGTCCTTAACTTATGCAATAACTAGATAAAGGTTTTTAGCATTCTCTTGTAACTGTAGTAGGATTCATAGTACTTGATTCTTGATTGTGGTTTTTTTCCGATTTGGGTTTTCACAGAAAAAATATGTCTTCTAGTGATGTGTGCTTTTGTTTGATTTATTTCCGCTGCATAGTAAGTATTGAAATTGATTGCATTAATCCATTTTAGAGGATCTCTCCAAAAACCTTCAAAATGCTCAAACGCCAAGATCGTGACAATTTTGAAATTCTAAAATCCCAAAATTGAAACTATCACACAAGTTTTGTACAATAAAGTCTGCGACATTTTCACCATCAATAACATTTTCAAGTAAGAACAATGTATGACAAATTGGAATTCAACCACCCAATTTTTTGTAAAAATTCTTGCATAATAAAAAGACTCCAGAGCAAAATTTAATAATGAAATTAAGAAAATCGTCTTCCTATAAATTGAAATATTATCAGAGAATAGATTATCCTAATTTTCCAAATGAAAGAAAAATGTTATTTCTGTATTTTGAGAGTTTGGATGATTGTTTTTCATTTTTGCAGTTCACACCATTTTTTAATTTATTTGATACCCAACTGATCAAAAATAAATTAACAAACAACATGCAAAAGAGAGAATAAATAGAAGTAGCAACCAGAAAGAGAATTAAAAAAAAACCAAAAACAAAATCGTACCTGTGCAATGTAACTGCAGACTTTCAAAACATTTGCACTATCAAAGCATCCGAGAAGGTGGCAAAGTTGATCCCCAAAATCGAAGAAGATGTCCTCAACCCCAAAATCAAAGTCAACATTCTCGAGTGACCCCAAATCGTCTAAATCGAACTCAGCAAAAGCCCCATGATACTTAAAATCTTGAAGATTGGGTGCACAGATTCGCACCCCTTCATCCAGTGGAATACAGTCCACAATTGCCAAGCTTGTGAGCTGCAAGTTGTTTCCACAAGGAATTTCTACGTAGTCTAGATTAATACAACTGTCTAGAGCTAACGTCTCCAGTAATTGACAACCACAGAGAATGGTGCCCAATGAACTTGGGCTTAACTTTAGCCTCACCAAATGCAAGCTCTTGAGCACACTAAACTTGGTGAATTCCACTCGCATTAGATCACATTTCGTTAATTTAAGTGCACGCAGTGGCTCATGTTGATAGACAAATACTGGTAACTCAAGGAACTCTCTTTCATAAAAACTCAAAAAATCGAGATCGAGCACTTCAACATTTTTTGAGACTGCAAATCTAATCAAGCCTTGGATGTCTGCTATATATGCTTCTGGGTCTGACATGACAAGGCGAAAATTATGAACTTTAGCTCCATGGTGATGGAATACGAACCCACGAGCGAAATCAAGGAAATCCTGCTTCAATCGCACGTTGGCTGCAGGATCTGCTTCTTTTATGAAAAAGTTCTCATTGAGCTCAATAGTTGTAGAGTCACGCCATATGTGTCTCCACCTCTTTGATAGAACACTTGTCCTTACTGCTTCTGTAAAGGGCAGAAAAGATACGATGAGGAGGAGGATACAGTCAGGGAGATAATAAAAGAAGTCTGAGTTTGTGTCCATGGTTTTAAGTGTCTAAAGGAAGAGAATGCTCTAAGGTTTTTTGGGGTGGTTCGCTTCTTCCTGTCTCTATAAGATGGTTAGAGTGAAGAAGAAGAAGAAGAAGAAGAAGAAGAAGAGGAGGAGGAGAAGATAACCCTGACATTTATGAGTATTAGTGGCGTGCGTAGCAGTTATAGTAACTTTAGCTAATATTAGCACTTGACAGAGAAATATTATAAAGATTTGACTACTGTTACTGTACAAGGGCGATGTCTCAAGTTATTCTTCTGAAATAGATGTCAGTGTGTGCCAAAGGATCCAAAATGCATGTATCTTATTCTCGTGAAATAAATGTTAGTGTGTGCCAAGGAATCCAAAATTCATGTATCCTCTTGTTCTCCTGAAATAGTAGCTACTGTGTGCCAAAGAATCCAAAATTCAAGTAATAGATGTCAGTGTGTGCCAAAGAGTCCAAAGTTCATGTATTTCTCCTGAATTGATGTTAGTGTGTGCCAAAGAATCCAAACTTCATGTATCTTGGATTAAACGCATATGCAAATTCATGCATCTCTCATTAAATCCATTTGGGAACCATATATGTTATAAAGTCCATATTGAGGCCCATTGAGTTGTTTGTGAAGGAAATAAATTGATTGGTCCAGAAAAAAAATTAATGGGCCATGACCCATTTGATGAGTCCACTCAATCAGTGGGGCAACCTACATCTGGACCGAACTTGTTGCCTTTAGGGCAATGGAATGGGCTTTCGCCTATTTTCTCGCATTTTAGATGAATGAGGTGGCTGGGATTTGGAACAATTAAAAGGCTGGTTGTCCTAGTACATTATTTTATTATACCAATGGACACATATTTATAAGATTGGCTGGACCCGATCTAATCTTTCAAATGAATGCTATCTTTACGCCAAAATCATTTTGCCTATATGGAGCAATGTTTCAACATCATACTCAAACGTCCAGAACTGCTAGCTAAAGCTTGTGAGAGAAATCCATGTCCTCCAGCCCGGCACTGTGGTCTCTTTCGTCTCAGTGGGCTGTTTGTCCCTCAGCGCAGCGGTTGGGCTAGCTCAGCCCACTACTAGCCCTTTATAGGACTTGCATCTTTCCTTTTACTTTGAGGCTTACCTTATATTTTCCGAGATCATTGCAAAGTCGACATATCGTTGATGGCCGGCCATCTCGCGAGTGAGATCTGGATTTTTCTCCAAACCGTCCGACACTTCCGATGGTTATCCTTTACTTCGAAAGGAGAAGTGCATGGTCCATGCACCAGAATGACGGTCCTGATGATGATACCCCTGCTTTGAACAGATACTCGGCCGCTAGACTTTGTTTGCATCCCCTGTGGTACCACTTGGACTGCACTAACATTGCTTAGAAAAGTCAGCCCGCTGACTTTGGTTCTGTTTTGTTGACCCCAACCTAAGGGCTTTTTAGGCTTTTGATAATGAAAAAGCTCAAAACCTAAAAAAAAGACTGTTTGGATAATTTTTCTTTAAAATGGCTCTGGGAAAAGCATAAGTTGAAAAGGCCCTCTCCAGATAAGTAACTCCGAACTCGGGGGCGAACCCAGAAACTTTTCTTTGAGGGGGCCGCTATCTTCTTTTTTTTTTTTTTGAGCACTTATAAAAAATAAATATAGTTTTCAAAATATATAGAGGGCTTTCTAAAATTTTTTAGGGGGCTATATGTAAGTAAATTTAAAAATATTAAAAATATAAAAATTTTTCTAAATTTTAGGAATTTTGAGTCCCCCCGCCCCTATCCCTACCCACTTCGCAGTGGGAACGTGTGCTTTTGTAGAAAGTAAACGGTAACAACACGGGAAGATGGTAAAAAAATGCGGGAACCAGATGGGAACTCAAAATTGTTTTCGTGCGTACCCTGTCATTCATCTCTCCTATTAAATACTCATTTTCTTTATTGCATAGTTCTGCTTTCTTGTGGGCAAACTCGGTCGTTACCGATCTTCTCCTAAGGCTCCGATCCTTGATCAGTCATTGTTGCTCTTATTCTCAATCTCCGGAGATAAGGTACTGCTATTTGTTTAAAAGTGCACATTTTCATCATTATTTTAAGGTAATTTATGGACTTTTCATTATAAATTGCTTTACTTACATGAAAATCATGATTTTATGATTTTATTTATCATTGTCTGCATTTCACTCAAAATCCATTGAAAATTCACATTTTTGCATGAAATCAAAAAACCATCCAAAAATAGCTTTCAAGGTCGAGAATTGCTCATAAATATATTTTTCACACATTAAATGATAAGGTTTCTTTGCACCATGGATTTAATAACAATGAAATATGTTTGGTGGTGATAATTCATGCAATCATTTAGTGTAAAATAGGGCCCACAACAAGCATTTGTGTACTATGCATGGAATTGTCATTTTATGATGGAAATTCACTTTTGTATAGGTTTTTCAAGAAAATGAGACTCACAATGATGGAGAAAAGCTAAGAGAACTTTTGGAATTATTTTTTCCAAGAGTTAATGATGAAGATTTGAAGAAAACAAAACTTAGAGAGAGCGGGACCACACATGAGCATGATTCAAAGCCCATGATGTGACCCATTTTGGTTCCAGAATTCAGAACTTATTCCATAGAAAAAAAATTCCAAGTAGAGGTGGGTCCACTATGGATAAAATCCAATGAAAACATTCCACATGGGAATCAATTACAAAGAGAAGAACTGAGAAAGCGCATTCTTAGGAATGGATGGCAAAAAGTATCTCTACAGATTTTCTTGGTTTCCCATTTCCTCTCCACACATGATGCTTACATGTCAAGATGGAAGGCAAGGATTAAAAGCAAGAAAGGAGGAAGGAACTAGGAAATGAAGGATTTAGAAAATGAAAGACATGTGGCTGAAAACACGGAACGAGGATACACGTTTGGCAGAGTTTCACATTCAAAATATTTTAAATAGGAAAGAGTATAAGAAAGTCATTAGAACCATATATGTGTTATGTGTGTTACTATAAAAGTAACGAATGCTAGTATCTCCTCACCCCGTTTGGTTGCAAGAATTTGGAGAATTCATGTCTGTTGGAGTTTGGAGAATTGAGAATACTAAAATTCAGAATGCTGCTAAATTTCATGTAAATTCTCATTCTCTATTTGATTCATCATATAATTTCATGTTTGAATATTCAATTCACCTTGAATTCTATAAATGGATTATTTGGTAACTTGGTAGGATATCCAATTTCAATTCAATGTACCTTGAATTTCAATTCATGTTACACAAATAAAATTAATTGAATGCATCAAATTATTTACATAAAATATTTAAATAGCAATGAATGGCATTCAAAATCATTTCAAATGACATCCACAATGATACGTCTAGAAAAGCAAAGATTCAAATTTTAATTCCTATTTTTCTTCCCTAACCACTGAACCCTGTATTTCACAACCTTTTCTTAAAAGAAAAACGCGAGGAAGGAAGAGAGAAATGCAGTGACAAAAGGTTCATGGGCAACATCATCCAACCCCATCCAAGAATCTTCTTCTCCTCCTCTCATCTTCTAGAATCTTTGATGACGAATGAAATGGTATCATCACTTGTTACAACTCTGCCTCTGGGATTTGCGGTCAACCCAATAGATGACGCACTATCGTAGCAGAAAGAGATAAAGGGAGATAGAAGCAGAGATCAGACAGCCACTCCATCATCGAGAGAAAGAGTACAGGTGAGGACTTTCTGCAATCTTCTACTCGTCCTCGTTGGTTCTCTTGAGGACTTTCTGCAATCTTCTACTCGTCCTCGTTGGTTCTCTTCCTACAGATGAAATGGGAGCAAGACTGGCTTCTGCTACTACTGATGTGCGAAGGCTAACGCTACCTTGAAATATTGAAAAAAATAGAGAAAAAGAGGATGATACCAAAGGCTATTTTAAAACTCTCAATTAGTGAATGCATGATAAAGAGAGTGCATATCACCATCTTAAAGATAGTTTCTTTGTTCTTATCAATTTGGAGGATATATGTCATCTTTATAAGAAATGCTCAGTGAAAAACAATACATAATTTGTAGAGCCGCACCTTTATTGTAGGGCATAAGTGGATTGAATTAAGCTGGAAGATCTCATCATGAATGCAATAAATCTACGGCATCCTCATCCATTTGTTTATATTTTGTATAATTATCTGTTCATTCACACTTTAAGCATAATTTCTGTAAAACTCTCTAAATACAATTGTAAAATTCTTTTAAACTTTTTTGGTTGAAAAATTAAATCAAGTTTTTCTTACTATGGCCTCGGCTGGTACTGGCCATTTTAATCCTATGTGAATGTAATCGTCATGGACGTGGAATTGTGGATCCTTAAACCAATACATACTGGGATCCATTTCCTGATTCAAACATTTCGAGTCCTACTGTAGGTAAAAAAAACAAAAAGGCATCCTGTTCTATAAAATGTAGGACTTGTTTCAATCGATGTGACACTAGCAAAATCCAGTAAAATATGTAGACATGATTCTGCGAGTACGTAGGGGTTCGGTGTCTGATGAAAAGCTGTGTTAGCCTACTATTTAAAGACATAGTACGCGTGTAGGTACGCATCTGGGTGTTCTATGAGATGTATGACTTCTTTGAATTGATGTGAGACCTACAAATAAAAGATTTGATTGGGTGGATAGACATGGTTTCGAACTATTAAGGTTATGTACCAGCAAAAATCCCCGGTTAGACCTGTAAAATGGAGAATTTCTCTTAAATTTGACTTAGTTACTTTATCAAGATAAGATGATTCTAGAGCGTCAAGAGTCAAATCATGGAGTTTTTCAACTATGCTCAAAATAGAGTTTTTTTATAAATACCTTCCTAAAGTTAATAGAATTTATAAATAAATCTATGTAATTCTAATATTTTTAAATAAGCTCCTGTTTTTTCATTTTAATATCTTTTGTGTCCCTAAAATCAATAGACTTTTAACCACCATAATTTTTTAGAATGAAATGACATTTTTGTTTATCTCTTTTATCCCTATTTGCATAATGTTAAAAGTATAGTATTTTTTTTTCTTGTGAGATTATAAGTTACATTTAGTGAGAGAGCATATCCTACATAAATCTAAGCCTCTTAATCTAGGACCCATTTCATTAAGTCTAAATCCATTGTCATGATAATCAACATATGTACTTATAATCAATTCTAATTTATCCTATCCATACATGGCCCACCATTTGATTGATGAAAGTTTCAAAATATATTATTATACTTTATATGCATGAGAGAGTTATTGAGAGAAATGGCATTGGGACATGGGATAAAGTAATAAAATTTTTGCAAATAATAATATATTCATTTTTTGTTTAATGGGTGTAACGGTAAAATTATTATTTTTATAAAAATTAATATAAACCTCATGATGGTTACCCATTATTGTTAGGAATATTTATTATAAGGACTTGGCAGGTATTAAAATGAAAAGGTAGGGGCCTATTTATAAATACTAAAATTGCAGGGGCCTATTTACAGATCCTATAAACCTTCGGAGGGTATTTACAAAAAAAATCCTCAAAATATGAGTGTTCTTGCATTTCTGCTTGTCCTCTTGAGAGATTAAATCTCATGCATTGCATGTGACCACATTATTTCGCGACCACAAATAATGGACTCCATCTAGATAGACCATACCCTATTCAAAACTCTACCCAAGAATTCAAAGATTTTTATCATGACCTAAAAAAAGTCTGTATGTAGAGTGGACATGTTCATTGGATGGCTAAGATCTTTTGATAATATCATCATCATCTTAGCCTTTTCAATTAAGGATTGGTTACCAGGATTCTTTTTATTTTGATCTTCTTTAAAGGATGAACAATCCACGGTGGGGGCACACCAAGTCAATCGGCTTGGAGCACCCAACTATGGGTTTACAGCTCAACCCAGAAGCCTAAGGGATAAAATATGGATGGAGGCTAATCATTCCTTTAGAATGAAATATCATGCAAAGCATATAGTCGATGATGTGAGATTTCATCCACCATACATGTTAAGAACTTAATGGTTGATACTAACTCTCTGGGAACTTAAATCTAAACCCATTCTAGATTTTGATGAATTTAGTCTTGAAACTAAAAATGTATAAAATTAATTGTAAGACACAAACGGAATGATAATTTTAGGAATTGAACTTACCAAGTATCCTAATTTGCTTCCTTATCTCTCATTTTATTTGCTAATTATAGCAACGATACAAACCTACAGGTAGTTATATTCACTTTGTAAGGACCTTGGTACATTGGAAGATGAAAAAAGATATATCTCTCAACTAGATTAAGGGATAGGGCAGCCTTAAGTGTTCTTAGCCATTATAACCACTGTTTCCCCAAAGATGGTGATTTAATCCTCTAGGGCCTTAACATCTGACACCAAGGAAAAATCAATCTTCAACTAGACAGAGGAATGAAACAGCAAAATCGTAAAATAATAGACCCAAAATTGGGTGATTCAATCCTCTTGGATCCTAACATCTACAACCACATAAAAATTTGTCTTCAAAAAGCTAAAAAGAAAAAGAAAATGAGAACATACACGATCTAAAGAGGTGTCGAAGTTGAGGAGAAAAGCTAAAAACAAGAAAAAGAGCCCATGTCGAAGTTGAGGGGAGGGGGAGAGAGAGAGAGCATACATGTGTTATTTTACTTTGATGTTTAAATGTGTTCTTAATTTGATGTTTAAACATTTTTTTTTTAAATGAGGATGAGTTCTGTTACATTGAAGTGGGTACGAGGACAAGGAAGGGTCTTTCCATTAACTTTGGAGCCCACTTATGAAAGATATAAATCACTTAAAATAAATCTGCCTCTTTTGTATGAGTCGTGGCCAAAGTTCCAATGTATTCTAGAAGTTCGACCCGCCATTAGATTAATCATTTATAAAATTAAGTAAAAAAATTTTTATGATTAAATTTAGTTTTTTGTAGTGACCACTCAAGAATGGACCCTACTCAAGCAATAAATATTTGACGAGGACCCGTTTGAAGGAAATTTTTTATATTTTTCCTCTCCTGTGAAAATTTGTACAAGACGCACCTATGAATCCGGGGATCTCTCCCTCTGGGTATCATCACTCATCCCAATCTCTTACTCTCTCCCCCAACATCGTACCCCAATTTCAATTGCTGCAGATCTCTCGAGGGCTGGAAATACTCCTCTCGTACAGACTTTTTCCTGTAACAAACTACTGATTCTTCTTCATCTCGTACACTATTCATCGTACCGGCTCATACCTGTGCATCAAGACATCTCCTTGTCTCTGTGCGTCATTGCACCTACTCGTCTCTCTACATCATCTTCACAACACAGGCGCATCATCTTCACAACACAGACATGTGCATGCATTCTGCAGTTTTTCTCTCCTGACAGATGTAGCCATTTTCCTCTGGGCTCCTATTGTTATTGCATTTCTTGAGATGATTATTTTATTAGGAGAAATTGGGAAAGTAATCAAATGATGGCCTATTGCCATGGGAATGATGAGGATGAGAAATGGGTTTCCAAGTGTTGAATGTGACACTCATTCAGAAGATGAATTGATTCCATAGTTTTTTTAATTTTCTTTCTTTTTTTTAATTTTAAAGTAAAAATGTATAATTTTATAATTAATGTGTGCCATATATAACAGTAAATGTTCTGAGTTAGAAATTAATTTATTAGTTTTGATTTTTGTATTGAAGATGGATGTATTGTCAACCCTCTATGAAATATAAATAAAGAACATTAACAAACATATTATTTTAATTCTCTTTCATTAGAATAAATTCTAAAAGAATATTACTAAACAAGCTTGTAGGACTTCATTTTTTAGAATGGGGACATTCTAGCACAACTCATGCTTAGAACAAATCTATTTTCAAACTAGAAATAATGCTACTTATCCAATTTTCTTTCTTCCTGTCTGTTAGGAAAGAAAAGTTTTGAAGTCTAACATAAGTTGCTAGAGGAATTTAGTATACAATCATCATCACGTTGCATGCTCTTCTTACTCCTTTAACTTTAACTTCAATTTAAAATATAAAATGGCAAACGAGGGTACACTTCTGTGGCTTAGCCGTGGTTCATTTTAAGGCTCATTGCACACAAGCCGTAAGGTAAAAAGTTAGCGAGCCGTATGGACAACCGTTTAGTGGAATTACGGGCTCGCCGTCTGCAAGCCGTGTTTGCAAATTGCAACCCTTGCCCAAGCAATAAAATATTGAAAAAATGAAAATGGCAGTTTCCTCAACTTGTTCAACAATGGAAATCCAAGTGATTGGTACCCTATATCTTGTCAGAATTAATCTATGTGGCACTTCCACGCCGTAGTGACAATATTCATTGATTGGTCTCACATGCACTTGTTTTGCTTTGACCTCATCTCACTGTAGCAATATTCATTGATCCAGTCAAACCCATTCAACCAACATATTGAATGGAGCCCGTGTGTGCCCACCTTTCTCTTCTCAAAGTCATCATCTTTACCACCAGGACTTGTTTCAATTTATCAAAATAAGACAACAAACACATACTTGGAAGTGTTGATCATAGCCGGTGAGTGGGGCCAGAGATGGAGAGGGAAGATGAAAAAAAAAGGGTGGAAGAAGAGGAAGAGGAAGAGTATCCGGACTTCCTATTATAGAACCCAATAGGGGAGCATCTAATCCAACACTAAGGTATGAGCATCAAATCCGATCCTCCTCCACAACATTAAAAAAAAAAAAGAAAAAAAGACACACCGAAGTAGCCATATGTGATGACTCCCGTACACCCATTGCTAATATGAATTTTTTTTTTTTTTTTTTTTTGGTCAAGGGGTGATCTATGATGTTTTTGGGTAAAATCCTCATAAAGCTAATTGTCACTTATTGCCATTGAGGTAAGAGACCATCCTCCTTTTCTGACCTTGTTAAAGTCAAAACTTGATGTGCTTTCTGTTGAAAAAAATGGGTTTTAGCTATGGTTTTTTAGGCAACTTTGGATCATAATAAATGTGATATCCACATGTCTTTTGAGGAGAGTTTAAGCAGTAATATGTTCTCCTACATAAGGAGAATAACACCAAACCATGGATTAAGTAAAAAACATTTAAGGAATGAATGAGAAATTAGCTCCAAAAGACATTAGTTGAAGTTTCTTTGTATTGATAATAATAAAAAAAAAGTTCCATATTGCTAGTTTACTAAAAGTGTGTATGCGTTTATATACCTTTGATTTGCTTATGAGATTTGGACTCCAAGAGGCACTCATATTTTAATCCTGAGGGAGGACCTACATCACACCACAACCAACACACGCGCATCACCGCTGCCAGATGCCGATTGGGTTAGGCTAGGTTTTTGGCCTCCATGGAAATGAGCTTCTGAAAATTATATCCTTTTTGGAGAAAGCAACAGTTGTGTCTCCTCTACTAAATCGCACAGAAACATTTGTTCTTGATGTCTATTGACTGTTCTAAATAGTGTTTGTCTGAGAGAGTAAGACCATAGTTCAGTTCGCTAGGCAACATAGATTGTAATGCTGCTTCTGTGTCACATTAATCATTGTATCCTAAGAGAAAGACGTCTGATAACAATGAGCACCAGTGCAGGGGTGAATTATGTTTTAAAGACATAACGTTAAACACTAGTCTTGATCGAATCCTTTACTATTTTTTCAGCATATTTTGTAAGTTTCATTTTCAGTTTTTGTAATTGTATAGTTCGAAATAATGTTCAGAAATAACAAAAAGTATACAGTCTAGGTAACAATCTTAAAACAAAAAAGGGTAGTCAGCCGATTCCTTGACTACAAAATGTTAAATTCCAAACCTATAATCAGTTAAGTGCAAGACCTTCAATTGATTCTCCATGAGATTCAAGCGGAAGGTATGTCTTTAAGTGAGTCTTCTTAAGTTGCTGCTATTGTTAAACAATTACCATCAACATGGAAAGATTTCAAAAATTACTTCAAGCATAAGCGTAAAGAAATGAGTCTTGAAGACCTAATTTTAAGGTTAAGAATTGAAGAAGATAATCGTGGTTCCAAAAAGAAAGCTAAGAATTACCCCATGGAATCTAAAGTTACTATGATCGAACAAATGCACAAGAACAAAAGGAGAAGGTCTTCTGAACAAAGACAAACCAAAGGTGATGATCCTAAAAGGTTCAAAGGAAAATGCTTCATGTGTAATAAGATTGGGCATCATGCGAAAGATTGTCGCCAAAAAAAAAAAGAACAGGAGACTACAAACAAAAAAACTGCTCAAGCCAATATGACCGAAGTGGAGAAATTCTCCTCAAATGGATTTGAGATTAGCCTTTTGTAGTTTTATCCGAAATTAACATGGTTGGAAATAGCAGGGAATGGTGGGTAAATACTGGTGCTACTCGTCACATTTATGCAGACAAGAAAATGCTTTCCTCCTATCAAGCTATTTATGGAAAAAAAAACTACTAATGGGTAACTCTTCGACATCTAAGGTTGAAGGACAAGGAAAGGTTATACTGAAAATGACTTCAGGAAAGGAACTTACTTTTAATAATATGCTGCATGTGCCAGACAGTTGTAAAAATTTTGTATCTGGTTCATTATTGAGTAAGAAAGGGTTTAGACTTGTTTTTAAGTCCGATAAATTCATACTCACTAAAAGTGGGATATATGTGGGGAAGGCCTATATGAGCGAATGGCTCTTTAAAATGAATGTAATGACTGTTGTACCTTCTACTGTTAATAATAATAATAACTCTTCTTCTACTTATTTGCTTGAGTCTTCTAACATTTGGCATGGTAAACTACGGCATGTTAATTATGATACTTTGCTAGATTAATGAATCTGATTGCTTACCAAATTTAAAATTGATCCAAATCATAAATGTAAAATATGTGTGGAGTCTAAATTAACAAGAACTCCTTTTCACCCTATTAAAAGAAGAGCTGAACCTCAAGAATTAATACATACTAATATTTATAATTTGAAATTTGTTCAAACTAGAGGAGGTAAAAAATATTTTAGTACTTTCATGGATGATTGCACAAGATACTGCAATGTGTACTTGATAAGAAGTAAGGATGAAGCATTGAAAATATTTATACATTATAAAAATGAAATTGAGAATCAACTTAGCAAGAAAATTACGACTCTAAGAGGTGATAGAGGTAGAAAATATGAATCACCTTTTGGTGAGTTATATTCACAACATGGTATTATACACCAAATAACTGCACCTTATTCACCTCAACAAAATGAAATTGCCAAACGCATGAATAGAACCTTAAAAGAAATGATGAATGCTATATTGCTAAATTCTGGATTACCTCAGAACTTGTGAGGGGAAGCATTGCTTTTTTGTAAATATATTCTCAATAAGATACCCCACAAGAAAAAGGAAAAAATACCTTATGAATTATGAAAAGGTTGTAGGGGTGTCTAGCTCAGATAACGGTTCCTATTCCCAAAAATGTTAAAATAAGACCTAAAACTATTAATTACATATTCATTGGTTATGCTCATCACAGTAGCGCTTATCGTTTCTTCATACACAAATATGAAATTTCTTATTTAGATATTAATACTATCATAGAATATATAAATGCACCATTCTTTGAATATATATTTCCATACAAAACTACACAAAAGACAAGTTTGTTAAAGAGAACTTATGATACTGCAATTAATAATGATTAAGATCATAAATCTGTAATGGAAGAGGTTAAACCAAAGCACACTAAAAGGACAAGGATCTCAAAATCTTTTGGTCCAGATTTTCTGACATATTTATTAGAACAAGAACCTCAAAGCTTCAAGGAAACGATATTCTCTGGAAGCACCTTTTTGGAAAGAGACGGTGAATAGTGAAGTTGAATCCATCTTGCAAAATTATACATGAGAACTAGTGGATCTTTCATCTGGTTGTAAACCTCTTGGATACAAATGGATATTCGAAAGAAAGATGAAAACGGATGGATCAATTGACAAGTATAAAGTTAGGCTTGTTATAAAAGGTTATAAGCAAACAGAAGTTGTGGATTATTTTGATACATATTCGCCACTTACGCAAATAACATATATACGTATGCTAATCGCTATTGCAGCATTGCATAACCTTAAAATACATCAAATGGATGTTAAAATAACCTTTTTGAATGGTGAGTTAAATGAAGAACATTATATGGAACAACCAAAAAGGTTCATAGTTCTTGCCCAACAAAAGTATGTGTGGAGGCTTGTTAAATCTCTTTATAGTTTGAAACAAGCACCAAAGGAATGTCATAAGAAATTTGACAAAGCAATGATGTCTAATAGGTATAGAATCAATGAATATGATAAATGTGTGTATGTAAAAAATACCACACATGGCTATGTCATTATATGCTTGTACGTGGATGATATACTTAATTTTTGTAGTGGTCTTAAAATGATTAAATCTACCAAGAAAACATTGAACAAAGAGTTTAACACGAAAGATTTAGGTATTGCAGATACTATACTATACTCTCTAAAACATCTAATAGATATGTGCTATCTCAACGAAAAAAAAGTTGAACAAAGAGTTTGACATGAAAGATTTAGGTATTGCAGATGCTATACTTTCTAAAACATCTAATGGATATGTGCTATCTCAATCACATTATATTAAAAAGGCACTTGAGAGCGTTGACAAATATGATAGAAGTCTAGCTAAAACACCTGTAGACATAAATCTTCATCTAACTAAAAATACTAGTAAAAGCATATCTCAATTAGAGTATTCTAATATAATCCGGAGTCTAATGTACATCATGAACTATACTCGACCAAACATAGCACATGTCACAACCTGAGCCTGGAAGTTCGGGGGTTAGCAAAAGTCAAACCAATGACACACGTACTCCCGTGCCTGTACACGTAGACATGGTCTAAATGCACAGGCACAAGGAAAGTTTCACACGTGCCAAACATTTACGCGGAAGCTGTAGATATCAAAACATCACACTAAACAATGCAAGAAGAGAATACGAAATACAGAACTAACATATATCGATAACAGGTTTACAAAATACAACAAAATAACCATGTGCATCTTAAAAATGAAGACTTAGATGCAAGAATGTCCAGGGCACTCTCCGACGGAGTGTCTATACCCACTCCTCTAGGCTTAATGGGACCTTGGGGTCCTCACTAAGAGTCTGGCCGACCAACGAAGGGCCGGGAGGGGAATCTGAGCCTGCAACATCAAAGACAACTCGTGAATACAACGATTCAGCAATGTATAAGCCATAACAAGTAACACATGCTGTGTCTAATAGAACAAAGAACATCATATAAATCAGAACATGTCACATTCGTATATTAAGCTGTCGTGCAAGCAAGAAACTATGCCATATGAATCAAGGTATACATGCTATACATAACTAGTTAATGACTACATTGTCATATGCTCCCAAAATAGAGATCTTATCCGTGCAGAGAACACCATTGTCCGGGCCAGGGTACAAATGGGTCTCGGGTTTCCTGGGGTCCGGTTTCCCCAAGACGTTTCCTTCTGCAGTAAGGCCATGAAAACTACACCAAATTCATCTCGTCGGGATCCTAAAGCTAAGGCTAAGTAGTGCCTGACCATACAAGTCAATCATGAAAACCCTGAGTAAATCGTGATAAACATATCATGCGAGCATATCTGAGAACATGTCTTATACGTGAATCATACATGTATACTCAAGGTATAGAAACCATATGAACAAGGTGAAAATAGCTGAAACAAGAAATCATGGTAAAGAGTGGAGATCAATGATCGAAATACAACATGTTATGCAAGCAACTGTAGCATATCGAATCAAATTCATTTACTAGCCAATTTTAATCTCATTATCCAGTATTTCTAACCGTGCATGATGATGTAATTTTAAGTTATTCAATGCACCGTTGTCTAGTGTTGCAGTGTATCATATGGTGCACTGAAGTTCCTTAAACCAACACCCATGGGGAGGTGCTTAACAACTGGATAACGGACATGAATGATTCGCAGCCCTCGAGATCATTCACGCATTTTATCATGTTCCGTTGGGCCAGTCAAGGGTGTCTACCTTCTACTTTAAAGTCATACAGGTCTCTTACCTTTTCCATCTTTCTTACTGTTCCTGTTAGTCGGCTCAGCTCAGCCGTAGGTAATCCTACGGCTTAGCCGAAGGAACCTTACGGCTTAGCCGTAGAAAGCTTCACGGCTTAGCCGTGGCTGGGCCGTAGAAGAGTTACTGATTTGCATACTCTCAGTTATTTTCAGGTGTCACCCTGCACTGATCTACGGCTAGGTTACGGTGGGGCTTACAGCTTAGCCGTAGTGTGTTTCACAGCTTAGCCGTAGCACATTTCACGGCTTAGCCGTGCGTGTGCGAGGTTAATTTCTAAATCACGTACAGAAAATCTGTGAAGACCTGAAATAAGCAAATCTCAACAAAAAAAGGGAAAATAAGCTCAAGTTGGGCTGTAAACATGTTGTCCATGCAAACTCATGATAAGTAACCAAAATCAAGCAATTACCAACATGGGTTTATACAAGTTAAGCTTATACTTGCCTCAATTCACTTCTAACACTCAGATTATGGTCCTTGGGCTCAATTTCACTTCCAAACACCACTCATAGCTATCATGCATGAGAAAGAAAAGGAAAACACATGAGTACAGTCATGGAGAACGAGCAAAAGAAAGGAGAGAAGGAATCCAAGACATACACTTACCACAAGCACAGGAGGAAGGAGAGGAAATCGAGAGAGAGATGAACGTGAGCGAGGAGAAGAGCATGAACGAAAGAGAGATGAGTCGGTGGTGGAGCTTTTATAAATAAGTTTCAAAGCCAAATTGCAAGAAAGTCCAAGGTATAAATCAAATTACAGTTCAAGTCAAATCCGAGTCCAACGGAACCTCACGAGGTTGTTTGCAAATGACGTAGTTACGGAAGTTAACGAGCTCAACGAAAGACACGTGTTGACACCAAGATGATGCGAAAATGACCATGTCTTAGAAAAGCTAAAATTACAAAAAAGGGATTGGTCTACCTAGTCCAAGTCAAATTCAACCCAACTACCTATCCATGACCCACAACGAACACAAAATGCAAACAAAACACAATTAACAACAAAAACAACATTAATTAGTCGCTAAACGTGGTCGATCCGGGTTGGAGTGTTATAGCATATGCAGCTAAAAAACTGACTAGATTCACAAGCAACCCAAGGGCAAACCATTGGAAAACGATAGTTAAGGTTTTTCAATATTTAAGATACACCCTTCACTATGGACTGCACTATACAAGGTCCCTAGCTATACTTGAAGGTTACGGTAATGCAAATTGAATATCTAATATGAAAGATTCAAAATCTATAAGTGGATATGTCTTTACACTTAAAGGTGCGGCCATATCATGGAAGTCATCTAAACAAACATGCACTGCTACATCCATGATGAAATCTGAATTTATTACTTTAGATAAAGCAGGAAAAGAAGCAGAATAGCTTCGTGATTTCCTAGAAGATATTCTAATGTGGCTGAAACCTGTGCCTGCAATCTATATACATTGCGACAATCAATTGGCAATTGACTGGACACAAAGTAACATATATAACAATAAGTTTTGACATATACGTCGTAGACACAAGAACATGAGACAATTGCTCTCTAATGAAATTATATCCATTAATTACATAAGGTCAAAAGATAATATTGCAGATCCGTTAACAAAAGATTTGACCAAAGAGCTAATATACTCCTCATCAGGGTGAATGGGACTAAAACTTATAAATTAAAAGTCGTCATAATAGCAACCCAACCTAACTAATTGGAGATCCTAAGATCTAGGTTCAACAGAACAACCGAATTATGTGACTTAGAAGAATTACTGCGGAGATATCTCTCATTCCCACTTCTATAATGAAACAATGATGCCTGTAGCATCGATTAGGATAAGCTATGCTTTTAGTTATTCTTATAGTTTGGCAATCAAAAAGGGGTATAGCATGATATTATTAATAAGAAATCACCTATGTGAGTGTGAAGGGGCTGCTACCATGAGAATTTTAAGGTTGAATTCTTTAAAACACTCATAAAATCAGGTTTATTCAAGGTCAAAATGAACACAATCATGAGAACAAACTGTGTACAAGAAGGAACTGTGTGAGTTCTATTGTCATCATTTACAAACGGCTAAATGATTCAAGATATCATGTTCAGCGATTAACCAGTAAATCCGATAGTCTTTCACAAAAGAAGATTCAAGGCCAAAAGCTATCTTTCCCTATTCTGTAACTTCCTAACTTTATTCTCTCTCTCTCTCTCTCCTCTCTCTCTCTCTCTCTCTCTCTCTCTCTCTCTTGTGTCACCATTATCATTTGCATTATAATACAGCCAATTTTCATTATTGTACGAGATTGTTGGAAAAAATTGGTTTTAACTTTTTTGCCCAACTTTGGATCATAATAAGTATGAGACCCACACATCTTTTGAGGGTGGTCCAAGCACTAATGTGTTCCCCAACATAAGGAGAATAACACCAAACCATTAATTAGTTAAAAACCATTTAGGAGTGAATGAAAATTTAGCTCCAAAAGTGACTAGTTGAAGTTGCTTTGTGTTAGTAATAAAAAAAGAAAGTTCCACATTGCTGGTTTACTAAAAATGTGTATGTGTTTATATACCTTTGATTTGCTTATGCAATTTAGACCCCAAGGGGCACTCATATTTTATCCCTAATGGAGGACCTATATCACACCACAACCAACACGCATGCGCCGCCGCCGCCACAGCCACCGCAGTCTGTCTAACCGATAGGCGGGGCTAGGTTGGTTTGGGTTGGGTTGGGTCTCAGGCCTCCGTGGAAATGGACTTCCCAAAATTATATCCTTTTTGGAGAAACCAACAATTGTGTTGTGTTATTTTTATTTCAGAATTCAAATAGAAACATCTGTTCTTGGTGTCTGTTGACTACTCAAAACAGTCACAATTTCATCTATTTAAAACCATCTCGTCTCTGCATTTGGAAATTTTGAATTTTCAAATCATTGCTTCAGCATTCACTGTCTGTCTGAGAGACTAAGACTATAGTTTAGTTCGCCAGGCAATGCAAATTATAGTGCTGCTTCTATGTTGCGTTAATTATTGTATCCTAGGAGGCAGACATCTAATTACCGTAAGTGCCAATGCAGGGGCGAATTCTGTCTTAAGGACATAGTATTAAACACTAGCCTTGATCGAATCCTCTACTGTTTTTTTAGCACATTTTATAAATTTCATTTCAGTTTCTATAATTGTATACTTCAAAATAATGTTCAGAAATAACAAAAAGTGTACAGCTTGGGTAACACGTTCTTTGGATCCATTGCCTTTTAGACTACCTCTCTCTTTAAGGAACTTTTGTGTGCCACACATAAGTCCTCTGTATCTCTGGAGCCTCTTCTACTTCATAGTTTCACGGTAAGCTAGAATGAAGTCTCCCAAGATGCAATTTTATAAAAAGCGGGCCAAAAAAACCTTTTATAAAAATCTTTATTCGACTCTCAAACCATAAAGGAGACCTACCTAAAGGGGCTACAGTCACATAACAACTCTTAGCTAAACTAAAAAAAAAATCAACTTTTAGTGAGACTATACTTCTGAAATTAGAAGACAAGAGAAGCAAGGAGCAGAGAGTGAGCGTTTGCACATGTGGCTTAATACATACATGTGGTTGTGAGGACCACTCGCATGTGGACTCATGCCATCAGGAAAAATTATTTCCAATGAATGAGGAAGATTATTTTATGGCATCTCAAGAGTCCTCACTTTCATTCGTTTAGACCCATTTCATAGGAATGCATTGCATTAAAATCGTAATCATTCAGTTCTCAGTACGCAAATGAGCCCTTATAATAGCCGTCATGGCGGTGGCACAGTTGGTTTGAGCCTTGGGTTTGCTCCCCAAAGTCTCAAGTTCAACTCCCACCCCTTATGTTATACGGGTACTATATGTGCTGCCATGTATGTATCACTTAAGGAATAGTTCTTGCTCGTCAGGTAACCCTCAGGCCGAAGGCCAAAAGTCAAAAGCATGGGCTGGCTAAGGATACCCTGTGTTATAAAAAAATAAAAATAAAATAAAAAGCCCTAATAGATGTTGAGACAAAACATCATTTGTAAAGGAACATTCCTTTCTTCACTTCCCACACTATCTCTCATCCCAAAATAAAAAGATGCAGTAGCAACACAAATCACATTAGGTGAAATGCCTTTCTAATAGAATTCGTAACTATATTCTCAACAGCCGATATTGTTCTTTGCATAAGTGCATATTTCTACCCCACTTCAGCAGCAAAGATTTTGCCAATTTTTATTTTGGGTAAAAAAGGGTGAAGAAACACCAATATTGGGTACCAAATTCCTAGCCTACCTGAAACACAAGAGTGAATATACTAGATGGGGATATATAAGGCTAGTATGTTACGTGAATTTTAATATTGGACAGTGAATAAATGTGAGGAAGCTTATGGAAGCTTAGAAGCATGTTTGGAAAAAATAATAGGAAAGAGAGTGCAATTCAGGTAGGTTTCTTGGCCTTAGCTTTGGGGTAGAGGGTATTTATTGAAAAAAAAATTTTTGAGTTAGAGTAGGGACCCCAAATTGATGGAGTTCATAATGATGAAGATGATGACATATCCAAATGCACCACCTCATGATTCTAAATGAAATGAATAATGCTATTTACCAGGTATATCAAAGAGGGAAGCATTGCAATTGCTAGTATGGTAGGGGGTTGTGGAATGCCATAACAACATGCTCCATCTACAGAGCCAATCTCGACAGCGTCTCAATGGTTGAGCTGTCTTCTCCTACCCGCCAATATTGATGACCTTGTTTTGGTCTGAGATGGAATTGTCACTACTGATGTTACTCTGTAAATATAACAGTTTACAGTTTTGGGTGTTTTCTGTGAGAAAATACTGGAAGCTGATGATATGGTGTCTGTTGATGCACTCCTGTTCCACCCACTCCTATTATATATATTCAAGCAAAGCAAAGCAAAAGGGGTGCTCTCAAGGATGCCCGGTCAGTAGCCCTAGAGTTCTCCTTTTCAAAAAATACACAAAAAATATACATGCCTTTGACATGGGCTACTACTCCTCTCCAAATCTCCTCCCTAATTGCTCATTTAAAATTCAATTAAGATAAACGGTACTTTTGGCTAATAAAGATTTTACTCCCATTATGCGTATATTAAAGCAAACCAAAAGATGCGCTCTCAAAGGTACCACGTTAGCAAAACAAAATATACATGGCTTTGACAGGGGCTACCACAACTCTCCAAATTTCATCCCTAAAGTGTGACCTAATAAATAAAGAGTTTACTCGTTTATGCAAGAACTTTATCACTTTAAAATCTGTCTTTTAAATCATCAAAGACAACGTGTCCATATCTTATCATCTCTCCGTAAATGTTTTCCTAATTTTTCTAGAAACCCAATCAATGTACTTCTCCATATTCCTCAATCTTCCTAAAAAATTAAAGATTGGTCAATAATCAACAAGAGATATTTAATCAATTAGTTCTATCTACCTCTCCTAAAATCTCTTTTAAAATCATTCAAACTCCTCTGAAGTATCTCTTTTAAAATCATTCAAACCTCCTCTAAAATATTTCCTAATAGCATTGAAAGTTTAATACTGAAATGGGCCTCTCTCGTGGATCCGTCACTCATGTGCGCAAATTCCATTCTTCTTTCTCTTGACCATGCAACTTCCAACCCTGTATTCAAATTATTCTAATAGCCTGTAAAAAGTATGCTTCTCTTGTTAACTTCAAGAAGTTAGATGATCAAACTTGAATTCAATACTAATGCCTATGTGTGCTGATGTACTTTTTGTATATATGTAGTTTTTATTTGTGTATTCTTTCACAACATGATTTCTATGTCCTAAGATGTATATGGGGATGATTTAAATTGATTTGGGTTTTTGGAGTAGTCGGGATGCTAGGGGTGGTAAAATTATTTGTAATGGTTCTCTTTCTTCTTTTTTTTTTCTTATTTTTTTTTTTGGATTTTTCCGTTAGCGAGGAGAATCAAAAAGGATTAATGGAAGCCATGTAAGCACTAGCTCCTCATATTAATAATAGGAATAAGGAGAAAACCCTTCAAGGTGTCACCATTGCAAATCTTGAAGGCAATATATTTTATTTATTTATTTAACCATTGGAGTCATGCATGTTGAAATTCCTTTCGGTATCTAGGCTTGATGATTAGTAAAGATGGAAAGATTGACGAAGATGTAAAGCATAAAATAAAAGCTGGATGGTTGAAGTGGAGATTGGCTTTTGGAATGCTTTGTGAAAGACGAATGCCAATGAAATTGAAGCACAAATTTTATAGGGCAATAGTTAGACCAGCTATGACATATGAAGAAGAATGTTCGCCAATTAAGAAAACGCATATTCATAAGATGAATGTAGCGGAAATGAGAATGCTTAGGTGGATGTGTGTTAAAACTAAGAAAGATAAAATTAAAAACGAGCGCTTTTGAAAGCATTTAGGGGTAGCACCAATAGGGGATAAGATTAGAGAAACTCGTTTAAAATGGTTTAAGCATGTTAAGCATAAGCCAGTAATGGTACCGGTGAGAAAAAGTTTGGCTATACAAATGGATGGCCCATCAAGAAGTAGGGATAGGCCGAAAAAAACACTGATGGAAGTCATTGATTCAGATTTGAAGAAGTTTAACTTATCGAATGATTTGACTCAAAATAGAACGGAATGGAGAAATAGAATTTATGTAGCCGACCCCAACATGATTGGGATAAGGCTTTGATGATGATGATGATGATGATGATGAGTCATATATTTTGAAAAATGCTAAAACTCTTATAATGTATCTATAGTAATAGATTTATACAGGAATGGAGCACTATTTGAACCCATTTATTAGAAAGCTATTTTTTTTATTGCTCACGAATCAATCCAAGTTTTGCATCCATCTAAATGGATTCAATCATTGGATTGGCTTGTATTCATTTTGGACGGTAAAAACTTTTCGGCCATTAATCAAGTGATTAGAACGATGATTTGAGCTTCCCTCACCATACACGAGTAGATGGAGTGGAGATTCTTCAACCCTAAACGAAGCACCATTTCTTGTGAAGCCCACCTGGGGCCCCACTTGGGGATGAGACCAATGGATAGAGGCTCAAAATAATAATCCTAACCATTTTATTTATTTATTCTTTTTTTTTATGACCTAGCATAACCCTCGCTAACTCAACATACGAACCTTTAGCCTCCAGCCCGGAGGTTATCCAATTCTAATAAACAATGACTATTTCCTAAGGGGTACACACATGATTGCACACATACTACCCAAATAATATAAGGGGTGGGAGTCGAACTTGAAACCTTAGGAAGCAAACCCAAAGCTCAAACCAACTGGGGCCACCACCTTGACAGCAACTTCATCAATGACTAAAAAGTTTTCACACTCCAAATGAGTGCAAGTTGATCCAACAATGCAATCCATTTGGATGGGTGTTAAACTAAGGCTCAGTGACTATGAAATGATGGTAGAGGGAGGGGCAGTATTCAAGGGCAGGCCTAAGAATTCTTGTTTGAGGAGGGGGATTATTAATAATAAAAAAAACTTGGGAGGGCCACATATAAAAAATTTGAAATTTGTACTCAATATAGATATATAGGCTTTTCTAAAAAGTTTGGGGTCCCAAATGTAAAAGATTTTTAAAAATATTAAAAAGCTAATTGGGCTTTTTGAAATTTGGGTGGGGGAGGGGGTTTGGTAATGGCCTGCCCCACTCTAGGTCTACTAGTGCGTTATTTGTCCTTGTTATATGGTCCACTCAGATGGATCATAAGCTAGGCCCCAATAGGTATTTTGCCATACGGTGCTCACCTTAGCATGAGAATCTATGTTGAGCAGAAGAAATTCCATGTATGTGCATGGGAATCTACAAACTTCCCCATATGGATATATATAACAATTGGCATTTAATAAGAGTTCACTAAATACTTCAGCCTTCCAAACACTAGTAGAAATGCTCGAACTAAGAACCAGGATTACCAAATACCAAAAAAAAAAGGTCAACATAAGGCAAACCATCCAAATCCAACAAATGACATTGAAGTAATTTATGTATAGATTTAAGATGTCTCTTTTTTCCCGCCCATATGTACATTTTTAAGATAAAAAGAATAAGTATGACCATCATCATCTTACCCTTGTCCCATTAAACTTAGGTTCGGCTTAAAGTGTTCCACTCACTCAATAATTAAAGAATCACAACTGAATGCAAGATATAAAGAAAGTAGCAATTTTTTAAGCCTGACTGCCAATCTGAAACAACTCACCTTTTCCGGTGCTTGACACACCGGCCAGGCAGATGTGGTAGAGAGTAACAAGTTTGCAAACCCTCAAAAAATAAAAATAAAAAAAATCTATGCACATTTATGTTGTGTTATAAAAGCTAGATAGCCTTTATATACTGAAGAAGTTGATAATGATCAAGCAATACGACATTATAATGGCCTAATAAGAGACTAAGCTCTTTAAGATCCCCCATTGTTCCTGTCTGCATCTCATATGTCCACTGGCCTGTTTGTTAATGCCTGTTTCTCTACAGGCATTACTCATTAAATTTTGCACTAAAATGTAATGGTTATATTAATATCTACTCTAAAGCAGTTGATTATGGAACACAATTCACCATTAATAGTGTGAATCTTCACAATTGTTTGTGTCCTCTCCAAGGGCCTCAATATATAAATACTTATAGGCCAGTTTTCCATGCATTTACCTCGCACTGATCCAAACTCAACTCCCAACATGCACCCAATAAATGTTATTTTCTTCTGTTCCATCGAGAGCCTCCCTCTGCGAACCGTCGCCTCTTCTCACTGCAAACTTCCATAACACCTCCACCCAGACCACCCTACCCACCTCTCCTGTCTCGCGAAAACAACAGTTCCCCACTGTGATACTGTGATAGAGATGATCTCTGTGATGGCCAGCACATCAACAACCCAACCCCTGCTTTACTTGGCTCCCCGCTGCAACAGAAACTACCTCCAAAACGGACAGCACCTTGAGCAACCCCACCTCTGCTCTGCTCATCCATTGCTGCCACGGTCAGCACTCCCTTCCCTCCTTTTCTACCCTCTTGCTCGCTGTGACACTCAGCACCCTCCTCCCCAGCTCTGATGTCAACCCAGCCCAACAGGTACCCTCTCCCCTCCCCTCCCCTCACGTCCCTCTTTTCTTCTACCAGGCACAAAAGCTTTCGCTCAATTTGAGTGAGCTGCAGGTCTGATACAGGTCATGACCTGTAATAAACTCAACCTGGCCTAACCCAGGGAGTATAATATTGTGAATGTAATGATCGATCGGACACCTCCTGGATTATTCATACCTACTGAAGTCGGATCATTTTGCTCTTAATATGATATTGGTTAATGTCGGAAATGAAAATTTCCATACCTAGTCCAAACCATCGTGATATCTAGATGCTCACCTCAGAGTGATCTGGATTGATTTAATTGATTATACCCATTGAACAGTAGCAAGATGTTCTAATTATCCACCTGTAAGATTTTATGAGATTGACTATGAAGAGTCCACCCACACCGTTCAGATAATGTCAATCCAAGAAGTGATCCACTGAATAGATGGTAAAGGATCAATAAGCATAAGATTGTTAATGCACTGCTAACAATGATAAAACCCGGTGTGCCCATCATGTCTGTATTTACCGCATATAACATCCACATAATGATAACAAAGCTCCGCTTTAGATACAATAGTTCAGAACAAGACTGTAAATTCTTAGATTGATTGAAATCTTGGCACATCAGTTTTGAAATTCTAAATAATATTACAAGTGCCGATGTGGATTGCTCTTCCATTTTATTGAGCCCGACAGGCAAGATAAAAGGTGGTTCTGTATAAACGTCTTAGGCACAGGACCTATAACTTCAGTAGTGAAATACCAAGTACTGTAAAAGACAAGTACTTTCCAAAATAAACTAAAACAAACAGGCAGTTACAATCTTGAGGGGGTACCTCCTGCAACCACCAGAGTTTCACCTGTTATGTAAGCAGCATCATCAGAAGCAAGAAAAGCTGCTGCAGATGCCATGTCCTCCGTGGTCCCTAGCCTCTTGAGTAATGCTCTATCCTCAAGAGCCTTCCTCTGCAACCATACCATACAAAATCCAGTTAATGGCGGTGAAGTAGGCAGTGAATCCAAGAAACCTCAATCAACCATAGTCAAGAGAATGATTAAGCCGTACAATCTATGCATAAGAAACGAATTAAGTTTGCACTTTGCAACCTCAAAAGATCAGATTTTGAAAATGAGTTAACACACACCGGTCAGCCAGTATGACAGCCTTTTTTTTTAATGGTTATAACAGGAATTTTATATACAAATCATTCCATAAGGCTCCAGCTGGTGAAATATGCCATGCAAATAGACCATTAGAAACAACTGAGATGGTAGAGATTGTTCAAGAGCGGCATATTCAATCGGTGTTGTCCATTGACTGTGGGACCTACAGATGAAGAATCTAGCCAATGAAAGAGCCTAGTTGTATACAATGACTGCCTTGACGCAACTGGTAATGCAAACTGAGCATTGTGTAGTACTACTTTATAAGTATAGCATGTTGGAAAATTACAATGGAACCAGTAAAATGAAGCAGATAAACCATTCTGCATAAAGAAAGGCTCAAATGAAGCACAAAAGTTAAAAAAAAAAAAAAAAAGATAAGAGACAAGAGAGGAAAAACCTATATGAAATGAGCAAGCAGGCAATTGAATGCAAGCAGGCTTTCTTTTTTTTTTTTTACTTACAGTTTCCATACTTCTTGTAAGAAAATCAGCAAAGTGTGTGGGCACAAACCCAGGAGCAACACAATTGACTCTGGTAACGGGGCTCATTTCAGATGCAAGAGCCTACATAACAAGATAACCATTACTAATAACAAGAACGCATTGTAAATCAAAGCAAAAAATTATGCTAAGAATTTATTGTAGAAAGACATATTTCTCTCTTCTAGTCCAATAGAAAATACCAAAACCATCCCCGCATGTTGAATATTATAAATATATGCAGCACTGGATTGTTATTTTTTTGGAAAAGCTGGGCCACTGGTGAAGAGTGATATTTTAAATTTAGAGAGTCAGGGATCAATCCCTAGGTATGTGAATGATACTAAGGTGCTAACACCACTCAACCATCATTGAGGAAACCTCATAAACGAGTTGTAGAGTTTGCACCAGACAGCAAAGATGATTCGTCTTTACAGACAAATCTCTGAATTGCTATAATCAGCATTACCAAGATCTTAGTATTATCCTATCAATATGGGGTCAGCTTAGAGTTTTATTACTTAACTATTAAAAAATGTCACTTTATCTGCATGTAGTTGCATGGGTGTATGGAAATAAACAAGCAAATTATAATTATGGACGCATAGAAAGAATCTATACACTTATGGATGCGTGGAAAGAATCTAAGTGCCCTAGACAACAAAGAAAACACTCCAAAGAAAATACTGGACATTTCCAAAAAAAAAAAAAGAAATCCTACAACATGCATCCTTTGAAAAAACCCAATGTAATATGCTACCTAGTGTCAGTAGCCTCTCCAACTAGTGTATTTCAACCGCTGGTCAGGCTACAGCTTATACTCATATTACATTACTACAGCAAGCACTCAAAAGGATCAAATAGAAGGACAGATCAAAAACCTACACACAAAGATGCCATCAAAATTTAAAAAATAAAAATAAAACGGAAAAGAAAAGAAAAGAAAAAACCACGCACACAAAGGAAAGGAACCTTAATTACGGGAAGAAACTTCGTTAAGATTATCATGTGTGCAATCGCAAGTACAAATGCTAGCAGTATCCTGGCCATACCTATGAGACAGGAAATTGGCATTGATGTTGGAGAGAAATGTCTGACATCTACAAATTCCAGAACAATGTATGGATGAAGATTGCGGTGAGGAAGATCTAGTGACTGAAGATATCAATACAGTGCCCAACAACTGAACCCCAAGCAGGGTGTACAGATGGCTATGCTACGTTAGATATTGACCAAGATGGTCTGAAGGTTCAAGACATTGGAACAGAAGATTTTGAACAAAGATCAATCAATGTGACAGCCAATTCTAACAACTAATGTCAAATCCACAAATCCAGATGAATTGACCAAAACTACTTTTGTCATTGAGGAGAACAAGTGCAAATCTAAAGTAGATCTAATGGTTAGCCAAAAGCCATTTTTATATCAGACAATCCAATGGTGCTCATCAGCATGTATAGCACAACCCTATACATGGAAAATCTTTTCACCGTACACACTATGGCAGTGGCAAGAAGTTATTTACAAGATCTTATCCACATTTAACTGGTTCGTAGTTCAACTAATTTATATTCGAGTCCGTAATTTGTAATTTGAGATTTCGCTTGATCATAAATTTTGAAAAAAATAATTGATGGAGTAGGTTCATTTGATTTGCTTTTCAATTCATCAATGAACTTAAGTGTGTACGTCTATGCCATAATTCCATCTCCAGGGCCCACATCTAAACTCCATAGCACATAAAAGAATGGTTCTTCTTCACATCCGAGTCAGGCCCATCATCAGACCAATCACATGTAACACAAATGGTTAAAATTAAAAGGAAAGTAAAATTCCATCTTTAACTGGTGATCTATTTTTAAGAAGGGCGAACTTCTCTTGAAGCTAGATGTGGGCTAGTGTTAATACAGTGGGGTGCTATGCTTATGAGCAGCTTGGTTTTTTAGGTACGACCCACTGATGAATTTATAGGAGTCAACTTAGTGAAGTTTATGAGAATAGTCCACCAGTAGTTTAGAATTGATCTGCTAATTGTTTGAAATGAACCATTCTCAATTCAAAGGCCTCAACAACAAACTAGGTAATGATGATCTAACCACTACCCACACACTATTCCATCTATATGCAGCAGCCTCTCATCAACCGCCACAGATGGTTAAACCAGTCCCTACACTCAACCCAAACCAGTCTCATGCAATCCCAAAATTAAATTGAATATCCTGCACCATCCCTATCTAAGTAACATCTTATCCACCTTCATAACCCACTCGAACAGCACCAAAACAGTCCCCAAACAGCACTTTATTAGTTTTTGTACCATAACCCAAACAGTCCTGAAGAAGTCCCTCCATCAGTACCTTAAATCATTCCCTAAGCCCCTCCAAGTTCAAGCCATATTCGATTCCAATCAGCCATAGCGACAACATAACAATCAGTCAACCAAAGGTTGATTTCCTAGCCACAAGTACAGGCCATATACTCTGTCCAGTCACACATATTGTCATCATGCCTACTTGAATTGAACAATCCTTTAGGAAAGAGATGCACACCTTTTCAGAGAAGAATTACACTATAAAATGAATGCCATCCTTTAAGTTGTAGAAAGAAGATGCAATTAGAGATAACCAAGTGTCTAAAACACAAGAATATCTTACTATAGTATCCTTGGCCTCCAGCATCAGATGACTCCATACGTGACACCCTGACAGTAGTAGAATTTATTCAAAATAGATGTTTATACTAGATAATTGATTGAACAACAAGACATTTTGTATGCAAGCATGGAGCAGAGATGGAGCTTGCACTATAAATACTGACAAGGAAATTAACCAGAATATGGTCTTACGGAAGTAATTGACAGTTACATATGCCAACCAATGCACATCCACGTCCGTATCAAATAACATGGGATAATGACAGTCATGAAGGTGACTGGATGATGCATGTTGAAATTCTGAATTAGAGATAACAAATGCTCTATTTGGTGCGACACAATTCCTAAGAATGTGACACATTCTATCCAGAAAATCATGGCTCTGAGAATAACAAGCGCAACATCATGAGCTAACAAATACTTATGAGCTTAAGTTCCAAGGCAAGAGATTCTGCCTGATCCTCATGACAATAAAAAGAAAAATGGAGCCAGAATAAACGACAAAATATGAACTGGTTATAAAGAATAAACAAAAGAAAATATGGAACCTGTGAATAACTCTGAATTGAACAATCAGTTGAAGTGCCATACTGCCATCTAAAGAAGATCTAGCTATAAATGAGACATAAAAAGAACTCACGGAACCGCAACAAAGTCGTCCAAAATGAACAAATCAGTCATCCCAAGAAGAGCTAGTTCCAAAGGGTCCTTCAAAAGAACAAGTGAACTGATGGCAAAAGTCTACAATTGAACAATTTCCAGAGGAACGCTGAAGAACAAGAATATAATGGACAACAAAAGTTGAAGACAGTGTCATCAAAAGAGGAGCTAGTTACAAGGACAACATTGTCAGAATCCTACAATTCATATCATGAATCTGATGATTCGTATCAATTCCGAAAGAGAACAATTCGTATCTATGTAACGAATCCCATTTACAGGTGTGATTCTTATGACTCAACACTCGTTTCATTGAGTCTAACGATCCAAGTGATTTAGTTGACAAGAATGGCTACAACCAAGAGGTTAATATTAATAAGCCTTTTTTTTCTTTCTTTCTTTTTTTAGTGTTTCTATTTTCAAAAGGGCATTTAGTGGTCAACACATCACTTAAGACGTTTTAGGATTTTGGAGACGTTTTAAAGAAGGATAAGGAATATACATTCATGATTCAACTAAAGCATTCAACCGTACATATGGGTTTTTTCCTATATCAATTTTAAAGATAACTCTGACACCTTTTCAACTTCAAGAGAATGTCTTAAAGTGTAAAATTAATGATTTGGATTATTTTGATTTTTATTGTTTGATTGAAATAAATATTGCAACGTGTTTGTTTTTCCCAATAACATTGATATTACACATACCATTTATGAGATATTAATATATATATATGATGTTCTTCAAGTGATTGTATCATACTCTTATTTGCCATTTTATTAAAGCCTTTCAAAACCCCTCCCACCATCCCTAACCCTTTGGCCAAAACCCTAAAACTAATCCCCAAACCCCAAGCGATCTCCCAGCACCCAAACCCTTTCTTCCTCCTCCTTTCCCTACAAATCTGCCCCTTTATTTCTGTCACCAAGCCCAACCCACAAAAAAAAAAAAAAAAAAAAAAAAACCCAGCAAGCTTTGCCCCAGGCCACCTCACCAACATCAACCTCGTCGAAGTCAAGGGCTAGTTCTTTGCCCCAACCTCCCTACGCATGCTCCTAGTTTTAGTTGGAGGCAAGAAAACGAAGCTTTCTTCTTTACTTTCTTTCTGCACAAAAGCCAGGGTAAGGAGAGGCCTTCCCACATGCGTACATTCAAGCCACAGTTGGGCCTTGCTTGCTGTTTAAAGGCCTGTAGTTCGGTTTAGTCTGACCCGACCCATGCCATCTAACTTTGAGTGAGGGCCATCACCTAAGGCCTGCGCCAGATCCGACCCAACCCAAGTCCATTTGTTTTCTTTCACTGGAAGAGAGAGAGAGAGAGAGAGAGAGAGAGAGAGAGAGAGAGAGAAGGGAAGAAAAAAAAGTGCAAGAAGGTACTTGGCAGCAAGTCATTGCTCCCCCCCGCCGCATCTCCATCACTCTATGGCCAACATCAAATCGTCGCAACCAACCACACCACCTGCAAACTCCACACCAACCAGCTCCATTGTCGAAGGTCGCTAGTATCCTTCTCCAGCTCAAGTTAGGCTCTCCTTTGTTTGGGCCATAGTTTGGACCTAAGTTAGGTCTGAACTAACCCAAGTGAGCCCAACTCTCGTTTGGGTTCAACCCAAACCCCATTTCATCAACCAAAAAAAAAAAGACCATTTTAACCTAGTCCACAAGGAGCCAAGCCAAGTCAAAGGTGCAAATTTTGAGTTAAATGTGTTCTCCTTCCATCCAAATCATCATGAGAATTTTTGGGCACTCGATTGAAATTCAAAGATTTATGTATCAATACAAATATAGAGATCGGTATTTTAAGAATGAATTCTACTTTGAGCAATTTCTTAATTTGAAGCAAAAAAGATTAATGGTTGATGAATATACCCGTCAATTTCGAGAGTTTTAAGATATCTATGAACTGGAGGAGACTGAAACACATTATTTGGATCGCCATATCAGAGCTTGAGACTAGACATCTTGGATAATATGAATTGTTGCAACACTAGTCAAAAGGCATACTTAAAAGCCTTTTGTGTTTAACATATACTTCAAGGGTCTCGCAACTGACAATGTACATCTTAAGAAAAACAAAGAACACATGTTATGGAAAGACTTTTTGCCGAAGAAGGTAATCTGATGCACGCCCTAGGGTTAAGGCTTGCATAGAGTGCCAAAGCACGTGTCCAAGGACACTTCAAATTGTCCTCAAGAAAACTTCAAAGCACATGAGAACACACCTCCAGGGATAAGACTCACAATTCTATTCAACAATTAAAGTTTGAGAAATTCTTCTCTAAGATACCATATAAATAAGGGAAGCAAACTTAGGGCCTAAGCAAACTTAATCTGATAATGGAAACTAACTAATAAGGGAAACCTAATCCTAATTACAATCCATAAAATATAATGACATAATTACTTAATAAAATCCTACTTCGGCCCTACACATATGCCCATTAAAGTCAATCTACATCATTCTCCCTTGCTTGGAAAGAACTCGACCTCGAGTTCGACAAATGTCGGCCAGGGTCAAAGATCAACCAAATGAACTTTTGATCCGTTGGCTGAGCTCGAAATTGTGCACGTCTTTAAAACTCTGAACATGACGCATTTATTGATTTGACAGGCAAAGTGTTCATGGATGCTCGATCAAACCATTAGAGACCTCCTCTGTAAAAATAGCACTATCATATAACAATCTTTGACTAGCCAATCTTCATCTCCCAATTTCCATTATTGATCCTTGATGACAAAATCAATGTGAAAGTGAATGTGTAGAACAGCAACAACTTATTCTTCTTGCCACGGTGTTTGCACCTCTTGATCATTATTACTCATAGGAGAATTTTCGAGGCTAACTGTAGATGTGGAATCTTCTGTGTCTAGCTCTAGTTGCTCAGTCCTCATATCCTCTAGCATTGGTTTCGCCATATAAAAAAAAAAGGGCGGCCCAGTGCACGAGGCTCCCGCATAGCGGGGTCTGGGGAGGGCAAGATGTACGTAGCCTTACCTTCATTTTGAAGAGGCTGTTTCCGTGACTTGAACCCACATCCTCTAGGACGCTACCGGTAAGCCTTTACCGTTGGGCCAAGCCGCCCTTCTTTGGTTCCGCCATATGATCTGCTATTATTTGTGGCAACTTTTCTACTTGAGGCAAAACTTCCATTAGATGAGATCTTTTAAGCCTCCACTCCACACGAATTGCTCCCCAATATGCTTCATGGATGTTCTTGCAATCATTCATTCTCTCCACTATTTTCGACCTTAAGCCTCTGATGAAACTAATCAAGTCATGTTCTTCCTCATCTTCGAATTCACACCTGTATTGGAGCCACGAAAACGTGTCACCATAGTCAAGAACAGACATTTCTCCTTTTTTCAAATCAAGAAAGGATTGAAAATAAACTTTATTTGCTAAATACCATGAGCCATATTTATCTTCATATCTGTATCTTTGAAGTACAACAAAGATTGTAATATCAGGGATTTTCATTCTTGGATGAAAGAACAGACTGACCTGCTATATAGATCTACTTTCCACCAGGACACAGGCAAAGATGGATCTAAAATCGAGCTTCAGATGGTTCCTAAATCACGACAATAATTTCTGGCTATCGGATTTGATCAAGTACCATGACTTCTCAACTGTTGATACAACAATGATGTCGGCAATACAACTACATGGACTTTATCCGCAAGTGAGCTGAAATTGAACTAACTTGATCCAACTATGACCCAAATTGAGTTCGGGCCCAAAACAAAAAGATGTGGGCTGTTAGGACAATGGTTCAACCCGACCTGATATAAACCCAAATTAGGCCTAAGCCTATATCGAGCCCAGATCAGATGAAGCTCTCGTGCTTCGAGTTAGGTGAACAACAAAAGGCAGAAAAACCCTTTGGCATTCCGTTTTGCTTCGTCCAAAGAGAAAGAGCAAGGTGGAGATCTGGAGGTGCGACGAAGGGTTGTTGTGCTAGTATCGAGTGATGCGGAGGCTATGGATGTGATGGCTTCCAAAGATAGCTTCGGCGAGCAGTGATGGGAGGCGCATGGCCAGTAGCAGGCAAGGACAACGTAGGATGAGCGTAGGTGGCGAGCGGAGATGATGCTGGCAACGGTTACTGCAGTGCTCTCGGTGCCAGGAACGCCTTCTCCCTCAAATCTTCTCCTTCTTCTTCTTCAACCTTTTTTCTTTCTTTTTTTTTCTAGGAGGTTTTTTTGTTTTTTCCATTGGGGCTAGGGAACAGTGACATCGGTATTTCAGCAATGGTGTGGTGGTTTTGGATAAGGAGTTCAATTGGGTACGGCAGCGACTGAAATAGCAGAGGTTTGGGTTAATTTAGGGTTTCAGGATTGATGGAGACGAAAAGGAGGGTTTGGGTTGATGGTGGTTTGGAACTAGGGGTTTGGGGAGAAGACGGGTTCGTGCAATGTTTTTTTTTTTTTTTCCTTTTTTTTAATAGGTTTGGGTTCTGGGCAAGGTTGGGTAAGGAAATCGGAGGGTGGAAGGAGGTTCATGTGGCAGTGTGGCGATGGGGACTAGTTGTTGGGTTCAGTTGGTGGTAGTGGGCCAGTGGCCGAGATGACAAGGATAATGGATGGAGATGGGAATCGCGCCGACGATCAAGGGATCATTCGGCTCTAACACGCTGATCTATTGGAAGACCGGCGTTGATACCAAACTAATGCAGGCCCTAGGGTTAGGGCTTGCGTAGGGTGCCGAAGCACGTATCCAAGGACACTTCGAATAGTCTTCAAAAAGACTTCAAAACATATGAGGACGCCCCTCCAAGAATAAAACCCACAATTCTATTTAATAATCAAAGTCTGAGAAATTATTCTCTACAATACCATATAAATGGGGGAAGCAAATTTAAGGCGTAAGAAAACCTAATCTGATAATGGAAACTAACTAATAAGGGAAACCTAATCCTAATTGCAATCCATAAAATATAATGACATATCATTACTTAATAAAATCCTACTTGGGCCCTACAAATGTGGCCATTGAGGTCAATCTGCATCAAAATCCCATGATTGTCATTCACCGCCTCCTTAACACAAATGAGAAGGAAGAAGAAAAATGGAGACAAGCAAAAAACTTCCACACGCAAGTGAGAGTCAAAGACAGACCCATTAATTTGTCTATTGACAATGGTATTACAATCAATTTTGTCGCACAAGAGGTTATTGACAAGCTTCATTTGCCAATTGAGAAACTTCAGAAACCCAACCAAGTTACATGGTCTAATATTTATGTTATTCCCGCAACTTACAGATGCTTGGCATCATTCAAGGTTGGTAATTAAGAAGACAAATTTGGTGTGACGTGATCCATATAAATATTGCTCACATTATTTTTGGACGACCATGGATTTTTTTACCACAAAGTGAGCCATGATAAAGAGATGAACACATATACCTTTCCATGGAAAAGAAAATGGATTGACTCACTTCATTGCCATCAATAGCTCAGTCTTCATCTAAATCATCACCTTCAACTAAAGAGCCACAACAAGATAAAAAAAAGAAGATGTTGACATCATGATTGCACCAAAGGAGATAACCAACCATGACAGCTAACAATAAGGACGCAATAACTGAGCAAGGTCAAGGCAAAGCTGATCTCATGAAACATTCAGAACAAGTCACAAAAGAACAAGTTTATGGCAACACTGTCTTCACGGGTTCAAACAACATTGATCAAGCCGATGTCACCCATGAGCCGCAAATAATTAAGGAAGAAAAAGTGCAAGCAGATATTCAAGACTTTAAACTGGTTAACAAGAATATTGAACATCTAGGAGCTTTGATTGTACAACTGCTTCCAACAAATACAATTAGGTCATCAGAAGTCAAGTCAACTTGTTCCAGTCATTTCACAAGTAAATCAAATTGTTAAAGTTCCCCATACTGACTTCACCTTCAAAGATCAGTCATGGATGATAAACAACCAACAATTGCAGCATATACATGTCAAATCATACATCCGGGATAAATTCATTCATTAGAAAAAGCGACACATCCAATATATGTTTCCATGGAGTAAACAACCACATCAAGCTTTCAAGCCATGTCATGCAAAAGCGGAACAAAAGATATAGCAAATGTTTGTGCGAATGATTTTTCGACCCTGGAGGAAGTATGCAGGCCAAATCCAAGATCCGACCCAAATCACAGGCCTGCAGACATTGATGGGCCCCACTTGTTCCATGATCTGTCCAAGATTAGGGATCCCTATCCTTAATTAGATAGTTCCTAATTATTAAGTTTATTTCTTATTTTATGTTGGATCAATATTTAGTAATTGCTTAAGAGGATTTAGTACTTGATTAATTTATTTTAGTAAGCCATGATTGTTTAGAGACAGTCATTCCTAGTTTGGAAACAGTCACTCCTATATATAGGAGTCTTCCATTGTAAAGCTTATTCAACTATAATTCAATTTTCCAAGTGATTTTTCTCTCTATGGTAATTGTCGTGAGTTTCATTGTGCCGTAGTGGCAGGAACCAATCTTTGGATTCGATCAATCCTTCGAGAGATTGATCTACGTTCAATCGGAAATCCAGGGCTGCACCACTTTCTTTCTCTAGATCCATGACAACCATATGCAAATTTTTCCTCTTCACTCAGTATTTTCTATATATTGTAGTGAGAAGATAGCTTTCATACTCTACCTTCTTGAAATGAAACCAAAATGATTTTCAAATGTCTTGGGCCTTGTCTGAGTCTTTTCTCCATTACTTTCTCTCATAGTTTTATAGTGTGTGCCTCCCCTATCATCTCCATAGTGTGACTCATAAGTTTAATCCCACAATTATTGGTATAGTTTTGTATATCTCCTTTATTCTTGTAAATAGGTATTATAACACTTCTCCTCCATTCCTCTGGCATTTTCTTTATCATTAATATCTTATTGAACAGCCTAGTTAAACAAAGCCACCTAATTTTTCCTAAGCACTTCCAAGCCTCTATCCGGATGCCATCTAGCCCCGTAGCCTTCCTTGTCATCATTTGTGTTGATGTGTTATTGACTTCTACTCCCCTAATTCTGCAGTAAGGGTATGTTCTACTAATAAGCATCCTCTCATGATCTTATGCCTCCCATAAGATCTTCATTTAAAAGTTCGTTGAAATATTCTCTCCAATTTTCTTTAATAGTATAGTCCTTCACTAAAACCTATTGGCCATCATTCTTTATATATTTGACATGATCTAAGTCCCTACTTTTCCTTCCCAATATTTTTGCAATCTTAAAATGTCCTTCTCTCCTTTTCTTGTTCCCTTATTATGTGTTCCCAAATCTTAATGCATTGACATGTTTAAATGGAATTTCATTCTCTGTGAAAACAAGGCCCATAAAGATATACAGGTTACACATTTTTTTCAATTTTTTTAACCACCCTTGACCAACATTGAACCTCATTCCCACAGGATTTTACAGCCAAACAAATTCATTTCAAGTCAAAGAAATCTCCATGTTCTACGTCCTTGTAACTTAACAAGCCACTTCTTCACGTCAAGGTTTTTCCAATCAAGGATAAAAATAGCGGTTGCGGCTGGTGTAGCGGCCCGTCGCCAAAACGATACGTAGCGGTAGCGGCGATACGTAGCGGCGTAGCGGCGTGATTGAAAAATATCTTCAAAAAAATTTGAAAAAATTCCAAGAAATCTAAAATATTGGAAAATGATGGAATATATGCTTGTTTTGCAAAAGTAACTAGTATAAGGGTATGTAGCGGTCGCCTCATTGCATGAGGTCCTGTATCGCTCAATGAATAGAAAAAAAATAGGAATGATAAATTTTTTTCATATGGATTAATGTTATTTAGTCATGCTTAGAATATAACATTTCATAGTTTTATCTTGAAATACACACACATATATATATGGAGAAAGTTTTTTTATTAAAGTGAAATTTGATTAAAGCCCTATTTTTTATTAGAGTAAAATTGTTTGGATTAGTTTTTTTAATGGTTATTTCATAGTTATATTTTGAAATATATATATTTTTATATATATATATGTACGTGGAGGGGAATTTTTTATTAAATTGAAAATTGAACAAGGTCCATTTTCTATTGGAGTGTTATTTGGTTAGAGCCCTATTTCCTATTAACTAGAGTGAACTTTGGTTGGGCCTGTGTCCTATTAAATAATCTATGTTCAATTAGTGTGAAATTTAGATGTGCTTTATTTTCAGTAGGTGTGGAATTTTTTTATAGATAACTGTAAAAAGTAGGTGTGGAAGTTGTCAATGACCCTATTTCCAATTTGAGAGAAATTTGAGGAAGGTGCCAATTTCAATTTAGTAATACTTGGCTCCTATGTTACTTTTTTTATTTTAACGTTGTTGCCTCATTGTGGAGCCCACCAATGGTTACAACAGGTTGTTTAGGTTTTATTGTTTTGGATGGGCCCACTTAATTTTTTTAAATGTTTTTAATGGTTTTTAATGTTTTTGAGTGGCCCATTTAATTTTTTTCTCTACCTTTCATCAAATGGGCCATCGTGGGCCATAACCGACCCGTTAACAAAATAAAATACAGACGAAGGCTATTTGTTGCCCCATTTGCCCTAACCACCGCCCAAAATAGACGATCGGAATTTGGGAAAGAGGGAAAGAGGGAAAGGAGGAGGAGAAGGAGAAGAAGAAGAAGAAGAAGAGGAAGAAGAAAGAGGAGGAGCTGCTGGGTTCTGCTGCTGCTGCCGCCTCCTGCTGCTGCTTCCTGTTGCTGCTGCTGCCGCCTCCTGCTGCTGTTGCTTCCTGTTGTTGCTGCTGCCGCTGCTAATCGCTGCTGCTGCTGCTGCTAATCGCTGCTGCTGCTGATCGCTGATGCTGCTGCCGCTGATCGCTGATGCTGCTGATCGCTGCTGCTGCTGCCTGATGCTGCGCTGCTGCCTGATGCTGCTCCTGCTGCTGTGATGTTGCTGCTACTGCCGCCGTATCAGGTATGTCGTCTGCAACTTGTCCCACTCTATCTCTTTCTCTTTCTCTTTTTTTTTTCTTTTTCCTTTTCTTCCTCTTTTTCTACTTCTTTTTTTTTTTTTTTTTGTTCTTCTACCTGTTGAGCAAAAGAGAAGAAGCGGGAAGAGGGGCCTGGTCCATACATAGCGGCCGCTACGCTTGTGAGCGCCGCTATTTCGCAAAAAGCGTAGCGCCCTTGGGCGCTACGGCCGAAGCGTAGCGGCCGATATTTACATCCATGTTTCCAATCTCTGTGTACATGTCAAAACCATCTCAAACAGCATTAATTGATTCTCTTTTATTGAAGCCATGAAGAAAAGGAAACATGACAAAGGACCGTAGATTCAAACTCAGAAGCAAAAAAGAGAGGTTTGTTGTTGTTGATCCAGCTACCTATATTAACTCAATGAAACTGAATTTTCTCAAAAGACTTCATGCTGGAAAATACTCAAATTCAAAGGAGAAAAGAATGATTTGCTACAAGGAGATTTGAAGAGATCAACGGCATACTAAATATCTATTATGACTTGAAAGCCACATAGAAGCATTGAATTCAACCTTCTTTGATCCACTTTCCAATTCTAATAAATCTTGCAGGTAATCAATCAAAGGAGAGATCAATTGAGAAGAGAGACTCATTCTAGAGAAAAGTAAAGCAAAAGGCTTCCAAACTTCTAATCCAAATGGCCCTTCCTTTCCTCCATTCAGCCCCAGCATAGCTGCTGCAGCTACTTTAAGTGCATAACATAGTGTTAACCAGAAGTAAATCAATGAATACGAAGCAAGACCGCTCCCTCCTATCCCAAGAATAACTTAAGAGATTTATCTCGTCACCAACATCGGCACATAAAAGAGAGGAGTCGATAAATAACACATAATTAGAGGACCATGCGGACCTCTGAACACACATAAAATAGAAAGATGGACAAAGTTACTTCTGGATGTAACTATTGATAACATCTAATGCAATACAGACAAGGCCCAAGAAATCATCTAGGCCAACACATTCCCAGTCCATAAGGTTTCATCTACAGGCCCAGTTGACTGAAAGCTTCTGTGGCATTCCCTTTTTATCCTATTTCTACTTTTCTTCCTTATTTAATCAAGGAACTATTTCTAATTTTATTGTTTGACTAGAATTAGCTAGTTTCCTATCTTACTTAGAAAGTCTTGTTTGCTAAGAAACAATTCTACTCCTCTATAAACGTGAGTCCCCATTGTAGTTGCTTATGCTATTTTCAATTTCTCAAAGAATTATCTGAGTTTTGTCTTCAATATGGTGTTTCCCATTATTGTGAGTGTGTTCTAGTTTCAGAATCCATCCTTGGCTTCAATCAATCCCACTGGGGATTGATCTATTTTTTTATAAAGATCTAAGGCAGCACCAACATCACTATAGTCGGGCTATCAAACATGGGTCAGAAGTGGACAATGAGTAGGACAATTCTGTGAATCAAGCGATTGCTACCAATGCAATGAAGCAGTAATATAGCTCTCCTAATTCAGCACTCTCCAACTGCATGGGAAATTTTTCCATCACACTGCTCCCCAAGTTGATCTTCCACTCGAAATGTATGCCTAAATAGGCTTGGAGAAATAGATACAATCTGATATTCTTAGGCCTTGTTTGGTATCTCTACTCTACTTCCAACAGAGCCATCAAAAAAAGAGGCTAAAGCTCTTATTTTCACAAGCCCAGATATGGGGCCTTCCATTTTTAAGGGATTTGCCTCTACTTCTCTAAAATGGGCTCTTATTTTCCAAACTACTATCCACTTTAGGCATTTAGACAAATAGAGGTTGAAAATAGAGATGCCAAACATGGGCTTAGATTTGCTCCTATCTGCTCATTTGTAATTCTTACCTTCATAGTTACTACAAACATTGTTCTTAAAGTAAAACACAATATACAGTCCCAAAAAAAAAAAAAAAAAAAAAAAAAGATGAAGGTGAAACACAATATGAGGGGTAAAGTTTCACAAATGAGTGCCGATCGAACACCCCCTCCTCCTTTACCATCCATGGAAATACCACATGGTAAGCATTTGACCTCTTTAATCCACTAAGGTATGTCCTTAATACAAGCTACGAAGATGGTGTCCTATTTGGCGACATGAGAATCACATATTTTCAGAATAAAAGACATGAAACACGGCAACACATTCACGGTTGAGTGGTGTTGGCACCTAGTATCACTCACATGCCCATGGATCAATCCTTAAGCCTTCCAATTAAAAGTATCACTCCTAACTAGGCCCACCCAAAAAAATAATAATAAAGTCTTCGTTAATGAGAAAAAATAGCCTATGACAAGCAAGAACTCCATCAGCCAGTTCAAAGAGAAAACAATCTAAGAAACTGAGCAGCAGAATGCCAACAATTAGAGAATCTATTCTTTTCAAGAAAAAAAAATAGAGAATCTATCTTTCACACATAAGTCACTTCTAAAAACCTCCTACTTTCCACAACATATGCACAATCATATTATCTCAACCAATACAAAACCATGTGAATCACTGAATAAAAGATGCACTACTAAAATCAACGAAATCCATGAAACCACCTTAGTAAGCCCCAACAATGCTGTTTTCGTGACTCCATACATGGCTAATGGCACTTCCGGCTGATAGCCAGCAATTGAAGAGATAAAAACCACAGATGATCCATTCCTCAAATGAGGAGCAGCAAGCTGAAAAGAGAAATCATTAACACTTTCAGATAAAAGCAACTCAACGTCAGCCCAAGTTAGACATGATTTGAATCATACCTGGAGAAGGAGGATAGACGTCTTCACATTGACTTCCCAAAGCTTGTCAAGAACAGATTCTTGCATTTCCAAAATGGTGCTTAAAGATGGATTTGCAGCAGCATTGCACACAATCACATCGATATGTCCATATTTCTACAGCAATCAAAAAAAATTTAATGTCATTGCGTACTAATGCATCCAAATTCTTACATTAATGAATCAACATGCCTAAGGGCATGTGTGTTTGTAAGTATTTCTGACAGGAATTCCAGGTGTCAGGTATCCCGGAATTGTCAGAGATTCTTTGTTTGGGTGAGAGGAATATTCAAAAAGCAGGCATTCAAAGCATTTGACTTCCAGAATATCGAGCATTTGGAATGCTAGGGACTCATCCAGCATCTGAGGACTTCTGAAAGGTTGAGATTTCCGGGGGAGTTCCAGTCAGATTCTGGCATTGCAACGGTCATCTTCTCCTTGATGATTGAAGCCAAAATCATTGGTAAAATCCATTTTTCTGATCTTCTCTCTTCTAAATTCTCTATTTTCATGGTTTTTTTTTTATTTTCATTCTCATTTGTCAATATTCAGAGGACTTTCTCTTGTGGGGTTAAGCGAGCACAGGGTTTTCGTTGGGCATTGGAGATGCTTTTGAGATTTGTTTTTGGTGAAATAGGTTTTTGATGAAAGATGTGAAATAGGGTTTTGGATGAATACGGTTTTGACATGGGCAAATAAGGCATGAAGGCTTACAAATAGGACAGCATTTTTTTTTTTTAATCTATAGCAGAGAGTCTTGATGGGGAGTTGTAGAAAGAGGGAGGAGTTGATGTGTCTGAAAGGTTTGGATTGTGCTGGCATGTCTGGCTTTTGAAGTGGGTTTTTTTTCCCTTTTTTTAGTCTTTACCTTTTTTTCTTGAAGAGGATAACTACAACCATGGCATGCAGAACCAAACGGGCCAAAAGAAATTCTCATTTCTGTTGGTGCTAGGCGCACATCTCATCCCCCAACCAGAATCTTCTTTCCCCCACCAATAAAATTCAGTTGCTTATAGAAAAGATAAATGTTGAAGGAAAACTACCCAACTTAATGAACAGTTCAGCTGTTAAATGGAAAGATCAGATATTTAGACATATTTGTCTTTATAATGATATAACTTTGTTTTGTGCTTTGTTCCTATAAAATAGACAAAATTGGGTGAAATTAACATTGCCATGCTCTTGGCATAATCAAAGACATAAATATAAACCAACGAACATATTTTCTTCACAATCTTAGCTTCAATTACACATTTCATTGGAAAGCTACAGAGATTTTATACGGATGATTCCAATGCAAAGCACACAGATCATCGATTCATCTCTCCAAAGTAGGTGACGTTCTTGGAATTAAAGTTTTATAATAATTTGGTATTTCTTAATCTTCCACCCTTTTTCTATAAATTACCAAAATATGCCCTAGGTGTTTTTTTTACATTGAGGTACCCAGTCTCTCACATCCCGAAGGATATGCCAACACTTCCATCTAGCAAGGTTATGTTCACTAAACCTACATTTGAGGCCATTGAATTATATTGTTTGGTTATTTTGACATTTTCCATAAGTTGTTATCTATCAGATCTTCAATTTTTTAGTAGATTCCATTGTATCCCTTGGATAGAAGGTTTATAATTCATGACTTGTAAAGACCTTCATGTGCTCCGCTACTTCTTTTTTCTTATTTTCTTTTTTTCCTTTTTTATGCCTTGAATTATTTGATTTCATCCATGGGAAAGTCAAGTGCCTTTGAGTAGATTGGGTCAGTCTTTGAATTAAGGGTCTGGCTTTTCTTCATCTCAAAGCTGCAATTTAGTTCATAGAAAGTTGTTAAATGTCTCTACACCAAGATCTTAACATAGCTTCAGGTTCCACAATGGAGTTAGTGCTAATGTTTAAAATCAATATGATAGTGTTTGGAATTTGGATGAATCCATGGTGAGAATGGATAAGTGCCCTAAAGAAGGTGGGGAGCTTCATTATGATTCTTTATAATGTTATACCAGTTGCGAAAGTCATAGACAAATGTCAACAACCATAAGGTTGTTTGAAGATTGAAAAATAATCTTCAATTTTTATCATTCTTTGAGCAGATTTTTAGTAGAAAATGTTATGTTTAATTCATGGTGTGTTGATTTTACTATTTGACCTGATTCAAATAGAGTGTGAGACCTTTTCCCCCCTTGAGTATTTTAAATAGTCTACAATAAGAGTGGAAAGTTCCCATCAAGAGCATTTTACACCAAGAATGTGATAATCGGAGGTTTGATTGGAATAATGAATTTGCTATTTTTTTAAGACCCACAAATGATACAATTAGTAGATAACATGATCTTTGTTTTTATTTATATATATATATATGATTGATGGATATATATATATATGATTGATGGCTTTACCATAATTGAGTATTTTATTTTTACGCATTATTAATGTAATTTATGCTTGTATAGGTCCTTTGGATCAGTTTTATTTGTAGAGACAGTGCTCAATGGAAGGTAATAATTCTTCGCAACTATTAGCTAGAATTTATTATGATACTATTGAAAACAAAATTTGTAGAATCATTATTGTTTTTCACATCTTCACTATTTTCCACCAATATCAATTTTGAATGGCTCTAGTCCCATGATACTCACAAAAAAAACAAAAAAACAAAAAAAAACCACTTTTTATTTGTACAGAGGTGGACATAAATCTTTTAGTATCTACATTAGGCGCTTCAGTAGCTATATGTTGTGAGTTCGTACATTATGGTTAGCCTTAGAAGAGGAAAGACCAAGAAAAAAGTGTTGCATTTCATCATTGTTAAGCGACGCATGAGTCAAAGAATTATTGTCTAGTGCAGGCCCTAAGTGCCACGAGAACCTACATATGAATCCAAAATGCTTCTCTATACTGAGTGACACTTTTCTGCAGCACAATCTTCCTAGAAGAAGACTCGTTTTGTCAATTAATGAGCAATTAGCGACGTTTTTATATATATTGGCATACAATGTTACAAATTAAGTACCAACAAATAGATTTAACCATTCAAGTGAAAATGTTAGTAGCTATTTTCATGAACTCTTGAATGCAATTTGCAAGATCTATCTAGAATATATTTGTATTCCAGAAAATGCTTTAGTTCCACAACAAATCCAAACAAATAACCAATTCTATCCATATTGTAAGGTTATACCCTTAAATATTTACACATTTGTAATTCCATGTTGTATTATTCATATGCCTATTATTTACAAACTCCACCAGTTTTTGCTGCCAGTCCCAAGCCCGAGTAAAGGAGGAGGGTTACATTAGGTAGGTTGACAGCCAGCGAAAAACTTTCTCACAATCCAAACATAAATTTGAGATAACAATATTTCGTGATAAGGATAAGGTATTCCCTGCTTTAAGCGACACATTGCAGCGTCGCCCGGTTGCAATGAAAAGTGTGCAAGGGCTACCGTATGACTCTGGGCTAGTGCGGTTAAAGAAATTAGTCCATAAAAAGAAGAGGAGGAATAGGAAAATTAGACTTGCTACTTGGAGCATAGGAACCTTAACAAGCAAAAACATGAAGTTGATCAAGGTAATAAAAAGAAGAAGAATTAGTATGGCTTGTATACAGAAGATAAGGTGGAAAGGAAATAAAGCTAAAAAGCTCACGGATGAATATAAGCTTTTTTATGCAAAAAAGAGTAATACAAGAAATGGAGTGGATATAGTTGTAAACAAGAATTTGAAAGAGAAAATTGTGTGGGTAAACAAGTTTGGTGATAGAATTATAGCAATTAGAATTATAACAATTAAACAACTGCTAGAGGAAGACATAATCCATATCATCAGTGCATATGCTCCTCAAGTAGGACTAGAGAAAAGTATGAAAAGACAATTTTGGGAGGAGATGGATGATTTACTGAGAAAAATCCCAAATAGTGATAAGATTTTCCTTGGAAGGGATTTAAACGAGCATATAAGAAAGGATAATATAGGATATGAGAAAGCGCATGGAAGGCAAGGATTTGGAGAAAATAATGAATTCGGAAACACTATATTGAATTTTGTAGTGGTATTTGATCTTGTAGTAACAAACACTTATTTTAAAAAGAGATATAAGCATTTAATTACCTATAATAGTGGGAGTAAGAGGAGTCAGATAGACTTTTTTTCTAATTCGAAAACGGACCGATTGGCTTGTGAAGATTGCATGGATATCCCAGGAGAGAGTTTCACCACGCAACATAGACTCGTAGTTTTAGATATTTGCATTAGAAGTAGAAAGAGAGCAGTAGTAAACAAAATTGGCCCTAAAACAAGTAGGAGAGATTTGAAGGGGCAAAAAGCAAATATATTTAAGAACAAAATAATTAAGAAGGGAGAATGACATCTTGAAGGAAAAACTACAGAATGTGAAATCAAATAGCTAATTACATTAGGAAGGTTGCAAAAGAGGTACTTAGAGAATCAAAAGAAAAGAGACATATTAATAAAGAAACATGGTGATGAAGTGTGGAGGTTCAAAAAGTTACTCGAGAGAAAAGACATTGCTACAAAGTTTGGAAGGAGACTAAGAGTATAAAAAATTTTGAGTTATATAAGAAGGCAAAGAAAGAAGTTAAGAAAATAGCACGTAGTGCAAAGTAGAAAGCATACGATGGCCTCTATAATAGGTTGGGAACAAGAAAAGGAGAGAAAGATAGTTTTAAGCTCGCAAAAATAAGAGAAAAGAAAAGTAGAGACTTGAATCATGTCAAATGTATCAAGGACAAGGAGAAAAATATTCTGGTGAAGGACAACAATATTAAAGAAAGGTGGAAGAAATATTTTAGCAAACTTTTAAATAAAGAACATATAGAGGATACAAGAACTAAGGAGGATACTTCATTAACAGAGCATACTTTTCTCCATAGAATTAGAGGGGTGAAAGTGATGGAAGCATTGAAGCGAATAAAGACAGGAAAGGCAATAGGCCCAGATGATATTTCGATAGAGGTATGGAAATGCTTAGGAGAAATTGTGTTGAGTTGGTTATGTAGACTCTTTAATAAGATACTTGTGACAAAGAAAATGCCGGATGAATGAAGAAGAAGCATTGTAATACCTATATATAAGAATATGGAAGATATACAAAATTGAATCAACCATCGAGGGATTAAACTTATGAGTCATATTATGAAGTTATAGGAGAGAATAATTGAGTAAAAACTTAGACAGAAGACCAAGATTGCTGAAAATCAATATGGTTTTATACCAGGGAGGTCAACTATAGAAGCTATCTTTTCACTTAGGCAATTAATGGAAAAATATCGAACAAAAAAAAAATCTACACATGGTCTTTATCGATTTAGAAAAGCCTATGATAAAGTTCCGAGAGATTAAATTTGGTGGGTTTTGAAGAAAATGAATGTCCCCAGTGGTTACATTGAAATTTTTAAAGATATGTATTAAGCAATGACAAATGTGAAAACCACATATAGAGAAACTGGTGAATTCCCCGTGACTATAGTTTTGCATCAGGGATCGGCCTTAAGCCATTACCTCTTTGCATTGATTATGGATGAATTAACTGCGCATATTCAAGAAGAAGTACCATAGTGTATGTTGTTTATAGATGATATAGTATTAGTGGATGAATCAAGAGATGGTGTAAATGCAAAACTCGAGAAATGGCGAGGGGTATTAGAATCTAGAGGCTTAAAATAAATCGTACAAAGACAGAATATATGGATTACAACTTCAGTGAATATATACAAAGTGTTGAAACCATTGTCAAAATTGAAACCCATGAATACCACGTAGAAATTCTTTTCGGCATCTTGGCTCGATGATTAGTAAAGATAAGGTTGACAAAGATGTTGAACATAGGATAAAAGCTAGATAGCTGAGATGGAGACTGCTTCTAAAGTGCTTTGTGACAGACGAACGCCAATGAAATTGAAGGACAAATTTTACAAGACGGTAGTTAGACCAACTATGACATATGAAGCAGAATATTGGCCAACTAAGAAAACGCATATACATAAAATGTATGTGGCGGAGATGAGAATGCTTAAGTCGATGTATAGTAAAACTAAAAAAGATAAAATTAGAAATGAGCGCTTTCGAGAGCATTTAGGGGTAGCACCAATAGAGGATAAGATTAGAAAAACCCATTTAAGATGGTTTAGGCATGTTGAGCGTAGGCCGGTTATGACACCGGTGAGAAAAAGTTTGGTTATCCAAGTAGATCGCCTATTAAAAAGTAGGGATAAGCCGAAAAAAATATTGATAGAAGTCATTAAATTAGATTTAAAGAAGTTTAACTTATTTAAGGATTTGGCTCAAAATAGAACGAAATGGAGAAATAGAATTCATTTAGCTGACCCCAACATGGTTGGGATAAGGCTTTGATTATGATGATGATTATTATTATTATTATTTATATGCCTATATTAACCCGTTTGCTAAACATTTTCATTCGCTCAATAGGATTGGATAGGCCCCATTGATAGGACATATAGACCACCTCATGTTACATTTTCAATGCAAGCCATGTATCAAAATAGGAAAGGATTTCTATCTCAAAATTGGCTTATGGCAAGTGGATTTGATATGAAATTTCATTATATACTAACAGGATAGAACGTTTCATATCAGATGTTTCTATGCTATGGTCTACAATGAAAAGGGGAGATAGGTTGAAAGTCCCGAATGGTAATCAAATCACATAAATAATATAAATGTGCATTGATATAACTTAAATGCTCATTAACTATACCTTTCGTTTAGTAATGATTATTTTGACTCACAACTATAAGTAGATTTTATCTAGTCGATGCTGGGTACGATAATGCACTAGGGTTTTTTATACCATATAAAGGTATTTATTACCATGTTAAAGAGTTTAACATCAATTGTCCTCCAACAAATGCACAAGAGCTTCATAATTTATTTCACTCCTCATTACGTACTACAATAGAGGATGTCTTCACAGTGTTAAAAAATTCCCTTTCAATATCAAAATTGCCACATGAGTATTTATTGACAAACCAACAAGATGTTATAATTTCATGTTGTTCTTCGCAACCATATTGCTATGTATGGCATTGGAAATGAATTACTAGAAAAAATTTGAATGGCTCCTCTAAATGCACTAGGGTTGATCCTCAATTAAGAATGGCAAGAGATGAGATTATAGTTCCAAAGTGGACTAGAGATATTTGGACTACATTTCGATACTCCATAGTTGAGCAAATGTGGGCAGACTGTAAGTTGTAAGTACAAGATGATCAACAAACATCAAAGGGGGATAACATTAATAAAATAAATAAATAAATAAAACTCTTACGACAATCATTTTTTGGCATATCTATAAATGGTCAAATTTTGTAAAAAAATATAATCTTGTCTTAGTGGGGGATAGTTAAATTTCATCTTTTGATACCAACATATGAATTCCTCTTGTATATGGAATGGGTTGTATTTTGTGCAAGGGATTTATATATAGTAGTGATACATCACAAGTTGCAATAGTTTAAAAGTTCCAATATATTTTTGTTCAACATATATTTTGCCTTACTATATTTGGGGTGTACATTATATGCTTGAAGTTTCAATAGGATGGGAAGGAGAGAAAATTACCATTGGGACCAAAAAGAAAAAAAGGGTCCCCTAATGAAGCAAAGAGGTAGGAAGGTTGAGAAAAACTTCACAAAACTGTTTGGATTAAGTAACAGCAAAGATCAAGGAAGAGATTGAACAAGAACCAGACATATATAATGCAAAGAAAATGTTGAAAACTTAGAGGGCTCGACATAAAGAGGTTAAGCAACACTTAAATATGTCTGGGTTTGGATGGGATGACACAAAAAAGACAATTACAGCTCCCAACGATGTATGACAAGATTTAATACAAGTATAACAAAGTATTGCATTCATTCACTTTATTATTGCTCAATATGTTTTGATAAATGAATTTTTAACAAAACTGACTTCTTTCCAAGCAAAAAGCAAATTGAGTAATTACTAGACTATTCACGTTAACTTCTTTGATGAGATACATGACCTTGTTGCTGATGATGTTGATGAAGGTAACAATGTAATGACTGGCGCCGAATGCAACACTATAGATGTCGAGGCTATAATGATTGATGACAAATGAAGAATTTCTCAATACAACAGTTGGGTCAATATACAGAGGCTTGGATGATATGGATGATGGTAGCTTGGCTCAAATGGATGAAGATACAAATGGGGCAAGTAGACCTTCACCAACTCCAACAGATGATAGGAATGCTACTAAAAAAACATAAGACGGCAGTAGGTGATGAAATAAGGAAAACAGAAATAAGGAAAACATTAGCAAGTGTTGCAGTTGTTGTTAACACACTTGCAAAGAAGACACACACACACAAACATGTCCATACATTGATGAACAAGGTCACAACCGCAATGAAATCATGCCCATTTATAGCTCCGCAAGTATGCACATGTAATTGAATACCTTACCAAGGACACCTCTCTGGCCAACTTTATGTTCACCTACAGTGACCAGATGAGGTAACACTATAAAGCACGGGTACTTCCAAAATGTACACGTACCCATATCGGGTACTTACCCGTACACGTACCGGATATGGGTACAGCAAAAAATGTATTGGGTACAGTCAAACGTACCCAGTATATTTTGACTTTGTGGGTACGGGATGGGTGCGTTTGTGGATACGGGAGGGGTATGCTCCTAGTACTTTTGTAAGAGGCTTTTTTTTTTTTTTCAAAAACTTTTGTAAGAGTTTAAAAAAGCTAAAAATATAATTTTTAACTTTTTCCCTTACCCTTCTCAATAAACTTAAAAAGAAAAAAGCTTCAGCCCTAACCCATCTCCAATTCCCTCGTTTTCAATAGAAAAAAAAAAAGAATTTGGAAAGGAGGAAGGAGGAGGAGGAGGAGGAAGGAATGTTGGATTATGAAATATAAAAAATAATATTGTTGTTGCGCTTTTTTCTTCATTAGGTTGAATTTGTAATAGTATTAAGTAATTGTTGGCTTGTTGCATCAAAGGATTCTAACCTATTTTAATTATTAGCATATTGCATTATTAATGTTTTAAAAAATATAATTCTATAATGGACGTACCCCAACGATACCCGTATCCTTTTTTTTTAGGATTTTGCGTATCGGCGTACCCGTACTATACCCGTATCGGCTAAGAAGCACAGACACTCCTAAGAAAGTAACGTATCCATGTCGGACACGTGTCGGACACCGACACTCTCGGACACGTGTCTGATACTATTTAGCCGTGTCCATAATTAAGAACTAAAAATCTTAATTTCGGATACTTGTTTGACAGTCTTTTTGCAACATGTCCCACAATTCCTAACTGGTGTCTATGACTAAAAAATAAACATGGGGCTGATATCTCTTGGACATTTTGTTAACATGCGGTTATTAAAACTTGTAAACTTGATATATGAAAATTTTGTACCATGGAAAAATGGATGATTGTAAATATTAATTATATAACAAGCAAAAGACAAATAAATATTTCACTAAAAAATAGGCCTCAAGATTGGCCTCTTTTTTGCTTTTTGTTTTTTTTTTTTTTTAGGGAGGGGAAAGAGATGATCCGCCCTTTTCTTTATATGGATTTTTTGGAATTATGGATATTTCATGTTTAATGATTATGAATTATGTTTTAGTGTTGTATTGATATTTGATAATTTGATATGCTAGTTAGTTGGTACTTGAATTTTTATTTTTTTTATTGCTGAATTGATTAAAAAAATTAAAATGATATTATTTTTTTAGTAGATGATTTTATATAAATAAATTAATATATATTATTAATGTGTCCCCCAACGTATCCGTGTCCTACTTTTTTGAGAAATGCCGTGTCAGCGTGTCCGTGTCATGTAGTATCTGTGTCCCATGTCCTTGTCCGTGCTTCTTAGCGTATCGGTACCCGTACTGATACCCGTGCTTCATTGGGTAACAATGATATGAGATGTATTTACTTCATGGCTCATCTAGTAGTGATCATTAAGTTTCTAAGCAAAAACTGTGGAGATGAAAGTTAGATGGTTAATATTTTGGTAATTGTTTTAAAATTTGTTATTTTGTGTTGTAAGGTGTAACATTGAAATACTTTATCCTTTGATCTTTTGCACTTACCCATTAAACCTGTAACCCTTTTGATTTATGCTTACTTGTTGGAATGCAATGCACTCTTTAGTAAAGGATGCATTATCTAGATGCATAAATATCGGAATGTTTGTTTATATCATAATAATTGTAGATTTTAAATGCACTAAATGGAAGGATAATATGGGAATGCTTGTGTAGGCATAGTGGCATTCATTGTTATTTTAGGAATATTTAGGGCTCACATGGAAGATTAATATTTTTAAGTGAATGAGATGGATGTGGCCAAATATGTAAAAATGTTAATATATATTTTATGCTTCGTTCTGCATTAATGTATGCAGTTCATTTTTCTCCCTAGAATCCTAGTAAGTTTTTAATCAAAGAATTTCAGGAATTCAAGGTGGATTGAATTCTTAGAATTGAATTCCAATATGAATAAAATAGAGAGTTAGAATTCATGATGAATTTAGCAGAGCATTCCAAATTTTCCAAATTGCAGCAGACATGAATTCTCCAAATTATTGCAACAAAGCGTTATTGGTCATGGACTGCCAGTACAAATCATGAGAGGTTCAAATAATTTGGCCCCATCCAACTACATATTCAATGGGATACCAGTTTTCTTCCCTTTTATGCCACACCAGTACTACCAACGTAGTTAAAGCCTATTAATGTTAAAAACTTTGTAAATATACACACTGCCCCCACCTAAAGCAATATTCAATTCCATCCCACCCTAAACATGCATTGCATGTGATAAATAAAACCATCCATACCAGGAATACACACAAACAGAACCATGATCTGGGATACTTCCCCAAACACCCAAACAGCAAGAAAATCTTAAATGGAAAAGAGTGGTTTTTTTTTAGAAAGAAAAAAAAGGGAGCTCCTTTTGTCTCTCCTTCAAGTACAAAACTTATAGATAAAAGATGATGTTCGTGCCAGATGGTACGTCCAAAAACACACAAAACCAATTAAATTTAAGGAATTAAGAAGAAAACTGCTTTGTTTTTATTGGAGTTCCTTCTTTCTCTTTCCAAATACAAAGCCTACAGACAGAAGATGTGATCCCATAGACAGAAGATGTTCTTCCCACATGGCCAAGATCGTATTTTGGTGCTGGCAGAGCCCCAGAACGAAATCTCATCTATGAAAAGAGATTAAATGAATGAATTCTGACTTGTTGGGCTCGTATGAAAATACCTGAACAGTCACATCGATTAGATTCTTCCTTTGTTGGGCATTGGAGACATGGCAAACCACACCCATGGCATCGATTCCTTGGGCTTTGAGCTTTTCAACTGCCTCATCAACGTTCTTCTGCAAGTAATTAAAACGAATGGAAACAATGAAGAGAGAGAAACGATCAACTATTAGTGCAAGTACCCCTGTTTTCCATGTTTGCTTGCTACAAGAAGCAGAGGAAGAAGAAGAAGAAGAAATATAAGAAGATTTAGAAGGAGAAGGAGAAGGAGAAGAAGAAGAGGACCTGCTTACGAGAGGAAATGACAACAGAAGCGCCTTCTAAGCCAAGTCGCTCTGCGATGCCAAACCCGATTCCCTGCGTCGATGCTGTTACGATGGCTATCTTCCCTTCGAATCTATTCGCCTTCACCTTCTTCTCCATCTCTCTCTCTCTCCCCTGTTCCGTGTACCAGACTTGACCAAGATGACAGATTTGTTTTCCTTTTTTAATATATTATGTATTATATTTATTTATGGCATTGAAAAGAAGAAAAACACCTTTTTTTCGACAAATAAGAGAAAAAGAAAATTTAATGCCGTGTAAAAGCAGTTAATGGTACTTATAAAAAGAAAAAAAAAAATCTTGACATGGCCCGTCCCTGGTAAGAATATAAAAAGAGAATAGAAACGCCCATTTTAAAACAAATCATTTTTGAGAATTTCACTTTAGTTATTAATTCTCTTTATTTATTTATTTCTCTCTTTGACATTTCAAGTCCTCATTTTTATCGAATTGGGTTGGGCCCACCATGATCTCAATGAGATGTGGGCTCTTATTGATTTCACATTGGCACCAGGATCTTTATCTCTCTTTACAATTTATAAGAGCACTGGTTGAGATAAGTCGCTCTATTTGTCATTGTTTTAATTTTTTTTTTTTAATGACCTAAGATATCCCTCACCATCTTAGCCTTCAGACCTCGACCTCCAACCTAAAGATTACCCAACTATGACAAGCAAAGACTATTTCTTAGGAATATATACATGCCCACACTCCATTTCTTCCCTTTTCTATTTTGGTTTTGATGAACAGCCACAATGGAAGTTGAGGTGAAAAATATGCAAGCTCAAAATATAGATAACATTTCCAGGATTTGATCAGACAGCTGGATATTCATCCTCCTTAAATTATCTATTAAAAAGGAAATTATTGATTATTGATGGACATTTCTGAATTTTCACCCTTCTTCAATCTTCACCAGTTTTAAAAATACATTTGTTAGAATCCAAATAAACAAAAAAAAATACTAATCAAAAGAAAATTCCAAAGAATACAGTTATACATTGGACAACCAAACAGCAGAAAACACAATTGAGGCAACCCCACCATCATTAAACAATAAGAGAGCATAACATTCTTTGAAAAAAAAGTTCAATCATCTTTCATGGGTTCTGTTTGTAATGCAAAGGAATAAACCTCAGCATCATCCGAACTTTGTCATTGATAGGATCATAGGAATAATAAAAACCTCGGAATCATCCAAAATATACACAGAATCACAAAAGCTCAGAAGAATACAATGTTGCTGTGCCAACCAAGAATTTAACCTCTAACCCATGCTAATGTGAATCTGAAGCCCAGCCCATCTACCAATCTATGACCCAGATGGGCTAGCCTAGTTTGCATCCTGTCCTTGAAGAGGCATTTCCATGTTTGCCTAGCATTGCCAACCTTGGGAGCACAAAGTTACTTTTGGGGTGCTCCTAAGGTCAAAAAATCACTTCAATTAAAACTAAACCAAAACACACATACCGGCCTTTCGATACAAATATCTCAAAAATAATAGTGTAGCGGATCAAGACAGTAATGCCAGAAACAATGGATCGAAACAACAATGCCAAAAACAAAACACAACAAAATCAGACTTTACAATACTGTATATTTAAGTAACATATTTGAAGGCAATTAATTTCCACTTCGCTTGATTTCATTTGAGTCCCTGAAATTCTTGCAACTAAGTTTCACTTCATTCATATGGGTTTCTGAAGCTCTTGAGCAGGTCTGGAATATCATATCCAAGCATATCATCAATGGCTTGTATCATCTTTGGCTTCAGCTTCTCAAACTTGTCGATGTTGTAACCACTCAAGACTTCTTTGAAATGTTCTACATCAGGGAAGTCACCTGCAGGAAGATGGAATTCCCTTTGTACCTGTTTCCAATATAGGAAAAAAATTAGTTAATGTGATTGTGTTGTGGTGGGAGTGGAACTCTAATCTCATTTTATCAGTTGGCTCTACTATCTTAATTATATCTTTCATTAACATTGGAACAAATTTATTAAAAGATTCAATAACATGATTGAAAATTCAATTACTCAAACAGCAAAGTGTAATTCAAGTCCAAGCCACTCAAATTCACATATCCCCCATGAATTGACACTCACCCAACTATAGCAAGCCCCTCTCTATTTAAAACTATATTTTTAAAATGACAAAAAGATGCTCCTATAACCAGATCTTATTTGTATGTTTACCAAACATACTATTGTTAAGCTATGAAGCACAGGTACTTCCAAAATATACACGTAACCATACTGGGTAAGCACCCATATCCATACCGGGTATGGGTACGGCACAAAACATATCAAGTACGGTCAAATGTACCTTATATATTTTGACTTTGTGGGTATGGGATGGGTACATTTGTAGATACGGGATGGATACACTCCCTATGCTTCTTTTTTTTTTGTAAAAACTTTTGGTAAGAGTTTGAAAGAGCTAAAAATGTAATTTTTAACTTTAGCCTTAACCCTTCTCAATAAACTTAAAAGGGAAAAGACTTTAGCCCTAACCCATCTCTAATCCCCTCGTTTCTAACAAAAAAAAAAAAGAAAATGGAAAAAAGGAAGAAGAAGAAGAAAGGAATACTTGATTACGAAATATAAAAAATAATATTGCCGTTGCCCTTTTTTTCATTAGGTTGAATTTGTAATGGTATTAAGTAATTGTTGGCTTGTTGCATTTAAAAATTCTAACCTATTTTAATTATTAGCATATTGCATTATTAAAATTTTAAAAAATAAAATTCTTTAATGGACGTACCCCGGACGTACCCGTATTCTATTTCTTTAGAATTTTGCCGTACCGACGTACCCATACCGTACCCATATCGGTATCGGTACCCATACTGATCCCCGTGCTTCCTAGTTGTTAAGTTAAGCTATTCTTTAACTTAAAATTCAATTCGAACTTAAAAGTTAATGGCATTCGTTCTTAGACCTGATTAGTGTAAATCTTCTAAACAGGAGCTTAGCTAATAACTCCTATCAGATTACAGTTTCCAAATGGGCCCTAGCTAATGGTTGGACAATGCTAACTGTTAATACATGTGCTCTACTCTGAATGAATTCTCTCCACATTTGCACTCCACCGAAAATAGATAACATAGTCCAATTGCCTGAGGTCTTACCTAGCCCCACTCCACATGGTAGTCCAACCAAACATGACTCTAACCACCATCCTACGGTACCACATGTATGGAGGTGCTGCTACATTACATTCCATTGAACAAAATGAAGGATGCAACGCCTACATGGTGCTCTTTTATTGAAACGAAAATGGAACACTTTAGAATCCAAGTGACACCTAGGATATTAAATTCACTAAATTAAATACTCTACCACATCTATAGATGCAGAACACGCACAGACATGTTGAGAGAAATTCAAACCTTTGCAAATTCATCATCAAGATTGTCAATGAGTCGTTGTTGAGCCTTGGCCTTGCCCATCATTGCAGGCATCTCTTTCTTAAGATGGCTGATTATGTATGCATGAATCTTAGCAGCTCTAGCACGTTTTACAAATTCGTTGATCTGCACTTGGTAAAGAGGTAAGTAATTTGTTCCATTGTGACTGATAACAAAGAAAACCCCAAGAACATTAATTAGCAAACATGAAAATGCATCAAACGTGGTAGCATCATGGTACTATGAACATACCCGACGATCACAAGCCTTTTTAGGAATATCTTTTAGATCAGACAGAAGATCATCTTGTTCTCTCTCAAACAGCTCCTTCCCAATTGGACCAACAGCTGTTTCATTCACGGGTTTATCATTGAATGAGCTGTCAAAATCGACAAGCAATGTGTTAGGCTCTGATGAATTAGGTCAATCAGTAAAAACCGAATCAGATAATCAAATGACAATCATCCAAATGAGAACCTCACTGCATGAAGAAAAATGCAGGGTAGCAGAAAGACAGTATAAGGAGAAAACAATGAGACTCAAAACATTTAAGAATCAGAGTAGTGCTTTTTGATATAATTGCACTTCACAAATGACAAAGATAGATTACATGCATACATCCAAATCAAAACGAATACCATGAGGCATACACAGACCAGAATAAATTATGAAAATGAGCACTGTAAGGCTGAAGCTACGAAGCAATTAAGTAAAAGTTATAAACATGTGAGAGATTGTACCCAATGTAAACACGCATGACCTCAGGAGTGTTCAAAACTTTCCCAAGTGACCACATCAAGGCTCCATAAACTCTCATCAGCTACAATACAATACCAACCAGAAAACCAATTAATGCCATCACCAAACATTTGAAAAATAAAAAAGTAAATTATATGGGATACTTGATTGAAATCAATGCCAAACTTTCTTCTAGTAAAATATAAATTCCGGAGGTTATTTCTTTCGATTGACCAGTATGGATCTAGAATCAGACCACTTTTCATAAATATAAACTGTTCATCATGTGCACCCCACCATAGAGTGAAGCTGAGCAGCCCTGATATCAACCTCATTTGATGAATCTAGGTATCTGAGTGGCGGTTTTAAGTTAAAAAATCAGCTTACTTTACACATATATCAAGAGTAAAATAAAAACAGTTCGAATCATCCACTGGGAGATCTTTCAGATATCTTCCATTTACAAAGGTCACAACATCGAAATAGTTTGGGTCACCCCCACATGGCACAAATGCAGCGGGGAAGTAATTGGTAGGACCATAGAATTTTACCTGTTGTGTGTCAACTTGGTCCGCCTTGTTGAGAACCACACGTATCTTGTCATCGTGACCACGTAGAGATCCAATCACACGCTTGAACTCATCACTGATGTCAAGTTTATGAGGATCAAACAAAAGAAGAATGAGGTCACACTTTGCCGCAAACCATGAGGTAACACCAGTAAAATCATAGCTGCGTTGCGTTCGTTGTTTTTCTCCAGAAAGAACTCCAGGCGTATCAACAAATGTGATGTGCTCAAGCAGCTAACAGCATACAAAGCCATGAGTTTCCAATGATAGCACGGAAAGAAATCATAGAGCTTTGCGTCAGGTATAGGATGAAATCTTACCGGATGTGGCATCTGAGAGCACTGAAATTTTGATAAAAATGCACTTCCAAATGTTGTCAAGCCACTGAAAGGCATGTCGGCTTGTACAGCAATAGTGTTCCCTGGTATACTCCTTTCATCAGGTCCTGACTGTAAACAGCACAATTAAATTGTAAGCTTTTCAATTGTGTAACTACACTAGAAGTTTTCTAAAGTATGTCCTACGAAAAAGATGGACAGATGTAATAAAAAAAACAGTCATATTGAGACAGCAACTGAAGGTCAGAAGTTCAATCTTCTCAGCAGATTTTTTTTTCTTAAACCATAGTAATGAAGAATTGTAAAGATGCAAATGTGAAGAACAGGCAGAGAGCAATTCAATGCTCATGCCACAATTACCCTCAGAGATAAGACAGCAGCAACTTATCCCACAAGATTCTCCATGATTATTAAGTTCTCAATATTGACCCTGATGCAAATTTTGAAAATGGAAAGAAGGATAGTCACATCATGTCATAGTGATAACTTTGTTAGTTTAAAAATGCTCTCGTGAACAAAGTCCTAATTCAGATACACCTGCAACACGCTTTGATTTTTTTATTGCAAGTCCTGATACACAGTCCTCTCATGAAGAGTGCCTCTGCCTTACACCTCATCAGAGTCATCACACATCTTCCTCGTCTGGCTGTGTATAAAATCGAATTAGGTTCTTTGTGACATACAAAGGGGATTTCGCCTCTTCTCTTGCAACAAAGCTTTTGCAGAGAATCTGCCCAGGCTATTATGACCAGACCTTTGAGGATGATAGATCAAGGCCTCTTGTTTCAATAGAGTTGCACCATTTCATTCGTGTCCACTTTGAATATAGAACTATCACACTTCCCCCTCTCATCCAGCCGCCAACTAGCTGACCTTTTCATTAAGGCCATGACTCATGATCATCACAACTTTTTAATTAGCAAATGCTCTTTGATAGTCAGCAACAATTTGAGGGGCAGTGTGAACAGAGTCCTAATTCTGATAACACCTGAAACACAGGGTATCTCTACAAATTTGAACCAAAGATAGGATTTTCATCCTATATTATATTGTAGATGGCTTTACAGGATTGAACCAAGGATAAGATATCATCCTGTCTCGTAGATAGCTGCTACCTTGTAGATAACTGTTGTAAGTCATTTTTTTCCAGATCTACCCTTCTACTTGTCTTTTTTTCTAAAAGGGGTATTTCGTCAATTGTATACAATGAAGATTGATATATATATCACACTCTCCCACAAAGAGAGATACTAGTTTTTCCTGCAATTCTTCACATATCAGTTCCAACTTCTACAGAATAAAAGTATCCCATGCATTAACTATTGCTCTAACCGAGCTACATGACCAATAACATATAAATTATAAGTAGTTTGACTTCTATTTGTATGAATTTCATCTGCTAAACTGAATTCTATAACTTAACTTCAACAGTTTCAACTTTTAAGTCTCAACAATTACATTTACCAAAAAAGAATGCAGTTCCTACAGAATTAGAGAGAAATCAAGACTTCAATGACATTTATGCATATGATACATACCTATATACTACCTAAGAATGCTTCTAAATATAAAAGTACAACATTTTCTAAGGATTATATATATTGGACTTTTTGGTATATAGAAAACTACTCTGATCAAGGATGAAAATAGTGGTAGCGGTGGGCATAGAGGCCCGTCGTCAAAAAGCTACATAACGGGCGCTACGTAGTGATAACGGCACTACGTAGCGGCATAGTGGTGCAATTTGAAAAAAAATCATCAAAAAATTCTAAAAAATTTTCAGAAAATCCAAGATATTAGAAAATGATAGAATATATGATTTTCTTGCAAAAGTAATTAAGATAAAGGGGTGTAGCGGTTCCCTCGTTGCATAAAGTCTTGTGTGGCTGTATTAATAGAAAATAATAGTAATGATCATTTTTTTCACATGTATTCACGTTGTTGTGCTAATTTATAAACTAATGAAAGGCTTATTAAAAAAACTATGATGAAGTAATATCAACAAAATAAACAATGTATTGAACTTCAAGTCAAGACTCAAGACTTAAAAGTTGGAACTTAGGAGTGCAATAGTAAACACTAAACAATGAATAGTCAACAGTCAATACAACAAATGTGGAATGACATAATAATTAACAACTCCATAACAACACTCCACTTGAGAGGAATTCTCTGCATCAACTTTAATTCAATAAGATCCTACATGCTTTGGTGTTCTTTTAAGGATAGAAGGGGATCATATGTGTTTTAGTGTTCTTTCAAGTATAGAAGGGTAGAAGAGTTGAGTAATAATGTTATTTGAAGATAAAAAGTAGAAAAAAAAAGCTTTAAAATGTTTTTCAATTTTTTTTGAAAAATAGTCATCAATCACCCTCCGTAGTGGCCCCATAGCGGTCGTAGCAGTCCCGTAGCGGCCGCTACGGAAGATGACAGCACTATTTTCAATTTAGCATAGCGGTCGCGGCTGCTACACCCAATATAGCGGCCGCTACTTAGCTATTTTCTTCCATGACTCTGATAACCAGGTATAAAAAATAATGGTACATATCACTTTCCAAACCCATATGTGCACCTTCCCATACTGATTTTTGAGCCTTGACCGTCTATTATCACTTATTTTATCAAATATACAGAAGGTGACATATTGAGCGCAACTTCGTCCAAGACCATTTGGCCTAGACCAGCTATGTCCCCTCCTGTATATTTGATACTTCATTTAATTTATTACGCAATGAACAGCTCCATATCCATACAGACACGCTAGTCTAAAGTTGCCTTCTAATAAAAATCCCCGTATAATATTTTTTTAAGTCATAGTTTGACAATCGCACAACATTTCACCAGCTCATCTCCGCTTTGCCACCTTCTTGCAATATTCAACTCAAACCCACTGTTAGATTCCCCCTCTACACATAAAACTAAAATAAAAATAAATAAATAAACAAACCTCAAACCCCACTGTTTCAGTTTACCACTCCTGAATCGACTAAAATGCACCTCCATGTAACTAGTGAAGCCCAACCCCAGTATGAAAACAGTTGTCTTTCTGCACAGAGTTCTCACACATGCTACCACCGCTTCATGATTATCTTATATAAACTTGATATATCCATAACTGGATGAATTTTTCTTAAAATTCTGCCGTAGTAACTACTAGGATACCCAATCATCGGCTTTTTATTAACCATACAAAAACTTGTCCTCTTTGTTCTAAACCTTTTTCATCAGTTTATATCAGTGTGAAAATAACTCCCTTTGCAGATCTCTCCGATATGCCCAAACTTGTCATTTGAAATATCCTATTGTTGCCTTAGGTGTTGCTCAATGATTCCCATGGTATCAAGCCTCATATCCTTTATTCTTATAGAAAGAGATGATCTTACTTCTCCATTCTTCAGACATTCTTCTTGTGCCCAAAATTTTAACAAAGAATCGGGTTAAAGCAGCATCAACTTCCCCATCAAACCCCATAATTCAACATGTATACCATATGGTATTAACACTATTCTTCATTTTAGCAAAGTTATCATTACTTCTTTTCAGATATTTTTTCCAATGACACTTTGAATTTCTTATATTCATTATCTACTTGACTTGCATACTTCATTTCTAATAGGTCCTTAAAATACAACCCCACCTACCATTAACTCAATCTTTTTTCACCAAGACCCTTTGCTTTCATCTTTAATGTACCCTGCAAACAAAGAGCCCTAATTCTCGATTCTCTTATCTTGAAAAGCTTATGTGGTTATGATAATGTAATGTAGAGAAAATTTCAAAATTCACCATTTATCAGAAGCTAATCAGATGAAAGGTGTGGACCAAAACGACTGCCACATTATGTTGACACTATAGAAGCTCTACAAGCTTTATTGCATCACGATTGAGTAATTCCACTCTGGAGAAAACTCCTTGCATAACCATTCAGAGAGAGAGAGAGAGAACTCACTAAATGTTAACTCAAATGAAACAATAAATTCAGTAACAAGAATGAAACAAAGTAGCCTTATAATACCATAACAACAACAAATCTATCTGTTGTAGGTTCTGGTCCGATGTGAGAACCTGCACAGCATGAAAAAACAGTAAACAGATGCCTTACTTTGCCTTCCATGAAGAAGTGATGAATACATAAAATAGAAAGTTCGATATACCTGGATAGCCACTTCTAAGCAAATGCTTAATAAATGTGGTTTTCCCAGTGGAATATTGGCCCAAAAGCATTACCATGGGCTTGGCATCAAAATCACTATTTGTCTGGACAAAAATGGACAGAGAGTAAACACAAACATCCATAACCTTTTCACCAAAATGTAAATTATGAGACATTAAATGAAATTAACCACATGGACAAGTAGCAATAAAATTAGATTGAAATGTCACACATATGCTCCACTTACCAATAAAGGAGACGCAAAATCATTAAAACGGTAAGTAACTTCCAGTGGCTTTAGCTTTTCAATGTACAATCTTTTCAAGCCATCAATGATTGAGGTGACAGAGCCTAGAGGCACCTAGCAGTGTGAAGGGCATAAAACAAGCACTTAAACAACCAAACAAAAGAGTATGCACATGACTTATGAAGATGATATAAATATACAGGTGATGGGAGTCATTAACAATTAACTATAGATGGGAGTCATTAATAATCAACTATACAGTAAGAATAATCTTATGGAGGACCTGAAAATGTAATAAAATAACAACAGAAGGCGGGAACCAAAGTAAATTTTATTCATGAGAACAGTGAACTTTGAGCACTAACATGATTGAAGAATTTGGACCTTGATGTGATATGTAAATGCCACATGATTTAAATACACAAAACAAAAATGCATCAAACTTGAGTGCAAGAAGACATCAACCAAACCCAACCACAATCCAGCACATGTAATAGTTATTTATTTAAATATTTTGTTTGTTCTGAAATGGATGGCTTCTGCATGAGTTAGGATAAAGAAGAAAATACAAAGTGCCAACTACCAAAATATTCAAGTACCAAGGTGGCAATATATATATATATATAATTGCCCCTAAAAAAACGTATATGCATACTTCAAATTTTAAATTTTGTGTTTTATATTGACAAAACATCAATAGTTAGTTGTTATAATTGTGATTCAGATAGAACACTTGGAGAATTAAAAGTGTTAGGAACACGGTAGCAAAAGGCAGAAGACAGGACATATGTACAAGAGAGTGACATTCCAAGCTAGGAGCAGCACCATGGATAGATATCTACACTTTCTGCAACTGCAATTGGAAAGCATGTGAAGTTATAAACATGGGCTTGGATTTTAAGTATGCAGAAATGTTCTTCAAAGTTTGCAGTTTCTTTTGCAAGGAGAGTGGAGTGTAGATGAACAAATGTATCACATGGTGGTTAGCAGTGGCAGTGCCAAAAGGCCTAAGATTGCTGAATAGTTAGTAGCAACACAACTGGACAGATGAATGAGAAATCAACCTTGGAAAATTCAATTCATGGTGCCAACTCTTTGCCACAATGCTATCTTTGTATCTGCCTGGGGCTATAACCAATTCCTAGAGTAGCAGCATGAACCATTAAATCAGGTAAGGTTATCAGGTGCTTAGGCTGTTTTCAGTTCCAAAGGAAAAGATGGATGAGCAATCACTCAACTATGATAGAACGACGAAAAGATTGTTGTTCAATCTCAAGAAAGCTTAAGGAGGAATAAGAACAAGTTGGCAGGTGGGTGGGAAAGACCATCACTTCATGAGTGCCAGCCTTCCAAATTATTAGGTACATGTTGGAATCATAGTTCTGAAGAAGCAACAAAAGCGTGTTTCATGGATCAGATGGAGATTAAACCTGGTAGGCAGAACTAAAAGCAGTAGTGCTAGGCAAACAGGAGATGAGTGGGGGGTTTGTGGGACTAGTAAGCTACTCTGACAGTAGTTTGAAGCCAGTTCAGTCAGATGATAGAAAAAAGAAAAGGAAAGGTTCATTGGTGCTACCACTGCATAAATTGTGCCATATGGCATCCAAATGTCCAAGGTGCCAAGTCAATGTGGAAACAATGCCCAAACATGCCCATGCAGTGTTTTTTTAGAGTAACTGTAATTTTATTAAAAAGAAGACACCAAAACCACATAGCCCAGGGTAGAAACGACTTAAACCCTGAACAAAAAGATTACATGAGCAAAACCTCACAGTGAGAAGACCTTAGGACCCCTATTTGGCTAAAGAGTCAACCAAACCATTAGCTGATGTTATGAGTTGTTGGAGACATTGAGTGAAGAATAAGCAGAAGCAATTTACAATGAAAAGGTTGGAGACTTAAACCGTTGTCTTTTTCTTTCTTTCTTTGAGTGTTTTTTAATTATTGGAGAGTCATAGTAATTTTATTAAAAAGAAGACACTAAAACAACACACCCAGGGTATAAAAGACTTGTACCCTGCACAAAAAGATTAGAAAAGAAAAACCTCCCAGTGAGAAGACCTAAGGACCCCTATTTGGCTAAAGAGTCAGCCAAACCATTTCCTGATCTTATGAGTTTTTGGAGACATCAAGTGAAGATTAAGCAGAAGTTATTTACAATGAAAGTGTTGGAGACTAAAACTGTTGTCTTTATAATGGGAACATGACATTCACTTTTTGCAAAGTGCTACTTTCTAAACAACCAGAAGCATGCACGCATATTATATGAATCTAAGCCAAAGCATCTGAAAATGATGAGGCAGTAATGAGGGCATTGATGTTACTGGTTTTTGGAATCCCAATCGTGATAAACTTCAAAAAGAGCTTCCACCGCATTATGATGCAGGCCCAATTCAGGATACAGCCTTGAGGAAAGGGATAATGTGCATAATGATGGTCTTTGGTTGATGGTACTAACGTAGGAGAGAAGATAGAGGTGAAAAAGAGACTTGGTGTCTATGGTGGTTCCTAGTCTTGAGATGAGAAATATATTACCCCTACCTCTGTCCATCCCCGAATGAGCATACAATATGAAAACCACACAAATAACAATCTTAAATGAAATACATTTCCCAAACCTATATCCAAACTTGATTTGAATGGAGAAATAGAAGTCATGCAGCCAACCCCAACATAGTTGGGACAAGGCTTTGCTAATGGTGGTGGTGGTGGTGGTGGTGGTATCCGAACCTGGTTTGAAATTGATATCAGATTCTATATTCATAGAATAAGAAACAAACCTACGAGCATATAGTATAAATCATAAATAGAAAAAAGAAACTTAAATAACTTACTATATATGATAAATATAATTGCAAAAAATTCGGGTATTTGGGTCCACGGGTAACAACCCCCTGGGCCCAAATGTGGACCCAAATTTATAATGGATCCATACCTCATACCTATGCCTGATTTTCTAGGATAGTCCTCTGAGTTTTCAAGTATTCAAAGAGCCATTCTATCCCCCAAGAGAAGAAAATTTTTTCTAACCAATGTGGTAGGAGAAAGCAACTTAAATTCTCCCATGAGTAACATTGACTTAACAAGTAGGTTCAAGAGCCACAGTACTAGAGTGAGTTTGATTGGGATGGCAGGCAACACTATATGGCCAGTACTCAATGGAAGAGTACTGGGATCCCTTACAGAAAAGATTTCTTTTATGAGCTGGCACAATAGATCTTCTAGACCTCATCAGTTTTACACAAGGTTTGCACTTTCTAGGAGAAACCGTTTATTTAATAATACAGCATGTGTAGCTAGACCATGAGTCTAGTGTGTTATTAATGTCCAAGCATGGAGGGTAGTCAAGTGGAAATGCTAGCAACCAGGTTGTGATGCCAAAGTAATAAGCAGCCAAGGAGGATTATAACTTGAGGTCGAATTCAATCCCACAAAAAGAGAACAAAGACAAAGACTATGGGAATAATGCCACAACAACTGTGAAATCATACTAAGACACATTGATCATGACGAAGGGCGTAAGGGCCAATGAAGTCAGATGGAGCTCAAGTGGAGCCAGATCTACTTCATAGGCCATGAAATGGGTCTTGATTGCATGACTCATGGACGATACATGTTCCTTAAGTTGCACCATTGGTCCCACGTCCTAACATCCCAGGCAAAGGACATTTCAATGTCCCATGCCTTAATTTGTCCTGCTTATTTATTTTATCAAATGATTTTCATTGGAATTTGCTTAGTTGATCAAGAAGTTTGGTGATATGAGTATTTTGTAATTTTTTGCTACATATATTCCAGATTAAGCTCAAAACATCTTAACCCTAGATTAGAAGTACGCATCTCCTTAAGGTTAACTTTCAATAAAATTGATAAATAACATGTAATAAGGCTGGACGGCCATGTCGTCAATACTCAATATCATGAATAAAATTTGAAAATGTTCTTCATGGTTTGCAAATGTATATCTTCATATTATTGGGTGTGGATTCGCAGGAACTTTAAGTGATAAGGTTGTTTTGTCATTTTTTATATTATCATTGATTGATGATCGAGATAAAAACTGCTCAAGCCTAGATTTCAGATCTCTTTTAAACTGACTTCACAACAACACGTACAAAAAACGTAAAACAGTGTTCGATGTCAGGCAATCAATAATGTGAGCAAATTAGAGAGCCTTCTTCAGATTTAAGTTTGTAAAGCTCCATATAATGGGATTGATCTGTATTTCAGATATTGACTCCTTCTATGTGTTTTCTATTTAGTTTTCACTTATACAATTCCTTACACCAAGGATCCAATTCCAACCTTCCTGTCCACTTCTTTGGATGGACCAATGCCTCCACAAACAGGAGATGGTCAACCAGCAAGATAATTGTTATGTTCAACAAGAGTAAGTAGGATATGATCTCCAATTTATCAGTCTACTGAGAGTGCTGAGTTCCTAACAACCATATTCTGAAGATACAGTTGTTTCAATTGTTGGAGTTGCTTCTTCTTTTTTTTTTTAACCTTTGCATGCATTTAAGGGAGACCACTTCTCTAATGTACAGAATGGCACTGCTCTGTGGCCATTCTAATCTACCAATAGATAATTAAACTATTCTAACCACATCACTAATGAAAATAAACCTTCTAATAAAAAAATATACATGAATAAAATGGTATTATACCACATAATAATGATACATATGATGAAAGGCGAAGAAGCATCTAGCATAAATAGAGTTCACACAAGGACCCTTTTACCACAAACAAGTTGAATTGAAAGAGAAACCTTAACCGCAGAGCAACTATGCGGAGAGAGGACGCCACAACACATTGAGGCAAGAGAGAGTACAAAAAACTGACATTAACTTGTTTGATTCTTTACTGAACATACTTGTTGACAACTATTATCTATAAGGTGTTACCCCTAAAAAATAAGGACATGCTGTATAACCTCTTTAAATTGTAATATGTAGTCAAACAAATGAGAGAATTGATAATAGATCCACATATTTTCTGAAAGCCTTTAAGTACTTAACTAATAAACAAAAAAACACACACACAAATCAAAGACTAAAGCTCACGGCTGAAGAAAGAAAAACAATGGGGAAAAAGGTGAAAATGTTCTCAGACTTTATTTAATAATAAAAATATTTTTTAAAAAATAAAAATGTTGTCCATGACGTAATAAGAATATAAATATGGTTAGCATCAAGCTTATCTTGTGGTTAAGTAGTGTAACCCATTGTGCCAACCCCAGATAGGTGGAAAAGACCAAGACGGTGAGGATGATTATGACGACAACGATAAATATATGGTTACCACAAAAATGATTACCTTTTTTACAGACTTTGTGGAAAACCACTGGGAGGATGGTGTTTGGTGATGATGAGTTCCTGCATCATTGTTCAATGCAGCTAAGCTGATTTAAAACCAACAAACCTAAAATGATTGCTTGCCCAATCCTTGAAATACAGGAGATATTAGTTACCATTAAGATCAGCATCGCTTATTCTCGGTGATGGCCTATTTCTCTGAAAACAATAGTAAGTTAAAAATCAATATACGCATTACACATATGTTATTTAGAGAGGAGGAGGAGAAACAGAAAAAATGTGCATACATTTAATAACACATCCAAGCCTTCCATCAATGGAGGTTCCAAATTTTCCAAATCTGATATGAAAGAAGTACAATATCTCAATATTGTCTAAAGAACTAAATCAAGAATTCTAATTGGTTACAAATGCAATCATGTTGGTTCAAAAAAAAAAAAACTCAGAAATGATATTGCAAGAATAAAAGTTACCTGCAGATTTGAGGATGTCTTGAGTAAGCTCATGCCCTGCTTGAGCCAAAGCAACTAACTGATAATTTCAAATGGTTAGCATTGCTTGAAGATCAAAAGCAAACCCTTTTCAAATGACATCAATGTAAAATCTGAAGGCCCAAAAAGTATTGACTCCCTAGGTTTCTAGGCTATACCTTTGTATCAAAAGTTGTGACAAGGTATATCTATGTGGTGCATATATCTGTATATATATTGGCCATCAAATAATTGCCCCTTTGATAGGAAATGGTTATCCATCCATCCGTAGTAAATTAATTACTGGAAAATGATGAAACACTTGCTACAAATTCCTAGGAATTCAAATTAGAAGTACACAAATGGATTAAAAGGGCCCATTTCTTTAATCAATATTGAATTCCTAATATTTCAACAGAAACACAAGGATCAAAGGTAAAAACTCACGGCCTGTTTGTTTGTGAGGTAGAGTAGAGTAGAGTAAAATAAAAATTTTGAAATTCAAATTTTCCCCCTTCTTTTAAAAAAAAAAGTCAAAAAGTGATCACTAAATTACAAAAAAAATCTCTAAATCAAAAAGATTCTATTTCAAGCGACTAAAAACAAAAAGTCATGATAACCCCATCATATATTATTATTTCTTGCTTTTGGGTTTACTCTACCCTATTTTACTCTATCATTTCCAATACAATAACCCTACCAATTCATCTCCCAGTAAATTGAATCCTAGGAAAGGAAACAGTACCATCAACATCTCTACACGAAAGACATTCACCCCACACATCCTTCATACTCCCTTCCATAAAACCCCATCACTCCAAACAGCCCTTTATAGAGAAATTGACAATCAAACCTGCATTGCAGCGATGAACTCCTTGAGACCCAAAAACCCCTGCCTCTTTGAGTCAGCAATCGCCCACACCTTTGCCAGAAATCCCCTCAAATCAGTTGAATCCCAAAAGCGAATCTCACACGCTGATCAATAATTTCACAAAGACAGATTCAATCTTACAAGTTTGAGATCGGGCCGGGGAAGATTGGACATGGAGAAGAACTTGATGGCATCATTTCCAGTGATTCGACCATCGTTATCTGAGGAATCGAAACATCAAATGAGTTGGAGAGAGGAGATTTCAAGAGAGATTGAGAGGAGAAGCTCACCCAAATCTGCACACGAGAACCATTCGTGGTAGATTTTCTGATGTTCCTTGGAGCAGGAACTGATCGGAGGCGAGAGGACTTCCATAGCGATCCAAACGAGAAAGAGATTGAAGGAGAGAAGGGAGGCTTCGAGAGTAGTTTTCGTACTCCGGCAGGAAAGAAGGGTGAAATCAAATTGATTTGAACGGCATTACGCGCCTTTAAAGACATGCGAGTAGCATTGATTTTGGATGCTCCCGCGGACTACGAAACGTTCCTGACGTTTTATGCTGTGGATCATGTGTGGACATCCTGATCGTCCATCTGCAACCGTCCATTTGGAGGCCTCCAATCAAATAGTTTATTTCCCTTCGTTAGAGGACAGATCCTAACTTCATTTTATTCACACTTTTGCTCTTGTATAAAGGAGGTAAAATCCGGAGGCCACCGTCTATGTAACCATTTTTTCCATAAAAGTTATATTTTGAATGTTTGGTGTGTAAGACCCACATTTTTCTCAAAAAATATGGATTTTAACTTTCCATGGGGGAGGGTCGGAAATCAATTCCTCTTCGAAAAACTTTCCCACAGGTATAAGCTTCATTTACATACCTCTTCCTCGCCGAAGAAAATTGGATTGTGTGGGTGAGGAATCCATAGATGCACCAAACGTGAAAAGCACGATTTCACTGTAGAATATATTTCTACACCAACATGTATTGCTTACTTTATAAGAAATTATTTTACTATTAATCAAATTATCATAGATTTTGCTAGATGTGGCAATTTTCACTTTCCACGAAAATTGAATGTACACAAATATATCCCAAGGGCACGTTTGTGTAAACACCATTTTCGTGGAAAAAAAAAATCATCATATCAATAATGTCCATGGAAACAAATTCCATGAGAAAAGAGTTCTGCAAAAGTACAAAAATTAGCATTTTGTGTAATATATGTTTTCCTTAGTGAACTGGAATAATATTGTTTGGAGCGGTTGTAGAATATTTAATTAAAACCATAAAAAGAGGGGGAGAAGAGTGGGTGGAAAGTACAAAGAGAGGTAAGGAGTATGGAAATAGAAAGAAACGGGAGGGACATCATATTAGATAAAGATTGAAAAGCTTAGATATGGGATTGCAACCAACAATGAAATGAGAATAGGGTGTGAAGGTTTTTGGGGGGAGAGATCCTCTAGAATGGATTAATTCAATCAATCTCAATATGTGTACAAACAATCAACCACGCAGCGAAAATAAATCAAACCACAAGCACATATCACAAGAAGACACAAATTTTACGTGGAAAACCCAACCTGGGAAAAAACCACTGCCAAGAATCAAGCACTATGAATCATACTACAGTTACAAGAGAATACTCACAACCCTTATCCAGTTGCTCCTCAACCTAAGGACCTTGTGATTCCCTTGCACAGCTCCCCGCTACAACGACCCCCTGTCGTTCTCTGTGATGGATCAAATCACCTAGATGCATTCTAGATCTAGCACTTAACACACCAAAGCAATCTTCTACACTCAGAGAAGTAGAAGACAATAATCTCTAGAGTAGAACTTCAGCCCACCAACTCTCAAAAAGAACTCTAGAGGAGAAGATCTCTAAAATATATTCTTCAGTCAGAACAATGAGATCTCTGTCTTAAGGTTGAGAGAAAACCCCTTTTTATAGCCTCTTATTCGTGCCTCACAAGTATAATACGATCAGGAAAGGAATTAGCATCAAACAGGTAAGTTTCCATTTAATTCGGACTAAAAAATCACAAGTCGGCGCACTTTCTGCGCTTGCCCGACCAGTCTGATAAATTGCCCGACCAGTCGAATTAAGGTTTTGTCTGGGTGCAAATTTTAGCATTTTCTTGCAGAATTTTGGAGGACATAACTTTCTTGTTTCAGCTCTGATTGGGGCAATCTTGGGCTTTACGGAATCCTCTCAAAAAGAGCTTTCAACGGTAGGTCGCATGCCTATATCTGATGCTCGGTTTGTGAGATATAACCTTTTTAATCTATGTTGTCTGTATAAAACTACTTCAATTTGTTGCTTTTTCTTCTATTTCCTTACTTCAGTGCATCCGGCAACTCAAACCATTATCCATACTAAAAAATATGTAAAATACAACACTAATGGACTCAAGTTTTGTCCAACCCATGAATTTGCCAAGACAAAAATACTTACAATCTCCTCATTTGGTAATTCATGAACAAAACTTCCTATACATTCAATCTACTCAAAAATAAAACAAAAAATGCATTTAACATTGAGTAAATTGAAATAACAAAAAAATAAAAAAATTTTACCATCAGCTCTATATCAGGTACAAAAAAAAAATCATCTTCAGCTCCATCTATCTTTAGAATGCACAAAAATTCCATTCTCCCCCTGAATACAATATCTCCCCCTTTTTTGTCCATAATTGACAAAGCAAATGATCATCATATAGCAAAGTTGTCAACCTGGATCCAGTAGCAGCTCCTCCTTGATTACAACTCTCCCTTACTTATATCTTCGTAGTAGCACGGGGAATGGGAGCTTGATCATCTTAATCAGGGTTTTTTGCACTTAGCCACCCACACTTGTGTAGTATGATCGTTTAGTACAGTGTAAGCAACTTCTTTGGATAAATCAGATTCAGATTTGATCATCTCCTTACCAGATTTCTTATTCATCAGCATCTTATCCGTCAGCATAACTGGCGTTATCATATATGTACCTTCTTGATTGAGCACCATTCTAGATTTCTCATAGAATCAAACACAGCAAATTAGTGCAACCCGCTTTGATACCGCTTGAAGGTTTTTGGGGGGAGAGATCCTCTAGAATGGATTAATTCAATCAATCTTAATATGTGTGCAAATAATCAACCACGCAGTGAAAATAAATCAAACCACAAGCACACACCACAAAAAGATACAGATTTTACGTGAAAAACCCAACCTGGGAAAAAACCACGACTAAGAATCAAGCACTATGAATCATACTACAATTACAAGATAATACTCACAACTGTTATCCAGTTGCTCCTCATCCTAAGGACCTTGTGATTCCCTTGCACAGCTCTCTACTGCAACGACCCCATGTCATTCTCTGTGACGGATCAAATCACCTAGACACATTCTAGATGTAGCACTTAACACCCAAAAGCAATCTTTTACACTCAGAGAGTAGTAGAAGACAATGATCTCTAGAGTAGAACTTCAGCCCACCAACTCTCAAAAAGAACTCTAGAGGAGAAGATCTCTAAAATATATTCTCCATTCAGAACAATGAGATCTCTGTTTTAAGGTTAAAAGAAAACCCCTTTTTTATAGCCTTTTATTCGTTCTTCACAAGTATAATACGATCAGGATGGTGCTTATGGGTGGTATTGCATATTTGGAATTTTATCATTGGCCCTACAATATTTGTGAAGGAGGGTACCATGATTCTTTTGATGTTTGGACATATTTTGTATGTGATATCAGAAAAAGAAATAGGCTTATTTGACTATTTGTCAAATTTATCAAACCATATTGATATGAACATCAAGTTGATTAAAAAAAATTGCTCATGCCAGGACTCACGCATGCTGAAACTCTCTTAACATTTTCTTTAGTTCAATCTACAAGGCATGTCTCATGTGGACAAACTCTATTACCGTTTCGTGGGATCCTTCCTGATCAACCCCGATGCCGTTGCACTTGAACCCCATAAATGGACACTCACTCTAATTTTGTATTAATTCTTATTTGAGTCACCATTAGACTAATATCATAAAAGTGAAATTTGATGAATCGATAAACTTTAATGCCCTTTAATCAAGGCTTGTGATGATCAAATTGGTATAAATTTTGCACAACATCATATCCACAATAAGTCTTTTCTAGCATCCAGCAAATCATCTTCCAGATTGATGTGTATCCAAGTGGATCTTACAAGGAGATTATAATATTGTCTCTCATATAAGTTGTGATGGATTTCTCTTTGAGAGAAAGTGAGTCAAGATACATATGCTAAGCGGGACTCGTCAAATTCAATTTCGTATCAACGGTAGCTAGTAGGGATGGCAATGGCACCCACTCTAATTAGAATCAGATTCCTTTTTTTTTTTTCAGAGCAGCTATCGATTTGATCTAGGTGGTGTTCACAGTAAGATCGTGTTTTGGTTATCATGCCTTGCTCATAAGCGGTTTATTTTTTATAAAAGTATAATACAAGAAAAATATCTTGTAAAGTATCATAGGTAAGCATGACTACATTATTTTTTTTAACTCAGCCAAGGGAGTTATGACCCAGGAAAAACCCTTTATACACGAAAAAAATAGTCCACTCATATGAGAGAGACCCCATACACCAAGAAGAAAATCAGCATGGATAAAAAGTAAGCCCGCAAATATTGAAAGAAGTGAGTCGCATACATACCTAGGATTCAAATATCTAGGCACCAAGTGAGAACTGGCGCTGAATTAAGATAAACAATATAGCACCCATCAGGGATGATTTTGGTATTACAAAACATTTATCCATCATGGCTGGTTACAGAGTGGTTGCTTCAGCCCTAGCATCCTGCCTCCAAAATTTTCAATATTTCAAATTTCAAAAGGTTCAAGGAGTGCACTTGCTCAATTGATTGCATACCAGCAAAGCAACCGCACGATTTATGCTGACGTGATATGGGTCGGCTGATAAAAAAGTGTCACATGACTTGGGTCCCGGGCACCCTTTTCCGTTTTATGTTTAAAATTATTTGAATGTGTATCAGCATTGGGCCAACTTTTACTCAAAGTTTTTCTCAAAATGTGCGACATTTATTACGTTTGTGTTGCTTAGATCTATTATAATATAAATGATTTTATTGAAGAAATCTTCTTAGAATCCCTTTATATCAATAAGAATTTTAGAGATATGATTCCACTATTGTAGTCCCAGAGATCCTTTTTTCTTTAAGTTTTTAAAATTTGAGTTGGGCAGGGATATCTCCGCTCACTCATATACACGAGTAGAGATATCCCCACTCATTCTCTTCTTCTTCCTCTTCCTTTCTCCTCAACTTTGCTTATTTTTTCTTCTTACTCTTTATTCTCCATTCATCCTTTCTTTTCCTTATTTCCTAAACTACCTCTAAGGCGAAAGCCTCACGTCAGTGTAGCCCATCCAACCTAATTTCCATCCGACATTAGTTTCACACCACAACCACAGCCACCACCCTTCATCTACCACCACCACTTCTTGGACTCGTCAAAGTCGGCATCTCCATCATCCACACTAAAGGTATCCCTGCCCTCTTCTTCGGCATCACCTTTGCCTTGATTTGGCCCGAAAGAGGTTTAAAACAGAAATGATTTTCTTGCCTTGATTTAGGTATAAAGAAGGATATGAAAAAATGAGATTTATTTTTCCTTTGGAATGTTGGTTACAAAAAAATGAGCTTTTTATAGAGATTTTAAAATGAAGTTTGGAAAGATGTTTATTTTTTTTTCTAAAGATAAGATGGAGAATATGTTCCAAAGAAAGGAGAAAGGGGAAGAAAAAGAAGAAGAAAAAAAAAAGGGGCAAAGAAGGAAAGAAGATGAGGAAGAAAGAGAAAATAGGAGTGGGTAGGGATAGCCCTACTCGTGTACTTGGTGAGTAGGGTTATCTTTGCTTCAAAAAAATTAAATTAATTAGGACCCCTGGGATCATTATAGTGGAATCATGTATTTAAGGTCCTTTTTGGTATTGATGAACTCTAAGGGGATTTTTTTTTTTGGAAAATCCTCTATAATATATTAAGAAAAATATTTTGAATTCATTTTTTATTAGATTACTTTCAAATTTAACTTTTTTATTGAATCCAATTTTGATCAAATTACTTTTAATTTGAACTTTTTTATTGAGCCACCTTGGTAAAAAAGAAAAACTAAAAACTTTTATAGATAAAGATTTGACCTCAACCACTTGTTTGTTTAAATAACCAACCTAACCACTATACCACAAAGTACTTATGTATAAATGTTTGTCAAAACCTTCTAAAAAGTACATAAACGGAGCAGGGACTCTAACCCTATGGGTCATGCTTATACTTAGCATGGGTTAATATTGTGCTACTTCTAGTTATTTTGAACCTGTTATTTTGCAATGACCATAAATGTAACATTACATGTTCTATTTTAAGCGAGAGGATTGTGATGGTTTTTAGCTAATCCAATCAACCAATTGGTACAAATGACCCTGTTTGTTGATAGGCAACTTCCTTTGCTTTATTAAAAAAGAGTTTTTTTATATATATCCTCCTAAGGTTTTTAATATTTATAAATAGGCTCCTATGGTTTAAGCATTTGTAAATAAGCCCCTACTTTAGCGTTCGCATACCTTTTATATCCCCAATTAAGTAGATTGGACAATAAAGAGAAAAGGTCATTAGGTTTTTGTTGATTTTGACAGCTTTGCCCATATCTATATTTATTACTGAAAAAAACCCTTCTCATTCGAAATAGCTCTTTTTTTTTTTTACCTTTTCAATTTAACTTTCTTTTGTTCAACTAAGCTTGCAAAGTTCTTCACGATAGGCGGCCGAAGACATCCACTCCTTTAATATTAAGATTTTTCTTTCTATATTCAGAATATTAGTTTTTCTAAAATCTTAAGGCCTCATTGACATTATTAATATATATATTTTTTGAACAATTCTCGTTCGTGAGAAGGGAGCTTAGAAACAGGTTTGGATGTTACTCTTACTCTCTCTCCCTCTCTCTCTCTATGCATAATGATTCTAAGAGTTGAGAATGTATGCCTCATAAATTTTAGGAATTTATATTGGCCATCTCTCTGCATAATTATTCTTGTAAATTCATGTATTGACAGTCTATTTTTGTATAAGTTATCTTCGATTTCAAACATTTAAAAAGGTGTCTTAAAAAGCCTTTTTTTCTAAAAGGAAAAAAATGTATTAAAAGGGTAGATAATGACTTGAAAAAAAAATAGTTTTAAGGGGCCCTACTCTTGAGCCACCAAATTAGATAAATATATAATTTTTTAGTGGACATATTAAATTAAATAAAATCTCATTCAATCAATTGCTCTACTAAAATGATCCTAAATATAAATAATTTAAAACCTGATTTGTGTTCGTATTACTGATAGCGAATAGGTTAAAAACATCAATCAAAATTAAGAAATATAAGAGGAGTAAGTGACACATTTATAGCAAGGAGGCAATTTAATGGATCTAATATTCAACCCACATTGAATATTAAAATCCTTAGGAGGAATGGTTGTAAGGGCAAAAGTGTTATTTTAATTTTAAAAAAAAGAAGCAAAAGCCTCATGGCGGTTGCTCAGTACCATCAAATCCACTTGTTTTGGAATATGAGAGGTATTAAAATGCCAAACAATGGCCTATTTTCAAATACTGAACAAAAGAGACTTATTTACAATATTAAAAGCCTTGTTGGGGGGGGGGGGGGGGGGGGGGGGGTGGGGGGGGGTGGTGTTGTATATGAAAAAACTCTACAAAAATTGACAGGAAACTCTTATACCGTATTTAGGATTGTTTCATCCCAATTACGAAATTCAAGTTCTGATTCAACCTTTGATTCTATCACCCTCAAAATAGTTAACAAAAAAAAGAAATAATAAATTAAAAGACAGGAAATTATATATCTTAGTAGGCATGGCCCATATGCTGACTAGGATTGGTGGGCCTATAGGAACTGCATGGGCCTCTCGCGCGGTCCATACGAATTTGGGAGGCCATGATCAACACAGTTAAACGAATGGGCTTTAAGTTGTGATAGAGTTTTCAATTTTGAGTTTTTGAATCTTTAATAACAAAATTGGGTTCAAATTGGATCCAATTTGATGGGCATCCCCCAATTGCAGCTATAAATAGAGCTGCTAGGGTTGCTGCTCTAACTCATCTTATGCCTGAAGGTTTTCTAACCTTTAGACTTCTTGTTAGGAGAGTAGAGAGGTTGAGCTCTAAAAGATTGGTGGGTTACAGCGCAAGAATTTTGTAGACATCTCCAACCCCATATTATGACCATTAAGAATTTATTTATTTATGATCATAATATTATGCTTAGAATCCAAAATGTCAAGATAAAGATGATTAGTGGGTCATCACCAACTTGAATGGTCAAATGAAATTACTAATTTTCTTATTGTTACAACTCCCACAGCCGATAACAATAGTAAGAGGGGATGCATTTCAGTTAAATGTCAAGGTAAAGATGATTAGTGGGTCATCACCAACTTCAATGGTCAAATTAAATTACTAATTTTCTCATAGTTACAACTCCCACAGCCAATAACAACAGTAAGAGGGGATGCATTTCAGTTAAATAATACCTAGCAATTTTGACCAGTTCATTTCTATTAAAGGGCTTAAATTACAGGAGTAAAGGTAAAAATCTACAAAGGGTACTATATATAATAATTGTTAGATTTATATCCAATACGCTGGTTTGATTTGGTTAGTTCATTAGGTTGGCCAATGACCAATGACCAGATCCACAATCATGGGCATTTTGGTAATTGTATTGAAATTTTCTTGAGGGTAAAGAAAAGGTTTGCCGTAGGTCAAGAAAGTGAAGATTTTATATTGATGTAATATGTAACTCTAAATTGTGTGTGAGAGAGGTCAGAGCTCTCTCCTCATGGTGTTGGAGATTTCCGGACCACATCTGGGTAAGTGGAGGAAATCAAGTTCATCTCTCGTGGACGACAGCAACCTTACCAAACCATGTAAATTTCTCCTTTAATAAGAAATGTAATTGGCCATAATTCCAATAAATCAAAAACCAAATCCTATGAAACAGGGTTTCTCATCTGTATCGTTAAATTCATCAATTCACCTATTTATTATTCTTAGGACATCAAAACGAAAGAGGCAAACAGAACCTGGTTTCTTTTTCTCACTAGTAATTTTTCCAACATGCTGGATCAAAAAGGCAGAAGTTTGGTTCATGATAATAGATTAATAGTTATGTATTCTGCAAAAAATACTAGCTACTTTGCCGCATGTGTATTGTGGTGCACCTAGTGTAGTCAAGGTGTAAGTCTTAGGTTAAAAATGGTGATCATATGTTCAAACATGCATTTACTGTGGTTGCATAACCAAGAAATTTATCTTGGTTACAACTTTGTGTTTCATTTTCTTCGTGTAACATAAATATCTGTAAAAACAGAGCCCTCACTTGCATGCGCCACACTTGCAAAAGATAGGTTTTATAGATATAGTTTGTCTTAAGAGTTAAATAGTTGGAACTCCTAGCTGACTTTACAGTGTTGGCATAGTGCAGTTGATGATGATGACTACGATGATAAGTATGATGAAAATATATGTGAATGGTGAAGTATTGAAAAGTATTTATGCTGGTTTTTTTAAAAATGGTTAGTTAAAAAAATTTAATATTAGATCAAAGTCAATCGATTATGAGTTCAAATCCAATGAAAAATAGTTCAGTGTTACAAAAAATGTGTCATAAAAAATGGACCGACTTGGTTGTCCCCACCAAAAAGTGTTGAGAATTGAGTTTCACTAAAGAGGGAGGACTGAAAAGTATGTATGTTGCGTATGCTAAATCCTCACGTAAACTTAATATGAAGTTAATACATTATAGAGGATTTTACCAAAAAATTTATGTAAGGAGACCTTCAAACCATAAACGTCATCTAAGCTATGTCTACACAGCAGTGGTGACGTATGATTACTATCTTATTTTTTTCATCTAACTGGGGAGCATTAGTGGCGAGTTCAATGCTTTTGTTGGGAGTAGAAAAAAAAAAACATAGATGGAGTCATTCATGACGGCATAGATCTGTGGCTGGCCAGAGCCCACGCTCAGGTTGCATGGTGAAGTTGCTTCATACCATGAATGGGTCATCGGTTGGGAACAATTCACGAACACAAGTTCCCGAAATGGGTCTACCCTTATCAAGTAGTTATAATTGTCGGGGAGAGGAACAGTGTTGTAGAAGGGAAGGGAAGATCTTACAAGTCAAGGATTGAGGACGAGCATCCGGTTCTCCTCGTAGGGGATGTTCTCAACCAAGTATTCTCTGGTAGTAGGATGAAAAATGGGTTGGGTTTTCTTTCCACATGTGAGTTCGAATGGAAGCTTTAACCTGCCACAACCTTGAGCGTATTGTTTTAGGTGGAAGGGATAGGTGATGTTGAGAAGAGGTCCACGAGAAGAGTAGCACTTGTCTTTTCCTTGTACCCTCAAGGCGTGTGATTTTAAGAAAAATAATAAGGAGAAGAAGAGAGAGGAGGAGCTGCCAAAAGCCTCAGGCCATAGAGGGTCTCTGAAATGGGAATGGCTTCCTCATGTGTGAAAAACTCACGAGGCTATCTCAAATCGCTTTCTCATCAAACGACCCTTGGCGCTCACCTACTTGAACATCTCCCATTTAGTACTTGCTGTTTGCCATTCAATTCTTGCCGGACTCTGATGAATTTTGAAATGCACGGCTATTTTTAGGTTGCTGTTTGAGGAAAGGAAATAACCATGTAGTTGCTGCTATTATTATCTGTGTGAGGACCGTTGAATAGTCAAGCAAAACCAACTCTTTCCCCAGCGGCCGGTTCAATGCTTTCCAGTTAGTTTAAAAAAAGATAGGCGTGACAACAAAATGTAGATTTGCAAACGAAATTTGCCGACGCAGTCTAAACATGTCGTGGAAAATGTGTTTAGCCGATGCATCACCGCGTTGGCAAAGTTTTTCTCAACGCTCTTTAGTAAATGTCGGAACATGTCATCGATGAACAGGTGGCGCCATCTAGGTTTTGGAGGGAAACTTCTCCCAACATGAAATTACTTATTACCGACGCATTACAACGTCGTGAAATAAGTTTAATTAAGACAACGCTGTGAATGCATCGGGCATTATGAAAATGTATTTGCAGACGTTGTGATCGCGTCGGAGAATAATTGCTGACGCAGGATATGTGCATTGGGGAATGTCTTAAAAGGATATTATTTGCTCTCTCGTCTCAGTTTCTAGCCTTTGTTTCTCCATCTCCACATCCAAACCTTTTGTTTCTCATCACTATCAACACAAGCCCATCTCTACATCCAGATGGCGCCATCCTCTTCTCCGGCTAAGATCTTTTCTCCGGCTAAGCAGAGGCCCCTTGTCTTGTGCTACCTTTGATGTTCAAAATCGAAACGAAGAAGACAGAGGCGAGCCACAACCCTTTTGTCGTTGTCGATGAGCACCTTTTGTGGATCTCAATCCCTATTGTCGTTGTCGATCAGCATCGTCTGTGGATCTCAAACCCTGTTGTCATCGTTGATCAGCGCCGTTTGTCGATCAGCACCGTTTGTGGATCTGAAATGGTAGAAACTCAATCTCCTCTCTGTTTCTCCTTACCGTCAGAAGAAACTAATCTCCACCGTCATCCATCTATCTACCCATCTCTACCATCCACCACCTCCACAACCATCCCCTTCCCACAAACCAACCCTGGCCACCATAACCTCACCCCCGACCCCTACCCTTCCCAAACTTGAAATAAACCCATACCCAGCCACCATAGTCTCATTCTCGACCCCTGCCTTACCCACAACTGAGAAGCTCACTTCTGCAAGACCCCTGCCCTACCCATAATCTAGAGCCCTTTTCATCTTTTGAAGCCCCATGACCACCGTTAAATCCTAAACACATTCAACCTATCGGAAACCCCATTGCTCTTGGACGAGGAACAACGAGTGGACTCTGTTGCTGGTTGACATCTTCTTCTTCCTCTCCTCCAGCAATCTTGTGACTTCCATTTCTTTTTCTCTTTCTTTAGCTTTGTGTTTGGGTGTTTTGAGTATTAGGTTTTACATGCTTTTTCTAGAGCATTTTTTCTTTGTTGATTTTTCCAGTTTTGATGCTCGTAGAATTCTTTTAAATTCTAAACTCAAAAGAGAAACTGTAAATTCTAAATTCTATTTTCTTTTTCTTTTTATTTTTTTTTTGGAAAGTTGAAATTTTATATTATCAACTTCACAAAAAAATTATATATATACATACTTTGTTTTAGGATTTCCTCTTATCAAATAGAGCATTAATGAACTCCCCTTGAGCTCTTATAGTTTTTTTGAAATCTCATATTCTTATAAGGGCCGGAAAAAAAAAATGAAAAGCTTTGAATGAGGTGCTACAAAAATCAATTTACTTTCCATGTTTGGGAGGCAATGTATGCTAGTTGAATTCTGTATTGCTCTTTCAGATCAGCCAGTAACTCTCCTATGGAATGATCTAGAGGTCGTGATTAATTAATTAATAGGCTGTAGTACATCTTTTTCTATCTCTTTTATAGGATAATTACAAAATTCATTTAAAAGGAAAGACAGGTGAAAGTCAAATTAGAAATTTATTAATGAACTAATAGGCTTTTTTTTTTCAAGTGTGCTTGCACTAGTTGTTAAAATCCATTGAGATGGGCTTAACCTCCTACCCTTGGCATTAGTTTAAAATTTAAAAATGACTGAATCTTAGTTTTTCTAAAAATATTTAAATGAGGAGAACTAATTCTATGACTATTATCTTGGTAAGTTTGAAATCTTTATTAGCTTTTCTGTTATTTTCAATTAACATGTTTCTATCTTGTTTATGTTTAGGATGTTTGATGTACAAAGTGATGTTTCTTTTTTTTAGATATTCTGATGAAAGGAGATGACAGCAGTTTCATATAAGGGCAAGTGGGTGATGGGGTGATCTTGAATGTGATTAGCTTATTGATTAACCCTTGTTAAAATATGGACAAGGCTTGGACGACATTGGATAGTCAAGATCCCAAGGTGAGAATTGGTCGAGAGTATCGTGAGGGGGTGAAGTCATTTATTGAATTCACAAAGGTAAATGCACGGGATGCTACTGAGATTTGGTGCCCATGTAGGGTTTGCAAGAACAATCATAGGTATGACCATGAAACTGTGAACTTTCATATTTGCCGTTGGGGTATGCAACAATCCTACAAGACTTGGATTTACCACGGCGAAACAATACCTCCTATAGATGAAGTTGTTGAATTGGAACATGGGGCTGAGAGTGATTATGAGGATCGGGATGAATATCCAAAAATGATGGAAGACCATTACATGGGAACTCACACCAATGTTGAAGCCGTCCAGAGTAACGCGATACATCACTTTGGAAGGATGTTGGATGCTTCTCAGCGCCCTCTTTACCCAGGTTGCTCTCCAGATAACACTCTACTGGATTTTGTTGTTAAGATGATAGAGCAAAAGGTAGAGGGAAAATGGAGCAACAAGTCATTTAACAATTTGATGTAGAGCAGAGGGCAATCCTGCCAGATGGCAATCTTGTTCCTAAGTCAATTTACGTAAAGAAGAAGATACTGCGTGATTTGGGACTTGGATATGAGCACATTGATGCTTGTCAAAATGATTGTGCTTTGTTTTGGAAGGAGAACGCAGTTTTAGATAAATACCTGACATGCGGGGAGTCCAGATACAAGCTAAATGATGGGAAGGGCAAGAAGATCCCTCATAAAGTTTTATGTTACTTCCCATTGATACCGAGGTTACGGAGACTTTACATGTCCAGAAAGACTGCTACACACATGAGATGGAATAGTGAAAAACGAAAAGATGACGGGATAGGTAGGCATCTGGTTGATTTGTGAGGAATGGAAGGATTTTGATAAGGAGCATCCCAATTTTTCAGGGGAAACTCGTAATATAAGGTTGGGGTTAGCCTCTGATGGGTTCAACCCTTTCAGAAACATGAGTACGTGCTACAGCATGTGGCTTATTATACTTATGCCATATAACTTACCACCCTGGATGTGCATGAAGGAGCCATTTTTCATGATGTCACTACTTATTCCTGGACCACATCAACCTGGAAATGATAGTGATGTTTATCTTCGACCCTTGATTGATGAGTTAAAGGAGTTGTGGGATAATGGTGTCGAAACTTACGATGCCTCTAGTAAGCAGAGCTTCAAAATGCATGCGGCTGTGTTATGGACCATAAATGACTTCCCTATATATAGTAACTTGTCTGGGTGGAGCACCAAAGGCTACAAGGCATTTTCCATTTGTAATGAAGATTCATTATCGGTTAGGTTGAGAAGGAAGCTTGCTTACACAGGGCATAAAGCTTACTTGCCTAAGCGGCACACTTGGCGACGTAGTAAGGAATTTAACGGTAAGCATGAGAATCGAGTGAAGTCATTGGAGTTACCGCCAGTGGAAAAGGTACAAGAACAATTAGAGCAGCTACTAGATACAAGGTTTAGGAAGCACTCTAAAAACAAGAAAAGACCCCGTGACCCTGAAGACTTGAACTGGACAGAGAAAAGCGTTTTCTATGAGCTACCGTATTTTAAAAAACTAAAGCTCCGACACAACATTGATGTCATGCATGTTGAGAAATATATGTGAAAATCACCTCTGCACAATGGTGGGCATAGACAAGAGGAGCAAGGATACAGAGCATGCCCGTCGGGATTTGGAAGATATGAATATTAGGCCTGAATTGCATCTACGCAAGAGAAGCAATGGAACCCTTGAAAAGCCCTGTGCATCCTACACATTAGGTCCGAAGGAGAAAGATGGCTTTTATCAAGATCTAAAATCGATCAAATACCCAGATGGTTATATTGCAAACCTCTCAAGGTGTGTGACCTCGAAGAATGGGAGATTAGTGGGCCTAAAAAGCCATGACTGCCATGTTCTTCTGCAGCGTCTTCCTTCGATTGGTATGTGTGGATACTTGAATAAAGAGATATGCACAACGCTATTTGAGATGGGTAGCTTTTTCGAGGACATTTGTTCGAAGACATTGAAATTGAGTCGCTTGGAAGAATTGGAGAAGAACATAGTCCTCATACTATGTAAGTTGGAGAGGATTTTTCCTCCGGCATTTTTTGATGTGATGCTCCATTTGGCAGTTCATTTACCACGTTCATTTACCACGTGAGGCTATGCTTGTTGGACCAATACAATATCGATGGATGTATCCAATTGAGTGGTTATTGCGTTTACCATCTTTATATTGTTGATTAGTGTCGTATTATATTTTTTGATCTTATTGTTTTGTGTGTTTAAAGGTTTCTGGGAACTCTAAAGGGCTACGTCACTAATTGAGCTCAGCCAGAAGGTTCGATCGCTGAGGCATACATTGCCAAAGAGAGTGTTAATTTTATTAAGATGTACCTAAAGGGAGAAGTTCCTGAAGAACGGAATGATGATAGAGGCAAGCAAGGTCCAGGGTTAAGTGTTTTCACGCAACGCGTTTATCCTTGTGCACCTATCACAAGGGCTCCTAATGTGTCTGATAGGGACTGCCACATAACCCATTGGTTTGTGTTGTATAATACTCCTGAAGTCATACCTTATCTAAAGTAAGTGGTTCAATTGAAATAATTGTACGCATTACATGTAAACTTTATGATCTTCTTATATGTCACACTAATTTTTGTATCACTAATCCCCTGAGTAGGGAGCATAAAAGGCAACTGAATGAGCCCGAGGGATGCAACATAACTAATATATAACGGGAAGAATTTTCTGGATGGTTCAAAGATTATGTACGTAAAATATATGCACAATAATTGTTATCAACCCAAAACATTAAGTACTGACTTGTCTAATTTTTATGTTAATGTAGATGAATCAATTAAGATCTCAGGGGTCTCTAGAAGCAACCGATGAACTATGGGTATTGGCAAATGGTCCTAATTGTCTGGTGCATCAATATTCAGGATGTAGGGTTAATGATATCTGGTTCGTTACCAGAGACCACGACAACCGTCACAAGAGTCAGAATAGTGGCTTGGTCGTTAAGGGGGGACCACAATGAAGAAAAATTTGACTTTTTTGGTTACGTGACCAATATTTTTGGATTGTCATACATTAATGGTTATGAAGTGGTTTTGTTCAAATGTGAATGGTATAATACTGGTCATAAATCTAAAATACATATTGATGCACATGTGACAAGCATTTATATTAGGGATCGTTGGTATAAGGAGGATCCTTTTGTCTTGCCAAATCAGGTAAATCAAGTGTTCTACGTTAATGATACCAAATTAGGCCCAAATTGGAAAGTTGTAGAACGGGTCAAGCATCGGGGGGTTTGGGTGTGCAAAAGCGAGATGAAGAAAGAGGCCAAAATGTGATAAATGAGTCGTATCAGCAGGAATAAGCCACTGAAACTATTTCAATCCCTATTAATGAGGAATTTTCTTTTTGTTACACTAGGGATGACATTGAACCAGAGATCATCCCTGAGGATAATGAACCAATGGCCAATGGCACTGAACTAATTGTCGACGATGGTGATGATGAGGATGAAACATTGGCAGAGTACATAAATGAAGATGAAACTGATCAATCCGACCCTGATATTGATTCTGAGATGGAATTATGATATGTAAACTTTTTTTTCATGTGTATGGAAAAATACTTTAATGCAATGCAATCATTAATTTACCTTTCATTCGGCTAATGACTATTGACCCATAAAAAATTGCAAATACTGCAGCGAAGACACCTGATCTCAGCTTAATTTAGGTTACAGAGGTTATTTGCCAGATCCTGGGGAATCATTGTGAGACCCGGTATTCCTACATGTCGAAGTGATGATATACTATAATCTGTGAGTCTCTGTGTAGGGTGACATCTCATGAAGACTAAACCAGTCATGACTGAGAGAAGCTCTGCAAAATTTCAAGAAAAAACGGCATCATTCGACTAGAAAAAGCACAGAACATGCCTCTTGAGGTAACTGACCGAGGTCCTACTTTCCGAGATCTAAAATCGATGAAATTTGGATGAACACTCCAAGATACCTCTAACGTCAGTCCCTCCAAGTTTCAAATCAAACCGAGGTCATTTGGGCTTCAAACAGCTGAAACAAGGGCCCACTATCATAAAAAGTCAACTGGAGAGTTGACTAAGTTCAGGTGGTCAAACAGAGCTGAAACTTCTGTGACACACGCAAAATAGTGTCAAGAAGCATTCCTCCAAGTTTTGTAGTGAGTGGACATCATTCGGGCCCCAAACAGGTGAAAACGAGCCACATATGCAAAAGTCCAAACATGGGCCACGGGAGTGACCGAGGCCCACAATCAAAAGGAGTTGACCATGTTTAGGTGGTCAAATAGAGTTTAAACTTCTGTGACACACTCAAAATAGTGTCAAGAAGCATTCCTCCAAGTTTCGTGGCAATTGGACGTCGTTCGGGCCTCAAACAGCTAAAAACAAGTCACAAATACAATGTTCCAAAAATGGGCCTTGGGAGTGACTAAGGCCCAATTAATGAGACAGTTGACCAACTTCCCGAAGTCAAAACGGGCTAAAATGTTTATAAGATGCAAAAAATAGTGTCAAGAAGCATCCCTCCAAGTTTCGTGGCAATCGGACTTCGTTTGAGCCCAAAACAAATGAAAATGAGCCACATACACAAAAGCCCGAAATTGGGCCTCGTCCGTGATCAAGCGTGCGGTCATGGACCTTCAAAAGGTGTTTCCCATGACTTTAGGTGGTTTCCCTCTACTCTTCTTCAAAATCCAACTCTCCACAACTGCTATTAACTTCCCAAAACTGCACAAAACTTATTGGGAGTCTATAAAAAGAGCAAATTTTGAAGGAAGGGGGAGACACTAACACACATAAGGAAGAAAAGAGAAGAAATCAAAGAAAGAAAGCACTTAGAGCAACAAGAAGCAAACTCCAGCAGCACTTCCACAACCATTACCACCTTCTTTTCTCAGTTTTAAAGGTGAGGAAGAAAATTCAGAAGAAGAGAAGGAAGTGGAATCGCCAAATTTCATGATACGTTCGTATGTCGGCAATTTTTGAGAGGATGACATTGTCACCTCTGTTTCTCATATTCGTAGGGCTTCCTAGCCATTGCAAGAGTTGTGAAAGAAGCCTCTCTAGGCCTCATTTTGTTCCTTGAAAATAATAGGTTCAAAATGACACAACTCCAACTTCATATTTGCCCATTTCAGACTTGAAACAAAAACGCAATCCGTAAGCACGAATAATGAGTTACAGAGGTTTTGATTGATTCCATGGTTAAATGTGATCTTCTTGATGGTTGTCCACCACTCCAAAGTCATGAAAATGGAGTTTCAACACTTGAAAGAAGTTCCAAGAAATAACCATCGCGAATAGGACGAAACCAGAGGCGAAATAATGACCAAACGGTCACTTTCTGCCAGGAATGGGGGAGTGACCGAGAGTCACCTCCCCCCCTCCTTTTCCCCTTTTTTCTACTTTTTTGCATTTTCTTGGTTATTTTATGTACTTTTCTTGAAAATTCCGAGTTGAGATCACATCTAAGACTTGAGGGAGGGGTTGTAAACTTTCAAAATGCATGTAAACAACCTGCATCCCAGCGGTTAGGGCACTTGAACCCATGTAAATAAAGGGAAATTAATGATGAACTGTAATTATTTCCCATTCTTCTTAACGCTTGAGGTGCGTGAATGTTGGACCTTGATTCCGTAATTCATTCGACGCTTACTTTCGAGCGCGATCAATGACTATGTTTTTTTTTAACTATGTGGTGATTTTATGTCAATTTATTTATCATAGCGGCCAAAAATGCCAAACAAAAGAAAAGTTTATGTCAAACATGGAGCATTGATCCAGAAGAAGAATGCTTATGAGTCAGCTAGAAATAAGAATATTGAAAGGAATATAACCCGAGCGAGCGAGGTGGGTGCACGGCAGTTGGAACGAGCACTTCACATTCCATCTCGAGGTCAACTCTCACTTAAAGACAAAGATGATGACATCGACATGGAGTATAGACTATCCAGGAGTGAGGAAGAGTTGCATTCCTCTGATGAAAAAGAGTTAGAAGATGAGGTTATTATATTTAACATCAAATGTTAGGCACTGTTTGTTGACCTATAAAAATTGCAAATACTGCAGCGAAGACACCTGATCTCAGCTTAATTTAGGCTACAGAGGTTATTTGCCAGATCCTGGGGAATCACTGTGAGACCCGGTATTCCTACATGTCGAAGTGATGATATACTATGCTCTGTGAGTCTCTGTGTAGAGTGACATCTCATGAAGACTAAACCAGTCATGACTGAGAGAAGCTCTACAAAATTTCAAGAAAAAACGGCATCATTCGACCAGAAAAAGCACAGAACATGCCTCTGAGGTCACTGACCGAGGTCCTACTTTTCGAGGTCTAAAATCAATGAGATTTGGATGAACACTCCAAGATACCTCTAACGTCAGTCCCTCCAAGTTTCAAATCAAACCGAGGTCATTTGGGCTTCAAACAACTGAAACAAGGGTCCACTATCATAAAAAGTCAACTGGAGAGTTGACTAAGTTCAGGTGGTCAAACAGAGTTGAAACTTCTATGACACACTCAAAATAGTGTCAAGAAGCATTCCTCCAAGTTTCGTGGCGATTGGACACCGTTTGGGCCCCGAACAGGCGGAAACAAGCCACATATGCAAAAATCCAAAAATGGGCCTTCGGAGTGACTGGGGCCCACAAACAAAAGGAGTTGACCAAGTTCAGGTGGTCAAACAAAGCTAAAACTTCTATGACACACTCAAAACAGTGTCAAGAAGTGTTCCTCCAAGTTTCTTGGTGATTGGACATCGTTCGGGCATCAAACAGTTGAAAATAGATCGCATATGCAATGTTCCAAAAGTGGGCCTTGTCCGTGACTGGGGCTCAATTAATGAAAAAGTTGACCAACTTCCCGAAGTCAAAATGGGCTGAGATTTTTATGAAATGCAGAAAATAGTGTCAAGAAGCATCCCTCCAAGTTTCGTGGCAATCGGACTTCGTTTGAGCCCAAAACAGATGAAAATGGGCCACATATGCGAAAACCCAAAATTGGGCCTTGTCCATGACCTAGCCTGTAGTCACGGACCTTCAAAAGATGTTTCCCACGATTTTGGGCAGTTTCCTTCCACTCCTCTTTGAAGTCCAACTCCTCAAAACTGCTATTAACTCCCCAAAACTGCACAAAACTGATTGAGAGTCTATAAAAGTTTCAAATTTTGAAGGAAATGAGGAGGAACACATACACAAAGAAGAAAAGAGAAGAAATCAAAGAAAGAAGCACTTAAAGAAACAAAGAAGCAAACTCCAGCATCACTTCCACGACCATTCCCACCTTCTTTTCTCAGTTTTGAAGGTGAGGAAGAAAATTCAGAAGAAGAGAAGGAAGTGGAATGGCCAAAGTTCATGCTATGTTCATACGTCGGCAATTTCTGAGAGGATGACATTGTCACCTCTATTTCTCTTATTCGTAGGGCCTCTTAGCAATCACAAGAGTTGTGAAAGAAGTCTCTCTAGGCCTCATTTTGTTCCTTAAAAATGATAGGTTCAAAATGACACAACTCCGGCTTCATATTTGCCCATTTTGGACTTGAAACAAAAATGTAGTCCGTAAGCACGAATGATGAGTTACAGAGGTTTCGATTGATTCCATGGTTAAATGTGATCTTCTTGATGGTTGTCCACCACTCCAAAGTCATAAAAATAGAGTTCCAACATTTGAAAGAAGTTCCAAGAAAGAACCAGCACGAACAGCAAAAAAAACGGAGGCAAACAGTGGCTTCACGGCCACTGTCTGCCAATGACCGTGACCCACGGTCACTAGCAAGTTCTAGTGACCGTGGGTGAGTCACGGTCACTAGAAGGCCCCAGTGACCGTGGGTGAGTCACGGTCACTGAAATGGGGTAGTGACCGCGGGTCACGGTCACCCTCCATTTTTTCCTCTTTTTCACATTTTTTCCAACTTATGTACATTTTCTTGTAATTTCCAAATTAAGATCACATCTAAGACTTGAGGGAGGGGTTGTAAATTTTCAAAATGCATGTAAACAACCTGCATCCCCGCGGTCAGGGCACTTGAACCCATGTAAACAAAGGAAAGTTAATGATGAACTGTAATTATTTCTCATTCTTCTTAACGCTTGAAGTATATGAATGTCGGACCTTGATTCCGTAATTCATTTCCACATCATTTTTAAGCGCGATCACTGTTGATATTTCTTGATTTTATACTCATTTATTGTGCTATTCAGGTCGCGCACATGGGCCCGAGGAACCTAGCCAATGCAGTGCAGACACTCAAGCCACAGTCCTAGATGGTGTTGCCAGTCAGCCCGATATCGGTGGCAACCGGCCCGGTATGTCTAGCTCGCCTACTACGGGTAGTAGCGTAGGTAAGAAATATTGGACCCTATAATTTTTATATTAAACTTATCATATATTTCATTTTTTTATGTTTAATAACTCATATTTATCTGTGGTGGTTGTAGCATCATCCTCTCGACGTGTGCGCGGTGGGTGGTGGGCCATGAGTCGGAGAGGAGGACGAGGATTCTGGGTAGTAGGATGTCTGTTCCATTAGGTGTACTATCGGGGGCATTCAAGGGTGTAAATGCTTCTACATTTGCAGTTGAGCTAGGGAGTCATATTCGCAGACTTGCACCTTTGCACAAAGAAACATGGAGCGCTATTGATGATGGGTGCAAAGAGGCAATCATAACTGCAGCAACGGTAATAAAACAATCTTTGACTTCCTAATCTATATTTATAGGCTTTACTGTTTACTTGTCCCACTTATGGTTACTTATGGTTTCAAATTGATAGCAAAAGTATGACTTCAGCGACTAGAAGACCGATGCACGTGTGGCAAGTGCCGTTGGGAAACTAGCGATGCATATTTATACGGAGTTTAGGGCCGAGCTACACAAAGCATATAAGAAGTTATTAGAAAAAAGGCATGATCCAAAACAGTGCCCATATGATACGTAAAGGGCAGTTCAGTGGATATAGCTAATAGAGAACAAATGGGAGATACCTGAGTGGAAGATAATTAAATTATATAAGAGTGGGTGTTCTTGTCACATTTGTTTTCTTATGTATTTGGATGTTTTATTATTTCTTTGTTGAATTTCTAGATGGGTTTTGTTTGTAAATACAAATCATTGAAACTCATGTATTATAGGTTGAACTTCAAAATTCTTACAATATATTGATTAAAATCATTCATACTCATAAAAAATAACTCCTATGAGAAATCCAAAGAAAAATAACTCCTACTAGAAATCCAGGTATTATAGGTTGCTGCAAAACCCCAAAGAAGGAGAATTGAGATTATATGAGGAAATCCCACGGACCGTCGCAAGTCCCCCATGTCACTATGCTTTACTGTGGGCAACCAACTCAAACTGTTGTCACCGTCACCTAAAAAATTTTGCTCAAAGGATCCGGACTCAAAGAAAAATGCCTTCAATACTTTACCATGGAAGAAAATGAAATTGGGGAATCAACAAAATAAATCACCATTCTCAATGCCAACCGCAAAAAATTTTTTTGGCAAAACAATGGCAGCAGCATTCAAATGAGAAAGAGCAGGAGGAAAAAACAGAACAATATATTATATATATATATATATATATAAGAAGAAAAAAGTTCAATACTTTCTACCCCTGCAGGAGCAGAGGTATTACAGACCATGCTGCTAAGCCAGACCCAACAACATACCATAATCCACCTTACCTAGCTGGCAAAATCTATTTCAATAAAAACCACAAGACAAAACCATAGTGTACCCAAAAAGAAGATCCCAAAACACATTAAAACAGCCAGGACTAAGTACCTAGGAACCAGAAACATTTGTTCAAGATTCATCCAACTTCAAATACATGTAGACCCCATAAAAATAACAACCAGAAGAAAGAAGCCAACAATACAATTAGCATGAGAGCTTTGATGGTTTTGAGCCATGTTACTCTAAGAACCCAGTTCTAGTCAGAACAGCATTCCTCACCTTGCTCAGATCTCTTCCCTTGAGTGTCTTTCCAGCCCTTTCACACACAGAGAAAGAAGAGATTTGGCTCCTTGCCAGTTTCCTAGCAAGCCAGTTTCCTACCTGCCACTAGAAATTGTAGAAATCTTTTGAGAAAAAAGACAAGCAAAACGGTGAGTCTAAAAGAATAAGCATAATGTAGCTGTGGCCTATAGTTATCGTCCATTGAATAGGTCATAATTGCAAATTCCAATCAAGGCTGCAATGGAATAGAAAAAGATGGGGAGTAAATGCTTACCTAAACAAAAGGAAGCCCTGAAAATTCTCTAACCATTTTCTGTAAGGTTCTTGTAGTAATTCGGCATTTCAGTAAATGGTCCTTTGAATTGGTTTGTGTGGAGATGCACAAATGAAGAAGAAAAAAAGCACAAGCACAAAAGAAGACGCCAGGATTAACATTGTTCCTCACTAAAGTGCTATGTTCACAGGTGAAGAGTAAGGTGGCTGAAGACAACAGAATACTTTGGGAATGGTCCTTTGGGTTGTTTTGGACGTGTAGGCAGTACTACTGTTCATTTAAGCATTTGAGCAATTTCTGTCCAGCAGTACCACATTTCTTGCGATATCAAAGTTGCTAATTCCTATCTTACTCTAAGTGATATCCTGTTCCAAAACGCAGCATGGCCTCCTATTTAGTGCTTCTTAAAATACATGCAACTGTCTAGACTTATCTTCATTCTGCAGCATCTCACAGACACACTCCTTTAAATATTCTACAGACTATTCTGTCATTTCTTGCATTCTTCTGTAAGGTACTTGTATTGGATTTGAAACTACCTTATAAATAATCCTGCAAACTACCGTTACAATTTTGCAACAGTCTCTGGTACATGGGAATTTCTTTCTGTTTCAGCTCATTCGAGGACTGTCCTTGCAAACCACCCTGGGAAATCTGATCAACTGCTTGAAATATAGGATGGCTATCAACAGAGCAGCTGGGGTTGTGGACGAATGTTTGAAATCCCAAAAAAGAAGTAGATGTGGTAAACATCTTCGTAGAATTATGGGTAGGGCTTGGAGAATTAGGGGTATGATCTGAAATCTTTGTATCATGGGAAGCAAGAGCAAATGAAACATTTGGCAAACCCAAGGAAAGCTTCAGTGGCTCCATTTTTAATTTCTCATCTTTGTGCTGATTAACACCTGAACAATTTTTCGCAGCAAGTTCATTGTCTTCTATAAATAGCACATTTCCAGCATTGAGAGGGACTGTTTCTTCGAATCTGATATAGTTCTAGATATATATCTGCAACTGCAGATACAAGAAGATATGTATCTACAACATTTTTTGAAAATTAGATTGTTACTTGCTACAAGAATATGTATCTGCAACTGCAACATGTCAAGAATATAATATAGCTGTCAAATATGTTAGTTGTCAGAAAACAAACATAGCCAATCAAATAAATGTCTGATTGATCTTATACACAAGAACATCATCGAGATTTAGCCTATTGTCAGGTGGTTTTCCTCCAATGTTCCATGTCAGGTGGTTTTTTCTTGAACTGCACACAATATTATTTCACATTTCCATATACTGAGTTCTATTATTTTATACATAGAACACTGACAGCTTCTCTAATAGCTAAGAGCACACGCCTGACAGCTCCCGAGTTGTCTTTTTGTCCCTGCAAACACTGAGAACTGGAGGAAGGACCCTGTATATCAAAGTATTACTGCATTTGGATGGTGTCAGCTGGATGTCTTCCTCCGTAATTTTCTCAACAGTTATCCCTATGGATGGCAAAGGCATAAAAAGTCTATCAAAAACTTCTGAGACAAAATTATCCATTTTCCTCTTGTTACAAGTAAACTATCTTATGGATCCGGATGAGGAGACTCCGTCACGTGGTCGGAGATCTATGTGCGTTCCGGTGATGGGAAGCTCCGTGGATCTCTTTGCCTCTTATCTTTCCTACGGGAATGGAGAGAATAATGATGTTACCAAACCCTAGGGCTCCCATATCCTTATATAGACAAGTCCCAAAGAGTCACACTTACTAGAGACATCTTCCATCAGAAGCCCACATCCACTGATCCTATTGGGAGTCTTATTATGGGGCTCAAATCAAGTCTTACACTAAAGTGGGATTGCATCTCTGTTGGCATCTGCCTTGCTTGATCTAACGTGGGACCCGTGGTATGCGGGCCACACGATTTCCTACAATCTCCCACTTGGCACGAATGCCATGTACATCAAATATTTCTTAGTCCCATACACATCACATGCCTTGCAAAAACCTCTGCAGGCAAAGCCTTGGTAAGAGCATCAGCCATCAATTCTTCTGAAGGCACATAGAAAATTTCTATATCATTCTTTTCAGCCTTCTCTCTAACAAAGTGATATTTTATTTCAACATGTTTTGATCGGCTGTTAATCCTTTGCTCATTCACCATAGAAATGGCCGACATACTGTCTATGCTCATTGGGACAGGCTCCTCTCATTTATTACCTCCAAATCACACAGAAAGTATTTTAACCAAAGAGCCTCTTGGACTGCTGTACTGCAAGTTATATACTCTGCTTCGGCTGTTGACATAGCCGTGGAGGTCTGTTTCTTGCTACCCCAAGAAATTGCACCTCCTCCGAGGGTAAACACATAGCCGGTTGTTGACTTTCTCTGGTCTAAATCACTGGCCCAATCAGCATCTGAGTAGCCGCGCAGTTCCAGGACTTCACCTTGATAACATAGGCGAAGATTCATTGTTCCTTTAATGTACCGCAGAATCCTCTTAACTGCATACCAATGCGGTAATCCTGGGTTACTTAGGAATCTGCTTACGAGACCCACGGCGAATGCAAGATCTGGTCTCGTACACAGCATCGCATACATGATGCTGCCCACAATTTGAGCATAACGTTTTGATCTCATCATTTCCCTATCCTGCTCATTTGTGGGTCCTTGATCGCTTAACAATTTTGTGCTCCTGCAGATGGGAGTATCAATTGGTTTACAGTTAGCCATATCAAACCTTTTCAACACAGCTTCCAAATAGGATCTCTGTGATAAAGTCAATATCCTATTCGGACGATCACGGGTTATTTCAATGCCAAGGACATACTCTGCCTCACCCATGTCTTTCATCTCGAATCTTGACTTTAACCATTGTTTGATTTCATTTATGGCTTCCAATTTATTACTGGCGATCAAAATGTCATCCACATATAATGACAAATATAAATAACTACTCCCACTGCGTTTAATATAGAAACATGTGTCTGCACTATTTGGGACAAATCCTATTTCACATACGGCCTGATGAAAATTTCTATACTATTGTCTTGAGGCTTGTTTTAATCCATATAATGCCCTATTAAGTTTGTACACTTTGTCCTCATGACCTTGCACTACAAAACCCTCGGGTTGTTTCATATAAATTTCTTCTTTTAATTCGCAGTTCAAGAATGTTGTTTTTACATCCATTTGGTGCAATTCAAGGTCACGACATACTACCAATGCTACTAAGGTTCGTATGGATTGGAATTTTACAACCGGAGAAAATGTCTCCTCGTAATCTATTCCTTCCACTTGTGTGAATCCCTTAGCAACTAACAGTGCTTTATATTTATCCAAGGATCCATCCTTTTTAAACTTCTTTCGAAGAACCCATTTACATCCAATGGCTTTCCGATCTTTAGGTAGATCTACCAATTGCCATACTTGGTTCTTTTCAATTGATTCCATCTCCTCTCTCATAGCCTCTAGCCAACACTGCGCATCCTGCGCTTTGACCGCTTGAGAGTAGGAGGTTGGATCCAAATCTTGCACGGTTTCTAATAAACTGTAATAATCATCTAGATATACCGGTTGTTTCCTCGCCCGAATCGGTCTGCCAACTGGCTCATCGGGTTGTTCAATCACCTCAAGTGGGCCCTGGCCAGGAATTTTAGGTCCAACGTCCTCTTCGTCGGAACCCCCACTTGCTTGAACCCCCTTGCCCATAGAGATTTCATATAATTCCACACTCTGTGGTCTTACTCTAGGACTGACCGTCGGATCCTCAAGGAAAAACACATCTCGGCATTCCATGATTATCCTATTATCATGATCATACACACGATATCCTTTAGAATGTAATGGGTAGCCAACAAAGAACAATTTTTCTTCGTTTTTGCCTGCAGTTTATGCCTTTCCTGTGGTGGTAGCAGGACGTGTACAGGGCAGGCCCAAACTCTCACATGTTCTAATTTTGGTTTGGTACCAGTCCATAACTCATATGGGGTCTTGGGCACACTCTTAGAGGGTACTCTGTTTAAAATATATTGTGCAATATTTAATGCTTCTCCCCACAAATACAGCGGAAGACTCGCATGACTGATCATTGACCTTACCATATCCATTAAGGTCCTATTCCTCCTCTCGGCCATGCCATTTTGCTGTAGGGTATATGGGATTGAATATTCATGAATGATTCCCTCACGTGCACAATATTCTTTAAACAGTTCGGAAGTGTATTCACCCCCTCTATCAGACCTAATCCTCTTTATTTTCTTGCCCTTTTGATTTTAGACCTCAGCAGTATATGTTTGGAACATTTTTAATGCCTCATGTTTATGTTTAATGAGATACACATACCCATATCTGCTGTAATCATCAATGAATGTAATGAAATAGTCCTCTCCGGTTGTAACACTCCGACCCGAGTTGACCCGGTTTAGTGGGTAATTGCGTGTGTTTTATCGCTAAGAGTGTTTTGATTTTGTTTCTGTTTGGTTTGAGTTGTAGAGAGATCGTTTGGGTTGAGTTTGACTTGGTCTAGTTAGTTTGAGCCCTTTTTCGTAATTTTGGCTTTTGATTGACCTTGTCAGTTTTGCGTCATTTTGACGTCAGCGCGTGTATTTCATTGAGCTTGTCGTTTTTCGTAACTGCCTTGGATCCGAATGAGTTCGTTTGCTCTCGTTGGACCGTCATTTGACTCAAACTGATAATTGGATAAGCTAATTGGACTTGTTTGCAAATTTGGCTCAACTTAAGTTATAAATATCCTCACCAACTCCATCTCTCTCTCGATCGTCTCTCTCGCTCTCTGTTCGTCTCTCTCTCTCGACAGCTCTCTTTCTCTCCTTCTCCATTTCTGTTTCTGTGCTTGAGGGAGGAAGAAAGAAGCTCGTTAGTGTGTGTGATCCCGGTGGACTGAGCCAATCAGCGTGTGGATTTCGTCCGTGAGGCAAGTATAAGCCCAAGTTGTATGAACATCAATTGATAGTGAATTGATTGTTGTGTTCTTGTTCTTTATTGTGTTTCTCAGTATTAGACAGCCCCATTCAGTTCATTTCGCTGTTATCTTTCGGTTTCCAGCCATTTCGCACACTTTCTGTATGACTGTAACAAGTTCAGGAAAAAGGAGTCCGTGCACTCACGGCTAAGCCGTGAAATGTGCTACGGCTAAGCCGTAAAATGGCTTACGGCTAAGCCGAGACCCAACCGTAACCCTAACCGTAGAGCAGTACAGACTGTTAGCTGAAAATAACTGGATGTTGGCAATTTGACATTCTTCTACGGCCCAGCCTGATCTACGCCGTACATTGGCTTACGGCTAAGCCGTGGACCAGGATACGGCTGAGCCGTAGAGCAAAATACGGTTGAGCCGTAAATCCGAAGGGATATCTGGGGAACCTCAGCTCAGCCGCAGTGCATATTACGGCTAAGCCGTAAGATGCCACGGCTAAGCCGTAAGGTTACCTACGGCTACACCGTGAGACCCTGAGAATTGAATGAAAAGGGACTAGGTTTAAGCAAACGACCGTATATGACTTTCATGTTAGAATGTAGCTAACCTGGACATGCCCAATGGAATGTTTGAATGACGTGAATGATCTCAAGGGCTGTGAATCATTCATGCTTGTATCCAGCTGTTTAGCACCTCCCCATGGGTGTTGGTTTAAGGGACTTCGGTGCACACTCCAGACACTGCAACACTAGACAATGGTGCATCGAACATCTTAAAACTACATCAACATGCACGGTTAGAAGCACTGGATAATTAGTGTAGGATTGGTTTGTAATTGACCTTGATTCGTATAAGCATTCTGAATTGTACAGCATATTGATTTCGGTTATGCCCTCTTATGTGTTCTGCGCTGGACCTCTCGATTCTGTGGGAAATGCAGCAACCCCAGAGCGAAGCCCGGGCGGAACCATTCTATTATTGTGTATTATGTTTACCGTTGCTCCACTGGAGTACTTGCATCAGTTATGAGTCAGTGATTGTGATTGCTACTTAGTGTCAGCACTTCTTGTACTTGTTTATGTACATTCAGTATCAGTTAGTGTCCTTATGATTTGTATTTCGTATCAGCTTCAGTATTCGTATCAGTATCCGTATTATGTGCATGCAGTATTTGCATTCAGTATCAGTTATGTGATGCACTTCCTATTGTTCGTTCAGTATGATAAGTGATAAGTGATAAGTGATAAGTGATAAGTGATAAGTAATAAGTGATCGAGGTGCATCAGCTATTTGATTGTGATTGGTATTGGCACTACTGAGCCTCAGCCTTAGGATACCCGACGGGGTTGACTTTGGTATAGTTTATGTGTTTGCCTCTGCAGAGTGTTTCCGTCCTGGGACTCCGGACCCCGGGAACTAGAGACCCATGCGTGCCCTGGCCCGGTCGCTGGTGTTCTCATTCCGTCCGCTCTCGTAAGGGAGAAAATGGCCAATGTAGTTGCCACCTTGAGTGTTATCTGTTTGTGATTCTGATAGCATGCTTATTCATTATGCATTTGCACACTTGCTTAGTATACGATCATGGTTTCTATGGATATTGCATCATGACTATTGTTCAGTATTATTCAGTATTAGACACGATTCGTGTTATCATCTTGTTGGCTTATACTTTGCTAAGTCGTCGTACTTATGTGTTTGTCTTGTGTGTTGCAGGCTCAGATCCCTCTTCCGAACCTGCGTCGGTCGACCCGACTGCAGGAGAGGCTCGCGAGGCCCCCTCCGGCCTAGAGGAGTGGACTTGATCCATCCTCCAGAGTACGGTTTGCATCATTTTGTTTTCCCCATTCCTTGTGTTGGCGTCTATTGGGGGGGGGATTTTCTGTACTTGTGAAGTGGGCCTTGAGTAATACCTGTATTTTGATTTTTGGATTGTTGTAAGCCCGCTCTATTGTCATACGTTCATGTATTTGTTCTTATCATCAGTGTATATCGTTTTGTAATCTCCTATGTCTTTTGGTATATTTGTGGTATGCCTTGATACGTACAGCTTCCGCGTTCAGTCTTTTGCTCGTGTGATTGATCCCTTGTGTGTGCATGTTTGGACGGGGTCTAGGTGTGCATGCACGGGAGTACGTGTGTTCACTGGTTAGACCTTCCTCTGACCCCCGGTCCCTGGGCTCGGGTCGTGACATACGTATTGTATGGTATCAGAGCATTGTCTCTCAGAGCATTGTCTCTCAGAGCATTGTCTCTCAGAGCTTTGTCTCTCAGGGCATTGTCTCTATCTTAGTGTGTCAGCATGTAGGCATATAGGACGTGGTGAGATTTCGTAGTCCAGTTCTGGACTGTTGTGTGGGTCCCCTTGTCTTGTGAGTCTGTGTGAGTTATCGAGTGTGTTAGCAGATTGACTTTTGTGTTTTGCAGGCTATGGCATCGGGATCTGGAACACACAACAACAATGATCAGGGAGATAACGAGAGTGGGTCAGCCGCTCCACAGCCACTTGTGAATTTCGATGAGCGCTTCTTGACTATGCTACAGGCGATCCATTCTTTGCAAGCGCAGGTCGTTTCGATCGTAGACCGACAGAGTCAAACGCCAGTTCGGCCTGCAGACCAGCAAGTGGTCTTTCCGCCTAAGGAGAGCGATCCGAATGCGTTATACGACAAATTCAGGAAACGTGGAGCCACAGAATTCTACGGCAATGAAGATGCGTTGAAAGCTGATCAGTGGCTAGAGCATACTGGAGATCTCTTCTCTACCATCGTCTGTGACGACCGGCAGAAGGTTATGCTTACGGCCTCGATGTTTCGAGAGATGGCTAAGACCTGGTGGAAGAGCGTTAGTGCAGCCTATCTGACCATGCCGAGTGAAACAGTGTGGGAGACGTTCCAGAAACAGTTTAGAAGGAAGTTCATTCCTGCTCATGTTCGACGTGTGAAGGAGGTTGAGTTTCTGGCCTTACAGCAGCAGCAGCTTACCGTCTCGGAGTACATTCACCGCTTTACCCAGTTGTCCCATTTTGCTGAGGACATGATCAATACCGAGGAGAAGAAGGTGAATCGTTTTATTTCTGGTCTGCATCCTAGATATGCGAATTTTGTGACTGCTTTTCAGAGACCAGCTACTTTCGATGATGCGGTCGACAGAGCACACGCTGCGGAAGCCAACCACCTAGCAGAGAGAGCCATGGACTTTAAGAGGAGTGCACCAGTGAGTTCCAGGGGACAGAGTCAGAAGAAATGGAATGGGAAGCAAGGCACTTCGAGTTTCTCTGGGAGCAGATGCGAGTTTTGTGGATTGGGACATCCGACAGAGAGATGTTGGAAGAAGTCCGGAGCTTGTTTGAGTTGCGGATCGAGGGAGCATAAGATAGCTCAGTGCCCGACAGCTAGGCCTCTCCAGTCATCTAGATCTATGGGGTCATCCAAGTCTCTCAGTTCAGCAGCTTCGAACAGCCCCCATCCGTCTCGCCAGAGTCAGAAGCCCCAGCGTCAGACTGCTCGTGTGTATGCAGCCTCTCATGATCATGCAGAAGATGCAAAAGTGGTGGAAGGTAAAGTTCTCATTGCCCGAGCTGAAGCACATACACTATTTGATTCGGGATCTACGCGTTCCTATGTTGCCCCTCGTTTTGCGGAACAGTTACCGCAACCCCCTCAGCCGCTACCCTATGTGTTAGTAGTGTCCACTCCTGTGGGCAAGAGAGTGGAGTGTAGTGTATACTACCCTCAGTGCAACGTGGTGATTGAAGGTCGCCAGCTGCCAGTTGATTTGATTCTGTTGTCCATGTTGGATTTCGATGTGATCCTTGGAATGGACTGGCTAGCGCGGTATCGTGCCTGTGTTAACTGTTACAACAGGTCGATTTACTTCGATTTTGAGAAGGGGTTTCGTTTCGAGGGCAATCAGGAGAGATGCCCGAGGCGTGTCATCTCCGCATGCAAGGCGGATCGTTTGATACGCAGAGGTTGTGCAGGATTTCTTGCTTTTGTCTCGGAGAAGAAGGAGGTGAAGCAGTTGAGTGACATTTCGGTAGTACGTGAGTTCCCGGATGTATTTCCGGAGGAAGTACCCGAGTTGCCCCCTGTCCGAGATGTAGAGTTCGCGATCGACCTAGTGCCCGGTACAGCACCCATTAGTTTAGCTCCTTATCGTATGGCCCCTGCTGAGTTACTCGAATTGAAGACTGCTTTCAGGACACGGTATGGACATTTTGAGTTCCTCGTGATGCCATTTGGATTAACCAATGCGCCTGCTGCCTTCATGGCTTTGATGAACAGGATCTTCGCTCCTTTTCTAGATCGTTTTGTGGTGGTCTTTATTGATGATATTTTGGTATATTCGAAGACCCCAGAGGAGCATGAGGAACATCTACGTCGAGCCTTACTGTTGTTGAAAGAACATCGTTTATATGCCAAATTGTCGAAGTGTGATTTCTGGCTCGAGCAGGTAGCTTTTCTTGGTCATACCATTTCACGAGATGGGTTGGCAGTGGATCAGATGAAAGTAGAGGCAGTGATGAATTGGCCCAGCCCAAGGACTGTGACGGAGATACGGAGTTTTCTTGGATTAGCTGGATATTATCGTCGCTTTATTCAAGATTTTGCCAAGATTTCAGCCTCGTTGACTCGATTGACCAGGAAGAATGTTCCTTTTCTGTGGACGGACGAGTGTGAACGCCATTTCCAGATGTTGAAGGAGAAGCTTACTTCGGCTCCAGTTTTGACGTTACCAGATGGGCATGAAGGATTCATGATCTACTCTGATGCTTCTCGAGTCGGTTTGGGATGTGTTTTGATGCAACATGGCAAAGTGATTGCCTACGGCTCGAGACAACTTCGAGAGCACGAGAAGAACTATGCTACGCATGATTTAGAATTGGCAGCCGTCGTTTTTGCGTTGAAGATGTGGAGACACTATTTGTATGGCGTGACATTTGAAGTACATTCAGATCATCATAGTCTACAGTACCTCTTCACGCAGTCCGAGTTGAATATGCGACAGCGAAGGTGGCTTGAGTTGATTAAGGATTTTGATTTCCCCATCAAGTACCATCCAGGGAAAGGCAATGTTGTTGCAGATGCCTTGAGTAGGAAGTCGGAGATTCTTCAGGCTTTGGACAGCCTTTATTTTGTGAGGCATGCTCAACCAGTGGAACTGCAATCGGTGGAGAATGGTTTGACACTTGCCAGTACAGTGAGCTTTCAGCCGGACATTATTCAGCTTATTAAGGACCAGCAGTTTGAAGATGCGATGTTGAAGCGAATCCGAGATAGCATTGCAGATCGACCAGACTTTCGTTTGGAGGGTGATGTTTTGTATTTCAGGAGCAGATTATGTGTGCCAGCAGTAGATGCCTTGAAAGAGAGTTTGATGACAGAAGCACACCATGCACGTTATTCTATGCATCCTGGAAGTACGAAGATGTACCGAGCTCTCAAGGATAGATTCTGGTGGAACAACATGAAGAGAGAAATTGCTGGGTTTGTTGCCAGATGTTTGACTTGCCAAAAGGTGAAAGCTGACCATCAGAGACCTCCAGGTTCCTTACATCCTTTGCACATTCCCCAGTGGAAATGGGAGCACATTACGATGGACTTTGTTTCGGGTTTGCCTCTGACGAGCAAGAAGAACAGTGCCATTTGGGTGATCGTGGACAGATTGACGAAGACAGCTCATTTTCTTCCATTCAAGAAAGGCATGACATTTTCCGAGATGGCGAAGAAGTTCGTTGATGAGATCGTGAGACTACATGGTACGCCCGTGTCGATTGTGTCAGATCGAGATAGCCGCTTTGTTTCTTCATTTTGGAAAGCATTTCAGGAAGCCATGGGAACGAAGTTGAGCTTCAGTACGGCGTATCACCCGCAGACTGATGGACAGTCGGAACGAACTATTCAGACGCTCGAAGACATGTTACGGGCCAGTGTGCTGAATTTCGAGAAAGAATGGGATTTGCATCTCTCGTTGTGCGAGTTTGCGTATAATAATAGTTTCCACGAGAGTATTGGAATGGCACCCTATGAAGCTCTGTATGGACGGAAATGTAGGAGTCCTGTTTGCTGGGAAGAAGTTGGAACAAGGAGTTTCCACGGACCGACAATCATTGCTGAGACTACAGAGAAAGTTCAGAAAGTTATTGACAATTTGAAGATTGCCCGATCGAGACAGAAGAGCTATGCAGATACGCGCAGAAGAACCTTGACATTTCAGGTTGGAGATTGGGTATTCTTGAAGGTCTCACCGATGAAAGGTACGGTACGATTCGGTCAAAAAGGCAAGTTAGCGCCAAGATATGTGGGTCCATTTGAGATCAAGAGTCGGATTGGTGATCTAGCGTACAGATTGATTCTACCCGTGGAGTTTTCTGGAGTACACGATGTTTTTCATGTGTCTATGCTTCGCAAGTATGTTCGAGACCCGACGCACGTGATTCGATACGATGACATTCAGATGCAACCTAATGCGTCATACGTTGAGCGTCCGCTCCGTATTGTTGGAACCAGAGAACAGCTCTTGCGTACGAGGACTATTCGATGGGTTAAGGTACTTTGGGAACATCATGGACCTGATGAAGCCACGTGGGAATTAGAAGATCAGATGGCGCGTCAGTATCCTTCTCTGTTTGCTCAGGTACGCTTTCATTCCGAGGACGGAATGATGTCCAAGTGGGGGAGGATGTAACACTCCGACCCGAGTTGACCCGGTTTAGTGGGTAATTGCGTGTGTTTTATCGCTAAGAGTGTTTTGATTTTGTTTCTGTTTGGTTTGAGTTGTAGAGAGATCGTTTGGGTTGAGTTTGACTTGGTCTAGTTAGTTTGAGCCCTTTTTCGTAATTTTGGCTTTTGATTGACCTTGTCAGTTTTGCGTCATTTTGACGTCAGCGCGTGTATTTCATTGAGCTTGTCGTTTTTCGTAACTGCCTTGGATCCGAATGAGTTCGTTTGCTCTCGTTGGACCGTCATTTGACTCAAACTGATAATTGGATAAGCTAATTGGACTTGTTTGCAAATTTGGCTCAACTTAAGTTATAAATATCCTCACCAACTCCATCTCTCTCTCGATCGTCTCTCTCGCTCTCTGTTCGTCTCTCTCTCTCGACAGCTCTCTTTCTCTCCTTCTCCATTTCTGTTTCTGTGCTTGAGGGAGGAAGAAAGAAGCTCGTTAGTGTGTGTGATCCCGGTGGACTGAGCCAATCAGCGTGTGGATTTCGTCCGTGAGGCAAGTATAAGCCCAAGTTGTATGAACATCAATTGATAGTGAATTGATTGTTGTGTTCTTGTTCTTTATTGTGTTTCTCAGTATTAGACAGCCCCATTCAGTTCATTTCGCTGTTATCTTTCGGTTTCCAGCCATTTCGCACACTTTCTGTATGACTGTAACAAGTTCAGGAAAAAGGAGTCCGTGCACTCACGGCTAAGCCGTGAAATGTGCTACGGCTAAGCCGTAAAATGGCTTACGGCTAAGCCGAGACCCAACCGTAACCCTAACCGTAGAGCAGTACAGACTGTTAGCTGAAAATAACTGGATGTTGGCAATTTGACATTCTTCTACGGCCCAGCCTGATCTACGCCGTACATTGGCTTACGGCTAAGCCGTGGACCAGGATACGGCTGAGCCGTAGAGCAAAATACGGTTGAGCCGTAAATCCGAAGGGATATCTGGGGAACCTCAGCTCAGCCGCAGTGCATATTACGGCTAAGCCGTAAGATGCCACGGCTAAGCCGTAAGGTTACCTACGGCTACACCGTGAGACCCTGAGAATTGAATGAAAAGGGACTAGGTTTAAGCAAACGACCGTATATGACTTTCATGTTAGAATGTAGCTAACCTGGACATGCCCAATGGAATGTTTGAATGACGTGAATGATCTCAAGGGCTGTGAATCATTCATGCTTGTATCCAGCTGTTTAGCACCTCCCCATGGGTGTTGGTTTAAGGGACTTCGGTGCACACTCCAGACACTGCAACACTAGACAATGGTGCATCGAACATCTTAAAACTACATCAACATGCACGGTTAGAAGCACTGGATAATTAGTGTAGGATTGGTTTGTAATTGACCTTGATTCGTATAAGCATTCTGAATTGTACAGCATACTGATTTCGGTTATGCCCTCTTATGTGTTCTGCGCTGGACCTCTCGATTCTGTGGGAAATGCAGCAACCCCAGAGCGAAGCCCGGGCGGAACCATTCTATTATTGTGTATTATGTTTACCGTTGCTCCACTGGAGTACTTGCATCAGTTATGAGTCAGTGATTGTGATTGCTACTTAGTGTCAGCACTTCTTGTACTTGTTTATGTACATTCAGTATCAGTTAGTGTCCTTATGATTTGTATTTCGTATCAGCTTCAGTATTCGTATCAGTATCCGTATTATGTGCATGCAGTATTTGCATTCAGTATCAGTTATGTGATGCACTTCCTATTGTTCGTTCAGTATGATAAGTGATAAGTGATAAGTGATAAGTGATAAGTGATAAGTAATAAGTGATCGAGGTGCATCAGCTATTTGATTGTGATTGGTATTGGCACTACTGAGCCTCAGCCTTAGGATACCCGACGGGGTTGACTTTGGTATAGTTTATGTGTTTGCCTCTGCAGAGTGTTTCCGTCCTGGGACTCCGGACCCCGGGAACTAGAGACCCATGCGTGCCCTGGCCCGGTCGCTGGTGTTCTCATTCCGTCCGCTCTCGTAAGGGAGAAAATGGCCAATGTAGTTGCCACCTTGAGTGTTATCTGTTTGTGATTCTGATAGCATGCTTATTCATTATGCATTTGCACACTTGCTTAGTATACGATCATGGTTTCTATGGATATTGCATCATGACTATTGTTCAGTATTATTCAGTATTAGACACGATTCGTGTTATCATCTTGTTGGCTTATACTTTGCTAAGTCGTCGTACTTATGTGTTTGTCTTGTGTGTTGCAGGCTCAGATCCCTCTTCCGAACCTGCGTCGGTCGACCCGACTGCAGGAGAGGCTCGCGAGGCCCCCTCCGGCTTAGAGGAGTGGACTTGATCCATCCTCCAGAGTACGGTTTGCATCATTTTGTTTTCCCCATTCCTTGTGTTGGCGTCTATTGGGGGGGGGATTTTCTGTACTTGTGAAGTGGGCCTTGAGTAATACCTGTATTTTGATTTTTGGATTGTTGTAAGCCCGCTCTATTGTCATACGTTCATGTATTTGTTCTTATCATCAGTGTATATCGTTTTGTAATCTCCTATGTCTTTTGGTATATTTGTGGTATGCCTTGATACGTACAGCTTCCGCGTTCAGTCTTTTGCTCGTGTGATTGATCCCTTGTGTGTGCATGTTTGGACGGGGTCTAGGTGTGCATGCACGGGAGTACGTGTGTTCACTGGTTAGACCTTCCTCTGACCCCCGGTCCCTGGGCTCGGGTCGTGACACCGGTTCTATTGTGTACATTCAATGGTCCACATATATCTGAATGAATTATGGTCAATATTTCAGAACTTCGAGTTCCTTTTGGAAATGGTTTCTTGACCATCTTCCCACTTATGCATGGTTCACATATAGGATACTCAATTTTACCTAGGTCTGGTAAAAGTCCATCTTTAACCATTCTACTGATTCTGTTTTTATTAATGTGGCCCAATCTCAAATGCCATAACATTGTCAAACCATTCATGCATACATTCACACACACAGAATAATCAGAAGTGGACTTTATTTCATTATGAAGAATATCCAGCAAATACAAATTTTCAGAAAGAAAACCATGGACTAAAACTTTACTGCGCATTCCAATAGTAACCCCATTATCTTTGAATCTAATTTCAAATCCATTCTTTGCCAACTGGCTCACAGAGATGATGCTCCTCCTCATTGCGGGAGCAAAGAAGACATCGGAGAGATAAAGGGATTTGTCGGTTGGTAAGGGAATTTTGACTTTCCCTATCCCCAACACATCATAGAATGTTTCATTCCCCATGTATATATTTTGTTCTCCAGGTTTCATCTCTTTGAATTCGATAAATACAGCCTTGGTCCTTGATATGTGTCTGGTGGCTCCAGAGTCAATCCACCAATTCTTGTCATTGGTGTCCACCATCATGGACTCAGTGACCATCTCAACATAATCTCTGTGTTTTTTGGTCACTTTACCTTGCTGGCTATTCTCACCATTTTTCTTTCTGCATTAAGAACTAAAGTGTCCAGGCTTCCCACAAGTAAAGCAAACACCATTTTTAGGCCCTTTCCGTTTTGGATTGCCTTGAAATTTCTTTTTATTTTTCACATTGGCGGTTAACACACCGCTATAACTCTTAGTTTTAGCAACCATAGCAGAATTTGTAGGTGTTATACCACGGGCAGCCTGCCTTTGTCCTTCAGCAAGTAATTTTGCTTCAACCTCACTAAGGGTTACACCCTTTTGAAGGCTAAGGGTTTGAGATACATTCTCCCACGAAGGTGGAAGACTCATCAGCAAGTACATGATCTGAAAATCTTCGTCCATTTCTTTTCCCAAGGCTGCAAGGTTACTATGTCGGACCGACATTTTATCAATGTGATCCCTTATAGATGACCCCTCTGGCATTTTATAATTGACATATGCGCTAAATGCCTCCATCAAATGTGATTTGGAGGTTTCATCATACTTGTCCATGGCATAGTCCCAGATTTCTTTTGCTGTGGTGAAGTGCTCAAACTGTTTCACCAACTCACTAGATATGAATCCGATCAATAAATGCCTTGCTGATTTGTTATCAAAGACCCATTGCTCATGTAATTCATGGTCCTCCTTAGAGGCATCATCAGCGAGCTTAGGGGCCTGATCGGATTCAATCACATAAGTTAATCCGTCAAAATGCAGCAACGCTTCCATCCGACGCTTCCACACGGCTAAGTTCTTGCCGTTAAAAATATCAGCCTTTGCAAGATCATGCAGGGCTGATTTGGAAGATATGATTTTTATTTATTTTTAATTAAAGGATGGGTTAGATACCACTGACCGTATGAGGAGAAAATACCACCCTTTTATTTGAATCACTGGATAATCTTCCATGCCAATGCGTAGATCTGCTCGCAAGGATTCCGTAAAAGCAAACGGATCGTTGATCTGACTCCGGACGATCCAGATATCGCAGAAACAATTTCAGCCACAAATCTGGTCAAACCTGCCTGTTGACCGATGCTGACATCACTGTTGACGTCACTGCACTGTCTGCTGGGCTTCTGGAGCGGACCCAGGTCGGGTTCACCTGACCCGGAACTAAACTGCAATATGCGCTGGGCTGGACCGTTTGCAAATAGGTCGGGTCGAACCTGACCTGACCTGAACTGAACCCGCTGTTGCTCTCTAGGTTGCGCTGCAATCGGGTCGGGTGGAACTTGACCTGACCCGGCCCGAATCCCCTGTCTTCTTCCTTTTTCACTCGTTCTCTGGTTCTGCAACAGAGAAACTGTCCGAGTTCTTCGTCCTCGGCGACGGTCAGGCGGGGGTGGCAGCGGTGGACGGCACCCACTCCGGCGACGCTGCATGGCAGGGCGAACGACGGCGGCGACGGCGGCCGCGGGAGACGAACGCAGCGAGCGAAAAGAAAGGAACGGCGCTCGGCCCGATTGTAACACTCCGATCCCCTTTGAGCCGGATTAGTGGCTCATTAGTGTGTGTTTTGTTTTGTTTATTTCTTTTGAACTTGTTTTGGGTCATGGATAGGTAGTTGAGTGACCTTTGACCTGGAATAGGTAGTTCTAAGCCCTTTTTCGTAATTTTGCTTTTGTTTTGCTCATATCATCTTTGCATCATCTTGGTGTCAGCACGCGTATTTCGTTGAGCTCGACAATTTCCGTAACTGTCTCAGAACCGTTTGGAGTCAATTGGGGAAGATGGACCTTCGTGTGACTTGAACTGTAATTAGTCTTAACTCTCCGGACTTTGACTTAACTTTCAAAACCCATATATAAGTGAGTCATCTTACAGATGTCTCTCCCTTGCTCATTTCTCTCTTCAACGTGCATGCAATTCCAGAGGAGACTCCAGGAGAAGCTCTCCACGTTTTCTTTCTCTCTCTTCTTTCCTTCTCTTGCTCGATTGTGGGTTGGATCCCTTGTTGGATTTGGGTTGGCTACTCTTCTTTGGATTGGGTTTTGTTTCTTTTCTCTCATCTGTGTTGTGGCTTGGTAAGTGGGTTCTTTCCCAACTCTTTGTATTTCTTCTCCAAATTACATCTCCCATTCTCTGTTGCTTTGTCTTCATCTCATGCATGTGTGATTGCTTTGATTTGTTTTGATTTTAGTTGCTTGGAGCTTGATTTCAGAGGATTTGTCAGATTTGAGGCAAGTATAAGTACAGGCTTTGATAACACATATGGGTGTTTGTTTGATGGCTTTGATTCACTCTTATTCTTTGTCTAGCATGTTTTACAGCCACAATTTGTGAATTTGGAACCTCTGTAACTCATTTTATTTAGTTTCTGTATCAAATTTCAGTTTCTGTACTCAGCCCGAATTCATCTCTGTATTGTACGGCTAAGCCGTGAACTTCTACGGCTTGGTTTCCAGAGACTCGAAATTTGAGTTTTGTTCTACGGCTAGGCTACGGCTAAGCCGTAATTTGTTCTACGGCTGAGCCGTAAGCTAGCCGTGACCCAACCGTACCCCAGCCGTGAATTAAATCTCTGATCAGTCGAAACTTTTCTGATATCAGTACTCCTACGGTGAGGCTACGGCTAAGCCGTGGAATGCTACGGCCAAGCCGTGGATTGGTCTACGGCTAAGCCGTATACTGACTGTAGCTCAGCCGTGAGATATATCAGATCAGAGGTGGAAAAGCTGACAGTTTAGCCGTGTTCTGAAGGGAACCACGGCTAAGCCGTAGTGCATAATACGGCTACGCCGTAGGATGCCACGGCTAAGCCGTAGGTCACCCATGGCTAAACCGTAAGACCTGTAAAATAACACTTAAACGTAGGATAATGGTGTGACCTTGTAGGGCTCAAACACAGGTTAACCATACCCGTAAATCGGCCCAATGGATTCTTTGGATCGCATGAATAGTCTGTTAGGCTGTGACTTATTCATGTGAGCGTTGATCACTGTTAAGCACCTCCCCATGGGTGTTGGGTTAAGGGACTTCGATGCACTTGAGGATTATATTGCAACACTAGGATGACAACGGTGCATCGAATAACTTAAAACTACATCATCATGCACGGTTAGTGATAGTGGTGCAACTAGATTAGGCTTGGCTTGTAATTAACCTTGATTCCGTATTAATCTGAGATGCATTTCATATTGTTTATAGTTTTGCCCTCTGCTCTGTTAATCTATGTATGCATTTCCTCAGTCATTTTGCTTTCGTTCTGTATATCTGTATTATTCTTCGCTCTGTACTATGTTTTGATCTATGCTATGCTTTGTATATTCTCTGGCTTTGTATATCTCTGATTTTTGGGTATTCCCCGGTGGCTCTGCCCAGAGATTAAACGTGAGGACGAGATCCGGTCTTTGTCATCGGTGAGCCCAAAGCGGATAATCTCCCCTTTCTATGGATTTGATTTGATTGGTATTAGTCTGGCTCTACTCAGCCTCAGCCCTAGGATACCCGACGGGGTTACCTCTGGCGTAGATCTCTGTATCTCTGTGTTAACTGCAGTGTTGCTTTGTCTTGGGACCCCGGAACCCAGGAACCGAGACCCGCTTGTACCTTTGGCCTGGACAGCGGTGTTCTCCTCTGCTCTGCTCTGCTCTCTTTTGGAGAGAACATGGTTAACGTAGTGGCCAACTAGTTCAGTATTCTATGTTTTGATTCCATTATCATGTTTTACTCCTATGCACGATTTGCTTAGCATACTAAGATGGACTCTGTATTTAATCTTCTGTTCCTATTTCATTCGCTTTGATACTATGCGTGTTTCTTTCCTGTTACTTATATTTGCTGGATCGTTGTATTCATTTGTGTTGTCTGTGGTGTTGCAGGCACAGATACCTTGCCCAGCTCCCCGGCGGTCGAGGAGGCTGCAGGGGCGAGTGTAGAGGCACCCTCCGGTCTGGCAGAGTGGGCCTGATCACTTCTGCCAAGTGCGTGCATGCATACCAGTGGCTTTTATTTTGCGTTTTGGTTTTTGAGAGCTTGTATTTGGACTTTGGACTTTGGACTTGTATTCTGTATATTTTGTGTATATTGATTTTGGTGTGTATTCGGTTTTATCTCAGTGTAATTGTCTTTGTCTTTTCCGTTTCGTATTTGCTTTGGCTTCCGCTATTTTATTTTCCTTTGTTGCTTGCTATGATATGTACAGCTTCCGCGTACGCTTAGTTCGCACGTGTTAGATCCCTTGTGTGCGTGCATCTGGACTGGGTTTGGGTGCACGTGCACGGGAGTACGTGTGTCACCGGTTTAGCTTTTCGCTAACCCCCGAATTCTGGGCTCGGGTCGTGACATACGTATTGTATGGTATCAGAGCATGCTAGTTATAAGCATGTAGGCATCTAAGATCGTGGTGAGATGACGATATCAACTATTTGACCCGAGGTCTCATATGTTGATTTGGGGTTTGACTAACTCAGGGCATGTTATATTTGTGTGTTGTGTTTCTTTTCCTTTTACAGGATGGCATCAGGATCAGGATCTCGAGATGAGAATCAACAGGGCCATAACGGTGATAGTGGATCAGTACCTCCACACATCAGTAGTGAGGAACGAATGATGATGATGATGCAGTCTATGCAATCATTACAGGCGCAGATGGCATCCATGGTAGATAGACAGAGTCAGGCTGCTGCAGTAGCATCACCTCGTATAGATCAGCAAGTGATTTTCCAGCCTAAGGAATCAGATCCGAATGCTCTTTTCGACAAGTTCCGTAAGCGAGGGGCGACCGAGTTTCATGGGATAGAGGATGCATTGCAGGCGGAGCAATGGTTGGAGCAGACTGAAGAGCTATTTGACACGATTGTGTGCAGTAACAAGCAGAAGGTAGTTCTCACAGCCTCTATGCTTCGGAGTGTAGCCAAGACATGGTGGAGGAGTGTTAAGACCTCATTTCAGACTATGCCCAGTGCCACAGTTTGGGAGACCTTCAAGCAGCAATTCCGTCGTAAGTTCATGCCTCTCCATATTCAGCGAGCCAAGGAAGTGGAATTCTTCAACCTTCAGCAGAGACAGATGTCAGTTGCAGATTATGTACACAAGTTTACAGAGTTGTCTCACTTCGCAGAGGACATGGTGAACACTGAGCATAAGAAGGTGACTCGCTTCGTCAACGGTCTGAATCCGAGACACAAACGCCACGTGGTTGCTTGTATGTGGCCGGCTACCTTGGATGACGCTATTGACAGGGCTTATGATGCAGAGGCCATCTTTGAGGAGGAGCGAACAGAGGCTAAGAGGGCAGCAGGTTTCAGTGGCAGAAGTCAGTTCCAGAAGAAGTTCAAGGGTAAACAGGGCAGTTCGAGCAGTTCTCAGATAGTTTGCGGTCACTGTGGGAAGGATCACCCCACAGACCGATGTTGGAGGAAGAGTGGGGCTTGTTTCGGGTGTGGCTCTACGGACCACAGGCGGGCCCAATGCCCGAAGTTTCAGTCCTCTCCACAGACGAGACAGACAGGACCTACCTCACAGGGCAGATCCCAGCCAGCTCGCCCAGGCCAGAAGCAGAACCGCCAGACAGCCCGAGCCTATGCTGCTACGCATGAGGGCGCGGAGGAGGCCACGGTCGTGGAAGGTAAAATTTTAATTTCCGATGCAGAAGCTTTAGCTTTATTTGACTCCGGGTCTACGCGTTCGTACGTAGCACCCCATTTTGCTGTGCAGCTTCGACAGCGACCTACACCACTTCCCTACTTGTTGTTAGTATCCACTCCGGTTGGTAAACGGGTGGAGTGCAGTGTTTTCTACCCTCAGTGTGATGTGCGGATAGCTGGTCATCAGCTCCCAGTAGACCTCGTGTTGCTCACGACACTGGATTTTGATGTGATCCTTGGTATGGACTGGCTTGCGAGATATCATGCGTGTATCAATTGCTACAGCAAGGCTATCTACTTTGATTTGGGCAGCGGATTCCGATTTGAGGGCAGCCAGATGAAGTGCCCAAGACGTGTGATCTCTGCTTGTAAAGCAGACAGGATGCTTCGTAGGGGATGTGAGGGATTTCTTGCATTCATTTCAGAGAAGAAAGATCAGCGACAGCTCAGCGAGATTCCAGTAGTCAGCGAGTTCCCGGATGTTTTTCCGGAAGATGTGCCAGGGTTGCCACCAGCTCGAGAGATAGAGTTTGCTATTGACGTGATACCAGGTACAGCACCTATCAGTAGAGCTCCATATCGTATGGCACCTGCAGAATTGTTGGAATTGAAGAAACAGTTGCAGGATTTGTTGGATAAAGGGTTCATACGCCCAAGTGTTTCACCTTGGGGAGCACCTGTTCTGTTCGTCAAGAAGAAGGATGGCAGTTTCCGGATGTGCATTGACTACAGGCAATTGAACAAAGTGACCATCAAGAACAAATATCCATTGCCTAGGATTGATGAGTTGTTCGATCAACTTCAGGGTGCAGCTTACTTCTCTAAGATTGACTTGAGGTCAGGATATCACCAGCTCAGGGTGAAGGATGAGGATGTTCCTAAGACAGCTTTCAGGACTCGGTATGGACACTACGAGTTCCTTGTCATGCCGTTTGGTTTGACGAACGCACCCGCAGCTTTCATGGCATTGATGAACAGGGTGTTTACTTCCTTCTTGGACCAGTTCGTTGTGGTTTTTATAGATGACATATTGGTCTATTCGAAGACTGCTGAGGAACATACAGACCATCTGAGGAAGGCATTGCAGCTGCTTCGAGATCACAAGTTGTATGCAAAATTGGCTAAGTGTGATTTCTGGTTAGAGCAAGTTGCATTTCTGGGTCATAAGATTTCTAGAGATGGATTGATGGTGGATCCGGCTAAGATTGAGGCAGTAGTCCATTGGCCCCGTCCTAGATCGGTGACAGAGGTTCGGAGTTTTCTGGGATTGGCGGGATATTACCGCAGGTTCGTGCAGGACTTCTCAAAGATTTCAGCCCCGCTGACTCAGTTGACTCAGAAGAAGGTCCCGTATGAGTGGACAGAGAAATGTGAGCATAGTTTCCAGATGTTGAAAGAAAAGCTCACTACGGCGCCAGTGTTGACTCTCCCGGATGGTAGTGAGGGATTCGTGATTTATTCCGATGCTTCTCGCGTTGGACTAGGTTGTGTACTGATGCAGAATCAGAGGGTGATTGCATATGGATCCAGACAGCTGAAAGAACATGAGAAGAACTATGCCACACATGATCTGGAGTTAGCAGCCATTGTATTTGCACTGAAGTTGTGGCGACATTACCTGTACGGTGTGAAGTTTGAGGTCCATTCCGATCATCACAGTTTGCAGTACCTGTTTGATCAGCATGACTTGAATATGAGGCAGCGAAGGTGGTTGGAGTTCATCAAAGATTACGACTTTCCGATCAAGTACCACCCAGGCAAAGGCAATGTAGTTGCAGATGCACTTAGCAGGAGGACAGACAGTCTTCAGGTGTTAGCAGGATTCTATATGCTTGTGCATGATCAGCCTGTAGAGGTTCAGATGGTAGGAGACTCGGTGACATTAGCTACTACTGTCGTGTTTCAGCCTGAGGTGATTCAGCAGATCAAGGATCGCCAGTTTGAGGACCCCCTCCTGGTGAAGTTCAGAGATCGGATTTCAGATCGACCGGATTTTAGCCTAGTAGATGGAGTTTTGTACTTCAGGAACAGATTGTGTGTTCCCGCTGTGGATGAGTTGAGAGAGAAATTGATGACAGATGCGCACGATGCCCGATATGCGATGCATCCCGGGAGTACGAAGATGTACCGGAACTTGAAGGATAGATTTTGGTGGAACAATATGAAGCGGGAGATCGCAGGGTTCGTAGCTCGATGTTTGACCTGTCAGAGGGTAAAAGCGGATCATCAGCGACCTCCAGGATCATTGCATCCATTGCACACTCCGCAGTGGAAGTGGGAGCACATTACGATGGATTTCGTCTCCGGTTTTCCGCCGACCAGTAGGAAGAATAATGCGATCTGGGTCATAGTGGACAGATTGACCAAGTCAGCACATTTCCTTCCGTTCAAGAAAGGGATGACATTCACGGAGATGGCCAGGAAGTTTGTTGACGAGATAGTCAGATTGCATGGCACCCCAGTATCGATTGTGTCAGATCGAGACAGTCGTTTTGTATCTTCATTCTGGAGAGCATTTCAGGAAGCTATGGGTACGAAGCTGAGTTTTAGTACGGCATACCACCCCCAGACTGATGGACAGTCGGAGCGTACCATTCAGACGTTGGAGGATATGCTCAGAGCTAGTGTGCTGAACTTTGAGAAGGAATGGGATATGCATTTGGCATTGTGTGAGTTTGCTTACAACAACAGCTTCCATGAGAGCATTGGTATGGCACCCTATGAGGCTCTATACGGACGCAAGTGCAGGACCCCGGTGTGCTGGGAAGAAGTTGGAACTAGAAGTTTCCATGGTCCGACAATCATTGCTGAGACGACAGAGAAGGTGCAGAAAGTGATAGAGAATCTGAAGATTGCTCGGTCCAGGCAGAAGAGCTATGCGGATACTCGGAGGAGACCTTTGGCATTCCAAGTTGGAGATTGGGTGTTCCTTAAAGTTTCTCCGATGAAGGGCACAGTTCGATTTGGTCAGAAGGGCAAGTTAGCTCCGAGATATGTAGGACCGTTCGAAGTCAAGAGCCGAGTTGGAGATTTAGCCTATCGGTTGACACTTCCAGTTGAGTTCTCCGGTGTTCACGATGTGTTCCATGTGTCGATGCTCCGTAAGTATGTGCCAGATCCGAGCCATGTGATTCGCTACGATGACATTCAGATTCAGCCTAATGCGACTTACGTTGAGCGTCCGCTTCGTATCGTTGGGACACGAGAGCAGATTCTCCGTACCAGGACTATCAGATGGGTTAAAGTGTTGTGGGAGCATCACGGTCCGGATGAGGCTACTTGGGAGCTAGAGGAGCAGCTAGCGCGCCAGTACCCCCATCTCTTTGCGCAGGTAGGTAGTCATTCCGAGGACGGAATGATTCCTAGTGGGGGAGGATGTAACACTCCGATCCCCTTTGAGCCGGATTAGTGGCTCATTAGTGTGTGTTTTGTTTTGTTTATTTCTTTTGAACTTGTTTTGGGTCATGGATAGGTAGTTGAGTGACCTTTGACCTGGAATAGGTAGTTCTAAGCCCTTTTTCGTAATTTTGCTTTTGTTTTGCTCATATCATCTTTGCATCATCTTGGTGTCAGCACGCGTATTTCGTTGAGCTCGACAATTTCCGTAACTGTCTCAGAACCGTTTGGAGTCAATTGGGGAAGATGGACCTTCGTGTGACTTGAACTGTAATTAGTCTTAACTCTCCGGACTTTGACTTAACTTTCAAAACCCATATATAAGTGAGTCATCTTACAGATGTCTCTCCCTTGCTCATTTCTCTCTTCAACGTGCATGCAATTCCAGAGGAGACTCCAGGAGAAGCTCTCCACGTTTTCTTTCTCTCTCTTCTTTCCTTCTCTTGCTCGATTGTGGGTTGGATCCCTTGTTGGATTTGGGTTGGCTACTCTTCTTTGGATTGGGTTTTGTTTCTTTTCTCTCATCTGTGTTGTGGCTTGGTAAGTGGGTTCTTTCCCAACTCTTTGTATTTCTTCTCCAAATTACATCTCCCATTCTCTGTTGCTTTGTCTTCATCTCATGCATGTGTGATTGCTTTGATTTGTTTTGATTTTAGTTGCTTGGAGCTTGATTTCAGAGGATTTGTCAGATTTGAGGCAAGTATAAGTACAGGCTTTGATAACACATATGGGTGTTTGTTTGATGGCTTTGATTCACTCTTATTCTTTGTCTAGCATGTTTTACAGCCACAATTTGTGAATTTGGAACCTCTGTAACTCATTTTATTTAGTTTCTGTATCAAATTTCAGTTTCTGTACTCAGCCCGAATTCATCTCTGTATTGTACGGCTAAGCCGTGAACTTCTACGGCTTGGTTTCCAGAGACTCGAAATTTGAGTTTTGTTCTACGGCTAGGCTACGGCTAAGCCGTAATTTGTTCTACGGCTGAGCCGTAAGCTAGCCGTGACCCAACCGTACCCCAGCCGTGAATTAAATCTCTGATCAGTCGAAACTTTTCTGATATCAGTACTCCTACGGTGAGGCTACGGCTAAGCCGTGGAATGCTACGGCCAAGCCGTGGATTGGTCTACGGCTAAGCCGTATACTGACTGTAGCTCAGCCGTGAGATATATCAGATCAGAGGTGGAAAAGCTGACAGTTTAGCCGTGTTCTGAAGGGAACCACGGCTAAGCCGTAGTGCATAATACGGCTACGCCGTAGGATGCCACGGCTAAGCCGTAGGTCACCCATGGCTAAACCGTAAGACCTGTAAAATAACACTTAAACGTAGGATAATGGTGTGACCTTGTAGGGCTCAAACACAGGTTAACCATACCCGTAAATCGGCCCAATGGATTCTTTGGATCGCATGAATAGTCTGTTAGGCTGTGACTTATTCATGTGAGCGTTGATCACTGTTAAGCACCTCCCCATGGGTGTTGGGTTAAGGGACTTCGATGCACTTGAGGATTATATTGCAACACTAGGATGACAACGGTGCATCGAATAACTTAAAACTACATCATCATGCACGGTTAGTGATAGTGGTGCAACTAGATTAGGCTTGGCTTGTAATTAACCTTGATTCCGTATTAATCTGAGATGCATTTCATATTGTTTATAGTTTTGCCCTCTGCTCTGTTAATCTATGTATGCATTTCCTCAGTCATTTTGCTTTCGTTCTGTATATCTGTATTATTCTTCGCTCTGTACTATGTTTTGATCTATGCTATGCTTTGTATATTCTCTGGCTTTGTATATCTCTGATTTTTGGGTATTCCCCGGTGGCTCTGCCCAGAGATTAAACGTGAGGACGAGATCCGGTCTTTGTCATCGGTGAGCCCAAAGCGGATAATCTCCCCTTTCTATGGATTTGATTTGATTGGTATTAGTCTGGCTCTACTCAGCCTCAGCCCTAGGATACCCGACGGGGTTACCTCTGGCGTAGATCTCTGTATCTCTGTGTTAACTGCAGTGTTGCTTTGTCTTGGGACCCCGGAACCCAGGAACCGAGACCCGCTTGTACCTTTGGCCTGGACAGCGGTGTTCTCCTCTGCTCTGCTCTGCTCTCTTTTGGAGAGAACATGGTTAACGTAGTGGCCAACTAGTTCAGTATTCTATGTTTTGATTCCATTATCATGTTTTACTCCTATGCACGATTTGCTTAGCATACTAAGATGGACTCTGTATTTAATCTTCTGTTCCTATTTCATTCGCTTTGATACTATGCGTGTTTCTTTCCTGTTACTTATATTTGCTGGATCGTTGTATTCATTTGTGTTGTCTGTGGTGTTGCAGGCACAGATACCTTGCCCAGCTCCCCGGCGGTCGAGGAGGCTGCAGGGGCGAGTGTAGAGGCACCCTCCGGTCTGGCAGAGTGGGCCTGATCACTTCTGCCAAGTGCGTGCATGCATACCAGTGGCTTTTATTTTGCGTTTTGGTTTTTGAGAGCTTGTATTTGGACTTTGGACTTTGGACTTGTATTCTGTATATTTTGTGTATATTGATTTTGGTGTGTATTCGGTTTTATCTCAGTGTAATTGTCTTTGTCTTTTCCGTTTCGTATTTGCTTTGGCTTCCGCTATTTTATTTTCCTTTGTTGCTTGCTATGATATGTACAGCTTCCGCGTACGCTTAGTTCGCACGTGTTAGATCCCTTGTGTGCGTGCATCTGGACTGGGTTTGGGTGCACGTGCACGGGAGTACGTGTGTCACCGGTTTAGCTTTTCGCTAACCCCCGAATTCTGGGCTCGGGTCGTGACACCGATTTTCCGGACAGGGATCCGCGGCGGAACGATGGCCTCTCCAACGACATTGTACAGGAGCGGCAAACTGCAATCGACGACGGGAGACCGGCAGCGGCTGGCAATGGAGATCCGGTTACAGCAGAGGCAACAGTCCCGAAACCCCTCTTTTTGCTGGTTTTCTTCTCCGGTGACGGCGTGCGACGGCGATGCACGGGGTTGGTTCTGATTTCAGCAACCCGTAGATCCGAGGATCCCCAAGATTTAATCCCACAAATCTCTCCACGATCCCACGATCCTACCGAATCTCGCTCTGATACCAATTGATGGATCCGGATGAGGAGACTCCGTCACGTGGCCGGTGATCTATGTGCGTTCCGGTGATGGGAAGCTCCGTGGATCTCTTCGCCTCTTATCTTTCCCTACGGGAATGGAGAGAATAATGATGTTACCAAACCCTAGGGCTCCCATATCCTTATATAGACAAGTCCCGAAGAGTCACACTTACTAGAGACATCTTCCACCAGAAGCCCACATCCACTGATCCTATTGGGAGTCTTATTATGGGGCCCAGATCAAGTCTTACACTAAAGCGGGATTGCATCTCTGTTGGCATCTGCCTTGCTTGATCTGACGTGGGACCCGTGGCATGCGGGCCACACGATTTCCTACACTATCAACTAAGATATTTTGTATATATCTTAGTTGTCTACTGTTATATAGTGATTTTTTTTATAGCTATTCACTGGTTTGTCTAATTTGTATATCGCAACTCCAATCCCACTGGTGAAGATAGTGATGAAGATTGTGGATATGTGAGGTGAAGGGTGTGAGGTGATGAATGCAATGGAGTGGTTGTAGTGGCTATTGGTTGTGTGATGGTAGGTTGTGTGTTAGTGTTGGGTAGCATGAGGTTTAAAAAGGTGAAGTAGTAGTGAAGGGATGAATTAGATGGAATGGCTATGGGGTGTTTCCTAATTTGAAATTCAATTTTTTTTTGTTCTTTTTTTTGTCCTGTTTTGAAATGTAGGTAAAACTTAATCATTTTTTTTAGTTTGCTTTCTTCTAAAATATAATCTTTTGTTCATTACTTATAATTTTAAATAAGCTAGTTACATTGTTGATTACTTGTAATTTTTAGCGTAAGTCACAAAGGAATTCAAAGAGCCAGAGCAAATTGAAGACCACTCATACATCTGGCTCTCGATCATTTGCAGCCCAGTTCTCTCTTGTACATGTAGATGAGCAGCATGCTCCTCCTTCTGAACCTAATTTATATCGGTATCAACACTACAGCACGAAGAAAGACCGATGGATCACAGATCATGCTAAGGAGACACATGTGAGTTGTTGAATATTCGATATTGTATGTCATTGTTTATTTTAGTTTCCTAACATATATTACATGACATGTATGAATACTTTGAGAATGCAGCGAAGAATGGAGGCGGCACTATCGCAGTTTGAAATTAGCTCTCCAGTAGCTAAGCAACAGGTGATCAAGGATCTGCTAAGGAAGAGGGTTGCGAGGAGGCAAGGGTACCGCTCGAGGGGCCCATCATCTTCTTCCTCCAATATTTCAATGGGGTATGAGATGATTAGCCTATGACAACAGCTAGCCGATTCGTTGAGAGCACAAAAAGAGTTGCGGCGACATCATGAAGAGTCGCAGAAGCAACTGCAATATCAGGCAGCTACACAAGCTCAGATGCAGAGTTAGATTAAGATGCTGCTTTCACAGATTGGTATAGACGATTTAGGCTCCTCTGAAAACTAGAAATTTGTGATTGGCATGGGCCCCCCCTCTGATCAGTTTATTTTGTTGTTGAGTGACCATGTTTTATGAGATATTTTGGATGTTTGATGATGACAGGATTTTATTTGAGATTTATTTTACATTACCTCTTTTGATATAGGATTATTATTTTTTATGGTATGATTTGTTTGTGGTTCGTTTTAAATGGTTAATGACTCCTTGTGTTTGATTGTTGCACAATGAGTGTTCGGTTTTTGGTTTATCAATGTTTATGGTTGTACAATGTTAAATTCATATTTGAACAAGATATTTTTTTCAATTATTTTATTTAATTAATAAGAAAATCTATTTCCCGATGAACTACATGTATCACCAAAAAGGGAAGATAAAATTATATTTATAAATGCCCAACATTTTGGTTTGCATCATTAAAGATATTCCTTGATGCTTATATATATATATATATATATATCGGTATATTTATTACCGACACACTTTATATGTCGCCAAACTGGAGGCTAATAGATTATAAATATCTTAATTTTAAATCCCGACGCACAAGTACGTCGTCAAATACATTTACCGACACTGTCCATTGCGTTGGAAAAAGTATTCTCGATGCTATACTGCGTCGGTAATGACTTGCTACAGATCACTGTTGTCTACTATTCTGCCGACACGGTGGCATTGCCGATGTTCTTGCCGATGCAGTATTGCGTCGGTGAAAAGGCTTCTTATTCTTGACGCTAGACGTTATTGCGTCGAGAATTCATTTGCCGGCGTCTAGTTCCAGACATGGTGCCGACGTACTGTTCTGCGTCGGAAAAGCTTTTAACGACGCGGTTTTTTAAATGGCCAACGCAGTGGATGCGTTGGGAAAACCCCTTTTTCTTGCAGTGCCACTGCCGTGCACTATCTTGGGTAACATTTATGGTTTAAGGGTTTTAATAAAATCCTCTGGATTATAGGTAGGAAAAAAGTTAAAAAACAACATCCAACATCTTGTGGTTTCCAATTTTCTTATGTCCTAGTAGCAGAGTATATAACCATTGACTTTGCCATATTTAAATTGCTTAAAATTTGGGGTGCATCTTTGCTTGGGCAATCTTCGCATTTTCATCCATGTTTAGAAATTAGAATAAGAAAATAGAATATATGGGATTGTTTGTTTGCATGTGAATTCATAAGCATTCTAAAAACAACATTCCTACAAGTGGCTAAAATTGAAGATACGTAAGTGAGGATACTAAATGGCCAACCCAGAAAATGAATTGAGAGGAGGTGGAAAATGAATAATCTACCATCAGCCAAGTAAATTAAATCATAGAAAAGTAATGTCTCATCTACATATTCACCTTACAGGCTTCATTCCTTAACTCTTTAATGATCTTCTATGGGGCTTACTTGGGCCCACCTTTGATCATTATAGACGCTTTCACAATCTTAAACACCTCCCCCCACAATCTAGCATTAGAATCATTTTCATGCCCATCAAACCTTTATTTTCCATTGTATTGAATGAAAAATTTTATGATTAATAATCTATCAAATGTTAATACTGCTAAATCAAGATCTTGAATCAACTAATGGAGCCTTTTTTTTTTCTTTGCATGATTATTATCAATAAAGAGACCTTCACACCCATCCACCCCACAACGATGCAAATGTATTCAAGTAAGCCCCAAGAACCGAACTGCATTTTAATAGTATGTTGTTTACTCACCGGAACATATTGTCCCTTGTGTATATAAATGGCTTTCACAGGGTGGGAGGTGTGAAGCATGTAAATGGATCCATTTGTAGACTATACTGTGCACATGTAATATTCACCTACGTAAATTGTTGAAAAAGAGGAACCCCTCGTAAACTTCGCCACATTTTTACCAATTAAATGATCATGCATCCAATGTTAAGTGGTCTCATAATCATTGCTTGCTTGGCCACATCAAGAAAAAAAAATTTTAATACAAAGTAAGCTCCAACATGCCTTAAGGCTTTTTTTTTTTTTAACTCAGCCCCCAGAAACCAAGAGAGAGTGCACATGCCATATAGGAAGAAAGCCAGTAAAGAAGTGGCGTGCCACATTATCTAACCTAGGGCATCAGGTAAGAAATGACGCCTCTTACCACTAGGCTAAAAGGCCATTCTTAACATGCCTTAAGTTTCTATCCAAAAACACATGTGTTGAAGAGTTCCATAAATTTCATCTGGTTTGTGTGATGGGTCTAATTGAGGACCACCAGTAATAAATGGTCCATATTGATAAATAAATTACACAGTTATATAGGTAGGTGGAACCATAGATTTAAATTTGGCGAAACCAAGTCAAGTGTGACAATTGATTTGAAGAGAAATAGATTTAATATATGTATACATATATACGTTTTTTTTAAACTTTTACTATGATATTCATGAATATCTAATAAGACAATGTGCAAATTATTTTCTTATTAGGCAAAAGAATCAATGCATCCTAAACTGGTGAAAATCATTAGGGTTCATCAGTGGTGAAACCTCAAACCAAAAATTACTTGAGAGAGACCACAAAAGGAAAAAAAATTGATGTTTATAGTTTGTAGTGAATTTAAAAAGACAAAGGCCTATTTATTTGCATTAGAGTATAGAAGAATTGAATATATAAAGTGATTAAAAAAATATTTAATATAAAATTTTAAAAATAAACATTAAGCATTCGTCGTAACACATGGTCTGCAAAGACATCAGTTTGAGAAATTCTTTTCATAACTATATAAAAAAAAGGGTGGCCAAGTGCACGAGACTCCCACATAGCGGGGTTTGAAGAGGGCAAGTATATCTTTAATTTGTAGGGTTTGGGATCTAAAATTCTCCTCTTTTGAGTAAAATAAGAAATAAAAAATAAAAATATTAAATAACATTTTCTTTTATGGAAATAGAATAAAAAGAAGATGGCATTTTGTACTCTCTTTTTTTGTTAAATTGAACTTTGATCTTTATTTTTAATCACACTATGCATTCAATTCTTATGTATTTAATGCAAACAAACAAGAATATTAAGTTGAATTAACAATTTGCAATCATTTTAGAGTTGTAACTTGTAAATAGTAAGAACGGCATGCATTGTGAAAAATGCATTTATTAAGATTTAGAAATCCCAATAGCTGAGAAACATGGTGTCTCAACTCACAAATCCAGAGTCAATCGTGGATAGATAGTTTGCCCCATGAGTATTTTATCACTGACCCGATCTAACAAAAAGAGGGGAAACAAATTATAAAATCTATTGGAATAGAGGGATGACTTTGTGGATAAGACACCCGTTGCCATAACTCCCACTCGATTTTGAACCTTGGTGGTAACTTTTTATTTCTTATGTCTTGGCTAGTAGGACAACTAGGTTATAAAAAAAAATTTTGTAAGAACTATTGAAACGGTTACCATATGCTTTTAAAATGTACCAACTTGACCAATTTGTACTCATCTGACTTGATCCAAAACGATTTAAATTGGACAGCCTAAAGTAGATATGTAGTTTAGCCTCTCTTTTTTTTTTTTTTGTTGTTGTTGTTGTTGTTGTTGTTGTTGTTGTTGTTGTGGTGGTGGTGGTGGTACATATCCAACTAATGCACTCAGCCACCCAATTACAATACTTAAGTCTCTAACTAATAAAGAAACAACTAGGCACCAATCCTTAATTATCCATGTGGAATGAGAGATGTAGGGATGGCAAATGAATGGGTTTAAATGAAGACACCCAAGCTGCCCCTATTGGAGTCTGGTTTGGGAATAGGTTGGAGGTTCTGGTCGGATGGAGGTTTCTAGATTCTGATTAGGTGGTTTCGGGGCATGCTAGAACTCTGGTCCCTCCTGACCCATCCGATCGTGTTTTATTTTATTTATATATGCTTCAATCATCCTTATATACAAACTCCACTGGCATATGTGGCAGTGAACTGGCTATAAGATTTTTTAATATATTTTAAATAAAATAAAAATAACTAGTATCAAACATTAGCACCAATCACAAAGTGGTTTGGTATCACTGGGGCTAAACACGTCACAAGTTGGCCAGGTATGAGGTAGATCATGTGGTAGTTAAGTTGCCTATGAGTCGGCCTAAACTTGAACCGCTAGTTCAATATGTTGCAACATTTAAGGGCTTGTTTGGATAAATGAGAAATAGAGTAAAATAAAATAGATTTTGTATCAGGAGTAAAGTGGGGGAGAAGTAAGTTGAAGTTACGGTAGATTAGTTTACTTCACTCTGTTTGAATGCTTGATATGAAATGAAATTTAAAAATATTATGGAGTAAAATTGACTTTTACTCAAAGAAATTAAACTATTTAGGGTTAAAATAAAGTAAAGTATACATGGTCTGACAACAATACCTTATCTTTAGGTAAGACTCATCCGAACAAAGTAAAGTTGAAATTTTAAACTGTTAGTGCCCATTTAACTCTAGTCTACTTCATTTTTACTAATCCAAACAGGCCCTAATGGAAGAGTAGAAGTAAGGACATGTGTGATGTTATTTTTATTTTAGCTTGTATGGATGAAAAAGGATAACATAAAAAAATATAGTTATGATGTGATATTTATTATTTCAGCGCCTGGACAGAAAAACTGGAGCTGAGAAGTTAAAGTATAATGTAGCATTACATTCCTTTTACCCCTCCCCTAGCCCGTTGTTTTTCACTACTAAGAAATGAGTAAACATTAGTATGGTAAACTTTACGAAAAGGTGCATTTCACTTTATTTTCACTCTTCTAATGAATTGATATTCACTTTAATTGAAATGCACACATGCAAATAAATAGGCTCTTAAGTGGTCAGATTGTTTGCACTAATGTACATGTGTGAACTGTGAATGATGCATGCTTATGCATTAACATTTATGCATAAATTACAGACATTAATTTCAACCTCTCATTTATATACCTGATAACGTAGTAAAAAATTGCATTTGTATTAGATGAAGAGAAAGCATTGATACAAATGCAATCCCTCCTCCCTCCTGAATGTTGCAGGGTGCAACTCCTTGTTTTATTTCATATCTTAAAACTTCATAGATTATGATAAAATTGTAAAAAAAAAATTGTAAAATATCTTAATCCAATGATATTATTTGCTACACTTTTGTAAGCCCCAGTTCATACTAGGTAACCTTCAATATTCTCACATTAATTGTAAAATCCAAGATGTTTGGCTTCATAGCATAAATCTTCATAGATTTTTAGAACCATGTGAAAATTACAAACACATGTGAAGAAAGACCCCTCAATTCTTCCTTTGTGTGGCCCACTTGAGAGCCCCCCTAGAGATGAGATCGGGCTAGCCTATCTGTTTATGGTGATGGAGATTCGAATCAACATCCTAACTATTTGATCAACGGCTAATAAGTCTCCAGTATTCAAAACGAGTATACAATCGGTACAATGGTCAAATCCATTCAAATCATTTCGAACTAGAGATTAGTGATTACATGGCATGGGGGGAGGGGTATTCCATATTTTATGGTCCACTCAGATGGATAAGGTGGGCTCAACTAGATATTTAGCAAAGCAAGCTCATCTTTTTAGTAAGCAAATGAGCCGAGGGTTTGTCCTTTAAATAAATAACGAAAATATTAGTATGCATCCATCCCTCACCATAGAGTGAAGGACGCTTCCATATTTAGATATATTCATGTGCAAAAGACAAAAAAGCTATATGAAAAAGAGAAATGCTCAAGTATAAATAGGAAAAACTATATAAGCATCTTTCACCCTATGGTGAGGGAATGACGCATACTAATATTCCTCAATAAAAAAAATTATTGAATATACTTTTTGAGGATTTTACTAAAAAAAATCATGTAAAGGAAACTTTCAAACTATAAAACTTATCCAAAGTGTAGGTGCACGACAGTGGTTGCTTACGACCACCGCCGTAGTTTTTTTGTATCTAATTATTGGATACTTCTGTTAAGGGTAAAGATACAAAAACCGATGTTTTACCACTTTGTGTTTTGGGTTTGAAGGTTTTAGGGTGGAGAGAGGAGAGGATGGAAGGGAGGAGAGTGGATTGAGGTGTGGGATGTTTGGGTTAGGGATTGGAAGAAAAGACGGAGCGTGCCATGGTCCACCGTGCCATCCTCACGGAACTACAGAACAAACGCCGAGGAATGCTTAGAGAAGGAGGAAAGACTAAATCATTAAATTACGTTGCATAAATGGAAAATGGTGTGTCATTTTTCTGTAGTTTTTGTGTTCCATATGAGATTTGCAGTGGGCTCCAGCGTAGATGGTTAAATGGTTGGAATGCATGTTAGGGGAGTGGGAAATGTTGAATCCGTAATAGATGGGAAATTGGGTTCCAATTGTTCTGCAGTTTTTGTATTCCAGATGAGATTTACAGTACATTCAAAGGTACCCCAAGTTGTTTTGGATTATGAGTGGACTCTGTTTTGGATGCTTGTGCTTATTTCCATTTTAAACAATTTTTTAGTCTTGCAACAAGGTTTGTACTGGTGGGAGAAACGTGTGTTTGATTTTTGTGGGTTTCGGGGATGATGGAAAGTGGAGAAAGAAAGAACAGGGGAGAAATACAAGAGTAGACATTGAGTGACTGAACTGTTTAGGTTTGAAAGACTAAGTGCATGTTTGGCAAGTCTAAAATTTAGGCTCTTATTGTCTAAATGTCTAAAATTTATAGAGTTGGAAAAATAGAGGCGTTTGGCATGCGTTTTTAGCTCTATTTAATTTAGACAATAAGAGGTAAAAGCTCTATTTTGGAGAGGAGGCCATGTGATGCATTTCCAAATTAGAGGGAAAAAAAAAAGAGGCGCCCACTTACAGTAACTTAATGGATCACGCCCAGTACCTTTTTTTTTTTATTTTTCTCGAAATCCGAGCCCCTAAATCTACATCCAAACCGTTGAAAATGTTCACATGATCAATTACGGCCACTCATCCAAATTTCAGCCGTTAATTCATCCTGAATCTCGAGATATGTGCAAGAAAGCATGAGTCATTGGATACTAGTTTTTGAATTCTGTGGGGCCCAAACACAAGATCCAAACCATTGGAAATGTTGGGAAAACTAAAAACGGCTATATGGTCAATTTTCAAGGATTGATTCCTTGTGGATCTCAAGATATTTGTGAAAAACTTTCAACCATTGAATTTAATATGCTGAATTTGTAACTAGTCCACGGGCAGCCCCTTTTTTTATTTTTTATTATTATTTCTGGGAGAATAAATAACAATCCAAACCATTGAAAATGTATAGAAGGTCAATGACCATTAAGAGACTAAATTTCAGCTGTTGGATCATCACCAAACTTGAGATATTTATGTAAAAACGTGAATTATTAAATATTTTTTAAAAAAAATTGGAGGCCTCAAACACAAAATCCAAACCGTTAGATCTCTTTGGGAGGCCAAACGTGGTTATGAAGTAAAATTTCAAGGCTTAATACCTACTAGATCTCAATATATTTGTGAAAAATTTTCAACTATTGATTTAAAATGGTCTATTTAAAATAGATGCTTTCATTGCCAAACACATATTTTAAATCTAGTCTCTTTTTTTTATAGCACTTTTTTTAATAGCTCTATTTTAGATGGTCTATAAAAATAAGACTATACCTACCAAACAAGCCCTAAATCTAATTGAATCAAGTTGATGTTCCTCAATTATATGAAGAAAAAAAATACGGCAGTGATCACTTGTACCCTCTTTTTGAGTGAAGTTTATAGTTTGAAGTTCACTTTACATAATTTTTTTTATAAAATTCTCGACTTTTTTAGTCTCATAGAAATGGTGATTTTAGTCAACTAAGGCAACATGTCTTATATATGTAACATTTTCGTATCAAACTCCTTGCACCCATAAAATGCATGTTCATATTCTCGGCATAAAAGCCAAACCACATCCGGAAAGATGCGTTAGCATTGATCCAACGGCATTAGCTGGTTGAATGGACAAAATCACTAGTGGACGGGACAGGTTTGGTGTAAATTTACATCAGTTGCCAGAATGCCAGTTCGGTGCGCAATTGAGTACCAAGTCATGCTCAGTGCTCAAACCAACACGTTGCCGTTTCTATTTGCATTTGAAATCCATTATTTTAACTTCTTAGTCAAAATGACTACACTTGACAATGTGAATATTTACATTAAAATAACTTTCAAATACTTTTGGTTTTCCAAAAACTTTATATACTTTTTAACAATTAGTCAAAAGTAGTGAGTACAAAAATAAATTTCTCCCTCGGGTTTTTTTTTTAACTTAATATCACCAGCCACTCAAGGAGATATGATATCAACCGTTAAAATAGCGGGCCCACATTGAAAAACTCTTTTAGGGCCTTTTTTTTAATCATAATTCCTTCGAAAAATTTAATATGTTGAAGGTTTTTTGAATAATACGTGACATCTCATCTCCCGACATTTAAAATGTAATATTTTTTTAACCAAAATTTTAAATTTCAGCCACACAAGAGGTCTCTAGTAATCTTTTGAAATTCTTAAAATTTTATTTTTAGATTTTTATTTAAATTTCAAATACTTCATAAGGAGGAATTTAAAATCCGCAATAGACAACTTTATAAAAATTTGAAATTCGACTGAATGTGAATTCTTAGAGTTGTGGCAAAGTACAGATCACGGCCCACCTATTGGACGGCCTTGATCCATTATCTCTTCCAAAGACGGCAGACGTAGGAGGCCACCACTCGGCGTGCACGATATCCACGACGTCGTTGGGTGGGCCCCACTTCGCCTTAAAAATGTGGCAACCACGCAACGCACGAGGCTGACCCGGCCCGCCTCGGAGAGGAAAACCCGCTGGTCAAAGATCAAAGTCCCTTTGACGCGCCTAATCCAGCGGGTGACGGACACGTGCCGGTGACCGCCGACCCGAGGCGAGGCTGGTACGATACGACTGTCGCAGGGCGAGAGGCAGACGTGTGAATGGGCGGATGGCCCTCCTGGTCAGTGGCCAGTGACGTCTGCCATGTTAGCGGTAGGAGGTGACCGGCTGGTACCGGTTGCTGGATTTCTCGATCTGTGGCAAATCTGGTGGCTGACAGCGAGCTGATGGGTTCGTGGTGGGCCCCACACTGCAGGTGACCGCAGATGGAGTGCTTTAAACTCTAGGTTTTCGTGATGGAAAAAAGAAAAGTAACAAAATAAAAAAAAAAGTCAATCAGTGCTCCAGCGGCTGTTGAAAGTTGATATTTCGTAGTCCCGCGCTCATGGGCGCGTGGAGCGCGAGATCCACTGTCGGTCAAGTGGCTCCACCCAAGGAATATTTTGTAAGGCCACTGCTTTGTTGGGAAAATTATATTGAAAAGGCCCCTGTTGGTTGTGAGTATTTTGGGATTTATCGTCTTGGAGAGCATTTGAAGAATTTCAAATGTTGCTTTCAATAATATGAAATATCTTATAAGAATTTATTATATTCAGAGTTTTTCGACATGATGCCACATCTCATCTCCGGGCATTTACAACTATAATGTTTTTTCACGGGCATTTTTAAAATTTCCTAAGCAAAAGGCTTGAAATGATCTTTGGACTTTCAAGAATTTCAGTTGCCTCTTTGCGTTTCTATAGAATTTATTGGATGCTCAAGCATAAGAGAATATTATGGAATTCCACCGCACCTTAGAATTTGAAGATTCTCGAGACAAGAATTGCAAGACTGCCTATTTCTTTGCCAGAAATCAATATTCATGCACGAAGAAGTTCAATTTTTTCAAAAGTTGTTCCCTTAAGTGGAATTCCAAAATCCTCCCCTGGTGGAGCATTTGGAATTCTAATAAAAACCAAAGTGACTGAAAATTTTAAAATTCCAGTAGGTCAATTGAGACCTATTAGGTGGTTGAATTTTGTAATTTTTGTAAAATAAATAAGCATTTCAAATGAGGGAGGCCCAAGCTTTCACATCACGTCAAAAAAAACTCCAACATGACAAATTATTTCCAAAAATTAGAAATAAAGAATACATTCCCAAAAAAAAAAAAGAATATGTGAGAGTTTTACATGAAAAACTTGTCTTTTGAAATTATAGTTTGCAAAAATTTTCCCCTATAAATTTCCAGGGAGATAACTACTTTAATGCTATCAGAGATTTCAGACAATAGATAAATATTGTCCGGAATGCTTGCAAAATATATATGGATAAAATCTCAAGTGGATTTCAACTGTTGGTAATATTTTGAGTTATATATCGACATCTTAAACTTCCTATTTCATTAGTAGAATGTTAAGAATTTAATCTTCTAAAATGTCACGTCTAGGTTTTGTAAGTTTTCAAATTTTATTTTTCTGGGTTTTGACTTGTAATATGAAACTTTGAAAATCTTTTGGGGAAAAACATTTGAAAAGGATTTTTTAGGATTTTAGCAGGCCTTTAAATTGATTATAAATATACACGTAAGTATTAGAATTGCTTTTTTCAAGCGCGTTGACTGATGGATGGTCGCCCTCTTCTGTTGAAGTGAAATTTGAGTACATCTCATACACGATGAAAACAAAAGTATAGATCATAATGTTGGGCCTATTTTGCTTCAAGAATTTATGAGGAGAATCGCACTTGTTCGGAATCCCTAACAACCTTGCAAGTCTTATCTAATTGGATTTCTAAATTCTTTATTTTAATAAAGCGAACTGACAAATCTAGCATTTTAAATACTATTTTGCATTGCAGAATTTTCAAAGTCTAGCATTCAAAATGCTAGATACTGTCTCCTGAGCATGGTCGGGTGTGTTGGGTAAATTCACTTCACTAGTAAATTAAGGTGAAATATCATTTAAAGAAATAATTAACTAAAATGAGTCAAATCAAAATACTATGTTTCTTAAACATTTTAAATCTTTTACACTAAAAAGTAAATAAGTTATTTTTATGCCACTAAATAACAAAAAATATTTGTTTTTAACAAAAAAAAAAAGTCAAGAAGTTACATTATGTTTTACTAAATGATAAAATGACATTATTTTTTTATCTAATCTCTCTTATATTTTTTATCTTTTAATTTAAGCATTCACCTCACTTTACAAATTACCAAATCGGTAGAGAATTTTCAAATGCTCTATACAAAAATATCTATAAACATTTGCCACTAAACCGATCCTAGTAGGTAGAAGGGGTTGGGGGAAGTTTTGCTAAAACCATGAGCGATTTTTTCTAACTTTATTCATTTTTCACATAAAACTTAATTTTCTTTTTCTTATATAGTGGCTGCCCAAGGAGACCACCCTGGGTCCACCACTGCTAAGGAGCCTCACTCATTGCAAAAGAGTTGGAGCCTTAATGGATGGTAGGACTGTCAAAAAGGTGCCTTGCATTGGGGGAAGATAAGCTCTTATTCTAGCCTCACATAAGTGAGCCGGACCTTAAGTAGAGCCAAAACCCTCAATGCCCTAGGCAAGCCTATCAGACCAAGGCCCTTATCCTACCAGAGTGAATTATGGCCAAAAGAAAATAAATTTTTTAATATATACATATATATATAATCTTTTTTCCTACACCACTATCAACTTTCAACTTGATGTTAACTCTCCTTTTCTATCCATCTAAAATATTTATTAAATAAATAAAAATAATTATTTTAAACTTGGCTAAAGTTATGATGAATCATCCGATACCCATGGATTCCAATCAAGACTAATGCATTTTTGGTAATGATTTGAGTACAAGATATGACATGTATTGAAAATAATTTTACGACCTCTATATTATACTTTTACTTTAGAAAAACCTAAAGGTTTATTTAAATATAGAGAAATGGGCAGTGATATAAGGCGTAGGTTTGCTCCCCATGACTAATGTTTGAAACTCACTCCAAATTTACATGATGTCTATTTGTGTGGGTTTAATGGATGCCACCCACAGGATTAATCATGTTAGATCAAAGACCTTAGGAATACCCTTGTCACCACATACATATATATAGAGAAAGAGAAAGAGAGAGAGAGAGAGAGAGAGAGAGAGAGAGAACTAACTATAGTTCAATTTTATATTGTAGATTGAAAGTTTAGAATGCCCAGGATTTAATCTAGATTGTGATTCGATTACCACTTTTATGCAGCGAAAAAATAAAAGCAATTAATCACACAAACATGACAAAACACAATTTTAATGTAGCAGGAAAAAAAACCACTAATCCAAAGTGGATAAAATCAATTACTAACTTCCATGATACAAACTATACTTACAACTTTACAATCAGTCTCTTAACACAAGATGTTGTAGTTGTTTTTTATAGATCTCCATTGCACGCAATCCCTCGGTGCCCCTCCTATCAGTGCCTTGATCTCCACAATGAACAATCTCTATGCTTAGATAACAATTTTCTACAATGAAGTAGAAGCCACAATTCTCTTACGAAGAAGTAAAAGCATCAATTTTAGAACTTTAAGTTTTCAGCCCAATCTCTCATGAAAACTTTAGATAGTCTCTCCAATAGTAATCTTAATTCAAAATGAGGAAAGTTCGATATGTTATATTGTACTTAGGTTTCAGACGAATTCTCTTTTTTATAGCCCATAATTCGTGCCTTATGGTTAGAAAGTAAATTAAACAAATCATGCAATTTTAGTACAAATAAGAAAGGTTTTCATGCAAGTTGGTGGGTTTTTGCCATTCATGTGCTCGAGCGTGGTTAAATAGGTGCTCAAGTGTGGTAGCCACTATCTTGGGCTTTCAAACCTGGTAAAACGGGCACTCAAGTGTGTTTGATTTTTTCTACGTATATCAGCAAACTTCCCGAGGTCATAATTTTATCATTTTAACTTTTATTTATACAATCTTGGGCTCTACAGATATCTATGTCAAACGAGCTTTCCAATAATAGGTAGCCTGCCCATATCCGATGATATGATTTTTTTAATTCATATTGTCCTAAAAAAATACTTCAATTTGTGTTATCTTCAATTCACCTTATTCGGCGTGTAGCCATAGTCCTTTTTAAATTTAAAATACAACTCAATAGACCCAAGTTTTATTCAATACATATATTTAGTCAATACAAATATCCTTACATAAACACTCTTTTGTACTTATTTTTTCATTTCATTTTACCACATTTAAACAAGTCCTAATACAATGAAAATAAATAACTGCACTCAAAATATACCTCTTACATTGTCATTGCAATTTACTTTTGTACCTATAAATGAGTCCCCACTTGGCACCTAATGCAAATTAGGAATCATTTTGTCTTTTGGTATTTTAAATCCTATTAGACTTGGAAACTAACCGTCTACTTCCTAGTTAAGTTACTACTAGGAAAGATAGTCCTAATAAATAAAGAGTTCCATAATGAGAATAAAACTATTATAGAAATCTATAAATATATGAGTGCAGGGTAACTTATTTCATTTCAAGAAATTAATGTTTGATTCTCTCATCACTTGCAAAGAATATAGTGAAGTAGAAGTGGGTTATAAATCCCACCTCTCTCTCATTTATACGCCCAATTTGACGATGGAGTCGTATATGTTTGTAACATATATATATATATATTGCATTATTCAGATTTGACATGCCAAAGAAATTTTATAATTAGGTAAACCTAACAAACTTTCGCTGCAAATAACATCAGTAGTATATATTATTGTTTTAGAGGGAATAAGATGGAAGTAATAGATTGGTTGTGGGCATAAGTTTTGAAGGGCCATTTTTGCTAATAATTTTCTCAAAACAATAAAAGAGATTATCTTTAACAAGTTGGAAACTTAAAAGAAATTACTGCTACGTAAATTGCAAGATTTGAATTAGGTAATAAAAAGGCTTCACCTAGACTTTTTACGAAATTGTAAGAACTAGTTTGCATAGGATTATATATTATATATAGGATTTCTTCCTGTGCATGCGTCCCTCGTAGACTTTTCATGCACACTATTCGGTGGGGCCCATTGTGGACCCCACCATGGGATGAGACCGATGGGGGGTTGGAAAGATTTATGTGAAAGCACCATATTTATCAAATTTTACTTTAATCACATATCCCTAATCCCTTCATCCATGGCTCACAAATTTATTCTGTTCGAATTGGTGTACAGTCAATCAAACGGTCCAATAAATTCGAATCCGACCGAAACTTGGACGAGATGCTATCATGGGGTCCTATATGTATTGCAAGGTTTGGATTGTGTGATAGATGGCCCATACCTAGAGTTCTCACTAAAAAAATGGTGAGGGACGGATGCCTATGAAGATTCTCCTATATATATATATAGGGAGCTTCTCTAAGCACTTGTGCTCACCTTATGGTGAGCACCACTTTCTAGTGGGGCCCACTTGGGGATGGGACAGAAGTGATCGAAAGATCTCCCACTACCAATCCTTCCATAGTGATAGAAGCTCAAATAATCATCATAAGCATTTGATTAATTGCTAACAAGTTTTCACCGTTCAAAATGAGTGCAATTCAATCCATTTAGATGAGTTCTAAACTTAGTATTAGTGACTATCACGGGGGTACTTGTGTTATGGTCTACTTGGATGGATCATAAGTTGACCTTACTAGTATTTTTACACACGATAGCCACTTTTTCATAAGCGGCGGGTGCTCGACAAAGGTTTATATATATATAGAGAGAGAGAGAAAGAAGGATGGACCAAACTTAGCTTGGTCAAGCCACAGCTTTGGCTCACCAGGGACGTAAGACCATTTAAAACTTAGAGCTACTGTGCCCACAAGCTCCATGGCATACTTGAATATGTAGTAGAGTGGAAGGAAGTTGAGCCTCTATTTAAGAGATATGAACAAATGAGGGGGTTAAATCAATAGTATAAGTATTCACAATCTCAAATTTTCTTTTATTAAAAAAATAAGAAATATTAAAATGCAATATTCTCAAGTTTTAAAATGACAAAATAGCCATCCAGTTTTTACAATAAAGTAAAAAAAGGTCATTATCAAGCCATTAAATGAAAAAATGCCATCATAATATAACTATAAACGCTTTAATATTTTACATTCTTTTAATTCTAGACTTCACCGAACCACGTCTCACTGCACTACATATCTAAATTGACTAAACAAAATAGCAAACCCTCACTCTAATGTCTTTTATTGGCCGAGCCTGCTAGCCCTCTCATCAAAAGGCCGGAGTAACTATATGGTACATACCTACATTGGGATCGTGCTGGGGGAGCTCTGTGAGATAAGAGACACTACCCTTGCCACATGGTGTCCTACATTTCTCGGTCATCCATTTTTCTGCTAGGCTAATTCAACCACTGAAACTTCTTCCGCCCCCAAAAACCATTAAAATTTCAACTGCCATCTAAACTCTAAGTCGGTTGGCGGGTAGATTTTCCCGCGCAAAAATGCCAGCGTCACTTCATCTTTTGACTTGCACATAGATGCGGGAATGCGATGATGTATGTAGTCCCGCAGACCATGTGAGGATTGGGGAAGACAAAAGTAGAGTTGGGGCAGTGGGGGCTGGGCACAGTGGGTGGCGGGCAGTCAGAGGTGGGGCCCGCAACGTTGTCAAGACACAAAGAGCGGTAATGCGTGCGCGGGCTACAAAACGAGACTGACTCGCTTCTCATTTCGTCTTTCGCTCACACGAATCCTACTCCAATCCATCCCACGCGTACTGCCACCCACTTAGCTTTTCACACTCTGCGTTTACACGTGCGATATGGATGAATAATTTTATCCAATGAGTCTCATACCACGCTAAACACCAATTACTGAAAGTACAATACTAGCCCAATTTATTGTCTTCCTTATTTTTATTTTCTTTGCATTTTTATCCCATCTAAAAGTAAAAGAGGTAGGCCCAAGAATTCCTACACGTGAGAAGAGAAAGCTCGCATATACAAATTAAGAGGGGAGGAGGGAAGGGAAGGGAAGGGAAAGATAGGTTTTGTTTCTAATTCCAAAGTCAAGTCCCTCATAATTTGAGTGAGGGGTGGTCTTACCAACCAAATGAGCAACCCTTGGTATTTTATTTTTATAATTTTCTTGTTCTCTTAGAAATTATCGTTAATGTGTGATTTTTGTTGGAAAATGGTTTTATCTTTTCTATTTGAACTCAAAACCATGGATGGTGGACGAGAAATTTGTTGTCCTAAATTGAGTTAGATGAAGGACATGGATGGAACTAGGATTTGGAACATTGGGGCATGCCATTTTGGATTTCGGGAAATCCAATTTTGGACCGGGGTCTGAGACAATATTTATGGTCTATGGCTTTCGTGCTCCATGGATTGCTTCTTTACAATTATTTGAATTTTTATGAATTTTAAAATATGTATTTTTAGATGTGTGCCCTGATCATTAATTGAACCCCTCTAGTCATGGACATGTATAATTATCGAATTATGTGATCTATGTACCAATGTCAATGTCAAATTAGTGGTCAGATTGAAAAAAATATATATGGTGCTTTAATGGTTCTTCTCTACCATTTTAAAACACAAAATCTAGTTCATAGTCCTTACCAAAATTCCATTCCCGGCCCAGCTTGCAACGGTATTTTAATGCTGTCGTCAGCTTAGTCAAAAATATTGATCCAAAATTATATTTGAATATCATTGTCTGGGTCATTGTCAAAATCAGACAACTAAAACCCACTGTCCTAAGGGGATTTTTAGCTAAAAACATTTAGTATCGATTTTTCACCCTATAGCAACATATCATGCAAAAATGATCTCATAATTATCATCATCATCAAAATTTTATTTATTGGAATTATCCACATGAATTCTATTTCTCCATTCCAATTTATTTTGAGCCAAATTCTTATATAGATTCTACTTTTTTAATTCTATTTTATTGCTTTGAACTATGCCTTCTCTAGACTAATTCTTTTCTTAATAGAGCATTCATTTTTGTAGAAAAACTTTTCGTTTTTAAGGTTATGAATACTACCTGTGCAAAGCATGGGCATGCCTTCATGCAATATTTATAGAAACAAATATAAATAAAAAAATAAAAATTGTATGAAATAAAAACATGATTGAAGATAGCATAACATAAGAATGAGATACTAATTACCAAGCTTACATGAGGGTACATAAAATAGAGCAGTCTAATATAAAAATAGCATTTCCACTGTCCAAGATAGAAATTGAATTGTACATTTTGGTGTACAGTTGATATTTTTCAATTTGAATAGAGGATCCCATAGGCAACTAAATTGGTGTTAGCCGACGATCTAGAAGGGTGACAAAATCCTTCTGTTTTCTTCAACGATATTAAAAAAGTAGCATACATTATAAGGATAATTTATCGAACAATATTATGAAATTAAGTTTTTGCAGGATGGGAGTGGTTATACGAGATAAGGGTAAAATACATGAGATAAATATAAGATGGGAGTTAAACACGTAGGGTACAAGATGCGTGATATTTGAATCCAAAACGCATGACTTTAATATAATATAATTGTTGATTTGTATTGGACATGTTCAAACAATCTCAAATAAATTTATTTTGGAAATGTTTGTTTGCATTAGATTATGTTGGAATTCAAAGTTAAAAGCCAACAAATACTTATGAAATGTGGCCTTTCATAATTAGCTTAGGTAGGCTAACTCTTAAGCTATAATGCTTTTGTTAAATAAGGGGTTGAGAAAGTGTCTCTTTGGAAGGATTATTATATTATCATATAATTGTGCTGTGAGTGGGGGTACAATACTTTCATACCCCTCTGTTTTCCTCTCTCCGTCTCTCTCTTTTATTTTTTATTTTTTATGAAAGCTTTTGCTACTACTTTAAAAAAAAAAGGGTCAAGTGTAAATGATACGAGGAAAGGGGTGAAAAATAGGTAATGATATATATGAGAGATTGGCTTTCCTAAGTTCATTTTTTCCATCATCTTTTGATCGAATTCCATTAAAAAAGGAGGTTATTTGGAGGTCATTTTTATATGTTTACCTTTTGGTTTTAATTTTCAACCACTTATGACATCAATTCTTATGAATTTTTAAGTTTTTGTTTTCACATGTGTGAAGTGATTTGAAATTTTGAAATTGAGAATATGGTCAGTGTAGATAAATAGGTCCCCCAATCAACAGCTATTGTGGCACCTCTAAATAGCACATTGATCATAATTGTTGAAAACCAGTAGTTTTTTTTTCTAATTTACTTAAATCTTAGTTTGATTCCATCATCAGATTAATCATATCGGTGTGATCAATACTACTTTAGATATCAGTAGTATTGAATTCTCCTTCGTTCACCACATTAAAATTATTTTAATTCATTTTAAGTTACTTGGCTTTCGGCAGCGAAAATTTGGCTACCAAGTTGAAGCGTGAGGGAGACACACACAGCAGCAGCAGCAGCGCCCAGATGGCCAAACTCTACACGTTTGGGCGGTCGAACATGATGTAATCTAGATCGGTCCGTGTGGCCGAGTCGTGACACATCCATCCATCCTTGTTTCCATCGATTCCAATTCCAAAGCACCTTTGGTCATTCCCGTCATTCCACATCCAAGCCACATTAAAAAAAAAAGGAGAGGAAGAAAGCAAGAGAGAGAGAGAAAGAGAAGCATCGTTGAAGGAGAACAAGGAAGGAAGCCAGCAGGTCAGGTCGGTCGGTTCCTTCAGGCCACCCAACACAAGATAAGACCCTCCCCACCCCCTCTCCCCTTCCCCTCTCAACAACACATACATCCTCTCCTTTCGGAGGCTCCTCTTCGTTTCGTTCTGTTTCGTTTCGTTTCGTTTCGTTTCGTCGCAGATGCGGAAGGTGAGAGCAGGAGCCGGCACCGCAGCGGTGGCCGCTGCGACGAACGGGGCAGGGGCAGGGGCAGGGGCAGGGGCAGAAAAGGAAATACACTTCCGAGGGGTGCGCAAGCGGCCATGGGGTCGCTACGCGGCCGAGATCCGAGACCCATGGAAGAAGGCGCGCGTGTGGCTCGGCACGTTCGACACGGCCGAGGACGCCGCCCGAGCGTACGACAACGCCGCGCGGTCGCTCCGAGGACCCAAGGCAAAGACCAATTTCCCCATCTACCACGCCTCCCATTTCCCCATCACCGCCACCTTCCCCGGCCACCACTACCACCACCCCCCTCAGCCGCCGCCGCCTCGGCCCACCTCCAGCAGCCTCAGCAGCACCGTCGAGTCCTTCAGCGGCCCCAGGCTGCCGCCGCCTGCCGCGCGGCCTCCCCGGCGGCAGCAGCTGGCTCCGCCGCTGGAGGATGACTGCCACAGCGACTGCGACTCGTCCTCTTCCGTCGTTGATGGTGGTGCCGGAGATATCGTCTCGTCGGCGGCTGCGGCGGCACGGAAGCCTCTAGTGTTCGATCTGAATCTCCCGCCGGCCGACGACTGCGACGGGGAGCTGGATCTGCGGTGTACGGCCCTCTGCCTTTGATGGACGGTTGAGATGAGATTTGGTGGGTTGTTTTTTCCCATCAACGGCTGTATTCGATGTTGAGAAATCTCTCTCTCTCTCTCTCTCTCTCTATATCTCTCTCTATCTATCTATCTTTACATCTTTATTAACTTTTTTTGTTATTTTATTTTTTCTTCTTCTATATTTTCCCGTTTTCTGATATGGGCTTTCTTCAACTTCATGTGTTGGGAATTTGGTGGGGTGGTGTTGTTGAAGTTAGATCGGTGGTGGATTGAGTCATGACTGCAATCTGATTAGATCTGTTTCTGCCGGTTCTTCTCCTTTAGCCCCTCTTTTTTTTTTTTTTTTAATTTTATGTACAAAGAGATATTTCTGATTCAAATCAATGGAAAAAAAAGATTAATTAGAATTTTAAGATGGATTTTTGGATTGGGTTTTTTTTTAATTAGAAATAGGCAGTTGGTTGTACCTTGAAATGATAGCAGAATGGATGGTGATTTTAAGTTTTGTTATTTGATCAATTTGGTTAAATGACCCTAATCATGAAACTGCAAAGCATAGTAATCCAAATCTGTACTGTTGTTTGTGTAATTTCTTTCTTCTGACCTGATTTGGGTAACTAATCTCCTAACCCATTTAGGGCTGAGGAAAATGAAAAATAAAATTGGGCATGGAATGGGAATTTCTGTTTCAGATTTAGCCCCAATTGCATTATCGGTCCCAATGTTCACACCGCCTGTTATTTTTGGTGCTGCCCCACTGTTATGATTTATTTTTTACCCAGGCGTGGGGCTGGGACCGCTTGCCCATTAATTAATATTGATCTGTGAGCCTGTCACTCGGTACTGTACATTCCACTCAAATGTGGTTTCCTCCTGCGGTAGCACTATTCACCTTTGAAGTTTCGGGGTAAATCCACACACACTTTCAAATGTGAGTTTACAAAGAATTTGTTTACTGATGTATTCAACCACTCATCAGCTTTTGGAGTTTATCCAATAATCCCTTCAAAATGTTGTTTTAGAAGTGATAAGCTTCTTTTCAAGTGCCACCCATGGGGCACCTCAGCTGGCCTGCGACTATATGACACTAGGGCTACTATAAAATAACTTTCGATTTAAGATGGATCAATCCCCTTTGAATTTAACATGATGTTAATAATTTGGATTAGGGTTAGCAAATTTGTTCTAAACATCAATTTAAATATTGTTGGGTGATCCCTTTTCTGATAATGAGTCATTAGCAGTTGCCAGCTATAGGGATGGGTACAGGTCACCTAGGTTAGAGGTGGATTTGTCTGGCAGCCGTCCATCTAGGTTTGACAACCCCCTGAATATCACTGGATGAACGGCATGAATGTGCACTGTGTGGGAGAAAACTTTCCTACATTTATATGGTTAGACTTAAGTTGGATTTATATGGTTAGAGTCAGGTTAAGGTTAATTACAATTATGTATATATTAAAATATTTAAGTGAAAACTATTTTTCACTGTTTTCTGTCATACTCATGGTGATCTCACTTTGATTTTTTTCATCCTCCTAGTTCGTCTCCAAATTAAATTAATAAGTGGGCGCTATAAAGGGTTCTCTGGGGAAATTGGTGAGTGCTATTCTCAGAAGAACAAACCTGTATATGTAATTTTTTCACTCATTCACTTGTAGCTCGGCTAGTGGGGCACATTTTTTCTATAGGACCTCTCTTCTATAAAAAAAAAATCGATGACTGAGTGACCCATACCCTAGTTAGGGCATGGAGTTCCATGGTTTATCAGGGGGCTAAGCAAAGAAAAATATTTATGGATGCACCTTTTTTTAAAATAAATGGATGGACTTGTTTTAAAATCCAGACAGAACTGATTAGCTCGACTCAGTTCTGTTGGGTTGAATCCGAATGGCCACATTTTGATTGAGTCTGGTGCCAAGGAATTTTTCGTCATAGCAAGTTCAATTATTTGTGCGCCATCAATTCTGTATCTGTCTGATGTGTTCTGAGAGGAAGGAGGAAATGGCAGAACTATTTTCCTTTTTTTCTTTTTCATATTTCGTGGAAAATCATTTTCTGAAATTGCTTTTCTACTGGTTGTGGAGGGAATCTTATGTCTCCCCTTTTTAAAACCTCTCTATAGCCCTCATTTGGTGCCTCTATTTCCAACTTTTTATTTGGCTAAATGTTTAAAAAATGTTTCGTTTGACGTATATTTATATCCGTAACCTATTTTGAGAAGCAGAGGAAAATCTTCTTAAAGCGAAAGGCGCCATTTATTGACCTGTGAAAATATAAGAGCTTTGGCCTCTATTTTTCTTATAGGATTAATCTTGTATAAGTGGGTTATAACTGCGTCAAAATTGCTTTCATTTTAGAAGAATTTATTGTAAAATTTTTTTTAACATTTTAGTTTTTGACCTATTTTTAGATGAGTTTGACATCATGATGACCTCATGGAGTGGGAAATGTTCAACTGGCTCTAATCTGGGTGGGTTAAGACGGGCTCATCCTATTCATCGCCCATAATCCCAACCTGCACCTAGGGTGGGTCAATGCAGGTAATAATACTTCTTTTGGTGCCATTACTTTTGGATTCCGTTTTTTTAATTTTTTATGAGCTTATTACTGATGGCTTGCTCCTATGAAAATGATACCTGTGCAACCATACCTGGTATTATTTCCAAGCCATATGATGTCCAAAGAACCCACTATAAGTAGGATTATATCCAGGGCAGAACTAGAAAATTTACCTTGGGGGCCACCATGTAAAAATGTAAAATCTTTGGTGGGCCGATGCTAAAATAGCATAAAGTTGTCAGTTTTCCATCTGAAATTTCTGGGATGGCTAGATCCCCCGTTCTGCATAAGATAGTGGGGGTTATTTTAAATATCTGGATATGATTGACCTACCTGTGCCAACCCTGTTTGCTTTTAAAAATAATTTATTGCTTGGTACTTATTCTATTCATTAATTGACTAATACCATAAACATTTTGTGAAGGGGAAATAGCATCTTTAACAGCCAACGGATTCCGGCATCCTGATAACCCATGGACGGTTCTGATGAATTGTAAATGCTAATGGGGCACAGCATGTGGCCTATGTGTTAGAGAAATGAGTCACCTAATGGACTTTGTCATTGGAATTGCAGATTTCTCTTCTCTGGGTTTTATAAATATGCAGAAGAGCAACAGGAATTGACTGTTAAGATGGATTTTTCGTGTTAGTTTTGAGGGTCCTATTAGTTTTTGATATGAGATTTTTTTTGGTGATTGAAATACATGTTTGGATGTGCCCCTAATCACTAGCAGAATGGATGGTGGTTTTTAGTTTTTATCTGATCGCTTTGGTTTGATCATCAAACCCCAAGTTTAGGAACCCAAATCATTATTATGGATTGTGTCGTTTCTTTCTTCTAACCCAATTCCTGGGGGATAATTCTCTGCTGCGCTTTAACTCATGTGGGGCTGAGAAATGAAAGGGGTTAAAATGGGCATTGATTGGAATGTGTGAATTTCTGTTTCACATTTCAGCCCAAATTGCGTTATCTGCTCTAATGTTCAAGCCTCTGTGATTTTTGGTGCTGCCGCGCTCATAATTTTTCATTCCAGGGTTGTCGGTCGAATCGTATTCCACTCAATTTGGTTTCTTACTGTGGTCGAAAATGAAGCTTTGGGTACGTAAAAACAATGTCAAAAAGTAACTTCACGATAATTTGTCACAGCCGTGATCAAATCACTGGTCAACTTTTGGATGGTTCTTTTGTAGGGGTTGCTGGGGTGGGTCCTGCTTGTCATCTTGCCACCCATGGATGCTAGTTGGCTATGCCACTCTTCTTTTTTTACGTGTCCTTCGTGTCTTAATTCTCACTTGTATGCGCTCTTCCGTAATCTTTTGGGCTGTCTGGTTTTAGTCCTCTTGGCTTGGGCATAGAAGTAAAGGAAAATGCGCTTTTGATGTGGATTGAGAATTTCCATTTGTTTAGGGAGCAAATTAATCTCTATCCCAGCTTGCCTAGGGTTTTGATCCTTACGTGTTGTCCTCTTTCTATATGTGTGCAAAATGTAGGCTCTCTTTTGGGTCCCAGCCTTAAATAAGATAAAAGAAAATCATATTTTTTGAAAAGGTCAGGAACGATTTGAGCAGAAAGAATAAAAAAAGGTACAAGAGGAGCTTTTGAAGTTGATTCAAATCCAATGACGTTTTGTCATACAATCTGCCTACCATGGACCGGAGATTATTCAAAATCTTAGTTGAATTACAACGACGTTAACAATATGGATTTGGAGTAAGCAAATTGATTCTGAACTTTTTTTTTTTTTTTGAATTTTCTTGAATGATCCTTAATGTGATCAAGGGTCATCTTTATGGTAGTTAGGGGCAGGTTTGGCAGTCCCTTAAGTTAGGTGCACATATGGATTTACAGAGTTTGGCTCAAGTTGGGTTTTATGTAGGTTGAGGTTTTTTTTTTTTAGTAAAACATGTAGGTTAAGGTTAAAAACATCTTTAGATTTTCAAAAAAAAAAAAAAAAAGATTCTTAGATAGATTAGGCATATCAACTCCCAACTCCCTACTCCCAATAGATTAGCTATATCAACTGTCTGGGTTGAATTCAAAGCACCACATGTTTTTATAGAGGTTGGTGTCTCTAGTGGAGGAATCCTTGGCAGCAGGAGGAAAGACTTCGATATTTGCGGAATGGAATCTAATGGCTATTTAATTGAACAAGATGAAATGTTTATATAGTTTTCATGTTTATTTCTAAGTTTAAATTGTTATGTGTCCGCAGAAAAAAATTGCTTTCATTTTAATTTTTTGAAACTTTTGCAAAAAGAAGCCTCAAATATTTTTATACTAAAAAAAATCCTTATACACATATAATGTTTGAAAGCATATTCTACAATAGATTTCATTTTTTAGACCAAATTACCCTTCACTTTAGTTTTTGTGAGTTTGAGGCGAGTTTGAGGCATGACTCGTGAGTTGGAAGCATAACACTCTCGAGCTAAATATTTAGTATTTATATATATGTACAAGATTATTTGCGTGGCCAGATTTTTTGCTTTTGTTCAATTCTATTTACACACATCCTTTGAGCATCCATCAATCTTCTCTATCATATTAAATTGATTCATATAAACTCTTATGTTGTTTTTCTAAATGTACTCTTACTATGATTAGTAGAATATTAGCTCAAAGCCACAGGAATCCAACATCGCCTCAACTCAAACTTTTCAAGGCACATGACTATCATGTTGAGCCCAACACAACTTTGTTTAAATGTTTACCAATACTTTGTTTAAACATTAATGTACTCATTTTGCTATGAAGAATTTGCTCCAAAGTCTAAAATACTTTCGTCTACTTTTAACACTTTCTAATATAAATTGAACGTTAGCATGATAAACTTGCAAAGTCGATAATCAACGTGCAATGTCAAGAAGAGATTTGTAAGTTTAATAATTAGAAATTTCCCAAACTGAAGATACATATGCATTGTGTTTGACTAACAATTATTAAATTGAAGTAATGGTTTTTGTGAATGTATGAGTGCAACCATTCTATTGTGAGTCTATTCAATAGTGTACTCACCACTTTCATTCTCTTAGTATAATTTGTAAATATTTTACTAAAAAAATCAACCATTTTATTTTTAGAAAAAATAAACAAAAATTATACTCGTCTCCATTCCCTATTTGTAACCATACTTTTACTACAATCTATGGAAGATCAGCTACAAATTTCAAGATATTAAAATATGAATTTAAAATAGACGTTAATTACTCAAGATGTCCAGAATAACTTGGTGAGTTTGAAATTGAAACAATAACAAGTTACAAAATACTTCAATGAGCGAATATGGCCAAGTTTTGATGTCGCAAGAGATAAAAGTAAAAAGACAATTTGGTTAGGCAAAAATGAAGCTTATGATAGAAGATGTTTTTAGGCATTACATGTATTTGATGATACTGTTGGAGTTATAAAGATATTTGAGGTTTTTTTTCCAAAAAAAAATTCTTTTTTTAATGCAATTATATACCTTTCACTTTATGAATTAATTCTAAATGAGTATGATGAAGTCATGCTGACTTCTAAGGGTTGGAAATTGGTCAACTGTCTCTAAACCGGGTGGGTTTAGATGCACTCATCCCATATTTCACCAGCATCGCATCGCTCTACCTCTGATAAGACCCTAACCTGCACTGAAAGTGGGTCAACTATTATTACCAACCAAACGGCAAACCCTGGTTATGGTACCTTTTTTGTGCCATTACTTGTCGACTGTATTTATTACTTGCTCCAATAAAATTTCACTTGTGCATCCATCCATACATTAGTATCATTACCAAGCAATATGATTCCCAAAAAGGCCCACCATAATCCCGATTGTATCATGGTGAGCATTAGCAGATGTTCAACTGGTTAGGCTGGTTAGTTGGGTCTAACTTATTTTTGACCTACCTACCCAACCCATACACTGGTTGGGCCCCGTCGTGCTTGGCTTCCACTGTAGACATCATTTCGCGAACAACCTTGTCTTTCACCTGGTTTGACCCAGCCTTAGCCTGGACCTGGTCCGGTTTATAAAATTTTGATAGCATTGGAACCAAACTGCACCATGTTATTTCTTGGGCAGGGCTCCAGTTGCGTTGCAATATGGTGCAGTGCCTCATCTTTAATACATGATACCACCCACCTTTTTAAATTCCAAGCCAATTTTCAGCCCTAAAACCTTTTGTAATGATAAACTTATTATTTAAATATGGAACATGATAAACTTATTATTAGATTAGACCACATTTAAAATTCATAATGAATTTATCTTATTATTCTTTTGTTGGGATAGAAATGGAGGAAGTTGTGTGATCAATTTAAATGGTTGGCCCACTGAATTTCTTTGAATATTTAGATAATGTAAAGGTGGGGCCCCCCATGCATTAAAGATGAGGCATTGCACTATACTATGCCCCCTTTTCCTCTTCATTTGCTTTTAATAATCATTTATTAGTATTTGTTGTTATGGTTGCTATTATTACTTATGAGGTCCCCTCTCCTCAACCCGAAAGGAGGGAAAACTTATCCACTCATGCGGGGCTCACCTAGGGACCTGCATGGTGATGGAGATGGAGGGGATTTGAAGATCTCCTTAGGACCCTCATCTCTGCACAAAAAAAAAAAAAAAAAAAAAATCATCCCCATCCCTAATTTCTATCATCTTCATCTGGGCCCTGCAAGTTTAATTATGTACAATCCATTAGGATGGGTGTGTAGCCGATCCAAAGGTGCATAGTCCATTTTGATGGGTCAAAGTTGGTGGGACTCTTGAAAAATTGGAGCTGGGTGTTTTGATCAGCTCAAATAGACTGCAGGTGGCCCCCCATGAGCAAACGGACAGTCACTCGCCCGTTAGCTCAAGTTGAGGAGAGGGATGGCCGTTACTTATTGTTAGATGGAAATAGCATCCTTGGCAAATGCTAATGACCCATGGACGGTTCTGATGATTTGCAAATGCTTGTGGGTCACACCATGTGGCTTACAAGTGTGCAAAAATGAAAGTCCCCCAGTCAAGGAATGTATTGTTTTGTTCGAATCCTAGCCATGTATTGTATTACTACCAAAGCAACACGGGCTCCAACCAAAAAGGTAATTGCTATTTAGTAAAAGCATAATTCAATTTCTACATGCATTGAAATGTTTAGTGAAAAACGAGTCATGCTCCGAATTATGAGATCCTTGGGAACCCCAGAGTTGCTTAACGGTCCCACATTTCATAATTTAAATCATTCATTTAATTGAGTTATTACATGGGGAGGATTTGTAGTCAACTAGACTAAGTTAAAACATCAATAATATCTGATACCAATTTCAAAATAATGAAATATCCAAAGAAATATGACATAATCCAATTACATAATAAAACTAAATAAATAGTAAAGAGCTAAATAGTGACTTGGTTCTTAAGATTCGCTCATTGCTGCAAATAAGTTAAGGTTCTTCATTATTGGGGTCAACTTCAATATCTAAAAAAAATGAGATAATACATGTATGAGTATAAAGCTCCACAAGTAAATAAATTACAGAGCTATAGCAAATGATTATTCAATCAAATGGTATCAATTTAGGTATGATATATTAATATAGTTAATTCAAGAATATTTCAACAAAAATGAGATGCTAAGAAATATTAACAGGATAACTTGAATGAGGTCAATTTTGTAGTGATTTATGAATATTGGCAATAATTATAGATCACATGATCTAGTCTAAAAAAATTCACATCCTTGACCACAATATATACATATAAGGGCCCAAAGCCAATCACACATACAAGGGCCCAAAGCAATAATCACACATGCAAGGGCCCGAAGCCAAAAGGGACTAAGTGCAGTCTAGATATCACGTATAAAGGGGTTCCAAGGCCCCAATGTCATACCCATAAAGAGGGTTAGAGTCCTCGTGTGAGTATCTCCAAGTTGAATTGCCCATGGGTTGGATAATGCCTCAGAGGTCAAGGATTAATACATTCAAACGGAACTATCTGATAGATTAATTCCCATCGCATAATGTGGTTTAAACATTTTTATATCATCAATGGAGACACAATTTATCAATGGAGTTCCAACAATAAAATAGGACATGATATAAATATTTTCAGCAAGGGATTAAATAAAAAAGTATATAACTCATGATAGCATCAAATGAACATAGAATGAGTTCAATATCAAAAGTTAAATCATTGATAAGTATACAAATTAATTCATAAAGGCAAAATCATATCAATAAAATCAATGGCACTAACTAAGTTAAGATGGTAGGGCTAGACCTCGCATGAAATCAAGGATCACATAACAATTTAACATTTTAGAAGGCAATGTTAGAGAACTCTAATACTAGAGGACTATAATAAGCTTACTTGCTTGGATTCACGGTGATCACTTGATCGAATTTATTCTGACTTTGATGTTCTAGAATCTCAGTGGGGGTCCTTGGTAACGATAGGTAACAAATGATTAGGATTTGGGTTCATGTGCAGTTAATGGGTTTGGTTTGGATACAAGTGTGAAGGGTTGATTCATATGGTTTGGGCTTGATTCATCAAGTAATGCAAATGGGACCTTGGTAGTCGAGTTATGCATGCACATTTATAAGGTGGACCGGGGCCAATGGTTTGTGCAAATGGGTAGTGAGTGGGCTCAGACTACTAGATCATGAACATGGGCCCGCACATGAATGAAACCTATAGACTTAGTGGGGCACATAAGTTCAATTGGTTTAGGCTTGTGAAGGAGTTGTACGTAAATTTAGTGTGTTGGCCCAAATAAGATTGAGTCATCTTAACGCAGTGGATGGCCCAAGGAGCAGTGTGTCAAATGGATCGGTTAGTAGGAAAAGAAAATCAACATACATGTATGAAATTAAATTAAGAAAGGGGAGGAGATACTGCTTGGTCCACAATGATTTGATCACTAAACTGAAAAGAATTGGATCTGGGTTCTGTATGAGTGAATTAAAAAGAGGTGCTCAGTTCCCATATTATAAGGAGACGTAACAGAGGAGAGGAGAGCACTGAGTTGCAGGTGGGTTCAGGTGGACGTGCAGTTGTAGGCGGAGGAGAGTGGCATAGGTGATGGTGAGACACAAAGTGGGTAGCTGGGTTGAGATGGGTAGGATGATGATGCAGTGAAATGATTCAGGGCCGTTTGGTTGGGTTACAAGCGGGTAGCCTCCTTGCCACATTGGTAATGATATTTTAGAATTTAACCATTTCTCTAATATATTAATGAGCAACTATTAATTCGATTTCAACAGGGGTTCAAACCTACCTTCCCCCTCCTCGCATGTGTGAGAAGTGTCTAGCCCCCTTATATGTACGGGTTTCTGTTACCTCGTATGTGTAACTATTACTTTGTGTCTTTGAGTTGGGTTGCGTTTATATTCGAATCTCAGCCCCTCCATTGTGTTAAAAAAAAATCAGTTTGAATCGTTCTACAAATCTGCCATCTGTTTTTCCATAGGTTTTACAAATAATCTATTTCTCTAATAGATTAATGAGCAGCCATTGACTCAAAAGCATTTATTTTTCTACTGGATATTACTCACTTCCAAAGGCTATCGCGAAGCATTTTGTCGAGCAGTTTCTTCCTTTTTTGCATGAGAGAGGAGATTGGCGAAGCAATTTGACGGTTGTGAATATTGAGAATGGGTGCTTGGCAGAACGTAAAAGTGTCAATGAAAAAAAAAACAATCAGGTAAGGCACACTAATGAAGATGCTTTTTTTTCTTTTTTTTTGGGTAGAAATGAAATTTTTTTCTTAAAGATAGCAATTTCTCACATGCAGGTAGATTAAATGAAATTTAGTCCTTATGACATAATGTGTAACTCAATCTCAAAGTCTACACACCAAATAGAAATATGGAATTGTCCTTAAAATCAATAATAAAATAGAGGAAGAGAAAGTACTCTCAGGCATTTTAATTTTATATCTCAGTTTATAGTTTCTAATTTTGTATATCCATAACTCAAATTAGGCCTCAATTTAAAGACTTGAAACAACCCAATCACCTGGGTCATACCCATTCAAATGGATGGTTCGAATTGGCTCAAGGTCATAAATATTGAAGCCAGCTATTAAAAAATAAAGGGAGCTTCGGCCAAAGATCCCTAGATATTTTTCCAAAATATCATAGGTTCATCGAAATATTTATTCATATATTAGGTCCTTAAGTTAAAAAGCAAAAGTATTTTTACAAAAATAACCATCATAATTATTAAATATGTACGTTTAAAATTCAACATTTCAAAACTACACTATTTCATTTCTCTGTAACTTGAGCTCAAAGACTACTAAAATCTCCTTGCATCTAATACATTCTTTTCCATCAAACTACAAAATAGAGCAACCTAAAGTATAAATCTGAGAATCTTCTCCATCTTTCATCCAATGATTGCACTATCAAGTAAGTAAAAAACTATTCAAATTCGAAAATTACTCGCACTATTAATGTCTCAAAATAGATAAAATTGATTTGTTTGTAACTCGGATCAGCTTTGGTTCTTTGCAATTATATATGTTGCCCGTGTAACACTCCATCCCACATCGCTTATAAATGAAATATGAGTAAAATATATAATGAACTATGTATATTATTACTAATAACTTGGGCTTAAGCATTTTGGGTCACGTGACAGGCTCACCAAGTTATTGAGCCAATGGGCTACTCGGGTCATTACAAATGGTATCAGAGCCTATCACCAGCTGGAAATATGGGACCCCCAATCCCATTGAGAAAGTCCTTTAGGCAAGATTAGGACAGAGCCAGGGTGCAGGAGCCTATGAGTCAAGATGGGAAAATTCGCAAGGGACACGGATGTAGAATGCTTTAGTCCCAAACGCCTGGTAAAGTTAGATGGATCCACGCGAGGACCTATGGCGTTAAGAGGGGTGGATTGTAACATTCCATTCCACATCGCTTATGAATGAAATATAAGTCTGGTACATAATGAACTATGTAGGTTACTACTAATAACTTGGGCTTAAACATTTTGGGACACGTGACAGGCTTACCAAGTTATTGGGCTAGTGGGCTACTCGGGTCGTTACGGCTTATGTAGAAAATTATACCAAATATGTAAAATGATTATCCATGTGGTTAAAATATCATCTGTTTTACGCAATAGTATAATAGCAAACAGATGCAAAACAGATGAAATTGTTTTTAAATTTCATTATAACAGACAGATGAAATATATTTTCAAACCACATACTTAAAAAAAAAGTGAGTTTGTGATCTTTCCATATCCTTTTGCCTAAAAAAGATATCTATTTTTGTTTGTAACTCACATAATTAAATTTAACTCATGAACTCAATATTTATCCATTTATATCATGAAATAACAAATAGATCAATTCGTCTGTTGTAACAGACAAAATTGTGGATTTTACAATTCTATCACATAAACAGATGAATTCTTTAAGCTCAAGTACTTTATAGTGTTTTACAATTGTATTTGTTAGTTGTTTGACATTTCTTTATGTTTCTTTTGAATTTGATCTATTTGCTTATGCTGTATTTCAATTGTATCTATTAATTGTCTTTTCTTTCTTTATGTTTCTTTTGAATTTGATATGTTTGTTTATGTTGTATTTCAATTGTATCTATTAATTGTCTTTTCTTTCTTTATTTTCTTATTTTTTTATCTGTATTTTTCAATTGTCTTTGTTTGTTGTTGTATTTTTCAAATATATCTGTTTGTTGATGTTTTTTTCAGATCTATCTATTTGCTGTTGTTTCTTTTAATTATATCTGTTCGTTGCTGTGTTTTTCAAATCTATTTGGTTTTCAATCTATTTGCTATAAACTCAAAGAAAAGATATTATCTTAGATATTAGATCCACAATCTAAATCTAATTATTATTACAAACAAACTCGAACATTAATGAACAAAATCAAGATGCTTTTCCAAACAGATGAAATATCTAATAATATATATTATGAGACATATCAGATCAATGATCAAAATCAGAACTACATCATCGTCCACTATAAACAACAAATAAATCTGTAGTATGTTATAATCGTGAAACTAAATCTGATTGTCATTTCATAAGGCAAAACCAAACTACAACTATAAACAGATAAGATTTCCATGATCAAAACCAGATCTGCAACATCATGAACAAAAACAAAAATCAAAAAACAAAGAACAACGAAAGAAAATCAATAAAAAAACTCTATCAATTAACAATTAAATGAAAAGGAACATATATTATGAAGGAACAAAAGAAACGATATAAACAGGAAGAAAATAAAAGAATGAAACAAAAAGACATGGAAAAAAAAAGAAAGAAGAGAGAAGAAGAAAAAGAGAGAAGAAAAACATACATGCCGCTCCAAAAAAATGCAACTAAATCGGACGATTCCAATTTGAAACTGAAATGAGAACGTGATTCTAGCGCCTAAATTGCGGCAATAAAGAAACTAGTTCAAGGGCATTTTCGATATGAAATATCTTTAACAGAAAGAAAAAGAACTTCTGCTAAAAAAAATCAAAATAAGGGACCTAGTGATTTAAAGCAAATTAACATGGATTTAACGTAGTAAGAACATGAGGAATAAGGACCGGCATCTAAATATCGCAAAAATTAAAAATGAAAAACCTACCCAATAACTAAAAACCACTATATTCTAATTTGCATTTTGTAAAAACATGAAGAGAGCCTTTTGGAGTTGCAGTTAAGAATGGTCACCTTAATCATCCCACTCATCTCTCTCTCTCTCCCTCTTTTTTTTCCCCTCTTTTTGTTTTCTTTCTTCCTTTTATGTATAATATATTAAAGAAGGAGCCTCCTCCCCTCTGCTCAAGCTGAATGGGAACTTGTCCACTCATGCAGTGGGGCCCACTTGGGGGACTCACATTGGGATTGGGATGGGGGGTTTTTAAGATATGCCTGGGCCCATTTTATTTACAAAAAAATTAGGTTTATCCGATCATCATATTATCTTTATCTAGGCCCATAAGTTTAGTGGTGTACAGTCTATTTCAATGGGCACGTAGTCGATTTAATATGCATAGTCCATCTGGATAAGTCAAAGTCCGTGGGACCCTTGAACTATAAGATGTCCACTCAGACGGACCAAAGGTGGACCCCACATGTGAGTAGATAAATTGCCTCCCATCTGCTTGAGCTAAGGAGAGGATTCTCCATTAAAAAAAGTTTACTATTGAGAGGACTCATGCCAACGGAATCCATAAGTATTAAGAAATTAGAAAATATCCAACAGAGAAGTAGTATTAGTGTATTGACTAATGCAAGAAATCAAGAATCAAGCACGGGAGATGCGCTTTATTTCTTGATGCTATTACTAAATTGGAAGTCGATCTAGTAACCTGGAGAGGGTTGTGAAGGAGAATGTTAGAAGTTTGTCTCACGAGGGTTCCTACAGCTAGCTCCTTATCACTTCTTCATTCATCTTCTCGGGTCAGGCTCACTCCTATTTAGGGCTGTCAAAGGGCCGGGCCCGGGCCATGCTGAAGTAAGCTCTTATCCTACCCTCACATGTACGGGCCGAGCCTAACTGAGCAAAAGCCCTCAACTTTTACGGCGGGCCTAAAATCTTTGGGCCCTTACCCAACCCTTAAGGGTTAGGGCCAGGCCGGGGCTAAAAGAAAGGAGAATGTTTTTTCTTTAATGGAAATAAATTTTTTTTATGCAACAGCCTATGCCACTACCACCAACCAACTTTATACAAACCTTTCTCATTTGTTTAGGTTGGGGACCGGCAGTGCAATGCAAAAGGCAGCATGGCGGAGTTAAAAACATTTTTTAAGGCATTGGTGGTGGGATAAAATCATTTTTACAATATAAAACATAAGGTGGATAATAATAATTCTATAAATGATAATAAATATATAACAAATAACAATAATTCTTTATTTAATTATTTAATCTACTTTTGGAATATCTAAAAGATCACCGAATGTATTACTATCATTGTGCTGTTGCGTATGTATCTAATCTTGTGTGCAAATTAAGACTTCTACAGTATCAGATTTTAAACAACTCCTATATTGATCAAGTACTTTTCCTCTCGTACTAAATGCTGATTCAGAAGCAAATGTAAAAACAGGAATTGTTAAAATATCACAAGCCATTCTGGAGATAACTGGATATTTTGTTGAATTAACTTTCCACCAATCCAATAAATTGAAATTTTCAGATTTATCCCTTGGCTTCTCCAAATAACAATCTAATTCCGATTTTTCCTCTACAACTGTCTGAGTCATTTGTTTCTCAAAGCTAAAAAATCATCTTCAAACTCATTAGATTTCTTTACTAAATCAACTTTATCCACATTTGACAATGTTTTGGTAGGTACATCATATATTGTAGAATACTCTTTATAGAGATTTATAAAGAGTATAAGAGTTTCAGCTCGACGAATACCTGCCTCTTCATTCGATCCATATAGCTTTCTTAAAGTATATTCTAAATACAACAACTTACGTTAAGGATCAAGGAGAATGGCCATTTCAAATAGTTTATTATAATGCTGCCAATATTTATCAAATTTCTCCTTCATTTTTCTAGCTATATTTCTAGAAAAAATATCTGCACTATCTAACTTTTGTACCAATAAAATATGTATTTTAATCACTTCTGGTAAAAATAAATGAATAGATGGGTATCTACTTCCTGAAAACTTTAAAGTAGCTTCATAAAAACTCTTCAAAAACTCACATATTATATTAGCTCTTTCCCACTCTTCCTTTGAAGGAATGTTCTCATAGTTTGAGTCTTCTAACCCTAGTGAATTGAAGACTTCTCTAAATACTAATGCACACTCCAACACTGAATAGGTGGAGTTCCATCTAGTTGAAACATCAATAGGTAACCCCCTAGTGCTACTCAGCCCTAATTCATTAGCTATCTCACGGAACTTGTATGCACGAGTTGTTGAATTTTTAATGAATTTCAGTATGTCCCTAATATTTTGAATTGTAGAGGATATTTCTTTCAACCCATCTTGCACAATAAGGTTGAGAATATGTGCTGTACAATGTATATGAGACAAGCTACAATTCAATGGGAGACCATCCTTTTTTTCTTATAAGATAATTTTTAATCGTCCTTACCATAACATCATTTGTGGTGCAATTATCTAAAGTTAAGCAAAATATTTTATCATCAATTTTCTATTTTATTAAATTATTTTTAATATTTTCAGCTAAGACTACCCTAGTGTGGGGAGGATCAACATTAACAAAGTTAATTATATATTTATGTAACTTCCAATAAGAATCAATAAAATGTGCAGTAATAGACATATATCCTATTGTCTGATTTGACGTCCACATATTAGATGTGAGACTAATCTTTGATGATATACCATCAATTAATTAAGAAATTTTTAGTTTTTCTTATTTGTAAATTTCAATACAATTAGATTTCATTGTATTACATGACACCACTTTAAATTGAGGTTGTAGAATTTTACAGAATTTAATAAAACCTTCATGTGTCATAACATTAAAAGGATATTCATGTAAAATAATCATCTTACAAGTGCATCTCTATATTGTTTTTGATCAAATTTATAGATACCTAAGGCATCACTGGATGTCGCAAAAGCCGTTGTCAATACTGATTGGTTTGTTTCACGTTTAGGTCTTTTGGGACATGATTCCTTTAAGTGTCTAGTTATGTGGGTAATTCCATTTCTTTTATTATTATTTAGTTGTTTCTTACAATATTTACACTCAGCAACACGACATTCTTTTTGAGTTCCATCTTTTTGTTTTTTTAAAAATTCAGTTGCTTAAAATGACCCCAAATTTCTACTCTTTTTGATCTATCTCGATCTGCTCTGGGCGTTCTGATCTCAATCGCTGGGTTCTTTCGCTCGCTCTCTCCGGCTCGTTCGCTCTCTCCGATCTCCGATCTCTGATCTCTCGGTCGCTAGGTTCTCTCTCTGGCTCTCTCTCTCTCAAGTCTCTCTCTCTGCTCTCTCCTTCTCAATCAATCTCACCCTCTCTAGGTCTCTCTCGCTCTGGTCTCTCCCTCTCAGTCGATCTCACCATCTCTTGGTCTCTCTCGCTCGATTTCTCCGACTGATCTCACTCCTCTCGGTCTCTTTCGCTTGCTCTCTCCGAGCTCTCCCTTTCTCAGTCGATCTCACCCTCTCTCATTCTCTTTCTCTCAGTCGATCTCAACCTCTCTCGGCCTCTCTCTGTCACTCTTTCTCTCTGCTCTCTCTCTCAGTCGATCTCACCCTTTCTCGGTCTCTCTCTACTCTCTCAGTTGATCTCTATCTGCTCTCTCTCTCTCAGTCGATCTGACTCTCTCTCGGTCTCTCTCTCAATCACTCTTTTTCTCTGCTCCCTGCTCTCTCTTTTAGTCGATCTCTTTCTTTGCTTTCTACTCTCTCTCTCAGTTGATCTCACCCTCTTTCGGTCTCTCTCTTAGTCACTCTTTCTCTCTGCTCTCTGATCTATCTCTCAATTGATCTCACCCTCTCTCGGTCTCTCTTTGATTTCTTGTAGTGCCACATCGCCAAATCGTCCCTTCCAAACCCCGCATGGCCGAATCATCAAACCATATCCACACCCAATCAAAACCAGAAAAAAGGGGAGATGGGGGAAGATATAGCTTACTGGCACCACCAAACCACCACAGGAGGAAGAAAAATCTCGCTGAGTGTTGTTGTTTGTCCAATACAGAACAAGAGCGAAAAGATAAGAAATTGAAAACGAGAGGAAAAAGATGATGCTTCTTTGCGGTGTTCTTAGCAGCGTTTAGGGCTTTCTCTCTTTACCTTTGTCGATGACTGATGAGAGGGAGTTGCTTATAAAGGATGCTTCTGTTTTATGACTGTTGGCTGGGTATTTTGATAATTTCTCACAAAGTGGAAAGTGGAAAAGACTTGGCTGTAGCATGGACATGGCTTTTGTCAAAAAGTATAACAAGTCCAAAAAGCTTGTGTATATTATATATTTTATATTAAAATTTAATAAACAGCGGGCCGGGCCAGGCCCCCTTTGGGCCTGATTAGTCAAGCCTAAGCTTAACCATCTAGATGCGGGCTTTTAAAAATAGAGCCCTATCATACCCTCGGGGTTTAGATGAAAAAAATAAGCCCTCGTTTTGAGGGCTTTTGTGGGTTGGGCCTGGCCGGGTCTCCTCTCTAAAGGGCCTGATTGACAGCCCTACTCCTATTAGATACAAACACGAAAGTTTTTTCCACCTTTGTTCTTGATACTAGTGCAAAAGCTCTATCTGGGCATATAGAGATGGTTAGTGATATCATTCGAACATTGCCTAGACTACTTTACTCTAAAATTGCAAAAGGTCATGAGTTCAAATCTCATAAATATATGTATTTTTTCACGTTTTACAAATCCAAAATAAACATATCAAAATTGAAAGAAATCTAGTCAAAATTGAGTCCAAACTTCTCTTCAATATATTATAATTAGATGTGATAAAATGATAAATCATATTGTGATTTTTGTATCTGATGTGAACTCCTCTGTGGGGCCCATTGTGGACCCCATCAAAGGATAAGACCGGGGTGATGGAAATCAACTAAAAAATCAGTTTTCAAGAAAAATTTGACTTTCTGTGTTTGGTAACTTTCTAAAATTAGAAAATCACCAATTAAATGGAACTTTCCAAAATTGTCAAGTTATCCATAAAATATTCAGATTTTTGTTAGAATCTTTCTAAAAACACAACTTAACTAAAAAAAACCAGATTTTAAAATTGGAAAGATCCTAAAAAGGTAATCTACCAATTAAAAATCAAATTTCTAAAGAAAGGAAGAAGCTATGAATGGAAACTTTCAAAAAATTCAGATTCTTTAAAAAAATCAAATTTTAATAGAATGGAATTTCTGGAAACTTTCAAAAAATTCAGATTCTTTAAAAAAATCAAATTTTAATAGACTGGAATTTCTGAAAAGAATAGATTTTAATGCAAAATCCAGAATTAAATTTCCATTAATTACATTAGGGGCTAGACATTCACGCCATGCATCCACTGCCTAAACTAGTATAATATTATAAATAGAAACCGGTTCCACAAGGCAATAAACAAAAAAAAAGGAAAAAGTTAGAAGGTAGCATTTTTTGTGGCACTTTTCTACAATGGTGCCAAAATACTTGTTCACTCAACCCAAGTGTAGGATTGTGAAGTAGTAATAAACTTAGTGAAAATGAGGTCGATCTACAGGAAGCAGGAAAAAGGCTAATTTGTACTTGTCCTAGAGAAAATTAAAAAAATCCTATAAAAATTCTATACAAACCAGCACTAAAAACCTGAAATATTACACACTTTATAATTGATTTAAAATAACCATAAGTAAAAACCTTATGCTAAATGCCTGATATAGAAGAATAAGTGCGACACCCACTCTAAAAGGAGTCAAAAAACCAATTAACCAATTGGAGATAAGAAAATTTTAGAAATAAAGAATTAAATTGCAATCCAAGGATTTGGATCTGTTGCTTTCCAAGCACAAAAAATATGTATGGCTTAGTCCAATCTCTTCCATAAGGATTAGCAAAGATGTGATTTCTAAATTGTTAAACTAAGAGATGTCACACTCATCTAGGCTCCAACATACGTATTTCACATCTAGAGGTTCCTAAGCATTCTATATATCTAGAGAAAATATAAAATCAAAGCAACTTCAACAACAAAAATAGAGGATTTTATAAAAAAAAATCATGTTAGGGGGCCCCCAAACAAAAAAACCCACCCTAGGTGTGGGTGCACCGGAGTATTCTTGGTTTTTTTTTTTTTGTGCATCTAATTGGGGAGCATCGAATTCACCTCTGGTGTAAAATATGAGCGACGAGTTTGATGCTCCGTTTTTGCATTGGATTTCTGCACTTGTGTCTTCTTGGATTTCTGTATTGCAACATGCAATAGGTGTCACAATCCGAGCCCAAGGAATCGGGGGTTAGTTTAAACCTAAACAGTGATACACGTACTCCATGTATATACACCTAGACCCGGTCTAAATGCACACGCACAAAGGAATTCCACATGTGCCAATACATGTACGTGAAAGTTGTAGGTATCATTGCATAACAAGAGACATACACTAAAACAAAAAATATATAGACAAAAGATTACATAAAGTTCAGAGTTATACAAAATGGGCCAAAATACAGAGTATAAAGAGCATGAATAAACCCAACATTCCACTGAGATCCCAAAATAAGGAAGACCTATATGCATGTATGACATGGTCGCACTCCGATGGAATGTTCACATCCACTCCTCTAGTTCTGATGGGACGACGGGGGTCTCCCTTGGAGTTTGGTTGACCGACGAAGGATCGGTTGAGGGATCTCAGCGTACAACACCAAGGACAACTCATGAATACAATGATTCAGCAAAGTATAAGCAACAACAAGTTAACGTATATTGTATCTAATATAATAAGTGATCACGAATAAATCATAGAGTTTCAATTTCGTATATAAGGCAGTCGTGCAATCAGATAAAACATGCTATCAGAATTACTGTATACATGATGTGAACATAACTAGGTGGCTACTTCATGTGCCATATGCTCCCAAGAAAGGGATCTTACATATATATTGAGAACACTATCGACCGGGTCAGGGTACGAATGGGTCTCGGGTTCCTGGGGTCCAGAAGGCCCAAGACATAAACTTACTGCAGTGGTGCCATACATACTACGCAAAATTCAACCACATCGAGTATCATAAAGCTGAGGTTGAGTAGTGCTTGACCATATGGAGTCAATCATATACAAGAACTTGAGTAAACCATGCATATCATATCAAACATATAGCACATATTCCAAACATAAGTTCAACTCATATGTACAAAGCTCAAGATATCATGCTGGACATATCAAACATAACGGAGACATAGTGAACATATCAAACAAATCAACTTTATTATAGCAAATGGGCATATTGAAGCTAGACAAACTATACAGAAAAGTGGAGGCCAATAAATGTAAATCAAGATGTCATGTAACTCATTCTTGCTCTAATCTAGAACATTTACTAGCCAATCCTAATCTAGTCATCCAGTGTTTTTAATCATACATGATGATGTAGTTTTAAGTTATCCGATACACAGCTGTCTTTTACAAGTGTTGCATAATATTCAGGAAAGTGCATTGAAGTCCCTTAAACCAACACCCATGGGGAGGTGCTTAACATTGAACGACACACATGAATGAGTCACAGCCCTCAAGACCATTCATGCGATTCTCGTATTCCATTGGGCAAGTTAAGATCACCAATATTCTAATGTGAAGGCCCTACCAAGTCCAATTCATACCCACCTTTTATCGGAGGCCTCTCGAAAGACTTCCTTACATAATTCACGAGCCACAGGGCCCGGGAATTTAGCCTAAAGGGTTCCTTGGCTGGTGTGAAAGGTAGGACGATAGAAATGAACACAGAGGTTCTCAATGTACAGACTTAATCTCATGAAGCAGAGCACCTCATGGCTGATCGGTCGGTTAGGAAGCCCGACCGGTCGAATTTTGGTTCTGGGAGTGTCCGATCGGTCGGCTCTGAAGCCCGATCGATCAGTCAGTTTGTTCTATTACAGAATGACTGAAGTAAAACCTACAGTGCACGATGAAAACCAAGCAAGAAACTTACATCACAAGGGCTGTAATTCACCACATACTTGTGAGATTGAAGGAAACTAACAACAATCACGGTGTACCAACATGAGTTCATACAAATCATGCTTATACTTGCCTCAAACGAGTTCTAATACACAAACGGTTGTCTTTGGGCTCAAATTCGACGTCCAAACACAATTCTAATTACCATGCAGGAGAGAAAAAGAGAGACAGTGAGCACATGCCATAGCTGACGAGAAGAAGAAGGACATTAAGAAAACCAAAAAACCCATGCTTACCTTAAATTCACTACAAGAGAAAGAAGTGAAGACGGAGTGCACAAAATTCCCCTTTTGCTTGACTAGATCAAGAAAAAGGAGAAAGGGGAGTTGAGCAATGAAGAAGGAAGAAGAAAATCGAAAGGAGAAGAAGAAGAACGTTAAGAGAAAGAGAGGGTCGGTGGAGATATATATATAAGGATAAGAATGAAACAAAATTGGAGAAAAGTCCAATGGTTTCTGAGAATTACAGTTCAAGTCGAATAAGGGTCGAACGGAAACAAACGAAGTTTATTGCATACGGGTTAGTTATGAAAGCTAACAAGCTCGACGAAAGACACGTGTTGACACCAAGATGATGCATAAATGATGACGTCTTACAAAATCTAAAATTATGAAAAAGGGCTCATGTCTGCCTAATATAGGTTATACTCAACTAAACTACCTATCCATGACCCGAAACAAAACAAAAACAAAGCCAACACACAATTAACAACTAATTCATCATTAATTAGTAGCTAAACCTGATTAAATTGGGTCGAAGTGTTACAATAGGGATGAAACCCTTTCCTTCATCTTCTCCTTCTTCAAGCAGACATGAGAGAGAGAGAGAGAGAGAGAGAGAGAGAGAGATTTCTTGTATTGATTTCTCTTTCCTTCCTTTAAATGGAGACATGGATTTCCATAGCATGACAAGAAAAAGACTTCAAGCACTATGCAAAAAAGACAATCTCAATCTTGTTTCAGATAACACCAATTTAAAGATGGCAGATGCTCTTTCTGCCCTTCTCAACCAAGCTCTTTTTCTTCTCAAAATTGGAATTTTCATAGATGAGGATAGAGTTTTTGAGACAAAAGTTTAAATTGTATAGGCACATGGAGAACAGAAAACCAGAAGCCCTTCTTGCTTGAAGGGTTACACTTGAGAATCGATTGTGCAAGTTGCAGAGTTAGATTTGGTTGATTCGAGAAAGTTAGATTCGTTTTGAAGCAAGATATTCCCTATGAGGAAATGGCCCATGGCAAGAGAAATGTAGGTAGAATTTTATATCAAATCAGACCTTAAGCTGATGAAAATGGTGCGAAGAGTGGAAAGAATGAAAGTGATGAGACTGTTGAGGAAGGATGGGAGATGCTAGGAAAACAAATCTAATTTCAAAAAAAAAAAAAAAGAAAGGAGCATTGAACTCACCGCTCGTGTTTTATACCAACGATGAGTTCGATACTCTCCAATTAAATGCAAAAAACACTAGAGTGGTCACACACAACCACTTCGGCGTGCGACTACTCAAGTGCACCCACACCTAAGGTGAGATCTTTTATTTGGGGCCCCACTACTATGAATTTTTTTTTTTGGTAAAATCCTCATAAAAATAAAAGAACAATTAAAGAAAATCATACCTTTATTAAACATATCCATCCATAGAATTTGGCAAAGAAAGTCAACATCACCTCCTTCATTAGATTACAATTGAGATTCTACCCCTCCATCATCTTCTTCTTCATTAAAAAAAATACAATTTAAGCTTCAAGAGGAGAGAGGAGGGCATGCATAAGAGAGAGGGAGAGAGAGAGAGAGAGTTTGCGGTGTGGAGATGGGGTGGGACTGAATGGGACGTCCCACCCCCTTCATCTCTTTTATAGTTTTTGCAATGCTTGGATTTTCTTTTGGGTTGATGATTCTTGGAAATTCCTTGGCTTGCACTCAAGTTGTGAAGATTTCTAGCAATTTTTGGAAAGAAATAAGGGATTTTTAATGAGCTTTCCTCTTTAAATTTCTTTGCAAGGAAGAATTTATAATTTGAATTTCTCAGAAATCTTCCTAGAAACTTCTCACATTGGGGCCCAAATCTGAAATTATTGTGCGAGAGGGAAAAAAATCAAAATTCTGCAACTTAGTGGGGCCCACAATGGGCGTGTGATGTGGTTGGTCCTCCTTACTTTCTTTCTTTTATTGGGTTTTAAATTCTTTCCAAATCTCTCTAAAATTCAAATTTCAAATTTGAATTCACAAATCTCAAAAGATAAGGTGGAATCTTCTAAAAAATTTGCAACACATGAAGTAAGGCCCCTTGACCACTCGGCCCACCCCATGGAGTGGGGGTCCCATGTGGAATTTCTTCTTGACTTCTATTTCTCCTTTTTCTTCTCCAAACAATCTCTTTGAATCCCTCTTAATGATGTTCCCAAAATCTTAATTTTTCCTATACAGAGAAGTAATTAAATTAAAAAATAATTATCTTATGTAGAAAAGAATAGTGAAATGCATGGGGCCAAATTCAATACTTATAAACTCGCATGAATTTACCATGTTGGTTGATTTTTCGTGTAGAATGCAATAGTGCAAAGAAATTACATAAGTTTACATGTGAATCTTGACATATAAGCGATGATAATAGGAAAATATAAAAGAATAATCTCACCAAAATCAACAATTTTTTGAATTTTGACCAATTTTTCAACAAAAGCGAAAATTGAAAGCTCATATATACGTTTTTATGAAATTCAATGAAATTAATGCAATTTACTCTAAGTAAGTTATAAATCTACATGAAATAATGAGAGAAATGTATACCTTTATGGACTTCTCATTCGATACCCCAAGACCCTATGAGTCTCAAAAACATGCTCTTTAGAAAACAGGCCAAAGGAAAGCTTTGGTCCTTCACAGGGGTCTTCAGTAGCCCAACACCAACAGCTTCGCAAGCCCCAAGACCATTAGAGCTCAAGATTGAGCTTTTTGAAAATTAGATCAAAGTAAGGTCTTGGGCCACAAAAGGGGTATTTCGGTCCACCGAGCTAAAGAGCTGTGTGACTGTGTCCACTGTGGATCACCAAGGGCCTATTCTTTGGAATTTCTAAAGCCTAAATTACCTTTAGAGGGTGACACAATTTGTGATATGACTGAATATTCCGGGCTTCCATTCTTTTAACTTTTAATTTTTTGAACTTGATTTGACTGTTATGGCTTTCCAGTAATAATGTTGCAGACACGTCCTGGAATTGACATGACTTCATGTACTGGTTACGGAATTACTGAGGAAGTGATAGAGTTAACTTTGCCCCTAACACAATTGAGCGTACAAATCTAAACCCAAACTTAGGGGGGCATTGGGGAACTCCAATCTAGTTAATAAGAGCTAATTTGATTAATATCTAAATAAAACTCTTAACTTTTAAGGTCCAATTATAAGCAGTGCATTTGAAAAAATTATTCAATAAGAATTCTTAGCTCTTGAGGTAAGTAGGGCCCACCTTTTGCAATTGAGGTAATGGAGGCCCACCTTCTAAAAATTGTAATGTAGAACCCCCACCCCCCACCCCCCAATTTGCATTACTTCAGCACTTTATGAGGTTTTTTTTTTATCCAAAAAAATAACTCTTGCATTGTCCACTCTATCTACTTTAGCTAAATAGAGCTCCAAAAAAAAAAAAGGCGCCCCTTAGCTTGTTCTTTTTTTTTTAAGCAAAAGCTTTAATTTGTAAATAAGTTCTTTAAACAGAAAATTAATTAGAGGTTTACTAAATGCCCTAACATATAAATAAGCTTTAAATCATACAATAAAAGCTTATTTTTTTAGAGTTATCAAACAAGACCTTAGTTTGACTCATGCAGGCCAAGTAATGTGAGCTCAAGTTCTACCTGGGTGTTAGTGTAAAGGAATTTGAGAATTTTAAAAATGTTTGTTGCTGTACACTAGATTTGGAACTCCGTGTTTTGCCAATGACAATAAGTTAAAAAAAATCTAGCTTTCTAAATTATAGAAATTTTAAATTTCATCTTCCAAAATTCATGGGTAATTAGTATTTACGAAACAAGCTAAAGAACAACAATTGAAAAAATCAAGTTAAAAATCCCTATAGCATGATGTTGAATGCTAGAACCATCATTCCCTTCGAAGCACAACAATACGAGAGGTACTTTTTTTTTTTTTTTTTTTTTTTTTGTCTTTTCTCCTATTGGAACTGAATGCACCCCTCCCCCCCCCCCCCCCCCCCCCCCCCCAACACTTCACATGGCTGCTTCCCTACTTTGTTAAGGGTCAGTTTGGTTGGGCTTGGTAAGAGCCCTTTTTGAGCTTTTGATTTTTCAAAGCCCAAAAGTATCACAAAGTTAGTTTGGTTAGAAGACTTTTGAAAGGGCTTTTAAAAAGCAAAGGTTGAAATATTACTTTAGACTGAAGCCAAGAATGGGCCATTTCACGTTACAAGAGTGCTCTCTTTTGCGGGAAGCTGAATGGGGTTTGACGGTAATATGGTGGGAACTGATCATCTCTCCCGCAAAAAAAAAATTTTTTTATTCCATTTTTTCTTATTTTCCCCCTCCCTTCCCCTCACTTCCTGCTACAAATCTTTCTCCCTTCTCCTTTATAAATCCAGCCAATTTCAATTTCTTTTTGCCTTTATTTGATTGTATGGGTTCTCCAAAAGCGAGACGATAAGCGACATTTCAATAGGGTGTTGATAGCAATGGCTACATTATTTATGGAGCTAATAAAGCCACTGCTACTTGATGAAATACCTAATTTTATTTACAAAAATCGTAAATATTAGCCATGGTTTAAGGTAATGAGCAAATTTTTTTTATTGTAAGTTGCTATAAAAACTTCTTTGATTGATCTCTATTGATTTTCTATGTTTTAATATTTGAATAATTATGCGGGTACAATGATGGCACACATAATAGTGCTGTAATTCCTCAAAATAAACAAATTCCATATCGATCTGGTAGAAAGGGAGAATGCACTCAAAATAAACAAATTCCATATTGATCTGATAGAAAGGGAGAATGCACTCAAAATGTTATGGTTACATGTGACTTTGACATACGATTTACATTTATATGTGTTGGTTGGAAAGGCATGGCTAATGACTCATGGATTATGGCAGATGCCGTGTATAATGCAAAGTGGAACTTTCCTTATACTCCATCAGGTGAATGTCATATTGAAACTCATTCATTTTCTTTTTTCATGACACGGATGATTTTTTTTTAATTTTTTAAACATTTAAATATTCTTTTTTATATAACAGGTAAATACTACGTAGTTGACGCGGGATACCCTAATGCTTGGGGCTTCCTTGGGCCTTACATTAATCCGCGTTATTACCTTCAAGATTTCCATCGAGGTACTAGACTTAGAGATAAAGAGGAGTTGTTTAACTTCTATCATTCTTCGCTTAGGAATGTTGCTTCGGAGTGTTGAAGGCATAATTCCCAATCTTGAAGGAAATGACTTCTTACCTATTTTCAACACATATGTATATAATTGTCACAGCAATAGCAGTACACAACTTCATTTGTTAAGAAGCTATAATGGACACATTATTTAATCAATATAATAATGAGAGTGCAACTGGAGATGATACGAATGATAATGAAGAGCCTCATTCTATGCCATTTAATGATGGGGCCAATGACAAGGATATGCTGCATAGTGATCAAGGGCAACATATGTGGGAAGTGAGGGATGCCATTGCTGATGCGATATTTATCGCACATTCTTAAGATAATAGAGTTGGCTATTTACAGTTGAATAAATATATTTATTTGTTGGAGATTGTTGCCTTTGACCACCATATGTATTCAATTTCTCCATTATAGAAGTCATAGTTATAGTATTTATGGAAAATATGTAGATATTTTTTTTTCAATGAATTCAAAGTAATATGTAGTTATAGTTATGTGTGGGACCGTTTCATTTTCAGATATTGTTTTTGCATATTGAGTAATTATTTTATAGAAATGTGTATAATTTTTGTTAGTCATTATATGCTTAAGTTGGTTTTTATATGTCTAACCATACAAATCTACATGCTTTTGATATTAAAAAATAAGCGTAGAAGTTAAGCTAACCAAACACTATCATGTTAAAAAGTAAGTGTAGAAGTAATTTCGTAAAAGCACTTGTATATTTTAACAAGTTGAACCAAACAGGGCCTAAGGTATTGTGGGGGATGTGGAAAGATGCTTTTACTTTCTAGTCATTTGTAGTCTCCCTTCACATTGCAAGGATATTTATATAATTCTGGTGCTAGCTTAACTTAAGTCCTAAGTTAAGTAAATCCAAACCCAAACACTTTTTTAGAAAAAAAATTGCAGCTATAAAACTTTATTTCACTTTGCTGTTATTTTATTTCAAAGCAAACAAACAAGCTCAATTCAGTAAATCCAAGTCCAAGCTTAGTCCAACTGCAAACTAGCTCAAATTGAGTTCCATTTTCATGTGAGCTCAATTACAACCCAAAGAGCCATTCCTTTTTTTTTGTTTGGGGGAGGGGGGGAGTTGTTTAATTCTTTCGTTTTGAATTTCACTGACCTCGGTTTTTGTACCTACGAGTTTGGGATTCCATGTTTGCCTATTGAGATTTAAAAGAATTAAACCAGCTCTATTAATTATATATATTTTTTCAAATTTCATCCTCTAAAATGAAAGGATGTTGAAGCATTACTAAACAAGCTTGAAAACAACATTAGGGATAATGGTAAGAGTTTAGACACCCTCAACCGGAATTCTCCAGTATCCTACCAACAAACAAACAAACAAACAATAAAGCAGCTTTAATATTTATTATCAATTCCATACCTGAATTATACATAGAGCAAAATGCCAAGCTACAAAACTTTCTAGAAAGATTGGTGATCGAACTGAACTTTCCGGAACAAATTAGCTAAGTGCCAAACATGGAAAGAGAAGACAGAGATCTGTCGTGTGCATAATGCATATGAAATTTATGAAATGCGATTTCGTCTCCATCTATTCTAGTCTCCAATCTAAATGTCTGGTTCACAAAAGGTAAAGATATAAGACAACATTATAATATTAAATAAAAACGTACCATGCTGTCCACAGGAGAGAGGCCCCCTTCTCATTTGTCCACGTATACCTCTAGAATCTTACTTAAGACTTGCGAATGGAAAACAAGAAAATTTTCAAATAAGACACATGGTTTTATATTACTCTATACAAAGACATATATTTTAACATTTCAAATCAGTCTCAAAATTTTTTAAAAATTATCAATTAAAGACATCAATCCATTTTACCTATTTTCCAATGACATTTTCCCTCAATTCTTTTAAACTATCAGTATTACTCTTCATTTAAATAAAATTTTCTTTCATTTCTTCTACATTCTCCTTCTTAATTTCTTCATTGGAATCTCCACTGTGATAAAAGACAACTAATGTTTTACGACAATTGACTGCATATAATGATTGCTACAATCATATCATTATTCTAAATAAAAAATAATTAGAGTATTTAAAGAAAATTAAGGAAAAAATCATTAAAAAAACTTTTTAATGGCCGAATGTCTTTAATTAAAAATTTATCCAAAAATTTAGAGAAATTGATTTGAAAAGTTTTAAAGCGTAAATTTTTCTTTAAAATAAATTAAAAAAAACTTAATGCCTTGCTTGGAAATTTCCCAAAAACAAATCACTATTTATTGTCAACTCAATCCACTCATACCACTCTCATTTCTCCAACAGTTGGCCTCTCCCTCACCATCTGTCACTCCTGACTCCTCTTCCTCTCTCTACCCTCTGCCAACATCTCTTAACATCCATGTCTCAAGCAATCTCTCTCGGTCCCTTTCTCTGCAACTGCAAAACCCTAAAACCCCCCAAAACCATTACTTCCTCCTCTCCCCCTCCCCACTTCGCTCCAACCCGAAAACCCTTCTTCTCCTTTCCCAATCCCCTCTCCTCCACCGCTCGAATCTCATCTCGAAGCCCCAATCCCTTCAAAGCAAAGAGCTCAGCCGCAGACGACGAATGGGGCCCAGACCCCAAACCCGAAGAGGAGCAAAAGGGGGCATCAGGATCCTCAGCAGCCACGGCAATTGCGGAAGCCGAGAGAGACCCAGAACTGAAACCAGATGCCTTGTACCAGACCGAGATTGAGAGCTTGAAAAAGGCGTTGATGGATTCGCTGTACGGGACGGACCGGGGCCTGAAGGCGACCAGCGAGACGCGGGCGGAGATATTGGAGCTCATTGCGCAGCTGGAGGCGAAGAATCCGACGCCGGCGCCGACGGAGGCTCTGGCGCTTTTGAATGGGAAGTGGATTCTTGTCTACACGTCGTTTGCGGACCTGTTTCCGCTGATGGCGAGAAGCCTGCCTGTGGTGAAGGTGGATGAGATTTCGCAGACGATTGATTCTGAGAGCTTTGCGGTGCAGAATTCGGTGCTGTTCAGCGGGCCTTTGGCTTCTGCTTCTGTTACTACTAAAGCCAAGTTTGAAGTCAGGAGTCCTAAGCGTGTGCAGGTATGGTGAATCTTCACCTCTGCTTGTTCTATACTAAGTGCTTTTGTGTGGATATGTAGTCATTCAGGGCTGTCTGTTTCTTGCAATTGAATAAGTTCTCCACACTCCTCCCAATAAGTCTCACTGCACGAGGCCAAAGTTGGGATCTCCACAAACTTGTGCAGAACGTTTGAGTCTACACATGATCAATCTCTCGAAGAGTTCAAAATAAGAAGCTTTAAGTTACCTTCGTAACATATATGAAAGAACCCTTTTCATAAGGAAGAACCCCCTTGTCGCACCCTTAACATTCTCTTGTTCATGTCTTTGGCTTTTGTGACCCCAAATGCAGAAATCTACCCACTCCTGCAGGTTCTGTTTCCAATCTTTCCCACAAGCAACTTGTGAGCCCCCATGATTTTTAAGATTCCAAAGTGATTTTCTGTGCCTCTCTAGAATGCCAACTGGCCCCATATGTGCCACATCAAATTAATATCCCGCAGTCACCCCAGAGCTAACACCATGACTCATTAATCATACTTACCACCCGCACTCTCTGACTCTAACAAAGTCTGAAGTCTGCTTGGTGCTAAACGATCCATCATGTTGAATGAGTATACTAAAGACGCACTAGGCACCTCGAGGTCCATTACGGCCACCACCCATCTTGAGAGTTGCACACTTGTACGTTTTACTTTACACCATTCCACCTAGTCATCCACCTCTAGGTAGCAATCCATCCCTTGGACCGAGTACTAATGCCTTTCTGAGCACACTTATTCGCCTAGTGGAGAAAACCAATAGAAATTCTTGACCTGACTGGCCGACCCAACAGGGGAGTTGTCTTCATCCTATGGTCCTGCCCAGTTCCGTCTTATCTCATTACAGAGGACTCAATGAATTTCTGCACATCCATAGTATAGAAGGCCACAATTGACTATTTTAGAATCTTCGAGCATTCTCTACAACATTCCCACCCTATTCTAGTCTTTTTTAGAGGCCTGACTCTACAGCTGTGGAGGTTCTTCATGGCAATGCCAAAGCCGTTATGGAACTTCTTCTTTATCTTGAAAATCTAGACGCAGATGTAAGAAGATGCCGTTTGCGCACTTTACTTGCCGAGTATGTTACTTGTTGATGCATGTTGTGCCTGGCCACAACACCTCATAGCCAATCTGTCATCTCAGCTGCCATGCAATTCTGCCTCAGTAATCATGCCTTGAGCATGCATCCCTCACAAATTGTTGGCCAATCAGTTATACCTTATTAACATGCCTTAAGCATGTCTCTCCTTGCCAAGCAGTTGTGCCTTGTTATCAAAGCACGCCTCCCCTCACAAATCTTTTGCCATACCTAATCATTGGATGCATGACAACATTTTTGAGATTGAGAACCCATGAACTCCTTGTTAAAGTCATTTGTCTCACCCCGCAGCGCCACATAGTGTGTGCCTCTGCACTGCTCATTGCCCCTCATAGCCCACCACATCTGGGCCAAATGTGATCCAACAGTTGACATAAAATAACAGGAATGCAGTCAGTTCAGGCTAACGTATTAGAGTCCAAATTCATGTTCCAACAGATTTAAGACACGAAAGATGATAACAGTGACTTGCTGTACCCCAGTGCAATTGATATCACCAACTTCAGAGAATCCATCAATTATTGTTGCATGGTGAAGCAGTAAACCACAGCAGTTCCTTGATAGCTTTGGTTAATTGTCTAATGACAATGCAAGTTCTAGTGCATTAACTCACAGTGGTTGGGAGATTGTTTTATTGGAAATCCAAACAATTACAATGCATGAATCTCCCAAACAGTTCAAAATGCATCTACTGCTGCCTTGGGATTATGAGAAATGGGTCTCAATCTGGGGCCAGCCCTGTTACAAAATTCATAGGTCAACCCAACAACCTAAATAGATCTTTGTATTTGACTGATCAAAATGATGGATGATGGCCTTCAATCAAAGTGGCACAAATGAAAGTCAATATAAGTTTCTGCATACCTGAATAGTTGGAATTATGCAATTGAATTAGTTCCTCTTCATTGGATTGCCCTTGAATCTCCTGGATAGAAGTAGGAAACTAGCAGCTTCACAGTGTGGATGCTTTGCATGATGAGTCTTCCACAGTGAAATGCTTTCATACCTCGTGTGTTAAGGTTGCAAAAGAATCGTTCTTTACCCTGTGTATGAGTCTACTTTCCTCTGAGATGGCTGAAAATGCTTTAACTCCTAAGAATTGAAATTATTGAAAATTTTGATCTGAACAATGAAATTTCATTCTTTCTTGGAAGCCATTTTAATGCTGTGCACAAACATTCCCTTACCATGGGACTGACGAGAAGTGAGGCCAAGGCTCAGGTGCTGGATCAGGTGGGATACGTAAATCTTCCCTCTTGAAAACTTGATTAGTCCTAGTGAGTATTATCAAGATAGCAGTCAAATTTTACTATGCTCACAGAGTCATTGTTGTCGTCATCATCCTCAAAGTCTTGTCCCCAACTATGTTTGGATTGGCTGCAAGAATTTTGTTTCTCCATTCCAATCTACCTGAGACTAGTCCTTGGATAGGTTGCACTTCCATCTGTGTCCTTTTCGGCCTACCCCTTCTCGTCGGTGGGCTGTCGAGCTGCATAGAAAGACCCTATTCTCACAAAATATTCAATGTATGTATAAAGAGAGGTGAAACATTATTCATGAAATAAGATAGGGTTTGTGAGCAATAATATCAACAACAAAAAACATGTAAATCCTACTCTTTGCTCGTGTATATGTTTTGCTTTGCAGATCAAGTTTGAGGAAGGTGTCATAGGCACACCCCAGCTAACAGACTCCATTGTCATTCCTGAAAACATCGAATTCCTTGGCCAAAAGATTGACCTCTCTCCCTTCAAAGGTGTAATCTCATCGGTTCAAGATACCGCATCCTCCGTCGCAAGGACCATCTCCAGCCAACCCCCTCTGAAGTTCCCCATCACCAACACCAATGCACAATCATGGTTGCTGACCACTTACCTCGATGAGGAGCTGAGAATCTCCAGAGGAGATGGGGGCAGCGTCTTCGTGCTCATCAAGGAAGGCAGTTCTCTCTTGACATCCTAATTACACTGCCCCATCACCTTCAGTCTATATATGTTATCAACTTATCAAGCATTAATAGCTTAGAAATAATGGATTTTGGAATTGCACTTGAGAGATATAATCTCTATCACCAACCAGTTCCAGCAGTGATGTCTTCTGTTTTGTTACAACTGTATAAAGCTATCAATAAGTATTGGTGTCTAATAAATACCTGAAATTCTCTAGATATTTATACAGTTACTTATTAGCACTACAGAGGTATGCTGTTTTACTCTCCATGTGGTGCAGGTACCATTACTACTGCAAAGGTACTGGAATTTAAATTCATGTCTGTAATGGGTGCATGAGAACAAACAATATAGAACCTTTTGAGTCTAAAGTTTAAAATTTTGCCCCAGTTGACACAGTTGATTACTTGATTCACCTTCAGGTTTTTCCCCACTTTCGCTTGAGAGAGTTTTTAACTCTGCAATACCCAATGATATTATTCATCCAAATATAAGCCAATGGACCTGAAATACAAACTTTTGCCAGCTACAACTACTTAATTTGATTAAAAACAATTTTAGTATGATGTGGGTCATTAGAGATGATCATTCATTATGTTTTTAAGCATCTTATTTGCATTTACGGTTCTTCTTAGTTCCACAGGTTCTGAGTGCGACTTGGTTCTACTTGGCCGAGTCATCTAGAATGAAAAATTGTATGTGTAGAAATATAATATTCTTTGACATGGGTTTTCTACCATTAAACGTGAGTACTGATAGAGGGAAACATGTTTCCTATTGGAATACCTACTCTTGGAGTCCGAATCCTCTCGAGGAAACACCCCACGCTGATCGGCGCCCCACATCAGCATGGGCAGCCTGCCATGCATGCATGTGGCAGGCTGCCCCAGCTGACGTGGAGGGACCTGATAGGTCTCCCCATGGTCAGTGTGGGTTGTTTCCTCATATGATCTCAATTCCTACTCTTGTTTCCTGTTGTTGCTTTTCTAAGTTCAAATACTTTCTATAGTATTTGGAAATCTTTTGATATTATGGAATCCACATCATACACATTACAACCAAATGAAATATGAAATTACAAATATTTGGGCCTGTTGGTTTGCATCTGAATATATAGGATTTCATGCCATGAGTAGTTATTTATATTGTATATATTCCAATTCTCCACCCAAGCACCCTTAATATAAGCACTATCCGTGAGCACTCTCCTTGTAGCATATGAGACCCCTTATGATAAATTTAACCCTCTCACACTCACTATCCACCCATAAATTGGCAACAGCCCAAATTTGACAGTCATCTAACTATTACTCGCGATTAGATTAAAATTAAATAAAATAATATCTGCTAAAGCCATTGAACTTTAGGAGCCATAGAAAAGGGGATAGGAAACTTGGGTTGCTGTTTTGTATACCTCTAGGTCTGATCTTTGATCCCCCATATACCCCATGATTAGCATGGCCTCATGCTGCCCCACATTGTGGGGCTTATGAAAGGTGCTAATGGATGGTGCTCGTGTGTGTGTGTTGTTTGTGTAATATTTGAACCCATACCTGTTTAATAGAAAGAAAATATTTTTCTGTATACGTTGTGCAACATTAGTCCACAATTTATAAGTTTTAGTGTCATAGCCACGTATGCACTACCTTAGTGTTGTCAATTCCATGTCTAATCTAAGACCTTGCCTCTAGAAGCGCCAGAAGGGAAGATCATGTTCAGAGTCTAGATGATCAAATTTTGGAAAGCCCGAGCTTCACCTGATGTATTCTAATTTGAGCCAACATGTACAGGTAAAAAGCCCCGGATTAACCAAGAAGAGGTTTCTAAAACCCTCAATTTAAATAACTAAATTAATAGGAATAAATGGATTAACTGAGCAAGGCAGGTGCTTAATTCTGTATTCTTGCGACGAGCTCGGATGGGGTTTCAACTAGTTGTCAATACTTAGAAAAGCTCACCATACGTACGGATCGGCGAGAACAATTTTGGGCCATTTTTAAACTAGGGCGAGCTTGCGGCTGTCCGTGAGGTCCACCGTGGAACAATTTATCATTTTTTACTGTCTAGTCAAACTAGTCATTAGAGTTTACCGTTAACCGTAAGTCTATTATTACTATTCTAATTGTGGGCTAGCTGTTGTGAGATATATGTACTTGATCTGATTTCAAAGTTTGCAAGCAATATGATGTCGATAGCCTTCTTTTATCACAAACCCAACCACAATCAAACTTTTTTTAGAGACGTCAAAATCTCCACGCACTTTCATTGGATTTGATTGTCAGATTAAAAAAAAAGGGGGGGCATTCAAAGCTCAAAAGAGAGTAATTAATGGAACTAGGATCTAGAGCCTTGAAGGTCAATTGCTTCCCATAGGCAAAGAGACCTCTTTACACACATTCCATTGACTCGTTGTTATAACATTACCCATTCAAGGCTCATTAGAGAATCTCTAGTGGAAGATCCTATTTCTAGGGATTGGACTAATGCGTTAGACTCAAAAGCTCCTTCCTTAATTTGTGCACAATTGAAGCATCTTCAACAAGCTAAGCAAGGAGTCAAGGAGTGGAGTTCAAGTTCAAGCAAAAAAGAACATGATCAAGTTAAATTCATCTATAAGAGGTAAGCGCCCTTTTTCTATTTTAATTTCATATAATTGTAAAGTAGATTAGATTTTTGTGATCGAATCACTATAAAAAAAAAAAAAAGGTGTCAGGGGTAGTAGACCTTAGTGATCGAACCATTGTATCAAAAAATTAAGTATAAGGTAGCGTTTGGTTCGCTGTAATGAAGGCCGGAATGGAATGGCCATTCCATTGGAATGACCATTCCCACGTTTGGTTCGTGAAAAAACGGCGGAATGACCATTACTTCAGGAATCACCATTCCTTTATACAAGGAAATCACCATTCCACCGGGGGGGCGGAGGAATGGCCATTCCATTCCTTTCCCAATTTTATTTTTGACGAATTTTATTTTAAAAAGCTAAATTTATTAATTTTTTAATATTTTAATAAAATATAAATAAATATTATTATATAAATCATAAAATAAACATAGTTGAAATTAAATTTAAAATATCGAAATTTTAAGAATAAAATTATATACAATGTTTGGTCACATAAAAAAATTAAATTTTATTTTAAAAAGCTAAATTTATTAATTTTTTAATATTTTAATAAAATATAAATAATATTATTATATAAATCATAAAATAAACATAGTTGAAATTAAATTTAAAATATCAAAATTTTAAGAATAAAATTAAATACAATGTTTGGTCACATAAAAAAATTAAATTTTATTTTAAAAAGCTAAATTTATTAATTTTTTAATATTTTAATAAAATATAAATAAATATTATTATATAAATCATAAAATAAACATAGTTGAAATTAAATTTAAAATATCAAAATTTTAAGAATAAAATTAAATACAATGTTTGGTCACATAAAAAAATTAAATTTTATTTTAAAAAGCTAAATTTATTAATTTTTTAATATTTTAATAAAATATAAATTTTATATAAATTTTATATTTGGTCAGTTTAATATAAATTTTATTCCATTCCTGGTGTCATTCCATCATACCAAACACAGGAATCGGAATGAGAGTCCTATTACTGGAATGATTCCTCTGTCTAACCAAACGTTGGAATAAGAATTACCATTCCTGCCTCATTCCATTCCAGGCTCATTCCAGCCTCCATTCCATTCCTCCCAGCAATCATTCTAGCGAACCAAACGCTACCTAAAGGTTTTTTGGGTGAACCTTTTGAAACCCTCTAATTGTGAAAGCCAATTGATAATCCGGGTGTGATTTCCTTAGGAATGAATGTTGGTTAAAGATGGAACCACTATAAATCATTGTATACCTCTACCTCTTTTATACTTTATTGTGTCATACCAATGCTATGGGTTACATGTGCTAGATAGACATATTTCTATTCGTTGGCATACATCTCAAAAGTGCTAAAATAGTTTAAATTGATTGGCACATCACTGGGTGTTTAGCACAAACAATCTCTTATAGCAATACTACTGATCACTTGAATGCCCTGTTTTTTTATAGCAGTACTTTGTTATGCAATTAAGTAAACTTGTGATTGTGCTTAATTAGACTAAAGTACTTAATTAAGTTAAAATTTTTAATTAGGCCTATTTATTTCCCTCTAGGACTTACATTGGTCCAACTTGCATTTTCAGTAATTTGTCCCCAACCTGTTGGAGGCTCTAGGAACATGGTGTGTCTGTGCATATGCACCTTCTGCATTAGACAATTATCCTCAATAAATATACCAACAAGCACCAATTATTGAGACATTTTCTACATATATAATATAAACGCATCATTTTCATTTATTATTAATTTTACCATCAGCAGAGATGTGGAAATTTTTACATGAAAATTAGGCCATTCTACGCCATTGATTTTTTTAAAATATATGTAAAATTTTTTTATAAAACAATCATACACTTGTGTAATTTTTTCACATGAATAATGATTACACTTGTAAAATACCGACAAAGAGGAAAAAAATAAATCTAAAAAAAGAAGAAAATTTTCGAAAATAAATGTAAAAAAGAGGCTATGCTAAGATTGATGAGTTATTAACTATTGTCAATGGGTGATTATGTATGCTAAACATGCATTGAGATTTGACACTTTTGGTCTCATACAATTGAGCTTTGCTGAAGTCACAAACTCTCTCTCTCTCTCTCTCTCAAGTATTGACTGCCTTAGCGAGTTTAGAGGTGTATGGTGACGATTTCAGAGGTGTATGGTGTCCCTAATTAGCTGAGCAACAACTTCAGAGGTGTATGGTGACGACTTTTGAGGTGTATGGTATCCCTAATTAGCTGAGCAATAACAGAAAAAATTGTTGAGCTATCTCAATTATCTTAATAACATTTTCAATTGTACATTAGAAAAAAAAAGGATAAGAAAATAACAACACATGATAAATAATTATATTTAGCTAACTCATATTTACTAATGAAAAATAATCTAATCTGCCCAAACTCACAGCAAAGTGCAATTTAACTCTTCCAAAGTTTGAAATACCAAAACTTTGAAACATATACGAAAATCGAATTGCAGTTCACATTGTAAAATTATTCCATCGCCCATCGCCCATAACTAGATTAGAGGCCAAATGTATGATATAATGTATTTAGTAAGGTGGGCCCACCTTTTATGAGTCCAACCATCCAAAATCACATTTACTTTATGAATTTACCCTCATCGCATTGTTGCAACCTTTTCTCTAGTTAAAATCGTAGTTTCAAAAATATGCTAAAAAAATTACCCCTTGGACAAGCTCTTATTTTTCTGCCATAACATATGTTTACTCCGAAATAAGATCGCCTTTCTTGAAACTTTAGCAAACAAATAAAGGTGTCAATTGATGAGTCGATTTGACATAGAATTAGTTACAATAGATGTTTGGGTGCTACAAATTATTTGACAAAATTTATGTAACTCTCTAATTTAATCAGCTTCTGCCCCTTTTTAAAATATAACCTTTTCAAACTGATATGAATGTCAACGACAATCGCCTTTTAGTTTTTTTTCCTCTTGATAAGTTTTCCCACATAATGAAATGTAATTTAGAGCTTAAAATAATAGCCATATAAATATATATTTATTAGAGACTTATCTTATTGGCTCTTAATGAGAAAAAAAAATTACCAGTTCATAATTGATACTGCGTTAATGTTTTTGGCAAAAAGTCTCAAATACATACATAACAATGGATACTTACACATGTGAGGTAATAAAAACTTACATATGCAAATGAGAGGAAATACTAAGTTTGAACCCATAACCTCCCAATGAAAATATACACTCCTTGCATTACTTAATAATATGAATATATTAATTGAAGTGCTGGATTTTCAAAGAATTCAATAAGTTAGGGGTCGAGAGTTCAAATCCTTCTAGACGAATGTAAATCATTTATTTTTTAAATTATAAATACATATAAAATAAAAAAAATTAATATTAAACAAAACATGTAGCCGTTATGGTATACGTTTGATTTCTGTAGTAAATTGAAAGTAAAGTCCCGGGTTGGGTAGGGTATATGGTGAGACAGGTGTGAGCGTTCAGCTTTAGCTCATCAATATCAAACCTGATAATCGTTGAGATAGATATGAAAAACATAATTGAATTAAAAAACAAAAGCTGCTTGGCTATAATATTTAATGAAGTCGTTGTCCCCATAACATTTGCTTTTAGTCATATGTTTTCATGTGATGAATATGAAGATGACGGTGGGCCTACTTCCAAAAAATAGAAGAATAAAAAAATTATTGAAGGTGAGCCTTCTTGCAATTGGAGCAAAAAGGGCCGTAGTATGGTGCAGAAGGCAAATGGGTGGGGCCCCCTTTTAAAAATCCAAACCGTTTATCAGCTGTTAACATTCTCTTTATTGGTTGTGCCAAGAAATTAAAAGGCAAAAACTAGTAGGCGACCCATTAGATTGACCACTGAATTTTAGACCTCACCTTACTCCTCTTGCAGTAAGAGAGAAAAGCGGAGAAAGTTGAATAACATGCTCAGGATTAAATTAATCCAAGTGGTTTCCATTAATAATCTATATCTCCAATCACAAAATTGGGTAATAGTGTTGATAAATGGTTTGGATTTTTAAAGGTGGACCCTCTCCAACCATGTGCTTAATTCAAGCACTGCACTAACATCACAACCTCTTACCACAGTGGTAAGAGGTGATGTCACTTTTTTCTATATGCGGGCTCTCTTTCTATTTTTGTGGGCCTTTTTTTTTTTTACGTGCGGGTTAATTTTCCACTTGAATATATTTTCTTTTCTCGTGTATAGGCTCTATTTTAAGTCATAATATGTTGGGCTGCGTAAAAAAAATTCACACAGTGCACCCTACTACAATGCAGCATAGCTTTGCCACGAGTAAAATTTGATTGGATGAAGATTAAAGGCACAATAGTTTTCAAATTTTCATTGATTTGAATTTTAGATACAGGCTCCATTTTCCGAAGAGTATCCAAAGTCATTATGGATTGTGAGTAATTGCTGCTCATGATTGGTGGTAAAATTTTCAAACTTGAATGTGAGGCCCACCTAGATGCATCTGAGTTAGGAACCACCTAAAGTTCTATTTAATGGTTAGAGGTGGCCCCACAAAGATACAAGCTGATAAAATCACAACCATCTCATCAATGAATAGACCTTCCAATATCCTACAACAGTAGGAATAGGGATATGTATGCACCCACGTGGGCCCACTAACAATATGGGATGATTGAGAGCCAAATATTACTTCTACAGATCATCCACTGCATAAGAAATATTCACTTCTTCCATTTCACCAACCATCCTTACTCATAACAGAAAACAATGAGTTAATTATGTCATTAGCTTACACTGCACTACATCAACGGTCCAGATCACTTCAATACAACATACCCCGATATTAAGGTAGATAAATCAGCAAACTACAACTACTGTGACATCATGATCATAGAATTGGGATCATCTCTGACTCTACAGTGGACCCACCTATTAAAATCCAGATAAAATAAAGAAATAAGTAAATGCCATCTGTTGACCCCAATTGGATTATATCCAAGTGTAGCAAAAATTTAATAGGGCCCCGACACGAGGGGTGCATTTAATCTGATGCCTTTAAATCTTTCGTAAGGCGGGCACACGGTGGGCCGTACCGAATGTCTGGTTTTTCAAACTCCGAAAACGCATACGTAATCACAACATTCCCATACCAGGATGAGTGCTCCCGCTGTCTACCGAAACTAATTTCATAGAAAGACGGTTAGTAAGCAGTAGAAACCCTAATTTTTTTTTATTCCATATGAGGAAAGACTCGGGATCGCAAAGGATCGGCTGCTCGGTTCTCGTACGGGAGAAACTCGTGAGATTCATCAGTGGAGCCCGCTTAATAAAATACGGGTTTGAAAGATAACCCGCGAGTCCCACCCATTAAGAAAACAATAATGTCCCTATCTCATTGAGCAGGTAAATTTTTTGCTTAAACAAAGAAATTGGGCCTACTATCAAATTGATAATTGATTAGAATATATGTCTACCATCAAAATTTTAATGTATAGAAACTTACAACAAATTTGAGAGATTCACAATGAACCCCTAATGAAATCAGTGTTGAAATATAGGCCTAATGATTTTCACCAATTAAAAACATAGATTAAAATGTGAACCGGCTTGGATTTAAGCCCGCATCAATTGATTATCGAAGAACTATTAAGAAGCCTCCTTATTAGAGCCTAATTATTAAAACTCTCAAATAGCCAAAATAGACTTTTATTTCTAAAAAAATTGGCCGACTCTATTTATAAAAACATAGGAATAACATTTTATAAAACATCGTATTTTCAATCGGATTTGTGAGAAGACAGAATATTAACTTTCACTTAAGATCCTCTTAGTTACTGTATAATAGGGCCCACTTGATGGATATAGTAATAGAAAGTAGCTCCCATCCTTAATTGTCTTATTTTTTAAAAAACACTAACTTTTACTAGAATAAAATTTGGGGTCAACCACTTTGTGGACTGCTTTTATGTTTTGTGAAGTCATATTATTACATCCCCATAGGCAAGTGAGGTTCTTTTGATTTCGAGCGATTGAGATTTTCAAATAGAAAACGGACACACACAGCCTGGCGAAGTTCTCGCGAGTTAGATCCTTACAAAATCCGGACTCCGTTTTTGGGAGGGAGAGGGAGAGAGAGAGAGAGAGAGAGAGAGAGAGAGAGAGAGAGAGAGAAGCTTTAATAGTTTCCCTGTTCTTCACTGTCTGTGCTTTCCCTCCACTTGTGTTTTTCGCTTTCTCTTTTCTTCTTATAAGAGGAAACAGAGAGAACGCTGCAGCTTCACCTGCACTTTTCAATTGCTCTTCGATCTCGTTCCTCCATCTGCTCTGCTGCTGGTGAGAGCTTCTTCCGCATTTTCTTCTACAGAATCCTCTCTTGTTTTTGTGTTCTTCCGATCGATGCTTGGCTTCTGGTTTTAAAATGTGCGCTTCCGTTGTTTGAATGCTGTGGATGTCGATTTCTTCTGTTCTTTCTCAAATCTCAGCGGCATTGGCTTCCTAGTCGTGATTTCTCACTAGATCTTGGAGTTCTGTTATGTGATTGGCGTTTTTTTTTTTTTTGAAATTTTAGCGGCATTGTGGTTGCTATTTGTGTTTCTGCTCTAGATCTTGGAGTTTTGTTATCGGATTATGGATCTCTTGTTTTTAATCAGTACAAGAAGCGTGGTTTGGTAAGGATATGTGTATTGATTCTGTGTAATGTTATGATATTTTGTGTCTCCCTGTGTATTTAGATATCTTGTTTGAACAGTAAATTTGGTTCCCATTGCTCAAGTTCAAGAAGATTAATCATGCATGCTTGAACTCTTGTCTAATTTTCTTTTATGTGATTATTGAATCTTCAAGCATCTATGGATGGTAGTTTGATGTTTGTTTGAATTTCTGGATTTGCTCAACCTTAATCCTCTATTTTTATTTCTCCTTTGGATAGTCTGATTGCTGTTTTTGCTGATAAATTGGTGTTTGCAATTGCAATGGGCATGTGGTTTTGGCTTGATTGCTTATAGGTTGCCGTCTGTTTATTCATTCACTTGCATCTTCTATGTGTTGTTGGATGACTTGTTGTTTCTAATTTTCTTGGTTGGAAGCGGATTTTCTTGGTCTTATAAGATTTTGTCGGCTTTATGAATTATAAGCAGCTTTTCCTATTTATGTGGACCTCTCAAGGGGTGAGGGGAAATTGTAAGCATCTTTATAGCTTAGAACTAGCAAAACCCCGTGCTATGCAAGGACCCAGGAGTCATTACTGATTGTGGTTTGTACACCAATATCTAAAGAATTGAATTGGACATATTGTGCACCAGTGTCTAGAGAATTGAATTGGACAGATTCCCAAATACTCTTATAAACATTGCCACATAATTGGTGAGATTTCTAAATAATAACAGGAGGATTTTTCCCACCAAACAGTGAGTTTCTTCATTATTGTCACTCAGTGTGGCATGGTTTAACACATACAATGTCTAATTCCTACATATGTAAATTGGGGAAATTCCACTCACCTCCTTTTCCTCTTCTCCCTTCTCTGTCTCTCTCCCTGTCCTCCTCTCTATTTGGAGTGGGAGATAGGGAGGAGTTATTTGGAGTGGGAATTTATTTCGAGTCTGTTACTTTAGAGAGAGAGAGAGGAGAGAGGAGAGAGAACAGCAGTTGTGGATGGAGAGATTGCCTACTATTTTTTTTCATTTTTCATAAAAATCCAGGCAATTAGCATTGGGGTTTTGGGGAGTTGTGGTTAATGAGATATTGCCAACTATGTTTTCATTTTTTCATAAAAATCCAGGCAATTAGCATTGGGGTTTTGGGGAGTTGTGGTTAATGAGATATTGCCAACTATGTTTTCATTTTTTCATAAAAATCCAGGCAATTAGCATTGGGGTTTTGGGGAGTTGTGGTTAATGAGATATTGCCAACTATGTTTTCATTTTTTCATAAAAATCCAGGCAATTAGCATTAGGGTTTTGGGGAGTCGTGGTTAACTCAAGAAGAACCACATCTAAATAGAGTATTAGATTAGAAATGTCAGTTTCAGTTTATGGGTGTGAGAGGAAATCTTTATCTGCACGTCATTAACTCAAGAGTGTATGAACCTACAGTGTTGGGAATTACCCTTATGATATTGGTTTGAATTTAATCTTTCTGATGTTTCTTTTGAGATGTATTCTACCAAGTTTACAAGGATCTTGCTTCTGATCTGAGAGATGATTAATATTGGTGATGTCTTGAGATTGCGGTCATCCCTTGTTTAGGTTACTCTGAAGGTTCCTTGGGTGCCATGTTTGTTTTATTTTACTCTATGTTATGTGGAGTTTTAGGGTGAATGATTTTGTTTGATTGACTTTGATCTTTTGGTCTATGATTCGGAGAAATGATGAAATTGTTGAAAGCATTGATGTTTAAAATTTGTTGCTGCTGATTTTAGTGCTTTTTCTCTCTGTCTGTTCAAACTATTCCCAAACCTCTAAGGTTTTTTAGGGAAAGGTAAGTATCTATTTCCAAAGTAAAATTTATGCAATCAATGAGGAGAAGTTCCATACCAGCTAGCAGCTGCTACTCCCTACACTTGAGAGAATCATCAAAGCAGGAGCCAGTTGTCTATGTTGTCTGGAATAACGTGTGAAACATGCTTGGAGTGTTGCTAAATAATTATGATGGTCACTTTCTTGTTTATGATATGATCTTCATATTCTGATAATTTTTGGTGTAGATTTTCCAAATATGGCATCACCAAGCGAACAAGTAGGTTTAGAACAGTTGCCGCCTCCGCCTCCCCCTCCCCCTCCAATCATCCCTCCAGACACAGTTCCTGAACAAGCGCAAGCCTCAAAGCGGGTGGTGATGAGTAGGCCTGGTGTTGGAAGAGACGGCCGGCGAGTGCCATTGCTTACAAATCACTTCTGTGTTCGTTTTAACTCTCCAGATAGTGTTTTCTACCATTACAGTGTATGTTTTTGGTGAACCTATTACATCTTTTTTTGATCTGTTTCCATCTTTTGATGCAAATACGTATTCTATATTTTAGGGCTTCAATGATGATGAAAATACACACGTTCCTTTTGTTTTCGTGGTAGGCACACACCTGTTATTATTACTTTTAAAATTATTGTGATAAGGATTATGTTTTAATTCAGGTTTCTATTACTACTGATGACAACAAAGACGTTGAAGGCAAAGGAATAGGAAGGAAAGTTATGGACAAGCTCTACCAAACTTACAATGTCGAGCTTCAGGGTAAGCATTTTGCTTATGATGGAGAGAAAAGCTTGTTCACGGTAGGTCCTCTGAAGCAAAATAACTTTGAGTTCACGGTGGTGCTTGAAGATGCATCAGCAAGAAGGTATATAAGTTTTGTTCCTGTGTTTGTTTTATGTATTGTTGTTATCTTCTCTGCTGAATGCTTTTTTCTTCATTTGGTGCTCATAACTCTTAAAATCATTTCCGCATGGTCTGTAGTGCTGGTAATAGTGGGAGCCCCAGAGAAAATGACTGTAAGCGATCAAAATGCACGCATTTTTCAAGAACATTTAAGGTCGAAATCAGATTTGCAGCGAAAATTCCTATGAGGACCATTGCCTCAGCTTTGAAAGGAACTGTGTCAGATGCCACTCAAGATGCATTGAGAGTTTTAGATATAATTTTGAGGCAGAATGCTTCTAAGAGGTATATCAAATATTAATGTCAACTAAACTTTGTTGAGCATTGTCCTTTCAGTAAATGCTTTGGCCATCGCTTTCAGCTTGTATCATGATTAAACATATACTTGTGGAACGCAGGGGATGCCTTCTTGTTAGACAGTCCTTTTTCCATGATGACCCGAGAAACTTCACCGAATTGGGAGGTGGTGTAACTGGTTGCCGAGGGTTCCACTCGAGTTTTCGCACCACTGAGGGAGGGTTGTCATTGAATATGGGTATGCCATTTTTTTTTAAAACTTACATTGCAACTTTGTTGTGTAAACATAATTTTGTTATATAATTATTTACTGCTTCCTTTCTTTTCGTAGATGTATCAACAACGATGATTTTAACTCCTGGTCCAGTTTTAGACTTCTTGCTGGCCAACCAAAATGTTAGGAATTATCAACAAATTGACTGGGCGAAGGTAGTTTGAGCTGTTTTCAGCTTTCATAATTCATAGTAACTTCATATTTGAAAATTTCACCCTTCTTTGTCATTTGAATGTGTCGTTTTAGGCAAAGAAGATGCTGAAGAATATGAGGGTCAAGGCAAGACATAGGGGTACAGAGTTCAAAATTATAGGACTCAGTGACAAACCCTGCAATCAGCAGCTGTATGTGCACATTTATTATGCTGTTAATCTCATTACCTTTTCCTGTTTTAAGCGTCTTATGAACAGATTTACTTACTTGATAGTACCATTCGAACAATGTATTTTTTTCCATTCTAAAATATTAGTGCCATCGGCATCTGTTTTTCTTGTTCTCTGTCTTCTGCTAGCAGCTTTACTTAATTTATGCCTTGGCTGCAGCTTTACCTTTAAAGTAAAAAATGGAGGAAACTGCGATGATGGTGAAACTAAGGAGGTTACTGTCTATGATTATTTTACAAATTTTCGGAATATACAGCTAACTTATTCTGCCTACATGCCTTGTCTGGATGTTGGCAAGCCAAAGCGTCCGAATTACCTTCCTATAGAGGTCTGCATATTGCTTTTTGCATTGTAAATTTTAAATTTTTAATATTTGAGCTATATAACTCCTGTTTTAATGCCTTTTCTTTTCTTTTCTCTAGCTCTGCTTGCTCGTGTCACTTCAACGTTACACGAAGGCACTTTCCACTACGCAGAGGTCATCATTGGTGGAAAAGTCCAGGCAGAAGCCTCAGGAACGAATTAGGGTTGTGACTGATGTAGGTTCCTCCAAGGCCATTATGATGTTTTGTTTCATTGGCAAGGAAATGGTTTTTTGTCTTACGCTTTTAGTGTTGCAGGCTATTAGAAACTATGGGTACAATGAGGATGCAATGCTTTCGGCTTGTGGTATTTCTATTGAGGGACAACTTACTCCTGTGGATGGTCGGGTTCTTAGCGCACCCACGGTGATATTCTATTTCTTCTGCTATTTTTTTTAATTCTTTCTTATTGTTTTAATTGATGTATTTTGTAACATTAAATCTATTATTCTTTATTTATTACACTTTCTTTTTTACAGTTGAAAGTTGGCAATAGTGAAGATTGTGTCCCACGTAATGGAAGGTGGAACTATAACAACAAGGTATATATATTTTTATACCTTTCATTGTGTTTTATAATAATAATAATAATAATAATACTGCTCATGCTGATTTTGTCACTTTGGCAGAGATTATTTTCACCCATACAGATTGTAAATTGGGCTATAGTTAACTTTTCTGCTCGATGTGATACAAGCCATCTTTCTCGGGAGCTTATTAATTGTGGAAGAAACAAGGGCATTGTAAGCTATCTTATCATATAAATATATATTATATTGAGTTAGATTTATCTTATCATATATATATTTATATTATATTGAGTTAGATTAACTTAATTTATTCATTATCTATTATGTTCTAATGCAGCATATTGAGCGCCCACATACATTAATTGAGGAGGATCACCAATCGAGGAGGTTACCTCCCATAGTAAGGGTGGAGAGGGTGTTCGATCAACTAAAAGCACGGCTTCGTGATCCTCCAGATTTTCTTCTGTGTGTCTTGTCTGAAAGAAAAAATTCAGATATTTATGGTAAGTAGATACCATATTATGCAAAACATTTGAAATTCATGAGCCATCTTAACTCTAGAGCATGCATCTTTTCATCTTCAAGGACCTTGGAAGAAGAAAAACCTCCATGAAGAGGGAATTGTCACACAATGCATTGCCCCTACAAAGATCAATGATCAATACTTGACTAATGTTCTTCTGAAAATCAACTCCAAGGTAAGCATTTGATGAAATATTTTGGCCGAATCTGTCTACATATATTCTCTCTCTCTCTCTCTCTCTCTCTCTCTCTCTCTCTCTTCGCGCATGTCTAATTTTTAACTTTTCACTTTTACAGCTTGGTGGCACAAACTCCTTGTTGGCTGTTGAAATTTCAAGAAGTATACCATTAATAAATAATGCCCCCACAATGATCTTGGGAATGGATGTTTCCCATGGTTCACCTGGTCAATCTGATATCCCATCCATAGCAGCGGTAACCTGACATGCTTATTCATTAATTGCTCAATTTTGCCTTGCTTGATTTAAGTTTAATGTCTTTCATTCGTTTTGGTGGATATGTTTTGTTGCCAAAACTCAAAAGTTTCACTCCACTCTCTTTTTATTGAAATTCATAGGTTGTTGGATCCAGATTTTGGCCACTGATTTCAAAGTATGGAGCATCTGTGAGGACACAATCTCCGAAATTGGAAATGATTGATTCTCTCTATAAACCACTTGCAAATGGAAATGATGATGGAATCATGAGGTTGTCCTTTTGCATTCATCAATTCATACATGATATCATTAGGTCTTAAGCTATTTGATTGATTATTTTGCCATGGTTGGGATGTGAAAAGATGTTGCATCAATTTGTATTCATTCCCATGGTTCAAAATAGCGGCTGCTATGCCGCATCATCGCCCTAGCGGTTGAGGCTGTCACCCTACTTTGAAGATAGTGGTGCTACGGTCTAAACCCTAGTAGAGCTAATCAATTTTAATTTAAAATATTGTTTTTTTTTCTCTTTCTTTCCCTTAATAGACTTCTTAAAGTTGTCTCTACTCTTATATGGTTCCAAATCACTAATAATAATAATTAAAAAAAAGATTAGCTGCTACACAAAATTTGACTTTTTTTGATGACTTAAAAAATTCACACCACTACGTAGCATTTTGGCCATTGGCCGCTACACCTGCTGCAACCGCTATTTTGAGCCTTGTTCATTTCAATTGTAATTTTTCTAAGGGGCTTTTTTGATAATTGGAATGTGTGCCATAGTGCCCTAAACCTATGATGACTGATACTTTAAAATGGGTAACATATCGTTTCATGTCATTTTCAATACGTCATTTTTATTTGTAAAATTGGTGTCCCTACTATGACCATGGCATGTCCCTTCCATATCCACACAGTGTCTGGCATCATAGCCTTAAACTAGTTCAGGTTGCCTTCCTACCAAAAAAAGGAAAAAAAACCCTAATACATGGGTGCCACTTGCCAGAATAGGAACTGTTGAATCTGGAGTTAGGAAGAAAACAATATTAGTTTTGGGAATGGTGGGCACTGAGAGACCTGAAAGGTGGACTAAGCAAACAGGGTTTTTAAATCTTTGGAAGGGTGGGTGTAGTGGTCTGATCCCAATGAACAAAATGACTCTAAGGCTCTTTTGTTTTGAACAATATAAGATTTTACTTTGCTTTGACTGCTTATGTGATCTACTGGTTCCAGAGAGCTCTTACTAGACTTCTATCAGACAAGTAATCAGAGGAAGCCTTCTCAGATTATAATTTTTAGGTAATCTTTACTTCTCAGTATTATAACTTTTAATTGTTTCCTCTTTTCTTCATTCCAAATTTATATAAATACACAAGGCACATGCATATGAATTGATTTGCCCCCTTTTTTTATCTGAAAATGTCTTTTGGAAACATTGAAATTTTTTGTGCTTTACATACTTTTTTTTGGGTAATGTTTTGTATACTTAAGGAATTTCCATTTTTACTGATTTGACAATGTGGATGCATTTTTGAAAATTGGTATTTAAATTTGATTGCTCAAAAGAACTTTTTTGCTGTGTACTAACTGGCACAAGGACTCGTGAAATGCAAGGGTCTGGAACAAAGGGAAAGGGGATGAGCCACACTAGACTAAAAAATAAAATTCAACTTCAGAATGAAGATTTGATACTTTTATTTCTCAATTTTCTGAAAAAATGGAAGAGAGCAAACACTTTAATTGGTGGATATAGAAAGAAATAGTTAAGAAACAAAATAAACAGCCAGTAGTAATGAGAACTATATGAAATAGAAAATGTGAAAGCCAATAAGAAAAATTGAAGTTGAAAAATGGCCATATCTAAAATGAACATCCATTAAAATACAATATTTTCATATTTAAGAATTTCTCATAAAAAAAGAGATAATATGAAAACTTTTATAGCTATTGGTAAAGAAAAACTGAAAATATAAGATATAAATAAATGAGAGGTATGAAACACAAAAAAAAAAGAAAAAAAAATTCAAATAATCATTATCATCATCAAAGAATTGTCTCAATTATGTTTGGGTTAGTTACATGAATTCTTCTTAAGCCACTCTATCTAGGGCCATTGGAGAAAGTTCTCCTCACCGGCGTCGTTGTTGGCAAGTGTTGTATTTGTCTAAATCATCTCAAACGAGTTTCTCGTAATTTATCATGTATTGATGCTACCCCTAAATGCTCCCAAATTCACTCATTGTTGATTCCTTGTTTCCTAGTTTTACAATCATTCTATTTCAACATTCTTATATCTGCTACACTCATTTTATTCCTACGTTGTTTCCTAATTACATTTTGCTCTATAAGTCATTTGCCTTCCTAATCGTTGTCTTGTAAAATTTCTCCTTCAATCTTGTTGGTATGCGTTGATTACAAAACACTCCAGAAGCAATTTTCCATTCCAACCTTTTGGCTCTTACTTTGTGTTTGACTTCCTCTTCAATCTCCCCACCCTTGCTAATTATAGAACTATGGTATCGGGTCTCTCTTTGTGCTACCTCTTGAGCTTCAATTCTCATAGGAGTAACATCTCTCTTTGCATGTCTCCACTATACTAGTTCAAAACTAATATCTAAATTATATATATTAAAAAAAATCAATTTTAAGAATTACTGGTAGGGGAAAAATAAAATAATACAAAAAAGTAATATAGAAAGGAAAATAATTCAAGTCAATAGCCTAATGTTGAGAATTTATTAGAAGAGAAAGATTAAACTTGTTGTAGGTTTTAAGAAAGGAAATATTAAAGAGAATGTAGGCAATAATGTGAAATGTAAATTATGACAAGTAAATCTATTTTGAGATAAAATTAGCTTTATGTTGCGATTTATTTTTATTTTTCTAAGATTAGTTAATTCATCATCAATTCATTAGAATCAAAGCTTTGTCCCAACTATTTGGGGGCTAGCTACATGAATTTTGTATCCCATTCTAGTCTATCCTGGCGCAAATCTTTGGATAGGTGAAGCAGAGTAGGGAACAAGAAGAGCCAACGGGTTAATCTCCAAGCCAAAAGGCTTAAGGAGAGAATGTTTAGGTGCCTCACTAAAGACAAATAATAATTCTCTCAATTGAGAACCAAACTCAAATTCTTATTCAATATCAATGTCTGTGTCCCACGAAGAGGGATTACATCTTTATTTATAGCTAAGATACTCTAATTAAGTAAATAAGCTAATTCAATCCAAACAAAGAATCCTAAACTAAACATAAGATAAACTTCTAAAAATAAATGAATCCTAAACAATTAAGAAAGCAACTATAATTATAAAAATATAAGACGCCTTCTAATAATGAAAACTAATCTTCACTGCTGGGCCTTGTTGGTTTTGGGCCCAATGGCTGGCCAATCATGGATTTGGCCTGCATCAATAGGTTGCAATTCTTTTCTATTCTATAATTAGTTAATTGAGAAAATATAATTGAAACTAAAAATAAAATTTGCAAAGCAAGAATTTTGATGAGAAAGTTAAAATAAGATAAAAAGGTCACTAGTAAAAAGTAACATAAATTACCTCCTAATAATCTTCCGATCATGGAACATGTAATGTGATTATAATGAACTGTCAGTTACCTTCAACATGTGATCTCACAGTAGTAATCTAGATTGTTGATCCAGGAGACCTGACCGAGTACTAATGTGCTAGAGGAGATTGATACCTAGTTGAGAGCCTTTCTGTTTAGTAAAAAAGAAAAGCAAAAGAAGACCTACATGTCAAAAATTATCCAGCGAACTCCACCTTCAATTGGCCATAGCCAAAAACTTAAATTGATTGGGCCATTCCAACCATTTATATTATGTGGTATTATTCTCAGTCAGTGCAAGTCTTTGCTATTCTGTCCCTTAGCACTGGCACTGCTGTTTTACTGCTTAGAATTGCTCAGGCATTCTGATTGTTATTCTATAGCCCACTCATGGTAATAGTTGATATGGATGAATGATACTACAACTACAATGATCCGCATGTGAGAAAGTAGGGGTACAGAATTTTGGGCCTTCAAAGATAGTAGATCCTTTCCCGATATAATCAAATGACTAGGGTGTAGGACTACATCTTCTGCTCTTATGTTGAGATCTATTTACTATTTTGTTAGTGTCCTTCAGAATTTACATAGGAATGGCGATGAAACCCCATTCACTTGATTGCTGGAAGGACCAAATCCAAGAAAATTACTTATGGACACTAATTTTGTGCTCATTTGATGAACAGGCTGGATTTGGGTCAATATAGCTACTGAGCTTTTGGGTAATGGGTTGGGTCCATTCATGATAATCTGGGCCATGAATCATTGCCTGTCTCATTGTTATGTTCTATTTGCTTATATTCCCTGTTTATAATTGACTATGCCTTTTTTGTTCAGGGACGGAGTGAGTGAGTCCCAATTCAACCAAGTTCTGAATATTGAGCTAGACCAAATTATCAAGGTACTCCTGCCCACACATTTTCGCAGTTGTCTGAATATTGAACTAGACCAAATTATCAAGGTTGTGAACTGTATGATCTTATTTCTTTGTTTTTATTTTATTTTTGCAGGCATTCCGTCACTTAGACAAAGAAGAGGAGCTTCCAAAGTTCACCATTCTGGTTGCACAGAAAAACCATCATACAAAGCTTTTCCAGGCTGGTTCCCCGGAAAATGTTCCCCCTGGTTTGCACCCTTCCTTAAATTGCAATGTCTCAAACCCCATTTTATTGTGCTTCTAGTGTTCCATTGGCCTCATCTTATCATCAATGTGTGTTCCATTTTTCTTTTGTGAAAGTGATTTGAATATTTTTCTTGTTATTTTTCTACAGGAACTGTGGTTGACACTAAGGTTGTTCATCCTAGAAACTATGATTTCTACATGTGTGCTCATGCTGGAATCATTGTAAGTATTGCATTTATGACTAAATTTCCCTGCAAGTCATTCATATATTTGTATATTCTTTCATTAAAAAATGATCTTGGTAGAACCCTCAAGTAATTTCAAGTGCAGCGGCCCTCATTTGCTAGAAGCAAGGCCCCCACCAGAAAAGTGATCATTGCTACTTCATCTTATTCCATCAATTTCTGTAAACTGAGAATCAAGCTAAGCATTGGTGGAACTTAGAGGTGGCAATTGGGTCGGGTTGGCTTAAATGGGTCGGACTTATTTAATAAATGGATTAGAACAGCCTAACCTGCATCCAACCTGTTTACTAAATGGGTTAGAAACCCCTAACTTGCACCTACCATTGGTTAGACCGACCCGACCAACCTGCTTTAACCCCCGGGTTGGGTAGCATAACCCACTTCGATTGCATTTGTTAAATAAAAAATTTAATCACGATTCAAGTATGTCTCGTGTAAATAGGAGTTGAAAACAACGAAGAAAGTGAAGATCAAGGAAGAAATCAAGGAATGTAAAAGGATGGAAGTGGATATAACGATGAGGAACACTTTCTGCTTATGTTCTAAAATAGGTTTCAGTAAAAATAAGAATTAATGTGGGTTAAGCAGGTCAACCCTAACCTAATCTGTTTAATTGTGAGATAGAATTTCCTGACTCGTGACCAATCCATCTATCATGTGGGTTGGGTCGGGTCCGTGGGTCGGGTTACATTTTGCCAGTTCTAGGAACTAGTGGGAACTCACCCACTCCCACACACAAATGTTGAAAACCCTTCTTTTACATTTGGCCCCTTCCATATTTTTTTTGTGGCCCCCTCAATGAAGATTTCCGGGGTCAAGTGCTGAAGCTAATGCTAAATTTTATTTCTTCATAACATTTGTGCATGGGATCTCTCGGGGGTGTGATGAGTGCATGCATGTGCATGACTGCACTTGCATAGACAGATAGAAAAGATCAACATCATCCTCATCATTGTATTTAACTTCCATTATTTGGCGCCCCTTGTGTGTGTCTGCTTCATGCAAGGTCTCAATTGGCTATCTCCTTCTAGTTTCTTGGAGTAGTAACCATGCACGAGAGTTGATTCAGACATACTGATCATCTCCAATGACATTCTTTGATTTTTGTTTTCTTCCTTTTGAGGCTATAGTATGTTTCCTCTTATGTTCATTCCTAATTTTATTTGTCCAACTTTACACCCATTTTAGCATTTGCACCTAAGTGACATGTACTTCAACTTCTTCCCTTTTTTTTTTTTCTTTTTTCCAACTTCTAGAGCTATATATAGGATGCAAACAGGTCGGTTCCAATTTGGAACCATATTGGAATTGGACTCAAACACGTTTCTAAATGGTGGTTTGGTTGCGACTCGGAACCTATTTTGTTGGTTTCAGATTTGGTTCTGATAGGACAACCTAGATTCGGTTTTGGAATTGGGTCTAACTAGAGAATTGGGATCTAGTTCTAAAATTGGTTCTGACTTTTTTACTTTAAATTTTTTTCCTTAAAAATAAGGATATAATTTAACTTATAACAATGCATCGAGTCAAGTCTACTATCTTTGAGATTAAATATAAAAATGTTGAACAACAGTTGATTTTGATCTAGAGTTTGCAATATTAAAAGCTCTTGTGTGGGCCCTAGGTTCACAGGCCGAATCCTGTGTGGACCCGGAACTGGACCCGTTTATTAATTGGAACCTAAATTGAGTTCCAGACCCAGACGCGCTTATGAATTGGAACCTAAAATAGGTTCCAAAGCTGGTTTTTCATGGGTTGGAACCTCTGGATAATCGGAGAATTGGATGCCTATTTGCGACCCTATCTATATAAATATATAATAGAACATGTCTAACTACTGCCTTATAAAACTACTTCAATCAAAGTGGCATTCGATGGTCACATACAACTCCGTTAGTTTGTCTTTACTTTGCCACGCTGCTTTTATTTAATTCTCTTTATCCAATCTAAACTCTCCATTTTTTTATCATAATTTACCCTCGATTTTAAATCTATCACAATGTGATAGTTTCTTTAATTTTAGCCAATTCATCTTCTCTACTCTCAGATCTGCTAAAATTGCAGTTGATATATTGTTGATTTCATTGTTCAGCTCATTAGTTTATATGGTTCTAAATATCTCCTTTGTTCTTATTAGAAAGGACAAAACTGCTTTTTCTCCTTGTGCTGGTCATTTCTCACACACCCCCACCCTAGATAAGGCAGCAAATGGGGACCAGTCTTCTTGCCTACACTGGATTTGTTAGCAGAACAATGTTTTTATTTACTGTCAACTTCTTATGGTTCTGATTCCTGACTTGCTTTATTATTCACAAAAGGGAACTTCAAGGCCGACTCATTATCAGATTTTGCTTGATGAGATTGGTTTCCCACCAGATGACATGCAGAAGCTTGTCCATGCGCTCTGCTATGTGTAAGTATATACACAGTTAAAAAACCATTTACATGTTGATGATTGCATTCTTGGGGAACTGATGCTGTTCTTACGTGTTTGGTGCAGATACCAAAGGAGCACTACTGCAGTATCTATTGGTAAATTGAGTTCCTTCCATGATAATCTCTTCTTAAGTTGACATTTTCATGATAAATGACACTATTTCTTTCTTTTCAGTGGCGCCTGTCTGTTATGCCCACCTGGCTGCCAGCCAGATGTCGCAGTTTGTGAAGTTCGAAGACTCCTCTGATTCATCCTCATGGCATGGTGCGGTCACGACGGCTGGAACTATCCTCGTTCCAGAGCTCCCACGGTTGCATCCAAAAGTCTCTAGATCAATGTTTTTCTGCTGAGGCAAGGACACCAAGGGCCAAACTAGTTTGTGGACAATGAAGCTGCTACAATTTTGGCTATGTGAATAGGTATTTTTTTTATTTAATACCCCAAAGTTTTGTTTTACTGGTTTTTGGGGTCAGTTACACCACTGGAGAAGTATCCCGGTTGTCAAAATAGGATAGGTTTTAACTTCTTAACACAGATACTGGTTATGATACTTCGTTGCAACATGTAGTTTTCTACAAATGAAATCGTTACCTGTTGTAAATATGCAATGGAGATTTTGGCACTAATTTGGAATTATGCCTAACATTTATAGTTTGCTGGCTTTTAGGCCTTAAATGAAGTTTTTGGTTAATGCTTGTGTATGTGATACAGTGGGGGTGTTGGCGAGGCTGTGCTTTTCCCGTACGAATATCGATGTAGTCATTAATGACCACTCCATTTTTGAGCAGTCTGGCTTCTAATATGAAAGACTCACTGCTTTGAGCAGTCTGGTTTCTAACTATTCACTGAAGAGACTATTAAATTAGAGCCACCCAGTAGCGTTCCATAAATTTAATGGTTTAGTCTAAGTCGTTTGTCAAAGATAGTAGCATGGTTGGAAGGTGCAGCTTGTGACAATGTGACCACAAGGCTTGCGGGTTCTTATCATCCGACCAATCAATCAAGAAAAAAAAAATTGTTTGCGAGGGATTCCAAACATTACAATTCCTGCTGTCTGCTAGGCGTGGTGGTGCTGTTTACATGTCTGGAATGGTGTGCTCAGGTGAGTTCATCACACCATCAAGTACAGCACTCTGGATCAACTCCCAATATTATATGTGGTTAGGTGCCAGGTTGTTTCCAGAACCACACGAGGGGATGTATGAGATATGAGGCTGATCAAACAATCCTAGCCCTTGGTTCAAGTTAAAGTTTGTGGCCATACACTGTAATTTTGTTGTGAAAAAAAACAATGGATAATAATGTGTGGAGCAGTATAAAATTTGGATTGCCCTCAATTCAAAGCGGCCCACATGTATGAAAAGAGACGCCCAGGAAAAAGGGGTTAATCTATAGATTACCCAAGGGTGTGCTAAAATTGCTCCCCTACTGTCTGATGGGCTGGTTCGAATTCAAGATTCATGGATTTTTTTTTGTGGGTATTTTGTTATATTTTCAACAATACAAGACCTCATGCAAACTCACACTCGTCTGTGGGGCAATGTCCTCACTGGGGAGGTGGCTAGAAAGATCGCCATGATACAATGGAATGTGCAACGCCATTAGATCATCTCATGTCCCCTCAAGTTCAATGTTGATGCATCATTGTTTCAACATAAAAAAAATTGATCCAGTGGTGGGCAGTAGTTGCATGAGTGTGCTTGTGGCAATTCAAGGATACTTTCCAAGTTGGTCACTTTGAGCATAGATGGGTTGATGGCCCAGAAAACTGGGTAGCTAGCACGAAAGAACCCGAAAGTTGCACGGGCACACATGTCCGCCAATTTTTAAGAACTGGTTTGGCTATTTTAAGCAAATTGTGGCCATACCCTTGGAGCTCACTCTTTTTTTTTTTTTTTTTTTAACACCTAGGCATCCCTCGCTAGCCCAGCTTTTAGACTTTTGGCCTCCGACTGTGGGTTTACTTGATTTTGACGAGCAAGGATTATTTCCTATGGGGTACATATATAGCCGCACACATAGTACCTAAATAACGCAAGGAGAGGGAGTTGAACTTGAGACATTGGGAAGCAAACCCAAGTCTCAAACCAACTCAGCCACCGCGTTGATGGCCCCTTAGAGCTCACTTTGGCCTCCCATTCTTTGATCAATGATCATTCTCTCACACCAATTATAAAATTTTACATCCTTGGATTGAATATACATGTAACTGATGGAATTTTGATTCAATCCTTCAAAATATTGGCTAAAATGATTTAAGGGGTTCCTTGTTTTACCCCATTTACATATGTAAACATTCCACATGTGTAATGGTTCCACACAATTTATATTTCTTTGCAAATTTTACACATGTGATGTATAAATTAGATGTGTAAACTGTGTACAAAAAGACTCTTTCAGTTTCACGCCTAAAGGGGTGTGAATTGGTTTCAAATCACTTTTTTTTGCTCTGTGGTGCTATAGTGAAAGAACGCCCATCACGCCATTTTATTTATTTTTTATTTTTTGGCTGCCCCAATCATGGTCCAAACGTTCAAACATGTTAGGAATTTAAAAAAAAGGCTATGGTACAATATTTCAACAGTTGGATCATCATAATGGTACCAATATTTATTTCTAGAATTTTATGGCGCCCATTTTCACGATCCAAACTGTTAATCCTTTTTAAAATGCCATTTTTCAATAATTATCTTCAAAAAACATATCAACTGTTTGATGCATGCACCATTGCTACAGTGCAGTTCATGAGTTGAAAAATGCAGTCCATTTAAAAATTTTTTTTTTGGATTAGTTGAACCTCTAATGAAAGATCGGAACCATAGACCCTCTTCACAAAGCCATAAATGGTTAGTGGCTCAAATTCAACCGTTGATCCTTCCTGAATTGTGAGATATTTACAAAAAAGCTCAAAATTGTTTGATCTTCAATTTTGAATTTGTGGAAAAGGAATATTCTCTTTCCTCAATCCTAGATGATGCAACCAAACGTGGGTTTTCCACGTAATTGCAGAAAACCAATGAGAAATCTGCCCTGAACACTGTCGCCAGCGATGATCCAACTTGTCTGTTTGGTAAATTGTTTTTCCATTGAGAAGCAAAAATAAACAAAAAAGTGAGCCACATGGGAAATCATAACAAATTTCCTCTCTATTATATCTTTTAAGGGGTTTCTTACTAGAACTTGTGATCTTAGAAATTCAAAGACATTAGCATTTGAAAATGTCATTTTAGTTGCAAGAATTCCAAATTCTAGCCACTTAAAAAAATATCTTTTAACATTTGGAGTTCTCATAATTCCAACTTCCTTGCATTTACAAATCCTCCACCTAAGAGGGTAAGAATCCTACTTAGAAGGGACAACTTCTGACTTGTTTGTTTGCATTATAATACATAGTAATTGAATATATATAATTCATACCATAAGTTATTAAAAATGAATAGTGAATGTGAATTTTAACAATGAGCATCAAATAACGTTTCTTTTTAAGGAAGTGGAATCAAAAGAATATGGGTCCCCTAATAGGCAAGATTATTTTATGCTCATTTTTGAAATTGCACCTTTGATCTTCATTTGTAACAAATAATAAGTACTTAATTCTTATGATTTTAATGTAGACAAATAAGCACTTTAATTCTTTGAGGATTTGGTCAGGATAAATTAAAGTGGAGAAACAAAATTTATGCAGCTAACCTTAATATAGTTGGGAGAAGATTTTGATGATGATGATGAAGTAAGCCCTTGCGGCATTTACAAATTGCACAAAAAAGAATTCTTTGAATTCCTTCAAAGAAGAAGACCCATAGAGTCTCTTGCAAAAGCACCGGCCTGTTTCTTTGAAACAATTTCAGACTAGAATTTGTGATGTCAGAAATTCAGAAACATGATGTAACGGTTGTCCCGTTGCATTTGAAAATGTCTTATTTCTTTGGTAGAATTCCAAGTTTCAGCCACTTGGAAATTCCCATTTAATGAGTATCAGAACTAGAAAAAATTAAATGATTCTTCTTGAGGTTTTGAACAACTCTAGGCACTCAAAAAACATTATAAACTTTTTCGTTTTTTCAAAAGAATCAATAGATAATAAGCTCCAACACACGTCAAATGACTTGACTGCTCTCTTTATGTTGCCTCTTGAAAGAATGCATTACAAAAGATAAAAAGTGGATGAACCTTCAACCTATAAAAATCCTATTCTTCAATATCTTTTCTGTTTCTGCTACAGTCAAATGCCTTATCCCATTCTCTCTCAACCAACTCTCCTTCCCTCTCTCTGAACCCTTAATCTGTTGCTTTTCCATCTTCAGCAACCTTAAGCCCTCACTCACTCTTGGGAAGAAGCCTTCAGGCCTCAAACACCACGTTCCAAATACCCCAAACAGAACCTCCAAGTCTCCCCCAAATCTCTCCACACCTCCATCATGGAACTTTGCATTACTCATCAGAACACCATTGAAAACCAACAGGTCCACCCCACCAGCCAAACTTCTCCACACCCCAACGAAATCGATCTCATTTAAATCCTCTTCCAGTATTGAAATCTTCCCTTGCAGATAATCTAGTGCGCCAACAAATGCCCTAGACACATACCCAACTTCTCCCTTTTCCTGCCACTGTTTTTTATTTTTGAAATAATCTCGACACCTTGCATCAAACCCCCTCAAAACTACGGTCGATAGCTTCTCCATCCACTCTATTTGGAACTCCTTAAACTTCCCTATTTCTTCCTCAAATACACTACTGCCTGGATCTTCTACCATGTTATCGTTGCTTGTTTGAGTATTATGGGTTTCATCAGATCCCATCTCAATAAAGAACACGTCCTCACACCATTCTTTCAGGACAAATTCACAGTACCGAGCTGCATTAATCGAGTTAATAACCTTAACTAAGGCTTCATCATCTGCCAAAGCAGTCAGACCTTCAGCTTCTTGGCATCTGCGAAGCAAGCAATCAAGAAACTCCTGCACAATAGGTGCCGCCGCTAATCTGATAAACCTTGCTCTCAAAGAAATGCTAGGCAATGGTCGACACCGTTCAATCACCAATGACCAACATTGAAGAACAGAACCTGAAATAGCTGGAGATTTGTAGTCTTCTGTCCCTGACAAAAGAATTCCACCTTGGATTCTATTTTTCCAATTCTTGTCGTCCTCTAACAATGGTTTTAATTTATCAACTGCATCCCTGAGCTCTAACTCTGCCCAAATTTCAAGCCAGTCTGGTCTGTCACAGAAGACAGACAAAGATGAAATCCTCTGCAAGTTCTCGTCTTCTCTTACAGAAAGCAGCACACCTGAATTTGTAATCAGGGACTGGATTCTTTTATCAAAAGCAATCATCAAGTCTACAAGGTGAAGCCAAGAAGCTCTTGCCTGATATGGATCTCCGGTGACACTTTCTTCCACTTGACTAACATATTTAGGGAATATCTCTTTTGCCAAATAAGTTGACAATGAGGTCACCATAGCTGAGATCCACTCTTCTCTGCAACTGTAACCTGCAAGCCTTGCCTTATCTATCAGTGGCTGCAGTATATCATCCATTGAGTCAACAAAATCTCGGGTTGTTTTGTAAGCAAGCGCAAAAATGAACTCTGGTTTCTCAACCCACTTTGAGAAATGGCGTTGCGATGCCAATGAGATTGGATTCACTAGCTCCTCAATTGCCCAAAGTGGTTGGTGCAGAGCTAGCTCTAAATTATGCCCCTCAAGCTGTCGAGATCTTCTCCTGCTCTGCAATTCTTGGAGACTGCACAGTGCTAGGAAATTTACACAATACTTGCTTTTCAGGTCTCCTTGCATTATGAAAAGTGGATTCAAGAGCTCTGATGATTTCTGCATCCTTGAATTCACAAAATTTGTATTGGATAGAGGTGGTGGCCATCCAAGTGAAGCAAGAAGATTCCTATGGTCTGCAATTGCCTGGGGCCTTAGAATAGCTAAAGCTCTATCGACCCTGTGATCAACAGCAGAGATGAGGTGCATCCACTGAGGTCGTGATTTTGTAATAGATGTTAAAATGTCTTCTGTCTCCTTGAGACATTTAATTGCATTCAGTCGTGATTCCTGAAGTGAAGGTTGAAAAGAGATAAAAAAGGAATAAGAAATTGAAAGAGAAAATTAAATTGATATTATGCATTACACTCCATGGATCTTACTTCTGAATTGATCGCAGAGGAAACCTGTTTTAGCTTGCTGGTCATGGACGAGGAGACTGCATCTTCAACATCACCAATCAGAGTGTCAAGCTTCAAGGCCGTCTCTGCCATAACCCAAAATGGGGGGAAAATGATCATAACTAAAAAATGTCAAGATATACAAAAACGAAAAACTGACACTACATCTCAGATCAAAGTTGAACATTTACACTAACACAAATATATTGGAACAAGAACTTACAGTAATATGATTAAGAAGTTAAAAAACTCTACTATAGTTGGCAAGTGACTGGTTATCTGAACATCCCATAAAACCAAAACAAAAATAAAATTGCATACTCTGTTAAATATCACAAAATCAAATTTGAAAAGATAATGTTCAATTGCTAACTTTATTAATGCATAGGTGTTGCTTGTATAAGCAGAAATCCAAGAATGCATACATCACCAAGTAGACTTGGGTAGTATCCAACAAGTACTAAATAAGGTGAGTGAAACATGACATGGAACATTATAAGAAAAGCTGACCAACAGAAAGAATGCTATACAGATTGGGGAAAATTTAAAATCTAATGTTCATAAATCAAAAGATCTCAAAGACAGACAAAATTGTGATGGGCACGGCAGACATATTTTAGTACCATTGTCTTTAACAAGGGTTTTGTTGGTGATGGGATGGTTTTGGCCATATGTTTATACCATGAGACATGCTAGGATCTGACTTATTGTTCAGTAGTACAGTAAACAGGAAGGGTCTAAATGCTAGGTTCTAAAGACTTATTTCTCAATGACTAACTTCCAGTTGGGCTACATTCTCATCACTTATAGTGATCTATGTTAAGGGATTGGCAAGTTGCATAGTGGTAAACTAGGTTAGAAGAAAAGGAAGTAACAGTTTTTTTTTCTTTTATTTGTTTATTGGTAAGGAAGAACACTTTTAAGTCCTTTCAATGAGTTATGACTCCAATCTAGGGGCATGAACAACTGGATAACATGGTTCAAATTATAAGCTGATACCGGTTCGCATCAGCTGATATGTACCAGAATTGGCCTATACTGGTCCAATATCAGATTGGGAATTGGTCGTGGTATCATCTCGTCATAAATTCCCAAATTATTGGATCTTATGGGCGTCTTCACTTATATATGGGCTGATATTTTCAAAATCTCAGTTGACAATTTTTAAAACGTTTTTTTGCCCCCCTTTAGTACTCATTTTTTCTTCCTTCCAAACATATTAGATGCTACCCTTATTCTTTCCCAACACCTATTTCACTTTCAAGCCAAAAAAAAGTTCTATTTTTTTTTTTTATGGATTTCATTCAGGAAAATCATATACAACTCTATTGAAGTGAGTATTATGAGGCTTTTTTTTGTAACTTTTTCTAAAGATTTATTTAGAAATAAATTAGAAATGAGGAATGCATGCTCCTTTTGTTGTGAATGCATTTCATTCTCTTTTTGTTTACACATTTTAAGGCTAGATCTACTAACTGGAAATTTGAAAATTGGGGTTTTTGTTGAAATCTTACAGATATTTGCAAATAGTTAATTATTTAAAGTGCATTTAAAATGCTTGTGGCTTCTTAGTTTGGGATATATCTATTAAATAATGAGTAAAAACTTTAGTTTCTTAAATTTAAAGCTAGTAGATAGCTCACAAGTCATAATTAAGATTGCATTTCATAGAATTTGTGATATTTCAACTTATTGTAGTATACACAAGTAAATCTATTTAACTGAAAAAAAATGATTTATACAATTTCAAATAAGAAAACAATAAAGGATGTTATGCCTTAGCGGGATTGATATTTTGATTTATAGTTGTTACTAACGGAAAAAAAGAAACATTGTTTTCCAGCACTTTACAATATTTTAGAATTTTTGGAAAAATTTTTGAGTTCTTTTGAGGTTAAAAAAAAAATCACATTGCGATGATTGTGATGTATCACAACCATGACTGATACCGGTACCATATTGGTTTTTGGGGTTGGCTGATACTGCGATTTTAAACCATGCTGGATGATGGTGTTACGGTATATCTTTAGGTCTTATGGGCAACACTATTATGCTATTCCTTATCTATCAAGACATCAAATATTGCATGAATACATGCAAAACACCATTCATTAAACTCTTATTTTATAGGGTTCGGCAGTTTTTAAACTCGAACAAATTATTATGGAATTGAAGTGCCACAAGGGATACCCACACCCACATCATATTCATGCCGGTAATCCTTCATGGGGCATCTTTGGTACTGGAAAATAAAGTTGAGTCACCAATTTAAAAGCATCTATCCCACTTTAGCTAAACACAATTTCCATGATAATAACCCAATGCAGATAAAGCTAGAAGGAAGGTGCAAAACTAATGACATCGCCATCGGCCCAAACTCTATCAAAAACACAATAGAACATGTTCAGTTGCGATCACTATGCAAAACTCCTCTCAGTTATGCAAATGCCAAAAGGTCGATTCATTCCAACACCAAGAAACCAATTAGAAAAAACAAGAACATAGCAATCACTAAAGGCACCTACATTTTGAATAATAATAATAATAACCTCCATTTTGAATTAAGGGGAGATGAAAAATGAATAACCAAGCATCAACTCACTACATCAAATCCTAGAAATTCAAGATCCCACCTAAATCTCCACCATTAAACCTTAAACCCTAAAATCATTTAAAAATCAACCAATTTCACCAAGGATTCCTAAGAATCCAATTCCATACAAACAAACAGAGCCCCTAAAGCACAGAAACCGTACAACATGGAAAGAGAGAATTCTCACCAGCATATGCACGAACTGTCTCCACCCTCGCCACTTCTCTCGCAAGCGCAGGCAACTCATTCGCCAAAATATGCTCTCTTCTCCCATCTGCACGGTATTCTCAAACTCAACACAAAGCCCTAGAATAAAACAAAACCCCAAATCCTTGACATTTCAAAGACCCGAACCTGGAGTTGCAGCGGCAGCGGACGCTGATGGCTTCAGATCGCTCAAATTCGCCCTAATTTCGCCAAAAACGCTTCCGATTCGACTCGAATGTGATTCGTAAGAATAGATGCTCGAACACAGCTTCTGATTCAGATCGTTTAGGGTTCGATCGAGATCTGAGCACTGTTTCTGCAGATCTGAGACGAGATCTGGGGTTTTCGAGAGGGAATCGATGGTGTTGAAGCTTTCTGTGAGGAATCGAAGGAGAGATTGAGAGAGATCGGAGACGAGAGGAAGAGTCGGAGCGATTTCCATATTCAATTCAATCAAAATCCATTACAAGGAGATGAACATGAAGAAGATGAAGATGATGATGAAATGATGAATTTGGGCCATCTTAAAAGAACGAGATGATGAATGAAATGATGAATTTGGGCCTTTTCTTTTGTAATGGGCCAATGTTGATCTTCCCCAAACCTGACCCGGATCTGAATCTGAACCCGAACGGATCCCAGACGGTGCCACATTGACCTGCATAACCCAACCCGCAATCAATATCGCCCGAGCAAGGTTTGGGAAAACTCTACCACATTTAAATTGGTTGGGTTGGGGTTGACCCCTGTGACCTGCAAAACATGTGGGATTAGGGTTGACCTGAATATTTAAGAACCCTGAATATTTAAACGGTTTGGTGCTTTAATATTTGTATAGTTAGAATGGAATAGTTTATTTTATTTGAAAAGCAAAACTTGTGTTGGGCTTTACTTAGTCTCCAATAAAACTCAAATATAGCCTTGTTGTTTGGTGGTTTAATATTTGTTTAGCAATTTCTTAAGAGTGAAATTAATTTTAAATTGAATTGTTTGAAAATTACCGTAAATTATGATATATATATTAGAAATAAAGTTTTAAGATACCGTCATCTTAAAAATTCTTGATTATAGTAGAGTTATTAGATTAGGTGCTTATTAAACACTTTATTTATGCTTGATTTATGCCTTTGAGTCCATAATGAAGCTCACCTTTGAAATCTAAAGGATGCAAATTCACTTTCCCACCTAGTTCTATCATTACGAAAAAAAAAATCATTCTAATTACTTTGAAGCCCCACTATAAGATCAAGAATGTCTAAAACACATGATTAAAATAAAGAAAAAAATTCAAATCACTTGCTTTACACATCATTAATCTAGTGGTGGAATTAACTCTCATTGGCCTAACAAGGTACATCATCACCACCGCCACTACAAAGGTTATTTACCATCATACTCAACATCGCTGCCACCACCAACCACAGCAAAGGGCGAACTTAGAAATTCTTCCTTGGGGAACCACACTAGAAAAAAAAATTCTTGCGGGAGGGAAATATAAAAGTTGCATATAGCTTTTAAAAGATATAGGGGCTTTTCTAAAAACTTTGGTAGGACACATTTAAAAGATTATAATATTTAATAAAAGTTAAAGGATTTTATTGGAAAAAGTCCCTTAGATTCACAATAAATAAAAAATGACCTAAAAGATATGTATAAACTATCGTAGTCTTAGGGGGCTTTTTTTTTGCCCAGTAGTTATATTCCCTCTCACCTATGTATATGAGTGCGGATATTTCTGTTCAATTTTTCTTCTTATTTACAGTTAAGTGGAGATATCATCGTTCATGTTGGATTTAGAAAAAAAAAAAAACAAACCTTTGCTTTTTGAAAGGTGATAGACTTTAGATGGTGATGATGGTTGAAGTTAAAGTTGGTGGTGAAAGAAGGCGTTAGAGATTCTTGGTTACGGGTATAAGGTTGGTTTAAATGTTGTGAACTAGATTGTTAAGGAAATGGCATGCAAAGGGAATGAGATGAGATGATGATGAAATAAAATACTTGGGTGATGCCTGAAGAGTGTTTGATGAAATGACTGAGAGAGATGCCTGTTTATAGAACGCTTGGGTGACATGTATGGAAAGTGTGATAGCTTGGGCGATGCCCGTAGGGTGTTTGATGAAATGACTAAAAAGGAAGCTTATTTGTAGAGCACTTTAATTGTTAGTTACACAACGAAATGTGACATTGAACAGGGTTGCAAAGAGTAGGAATGAAAAGAGAAAAAATAAAATGAAAGAAAGAAGAGAGAAAAGATGTTTTCAAGAGATAGAGAGAGAAAGAAAGAGAGAGAGGGAGTGTGTGTGTGAGTTCTGTAAGATGGGGGTGAAGTTTATCCATTTGGCTCGAATAAGGTGAACGAGTCCAGATGAGTTTGTTTAGGTTATGAGAGAAAAATGGATGTGAAAGATAATGGATTTAAATGGGTATATGTGATATTGAGGTTTTTAGGTAATAAGTTGTTATGCCTTGAACCCAAGATTTGGGGATTATGGTGGATCCCAAGGTGTGACATACGTAATTCGTGGCAATCCGTGCCATGTTAAGACATGTATGAACTACCTCAAGAGTGATTCATCGGAACGTATGAGGAAGATCCATAAACACGTATCGATTATTTTAATGACGAAGCGAAAACCTACAAAGTACAACTGTAGTCATCATAAACACTAATAAAACAGTCATTTATTAATATATCATAATTTATTAAGTGTCCATCAACATGCACATGATATACAAAAGATACATAAACATATACAAAATTCAAAATACATACCCATCAATCAATGACTCTAAAAACCGTATGATAATGGTGGCATGGTCTAGATATAAATGAAAACATGGACATATCCTAAGCAAGCCCAAAATAAACCTCATGATGCACTGTGTAGGATAACTAATAATAAATGTCATCCTCATTCCACTCATTTACACTCGAAGGTGCTGTTGGGGTTTCCTCCAGGGCGGCGTTAACTGCTTGACTGGCAATGTGTTCTGTAACTATAACACTAAGGGTAGCACTGTCAAAACATGACGGTTAAACAAATATAGTAGTACATAGACTATCATGCTGCACCAATTGAATTTAAGGACATATTAATTGAAAGAGAGCAATAGTTGAAACTAAGCATGTTGTGCATATAAATAAGCATGAATAAAGAGTCATAAGTGGAATACAGTAACATACTAGCTAGCATCTACGAGGCTATCTTCTCTCTAAAGAGCACATATCATATGGTGAGAAATTACTAGCAGTCGGACCAAGATCTGTCTAGTTATCCGAAGAGCACTGATCAACTCTTCACATGGCTACTGTAGTATGTAATAGATAAAATACCCTAATTCGGTCCTGTCGAACCTCCTAAGGGTACAAGCTAAGTGGTGCTGACTTAATGTATCAAAACCAATCGAGATTCATAATTTTCATACTTATCATACGTAGCGATCAACTCATACTTATATAAAAGTGTATGTCGGTCTTGAAATCGTATATAATCATAAAATCGAAATTAAATAGAGTTGTTGACAATCGAATAATGCATACTTAGATGAATTAATAGTGCTCGAACCCTCTCAACCTGGGTTACCCCTCTCTTGACTCACGAGATCGCACTCGAAAGAAATTCTGGCCCAAATCTTGCCCTAAGGTTTAACCTAGGAGGAATGAGTACATGATTTAAATCATGTTGAGGGCAAAGTTTTACTTTAATAATATAAATTATTTGAATTGAGAGCTTAATAAGGACGTTTATTAGCCAACCCTAACTAAGATAATCTATGTTTCCTTGGCATGCAATACGACTCACGTATAAAACGTCTGGTGTCATTATACTACCAAATCTTAGTGTTAAACTTTGTAGGCGATGAGCACCACTTCTTCTGCTAACACCTATGACGGGACGTCAGAAATTAACTGGAAAATTAAGAGGAAATGAATGAGTGCTTTACACTCATCCTTTTTAGTATTTAATTACCATTGGGCTAATTTGTTTGAGGTGAGGTACCACTTCTAAGGTCCTACATAGTCTTTGATTGTACTTAATTTCGTAAGGGTAAGATTGGCTTTAAATATATCTCTAGGGTCTTAGTAAAAGGCTAGAAGAACTCCCAATTGATCCACATTTAAAAATATAACAAATAAAGTCACAAAAGGGGATACCCGATCGATTGGCCGAGGTGTCAGAACTTTCGGACACCTCTAAAAGGCATAATCTGATTAATCAGACCCTTGTTCGATCGATCGGCCCTGGAGTCTTTTCGTTCCAGCAGAAACAGTTTCTAATTGGTTCTTTCCAAGTTTCTTGAGTCTCCCATATACCCAAACATCAATAAATCCCTTCCTAATACACAATGGAATTCACTTTCCATCCATTTACCAACATTTATTGATAATTACCTTCATTAACATCTAAACCATGCTATATTCTTAAAATTAAGGCGATGTAGTTTGTCATTGATATGGAATTTATCAAGAACCAACATATTTAACATACATAAAGCAATAATACACTCATATACTTGCCTTTAGTTTAGTTCTTTACTCAAATCAAGCTTCCTTTAACTCAATGGTGGAGAATACGTCAATTCAAATAGCCCTAAGACATGCAAGAGGTGAAGTGGGTATGAGATGCATGCATGCATTAGAGATGAGTTTTCTTGACTCCACTGAATCTAAATAAATGAGGAGGAACCTGTAGAGAGGAAGCGGTGATGGAATTGAAAAATTCCAATGGAGAAGACGAGCAAGGAGATGATGAGGAAGAAGATAAGAGCATTGGCTCTTGCAGGTAACACTTCTAGATGCTAAGTGGAGGAGGGATAGAGTGAGAAGTAAGAAGAAGCTGTTTCAGTAAGGGATTTGAGAGAATGAAAACAAAAGAATAGGTTTAAGCTGTTTTTAAATCAAACTTTTTGAGAATTGCAAATAAGTCCACTGGTTTGAGAGAATTACAATTTGACTGAATTGGACTTCAGTTGTCCTAAGATAGATTCGAGTTAAGTTGGGCCAAACATGAAAGATGACCCACATGTTAAAATACACATGATGCTATTAATATAATGCTAATATGATGTAAATGTGGGGAGGCAACCGCCAGAATTCCTAAATATTGCGCACAGATTATTATGGAAATAATTTTAGATGATGATGATTTAAGAACCATACCCGCGAGGTCTCTTTGACTTGATCTGGGTTTCACAGCAACTAGAAAATCTTAAGACCTTATGCTATATTTTTCTATGTTTGAACTCGCATCAGGGTGTGGGCCTCTTCTACGAATTCTCCTTGCTCTCAAAAACGAAATTTCTCTTATATGTTTTGTCTAGAGTGCAATAGCGCATATTTATAGGCTATAATAGGGACCTTAAGAAGGAAATAAGGGATATGCTTCTTATGGAAATGGCAAACCCTAATTCGACTCAAATTCGAATCCTAGATCCATAAATTACAATTCAGTTCACTAGAGAATTATAATTGCACTCCTGTCCTTATTCTCAAAATAATATTTTGAGCTTTTTGTTATTAAATGCTTATTAATCTCCCAACGTTAAGATTTCAAATATCTATGGATTAAATAATTAATGACACCTATATTTAATCGATATCTTTATAATTCCTTGAGACCTAACACTTAACTTATTTGATATGTCGGCACAAAGTTCACCTGCAGGGTTTGACATAATCAAAACATATAAGCTTCATCAAGGGGATATCATCAATCTCTATTACAGGACGTAGATTCCGTCAATAAACTAATATGCACCATATATGGAGTGTAGTCATCAAATTTACTGAGATTATTGACTCATAAAAGGTCTCACTCCTTTGAAAATCAAAATGCCAAACACTAAATGTATGTATCTATTATTTATATTGAGATTAAGAGTACAAGCACTCATAATAACCATTCGGATGTTAATCATCTTATATAGTCAGTATAAAGATAATAAATCCAAAAGCAGTCCCGCTCAATACACAGAAAGTGTAATGGCATAACGAATTGAAACTATGCTGTTTCCCGCAGCTGAGACAAGCCTACTAAAACATTATGCTACAATCGTACCAATGGTTTGTCCAACTCCATCTAAATTACTAATAACAATAACTTATATTCTACAAGAAACAACAAATAAGTCTTCATGCATAAGCTGAATTTTACACACCAACTTGTCTACTTTATAAAATAAAAGAACACTTATGCATAATAAATAATAATGCAACCATTTACTTATACAAATTCTCATTAAGATGAAAAAGCAAACTTTACTAATAAGTAAATCAGTCAAAGACAAATACATAAAAGTATGTTTTTAATATAAGTTTCCAACAATCTCCCACCACTACAACAATATGCACTTTTGGCGACATTATTTACCGACGCTTTAAAAATTTCGTTGCTAAATGATATTATTTACCGATACATATAATTTTCGTCGATGAAAATAAGACTTTTACCGACGTTTTTAATAAAACGTCGATAAAAAATATTTTTACTGACAAAAATTATTTGCGTCAGTAAATTTCTAATTTTCACCGACGAAAATATTTTTCGCCGGTAAATATTAAGATAATTTTTACGGACGTTTTATAAAAAATGTCGCTAAATGTCAATTTTGCTGACATTTATTTAAAATGTCGGTAAATTTTCAATGGTGACCGACAAAGATATCATACGTTGGTAAATATTAGTTATAATTTTACCGGCGTTTTATTAAAAACGTCGTTAAATGTTACTTTTACCGATGTTTATTTGAAACGTTGGTAAAAGTCTAATTTTCACAGATGAAAATTATATGCGTCTATAAATTACATTTTTTGTGCTTAGTTTTAGAAAAAAGAAAAAATTTTTGCCTACATGTAGTTCCGTTGGTAAAAACCGAAACGTCGATAAAGTTTTTTATCAACGAAATTTTGTTTTGGCGATGAAAACGTGTCATCGGTAAGAATTGTATAAATTTTCGCGCCATCCACTTTCCCCTTTTCCCTTCGCCTGCCTCCTTTTCGTTTCTCTCTCTCACTCCTGATCTCTCTGTCTTTCACTCCTGATCTGATCGACTAATCGCTCGCTGGGTTCTCTCTCTCTCACTCTTGATCTGCTCTGGGCGCTCTGATCTCAGTCACTGGGTTCTCGCTTGCTTGTTCTCTCGCTCTCCTGATCCTCTCTATCTCGCTCACTCACTTGCTTCTCTCCTGATCTCTCTGTCTCGCTCGCTCGCTCTCCTGATCTCTTTGTCTCGCTTGTTCGCTCTTTCCGGTTCGATCGCTTTCTCCGATCTCTGATCTTTTGGTCACCGGGTTCTCTCTCTGGCTCCCTCGCTCTCTCCGATCTCGGCTCTCCAATCTCTCGGTCGCTGGGTTCTCTCTCTGGCTCGCTTTGTCTGATCTCGGCTCTCCGATCTCTGATCTCTCGGTCGCTGGGTTTGCTCTCTGGCTTGCTCTCTCCGATTTCGGTTCTCTCTCTCAGTCGCTCTCTCTCTGCTCTCTCCCTCTCAGTCGATCTCACCCTCTCTTGGTCTCTCACGCTCGCTGTCACAACTCGAGCCCAGGAGATCGGGGGTTAGCAAAAACCTAATCAGCGACACACATACTCCCGTGCATATGCACTTAGACCCAGTCTAGATGCACACGTACAAGGGAAGATCACACGTGCAAACATGTACGCGGAAGCTGTAGGTATCAAACCGTAACACGAAACATATAGGAAAATCAAATGAATGATGTCCAACTGGTTACATAAAGGTCGAAAATATACAAACTAAATCCAATCACAAATATACAGAACATGAATATAACCAATGCATATTATAATGTCGCACTCCGATGGAGTGATTTCATACACTCAGCGAACCTGAAGAGACAGCTAGAGTCTCCCCCTGAAATCTGAAGGACCAACGAGAACGCGGACACGGGGTCTGAGCCTGCAACACCAAGGACAACTCATGAATACAACGATTCAGCAAAGTATAAGCAATAACAAGTTAACACATGTGGTATCTAATAATTGCATAAAAGACATGAATAATCAGGGCAGTTCAATTTCGTATTCTAGGCCGTCGTACATTCAAATTACAACATGCTCTCAAGATCAATGTATACATAACATGTACATACTAGGTAGCTCCTACATATGTCATATGCTCCCAAAGTAGGGATCTTATATCCGTGCAGAGAACATCATGGGCCAGATGGGTCTCGGTTTCTTGAGGTTCGGATTCCCCAAGGCGTATCCTCACTACAGCAAAGCCATGTGACTACATCAAATTCAACCCGTCGGGATCCTAAGGCTGAGGCTTAGTAGAGCTGGACCATATAGAGTCAAACAAACATAAGAACATGCATATCTGATCATAACGTGCATATCATAACGTGTGCATAGCATAACATGTATATCTTATTATAACGTGACGTGCATATCTTGTTCGGCATATATCAGACAGATCAAGAGGTCATACGAGTTAACCTAATCATACATATCGAATAGAACAACCAAATCAAACTTATCAAATCAAACGATATAATGGATGCCAACAGAGTATGAAGAAATAAGATACCAAAAGGTGAAGACATCTCAACTCATATGCATCAAACGGTAGTATTGAACATGCAAGATCGTTGTTCCACCCGGGATTAACCATGGACAGAGCCAGGAAATATCCAATCGTTGCCCCAGCACAGGATGCAGAGAAGAGGGCAAAGACCGAAGCCAAGATGCAATGCAAGTCAGATTATCGTACGGGAATCACGATCTTTTACTAGCTAATCCTATTCTAATTATCCAGTGTTTCTAACCGTACATGCTGATGTAGTTTTAAGTTGTCCGATGCACTGTTGTCTAGTGTTGCAGTGTATCTGGAATGTGCATCGAAGTCCCTTAAACCAACACCCATGGGAAGGTGCTAAACAACCGGATAACGTACATGAATGAATCGCAGCCCTCGAGATCATTCATGCCATACGTTCATACCATTGGGAAGTTCATGTGATCTACATTCTATCATGAAGGCCATATCAGTCTCTTTCTTACTCTTATCCTTGTTATTCATTTTTCAGGGTTGGTACGGCTTAGCCGTAGGTGAACATACGGCTTAGCAGTAGGCATCTTACGGTTTAGCCGTAATATGCACTGCGGCTCAGCCGCGGTTCCCCTTATTGTTCATCTGCAATTACGGTTTAACAGTGTTTTATTCTACGGCTCAGCCGTGTTCTGTTCTACGGTTTAGCAGTAGCAGATTGGACGGCTTAGACATGGCTGGGCCGTAGAAGGTCTGGAAAATACTAACTCTCAGTTAATCCAGAAAAGTCTACCTTGTACTGATCTACGGCTGGGTCATGGCTGAGCTACGGCTCAGCCATAGTTCATTACACGGCTTAGCCATGTCCTAGTTGTAGAAGAAAGCTGGGTTTTTAACTTTCTGGACTATGAGCCGTAGACAGTTTACGGTTTAGCCGTAGACTGCTCGGGGTTATGTTCTGAATCTGTTTCAGAAACAACTGCATGTGTACCAAAAGAGCAAAATCACGTGACATAAATGGAAACTCACACAAGTTGAGCTGTAACTATATTTTCCAGGCAAGATTACAGGAGTTAATCACAATCGAATATTTACCCACATGGTTCATACAAATTATGCTTATACTTGCCTCAAATGAGTTCGAACACGCTCTTTGTTGTCCTTGGGCTCACTTCACACTTCTAGCATGCTCCTAGTCACCATACATGAAAGGAAGAGAGAGTCATGAGTGCAAGTCCAAAACTTATATGGAGAAGATGATGATGATGAAAAAGAAGAAGAAGAAGAAAACCACAACTCGAGCTTACCTGCAACTATACACACAAAAGGTTGATGGAGAAGAAGAGGGCACAAAATCCCATCCTTGACCTTGATCGTCCAAAGAAAGGAAGAGCTGGACATTGAGAGAAAAGAAGAGAATGAGGACTGAGAGAGTCAGTGGAGGTTATAAAGATAAACATGAAAACAAATTGCAAGAAAACCCAAGCCATATGACTAATTACGGTTCAAGTCAATTACGAGTTCAATGAAAACAAACGCCATTTTGAGCAAATGAAGTAGTTACGAGAATCAACTAGCATAACAAAAGACACGCGTTAATGCCAAGATGATGCATGAGTGACGACATCTTACAAAATCTAAAATTACGAAAAAGGACTTATGTCTACCTAAACCAGGTCAAACTTAACCCAACTACCTATCCATAACCTGAAACCAAACAAAACAAGATCAGAACACAATCAGCAACCTAATTAGTTTCTAAACCAAAGTAAGTTGGGTCGAAGTGTTACACTCGCTCTCTCCGACTGATCTCATCCCTCTCGGTCTTTCTCGCTCACTCTCTCTGATCTCTCCCTTTCTCAGTCGATCTCACCCTCTCTCGGTCTCTCTTTCAATCGCTCTCTCTTTCTCTCAGTCGATCTCACCCTCTCCCGGTTTCTCTCTCTCAGTCACTCTTTCTTTCTGCTTTCTCACTCAGTCGGTCTCACCCTCTATTGGTCTCTCTCTGCTCTCTCTCTCAGTCGATCTCTCTCTGCTCTTTGCTCTCTCTCTCTCAGTCGATCTCACCCTCTCTTGGTCTCTCTCTTAGTCACTCTTTCTCTTTGCTCTCTGCTCTCTCTGTCTTTCAGTTGATCTCACCCTCTCTCGGTCTCTCTCTGATCTCTCCTTCTCTCGTTTTCTCTCTGCTTTATCTCTCTGTCACTCTCTGCTCTCTGCTCTTTCTCCCTCAGTCGGTCTCAACGATCTGATCTCTCCCTCTCTTGGTCTCTCTCTCTCTCTCTCTGCTGTTGCTGCCAACCAAGGTACGGATTTTCTCGTTATTTTTTTCTTAAACCCTTATAATTTTATTTTTATTTGAAATTATGAGACTTGCGAAGTATGAGTCTTAAGAGCTGTATAGCTCGTGTGAGAATCAATAATGAAAATATCATAAGTCACACTACACTGAATCAGCTGAAAATGCAGCACAAATAAGAACAAGGAGAAGAAGAAAGAGACTACATAGCTTTTAGTCTCCATTTTCATGAGTAGTTCTCTCTCCAATTGGAAATGTGAGATGGACGAGAGAGAAGTGGGTTTTGCAGTATGCACTTTTCACCTATATCCACTTTTCACCTGTATTCACCTGCACTTTTCACGTTTACATAACTTACTTAGGTAAACATTTTAGTTCATGTTAGCTGCATTTTTCACCTGTATTGGTTGGTGAGAGCGATTGTTTGCTTGGGAGTGGAATCGTTTAATCTTTTTCAGTCATTGTAGCTGATTATATGGTTGTCATGTGCATGGCCTCCTCTTGTCACTGACTAGTGTGTTTTTGGCTTAGAGAAGGGCTGGGGTGGAGTAAAGAAGGGAGATCAAATTAGGGTGTTGTAGTAATGGAGCTGCAAATATGGAAAGTAACAAATGGCATGCATGCAATTTCATAAAAATAGAGATCACTGATCATGGATGATGTCAAGTTTTGATGTTTGATGAGTGCCAATTGTGGGCTAAAATGTTCACAAATGTATAACATTTGTGTAATATGGTTAAAAGCATTATCTAACATTTGAGTCACCCTATTGAGAGTTTTGTTCTAAATATTTCTAATTGCTTGTGATTAGGTCAGATATGAATAGGAGTTGGATATTACACTATCAGAACCGATTTAGTGCGCAGTACATTGCCAGGGTGAACTCATTTATTGATTTTGCAAAGGCGAATTCGAATGGGGCAGCGGTCATTAGGTGCCCATGCAATGATTGCTGTAACCATCGGAGGCATAACTATGAAATTGTGAGAAGTCATTTGCACATTCATGGAATGATGGTCTCATACCAACGGTGGATAGCTCACGGGGAACCTATAGTTCAACCCGATGATTCGGATGAGAGCGAGGATGAAATGGAAGAGAATCAGGATGAATACGATGAGTTAATAAAAACCATCGTAGGAGAACTTACTTGGAGGAAGATACTCAAGAGAGAGATAATGTACAGGATTTTGAAAGATTGTTACAGGCTTTCCAGCGTAGCTTGTACCCAAGATGCAAGAGCTCAGATACTCTGTTAGCGTTTGTTATCAAGATATTGCATGTGAAGGTCGAAAGTGGGTGTAGCAATAAGTCGTTCGACAAGGTCCTGCAAATTTTTAAGGACTTTTTACCTGAAGGCCATGTGGTGTCAACCTTAGTTTACGAGGCGAAGAAATTATTACATGACTTGGGTATGGGGTACAAGAACATAGATGCTTACAAACATGATTGTGTGTTGTATTGGAAGGAAAATGCTCAATTGGATAAATGTCCAGAATGTCAAGAGCCTAGGTACAAGGTCAATGATAGCAAGAGAAAGAAGATCCCTCATAAGGTGCTCCGTTACTTCCCATTGACACCGAGGTCGCACAGATTGTAAATGTCAAGGAAGACAGCCACAGATATGAGATGGCACAGTGAGAAGCGCATTGATGATGGGATAACGAGGCATCCGGCTGACTCCATGGAATGGAAAGAATTTGATTAGAAACATCCAAAGTTTTCTTGAAAGACACATAATGTGAGGTTGGGGTTAGCCACCGATGGATTAAACCATTTTGGTAACTTGAGCACCTCCTATAGCATGTGGCTTGTCATACTTATGCCTTATAATTTGCCACCATGGATGTGCATAAAAGAGCCATTTTTTATGATGTCATTACTTATTCCCGAACCAAGTTCACCGGGAAGTAAGATCGATGTATATCTAAGGCCCTTGGTTGATGAGTTGAAGGACTTGTGGGACAATGGTGTATCTACTTTTGATGCCTCCACTAAACAGACCTTTCAGATGCATGCGGCTGTGATGTCGACTATAGATGACTTTCCTGCGTATGGCAACTTGTCTGGGTGGAGCACAAAAGGTTATAACGCTTGCCCCTCATATAACGACAGCTCGTTAGGGATGAAGTTGAAAGATAAGATTGGGTATATTGGCCATCGAAAATACTTGGAACTAAACCACCAATGGCGTAGTAGCAAGGCCTTCAACGGTCAATCTGAGCATGAAAAGAATTCTTTGGATTTATCGGTGCAAAAGGTATTAGACCAGCCGGAAGAATTAGCGCCGATCAAGTTTAGCAAGAAAAGACCGCGTGACTTTGGAGAACTGAATTGGACAAAGAAAAGCATCCTATTTGAATGGCCCTACTAGAAGTGCAAAAAACTTCGACACAACCTTGATCCTATGCACATTGAGAATAACATTTGTGTAGCTTTGGTTGGAACAATTTTGGGCATAAAGGGCAAAAACAAGGACACGGAGAAAGCACGTAAGGATTTGAAAAATATGGGCATCAGGCCAGAGTTGCATCTAGTGGAGAGGGGCGATGGATCTAGCTTGAAGCTGCATGCCTCTTACACTTTGGAATCAAAATAGAGAGATGAATTTTATGAATTTTTGAAGTCGATCAAATATCTAGACGGCTATGCGGCGAACCTCTCAAGGTGTGTAACCTCAAAAAATGATAAATTATCTGGTTTAAAGAGCCATGATTGCCATATCCTTATCTAATGCATCATTCCTATTGGTATGTGTCACGACCCGAGCCCAGAAATCGGGGGTTAGCGAAAAGCTAAACCAGTGACACACGTACTCCCGTGCACGTGCATCCAAACCCAGTCCAGATGGACACACACAAGGGATCTAACACGTGCGAACTAAGCGTACGCGGAAGCTGTACATATCATAGCAAGCAACAAAGGAAAATAGCGGAAGCCAAAACAAATGCGGAACGGAAAAGACAACGATATAAATAAAACTCGAAAACCATATACAAAAGTGAGTACACGCCAAAATAGCGATATACAAAATAATACAGAGTACAAAGTCCAAAGTGCAAAATTACAAAATCTCAAAACCAAACAACTAGGCCCCTGATGATATGCATGCACGCACTCGGCAGAGGTGATCAGGCCCACTCTGCCAAACCGGAGGGTGCCTCTACACTCGGCCCTGCAGCCTCCTCGACCGCCGGGGAGTCGGGCAAGGGATCTGCGCCGGCAACACCACAGACAACATGAATGAATACAACGATCCAGTAATATATAAGTAACAGGGATGAAACACTCATAGTATCAAATAGAATAATGACAGAAGATTAAATACAGAGTTCCATCATAGTATGCTAAGCAAATCGTGCATAGAAGTAAAGCATGATAAGTGAATCAAAACATAGAAATACTGAACTAAGTGGCTACTACGTTAACCATATTCTCTCCAATAGAGAGCAGAGCAAAGCAGAGCAGAGCAGAGGAGAACACCACTGACCGGGCCAGGGTACAAGTGGGTCTCGGTTTCCTGGGTCCCAAGACAAAGCGACACTGCAGTGATACAGAGATACAGAGATCTCAGCCAGAGGTAACCCCGTCGGGTATCCTAGGGCTGAGGCTGAGTAGAGCCAGACTAATACCAATCAAATCAAATCCAAAAGAATGGAGATTATCCGCTTTGGACTCACCGATGACAAGGACCGGATCTTATCCTCACTTTTTAATCTCTGGGCAGAGCCACCAGGGAATACCCAAAAATCAGAGACACACAAAGCCAACAAAGCATGTATTAAGTCAAAGCACAGCATAGGTCAAAGATTAGTGCGGAACGAAGAATAGAACAGATATACAGGACGAAAGCAAAATGACCTCATAATGCATAGACATAGATTGGCAGAACAGAGGGCAAAACTGTAAACAATATGCAATGCATCTCAGATTAATACGGAGTCAAGGTTCGTTACAAGCCAGCCTTAATCTAGTTGGTCACTGTCACTAACCGTGCATGTTGATGTAGTTTTAAGTTATTCAATGCACCGTTGCCATCCTAGTGTTGCAATGTAATCCTCACGTGCACCGAAGTCCCTTAAACCAACACCCATGGGGAGGTGCTTAACAGTAAATCAACGCTCACATGAATAAGTCACAGCCTAACAGACTATTCATGCGGTCCAAGAATCCATTGGGCCGGTTTACGTGTGTGGTTCCTTGTATATATAAGCCCTACAAAGTCACACCATTATCCTAAGTTTTATTTCGGATTTGCCATGCCTTATGGTTTAGCCATGGGTGACCTACAGCTTAGCCGAAGACATCATATGGACTAGCCATAGCATGCACTATGGCTTAACCGTGGTTCCCTTCAAAACACAGCTAAACTGGTCATCTTCCACCTCTGATCTGATACCTTTTACGGCTGAGCTACGGTTCAGTATACGGCTTAGCCGTAGACGAATCCACGGCTTAGCCGTAGCCACACCGTAGGAGTACTGTATCTGAAAAGTTTCGACTGATCAGAGATTTAATTCACGGCTGGGTTACGGTTGGGTCACGGCTAGCTTACGGCTCAGCAGTAGGACAATCTACGGCTCAGCCGTAGCCTAGCCGTAGAACAAAAGGTGAATTTTCAAGTCTCTGGAATGTGAGCCGTACAATGTTACGGCTTAGCCGTACAACACAGAGAACGAATCGGGAAAGTTACAGAACTTGGAAAAAAATATATAAATTGAGCAAAACAAACTCCAATGAATCCCAAAAAGATAAATTCGGCTGTAAGTTCCTTCTAAGCCTATGAGAACAAAAGAATCACAGCAATCAAACAAATACCCATATGTGTTATCAAATCCTGTACTTATACTTGCCTCAAAACTCTGTCAATCCACCGAATCAAGCTCCAAATCAACTAAAATCAAAACAAATCAAAGAAACAACACATGCATGAGATGAGGACACAGAAATCAGAGAAGGAGAGATGCAATTGGAGAAGAAGAAGGAAGAGTTGCAGAGAACCCACTTACCTAAAGCAAAGACAGATATGGAGAAGAGAAAGAAAACCCCAAAACAAGATGGGTGCAAATCCCCAATTCCAACCAAAAACGAGAAGAGAAGAGAAAGAGAAGAAACAACGTGGAGCTCTCCTTGCATGCACGTATCAAACGAAAGTGAGCAGGGAGTTGGACATCTGGAAGCTGACTCCTTATATAGGTTTTGGAGTTTAAGTCAAAGTCCGAAAAGTTTAAACTATTTACAGTTCAAGTCACACGAAGGTCCAACTTCTCCAATGTACTCCGAATAGATTTGACACAGTTACAGAAATTGACGAGCTCAACAAAATACATGTGCTGACACCAAGATGATGCAAAAATGATGCAAGCAAAGCAAAAGAAAAATTACGAAAAAGGGCTTAGAACTACCTATTCCAGATCATGGGTTACTCAACTACCTATCCAAGACCCGAAACCAAGTCCAAAAGAGTTAAAATAACAGAAAAACACACTAATGAGCAACTAATCCGGCTCAAAGGGGATCGGAGTGTTACATCCTCCCCCACTAGGAATCATTCCGTCTTCGGAATGACCACCTACCTGCGCAAAGAGCTGTGGGTACTGGCGCGCTAGCTGCTCCTCTAGCTCCCATGTAGCCTCATCTGGACCATGATGCTCCCATAACACTTTAACCCATCTGATGGTCCTGGTACGGAGAATCTGCTCTCGGGTCCCAACGATGCGAAGCGGACACTCAACGTAAGTTGCATTAGGCTGAATCTGAATATCATCGTAGCGAATCACATGGCTCGGATCTGGCACGTACTTACGGAGCATCGACACATGGAACACATCGTGAACACCGGAGAACTCAACTGGAAGCGTCAAACGATAGGCTAAATCTCCAACTCGGCTCTTGACTTCAAACGGTCCCATATATCTCGGAGCTAACTTGCCCTTCTGACCAAACCGCACCGTGCCCTTCATCGGAGAAACTGTAAGAAACACCCAATCTCCGACTTGGAATGCCAAAGGTCTCCTCCGAGTATTAGCGTAGCTTTTCTGCCTGGACCGAGCAATCTTCAGATTCTCTATCACTTTCTGCACTTTCTCTGTCGTCTCAGCAATGATTGTCGGACCATGGAAACTTCTTGTTCCTACTTCTTCCCAGCACACTGGGGTCCTGCACTTGCGTCCGTATAGAGCTTCATAAGGTGCCATACCAATGCTCTCGTGGAAACTGTTGTTGTAGGCAAACTCACACAATGCCAGATGCATATCCCATTCCTTCTCAAAGTTCAGCACGCTAGCTCTAAGCATATCCTCTAACGTCTGAATGGTACGCTCCGACTGTCCATCAGTCTGAGGGTGGTATGCCGTATTGAAGCTTAACTTCGTGCCATAGCTTCCTGAAATGCTCTCCAGAATGAAGACACAAAACGACTGTCGCGATCAGACACGATCGATACTGGGGTGCCATGCAATCTGACTATCTCGTCAACAAACTTCCTGGCCATCTCTGTGAATGTCATCCCCTTCTTGAACGGAAGGAAATGTGCTGACTTCGTCAATCTGTCCACTATTACCCAAATCGCATTGTTCTTTCTACTGGTCGGCGGAAAACCGGAGACGAAATCCATGGTAATGTGTTCCCACTTCCACTGCGGAGTGTGTAATGGATGCAATGATCCTGGAGGTCGCTGATGATCAGCTTTCACCCTCTGACAGGTCAAACATTGAGCTACGAACCCCGCGATCTCCCGTTTCATATTGTTCCACCAAAATCTATCTTTCAAGTTCCGGTACATCTTCGTACTCCCTGGTTGCATCGCATAACGGGCTTCGTGCGCATCAGTCATCAACTTTTCTTTCAACTCATCCACAGCGGGAACACACAATCGACTCCTGAAGTACAAAACTCCGTCTACCAAGCTGAAATCAGGTCGATCTGAAATCTGATCTCTGAACGTCACCAGAAGGGAGCCCTCAAACTGCCGATCCTTGATCTGCTGAATCACCTCAGGCTGAAACATGACGGTAGTAGCTAATGTCACCAATCCTCCTACCATCCGAACCTCAACAGGCTGATCATGCACAAGCATATAGAATCCTGCCAACACCTGAAGACTCTCTGTCCTCCTGCTAAGTGCACCTGCAACTACATTCCCTTTGCCTGGATGGTACTTGATCGGAAAGTCGTAATCCTTGATGAACTCCAACCACCTCCGCTGCCTCATATTCAAGTCATGCTGATCAAACAAATACTGTGTTGACCAATAAAAATTGCAAATACTGCAGCGAAGACACCTCATCTCAGCTTAATTTAAGCTACAGAGGTTATTTGCAGATCCTGGGGAATCACTGTGAGAACCGGCATTCGATGAAGATCAAGATAGCTGGAACTCTCAGAAGAAGTTCAAATTTCAGGTTGAACAGACATCATCGAACTCAAAAGCCACAAGCATGTCAGCCTGAGGTCAGTTCCCCCAAGCCAGGGGGTCACTGACCAAAGCTCTGCTTTCCGATGTCCAAAATTAATGAAATTTAGACGCGAAGCTTCAGTCATGCTCAGAAGATACTTTGCAAATTTTCAAGATGAAAAGACCTTGTTTGGCCTAAATTTCATTACATGTCAGCTTAGAGGACAGTAATCCCGAATTTGGGGGTCACCAGCTAAAATCTTACTTCCAGAAGGCCAAAACAGATAAAATTTGGAACAAATGCTCAAAGAATGCCCCAAGTTATTCTCCCAAAGTTTCAAGTCAAGGGGAGGCTGTTCGGATAGAAAACAAGCTAACTGTCTCAATGTGGAGTGAATAGTGACCTAACGCATGCAATGAATAGGTTACTGTTCGAAATCCTACTTCCTCAAATTCAAATTGTATGAAATTTGGTTGAATACTCCAAGATGTTCTTGGCGTCAGTCCCTCCAAGTTTCAAATCAAACCGGGGTCATTTGGGCTTCAAACAGCTGAAACAAGGGTCCACTGTCATAAAAAAGTCAACTGGAGAGTTGACCAAGTTCAGATGGTCAAACAGAGCTGAAACTTCTGTGACATACTCAAAATAGTGTCAAAAAGTATCCCTCCAAGTTTCGTGGCGATTGGACACCGTTTGGGCCCCGAACAGGCGGAAACAAGCCACATATGCAAAATTCCAAGAATGGGCCTTGGGAGTGACCGGGGCCCACAAACAAAAGGAGTTGACCATGTTCAGGTGGTCAAACAGAGCTAAAAATTCCATGACACACTCAAAATAGTGTCAAAAAGCATCCCTCCAAGTTTCGTGGCGATTGGACACCGTTTGGGCCCCGAACAGGCGGAAACAAGCCACATATGCAAATTTCCAAAAATGGGCCTTGGGAGTGACCGGGGCCCACAAACAAAAGGAGTTGACCATGTTGAGGTGGTCAAACAGAGCTAAAAATTCCATGACACACTCAAAATAGTGTCAAAAAGCATCCCTCCAAGTTTCGTGGCGATTGGACACCGTTTGGGCCCGAACAGGCGGAAACAAGCCACATATGCAAATTTCCAAGAATGGGCCTTGGGAGTGACCGGGGCCCACAAACAAAAGGAGTTGACCATGTTCAGGTGGTCAAACAGAGCTGAAAATTCCATGACACACTCAAAATAGTGTCAAAAAGCATCCCTCCAAGTTTCGTGGCGATTGGACACCGTTTGGGCCCGAACAGGCGGAAACAAGCCACATATGCAAAAATCCAAGAATGGGCCTTGGGAGTGACTGGGCCCACAAACAAAAGGAGTTGACCAAGTTCAGGTGGTCAAACAGAGCTGAAATTTCTATGAAACACTTAAGATGGTGTCAAGCAACATCTCTCCAAGTTTCGTGATGATTGGACATCATTCGGGCCTCAAACAATGGAAAATAGACCGCATATGCAATGTTCCAAAAATGGGCCTTGTCCGTGACCGGGGCCCAATTAATGAAAAAGTTGACCAACTTCCTGAAGTCAAAAAGGGCTGAAATTTTTATGACATGTAGAGAATAGTGTGAAGAAGCATCCCTCCAAGTTTGGTGGCAATTGGACTTTGTTTGAGCCCAAAACAGATGAAAATGGGCCACATACGCGAAAAACCTGAAATTGGGCCTCGTCCGTGGCCCAGTCTGCGGTCACGGACCTTCAAAGGATGTTTCCCACGATTTTGGGTGGTTTCCCTCCACTCCTCTTCGAAATCCAACTCCCCACAACTGCTATTAACTCCCCAAAACTGCACAAAACTGATTGGGGAGTCTATAAAAAGAGAGAATAGGGAAGAAACAAAGAACAGACACACACATAAGGAAGAAAAGTGAAAAAATTGAAGAAAGTCACCACCTAAGGCAATAAGAAGCAAGCTCCAGCAGCACTTCCACGACCATTCCCACCTTCTTTTCTTAGTTTTAAAGGTGAGTAAGAAAATTCAGAAGGAGAGAAGGAAGGGAAATGGCCAAAGTCCATACCATGTTCGTACGACGCCAATTTTTGAGAGGATGACATTGTCACCTCTGTTTCTCTCATTCGTAGGGCTTCTTAGCCATTACAAGAGTTGTGAAAGAAGCCTCTCTAGGCCTCATTTTGTTCCTTGAAAATGATAGGTTCAAATGACACAACTCCGGCTTCAAATTTGCCCATTTCGGACTTGAAACAAAAATCCAGTCCGTAAGCAAGAATGATGAGTTACAGCGGTTTTAATTGATTCCATGATAAAATGTGATCTTCTTGATGGTTGTCCACCGCTCTAAAGTCATGAGAATGGAGTTCCAACACTTGAAAGAAGTTCCAAGAAAGAACCAGCGCGAACAGCACAAAAAACGGAGGCACAGGGCCATTGTCTGTCAGTGACCGTGACCCCCGGTCACTGGCAGGTTCCAGTGACCGCAGGTGAGTCACGGTCACTGGAAGGCCCCAGTGACCGCGGGTGAGTCACGGTCACTGGAAGGGGCAGTGACCGCGGGTCAGGGTCACCCCCCATTTTTTCCCCTTTTTCCACATTTTCTTCCACCTTATGTACATTTTCTTGTATTTTCCAAATTGAGATCACATCTGAGACTTGAGGGAGGGGTTGTAAACTTTCAAAATGTATGTAAACAACCTGCATCCCCGCGGTCAGGGCACTTGAACCCATGTAAACAAAAGGGAAATTAATGATGAATTGTAATTATTTCCCATTCTTCTTAACGCTTAAAGTGCGTGAATGTCGGACCTTGATTCCGTAATTCATTTCCACGCCTATACATTTTTAAGCGCGATCATACTGCAGATTGTGATGATCGGAATGGACCTCGAACTTCACACCGTACAGGTAATGCCGCCACAACTTTAGTGCAAATACAATGGCTGCTAGCTCTAAGTCATGTGTGGCATAATTCTTCTCGTGCTCTTTCAGCTGTCGGGAACCATAGGCAATCACTTTCTGATTCTGCATCAGTACACAGCCTAGTCCAACTCGAGAGGCATCGGAATAAATCACAAATCCCTCACTACCATCCGGGAGAGTCAACACTGGCGCCGTAGTGAGCTTTTCTTTCAGCATCTGAAAACTACGCTCACACTTCTCTGTCCACTCATACGGGACCTTCTTCTGAGTCAACTGAGTCAGCGGGGCTGAAATCTTCGAAAAGTCCTGCACGAACCTGCGGTAATATCCCGCCAATCCCAGAAAACTCCGAATCTCTGTCACTGATCTGGGACGGGGCCAATGGAATACTGCCTCAATCTTAGCCGGATCCACCATCAATCCCTCTCTAGAAATCTTATGACCCAGAAATGCAACTTGCTCTAGCCAGAAATCACACTTAGACAACTTTGCATACAACTTGTGATCTCGAAGCAGCTGCAATGCCTTCCGCAGATGATCTGTATTTTCCTCAGCAGTCTTCGAATAGACCAATATATCATCTATGAAAACCACAACAAACTGGTCCAAAAAGGAAGTAAACACCCTATTCATCAATGCCATGAAAGCTGCGGGTGCGTTCGTCAAACCAAATGGCATGACAAGGAACTCGTAGTGCCCATACCGAGTCCTGAAAGCTGTCTTAGGAACATCCTCATCCTTCACCCGGAGCTGGTGATACCCTGACCTCAAGTCAATCTTCGAGAAGTAAGCTGCACCTTGAAGCTGATCGAACAACTCATCGATCCTAGGCAATGGATATTTGTTCTTGATGGTTACTTTGTTCAACTGCCTGTAGTCAATGCACATCCGGAAACTGCCATCCTTCTTTTTAACAAACAATACAGGAGCGCCCCAAGGTGACACACTTGGGCGTATGAACCCCTTATCCAACAGATCCTGCAACTGTTTCTTCAATTCCAACAACTCTGCAGGTGCCATATGATATGGAGCTCTACTGATGGGTGCTGTACATGCCATCAAGTCGATCGAGAACTTTACCTCTCGAACTGGTGGCAACTCTGGCACATCCTCCGGGAAGACATCCGGAAACTCGCTGACTACTGGGATCTCACTGAGCTGTCTCTGATCCTTCTTCTCTGAAATGAACGCAAGAAATCCCTCACATCCCCTACGAAGCATCCTGTCTGCTTTACAAGCAGATATCACACGCCTTGGGCACTTCGTCTGGCTGCCCTTAAATCGAAATCCGCTGCCCAGATCAAAATAGATAGCTTTGCTGTAACAATTGATACAAGCATGATATCTCGCAAGCAAGTCCATACCAAGAATCACATCAAAATCCAGTGTCGTGAGCAACACGAGGTCTACCGGGAGCTGATGACAAGCTATCCGCACATCACACTGAGGGTAGAAAACACTGCACTCCACTCGCTTACCAACCGGAGTGGATACTAGCAACAAGTATGGGAGCAGCGTGGGTCGCTGTCGAAGCTGCACAGCAAAATGGGGTGCTACGTATGAACGCGTAGACCCGGAGTCAAATAAGGCTAAAGTTTCAGCATCAGAAATTAAAATTTTACCTTCCACGACCGTAGCTTCCTTCGCGCCCTCATGCGTAGCAGCATAGGCTCGAGCTGTCTGGCGGTTCTGCTTCTGGGCTGGGCGAGCTGGCTGAGATTTGCCCTGCGCTGTAGATCCTGCAGATCTCGTCGGTGGAGAGGACTGAAACTTCGGGCATTGGGCCCGCTTGTGGTCCGTGGAGCCACAACCGAAACAAGCCCCACTCTTCCTCCAACATTTGTCTGTTGGGTGATCCTTCCCACAGTGACCATAAACCACCTGAGCACTGCTCGAACTACTCTGCTTACCCTTGAACTTCTTCTGGAACTAACTTCTGCCACTGGAACCTGCCGCCCTCTTAGCCTTAGTTCGCTCCTCCTCAAATATGGCCTCTGCATCATAGGCCCTGTTAATAGCGTCATCCAAGGTAGCCGGCCACATACATGCAACTACGTGGCGTTTATGCCTCGGGTTCAGGCCGTTGACGAAGCGAGTCACCTTCTTATGCTCGGTGTTCACCATATCCTCTGCGAAGTGAGACAACTCTGTAACCTTGTGTACATAATCTGCAACCGACATCTGTCTCTGCTGAAGGTTGAAGAATTCCACTTCCTTGGCTCGCTGAATATGGAGAGGCATGAACTTCCGGCGGAATTGCTGCTTGAAGGTCTCCCAAACTGTGGCACTGGGCATAGTCTGGAATGAGCTCTTGACACTCCTCCACCATGTCTTGGCTACACTCCGAAGCATAGAGGCTGTGAGAACTACCTTCTGTTTATTACTGCACACAATCGTATAAAATAGCTCTTCAGTCTGCTCCAACCATTTCTCAGCCTGCAATGCATCCTCTATCCCATGGAACTCAGTCGCCCCTCGCTTACGGAACTTGTCAAAAAGAGCATTTGGATATGATTCCTTGGGTTGGAAGATCACTTGCTGGTCTATACGAGGTGATGCTGACGCGGCAGCCTGACTCTGCCTATCCACCATGGATGCCATCTGCGCCTGTAATGACTACATAGACTGCATCATCATCATCATACGCTCCTCGCTACTTATATGTGGGGGTAACGATCCACTATCACCGTTATGGCCCTGTTGATTCTCATCCCGAGATCCTGATCCTGATGCCATCCTGCAAAAAGAAATGAAACACAGCACACAAATATAAAATGCCCTGAGTTAGTCAAATCCCAAATCAACATATGAGACTTGGAGTCAAATAGTTGACATCGTCATCTCACCACGTTCTTAGATGTCTACATGCTTATAACTAGCATGCTCTGATACCATACAATACGTATGTCATGACCCGAGCCCAAAAATCGGGGGTTAGCGAAAAGCTAAACCAGTGACACACGTACTCCCGTGCACGTGCATCCAAACCCAGTCCAGATGGACACACACAAGGGATCTAACACGTGCGAACTAAGCGTACGCGGAAGCTGTACATATCATAGCAAGCAACAAAGGAAAATAGCGGAAGCCAAAACAAATGCAGAATGGAAAAGACAACGATATAAATAAAACTCGAAAACCATATACAAAACTGAGTACACGCCAAAATAGCGATATACAAAATAATACAGAGTACAAAGTCCAAAGTGCAAAATTACAAAATCTCAAAACCAAACAACTAGGCCCCTAATGATATGCATGCACGCACTCGGCAGAGGTGATCAGGCCCACTCTGCCAAACCGGAGGGTGCTTCTACACTCGGCCCTGCAGCCTCCTCGACCGCCGGGGAGTCGGGCAAGGGATCTGCGCCTGCAACACCACAGACAACATGAATGAATACAACGATCCAGCAATATATAAGTAACAGGGATGAAACACTCATAGTATCAAATAGAATAATGACAGAAGATTAAATACAGAGTTCCATTATAGTATGCTAAGCAAATCGTGCATAGAAGTAAAGCATGATAAGTGAATCAAAACATAGAAATACTGAACTAAGTGGCTACTACGTTAACCATATTCTCTCCAATAGAGAGCAGAGCAAAGCAGAGCAGAGCAGAGGAGAACACCACTGACCGGGCCAGGGTACAAGTGGGTCTCGGTTTCCTGGGTCCCAAGACAAAGCGACACTGCAGTGATACAGAGATACAGAAATCTCAGCCAGAGGTAACCCCGTCGGGTATCCTAGGGCTGAGGCTGAGTAGAGCCAGACTAATACCAATCAAATCAAATCCAAAAGAAGGGAGATTATCCGCTTTGGACTCACCGATGACAAGGACCGGATCTTATCCTCACGTTTTAATCTCTGGGCAGAGCCACCAGGGAACACCCAAAAATCAGAGACACACAAAGCCAACAAAGCATGTATTAAGTCAAAGCACAGCATAGGTCAAAGCTTAGTGCGGAACGAAGAATAGAACAGATATACAAGACGAAAGCAAAATGACCTCGTAATGCATAGACATAGATTGGCAAAACAGATGGCAAAACTGTAAACAATATGCAATGCATCTCAGATTAATACGGAGTCAAGGTTCGTTACAAGCCAGCCCTAATCTAGTTGTTCACTGTCACTAACCGTGCATGTTGATGTAGTTTTAAGTTATTCAATGCACCGTTGCCATCCTAGTGTTGTAATGTAATCCTCACGTGCACCGAAGTCCCTTAAACCAACACCCATAGGGAGGTGCTTAACAGTAAATCAACGCTCACATGAATAAGTCACAGCCTAACAGACTATTCATGCGGTCCAAGAATCCATTGGGCCGGTTTACGTGTGTGGTTCCTTGTATATATAAGCCTTACAAAGTCACACCATTATCCTAAGTTTTATTTCGGATTTGCCATGCCTTATGGTTTAGCCATGGGTGACCTACGGCTTAGCCGAAGACATCATATGGACTAGCCATAGCATGCACTATGGCTTAACCGTGGTTCCCTTCAAAACACAGTTAAACTGGTCATCTTCCACCTCTGATCTGATACCTTTTACAGCTGAGCTACGGTTCAGTATACGGCTTAGCCGTAGACCAATCCACGGCTTAGCCGTAGCCACACCGTAGGAGTACTGTATCTGAAAAGTTTCGACTGATCAGAGATTTAATTCACGGCTGGGTTACGGTTGGGTCACGGCTAGCTTACGGCTCAGCCGTAGGACAATCTACGGCTCAGCCGTAGCCTAGCCGTAGAACAAAAGGTGAATTTTCAAGTCTCTGGAATGTGAGCCGTACAATGTTACGGCTTAGCCGTACAACACAGAGAACGAATCGGGAAAGTTACAGAACTTGGAAAAAAATATATAAATTGAGCAAAACAAACTCCAATGAATCCCAAAAAGATAAATTAGGCTGTAAGTTCCTTCTAAGCCTATGAGAACAAAAGAATCACAGCAATCAAACAAATACCCATATGTGTTATCAAATCCTGTACTTATACTTGCCTCAAAACTCTGTCAATCCACCGAATCAAGCTCCAAATCAACTAAAATCAAAACAAATCAAAGAAACAACACATGCATGAGATGAGGACACAGAAATCAGAGAAGGAGAGATGCAATTGGAGAAGAAGAAGGAAGAGTTGCAGAGAACCCACTTACCTAAAGCAAAGACAGAGATGGAGAAGAGAAAGAAAACCCCAAAACAAGATGGGTGCAAATCCCCAATTCCAACCAAAAACGAGAAGAGAAGAGAAAGAGAAGAAACAACGTGGAGCTCTCCTTGCATGCACGTATCAAACGAAAGTGAGCAGGGAGTTGGACATCTGGAAGCTGACTCCTTATATAGGTTTTGGAGTTTAAGTCAAAGTCCGAAAAGTTTAAACTATTTACAGTTCAAGTCACACGAAGGTCCAACTTCTCCAATGTACTCCGAATAGATTTGACACAGTTACAGAAATTGACGAGCTCAACAAAATACACGTGCTGACACCAAGATGATGCAAAAATGATGCAAGCAAAGCAAAAGAAAAATTACGAAAAAGGGCTTAGAACTACCTATTCCAGGTCATGGGTTACTCAACTACCTATCCAAGACCCGAAACCAAGTCCAAAAGAGTTAAAATAACAGAAAAACACACTAATGAGCCACTAATCCGGCTCAAAGGGGATCGGAGTGTTACAGTATGCGTGGCTTTCTGAATAAGGATATTTGTAAACATTGTTTGAGTTAGGCTCTTTTTTCCAAGACCTCTGCTCGAAAACACAGAGACACAATGATTTGAAAAAGTTGGAGGAGCAGATAGTTTTAATAATGTGCAAGCTAAAGAGGATTTTTCCTCTTGCTTTCTTTGATGTAATGGTTTATCTATCGGTTCACTTATCGCGTGAAGCCATGCTTGGTGGACCGGTGCAATATTGGTAGATGTACCTGATAGAAAGGTAATAGTTAATGACCATTGATTAATTATTTATTTATTATTGCAATTGCCTTGTATTGAAAATCGTAATTATTATCATTGGTTGTTTAAAGGTTTTGAAGACCCTAAAAGGGTACATTTGCAACCGAGCTCGGCCAGAAGGTTCAATTGCCGAGGCTTACATTGTCAAAGAGTGTCTTACTTTTTATTTAATGTATTTAGGGTAGACTAATCGAGTTGAACGTTCGTGGAGCCGTATCTACAGTATGTGCTTCAATCTAACCATAATTATGCATTGCTTGTTAACTCTTTGATTTATTCTCTACTTTTACTTATTCACTAAAAGCTGCATTGAGTAGGGTACGCAAGAATTTAGTACAAATTCAAAGAGGAGGAAAAATCAACCCACAGGTACAGCGAAAAGAATTTGCCAAATGGTTCAAACAACATGTAAGACATATGAAACATTATAATTTTAATTGCTATACATTATTGGATTACACTTCAAATGACATTAGCGTAATACATTTGTCCTAATCTGCTTATGTAGATGAATCAATTGCGAACTAGTGGGTCACCTGAAGCTACTGATGAGATTTGGTCATTAGCAAATGGCCCTAGATCACTAGTGAATCTGTATTAGGGGTGTGATTGCAATGGTGTCCGATATCATACTAAAGACCGTGAGAATTGCACTAGAAGTCAGAGAAGTGGCTTGGTTGTGAACGAGGAATACGAAGGAGAAAAACATGACTACTATAGATACATCCGCAAAATCTGGGAGTTGTCCTATTTGCACGGGGGTAAAGTGGTTTTATTTGAATGTGAATGGTACAACACTTCAACCAAGCACAAGATAAACATCGAAAAACATGTTACAAGCATTGATATCATGGGTCGTTAGTGTAAAGATGATCCATTTGTCCTTCCAAGTTAGGTGACATAAGTCTTCTATGTCAATGACACCATTAGAGGAAAAAATTGGAAGTTGTAGAACGGGTGAAGCCGCGGGGAGTATGGGATGTACCCGCTAAGCGGGATGATGACGGCGATGATGATGCGCCTAATGATGCATTTCAGTAGGACCAAATGGAAATCATTGTCCCAGTCCTCATCGATGGTACTAGTGTCCAATACTCTAGAGATGATATAGATCCTGAGATCGTTCTTAGTGATGAGTCAGAAGACGTGGATGAAACACTGGCGGAGAACTTAGTCAGTCTGACTCTGACATGGAATATGACATGAAGTGTTTATTTTAAGTTTTGCACATGTAACGATTAAGTAAATTAATAAAGATCTTACTTTACAGAATGACATTGTTTTCAATTTCATTTTCTCTTGTGATTTGTTCATATATGGATAAAACATTTCTATATTTTATGTTTTATGCTTATTTATATATATAATAGTTGCAAACGATGGCAAACGGAGGGAAAAAATGGGTCAAACCAGGAGAGCTGTCCTATCATGTGCAAGCATTCAACTATTTATTAAAGAGAAAAAAGACAATTAAGCAAAATGTAGATAAACTTGCATCTTTAGGGCTCTCGTCGACCGCACGTGCTATATTTGGTTTGGCTAAAGGGACAAACGAGAACAAAAAGAAAAAGATTAGTGGGAATGATAACGACGAGAACTACAGTCCCTCATAAGATGATGACGTAGATGACGAGACATCTTCGTCAGAATCGGATGAGGTAATAATCTTTCTGTGAATGTGTATGATATGCGCTTTAAAATATTAGTTTTTTATAGTGACACTCATGTTAAAATGATTTTCATTTTCATTAAATGTAAATTGTTGACATTCACTTTACTAATATTATTGATTTTTGCTAATAATTATTTATTTTCCTAATCACTTTGCTCTAAGCTAGATTGCAGATATGCCTCAGGAGAAGAGGGTTAGGCGTGCTCGGAGTATCGCAGCTGCACTTGGGTTAGTTTGTGCAGAGAGCACACCCAAGGCTGCGACACAGCATTTGCCGATACAGATTCTGACCACACAGCCCTCGCCGATGCAGCCGTCTATCACACAGCCCTCGCCGACCCAATCTCCTACCACACAGCCATCACCGAGGGTACCTTCGCTGTCCCTGCCTCCGCCTAGTCCTCATATAGTTGCTAGCAGTGTTGGTGAGAAAATTATGATCTTCTAAAATTCTGAATTCACCTCAATTTGATGATTTGTGTTTACTAACTCATTTAGCACTGTCATCTTAACAGCATTAGCCCCAGTCTTGGAGGTTCGGAGCCGTGTAAGGGGCATTACGCGAGGGAAGAAGGCGGCAAAGCTAAGGAGAGAGTTGGGTCATAACATCCCAGTTCCGATCTCCAACTCGAGCCATAGGCCAGAGGGGGAACATGCACCATCACTAGTTAACCATCTTGGGTTAGCCATTAGAGAGATGGCCCTAGTTTGACCCCATGGCTGGAAAAAGCTTGATAGTGGGATCAAGGTTGCCGTCATTGGTTTAGTTCAGGTAAACTATAATGATAATTATCAACCAAACTGATCATAGTTGTACTCGTCATTACAAGACATGGATTATATTTTACTATTACTAATCATTATATGGCTCTCTCTAAATTGCAGCAAATATTTGATATCAAGGAGTACGAGGGCAATATGCAGCTTAGGGTGGACATTGACCGCCAATGTGGGATTTTGTATAGGAGTTGGAATTACGAGCTACATAGCCACCATCTCGAGCTGTTGGAGCAGGGACTTCCCCGACCCCAGGACCACCCGGCAGATGGCTGTGATCCAGCTGACTGGCAGTTGATGATCTCGCAGTGTTAGAATCACCGCAGTGGAGGGTAACATTTAGATGTTATCTACAACAATTAATTATATTCCAACGTAATTTTATTATTTATGAAATGTTGAAAAAAGCTAATGTATTATTGTTCTTCTATGTAGGCGAAGTCGAAGAAGGCTCAAGAGGGTCGAGCCAAGCTGCCATACAATCATACTAGTGGCTCCAGGTCATTTGCATCGAAGATGTCTCTGATGGTATTAATTGTATTCATATGAAAAAATTTGATTAAGTTTATTAATTTATCAGTATGTAAGTTTATATCTAATACAAGTTAATTTCAAATGACAGATGGCACAGAATGCCAGTCAGGCGCTGCCTATTACTCAGCTCTTCCATAACACCCACTATAGACAAAAGAGTAATTTGTGGGTAAATGACGTGGCTCAGCAGAGACATGTATGTTTGCATTTCGATTCAATTTTGATCAATAATGCCACAAAAGCATTCTAAATTTCCCTATTGATATACACCACAGGAGGCCTTGGTGTAGCGTACAGAGGAGCAGTCGCAGCCCTCTGTCACAGCTCTGATGACTGCGGAACAAATTGCTGCTGATGTGTTTGGGAAGAGGTTGGGTTACTTGAATGGATATGGTATATACATGAGGACCTCTTCATCCTCCACATAGTCTCGGGCGCCGCATCTTAAGGTGATCACCCTACGCGAGTAGCTAGCTGAGCAGGTTAGGAGGCAGGCTGAGCAGGACAAGAGGATATCTGCACTGGAGGCCCTCGTTTAACAGCTCGCAACTGCGGCAAGGATAGATCCGACGATCTGCCTCAACATCTCTAGAGGGATCAGTTATGCTGGTGATGCATAGTTACTGGAGAGCATGATGCGACCCTTTGGTTAGTATATCTTTCTCTTGAAATTTTAACATAATAACTCGTTGAAATTTATAAACACTGAAAATGTAGGATTTTCAAAACCTACGAGTAGATGAGTACTTCTCATGAAGAGATCCCAATTCAATTTTAATTCCAACTGAATCAGTAACTAAGGACATAAGATTCCGACACTTGAGAAGTGGCTCAAAGCAGTCAGGAGATTTCCGGTTGTGCATTGGTTCCCCCATCTTGTTTCGTAGCGGTAGTGGTTTGTGAGATTCGGTCGTCAACAGGAAAGCAAGAACGGTCAGTCAGTCGGGCGGTTATTCTCTACTTGAAATTACCAGTTCTGCCTTTGATTTCTTTTCTAAAATGTGATGTCTTCCTAAGGTTTCCAATTCTCATGGAAGCTTCAGATTTCAAGGACTGTATAATATCTAATTCACTCTAAGACCTATCTAAACATCCATATGTAGAAGAAGGCTAATCCTCTGCATTTGGTGTAGCAGAAAAAAAGAGGCTCCTTTTGTATTCGCTTTTCTTCTGCAATCTCATCTCACAAACACATCAGAGAAGAGCAAACAGCCTTGTTTAGGCAGAGAAATATGGAGTGCATATTCGGATTGGTGGGTAATGTATTTCTGTAGGGTCTCTTGGCCTTAAGGTTCTGTTGTTGTTCCATTGAAATTAGAAAGGTGGAATAGGTTTCTGTAGAGAAAGAAATGGCATGGATGGCCCTTCAAAAAATTTTACTGCACGGAGTTTGGTGCAAATAAGATTATTCCATGAAGAAATAAAGCAAGATCTGGGTGTTCAAACCTTAAGGGATACAAGCTGGTAAAAGTTATTCAGTTGAGTATAGAAAACAAATGAAATTGGATGATTGAGATCACGCTGGGAGTTTCTCAAATAGGAACATGTTCTGGGATGCAAACACAACACTTTTGAGATTTGAACTTCGAGGTTGGATGGTCAAATTGGTTGATAGATTGAGATGACTTAATCTCACTTAAGGTGTAAATGGAAAATGAAACTAGATTTTGCCATAAAGCCACCTTGACGAGTAACTACAGTCTACACTGCAAACTTCAAAGGCGGTAAGTGAATCTAAGTGAATTATGCTAGGACAAGGTACAGGGTTGGTATTTTGAACTCATCTTTAATGAATGCATAGCCATAGATGTAGATAGGCCCAGTAGTTACCTAGTGATTGAAGCATGGGCTTATATGTTATCTGTATTGTATTTACAAATATATGTTATTCTCTCATTATCATCGTCATGTTAGCCTTATAGTATAAATCTTGGCTGGGCTTATCGAGTTTTGCCCTAAGTTTATACAAGACATGGCCATATTCATACCTTTCTAACTCAGTGCATGAGTTGCTTATAGTTTTTTGTGAAATGCCATTATTTAAACACTTAGTAAATAACTAATTCCTGAAAATATATATATATATTGGATTGATTCACTAACATATCGAAGTATATCAAATTGTATATTTGAATTAGTTTACTGAGTTCATTGAATTAGCACAATTGCATCCACATGCATTCCACTTGTAAGGTATTTATGACACAAATGGTACCACTTAACAGCAAACTGTAATAACAACAAGCTTGTAATCTCGATTCTTAAACATTTAAAACATTGCATTACGTGTCTCATTGGCCTAATGGTTGTCTTACTTAAGCTATTCTTTGAGATCAAAGGTTCAAGACTAATGCTAATTCAAAAGCATAAACCATTTCATGTATATTGAAATTTCATCTAACACAAAAACTTTGATGCTAGATACAACATGGATGCAAGAGGTTTGCACCATTTACACAATATACATATAAAAATGAAGTATCAGATACTAAATGTTAGGAATATCTTGCCATTTTTGAGGAAATAGGTATATCAATGAACACAAATGTAGCAATGGAGAATTAACATATAAGTATAGTCTGCATTTGGACCCATGCTATCATGGGACTGGGGGAAACTATCTTTTAGATTTTGGGTTCATTTTTACCCTCAAAATTCCAAAAAATGAATAAATTGCATTGCTTCCAAATTAGAAAAGAGCCAAAATATTTTATATATATACATGTTTATGATCTTACATTTGTAATTTAATTCATTGAAAATGTTCTAATGTTATTTTTTCGTCATTACAGATTGATGGACGATTTGGGTTCGGTTGAAGACTTGGAGGAGTGTTTTATTTTCATTTTAATCTATTTGTACTTGTATGTTGAATATTTATATGGGACTGTATCATTGTAATATTTGTATTTTAGTCTATTTGTATTTGTATGTTGGATATTTATATGGGACTTTATCATTGTAATATTTATTAAATGAGATGAATGACTTAATGAAAAATGGTGATGGTTGTTTGTTTATTTAGCAATTTTTGTATGGATGGATTTATTATATTAAATACAAGTATATGAATAGGTTTATATTTGATACAAGTATAAACAGGTTTAATAGGAAGACTATAACGGAAAATAGTTATTATATTAAAAAAATTAACTTATTGCTGACGAAAAATGACTTTTGCCGACGTTTTTTAACATCTGCAAAAGTAAATCAAAAATTTTTAAAAATATATATTGCTGACGTTTTTAAAACATCGAAAAAATTAATTTAAATTTTTAAAAAATAAATAAATTGCTGATGTTTATAAACGTCGGCAAAAGTAATTTAAAATTTTAAAATTGCTGACGTTTTAACACGTCAGTAAAAATGAGAATTAAAAATTTAGGAAATACGAAAAACTCTTTGCTGATGTTAAAAATTCGTCGGTAAAAGTTAAATATAAATATAAATTAAATAAAATGAATTTTACAGACGTTTCAAAACGTCGGTAGAATGAGAACTAAAAATTTTAAAAATACGAGAAATTCTTTGCTGACGTTAAAGTTTCGTCGGCAAAAGTTAAATGTAAATTAAAATTAAATAAAATGACTTTTACCGACGTTTTAAAACGCTGGTAAAATGAGAACTAAAAATTTAGAAAATATGGAAAATTCTTTCCCGATGTTAAAAATTCATCGGTAAAAGTTAAATGTAAATTAAAATTAAATATATTGACATTTACTGACGTTTAAAAATGTCGGTAAAATGAGATTTTAAAATTTAGTAAATACGAGAAATTGTTTACCGACGTTAGATTTTTGTCGGTAAAAGTGAAATTAAAATTAAAATTAAATAAAATGATTAGATCGTAGTGTCCTGATACTCTTATTTAGACGCTTTTCTGTTTTTGCCCTATACTCCTTGAATTTCTCAAAGCATTTGGACTTATGGCGCATTAAGTAAATGTACTCATACCTTGAGCAGTCATCAATAAAAGTAATGAAATACTCAAATTCATCTCTTGCCTGGACATTCATGGGTCCACACAAGTTAGGGTGAACCAATTCCAATGGTTTTTTGGCCCTATAGCCTTTTGCCGAGAAAGGGTGCTTGGTCATTTTCCCCTCTAAATAAGATTCATAGGCTAGAAGTGCCTCTACTTCTAATAAGTCTAATGGTCTATTTGCAACCAGTCTTAAAATCCGGTTTATATTAATATGACCCAGGCGTAAATGCTAAAGATACGTTTGGTTCAATTGTGAAGGTTCCTTTCTTTTACATGGTAGAGTAATTATGGTATTCAATTCAGTCAGTTGCAGTTTAGGAGAGATAGGATCAACAAGATAAAGATCATCAACCAATGAACCAGAATAGATAAAATGCTTATTATACTTGACAACGACAAATTTATTAAAATAAATGGAATATCCTTCTTTAATCAATTTGGAAACAGAAATTAAGTTCCTCCAAATGGAGGGAACATAAACACAATCTTTTAAAATGAAAGTCTTATCTCTATTAAAACTTAGATAAACATCTCCTACTACAACTGTTGCCACTCTCGTAGCATCACCCATGAGCAAATAAATCTCACAATCACTTAGCCATCTGGTTTCCTAGAACCTTTGCAAAGAATTGAAAACATGAGTAGTGGCTTTCGTATCTACCCACCAGGTACCGGTAGATATAACCACTAAATATGATTCAATAACTAGTAAATGAAATTTACCTTTATTGTTCATTTTGTTGAGATAAGTTGGACATTGCTTTTTCCAATGCCCTACTTGCTTGCAATGAAAACACCTGCCCTTAGGCTTTTTCACTCCTCCCTGAGGTTCGTTGCCCCCTTGAGGAACTGCATTATGATTCTGACCCTTTTTTCTATTTCTTTTTGTTTTCGGCTTAGAAATAGAACCTTTTTCAGCAACATAAACACTAGGTGGATTTTTCAGAAGGCCCTCAGTAGCCTGAAGTTCCTTGAGTAATTTCGCTAAATAAAATTAAGCATGTTCATATTGTAATTTAGGCGAAAATTCTCAAAGAAATTAGTTAAGGACTAGAGAATGATATCGATCTAGGTTTCCCATCAATTTCAGCTCTAAGGACCTCTATTTCATTGAGGTGTCCCATCATTTTCAGAACATGGTCCCTTACAGAAGTGTCTTTAGCCATCTTAGTGTTAAAGAGTTCCTTCATAGTAACCTGCTTAGCCGCCGGATCCTGATCACCAAACATCTCCTTGAGACTGTACATGATGTCATGGCAGTAGGAAAAAATTGATACTAATGTTGCAAAACATTTGACATAGATGCCAATATGTAACACCACACCATCTTATCAGCCTTGATTCATTTTTTTTATATGCCTGCTGTTGACCCATAAAAAAATTACAAATATTGTAGAGAAGACATTACAAGAAAATTCCAAACCAAGGATACGTAAACCTTGGAATTGTAGAATGGCAAGTTAAGTACTACTTCCAGATGTTCAGAGTTGGTGAAATCTATTTAGAAGACTTCGGATGAGCTTAGAATGCAGCATTTCAAGCTTCAGAGCTAGTGGATTTCGTTTTTTCACTCAACTCACCAAATACCTGAACTCAAAAACTATGGGTCACTGAACACACTCATGGTTTTGGATTACCAAAGTGTATGATAGTCACATGACAACTCTAAAACATCTTGGGAATGATGTTTCAAAGTCTTAAGACATTTAGACTTCATCTCAGCTCAAACCAAGCTTTAGTGACCGTTTGCTAGCTCCTTGGGGGTTACTATGGAAATTGACACATCATGAAGATCAAATTAGCTGAAACTCTCGGAGGAAGCTCAAATTATGCTCAAGGAAGATTTTACAAAATTTTAGGTCAAACGGACATCAATTGACCCAAAATCTACAAACATGTCAACTTTGGGTCAACGACCCCAAGCCATGGGGTCACTGACCAAAGTCTTACTTCCTGTCACCCAAAACCAATGAAAATTGGGCACAAAGCTTCAGTCATACTCCAAAGGGGTTTTGTAGGTTCTCAAGTCAAACAGATTTCGTTTGATCCCACTTCCACTCCATGTCAGTTCAAAAGTCAATAACCCCCAAGCCATGGAGGTCATTGATCAAAATCCTACTTTCAGGAGGGCAAAGCTAATGGAATTTGGAACAAAGATTCAAAATATGTTCAAAGTTAATTCCCCAAAGTTTCAACTCAATTAAATATCGCTCGAGTATAAAACAAGCTAACTACCTACATTGTGGGGTAAATAGTAACTTGGGACATACAACAAATAGGCTACTGTTCGAAGTCCCACTTTTCCAAATCCAAAATACATGAAATTTAGATAGACACTCCAAGATACTCCTGACATCAGTCCCTCCAAGTTTCAAATCAAACCGAACTCATTTGGGAGTCAAACAGCCGAAACAATGGCCCATCTTCATGAAAACTTAACGGGGGAGTTGATTAATTTAGAAGGTCAAAAAGGGTTAAAACTTCTATGACACACTCAAAATAGTCTCAAAAAGCATCCCTCCAAGTTTCGTGAAGATTGGACATCGTTCAGGCCCCAAACAGGCGAAAACGAGTTACATATGCAAAAGTCCAAAAATGGGCCTTGGGAGTGACCGCGACCCGATGAACGAGAGAGTTGACCAAGTTCAGAAGTCCAAATCTAGCTAAAACTTCTATAAAACACTCAAAACAGTGTCAAGAAGCATCCCTCCAAGTTTCGTGAAGATTGGACATCGTTTGGGCTCTAAACAGGCAAAAACGAGTCACATATGCAAAAGTCCAAAAATGAACCCTAGGAGTGACTGCGGCCTGATGAACAAGGGAGTTGACCAACTTTAGAAGGTCAAATTGAGCCAAAACTTCTATGGCATACTTAAAATAGTGTCAAAAAGAATTCCTCCAAGTTTCGTGAAAATTGGACATTGTTCGGGCCCCAAACAGGCGAAAACGAGTCATATATGCAAAAGTCCAAAAATGGGCCTTAGGAGTGACCATGGCTCGATGAATGAGGGAGTTAACCAACTTCAGAAGGTCAAATCAAGCTAAAACTTCTATGACACACTCAAAATAGTGTCAAGAAGCATCTCTCCAAGTTTCGTGAAGATTAGACATCGTTTGGGCCTCAAATAGGTGAAAACGAGTCATATATGCAAAAGTCCAAAAATGGACCTTGGGAGTGACTGCGGCCTGATGAACGAGGGAGTTGACAAACTTTAGAAGATCAAATTGAGCCAAAACTTCTATGACATACTTGAAATAGTGTCAAAAAGAATTCCTCCAAGTTTCGTGAAAATTGGACATTGTTTGGGCCCCAAACAGGCGAAAACGAGTCATATATGCAAAAGTCCAAAAATGGGCCTTAGGAGTGACCATGGCTCGATGAATGAGGGAGTTAAACAACTTTAGAAGGTCAAATCAAGCTGAAACTTCTATGAAACACTCAAAATAGTGTCAAGAAGCATCTCTCCAAGTTTCGTGAAGATTGGACATCGTTTGGGCCTCAAACAGGTGAAAACGAGTCACATATGCAAAAGTCCAAAAATGGACCTTGGGAGTGACTATGGCCTGATGAACGAGGGAGTTGACAAACTTTGGAAGGTCAAATTCAGCCAAAACTTGTATGACATACTTAAAATAGTGTCAAAAAGCATTCCTCCAAGTTTCGTGAAGATTGGACATCGTTCGGGCCTCAAACAGGAGAAAACAAGTCATATATGCAAAAGTCCAAAAATAGGCCCTAGGAGTGACCATGGCTCAATGAACGAGGGAGTTAACCAACTTTAGAAGGTCAAATCAAGCTAAAACTTCTATGACACACTCAAAATAGTGTCAATAAGCATCTCTCCAAGTTTCATGAAGATTGGACATTGTTTGGGCCCCAAACAGGTGAAAACGAGTCACATATGCAAAAGTCCAAAAATGAGATTTATGAGTGACTATGGCCCGATGAACGAGGGAGTTGACCAACTTCAAAAGGTCAAATCAAGCTGAGAATTCTATCACACACTTAAAATAGTGTTAAGAAGCATCACTCCAAGTTTTGTGAAGATTGGACATCGTTCGGACCCCAAACAGGTGAAAACGGGTCACATATGCAAAAGTTCAAAAATGGGCCTTGGGAGTGACTGCGGGTCATTGTCACTCCCACCTGTGACTTGGTCACGGATGGTTTTTGGGAGTTATTTCACTTCATTTTGAAGCGTAACTCCCTCACAACTATTGGGAACCATCCCAACTCCCTCTAAAGCCTATAAAAGACACATTTGAACTCTTAGGAATGGAGAGCAGCAAGAGACGAGCATGCAGGGACGGACAGTGAATGAAAAGAGCAAGTGCAAGTTCCTGAATTGAATTCCAGAAGTTTGAAGCAACTCCAAGCAAGCCACAAGGTATTCTTCACTACTCCAGCATACTTCTTCTTTCCATTCTCACCAATTCAAGGTGAGAAATATTGCAAAGGAGAGAAAGACACATACATTTCACTTAAGGAAGGCATATGCAAAGGCCACTCAAATGACATTTTTTTCCTTTGATTTTCTCACTTGGGAAGGGTCTTAGGTCACACCGGAAGTTGTGAACAAGCCTCTTTAGGCTTCATTCTAACCCTTGAAAATCATAGGGTCAGAATGACATAACTTTGTCTTCATACAGTGCCATCTTCGGATTTGTACAAAAATAGTTCGTAAATCAAAAAGTAATGATTATCAAAGGTTTAGGTCGATTCCACTGCCAAATCAAGCACTCGTGGTGGCCATTCAACACTCAAAATTCAAAAGAAACGAGCTTCAGCACTTTGGAGAAGTTACAGAAAGAAAACAGCATGAAACAGTGGGCAAAATAGTGACCTTACAGTCACTGTATGCTAGTGACTGTGGGTCACGGTCACTGGCAAGGGGCCAGTCACAGTTACTCCCCATTTTTCCTTCTTTTTTGCACTCCTTTCCACTCTTTGTACATTTTTTTATATTTTCCAAATGGAGATCACATATGAGACTTGAGGGAGGGGTTGTACACTTTTCAAAACTATGTAAACAACCTGCATCCCCACGGTCAAGGCATTTGAACCCATGTAAACAAAAGGGAGTTTAATGATGAACTGTAGTTAATTCACATTCTTCTTTAACGCTTGAGGTGTTGAATGTTGGATTTGAATCCGTTATACATTTTCACTCATTTTTCAAGCGCAATAACCTAGATAGCCACCTCATCAGTACAACCATCTGTAGGTTTCTCTTGGCACACTTCAGTAAGCACATATTTGTACTTTTTAGCAGTTAGCACAATATCCAACTTTATTTTCCAGTCAATATAATTAGGTCTAGTAAGTTTGTGTTCATTGAGAATTACAGCAAGTGGATTGAAAGTTCCCATTTAAATCCTAAAAATTACATAATCAACAAATTATGATCGGCAAATAAACTTTGAATTCAAATAAAAGGAAAAAGGCTCCTTCTGCTAATTAATAAAAGAATCCGACAACAATCTAAAACATTATGTACAATATACCTCGATGTGAGGATTTTTACTGTACTTATTTTGTTTAGATAGGACATAACCTATTAGTTTTACTATCAAGGCAACAAACCATGCTAAGTAAAACCAAATAGCTACCATGATGTTGGTCATATACATAATAACAGTGACTTAGATAAAAAAACATATTATTATTTATAGCTAAGTATACACTATCATTTAATTCAAAGTTCATTATTCTGTATTCAGTTCTGTCATATGGAGAAGTGACCTGTACTAATAATTACTGTAAATCATCCATATAGGAGTTTGTACAGGAGATTCTATAATTAACTCATCCGATGAGGAGGAAGACTCCAAGGTCAACATATAAATCAATTACATCTCCTATAAAATAATGATGGAGACCGTGCGAACTAAGAGTTTCCCTCTCCCACTTAGTTTTTTGACAATGAGTGTCCTTGTAAAACAGTTTGATAAGGTCAATTTAGAATTTTGAAAGAATATATTATCAAAATATCTAGGTTACCCTATCTTTATGTATCATAGCATTTATGTGATTAATAAAAGATAAAGTTCAATTTTATTTTCAAATCACATGAATGCTTCCTATTTCTCCATTCTAAATAGTATTAAGCAGATCTAATATCATATAAAGCAGGTTATGATAATCATAGACATCTAAGCACAAAAAAGAAATACAACCAACATAAGAGTCTTAGTTATCATGGTCAAGTAGGATCCTTTGTCTTCTTGATTGCCACTTTTTCAAAACATGCGCTTCGCAAAGGGGGTTCAAGGCTGTCCTTCGAAATTGACTATTTGCCTTCAAAACCTGTGTCCCTCCTTAAAAAAAAAAATTACATTGAATCCCAAGCCTCTTGATGAACGGAATTCAAATGTTATATCAGTATAATTACAGTAAAGCATAGAGGAATACAGTAGAAGGTCTTAAGATTTTTGGGTTGCTGTAAGACCGAGATCAAATTATAGAGATCTTACAGGTCTGATTCTTAAATCATTATCATCTAAAATTATTTTCGCAGTAATCTGTGTGCAATATTTGGGAATCTTGACGGTTGCCTCCTAACAATAAAACCATGCAATACTAAATTACGAGAAAGTCCTTGACTACTTAAGTAAGATCCGAACCTGACCCAACTACCTATCCATGACCCAAACCAAGGGGATTTGGATTGAATTAACCAAATTATATATTAATTAAGGTAAAACAAAATTAATTACAGTAAATTATGATTAGTTTAGTTTTGGACCTTACATAAGCTCTCACTTGCACCCGAGTCCAAGACCATAAAGTCACCATATCATGAAGAAAAATGTTGTGTGGGTAAGGGGATATCCCCGCTTGTATATGCAAGTGAAAGGGGATTTCTCCGCTTGGCAAAACAAAACAAAATAATAATAATAATAATAATAATAATAATAATAATAATAAACCAAAAAGGGCCTTGACACCACTACGGTGAACATATATATTTTAGGTCATTTTTTGTGTATAGGGAATCTAAAGGGATTTTTCAGTAAAATCCTCTAAAAGTTAAAAGGTTCAGAATTTTTGGGGTCCATCACCCCTACCAACTCTCCTCTGGTTTCGTTAGTGACCATGGTCAAGTTCATCATCATAAGTACCACCACCACCACCATTCTCATTATCATCACCACCACCATCGAATACTTTTTTTTATTCTTTTTAGTGTAATGTAGGTGGAAGTCCAATTCTTCAAATTTAATTAGGTAGAACTCCACCTCCTAAGTTCTTAGTTGTAAGAGTCCACTAGTGTTATAAGATTTAATACTTTAAGTTCATTATATTTTACATATTTTGTGATAATAATAATTCTACTATAGGGTTCTCTTATTTATTTTTAATGTTTATTCGCCTGCCATTATTTCGGCGACTACTACCGACCAATGACCACGATGACTAGCCGACTTCCGACAACTAACAACTTTTTCGGCGGCTTTTCTATTTAGGCTTCTAGTGACCATCGAACAAAAAAATAGAGTTTCTTTGCCCAATTTCATTTCTTAATTGCTCATCTGACCCAAAAGGAAAAAAGAGTAATTAGTATGGCACACGTACACGAGTGACACTTTACCTCGAGGACCCAAGGATCATTTCCTAACTTGTTTGGGATGCAAAAAGTGTTAGAGTACTACCGAACCATATGTGTTGGCAATTAATATGACCTCTTAGACTATTAGTTAAGTAGTGATACTGGCACCGATCAGTGACCACTAGACATACATGTGAAACTAAAAGTAAAATACGAACACCACTCAACTAAGAGTGTTGATATGCTTTTTGTGGTCCATCCATTACATTTAGATGTTGAACATTAAGAATTCTAATTTTCCAGTGCACAAATTAAAGAATCAGGAACATGAAACACAGGAACATTAAGAATTTTAAATTCTTAGTGCATAAATTGTAGAAACATTATCATATATTAGTGTATATGATTAACATCAATATTAATCAGATGTAAAAGAAACAAGAACATATTTCAAATTGATGAAACAAATTACAATATTAAAAACAGAAACATGTGGTTGCGGTAGAAAACATGAGATACAGAAACATAAAGAATTCTGAATTTTTAGTGCACAGGATCATGTAACAGTATACATGATAAAGAAGAACATCAATCTGATGTGGCAAAAACATGAACATATTTGAAATTGATGAAACAAATTACAAGATTAAAAATAGGAATATGTGGTCGTGGTGGGAAATAGGAACATTAAGAATTCTAAATTTTCAATGCATAAATTAAAAACAAACAAGATCATGTATTAATGTACATGATAAACAGGAACATTAATCTGATGTGGCAGAAACATGAACATATTTGAAATTGATGAAACAAATTATAAGATTAAAAAAAGGAACATGTGGTCGTGGTGGGAAACAAGAACATGGGATACAAGAATATTAAGAAATCTTAATTTTGAATACACAAATTAAAGAAACAGGATCGTGTATTAGTATACATGATTAACATGAATATTGAGCAGACGTATCAGAAATAGGAACATGTTTGAAATTGATGAAATAAATTACAAGATTAAAAATTGGAACATGTGTTCATGGTGTTAAAAAAAAAAAAAAACTGTTACGGTGGTTGGACTATAATTGGTGGCCGGATTGTAACATCACTTCTTTTAAATGAGGGACACAATGATAGTTTTTTTGTTTTTTTAGGGGCAAAAACATTTTAGTGAACTTAAAGCTCTAAAGTCTTTAGAAGTAAAGCTATATGACTGTTAAAAAATGGATTTGGGCCAAAAGGCCCCTTTTTTTTAACAACTGTTTCCTCTTCTAACAAAAAAATAATATACTTTTCTTTTTACACATTTCTTGGTTTGCCAAACAATCAAACATTTCAAGTTTAGAAAATGAGCAATGATTTTCTCTCTTAAATTGTTTGTATATCCTTCTTTTTCATCCCAATGGACTCCTAATTAGGAACCGCACGTTATTATGAAGTCTTTCTTTACTTTTTCCCTTATTTGTTGAAATTATTTAGATCCTCGATGATACTAGAGAACATTATTTACCACTTAGTTGACTCACTAGATTTTACCATATAATTTCAAATAGGCACAGATTACCAATGTATTTGAGTTTTAGGTTGCATAGAGTTTAGGGTGCACAGCAAGTCAGGTTTAGTGTTGCATCTAACTTATGATTTGCCTTTTCATTGGATGAATCCATCTTGAATTTGCATATGAGCTAAGAAGTGAAGTTGATATGATAATATTTGACTAATGAATTACCAAATCTTAAGATTAGTCTCGAGTACAAAGTAGTGCTCTCATAATGGAAGACTCTTGATAAAATCAAATACTACGCCTAGCTTTGTAGACTCTCATAAGTATATCCAAGCTATGTATATTTTAAAGGATTATCTTTTGCTAAGAGTTGTCTCATCAGGTAAAATACCATAAATGATAAATTTAACTCTTTCACACTTACTAAGTATCATGAATTAGCAGTCACCCTAACTAGATACTAATTTATATTACACTCATTATTTGATTAAAATTGATGAAAAATGTAACTCAAGAAACCCTTAAAATTTAAGGCCTTTAATCCAATGGTGAATATAATTCATATTACTGTTAAATTAGGGAGGGTGCTAACTCATAGGTTAGTGAGTGCTGAGTTTATTATGAAGTGTTTCATACTACTGTTAAAAGACTATTTATCAAGCAAATCCATGCGCGGAAGGGGAAATGACCCTATTTTAAAAGATATCTAACCCTTTTTTTTAGGATATATATACCTTTTCACATTACACATGATTGTTCCTCTAGATCCTTGTCTTGAAACACACGTGGATCTTGATCTGGATTAGAGAAATTTCAAATCCTATCCAAATGGTTTCAACTTGGATGGAATCCAATATCAGGCCCAACTGGTCAAACACGTAATTGGTACCAAATTTACCAAGTAGGTGAAACAAGCCTTATGGGCGTTTTCAGTTTTAGATTTACCGTAATCACAGGATCAACTTTAACAGATTAGATCTAAATAACACTACATAAATGAAATGCATACCTGGCTCCATCATTTGTTGAGCCAGACTCCCTAACTAAGCCAAATTCTAACAAAACATGGTCTAACAAATAATTCTAAATTTTAAATAACACAAATGAATCTGGGGTCCATCACCGATCAAATCAAAGGTCAAGATAAATTTTAATTGAAAAATCAAATTTGGGTCATTACATCCTTCCCACCTTAAGGAATTTAGTCCTCCAAATTCTACTCGTATAGTAATGAAAAGTTTGAGGGAAATAAGTTGGGGTGTTACATCCTACCCCCACTAAAAGAAATTTGGTCCACCAAATTTTGAAAACAAAGGAGAAAAAGTAAAATTCATATTTGGATTTTTTTTTTTGCACATAAAATATACAAGTACAAATTATATAAATACAAATTAATGAGACTCTTAGGAAATCTACATCGAGAAAACATAATTTATAACATCAACATATGGTTATCAAACAATGTATACCACAACTTAATGAAATACATAATAATTAAATGCGAGAAAACAGCCCTGAAAGTTAGAGAAATAATGCTCTTATAAAATAACAACTTATATAAAATACAAAACCCATTCTAATTTTTCTACCCAGTGATCTCACGCGGCTTAAGGTTTCTATCAAATTTTACATATTTTAAAATCTAATGGCTCTGATACCAAACTGTCACGCCCCAAAATCCAAGGTCCTTGGGACCCTCAAAACACGAGGCATGACAGGTCACAAAAACTGAAGCAAAAGAAAATTTTAATTAATAAATCTCATTATACAATAATTACATGAACAAATAACTCCTACATATGCTACCAATGTTTAATGTGAAATTCTCGCAACTCATTCTTTAATCCCGATCCCAAATGCAAGCTAAGTATCCTTCATGTACGGCTCAACTAAGAAAATCTAGGAAAAAACAAAAGGGGGTGAGTACAACTCTGCAAATAGATTCACTATGAAACCGTAGCAAACAGGTAATAATCAAGGTATCAAATTTAGAAGCTACGGTTTCAAATAAATCAACAAGGAGCTGAATATAACAATCTCAAAGGTGATAACATCGAATAATAAGATCAGATCAAATACAACTTGGTAAAATCAGATTTCAGCAGAGTTTACACTATACGGTGGAAATAAGCAAGATACTCCAACAATTATTCAAAATTATTACAATTTAGGAGCAACATCCTAAACCAATCTAAAGATAAGGCATTTCCACAGTAAACAAAATATCAAAGTGTGCACGCCAGAATTAAGCCTGCGGCAGGCACAATGTACCCGCTAAGTACAGGCCAATTTCATATATAAAGTTGGCACGAGGCTTGATATATAATCTTCAAAATAAAGTGGAAACTAGCTGCAGACTAGCAATATCGTACAAAGGGGTTATAATCCCAATGTCATATCAAAAAAGGGCTAAAATTGGCATGTGAGCGTCCTCATGGTGCGTTGGTCATACTTTAGAGAATGCCTTTGAGATCAATGGTATACAAACAAAATTAAAAAATCTATGAATTTTCTATTCACAATTTCAAGTGCACAAATAGGATCAAGGTTGGAAATACAAATTAATCCAATGATATCAAGTTTTCATCAAAATTCTATCATTCTCAAATCAACTAACAGATCAATAATAATAATACACAAATCAATTTAATTTATAACAAGATAGTATCAACGGAAGTAATATCAAGTCTAGCGAATATCAAACAAATCAAAGGCAGCAATACTCCTCGAAAATCCTATGATTATTTCAATAAAATCCAAAATTATGATCTAAAGCATAATCAAGACAAGGAATAGAAAACTCAATACTTAGGTATATAGTAAAACCACTTGCTTGGATCAATGGTGATCAAAAGGTTAAACCCGTCCTGTCCTGGATCTTCTGAGATCTCAGTGTGAGGCCTTGATAATAATGTTTAAAAAATAAATTTAGCAATTAGGGCTAATGATTATGTTCATGTACTAATTACTAAATTTGGGTCAGGCTTGGATGCGAATCATGAACTTGGGTCAACACATCATGAATAAAACCTATGGGTTAGGTTGGAGTACGATTTTGGTGAAATGAGTTGGTACACATTGGTTTCGGCCCCGGTTGAGTCATGCAAGTGGACCCTGAATAATATAATACAGTATGGGATATTCATGCATGAAGGTGAAAGAGATTGGACTTAGGGCTGATAACTTGTGTAAGTGCGTTCAGTTTGGGTCACATAACACATTACAAAATCAATGAGTGGACCAATGGAGTGAACCTGGGTCAATGAGTTCAACTGGGTTGGACTAGTGTTTATTAGTGGTAAAGTAATCAGTGAATGGGCCTGAAAACCTCATGTCCTATGGATTCATCAGATGAACTAGAAACAACAGGCCACATGCTTCAGTTGGATTTGGCTTGTGTGGAGGATTAATGAGTGGGCCCAAGAAAGTTGAGTTAAACAGATATATTAGGTGAAAATAATTAAACTGAGATCAAATAAGTAATAATACTCATAAGTGGCCAAAGTAATTTTTAGCTATACCAACAAATTGGGTGGGTCAGAGTTTGTGTTTGACTTACCAAAACATGGTGGAAGTGCCCGGTCTATAAGGGACCGATGCACGAAGGCTGGAATATACCAGGGCCACTGATACTCCAATGGGTTCACTACCTGTGTTGAGACCCGTTGCAGTAACATGGTCAGAGACGGAGGGGAAAGATAGGAAAACAAGACAACAGTGGGAAAAGATGATGCACGGATCAAGAGGGCACACTAGAAACAGAAAACAGAAACAATGAAGAAGAATAAGAGAATGAAAAGAGAGCGTAACAGAAACACAAACAAGAAGAAAAAAGAAGAAGAAGAAGATTGCAGAGGAAGAGATGACGAAGGAGAGCAGAGGAAGCAGTAAGGAAAAGATGGGGACAAGATTCGGAAGTGGAGAAAAGAAGAGAAACAGGAACAAGATAGTGCAGAGGTGAGTGATGATCCGGCTGGGCTGGTACCGAAAGGAAGATGAATGGAAAGAAAGAAAGAAGAAAAATGAGAAGTGGGTAAAGAGAGAAGAACGGAAGAAGAATAATAGGAGGAACAGAAAAGATGAAGGAGAAGAGATGGGCAGTGAAAGGAGAAAAGACGAAAAACAATAACAAGAGAGAGAGAAGAATCAGCAGTGATACAGGAGACAACTGAGAGGGAAAAGATGAAACAAGAAAAGAAAGAAGCAAACAGAAATAGAGAAGAAGGAAGCAAGAAAGAAGAAGAAAACAAAGAAGAAGATGAAGAAGAAAAGAGTGAAGAACAGTGATAGCAGAGAAACACACCATGGGGGAAAAAAGAAGACGGAGAAGAAGAAAAGCAGAAAACAGGAAGAAGAAGAAGAAAGGAAAAGTTGGTAGAAAAAAAGAGCAGGAAACAGAAGTAGAGAAGGATTGAAACAATAAGAGAAGTAAGAAAGGGGGAGAATAGATGATGGAGAAAATAAAGAGTAAAGGCAAGAAGCAGAATGAACGCAAGACAGGGGAGAGAAAACCGGACAAAGAAGAACAGAGGGAGGAGAGAAGAAAGAAAGAAAGAGAAGTGGGTTCAGGCGAACTGAACTGATGCATGAGGTGGGTTGGTCCTGATCCAATGCACATTGGTGGCCTGGCTGTGGGTGTGGATGATGAGGATGACAAATTAACAATCATGTTGACAGAGGTGGAATATTAGTACTAAAATTGTAACCATGGAAAAGAAAGGGTTAGGGGTTCGAGAACACATACCTTAAAAGACAAAAGAAACTTTAGAACGGAGCACTTGAAGAGGAGAACATAAGAATGCGACAAGAGAGGAGAGAGATAGTGTCCTTTTATAGGAAAAGAAAAAAGAGTTTTTAAAAGAACAAGAGTCCTATATTAAGTTAGCTAAGGAGAATAAGTTAGATTAGATTCTAGAACACAAGTTGGGATTGAACTCAAATTTCTATGTGGAGTTGGAATAAGAAATACAATAATAAGAAACCTGATCAATTTGAGTATCTTGATTGAGTTAGACTTCCTAATAAGCCAAATTCTAATAAAACATGGTCTCACAAATAACTCCAAATTTTAAAAAACACAAATGCATGTGGGGTCCATCACCGATCAAATCAAAGGTCAAGATAAATTTTAATTGAAAAATCAAATTTAGATCATTATAGTACAACTTGCTCAGTGTGTCTTGTATTATTGAGCATGTATCTACCATTTTAAATTTAACCATGTTCAACTTAATTTGAAAAAAGAAAAAAACGAGCAAAGGGTTAACAAAGATGATCATATGCTTCTCAATATGAATCTGCTCTATCAAGTGTGAACCGCAAAGTCCTTTCTTTAGGAATTTCAAATGTACTAGTGCATCAAACCAATCTCCAAAATTTGATGTCATCACCAAAAATTACATTAGCTCTAAGTTCTAGCCCAAGTTGTGACACTGTTGGCAAGATATTGACTTGTAGTGACTTCTAGCTTTAGGGACTTAGAGGAAGCTCTATAATGTCAAATCCTTATGCTGCCGCTCGAAATACTAGCTAGAACTGATGGTGGTAGTTATATAACATTTTGCTTACATCTACTTATAGTTGAGAAATGAATGCATAATTAATATTAAAAGACTAAAATTTAGAAAATCAAGCAGCGACCAAAAACAAAGAAAATACTGCAAGATGGCACTTTCAAAATTATGGAGTAACAAAGGGATAAAAACTATATAGACCAACAAGGCATGGAAAACTATACATATAATAATAAGAGAGAAACAAGTGCTTCAATAGGATATTTTTATATGCTTCAAAATGACATATATTCACTGTCAAATAGAGAGATAATTAGGATTAGAAAGGAAAAAAGAAAAGAAAAGAAAAACCCAGCAAACAAATAGTGGAGTTGGGGATGAGGATTGTAGACCAAACAATTATATGACATAGTTGACAAATGATTCAAAAAAAAACAAAAAAAAAAAAAAGGAAAAGACTCCCCCACATTTCACTCATAATATAGGTTTTTAGGCTTTTTTAAGGGGTGCACATCAATCTGATAGGCTAATAGATTGCAGCACATGAACCAATACATAAAATAACAAGAAAAAGAAAACCAATTCACTTTCAACATAGGTGTTAATGGTGTAAGGATTTTTGTATTGGCTAATTCATGGGTTAGACAAAACTTGAATCCATTGGTGTTGTATTTTACATATCATTTAGTGTGAACAGTGGTTTGAGTCACTGATTGCACTGAAGCGAAGAAATCAAAGAAAGAGCAACATATTGAAGTGTTTTTTGAAGATAACATGGTTTAAAAAGGCTATATCTCACAAACCAAGAATTAGATAGGGCAATCTACCTACCATTGGAACACTCGTTTCGAATAGATATCCGTAGAACCCAAGATTGTATCAATCAGAGCTAAAATGACAAAGTCATGATCTTGAGAAGATTACAAAAATTTGTGGTAAATTTCATCCAATCAATCGGGTAGACATCCGATTGATCCAACCTAAGACAGTAGCTTAATCCGATCGATTGGACCATTACTCGATCTATCAGACCTATGCAGAAAATTTCGCCGACTTGCGAATTTTTAGTCCGATTTGAATGGAAAATTACCTATTGCGTGCCAACTTCTTTCTTGATTGAAATATATTTATAAGGCATGAATTTGGGGCCATAAAAAGGAATTCTCTCTCAACCCTAAGGATGAAATACAAATCTCATTGTCCTAAGTAGAGATTGCTTATTGGAGATCACTTTCTCTAGAATTATTCTATTAAAGAGTTGAAGGGCTAAAGTTCTACTCTAGATTCCTGTATTCTACATCTCTGAGCGTAAAAGATTGTTATGAAGAGTCAAGTGTAACATCTAGAAGGCGTTTAGGTGCTTAGATTTGTAACAGAGAATGGCAAGTGGTCGTTGCAACAGGGGTATAGAGTAAGGAAATCACAAAGTCCTACGATAACTGGATGACGGTTGTGAGCGTTACTTGTATTTGTGGTATAATTCATTGTGCTTGATTTTTGATTACTTGTATGTGTCTTCTTGCAGTGTGCGTTTTTGTTTGATTTATTTTCACTGCGTAGTTAATTGTTTGCACACATAGAATTGAAATTAATTGCATTAATCCATTTTAGAGGATTTCCTCAAAAACATTCAAACGACAATAAATGTAAATTAGTTTTTGCCTCAGACAATATAGCCAATTGAGTATTTCGATCCCTATTATAGCATAAGAGATAATCTCCTAGTTAATAAAAAAGATGAGAGAGAGAAAAAGAAGAAGAAATCAAGAATTCATATTCCATACACATACACAAAATACTTACAATTGAATACATATATCTCCATACATGAAATCCGCTTTTAAAATTAAGGAATTAAGAAGAAAGAGATGTTGAAGTTGCTTACATGAAGAACATGGCGGTGACGACAAGGCTAAATTAAAAAAACGGTGTGCATTTGGGACATTTTTTTAATGCTTTTAGCAGAATGAATGGTCATCTATTTGATAATTCCATTGAAGCAGCATGAGAATTGGGAACCTGACGCTGTTAAAAGATAATCATTTCCCTTCGCCAATATCAATTCAGGATAGATAACACAGAAATAACCAGAGCACAATTCCTATTTGCAAGTATCCAAACCAATTGGTATTCAAACTACGTTTAAACATTCTTAAATGTTTAAAAAAAAAAGGGAAGGGCACCGGGGGGGAAGGGGTGTACTTAGGAATAAATCAAAATATACAAAAATACCTGAAAATTAAAACAACATAGATTTGTTGTGGTGGAGAAAAGAAGAGATGGAGATAGAAGATGCTGAGATCAAGCAAGAGAGAAGATGGTTGAGAGAGACGAAAAGGGGTTTTTTTATTTCTTCTCCAAGAGGAGTTCTTCGTTCAGTGAACAACAAAACAATCCAAAATCCACTTGGTGCACATAAGTGGGGCCATACAATGCAATGCTGCTCATTGATCTACCATCCATTTGCTACATATGCATGGGATCCATTTAGGTGGGCCATCAGGTGTGGAGAGAACAAGCATGGCAAGTTCTTTGCCTTTTTTTTATAAGGTAGTAGATTTTATATATTTCACTCAAAATCAATTGAAAAATCACTTCACTAAAAGATATGGGAAATGTAAAGGGATGACATAGATTTGTATTCAAAGACTCCAATAAATATAAAGTTTCATATATGTTTAGATGACCATATCTTAAATTACCAAATAAGTGAATTAGAAAACAAACGATAAAATTGATCATCTCCTTTGTCAAATTGACTTAGAATGATCCACACACTTCAAATTTTTTATTTAAAAAAAAATCAAGAACGTTTCTTTAATTTAATCCTAATATGAAGAAAAAATGATATTTTCAACATGCGCTTAATCGAATGGTGTGATCCACATCAATTGAAATGCAATTTTGGTATATTTCATTGAAGGTTGACATTCAGTTTGAATGATTATTATGTGGGTCCCATGATAGATTCTTAGAGACCTATTGGTTCTCATTTAATAGCTAAAGAAAGAGAATGGGACTTTCTTCATCACATAATCAAAATTCCACTATCCACTCAATGAAACGGTGGCAAGAACTATGTTAGACATGGGAAAGTCAAAATAAAACAATGAAAAATCAAAATTTATTGGATCCAATTGTTCGATTTCTTAATTGGATTCAATTTGTTTCATTTTTAGAAATTGGAGCCAATCTTACAATTGATTGCAATATTAATTTTAATAGAACTTGTGTCTTTAATATGTAGTCTTTGCTTGGATAGCAATTGATTTCCTAACCATCACCCTACTAAATTATAGTACAGTAAAGTGGGATTTTGGATTTTCATTTACTGCACCCTGTTACTTATTCGTTGTATGGATGGTCTCAATCGTAAATAAAGGAGGGTAGAGGGTTAACGTTAAATTTACACTTTGCGTCGTAATGAAAGTGCAAAATAATTTAAAATTTGACTTTGTTTTCTTTAGGCCTTGGCATTGTCTTGACCTCGATGGTTATTACGTAAGAGCATAGGTAATATAGGGCCTCCTAGGGCTTTAGCTCACCTCGTCATATGTTGAGGGTAGAGCTTGGACAACTCTAAACTTGATTTAGCCCTTTGATAGCCTTATCGGCAGCTTACATCTTTTAGTGATTCAATCAATTATCTATTAATTATCACTATTAGATTGATGATTTGTATCTTTTCTTTTGTTAAATCAACCTGTTGAACCTATTTACAGTTAGATCAAGAAAAATAAAAATCTTAAGGAGGACCCTTGTATGGATGTCTGAAAAAACTCTACTCCATTTGGTGCAGACCTATTTGGAGTAAGCCTCGAAATGGCTTTGAATCGATTTTTGATGTTATGGAAAACGGTAAGGACTATTTTCCAAAGTTACCCGACATGGCCCCACGTCCAGGCTTTTATCCGGCGCTCAATTGAGTAGTTTTTCCTATTGTGCGCCGGTAGTGACGCACTATGTACGTGGCGCGCAGGAGTTGCCTAAAGACAAGGGCCCCACTGTTCTGATGCATGCATTCAGCAAGCATATTCCATGGCATGTACCCTCTACTCTCCCTCCAATCACTGTACAACATATATATTCAAATCAACTAAAACAAAAATAAAAACACTTGACTATTCATCCAGATTCTAAATCTTTTGGCTCCCTCCATGCCTGCTCACCAGCTACATATTCGCATGGGCACCGGAATCTGTGCACCACATCTTTCAAACATTTATTTGAGATAAATCACTTCTCCTAGATGGCCCATCAAATGTCCAAGTGTGGGACTTCATGTGATGGAACCTTTCTTCCTTGCCCTTTACATACATTATACATCTTTTTAATTAATTGTCACAACTTAAAACTTAAATTTGACACTCATCTAACCGTCATACACCAATGGATCGAAATACAAAAATAATGGCTTTTATTATCATTTTACTTGATCCTTGTAGAACTAGAATTGAGCGTGATTGAAAATAATTGATATTTAATAAACACTCCGCTGCACTTAAGATCTTTGCATCCCTTCCTAGTAATTGGCATGGCTCCATTTAGGCCTTCCAGCAACTTCGCATAATTTTATGTACAATCATTCTCATTAAAACAGAACATATATGAATAATGCCTTACCCTACCTTCTCGTCCTACTCTTAGCGCCTGATATTGTTGACTTTAAGTGAACAATGAACCTCTCAAATGCACTTGTAGCAGGGTGGGGTGTTTTTATAGAGTCAGAATTCCATTTGATTCTGATTGAGAGTTCTAAAATTATAGGAGTAAAACTTTGCAGCAGTCTTACCTTTTGAAAACCTATACCACTCAAAATAAAGACTTTTCAAATAAATAACATATCCTCAAACTTAACAATAACAAGACATAATCACTCCATTAGATTGACTATTTGATTAAAAAGCATGATTATTGACAACATCCGAAGACATCCTAACATTGGGGAGATGTTAGTTGAGCATCTCCTATCTTCAGTAGGTGGACTTGCATACCAGTTTTTTAGGAGGCCGTCGCGAACCTGAGTCCACTAGAAAACCTTCAAAATCCACATCCAAATCCTCAATTCGTCCCAAATCTCACACAAAAATCCTGGATGCCCCACAAAGCCCAACTGCATCCACCCAATTTCAATCCGCCCCACTCAAACAAGAATCCTTTGTTCCTTCGAACCCATCTAGAATCCTTTTTATGTAACATCGCTGGACACCATTCTTTTCATTTTTTTTTTTAATTCAAAATTTCAAGCTGCGCCATTAGTGGTTCAACGAGAGGTATATATAAATAGACAGATAGAGGGAGAGCTGGAGTGTAGTAGTTTCTAGTTGGTCTTGTCCGCGGATGAAAGCAAAGCAAAAGAAAAGAGAACCTCCTTACCTTTTCTTTTCGCCAACGACTGCTTTTTGTTTCTCTTTTACCATTTTTCCTTCTCTTCTCTGTTCTCTCTCTTCTCCTTTTAGTCTTCGTTATCGAATCACGCCCCCTGCGCATTTTATCACTGTGCGCCGCCCTCCCTCCATATATGTATAAATATAAACCCAGCGGATTCTGGAATCGCATCTGAAGGAGATCGTAACAGATCCCAAGAGTATCTGAAGATTCTGCGTTTTCTCCGCCGTCTGATGAAACTGGAGATGGGAAGGCCTCTGCAGAAGGAAGACGATGATGATATCGAATCCGATGACGAGGACAGTGAGATTGATCATCATCATCATCATCATCATCATCATCGCCATCATCACCACCATCATCATCAGACGGCCGCGATCGACGGCGAGATCTTCTTCATCCCACCGTTGAATTTCTCCATGGTCGACGCTGGCGTCTTCCGATCTGGATTCCCCGATGTTTCCAACTTCAGCTTCTTAGAAACCCTAGGCCTCCGATCCATCGTGTCTGCTTCTTCCCTCCATCTTCTTCCGTCTCATCTCGCTTGATTGTTCTTGGTGGTTGTTGTTATTAGCTTTTTGATTATTCTTCTTCTTCTTCTTCTTGTTGTGTAGGTATTTGTGTCCGGAACCGTATCCGGAGCCGAATTTGGAGTTTCTCAGGTCCAATTGCGTTCGACTTTTCCAGTTTGGGATTGAAGGATATAAGGTGATCCTAGTTGTTATCAGTTGCTTTTGAGATTTAGTTCGTTGATTTGATGAATTCATACTAAAATTTGATCGATTGAGTTTGAGCTTGTGGAATGAGTATAATTGTTGATGTTTTTGTTAGCTCTTGTTTAGTGTGTGTCTGTTTAGGATGGATCTGCTGATGCGATTGATTGTAAGATGAATGACAAAGAATAAAGAAGAATAATCTTTTAATATGAAATGACAATCGAAAAGGCTTTGATTAGATTGAGTTTGGTTATGTTCCTTGTAACAGACTTTTGACAAAGGAATTTTGAATGGTAAAAAGATTATTACTTGTGGACAAAAGAAACTTGCAAGGTATAATAAATCTTTAGCTAGAATTATTCAGAATGAGAGATTTTCGTATGCATATGCCTCTCGGCGTATTACGGTGAGGACAACATAGTGGGGCCCACCTTATGATCCATCCAAAAACTCCAGATCCATTGGTTTTTCACCGATCCGAATGGAGTGGAGGATCGGATCGCGGGTCGAATCTTTTTCTTTAATATAACTTAATTGAACTTGTGGGTCTTGGATGAGGTGGTTAGAGGCATGGAATTGACCCCAAACTTGATATCTGGGCCAATCCAAGTTGGCTCTTTCCATTCCCCCTGGTCCCGTTATCAGTGGGGCCCCATCAAACTACCTCTCACCATGAGACAGATGAGAGGTGTATGCACAGGAACATTGCCCAAAATGAATAATACATTGAATAAAGCATTTTGATTTTGACTGTTTCAAAGCACATAATGCTGGACATCAGTGTACATGATATTCAATTTCACTTAAGAGATGTTAGTTTTTTTCATGTAGTATTTGCTTCTTTTTTCTTTTTTTCTTTTTTTGTCTAGATATTCAACTTGGTGAGAGTATTGCTATGGAATTGGTTGGTAACTTGAATGCCCAACTTCTTACTGTATAATTGGTTTGTTTGTGTTTAGAGCTGTTACCGGCATCCTTTTCTCTTCTTTTTGATTTATCAGTTGCATACAATTGGGGCATGGACGATTATAGATTCTAGTACAAAAATGTGTAATTGGTTTGTGTTGTAGTGCTTTTTCATGCAAATTGGTGGATGCTATGGATGCATCATGCATGGTGCATTTTTGCAGTCATCTCTCTAGGGGAATAGTCCTACAGTTCTATAGTATTTTGTTTGGTCGCCAGCTGTTAATGATTCGTACTGGCAACTGAATACATGGGTTTTAGAAGAGCCTCCTAGACAATGATGCCCAAATATGGCAAGGATACGACAGGGATATGCCATAGACATGGCAGGGACGGAGATTATGCACAAAAACTGAAGTATCAGATACGATATGACACGATATGTTACCCATTTTCATGTATCCATGCATCATAACTTGTACAACAATTGGAATGAGCTCATTGTTGCAGCCACTAGGCTGTGGGCTCAAGTTGTGATGCTAATGAGAAAGAAGAAAAAGTGAACACTTGAGTTTAGATTTACAAAATGATCCTTCATTTTTTTTCAACATCTGAATTTTTTTATCGAATTATTCTTATGCACGCATGAAACGCTCAGGGATCATATTTAGTCAACCTTTTTCCTGTTTGAAGATAGATAACAAGAAAAGTCATTTTAGCTAATGGATCGCTGCCTGTTTCATATGTATTGTTATTTCTAGGGCACTATGAACATGGACACTTTTGATACCTTAAATCCAAGTCTTAACTCATAATCTATGATACACGGATACTTCAAAATGGCCAACGTATCGTATCCCATACTTCACCTTTTCTGTGTAAACTCTGTGTTCTTGCCGTTTCCGTAGCACGTCCTTGCCGTATCCATGCCGTATCTAGGCATCATAGCTCGTAATGATTTTACTTTTTGACCTTCAGAAGACTCTAGCCATTTATGACTTTAGGCAACTTTTTTTATTTAATGGTTGAAATTCATGATAAGTTTAGTGGGTTCTTTTCATTGGGCCACAAGTCTATGATCTCTGTCTTGCGTGTGTGCGTGCGTGCGTATTATATATTTAAGCATTATGTTAGCCATGATGTTACCATGGTTTCAATTCTAACTTAACTACCACAAAAGAAGTATTGAGAGTCGAGTGTAACTGATCAAATCTAGCTCTATCATTATATGGAGCAATACCTGATCTGCAATTGAGAAAGCAAACCCTAGGGTATACTTTTAGGGATGGAATAGAGGACAGAAGGGTCAAAGGAGAGGAAGATCACTAGCAGATCCAGGACCATAAACTCCTATCGATCTGTTCATACCCTGGATATGACTTAAATCTGGCCCATTTACAGCAGTCCAAAATGACTGTTTCTGATGCCAATTGGCCACTATGTGGCGGTGTCACAGCCAGCATTGTATCATTTGATGTGAAATGGTGGTGTATTGAACAAACATCAGCAGTCCACTGCAGACCGGTCCGCTGCCAGGCACTAATTACATTGACTTTAATCTGAAAGCATTCACTTGATCTCCAGTATTTTTGGAGGAGACTTGATGGATTGCTTCTTTAGGGTGTTTAAGACTACATCTAAGCTATGATGCCCATACATAGCATGGTTCTGGCAAGGATACTCCATGGACACAGCAAGGACATGGATTTTACACATAAAATGTGCAAGTAGCAGATACGTTGCTATGCGATACGCTGTCCATTTTTAAGTATCCCGGCATGATAGCATCTAAGTGACTTATCAAAAAAAAAAAAAAAGAGTGTTACAAACACAATTAAGCTCCACTTGTTGGACCTTTGCATAATGCTTAGCTTTGCGCATTCTGAGCTAACAATTTTTTTAAGTGGTCATTTCGAGCTAACTATTGTCATAATTCTATTAGTGGGCTATCTTTTCAACTTTCAATCATGTCTACTTCTTTATGGGTACTGTCTAATATTCCATCTCAAAATTTTCTAGTATTATCAACCATAGTTACCTAGTTCGGTGTTCTAAACTTCGAATTGTAGTTCAAATTGTAAAATTTGCAATCCGATTCGCTTTTGTTCGTTGATTGAAAGAGGTCCAGTTCGTTGTAGTTCGTCATGAACATAAATAGAAGAAAAGTCTTTTCATGATGCTGGAGGAAAGGTGAGAGTTAGAGCAGGAAGAGGATTTTTTTATTCACCCGTACATAGATGATAGATGAGATGGTTGAAAAAGTAACCTCCCATCTTTCTGTCAGTTGTACAATGGACTCTTGGTGAGAGGTTGAAAAAGTAACCTCTTCTCTTTTTGTCCGTTGTACATTGATGGGATGTGTGAAATAGTAACTTTAGTTAAATCAACAAATACTACAATATTGAACCCCTTGACTTATGATAATTCTTATAAATCCTTAGTAAGACCTATAAAATTGAATATTTGGGTCTAAATATTCATTGGAGTCGGAAAAGTTTCCACCCCTACTTAGTAGGCTTACCATGGATTTATAATGTATAAAGCACATAATTTAAATTGACAAATCAAAGGAGTGAAATTATATATTTTACATGAGAGAAAAATTGGATGCTAGGCCCAATTTGATTAGAGTTAAATTTCAATGGGAGTCAATCCAATGGGTGATGTTAACTTTTGGCAGTTTAGATTTAAAGGATAAGCCCTCATATGAGCCAGATATAAGCCACACCACATTTTTCCTCAGAAATGGAACATAAAAAAAGGATGTGACTAGGAGCTCTGGATATGTGAGTTGTCAGAAACTTCAACAAATCATATATTCAAATTATTGCATCGAACTCATTGAATTCAAATTACAAATCAAATGAATCGGAAAGCGAATTATATGAACCTACCCCATCGAATTTCCAAACCGAGATAAGTGTCGAATTCTGAACTACAAATTCGAATGCGAATCAGTCGAACTGCGAACTAGTTAACTGTGTTATCAACTACTTTATTTGCCTACCTCACAATTCCACATCTATTGACTTTTTTTAGTGGTTAAAATTCAACTTCTGCAATTCCTTCTTGAAAGAGGCTCATATTGGAGTCTTTATATGGTATTGATTTTATTAGGTTCATGAATACAAAAGAATAGCTCATTAGTTCTGAAGTATCTTCTATTTCTGTAACCTTTAACTAATATAATGGATAGAATTACTAAAGTCAACAGAGTTTCAACTGTCAAGATTAAAAAATGAAATGTAAGTACCACAAGTGGAAGGTACTCATTGCTACAAGAAGGTTGCACGTTCAAGTTAGCTTAGCTTCTCCACAAAAAGGTGCATGTATGGGATTTGGATTCTTTTACACATGCATATTCCATTTTCTCAAAAAAAAAAAAAAAAAAGGAAAACCTAACATTTGACATTGTTTGAGGTAGGGGGAAAAGAGGAAAAAGAAGATTCAAACTACATTGGATGGTGGCCTCACTTTTGTAAGGCTGGGTGATATACCCTCTAATATTGTTATTTTGAACCATGGTGTGTGTGTGTGTGTGTATTGAAATGCTCGTGTGAGAGGACCCACCTATCACCAATCTAAATAGTCTATACACATTGGAGCCCCCTTGAATAATTCCGGAGCCCATGGTTTGCACCCATCCGAATGGACTAAACTGTTGGATCGGGGTCCCTTTTATTTTTATTAATGTAAATCGTTAAACTTGTGGGCTACGGATTGAGGGATTAGAGGCATGGGATTAAACCCAAACTTGATAGCTGGTCATATAAAAGATGACTCTTTCCCTCCGCCTTAGTCTTGTGATCAATGGAGCCCCAGGTGGGGCCCATCATGGTTACTCTAGGACTGTTAGAGGTACTCTCATAGGAGCATTTCTCATATATATATATATATATGGTCATCTAGTGCGTGAGTCGTGCATTGGATGATCGTGCATGCCTTAATTTGGGGCCCACATGAAGCTCCACCTAGGACTGGGACAAGGGGGGATCGAAAGATCTCCTCAAGCCCCTCTTCTCTACAAAAAATCAGCCCCTTCCCTAACCTCTATCATCTCCATTTGGGCCTCACAAGTTTAACGGTGTACAATCCATTTGGATGGGTGCAAGACCCTCGGGGCTCGTGCAATTCAGGGGGTGTGTGCGTGTGGTCCACTTGGATGGTCTCAAGTGGGCCCCACCCTAGTGCACAAGATGTGCATGGGCGCACCTGATAAGTAGTCACATTCCTATGGTGTGGGACTACTTGATGCTAGGGCACCACTGATCACAAGATTTGTGGTGGCGTGGGGGTGGGGGTGGGGGTGGGGGTGGGGGTGGGGGTGGGGGGAATGGAAAGAGTCATTTTGGATGGGCCCAAATATCAAGTTTGGGGTCAAGCACATGCCTTTAACCCCTTCATACATGACTCACAAGTTTAATGATTTTATATTAAAGAAAAAATTTGACCCTTGATCCAATGCTCTAGTCCATTTGGATTGGTGAAAACATGATGGATCTAGTGCAATTCAAGGGTCCCATGTGTGTGGATGGTTTGGATGGATCATAAAGTTGCGTCCACTATGTTATCCCACTATGTGTCCCTTACCCTATGGGGAAGGATAGGTGCACGTGAAATATTGTTATTGGAAGCATGTCACATTCCCATTTCCTGTGATATTCAGCACCTGTATGATCATAAATTTTTTCTAGACATGGCAAATGCTGCCTTTCCTACCCTTCTTTTATCAATATATCAATGCTTCTATGGTTCTTTAGTGTACTGTTTGGTTTGTTGGCAATGGTGCTACTTGGAAGGCACGTAAGTTGCTTGTTAATAGAAGATGTTTCTTAGGAGTGCAAATTTTTTCTTTTGTATTAATACATTTGAAGTTAGATGCTCTGCTCATAATTATTTGTTACTATTTCTTTTGTTGACCTTCTTGATTTGGTCGCTTGGCCTGACCAAGTAAAAATTCTAATGAATGGCTGCATAAACAATTGGTACTGAAATTCCCCTCCAAAGGAAACTAAGTACAGCCAAATTTAAATTTGGCACACAAAGCACTAATTCATGTTCGCAATGAAAAGTGGTCCATCATTTCTATTGGTTGTACAAGTGAAACGAAGAATTGATGATAAATGATACCTTCTTGAAGAGAATAAACATGCCTATACAACCTCCAGTTGTTTAGCTTAAATGTCAGCTTTGCAGAAATAAATAAGATTTTGAACATTAAATAGTAGAATTTGATCCAAAAATCAAAACAACTTAAACATTTAGTATGAGTTGGGGGCTGGGGCCATTATAGGAAAGTGGCAGTATTAGAGCATTGGGCTGTTTGATCTATTTACACGACACAAGCCAATTTAAAGTCAGGAAATAAAAAATTGGAGTTACTGCTTATTAGTACATAATTCTTTTGTCCTACATTTGGCATAAGAATTCAAGAGTGGTGATATTGTTTTAATGTCAAAAGCAAAGAAGAGGGGTGTGCTCAACTAGGTTCAAAGAAGTTTGAACCAGTCACCACCCACTGAAAAATGCATGGCTAGTGTAAGTATGTTGTTGACTGTAGACTCAATGAAGGTTATTGCGGTTAGGTGATGCTTGGAAATTGGTTAATTGTATAAAATAATATGTTTGTTTTTAAAATCATGCATAAACTAGAACTTTCAAAAAAAAAATTTATTTGATCTGTGAATTTTCAGATTGTCAGCTAATAGAATTAAATAATCAATGGTTATATTAAAACCTCGAACACCATATGTCAAAAAGGGGTCTACTGAAGTTTTGGAAATGGAAATCCAAACACAACTGGGGATGCATATAACATTTCTAAAAGAACTTGAGGTGTAGACCTGATGGGGTGCCATTGCCTAAGCTGTGATTGCATTTGGCTCTTCATGTGGTTCTGGCGGTATACTATATTATGAGGTATAATTGTGTCTAGGAGTGATCCAGAAGGACTTGGTAGGATTATAGAGCCAATTCAAGCTCTCCTATACAACATTTGGCAGTAATGTCATATAGCCAGAATGATTATGCCATGATTTGAGGTTTCTATTTCATCCAGGTGTAGGCCGGCTTTTGTGAGTATTGGGATATTGGATGCATTTTTCTATTGGAAAAAGCAGCATTCGCCATAATGATCCCACTTTTAAATAATTTTCTTCCCATGATTGATCTACGCTATGGTATAGTTTTGAGCTGGAGAGACCACACTATGTTGGAATGGAAATCAATATTTTTTCCTTTGTTCTTATCATTCTGGGGAATTAGACTGTGCGAGGGTTCTTTGTCTTCTTCATCTCTAACTGATAATTTCTTCTATGCTTCCTATCATTATTGCTGCTTTTCATATCATTTTATTTTCATTTTGTTCAAGAGGAGTGACATACAGAACTCTGCAATATTTGCCATTTGTTGTGCTGCATCAACCCTTTTATTATTTTTTGTTTTTTTTATGTTTTATTTCAATCCACTTAAGTAAAAGGACCTGCATGCAGGAGCCTTTTGTGAACATTCCTGAGGATACGGTTCGTGATGCTCTCAAAGTCGTCCTTGGTAATCGATTCTTCTACTTTTATGGTTTATGCTGTTGGTTGTCTCTCACTTGTGTCTTTTTTTCATGTTTTCCATGCAGATGTTAGGAACCATCCAGTTTTGATTCATTGCAAACGGGGAAAGGTATGCTCAATTTTGATGAGGTTATAGGGTGTTCTGTCAGTCAAAAGTCTAGTAAATGACGATCTTTTTCTTTATTTATTTTTTTTATTTTTTGACCTCCGAACTGTTACTGGTTGGCCCTATCTTTTGTTAATGTAAGCTGTTGATGTGGTATGCTCCTTGATGGAGCATAGCAAACACTGTATTTCCTGTCAAAATAATCATACCTGAAAATGGACATCATCAACCAGTTAGTTACTTTTAACGTGGTTCCATTTGGAGGTGGTTTAGGATAATCTGACTGAATTCTTTGTGGCAGCTCACATCAACCTTAGAGGCCACCATATTAATAATGACAGATCACGAAAGGGTAGCCAGCCCTTGCCCACCACAGTAACAGTTTGTTGGACCTTGCAAGCTGTCAACCAAACGTTGTGTATTTGATTGTTCATACATGCTGCTAGCTTGTTCTCTTTTGGTGCCTAGATATAATGAAGTTGCAAAATTTTGGTTGTGGATGTTGTGTATGTTTCAGCATCGGACAGGCTGCGTCGTCGGCTGTTTAAGGAAATTGCAGAGATGGTGTCTATCATCAGTGTTTGATGAATATCAACGGTTTGCTGCTGCAAAAGCAAGGATTTCAGATCAGCGGTTTATGGAGCTGTTCGATGTATCCAGCTTAAAATATTTATCGAGTCCGTTGACATGTTTTAAGAAATAAAATATATAATTAAGGGCTTTTTGTTCAACGTCATTGTTAGGAAAAGCCCCCGCTGATGTTGCTGCTCCAATAATCACAAGGAAATAGTCCTGTGGTCTTTAGACTGAGCAGCCAAGGAATAAGTATGAATCCATCTCCAACAAGGACGGTACGCACTTCTGGGAAAGAATCAATTCTGTAACAGTTTTTGAGTTTCCAGTTTGTACCGTTATTGAGGTTGGGCATATGATGTTGCCCTTTATTATACGTATGATGGTTACGTCCAGTTTTTCTGTGTTTTTTCCATCTATTTTTGACGTTTTAGTAGATGTTTGGACCTTGAATATTGGAAATAATATCATTTTGATGAGATTTGATTTCTCTAAGCAAATTCCAGTGGATTTATTTGATGGGAAATAGTCATCCAATGAACACAGTTTGTGTTTGAAGTACAAACTCATTAACCAAATGTAAGAAGAAAGAATTTCTCTCAAGTTTTCAGTTTTAAAGTTGGGGTTGGGTGATCACTGATGTGGCCATCAAGGTGATGGCTTTGAGCCTTGGGTTTGGTTTTGCTCTCCAATGTCTTGGGTTCAACTCTCATATATGTAGCCCTAAGGAGTACTTTTTATTCAACAGAATCGGGTAACCTCGGGCCGGAGGGTAAAGGTCTGGAGGCTACTCAAAAAAGGATAACTTAGGTCATAAAAAAAAAAAGATACTGATACGAGCATATACAAAATCTGAAATCTTGGATGAGCAATGGGTTGAAGATCACTTACTCCAAAAAGGTTTCAGGCATTCATAAGATACTTCATTGTAAAGTCATAAGATATCTCATTGTAGGTACAATTCATGAACAAGCACATTGGGAGACCCTTAGGGCCTGTTTGTATTTTTGATATATTTATTTATTTATTGAGGGGAGGATAAAGTTAAGAAGAGCGAGTTAAAAATAAATTGCTAGCTGCATTAGGATGGTTGGGGTAAAGTGAAAAAAAAAAAAATTCTTGATAGCTGGCTAAGGCCTACAAACCCAATGCGTCTAGCTTGGGCCATCACAGAATAACGGTACCCGAAATGTGAAATGCATCTACCCCGATATTGATTGATCTTTGTAGGTCCCACTTTTAGGTTGCTTTAAAAAAAAATGAAACTGATCAGCAGAGAGAGAGAGAGGCATTCCTCCTCTTCTATCAGAAAGGTCCTAATCTCAGCATCTATATCGCCAGTGATTGCATTGGTATCTTCAAATATTTGCTTTCCATGTTTTATGGCTTCATGATTGCATCAATTCTCAATTATTCTTACTTGTCGAGGATTAAACCCAATGCAGCGTCGAATCATCGACAGCCAGCCATCGAAGCAGCCGAGAGAGACGCAAATTTTGCAGGTAAAATAAGAAACCTAGATTAGTGATCCACTCAATCATCTTACTGTGGTTTCTATGGATGTTCTGCAACTTTAGTGTAGATCTACCGAAAGAAAACTGGTTCCGAAAGACACCATTTTTATACACGAAAGTAGATATGCAGATCGGATAATAGAAGAACGGATTAGATTTGATCAATGAGAACGATACCCGAGTCCGCACATTTTGAAATTACTAGTAAACTAATCTAAATAGAAGATCAAGAACCAACTACCCTTGTGGTAGTCATGACCCAAGTGTAGCACCCATACAATTGTCGAACAATCTCATAGTAACAATACACTTGAGCTCTTGGGACTTAAATCAGAAACACCATTGTTGTGTTCCTAACAATCACAACTGTCAACAGGGTTAGTTATCTCAAAGAGTGATTATGTATTGATTAGTTGAGCCACTGTTCAGATTGGCTGAGAGAAGGTTGTGCTTGTAGTAACTATTATAAATAGTCAGCTGGTGTCTGTAACAATCAATCTTGATTAATGAGAATTTTCAGCATTTGAGTTGTGTCTACTTTCCTTGTTCCTGTTATGTCGTCAATAATTTGATTGGATTGTTAGATCAGCTTATATTCATTTTGGATGGTCAAAATTTCTCATCCAATAATCAAAGGGTTAAGATTATGATTTGACCCTCCATTTATGTGGACGGAAGATCTTTTGATCGTTTGATATATATATATATATATATATATGAAGATTACTATGCATTGATTCCTCAGTATAGTATAAGTTGAGGACACTTCCAGTCAAGTGTGATGAGGTGTGAAATATGCTCCTCGTTTCCTCACTAAGTTTTGATTTTTTGGCTCATCATCTTCTTCTTCAACTCCCCATTCTCTCCCATTTATCCTCTCTGAAAGAGACCCTTGATCAGGTCGATGAAGACGGCGGTGACGTACAAGAAGGACGCAGTGGAGACCGAGCCAGGGGAGCGCACCGGGCGACTTTTTGGTGGCGAAATGTTGGCGGAGGCGAGGAGGGCAGTGCCCCAGTGTTGCAGTCACTGTCGCTTTGGCTCACTTTGGTTTTTGTTTGTGCCTGAGGAGGAGGAAGGGTAGAGAAGATAAGAGTGGTTTCTCCCCCACTTTATTATGGTTTTATCAAGTAAAATAAAAGAAACCAAGTGAAGTAAATGAGCCTGCCACATTTGCAGGCATATTTAATCCACTCGCTGCCAAGAGGCATCCAAACAAACTCGTACGTGAAAAAATCCCCGTTGAAGACCCCTTACTGCTCTTCCACTTTATAATCTGGTCATTGTTGGAAAATTTGAAACTCCTGTCTAAATGGCTGTTTAGGAATTACCAATGCTGGAATTTTAAAATGCCATTGAATTATGTCATTTTTGAATTTCCAATCTTATTCATGCTGGAATTCTTGCACGAGAGTTTAATACTTCTTCAATTTCATAAAGTCCTCCTTTCATAGCTACAAGAATTTCAAACTGGAATCTCATTGGTATATGCATTGTTCATGTACAAATTCAAGTGTTAAGTATTTGTTAGAATTATGTAATTGGCAAATTCATGGGTTGCACAAAACTCAGATCTATTGAGTAGTAATTTTATGTTTTTTTTTAATATAGACTGTAGCTTATGAATCACAAGATGAGTTGAAGTAAAGAAAGTGAATAAATCAAAAAAAGAACACCAATTAAAGTATGCTTTTAGGACATTTGGAATTAAAACGGTCATAACTTACAAATCGAGCATTAGATTGGGGCAAGCTACCTACTATTGCAAAACTTTTTTCGAATAAATATCCATAGGTTTCAAGATTATATCAATCAGAACTAAACGATAAAATTATGGTCTTAAAAAGTTTGCAGCACTTAATTACAGAATTGAAATCCGCTCAAGCGAGCAATTCATCTACTTGAGCGGACGATAAACAAAAACCAAATTTCTCACGAGAATTGAGTTTTCTTTTTGTGCAATTACTTCCTATTTCTATTTTATATGGACTCTAACCTTAGGATATGAATATTGGGTTATATAAAGGTGTTATCTATCAATTCTAAGACATCCATCTTCCTATTCTAAATTGAGATTATGCATTGGAGAAATCCTTCTTCTCTAAGATAGCCATTGGTGAGATTGTGCTGAGTTATTGAGTATCTAGAAGATAATGCTTTTACTCTTTTGTAGAAGATTGTCTTCTCTCATAAAAGATTGATTGGATCAAGCGCGAGAGCAGTAATGTCGGGAAGTCATTGCAATGGGGAATTGCAAGAACAACTACACTCATTAGATTGAGGAGACTGGGAAAGGAATTCGTTAATATATATCATAATTGCAAGAACAACTATACTCCTTAGGGCACGAATATTGGGTTATATATTTGTTATTTATATACTATACACTTCATATATTGGTCCCACTTAATCACAGAATGTAACACTCAAACTTGGAGCCCACCTTCACAAATCAAGAAAATGGAATTCTAACATAAGAAAATATAAGAAAAAACTACACAAGTTACAAAGTTAAAAACAGTCAACCAATTGAGACAAATGGTAAGAGAATAATACAGTGATCTAATTGTTAAAAGTTTTTCTACATCCAACCACACAAACAAAAAGAGTTTAAAACAGTCATTCAATTCGAGAAAAATATCAAATGCAGGAGAGAGTTCGATTTCCATGACTAGTATAAAGGAAAATATCACGAGAGTAAGAAACATGTCTCAGAAATATCATGACAAAGTTTGATTTCCATGATTGGTGTAAATCAATAGTTTGACATCATCCAATCCACTGTCAACTTTGCCATAATCCTCAAAAGATCAATAGTAGATGTCCAGGCATTTACATGTTCAAGCCCATGACTTCAATGTAATATACTTAACAAGAGAGGTTTCATGTTCAGGAAAAGTAAAAAAAAAAAAAAAAAAACACGCAGTGATGCATATGCCTGTAGAAAACATAAAGAGTGTTAGATTACAAGGATTGCTTAATTGATAATCTAAATTCAAACTCATCACAAATCACCGGCCCACATTGGTAGAATGCGGTGATCAAGCTGATGTTTCCTTCGATACAGGACAGGAAAACTGTATCCAATAGCTTACTGCATGCAGTCATCAGCCAGCCGGCTACTGCAACTGTTGCGACTCCCAAGTAGTGTCATTTTCTTCTGCTTTCTTTTTGTCACTTGTGGGATTCTTTTCGTTTCGTGCATCTGCGACCGGACATGGGAGTTATGAAAAAAAGATGTGAAGAACTTGCACCCACGAAGTTAAATAGCAGGACCAACGTACAATTAAATTCGAAAAAGGAATGAAACTGCAATTTTAATTGTGTGTTCGATCTCCCCTTTTTCCGTATCTTTCTGTTTGTTCACTTTAGTCGTAGTTACCCATTCACAATCTATTTTTGAGCAACAGGCCATAGCACAGCCACCCCGCAACATACGGCCACAACAGAAACAACAACGGATATGACTGGAGTGTGTGATTTTGTTGTTAAGTAATTGAACACCTTGTTATATACAAGTGTTTTAAGGTGATGGAAGTAAAATCATTATAAAAAAAACCTCAAATCGTTCAATGACAAGTTCCATGACATCATATTAAATGAAATGTACAATTAAGGAAGACTTAATGCCTTCCGTTGAGAAATAATCAAGGATAAAAATGGCAGTTGGGGTGGACATAGCAACTAATGGCCAAAACACTTTATAGCAGGCGACACGTAACAGTTATAGCGATACATAGCAGTTTAATGGTGTGAATTTCTTAAGTGGTAAAAAAATTTTAAATATTGTATAGCAACAAATTTTGTGTTTTTTTTAGTGATTTATGTCATATAAGAGTAGAGACAACTATATAAAAAGCTATTAAGAAGAAGTAATAGAAAAACTAATTTTATAAAATAAAATTACTTAACTTTACTAGGTTTTAAACCGTAACGCTGCTATTTTCAAAATAATGTAAAGGCCTCGACCATTATAGCCAATAATACGGCACTATTTTAAACCATGGAAATAATCCTTCAAATTTAAAATATTTTTTATCTTTTGACTGTAGCAAATGAGCATTGTCCAATAATCGTAGAATTCCTTCAATACTCCCCTATAATGATAAAAATAAGAAACTTTAAAAATGGTGTAAAGCCATATGCATTAAGGATCTTCAAAGAACATAATTAGCAAAGACATATGTATTGAGGATCTTCAAAGAATATCATTAGCAAAACCATATGCATTGATCAAAATCTTCAATGAAATGTAAAAAAGCCAAAGTTAAAAAAAAAAAGTTAGTAATGTACAATGTATTGAGGATCTTCAAAGAATCTTATTTAAGAATATGTGATCATGGGAACAATATCCTACAACTTCATTTTAGATTTGAATAGAAACATAGGTCTCACACTATATGTACCCTTGTTTTATTGAATAGTATTCTCAACATCATTTTATCACAATGAAAAAAAATGTTAGTACCCAATAAAAGAAATCCAGCCTCATACCCACCTTTGTTGATCTCTATCATAGCAAAGTATGTTAGAAAACCCATTTAACCAAATCGCATTCCTATCAAATAAACTCAATAAATTCCAAGATTATCATAACTTCAGGAAACTTAATAAAATCAAAGATTATGAATAGAAAAAACAAGCACAAGTATCTAACCTTCTCATTCTCGTTAAACTTTCTATAGAGAGGGGCGATGAGTACAAGAAAAAGGCGATTAAATAAACACAAGTATCTCACACTTTTGTTAAAAAGAAGTCATCAAACAGACAGAGTAAGACAAAGAAAGAGGCGATTAAACACTCCCTCGCACTTGAGATACTTGTGTTTGTTCTCATTAGAGAGAAAAAGAAGCGATGGTGGTTGCTGGTGTTGACATGCAAAAAAAACTTACAAAAAGATCAAGGAAGAAAATGAACCTAACAGGAGGACTGCCGATTAGACAGTCAAAGATCGAAACTGGGTCAAATTCTAGAGGCCCAGACATCAACTAAAGTCCAAGACAAGTCAAGAACAGGGACAAAAAAGTTCCCTTGAAGTTTGAAGAAAAATGTATGTCAAAATCAAGCAAATATTAAAAAATTGGCTGCTACATACCACCCGCCAAATGAAGAAATAAAGGCACGAAACTGCCGAACGAACAAATCTGAGTTGCCGACCAGTACAACTCAACAGACCGTAGATTGAGATTCAGTCTAATCGCCAAATGGCTAATTTGAAGCACATCATGTTGGATGTTGGAGATCATAGGTGGTGGTCCATGTTACCACTACTTGCTTGATTTTTTCTATAGCGAAAATCTCTCCAAGTTAAGGCACGTCCATGGAAAAGCTCTATTTATGCAATATAGAAATGCTTTCCGTTGATGAGGAGGAAAGTATAAACATAGCCTATTAAAAGGGCTTGCGAACTCTCTTATTTTTACATATATCATTGCTTGGCATTCCTATTAGTCAGTTGGCATCATGAGAAGAGTGAGAGAATTAAAGTTCTATGTATTTTGTATTGATTCCGCGATGGATTCATGTATGCCTTTTAAATTGGTTTTCTTGCCTAGTGAAAATCATATTATTATAGTGCAAATCTAATCCGTTAAAGTTCCGGAAAAGAGGCCATTTTTGCGAACAATTGGTATCAAATACATCAGTTTTTATTGATAAGGTTAGATTTGCATTAAAAAATGTAAGAATTTGAAATGGGCTCACTGTTTCCAGGAAAAAAAAAAGCCAAGGGACAGCCATTCCTGGCAAGCAGAACCGCAACACTGCGCAGAACAAAAGCTATGCAGAAACTGTTCTACGCAACGCCCAGCGACAAAACAGAACAAACACAAAAAAAAAAAAATGCCGTTGCCGAGAATGGACAACGACGACAAGTGCTACCGGCACCGTGCGAGTACTCGGCCGTCCGCTGCAGCTGAAGTCGTTGCAGGTATTAGAGGAAGATCCTGGAAAAAGGGGCAATCGGTACTGTTTCGGGGAAGAAGATGAAGTAGTGTCGCGTCAGGTCGATTCGACCTGGCCCGACCCGACCCAAACTGACCCAGTCCGTTTTCTATAAGGATTAGATTAGCAGACCCTGCCTAACCCGGTTTATTTCAGCTATAACCTTAACCGACTTGACCTGTTCCACCGACCCAACTTGTGCAGAACTGGGCTTATAATTTAGGTTGGGTTCTTCCCGAACTGATCTGACCCGACATGAATTGAGCCTAGCTGCACATTATAGATTGGGCCAACACACTCGGGTTAGACCTAACTCGATCGCCCGACCTGACCCAATGACCCGACCCGACCTACAGATCCATTTCAGATTGGTTGTTCAATCAGGTTAACTGACCTAGGTCTGACCCGACCAGCTATCTGGCCCATTTGCATAAAAATAATTATATTAAAAGGGGCAATTATGTGGTTTATTTAATCATTATAGGATTGATCCAATCCGATCGGAGTCATCCAATAGATAGATCAAAATATAAGTGATATTATGACAGTAATGATTAATTTTTTATTTGATTAGATCAAAGTCAAATCAAGGAAAAATCAATGATTAGAAACTTATTTTGATCATTTGGGCACATCCAATATCGGATTAATAATTCATTTTTTCTGTTATGACCCTTATTATGAGATCCATCATATTAATGAGTTTTATTACTCATACAATTGGTTCAATTTAGACATTATATGAATTTATGCATGTTTAACTCATTTAAATTCATATTTCCATTTATTTGTTTACATGATTAATGCTGGTTTTGAGTTATGATTGTTATATTCATGCATAATGATGTTTATTTTCATACGAATTAACAGACGGATTAAGTTAAACTTAGAACTATGATTAAGGAATATAAGGATGGGATAGGATTTCAATGATTTGATTAATGTCATATTGGACCAATAATCTTAGGAAAACTCATCCTAACCATTAATAATGTGGTCTTAGATAATAAGTCTCCCATGAATGTGTAGATCAACATAATTGAAGCTCAATTAAGGTAGAAATTTAGTATTTAAATTGTTGATTAATTTGTATGAAAATTAAATCATAGGAGTTTAAGATCACAATAGTGTCATAAGTTTTAATCTAAAAAATTATAAATTAACATGGCAGTCACCAAAAAACCCAATTATGATGATGACTATATTTTTTTCAATGATTGAATTATAGATACCATAAATGATACTAAAATTGTGGCTTTACTTAAAAGATTGATAATCAACCCGAAAGAGTTTATCTTTCAATTATTTGAAGATTGGGATAAGAGATATTAAAGATGTGTTAGTGGATTTGTCCTAATTTATGCCCAAAGGTAAGATCCCACTTGTTCACTCGCATATTATGGTTTTGTCAAATAAATGAGGGTAATTAAATTAACTTATCGCATTAAACACAAAGGTTATTTGTGATGATGTGTAACAATTACTCTAACTTTAAGTCCCTTTTTAATTCAAAGTATTATAGTTTTATGAACGTAATAGTTATATATTTTTTTCTATAGCTTCTTCCTCCATATCAATGTCACTTCCCTTGTGTTTGGAGTTCATTTCTATGTTCGATGGATCCAACTACCCTAATTGGTTAGACTTGTTGTTATTGACTATAACCTTTCTGGGTTTAGACATGGCCTTAGAGGAGACCATGCCTCCTACACCCACCAACCAGAGTTCTGATCGTAATAGGGCCAGCTATGAAAGGTGGCATAGATGTGATAAAATATGCCATAAGATCGTTTTGAACTCAATTTCTAAGAGTATTAGATGATCAATTGATCAAGAAAAACATGTGAAATAACTCTTAAAAATAATCCAGTCTCAATTTGAAGTGAACAATAAGGTATTAGGTGCCACATTGATAAACAAATTGACCAATATGAAATATGATGGGACTAAGGGAATTAGAAAACATATCCTACTTATGTCCAACATAGCATCTAAGTTGAAAGATGTAGATACGAGTATTTCGGATGGATATTTGATCCAAATCATTCTGGATTCCCTTCCCCCTACGTTTGGCCCATTTAAGGTGACTTACAATCAAGGCTCTAGTCAGTGGACCTTGAACGAGTTGATCGCAAAATATGATTAAGAAGAAAAAAGGCTTAAGGCCGTTGGGCCATTGTTGATAAACGTTGTCTCCCATGTAAAGGGCAAGAAAAGTTTTAGATATTTTAAAAATAATGCCAATACTCCAAAAGTACCTCCAAAGAGTCAGAAACCAATGATGAAAAAGGGAAAGAAAAGATCAGACAAATGTCACTTTTGTGCCAATAAAGGACATTTCAAGAAGAACTGCCTGAAAAGGAAGAGTTGGTTTGAAAAAAGATGTATGCAAAGAAATTTATCTCTTGTATGTGAAACCAATGTTATTGATGTCCCATCTAATACTTGGCAGGTCGACTCTGGTGCAACCATTCATGTATCTGGTTGTATACAGGGATTTCTTTCAACCCAATGCCAAATGATGGGAAAAAGAACATTATTATGGAGAACCGGAAGCAATCAAGAGTCGAGGTAGTTGGAACATATAGGCTGATGCTGGACACATGTTTCATTTTGGACCTGCAAAACACCTTTTATGTTCTCGATATTTCTCGAAATTTAATTTCTGTTTCTAGGTTAGTTATTGATGGTCATGTATACGTATTTAACTTTGATCATAGATTATTAAAACTTTTTTTATAATAATATGATGATTGGTAGTGGTTTATTATGTGATGGTTTGTATAAATTAAAGTTAGATAATCACCATATACAAAATAACTTATAGTATGAATGTTAGTATAAAAAGAGGAGTAATAGAAGAGAACTCTCCTATGTTATTACATAACAGATTATGATACATCTCAATGGATAAGGTATTGAGACTGGTGAAATATGGGCTGTTACCGAACCTTGATTTCACTAGTATCGGTGTTTATGTTGATTGTATCAATGGAAAACAAATTAAAACAATCAATAAAACTACCACACGATACCCAGGGGTAGACTTAGTGCATGTTTGGCAAGTCTAAAATTTAGGCTCTTATTGTCTAAATGTCTAAAATTTATAGAGTTGGAAAAATAGAGATGTTTGGCATGCGTTTTTAGCTCTATTTAATTTAGACAATAAGAGGTAAAAGCTCTATTTTGGAGAGAAGGCCATGTGATGCATTTCCAAATCAGAGGGAAAAAAAAAGAGGCGCCCAGCTACAGTAACTTGATGGATCACGCCCAGTATGATTTTTCAATTTTTCTCGAAATTCGAGCCCCTAAATCTACATCCAAACCGTAAAAAATGTTCACATGATCAATTATGGCCACCCATCCAAATTTCAGCCGTTAATTCATCCTGAATCTCGAGATATGTGCAAGAAAGCGTGAACCATTGGATACTAGTTTTTGAATTCTGTAGGGCCCAAACACAAGATCCAAACCATTGGAAATGTTGGAAAGACTAAAAACGGCTATGGGGTCAATTTTCAAGGATTGATTCCTTGTGAATCTGAAGATATTTGTGAAAAACTTTCAACCATTGAATTTAATATGCTGAATTTGTAACTAGTCCACAAGCAGCCCCTTTTTTTATTTTTTATTATTATTTCTGGGACAGTAAATAACAATCCAAACCATTGAAAATGTGTAGAAGGTCAATGATCATTATGAGACCAAATTTCAGCCGTTGGATTATCACCAAATTTGAGATATTTATGTAAAAACGTGAATTATTAAATATTTTTTAAAAAAAAATGGGGGCCTCAAACACAAAATCCAAACTGTTAGATCTCTTTGGGAGGCCAAATGTGGTCATGAAGTAAAATTTCAAGACTTAATACCTACTAAATCTCAATATATTTGTAAAAAATTTTCAACTATTGATTTAAAATGGTCTATTTAAAATAGATGCTTTCATTGCCAAACACATATTTTAAATCTAGCCTCTTTTTTTTATAACTCTTTTTTTAATAGCTCTATTTTAGATGGTCTATAAAAATAAGACTAGACCTACCAAACAAGCCCTTAGATGGAATCACTCTAGCACCCTTTTGATTCGAAGATCTTTTTAAATTATATATATTAAAGCTTTAAGAATGGAGGCCTCTAAAGGATGCCACATCAGCACCTCTTATTTTTCTTTTTTTCCATAGCGCCATATTAACATCCTAAAATGCTATAATCTCTCCTCATATAATCTCTCTTCCTCCCTCTTATCTTTTACGTAATTAGTACTTTTTAAACTTTAGTACTTTTTAAACTTAATCTCCTAAACTCTCTCTTTTTATCCTCTAAAATTTCCATTTGATTTTTTTCTTAATATCTAATCACTCCATTCATCATTCCAAAAATATGTTTCTTTGATAGAATTTAAAATCAGGAAGATTCTCATGTAGCTACTATTATCAATGTCGGCTCCATTGATAAATTATTTATTATTAAAGTGGACCATTGTACATTGTATTCTTATTAAATTTAAAATATTCAAAAATAAATTATAAAAAAACATTAGATTTCAATGTTTTTTATTAAGTGTTTTAATGTATTGCCGGTGGTCAGTCCATTGGGATTAGAACGTTAATTTATTCATTTATTTGATTATTATCAGGTGTTGATGATTATTTCATGATGCCATTAACTTAAAAGAAAAAGAATCGGCTATTACTATTCAAGTATTTCTCAAATCAGGTATGATTTACAATTTTGTATTTTTACGCATACAATTTTGTGCAAATAAAGATGTACCCATACCATTGTCGTTATGAATATCATTATTTATACTGAACAATATTAAAACCTTTGAGATGTACTTGATTTTCTTGGCCCGGGCTCAGCATAAGCATTGGTGGGCCTCCTTAGGTAAACATTTAAAGTTATTGATTAAATTCATAACTGTGTTCAAGGAGGAGATGGGATCAATCTATTCAAGGAGGAGATAGGATCAATTTATGGATATAATAATCAATTTTTTATTTTGCAATAAATATACTCAAAAGAATTGCTATCTAATGCTTTGGATGTGATTTTCACAATTCTTTCATATGTAAAACTATTTCGGTAAACTCTTAATCTATTTTTCAATTTTAAGAATAAAATAAAATAAGCTATAGGTCAGAAATATTACTTGCATTTTTATAGGTTTTTTAATATGTTTTTTAATAGTAAATTTTAAATTTTACCATAATTTATTTTTTGGCCCGGGCATAGCACGAGCCTTGGTTGCTAGTTATACTTTAAAGTATTTAATTTTGATTTGATTAAGTATTGACTCCTTCACACCACCATTGCCCATACCACCAAAAAAAAATTTGGGTACGCCATTAACCATACTTACTGACTAATCTGGAGTGAGGTGCCCAGCGACCTAATAACTGAACTGGACTAGACTATAGCTACTGAACTAAACATGGGCTAAGTAGTGTCGTATACTATTATCAATGCAATTCATAAACATGTATATCGCATAAAAACACATGCATTCATGTACAATGCAGGTGTTCTAAATTTGTGAAACAGGCCTTTCACATGTCTGAAAGAAATCAATACTTATTAGTAAACAAGACTATGCTCCTATTTCAGGTTATGCCCCTGTTTCAGGTCTTTCAGATATCTAAAAGAAATCAATACTTAATAGTAAACAAGACTATACCACTGTTTAACAAGTCTAAATTTTGCCTCTAATCCTCTATCTCTCTAAATTGGGAAAAGGTTTGGAAAAATAGTGTTTGGCACCTCTTTCAAACTTATACCCAATTTAGAAAAGTAGAGTGATTACCTCTTTTTTCCCACAGCCCCTTTTTTCATGAACTTAAGAAATAAAGGAGAATTTTAAATGGTGGAGCTACAGTAATTTAATATTTAATCATGCCCAGTCCCTTTTTTAGGTCTTCTTTTTTAAATTTAAGAGGCTAAACCAAGATCTAAACCGTTGAAAATATTCACAAGATCAAACATAGCTATTACATCAAATTTAGGCGTTAGATCATCACTGATCTCGATATATGTGTAACAAAAGCAAGCCATTGAATGTTATTTTCTGAATTCTTTAGGTGGTCTGTTTCTCTCTTTTTTATTATTATTTCTAGGACAAAAAATAACAAACCAAACTATTGAAAATATTTATAAACAACAGTTTGGATTGTGATTTATTGTCCTAGAAATAATAATAAAAAGAGAAAAACGGCTGCCCAATGAATTTAGAAAATAATATTCAACAGCCCACTTTTTTGCACATATCTTGAAATTGGTGATGATCTAATGGCTGAAATTTAGTGTAATAGCTATATTTGATCTTTGAACATTTTCAACAGTTTGGATATTTGTTTAGCCTCTCAAATTTTTTTAAAAAAATAAAAATAAAAAAGGGGGCCGGACATGATTAAATATCAAGTTATTAGAGCTCCGTCTCTTAAAATTATCCTCTTTTATCTTTTAAGTGCATGAACACGGGTTGGTGGGAAAAAAAAAAAGGCAATCTCTCTATTTCTCTAAATTGGTTAGATGTTGGAATGAGGTGTCAAACGTTCTATTTTTTCAAACCTCTATCAGGTGTAGAGAAGTAGAGGAGTATAAGTAAAATTTAGACTTGCCAAATAGGGGCGAAGTCTTGTTTCCACAGGACAATTATTGTGGTTGTTTGGTGCAACAAAAGATAATCCATAATTCATTTCATTGACTAGTTTCCTATTTCACAGTGATAAGACCTAAAAAAGAGCACAAATCTACCCTACAAGAGACTCAAAATTAAGATAAAGAGACGCGGTGAGCATGTAATATATTTGTTGGTGAAAATATGTTTCAAAAGATTCGTGTGCGACCAAAGTAAATCATATTATAGAAGCTGTTATATCTTGGGGGCGATTCCGATTGAGAACCTCTTCACATCTGGGTTTAGCCCAGAGGGCGGAACTCATCCTAAAGAAAGTGTCCTTTGACGTGCCTAGGCTACGAACTATTGTTGCTTCTCTTCATTGATTGGCAGCATCACAACATTCCTTCACAACATTACGAATTATCTGGTATTATTTTTTTCAGTTTATTTGTTTAATTACAGCACTCTGTAGCCTTCATATTTCCAACAATGAGTACAATTCATAGAATACATTAAGCATAATCAAGTTGTGCTACACTTGGTTCATATATATGAGTGTGAAAGTGGAGCCGCTTTCTATGAGAATTTGGGCAAATTTTCTAACGCAGTCAGGAAATCTAGGATATAAGCATATGGCTATACAGTGCTAACATATGGACTCCAGTTATTAACTTGTCATACTTTTGAGCTGATATAAAGAGTAGAAGTTCAAGACTTCGATCACTTTAACTCTTACAAGCTTGAAAATATGACATGATAGTGGGGTTCAAGATTTGTCACCTTACCAATGGAAAGCTCAGTGAATTTTTTTAAAACATAAAGGAGGGGTGAGAGGGAATGGGGATTGTTGGTGAAAATGTGTTTCAAAAGATTCTTCAAATGTTTTCAAAGAAAGACTTTCCTTTTGTACCTACTTTTGTAAAGAGTATGTGGTGCCTTTATGTGTTTGCAAGAGTACGACATTGCAAAAGTACAAGACTTTTTGTGGCCTATATATGTATTTACTTGCTCTTTACTTTTCAAGTAGTTTTGAGTTATTTTGCAACAAGCCCTATGCGTACACAAGAGTCGAGCCTGGCCTGGGGGGTTGGATCCGAAAACCGTTTATTTGAGTGCGTGGCACACACGCAGGGGAGGTGTAAATCCAAGCCAAGCCTTCCATGGGGAGCCCATTTTCTAATATAGTATTTTTAATGCTTTTCTTAAATGGATTTAAGGGTGATTTAAAACATGTTTTCATTGTTGCAATTATGCTCGACATCAATATCTTCTATTATAAAATGGCGCAGCTCGGATCAAACAAAAAATATTATCTCTGTTTTTTTGCTTCTTTCTACACTTATTGTGAGCATACTCATATTGTGTTGGAGTCCGACTGATCATAACTTAGTGTGCGATCAAAGTAGATCATATTGTGGAGGCCCTTGTACCCTGAGGGCGATTCCAACTAAGAACCTCTTTGCATCTGAGTTTAACCTGGGAGGCAGAACTCGTCATAAAGAAAGTGTCATTTAACGTGCCTCGGCCACAAACTATTATTGCTGCTCTTCGTCGATTTTCGCCATCACAACATTCCTCCACAACATTGCAGATTGCTCGATATTATTATTTCAGTTGATTTGTTTAATTACAGTACTCTATAGCCTTCGTATTTCCAACAATAATCGTGATGATGTTGCGACGGTGAAATATATTTGCCCCTCAATATATTGGTATGTTTATCGAAAAAAAAAGCTCATAATATGAAGCTCTCAATAGTGTTTTTTTAATATTAATAACATATTATACTTAAATATATTAATAACATATTAGATTAATATTGTTATATAATTAATGAAAATTTCCAGAATACATAATCATAGACTTTCCCTTTTAGTTGGGTTTGGAGTTCAATCGGGTCCATCGGAATCAAATCGAGGTCCCATCCATTAGACCAATTATGGGTCCGTCCAAATCACAAGGGGAACAACTATGGTCAGTTCTGGGTTCAGCAGGAACCAAACCCATTTACGTCCTACTCTTTTGCCCCTATGATGATAAAGAGACTCCTATGTGTGTAGGGTTGTAGCCACTCACTGTGGGTACTGAAAGGATGACTGACACAAGGGGAATTTAATGAGATAGCAGCCCGTGAACTCTCGTTGGCATCATGCAATGAGCATATGTTGCTGAGGTTCTCTGACCTTTGGTTGCAATGAAATTATGACTCTCTCTCTCTCTCATGAGGAATAAAGACGGACATGCAAACATACAAAGGAGGATGGAAAGGCCCATTTATCACATTTGCCATCTTACGATGTCCACATTAATTTCCAGACCCATCTGAGATGGACCTCACACTGCAATGCAGAGCCTTTGACTGACCATGCCACTGTGCAAGGGAAGAGGGCTTTTTGGAACATGGCTTGGCACCCTTCTGGCATTTGCATGTGGACCATTAACCATCAATGAGTGCCGAGCGGATATAAGAAAAAAGCAGTTACTGAGACCTCTGTTTTTTTGGAACTTGGAAGTAGATGGAAGGCTCTTTACCTTTTCAAATCTTCTGTTCCTCTTTTCTTGTATTGACTGAATGAATGACGGATGATTCATCGAGGAGTTTATTATTAGACTTCAATTGGGACTTGGGTCGTTACACATACAAATCCAATATCGGCCGTCCATAACATGGCCCCACGTTGGAAGATGTCTTACAACTCAGTTATCCCTTCTAATTGTCGGTGAACATGATCCTAACCATGTGAACGAATTCAGGCCGCAAGTTATGTGTGTTTTTTTGAGCTATTATTTGATGAGTGTAAAAGCAAGGTTGGAAAAGCTCAGCTGAGTTACTATTTGATTTCGCTGAGTTACCACATTTTGATGAAAGACCAATTTAAATATAGGGTAAATTTGGCCAGGTCAAATTTAAGTAATTAATGCTTGGACTAAACTGCGATGATATTTATTCATTGGCATAAGTTGTGAGTCTGTTGTTCTCACAGAGTGTGTGTTCAATGCCCTCAAACTTACTTGGTGGACTTGTATTGCAAGATAGTGTGTTTTTTTTTTTTTTTTTTTTTCCGGGGGGGGGGGGGGGGGGGGGGGGGGGGTGTAATTATTGTTGGGTCAAAAAATACCATAGAAATACCATCGTCAACTAAAAATGTAATTAATGCTTTGAGGTTTGGAATTAACAGTTTAAGAATAATTGATAGAAATGTGATAAATTTATTGATTTGAATTTATTATCATTAATACATGTAAATATGCATATATAAATTATATAAGTAGTTGATCCAATTTTAAATATTTTTAAAATACTACTCTTTAGAGTCGACGAGTTGACTCCTGTTGAGTCAATATTTTAAAGCTGAAGAAGCAAGTCTAAGTCACGGGTTTTCCAACCTAGCATAAAAGCACTACATAGCTATTATTTTTTTTAACAAAACAAAGTTTTTTATGCACAAACCAAAAGAGCAAAAGTGTAAAATATATTAGAATTATTGGACTTTAAATGTGGCCAAATGACCACATGCTCATGTGGGTCCCCCACTTTAGACGACCATTCCACATTAGAACTCCTATGTTGGTTAGTCTTCTTATGAAAATGTCTTTAGTATTTAGGGAAGGTTGCCAATTTAAAATTGTTTCCTATGTTAAGAAGCATTTAAATCCTAATTAAATTAAAACTTTTTGATGGAAAGAGAGTTAGGTAGAAAACTTATATATATAATTTAGGAATTATAGTTTTTCTCTACATCAATACATTGATGGCCACATCGAGATCACGTAGAAAAGCCATAGTATATGAGTACAATAAATCCTCATGTCAATTAAAAGATCCAATAAAAAATATGTTAGTCATATACTAACAAAATCTTATAATTGAAAAGAATTTCTAATTTATTGCCTGCCTATCACCGAAAAACATTTTCTATAATCATCTTCTACATAACTCGTTTATCGTTAACATTCTTTTCCTCCTCCATTGTAACTTTCTGACCTATTTAAAATTCTCTCTGCTTTCTCTTGCAGTGTCTAAAACTTAGACTAGAGCGTAAAATGGTGGGTCCAAGTAGTTGAACCTCTGTTTTTACCAGTTTTTTTTTTTTTACCAAGGATACCCTGATTTCATAAAACGAGTATGCCCTTTTGGGGATTCTCATTGCGCTCCCTTTCCATCAACTTTCTATTGAGATTTGAGAAGAAGGCGTTGCACTATTGATCCTGAGCCTGCTCTTGCTATGTGTGGGACAGGGATGCCTCTTATTTGGTAATGTTGGTGCCCTGGTGGGCACTCCCTTTGGGTGGGGTGAAAACAGGAAAACCTGCTAAGGTACTAAATAATAGAAAACCATGCAACATTTTCTTTGCCCTTTGAGCTTACAAATGCAAACTGTCAGAAACTGAGTCTATTTTGTTCTTAGTGTCTGGCGGCATTTAAGTTGCTTTTCCCACTTGTACCTTATGTCAGATTAAACCGTGTAAAGAGGACTATCCTATGCTGACGTTTGCATGGGGAGCTTAAATGGGGATGATCTACATTGGGGCACAAATTGTGATATTATAAGATTAATTATTTAGGATAGTAGAAGTAGATCCAACTGCAACTGAAGTGAAACTTGACTGGATCTGGGTGACATTTTTAACTTACCTACATGGAAAATCCCATGCCAACTTCAGGATACGGTCAGTGGGTGCCTTCTAATTTGATGATCCGTCACATCTACCCCATATCAGATGGTGGTTGATGATCCAGCATATCTCCCCCACTAGAAGATCCCATCAGATGGACTTTATTAATTACCTGATCACGGATGATCAACTGGTCCTTCAGCCATGAAAATTTTCATTGGTTCAGATTCAATCCAAAAAACCAGATAGCTGGCTATGTTAGCTTGGTACTTTCATTCCGTTTTGATACAACTTTGCACCTACTAAATGAAGAAGTATATCACATTTGGATGGTTTGCATTGACCTGCACTGCCAGTGTCCAGATATTAGCGAATGCATGCATGACTACAGTTCTATGTAGGCATCCGGTGTACGAGTGGCCTTACATTTATGTCCATCAAACAAAACTCTCATGTTCTCCTGTCCGAATACTATTGATGAAATTGACAGTTCAACCCAAATTTCTCCCAAATGCCAAATTACTCCACTTTGTCTTCATTTCTTCAAAAAGTTCTCTCATTGCGTGTATAAATATGGTGTGGTGGCACCTCCATTACACCTGCAATATCAAAGACCAAGAAGAGCACAGCCATGGGCTCCGAAGCTCCCAAGGCCCTTAATTGGGCCTCAATTTATGTCAAGAGCGTCCTATTGCGTTTGATCAAAGAAAGAGTGGGGGCAATATCATGAGGAAAGTCTTGGTGCTATCTCTGCTGAGCTTTTTTTTTCTTCCACCTTCGTATGATACATTCTTTTTCTTGACCTTGCAAGTCCAAAATCTTATCTCTACCTTTTATATCCGCTTCCTACACCTTTCAACTGATTTACCCTGCATGGCTTCAGTTGCTGGCTCGTGAAAATCATCTTCTCACCTCTATCCCTCTTGAGCTCTCTATAAACTTTGTGTAAATGTTTATATTGCTTTCATATTTTTTATTTCCTTTTTGTTCTTGTAATTTTTGAGAATACATGACATGGAATGGAAACATCATCCGAAATCATACTTTGCATGGAATCATATACAAAATATGAGTAAAGGTCCTTGCACTATGTCTGTGTCAATTGAAACAAAGGTGCTAAAAACCCCACGAGTAATATGGCAGCGTTGCCACCGCTGAATGATATTGCAGAGTTGAGAAGTAGGGCAGAATGTTTATCTCTGTATAAAGTAGTTGTGTTCTTGCAATGAGAACAAGTGGCTGATATGTTTTGCCACACCAAAAAGTGCTATGGTTTGGATAATACTAAAACAAATGCATTTTTTTTATGGTCAAAGTACAAATGCATAGGTTACCAACTTATACTGCTTTGTGTTTACATGACCGGCGACCAAATAAAAAGTTTTTCCGATTTTCCAAAAAAAAAAATGATAGTAAAGTTCGGATCTGGGGCCGTTGGTATGATGGATTCTACCTTGCATTGATTGGCCATAAGCCGTAAATTGCTTTGCTTGAAGGCAGTGACTAGAAACAGAATTCTTGCTAGTCAATGGTGTCTACCTCCCATTTACTAAACCTCAAGCTGTTGGAGAATTGGCTTTGACCCATCCCGTAAAGCGACCCAATAAAGGCTGGTCTAATCCATTTATTTCTTCCAACTCTTTTTATTTTTCCTCCCAGTTCGTAGAAGAAAGGCCCCTTTCTGGAATAAATTTCTACTTTTTCATTTCGGGGTTCAACTATTATCAATCAAATCCTTTTACGCATCTATCCTTTTGAATTGACATACATTATAATTTGACTCTGCAGGACATTAGGCACCTGTGGAACTTTGAGGACCTAAATCCAAGGGCTACTAGCATCATTTGCTCGGCCAGATATTTTCTAATCCACATACAAGTTTCCTAATCTACCTACCCCCCTTGATTACCATACATACAAATTTCCTAAAGCCCAACAAGATCTGCAGATTACCTATAAATTCTTGGCATTAATTCATCCAAATGACTAAGCTGCCATTTACTTTGTTACACATTTTCAATGAAATCAAGAGGGCACCTGCCAATAAGAAAAATTCAAAGTTGAAAGTGTTAGATTGTTCCCATGAGAATTGGGCCTCTTTGAACACTAAAAACCATAAGAATATAATACTTCAGATATACAATCTTTCATTTTATAAAGAAGAAAATCTCATAGGTTTGGGAACCCAAAAAAATAAAATCTTTCAAATGACGTGCAAAAGCTGCAATGCCTCCTTTCTCCTCACTATTGGAGATCCAAGACAACATGAAGCTCTCCCATCCATAACATGAAATTTCATATTTTAGAGTTAGATTTTTATACGTATTATTGGTTTTATTTTTTGCAACATTTTGTCACTGCTCTTCCCGTGAATCCTTCTTATGCGGATCTCATGCCAGATGCAAATGCCCTAGTGAGGCCAACCTAATCACTGATCCAAATGGACCATTCAAACCCTCCCATCCTATGTCACATGCGTTTGCACCAATCCATTGGGACTGAGTTGTTTGATATTTTCTTTTGATAAAAAACTGTCAGCTTGTGGGCTTTATACAAAGGTAGGGCCTATCCTAATCTTTCAATCTACCAGCTTCCCACTTGGGCTTCACTAAGATGAGAATGGCCGCACAGGAAAAGATACCATGTGTTTGCCCTAATTCATTGACACTGGACTCTGGTCGAAGTAGGGGAGCGTAGCGAGCATTTTCTCCTAGAAAATGCCCCTCCGATTGGGCCCATTGAGATTCATGATAATTATGGAAGTCCATTGGATAGAAAGATTCATATAATGCCTATCAATATGCATGCAAAATCTTGAGTCTATAAGACGATCCTAAGCTTGTGATCTATGGCCCTAAAATTTAATGGTTTAAAAACATCATTTTATTATGATTTCAATCCAATGGTAAAGAAAAATTGAAAGAGTATCAGATTTGGACTTATGACATGGCCCCAACTAGGACCAAAAAGTCATCTCTCATGCCTGTCTCTTTGGAGAGCCCAACCTTATATATACATGAGCCGCGTTCTTATGCATAATATCCATGCATACTAGTTGTTGGAGCCCTTCTGGGGCTCCACAAATCATGAGATAGTGGGGATCAAAAGATCCAAGTGGGAACACTCCAAATATTAAGTTTCAATTAAATCAAATAATTTTAACCCATTGATCTATACCCACAAGTTTAACGGTTTTACATTTAAAAAAATTTGATGCTTGATCCAATAGTCCATTTCATTTGGATTGGTATAAACCCATGGGATCCTTGACATACAAGGGTGGAGGGGTTTGAATGGTCCATTCAGATGGATAATAAGGTGGGCCCCACAAGATGCTATGTATTGTGCAAAGACATATATAAATATATATGGAAAAACCTCCGCCAAGCACTAGTGCTCACAATAATTCTATGAGAACTAGTTATCACAATTTTCTTGTAAGAACTCTAGGCAGGCCTCATCTATCATTCAATCCAAACCTTGCAATATACAAGGAACTCCCTAATAGCCATACGCCCTAAGTTTCGATTAAATCCAAGTTTACTGAACCGTTAAATTGATTGTACACCGATCTGAATGGAATGAATTTGTGAGCTGCAGATGAAGAGGTTGAGGACATGTGACTGGGGCTAAACGTGAGATTTGGTGTTCCACGTAAAACTTTCCATCTCCCATATCCCATTCCCAAATGGAACCCACAAGTGGGGCCCATAAAGAGTTTTCACAATTGGTGCTTGAGAACCATTCTCATAGGATTAAATCCCAATATATATATATATATATATTATCCCGAAAATTCAGATAACTAATAGAAATATATGAAATAATGAACTCAATGGAGTCATATGATGAAAGTATACCCGAGAAGCATGTAAGTGCAGTAGTTCAAGTGTCTTATTAGTCTGAGAGGTACATTATACATACAAGATCCAAATTCATAGGGCAAAAGAGCTGTCTGAAAATTTAAACATCAGTTCAGGTGATAGAAAAGCAAAATGCTATCCCTTCAGATCTGTCAGGAACATCTAAAATTTTTTGAATCCATATGCTCATCTATGGAAAAAAAAAACAAATAAAAGCATAAATAAAACCTCACATTTTCAACTGCATTTTATTCACAATAAGAAGAAGAGCTCCATATGTCCTGCCTAACCTTAATCTCCACATAGAATTTGTAACTCCGCAGAAATGGCAGGTGAAAAGTGGGTTAAGGGGGTGTACATGTTCAAAATTCCCCAAGAGGATGAAAGGTGAATGATAAATCTAGTCAGAATGATCATGAGGAGATTCCAAAGAAATTGGTGAAGTTTGAGACTGAGAGGCTGTTCGTGGGGTTGCACTCTCTAGCGCTTCCTTATTTGGGCTCTGCAGCATAGTGCCCACTGCCTCAGGTTCTGTGACTTGGTCGGAAGACTTTGATGCTTTTGAGGGAGAAGTTCCAGATGAGGAGTGAGAGATTTGGGAGTTTCTCTGATATGGTGTGACAGATGTGTCTGGAATGGAGAATGCAGGCAGGCCAAAGTTATAGTATCCTGCCAAGGGGTGATCGTACTTGCAAGCTGAGCCATACTTGCAAATACCATACATCCTGTAGAACGTGCATATTGCTTGGCCCTTCATAAATCAGCCATGCACATGTGGAGCAACATAAACAAAATACAGTCAGGCATAAAAGAGTACGTCCCAAAACACGTAGGTAGTTTGAATATTTTTCGTGGATGTCGATTGTCTCTTATACCAATCCAAGGAGAGGATATAGGGAATCACTCTAGGTGGGATACTGTTCTGTCTATTCACCCCAACCGACAATGTGCCAATCTTTAACACTAATTTGAGGTAGGTATAATAACAGTATCCCACCTAATGTATTTTCAAGCACAAAAGATGACAATCTGTTCTGGCCAGAATATTCGAACATCCTGTGATTTGGGAACATTCGAAAGTACCTATGAAGACTAAACATAAGCACATCAAGTGGATAGGAAAAAAAAAGGGATGAAGAAAAGAGAAGAAAATCGAATTTACCGGTCTAAGGGGAAGTCCAAGTGGGCTGAGAGTGCCAGTAGCCAGTGGCACATGCCTCTCTTTTGGATGGTGGTATTTGCAGGTTGATCCATATTTGCAACTGCCAGTTTTCATGTAATAACGACATTCTGGTTGATCTGCTCTCTCAGGGAAACTCTGGACAGATGTTAACAGTGACCCACTAGAAACAGGGTCACCAAGATGCTTGGAGTTGTATACCAGATTCGTTGTAGTTGTATCAGATGAGGAGGCAGGGCTTAAAGCACTCTGATCATTGGTGAAACATGGATCAGATACATGCACCAAGTGAAATAGCACCGCTTGTTATGGGAATTGTAAATTTACAATTGTACAGCAAAAGACTAACAATGTGATGCAAACCAAAGGGTCAGAACAAGTTCCTGTTGCTACCTTTTCACACCCACAAAATAGTCCAAATTCCATGAAACTGACATTGAATTGAAACCCCCGCAGATAAAGATAAATTTCATAAGGTCATACATTCACAAAACACACCCACAATCCTCCAACGCACAATGATTACTTTTGCAGGTTTACAAAAATTCTAGCAACTATTCTGGTGCAAGATCAATCCCAGAATATAAACAGCAGCAAGTATTTTGAATAAGAATAAACTTAAAAATAATTTGAAAAGAGCTTCCCTGATCTGTTAAAAGTTTGGGTTCAAACTTCAAACCAATCAAAATAAGATGGGTAGCCTGATTCATATATCCAGGCAAAATTGGAACGTGCTCATGGTTGCAACCATGAGATTGTGGACTCGATCACATTACATCTTTTGAAATGACGAAAGATAGGAAAATACCTTAATCAAATCCTCAAGCAATATGCATTTGACTCATGAAAAAATCAGAAACATATAAAGACAGAAAATAAGACAGTGGCAGCCTCTTTCCAAAATCATGGCTGCACATCAGAAATTCCAGTACTTCACACTAGTAAGCTACAAGATCTACATGGTCAAAAGAGAGAAAATCTTAATGAATAATAAGGCTTCTCTCCATATATTATCAATTAATGGCAACAGCCCTTGCCATTATGTTTATATGTTTTATAACAAAACCCAGCCATAAAATCCCAACCATTTTAAAAGGAAATGAAGAACTGTTGCAGTCTTATGCTTTCTAACAAAACCCATCCCTCCAAACTGTTGAACTTCTAAACTCACAATCTCGATGTAAGCATTGGTAACCGAACTAAAGATCCATATAATTGGACGCTGTCATTACCATCACTTGACTGCTATTAACATTTTTGCTAGTGTGTTGGTCCCTGAATGGCTCAAATCAATGTAAAAGGGCATATCGATATTTTTCCCTCTTGAATTCTTGAGGGCTGGAAGTAGGGCAACTGAAGGAACCTTTCAATTGGGTCCCTGGTTCATCAACTTCCAATAATTCCCATTTATGATTTATACTGCCATTGAAGGCTTTGTGACTGACCAGAATCTGTAACTGGACAAGCAGAATGGAGGTCCACAGAGGCCAAAATCAAAACTTGGATTCTTGGATCGGCGGAAGCTCACCTTATTTTGAATCTAAGACCCTACAAAACAATAAAGGATATGTGGGCATATTTAAAGAAGGGCTGTCATAAAGGAACTTCTGCTTGTCAATATCAATTAGAGTTTGAGATTGAAAGGGCCCAGTACTTATTTAGGTGGGTTACTTTAGTTAATTAGGGTTAGGGTTAGTTAATCGAGTTGGGTAGCGTAAGTAGTAGGCATTTTAGGATTAGGTACATTACATGCATTTCATATCACTTGTGGGGTCCATCTTAGATACATGACCCAAAAACCCCTTTTGGCCCCACCTATACCATGAGCCCATCTTGGACTAGGCAAGAGGCCCCTCCAAGTAATTCCATTAAACATTCTCTACATAGGCCAAGCCCCGGTTTGTGAATACCATAAAGCCTCTCTACAAATGCTCAAACCCTAAACCCACACCCATTTCACTTCTCTCTTCTCTACTTATACTCCTCCCCATCCCTAACTCAAGGACCTCAAGATTCAAGGCTTCCCTGGGGTGATTCCAAGCTCCAAAGGCTCCACCACCATCCCCTTTATCTTCTTCTTCCTCCATTCTCACCATAGGTAAGGCCATCTTCCTTAATACTCCACAAATGGTCTCCTTTTGTTCTACTAGGATCATTTAATCATGATAGGTTGGTGTTTTTGGTATTTCTATTGTTTGTAGGAGGTGACTCTAGTTGGGTTGAGCCAATTGGAAGTGACGGTTGGTGTTTGGTTGGAACCCTAGGCACTAAAGGAAGGAAAAAGTGTTGTGGAAAGCTCCTAAGGCAAGTAGATGAACATGGGTATTGTGTTATGGGTGTTTATTTGTTGATTCTTCAAGCTCTTAATGCTACTTAAGTAATCCAAGTTGATTTATTAATGGGGAAAGGGGTAGTTGTGTAATATGCCATTAAATGGGGTTTGGTTTAAGGGCCCTAAATGGCGAGAATGGTGTTTGGATTAGGCTCCTAAGACTGCCCTTAGGTGGTATTCAGAATCCCAAAGGGAATGGGGGAATATGAACTTCCTATTGCTTTTGAAGGTCCTGGTCGACCCCGGTTGGGCCAGGGTCGACTGTGGCCTTCAGGGGGACAGTTGAGGCACCTAGCCTCTCGGCTATGCAAAAAAGAGATCGACCAAGGACCCTAGCCCGTTACAAATTACTATAGCTATTGAGAGCAATCCCTAATAGGGTTTACCTATTAATGGACTCACGCTCAACATCCTACTAGTGCCGACCCTAGTTACTGGCTTTGGAATCTTGGATTTTGGGACACTGGGACCCATACCTTTAGCATCATGAACCTTAACTTAGTTAATTAAACTATAATAGTGGGACCAACCATGAGAGGAGGTGTGAGCTGACTTCCTCTCAGGGGTTGACTGGGTGCACACAAGTGGGGCCATGCAGGATCTGAGATGTCTCTACATTAGAGGCATCAAATGAGCTTATTCCGCATCATGGGCCCATGTTTCCATTGGAATAGACAGTGTGGACCCTGTGTGTGTTTGGTTACCCCAACCGTAGGATATCATAGTCCTTACCCTTGAACCACTTGATCATACCCCGCGGATAGGGTAGTATTAGGTTAGATACAGGGTAGTATTTTTGTATTGTACATGACGAGTGCATGTATCCACTCCACTTGTCAGTCTTTATTGTTAATTAATGAAAATGGAATGATGTACCATGGTGTATATTGTTTGCTGATGATATAGTATTAGTGGATGAATCAAGAGAGGGTGTAAATGCAAAGCTTGAGAGATGGGGGGGGGGGGGGCATTAGAATCTAGAGGCTTTAAAATAAGTCGTACAAAGACAGAATATATAGATTGCAACTTCAGTGGACATATACAAAGTATTGAAACCACTGTCAAAATTGAAACCCATGAGATACCACGTAGAGAATCTTTTCGGTACCTAAGCTCGATGATTAGTAAGGATGGGGAGATTGAAGAAAATGTGGAGCATAGGATAAAAGTTGGATGGCTGAAGTGGAAACTAGCTTCGGAAGTGCTTTGTGACAGACGAATGCCAACGAAATTGAAGGGCAAATTTTACAGGACAATGGTTAGACCATCTATGACATATAAAGCAGAATGTTAGCCAATTAAGAAGACGCATATTCATAAGATGGATGTAGCGGAAATGAGAATGCTTGGTGGATGTATGGTAAAACTAGGAAAGATAAAATTAAAAATGAGCGCTTTCAGGAACATTTAGGGGTAGCACCAATAGGGGATAAGATTAGATAAACCCATTTAAGATGGTTTGGGCATATTGAGCGTAGGCCAGTAATGGCACCGGTGAGAAAAAGTTTGGATATACAGGTGGAGGGCCTATCAAGAAGTAGAAGCAGGCCGTAGAAAACATGGATGGAAGTCATTAATTCAAATTTGAAGAAGTTTTACTTATCGAAAGATTTAGCTCAAAATAGAACGGAATGGAGAAACAGAATTCATATAGCCGACCCCAACATGGTTGGGATAAGGCTTTGATGATGATGATGATGATGATGAATGAAAATGGAATAATGGATATTATGAGATTTGTTAGGAAAGCTTGGGCCTACTAAGGGAATTGAGACTACTCATTACAGTTAGGATTAGATCGGGAGGTGTTCGTACACTATTGGGCCAGCATGTATTGCATGAGGCAATACGTAGTTGAGCTAAGTGGGTTCACCCGTGTTGCATTTTTAACATGATATCCCGTGTTTAGACCTATGTGGGATGCCTCATTGCTAGAGTGAGCAGTTAGGACTCCATTCTTTTGATTCTTATGATTTCAATATTTATTCATACTTATGCCTAGTTTACTAACATTGTACTCATATGTCCTTTCCTGTTTATTATTCATTTTGATATACTTATATCTACTAGCTATGTTTATCCATTTGTCAGATTATGTCAATCTAATGATGCCATATTGGGTGCCTAGGTACCGGTGCCCCTTATGAGCCAAAGGTTTGGAGGAGACGGAGGTTCTGCCAGATGGCAGAGATCGTGAATGGTCGGCCGACAACGTGGTCTGATGTTGTCATGGCTTGTGCCGGAGTGCCTCATTATTCCCTTCACTTAAGTTTTATCTTTTTGGACTGTCTATTCAATGGCCTTAGATGTTGGCCCATACTTACTTAAAACCTACTATCTTCTAACTCTTGCACCAACTCTGTCTTCTAACTCTTGCACCAACTCTGTCATTATTATTACTTGTGTTGTGCATGTGATTACCAATTGTGTAGTTGTAAGAATTATATGCTTTTGCATTTGATTATGGTAACTGAAAATCACTTATAACCTCACACAAGACTTTGATCCACCAGAATTAGGGTCGAAAGTACTTTTGTATGAAAATTTTTAATTCAGCCCCAATTCTCATACCCTTGGGATTGGGCTTGGATCCGGCCCCGTTTTAAGGGCGTGACAAAGATTGCTAAATATACTAAAGGAACCTCCTCTATCCAGGACTACTATTCTAGATTTCTTAATTTATGGACGTAATATGATGAGATTAATTATGCCCATGTTTCTAAAGTAGCTAGCTCTGATAAACAAACACTTCGTTAAAATAGTCATTAGAACCAGTTCCTGATTGACTAGAGTATGAAAATGTCAGATCCGGTCTCATGGTCAGGTCTCCTCCATCATTGGATGACTGGCTCAATGACCTATTATGTGAGGAGCAAAGACAACTGACTCAAGTTGCATTGACATAACAAGCCACTAGTGGTCCTCGTGAAGTTGCATATGTCGCTAATGGTAACTCTTAGCCATCTACAGTCATGAATCAAAATAACGGCTGCTACGCTACTGGCTATAGCGGTAACGCCTGCTATGCTATTTGAGTGTTAGTGCCACTACGTAGCGGCTGAGTTTTGATGATTTCAAATAGTCCCCTTTCTCTCTTTTACTTCTCTTCTTCCATTTTTACCATAATTCTTCTCCAAGTAGGGTCCCTAACATCACTTTCTTCCAATCTAAGGCTAAAAGACACATCCAAAAGAGAAAAAATACAATAAGGAAACCGCTACGCTCCCTTATCTTAGTTACTTTTTAAAATATATATATATGCTAGATTTTTACTATATTTTGAATTTTCTATAACTTTTCTGGATTTTTTGAAAAAATTTTCAAATCACACTACTACCCACTACTTAGCGCTGCTACCACTATGTAATGTTCGGTGGCCGGCTGCTACGTAAACCACTACCGCTATTTTGATCCTTACCTGCAAGTCCTATAGAAGTGGTCTATGCTGCTAAAGGTAAAACTCTTGGACAAGATGAGTACGATATAGTGCTACAATTAAAAGAGCTTTGGACACAATGTCTCTCAACCTAAGCAAGAATTCTGCAATTACTATAAAACTGCTGGACGCATTATAAGTAAATTCAAAATGAGGCCTTAAAACCACAATCCTCATGCCTACCATGCCGCAATTAATGTTGATCCCTCATATGCAATCCCTCTTGCCTCTCCCTTAAAGCTAGCTACACCAGCCACTAATCTTTGTATCACTCCTGCCCTGATTCAACAGATGATTTTGAATGCTTTTTGCACCGGTTATTTTAGATACACATTAGTTGTTATCTTCTCTTCAGTATCTTAGTTCCGATGCCTCTAACCGTATGACTTGTTCATCTGCTTTCCTTTTTAATATTCGAACATATATTGGTAGCTTGCAAGCATAGATTAAAATAGTGGCCGCTACGCTATATTGGCCATAGTTGTAAGGGCCGCTACGCTATTTGAGTGTTAGCGCCGCTACGTAGCTGTTGAGTTTTGATGAATTCAAAGGGTCTGCTTTTTCTCTTTATACACATCTTCTTCTTTTTTTTACCACAATTGTTCTCGAAGTTGGGTCTCTAACATCACTTTCTTCCAACCTAAAGTTAGAAGACATACCAAAAAGAGAAAAATACAAGGGGACCACTATGCCCACTAATCTTACTTACTTATGAAAAAGAAAAAACCTCATATTCTAGTTTTTTTACAATATTATGAATTTTTTCAGATTTTTTGATAATTTTTTCGAATCACACTGCTCCCCCGCTACATAGCATTTCAGCGGTAGGTCACTATGCCAACCACTACATCTATTTTGATCTTTGGCCGCAAGTTCATATTGTTGATGGCAAAAAGATTCCTATAACTGTTGTTGGTGATCTTTCCCACACATTACCTTTGAAAAAATGTGTTTCTTTCTCCTTTATCAGCAAATCTTTTTATCTCTTATCCAATTTGTCGATAATGATTGTACTGTCTTATTCTCTCAATCAAATGGTGTTGTGTAGGATCAAGTGTTGGGGAAGATGATTGCAAAGGGGACTAAGCATGGACGCTGTTTTCTGCTTCACTTATAATCACATCTTCAGAAAAAACCTAAGTCTGCATTATTTTTTGTTTCTTCTCAGAATAATTGGAAACTTCGGCACAATAAATTAGGCCATCCGAATTCCAAAACAATATTATCTTTATTCAGAACTGGTTTGATTAATAAAATTATTGCTTGTTCTCATGATGTGTTGTTGGATATGCTCCTAAGTAAAAGGGATTTCTTCGTCATGATCCGAACCATCAAATGTATTCTTGTAACTAAGAATGTAGTCTTTTTAAAAATACAATGTTTCTTTCAGCATTACAATGATCCCTCACCATCTTTCTCCATGTTACCATATTTTTGCCAAATATCTCTTCTTCGTCCACTATAAGGTTTAAACCGAATATTGTCTATGAGTACTGGTGTAAGATTGATGTTCCCACATTAACAACCCCTCGCTCTCTCAAGAACCACCAACTACAACTTATCCACATCATGATCAAGATATTCTCCCTAAACTTCGGCGATCCACTCGTCTCCACTGGGCTCCAAATCATTATGGTTTCTCCCATACATCTTTGCTCGCTACCTTATAACCAATTATTATCCCTAATTCTTATCTTAAGAAGTGCAGTAAGAATGTAGGAAGGCAATGCAAGAAGAATTAGATGCTCTTCATGAAAATCATAAGTGGGATGTTGTCCATGTTCTCTATCTGCAAAACCAATAGGGTGCAAAAGGTATACTCAATTAAGTTAAAATCCGATGGCTCGCCGGATCAATGTAAGGTGTGACTTGTGGCTCTTAGTAATCAACAAGAATATGGCATTGATTGTGATTAGACATTTGCTCCAACAGTTAAAATGACTATTGTTCGAACTCTTTTGCTATTGCTGCATCTCGATCTTGGCCTCTTTACCAATTCGACATTAAGAATGCATGAAATGCATGGCGATCATAAAGAAGAGGTATGTATACATCTTCCACAGGGGTTTTTGGGTTGTATCGATGCGCTGTCACCATGGCTCAAAATAACAACCACTATAATAATATCAGCTATAATGATTGAGGCTGGTATGCCATTATGAAAATAATAGCAGCGCTGTGATCTAAAAACTAGTAGAGCCAAACAATTTTAATATAAAATATTATTTTTCCTATTTCTTCTCCACAATATCTTTTCCTAAAGTTGACTTTACCCTAATATAGTTCCAAGTCACTAAAGGAAAAATACAAGACTGGTTGTTACACAAGATTCGAATTTTTTTACCATTTACAAATATTCACGCTCTATACTGCTCCATATCGCCACCACTATGGATTGTTCACTAAATTGCGTTTTAGCAACAAGTCGCTACGCCCGCCATAACCGCTATTTTGATCCGTGAGTGTTGTACACTTATGATTGTCTATTTATGGTCTCAAACAAGCCTCTCGCTCTTGGTTTGAGAAATTTCATGAAGCTCTCCTCCAACTCAACTTTCACCAAATCCATATGATCCTTCAATGTTTCTTCACAACACATTTGCATGGATAACTGTGCTACTAGTCTATGTTGATAATATCAGCCATGATACAGGATCTTTGGGCCTCTCTATGTCGCGTACATATTTTAAGGTCTTAAAGTTCACCAATCAGAGAAAGGATTAATCCTAGATCAACACAAGTACGCTCTTGATCTCATTAACATGGCTAGTCTTCAAAACTCAACTCTTGTTGGCACACCTTTAGAAGTGAATGTCACACTCAGCCAATACACAGGTGATCCTTTTCCTCATTCGGCTTCATATTGCTGCTTGGCTGGTAGCTTGGTTTACCTAACTATTTGCCCTTACATTCCCTATGACATCAAATTAGCTAGTCAATTTGAGATAGATCCCCAACATCTTCATTTAGTTGCCGTTCGATGTATTGTTTGTTGCATTCTTAGCACTTCCACTTGTGGATTATTCTTCCTAGCGAGCAACTCTCTCTCCTCGCATACCCTAATGTTGGTTGGGCCAGATGTCCAAATACTCAATGTTCAACAATAGGATGTTGCATGCATTTGGGAGATTCATTAATTTCATGGGAATGTAAAAAACAAGATAGAGTCTCAAAGTCCTCCACCAAAGCCAAATACCATGCTATTTCTGCTACTTGTGCTTAAAAAGTTTGGCTCAGTGGCTTGCTCTTAGAACTTGGATTTCCCCAAAAGTCTACCAACACCCCTCTAGGCTAAATGGCTAATAATACCCATGCAATCCAAATTACTGCTAATCATGTCTTTCATGAGAGTACTAAGCATATTAAAGTAGACTGTTAACTTCATTCATGATGAATATGTCCGCAACACCATCAATCTTCATCACATCTCAATAGGTCTATAGATTGCGGATGTATGTACAAAAGGACTACCGAGACGAAGCCATCAATTTTTGATTAGCAAATTGATGCTTGTTGATTCTCCAGCATCAATTTGAAGGAATGGTGTTAATGACCCATAAAAGCCCAAGTTTCATGACCCATCCGTATATTAATGTCCAGTATCAAAGCCTCAATTAAAAGTCATTACCGTGTACAACCACTAGTCATATTAGGAGATTATCTTTACTGTAATTTACTGGGTTGTAGCACAAAATGGGTATTCTAAAATCTATATATACAGTGGTCTATCTTCAAGGAAGGACACTGAATTCAATCAGGTCTATCTTCAAGGAAGGACACCGAATTCAATCATTCTCTTCTTACCTTCTCTGACTTTACCATTGTCCTATGAAAATGATAGGCCCTAACATCAATTTGATCTTTGGCCAATGACATTCATCTTCTCCAATGATGGCATTAACTAGAGGTGTATCACCAACACAACCAGCACCCTTTTGTGAAATGTCCATGAGTATTTGGGGTCTCTAAGAGCCAAATAAGTTCAACTAACGAACTTCACTTCAAAAGACACACCATCAATGCCAGGGAACAATACTTTAGGCAACTTCATAGGAGAATCACATAGAATGAGAAATTCATAACTTTGGTCAAAACTACAGGGTCAATCATTTCCAGGGTTCCTAAACACTTCTTTTGACTTGAACCTATAACCACGTGGTTATGACACTGAGCACCTTCCAACTTTGCTCAATGGATCAATCATCCATGGGCTTGGCCCACTAAGTCATGCTCAATGCTTGCCCATTTTAGGTTAAGCTGTTGGGTTGGCAGCAGTGGGCCTTCTCTTAGACCTCCTTTCGTGAGTATTGAGATCAATGTGCGCATCGTCACTTCCCAACTTGAAAACATTCGACCTTAGCAAGTAGATAGCACAATACTACACAGAGATTTGAATTTATTTTCTAAAAATCTAGAACAATTATCCATCTACTATCAGACGTCTATCGACCTTTCCACTTGACGAGGCATTTTAGGTAACCTCTAAATCTTTTAGAAAGAATCTAATTGTCTCTTTTTTTTCCCTAACCTTTTACAAGGTAGCCAGCCTCGTTACCTGTTCCTTGTAGCTCTCATTTGCACAATGTCCAAATTAAGTCTTCTACATTAAATGTGAGGCTAAGGCTCTGTTGTTTTGCTAGAATTTCTTAGACATAATGTGACATCTAGTCCATTGGCATTTGCAAATGCCATGTTTCTTCACAAGCATTTCAAGATCGCAACTACCTAAAAGGTCTTTTTACCCTGCCAAAATTTTGGGATTTCAAACTTTTTGCCTTTTGATGGAATTTCTAAATGCTCAAGTACAAAAGAGCATCTAGGAATTCCACTATGTTTGAGAATTCAGAAATTCCCCAGACAGAAATTCTCTGAATTCCAGCAAAGAAACAAGCCCTAATATTCTAATCTTTAAAACTTAGGCATCAACACTGGTTTTATTGATGATCTTGAATAGTTAAGTGCTTCATGGTTACAACTTTTTAAACTTTCTAATTGGAAATTATTCAGGTGAAGTCACACCAGAAAGTAAATCACCCTCATCGAAGCCTACATATATTCTATGTGCACCTTGTGATTCCTGTACTTCTCGTAGGCATTAGCACTGATCATCTTGAATAGGCCAGCACTTAGCACTTATAGATTTTTAAACTTTCCAGTTGGAAACTAGTCTGGTGAAGTCACACTAATAGGTAAATCACCCTCATCGAAGCTTACATATATTCAATGTGGACCTTGTGATCCTCGTACTTCTCATAGGCATTAGCACTGATCTCATTGATGATCTTGAATAGGCCAGCGCTTAGTGCTTACAGCTTTTTAAACTTTCCAGTTGGAAACTATTCAGGTAAAGTCATACTAATAAGTAAATCACCCTCGTCGAAGTTTACATATCTTCAATGTGCATCTAGTGATCCTTGTACTTCTCACCGCCTAAGACAATTGGCAGAATACTTTTTATGGACATCATGGATGTGTTTAGCCAACATTTTGGCAGCCTCACAAGGGAGTGATTCTTTAAGAAGTGGCTTTAAGTAATGGGTCCGTAAGGTTGGCCAAAACAACTTCAAATGGAGAACTTTGGAACGGTTAACTGAACTAATTATGAAAATTTAGCAATGGCAGCATTAAATCCCATGTCGTGATGATTGCCCACCAATCTTCAAAGAAGATTACCAAAGCATCAATTGATCACCTCATTTTTTGGCCATTTGTTTGGGGATGATATATTCTACAATATTGTAGCTTGGTCTCAATCATCTTCCAAATAGATTGCCAAAAGTAACTCATGAATTTAACATCACGATCTGGATCAATCATGTTGAATCCCATGTAAACAAACATTCTCCTTTACAAAAAGTGATGCTATCTTTACAGTCATGAGTCTTGTTGCAAGGTATGAAGTGTTCCATTTTAGAGAAATGATCCAGTAAGAAAACTGAGTCAGCTTCTTTAATGTCTTCGGTAGGCCAAGAACAAAGTCCATACTCAAATCGTGGCATGACTCATGTGGAATGGGTGATGGAGTATAGACACCGATGTTATTTTTCTAACTTTCAGCGGTTTGACATGTCCAACATTTCTACATCAACTTGGTAATTTCAAACTTCATGCCTGGCCATTAGAATCAGTCCTCTACCATGGAAAGGGTCATATCTCAACCAAAGTATCCATTTAACCCTCTGACGTGTATTTCCCATACTACATGCTTGCGAAGGGATGTCTTTGGTTTGGTAGACATAATCTCATGCCATAGAATATGTAAATGTTGTCCATAACAAACTTTGGGTGTATCTGTCCTCACTGCCTAGCTGCCTAAATAAGCCAAAATAGTTATCTCCAAAACTGAATAGTGTTACTCATGATACCTGCTCCTCAAATCAATCTTAGAAAACAAATCCAACTTCGCGATCATGCCGCGCATGTCATGCAACTGTGGTATTGAAAATTGATACTTCATTATAATCTTGTTGGTAGATTGACTATCCACACACTATGCCAACTTTGACCTTTCTTCGGGGAAAGTAAAGCTCGTACTGCACAAGGTGAGTGGCTCTCTCAAATGAAACCTTTATGCAGAAACACTTCAATTGTTCCTAACAATTCAATTTGCTCTGTCAGATTCATTCAATATGCTGGTATAGTAGGGAGCACTAATCCTAGCACTAGATTGGTGGCAATTGGCATGCTGAGTGTCGTGCATGGGAGGGATCTAGTTTGGCAACTTTTCGGGGAGCAAATCAGAAGAGTCCTCTAGGAACTTCTTAATCTCAGGCAGTCATTCCTCCTTAGGTGTCTCTTTCTCCGTGCTACTTCGTCAGTCATAATTGCAGATGCCCTCTTCTTTATTTGAATTTTTCAAAATGGCATCTAGTGAGAATGTTAGGGTCCTTTTGAGTTTCCTCTTTCTTCCTAGGTTGCAAATATGATGGCTTCATCGGCTTCAAATTGAACTTCTGGCCCTTAAATAGAAAGGAACAGATGTTGGCCTTGCAATAATTTTGTGCGTCTCAGTCATATAGCCATGGATGATCCAATAAAATGTGGGCAACATTGATGGGATGACGCCACACCATTCAGATTTCTTATAGCATACAACATGGAAAGTTAAAGAATTCTTGTGAAGGTTGAAACTCTATTCTTGAATAATCTGGCACTGTTTGTACTAATCTTTGAATTCATATGATTGTCCTCTATCTTTAATTCTGGTTTGCAACTGTATGGAATATTCTGAAGGTATGCCTACTTGCTAGGGTTTTCATAAGCCTAATCACTCCGTAGGCACTTTACAGGTACAGAAATTTTTTTTTTAAGTAGCAAAAACTTTCATTAAAAGGAGAATCTACAGGTGCAGAAGTAGAACCCATTCTTGAGGGTGCTAATGCTTTAAAAGGGGAACCTTAGGAGTTTCATGAGTGGAGCGTGGATAACTTAGTTTAGAGATGTCAAAGAACACTCTAAGAGAACTTTAAACTTTGATTTAATTGTTTTAATATTTGAACAGTAGTAATAAGGCCCTAGAATTGGCCAAGGATTTTATAGAGTTTTGATTTAGTTCATATTTGATTAAGACAATTTGGATTCATTAATGAACTAGGTTTTTTATACTTGTGCTCTGTTATGAATGTCTGGTGTTTGATGATTGAAAAACATTTTGTAAGTTGTAACAGATTTCGATTTGAACTAATCTCATAAACGCGGAAAAATTACACTCATGACACGAAAGATGGACTTCTTGTGTAATCCAGGTTTCGGGCTTTGATAGTTGGTACACTAATAGATTTGACTACCACTAGTCCTTACCTTTTCTACACAGCTAGAGTAGTCAGTTAATGCATTCTCCACGACTTGGACCTTCAAGTGTTAGTGTATAAAATTCCTGGATATATGAAGAAATAACAAGGGTGTGGTACATTACATGGAAATCATGGTCATCTTGATGTTGAGATCTAAATAGATGCAGATTAAAAGGACCATTGATGATAATAGATCGTTTACTGTTTATTATTCCTTGGTTACTGGCAATTGAGTTACATGGAATATAAAAAGGCAGCATTGGGTGAGGCCAAGCATGGGCCAATGTCCCGTGAAATTTGTGAACTTCTGTAGCTAAAGTATTTGTTGACAAAATTAAGTATGGTGGTTTCTCTTCCCATGAAGCTTCAGTGGAACAATATTCAGACATTTGCATTTCATTTAATCTAGCGTGTCAAGAGCACACAAAATATATTAAGGTGGATGGTCAAGTTGATAGGGAAAGAATGGCTTCAAAAGAGGTCACTGCATTACATGGTAGCTAAATTTGTAGGACCAACTTTCAAATTTCTTGACAGAAGGGATACATGATGATAATGTTCAGTATATCTGTATCAAGTTAGGCATGATTCGCATTTGTACTCCTATTTAAGGGAAAGTTCAGAAATATATTTATAAGTACTTCATTGAGTGGTTTTGTAAAATTTGTTAATTATAAGGGGTTTCCTAGTGATTCTCGTGCAGTGATTGAGTAATAAAAATCTAGTGGAATCATGCATGAGTCGTAGGACACTTTCCCTTTCTCTTGCTCTACTCTTTCTTTTCTTATATTGTTCCTCCTTTTTTCCCTCCTCACATATTACAAGGCCTATATTCTATCATTAAAACAAATAATATAAAGATAGAAAAAAAAAAGATGAGACTGTTTTCTAGTGTTACATGGGGCCTTCAAAGTAAGATCAGCTTCTTTATCCTTTTGTGTGTGTGTGTGTGTGTGAGAGAGAGAGAGAGAGGGAGAGAGAGAGAGAGAATCATCCAATATAAAAGAGGCTAATATTTTGATCTCCTTTCATGTTCAAGAATTTCAGATTTGTTCTTTACAACATGATCTATATTGATGCTAGATCATCATGTAACTTTTGGGAGCTCTCAGATTGCTTGTGGGATTTTGAATGGCAAGTACTAAATTAGATCTTGAAAGTCCAAATTCTTAATATTATGTTTATAGATTTTTAAGATGAGCACCTTACCCATGTCGAACATGTATCAAACACAGCACTCCATCAGATCTTCATAGATTCATTTATTGATATTTAAATTTTTTTTTCAATTGGTAAAATATTATTACATGTTTTCCTCTTTTGAAATCTAACTAGAGCTCTAAAACACAGATGAAAAAAATCATCAAAATGACTCCTGATTCGTGACTTGGCCAAGTCGCCTCATTTTGGGGAAGGGCAGAGTTGAATCCAGAGGATACTTGGTATATGTGAAAAAAAAGTACTAAGGATGGTTCTTTTCTTTTGGTTATTTTCTTCTTTTTTTTTTCGAGTCCAAAAATTTATTAATTTGGATTAATTATCACGAATGAAGGTGAATTAATATATATTTATAATGTTATAAAAACTTAATTTATTTCTGAATGTCTTCTTTAAATGGTTTAAATAAAAAAATTACTCTTCCTCGTGACCACATCGACTCTCCCTCAAGTCAAGTTTTTCTAAAATGGCTAAGTGAAGTCCCAGGTTTTCTAACCTTGCAATAAAACATTGATTACTTAATTATTTGGAATAAGATTTGTAAATAACTTTTTAAACTCCTATTGTTCATATCAATTTAATTTAAAAATAAAAAAATCATTGACTTTGTGAATATTACATTGAATCCATGAAAGTGATGTTTTAGGATTTGCCAATTCAGATACCTCATACCGCTATCAAGTTCCAACATATGTACCTATTTGCATGCAACTACGATTGTTTCGTTCTCTATGATCACATTTAGTTTGAAAAGAAGTTGTGGTATAAGTTGATATTACTTGCAACACTACACCGCCATATATTTAACAATATTACCAAATATTGATGCAATGTGTCCTTTATTGAGTAAGCTAATAGCGAGAACAATTTAATATTTAGGTTCATACTATGATGCCCAGATATGGATATGGGTATATATACAGATACGGGATCGAGGATACATCTCTGCACTTTTGAAAATCTAAGACATGGATACGGACACAGGTGTCCTAATTTTTCCTTTAGATCACATTTGAATTCATCATCATCATCATCATCAAAGCCTTATCCCAACCATGTTGGGGTCGGCTACATGAATTCTATTCCTTTAAATCACATTTGAATTAATGAAAATAACATTATTTATGTTTCCTTCCAACATCTTCTATGTTGAGAAATAATAAACTTTAAAGAACTATATGAAATTATAGACTTGCTAAGTATGATATGCTAAACTTATACCCTAAAAGTACCGAAGCAATATCAGGTACCAATGCAAGTATCATATCGGTCTAATATGGATACGTGGGACTTGCACAAGTATCTGGGTATCAGATTGTTCATACTCTCTTACTCTTATTTTAAAACTGACCATTTAAAAAATAAAGGAAAGAAAAGAAAAGAAAAGACAAAACAAGAGGCATGCTCTTTCACGTATTTAAATTTTCTTTCAATTGGCTTGATTACTTTAAGTTAATATTTTCAATAGTTTTTATTTCTATGCTTGATGTGGCGAGTACATGTTTGATCAGTAATCTCTTTTTCGTATACAAACTAATTCCTCAATTCTCCACCCTGCTTTTCACAAATATTATAATTTAATATCTTTGTAAAAAATGAATATTGAAAACTGGTTAGGAAAACAAGGCAGCATAAATCAGAAGTTAATTAATTTTTTTTTCAATTAAAGAAAATAACTACTTGCCATATATGTGCTCCAGCCTTGTGCAGGTATCACACCTTGGGATGGTGAAAGAACAACAGGCATGTAAGATAGGGGACTTTGCATACATGGAGTGGACATGTAGGACACTTTTGGTAAGGACCATGCAGGAAGATCCCCAACATTTGAAAGGCCTGATGTAGGTGTCACCTGTGTTCCTGTATAACAATAGGCAGAGGGTACCATGGGCAACACAGCTCCAAGTGTAGCAGGTTGCGGATGATCAAACTTGCAAGCAATTCCAAACTTACAAGACCCAGTACGCATGTAATATGAACAAGATTTCTCCTCCTGGGAAAGAGTAAGGAATTAATAGTGCATGCTGATTTCATCAGCCTTTTTTTCATGCAATCAAATAATAGTATTGATCAAATAAGATTAGAGAAGTGTAAAAAAAAATTTCAAAACAAACCATTCAAAAAGGGGGAAAAAAAACAAACACAAGCATTAAGAATCAGATGTCAAGGAATAACCCCAATAAATTATCCATCAAGAAACCCACTCTCTGACCCAAGGCATGAACTGTCCCATTCCCTCCCCTAAGAAAGAGAATGAAACATGAGGTTCTCTTATATAAGATATGATAACAGCAAGCATCCAACATTTGTTTGATGAACCTGACACCCAAGCCATCACATTTTCTACACGCCCTATTATGATTGTCTGTGGGAATAAGCCTCAAAAAATCAGAACAATTTCCTAATTGTCAAGACCTCTGCTCGTTTGATGATTTGAAACCGACAGTGAATGAGAAGCAGAATCAAAGTTTCTATTCTGAGCACGTTCAGAGTCCACATTGGATTTGGATAACCTATATACTATGTTGATGATTCGGTGAAACAAGCAACATGCCTGACTTAACACCATGTCTAATTCCTCTAGTACTAATTTAAACATTGTTTTACATAATATAATACTATTAATAATATTACTCCTGTTGGACACTAAATTAGATACTGAAATGTGTATCACTTGAATAATTAGATCAAGAATTTCATATTATTCTTCTGGTACTAGTTTTGCATATAACTTTTTATTGAAAAATAAAAACTAATTAATATATATCAATGTTATGTTGAATCCTTGGATCCTACCTTTGGATTCTGACAGATATATGTATACTCATGCAACCTGGCCTCTAGCTTTTCTCATTGTACAAACTTTTAGGATTCACACTTGGAGGCATACACTTAATCAGTGTCGGGGATTTAAGGCGAATCTCCAACTTAGTTGCCTTGTTGCCATTAAGAAAGGGGGAGATTCAATATTATAAGTGTCCTAGACTACCTGTACATTTGGATGGTGCTCTGACAATATGTTTGAATATTGTGCCAAACTATATGTAGTAGGAGCAAAGTGGAGAAAGGAAATCTGAGCCAGCATAGATGGGATACTATTTTCTGCCCCAAAACCATTACAATTTTCCATCAACAGTACTAAATTAGTTTGTCCAGAAGTCAAAAAGAAGTATCGCACATCATCATCATCATCAAAGCCTTATCTCAACCATGTTAGGGTCGGCTACGTAAATTATGTTCCTCTATTCCGTTCTATTTTGAGCCAAATCCTTCGATAAGTTAAACTTCTTCAAACCTGAATCAATGACCTCCATCAATGTTTCAAAAAGAACTATCGCACATACTAATTCCAATTCTCTAGACATTTCAATGCACAGCAGAACTGGCTACATGATTTTGTTATTACTTTTAATTTTGTATTTTTGGAAAACGAGCTAATGCCATCCAATTTTTAGAAGACTTAAATAAAAGATTTGAAAGTAAGTCCATGTTTTCACAATTAACAGATAAGTATTGATTGTAATCATTCAAAAAAATGAAGCATTGATTTTCAAAAAAAGGGTCATCGCTTTGGTGCAACGATAAAGTCTCAGGTGCCATGTGTGATAGCACAGGTTCGAAACCTCCAAGTAGCCACATTGTGCAAAATTGCCAAAGGATAGGTCTGTCCAGGCTGGACCCTCCCAGGACCTTGCGACCTACACTGGTTGGTAATGACCTTTTTATTGGTTCTCAAAAGAAAATTAGCATAAAATATTGGATCAATAGTCAATACTAAATCCACACTTATATCACAGACCTGATAAAGAGGATAAAAGGGTTTGGATCAAAGCTTTGAAAAGATGTCCAAAAAAACTCCCAAAGGGGAACAAACCTTAGTCTACGAGGGAAAATTTTATTAATTGCCAAACTGCAACTAATGTCTTACAATGCTCATTATATAGCAAAACAAAACCCTGGAACCCAAGACACCTATTTAAATTAGAAAGCTAAGCCTAATTACAACTCATTAAAGAAATAAATAATGAAACAAAATCCTACATGAAAAATTAATCCTAGTTCTTCAGATGTCCAATCATTAGTTCTTTGGGTCCTTTGTGTCGGCCAGGGGTTTGGCTGCATCGATCCAGAAGCTTTGCATCATTCTCTTTAGGCTGCTAAAGAGTTCGACCTCAAATTCTTCAACCTTAAATTCAAGTCCTATTTGTATTTTCACGGTAGATATGTTGCACTAGAAGAGGTTCCTTCATAACTCATGATCTTAATCCTTTCTTTGGTGGTTCCAGGTTCATAGTATAAGGTGTAATGTATTTTCCATCTTTAATTAATGTATATCTACTCTTTTTGATCTAATCAAGTCCATTCTTATCATACATCCATGGTCTTCCAAGTAAAACATCCTCAACATTCATCAGCACAACATTACACCACACTTTGTGCTTCTAGTCATTACCAATGGTAAAGGTGACTTGGCACCTAAGTCGCACTTGCACTTCATCACTTGTCATCAGCCATCAAACAAAATAAGGTCGAAGATATTTATACACCTTTAGTTGTAAATGATCCACAAGAGCTTGATACAATATTGTTGGACCTTCCACCATCAATTAGGATTGTACAAACTTGTCCATTTAAATAGCCTATCCAATGAAGGATGTTATTGCATAACCATTTCTTTGTGACACTTGGTGTAGGGTTCTCTAGCACTACCTTTCGTCTCTTTAACATCAGAGTCACCACAGAGATCAACTTGCTCGATGCATTCTTCCTCTTTTGTTTCTATTGTCAACTACTCCTCCTTAAATTCCTGCACATCATGCTCCTCATGTTTTTTAATCAAAGCTTTGGAGGTCATTGTAGGCATTGAAACGACAAATGACATCTTTCTTATCAGTGATAATGCAAATGTGAATTATTCTTTTCCTTCATCAGCTCATTACTAGATTGAAAACTTATCCTATAATTTAGCTTGATTTGGCACTTGTGCCTGTAAGAGTTGAGAAAGACAACTGGATGATCCCCTTAATAGTTGTGAGCTTGATGGCTAGTTATCTCTTCCACTTTAATGCATGTTTTGCATCATCGACTGTCTCAAAGTTTTGAAAAGCCAAGAGATGTTGCATGTCCACTCTAAGGCCATGATAAAATGTGTGAGCTAGAGCATCCTCTAACTCATCAAGTCAGATCTTGGATGAACTAGAAAAATTCCTTTGTGAACTTGACCACTATGTCACAGCCCCACCCAACTCAACATGATATTGTCTGCTTTGGCCCCAAGTGCGCACTTGACGACTTCCCTGGCGGTCACCCATCCTAGTATTGCGCTCGCCCGGGCACGCTTAACTCCAGAATTCTTATGGCATCTGGCACCGCATCGCTTTAAAAGGAGTCATTCCGATTAAGATATGATATTGTCCTACCCAACAGTCATTAGAGTGCACAGTAGAGGTTTTGTTTCTCAGTAAGAGTCAAGCAAGCTAACAAGTAAGACAATAGTACTGCTCCTGCCCGAGAATACTCAACTCTAGAGTTCTTATGGGGTCTAGCACCATACGGCTTTAAAACCCATAATTCCGATTAAGAGTATTATATTGTCCTATCCAAATGTCATTAGAGTGCACAATGGAGGTTTTGTTTGTCATTGAGAGTCAAGTAAGCTAACAATTAAGACAAACAAGCCATAGGCACAATGCATCATGTTGAGTTAACACGAGGTTTGACTTCTAAGCCCGAGATCAGGACATGGATATTTCCTATGTGGGAGTTGAAGAAAGTCTAATGGTGCTAACCAAAGCACTCCACCCTGCAGATTCCCCTTTTTTTGCTCACAGGAGCACTTGACTTGATTTTACCTAAAGGGATTACCCAAGCGGGTTGGGGTCTCACGCACTAATTTGTTGCCCCACTTTAAATCTTTGAGTTTGGAAAACAACTTCGATTGATAATTGACTGAAAGGAGATTCTATTTCATCAGAATACACATCTCTTCTCATATTTCAGTGGGATGCCTGTATCCATATTTGGGTGTCACCATCGTGGTTGCTAGTCTCTCCAGTAAATAGCTACGTACCTATGAAATCCAGTAACTACTAGTGTAACCTTCTGTCCATCAGCCATAGGTTTGTGAGAAAACACATTCTCGATGCACCCTAACAATCCATGAATGCTTCTGGTCATATCTTGCCTAAATACTTAAAAATAATATTTTTGAGTACCCCAATCTGTATCAATGTTTAAAGAGCCTAGGTTATGTTGATTTTGAAAATTGGGTGCTTCTTCTAGATGCTTATTTTCCTAATGGTCAATGTCCATATGGCTGTACTCAACATTTGGCTGTACTCAACATTTAGCAGTCCAGCATCCATTTGAGTTAATAACAATAGAGTTTGTGAAGGCGTACGTTATTCTTAATTTGATTGATGTTAGTTGCTAATTGCCTGTGGTGAGTTCAGCTGACAACTAGTAATACTAAGTTCTCTATTCATCTATTTCTTGTGGAGATTGATTCAGTTATTTGTTCCAGAGGCAAAATATCATTTCCACTTGTTTCTTTGGAGGCATCTTCTCTTTTACTTATAATCACCATCATCATCATTGGTCTGCCTCTTTTACTTATAATATGCAGCAATATTGAAAATTAGCATCGACAGGCTCATTGTGTGGATCTCATCATTTGGAGCATAGAGACGTAAACGGTTGCAAATCCGAGTTCAGATGACTTGGACACATATGGAACAAGTTTTTCCCTTCTATCTCTCTCCAATCCACCCCCTCCCTTGGTTTCCTCTCTGCTCTTTGTACCACATGGTTATAGGATGGTGGGGATGGTCGATCCACATGCTTTTGCATAATCAAAATATCATCAATATGTACTATCACTACAACTGATATTTAATTCATACAAATACTGCACAGCATAGTCCGACTAACCAATCAGTACTTTAACATTAAAAATAAAAAATAAAAAAATTCCAAGTGTGCCTAAAACATTTTAGTTCAAATATTTGTCCATAAAAGGATAAACATAATGTTTCAAAAATTAATGGGGAAAATAACTAGACACCTGACGCATTGGTAGGCCCAAAATATTCAGTGGCACCTGTTCTGCATCATGTCTGTCTCGTGGGTGATTATATTTACATGATGCTCCAAATCTGCACATCCCTGTTTTGAGGAAATACTGAAAAACACATGGGAAAAAGTAGAAGAACTATATAAGATTGCATTTTCATAAAGGGTCATATTGTTAAAAAAGTAGAACAAGAACTGCATGAAATTGCACTCTGTAGTCTCTGCTCTTGCAAAGCAAATCATATATTGATTTTCCAACTAAGCTTAACGTTTCTGCAAATTGTTCAAACAAATAGTGCCTATGAATTTGTAAGTTGACAAAAAACAGCTCCGTGACATGACAGGTACTGGTCAAATGGAAAACATCAATAGAGAAGAAGGATCTTGGTCTCACAATTGGATAATTTCACCAACAATGCATGGGCAAAAATGGAATCCACAATATAATTATCATTCCAAAAAATGATTTATTTATGATAGTCCATGACATTAAAAATGGTAGAAGGAAAAAGATAAACACAATGTGCATGGAAGATGAAAGAGATGAAACTATGATTAGTTCTCGAATACATCTCAGAAAATTAATATTTGATAGGAAGTGGGTTTAACGGGCAATCAAAAATTATATACCTGGCAATCAGGTTGCCCAGCTCTTTCTGGGAGTTCTCCGTATTGAGTGATCTGTAGAAAAGTGTGTTAAAAGCGTATTGATATGTTCAGATTACTTCCAAAGAATGTGGCTGAAAATAATGAACAAGGCATGTAACACCCGCAAATCTTGGGCATTCTACAATAAATATTGTATTATTGAAGATAAATGTGTGTTTTGATTGAACCAATATAAGAATCTGATAACAATAAAACTGTGAAAGAAGGATTGATTGATGGTTAATTTAAAACCCATTCACATGAAATTTGAACACTCTGACAGTGTGGAAATTGGAAACCAAAACCACATTAAGTAGAATACTTTTCTGCCCTTTTGACCCAAATCATTGTAAGCCAGTTAACCGTATTGTATATTATAGCAGGTTTTCAATTTAATTTTGACCACTTTCTCTCAATTTTGAGTTTTAGTGGAGCCCACATAACCATTCATAAAATTTTATAACACTTTCCTTCATCTTATAAGATCAAGTTTAAATCACTAACTCTTTGACCATTCTCAATATTTTTAAATACCTTAATTTTTTTAACATTAAGATGATTATATGCTTTCCCAATCTCTTGAAATTCTTCCTCTACTTTTTCTTCAATTCAGTTCCTTCAGTTGTACAGGTATTCCAGGACCTGTTTTCATCCCTACTTAATTGATTTCATCTCACAATATAAACATATTCAAACCACTATTGCACTGTGGCCCCAAAGCTCATCATATCATCATAATGAAAGACATCACAACTACCACATAGAGAGGATCTTCCAAATTACCAGAGTTCATCAGTTAAATGACTTCCAGCAGAAAAGTCCTGGGCCTGTTTGCTTGTGAGAATTTTGCAAAATTTTAGTGGGAGAATTATAAATTTTCTGAAAAGCCTTTTATATGAATAAACATTTGAAATTCTAGAAATCAGAGAATTTAAATGGCTTAAAAAGCCACTACAACAAAAATAAACAATAAAAAGAACAAGCTTTGAAATTCTCAAAACAAACAAACATACCACCTAACTTGATGCCAAGAATTCCTAACACGAGAATTCTCTCAAGCAATTTCCAATCAAGGAGGCTCTTGAGGGCTACAAATTCCAAAAATACTAAATCCACTTGAAAGTTCACCAAATCAAGTTGACTCATAGTTAAACCAAATCCTACACATGTGACTCAAAACTTGATTCCAACCTAAATTCTGTTTTGATTCCATGCCAAGCAACATGCATGAGGCTAGATTGAGTTGCCCAAACATCTGACTGACTCAAGCCACCAAATTAAGTAAAGATCTTTTGGTCCCACCATGAAAATGGTTGCCTTGCAAGGCCTTCACATTTTCAAAAACAATAAGTTTCTCAACCTACGAACGAGATACCTCAAGTAAAAAATTCCACCCAAACATCTCCCCAGTTAAGAACCCCTACTCCACAACAAAAGACTATATTCCCAACACTTCTTCTTCCTATCAAAATCCAGGAGAGAGAAAGAGACTGTCGTACTCTTGACTCCTTGCTAGATTGCAAAATCCATCACAAGAAAAATAAAATGTATGAAAGGAAAAAAAATACACCTGTTCTGTTGTTAGCAGCATACTACCTCCATCATTCAATCTACATCCGCAGTCCATAATCATATAATCTATAATCATATAATCTATCCTCTACTTAAAATAGAACCCAAGCAGTCAATATCTTAATTATGAAAGATAAATGACAAAAATAAGAAAAAAGAAAAAAAAATATCTATTCAAATAAAAACAGTTAAAAGTCTTTAAAAAATAATGCATCCCATATATAAATCAAACAAATACAATCATTCAATAGAAAATTCAGAATGATGTACCAATAGAAAAAATAAGTCCAATAGATTTTCATCTCATTTTCATGGTTCTTAAAATTTCAAGGTAAACTTGGATTTTTGCTCATTACAAAAACCAAAAAAATTCAAAACCCTAAACACCCGAATAATTCCATTTTGACTCTCAAAAATAACAATTACCATTTTTTGTTATTCTTCCATTATCTCAATAATTCTCTAAGTGATTTTCTGAATTTATTTGTCATCTCACTATTTCAAAAACCATTGAACATGTATTTATGAATGTAGAGAGAAGAAAAGATATATTTTATATAGTGTTGCATGATCATTCAGAAATCATGCATAAATGTGATTTGTCTAACCACATCAAATTTATGACACTACTAAAATTATATGAATTTGGTTAAAAAATACTCATTTTTTGAACTTTCTACACAGTATAATTAAATAATCTAATGCAACAATGTGTGTAGCATCATGGTAAGATTGTTAACCTATCATATGAAATCATGGACCCAAGTCAAGGTTTCAAATTTTTAATGGGCGAGATCTAGGTTCTTCTACTTGAATGGTTCACATGCTCAACTTGCAACCTATGATTTGTCATCTTGACCCACATGGACCAAGACGTATAAAAATCACTTATTTTGTTTTCTTTTCTTTTTTTTGTTTTAAGTGTTATTCAATGTGGACAATACTCATCATATTACTACTAAAAAAATTTACCAAAGCATGGAAACTTGTTCATTAGGATAACATTATGGTTGGTTTAAATGGGAGGGGTAAGGGAGGAGGGGTGTTAAGGGGTCAATCCATGTCCAACTTATTTAATTATGGATCAAGATTTATTCACCAGTGACCTACGTAATAATACTGCAGCTCAAGTTTAGGTGAAGTCACCAATGATAGTCATAGTTTCCCCATTTTAGGGACCATATGTGAATAGCTATGTAAGATATATTGCGGCTGGTTTACATGGGGATTTAGAGGATCAATCTGCGCCCAACTCATTTCACTTTGGGCCAAGGTTTCATGACTTTTGACCTATCTAATAATAGTGTGGCAAAAGTTTTGGTTAGTCATGGGTTCAACTCATATTATTATATATTATAGAAAAAAGGGCAGCCCGGTACACAAGGCTCCTACATGGCGGAGTCTGGGGAGGGCAAGATGTACACAACTTTACATTCATTTTGAAGAGGCTGTTTCTGTGACTTGAGCCCACGTCCTCCAAGATGCTACCGGTAAGCCTTTACCGTTGGGCCAAGCCGCCCTTCTATTATTATATATTATAGAACATTTTTAAATTCAATTTATCTTCTTTTATAACTCTCTAAGGTGCCTTCTAGATGGAACCCTTATAGTGATTATGTTGATACTTAGTTTTTCCTTTTTTTTTTCAATTTACATAATTTTTATACTTTAGTTATATTTGTTTATATGAATATAGTGAATGGTGATGCTCATGCCTGTGCTTAGCACAAATAATTGTGCTAGTATTAATATGGGATGGAAAAGTTCAGAAACCAAAGCCCTCTTGCTTGTGTTTTTTTATCAAATAAACACACACGCACGCACGCACGCACGCACGCACTCACACACATTTCATTCTGCCCAAATATTCAAAATGGACACAATCTGTCGCAAAATACCCACAACTAATAATCAGTGGCAACCTCAGATATGAACACAACTTGAAAACGGTAATAAATCAAAAAAATTTACCTGTACCATTTTAGTAGGGTGATTAAAACGACATCTACTTCCATAGCCACAAAACCCTGTCCTTAAATAATATATGCAGTCCGGTTCGCCTGGACGATCAGGATAAAGGCTTGAGTTATCATCTACACAGTCCTGTTTCTCTACTTGAATTTTCAGGTGCCACATTGAATCTGCAAGAAGATCACAAACCCCCTTTTTATAGTTACCAAAGAAGAGTATGTGTAAATTTTGTTAAGAGTGACCCACTCAAAATGCAGCTCCCAATGCTCTACATGAACATGACATCTCTAGCTGTAAATCCTATAATGTATTCAACCAAGTCCGTGGAAATCCCAAATAGAAGCTATAAATAATAATATATGCAACCAAATCCATGGAAATCCCCCCTAAAAAAACTGATAACCATGAGAAGTAGAAAATCAAGCTCAGGTAAAGGGTGTGCATGTACATACACCAATTTGCATGCACTTGTAACACTTGATTATCCATTCCATTGTGTGACCCTAGGAGGGAATTGTTTTTGTTCCATTTCTCAGCCCAACCAATGGAAGTTTGCCAATTTTGTATTCTCATCAGTCATCCCATGTGTGGAGGAGGCAAATAGAATATAATGGAGAAACAAAATTCATGTAGCCGACCCTAAGATGGTTGGGATAAGGCTTTGATGATGATGATGATGATGAGTCATCCCATGTGTGGGAGGAGGCAAAAAGAAAAAAAAAGAATACAATATCTTTCCTACTCTCAAGTGCACTGCAAAACTAATAGCAATTTTTGGATTACATCGCATGACAAAACAATGGCAGCAGCGCAAATTGCAATAGAATAATTGAAAATGAAACAAATGCTCAAGTCATCGACAATTATTTAATTAAAAAAAAAGCATTCTACATCATACAATTTAGAAACCCCACATGAGAACACATAACAGCTACATGCCAATATCACAATTCAAGAAGCTCAAAACCTGACACAGCTGTTGAATCAATCCCATCAAAACAGATAATTTAAACTAAAACCATCAGAACCAAAACCAAAAGGCAACCAGCCACATTGAAGAAGAATGTTATGTTATGTTATGTTATGTTAATACCTTGGAGCTTACTGTTTTCCACATCCGTGGAAGGGGAGACACCATTCATCTGAGCCCCCCCGTTACCCGGCATCGATGAAACTCGAAGCGAATTCAAACCCCAAAGCAAAAGAACAAAGACCCAATCCTTCCGTGTGAATTAACAAGCCAAAGCAACACGTTGTACCCACAAAAATCTATATCTCCTTCATCCAAAATCTTTGCATTGTCATACAAGACTATCAATCGCAATTGCTTGAATCCTAACCCCCCTCCGATCCTCTCACACCTCCAAATCCGATCTGGATTTGGAGATTAAGGGCGAATGGAATGCTCTATTGGGTGAATCCAGGAATCGATGGATGCGAAGCGAAATTGGGAATTGGATTCATGTTGATTCAAATCGTTCCCCTTCTCTTTTGGAATAGAGAGCAAATTGGGGATCTTTTGCTTGGCTTCTTGCCTTTTATCGTTTTAAAGTTTCTGTTTATATGACTTTGGGGAGATGCCGAAAATAGCAAGGGGGATTCGGTTTCCCACTGTGGAGTGGGTTTTCAAACGCGCGCGAAACTGAACCCGGCCTGGATGAGGGGGTTTTAGATCCTCTAAGGCTTCCACTCACGACATTTTCGTGAGGCTCCTCACAGATAAATCAGTTATTTTAGGGATTTCTTATTGGAGAGAAAAAGTATCATTTATCTTTATGCCTCCAAAGTATCCTACAATATGTCTAATGCCCAAAGTTTCAATCCATTTTAATACAATTTGTAAAGAATTCGCTCGAAATTAGAGTAGTCTCCCCCACTTTCATAACATTTGGGTATGAATTGAAAGTTAATATGATCGAGTTGTGCAGTCTAGAAGCGACTTATGAGTTCAATGGTTGAAGTTTTTCTAAATAAAAAACATAGCGCATTGGATTTGACAAACAAATTCGGAAGCCAAAGTAATGATTTCTATGAATATAAGAGTTGAAGTACTTCATTTTAAAGTGAAATCAATTTGGTTTGAACAATTGAAGTTAATGGTATTAAATGTTTTTTTGCCGGTACATGTATTTAAAGATGCTTTTAAAGGTATAGATATCTTATAGGCTTTTTTTCATTAAGAAATTTAATTGAACTATAAAAAAAAATCAAAAAATTTTATAAAAATCACAATGTCATTGTGTTAGAGTGAAAATTTGAATGGTAACAATGTTTCTTAAATAGAAAACAACATAGGGGGAGGTCCTGGCTTTCAATCTCCTTGGAGACTTACCCAATATGCAGTGCCATTGCCAATGATCAGCCGGCTCTACGTCTCTATAAATAAAAAATTATAAAAGACTGCTCGGGAGCATGAAAGGAATTTCTCGTGAGCTCGCCAAAGAGGGGTACGGGCTCACAAGCCATGGATGGGATGTGGAGTCACACAACCCTCGTGAGGACTTTCGCTGGTACCAATTGGTGTTGGCATCCTCGTGTTCATTAATTTTAGTTTTAACCTTCACAGATGCAACTTTAAAACCTAATTCAACTTGTGCTAGGCTCACCTATACTGAAGTCTAATTTGGTCCTATGTTCACAGTGACATACAGATAGAGTATTTAATTTGATCAGTGAAGTGTTGGCCATAAATCCGCTAATATTAGTCATGGGTGGAACCTGGGGTGAACAACAGAACAAGGCTAAAAGTCGACAATGGAATTGGTTGGGACCACAATAATTATGTTAATTTATTTTTTTATTCTTTATGGGTTAAACATATTGTTGAACAAAGACCGACCAAATACTCCATTGGATTTGCTTTCCACTTCGGTTTTTTAACCATTCATTTTGCTCAGCTTGTGTCGAGTTGGGTACCAAAAGCTGGGTTTAGCTGGATTTTCATAGTGTGAACAGTAGTCTATGGAGAACTAAAATTGTGAGATCCCAACCTTAACCCCTTTGATTTTTATTTTAGTTGTGATTAGTTCTTGATTTAATTTGTGGGGGTTTTAAAGGGTTCAATTTAGAATTTAGATGGAGTATAGGGGCTTATATGTAATTAGGCTTGAGTGGGGAGAGGCCCTTGTATGAGAATTCAGCCTTTGTTAGGAGTCCTTGGAAAAAGTTTCCATAACTTACCTTGAAATACCTAATATACCCCGAAGTTCTTTATATCCTTCAGTCTAATGAGAAGGGCAATTTGGACCTTTCCTTTCCAACACAACCTATATAACCGCCATGGCCCACTCCTCTCTTATTTCAAACAAATCTCTCTCTCTCTCTCTCTCTCTCTCTCTCTTCCCTCCAACTTTTCCCAAAACCCCTCATAGATATAGAGCTTTCTAGGAAAATCCATGGCTTCCACTTTCTCCCAAAGAAAATCATAAAAGATTCATCCCTACTCTCTCTCTTCTTTCTCTCACAAGCTAGATCTCCTTCTCCTATTCATGTAAAGGCAATCTTTTTCCCTCATCCCCAATTCTTTCTTTCCCTTGGTTTGTCTTGTTAAATTCCAGCACTAATCCCCCCCCCCCACCCCGCCGGTTTTGTTGTATGAAAGCTTAGATCTACCCAGGGGTGGTGTGCTTGGTTGAGAGAGCCTAGGAAGAGCTTGGATCTAGTAGTTTTGGGCTCAAGTGGTTGGATATAAAAATCTAGCAAGTGCAATATGTCTCTAATGCATTATACATGTGTTTTGTTAGGTCCTTGGTACAACCCCTAAGCACTTGTGTGATCCATATGACATTGGAGAGATATTTGAATGCCTCTCAATGCAATCAAGAAGACCACAAAACCATTGTTGTTTAGTTTATCGGTGAAAATGATTGATATAAATGTGGTACCTGTTCTTTGCAATGGTTAGGCTCATTGAAAAGGTTAATGTGACACTAATCTCTGAATTGTGCTCAATAGAGTTACATGTTGTGGCCACATCCCAAGTGTTATATATATATATGTAGAATTTTGATTCTTCACATGGGAGAATTTAAATTTTTTCTTTGATTTAAAATCTTTTATAGCAACGATTATTTCAAAGATGAGAATAAATTATCTATTGCTTGAAAAGGCATTCAACTCCTAGGAAAAGCCTAATTTTATGTGGAAAATGCACTTTTTTGTGGTTTATGAGTGCAAATTATTAGCAGAAATTATGTTACTTGTTCTTCATGATGGTATGATTTATTGAAAAGTGTTGGTACGTGTGGAAGCGCGTATCCTATAATTGAACAAACAAGCTACACACAAGAAGATAGACAAGCATTAAGAGCACATAGAGAGATTTATTGCCTATTTGGGCATTATCTCATATTGTTCCCAAATTTGTACTCATATATGGTGGTATTGAGATTAGGTTATGCCGAGGCAAAACTTTGCAAAACTTATTTGACAACATTGCATTAAAACACTCTACCGAGAATAAGGATATACGAAATTGTTTGTTAACTGTTTAAAATTTTTTCTTCAACGAACAAAAACAAGAGAACCATAAGATCTAAATGTGGCCCCACCTATTTTTATTATTTTTTTAAGATTTTTTTTGAAAGATTAAGTATCTTTTTAAAATATTATTTTTTTCAAAAATTAAATATTTTTTTGAGAAATTAATTTTTTCTGAAATATTAAATGTTTTTAAAATATTAAATATTTTCTTAAAAATTAATTTTTTTTCAAAATATTATATATTTTTTGAAAGATAAAATATTTTTTCAAGTATTAAATATATTTTAAAAGAATAAATACTTTATTAAATATTTAAAAAAATAATTATTAAATATTTTAAAAAATTAAATATTTTTTTGGAAAGATTAAGTATTTTTTAAAATATTAATATTTTTTTGAAATATTAAATATTTTTGCATGGATTAAATTTTTTGAAAGATTAATTATTTTTGAGTGATTAAGTATTTTTTTGAAATATTAATTCTTTTTTGAAATTTTAAGTATTTTTTCTTGAAAGATTAAATGTTTTTTATGATAATTTTTTTGACCATATAACTCATATTTAGAAAATAGAGCATGGGCCTGTAATTAAATGATTTATAATGTCGTCCTACCATTATAATAAATTAGAAATCATAATATTAGCCTACCTTTTGTGATTGTTAACATATAACTCGGTATAGGAATTAAGTAGAAAAATCACTTAGAAATAAGTAAAAATCAATGTGCTAACAGGTTGTTCTTTAAAAAAAAAATAAAGTATTGTTGTTCTAAGTTTCTTATGCCAACGGGGTAAGATTTTGAGATTCCTTCTCGTGAGATCAAAGTTTAAAACAATGATTTCTACATACCAAAATGTTTTGAAAAATTAAATATTTTTTTAAATATTAAATATTTTTCATAAGATTAAGTATTTTTTAAGGATTAAATATTTTTTTGAAAGATTAAATATTTTTTAAAATATAAAATATTTTTTTGAATGATTAAATATTTTTAAAATATTAATTTATTTTTTTGAAAAATTATATATTTATGTGAAATATTAAATATATTTTTTGAAAAATTATATATTTATGTGAAATATTAAATATTCTTTGAAAGATTAAATATTTATTCAAGTATTAAATATTTTTTAAAGATTAAATATTTTTTGAAAGACTAAATATTTTTTTAAATATTAATTTTTTGAGAAAATTAATATATTTTTGAAAATATTAAATATTTTTTAATATTAAATATTGGAGTTAACACAGATCAATTCAATGTTGGTTCTCACCCCCGACTTAAAATGAATTTCTTATTATGGCTGTGTGAAACAAGAGGTTTAAATAGCAGATGAAAAGTCTGGATCACTAAAAATAGGTCCTCTATGTACAGTATCCATTGGCACAAACTGAAGATATGTGCAAGTAATGCATTGATTCATGCAACTTGGAGCACAAACTCGACAAATCAAAAGATTCCCTCACTTGCAAGTTTCGAAATAGGACTGTGGAGATGCTCGCCTTTTTTTTTAGAACTAACTCGCACCGGCTCTCTCAAAGCCCAATCTATAGCACACCCATGTTCACCATTCCATCATCGCTTTTGGGCATTTCACTCTTAGCGTTTTCATAGCACTGTCACCATTCTCTCCCAACATTTCCATTGTCATCTCCACCTTCCCATAATTACACGTTTACTCGCATCATTAAAGACATTGATCTCACTGTACTTTACACAAATGCCCTTCGATCGTATGGTTGTGATTTATATGACTGGCCTTATTCATAGTTGCCCCACCAGAAAATCCCAGCCCATTGCAAAAAATAAAATAAACTAAAAATCTAGCAAAAGTGCACGAATGTGTGATCATGAATACACCCAAACATATACCTCTTCAATGTACCGGCAATAGAATGCGGGATGCAATTACAAATGCTATGCAAGATGAATATAGTATTAACATTAAAAGGCTAAGAGATTGGCATGGACATTAATAAAATGTTTACAGTGAATTATAATAACCATCATGATTCCCTTTTTTACAAACTTTGACATAAATATCATTGTTTGTTTGGCTTTAAATCTATGATGATATGGTTCTATCATTTAATGGAATCATCAACAATTGCCAAACGACTTAGTTTCAAATATGTTAACATTCTTTAAAAAATGCCAAACAACGAGAATGTTGTAATATTATGATATTGCACTATTATATCCCACAATACTTAATTCTATTATTATTTAAATTTAAAAATATTATATTCTGCGTGTATCCAAATAGGCCTACTCTTGGTGATTATTAAGGGTTAATTTACCTGATTGTTAGATAGCTATGATGTTGACACTAGCAAAATCAACCTTATAAAATTCTTAAAAGGATGCAAATGATGGTTATAATTCTTAAAACGCAAGGCTGTCAATCCGGCCCTTTTGTGAGGGGACCTCGCCCGACTCTGCCGGCAAAAGCCCTCAAAGTGAGGCTTTTCTTTTTCCCTCAAAGCCCGAGGGTAGGGTAGGGCTCAGTTTTTGAAAGCCCGCAATTTTGAGGGTTGAGCTAGGGTTTGACATAGCTGCCCAAGGGGCCTGGCTCAACCCTTTGTCTATTACTATGTAAAATAAATAATATGTATAATATATATGGATTTTTACAAACAAAATTATAAAAAAAACTCTTCTAATTGACATTTAATAATAGAGACTTAATATTTTGTCAAACAATAATAACCAAATCTTAAGTAATTTTTTTATTGATATCCCCATAAATCACAATATTGTACCTATATTTAATTCTATGTTTTCTTTTGAATAATATGTGCTTGATTTTATTAATGAAGTTTGAGAGTTTAGATGAATAGCCATCAACATCATCATTGAGTGAGTTAAATTTTATCCACTAGCCATTAATTGACACTAGTTTCTTTCTACCCCTTACTTTTATGATTATTGTTTCATAAAAACGGACCCTATATCTAGGCCCCGCACTTGGAATTCAAATTTCTGAATCATGCATCAAATCATCTTAGTCATTCATTTGCAGTAGTATATGTTTAATTCATTTTTTATAAAATCCAATGGTGATATTTCAAAAAATTACAAGTTAGGGTTAATGCTAATTTGAGAGGAAGAGGAGAGTGAGAGGAGGAGAATGAAGAGTAGGAGGAGGAAAAGGAAGAGGAAGAGAAGGAAAAGAAAGAGAAAGAGGAAGATAGGGAGAGAGAGAAGGAAGGGAGACTCCTCTCCGCCAGTCGGATGTCACTATTGGCTTGAGGAGAAGGGGAGAGGAGAAAAGAAGGAGGTAGAGGGGAGATGTGCATGGAGAGAAATGAGTAGAGGTAGTTTGGAGAGTTAGATTTTTTTTTTTAAATAGGCTATTATGTAGGAAGTGTAAACTCTAGTATATGAATAGCAGCTTATGTTTTATATTATATAAAGTTTTTTTACATGGGGGAGCTATATAAAAAAAGTATTGAGCTTTTTGAAAGATTAAAATAAAAATTATATTCTATAAAATATTACTTCATTGTGTTTCGGTTTGCACCCAAAAACTCCTAGGCTCACAAATTTTTCCGAGAGAAGATTTCTCCAAACTCTATAATAAAGAAAACAAACACCCACAGGATCATTATGAAAATTGAAAAACCTTCAAAACTATACTGATAAAGCAGGAGAAAGTGGTTTTACCGGTGGAAAGACAGTGCTGAGACAGAGAGAGAGAGAGAGAGAGAGAGAGAGTCTGCGTTTGAAATGGAATCTGCTGCTCTTGTATCGTTTAGCCTCTTAAATCCATCAAAAATCCTAATTAAACCCTCATCTAAGATTGTCAACCCTCTTCCTTCTCGTTGCTCCAGAAGCACTCCCCTCCATCAAACCCTCCAAAACCACTGTCCTTCTAATACTACCTTCAGATCTCTCTCAGCGCCTGTATCTCCAATTGCCCTCCACGGTCCGTCATTTTGCAGGGCATTTGGTTCTGTCGATGGCGAACCAGATTCGAATTCTTCTCCTCCAGATGCATTAGTTCTAAATGTGGAAGTGAGTATGATTAATCCTTTGGCTTTGGGCTCCCTTCTGTTGTTTCCTCGTTGTTTTCTCTTCAACTGCTTGTAGAGAGCTATGATCTGTTCAGATGAACGCATGCAAACTCCTTCGTAATTTGTAATCATGAGAAGTGGGGTTGATGGAAAAATGTCAATGATATCTTGGGGTGCACAAAATATCAAACCCCATCACATCATCCTCACCCTTTAATCTTAAAAGCTTACATGTATACAGATTTTTGGTCTCAACCCCTTTGTGAACTCGTCACCTCATCCCTGCCCCTTTTGTAATTTGTCAAAATGGGCTGCTGCCAATTCACACATTGTTGAACAATGGATTATTATGAGTTAAGGGTATAAAGTGGAGATGTAGATGGAACCATCATTTTCCTAGGATTTTGATGGCTGGCTACTTGTTTTCCATCTTTCCTTTTTTTTTTTTTGTAACTTACAAGGGATTTGTAGTTTGGACTCATGCATCCCCACAGGTTCCACCTCCCTGATCAGCTGACCACCAGCCAGGGACTATTGATATTCACCCTTCTTTCTTCAGTTTTAGCCCCTGTCAGTAGAGTTCTTGGGTATTCAAATCCTGGCCCTGCGTAGTAGAGTTCTTGGGAATTCAATTCCTGGCCTTGTGGTGTGAAAATGGGCTGCGTGCCACCAATTCATGGGGCAGTGAGTGTGAGGGGTGTACTTGACAATTGGTGGAATGTGCACCATCCCTATGTGTGGTTGGTTCTAGTAATAACATTATTTCTCTTTTTTGGGTTGTTCAAAAATGAAATCTGATCCTTATTTTTTCAGGGAATGATTTGTGGAGGATGCACAGCAAGTGTGAAGCGTATACTGGAGAGTCAAGTAAGTAAAACCCTTTCATCGGAATCTGGATGAATAGCGAGAGAGAGAGAGAGAGAGAGAGAGAGAGAGAGAGAGAGAGAGAGAGAGAGAGATCTTAATTTATGAAATTTTAGAATGTTAGTTTTCTCTGTTCCAGAGAGAACTTGGTTCAGGAATTAGCAGCTTTGATTGCCTCTGCCTAATTCACAGGCATCGATGAGTAGTTAGGTAGTAAAGAGAGTTGTTTGTGTGTAAAACCCAATAAAGAATTGACACTGAAATTGGATGAGCATGGTGACTGATGTACACGCTCCATGCATGTATTCATTTAGTCCGAATTGTCTAATTGGTGGGACCCATTGTGGGAGGTTTCTGTTGCAAAAATTTACTATAATTGATGTGTGATTCTAAGTATGATTGTTTTGTGGTCTTAAGTCTTGACAAATAGATGGTGAAAATGTAAAATTGATGATGTTCCTGATGAAATGAACAAATTCCAAGAGTTGTATGTTAGGTTGTCCAACCAACCTTCTTTTGGAGTCTATGACCCATTTGTAGGGATCCGTGATCTGGGCGTCGCCCTAGGTTGGATCATGCAGTGGCATCGAATATCTTCAATCTATAATGAATTACACATCTACGATCTCTGATTGTCATGTTAGTGCTTCAAATTTAGATATACATTTGTAAAATTCTTGCACTAGGAGTATCGCATAGTAAAGTAATTGCGGCGTGGTCTTAGTAATGAAAAATTGCGCTAAGAATATTTGTAATGGTCATTTACGGGGCTTAAAAAGCTTTTATAGCAATTGAATTCTTTATACTTAATTTGTCAAAAGATAAAAATAAAAATAAAAAATCATGCCTATAAACCACGTGATCAGTGGAGATTATTATCCGTTGGTGTTGATGATTGTAGTTGGTGATGATTTTAACTTTTTAAATTGAACATCCTTCGCCTCACTTAAATGAAAATCAGGGGTCCACCACTGTGTATTGTTTGGGGGTGGGGGGGGGGGGGGGGGACAATGATCTTCCTCTTTTGAATCCTTCCTCTTTGGCTTAAATCTCAGAAGGGTGTTCTTTTTCTCTTTTTCTTTGGTCCTATATAAACATATTTATTAGAAATACAAGTAAGAAGAATGAGCTGAGCCCTCAGGCTGCCCTGAAGGAAGAAATGTGTTCCCAGAAAATTATCTAGAAATGTGATTCCACTCAAATCTATGTCCAGATGCAGAATTTAGAGATGGTCACTCATGGCAGCTCCATAGAGTATGCACATCCAAATGGATCCTTATTACCGTTGTTACAATTCTTCTTCTGTCTCATCTCTTATATTATACAAGCTGTTGATTCTATATACGTCTTTTTTCTTTTTACTTGATGATGTACTATCATCATTTCATTACTTCGGCTTGGTTGTAGCATTTGCTCCATCCAAAAGTTCATACTGGAAGAACCCACTGGATAGTTTCCTTAATGTACAAGGAGAAGTATTTTGATGATGGAGACATTGCATAAATTGCCTCTCTTCAGCAGTAGGTTGATAAATAATTAATTAGAATCAAAGTTGTTGAAGAAGGAACCATTAGATGCCACAATAACTAATGGTTTTGAGGAACCATTAGATGCTACAATGACTCATGGTTTTGAAAGAAAACCACTATCAAATAATGTCAATACTTATTGCTGTTTTCATATTGGGAAAAATAGCTATGCTTTGAAAAATTATGGAACACCCATTGTCTATCACTGTCTTTATATGTTGATGATGCCTTCTCTTTGCAACTCCATAGAACAATGAGGCAGCAATCATGAAGACAACGTTGACCATTCAACCAAGAAAAACAGTTTGAATGTTTCTGAGTTTAATTGTTTTACCTTTTTTTCCTGGAGAAAAGGTAATTCAAACAAGTTATCAAGAACTCTGTTAAATTCAAATGATTTTTATACTTGGTGTTTTATTTTAATTTTTTAATTTTCAATTTATGCATAGATTGAGGTTGTTTACTGGATCAAAGTTCCCTTGCCAGTAGGTAAGCTTGCTGCATTGTTTCCTTCATGGAAGACCTCGTTAAATAATTTTCAATATTGTTTTTATCATATTCAGTATTTTTGTGTAGTTAATTAGCTATGCCTTATTTTTAATTGATGGTCACATATGAATTATTTTTTGCTGATACTTGCTAGCTTTAGTTACTGCCGGTTAGTTTCTCTTTTGTTACTGCTGGTGACTTTCTCGTTTTCTCTTGCCATGTTAGCTGTTCATAGTAGAGTCCATTGAGTTTAAGGAGAGGTTAAACTATATAAATTCCTGTTTTTGGATCTGCATCTAGACAAGCCTAAACAAGTTCTTTTCATCCAGAATACTGTCTATTTGGGGTTAGCCTGGAAAGCAGATTTGGTGGGTTTTCTTCCCATCTTTTGTATCCAAACTGAATATGCTTCGTTGGATTTGTTCTCACCCTCTCTGTGCAAAACGACGTGATGTGTCCAGTTGAAGGCTGCTTTCAGCTCCAAAATTGCTGTGTTTCTTATGTGAAGGTTTTAATCAGTTAAGGTGTTGTGTTACACTTTAGGGTTGTGGATGGATGGGAAGATAGGCGTCCTGTTCACATGCATTTTGTGGTACATACGAACTGATAGTTACGAAAGTTCTGTGTTCAGACATGTGTACCGTTGGGACTGTTGGGGCAGCGACATTGATGTATAAGAATTGCTTTATAATATCAGCTGCATCTGCTTCTTTTCTACTCTGTTGGAAATGGGAACATGTACATGCCACCACCTCCTTTTTCTTTACCTTTTGTTTTGAAAATGTTTCAATGGTTCCTTGGCATGTTGTTTGTCAACTTCATTAGAGGAGGCTTCATTCACCAGAATGTAACCTATACTCCAAGTCCTAAATCTTGGTAATGAAACTTATATTGGTTTCTCAGCACTGCTTACCTTGTAAACTAATTATACTTCAAAGTTATGAACAGCCTCAGGTTTCCTCTGCTAGTGTCAACCTTGAAACAGCATCAGCAGTTGTATTGCCTATGCCTGACGTCAAGGTAACAGAGAATTGGAAACAGAATTTGGGAGAGATGCTTGCAAACCACCTGACAAATTGTGGCTTTAAGTCTTGTCTTCAAGGTTGGCATATTCTTATCTATGTTAATTTTCTATCCATCTTTTATTGCAATTTTCGCCAAATGATGATTGTTTCATCTTGAATTTGTCCCTTTTGGTGAATGGTTAGAACTGTGCGGATAAGTCTCGAGGGCAGGCAAACCATTTTAATAGAGACTAGCGGTTTAGGGTCCACGCCATGAAAAGTATTTTTTAGTTTTATATTTTGCTAATAATATTTCAAAAAATCTTAAAGTTTAATATATTTTTAATTTTGACCCAGGCTTAGCACAGGGATTTGTTGCTAATCTTATCCTAGCTAATCCTCTCTCTCCCTCATCACCTTTTCATGATCTCATCATCAGGCCCATCTTAGCCATCCAATCCCACCTTAGCTAACTCATTCAATTCAAACCCAAATCCAACCTAATATGATGGAAAATTTTCAACTCTCCCCATCTCTAACAAATCCTTCTCCCAAGCGATCTCTCTCTCTCCTGTCTCTTAAAACTTCTCTTTGTACTAACCCATCTCATCCAACCATCAAGCCCATCTTAGCCATCGAATCCCACCCTAGCCAACCATCTTATCATCATCTCATCATCAAGCCCATCTTAGCCATCAATTCCATCATGGCCAACCATTCAATTCAAACCCAAATCCAAGCTAATCTGATGGGATTTTTAAAAATTCTCAACTCTACCCATTTTATTCATCCCCCATCTCAAATTAGAACAAAAGAAAAGAAAAAGGAGGTAGTTGTCGACTGTGAGAAAAAGAAAACTGTTAAAATTTATTAATTTTAACACAAACATAGTTAAAATTAAATATTTTAAAAAGAAAAATTATGTCTTAAATTGTAAAAAGTACTCAAATACCAAAAATGCGATAATGCCCTTATTGGACCAGACATGGGCTTGGACCTGGATGGAAGCTTGTACACAGTGAAATTGGCATGAACACAGGTGGTTGCCTGCTCTAACATGAGGGACCAGTAGGAAGACCTGTATGGTGTCAGTAAGTTGTGGAGGGCCATAAAGTTTTACTTCAATTAGCACTATATAGACATGTAATTTTATTATGTAATGGTGTTTGCTTTTTAATATTAGTAAATTCTTCCAAACTATGGTGCCTTCCATGATCAATCGAAACTCTGTCAAACACGCCCACTTCTGTCAATTGGTACATGATAGTTTGATGTCAACACATCATTATCTACCATCACATAGAATGGCGATGAAAATTATTTACACAACAATAGAGTTTGAGGAATTAGAGGACCATTTCAATTAATGATTGTCCATTTCCTTGGTCCCCAATTACCCCTCTCATTCCCTTACCTTGGTAATTGTAATACACCCGAGAAAATCCTAGTACCCCACAGATGTGATTTTGGACAACATTCTGCTGCTTTGTGACTTTGGTTTTCTATAGCATCATATAATTAGAACTTTTTTGTGAAACACTGTGGAAGAGGATTCCATGAAATCGTAATGAAAATAGACCAGTTAAAGGATATAACCAACTTGTTCAAAGAATGCCCATGCGACATAGTGATGTCATGCCTCAAGTTTGTAAAAGTGGGACACCGTTGGAATGAAGTTTGTACATGTGGGACAACGTTGGAATGAGAGAAGAGACTGCAATTTCGAGCTTAAACATTTACTACAATAAAATTAGCAAAATAATAATCATCATCATCATCATCAAGGCTTTATCTCAACCATGTTGGGGTCAGCTACATGAATTATGTTTCTCCATTCCGTTCTATTTTGAGGCAAATCCTTAGATAAGTTAAACTTCGTCAAATCTGATTCAGTGACCTCCATCAATGTTTTTTTCGGCATATCGTTACCTCTTAATAGGCTATCCACTTTTATAGCCAAACTTTTTCACCGGTGCCATTACCAGCCTATGCTTAATATGCTCAAACCATCTTAAACGGGTTTCTCTAATTTTATACCATATTGGTGCTACCCTTAATTGCTTTCAAAAGTGCTCATTTCTAATTTTATCTTTTCTAATTTTACCACACTTTCACCTAAGCATTCTCATCTCCGCTACATCCATTTTATGTGTATGTATTTTTTTAATTGGCCAACATTCTGTTCCATATGTCATAGCTGGTTTAACTACTGTCCTGTAAAATTTGTCCTTCAATTTCGTTGGCATTCATCTGTCACAAAGCACTTCAGAAGCTAGTCTCCACTTCAGTCATCCAGCCTTTATCCTATGCTCAACATCTTCGTCAATCTTCTCATCCTTATCAATCATCGAGCCCAGATACCAAAAAAAATCCCTACGTGGTATCTCATGGGTTTCAATTTTAATAGTAATTTCAATACTTTGTATATGTCCACTGAAGTTGTCATCTATATATTCTGTCTTTGTACGACTTATTTTAAAGCTTTTAGATTCTAATGCTCCCCCGCCATCTCTCGAGTTTTGTATTTATACCATCTCTTGATTCATCTACCAATATTATATCATCTGCAAACCACATATATCATGGCACCTCTTGTTGAATATGCGCAGTTAACTCATTCATAATCAATGCAAAGAGGTAAGGGCTTAAGGCTGATCCTTGATGCAAAGCTATAGTCACGGGGAATCCACTTGCTTTTCTACATATAGTTCTCACATTTGTTACTGCTCATTTATACATATCCTTAAAAATTTCAATGTAACATTTAGGGACATTAATTTTCTTCAAAATTCAGCAAATTAAATCCCTCGGTACCTTATCATAGGCTTTTTCTAAATCGATAAAGACCATGTGTAGATTTTTCCTCTTTGCTCGATATTTTTCCATTAATTGCCTAAGTGAAGAGATAGTTTTCATAGTTGACCTCCCTGCATAAAACCATATTGGTTTTCAACAATCTTGGTTTTTCGTCTAAGTCTTTGATTCATTATTATCTCCAATAACTTCATAGTATGACTCATAAGTTTAATCCCTCTATTGTTGGTACAATTTTGTATATCTCCCTTATTCTTTTATATAGGTACTATAATGTTTATTTTCCATTCATTTGGCATTTTCTTTGTCACAAGTATCTTATTGAATAGTCTACATAACCAACTCACCCTGATCTCTCCTACGCATTTCCATACCTCTATCGGAATATCATTTGGGCCTATAGCCTTTCCTGTCTTTATTCGCTTCAATGCTTCCTTCATGTCCACCCCTCTAATTCTATGGAGAAAAGTATGCTCTGGTAATGAAATATCCTCCCTATTTCTTGTATCTCCCATATGTTCTTCATTTTAAAGTTTGATAAAATATTCCTTCCACCTTTCTTTAATCGTTGTCCTTCACCAAAATATTTTTCTCCTTGTCCTTGATACATTTGACATGATCTAAGTCTCTACTTTTCTTTTCTCTTATTTTTGCGAGCTTAAAAATATCATTCTCTCATTTTCTTGTTCTCAACCTATTATAGAGGTCATCATATGCTTGGAACTTTGCACTACTTACTACTTTCTTAGCTTCTTCTTTTGCTTTCTTATACAGCTTAAAATTTTTCATACTTTTAGTCTCCTGCTAAACTTTGTAGCAATGTTTTTTCTTTTGAATAACTTCCTGAACCTCTATACTCCACCACCATGGTTCTTTATTAACATGTCTTACTTCTACACTCCACCACCATGTTTCTTTATTAAAATATCTCTTTCCCTTTGATTCTCCAAGTACCTCCTTTGCAACCTTCCTAATGCAATTAGCCATTTGTTTCCACATTAGTATAGTTTTTCCTTCAAGATTTCATTTTCCCTGCTCAATCATTTTGTCCTTTAATATATTTGCTCTTTTCTTGTTCAAATCTCTCCACCTTGTTTTATGGCCCATTTTGTTTACGACTGCAAAATAGAAAAGAAAAAACTATAACAAAAAATTACAAAATAGAAGAAAATCATACCTCTATTCTCTTGGATCTATAACAACCAGTGCATTGACTATAGAAAAATAAAATAAAAAAATAACAAAGTGCAAATGAAAAAAACAATACAATAATAAAATCACTTACAAATTACAAAAGAAACGAAAATTATACCTCTTAATGAATAAAATCTCTGGCTTCTTAATGTGGACAAACATTTGTCTCTTTGCATCTTTCAAAAAATAAAAGAGGAACTCAAGGTTAACAATCACCCCTAGCAGATTTGTAAATTGAATACTAGATCAGGAAAATAAAAATCAAAGATTCAGAAAAAGAAAAACCATTAAAACACAGACAGTCCATTCTGTGATTTATGAAGTGAGATCAATTGAAAGGTTAGGTTTGTTTTTTTTTTTTTCCATTCTCTTTGGGTGTTCAAAGAAGATAAAGAACAAAGATTGATTTTGATAAGGTAACAGACAATGAGGCCTACATGCATGACGATATATAAGAGCATTGTGACACCTTTTGACGACTAATACATTGTTTTCCATTTACTGACGGATATACGCATTTAATAGAAGCCTTATCTTTCAAAAAGGGAAGCCAATCAACGTCGTACTGGCTGTCCATATCATGGGAACCACAGGATATGTCCCACGAGATGGGGTTATCAAACAATTGATATTTGGTAGTTCATATTCAAATGATGCAAGTCATCCATTGGATACATGAAATTGTGGGATGGAAAAGTCTTAGGAATGAAGAAAATATGGAGAAATTTTAGGTGAGTTATGAAGAAATGCCCTCTCCACATAGATTGAGCAATGAGAGAGAGATTTTAGGGGAGGGTAATGAGAGAGATTTTTAGGACTTTAATAGTTGTGTGCCACATGTCGCTCCCTCGTGCACTCTCGCGAATGGGGGCAATTCTCTTAATATATATAATGCTTCTTCGAGAATGATAATTTGTTTGATAATTCAATTCTGTGTAGTAGGAGTGAAAGGTTAGTAAATGATCAGAATCTGGTTGACAACTTGACAGAGAAACTTCTTTTCTTTCTTTCTTTTTTTGGGAAACATTAGATTCTCTGGAAGATAAAAGTAACATTGACTTGCAACCATTGTTTTTTAAACACTTTGCATGAGGCAGGCATTTCAATTTCCTAAAGCGTGAGACATAAGCCTCAAAACATGGGGTATTAGCTTCATGATAGTATCCTTTTGTAATAGATAAATTATGCAGCTGGGGGATCATGATCAAAAGGACCAAACCCACAGGTGGGATTTGGCCAAATTCAAATGGATTCAAAGCAATCAACACACTCAAACAAGAAGTAACAAAATATCAGAAGCCATTGAAATTCTCTATTCATCAATCAAATGTACTGATCCCTAAAGGGATTCACATATATATAGAAAAATAGCATTTGATGTTTTCTAATCAAATTGGGAAACTTAACTAATTAATAGTCTAAAACAAATAGGAAACTAGCAAACTAGGATGCCTAAATATGCTAACTTCCCACAAACTGTCGGCTACTCCCATTATGATCATGGGCTAATTTAATGGGTTGGGTCTAGTTGTCCCAGCACTTATGGGTCTGTCTCAACAGACTTAGGACTGGCTCGTCTTGCGCTAGTTCTCCCTGCCTTGGAAAAACTTAGCTCTGGTGAGTTTATAGCTTGATACTGCTCATACAGGTCTGGATTAATGTGCTGAAAATCAGCAGCAGCAATACATGAAGCATCAGAGATAGTGATCAGTTGGGGTCATGATCAAAGGGACCAAACCCACATATGGGATTTGGCCGAATCCAAATGGACTCAAGGCAATCAAAATGCGACAACGGGGAATAACAAATATCCAAAAGCCATTGAAATTATCAATTCATCGATGAAGGTGCTTATCCGAGAAGGGGATTTACATATTTATTCATAGAGAAGAGAGAATAATCTCTACTTGCTAAGAATTCTACTGCTAATATTATTCCTAATCACTAAGAGAACTTGCTAATTCAAAATACTAAAGCAATTAAGAAATTAGAATCCTAAATAAATTCAACTTCCCACAGTAAACAGCTTATCCCATTAGGATTTGTGGGCTGATCCAATGGGTTGGGTCAAGTTAACCCAGTAGCTCATGGGTCGCCTAGCTCATCGTGCACTTCGAATAGTAATAACATAACCCAAGAAAGGTACATAATCAGTCATGAAAGTGCACTTCTTAAGGTTGATGTAAAATTTATCACGACGCAGGGTCCTGAAAACGTTTCTCAAGTGATCGAGGTGTTTTATCTTCGACTTGGTGTATATCAAGATATCATCAAAACAAGCAACAACAAACTTTCCAAAAAAAGGCCGCAATAACTAGGTTATCATGTGTATAAAAGTGTTTAGAGCATTAGAAAGACCGAATGGCATGATGAGCCACTCATAGAGGCCATCTTTTGTTTTAAAAGCAATTTTCCATTCGTCACTTGGTTAAATGCGAATCCAATGGTAGCTGCTACACAAATCAGTTTTTGAAAAGATAGTAGATCCATGCATCATATCTAACTTATCGTTTGTCTGAGGAATGGGAAAACAATAATTTATCTTGATGTTGTTGATGGGGCATCTATCCCCACACATGCCCTAGCTTCCGTCCTTATTTCGCGTGAGGAGGGCCAGAACAACACAAGGACTAAAGCTCTCCTTACTATATCCTCGCTGCAATAAATCATCAACTTCTTGCTTTAGTTCAACTTGTTCATTTGGACTTATTCGGTAACCAGGCTGATTTGACAAGGACGCTCTAGGAAGCATGAACTAAGTCTATACCATGTTGTATGTCTTGCATTGGAGGGAGCTCTTTGGGTAGTTCCTCTGGAGTCAAATCAAAAAATTCATGAAGAATAGTTTGAACCTCAGTATAAATACAATTTTTAGAAGGGTCCTGCACTTGCCTAGAGAATAAGGCAGACATCACATTTTGCTCTTTGCTTTCGTCCTCAAATTTATGCATGGTTAGGACATGGGGATTTGATGGGGTAGTAGAAGTTGTTGAAGAAAATGTTAATGGTGGCAATGGAAGCAGGTCTTCCATTTGTCCTTTCCACTCAAAGAATGCTTATGCCTCTATTGATCAGTATATACCTCTTAGTCAAAAAGCCATGGTTGTCCGGGAAGTATGTGAGCAATATTCATAGGAATTATATCACATCATATGTCACCATCATAAATGCCAATTTTAAAAGGAACCAAACGTTGCGGGTCCCTGGAATCAAGGATGCAAATAGCGGTTGCGGCGGGCGTAGCGGCCAGTCGCCACGCCCGTCGCCAAAACGATACGTAGCGGGCGATACGTAGCGGTAGCGGCGATACGTAGCGGCGTAACGGTGTGAATTAAAAAAGTCTTCAAAAAAATCCGAAAAAATTCCAGAAAATCCAGAATATTGGAAAATGATGGAATATGTGTTTGTTTTGCAAAAGCAACTAGTATATGAGTATGTAGCAGTCCCCTCATTGCATTAGATCCTGTATCGCTGTATCAATAGAAAAGAATAAGAATAATCAATGTTTTTCATATGGAATCATGTTGTTTAGTTATGTCAACTTAAATAGTAACTTAAGGCTTAAACAAAAAATGTTATAAACAAATTTCATCAAGATTCATTCAAGAATGAAAGATAAACTACGTTCAAACTTTATAAAAAAACAATATACTAATCTACTTAAAGAGCAAAGACTTTGTAATGGAGGAATACCTTGCTGATTAGCTCTAATCTAGTACCAAAGGGAGTGTCTTCCAGGAATCACATTGCTATCAGTGTCATCATCTTCATCATCATTTGTTGTGTTTGTGCCCCTATTATATTGCACATTCTCCCCAAATTGAATTTGATATTGGTGAGCATTGGGATCTTGCATTGCAAAGAAGAAATCAAAGGAGCTTGGAGGAGGTGGATATCTATATTGAGGTTGACTATCATCATAGTCACCATATGAGTAAGACCCTGAAGCCGAAGATTGTTCTTCTTCTTGTTGCACATGACCATACTGATAATATTGTGATGGTTCATGAGGATACAGCCTGTAGGCTGAATGTGGAAGTGGAACATTATAAATAGGGTTCGAAGATGCTGTTTGTTCCCCTCTTACATTTCCACTTCCACCCACATTCCCTTGCTCATCTATGTCTGCGGGTGATGACACTTTCCGGCGCCTTTGATAAGCACGTTGTGGAGCCATTTTTGATTGTTCGGAAAACTCATCTACGATCTCAACAGGAATGACATTTTCTTCTTCATCATATTGATAAGACTCAGCAGTGCCACCTGTCCCGCTGTCTCCTCCATCTCCTCCAGGACCTCTACCATGGCTACTGGAAGAAGCAACAGTAGAACTACAATCTTCAGAAGATGACATAATATGAGCTGGTTCCTTCCCTCTAGATGTTGCACTTGCACTTGCACTACTTCTTTCTCCCTGAGGTGGCTGTCCCCCTGACATTTGTACATCTTCAGCAATTAAACGTTGTACTTCTTGCTGAAAGCCCGGATCTGAATCTAACAATGGATCTTCAGTCTCGGCTATCCATGGAAGTAAGGGATCATCGTCTCTGAATATGTGATCCAAATTAATTGGACAATAAGTAGGATCATCCCCTTGCCTTTCTCTCTCTATTTCTGTTCCTCAACTTGAGATTGTAATGGCAGTATACCAATTTGTTGAGTTTTCTCATGGTTATCCAATTCCTGGTTTTCGTATGGATCATGGAGAAAGTGCTCCAATTCCTTTCACAATTTGATGATGTTGTTGTTTGACTAAGGATGCGAATGGCTGCTCTCCTTAGACGTGGAGTACTCTCTCCAAAACTCTCCCACCAATCAGCTGGAATACAAAAAAAAGAAAAAAAATTAGACATCTTTAAATCGTAGAAAGTTCCTTTTCTATGTATTGTCAATTGCGTATAAGTATAATTACCAGGTGAACATTTTCCAATTGCTCGCTGTACAAAAGGGTCAGCGAAAGTTCCTCTTTTATGTGTATAAGTAGAAATCTACAATGCAAAAAATTAGAAATAAATAAGTACACCATATCAATACAATTATCTAAAATATATTTAAAAGATTAAATAAATTTCTTAATTAGCTTACCTCTTGTATAGCTTCGATATGATCATCTTCACTCAAAATTCTTTCCAACACTGTCCTTAATCCTACTCGCAATTCCGTATCTATTGCTTCAGTGTGGTGTGAGGCATTGCGATAGTGGAATTCAGGATTTAAAAAATAACCTGCAGCATGCAATGGATGGTGCAGCTGATCGTTCCACTGGGCATCAATAATTTTTATATAAACATCATGATTTCGGCAATTTTCTATAATGGCTTGCTTTGTCCGATCAATTGCTTCATAAATGTACCCCATTGTTGGCTTTTCATCAGCATCTACAAGCCGCAACACTTTCACTGAAGGTTCATATGCCTTTAATATGTTCTCTACTTTGGCCCAAAATTTATTATCCCTCATTAGAATTGGGATGTCAAACTCCGGACCACATGTTGCTTTGCCCCATTTCGAACGAAGCCATTCTTCTGATGAAAACATCTGAATTAGCTCCGTTCTCCAACGTACTAGGCTTTCCATAGCAACAAAATGGGTAGCAAATCTAGTGGATGCCGGACGCACTAAGGCATGATTGTTTGTGAATCTCTTCATCAAGCTTAAGAGCCATGAATGGTCGTATATGAACCTTGTAATGCCTCTGCATGCCTTGATTGCAGCGGCCACATTCTTCTTCTTTCCAATATCCTCCATTATAAGGTCAATGCAGTGTGCTGCACATGTGGTCCAAAATAAATGTGTCCTCTTTTCCATTAAAAGAAGACCAGCCTTCTTAAAATTAGCTCCATTGTCTGTCACAATTTGGACAATGTTCTCCTCTCCAACACTTTCTACAACTTTATCCATAAGCCTATAAATATAATCTGTTGTCCGTTTCTCTTCAGATGCATCAACGGACTTCACAAAGACGGTCCCAGTGACATTATATACCAAAAAGTTAATTAATTGTGTTTGGGTGCCACTTGTCCACCCGTCACACATAATAGTGACTCCATTTTGCCCCCACATGGGCCTAAACGTCTTTACCCAAGCCTTTATTTCTTTATACTCTTTTTCAAGGTACTTGGTGCCCACATCATACACGGATGGTGACGTAATACCCCGCCCAGCTTGAACCGCAACATCAAGAACTATCTGAAAATAAGGAGAATCAATTGCGGTAGGAGGTATATTCTTATGAATTAGCTATTTTGCTGTAGCTTTGGCTAATCTATCTTTTGCAGCCTTCATGACACCCTTGACAACATTAGAGATTTTTGGTTGCTTAGCTGCCTCCGATCTATGTGCGAAAGGATCAACAAAACTAACCCCTCTTCCAGTTTGTGTAGGTGTAGCCATCCGAGTAGAAATAATCTCTATATCATCATCCCGCTGTCGGGTGCTAAATGCTCTACGCATTTTACCCGCAATGCCTTTGCCCTTGCTTGTTGCACCAGATGAGCCACCTTCATCATAGTTTCTACGCTGGCTATAGGCTCGATGCTCTGCTTCTTCTTGGCACGACATAAGGGACTCTCGGCGTGCAGCCATCATTTCTGGGTCATCAAACTCATCATTAGAAGCAGCACCAAGACCTTCATTCCCAAATACATCATGGCGTGCTGCATCATCACCCTGCTGCTTCTTCTCTTTAATTTGTACTTTTCTCTGTTTTGTTTGATTCAATAAATTTTTTATTTGCTCCCTAACTTCTTTGGACACTTCAAGACACCCTGCAATATTGCCTTGCACATGGGCCAAATGTTGTTTAAATCTTGTAATGCCCCCATGGGTCACTTTGTGACAAAACTTGTGCTTAATCTTCAACCGATTGTTTTCAATTGCCTCACCATAGCTCCATGCAAGATCTACATCACGTGGCATTTTTTCACGTCACAATACCTAAACAAGATTTAAAAGTAATAGGTTAAAATTTAAATAAATTTCAAAAACATGAAAAAATTAGAATAACACGCATCTACGTGGGTGGGAATTGGGATTGATATATGGGAAACATAGATATAACATTTGGGGACTATTTTCAACCCATTTGATTCAGTTTACTTTTATACAAAAATATTTTTTTTAAAAAATACAAAAATCCGAAAATAAAAAATATGAAAAAAATAAAAGAACACAAAAATATGTAGGATTGATCTATGGGAAACATAGATCTAATATTTAGTGACCATTTTCAACCCATTTGATTCAATTTACTTTTATAAAAAAATATTTTTTTAAAAAAATACAAAAATTCGAAAATAAAAAATATGAAAAAATTAGAGGGACACAAAAATATATGGGATTGATCTATGGGAAGCATAGATCTAACATTTAGGGACCACTTTCAACCCATTTGATTGAGTTTGCTTCTATAAAAAAATATTTTTTTAAAAAAATACAAGAATCCGAAAATAAAAAATATGAAAAAATTAGAGGGACACAAAAATATTTGGGATTGATCTATGGGAAGCATAGATCTAACATTTAGGGACCACTTTCAACCCATTTGATTGAGTTTGCTTCTATAAAAAAATATTTTTTTAAAAAAATACAAAAATCCGAAAATAAAAAATATGAAAAAATTAGAAGAACACAAAAGTATGTGGGATTGACCTATGGGAAGCATAGATCTAACATTTAGGGACCACTTTCAACCCATGTGATTGAGTTTGCTTCTATAAAAAAATATTTTTTTAAAAAAAATACAAAAATCCGAAAATAAAAAATATGAAAAAATTAGAAGAACACAAAAATATGTGGGATTGATCTATGGGAAGCTTAGATCTAACATTTAGGGACCACTTTCAACCCATTTGATTGAGTTTGCTTCTATAAAAAAATATTTTTTTAAAAAAATACAAAAATCCAAAAATAAAAAATATGAAAAAATTATAAGAACACAAAAATATGTGGGATTGATCTATGGGAAGCATAGATCTAACATTTAGGGACCACTTTTAACCTATTTGATTGGTTTTCCATTAACAAAATAGATTTTTTCTTCAAATAATAAAATAATCCGAAAATAAAATTCAAAAAAAAGTTAAGAAAGTGATAAAAAAGAGGGGCTTGATCAAAGAGGAACATGGATCTAACAACAACAACCCATTTTCAAGTGATTCATAGAAGAAAAGAGAGAAATAAGCACAAAGTAGAAAAAAAAAAGCTTCAAAACTCACCTTTTTTGAGCTTGATGCTTGAATTTTAAATGCCACCTTAATATTTGGATGTTTTTGATGTTTTTGTTGATGATTTTGATGTTTTTTTGAGATGATTTGAAAAATGGAGGCAAGGAAAGGGGCTTGGAGGAGTTGGAGCTGTGAAGAGGGGGGGAAAGAGGGGAGTTGAAAGGGAAAGGTGGGTTAAAAAATCGGCTGGGGGGTTTTAAACCCCCCAGCCGATACGTAGCGGCCAATACACTTTGTATCGGCCCGTATCGCGTATCGGCCGACACGGGCCGATACACATTTGCACGGCGATTTTTTGAAAAAAGCGTAGCGCCTATGAGCGCTACGCCCAATTTATCGGCCGATACGCTTCGTATCGGCCGATATTTATATCCTTGCCTGGAATTGAATGATTATCCATGTAAGACCCTGACCCCTCATTCCTGCGATTAGATCTGTTGTATATTCGCTTTTTTTTTTGTAGTGCCTCTATTGGCCTTTTATTTGGGTTGTAATTAATATGCACTTCTCATTGTAACTTTAACATTTGGGCAATGTAATATCCTGATTTCTGTCTTCCTTTGTATCTTATGATTTTTTGATTTCCAATATGATGATGATAGAATTTGGTAAGTATAAAATAAACATTGGGTTGCAAAATGGAATCTGAGGGCCACAAACTTTGAGTCGTGAGGCCATGTGCCTCTATTGGCCTCTTATTTGGGTTGTAATTAATATGCACTTCTCATTGTAACTTTAACATTTGGGCAATGTAATATCCTGATTTCTGTCTTTCTTTGTATCTTATGATCTTTTGATTTCCAATATGATGATGATAGAATTTGGTTAGTATAAAATAAACATTGGGTTGCAAAATGGAATCTGAGGGCCACAAACTTTGGGTCGTGAGGCCATGTAAGCTTCCATGATGTGCTCTTGCAAGTGATGGAACTTTGTTATCACTCACGCTGATCTTAGGGAAATAAATGCACAAACACCCCATTAGTTTCTAATCCATGCTCACTAATCTGGATAGCTGCAGTAATCTGGGTTAGGGGTGTCACAACCCACCTATGCAACTTTGTAAGGTTTTGGGTGCTTTTTCAGTGGGCAATTTTAATTTATCAATCACTTCCTGTTTAACAATATTCATTGCATTTCGACCGTCAACAATCAAATTACATAACTAAGTTACCTTTGCATCTCACGCTAGTCCGAAAGATTGAGGTCCTCTGCCAATCTTCTTCCTCTGTCCCATTGCTGTTGAGAAGTCGGCGTATGATGAGAACAAGACCACCTTCTCTTGCTGTGGTGGCTTTCAGAATAGGATCTAACTGTGCTGCTTCTGGTTGGACTTCTGATTATAGGTTGTCATTGGGTTGCTTCATCTCAATATGTTCATCATAATGTTCACCTTCTAAGAAGCATGGACACGGACACGGGACACAGATACGACACGACACGGATACGCCGACACGGCATTTCTCAAAAAAGTAGGACACGGACACGTCGGGGGACACGTTAATAATATATATTAATATATATAATCATCTACTAAAAAATAATATCATTTTAACTTTTTTAATCAATTTAGCAATCAAAAAATAAAAATTCAAGTACCAACTAATAAATATATCAAATTATCAAATATCAATACAACACTAAAACATAATTCATAATCATTAAATATGAAATATCCACAGTTCCATAAAATCTATATAAAGAAAAGGGCAGATCATCTCTTTCCCCTCCATAAAAATAAATAAATAAATAAAAAGCAGAAAAGAGGCCTATCTTGAAGCCTATTCTTTAGTGAAATATTTACTTGTCTTTAGCTTGTGATATGATTAATATTTACAATTATACATTTTTCCATCTTACAAAATTGTCATATATCAAGTTTCCAAGTTTTAATAACCATATGTTAACAAAGTATCCAAGAGATATCAACCACATGTTTAATTTTTAGTCATAGACATAGGCTAAGAATTGTGAGACACGCTGTAAAAAAAGTGTCGAACAAGTGTCCGAAATTAAGATTTTTAGTTCTTAATTATAGACACGGCTAAATAGTATCGGACACGTGTCCGAGAGTGTCCGAAGAGTGTCGGTGTCCGACACGTGTCCGACACGGACACGTCAGTTTCTTAGAAGTGTCCGTGCTTCTTAGTTCACCTTCATCAGTAAGCATCATCTTCACAATAATAAAGATTTCGAGCTTGCGGGCAATCATTGGCAAAGTGACCATGTTGACCACATTGCCAACAACCATCATTTGGTCGATCCTGTATAAGAGGTCCACGTCCTCTCATATCTTGTCCTTATGGCGCTGCACCCCTCTGATTTTGAGCAAAAATTGATTAGGCTGGTTGGGCTGTTGTCTGGTTAGTGGACGATAACTTGGTGGTGGAGCATGATTGTTGTGGAAATTAGTCCGAATTGGTGGTGGGACATGATTATTCTGGAATTGGGGAACCCTACGAGTCTCCTCGGCTTGGGTCCCAAAGCATCTCATAGTTGATGACTATAATTCCAGTTCAACACTCCTTTTGCCTTATTATATATTTCATCAACTATTTTAAAATCATGCGTCAGCACCTCACGTTTAATCTCTTGGAGCAAACTAGTTTTATAACGATTGACTAGTGTATTATCTCCTTGAATTTTGCACCGAATAAGATAATCATTTAACTTTTGTAGTGTACTCATTTAATGATAAGGTGCACTGTCTGAAGACAAAAAACTTTTGCTAAAGGGTGGCCATATAGTTAGATGGCAAGTACTTACCTTTGAACTTTTTGCACATCTCTTCCTACCTAGTGATAGTGGGGGTCCCATGACAAGATTGTTATGATCAATACCATGCCACCAAGCATGTGTCGAACCCTTAAGCTTGACCTTGAGAAAAGCCACGTGCTGTGGATCAGCCATATGATACCAATTGAAATAGTCTTCATGAGAATTGAACCAATCAATAAAAGCCTTTGGATTGAGATAACCAAAAAAACCAGCTACATCAATTTTGACTTGTTTGGTAATATCATCAATGTTGGGCGCAACATGAATGTCTTTAGGATCCTTTTCAGTAAAGAGGCGTTGGATAAAATCATGAATAGATTCACGATGGCTTGTTTCTTCTTGCCTAACTAAATTTGGTGGAATGTTAGCACTAAAAGATGCTTTTGCATTAGGCCTTTGGAATTTTTGAAACTGGTTTTCAGTGCTTCTACCATTTCAAATTACTCCATTATCATAGTCTCTTTTGGTAAGGAAACAAATTGTAAAGAGAATTTTTTTTTGTTTGGGTTCAGTTTGGACCCAGACTCTAGCCCAACAACAATACGTGTTATTTGAGAAAACACATGGGAGAAAGGCTTCTCCTCTTTTGTCTTGGGTTTTGTGTAGACAAGTAAATAAAAGAGGAGCTTTACTTGTAGTTCTGCTACAATGATGAAGAAAAGCTAGAGGCTTTGGCGATCGATGGAGTGCGACAAGGGAGCTGTGGTGACTAGATGCCGGCGCACGACAACTCTGGTGATGGGTTGCAATGGAGCTCTGATGAACTTGAGGCTGGTAGTGGAGTCGAGCAAAGGCGATGGTAGAGGGCTACACTGTCTGGTGTTACTCGAATTTTTTCTTCCTCTCTTTTTTTTCTCACTCTAGTATGGAATGCGTATTGATTTAGGTGTGGGTTTTTGCCGGGAGTGATTGGGATTTGTCGGTGGGGTGGAGTAGGGCTTGGAAAGGGGTTTTGGAGTTGGAGATGGAAGGGAAAGGGGTTTTGGGTTTCGATGTGGGTTTTGATTGGGGTGGACAAGAGGGCTTTTTTTTTTTCTCCTTTCTTCGGGTATGGGGTTTGGCTCTTAGGCAATTGGTGGGGGGTGTGAATGGGGGCCGTGTGGATGGGACCTGGTGGAGTGGCATTGGATTGTGGTTTAGCGCTTCGGGGTGATGGGGTTTTAGGATGGAAGGTCTACCGGTAATGAAGATGGATTGAATGGAAGAACAGTTAACGTCGATAGGAGATTGGGAGTGCTGACCTTGCTCTCATGCCAGTCTAATGCAGCCCGGGAATCATGATCAAAAGTACCAAACCCACAGCTGGGATATGACCTAATGCAGCCCGGGGATCATGATCAAAAGTACCAAACCCACAGTTGGAATTTGACTGAATTAGAATGGATTGAAAGCAATCAACATGCACGAATACGGAATAACATACCAATCCCTATGGGGATTCACATATTTATAGTAAAATAGCATTAGATGTCTTCTTATCAAATAGGGATACTTAACTAATCAATAGTCTAAAACAAATAGGAAACTAGCAAACTAGGTGGCCTAAATCTGATAACTTCCCAAAAAACAGTCAGCTACTCCCATTCTGATCGTGGGTTGATCTAATGGGTTGGGTCTGACTAAACACTTCATGGGCTGGCCCACTGGACTTGGGCTTGGCTCGTCCAGCACTAATAAATAAATATGTAAAGTACACAATTTTAATATAAAACAGACTCATTGTCATATTGTTTTTGGCCTTTTAATGTGTGTAACAGACATGAGAATGTTGATGGGTGGATATGTGGTAAAACTAGGAATTATAGAATTAGAAATGAGTGCTTTCATGAGGATTTAGTGGTAGCATCAATAGGTGATAAAAGAAGTGGAGCTCTTTTGACATGGGCTGGACGTGTCCAATGCAAGCCAACAATGGTGCCGAAGGGGAAAATTTTTTCTATGCAAGTTGATTGCTCACCAAGGGAAGGGGTGGGCCGAAGAGGACGTGGATGAAAGTAATGACAATTAACCTAAAGAAGTGGAACTTATTTGAGGTTTTAGCTTAGGATAGATCGGAATGGAAAAACAAAATTCATGTAGCCAACCCCAATATTGTTGGGCAAGACTTTGACGATGACAATGAAGATGAGTAAACTAAGGTGAACTCAAATTAGCCTGGTTACATGAATCTTGAAAATAAAAATATTTATGTCCTTAAAATTACAAGCTTTCCAATAAGATGCCTTAATGAGGCATATGGTCTCATATTGAGCTTGATTGCATGACCGAAGCACACGCTTCTTTTCAGGAACTGGCTCAAGTATATCTTATAAAGTTAACCTGTGTTATATGTGTACACCGTGTAGAGAATTTCTACTTGAAGTGAAAGGAAATCTGCCCCCTGTAGAGAATCTATCTTAATAGTTATATCTTGAGAAAGCCCAGTTGGGACTTGAAACTCCTTAATTACTACAAACAGGGTCTTAAGAAGCCCGGAAGTAAAAAGGCAGGTTTGATAGAAAAAACTGATTTCACTTGAAGACATACTTTGCTTAACTGAAGAGGCAAGTGTCGTCCTAACTTCTAGACGCAATATGGGGGTCACAACATCCTTACTTCTTGACAAGGAGGATTATTGGTCAGGCATGGGACTTGTTTTCCTTCTTCTTGGTCTATAATAGCATATCAGTAGGATGTAGCTATTAATTTGCTGCAACACTTATACATTGCAGGAAATTATCTTGTTCTCTCTCCGGCCTCATTGCTACTCCCTATACTTCACTTTGGTTTTATTAGAATCCTTCTTAAAATTTTCTTTTTAAATAACAACAGCAACCATAACAACCAAATCATGGTAATGAGTGAGGACTAACGTCATATGGTAATATTTTTGGATGTAGCATCATGCAACACCTTTGTCTTGTTTAATTTTGATTTATTTCTATCATTGATTGCATGTTTGGGTTGTGACAAAGTTTTACGCTGGCTGTCAACCTACCTAATGCAACCCTCGTCTTTTACGCGGACTTGGGACCGGTAGCAAAAACTGGCAGAGTTCGAGCATTTAGGGGTAGCACCAATAGGGGATAAGATTAGAGAAACCCGTTTAAGATAGTTTGAGCATGTTGAGCGTAGGCCAATAATGGCACTGGTGAGAAAAAGTTTGGCTATACAGGTGGAGAGCCTATCAAAAGGTAGGGGTAGGCCGAAGAAAACATTGATGGAAGTTATTAATTCAGATTTGAAGAAGTTTTAACTTATCGAAGGATTTGGCTCAAAATGGAACGGAATGGAGAAACAGAATTCATGTAGCCGACCCTAATATGGTTGGGATAAGGCTTTGATGATGATGATGATGATGATGACCATCATTGATTGCAATTTTTCTTGATTAGTATTACATAATTATCTTTAGCTATAGAACTAAATAAATAGGTTGTCAACCACACCACCTTATACACTGAATTTTCTCGATTTTCTTCTTTTCTCATTTCTTACTTTTCTGTGTCATGATTAGTGCTACAAAATATCCACATGGTTGAATATTGAGGCTGTTTTTTCTGGTTTATTTGAAGTTTGATTGGTAATTGGCTGGTTGAGGAGAAACTATTTAGAGTCATGGATGTGGTGTAAGGAGGGCTGATTTCAGTTGAGCAATACCTTGGTAATATTGTTTCTACTCCTTTTGTTCTTAGTTTACCTTTTAGCTAGGAGCCACAGATTTTTAATGTGAGTCTGATGGAAACTGTTTGTCTTGAAGTTGGGTTCTCGCAGCTGCATGGGTGCTACACTTTTTGGAGTTCGTCTGTTTGGATTGCTCCTACTGAAGAAGTCATTCTTCATCATTTGTGTGTAAAACCATAGAATATTCTACAGTTGAAACACATTGATTATTGGCACCAAATCTTCTGTAACTGTTAATGTAAGCATCTAATCTGTGAATGATGTCTCATAAGCCGTTTTCGTATTCAAGGCTTCTCAACAGAGTGACTGTCACATCTTCTATTTAAGAATGCCACAGTTAATGCATTTAGACAACAAAATGATGAGGAGCAGTTCAGTAAAAGCATACCATGAGGAAGGTTTCTGGGTACTCCTGCTGGGGCCTTGTTTGATTCTTTCTGTTGCTGACATCCCATTGATTTTGTTGTTATCATTTTTTTTTTACTGGCACCACAGGTTGGTTTGGTTCCATTGTCTGGGACAGTTCATGCCCCGTGCTATCAACAGTTGTTTTGGCGAAGTACTTAGCAGGATCGGCCCATGTTTGTCATTCAGAGTAGGACCTTTATGAATAAATATTCTTGCAGAGGGCAGGCGACTTGATAATATTCGGTTGATTAACAAACCCTTAAAATGCTGTGGGTTTTGAAGCGTTTTTAGTTTTCCTGCAAGGCTTCACAAGCAGGGCTTTGCGAAATTTGTTTCCTTGCAATCCCTCAAAGAAATAACACGAATGGATTGCATGCTTACTGGGTCAACGTTGTGATCCTTGACAACAATAGGAAATAGCACAATAAACTGTGCTCCACGCTGAGTATAGATATGTCCGCGCATTGCAAGTCAAAATATTTATACATTAAAAAGGTCATGAGTGTGCGTATTCTCATGGTTCGAGAGCAAGTGGCATAGAATGAGAATAGAAAATCTGGGGTAAAAAGGTGGGAAAGAATGTGAGTTTTTGCATAAAGGAAGAAGTAGAATTTTATAAAGTGGAGAGTAGATGTGGGTGGTTTGATGAGATGGAGAGGTAAGTAGGTAGTTGCATGAGATAAGTAATGGATGATTGAAAAAAAGGGAAAAAGGATAACTCAGTCAAGATTACAACTAACAGTCAAAATTAAAGCCAAAATCCTTGGCTTGGATATATTTAATGTGTTGCACTGGCAAAGGTTTGATCCAAGATAGAAGAACATTTTTATGTTGCCTCTTGGAGATGTATGAAAATGCGTTGTTTTCCCTCTTTAATAGTTTAATGTGAGTTTTAATGGTTAAGATCGGATGTTACCGCTTTTGAAAAAAATGAAAATAAGGAGCAAGTGGGGAAACTAGGTGAAACCGAGGGAGACACCCCACCTTTTAGGTACTCTTATTCCGTGTTCACATACACACACACACACACAAGGAGGAGAGAGAATCTGAATTTTTTTTGGGTTAAAAATAGAATTTCATTAGATAAATGAAGGCAAACGAAATACGACACTTACAAAGACTGGCGCAACTCTAACCATGCGGGAAAATGATGAAACCAAATAACATCTATGACACCTTAGACTTATTTTAGTTTAGATGAAAGGGCAAACCATTCAACTTCCCAGAGACATTCGAATCCAATAGAGAGAAAGGAGCTAGTAAAATCACAAATTTCGAAAATAACTCATCAAAATCCCCCACATCCAATCGCCATTGATAGCCATAATGACGTCCAGAGAATCCAGTAACACAGATTTTTGGAAAGTTTCTTTCCTTGGCTAGCTTCATTGCAAAAGAGGATTGCCTTGGCTTCATGGAGGCACCTACACTACAAATACACCCATTATGGGACAGCTATAGGCGGCCACACCATTAGAAGGGTTAATGGCAGCATCCAAGCAAACAAATACAACATCCTTGCATCCTTCAAATTTTATAGAATCAGAAATGAAGCGCTTAAAAGCCACCATTTGCTCCAAATCTTGAGCTCCAACCAAGTCCCAAGCTACTAGCACCCCTAATAAGATGAACGGTCCTCCCTCGTGAGCTTCCCTCTTTTACCTCACCATGCGGACGGCTCAGATCCTCTCCACTAGAATCCTTGCTATTGCTTAAGGTTTGCCAACTTGATTTTTCTCTATTTGTATCATGGGTGCTATTTAATAAGTCTTGCTTAGGTGATTATTAAAAATCATATATATAGGGACTTGCTAAACATACACTGAAATTTTCTCTTCTTACACCACTTCTCTTTATACACAATTAAGTAAGTGAGGGGGTTTAGTTTTCTTCTCTTTATACACACTACATTTACATATTATATCCCCACCCAACCAAATTCCTCTTTCTCTACACCAAAAATCCCTCTTTCTATTTCCCTTTCTTCCCCAGTTGTTCTTCTCTATTATTCCTCCATTCCCTTTTCTTCCCCAAGGGTTCCTGTCCAATCTTGAAGGTAAGCTTTCATCTCTTCTCCACCATTGCCACAGTTGTTCTACATTCTCTTCTCCACCATTCTCAAAGGTATTCTCTTCTTTAAGGTATTCTCTTCTCTTCTCCACATATTATTCATTACAATGGGTTCTTCTATGTTTAGATTGTGATAGTAGAATATATCCCTCCATTCCATTGTGTGCTCATGCAAGCCGTTCCATCCCGTCGCCATGTTCGGCCCTGCGTGGCCGAACACAGTGATATTGTTCGGCCTCGTGAGGCAGAACAATATCACATTGTTCGGCCACACAGGGCCGAACATATGAAAGGTGTTCGGCCACTATTGGCCGAACATGCATATTGTGTTCGGCCACCAATGGCCGAACCGTATTAAATAGGTTCGGTCCTGTATGGCAGAACACATTCAGTGTGTTCGGTCATACAGGGTCGAACACAATGACTACACTGTACCCTCACTCAACTAACAACTGATTGAATTACTTGCAGATATGGCTAGTAGTTCTAGAGCTCGTCTAACAGCTTATGAAAGAAGGCGTCGTCAACTCGTTGAAGAGCCAATTATTGGAGAGTCAGAATAACCAGAAGTCCCGGACTTCGAAGAGAATGAAGATGAGGAGGTGGAAGAGGATCAAGAAGATAATGGAGAAGAAATGGTTGGGCCGACTGACCCTTCAGTTTTGAAGAGTTTTCAAACACATGTTGCAAAATTTATTTGGAATGGAGAGGTATGTTTTATATATTTTCCATATAAATGTTATCTCTTATTTCATCTTTAATGTATATGCATATTTTCAGGACCGTCTTCCGCTCAAGTGTTTGATTCATGGGCAAAAAGTAAGGATGTGGTATCTGAATGAGTTCGATTTATTTAGACAGAAGATTGATAGATCTGGTCTAACACCGTTGATCAGGACTTCTTACAAATCTGTTGATAAGAGCCTTGTGTCAGCTTTGTAGAAAGGTGGCATCCAGAGACAAATACGTTCCACATGCTTTTTGGAGAGATGACCATCACATTAAATGATGTTGCTACCATTCTCGGGATCCCAGTGACGGGGATAACTGTTTCATATAATGATGATTTTGGATTTTTTGAAGCTAAAGAGCTATTACACCGAGCATTAGGAGTTCGATGCTAGGAGGCTCATGATGAGCTTGCACAGGTGTGGGGTTATTCAGTAAGGTTAGAGTGGCTAAAGAATAAGTTTGATGCAGTGACAGATTCTGATGGAGAAGCAGCCATTGACCAGGCAGTGAGAGCTTATTTGCTATATATATTTGGGTGTACACTATTTAGTGACAAAAGTGGCACATGCGTTTCGGTCATTTATCTTCACTTCTTCATGGATGTTGATGGTGTTGCTTCATATGCATGGGGTGCTGCTACTTTGGCTTATCTTTATCGGCATTTAGGGTTAGCTACTCGGTATGAAGTGAAACAAATAACCAGGTATCTATCACTCCTGGAAGCATGGATATATGGGCATTTTACATGTTTTACTCCTAACCCAAATCTCATGTACATTCAACATGACCCTCAAGCATTATTGTGGAAGCCGAGCAGAGAGTCAAATAAAGATGGCCGCCTTCAATCATTACGAGAAATTATTGATGAAATGGGCAATGATAAGGTATTGCGTTTCTCACTAGTAGTAATTTTAAATTATTCTACATTCTTGTATTTATGTGCTATTAAAGATCTATGTAAATTGACGCAGGTTACTTGGGATCCATATCGTAATTCAAGGTGACAACATCTATTATATGATTTTGCATTCTACTCTAGATGTATTAGGTGTTTGGAGGTTGTGGAACTGTATCACCCAGAGAGAGTGTTGAGGCAATTTGGAAGACTGCAATCGGTTCCTCCAGCACCATTGACTCCAGACCGGGCACATCGAGGTCTTAGTGCTCAGCAATATCAAATTGCATATCAATGGGTCGATCGGCAATGGCAAAGATGGGAGAACCATGTATTGTCACCCGCAAACCAGAGTCGGCCTATTAGATTTCCATCTGATTGTGTTCCCGATTATATGAGCTGGTACACATAGATATCATGGAGGACAGTACAAAACCCAAGGTATCGATCCAGGTGGGGGCAAAGAAATGAGGCAAGTGGGGCGAGCACGTCTGCAAGTTACGAGCAACGTTGTCAAGAAGCACTAAGTATCACTAAGCCACTAACAGAAGCTGACTTCTATCGTGACTTGCGGGGGATGTACGCTAATGTTGATCGCATGCGCCATGTCTTAAAGGGACCTTCACTTCAAGAGGCGCAACGAATTGTGAGGGATCCCAATATGACTTCCAGTACTTACACATGCTGGAGTAGAAGTGACAGAGGTTGATGTGTCCATGATGTTGTTTTTTGTTCAAGACGGGGTTCTTTATTTTTTGTACATGGAAGTAAGTCTGTAAGTAGTTCACAAATTTCATGTATGAAATTAACAACTGTACTGTTACTAATTAAAGTTGCATGTTATCTTCTAAATGAGTACAATGAGTTACATTCAATATTGATTACATCCCAAATGTGTTACGTGCTACAATAAGTTCACCTAATCTCTATCGTTTCACTTGTTGCTATATTTGAACTGACAAGCTCTTTAAAATGCTCAATGCGACCGGTGTATGCAGTTGCCCATTCATTTGCACATGGAAGATGATATTCACGCCACTTGTTCGCAATCGGTGGAATTGGATGGCCTGGGTTCAAGAAGAGCTGCAACATAATAGAAGTTAGAAGATTCATATGGAAATAATAAAATGTTTTTTTTAAATAGTGGAATAATAACCTGAACAAAATGACTGTTGTTTACAAAACCAATCGCTATCTCCTTACGAGATACTCTTGACGGTGGCACAGATCAAAGAGGCAGACAGGTAAGACATTGTTGCATGCTAAAGTGGAATAATACCAAATTATAATGAGATGCGATAATATGCCCCATGTCTGGCATAGTCATCCAATGGGAATAACTGGGATAATTATCATAATATGACAATGTCTCAATCAATTCCTGAACTCCGTTTTCAATCCCATAAAGTTGTTGATACTCTTTTGAATGGGCAAGTAATTCATTTACTAAATCTCTCCTAACCCGTGGCCAATCATCTTCGGCTAGCCCAAGTAGCCCTGCAATGGCTCTGAAGCCACAGTTGTCATCAGCTGCAACGTTTTTTATGACGCGTATGTAATATCTTATCCCATATGGAAATTGCTCACGGTAAGAAATAGTAGGCTATGATCTTGTGTGATGCACCTTCGCCTTTTCTTTCTTCTTAACTATACCATGTACAGTTGCCTTGCTGTGAATAGCCTTCGCTTCGTTAAATACAGGAGAGTAACTATCATGTGCAGATTGCTTTATCTCAAAGGCACTTGGATCACGCTGGGTCGATGTATTAGCCTTAACAGATGGGCGAGCTCGAGCTTTTAATTTCACTTCTGGTTCTATTAAGAAAGTACTATCCGGTTTATATAACTCTCTCAACTTCCTTAATATTTGCAATTGCTTTGTATGATCACCCTCATTAAAAGCCCTTTCAACTAACACCAACTCCGCTTTAAGATCCAAAGTAGGCCTCTTCATTGCACTGTTAGGCAACATATTAAGCTTACACCAATGTGGATGTACGCAACTGAGAGGAATTAGGCGTTGTTGATAAACATATTCTTCAATCTCATGTGCACAAGGTAAACCATGTGTATGATGAAGGATGCACACGCATGAGACCGGATCAGTTCCAACTTGTTCGGCTCTTTTTCTTTCTGATAATATTTTATCCAGTGCATTTTTTGAGATGTTGCCGCCAAGGTCATTGAAATCAGAAGGCTTGAAATTGTGTTGTACAGCTGTTTTACTTTTTTCAAATGATGCTTTTATACTAGTATGTTGCAATTGGAGCAGATTATGGATCTTTGTCCAGTTTGATTCAAGATCTCCTTGACATGATCCAAGTTGTCTCTTTAACTGTGCATGTGAACTCTTGGCCCTGTAAAAAAAATAAAAGTTATTAATTCATATCGAAATATTACATAATAAATGTAACTCAATCAATAACAAACATTCACAGTACCTATTCGATGTAGTATTCCCCAAATGTAAACAATTATCTGCCCATGCAGACACAAATTTTTCCTTGTATAGTTCTAACCATGTGCTCTTCACATACTTAGTGTTTCGGGATAAGTATGGAAATCATTACTTAGCCTACTAAAAAGTTCATTATACTCTTCTTCTGTGGAAGCAGACATCACCATATTCCAACTCATATTGAACTTGTCCCACATTTTCTTGGTTTCAAACAACTTTTTACATTTACTCAAGACATTCTTATTAATATGCCAAGTACACAATAAATGAGTGCTCTCTGGAAATACACTATCGATGGCCTTCATGAGCCTAAATGTAACTCAATCAATAACAAACATTCACAGTACCTATTCGATGTAGTATTCCCCAAATGTAAACAATTATCTGCCCATGCAGACACAAATTTTTCCTTGTATAGTTCTAACCATGTGCTCTTCACATACTTAGTGTTTCGGGATAAGTATGGAAATCATTACTTAGCCTACTAAAAAGTTCATTATACTCTTCTTCTGTGGAAGCAGACATCACCATATTCCAACTCATATTGAACTTGTCCCACATTTTCTTGGTTTCAAACAACTTTTTACATTTACTCAAGACATTCTTATTAATATGCCAAGTACACAATAAATGAGTGCTCTCTGGAAATACACTATCGATGGCCTTCATGAGCCCCAATTCTCTGTCGGTGACAATGACTCCAGGAAGAAGCGTCAACAATGATAGAACACAAGACTCTCAACACCCATACATAATTATCTTCACATTCAGCTTGGAGATAAGCAAAGCATACGGAAAATGTCATTTCTGTGGACGTAACTCCAACAATCTCCAATAGAGGCAACCGATACCGGTTCATCTTGTACGTGTAATCCATTATTAAGACATGTGGAAATGCATGCAACAATTCTAAGCTGGTTGGGTGTGTCCAACAAATATCCCTGAGGGTTTCAGTATTATCACAGTTTTTATGCCATTCAATGTACTTATGCTCTGACAATTTGCATAGGAGTTGTTGCATTTGACTTCTCCCACCCTATTCAGAGACTTTCTGCCTATAGCGTGCATTATAGATAGTCTTCATTGTTGTTACATTTAGTTCACTTCTTTGTTTTAATGTAACCAAAATATCTTTTGGCCTAACCATACTCTTTGACAGATCAATTAACAACTTCATCTCTTCATTTGATAATCTCCCTGCAAATGAGTGCCCTTCTAGATACTCGACAGCCGAGTGATTATGAACACCACACACAACTTCCAACATCCAATCATCACCTATAGCCAACTTCTTGCCCTTTAATGTGAACGGGCATCCACATTTCTTTGTCCTTGTTTGCTTGATCTTCTTTTTAAAAGTCCCTCTGTCATTGGACTTGCACGTATTATAATATCCAAATCTCTCACATGCAAGGGTAATTCTTGGTTTTACACCAACCTCACCTGCATTTGAGGCCCTAATCACAACAACATTACCATTTCTCTTACCAACATCACGAGCCCACTTGATTAAAGCATCCCGGCTCTTGAATATCTATACATAAAACAATTTATTTTTATATATTAACGGATGCAATTAATTTAAAAAATTATTAAACTTTGTGCCTTACCTCATGAGTGGTAAATTCACTCATATAATCCATTACACATTCATCAGTCACTCGGCTGCATTGTGTAGACAGACCATCCTACAGATGGAAATGACATGGAATGTTAACTCATATATTATGTTCAGCCCTGAATGGCCGAACATATAAACACTGTTCGGACATTTAGGACTGAACAAAAAGAATATGTTCGGCCCCTATTGGCTGAACAAGTCTGATGTGTTCGGCCTCTAATGGTCAAATACATTTAATGTGTTCGGCCAGTAGGAGCCGAACATATGCATTGTGTTTGGTCATTGCAGACCGAATGTACATATATATGTTCGGATTACCGGGACCGAACAGAGCACGAGCTGATGTAGAAAATTTTCAAAAAAAAAGAAGAAAAGGAATGTATAAATTTCAAACAAACTCATCTTGTCACTGCCATTCTCATTGAAAACAACTAATTGAGTATTAATCTCCTCCTCCATTACTATTTGAGTGTTGATTGATGTTTGCTAGGACAAGGGGTAATGAGAAAGGAAGATAATGCCAACTTGTACTCTTAGATAATGATGCTCTATTTGAAGGAAGGTGGAAGAGGGAAGGAGAGGGTCTTAGGGATGCTCTCTTATATGGAAGAGGTAAAAGGGAAGAGGGAAAAAGGAAGAGGAAAGATGCTCTTGGAGGAAAGAAAAAAGTAGGATGGAAGAGTGTGTATGAAAAGAAATAATGGGCCAATGTTGCAAGAGATAAGGGCATTTTAGTCCTTTCATGTATGGGCAAAACTGTAAAAAAAAAAATTAAAATCCTGGTGTAAGAAGAGAGAAAGACGGTGTATATTTAGAAGCTCCCTATATATATAACAAAACTACTATGCATATATCCCTTACACTATGGTGAGGGACACTTCCTCTTTTAAAATGTATTAATGTACAAGAAGACAAAATCATCACACTTTTTTGACCTTGTTAGATCTAAAAAGTAAATTGTCCCTCACTATAGTGTGAGGGACATATGCTCATATATATATACACATATAGAAAGCCACGAGGAAGCCATCCATTTTAGGGACTTTCTCGGTGAAGCCCTTTTATTTGGCTTTGGAGGGGAACCTTTCTCTGAGATTTTCTTCTTCTTTTTTGTGGTTAGGGTTGGCTGCTCTTAAGGTGGAGGCTTTTTGTTGGTTAGCAGCTACAGCAAAGATTTCTATAGCAGATAACTTAAGTAGAAGAGGGTTGACTTCCGCTAGCATCTCTGATATTTGTATGATGTGTCACAAGAAAGATGAATCGGTAAATCATCTCTTTCTTCATTGTGAGTTTGCTTTTGTTGTTTGGGCCCACTTCATTAGAAGATGTGCTGTCGTTTGATGTTGTCCTAAGAAAATTGAGGAGATGGTAGAAGCTTGGTTGGGGGTTCATTTTGGTAGGTGTGGTTGTTTTCTTTGGAGATTCCTTCCTTTTGCTATTTTGTGGTCCATTTGGAGGGAAAGAAATGAAAGAGTATTTAACGGTGTTTTCTCATCTTTTCAAAACTTAATCGAAACAATCACCTTAAGGATAGCGAAGTCAGCCTTGAGCAGTAAAGAATTCTCTAATTTTAGCTTTTACGCTATTATTGTTAATTTGGAAGCTTGTATGGGGTATGGTCTTTCTAAGGTGACGAAATTCTTGCCTTGGTCTTCTCTTCCATTTGGAGTTGTTAAGTTCAATGTTGATGGTGTGGTGAGGGGTAAGCCGGGTCTGGTGGGCATTAGAAGTGTTCTTCATAATACCAAGGGTGAAATTGTTTTTATGTTCTCCAAGCACGTGGGTGTTTGCAATTCTAATAAAGTGGAAGTTCTAGCTATTTTTGGAAGCTTTCCATTGCTTCTTGAAGTATTATGTTGGTGACCTTATTGTTAAAAGTGATTCCTCTTATGCTATTGCTTGGATTTCTACCCGAAAGGTGATCCCATGGAAATTTTAATTTCTTTTTAATGAGATTTGGTTTCTAACCTCTTCTATTAATGTTATCTTTCGTCATGAAGTTAGGTCGGCCAACTTTATGGTAGATGCTTTTGCTAAGTAGGAGGTTAAGATGCCTTTTCCTTGGGAGTGTTTTGTATTGTAATCGTGATGAGGGTTTGAGTTTAGGTCTTTATGCCATTTTGTCATGTTCTCCTTATGTATTCTCCTTTTATTTAATACAAGTTCTTGCTACCGATCAAAAAAAAAATTATATATATAGAGAGAGATAGAGACGGTCTAACAAGATTGTGCGGTATATAAGCTAACTTTTTAGGGTCTAACTGGAGTCGTGTCAACCATGAAGAGCATTAGGGATTGAAAGATCATGATGGAAACTAGGTGTGTACAAAAAATTAGGCCTATCTAATCTAGTTTGATATGTGAAATGAGGTAGCTTGATGAAGGGGCTAGGATGATTTGATAGGGTTGATTTTTTGTACACACCTAGTTCTCATTATGATCTTTTAATCCCTCATGTCCTTTATGGTTGGTACGACTTTAGGTAGGCCCTAAAAAGTTAGCACATATATCACACTATCTCGCTAGACCGTTTCTCATATATATATGTATGCCCGGGCTACATAGTGCCCAGGCAATTTTTAAGAAAAAATGCTGCTCGTGGTTGGGGCCCACTGAGATGTATGATGTTCACAGCAGTCCATTGGATGTGAAGATCTATATAAGGCTTACCTATATGCAAAATCTTGAGTCCATTAGAAAATTCTAACCTTATGATTCGTGTCTGTAAAATTTAATGGTTTCGAAGCATCATTTTATCATTATTTCAATCCAGCAATGAAGAAAAGTTGGATGAGCACTAAACTTAAAATTACGACCATTTATGGGTGGGTAATGTGTATGAAAATACTAGATTGAATCAATATGGGCCCTGTGATAAAAAAGAGTGGGGCAAAAAAAAGGGTATTTTTGAAGTGGGGTGCTTATTAGAATTCCAATATATATATATATATATATGTTTTCCTGTTTTTAATGGTTATATATATTTATATTTCCCGTATTTAATGGATCTTTGCCGCCACCCACAACCCCTTCTTTTTCTGATCTTAATGAAATTACTGTGACCAATATTCTTTGGGTAACCCTGGGAGAAGTATCCATACACATAATGCAGCAATGAATGTGTAAGTATTCATGCGCCAAGTTTTGTAACCCGAATGCTCACATATTCTACACTGCAGAATGTGAGCAGACAGAAGTTGTCTGTGTCATCAGACATTTCTCCCTTGCTCTCCACCACCGATGGGCATCACCACCTTCTCGCCAGCACTCCTCCCACCGGTGGCCAAGCTCACCCACCTCCTTGCCGTCTCGTCTTTTGGATTTCATCAAATCTCCATTCTAGGTGAGAAGTTCTCCTAAGCCTTCTTCTGGGTCTTCTATCTTGAGCGTAGGATTGTGCATGCAAGCTCTAAAGTCCCTTTTCTCTTTGGGTTCTTTTTTTTTTTTTTTTGGTAGGATGTTGAGTTTTGGTGTGATTTTGGGGACTCGTTCATAGAAGATTGGCTCTTGGGTATGCATCATTTCAAGTGTTTTCCCTATATTGGAGGCCAAGGCAAGTAAACATTTCTGAATTACAATGTATGTATGCTTTGCCCATATGATTCTTGCTGTTATTCAAGTTAAAGACCCCCTCTATGCCCATTTTATGAATTCTGAACTCTATATTTACATGTCAATGAAAACCTCCAATCTGGTGGACCGTAGGCTTAGAAATTGTTGTTTAAAGGGCTGGAATGGGGCATTGTATGCCCACAGTTCTGAAGTTTTAGGCGTGATATTGAATGGGAAAAAAATCTCTCTGAACCCAATAAGGTTCGGGTTTTAGTACATGCAATTTAGGAAATTTGGTGGCCAGAAATGTTCACTTGGGCGCCCAACCATGTTGCCCATCTGCGACATGAAATCTGTTCTTCTGTGTTGAGTCCTTAGGGCCCCCAAGAAAGGCTTCAGTGGCCCCAAGGGATCCTTCATCAATTCGAAGAAAAACTTCATTGGTCCAACCAGAAGTTTCCATTTTTAACATCTAATAAATAATTGAGACAAGTTCGGTCAACTGAATTTGGACCTCGGTCGCCCAATAAACCAAGGTTTCACTTGTTCAGAGAATCTTAGAATTTGGGACTTCTAACAGTCTTGGGACACTTTATTTTTGTTTAATAATGATCATGTGTGTGATACCAATCGTAAGTGATGTTTGACCATAACATCCACTCACGTGTCGTCTGAAAAAAAGCATGTGTGATACTATACCAAGTCATGGGTGTGGTTACATGGAGCTTTGGATGTCATTGACCATCAAGAGCACTAAGGATATAGTATTGGGTCTCTGGGATTCTCGGGGACCATAGTGTTGAATGGTATTATGTTTTGTATGTGAATAACAGTCAAGGACCTAGGTTTTGATTGTAAGGACTCCTTGATTGGTTTCATCCACACAGTTCGAGCATGTTCCTTTGTTGTTGCAATATTTATACCAGTTGTGAGTCACATCTGAGAACTTAGAAGTGGACCTAGGATCTTGACGCGGCATGGGGAAGAAGAATAGCGAAGGGGCTATTCTCCAAGCCAAAAGGGCTTAGATGAACTGTTTAAGCCTCACACCAATGACAACCAACTCACTCTGGAGAAGAAAACTGAAATCTTATTCAGATAATGTAGTTTATCCCATGAGAAGGGATTACATCTATATATATAATTAAACTACTCTCTAAATAAGGAAATAATCTAGTTCAATCTAAATAAGGAGTTCTAATTCAATTATAAAATTAAGTTCTAAGAAACTTAAGAAAGCAAATTATTAATAAACTAATCTTCATTTCTGGGCTTTGGACTTGGGCCTAAGGGCATAAACTTTCAAGTGGGGGTCCATTAGTTTGGCTTGCATCAGCTTGCCCCGGCTTGGAGAAACTTAACTCCGGTGAGTTGTCGGCTTAGTACTTCTCATGTAGATCTGGATTGAGTTGCCGAAAGTTGGTAGCCATAATTAATGTAGCTTCGGAGAATAGTTTTCCTTTTCACTTGACCAAGAACTTGTGTAATCCACAATTCTTCGTGGAAACAAGCTGATTATAAAAAACATCTTATTTTCTTCCAGAGGAGATTGATTGATTGATGGGAAGCCGGAGAGCTTGTTCTTCAAAAGATTTATCTTCATGATGTCCATGATAAGTTGTCAAATCTTCAACATTAATGTGGAGTTGATTTTCATGTCTGAAGGAAGAAATAGAACATATGCATTGGAGATGATTTTTTTCAGAATCTTGAATGGTCCTACACTTCTTGGATGTAGTTTCTTGTATCTTCCTGTGGGAAATTATACTTGTTTCAAATGAACCATGACCATGTCTCCTTCATCAAATTTAACATGGCGTTGCTGAAAATCTGCATGCTGCTTGTAAGTCTCAGTATTTTTAGCAGTTTGTTGGCGAACTTCATCATGAACATATTTCATGTGTTGTGCAAATTGTTTAACTTCCTGATTGGACCTGGCTTCAACTGGTAATGGGCTTAAGTCAATAGAAAGATGTGGTTTTACACCAGTAACAACTTCAAATGGTGACCTTATGGTGATTTTATTGACAGAATTATTATAAGTGGACTCCGCCATGGGTAATCCCATGAAGCAATATGATCTCCGGTAAGACATCGAAGAAGATTTTCCAAACTCCTCGTGGCAACCTCTATTTGACCATCAGTTTGTGAATGGTATGCACTAGAATATTGGAGCTTTGTGTGCATCATGTGCCATAAGGTCTTCCAAAAGAAACTCATGAATTTTGTATCTCCATCAGACGTGATTGTCTTGGGAAGACTATGCAGATGAACAACCTCTTTAAAGAGAAGTGTAGCAATTTTCTTCACATCTACTGTGTGAGAAGAGGGAATAAAATGTGCCATCTTTGAAAAGTGATCCACAACAACAAATATAGAATCTACTTTCCTTGCTGTTTTGGGTAAGTCCAAGACAAAACCCATGCTTAGATCTTGCTATGGCTCATGTGGAATAGGAAGGGGTTGATATAAACCGGTGTTTTTTTTTGCACCTTTGTAAGTTGGCATACTTTGCATAATTTACAAATTCTGGCAACATCTGTTTTTAAGCCGAGCCCATTAGTCTCCGAGCCGGGGTGGTAGAGGTTTGCTTTTCTGAAGTGGTTGGTGGTTTAAGTGGAAGAAGAGTAACTTTACTGCCTTGATACTTGAAAGTATGAGTATTAGCTTATCCATCACTTTGTACGTTGTTATTAAAGAACCAAGGTCTTCCTAATAAAATATGAGTAACATTCATAGGAATAATGTCACAACAAATAGAATCTTTATAACCACCAACTTTAAATGTTACTTGGTTCCTTTTTATTGTCGGTATTGCTGTGTCATTCGCCTAAGAGACTTTGTACGGCTTCGGATGTTTTTCTGTTGGAAGCTTCAGCTTATCAATTACTTCTTGGGATACCACATTCATTTTGCTTCTACTATCAATGACCAGATTACACAGTTTGTCATAACATTTTGTTGTGGTGTGAAATATGGTGGCTTGCCTCTAATCTTCTGTTTCATGTTCAATAGTAATAAAGAGGCGATGAATAAATAAAGTTCGAGCTTCTGTGTCACCTTGATAGGAAGAATGACCTTCATGGTCAGGCGGAGGTTCAGGATTATTGTCATATGGAGTTTCAACATCATACTCTTTATCAACAGGCTCTGATTCATAGCCTTTTTCCTCATTTTGTGTATATTGAATATTTTTTATACCTGGGCATTCAGAAGCATCATGTCTTTGCCTTTGCATAAAAAACAAGTGATGTGTTGCTTTGGTTGAGAAGAATTGGCATTCTTTCCTTTATTTGCATTGTTTGGAGGGAGTCGTGTTTGATTTTGAGGCAGTGCTTGCCTATTAAAATTTTGCTGTGGAGCTTGCCGGTTGAAGTGTTGTGAAGGAGCGACCCGCTGATAGGTTGTGTCGGAGTTTCTTCTTTGAATAGGTTCTCCAAAACGCCATGAGTGGGGATAACGCAACTTATCTCGACGCGAAGGGCCATATGATGAATTTCTCAATATTATGGAAATTAAAGGTAGTCAATTCTCTTTGAATATCTTGATGAATTTTTTTCTCGTACTTGGTAATGACTTGGCGATCTTGCTCGGACACTTTACATCGTACCATAAGATCATATAACCGTTTTGTGAAATCATCCATAGTGGAGTTCCCTTGCCGACAATTAACTAGTTGATCAAAGAGGGAATCAACGTAGTCAATTGGTAGGTATTTATCTTCAAGTTTTTCTTTCATCTCATCCCATGTGTTAATAAGGTGTCTCCTATGATTGACGACCTTCTCATCTATGCTTCGCCACCAAATGCATGCTTCACCCTTCAGCTTCATCTTTACAAAGGGAGCATGCTTGTCTTCATCCATATTATACCAGTCAAAATAATCCTCAAGTGCTATAATCCAATTGGTGAAGACCTTGATGTCTGTGCCTCGTAAAAATCGGGAACATTGACGTGCATTTTTTTTTGTGATGTCATCCCGGTGGCCTTGATAGTTATCATAAGCAAATTCTTCCATCATGCATTCCATAAATTGCTGACAAGTTTCTTGAGTTTTGCCAACAACAGAGTACTCTAGTTGTGGTATATCTTCTGCTTGATGGTCTTTCCTTTGCCATTGTTCGAAGTTCCAGGTTTGCCATTAGTTTTGGTGCCTTGTGATGTTGGAGTCTGCTGTCTGACATCAATAATCCTTTCAATCCGATATAATTTGTCCATCAACTCCATGATATAAGAATCATGTTGACGGTTAGTAAATTTGCCTCTGAAGTTTGCTCTAGTGCGAGTAGACATGGTGCTGGCTGTTGGAACTTGCTGAGATTTTTTTTTTCTTTTTTAATTGAATGGGTCGAACCTGAACTGAAGGGAGGCCTGGTTGCTATTTCTGAAACTGGCATCTGGACCTGAAATAGACCCGAGAGCAAGGAAGGAAAGAAAAGGGGTTTCGAGACACTTTTCTTGGATATTGTTTGGCTGTGGTAGGAAGGAGGGAGTAGCGATGGGGGGAGTGCAGCAGCGGTGCTTGGCGGTGGTAGTGCTCAACGGGGTGCCGGCAATCTCCGGTGAGTGGTATGTCCTCTAACTCTTGATCTCTTTTTTCTCTTCTCTACGGGGTGCCGGCAATCTCCGGTGAGTGGTATGTCCTCTAACTCTTGATCTCTTTTTTCTCTTCTCTATTCTCCTTTTTCTTTTTGGCTGGGTTTGATGTTTGAAAGGGCTAGTTTATTGTGGAAGTGAGATCAGGGTTTTGGGATGGTTGAGATTTTCTACGATGGGCAGAGGTGGTTTGAGACAAGTCGGGAATGGGGTTCGACTGGGGTGATAGGGTTTGAAAGAGAGGAAGTTGGGTTCTGAGAATGAGAATGGGTTTTGGTCTGGGTGTTGGGGTCGCAGATGGTTGTAGCGGTATCGTGTAGGTGTCGGTTGGGAGTTGGAGATGGGTTAGGGTTAGGTGGGTTTTAGGCTGGGAAGGGTTTCGGTGGAGATGGGATTAAGGGATTTGGGCTATGATTAGGGCTAAGGGACGTGAGATTTGGGTTAAGGTGGAGGTTTGGGTGTTCGTTGGGGCATAGGAATTGGGACGGAATGGGTAGGGGACTATGGTGTGTGGCTAGGATGGGGGGAAGGTTCTGTGAGGGCTTGGATGGGTTCGGTTAGGGTTGTGGTGGTATGGGGTCTCCTAGTTGGATGGCAATTGTGGATGACGTTGGAAGTGGAATATGTAGGTTCAGGAAAGAGTTTTGTGGGAAGGTTTCAGTAAGGTGGTGCGAGGGAGTCAACAACGATGAAGGATGATGAGTTGATGGATGCAGATAGTGGGATGAGGGATGAGTGATGATGATGGATGGATGATGAAAGATGATGTAGGATTGTAGTAACGAAAGGAAGGAGATGGGAATATCTGGATTAGCTCTGATCGACGATCGAAGCGGCGACTGGAGAATTGATCTCCTCTCTGATACTAATTGACGCAGCACAAGGAAGGAGAATAGCAACGGGTTATTCTCCAAACCAAAGGGCTTAGATAAACTGTCTAGGACTTACACCAAAGACAACAAACTCACTTTGGAGAAGAAAACTGAAATCTTATTCAAATAATTGTAGTCTATCCCATGAGAAGGGATTACATCTATATTTATAACTAAACTAATATCTAAATAAGGAAATAATCTATTTCAATCTAAGTAAGGAGTCCTAATTCAATTATAAAATCAATTTCTAAGAAACTTAAGGAAGCAACTACATTAATAAATTAATCTTCACTGCTAGGCTTTGGACTTAGGCCCACGTGCATAAACTTTCAAGCGGGGCCCATTAGTTTGGCTTGCATCAGATCCCTTATGTACATCATTTGTCAGTGTTGTTTTTAGTTGTTTTGACATCATAGTTGAGATCAATTTCCATGTTTAAGTGTCATGACCCTAGACCAGATTACTTGATAACCCGAGTCTTGAAGAGCATGTAGTTTGGGGAAAATTAGAATAATTAAAAAAATTTCCCCCCTAGCCATGCGTTTTGTAATCCCCAAGAATGGAAGTTCTGAGCCTGATTTAGATATAATAAATTTTATGACTTTAACATTGTACATAAGCGTGATGGGACCCATGCCTTAATTATAATTATAGTGACTAAAGGAGAAAGGGGGAGTCTGGTGCATGATACCTTCATCCTTTAAGGAAATAAATCTTGAATAGGATAAGGAATCCTGTACACAGCCATTATTAGGAAAGTAGAGATTGGATATATATCACCTTCATCCTTTAAGGAAATAAATCTTGAATAGGATAAGGAATCCTGTACACAGCCTTTATTAGGAAAGTAGGGATTGGATATATATATATACGTATGGAGTTGTTTATAGTCTCACCTTTTCTTCATTCAAAAGAATCAGAGAAAGAGAGAAAGACTTAAGAGAAGGAGAAAGAGCACTCTGTGGAAGAGAGATACCAAGAGGAAGGAGAAGGAGGAGGCAAGCAACCAGGCAACAGTTAATGTCCCACTCTCGACCACAGATCACAAGTATTTACAAAAGGTGAGTGGATTTTCTATGGTTAATCAACAAGTGTTCAAATATCAATAAGGAGGATGTATCAGATAGTTACGTTGGGGTGCATCTGGCATAGATGAATTGTTGGGTTGATTATTCAATACTGTTGAAAAGATTAAAGCTTGATTGTTGAAAATTCTGCCTAAAAGGGCAGATGCTACAGTACTGACGACACTAAACCCATGTTAAATTAGGTTAAATTTTGTATTATATAATTTGATTCCTAATGGATTGCTGCATCATAAATAGATACATGTATAAGTATTCCTTGTGACTTGATCTTCTTGGATTTGAGAAGAGAACCAAGGCTGAAAACCCAGATTTCGTCAAAACAGGCTGTCTAGGAGAGATTTTATCGTGAGAAGTGGTGGGCCCGGGTGGGTCGCATGATGGGAGATTAGCACCATGGATCTTGGAGATGACCCATGGGCGACCCCAGCCATGATGGATTCCAGGGGATGGGACCATGGATGACCCTCCATCTGATGGCTTAAACCAGAGGAGGCGTGAGGTGTAGATAGGGCAATGTCTGGGTTTTGTCGAGCATGTAGTCGTTGGAGAGTCTTACAAATAGCACCCCTACTGTTAGCATATTACAATAAAGCCCTTAATGACTAATAAATGTTTGTGGTATGTGATGAATCAATGATGATTATATGTAATATAGATTGTTTTCCTGTTGATTAAAGTAATAATCTGATAATAAAGAGAATTATGGAATGTGATTTGGAAGAAATGGGTGTGGCCCACTTCTACACCGACCCATACTAATTATGATTAGGTGAAGGGCAAAGAATAAGCGGGTTAGTGGATGGGGCTGGGTCCATGCCAACTATTGGATATAAAAGAAAATAATAATAATAATAATTTATTTGATTCATAATTAGTGTGGTGCCTATGGTTTTATTTTGTGAAATTATTGTCGAAATAAGCTCTGAACTACTAGCACAGTATGATCTATACTGGTTTTGAAATTCTGGACCATTGGGGTCGATTTGAAATTGTTTATACTATATGGGAATGTGAATGATAGGATGTGGAAATCCTAAAATATTAGTCCTACGGGGCGCTGGATAAGGAGATGCAGTAGTGGCATCTCTAAAATTTGTGATGTGTGGACATGGTACAATGAAATTGAATGGGTGTAAGGATGTAGTTCAAAGAATTGTTATGACATGAATTTTATTCATTAATTCAAATTAATTTATTATTTATTGCTGATTGTTTTAAATGATACTATTATGTCATTGCAGTTGTATGTTAGAATATGAAAATCCATTCACCAATTTGTACTGATGTTGGGTTGCCCATCAGTTAACAGAGTTGCGAGTGGATTAGAGAATGGCGAAGAGCAGCCCGTAGTGTTTGGCATGCGTGGCTGAGGAGAGCGTTACAGCCATATTCAGTAGTTTAGGGCGATCTTAGTATTGGATATTTAATTATTATTTGATGGATTTATTTTGAAATTTTTAGACATTGAAAATTCTATTGATTAATTTATATGAAAGGATTTATTTTTAAGATGCTTATGCCTTATGTGTTTATTTGATTTATGTGTATGAATTGTATGCCAATGTGTTATAACTTAGATTTCGACAGGGCCCCGGAATTTGGGTCGTGACACATTTTTCATAGGATTCTGTGTTGTGAGATTCTATCAGGTTCTAATGAACCAAGTACAAACTATCAAATGGTGAAACAAGTCAATAGACATTGATGCGGCCTAGACCATGGGTCGGCCAACCCGTTGGAACCGGACATCCAGTTATTTAGGAATAATATTAAGTATTTGATTTTATTATGATTAATATTAGTGAGTATCCTTTGTATGTTTAGGCTTATTCTTATATTAGGAAGTCTTATTTGCTTAGGGTTCAAGTCAACTCCTCTATATAAGGATGATTAGGCTTCATTGTAGAGACATATTGCTTATTATCAATAATATTTTGAGTTATGAGCGTTTTCTCTATGGTTATGGTGTTTTCTCCACTTGTGAGGGTGCCCTAGTGGCTGAATCCTTCTTTGGATTCGATTAATCTTTCGGGAGATTAGTCTATTTATCAATCGCAGATCCAGGGCTGCTTTAGTTGGTATCAGAGCTGAAGAATGATCGGTGGAAGGACAATTGTCCCTTTCAAATTCTATCCCTTGCACTTATCCCATCCATCTTCCAACATTAGAAACCATCATCATCTAGCCACCACATCAACACCCAAGCATCCATCCACCGTCCCTTAAGTCATCATCCTTCCATCATTACCATCGGATTCCACCCTATCCATCTGTTCCCTCATCACAACCCCTCCACTAAAGTCTTGCAGCCCATCCTGATCTAAATACCCCCAATCCCTGACCGAACCCAACAACATCGACACCCATCCTTGTTTAAAAAAAAAAAAAAACCCTTTTCTAACGCTATCCTCATCTCTCGAAACCCTATCAAGACCCAACACTTGAGTGCTTGTGAAGCAGAGCAGGGGAAGAAGATTAGCCAACGGGCTAATCTCCAAGCCAAAAGGCTTAGGGATAAATTGTCTAGGTGCCTCACCAAAGACAAATAAACTCTCTCAACTGAGAACCAGTGCCAAAAGCTTTATTTAATATGAAAGTCTATCTCTCTTGAAGAGATTACAACCTTATTTATAACTAAAACATTCTCTAAGAAAGGAAATAGCTAATTCTAAACAAATAAGAAGTCCTAAATCAAATACAACTAGACTTGCCAAATATCAAATAAACAACTAAAGCAATTACTATTAATATAGTCTACTATAAGTCTACTGTGTTTTATTGGTCATAGGTCCAATAGCTGGCCAATCATAGATCTGGCCTGCATCAGTTCTCCCCCGCTTGGAAGAGAACTCGTCCTCGAGTTTTGTAACTATCCGCCTGGGTTGAAAATCATTCGAACAAACGTCCGTGTTGCGGATTGAGCATCACGTTGATAATATGCCTTGAAAGTTGGATCGAATCTTCTATTCCACTCAGAAGTAGGTTGGAGGCGCTGTGTCTGTTGATGGTTGCATTGACAGTGTGCTCTGACCATTATATGCTTTAATAGTAGACTCTGTAATAAGATAGCATAATTGTTGATTAACATTAGTTGATCTCTGAAGATGAAATCAATATGGTGCACGTCAATAAATGTGGACATATCTTCTTGCGAAACCACTGGGGCAATTGATTTGTCACCCGATGTGGCAATCAAATCCATTGGATGATTATTGTCTGCTTGTACATTATCTTGCTTTATCTCTTGCTTCTTACTTGAAGGTGTAATGAGATCTTTCTTTCCATGAATGGGTTTTTCAACATCATCATTGGAATTTGTTTCTTCCTTGTGTTCATCTTGTGACTTTTCAATTGATGGTGATGAGGTAGATGAAGATGTTGTTGATTGTAATGGAACAAGGTCAACATATTGTCCTTTCCAATAGAAAGAGTAAATATTCTTCTCTTTGTCATATTGCTCTTTCCGACTAAGAAGCCATGGTTGTCCCAAAAGAATATGAGTGATATTCATGGGAATTACATCACACCAAATTTTATCTTCATATACACCAATCTTGAAAGATATTAAACATCTGTGAGTTACAGTAATGACAGAAGCATTAGACCATGTAACTTCGTAAGGCATTGGAAGAGTCTCCGTAGGCCAATTGAGTTTGTCAATAACATATTGTGCCACAAAATTGATAGTACTACCATGATCAATAACTAGATTAGTTAATCGATCTTCACACCTTACTCGCGTCCGGAATATCATAGTCTGCTTCCACTCTTTGTCTTCTCGTTCATTGGTGGTGAGAAGTCTGCGAATGATAAAGGTGTGAGTATCTTCTCTTGCAAAATTTGTTTCTATCAGATGATCTTTCGCTCGTTGTAGAGAATGTTCTTGCTTAGGCTTGACTTGTTGCAGGTAGAGGTGGAACCATTGAAGTATGTGCTCAATATGAATTGCTTCTTTGTATGCTTCATGAACACTGTGACATGGTTTCATCTTCTCAAGAATGTCTGGCTTTAAACCTCTGATAAAGCGAGTTATATCATGCAGCTCATTCTGTTCCAAGCCACAAACTTGATACAATCTCGAAAATTGATTTAAATATTCATAAACTGTCGAATTTGCCTGTCTGAGATTGAGGAACTGCTCAAAGTAGACCTTATTTGCAAAATACCAATCTCCATATTTATACTCATATAATATGCTTTGAACTTCATCAGATGGTCCAAAGATTTGCATATTGACTTTGCTGTAAGAAATTCAAAATCTTCTGAATGCTCAAAATTGATTGACCTGATGACTTGATCTTATTGAGAAAAATACGCAAGTGAAGATAGATCGTGAATCAGACTAAAATATCATCATTTTGATAAGCAATGGCTGAGATCAATCAATCCAAAAAAGACTGGATTAGTTTTGCTGGGCCCACATATATATATATTTTTTGCTGCTGTGGTCTTGGGCTGAGTCAGGTCAGGCCTGTCAGGTCTGGGTCAGGTCAGACCCGGACTGAATCAAAGTGGTTTGGACTGGGGGGTGTCGGGTCAGCAGTTTTGGCCCAAACTGCTATCGGCCCAACGGCTCAACTTTCCTCTTGCTACAGTAATGAGAAGGTTGATAAAAAGGGGTCTGTTGCAGAAACGAAAAGGAAAGAGAGGAAGGAAGAGGCTTAGCTTCTCGACGACAGTGGATTCCAGCCGGCGATGGTGAGGGGGAACTCCAGCAGGCGATGGCGATGGTGGGTTCCAGCCGGCGATGGCAAGAGAAAGATCCGGCAGGCAATGGCGATGGTGGTCCGTCTGGCGACACAAAACTGACGACGATGGTGCTGGCGGTGCTATTGCTAGGAGTACGACGATGACAACAGTGGTCGTCGACGGAGCTGCTAATGATGGCGAAGGCGCTCGGCGACCGGCCCAGGTATGTCGTCGATCTCTCTCTTCCCTTCTGCTACTTCTCTGTCTGTCTCGTCTTTTTTTTTTTTTTTTTTTGTTTTTTTCTTTCTTTCTCTGGGTTTGGGGATGAATGACAGTTCGGCTGGGGTTTCGGGATGGATGACAGTTTAGATGGGGTCGGTGGTGGTTTTCCGGTGTGCTGCGGGGTTGGATCGGGTCTGTAATGGAACGGGTCGGCGCCGGGAAGGGGAATGAATCCGGCTTGGTTACGGTGAGGGTTTCAGTGGAGTGGGGAAGGGATGTGGATTGCGGATGTGAGTAGGGGTGGAATCAAGATGATGATGATGAAGGGCAGATGGGGTTCGGTGAGGAGTTGGAGATTTTTGCTGGCGGTGAGGAGAAGTCTCGGAAAGGGGTTCCGTGAAGGGGTTGGGCTTAATGTAGGGTTTCGGGTGTGCAGTGGGTTAGGGATTGGGTTGGCGTTGGAGATCTAAGTTCGGAAGGGTGATTAGGGTTCCAGTGGGGGTGTAGGAGATGCGAGGGGTCTCAGGGTCTCGGGAGTGGTTTCGGATGTTGGAGAAAAGGTTGCAACAGAAGTCGGAATGGTTTTCTGTGATGGGATTCCGGTAAGGAGATGGGTTGGGTTTCGTTGGGACAGAGGTGATGTCGAAAGGGTGTGGTGTCTGCGACAGAGGAGGGTTTGGGTTTCTGGTGAAAAGATGGGTTGGTTTGGTGTAGGGGTTGGCCGTTTGCAATAACGATGAAGACTGATGATGGTGGATGATGACGAATGATGACTGGTGAAAGGAAAAAGGGAGATGGCTACCTCGAATCGGGGGACAAACGTACGGTGCGAGATTGGATCTTCGTCTCTGATACCAATTGAAGCAGCACAGGGGAAGAAGATTAGCCAACGGGCTAATCTCCAAGCCAAAAGGCTTAGGGATAAATTGTCTAGGTGCCTCACCAAAGACAAATAAACTCTCTCAACTGAGAACCAGTGCCAAAAGCTTTATTCAATATGAAAGTCTATCTCTCTTGAAGAGATTACAACTTTATTTATAACTAAAACATTCTCTAAGAAAGGAAATAGCTAATTCTAAACAAATAAGAAGTCTTAAATCAAATACAACTGGACTTGCCAAATATCAAATAAACAACTAAAGCAATTACTATTAATATAATCTACTATAAGTCTACTGTGTTTTATTGGTCATAGGTCCAATAGCTGGCCAATCATAGATCTGGCCTGCATCAGCTTGGTACCTCCAAACCCCACCATTAGCAATTATCCTGACACCTAAATCCCTCAATTGCCTCACATACGTCAACTAGTAGCCCTAGAGCCTCAACCTTCCCCAAACCCTAGCCCAACGCAACTCCAACCCCAATCGAACCCGTCCTATTCCCGACCCCTGCCTACCCACCAAACCATACCCAAAGTCCCGAAACAATCCCTGGAGTCCTGACCCAATCTCTATCCACCGAAACCAACCTTGACCCACATTAGCCCATCCCCAACCCATCCAAACCTACCTTTGACCACCACCAATATCCATCATCAAATCCAAAACCCCTCAAACCACTTTTCGGCATAGTTATTAATTTCATTTTATTTTGTTTTGACTTTTGGTCAATCTCGGCGATATCGGTCCACTTTGGCCGAAATTTCAGATTTCAGTTTGGTAAATTTCAGCCGAAATCTAGAATTTCTGCTAAAATGATTTTTGACATTTTTTAATACTATTTCTACATATATTTACTTTGTATTTCTTATATTTTCTCAAAATGTAATTATAAAAAGTTTGACTAGAATGGATGAAATCCATAATTATATTTTTAATTTTTTATTTTCTTACATATATACATTATTTTTTAATATATTTCGCCAAAACGTAATTCTAAAAAGTTTCGTCGAAATTCTGAATTGGTTGAAATTTTTTATTTTGGAAGTCAGACCAAAATGGGTTCTGAAACGATATTAACAACTATGCTTTTAGGCCACGCCCCAAACCCAATTCGAGAGAGAGAGAGAGAGAGAGAGAGAGAGAGAGAGAGAGTGCATACCTGTCACTAGACGAGTAGCAGTCCCCAGTCGTTGCCTTTCGTGGAGCCATCTCAGCAACGACCATTAGCACCATCTTTGCCCTTTATTGCTGTGAGATAGGGTTCCAAAGTTTTTTTTTTTTTTTTTCTGGCGGTCTCCTTCGCCATCAAGCCACTTAACAAAGTGGGGCAAACTCATCCTTGCCCTCCCACTGCTGTCGTTCAGATTCCCCTTTGTTTAGTTCCAAGTAAGCCATCGTCTCCTTTTTATTTTTCTCTGCACAATACTGGCTAAAAGAGGAGAAAAGATTCTCTAGCATGTGTGAACACATCTTTAAGTTCGGGCCCTCACCTGTTTGGGCTTGAGTTAGGTCTGACTCGTCCCATGTTAGCCTGTTGATTCTGTTACATGAGACACATTGAAAGTTGGTCCAAATCCTTTTCAAGCAGTTGAATTTTGATATCCTTGCATCCAATTCAACATGAGACACATTGAAAGTGTTAAGTATCAGTTCCAGTATGGAAATCAGTATTTTCAAAAAGAGTCCTACTTTGAGTAGCACATTAACCTAAAACAAGCTCATTTGACTGTTGATGAATATACCTGCCAATATCAAGAATTGGAAAGCTTATGTGGTTTATGGGAGATTGATAGGAATGATGGAGAACGTTATATCGAAGGTTTATGGCCTGACATACGAGCACAAGTAAAATTTTGTGAAACCATTCAAGATGCGTAGAGAGAAGCTATCCATGTTAAGCGTATGCTTAGATGATCTGGCATGCGATAATGTACATCTTAACAAAGACCATCGGCCCATGTTGTGTAGAGACTTTTTGCTGAAGAAGATAATCTCACGATTGTCATTCGTAGACTTCTCAATTCCAATGAGAAGGAAGAAGAAGAAGATAGTCCAAAAAGTTCCATACGCGGGTATGAGTCAAACACAGGGTCGCTAATCTAATTGTTGACAATTGTTGTGCATTCAATTTTTGTCACGCAAGAGGTCATTGATAAGCTTCAGTTGCCCATTGAGCCTCTTCGTAAGCCCTATCAAGTCACATGGTCAAATGGTTATGTAATTCTAGTCACTCATAGATGCTTGGTATCATTCAATATTGGCGATTGTGAAGAGAAAATTTGGTGTGATGTGATCTTTATGAATATTGCTCATATTATTTTTGGATGCCCATGGCTTTTTGATCAGAGAATGGACAATGATAAAAAGATAAACACATATACAATTGTGTGGGAAGGAAAACAGATTATATGCTTGTTCCATTTCCATTAATAGTCATGTCTTTATCTGCATCATCACTTCTAGTTGAAAAGCCACAGTTAGAGCAAAAAAAAAAAAAAAAAAAAAAAGAAATAAAAGAAATGGTTGCACCAAAAGTGCAGGTAGAAGACATCAAGGATGACATCGAAGAGCAAGTTAATGGCAACACTGATTTCGTGGGTATAAACACTATTGATCAATACAATGGCAACCATAAACCTCTAAGCATTGATAAAGAACAACGACAAGCACGCATTAAAGGCTTTGCTCAGATTAGCTAGGACGTTGAACATCTAGGTAGTTTGATTCCAGTGCCACTTTGAAGAATTCTAATTGGCTCATCGACAATCAAATCAATTGCTCCAATGGTTCCGCAAGAAGATCAAATTGTTAAAGTCTCCCATATTGACTTTATCTTCAGGGATCAAACATGGATATTCGAAAGCCAACATTTGAAGCATCTACAAGTCTGATCACACATCCGAGCTAATCCATTCCTCAGAAGAAAAGACACTTCCAACGTACTTTTACAAGAAGCAAAAGGCCACATCAAGCTTCTAAGACATGTCATGCAAATGCATATCAAAAGAAAATACTGAAGTTTGTGCGATTAATTTTCAACCTAGGACATTTCCTCCAACTTGCGATCTAATTCTCTCCTGCATTTATCAATTGGCAACTCGTTGGAGTTGAGTTTTTCCAAGCAGGGTATAATTGATGCTGGCTAGAGCATGGGTTGGCCGACCCGTTTTGCCCAGTCCACAGGCCTAACTGGACATCCAGTTATTTAGAAATAATATTAAGTATTTGATTTTATTATGATTAATATTAGTGAGTTTCCTTTTTATGTCTAGGCTTATTCTTATATAAAGAAGTCTTATTTCTTAGGGTTCAAGCCAACTCCTCTATATAAGGATGATTAGGCTTCATTGTAGAGATAGATTGCTTATTATCAATAATATTTTGAGTTGTGAGAGTTTTCTCCATGGTTATGGTGTTTTTTCCTCTTGTGAGGGTACCCTGGTGGCTAAATCCTTCTTTGGATTTGATCATTCCTTCGGGAGATTGGTTTATTTATCAATTGCAGGTCCAGGGCCGCTTTAGACATCGATACAAAAGATAAGACAAATATCAGAATAAAGTTCTATGTTTCCGAAAACATTAACATTAAAGTTGAGATATACAAAAAGAAAAAAAGAAGTGTTAAAAGTTAATTACACTCCAAACCCAAATACACCAACATAGACCAAATAGACCCAAAATACAAAAGATGCTAAAACCTAGAATGTAATGTCCACTCTAAAGCTAGTGTGATGCCTAGATCAAATCGTCTGCGCTCCATTTGGCATACCTGTGTGGTTCCTCTTGGACTGCCTCAAACTCTGGTTCAGTTGTAGTGGGGTCATTCCTCACAACATCAAAGGGTAATGGTACACTACAATAGTCTAACAAATGAGCTGTGTGAATGGTAACAACATGTTACATTAATATTGAATAGAAATGGTGAAACATTAAATGAAAGCAATAAAGGCTAAACTAAGCAGGATCATGGAAGGATGGTAAGAGCAACAAAGAATCAGCTAAATAAAACTAAAAAATACTACTAACAAAACGACAAAATAAAATGGCAGACCATGTCACTAGTTTCTGTTAGTGCCATAGTCATATATGCACTATGCTAATGTTGTCAATTTGACTTAAGTACAAGACCTTCCCTCTAAAGTCTCCACAAGGAAGGTCAAGTTTGAAGGAAGAAGATCAAGTCTTGAAAGGCCTGAGTTTCACTATGATGTACTCAAAATGTGCCAACCTATTATGGTGAAATGTACCCTAGGTCAATCAAGAATAGGCCCTTAGAACCTCAAACCAATAGGTAACACTTAATAGGGCAAAATGGGCTAAATTGATCAGTTGATCAGTCTCAGGCCTCATGGGTAGCCGTAAAGTGGGTACGGCTAACCGCAAGGCATCCCAGGGCCTGCTATGGTTGCTTTTCCAGTACTGTGCTTTTTCATTTTTTTTGAGCAGCAGTCAGCTTACGTTTAACTGTAATCTCCATTACGGTTAACCATAAGGTCACCGTAAGCCAATCGCAGTAGACCTTTGGTTAGCTCATGATTGCTTTTCCAGAACCTAACCGTTTCAACAAGTTTGAGTTACAGTAAGCTTACGATTAACCGTATATCTTCTATGCTTAACTGTGAGCCAACCATTGTAGTTTTTAGCCCCTATTTAACTGAATGCCAAACTAGCCATTGGGGTTTGACAGCTAGCCGTGAAAAGTTCAAGGCTAACCGTAAACTTGCGGTTGAGAGCTTCTTTGTAAATACTTGGGCTCATTCCGAAGGCCACTACTTTTGAGATTTTGAGAACTCCTTTCCAGTGCAAATTGCCCTTGTACCAAAAAAAAAAAAAAAAAAAAACCACTTAGTAACAACTTCTTAGAGCTCCCAAAATCCAATTCCGCTCACACTTAGGCTCTTCATAGGCATATCAAAGAGCATTCAAGGCTCATTTGAATGTGATTAGTGGAATCTCTCTTCACTAGGATATCCTCTTAAGCTCATTTCATAAAAATCAAATCTCTCTGGACTTAGATAGTTAGACCCTTCTTTCCTCTTGGTTGAGCACTTCTTGTAGCATCGTCAACACCAATGGAGCAAAGCAAGGAGCCTAAAACTTGGAGCTACATGTTCAAGCATCAAGAGCGCACTAAAGACATGTTCAAGCATCAAGAGCACACTCAAGACATCATTCTCGTTTAGAGGCAATTAATGAGGCAAGCATTCTTATTTTAATTTCAACTAAAATACATTGTCAAGTGTGATGTCATATGGACTCGGCATTAGTATCAAATGTGGGTGTGTTTTGGGCGCCGGTGCGTCTCAAGAAAGTATGTCAAATACCTTAGAAATGAAGTGTCGGCACGAGTATCGGGTGCGGGTGCGTATGTGTCGGTTGCGGGTGAGTCATGGTTTTAGGCAAGTCCGTGTATCATAGGTCAAGTGGATTAGACCTTAGTGATCAAACTACATTAAACAATAAGTTGGTAGAGTAGATCTTATTGATCGAACCACTGTATCGAACAATTTGTAGGTGTACTCATGGTTGTTAAAATCATATGATTCAGGATTCGAATTGTATGATTTGAATCGGTACCAAAACGATACGTATCGGGCCCTAAAATCGTAATAAGGTATTAATCGCTGGATTCATGTACATATCGTACGATACGATCTAAATCGTGTTGAATCGTGCGATGTGCACGATTCATTTGGGAGGGAATATGAAACATTTAGATGTTTTTTTTTTTTTGCATAATTTTCAGTTCCTTTTGCATGTTTTATGCCTTTTCCCATATCAAGAAATTGAAGACATTAAAATATGAGATCAAGAGAGAAAATGAAAGAAAGAAAAAGGCTAACTGAATCTACAGCAAAGAAGCAAAGAGGCTTCTTCGGTCTCCTCATTCGACTGTGTTGCTTCATCCTTCTTCATCACATTAGATCTATTCTTGCTGCTTCAGCGGCTGGCCATCTTCTTCCTGTTTCATCTGCTGCTGCTACTTCTGCTCTGTTTCATCGGCTGCTGCTGCTTTTGCTTTACTTCATTTGCTTCGTTGCGTTCACACTAGCTATGTAGTTTTTTTTGTTTCTCCTCTCATCTCGGCCTTACTTTTTTGTTGTTGTCGTTGTATTTTTTTTATCTTTTGTCCCGGCCTTTATAGCGTGAAGACAACACATACCTTTTTTATATTTTTTTTAGCGTGGCCCTCTTTTCGATCATTTCCTTCTCTCCTTTTTTTAGCGTGGCCCTCTTTCCTATCATCTTGTCTTTTTTTTTTTTTTTCACCTGTTTGATCTAGGCTGGCTAGCCCCTTTTTTTTTTAATTGTTTTTCATGGTCCACCACTCCACTTGTTTGATTCAAGCCAGCCAACTTGTTCTCTCTTTGTCTTTTGTATTTTTTTTAATCCATGCTGTGGCCCACATCCAAGCCATCCGGCTACATCCGTGGTTTTCTATTTTTTTATTTATCGTGGTACACTCTCGGTCACATTTTCGTCTTTGTTTTCCTCCATGATAATGGCCCACCACCAATTTGATCCGGGCCTTCTAACTTCATCAGCATGTTTTATCTTTCATTTCTTTTATTATTATTTCAATGAGTACCATCAGCCATGCTCATTTCCACTATTTTCTTTTTTTTTTTTTTCATTTTGTCTCCATGAATGTGGCAATTTTTTTCATCGAGCAGTGGGCTCCTTTTTTTTTTTTTTTTTTGCTCCATCTATTTTCTCTCCCTACTATTATGCATGGGCCTTTTTTCCATCCAATGAATTTCTCTTTTTTTTTTTTTCCATAGGATGCACAATAGAGACCGCAACAAATTTTTTTCTTTTTTAAAATTATGGTCTCTCTGTCCTTTTTTAAATCATGCCATATTTTTTTTATTATTATGGACACAATCAATTATTATTCAATGGGCCTTTCTCTCCTCTCAATTGAATTTATTTATTCATTTTATTTTGCATGGGCTAAGTCGATGAAATATGATGGTGATTGCCAAATTGATGAACTATGGTTTTCTTTTTTTATTTTGTGGGTGAAATATGATCTACAGTAATGTCTTCATCAAAGAAAAGGTGTCAAAGGGGCCAGCAGAAAGATGATGATATCACATGGGATTATTGTTCAAAAGTAATTCCAGACAGCAACCTAAATGTGAGATGCAATTATTGTGGACAAACCATGTGGGGCGGGGTATACCTCATGAAGCATCATTTGGCTCAAACACACCAAAATAAAAGTGCATGCACTCAAGTTGGAGAAGATGTGGCCAAATTGTTCAAACAATTGTTAGAAAATCACCAAGAAAAAAAAGATAAAAGAGATGATGCAATGTACGATATTGGCCGTTCTAATGCTTTTAATGCAAATAATGACGATGTGGTTGAAATTCCACCAGAAAAAGAGAAAGGAAAGGGGGGCAATGGACAATTTTGTGCTTAAAAGTGGAAATAAGTGAGCAACACTAAATCGTATGTGGAAAAAAGGAGATAGGGAAAATGTTGCTTTGGCCATTTGTCGCTTTATATATGCCAATGATTTGCCTTTCAACATTGTCAAAAGCCCATTTTTTGCTCCCATGATGGAAGTTGTAGCTTCATATGGAGTTGGATTAAAACTACTGAGTTACCATGAAGTTCGACACACTTCTCTCCAAAGAGAAGTTAAATTAATTGAGAACTCATTGGATCGGTATCGAAGGGAGTGGAGAAATGGGGATGCACCCTAATGATAGATGGGTGGACAGATGGAAAAAAATAGGCGCACCACAAATTTTTTGGTCAACAGTTCGTCTGGCACCATTTTTATTAAGTCTGTGGATTCATCATCCTTGTCCAAAAATGCACAAAATATGTTTGAATTGATTGATTCTGTTGTGGAGGAAATTGGAGAGCAACATTTTGTGCAGGTTGTTACAGATAGTGCCGCTGCTTTGGTAAAAGCAGGCAAATTGTTAATGGAGAAAAGAGAGAAAATATTTTGGTCACCTTGTTCGGCCCATTTGATTGATTTGATGTTGGCTGATATTGGAAAATTGCCTACCCATGCCACAGTATTAGCAAATGCAAGGGCAATAACTGTTTATATTTATGGACATGTTTTGCTATTGGGATTGATGAGAAAGCATACAATTGGAAGGGAACTAACAAGAGCTGTAGTGACACGTTTTGCGACATGTTTTTTGACGTTTAAGAGTATTCATAAGCAAAGAGTTCCATTAGGTACAATGTTTGCATCAAAAGATTGGAAAGAAAGCGCGTATTCAACGAAGACCGTTGGGATGAAAGTAAGGGATATTATTCTGTCAAATAAAGAATTTTGGCCCTCTTTGAAATATTGTTTAAAATGTGTAACCCCTTTGGTCAAAGTGCTTCATTTGGTTGGCTCTGATGAGAGACCAGCCATGGGGTATATTTATGAAGCAATGGACCGGGCCAAAGAAGCAATTGCAAAAAATTTTGACAATGTGAAAAAGCGATATGATCCTATTTGGAGCATCATTGATAGAAGATGGAACCTTCAATTGCATCGTCCCTTGCATGCCGCTTCATATTTCTTAAACCCTGCATTTCAGTATGATGAGAATTTTAGTGCAGACTTGGAAGTTAAGTCGGGATTATATGACACATTTGAGAGGTTTATTAAAGATAATAGAACTCGGGTACATGTGGATGAACACCTTGATTACTTAAAGCAAAAGATAGGCAACTTTGGGAGAGAAACGGCACAACTCAACATAAAAACAAAACAACTTGGTAGTCTACAGTCATACTTTTTTGGTTTATGATCATGAAATAACTACTAATTACTTACATCTATACTTTTTTTTAAATGGCATTATGGTGGGAGAGCTATGGAGACCATTGCCCTGAATTGCAAAAGTTAGCAATTCATATATTAAGTCTAACATGTACATCATCTGGATGTGAACGGAATTGGAGTACTTTTGAGCAGGTTAGATCTCAGAACTTTATAATCTTATTTGCTAAGTTAATTTCAATTAAGACTATGTGAATATGTTTAACATATAAATTTATTTTATATAGATACATTGAAAAAGGAGAAACAAATTAGAGCAGAAGCGCCTTAATTCTTTGGTGTATGTGAAATGTAATCTTAATCTCCAAGTGCATCAAAAGAAAAGAGAAAAGGATCAAGCCCTTTATCCTATTTGCTTATCTAATATGGATTCCGATGATGAGTGGATCACTGAGAAAGAAGGTCCGGTCTTAGATGATGACACATTATGGTTAGATACTTAGATCTTGGAAAATGCTTTGTGGATCTTCCAAATTATGAGGCAAGTGAAAGTGGCAGGTCTTCCTGAGATAGGCATCGAGGTATGACGAAATGGTGATGAATGTATACATTATTATTTTATTTTTATCTTTTCAATGGCTTATAATTTTGTAATTTTACTTTATAGGACCTAGAAAGCTTACAATCGGGAGAAAAGATAAAGGGGAGAGAAAAATTTCTAACATTGAGGAAGAGGTGGAAGAAGCAGCATTATTGGCTTCATCAGACAAAGATGAAGCAGATGTACAATGTATTGAGGATGAATCTTCCTTTGATGACGAAAGAATTGGAGAAGATAACATTGTTGTGGACATGGAAGAGGATGATTTTAGAGATGGGGATTGATGTGGACATGGAAAATGACATTGACTTCTAACTTCATTTTTTCAGAATTTGGTCACTTGGTGGACGTTAATTTTGTGTCAACTTTTTGGCATTTAAACACTTTCGCATTTTGTATCTACAAGCTACATGCTTGTTTTTAACTTCTGATATCATGGATATGTTACTTCTTTTTTATATCCAAAATGTTAGGTGATTCAAGTTCAACTATTAGTATATTTAAGATGCTAATATTTCTAGTGTATTGATATGGATATGTATGGAAAATTGATAGATTATTGTTATTTATATTTTTTTTGTGTTTTTTAAGTATTTTTTTAGATTTTTTTCATCTATATTTAAAAAAGTAGAAAGTATTCTATGATTCGCGATTTGATTCACGATTCATTTCGATTCGACTCCATGAATGATTCACGATTTGACAACCATGGGTGTACTTGGTTAGAGGTGAACCTTGGTGAAAATCTGTGGAACCAAAAGACCATTTGGGGTGTGGTGCTCTCGAGAGTGGATGTAGATCAAGGATGAACCATTATAAATTGCGTGTGCCTCAATTGATTGTATGTCTTATTGCTTTAGATTTGTGCCTTGAGATGCATGTGCTAGATAGAAATATTTCTATTGATTTGGCCTACAATTCACATGTGCTAGAATATTCTAAAAAATTGGCATATCATTGATGTTTAGTACACATCTTTAGTAGCACTACACACTTGATTGTCCTTTTTTATAGTTATACTCTGTTATGCAATTTAAGTGAATTGTTGGTTGTGGTTTTTGTTTTAAATAGTGTTTAAAATTTTAGTTAGTCCTATTCACTCCTGTCACGACACGAGTAGCCCATTGGCCTAGTAACTTAGTGAGCCTATCACATGGCCCAAAATGCTTATGCCCAAGTTACTAGTAGTAACTTACATAGTTCATTATATACCAAACTCATATTTTATTCATAAAAGATGTGGGATGGGTGTTACAATCTATCCCTCTTAAAATCACATGTTCTCGTGTGGATCCATCTAACTACACAGGCAATGTGGGACCAAAGTATTTTACACCTGTGTCCTTTGCGGATTCTCCTATCTTGATTTACATTCTCGCACACTAAGGCTCTGGCTCGAATCTTGCCTCAAGAGATTACCCAGCGAGATTAGGGGTCTCACATTTCCGGCTACTGGTAGTCTTTGATACCAATTGTCATGACCTGGCTAGTCAATGCGTAATTGAAATCAGATTTGGAATAATACAGAATCCATGTCATCAAAATTTGTTTTGGTCAACTTGAGTTGTGGGCCACATGGGGCCACCTGATCAAAGATCAGGTCCACCCATCTTGTAGAGGACCCATGGGCAATCTTAAGGGTGGGTCCCCTTGTGATATGGACCATTGGGTCCCACCATCTAAAGTTTCCAAAGTACCCAGACATGAACCTGCTTTTTTTATTGTGAAGTTTGGGTTCTGTCAACCTATAGCTTATAAAATAGTTAGCCAAATATGCATATAGGTCCCTGAAGTTTATAATTATTTTCATATGACCCTTTTTTACTGTTATTCTTGTAAAAACATGTGAGGAGCAGTAAGGATGGACCGTTACTGGAAATCAATCAGCATGATATCTACTAAAATAAATATTGAATTCTTTTTATTTGATATCTCCATATCTATATTATGAGCCCTTGAGTTTTGTGCGAATTATCATGGACCCTTTGCTGAGTATTCAAATATATTAATATGGCTAATTTGAATTTATGACTTGACCCTATGTTTATGCGAAATAATTGGATTCCTCAATGAGATATGGGCAATGCCACAAGCTGGTGCCAATTCCTATTTGGAGTGGGGGGAGGACTAACCTAGTGTTATGTGATACTGGCTAAGGAAAAGAATAAGATGATGTTATCAATTATGATGGAGATGAATCTCTAAATAAGCTTATTGAATTTGAACTTGAATTTGATGTTGAATTGGAGTAACAACAACTGCTGGCACTGAATATAGAATTTCTCTCGTGGATGTTGGTCGAGGAAAGTAGGTTCAACGGGGTAGGACAAGCCATGTTTTTGATAGAAATGTAGATACTCTGTGTTAGAGTGTTGGAACAGGTTCAACAATCATGGTGGATGATAACCTATGTTGTTGATGGAAAAGTTGATACACCTGTATGGGGTATCAGAACCATTCGTTGCTTGCAGTGGAAAGATACTTAAGAAAGAACTTATTAAGGTATTGTCTCGATACCATTGTTTAATATTATATATATTCATATGAATGATTGAAAATATATTATATATTAGTGTTACTTGTATTGGAAATTCTGCTCACCAGTGGTATCGACCAGTGGTTCGCCCTACTTCAGGTAATGCATTCATAGAGGTTGCGGGGAATGATGAAGATCTGCTTGTGGATTTTAGCATGCGTGACTGATTCTGAGTGTGAGGAACAATGACTAGATTCATAGATGGGATTAGCTCGAACATTTAATATTTTTCTCTACTTGATTTAGAGACTTATCTTTTACTCGATAGCTTTTATTATGACTTCTAAAATATTTAATGATTTAAGTATAAATTGAATATGAATGCTTTTGGACCTTTATGTTCAATGGAATTTGATTTATGCTGTATTGTTATAAATTTGAGTATGTCTTAAGAATCTGAAGAGCTCCAGATTCTTCGGTTGTTACAAATGCTATCAAAGCCGACTTTCAATTTGTTTGAGTGTGGGTTCCTGCCGTGGTCTGGTGCAAGTGGGCGGGTTTTCATGTGGGCTGGCCAAGAGGGCTGGCAGACTACTGCACAGGGACGTGCAGCCCTGGGGGGGTGGATTGTGATGTCCTCGAGTCTTACATCGACTATAGAGAGGAAAGTGATTGGGCTTATATATAGAGTTTTCACCATTACCTTGTATGAGGCTTTTTGGTGGGTTTAGGCTTACTAGAAGCAAAACCGTGAGGCTCATGGGCCAAAGCAGACAATATCATGCATGCATGTAGGGGTTGGGCGTTACAACTCCTTTATAGGACTTGCGTAGGTCTGGCTTGCACTCTCAGATTCTCTCATCCTCATGGCTGCCATGGAAAATCCATCGAAGAAAGCCAAATTGATCAAGCGGCACCAAATACTAATGTGAGTTGTACTAAATCCACACTTAGCCCGCCCTAACAATGGGAAAATGAAGTTGAGTGATACCAACTCAAAATTCCAAGGAGTATGGGTCAAAACAAGCTATAACTCAGGACTAAGCTTCAAACAAGGAAATTGCTCAAATTATCTAAGAAATTTTTCAGAGCCAAAGTTCCAAATAGCAGTCTTGAAAAAAAAAAAACATCTCTTCAAAAAAAAAAAACAAACAAGGAAAAAGAAAAAGAAAAAAAAGCAGTCCTTACAACTCCAGAATCTCTAACTCCAATGAATATGGACAAAAGATAGGCCAAAAGTATGAAAAGATCAAGACTAGTCAAAGCAAGCCTTTATACAGTAGTAGCCATAGTCTAAACATACTAACGTGGTCATACAGAGGTCTAACCCAATTTCAGCATTACTCCTGTATGGATAAGTCAGCCTCAAATGGGGTAGGTCTCATCTAGGTAACTTGGGAGGCAGCAATGCATCAAGGCGTGCTTTCCAACTAAGTACGCCACGACCATAGATCCTGTCAGTCCAAGGAAGGATATGACATAAGAATCCAAGCAAAATCAGTAGGACCTGACTTACACAAAATATTAGCTAATCTAAGGTCACTCAATTTATGGGGGTAATGGATAATATAAACTATGCATGAGGAAAGTGCATGAACAAGGGAAACGAGTAGACATGTACAACAAGCTAGACTAAAATCAGGTGAACCTTCATTCAGGAACCATTACAGATAACCATCCAAAGTCTTAGATTACATTTAACATGCTAGTACCAAATTACTTAACTTTGTGTACACTTAGAGACCAATTGTCTGAGATTTCAAGTCCTTTGGTGCTCCGATAGTGTTTGATGTTCCAATACCCTAAGTTAACATACTCTCAACTTAATATGACATGTCTACACTTCTCCAGACAATCCTAGAGGTGAATGTTAGCTCAAACATAACCCCCTACGGTCTCAAGTTAACAAAGTAGGTGAGTTTACGGTATAAGTCCAAATTCTAAGTCCTAAGGTTCGAGGTTCTAACCCAAAGAACCGGTGTTAAAATATCATTAAATTGGTTACTGATAGGGTCAATCTATATCTTAAAATATGTTGCAGAAGACCCCAAAACATTTTGAAAGAATGAAAGAAAAGGGGCTTAAAGTGTCCGACCAGCCCCAGGTCATGTCTGAACATTCAGTTATCCTTGTGTTTTCCTGGTTTTTCTCCCGTTCTTTTGGCCATCTTTTGTGTACTTTTTGGCACAGTATTGGGGGCCAAGTTAGCACCAAATTAAGCCTTTAACTTAGCATAAAATCATTAAAAAATTAACTAAAAAGAACATGTGCTTTTATGGATTTCTAAGCAAAATACATAAAGTAGAATTTGAGAATCATTTAAAACTTGCATGCATGCTTATAAAATTCAAATTGATCATTTGCGTCATGTTTTTTTAGCTCCAAATTAACTTCTGGAAGTGCTCAAACCAGTTGGGATCAGTCCAAGTGCTAAAATCCGCAAAAAACTAACTCTAAGCTCACCGAAGTTGAAAACAAAGAAGTAGTTGGATTTGGCCCTTGCATGTAAGGATCTATGCCTGGTTTGATGTCCCAAACAACATACTAAAATATGAGAAGGATTCCTTCCCTCTAGAGGCTCTAACTGAACTGATTTTGATGGAGAGAATTGGGTGGAAATGGTGTTTAGAGAGAGAGAGAGCCATTGTGGTCCTTGCCAAGCAATTGAAAGCTCCAATCTTCAGAAATAGTGAAAAGAAGGGAGAAGAACTGAGAGAGAAGCTTGCTGATTGCAAAAAAATAAAGGAAAAGAGATGTTTATATAGTGTCAACAATTTGGAAAATGACCCCTATGCTCCACTTAAGTGAAAAGCAAATCAGCTAACGGAAGGATTTTAGTATCTCGGATGGGTTCGGGCAAAGCATAAAACGTCCTTGTAATTATATTATCTTTCCAACAAACTCGTCTTTTACCAAAAAATAGCGACTATGCCCAACTTGAGAGAGTTGTTGTGAAAAGAAGGTTTTTGGACATCGAATGGCCACGAGTTGAGCACAAATGTTTCTCAGAATTATTTAGGATATTTGCTAAACCTAGATCGGTATTTTACTGAAATTCCCTAAATATCCTTCATCTTTCTGAAATTCTAATTATGCTGTTCTGAATACCAAACTTGGTCCAAAAGCTCTTGAAACTTCCCAAAAGTTCAATTAATTAGCATTTAAACACTATAATTTGGATGAAGGTCTTACGCTAAGGCTAAGTGGCTTTGAAAGTAAAATAGTTGGGTGGACTACTTGGGGTTTGACCTTGAGGGATGGTTTTTTTTTTTTATTTGATGGTTTGGAGCAGGTCCTCGTTTGATGTCATTCTTGTTCGTGTATGGGAGAGCCTAGTCAGACTACTTTGTTTTATATCTTTAAGTCAGGCACTACTCAATTGTTGACTTCTAACACAGATGGGCCACCTCTGTGGGATGATCTGTTACTTTACAATCTATAGATTGATTATTTAAGGTAGAATGTAGGCCACTGGGTATAAAGATACTATAAATCTGTGGCCTCCCTCCATGACTGTAGTAATTGTGGTCTCGTCAGGGCCCTAGGCATCCAGATGTGTGTAGTGTAGAATCTGTCTTCCCTGCATGAGGGCAGTAAGTCGTGGTCTTGTCAGGGACCTAAACATACTGATATGCACAACCATTGGCCTAGCTTGTTATCCCTTGCACTTTCTCTAGCACAACTCAGTTAGAGTACAAGAGGGCTGTGATTCTATCCTGTGGTCTATTAGTTTATGTGGTTTGCCTATTTGCTAGTCTTAGCCTCCCTCTATGATTGCTGTAATCGTTGTCTCACCAGGGTCCTAGGCATCCAGATGGGCAGAGTGTAGAATCTGTGTCTTCCCTGCATGAGGGTGGTAAATCGTGGTCTTGTCAGGGACCTAAACATTTTGATATGCACAACCATTGGCCTAGCTTGTTATCCCTTGCATTTTCTCTAGCACAACTCGGTTAGTGTACAAGAGGGCAGTGATACTATCCTGTGGTGTATTAGTTTATGTGGTTTGCCTATTTGCTAGGATGTTTTGATGCTTTAGGTTTACTCTCTTTTATATGATTCTTGGTGTTTATTATTATTCATACATGATATCCTAGTTTACTTGCCTTGTATTCCATTGATTATTCTGTTTCTTATTCCAAATTAATGCATGATACCATGCTATTTATATTTGCTTACTTGCCGGTTTTTCTTAAAACTGACGATGCTATACTTGATGCTGTAGGTAGCTGATCTGCAGCCTTAAAATTTGGAGTTTAGCGTGGGCGTGGAGGTAACACAAGGGTTTAAGGTACAAAGAGCCTACGATGTGAGGCATCGGATGGTTGCAAGAGAGTTGCCACATCTTTTTGCTTTATCTCTTTTATTATACATTTTGTAATGGCTGGGTTGGCTTAAGGTTGTCATAATTTAACTTTTAAAATGTGTTATAATTATTACTTTTACAATTGAAATATAATATTTGCCCTTGACTATTATTATTCATGGAACTTTAATTTTCCATGTTATTTAACTAGTGGATTTATTGGGATAATCTTCATTCACGTTCCAGAATTTAAAGTGCCCGGATTTGGGGGCGCGACATATAGACAGGAGTGGGTTCAATCTATTGGGTTATGTCTTGTATTTTAGGTTAATCGGGTTAATTCATCTGAGTTAGCCAAGATCTAGGTTTAGGGATCTAGGGTATTTTGGTCTTTGTACCAGGGCTAACTTAAGGCTTAGAAATAAGAGTGTTATCTCTTGTTGTAACATGTAACCCCAACCCAGGGAGGAAGGAAGAAAACAATATAGTTGAGAATTATTTTCCTGTGGTTAGAGGCACATTGTTAAAACCCATAAAATTTGTTAAACCCCATAAATTTTTGCCATGTGTTTTTCCTTGTGTGATTGCTTGTACATTGTGGTTGTGTGTTGGTCATAGGTTTTCATTGTACCCTGACAAATGGAACAGTACCTTAAGTTCATTTGGGTGAATTGTTGGATTTCTTGGAGTTATAAAGGTGACATGCGTGATGAAGAAAAGAGTGAGACGAGTCAGATACCAAATTGAAGTGCTCAACGGAAAGAATGACTTTAGGATATGATGACAGAGTGAAAGACCTCTTAATTTAACAAGGTTTGGTTAGAAATTTATGTTTGGTTTATATGGGATGGTGACAAATCCTATAAAGCATGCTAATGAATGGGCAAATAAGAAGGTAATGGCAATGGGTTTTATATAGCTGAACCTTTAGGATGATGTCTTGTGTGATGTCCTTTACAAAGACATTCTTTCAGTACTTTGGGTGTAGCTCAAAGTTTGCACGACTGCTAATTCTAGTCTTGCAGAGGGAAGATCCTTGTCAAATGGATCTGCTAAGAGTGGTCTCTCTAGAGGAAAGGAAGATGCAAGTTCTCATCCATGTTTCTGAAAACGAACTACAGGAAACAGAAAGAGGACTTGGAGAACAAAGCAAAAGAATCAAAATCAGAACGAGCAAGCGTGGCAGGAAGCTCAAAAGGGAAAAAAATTCTAATTTCCTCGAGTTCCTTAAGACTCCAAAGGTTGCAGTGTATTGCAGTAGGTGAAGCCATGAAGATAGTTAGGGGAGCTATCTTTGTCATGAATGGTGAGATGATTGTCAATCTCCATTGGTTGATAGGAGGTACGGTTCCGGGTGGAGCCATTATGAAGAGACATTAGTTGATAGGCAGAGTTGTAGCTAGTTGGGATAAGATCATCAGGTGGAGCTAGTCGGGATAAGATCATCAGAAAGGAAAGATGGCATGAGGAATCATCTGCTTGTAGTCTTGAATGTTAGAAACAACAGTTTTCTCATAAAAGAAAGAGCAATAAATTCCTGATCTTTCACGAAGTGAAGGATAGAAACTCATTACAGTAACAATTAACATTTGCAAAATAAAAAAAAAGGTGGCCCTGTAACTTCGGCAATGTTGTACGAATTGACTGCACAGAGTCTCAAACCTGCATCGTCAGGCATGCCAGCAGAGACTTTTGTCATTGCCCCAAAGCAATGCCCTGAATGATGACATTTGCAAGAATAAAATCAACTACACCAGGGCACGTAAATAAAAGAAAAGGCCTTGGGAGATGTGCATTCAAAAGGAAAGATCTTTCGCCTAGATAACAAGATGTGAAGATTCATTTTGTTGAAGGATGTACACAGGAGTAGCAAAAAAAAAAAATGATAATAATTATAAATAAATAAAAATGCAGGAAATCACTTCAGAGGAATGATACATGGGTGTCATAGTCAAGAAAGCAACTTTAGAGAAGTTGAAGCGTCACTTGGACTTGATTTGCCACAAAACTCAGAAGAAAGCAACTTTAGAGAAGTTGAAGCGTCACTTGGACTTGATTTGCCACAAAGCACAGGAGAAAGCAACTTTAGAGAAGTTAAAGCCTTACTTGGATTTGATTTGATACAAAGCTTTCGATTGTGAGTGCACCTTCTTCCAAGGGGGTGTAGGAGCAACACTTGGTCCTGGGGGTTAAGAGCATACCTTGTAGTGAGACACGAGAGAGCAAAGACAGTAAAGGGTATCTTCGAGGTGGCTCAAGTTTGACAAAATTCATGCCAAGATGAAAATTTTTAGGAATTTTTTTTTAGCTATGGGTTAGTTAAATTAGTTCATCTTTAAGAATGAGTGTTACATATTTATATATAACTTACAACTCTAACCCTAAAAATTTTACTAGGGAGCAGGGAAGATTCACATGAATGTAAACATACTGCTCAACCAAATGAAATCTTACTATGTGTTTTCCCTTGTGTGATTGGTTGAATGGTTTTGCTTGTGCATCCTGGCTCTGTGAGGATAGAAGGCTTCTGTTCCACTCATGGATGTGCTATTATGTTTCACTGACAAGGGATTTGTCCATGTTGCTTCCGAATGTGCAAATAGAAAATTGAAAGAGATAGTAAAGTTCTTAATGTCACTTGTGATGATCACTCTAAAGCTGAAGGCAATGAACTAGAAAATCCTCCTCCTAACTCCTCTAGTTCTAAGGTTATTGCTTTCATGGCTAGGTCTTCATAGGGTTCGTCTGACAATAGTTATGATGATGATGATGATGAAGTATCAGATTTTGAACAAGATTAGGAAGAATCATATAAAATTTTGTGGAAAGAATTTTTGAAGATGACCAAAGTTCATGAGAGGATCACCATCAAGTGGAAAGTTGCAAAAGATTAGATTTCCTCTCTCAAGAAAGAACTGGGAAAAGCACTTGCAAAGGTACGTCTCTTAAAAAATCCGAAGAATAATATGGTTGATAATCTGACCAATGTAGATAAAAAAATATGAATTGTTATTTGATGAATTTGAGAAATCTGAATAAGAGATGGAAACCTTGAAGATAGAGCTACAGACATGTTAGACAAAAAAGCTGATTTGATTGGTAAAAATAAGATGATTGTGTCAGAGCTGATCGTTACAAAAGCTTTGTCAAATAAGATGAACACTGGATCAATGAAACTTGATGGCATCTTGTGTAGTCAGCAGTTGCCAAGTGACAAACGTGGTCTTGGCTATATCAACGGTGCGTCAACATCGAAGGCCAAAGGTAAAGTAGGTTCTGTTAAAAGTTCCACTTTTACAAAACCTGCATGTGCTAATCCTTTTGCCAATTCTTCGAGGAAAAATGTATCACGTCTTGCATTCGTTCTCAGGTGTCATCATTGTGGAATCAAAGGACATATTCATCCCCATTGCAATAAACTGAGAAATCTACCAAGAAATAACCAATGAAAGAAGATGTCTCCACCAAAGGTTAGGACTAGAGCCATTTAAGTAAGAAAGCATAATATGCATAATGATGTGGTACATACTGCATTGAATGCTCAAAATTCACATGTGTGGGTACCACAGTTCAATTGTTGATCAAGAAGATCAAGCACACCCCCCCCCCCCCCCCCCCCAACCCAAAATACTAAAAGGAATATGATATTTATGGGGAGCCAAAATTAAGGGAGAGTTGCAGAAAGTTGTTGATAGATATGCTATATGATGATTATTATTTTGTCTTTTTTTTTTTTTTGGTGGGTTTGGTTTTGGGTTGAAGGGGGGGGGGGGGGGGGGTGTGGGTGGGTGGATTGTTACGGCCAATACAGGGCGAAAGGCATGGCAATACAAGTATAATTTTTTTTCTGAGAAATTCAATGTAATTTTTGGTTTTATTCATGGGTAGATTGATTGTATTGTTTAGAAGTTTCGTTCATGAATTGCCAAAGGGGGAGAATGTTAGGATTATGAATGTTGGCTAATGCATGAGTTGGACAAAAATCAAGGTCCAATTGAGTTGTAATTTTATGTTTTTTAGATTGGACTATTGTGTGCTTTATCAGGTCACTTGAATGAAGTTTGTATGGAAAAAGCTAGCTCAAACCGCACTTTGGATCAGGCCAATCTACCTACCATTGGAAACCTTTTTTCGAGTAAATATTCATTGAGCCTAAGAGTGCATCAATCAGAGATAAAACGTCAAAGTTATGGCCTCAGAAATTTTCTAGAATATTTGTTGGTTTGAACAAAAAAAAGTTCGTTTGAACGAACCTGTACAGATTAGCTCAGACAGAGATTTAGTTTATTCAAACCAAGCCCAGTTTGTTCAAATAAAAAGAGTGTTTTCTGAAACCAACTTGCACAAATTTTTTCCTATTTCAAGTGGGATTTTCCTGTTTGTGTTCTATTCAAACCCTAAGTGTTTTCCACGAACTTGGGCTTATTTAAAGACAACTTGTGAGAGACCAAAGGATCCAATCTCCTTATTCTGAGTACAAAAAACCTTTTGGAGATTATCCTTCTTCTTTAGAGCAGCCATTGGAGAGTTTGTTGAAGTTCCAAGCTTTTAGAGATTTGATCTTCTACTTCTGTGAAAGATTTGTTCACCTTGTGGATTCAAGGTATGTTGATTGAACTATGAGGAAAGAGAGGAATAGTCAACAGCATGGCCGTCAGCAAGTGATAGTATTATAGTCCTTGGGTTATGGCAAATTGGGAAGGTATCGTGAGTATCTTGTAACTTTTCAATTTTATAGTGCTTGGTTTTTCATTCGTTTGGATGATAGGATTTGTCGTTTTTTTCCATGTTGGGTTTCCACGTAAAAAAATCATACGTCTTTTCTTTTGGTTGATTGATTTACAGTTCTTTCATTTTTTTCATCATTGGACTATACTTAAGAAATCAGATTGGGACTTAGAACCTATCATCTTTGGAGGTTCTAAATAAACCCTCAATGTTATAACCATTGCTAATATGTTTTGAGTAGATTAGAAGGAGGAATGATTTCTTTTAATATTTTTCCTTTTCAATTAGAAATGAACATTTTAATTTATAATTGATAAGTAAAAATGATTCACCTTAAATGCAATCAAACTATAATAGGACAGTGTCAAATATTCCAAAGGTTTAATGCTAGAGTAATTTTACTTGTATGGAAGGTAATTCCTAACAATTCATGGGAAAATTGGCTCAAAAGACTGAGGGGTGAAGGATAAATGATGGAGATGTAGATGGAACTTTTGACTTTCCTAGGATTTGATTTACTACATGATAGTTGGGTAATCATTTTTCACCAATGGAAAAATTATTTGATGACTGCAAGTGGATCTTCACCTTCGTTTCATCAATTCTAGTAACTACAATTGATAGGCCGACATTTCTTACAATTCCTAGGGATTCAATTCAATGCTAACAAAGACGGCCTCAGAAACGCCAATTAAGCTATGGGTAATTCCAGTTATCATTAACTTAAATTTCTACAGGGAGGACTATCAACTTTGGAAGCTCGGCAAAAGAAAATAACTGTAATTGAAGGTTGAACTTCTAAGGGCCACTAGAAAAGTGCTGTCAAAAGGTGCAAATAGGAGTGCTTACACCATCAATTAGTTTATTCTACATATGGTACAAATTCTTTCCAAGTATCTAAAAGGATTCAAAGAAAGAACTATTACAGAGAATCATTTGAATATGACAAACAGAACATTTTACCATTAGAATTGGTAGGTTATGGTTTCACTACCACAGAGATCGTCTGAGTGGGTAACCAAGTATTGGATACCAGCACTGGAGCTTCATATGAATTCTTCAAATGAGAAAAAGGCACATTTCCTTGTTATTCGCTTGCTTCTTTGTTTGAGTGTAGCACAATAGCCCGACTCAAGATTCATAGGGTAAGACTAAGATGATCATGATAACTAGCTTAATATAGGATTATCTTTTTTTTTCTTTTTTCTATTTTGGTCTTGTAGCTATAGAGGGCTCAAAACCTCTTCCCCTAGGCCTAGGAGAGGGTAGTAGGCCTTAGAGAGGTGGTGGAGCCCTTGGGCAAGGAAAGTGGATAGACCTTGGACGAGGTAACAATGCCTTTTGGTGAGGGTAAGGTGACTAACCAGGTGAGAATTGCCTCTCTTACCATTAGGGTTGTCAATAGGCTGGGCCGGGGTAAGCCTTTAACTTACCCTCATATATGCAGACCGGGCTTAGGTTAAGCAAAAGCACTCGGATTTCTCAATGGGCCTACAATATTGAAGCACTTACCCTTCCCTCAAGGGCTAAGGCCGGCTAGAGCCGAAAGAAATGTTTTTTTTTAACGTTATATATATATATTTCTATATGATGATGCTAACTCTCCTTTATTCTAATTATGGTCTCATGCAATGCAAAAGTAAATGTTTTTGTAAAACTTTTAAAAGAATGCCCGAAATAAGTTACCTTGTCCTCATATAAAAATGTTATTTAGGATTAAATGAAATAAGCTAATTCAATAGTATGGTGACAAGAAATTAAAAGATGGAAGACATTATTAAATACCTTAGCACACTAGCAGTATTTTTATAGTCTACGTAATATATCTGACAATTCTCATATGAGTCATTAGATTTATTGTAAATAGGTATTAAATTTTTTCCAAATAAATTGTTTAGTATGTGTAGTTCAAAGAAACATTAGATTACTTTGAAACATCACCATTGGATTTCATAACAAAGTAGCTAAACTTTGACTACCGAAAATAAATGGCTAAGATGATTTTATGCATAGGTTACAAACTTTAACTTCAGATGTGTAGTCCACTTGAATGAAATAATAGTCATGGAAGTAAGGGGATAGAAAGAACTTGACATCAATCAATGGTTTGTAGATAAGACTCATACACACTCAAAGATGATGTTGATGGCTATCTATCTAAACTCTTAAACTTCAATAGTTTACATTGGCAAGAATCAAGAATCAATCAAATAAATGGCAACTTGAATTATTTTTTTCATTAAAGAATATGTTCATGTTAGGCAAATGAAGAATTAAACATACTGTTCAAAAGAAAGCATATAATTAAACATATGTACAATATTTTGATCTATGAGGATATCCATAAAAATGCCTATTATTTGGCTATTGTTGTTTGACAAAATATTAAGTCTCTATTATTAATTACTAATTAGAGGAGTTGTTTTTAATGTTTTGGTAAAAATTCATATGCATGTATATTAAATTATATTATACATATTATTTATTTTATATATTAATATACAAAGGGCCATGCCGGGCCCCCTCTGACCGGCTAAGTTAAGCCCTAGTTTGCCTCTCAAGATTACGGGTTTTCCAAAGTTGAGCACTACCCTGCTTCAGGCTTTAGGGCAAAAAAGAAAAGCCTGTGCTTTAAGAGCTTTTACGGGTCGAGCCTTCTCATCAAAGGGCGACAGCCCTACTTACCATTGAGGTAAGAGGCCGTTCTCAGATAATCATTTCCTATATACATTCTAACAATATGCTTGCAAGGGATTAAAGACAATTGTTCGAGGAGGGAAAGCGAAAGCAGAATCTTTTAATATTAAGACATCAAGGAGTGGAGGAAAGTGGCAATAAATAACATTGTTAGTGATATTATATGAGCTTGAGGCATTTTTTTTGTAATTCATGTGCCCTTTTTCGAAGAAAGATAATGAAAAAGAGGAAGAAAAGCTTAAAATCTGTAATTACTTTTTAAGCTGCATTTGGCTGTCTCTTTTGTGAGCAAGGAAATTTCTATTTATTTTTTTTCTAAGAACTCGATTTGGCTTTAAGCGCTGTGCTGTCTGCTTAGGGAGAAATTTTTGCATGGAAACACTTTCCAATGGGACGTTGCTGCCAAATTTATGTATTTCTACCTTATTATACTTGATCACACAGAAGGTGGAACACACATCTGAGCTCCAAGTATTTTTCTTTCTCATAGAGTGAAATTCATTTATCGGAAAAAAAAAGAAAGCAAAAACTTGTTAGTATTTGGAAAGAGAAGAGAAGAAAACGATTGTGGCGAAAATTTTCATGCAGTTCAAAAGGCACAGTTTTTATTTGTTTTTTAAAAATTTCTTTCTATTTGTGAGCAATATTTGAATGATCGATTTTCATATTTGGGCTCGTGGCAACTTACTTGTGGTAGCGTGTTTCTGAGGAGGGTTGTATCTAAGGAGGGTAAGTTAGATCTTAGGTAGGCCAGGTGGCTCAAAATAAGTCAGACAACATGATTCATTCGTGCCTTTTTTTTGGTATTACAGCAGTTTAGCGCGCTATGAGACTCGCGTATGTGAGGAGATGAAAATTCGCACATCCAATAAGACACAATTCACACAAGTGAGGTAATAGCAAGTTAGCAAATCACATATGCAAGGAGTGAGGAGGGCAGGTTCTCCATTCATGTGTCAGTGGTTCTCGCTTGAATCCTTTGTATTAATCATACCATAAATTTAACAACTTTATAGATGATGAGCATAAACGTTATCCCAATGCGTTCACACATCAATAAGGGGCACGTCTGCATCAATTACCCTCAACGAACTGTACCAATTGGGAATCCATGATTCGTTTTTGAAGACAAAGTCTCTGGGTTGGGTTTCAGTTTTTGTTGCAACAGTATAATCTAGTCAGGCTTGTTCTAGACTGTACTACGCCTTCTCATGATCACCAACACTAAAGATCCCAGAAGAGTGAAAAAATCTTGAAAATAACATAAAAAATTATAATAAGAGTACTCCATGAACATGCAAAGCTTTTCCCTCCTCCCTACTGTTACAAGTCCGGTAAACCCTCCACCAAGAGGGAACCAATGTATGCATTCAATTCACCACAAAAACACACCAACTGCAACTCTCTCCCCACCAAATCAGCATTCAGTATCGAACAAATATTATCCAACGTATATCTTTAATCGGTACTTCTGAGGCAAGTGCAAGCAAATAAGAAGAAAGAAGACACTAGTATTCATTAATCATCAGGAACAAGTCCTTGTAAGAAAGTTATTGCTCTAACACATGCTACTGACCCCATGAATTTTCTATGCACAAGTCATACATATATATATCATAGAACTGTCATTAAATTTAGCTACAGTGCCATTCAGAGTCCATAACACGGCTCGCATGGAACCTATGGATGAAAGCAGATGCCTTATTGTCTATCTCTAGTTCAGCCCCATCGTCGTCGTTGTAGTGTCTCCTTCGCTTGCTTCGATACTCTGCTTCGCCCATCTCATCTTCAGATGATTTCTTGGGTACGAACACCTTGAAGAATTTGAACAGTGAAGAAAGTGAAGACTTCCCCTTCACCATCCTTCTGTTTCTATCTTATTGCACTCTACTTGCAATAAGAGAGAACTCTATTTGGTTTGCAATGGAAGGGAGGAAGGGAGCTATTCAATTATATAGTAGGAGCTGCCCCTTCCAAGGTGAACCCAGAAAGATTGTGGACCGTTCATGCCATTTGGATGGTTTAGATTAATTGAATTGACCCTGTTAAAGTGAATTAGACCATGGTAATAGACCCATAGAAAGGACTATAATCTGTAGCCTCTCCTTTAAAATTGCAGTGGTCCTCATTTTCATGCACAACTTTTATGGGCTTTCCTTGGACCTTCATTGTTTTTTTTAAAGAGGGGGAAGAATCATAGAGTGCAAAATCGATCACTTTATGTTGAGCTGTGAAAGCCTTTAACAGGAAAATGGGTCTCACCCACCTTTTGTTTGGTTGATCCTAACCATCCATCAGAAGCCTCGAGTGAACGGTGGATGATGGACATTTGTTAGAGCTATATTTCCTGCACGTTCTTGACAGGTTGGAATGAAGGAAGTGGGGATTTGGTACATTGGTCCACTCAATTCCGTCAATGTTCTTTCAATACTGACAAAAGCATTCGTTGGTTTAAAGGCGGAGTCCGGATCCTTTGAATAGACTAAAATCCCCACGGGGATTCTCAATTTTAGAAGGCGTGTGTGACTACGATGCCATGTCCAAAGTGCTGGAAAATCAAGCTCTGGATCTATGATTAACCACGGCACATACAAATCACACAATCTCAAGTAAACAATCAAACAACCATGTAAAAGATGACACGCAAGTAATTACGTGGTTCGGCAACCTTGCCTACGTCTATGGAGAAAAGCACACTCTATTTATTTTTTTCTTTGCAGTGTTCAGCACAACTTCACCTTCTTAGAGTTTAAGGTTACACATCACATTAATATATAGATCCCGTTTACTTGGCCACCAAGAAAATCAATACATAATGTCTAACATACCCCTAACCTTGAACTTCAGTTCTGGCTAACCCAGACAATTGATCCGACTAGACCGGAATACAAAATAAAACCCAACACAAAGCTAGAGTACATGAAGCATGGAACATATACTTAAATCAATTTATCATATATCCACTCCAGATTGGCACCACAGAAACTGATTGAACAGATGCTGATTATTTTGATATTGAGCAATCCATAGGTTCCAGGATTTGGAAATGGTTTGGATTGAGGTAGGTGTAGGACTCTCACAAACTAGTGAACCACAAGTTAGTAAAAATATTTATCATAAAAAAACAGCCTCATGTATCACAAGAACAACCAATGCATTTATCATAGAATTTTAGGTTAATGCAATTATCATAGAATTTTAGGCCATGCTTGTGCACTTCCATGACTCTTTTTTCCACAAGAAATATATTTTTCTCTGAAAATTGGGATCAAAGATTTCAAATTTCTGCAATTTCAGTTTTCATTGTTTGGTCCGCTGAAATATTTTCTGCCATAAAATGCCTTCTTTTCCATAGAAACCACCTCTCTGGCACATCTACTGACAACTTGTTTTCTCAAAATTTATAAGAAGTAATCGGAGAAAAATTCAAAGTGAAAAAAAAAAGTCAACATGGAGCAAATAAAATCAACCCCACCTTGAAAATTATTTCTTCTATTTTTTTCTCAAAAAATAACCCACCTTAGTTAATGATCTTTTCTTAGAAAGCATTAAAGTTGCAACTTCAATTATGAATTTGGTGATTAGTGTTGGCTTAGCTATGATCTTCAAATAGAGGGACATTTGCCTCGTGAAATACTAATAAACATGAAAAATCTACATAGAGAAATACCTCTATTTCATTGCTCAAAATGTGGAGAAATAAGTCCATTTACACCGGCAAAAATATCAAAGGAGAGAAATATATCCAATTACATCACCTAAGATAAAACTAAAAAACCTAGGGATAGCCCAGCTAGCTTAAGAGCTAGGACCATGGTTTGATTCCTAAGATTATGAGTTTGAGCTGTATTACCATACAAGGGCTATTATAGAAAATAAAAAAAAAAATAAATAAAGGAAAATGTATTCTATTAAATTTTCATCCTACCTTGCCATGTACGTATAGAAATGCATCTTTGAAAGATCAATGTATGGTACGGAACAGTACGGCTACTGTCACATGAAAAACATTGCTAGCTCTTTACTTATTAAAGATAAAGAGAGCCCTCAATTAATATTTAAGTAATCATTTGTTGGGTGCCAACCGTAGGTGCACTTTGTAAGAAAGTAAAGGAGGGGAAGGCAGTTTTCACATTCTCCAATTAGAAAAGAGAAGCCAAGAAAATATTAAAAATTGTCTTAAGAAAGCTTGTATTGATTCTCATTTGAATTGATGGGTGTGTGTGGGCAGTAGGGTCTTTAAAAGTGTCCCTTGCTCTCTATCATTTGCATGCAAGCTGTCTCTCTTTTTGGCATCTTTGAACCCAAATTCCAGCCATAGTTGCTTATTCTCACTGGGCTGTTCATATCGCGGAAGATATTTGTCTTTCACCTTTGCTATTGTTTAATAAGTAAGTTAATATTTTCTTTCTGAAATGATATGAATCTTGATTATTAATGTGCTTCTTTTTTCTAATAGGAAATCTTGGGTATGTTTTTGAAGCCCTAGAGTGCCAGAGCACAAATGATAAAGGAATCTATATGTTCGTATTTTTTGAATTTCTATTGTCCTCTCATATGTTGGAATTTCTAAATCCATCTCTCAAAAAATATTTCAAGAAAACGTAAAAAAAAAGTGACAGTAATAAAACGAAACACAATTTCCATCAAAAATCTCAACAAAACCAGTTGTGGACCTGTGGTGTGTTCTGCTTTTGAAAAAGTCTCTTCTAGAGTAGTGGAAGATACGCTCATATAGCAAGATGTTTGAGTTGCAAAGAAAAACCATTTGGGGAAAAAAGCACTAGCCTCCATTTTAGTCCTTTGACGTATTTGCAGATGGATTAGGAACATCTTTGAGGTCATGCTCGAGAATCAAATATTTGGGAAAGAGATTTTTGTATTTCAAAGATTCATTTTCATTATCTTTGCTTGATGCTTAACAAGGGTGGGGAAATTGATGAAGATAAGCAGAATGTTAGCCAATAAAAAAAATAATATACGCACAAAATCAAGGTAGCAAAATTGATAATCTTAAAAGTATATGTATGGTAAAACTAAAAAGGATAAAATTAGACATCAGCAATTTTGAGAGCATCTAGTGGTAGCATCAAAAGGTAATAAAATGAGAGAAACTGATGTGAAATGGTTGGGCATGTTCAATGTAGGCTGACAACAATATTGCTAAAAAAAATGATTATGCAACTTGATGGTCCACGAGAGTGAAGAGGTAGACCAAAGAAGACATGGATGGATGAAGTAAAAATAGATTTTAATGATGTGCAACTTATCTAAAAGTTTGGTTTGGGATAGATCATAATAGAGAAACAGAATTTATGTAGCCGACACTAAACAGTTGGGGTAAGTCTTTGATGATGATAATGATGATGGTGATCATCATCATCATCATACATACGTTCAAAAACCATGTTTTGCAAGTATAGGTCCCCAAGTACTTGGACCAATGGAGATCCATTTTTTTGAGGATTTTCAGGTCTGACCTCCTTGATAGGATTTGAAAATTCTTGTATGTATTTGCAAACCAAACACAATTTTTCTCTATACAAATCCCTTCCCAAGGCAATGATGAATTCTCATATCTGCAGATTCCTTAAATATTACCAAATATGATCTAAATTGTAATATTTTATGGTCTTTTCCATATCATTGGTAAATTTGATCCTAGAAATTGAACATATGTAACATTCAATTTTGATGGATCAGAGTTGTAGTGGCTTGTTTTTATAAAGAGAGCATTTAGTGATAGCATTAAAAGGAAATAAAATTAGAGATACCTATTAAAATGGTTTAGGCATGTTCAACGTTGGCAATGATTGTGGCAAAAGAAAAGTTTCGCCATGTAAATTGATGGTCCACTAAAGGAAAGAGGTAGGCCAAAGAGGCGGATATGGATAGAGGTAAAAAAAATAGATTTGAAGACTTGCAACTTATTTGAAAATTTGGCTTCGGATAGTTTGGAATGGAGAAACAAAGTTTAAATAGCTGATCCCAACATAGTTGGGACAAGGCTTTAATGACGATGATGATAGAGTCATTAAAAAATCATGTTTGACAATTATAAATCTCCAAGGATTTGGACCAAAAATAAGGCACAAGTCTCCCTGTTACTCATGTGAACTTCATGAAACTATCAAGGAGAAAGAACTGGGTAACATAAAGGGGTCTGGGATAAAAAAAAGTTGAATGATTTTTCAACGCAGTTCATAAAAAGATGTTTGTTCAAATTCCTATCTCATTAACCACCATAGCCAAATTGCCAAATTGCTGTATACATTGCTAGAGAGAGAGAGAGAGAGAGAGAGAGAGAGGGTAAGGAGCAATCTTCATTTGCTAATCTCATAAATAATTTAGACGTTGTCGACGAACATACTGTACTAGGTGAACATACTGTACTAGGTGGGCTGTCTGCCTATCTTTCTTTGTTTAAAAAAAGGAAGAAGAGTATCGTGTGCAAAGTTTTAAATACTTGTTTGCTTTTGTCAAATAGTTGGAAGTGATTTAAATACACGTTTCCTTTTTGTCTAATCCAAAAAAGGAGAAGAGTTCCATCTATAACAACTTAGATTGCAAAAAAAAAAGCCCCACCATGAAGATCTCTCCGCAAATACAATGCACCTTTGTCATGTATATCACATGCTTCGTTCATGTGATTGAAGCATGAATGGGGTAAATAAGCATCTCTGGAAGAATCAGTATTGGACAGAAATATATAAATTTGTTTATCTGATTCGATTAGACCCATTTGAAAAAGTTTATTTGATAAATATAAAAATAAAAGCTTACTACATAAGAATTTTTTGTCATTTTCACAAAAATGCATTTGGCCCCATTTTCAATCCCAGCCACAGTGAGATAATCACTTCAAATCTTCTCAATCCCACCTAAATGTTTTTTTATGGAAATGGTAACAAATGCTTTTGTGGTGGGCAAAGAATTGAAGTTATTGGCTCACTATAGATGTTCTACAAAGAGTCCTGCTATGTGTACTCCTATTTCTTCTCTTCTTACACCAGCCAAAAAAAAAAAAAAAAAACCAAAACTTTTCAAATTACCCCCACCCATTCTCTCCCTACACATTTCTCTCCCTTCCTCCTCTCTTGCCAATGGAGGGGCTCTCCCTCTCTCTCTCCCCCTCTTCCTCTTTCTCCTCCTCCCTCTTCCTCTTCCTCTTCCTCCTCCTCCTCCCTCTATTCTTTTTCTCCTTCTCTCTCCCTCCCTCTTTCCTCCCTTCCCCTTTCCACTATCGCGGCAGCCGGCCTCCCTACAACAGGGAGATTGGCATCTCCCCACTGTGGGGAGATGAGCTATTCTTTCTCTCACCTCCCTTTCTCCCTCTTCCTCTCCCTCTACCTCCCTCTATTCTCTCTCTTTCTTTCCCTCTTTCCTCCCTTCCCCCTTTCTCCTCTTCCTCGCGTCGTCTCCCCTGCGATCTTCTTGCAGCAGGGAGATCTAGTTCTACCTGCACAGGGGAGATCCTGGTCTCCCTGTGTAGGGAAGACGGCGTGGGGAAGGGGAGAAAGGGGGAAGGGAGAAAAGAGGGAGGGAGAGAGAAAGAGAGAGAGAATAGAGGGAAGGAGAGGAAGAGGGAGAGAGAGAGGGAGGGGAGGGAGAAGAAGAGCTCCTCCACCGGCCGGAGCTCTTCGCTAGCCGGAGGAAGAGGAGGTGTGTATGGAGAGAAGGGCCGGAGGCATTTTGGAAAATTTTGAAAAATTTTTTTTTTTGCCTATGTAAAGAGAATAATTTCCTGTTTACATATAGCAGTTCCCTACATAAAATGTAACCTAATGATTTTTACGAAAATGACCACAAATGCCCTTGTAAGAAGCTCTTATATTTATATTTACTGAGCAAGCATTATGGAACAGAGATATACAAATGTGTCTAATCAAAAGATCTATTTGTAAAAATGTATATTTGAAATAAATCTATTTCAAATATACATGAGATTTGCTAAACAGGTCCTTAATCTTCTTCATCAATCATTAAAGCGTGCTGCTGCTATCCATGCTAATGATATATTTCTTTGTACATGGTCCATGCCATGATGAATATCTCTCACGTCGATTGGATGATGATGGACGGTTTGGAAAAAAACATGGAGTTGTGGGTTTTGGAGGCATCGGTTTTGAGGAAGAAAGAGAAGGAAAAGACAAAAAGTATACTTTGTTGCTTCCACTACTTAATTTTCAAATTTTTTGACAAAAAAATTGCCGGTGGTAGAAAAAAGGTACATGAGAGAACTTTTATACTACTTTAAAATTTTCAGTTCTTTATGTACTTTTTTGAAAACTAGCAATTAAATTTTATTATTTCTTGAAATTTCTCTTTTTTTTTATTTGGATATAGATGTGACTATTTTTGAGTTAGACCCGAATTAGAATGGATCATCCCTAGTTGTAATAAATCGGCAAAAACTCTAACTTAAAAAGGTTTTTCACAAATCAATCAAGGCTTCTTTTTATTTGGTGTTGCTCTATACATGAGAAGTGTGGGCCCTATTCATAAAGGTTTACCCATTGAAATGATAAAATGACCATTTTTCATTTCATAAAAAAAATCAATGAGGACGATGATCACACAGAGAGAGAAAGAGTGTGTTTTTTTTTCTTCCTGTTAGGTGATTTTCAGTGTGATTGAGATCTGGAGCCGCAAAACGTTATGGCTTGGCTCAACGAAAACGTCTTCCCTAAAAATTGAAGCTTATGAACAGTCTGATCCAACCGCCAAACTAGCTGGCAGTTTTAAAGAAACAGGAGGCGGCAAGTAGAATTGCAAAAAAGTATTTGCAAACCATAAATGTAAAACTTTAAATTATTTGTCAAAATTTTAAAATAAATATTTTTAACATTCTTCCGAAGCTGGAGAATGGCACCAGGTCGAACATATAGGTTTGACCCTAGGCTTCCCCTTTTCTTACATGTGTGAATTTCTTTCTCCTTATATGTACGGATCCTCATTTTTATAGGTTTCCGTACGTGTGAGTCTATCGTGGACTAGCCCCATTAGCTGGGATACCAAAAAATAGAAAAAAAAAAACATACTTCCAAAATTGTTTTATTTTGCAGTTTTTATCTGAGTTCACTGATTTAAATATGCTTTTACAACTTCTATTATTTTTAATCTGCTTACTAAATTAATTATGGTGTCATGCTGATGTCACGATTAGACCAAAATGAAACGACCCACCAGTTGAACTAGGTTCTTATAAAAATCGATTATGAATAAAATTGATCTTATCTTATTAGGAAGAAGGATTTCTCTATTTTACATGTGAAAAACTGAGAGAAATTTCACCTCTGACTATCTTGACATCTAATTTCTCTTCATTTTCATCATTTAATTAAAATTATACACTGTTATCCTTAAAAGGTATATGGCTAGGTAGGCAGGGCTTTTTGTGTAGATTATTTAGATTGAGCCTATCATCATCATCATCAAAGCATTATCCTAATTATGTTAAGTTTGGTTATATGAAATTATTTCTTCATTTTGATCCATTCTGGGCCCAATTCTTAGATAAATTGTATCTCTTCGGGTTTACCTTTACTACCGCCATCTACATCTGCTTTAGCCTACCATTTTCCCTGGTGGGCTATCAACTTATATAGCCAAAATTTTCCTTACTGGTGTTGCTACCGGCCTGCATTGAATATGCCCAAGTCATTTTAAATGGGTTTCTCCAGTTCTATCTCCTATTGATATCACCACTAATTGCTCTCAAAATTGCTCATTTTTAATTTTATTATTCCTAGTTTTTCCACACATCTACCTTAATATTCTCATCCCTATTACATTTATTTTGTGCATAAGTTTGCTTCTTAATTGGCAAACTTTCTGCCTCATACTTCATAACTAGTCTAATCACTACCTTGTTGTAAAATTCTTCATCATTTTGGCATTTAATCATAAAGTACTCTAGAAGTAAGTCTCTACTTCAATCATCCTGCTTTTGTCCTATGTTTGATATCTTTATCAATCTTTATACCCTTACTAATTACCAAGTCAGCAAAAAAAATCTCTCTGTTGTATCTCGTGGGCTCCAATTCTCATAGTAATTAAACCAAGCCCAACTCTATTGAATACTTGGGCACAAGTTCATTTTGAGAACAATTTCTATGTGCAACAAATAATTATTAAGGAGGGGGGGTCAAACATCACTTTTTAATTATTAAAATTTTAAGTATCACTAGATAAAAAGGGTGTCTTTTATCGCGTTTGAGAACCGTTTCTAGCACTTCATGCAAGTCGTTGCTGAAGAAAAATGCTTTCTCCAGATGAAAGAAATGAAAAAAGCTTCTCTCTTCCACACTTCACTAATGAAAACAAGATGGAGACAGCCCAAGCTTATACCAACCTATAAACAAAGTTGTCAACAACTGCACTACCAGTTTTGTTGCCAATTTAGCTAACTGCCCAGTCACATATTCCATTGGGCCTTTTGTAAACAACTGTACTAAAAGGGGTTTTTCTCTCAAGTCACATATTCCAATGGTACATTACGCCCTGTTGTTAGCTAGGTATTTAATTTCTAGGAATTCGTAGTAAATTGAAGTCTTTCGAAGGAATGATAAATAGGTGAGAGAACAATATGAAGGCAGGGAAGTAAATGAAACATTCACTATCATAGGATTTGATTTATTAGGGTGGTAGCAGAGTAATCATTTCCTACTGGAGGAAAGACAATTTGGTGGCCATTGGTAGATCGTCAACTTTAATTCTTGAATAAATTTTAGTCCCTTCAGCAGGAAACCATCACTAATTATAATTCCTACAAAAACAATACCCAAGCAAAAAAACGGGCCCTTTAGTTTCAAGTAGCTGAAAATCATCCCCTCTGTAAACTGGGGCTCGACATACAGGGAAAAAAATATAATCAACTCCTTGTATTCTTATCTAAAATGCATTCAGTTTCAAATTCATCTGCAATTGTAACTAAACTGCACTCTCCATAACTTGGTCAATTAGGAAAACACATGGCAACACAACTAAAGCTCATAAATTCAACATTAGGAAATTCATTTGTTGGTTTATCGGAAGGTCCTAACTGATTATGAAATGAGAAACAAAGAAACTTTCTTCTTTGTTTTTTTGGAAATTCATTTGTTGGTGTATCTGAAGGTCCTAACTGATTAGGAAATGAGAAACAAAGAAACTTTCTTCTTCTTGGTTTTTACCCCTTACATACGAAATGGAACACACTAACCTTCTCTCCTACATTCTCTTACAAGTAATTCAATTCTTGTCAGCACCCAAAATTAGATACAAACTACTCATGACCTTTACACAGCCCATATAGAACAGTTGGAAAAAGTAGCGCATTTGAGTCATGTTACCAATAAACAAATTAAAAAGACAAAATAACTCCCTGTAATTCTAGGCTTCAAAATGGGAATCTCTGCCATCATCCTTGCCTCACGAATGCAGCATGTAAATATTGATGCTACACAATAGCAGTCACCTGATTTCCAATAGAAATTCTGAAAATCAAACCATGTAAGTCCTGCACACCTGCATCAAGTTGTTGCGTGGTACATTCAAATTAGCAATCCCCCTTCTGCTGTTTTTTCTCAAGAATGCATAGAAGTAGTTTATCACCAGCTTCTTAAAAAACCAAGAATCCTTCCTTGCCCGTACATCTCCATGCCCGAGCAGGTATACTACCCCTGATTCTTTGGCCTTGCGTATGAATAAAAGCTCCCTTTCAAGGCTCTGCTCTGCCTCTGACATTTCTTGGTCAGTCAAAGGAACTGGCATCACATTACCTGAGGTACCAGGTTCCATAATTGACTTGCCAGCATTGCAGTCAACCAAGAGAGGCACCTCAAGTGAATAGACACTGCTATTGGGAGCTACTATTAATTGTGGATGTGAGTTTCTGCTTTCAGACTCTGTGTCCTTGTCCTCGTCACTCTCCAATGATCGTTCTTGGGCTTCCCTGCAGATAAACTTCTCAAGGCTCTCTATTAGCAGCTGCTGAAATGTTTTGTGATTTTCCTTGCGTACATCTTTGTAGCCGTACCTATACATAGAGAGCACATATATTGAGCTACTGAGCTGTCAATGATAGTAGAGAGCAACAAAATTCTACCTTTCATATGCTAAACATTTATGGGAAAAGATATACAAGGGTTACTTGGCAATGTTTGACAAAAAAAAAAGGGTGAATAAGCCTTTTCTGGAAAGCATGGCATACACGTTTTTTTAGTGCCAATTAATTTTGTTCCAGAGAAATAAAATAATATAATAGAAAAAAGGAAACAAACTAAGAAATATAAACAGTACAGAATCTTATTGATAATCCATCTTTCCCCCTTTTTTTACTAATTGCCAAGAACTAAGTGCTATATGAAGTTCCCTTGAAACGATAAATCTAAGCACAGCAAAACCTTAACATCCACTATGTGCTTCCTCAAAAAAAAAAAAAAAAAAGGTTAAGGCAGTAAATATGTAGAGAGTACCAAATCACTTTCTACAGAGCAACATCATTCTCAAGACTCCCTTGAAGCACTGGTCTTAGCAAAAGCATATTCCTTGGACCTCCCCTTCCTTCAAATGAGAAGTTGCACATATTGCCAGCTAGATTTTTATTGAGAATGTAATGGAAACACCATACACATTGCACAAGACCCCATGAACAGCAAATGGTACTCCTGGAATCTCCTTTCACCCACAATGGACTATGTAAATCGTGAAGTATGAACAAGTATTTTCAATAAAGACTAAAAAAAAGAAGTATTCCCAACCCCACCTCAATTGCTCTTTTGAAGGTGACAAAAACATAAGATTTCTTCCATCAGACCATTGTGCACATAAAACTAATAGGATCACTTCTCTCCAGGCAGCTGATAGGCTCTTGAAAGATCATTCCAAGGCAGAAAAGAGCCCATAGCACATTTAGAAGCATTATTGCAATCACAAGGGTGCAGATTATCATGTTACCTTAATATTGAGATAAGGCCAGACTGTTCTTTGCATTCCCCATTGTATACAAGATTTGGGAAAGGATGAAATAAGATTGCTGATTTTTTGAATTGCCATTTTCGGATGAAGAGATCAGAAAAGCTGATCTCAGCTAGGCCAAAAGGTGTTATCTTTCTCAAAGAGTTGTAGATTTAACTAGGGATAATTTGCTTCTTGTTTTGCTAATTACATTATAGGAGAGATGGCCTAAGAAATTGGATAATCCTAAGGAGGTGTTTTCTTTTCTCATGGGATTTTCATCATATCATTCTTGTTGGTATTGTGTACAATATTCTAGGCAATGTCCCAGGAAATCGATTGTAAAAATGCCTTCTTTGGCACCCTATGATTGAATGCTTCTATCATTGATTGGCATTAGGTTTTAGATGGCATCCTCCATGGGTGTATTTTTAAGGCACAGGAAGAAGAAGCCTGGATAGGTCTGTAGATTGGATGTGCAAAATGTATCTTTTTCACTTTGAGATTTGGATTTGACAAAGAAGGATTTTTTTTCTTTTTTTCGTTTATTATTATTATGTTGAAGAGTTTCATTCCAAGGAAAGATTGTTTGGGTATGGGGCTATTTTATTGTGATGACTACGAAAAAGGAAGGCGATGTGTCCTTGTGGGACTTTTGCCCTGGTGGCAAATGGACTTCGGAAATGTCTTCTTTAAAATTCCATGCAAAAAGTGTTTCCTACTGATGTGCATTAGAGTTTTAGTGATGTCTTGGTTGCCTATGAGTGTATTTATTCAAAGCAAAGGGAGAGGTAGCCTTGATCGTTTTGGAAATATGATTTTAAATATGACAATGATTAATATAGCCAATTGAAATTTACTTATCATTTTCTTTTTTTAATTGCTAACAATAACTTTCTTTAAAAAGAGGATAACAAAAAAAAAAAAAAAAAGAAGCACCCAGCGAAAAGCAGATGGGGAAAGAGAAGGCATAAAAGCATTATACCCTCACCAAGAAAGAAAGCTACAACATAGGAGGAACAACAAAACTACAAGGTAAAAGCAACAAATGGAAGGGATCCATCACCCCTTTTTTAACCAAAGAAGACATCACTTTAATCACATCCAAGAAAAATTGTAACCTTCAAGAAGGCAAGGCACAAGAAGACACCTGAGAGATCACATTCAAAATACTTTCCACCACAAGCTTTGAATAGAAGAAAAGGCAAAAATCCAAAATGCTTCTAAGATAGCCACCACTTCCACTTCATTAGACTCCATGAAACCCACATGCTTAGGGAAAACCAACACTTTAGCATCACTATCGTGAAGCACTTCTCCTATGGACATGGTTTACCTTGCAGCTCCATCTATATTGAACTTCAATAGACCTAGGATAGTCAGATCCCAAGAAACAATTTTCCTTACCTTAGGAGCCCCACCACCTAGAGAGGGCTCCCGATTGAACAAACCCCACACACCTTTAGGCCACCAAACTCAACCCTACAAGAAATCCACTTGGCTATATGCATAAACACCAAGTGCATAGCATCCTCCATAATCATCGATACTCCCTTGAAGACCTTAATCTTTTTTCCCAAACCGATAGGATACCTAATGGATTTATGGAATAATCCTTCAGAAGATCACCCCACAACCAAGAGAAGGAGACAGTCTCCATGCCTTAATTAAACCCTCCAATGACACCGGAAAGCACCAAGAGACACCACACTTTGTAATAAGATAGAACCACACATAATAGGAGAAGTCGAAATGTAGAACTAAAGGATCAATCACCTTCATCTCCATCACACATGGCAGACACATCTAAGTTATCCTCCATCTAGATGCCTCTCCTCATGAGAATGTCCACTGAAGACATCTTCCCCAAGGCTGCTAGCCAATAAAATCCCTCCACTCTAGGAGGAGCCAAGTCCCAAACAAGAATCCTGGAAGACTTAACATCCGGTGCCACTTCCAAGCTCCATGAAAAAGACTGTAGAAAAAATACTAGAAGGGCACGACTTCCAGAACCAAAAATCGACCTCTCCCCTAGAAATTAAAAAAAAATTAGAAAGGACGCTTAATAAAACCACATAATCCAAATCCTTGGACTAACGCAAAGCTCTCTTAAAGCACACAAAAACCCCCTTTTCCACATAATATTTCTTCAACAAAAATAGCTTATTGGCCACCACCCTAAATAATCTCGGAAAAACCACAAATGAAGGTCCCCCCATGGTTCAAAATAGCTACGTAGCGGCTACATTATCAACCGTAGCAGTTTAGGCCTCTATGTTGTTTTAAAAATAGTGGCGCTATGGCCAAAACCCTAGTAAAGCCAAGTAGGTTTTAATTTAAAATTTTGTTTACTTTTTTCTTCTCTTCAATAGTATTTTCTAAAGTTGTCTCTACCTTTATATGGTACCAAATCATTAAAAAAACAAAAGATTGGCTGTTACATAAGATTTTAGTTCTTTTGACTCCTTAAAAAATTCACATCATTGCGCCACTACATATCATTGCAACCACCACATATCACCCACTATATAGTATTTTTGCCATTGCTCGCTATGCTTGCCGCAACCACTATTTTTATTCTTAAATTCCCCACCACAACCTGTAACCGCTATTTTGGCCATTAGCCATGAGCAGAAGAAGATTGGCGGAGGACCTCAATTTTTTGTACTCCCATGAGATGCAAAGGTTATGGTACCCAAATACTTGTAAAAGCCAACGTATCTATATCGGACCAATACGATACTTATTTTGGTACGTAATACTGCATTGATACTTCTAGGGCATATGTTTAGCATATCCTACTTAGCAAGTCTATTATTTAATACAATTCTTTAAATTTTCTTACTTCTCAACATGAAAAATGTTAGAAATGAGCGTAAACAATGATAATTTCATTAATTCAAATGTGATCTAAAAGGAAATTTGGGAAACCCGTATCCGTATATGTATCCTAAATTTCCAAAAGTGTAGAGTCATATCCATGATTCCTATATCCGTGTTTGTACCTGTATCCGCATTTGGACATCATAGTGCAAAGGTAAGTTAAGTAGTTATTTAATTGTTGATGGTGAAAGTGCTACGAATATTGTTGCACAGGAAGTGATTGATAAATTAAAATTGCCCACTGAAAAACACCGAAAACCTTACATAGTTGCATGGGTGGATGATCATTCAATTCCTGTGACCCACCGATGTTTGGTTCCTTTTAAAATTGGCATTTATGAAGATGACATATGGTCTTTTGTAATTCTTATGAATATTGCTCACTTACTTTTGGATGACCATGGCTCTTTGATGAAGAGGTATATACTAATCAAAAGAGGCATATGCATTCTTTTAAGTGGAAAGGACAAATGGTGGACCTTTTTCCATTGCTGCCATTAACAACTTGTTTGGCAACTTCTACTACCTCATCAAATCCCCATGTCCTCACCATGCATAAACTTGAGGACAAAAGCAAAGAACAAAATGTGATGTTTGCCTTATTCACTAAGCAAGTGCAAGAGCCTTCTAAAATTTGTATTCCTAGTGAGGTGCTTGGAGCATCTTTGCCAAATCTGCCCGCTTACCGGATGAGTCCAAGTGAGCATGCCGAATTAAAATGACATGTTAATGATTTATTGTAGTGAGGATACATCAAAGAGAACCTTAGTCCATGTATTGTTCTGGCCCCTTTTATGCCAAAGAAAGACAGAAGTTGGTGCATGTGTGTGCATAGCTGCCCCATCAACAAAGACATGAAAACGTATTGCTTTCCCATTCATTGGATAGACGATATATTAGATATGATGCATGATCTACAATCTTTTCAAAAATTAATTTGTGCAGCGGCTACAATCAGATTTGCATCTGATCGGATGACAAATGGAAAACAACATTTAAAACAAAAGATGGTTTCTATGAGTGCTTCGTCATGCCATTCAGTTTGTCAGCCCTTTCTTAGCATGTTTGATATTGTTTATTTTGATGATATCTTGATATACAAGAAGTTGAAGACAAAACACCTCAATCACTTGGACACATTTTTAGTGCCCTACACCATAATAAAATTTACATCAACCTCATGAAGTGTACTTTTGTAACTGATTATGTGCTTTTCTTGGGTTATGTTATTACTGTTCGAGGTGTATAGGTGGATCCCACGAAGGTGAAAGCTATTCTTAATTGGCCCAGGTGTAGAGGCAACATTATGGCTCTTATCACTAACTATACAAAACAAGAGGCACTAAAATGAACTAGTGTTGCCGCCCACACATTTGAGCAGATCAAACACAAAATGACAGAAGCTCCAGTTTTGTGCCTAAACTTCAACCAGGTTCTTGAAATTATTTATGACGCATCCAAAGTTGGTATAGGAGGCATGCTTAGTCAAGGTGACCCCATTTCCATCTACATTAAGAAGCCCAATGAAGCCAAGAATATTCTCCTTATGATCTAGAACTCTATGCTATTGTGATGACTATTCATCATTGGGGGCATTATCTAATTGGGACACAATACGTTTTGTTCTCCGGTCATGAAGCTCTCAAGCATTTAAAATCTCAATAGATACTGAGTTCTCACCATGCTAGATGGAACACTTATCTTTAAGAAATTTCTTTTGTAATCTGCCACAAGGTCGGCAAAGAAAATCAAGTTGCAGATGCCTTGAGCCGCTGTATGCATTTATTGACTTCCATGTCTATTTCTCTTCCTGGATATGAAGAAACTCACCAAGAGTACACTGAAGACAATGATTTTGGCCGCATATACAACGATCTCCTTAATGACAAGCAAGCCCAACATTCGCACTTCAATATTCATGATGATTATTTGTTTTGCGGTACATGTAAGAACCCTGAATTATAAATGGGCCAAACCTAAAGTATTAAATGGGCTAAATGGGCTTAGAGAGGCCCAGTTTCGATTAGTCTAATTCATGACTGGATTGGGCTATTGGGTCAAATTTCTCAGGTCCATAAATGATCCAAACTCACTTAATTGTGACTCTATAGCTTCCCAAAATTATGACTATAAAACTCCCACACTTAAATTCTCCAAACTTAAATTTCCAAAAAATTATAACTGTGTAACTCCCAAAATAATGACCTTAAATTGTGACTTTTAGTCTTCTTAGGTGACCTTTCAAGGAAAATCCTTTAGGATTCCAGCACTATATAAGAAGAGATCTCCTCTCATCTTTGTTCACTTTCTCATGGTTCTCATGGAAGAAGAGTAGGATTCCAATATAGTGATATTTGAATATAGAAGCAAGGAGATTCCAAGGAACATTTAGCCTAGTGAATGTCCAATTTGAGGTCCTTCGTTACATATACCAGGTGAGTAGATTTTTCCCTTGACTTGTATGAATTGGGAATCTCTTTGAATATAATTGATCGACAGTCACTAAAGCTCTACATACATAGTATAAAATCTGTATTCTTTTATTTCAGTAGTTATATATATAAGACAAGCATGCACTGTCAACATGATAAATCTGTATTCTTTTGTAATATTTCAGTAGTTATATATATGAGACAAGTATGCACTGTCAACATGATAATATGTGTTCTTTATATTGCTGTTTACATACTGCCAATGGGATAAATCTGTATTCTTTTGTAATATTTCAGTAGTAATAAATATATGATAAGTATGCACTGTCAACATGATAAATCTGTGTTCTTTATATTGCTGTTTACATAAGACAGCAACTGAAAAAAATTGCTGTCAACATGATAAGCCAAGAATTTCTACTGAATTTGGACTAATGTTAGTCAATCGTCCAATAATGGAACTGAATAGTCGCCATATTAGAATTGTCCACATTTCCTGTATGAATATTTAGCGATTAATTCCAATTTTAGCTACAAGAAAATTGGGGAATTGAATATTCTGTTTGTTATTGGTTCTGTAAAATGCTTTTGTTGTTATTCACACACCACAAATACCAGAGATTTATGAAGAAGCCTCTGAGTTCTAAAACCCATATGCCTTTCACTTGAGAAAGATCTTTTATTTTGCAAAAACTACCAAGAACCTGAGTACAATATGGGAACAATGCTGTTGTTAGTTTCAGACCTAATCATGGACTATCATTATCTGTTTTTGTTGTGTAATATTCTCTACTATTTCTAAACTTTCTAAATGGATATCATCCTTTGAACATGAGTATAGAAAGAACAGTTAATAAAGTACTTTTGGGATGCCTACTCATAATATTTGATCTAAGATTAATGACAAATTATGATTAGAATGTTAATACTATGGCTGATGAAATGTGAGTAAAATGTTAATTCTATGACTAATGAATCACGAATAAAATATTTATTCGATTGAATAAAAGATACAATCAATGCCGCATACTTGTGACCAATAATGATTTCGAGTGGGGCGAAACTTCAATATGAAGTATGTGGGATTGGTTAATGGTGATGGTATTATTATATAACCTAAAATTGGAAATCAGAATTTGAGTATTTGATTTTATGCTGGTATTGGATTAAATCTTCAAACAATCAAATGGGTGACAGCCTTGTCACGACATGAATAAGAATCCCTTTTAGGAATCAAATGGGTGACAATCTTGTCACGACATGAATCCCTTTTAAGAATCAAATGGGTGACATTCTTGTCACGACATGAATATGAATCCCTTTAAGAATCAAATGGGTGACAGCCTTGTCACGACATGAATATGAATCCCTTTAAGAATCAAATGGGTGACAACCTTGTCACGACATGAATATGAATCCCTTTAAGAATCAAATGGGTGACAACCTTGTCACGACATGAATACGAATTCCTTTTAAGAATCAAATGGGTGACAGTCTTGTCACGACATGAATCCATATGATTGTGTAAACCAGTAAATATGGTGATTCATTACTTTATGTTATTAAATATGATTGTGAATTTTTCTTCCAAAGAAGCTTATGAACTTTCTTAAGAGAGTCTATGAATACTTAAATTATGGGATGATGTAGTTTATTTTGAATATGAAATTTCTACTCACCAGTGTTACTGACTAGTGATTCGCCCCACTACAGGTAATGTATTTGTAGCGGGATCTGAGAGCGGCGGAAATCAGCATATAGATTTTGGCATGCAACGCTGATAGAGAGTTCAAAAACTACCTAGACCATTAGATGGAGTCAACCCTATTTTGGAATATTTTAAATTTATTGTCTGTTCCTAGCAATAATTGTAAAGACTTTGTTAAGATATTAATGTTATGATTTTGCCTACATCTTCGCTTGGACTCGCTCTTGAATTTACTTTATGAATGTTGAATACGTTAACGACTTAAGAATCTGAAGAGCTCCAGAGTCTTGGGTCGTTACAGTGCACAACTCTTCTTACCAGCTATTTCTATCTGTGAACACATTATGTGGGAACCACATGCTAGCAGATGCTTAAACAGCAACAAGACCCTTGACCTTATTGTTGACAAATACTTTTGGCCTAAAATGAAATCTTATGTTATTAAAATTTGTGATTTATACAAGGTTTGTCAACTTGCGAAGGGAAATACAATGAATGCAAGACTCTGTCATCCCCTTCCAATTACACATGCTCCCTGGGAAGATACCAATATTGACTTTGTTCTGGGTCTACCGAATATGGCATGAAAAGTTGATTCTATATCTGTCATTGTGGATCGATTCTCGAAGATCCCTCACTTCATACCTTGCTTAAATTCTTCTAACGCATCCAAGATAGCCCAATTATTCTTCCAAGAAGTGGTTGTCTTCACGGACTTCCCAAGATCATTGTGTCTAATTGAGCTATTAAATTCATGAGTTACTTTTGGAAGACACTTTGGCTGGCAACTAGGATGAAGTTGCAGCTCTCCAGTGCCTATTATCCAAAGACTGATGGCCAGACAAAAGTTGTGAACCGTAGTTTGGGTAAGTTGCTAAGATGTTTGGTTGGAGATCATATTACCACTTTGAATCTAGTTTTACCAATACTTGAATTTGCTCATAATAAGTCAATCATAGATCTATTGGGATGTCACCATGTCAAGCTGTGACTGAAGTACGAATGCGTCTCCCTACTGATCTAGTTCCATTACCAATAGAAGTGTGACCAAGTGGCGAAGTAGAAGATTTTATCAAACATATGCAATAGGTACATGGTCAGGTCAGATGAAACATAGCCATCAGTAATGAAAGTTACAAGCAACATGCTGAGGCTCGTCATTGTTTTGTCGAATTTGCAGAAAGCGACATGGTATTGTTACAGATATGTCCAAGAGGTTTCCCTTGAGAGCAAACAAGAAGCCACATCCTCGCAATGCGGGTCCCTTTAGGATCTCAAAGAAGATAAGTTCCAATGCTTACATTCTTGAGCTACATGCAGAGCTAGGCATAAGTTTCAATTCTAATGCGGAGGACTTGACTCTCTAACAAGTACACCACATAGATGAATTCCGTGAAGAACAGATCACATCTCTACTATCTCATCCACCTCTAGCTAATCAAATTGTTGATGTGCTTGATGATCAAATTGTGCCTACACATCGCAGAGGATTTCTAAAATTTCTCATTCGATGGAAAGATTGTTCTATCTCTGATGCTTCATGGATCGCTATTGCTGATTTTTAGCGCATTAAACCAAACCTGAATGAGCGTAAACAAGACAATAACTCGCCAAAATCAAGATTTTTCAAGATAGGGAGAACTGGTGCAAGATGAGCTAGGCCCAAGCCCACTTGGCCGAACCCATGAGCTATTGGGTTAGCTTGACCCAACCCATTGGATCAGCCCACAAATCCTAATAGGATCAGTCGGTTACCGTAGGAAGTTTATTTTAATTAGGATTCTAGCTTCTTGATTGCTTTAGTATTTTGATTAGTAGGTTTCCCTAGTGATTAAGAACAATATTAGTAGTAAAATCCTTAGCAAGTAGAGACTATTCCCTCTTTTCCATAAATATGTAAATCCACTTCTGGGATACACACATAACACCTTTGCTTAATGAATTGAGAATTTTAGTGGCTTTTGGATAGTTGTTATTCCCTGTTGTTGCATTTTGATTGCCTTGAATCCATTCGAATTCAACCAAATCCCATCTATGGGTTTGGTCCCTTTGATCATGATCCCCATTTGCATTAGATTTTGCTAGACCTTGTCAATAAGTGTTTCAAAAGGGATCATTGACCTGGATTGGTATCATTTTCTTGATAGATAACTGTTATTAAAATGTCATTGGCAACTCCACCTAGTTACTATCTTTCTTTTCAAGTGATTAAGTAGTGTACCAATGAATGGTATTTGGCAGGGACTAAAAACAGGGTATAGGACTCATACTTGGCTGTAGTGTGACAAATGTGACTAAGTCACATTGCATTTTTCTTTTTTCTTTTTTGAATGCATCAGGTCATATTACTATAATCGTCGAATATACACAATGAAACACCCTGTACTACAAGTTATAATAGTCAAAACTGCTAAGAAAGAATGCCACAGAACAGAAACTCATGTCATTTGTCAATCCGAGAATAATTTTCATTTTGGTAAGAAAAGAAGCAACAAAAGAAAGGTAGAATTGTGTTGATTCAATAGTCCACTTTCTTATCAATAATAAAAAAATGCTAGGGATCTAAATTCTTAAATAGTCTAATAACTCCATAACAGTCAAAAGTACTCTTAATACTACTAGTGGAACCTGTAATATAACTTCTAATAAAAAGGCCGTTTTACTATCTCCATGTTGTTCTTGCTACCTCTCTTCTCCTTTTTCTTGAGTTTCTATTCCTCTCTAGTGATGAACACAAGAGTCTAGACGAGATTGTACATCATGAAATCTCCTTTAACTTGGCAAGACAAAAAACATAGGTGGCTTCTTCAACCTCATCATTTTGAAATGGGTATCTTGGTCTCCAAAAATGGATTTTGGGGGAAAATGATGATAGAACCCCTTGATACCATAAAAATGTGGGAGAAATAAGAAAAAAATATGATTTTTAATCCTTTACCTTGGTAGTGTGACTTGGCCAAGTCGCACTAGAACCGAATCGAACCCGAAAGCCGACTAAACTCGGACTTGGCCGATCTTTGAAACCCTGGTGTTCGGGTTCTCTTATTGAAGGTGACTCTTCCTCAAGTACTCAATGGACTTCCTAATCGTGGGTTTTTCCATAGCTGCAAGCTGCAAGATGCTTGGATTGAGGGGACCAAAGAAGATGGAGTTATTCCACAACAACGAGATTATTGGCTCATGAAGCCAATTCTATACCTAATTTTCTCGATAAAGATGGTGTCATTTGTGATTTTTTATACTTTGATGTTTGATCTTTAAGGGACCTTTTTTAACTATTTGGGTGTTCCACTATTGAGAAATAAATTTAGGTATTAGTAAGAAAAAAAAAAGTGCTAAATTTTCAAAATTGTTGGAGCATCCTTCATAGGATCAAGTTGAGAAATGCAACAAATACATGATGTTTTAATCCTAGCCCTCAAGCCCACCATAACATATCACTAAAAAAAGGTTTTAAAACTCAAACTTGGGGGACGAGTTGGTTCTCTCAAGTAGAGCTAAAGGAGTTGGATGAGTCACATCCTAGAGCAAAAGCCAAGATTTGTTTAAAGTGATGAGAAGATTTTTTTAAAAATAAAAAATGGTTTGCTTTGAATCTAGAATTTTATGACATGTTTTGACTATTAAAAAAGAGTTTATGTGGAAATAGGTGGCCACATTTTCTTTTATTGAGTTGACTGAGGAGTACGTCTAATCTTTGAATACTTACGTCTTCCACAAAATGTTGTTTGATCTTCGAAGTCAGTGAAAAAGGACCCTATAAGCCTTTCACATATTTTTTATTTTACTGGTAACCCTCTTGCATATTTTTTTCTTTTAACGGTAAGCCTTTCGCACCCTTTCACATCTTCTCATATCATGAATTGGGAAAAATAACACTTCATTTCCTTGCAAATTATGATCTATGTTTAACTATTGAATCATCCTAATGGAGAGAGTGTGAAAGCCCACATCAGTTCCATGCGTGGAGGAATTGTGTTAAACAGATTAAGCGTTCAACTAACATTTGAAGAAGTTTCAAGGGTTGTTAATTGTTATTCTTCATCACAAAGTATATTGTATGTTCTATGCAGGAAATGGTTCATTGTTTCCAAAGGGAACTAATTTGACAATTGATGCTTTTAGCCAAAGGGGTATGGAATCTATGGAAACCGATATGGTCCTACCCTAATCGATATATTAGCAAGTGGAGTTTGGATCCTCATTATACTTCATCACTGAATGGATTGAGTTTGGATCCTTATTATACTTCATTACTGGATGGATTCGCTTTGTAATGTTTGTCTAATTCCTTCGTAAATAGAACTTCTTGAAGAAAAAGGACAGTTCAAATGATAGTTTTCTGTTTTTTGGTTGCTTTGGCAAATACTCACGCACCCATACTATTCAAATCCTCTCCAACTCAGCTGGGGATCAACATTGATTTTCTATGGAGAGGGAGAGATGCCTAAACACTCAGCTATTAGTGGATTGGGAAATTTGATAGTTCTCTTGCCTCATCTTAGGCAATCTATGGTCCTGGGTCTCCTATGATGCCCTGATAAGGCATGGATAAGATTGGGATGCACAATGGAGAAGATGGGCTAGACTTGTACTAAGCATTGAATATGAAATAATCTGGATGCATGTTTCATTGTTTTGAAGTCCAAGTACGCAAAGTTTAGGCCTAAATTGTCCAAGCTCGAAGTAGGTAATAATAGATTTGAACTGTTCAATGGGCCAAACTCTCACCAAGTTTAGGTCCCAAACCCTTAATAGGATGGGCCATTCCGAGACCCCAAGCCAGCCTTTATCTGTCTTGATCCTGTACAAAACTTGGGCATCTATTTGGCTCAATATCGAGCAGAGCAGAGCCTCCCAAGTCCCAGAAACCTCTTTGCTGAGCAAAAACTCAGATTTGAATGTTGAAGTTGAAATCCTTACTATTAACTTGGCCTTCAGTGGACACATACTGTAACGTCCCCAGTCCCACATAAGATATTGTCCGCTTTGGGCAGAGCCACTCTGGGAATACCCACACGGTTTTGTTCCTGGTGGGCTGAACACTTGCTCCCACCAAAACGTGTCTTATGTGTTCAAGGGGGAAACGTCCTTATAAGGACCGGATCGGGACACTCTCATAAGCAATGTGAGACTTTGTTCCCGCCCCTAACATGCGATGCAGATTCAAGAGGTCCCCCTCACCACTCAGAGGAGAGCCGTCCACGGCTCTGATACCAAATGTAACGTCCCCGGTCCCACATAAGATATTGTCCGATTTGGGCAGAGCCACTCTGGGAATACCCGCACGGCTTTGTTCCTGGTGGGCCGAACACTTGCTCCCACCAAAACGCGTCTTATGTGTTCAAGGGGGAAACGTCCTTATAAGGACTGGATCGGAACGCTGTCATAAGCGATGTGGGACTTTGTTCCTGCCCCTAACATGGGACACGGATTCAAGAGGTCCCCCCCACCACTCAGAGGAGAGCCGTCCATGGCTCTGATGCCAAATGTAATGTCCCCGGTCCCATATAAGATATTGTTCGCTTTGAGCAAAGCCACTATGGGAATACCCACATGGTTTTGTTCCTGGTAGGCCGAACACCTGCTCCCACCAAAACGCGTCTTATGTGTTCAACGGGGAAACGTCCTTATAAGGACCGGATCGGGACGCTTTCATAAGCGATGTGGGACTTTGTTCCCACCCCTAACATGGGACGCGGATTCAAGAGGTCACCCCCACCACTCAGAGGAGAGCCATCCACGGCTCTGATACCAAATGTAATGTTCCCGGTCCCACATAAGATGTTATCTGTTTGGGCAGAGCCACTCTGGGAATACACACACGGTTTTCTTCCTGGTGGGCCGAACACCTGCTCCCAGTTTGGGACCTCTTGAATCCGCGTCCCATGTTAGGGACGGAAACAAAGTCCCACATCACTTATGAGAGCATCCCGATCCGGTCCTTATAAGGACGTTTCCCCCTTGAACACATAAGACGCGTTTTGGTGGGAGCGGGAACAAAGTCCCACATCGCTTATGAGAGCGTCCCGATCCGATCCTTATAAGGATGTTTCCCCCTTGAACACATAAGACGCGTTTTGGTGGGAGTAGGTGTTCGGCCCACCAGGAACAAAACCGTGTGGGTATTCCCAGAGTGACTTTGCCCAAAGCGGACAACATCTTATGTGGGACCGGGGACGTTACATTTGGTATCAGAGCCGTGGACGGCTCTCCTCTGAGTGGTGGGGGGGACCTTTTGAATCCGCGTCGCATGTTAGGGGCGGGAACAAAGTCCCACATCGCTTATGAGAGCATCCCGATCCAGTCCTTATAAGGACGTTTCCCCCTTGAACACATAAGACGCATTTTGGTGGGAGCAGGTGTTTGGCCCACCAGGAACAAAGCAGTGCCGGTATTCCCAGAGTGGCTTTGCCCAAAGCGGACAATATTTTATGTGGGACCGGGGGACGTTACACATACCTTGGACCTCTTAGGGCCCAAATCTTCTTTGGGTCTTGTTGAGTTCACCCATATGGGCATCAACTTTAGATTGATTGTATATAAGGTGTAATAGATATGATGAACCCGATTAAGGGGGATTATGTTTTGTAAACTTTCTATTAGTGCACATTGCTCATGTATACATAGAGAGGGGTCCTCAAACGGGGTTGACACCTAATTTTTCTCCAAATCAACTCTGTTTCGTCTATTGAAATGGTATCAGAGCCTTTCGATGAGTGAATGATCTGAGTCTCTTGCCTCCAGTGAATAACCAAAGATTCGGTTTGTTTTCAATCCCGTGCTGTCGACTCCTCGTGCTAGTACATCAGCAACTCAATCTCTTCTTCTGTGATTCAAGGACCAACTCAAGGTGTTCTTCTTTGATCATGTGTACCATCTCAGAGACTGAATCTAGGGCTATTTATCTTCTATATCAGTTGAAATCAAGGGTTCTTCAAATCAGAGATGTCATCTGGTTTATAAGACGAATTTTTTCTCTGTGGTTCAATAGGTTTTTGCTTATGAGTAGTCATCTTCTTTGTTCCAAATCCTTCCTCATATCTGCACTCTACGTGTTGGGATGATCAATTGCATTCTAGGACCATTCGTTGCTCGTGATTATTAGTTAGGATTCGTTGAAAGTGATTCATTAGTTGGGCCCACTTTTGATTGATCCAGGGATTTATACCCTATCGATTACAATCATCCTCTTCATATCACAATTGTGTGGGATAGTCTACAACTTCTTGGGTTTTTCTGACTAATAAAGGTAGGTCTTCTTGTTAAATTCGTGTTTCAACTCTTCCCTAACAGTACTAGAATTTACTCTTTTGAGTTTGGATTTTCTACAAATGGCTGAGAAAACCAAGTTTCTATCAGTAAAACTCAATGGGAAGAATTATTTTTCTTGGGAATTCCAGTTGGAAATGTTTGTTTGTGGAAAAAAATTATGGGGACATATTGATGCTTCAAATGAAAAACCTACTGCTGCTGGGAAATTAGAACAATGGGAAATTGATGATGCCAAAATCATCAGTTGGATACTCAATTCCGTAGAACCACATTATGTCCTTAATTTATAGTCTTGTTTGACTACTAAGGAAATGTGGAACTATCTTAAATGGATAGATAACCAAGAAAATTCAGCAAGGAGATTCCAACTTGACTATGATTTATTGGCATATTCTCAAGGCAACAAGTTCGTTGAAGAATATTAAGCCGGATTTCCGAATCGTTAGGCCGAATTCACCTCTTTGGCCTATGCTATGGCTTCTAAAACTGAGATACCTGCTTTACAAAAATTTCATAAAGAAAGTCAATGAGATCAATTTCTAATGAAACTCCGTGGGGAGTTTGAATCTATTCATCTCAGAGTGTTGAAGGAGACCATAAAATGGCAATAATGATGCCTATCATGCTAACCCAGAACCCTCTTCGGCCTTGACCAATATCATGCCTCCACAGCCACCGCCTCACTCTATTTACCTACTCTCACCCCGCAAATGGCCAAGCAAATGATCCATTCAGCTTTTTCTGCCTTAGGCCTTACAGGTAATATATCCAAATCCTCTATTTGGCATGTTAATTTTGAGGCGTCCAATCATATGACTCTTATCTGAACAACTAACTCATATCAAAAAAACATGATGGAAATTTGCAAATCCAAATTGCTAATGGTGATAAGATTCCCATTTCTGCCATTGGTAAAATTTCTCATTCATTGCTTTTTTTTCAAGTTTATTTCTTTCCACATTTGGTTACGAATCTTCTTTTTATAGGTCAACTTGTTGAAAACAATTGCATTGTATCATTTTCTTCTTCCGGTTGTTTGGTGCAGGATCGGGAAACAGGGACAGTGATGGGGAGGGGGCCGAAGTGTGGCAGACTTTTTCCAATTCACGTATCACTACCACCTAGGGAAGATCTTTGTTTAGTTTATTTTGCAAATGTGATTTCAATAGATGTCGCTTGTGGCATGTCTTGGGCATCCGCATGCCAATAAATTGTTGCTTATGTTTACGAATGGTTTGATTATGAATATGTAACGACCCAAGATTCTGGAGCTCTTCAGATTCTTAAGTCGTTAACTTGATCATATTACAAATTCATAAAATAAATTCAAGAGCAAGTCTAAGGAAAATGAAGGTAAATTTATAATAATAATATCTTAACAAAGTCTTTACAATTACAGCTAAGAAATGACAATAGATCTAAAATATTCCAAAATGGGGGCTAACTCCATCTAATGGTCTAGATGGTTTTTGAACTCTCTATCAGCGTTGCATGCCAAAATCTATATGCTGATCTCCGCCGCTCCCAAATCCCGCTACAAAAACGTTACCTGTAGTGGGGTGAACCACTAGTCAGTAACACTGGTGAGTAGAATTTCTAAAATCAAGAGAGCAATAGTAATTATCATGATATCAATAGAAGTTCATAGGTTGATTGACCAAACTACCACCATACCTATTCATATTAGCAGCATGAACAAGGGATTCATATTCGTGTCGTGACAAGATTGTCACCATTCTTAGTTGTAAATGGATTTATATTCATGTCGTGACATAACCGTCACCATTCTTAATTGTGAAGGGGATTCATATTCATGTCGTGACAAGATTGTCACCATTCTTAATTGTAAGGGGATTCATATTCATGTCATGACAAAACTGTCACCATTCTTAGTTGTAAAGGGATTCATGTCGTGACATGACCGTCACCATTCATTGTAAGGGGATTCATATTCATGTCGTGACAAGATTGTCACCATTCTTTAATTGTAAGGGGATTCATATTCATGTCGTGACAAGATTGTCACCATTCTTAATTCATAAGTCGAATCCAATACCAATGGAAATAGACACTTCTAAACAATTCTAAAAAAAATATCTCCGCTCACTGATTTCATAATAAGTATCATTATGTCTTCCATTGGCCAGTCCCACATACTTGAGTCAAAATCTCGCCCCACTCTAATTCATAACTGGTGCTCCAAATATGTGGCATTGGCCCTATTTTTTTGAAATTCTTTTTAGACATAGAGAGAATACTATACTCATATAATTAGAATTAATCACTTTGAGCAAGTATCACAGAGTCTCATATTAATAATTCATTCCATACATAGCTACTAAGGACAGTATTAAATCTAGATTGAGATTCAGAATTTACAAGTCATCATTTGTATAGTAAAAATAAAAATGAGACTGTAGCGATGGAAGTACCCACTACTTAATTTGGAACTAGTTATATTATAGTAGCTCATCTTATTCACACGATCTTATTTAATAAAAGAGGGAACTTCTTAACAATCCCTTACAACAGTGCAATATTAACATAATGTTTCACAGCTAAATATTCGTGAAATGGAAAGCAGTCACTACTGTACATGTAATACTATACAATAGTACTAGTATTCCCATTTTCTCATAATATAGATCAATCCTAGGGATTCTTTGGAACCCAAAGTCCTTTATAAAAATTCCTAAGTTTCTTTGATATGAAATTGTATAACAGTAACATAGTTCAAAGGAGCACTTGTGCCCGATTAGGAAAATAACAGTAGTTTAGTTGAAAGAGTACTTATAACTGATTAAGAAAATAACAGTAGTTTAGTTCAAAGATTACTTGTGACTGATTAAGAAAATGTATAACAGTAGCTTAGTTCAAAGAGTACTTGTAATTGGTTAAGAAAATGTATAACAGTAGCTTAGTTAAAAAAGTACTTGTGATTGGGTAAGAAAACGTATAACAGTAACTTAGTTCAAAAGCACTTGTGACTGATATATAACAGTAGCTTAGTTCTGAATTTCTTCACTCAATAAAACATTATATTCTATAAAAGAAACAGTCCATAGGAAGTGTATCAATCATAGGATTCAAATTTACCAGTCATTATACAAAGAATTAATGTACATATTAGACCAGCAGACTGTATGATGAAAACAGTCCTTAATAATCACATTTATCATAAGATTCAGATTTACCAGTCATTATACAAAGAGGATAAATTTTAAATCTGTATTTTCCTTCACAATCCTGTCGTCAGTCTAGCATTTTCATCAATTCAGATTTGGATTTTTAATATAATGAACCCTTATTAAGCCAAATCAAAGAAATGATAATCTTATGTCAAACAGAATTTATATCCTGTTGCAAGGATATCAACAGAAATTGACTGATATATGTAAATAGAAACCAAACAGCAGAATATAAGGAACACCATATTCACATGAGTATAAGACAAGTCCTACTCACCTGGTATAAGTAATAAGTGACCTCAAATCAGACATCCACTATGTTAGGTGTTCCTTGGAATCTCCTTGCTTCTATTTTCAAATATCACTATATTGGACTCCTACTCTTCTTGCATGAGAACCATGAGAAAGTGAACAAAGATGAGAGGAGATCTCTTCTTATATAGTGCTGGAATCCTAAAGGATTTCCCTTGAAAGGTTACCTAAGAAGACTAAAAGTCACAATTTAAGGTCATTATTTTGGGAGTTACACAGTTATAATTTTTGGGAAATTTAAGTTTGGGGAATTTAAGTGTGGGAGTTTCACAGTCATAATTTTGGGAAGCTATAAAGTCACAATAAGTGAGTTTGGATCATTTATGGACCTAAAAAATTTAACCCAATAGCCCAATCCAGTCATGAATTGGACTGATCGAAAATGGGCCTGTCTAAGCCCATTTAGCCCATTTAATAATTCAGGCTTGGCCCATTTATAATTCAGGGTTCTTACAGAATAAGTCTTATGTTTCTTTTCAAGATGATTTATTTGATTGCTCTAGTTGCAAAATGGGAAAAAGTAAAACATTGCCTTTTCCTTTGCATAATGACATTACCACAGAATGTTTTGTCTTGATTCATACTGATGTTTAGGGTATTGCTCCTGCATTGTCACATTCAAAACATAAATGCTTTGTCACATTTATAGATGATCATGGTCACTTTACTTGGATTTATTTTCTTAAGGCCAAATCTGAGGTTTTTAATGCTTCTGAAAAACTTCTTGCATTACTTGAAAATCAGTTTTCTAAAAGCATTAAAATCCTTCGGTTTGACTTAGGGTTTTTTGGGGGGGGGGGGGTGGTGGTGTGAATTTGTATCACATGAATTTCAAGAATTCTTACAATCTAGAGGTATTGTTTTTCAGAGGACTTAACCTTACACACCAAACAAAATGGGGTGGTTGAACCAAAAAAAAAAAAAACATTTGCTTGATGTTGTTCGCACATTGCTCTTGGAATTCTCCACCCCCTCACGTTTTTGGGTACTCTCTCCACTGCAATTCATCTTATACATTTTTTGCCATCACCTAAAATTCATAACCAATCACCTTATTTCCATCTTTTTAGATTACAACCTTCACATGGCCACCTTTGTACATTTGGTTGCACATGTTTTGTTCATCTTCCATCACATGCGAGAAATAAGTTATCTCCTCAGTCAGCAAAATGTGCCTTTCTTGGTTATGCAACCCATCATAAAGGTTATCTTTGTTATGATCCTAATATTCGTCGCATTAGAGTATCCCGCAGTGTGGTGTTTTTTGAGAATCAGTATTTTTTCCAACACTATATTGACTCAGGCATATCACACGCCGTCTCAATTCTTCCTAATTTTTATGACTCTCTTAATGCAATAAGATTTAAACCTGGGCCAGTATATGTGTGACAGAACAATCAAAATACTGCTACGGCGATGCCTCCTTCCCTGGAACCTGACCTAGGAACTGATCCAAATGCTCCTGTGCTTTGAAGATCTATGCGTAGCATTCGTCGTCCTGCTTGATATGGTCTCTTTTCTTCCTCTCTTCTTGCTACCTTATCTTCTGTCAATATCCCTCACACATATTCGTAGGCTGTTGAGCATGATTTTTGGCAACAGGCTATGAAAGAGGAACTTGATGCTCTCTAACAAAACAATACTTCAGAAAATTGTGATGTGTCCATTGCAGGTTAAGCCAATTGGATGTAAATGGATCTACACTGTTAAATTGAAAGCTGATGGATCATTAGATCTTTACAAAGCTTGATTGGTGACTTTAGGAAACATGTAAGAGTATGGGGTTGATTGCGATGAAACATTAGCCCGTGTGGCTAAAATGACTACAGTTTGCATAATATTGGCTCTTGCAGCCTCCCAGTCATGGCCTTTATTTCAAATAGATGTCAAGAATGCTTTTCTTCATGGTGATCTCAATGAGGAAGTTTACATGCGAGGTCCTCCTAGCCCCACTGTTACATCTACATCTCATGTATGTTTATAACAATGATGTCTATATGGTCTAAAACAAGCCCCTAACACTTGGTTTAAGAAGTTTAAGAATACCCTTCGGCTTACCTATTTTGTACAAACTAAATTTGATCTGTCATTGTTTCTTCAACAAACATCTCGCAGCATAGCAATTTTGTTAGTATTTATAGATGACATCATCATCATTCATCACAGGAAGAGATCAAGATGCAGCTACAACAGAATCTCCATGCACCATTCCATATGAAGGATCTAGGTCCCTTTACATATTTTTTGGGCTTAGAGATCCATAAATTTAGTGGCAGTCTCTTTCTCAACCAGCATAAGTATACAAAGGACCTAATTGCTCAAGCTCGGTTAGAAAATGCAACCCCGGTAGACACTCTTGTAGAGCTGAGTGACAAATATGGAAAAGATGACGGCACTCCTCTCCTTGATCCCACGGTCTATCGGAAACTGGTTGGGAGTCTTGTCTACTTGACAATCACTCGACTGGACATTTCTTTCGCTGTAAACATTGTGAGTCAATTCATGACTCAACCCACCAATCTACATTTGGCTGCTGTGAAGAGAATTATATAGCATCTCCTTGGTACATGCGATCATGGAATCATCTTTCCTACTAATTCTAACTTGAGTTTATCCACTTATTGTGATGTTGACTAGGCGGGATGTCCGGACACTCGTCATTCCACTATTGGATGGTGTGTATACTTGGGCAAGGCTTTGATCACTTGGAAATGCAAAAAAAAACAAGACAGAGTCAAAATCTTCCACATACAAATCTATGTCTTAGGCCTGTTTTGAAATTGTCTAGTTAAGAGGTCTATTCAATGAGCTTGGCTTTCCACAACGGTCCTCGACTCCTCTTTATGCAGAAAACACAAGTGCCATTCAATTTGCAGCCAATCTTGTCTTTCATGCACAGATGAGACATATTGAAATCCACTATCATTATATTCGGGAAGCATATGAGACAAGACCATCACATTGCCCCATGTTACTACTGAGTTTCAAATTTTTGATATATTCACAAAGGCTCTACCACCATACTGCGGGTTAAACATTGATTCTTTGTCGACAAATTCATGTTGGTTGAATCACCACCATCAATTCGAGTGGGGTATTAACTTGGGCTTCAGTGGACACAAACCTTGGACCTTTCCCAAATCTTCTTTGTGTCTTGTTGACTTCACCCATGTGGGCATGGACTTTAGGTTGATTGTATATTAGGTGTAATAGATATGATGAACCCAATTAAGGGGGACTGTGGTCTGTAAACTTTCTATTAGTGCACATTGCTCGTGAATATGGAGAGGGGTCCTCCAAAGGAGTTAACACTAATTTTTCACCAAATCAATTCTTTTCTATATGTCGAAACTTCTAAGGAGCGGATTTGAGCTAAGTCAATCCTACCCGGATCTAAGTTCGTTGATGGCCCTACCCTAGCTTCATTTAAATATTTTACTCCAAATACTTAGCCCTATATATTCATCAAACACCAATTAAAACTAAGTTACCACCTGACCATTATTTGAAAATGGGCTTGAAAGAGTCCACCAAAGTTCTCACTCATGACTTTCATTTATCACCTAATAAGCTGCAACTTTTCCATCCCTTCTCTCTAAAGAAACTTATCAAGCAAAGAAACTCAATGGTTTAATCTTATTAATTTATTCATCCCTTTCTTTTGGATTATCCAATTTTCCCATTAAATTGAATGATACTTGTGATTCAAAACCCTACCCTTTAGGAGTCAATTTTAAGCCCTCACTTTGTAACAAATGTCCAGCACTTCAGCCTCTAGGTATTGTTCAACATAAACCTACAATGCTCTTCACCTGACTCAATGGTTAGACCTTAAGTGATTTAGAATGTATACACAATCCAATGACTGAAACACTAAAAGTGGAAGATGGAGTATCTTCCCTACACTGAAACACTTTCAAAAGCCTCCATCGCACTGTATTGTGTTCCATTTATATCACCATCAAGGTTCCCTCAAATTGATGCAAACCCAAAGCCACCTGAAAACATCTAATGTTATTTGTCTTTTGGATCTAAAACATCTAGTAATAACCCTGAATTATTTAAATGGGCCAATTGGGCCTCGAAAGGCCTAGTTTCAACCAGTCCAATTCATGACTAGACTGGGCTGTTGGGCCAAAATTTTTAGGTCCTCATTAGGTTCAAATATATGATCCAAACCCACTTAAATTGTGACTCTGTAGCTCCCCAAAATTTGTGACTGTGTAATCCTCAAAATAGTGACTGTGTAGCTTCCCAAGTAGGCTCCTTGTTTTACATTACCAGTCATGACTTTTAGTGTTCCCAGGCGACCTTTCAAAGAAGAATCCTAAAGGATTCCTCCATTGGACGACCAGCACTCTACAGGAAGAGATCTTCTCTCAATTTTGGTCACTTTCTCATGGTTCTCATGGAAGAAGAGTAGGAGTCCAATATAGTGATATTTGAAAATAGAAGCAAGGAGTGTCCAAGGAACACTTAGCATAGTAGATGCCTGATTTGAAGTCATTCATTACTTATACCAGGTGAGTAGATTTTCCCCTTGGAATGTATGAACTGGAAATTTTCTTTGAATATAATTGATCGACAATCACTAAGGTTCTATATACACTGGAAATCTGTGTTATTTTATGAAATTTTAGTTGATGCTTACATAAGAAAACCATGTGACAGTAACTGAATTTACTGCTGATATGATAAAACAAGATGGCTGTTGATGGTCTAGAATCCATCATTAGAACTGATCAGCCAAATACTTGAACTGTCGATCTCTTTTGAATAAGTATTTGGTGATCGAAACCTATTTTCAGTTACAAGAAAATTGGTGAATTAATTTCTGGGTTTAGTATACCCTTAAATCAATGTTTTAGACAACAAACATGATAGATTATTGGAGTTTCAAATTAGATATGAGATTGTTCCTATTTCAGGTGTCAAAACCAACTATGACTGATTTGAACTATGAGACCACATGGCCCATCTGATTTGAGATGAGGACGCCACATCAAAACGGGGACTGATGGGCGACCGTAAGGTTGACGGAACTACTAGGGTTGAACCATTGAAGCTTTCTATCCAAAAGGTTAAAATGGGGCTAGGCATGAGGCCTTTCTTAGTCCCGATTTCTATTAAGAAATGTTTTTTTTTTCAATACTGTAGTGAGAAACTATTATATTCAGATTCCTATATGAGCTTTTGTTGACACATTTCTTGTTTGATTGTAACCATTTATCTTCATATTACTTACTCTAAGTAGTAACAGAGAATCCCAGGGTTAGAAAAACTAAATGTCCCTCCTTTAGAATGGTATCTTATGTAGTTACAGGAGTCAACAGAATTAATCATACTACCTTAAGATTTAACAAGAATTGTTAGTTTCCTTGATAAAGATGTTCTGTTAATATGATAACATGTTGAATTATTATTACTCGTTAAAAATCTAAGGAAGCCCCTTTTTCTTACTGTTGTACTAAAAACACGCGATAGGTCAGGTAGTAATCATGTAACTAGTTTTCAATCTGGGCATTATCTGCCATTATGGTACTGTTCGTCACTTTATCATTCACTAGAAATACTCTGTTTCTGATTTTCAATCTACGATTAATACTATCAGTAGTATTATTGGTTATAGTGGAGAACTAATGAGGAACTCTCAGGGTATTGCCCATAATGACTGGTCTAAGTCTAACTGATGAAATAAAAAGAGTACTGTTTAGGATATTAAAGATATGATCAATGCCACACATTTATGATGCCAATAATGATTCGGAGTGGGGCGAGATTTCAATGCGAAGTGTGTGGGACTGATCCAAAGTGAATGTGATGATATTTAATACGAAACTTATGAATTAAATGAAATCTAAATTATGATTGCTACCGAGCAATTATTTTATGCTGGCATTGGGATAGATCTTTGAATGTTGAATGGTGACAGTTCATGTCACAACAAGAATATGAATCTCCCTTGTGGGAATATGTGAACCACTATGAATTAAGATGGGTGACAATCTTGTCACGACATGAATATGAACCCCTTTTAAGATTTACATGGGTAACAGTCTTGTCACGACATGAATATGAATTCCTTTTTATAAACAACTACTATGAATTAAGATAGGCGGCAATCTTGTCACGGCATGAATATGAAATCCCTTGTTTAAGTATAAGAATTACATGGGTGACAATTCTGGCAGGACACGAATATAAGTCCCTTTGTTCCAACAAATAACTATGAATAAAGATGGGTGACAATCTTGTTACGACACGAATATGAATTCCCCTTACTCATACAAATTCCTTATGAAAGTAGAAATGATAATCATGGTAAACATTAAGTCATGCTGTTGAACAAGATTATGAACTTATGAATTTTCTTTCAAGAAGACATATGAATCTCGAAGCTCTATGTGATATACTTAATTCTAATAATGACGATGGAAAACCGGGAATGGAATGATAGAACAATTGTAATGTTTATCTTTGTTATTGTGCTAGTTTTTATTGTTCTCTCGATTTAGAAATTCTAATCACCAGTATTATTGACTAGTGGTTTGCCCCACTACAGGTAACGCATTTGTAGCGGGATCTGGGAATGATGAAGATCAACCAATAGCTTTTGGCATGCAGCGATGATTGAGAGTTTGAAGAACTACCTAGATCATTAGATGGGGTCAGCCCTATTTTGGAATACTTTTTAAATTTATTGTCTTCCTAGCTGAATCTTTAAAGACTTGTTAAGACATTAATATTAAGATTATAAACCTTCATCTTTGCCTAGACTTGCTCTTGGAATTTACTTTATGAATGTTGTTGTATTATAAACATGATAACGACTTAAGAATTTGAAAAGCTCCAGATTTTTGGGTCATTATACATCTCATGTTCTTTACCCACTCCATCAGATTAATGGAGAAATTTCTCAACTTGAAAGTCCAGAATCTCCTCCCCATCAGCTGCTTTGCCAAATATAATGAAAAAAAGGGGACTAAGAGCTCTCTTTGTAAAATAACATATTGTATTTTAAAACCACTCCTGTAACTTTGTTTCCTTCTTTCTCATAGCGGTGGAAATTTGATAATGATAAGTAGACATAAAGCTAAAACCTCAACAATCTTGATGAGGCGATCTTGATGAGGACATCAGAGCATCACAGCTGAAAACATTTCAAAAGAGGAAGAAGAGGGTCTGTATCCAAATATTATCTTTTTGGTTGGATGATAGTTGTTTGGCCCCAATTCGAGGATTTAAAGAAGATTCACAATGGTTTCAGAGAGGAATCACCATTGGATCATGGTTTCAAAGAGGCACCATTGGATCATGCTTCTATCATAGATCAAATTAGTTGACATCCTTGATATTAGTTGAGGACCCCACATTGAAATGATTAGAGTCGGAAGACCCCATATGCATTACATTAGAGAGGCCAAACCCTAGGAAGATGGAAATGGGTTGCTAATGGGGGCAAGTTAGACCCATTGGGGCCAACTTAAGTGGGATGTCTAGTCCATTATCCCAGAAAGGGAGGGATGTGCCCAGATTCTTAGTGGGGTAGAAGTTCTGCACGGCATTCAGGATTAAGAGGGAGGATCAATTGTATATTTTGGGAAGGTCTCTTGTTGAGACATTCCATCCTCTAAGCCCTAAGAGGGAATATGAGAGAGATATATATTGCTTGGGATTCAGGAAAAAGCTTGGGATTTCATGAGGAAGAAGGCAATCAGTGGGGTAGTAGTTGACAGATGTCCTCTAGGCCACACATCACAACATCGTCCACAAGAGGTGAGTGGGTCTCCTCTTCTAGAAATTTATGTATAATATCTTCCATAGATGTGTTGTTGGCATTGTTAGGGCTGGCAGAGAATTATTATTGATTCATGTGGATGGATAATCTTATGAGTTGATGATCTTGCTATTTTGAGGAGAGGGACAATCATGAAAGGAGTGTCATTCATGTGATGGCTGGGATTACCCTAAACAGGTGTGATGAAACTTTGAAAGGGGGACGGAGATCTAAACTCCTGGTCGACTGATGCTAAGGATTCAAAAACCCTGGGCTTTTGGACTTGATCGATCTAGCGGATCCTATGGGCCTGGGCCTGGGATAATTGAGCCCCAATTACAGGACTAAGTGATGGCAGAGGCACCATACAATGGGTTTAGACATGATTGAATCACACAGATTGGAACCCATTGCATGTAATGATTTAAAACTGTAAGTACGTTATGCATTCCTACGATGCACGCCACATGCAAATAAAGTAGAATGCGATCTTTTATGCATGATAATAAATTCTGAATTTCTATTTCAAGTAGAACAGTAATACAAGTAGTAATCGTATTGATGAGATTGAATGTGGTGACTCCTCTTAGATCTGAAATCTGTATTATAATGAGGCTGCACCCCAGGTGTTTGCTGAAATTCCCATTTTAAATTCTGTACTTTATTGCTTGGAATTGATTCTTATGAATTGTAAAACCTGTTGTGAATCATATGAATTAATTAATGCTGAATTTCTTGGTCTTAATAAAGGCAAGGGTGTTGTAAGCATTCCCATACAATCAAACATCAATTTGGAATTGAATTGGGGCAAACAGAATTAATTATAAGTAGGAGGCTAGTTACACACCAAAGCATAGTGGTGAATGCCATGCAAATTATGTTGAAGGTGAGAAAAGTTTATGTCATGTAACAGAGAGGTGTCATGATATGTTATAGGAGAACCCATGGTAGCCTAAACTACTAGCACAGTTCTGGGTGAAGACCTCGGGATGGTGTTTTGCAAAATGTGATGAATGACCTTAGGGTCAGATGATAATGGGTACTAGGTGTACCGAATTTGGAAACGGACCATGAGGGTCGTAATGTGAAAGCTGTGTTTAACAGTGTATGTAGATAGTGTTTGACATTCGAAATGGCACTAGGAGCTAATTCGTGCATGGAATGAACCTATGTGCCTGGATTGTGTGGTTTATGAATTGGTGCTTGGAAGCAGTTAAGAGGTTTGCCATGGGAATGGATATGGATTGTGCTATACTGTTCAGCAATTGGAAAGTAAGGCTCCATGTAATATTGCGGTTCTTTACAATTTACTCTATGTGTACCTTGTGAGATGCTAAATCACATATTTACTAGAGTAGGAATTTCATTCACCAGTTTATACTGATGTTGGGTTGCCCCCCTTCAGGTAATCGGATTGCGGGAGGGCTAGAGAACGGCGATAATCAGCCTGTAAAGTTTGGCATTCGTGGCTGAGGAGAGCATTACATCAAATTTAGTAGCCTAAAGAACTAATCGGTAGCAAACTCTTGTTATTTTCTTTAGTCAGTCTAAAGATTTTATTATGGGATTTGTTCAGACAATTGATACTCTATTAGTTTTGTTATTTGGTTTGATTTGGTGAATTAAAAGATAACTTTCAATAAGTAATGCTTATGCCCTATGCGTGGTTTTATTTGATTTATGCATGGTAAGATATGCCAATGAATTACAACTCAGATTCCAACAGAGCCCCAGAATTTGGGCCGTGACACCCCACACACACACACACCACCCATCCACCCACACACACTTTCCCTTATAGCTGAACCCCTTTATCTTAAATCCCCTTGGCAGCCACTCTATGGCCCATTTTGTGCTAGCGAAACCCCTCCATTGAATAACCCTAGCCCTGGAATATCATTTAGGATTATTTTCCGACTTTATGTTACTATCCATTGTTAACTAATCAAATTCTAGTTGGATCATAGTCATATCACTTCTTTGGCATTTCCAAAATAGAGCCTGAAATCCTTGAAAGGATTAAGAATAATCAGATTATTTATACGGAGATCCCTAGGCTAGTGAAGATTGAGTCCATTTGAAACCTCAAGCAAAATCCAGAAGGACAAGCACTTGTGGGATTGTAAACAGGCCATAAATTGTTACATAATTAATCACTTGGAACACATCATATCTTAGGGTGAGATTAGTCTTATTGTTTGATCTCAATTCTAAAGTGAATCACCATAGGTTAGTTTTCATGGTCCTGCATTAGATCTATATCCTTTTTTCCAAAAAATTGGCACTTCAAAATCTTAGGTGCATTTGACATTCCAATATTTTAGATATCACTGTTAACACGATTATACCAGTATCCATCCAATGTAAAAAGCAGACTTATCATAACATTTTGCATTGAACACTACAAAGTACAAGCATTAAACAATACACAAATAATCATTTGAACATATCCGCTAAACTGTAACTCCAAGATTCAAGTGTCAACCATACCTGGCAATGCAGCGAAAGATGTGATAGCTCCTTGGGCATACCCGCCGAAAAAGAAACCTTTCGTCCTGTGGCACTACAGGAACTGGCACATACTTAATACTTACAAAAATTATCATAGAGTGAATAGCGGGAAGGGCAGTCAGAAAATGACCAAAAATTGCTGGAATGCCTTTTACCAACTCATTATAAACTAAGCCAATGCCAGGGGCCCTGACTGTAGTAAGGTTGCACCCCAATTCCATTAGCAAATCCAATGATAGTTTCTGCTTGACTTCAGTTTCATACCTAAGCTTGCTCCCATAATTCCAGACAGACATTATCATAAACAGAACTGCTGCAAAAACGAATATGACCCAGCTTCCATCTCCTACACTCCACAAAACTGAAGAGAAGAAAACCAGTTCTGTGCCCAAGAAGACACCCAGAAAAGTAAGTACTATGATAATATTTACCTGCCAAATCAGAAGCATGATGATGGTTACTAAGATGGTTGTCACCATCATTACTCCAAGCTCAGCAATGCCTGTAGAATAGATTTGATATCAGATATATAAAGCGTGAAAAATGAGGGCATGACAGTATGAATAATGAGCAAAACAATGAACTGGTTTTGACAAAAAGGTAAGCCTGTATGAGTATGACATGAGTTCTGACAATATTATCAACTAACTGCAGAAAGATATATGTGAACTTGACACATGAAGGAAGGGGAAGTTGCTACTTGAGGACCACCTAACATGTAGTCTTTGTTTATTTTATGTGATCCTATTGCTTTTTCTGAGTAGTATAATATATCTATGAGGCTATCATTTTTTTTTAACATTAAACAGGTGTGTTTTATTTGGGCTACAAAGAACAAATCAAGATGCCCATAGACAATTGAAGGTGTAGGTATAAGAGCACTATACCATATGCATAAAACAAAACTACTATATTACTATGAGATTTGATCCCATAGACAGAATTGGTAGTATTGGGTTCGACTGTGTTTGAGTTTTTCATACAGGTGGGATTGTTTAATTTTCATCCAGAACCAATAAGTTGAAGCCCAAAAAGGCAGAAGGAAAGCCTATTTAAGATGGCTTTCACTTCCCATGCTGCCCAAAATTATCACCCATTTAAAGCAGGGAATAGTTTCACCCTTACATGCCCAAATCCCAGACACATTCTTCTATAAATCTGATAACATCTTGTGAGATCATTTATGCAAAACAATGGGCAACTTTTTAGTGTTTCCAACATGATAAATATTCAACCATGAACAACACAAAATGGAAATAGTATATTAAAATTTCAAATTATAACAGAAATAAATAACATGAGCAATGTAGAATGTTTAGTAATACCATACGCATTCCCAATCTCTGCCATACTTGAGAAACTCATGATGAACACCACGCAAAAAAACAACAGAAACCAGTTTGCAACTGGAATGTAAATCTGGCCCATGAATTTCTTAGACGTGTGAATGATTTTAAGGTGAGGAAAACAACCAAGCGCTGTTGCTTTCTTTATGCAAGAGAATGTTGCTGTAGTCATCGTCCGACTGGCAATCAGTGCTGCAACATTGGCAATGAAGAGTACTGGCCAGAAAGCTCCACCTGCAGGCAAGCACTTGACATTAATAGTCTCTATTTTCTTATACTTGGGAACAAGGCAAAGAAGACAAGAAAATGAGAAACATGGTTTTAGCTAGTGCAAGGTGAGTGAGAGGCAGGTGTCCATCACTAAAGTGCATGACATGTGGTCCCTGTTGAGGAGTGGGCTCCACCCAAGCGGGAGTATTTAAAAGTATTTATGCTACCTCTACTAACGCCTCAAGATTTGGTATGAATGGTTAGCTAAAGCAACTTAATATGGTATTAGAACCAACCGGTCATGAGTTCAAATCCTAGAAGGAACGACTCGGTAATGAAGACAATGCATGTCGCCAAAAGCGTGCCGATGGGGTTCCACTTGGGGGGAAATGTTGAGAAATGGGCTCCACCCGAGGGGGGTTATTGAAAAGTATTTATGCTACCTCTACTAATGCCTCGAGATTTTAGTATGGATGGTTAGCTAAGGCAACTTTAATAGTCCCACATACATTGCACTAGCTATGTGGTTTAAGAAGACAATGCAGCATCGCAAGAGAATTATAATTTATAGATTCCTGCACATCAGCAAGAGTATACAGATTTTCATTTATTTTCTCTTTTGGAGGAATTGCGTTAAATAATTGGCAACAAAATATTTTAGTCAAGAAAGTGTACACAACTGACGAAGAGTGGGAAGTCAAGTAAGATTTACTTTCTAGCTATCTATTCACCAATGGAGTTGACTTCTTCATTTGGAAACCTTAATACACGTAAGAAAGAAATATCTCATATTTTCATAATATTATTAAAGATAAAACTCCAAAGGTATTTCCTTTTGAGGCTTGAGACTTCAAAGATATTATGCGTAGATACAGGATAGATACAGTAGGGACACACCTTTGAAAAAGCAGGGACACAGATTCAACTCATAAAAATGAAGTATAAGATACAATGTGACGTGATATATAGCGTATTTTTTAAGTATCCAGCTACCATAGTCCTACATGTTTCACCCCTTGTCAAGCATTAAATTTTCATATGAAAATGGTCCCATTGACAAACCATTTTCACACCTAACTTACGGAAGTGATGTGTAAATAAGCACAATTCATATGATAAACATTACACATGTATTTGTTTACATATGTCCCATTACCATTTTTCTACAAAGAATTATGGGCCCGTTTGTTTGTTTGGAATTGGAATACATAGGAACTAATTGATTGAATTAGCTTATTTGTTCACATGGAGTTATAATATAGGAAGCAATCAATTCAAATGGGCTTGTCTGTTCACATGGAATTGGAGTTCACATGGAATTGGAATACGTAGGAAGTAATTGAGTCACATGGGCCTGTTTGTTTGCTTGGAAATGGAATAGACAGGAATCCACTCTTGTCCAATAGGCTTGTTTGTTTCATGGAATTTTGGAATACAAAGAAAATTCATTGATGGAATGGGCTTTTCACAAGAAGCAATAGATTCAAATGGGCCTACATGTATGCATGCATGTATGTATGTATGTATGTATATGAAAAATAGCCTTATTTATTTAATCATCGTCATCATCATTAAAGCATTGTTCCAACAATTTTAGGGTCATCTACATGAATTCTATTTCTCCATGCCGATCTATCTTAAGCCAAATCCTCGGATAGATTGCACTTCTTTAGATCTTTTGTTACTACTCCCATCCACATCGTCTTCATGAATTCTATTTCTTCATTCCAATCTATTGTTATCCCTTCCCCTTGGTGGGCCAACCTATTTTTCCTCACCGGTGTCATTGTTGGCCTATATTATACATGTCAAAACCAAATTTATCTTATTTTATCTTCTACTGGTGCTAATTCTAAATGCTCTCGAAAGAGTTCATTTCTTATTTTATCCATCCTCAATTTTACCACACATCCACCTCAACATTTGCATATCTGCAACACTCATTTTGTACATTCTACCCCATAGGTTATAGCTAGTCCAATCATTGTCCTATAAAGTTTTTCCCTGAATCTTGTTGGCATGCGCCTATCACAAAGCACTCCAAAAGCAACTCTCCACTTTAACCATTCCAGCTTTATCCTATATTCTCAATATCTTCCTCAATCTCTCCATCCTTATTAATTATCAAGCTAATTAATCGAAAAGAATCCCTTTGTGGTGCAGCTAGCGATTCAATTCTCACAGTAATAAATCGAAAAGAATACCTTTGTGGTATCGCTTGAGATTCAATTCTCACAATAATTTCAACTCTTTGTATATGCCTGCTAAAGTTGCAATTCATAAGCCTTATTTATTTAATATAGGCAGAAAATTAGTTTTATAAATTTACACACAGATATTTGTCCTGTACATAATGGACAAAAGGCATATATGCATACAGATTTGTACAAGATAATACATATGTGTGTGCGTGTGTACAAAGGACCAGGTCAGGCGGAGTCAAGCCCTAGCCCGGCTCCCAAGATAGTGAATAGTGAGCTTTTAAAAATCAGGAACTATCTTAACCTCGAGCTTTAGGACAAGAAGCCCTCATTTTTCTGGGCTTCAAAGGGCTTGGTCCCCTTATCAGAGGGCCAGATTGACAAGCTGACAGAAAAAGAGAATAATCCTATCTGGATCGGTGATCATGCAAATGACTGAAAACATAAAGAGTGGCTGAACTTACTTGGAATGGAATAAAAGAAAACCTGATCATATTTTGTTATGTTTTTCATGAGGAATGCAGCCTGACCCAGGTACCCCAACATAAGGCAAGGCAGAACCAGAAACATAAATGTGAGCTGCAAAAATTGTAATCAAAGCAACCGGAATCAGGAGTAAAATACTTTCAAGGGAAGTGGAGAGGCACTAAAAGGTTTGGTGTTCATCTTTGATTTTATACATCACATTAGACAAAATCTAGTACATTGTTCGCTTGTCACTACTTTTTTACCTGAACTGGTCTCACCGAAAAGTAACAAATGTCCCCAAACATTGCCTCAGAACCTGAAATGCAGTCAGTCATCAGGCATCTAGAGAATGAATTAGAGCCACAAATAACTGAATAATTTATAACGATGTTATATTGGGAAAAACCATTATCGTCTAAAGAAAGAGACGAACAGATTCAATTTCTAGGCATTAAAATAGCTTTGGCTTCACAAAACCTCTTGGTTAGGGCATCAGCAGTTATTTTCTCTGTTTTTGAGAACAAAGTGCTGAAATTTCAAATTTTCTAATTAGTAAGAGAACAGATAAGTGCAGAACCAACTCCCACGCAGTGGGTTTAATAGGTACAATTGCCTAATAGTGTATGTGGCAGAAGTTAACAAGAAGAAAATCCATGAAAAGATATTGTGAATATCTGCCTAGCTTTTTTTTTTTTTTGTATTAAAATTACATCAACTATAGAGATACCCTTTATCATGTTAAGTATATTGTTTGCTATAACTCTAATGCCTAGGCATTTTGGTTGCAATGGTTTGCCACTCTTGACATGGTATCAGAGCCACCACAGGTCCTGGGTTCAAAATCACACCGCCGCATCCTTGGTATTATGTTGCGGACGTAGGTGCGCAGGACAAAAGGCCCCATGCTGCTTTATGATGGGTGCGTGCTTCAAGTCCGGAAGGTATCCTGCCCAAGGTAGGCTGTAAAGTATATTATTTGCTGCAACTCTAATGCCTAAGCATTTTGGTTACAATAGTTAGCAACTCTTTACATATCATAAAAGAAAAGTGAGCAAGAAGAAGAAACATGAAGCATATAATGTAGGCAAACTTAAGCCCAGGAACTATCTCTTCACAAGACCAACATACAGATATACATAATCAATGCACAGTAGCAGGATTCCTAGGTCATGTGAGTTGGTACATGAAGGACACTAGAACATTGAGCTATCAGAACTTCATGTTATCATATGGAAAAGAAATCAAAGAACATCCTCAATCATAAAAGGGATATTTTCTTCAAAGAAATAATAATACAAAACAGAGAATAAACTGAATCTAGAATAGACTGATCGGATGTTACCAGTCACACACAGTAGACAACCCCCAAGTGACAACCAGGCATGGGATGAATTCCTCTTGAAGAAATAATAAATGTGAATGGGATTGAAAGCCCTCAACACCCTCCTGTCATATTTTACAATGTTGTAGATCCCAACGCCAGCTAGGGAACAAAACCAAATGAATAAAGCAGGGCCCACTGCAAGGCCCAATTTGCTGGTCCCATATCTCTGTGCACTGAATAAAATTACCAGAAATGCAACTGAAATCATCGCCACTTCATCTGCAGAAATTTGAAGGAAAAGAACTAATAAATATGCCTTCATTGTAGTAGAGATATATATATATATATATGAACCACTTGTTTCATGAGGATTCGTGAAGCACACGAAAGCTAGACATTGTTCAGCTATTATTAAATTGTATAAGCATAATCCAGTATTAAGTTCCCAAATAACTCCATATCACAACAATAGCATAAATGGGAAAAGGATTCAATTGATAGACTACAGGATCACCTTCTTGAATTCCAGATATTCCAACCTTCAGACCATCCACAGCTGACAAGACTGCAATTTTGGGAAATAATAAATAATAAGAGAGTTAAGTTAAGCCACCATTTGCAAGAAAAATGGTCTACAATATTATGTTCAGCATTCCTGGTTTAAGCACTAGTGCCATGGGTACCCAGTAACAAAAAGATGGACCAAGAGAACAGTACAAAACCTGACATTGCTGGGGTGACAACTGCATTAGCTATCACCATAGAAGTACCAGCGAGGACTAATACCAGAAGCAGTTTTTTCAATCCTAGTGAAGTCTCAAGATGCTCTTTAACTTTTAGAGACCTCTCCAGTTCAGGTGAAGGAACCTTGAGCCTGAAACTCGATATGCGGGCATCAGATGGCAACTGGTTTGGGAGGAGACTAGCCTTTGAATGTCTACAAATCAAGGAGTACAAAGCAAATGTACCACCTACAATAGTAATGACAAAATGAAAACTGATAGACAGGCAAGATTAATCATTGAGTACAAGTAAGTCATCAGGCTTGAGAAAAAATTTTAAAAAATAAAACAATAAAAGAAAAAATCCACCACACCTTCACCATCATCATTTGCCAAAAGAACAACAAGCACATACTTGATCAGCGGTATCAAAATTAAAGTATACAGAACCAGTGACAATGCTCCAAGAACATCTTCCTCTCCATGAATAGGAGCTTTGTTAAACATCACACTAAAAGTATATAGTGGGCTTGTCCCTACATCACCGAAGACAACTCCAAGTGTCTGGAAAGCTAGAATAAATTTCTTGCGCAGAGTAAAATCCTGCCATTAAATGTAGAAAATTCAGACACAGCACATTTTCATGTTCTCACAGCCTATGTGCAACATAGTGCTGTAGAAATGAAACTTCAGAAGGGAAATAGTCAGTTCTATTGCACTAGTTTCACTGGTGTTTTCTTGTTCGCAAAAATCGAATAATCATAATAATAATAATAATAATAATAATAATAATAATAATAATAATAATAATAATAAGAGTTTCAAAAGACAGAAGCCGGGTAGTAATTCTTTTCTAAGACAATTTGATGATTAATTTAATCTGATACCTAATTATTATAGGCAAATACACAGCGTAGTTCATAATAGCATCTTTTAATTGTAAGAAAAAATCCCCAAAAAAAAATCCTCTACATATGACCCTTTTGGCTCTTTCATACTGTGTCAAGGTTGGTACATCATAGAAAGTCTAGAATGCTCCAAATAATGTAGGAATGATTTAGAAGTTCACAGAATAGCCAACAGTAGATTAGCAGTAAGTCAATTATTTGTGTTTTTCATTGCAGTTTTGTACCTTGTTGCAGGAACCAGAAGATCTAAAAAAGGGCTAACCGTTGGATGTTTTACATGTGGTAATCTAGACCTATTAACATCCCTAGCTCTGTACATGTAAGTAGGTCCTTGGAATTGTAACCTAGGCTAAATGCAAAACAAATATTCTCCTTGACTCTCGTAAGTTTTCTTCATAACATCTTAGTCAAGGCTCTTTATGTGTTAGCCATACATGAGTATCTCAACTGCTAAACAGTAAAATGAGCAAGTGACTAAGGATACGTTTTGTAAGAAGAACCAGACAAGCTGCAACAGGCAAGAAACCAATGTGTTCTGCAAGTGCCTGACAACCAGCTCAAATCTTAGCCTTGAAGGTGCTATTATTTTCACCCCAAATACAGCAGCAACAGCACATCCAGAAACATTGTATCCCACCATTGAGAAAATCATCTTCTAAAACTAACTTTCCATATCAAGAATGCCATAAGATCAGCAAATAACTTGTTGCTTTGAATTTAACATCTAACAAAACCCGATCATTTATAACGCAAATTCACATTACCCTTACAATTAAAAGATCAAGCGCTTTCCATTTGAATCATTTCCTCCATTGACTAATTCCTAATTGGAATTAGGATATCTGAAGCTGACACAAGAATTAGAATCTGAGCTAAAACAGTGGGTACATACATCATGGTAGTAACAGATCCAAGCATAGGAAAGACATTAAGCATACAAGAAGTAGTTGTTGCATACGTCATTGTCATTTCTCCGAACACCGGGAACCTCAAGCGCCTCAACGTCAAAGGAATCTATCCTCCTGCCAGTCCTAACCAACTTCAGAGCCGCATTCTCGTCAACTTCAGAATCAAAATCCAATTGATGTGGAAAATTAACACCATCTTCATCTGAATCATATTGCTCCTGAAATACCCATCTCAATTCAGATGAGCCCATCTTCACCAATCCACCATTCCCCCTCTCTGGGACTTGTTCCGCCATAACTTCAATGTATAAGAAAATCCACCCAAAAAAAAATCTCAAAACATTAACAGCTGGTGAATTATGTAAACCCAAGAGAACCCAATTGAGGAAACATCATAATGCAAATAAGGAGTGAAGAATGGTGTATAACTTCAATGTATAAGAAAATCCACCCAATAAAAAAAATCTCAAAACATCAACAACTGCTGAATTATGTAAACACAAGATAACCCAATTGAGGAAACACTATCATAATGCAAATAAGGAGTGAAGAATGGTGTCAAATTTACAATCCCAGAAACCCAACTCCAGAAATCATCAAAGGAAACAGAGCATAGAAGACAAATCAAATCCAACAAAGCAGCCTGATTCAAACGGCAATAAAACCGAATGGGACAAAGTGAGAGGAACAAATTAAAATCCAGCAGATCACATCTAGGAGAACCCAGGAGAGAAAATACTCAGAACTTGTTGAGGGAAAAGAAATCCAAAATCCAAGGTACCCCACAACATGAGTCAGTATATGCAGTGAGAAATCAAGATTGAACACATCCCAAGGCCTGAAAAGGAAAACCCAGAACAGATCTAGTTTGAAATGTGGTTAAAAGCCAAGTCCGAGAAAAAGAAATCGAAGGCTCAGTATATTTTATTCTATTTTATCTGTGGTTTCCCTATAAGACAAGAGCAGCACTGAATGATCTCATGTTATTTGCTTTTTCTTCCTCTTTGTAGAAGGAATGAAGTGCACATTGAATCAGACAAAAACGAAATAGAAATAAAATGAAGAAGAGAAATCTCCCGATGCAGACAGCAGATGCTATGCTGACATTCTCTGCAAATTGGGCCACAATTCTGGGATCACACCTTTCTGAAAACAATAATCTGATGGATAAAAGAAACTACTCTTTTCAAAATAGATATATAGCAAATTGAACAACCAATCAGTATTGGACGCGTTGATCACGTGTGGCCCCATTCACCTTCCGTTATGAAATGGATGAAAACTATTTTTCTAAATTTTTTAATATTGCACAAGGACTTATCCCAATACCTTGAGCATGACATTTCCCCGTTACCGACAAAGTCTAGTGCCACTCCTTTAGTGGTGTGGTGTCGCACGTATGATATCTAAGTTGATAAATGTTCATAAATGTATGCCATTTATGCATGTTTTAAGAGTGAATTAGGGCTGTAATTAAGTTAAATGCATTAATTTTCATCTAATCTTCGGTTTTTGTATATATATATATATATATATATTTTTTTTTTTGAGGAGTCTTAGTTGTAGTAGCAATCTATTCAAACGGGTTTTCACTTCAATGTGAGCTCTTTGGCATTTCACTAGTTAAATTAGATTGCATAGGAAATGAAATTTGTAGAATGCGTTTGAACCTGATGGAGGATTTTGTGAAGAGTCCTAGTTGCACCAGGACTCTGACTCGGGACCCATTGTTGAAGTGAAGCAAAAAAGCAAATTAAAGAATTTACTAAGAGGACCCCACATATACATGTTTGAATATCAATTAGAGGGGGTCCACTCTGGATGTTGTAGTAGAAGACCTGTCATAGGGCCCACTTTTCAACCAAAGCACATGTCCCACTTAGTAGGGTCCACAGTAACTATAAATTGAAAATTATTCAAATTATTTTTGAGATAATTCAAAGAAGATAATAGGGGAGGAGATAAAAGATAAAGAGTTTTAAAGAACCACAATTAATCTCTTTTCAAAATTAGAATTTGTGTAGAGATAGAGTCCATTGCAATTCAAAATTCAATCACGCTTTTCTCAACCTATCTTAAAATGGCTATAACTTTCAATCTGGATGTCAGATTGACACAAGTGACCTACCATTGGCAAGCTCTTTCAAAATAGATGTTTGTATAGCCCAATATTGCAAAAATCGGAGCTAAATTAATAAAGTTATGGGCCAAAAAGTTTCAAATATGTTTTTAGCAGGAATGAAATGAATTCACATTATTAAATATTCATGGCTGCACATCCAAAGTGGAACCCCATCTAAGGAGGTGCTTTTTTCATAGATATGTTCTATCAACAAAGATAACTTTATCCCTACTTAACTTGGCCACAAGTCACTTAGTTGTTGCAAAATCTATCAACAAGCCATAGAAAGGAGTCGAGATTCAATGAATCTAAATCTTGCAGAAATTATAAAAGGAGGCACAAGGGGGGAGTGACGTCTCATGCACTTCTCTCCTCTCTCCTCTTTCTCCTTTCTCATCTTCTCTCTCTAATAATTATATTTTGAGAAATATTTTCAGATATTCTAGAGCCCTGTTCCAGAAATTAGGATTAGAAGGGGGAAAAGAATTTAATAAAGAATTCCAAAAGTTCTTTTGTAGTGGAGGAGTAGACTGCTAGGTGAGGATATTTGATGAAATTAAGTAACTGATTCACCGTCTTCTTATGCAATTCAATTAATAGTTTAATTGTCTCGGTTTAATGCATGATTGCTGATATTAATAAATCTGTCTTCATGTCTATGGCAAACCTCTGCTTTAATTCTATTAAATTAGTCTTTAATCACTATGCTTTCTTAATAGATTATGCTTTGATTTAAACTCTTTGATAGTCTATGTTTGATTGATATGCGATCTTTAGATGTTTTCAATTTTTTTATGGGATGAAAAAGGTTTTTGCTTTAGTTTAAATTTTGGAAAATGTGTGATTTGTGATAGACAAATCATCTGGATTAGAAACACTAAATTATTTCTGATCTGAAGTAATTTGAGACAAAAGTATTTAACTAATTGCATAAAAGTGGTTTATTTGCTTACTTTATGGATTCCTTATATTTTGTTCTAATTTCACCATCATTGTTATTAATCTTCTCGCATTTTAGTTTTTAAACATTGCTAAGTTTTTTTTATTCACACATAACTTTCAAAATCTTTTTTCCTTTCCAAGAAAAAAATTCAAATCTTTATTAATTAACTTAGAAAAATGTTTTGTAGGTTCGACTTATACTTGCCACTATCTCAACAAAACAACCATGCACTTGCAAATTTTACTAAATTGAAATAAATTGCACATCAATATCCTACCAATACTAGGGTTGTAAATGGATCTCCGATTCCCTGATTACTCAAAGGTTCTGACTCATTAATAACTGAGTTAGGTCCTCATTTAGGTCCCTAAGTAAACGGCTTCAGGTCTGGTACCTATTTTTGGTTCGTGACCTAAATGGTTTTGAATTTGGTTCCACCTTGGTAATGGCCCATGAATTGGAGACCTAACATATTACCCTAATTTTTGAAAAATTTTTCTAAAAATTAGTTTTTTCTCCAAATCATTCTCTACATAGACCCAAAACCGGAACCCATACTTGAACCTAAACTCACCCCATACGTGGTTCTAGTTCCGGGTCCATCCTCTCATTAATCATTTCAGTTTCAGGCCCACCATGGACCCGGGCCAGAACTGACCCATTTACAACCCTAATCGCTACTTTACAAAGCTCTATGAAAAATATTATATTTTGATTGTTTTGGGCAAATGTTAGATTTAAGGCTAGTTGCATTAAGACTTTTTTTTCATCTTTAGTTATGTTTCCTGTGATAGGAAAGGTGGACATATGTAGAATTAAGGGAAATTTATGACAATAATTCAAGCTAACTTAGTGGCAAAGAGTGGCAATTTTCATTGGAAGTTATCATCTTAGCTGGGTTACCAAAAATAAACTCAATTTAATGATAGCTGCCTTGAGTCATTGTGGGGGGAGCTAGGAATGTTCTGTAACAGGCAAATGATGGTCCACTATAATGTTTAATATTCATTGAATCACTATTAATTATTTTCAAACTAAATTGTTCTTAAAAGTTTTTTCTCAAAAATGTCCAAATAAAAACCTTAAATTTGAATACAGCCTAATCATTTTCTAATACATAACCTCCCCGAACTTCGTAAGCATTAAAATACAAAAAAAAAGTCAAAATTAATCATTTCTCCTTGTTTTAACAGCAATCAAAATTTTCCCCAAAAAAAAAAGAAACTTATGTTGGGTTCTTAACAAGGCAGCAATTAATTAATAAAGTTTTTTTCGTTAATTAAATTTTATTGTTTGGTGGGTCCAATGTTATAGTAGGCATGGATAGTTGAAAAAGTAGCACTTTAGGATGTGTTTAATCAAGTTTTTTTAAAAATAGCTTTAAAAATTTTACCTTTTCAAAATAGCCTTTTAAGAGAAAAGATTGTTTAGTAAGCTCAACTTTTGTAATTACTTTTTAAAAGCAAAGGCATGAAAAGTTGTCTGGTTAGACACTCAAAAAGCAATTTTATCATATAATAATTAAATAATTTACATTAATCTTTATAAAAATAAATTGACATTAAAACTTATTTACGTTTCCATAAATTCACCTAAAAACTCTCAACATATTTGGAGAAAAAAAAAAAAAGCTAACTCCGAATAATGTATTAGAAGCATCTTATCATGCGATGGGAGAAACAAACCATAGATGATTCTATAATTTGGATTTGGTCATATTGAGATAGTTCAATCGCGACTTTATATCATTTTATTTATTTATTTATTTATTTAGGTGACCTAACACATTTAAATCTATATAAATGCATTTTTAAAGGTTATTTGCATTTAATTTTTTTAAATAAATTATTTTCATAATCTATTTCATTGCCGTTAACATCAACTAATAAAAATTCCCGAATATAATAATAGAAAATTCATGCCAGCTATGTGTAGAATATTCATGAACCTGATAAGGTTAAGAGGATTTGACTAGTGTTTAGAGAGTCGTGATGACTTTTTATGCCTATCTTATCATATATCATGTACACGTAGATTAGATATCCATCTATCTATTCGAAGAACTAGTTTGGTACAAAATACAAAAGCCAACTGGCAGCTTTGAGCATGTTCTTGTAGTGGGACTGATTTCGGGTGTGAGGAGAGAAAGAAAATAGAATAGAATAGAATGGGTTTGTTGAAGATGGCTCTCGCCGACGCTGTTATCACCTTCGCGTGGGTGTCGTGCGCCTCTACACTGGGCATCTTGACTTCCATCATCTCGTCGGCCCTCCAGATGCAAGGGTCTGCTTCGGTTCTCCTCATCACTACCCTTCTTGTCTTCCTTCTTGTCTTCGTCTTCAACTTGATTGGTGAGGCCATGGGCGGAGCCAGCTTCAATCCCACAGGGAACGCTTCCTTTTATGCCGCTGGTGTGGGCGATGACAACCTTATCTCAATGGCCTTCCGTCTTCCAGCGCAGGTCCCTTCTTCTTCTTTAGATTTTCTAACCTAACATTAACATCATCACCTTTCTGTCATCTTATGCGTTATCAACATTATCATCATCAAGATATTTGAAGCATCATATAGCACAACACAACGTTCACACACACACACACACACACACTCTCTCTCTCTCTCTCTTATTGTCAGGACCCGGGCCCAAGAATCAATGGATTATGTAACCCCTGAAGTGCGACATGCATAGTCCCGTGGATTTCACATCTATGCCGAAGTGCAGATGGAGATCCACGAGGGATATTTACTTACTTACACGTGTGAGGCACTTTTAAAAGGACATTGTCCCATTAACTAATACGTGGAAGCATGCGAATATCACCTATAAAATTCTCTCCAATAATTAAACATTTCAAATGTATCCATTTATGAAGCAGATGTAATAAGAGAGAAATAACCTTTTTACTATATCCATGACCCTTTTTACTATATCCATGACCCATATAAACAAGTCCATACAATAACATGTACACTAAACACATGTCTGTGCAAAAGAGATATAAATGTTTGTGGACTATAACAAGAGATATACATTGCTCAAAAGGTGAGGAATCATGATCTATACATGGAAAACTAGTGTAAGATGTCATGAAACCCTATTGCTTCCAAAAGTCCCCAAGCAAACCTAATGTGATCGTGTCACTCTCCATGGAGGATCAGTCAGATCGCTTCTACTGTCCACTCATCGAGGCCTGGAAGAACCTCATTGGGATCTAAGCCTGTAATACCAATAGACAACCATGAATAAGATTATTAAGCAAAATATAAACATAATTAATGTAACACATGCTATATCTAAAAGAATCATTGACAGTTGATTGTAGAGTTCAATTTAGTATATTAGACTTTTTGTGCATTGAATAAATCATGATATAAGAATCAAATAGGAGAAATACTTTAATCTATTTCGCTACTACATTTGATATATCCTCCCAATAGGGATATTTGCATGGAATGCACCAATGTCTCAGCCAAAGGTATAATTGGATCCTTACAATCATAGAGTTTGGAAGCTCCAAATGCACACTGTAGTGGCACCATTTATTCTGCACCAAATTCAACCCCGTCGGGTTTCATAAGGTTGAAGCTAAGTAGAGCCAGACTATTTAGAATTATATAATTGAAATTGAGTAAATCATGTAATTCATTACGGTGAGAAACAATTCTTTATGAGTTTAATTCATTCTAACTCAATTCAATTTCGACAATAAGATAACCAGATATAATGAAGAGTTTGAACCATAATCAATCCATATCAGGACCATTTCATAACCATTTCAATAATACAGAGTAACTATAAGGATCATGATGATGTAGTTTTAATTTATTTGATACATGGTCGTCTCTATTTGGTGTTACACTATAAGCGTATAGTGTATTAGGGTTTCTTAAACCAACACCCATGGGCATGTGCTAAACTAATGAACCACATTACATGAATGAGTCCTAACCCTTAAGACACTTCATGCTAAACAATTTTCCATTGGGCCAAATGATTGGGTTAGAGGATCCAAAGAGCAAAGGCCCTATAAAGTCTTCTGAATGTCCCTAAATATACCTAAGTTTTTTGGTTTCCATAGTTTAGACGTAGGTAGCCTACGGCTTAGCCGTGGCACATGCAGAATTAAATCCACATCTACGGCTTGGCCATAATTAGGTTTCGACTTAGCCGTAGTACAATTTAGGGCCTAACCGTAAACTTAGCCGTAGGAGAAAAGTTTCAACTTTTCCTTTCTTATTAGACTTTTGTGCCTTTATGGCTTAACCGTAGTACAATTTACGGCTTAGCCGAAAGCTTCAGAATTTTGAAGTCAAGCCAGTTACAAAATTCTTTTCTTCAACCCATAACACTGGGTTCTAACTGCATCTCTACTACCTGTACCTATTCCAATGCAGTCATCTCTACTCCAATCAACCATTTAATATTATTAAATTCACATTTCGTCATTCACTTAAGCAATCTAACTATGCAGTTTAAACAAGTATAAGGGCTGAGAACCAAAAATTAGGTTTTTAATAGATTTATGAAAGTGACAAGTTACCAATATGCATTTAACAATACTTAGCTTATACTTGCCTCAATTAATAGCTTGATAAAGAAACTCTCTTCCTATGGCTTAGTTGAGAGGAAAAAACCAATTCTCTTGACCCTAAGATGCCATACATGTAAAAAGAATGAAGCATATGAGTGCATGCTATAGATAAGAGTCTCCTTGACTCCACTAAACCAAAATTCTGTGAGTGAGTACAAAACCTTACCTTAAAGACTGATATGGAAGAAGAGATGCTTAGATCATATGCTTCAAGGGTTTGAGGAGAGGTAGAAGATGATGGAAATGAAGATGGCAACCCCCAAATCACACTTGCAAGCGCTTTAAACCTTGATTTGTAGAAGAAGAAGAAGAAGAATGGAAGAAGAAGACCGATTGAGAGGGTTCTTTGGCTCTTTTAATTCAGAATTTTTGATGATTTATGAGAAAGCCCTGTTTTTCCTAATATATTTTCAATTTGAGTCCTTTGAAGGTCTACTTGGCCCAATTGAGATCAAATGAATTTGGGTCAATAAAGAAGATTGACGAGCTTGATGAGATGAACACGATGATGTCAATATGTAATGCATAAGATGCAAAAATAAAAAATCTAAAGTTACAAAAAAGGGCTTTCCTCTACCTAATTAAAGGTTGAACCTGATGCAAACTACCTATCCATGACTTGAACTTGACTCACTTCACTCAACCAGACAAAATAAACTTAATCTAGCCTAATTAGATTTTTAAACATCTTTATTTAGAATAATTCTATATTAATTAACTAATAACTTACTTATTAATCACTAAACATGCTAAATTGGGATCGGAGTGTCACACTCATGCTATACAACACTTGCCTTTGCCTTATCCCTCCTTTATGGTCCTTTGATTGATTTCTTGTCATCTAGACTAGCATAGGCCCCATACCAATATTATTCTGAATGTATTTTACTTGTACCAGAAAATCCGCTTTCCTTTGTAATTTTAGAACATTTTCTCTCTTCTTTATAGTGCATATTGCATCTTTCTTTTCTTTTCTTTTCTTTTCTTTTTTTTTTTTTTTAAACTTTGACAGGCGGCTGGGGCAGTGGGTGGGACTGTGGTGATCTCTGAATTCATGCCTATGCAGTACAGACATATGCTTGGAGGCCCTTATTTAAAGGTTGACTTGCACACTGGGGCCATTGCGGAAGGGGTCTTGACCTTCATAATCAGCTTTGTTGTTCTCTTTATAATCCTCAGGGGGCCAAATAGCATGCTGTTGAAGACATGGTTGCTTGCCATATCAACTGTGGCATTGATTGTTACCGGATCAGATTATACTGGACCATCTATGAATCCTGCCAATGTGAGCACACTTTCCATTATGCTCTATGTTTTTCTTGTTATATGCTTGAGACAAATTAAGTTAATAATCTATGCATACATCAAGGGGGGTTTTGTGTGCTTTAGTAGTTCATTTTCATGACCTCTGCACTAGCCCTTAGTAATATTAACTTGCATGAGTGGTGAGACCATTTTATAAGCAACTTGCATTATTTTGCAAAAATACTTAAGAAGAAGCTAGTGTTTATTGACCATTCAGTCTCTAAAACCATTTAATGTCTAGCAGTGAGACAGGGTTTCAGAGTTTTGCATATATTAATTATCCAAGAAGAATTCTCAATTAGCTTGAGAGCATGCATTATAAATTGCTGTCATCTATGATTCTATTGTTGGTTTTGATACACCATAATCTCTTGAAGCCGTACGCCATTCTTTGTTTTCTTCCATCACGAGATTGAATACTAAAAAAACAAAAAAAATGTACAGATTCGGCAAAAGACTGACCGTTGAACTCATATAATAATAAATGGTCTAGTTCATTGGACTAATTGGGTTTGATCCAATGGGCTGGTTCGACCCATGGTTAATGGGTCTATCCTATGTCATATATCCAATTTTCACCATGAGTCTCTATTTGAATGAAATCGTGAGAATGCAACATGTGAAAGGATTCCTCAAATATCCTCTTCCCATCTATTCTAGTCTCCTAACATGATTGGCCCTCCTCATATTTCCCATCCTATGGAAAAGAGTTCCTTATTTCTCTCCCCTTTAAGCGGCAATGCTCTAGACTGCTATCACCTAAGAACTTCATCCGATTGAGATCTCATACATTGGAAATCGCTTGCTTCCTTATCTTAATGTTGTCTTGCTTGAGGACTTTATTTTCCTCCATTCCATCCCAAACCTCCACTTCCCTTGACAAAATTAGCCACCAGAGGTATCAAGTATTCTAAAGATTTCCATTCTTTGATTTTGCCTTTGAGCCCCTGAAGCTTCTTGGATATCCTGTAATCTGCAAATCAATGAATCTCCATCATATTCCACTTTTCTCTTGCCATTGCCAAAAGCAAGGAACGACCCATTTGCATTTTTACGTAAGGCATTTCTTTTCAATTCCTCACTCAGTCCATAAATTGAGGGAACCTCACAGAAAACCATCAGCTAACCCACACACCTTAATAGCTAGAATTCGCTAAAATTTTTGCACATCCTCCCCTTGGATCACATCCTCATTTCAAATGGAAATGAGACCACCTAATGTCCCTTAGGAGGGAACCCAATCCAAGCCACACCACCGAGAGCCCCAAATATAACAAATTATGTGATCAACATTGCTTGACACTTTGGTTTCTTACAAGATTGGAAATTTAACCTTATGTTTCTTGAGAAGTCTTCTCAATGTCACAGTCTTTTCATGCATGCCTGCCTTAACCTTTAACATCCCAACTTAACATTCTCATTAAAAAAAAAAACTAATCACTAACCTGATACTTCTCCATAAGAACCCCACCAAAGGCACTGCCATCTCCTTTGCATTACACGATGACAGCCTATCATCTGCTTCTCTGACCTCCAATTCCATAATATATATGTTCCCACATCTGTGTCTAATTAGATCCAAGGGAAATACCCAAAACCCCACCTTGTTCAATTACCTTTGAAGCTTCCTTCTGTGAAGTTTGTTAAGTTCCCATATCCAGGAAGACAATTTAATTCTGAAGAATCTGAATGATCCCCTGTATGGAAAACTGGTTTGTTGCTTGCTCCATTTGCCTACCGCCATCACGATAGTTGATAGAATCTCCCTCATGTTCTTGTTTCTTGTTTGACTCTGGTCCATACTACTTTCTAGAACCCTGGATATTGAGTTTTCCTCCACTACAGTCTCATCTCTGGATATGAATTTGGATCGTATCTGCTTCCTATAGGGTATAGGTAATCCTCTTCACATACAATGTCTGAAGAGATGCTAATCCCTCTTCTTGGATGTCACTTCAACTCTTCCTACACTAGCCTTTACAAAAGAGAGAATGCTTCCTTTTACAATTTGCCCACAAGGCAGGCAAAACCATTGCTACCTCCTTTGGTTTGAGGAGTGCCAAATCTCGGTCTTGGCCTGTGAGTGATCCACAACTGGTGCTAGGTCTGCTCTTCAGCTACATCCTAAGATCAGACACAACATCTTGTGACCGAAAAGCGACATTCCGGAATGAAGTAGTTTACAAGTTTCGGGGTTCAAGGCACAAGCATACCGCCCTGTGTCCAACCCAGCTGATTTAGTACATGCTGGCAACTCGTCTTTCCCATCCGTGGAGTCCCTATCATCAGCTCTAGCACTCGTCTCAAACTTGAAAAGTGGAAAGGACTAATAAGGTTCCTTCCTGAGCGCAATGATTGCCTTAACGTAACCTTCTTCGCTGAAAGACCTCCAACGTCCTTCTCCCTCTCCACATCTTTTATCAAAAGGAAATAATATGAAACTTTCTGCGTGTAACTTGTAGCTCAGAATTGTCATTGTCGATGTGGACTTTCCACCTCAGATCACCTACTTTCACAACCACATTAGCACTGCAAACTTGAAGTGTGAACCTAATGCAGGTTTTGCTGCATCTGTCAAGCTTGTTTTTCCAGCCGATGAAACACTTTTTTTATTCCCCTTAACCCAGAAAAAAAAAGAAGCATGCTTCCTTTCCATAAATAATTTTCTCCTCTGTGAATTTACCCCTCCTCTCTCAACTTTGCGGATGCTCTTCATTAGTTTTTTGAAAAAAGGAAAATCAAAATCTCATAATGTTAATCGTCTGAATCAAGTAGGACCACCCAAAAGATTGTTATGGATTACAATTAGAACTATCACAACCTAAATCAAGAATTGGATATCATTGAGGAAAAAAAAGGGATAATATATCCAACCATACAAAATTCTAGAGTAGCAAACGTATAGCAGATGCTACTCCACTCGGTCCACATCTTTTTTATTATAAGAAAAACAAGGTTCACATGCCTTGAAATGGCTTAACTTTGACTTGTATAAACAGAGATAGAAAAATAGGTACAACTGACATTGTTTGCTGCTAAAGTAAGTCTAACAGTAAAAAAAATAAAAGAATAAAAAAATAAACAGATAGCTGGAGTCTCAAGACCAAACAAGATGCAGTAGAGTTTAGCAGGTTCTACCTCTAGAATTGAGAAAACTCAAGATGGGAGAAAAACCAAAAATCACTCAAGATGCCCAGCCTGCTACTAATGAAAACTATCAAAACACTGATCAGATGTTGGTTTTTCTGGTAAGGTCTTAAACCATATGGTATAAGTAGAAGATTACTCCCTCCAAATTTTAAAGTCAAGATTACAAAATTCAGAGGAAATAAATGTCTGTACTCAATATGGAAAGAAAAGTAACGTATTTTCACAAAAAAATGTGAAGTAGAGACCACCCAATTAGCTTGGGTCATCTAGAAACTTCTAGAAAGTTCCTCATTCAACTGCGAGTATCCAAACCTGATTGGTGGCTCTTACCTGATTGATCAAGAATAATTGAATTCATTCTTCTTCTTCTCAAATCTCTCTTATGGGCAAATGTCATGGAATTCATAGGCATTTATCAAGGAATAAGAAAAAGATTTAGACAAATAATTCAGAGACATTTATCAAATATTCTTCTTGTCAAATCTCTACTTGTGACTGGAATTTGTAAGCACATCATGGAAGAAGAGCATCTTGGAGAATTTAAACTCAGATTTCCTTCCTGGTGTAGTTCCTTTTCTTTTGCTCTCTGTGATGATAGACAAGCCCATTCACTCAATACTAGCTATAAAAATACATGAAGTTTGCACTCAGATTACAACATTGTTAAAAAATTGCTATATGGCATACAACTAAGAGAAATTGTTTTAACTGGTATGCTAAATTTATTTTCTTCCCTACTAGTACTCTCGATCTTGACCTTGATTTTGCACCTAATTAAGTTGGCTCTGGTGTTCGATTGTGCAGGCCTTTGGTTGGGCATATGTCAACAACCGCCATAATACGTGGGAGCAGTTTTATGTTTATTGGATTTGCCCCTTTGTAGGAGCAGTTCTTGCTGCTTGGACCTTCCGATTCATCTTCCCCCTGGTAAAGCAGAAGAAATCCTAGGATGAAGTGCTCTCACCCAGGCGCATTTGTCTCTGGATCCTTATGTAGGAGATTTAGGCCAGCCATCATAACAAAAAAAAGACTCAGACCTGATATTTGAGTCATTATTATTATTGGCCTACCACCATTGTCACTTCATTTTTTTTAATAATTGTCGAAAGTTGGGTTATTTGGTCTTGCTCATACATGAATAAGAGTTTTCTTTATTGATACCCCTTAGTATCAATGGTAAGAAGTTAAATGTTTAGGAAATGAAGGAATCATATGACGTAAAACACAGGTGGGATGCATTTTCAAAATGGAACCACCTAAGTATAAACGCTGGATGCATTACAGATGTCTCAGGTGGTTTATTTGCACCTATTTAGATATGTAAACTTTGCACATGCCTGAGATATACATATGGTTATGGTTAGGTTGGTTGTACTAATTTGAGTACATTTGTGTACAAGTCTTTTCCACAAAAAGAGGAGACTGTCATATCAACATAGTCCATGTTATATGGATACCACAGAAATGGAGTTTTGCGAAAGTTGTAAATTCATGTTTGATGTGGTTTTTTCCCTCAATGAATTGGTGCTAATGTTTTTTGGTGTGGCTTCAAATTCCTTGGTAAAAATTAGTTTTTTCAATTTGATGTGGCAACTTTCCACTGAAAAGTAACAAAATTTTCGTATCCAAATGATTGCAAACAAAGATGGAGACTGTTCTAGTATAAGTTCACATTATGTGATGCTTCAGAAAGAATCCATAATCATGCTCTGATCAATTATGTATAGGAAAAATACTTATTTTTACTTATGAAGTCCAACAAGATGTGGTACTAGGACAAAGATTATGCACATCATTGATGATTGTTTGAGTATAGGAATTTCAAGTTTATCAACATCATCATAGCCTAATGACATATCTGTCTCAGGTCAACTAAATAGTGCTACTCTAAAATTTGTGTACTCGCACGGCAAGAGCAGCAGGGGGTAAAAAAACCACCACTAAAACACTAAAAAGCGCCTCTAAAACATAGAGAGACAGAAACATATGCTGCCATTTAAGTCACCTAAGGTCACCAGCACTGCTGTTTTAGCAGCCGAAAAAAAACATTTCGCTGCTGAAGTGTTAAAATCCACAGCCAATAACATACTTTTAATGCAGAAAAATGACTTCTATTATTTTCAGCGGTGGAATCTAACATATTAAGTGGCGGATTATTTTTTCCGCCGCTAAAACCTTAACCATAGCACCCTACGAATACCCAAAAGACAAGGCATTGGAACAGCGTGCCAGTCGGAACACTACATGTAAGAGGCTAGTTGAATTCCATCATTGTCTAATATAAAGTCTTTGTCCCACATGCTCACATTTTCATGTAGCCTTTTTTGCCCCTTTTGTAGAGCACTGCGTGTGCTGTAATATATCCTGATGGGCCTATATTATTCATAAAGGTCAAGTGGTCATGCCATCTCCAACCCTGTCTTTGATATTTTTCTGTTGTCTCCCATAAAAAAAAGTAGCCAACTAGTAGGGAAGGGGCTTGCATTGATATAATTTTTAGCATGTGGACTTCATGAATATAGGCTGTATTTTTTTTTTTTTTTTGCTGGAAAGAATGGAGGCTGTATTTAGAGAGCTCTATTGACAAATCTCTCATTCACTTCAACCCCGAATGGGAAATCCCTATGGCAGACGAGAAGTTTGTACACCATTTGCTCAAATAGTTATCTTTCAAGAGTGGTGGGCTCTACTGTCTCAACTCCTGTAAGCTCCCATCCGAAGCATGTATACAAACCAGCAACAAAAGATTTTTCAAGACAAGTGCACCCATGTTAAAGAATTGTATCTCACCAGAAACTCTCAATTGTTTAATATTACAATTAAACTCAGAATTCCATCCTTCCAATAATTTTCTCCAATTAGGATGACATTGTAAAGGAGTTGCAAAAGGTCATCCGGTGTTTGTTTAAGCTCTCAAATGCCAAATCCATATTTTGACAGCAAGGGCTGTTAGAAGAAACCAAACCCCCCCCCCCCCCCCCCCCCCCCCCCCAAAACAAAACTTTGAAGCAAGAATGAGAAGGTAAGAATTCTTTTTTTTTTTTAATTTATTTAGTCGTTCAGTCATGTGTTTTGATGCTTGGCCTTTTCTAATGCAAGACTAGAATTTTTGAAATCATGTATTTTGATTTCTGAAGTGTTTTCAATATAGATTGTGCATTCTTTATTTTGTCATAGTTGCTAAAATGCTCATGTTAATTTTGGACCTCGTCGAAATAATTGCTATTCAGGCTTTATTGATATTCCATTTGGTCTTTTTTCTACTAATACTTTGCTATTTCAATTATTGTTTGCTGTCATTATACACAGATATCTTTAAGATGATTATCATTCAATTTTTCTGGTTTGATAAACACTTCAAAGAAGATAGTTTGTATTAATTGCATACCATCATGAACACTCTCTATCTTTGTTATTGTTATCACCTTGATTAATTCTTTGTCTCTGCTATCATATAGAAAGTTCTTACTATTAGCCCACTTGTGGAACTTTTTGCATACTAAAATTCACTTGGGTTTTAGCCTTTTAAGTACATTCGGTATTTTATTGTATTTGAGCAATATTATTGTTTGTATACCTTATAGTTCATCATTGCTGATTTCCTTCTTTACTGCACCATAACAATTTTCATGATAGCTTTTGCAGTAATGCCACTGACTTCTGCCCAGTAATTCAGCCATTCTTTGGACATCAATTCTAAAAAATTCTACTAGGGTTTGGAATTCATGTTTGACTCTCTTAAGTTTTGTTTTTAGAGAATTTAAAATTACTCAAAATGATAGTCCCCACGTGAAATTTCAAATCCCCAATGGGCTCATCTAGCATTGAGTTATGTGTTTCAATTAAGTTATGCAAACCAAGTAAGTTATGTGTTCCATCCAAGTTATGTCTAATTTTAGAGAATAATACCAATAATCCAGTGTCGCTATTGTCACTGTAAATCCTTACCTGTAGTCTCCATTTTCTGTCCCACCCAAATGAAAATACTGAGTCCGCCACCACATAGAACCTTTTTGGGGGTTCTTGGTATTCTATTTTTCTGCAAGGTGTTGAGGTTCTTTTGAGTTCCCGTTTCGATTACACTGTGGGTTACCCACAAACATGCAATGATCCAAATCTTTTGATGTTTCTCCATTGGATTTGAGGAAAAAATGGTTTGATTGTTTTCCCGTAATGCATTCCTAACCATCCATACACAAGTAATTGACCAAAGACTTTGAGCTGTTTCAGCAAGAGATGAGGGAAAAAAAAAATAAATTTCTCTCTTTTTTTGAAATTTTTATTGAATAGGTTGAAGAAGTAGGGTAAGGAGAGTTGGTGAAGGACAGACCCCTAGCCAATGGGCCCAGCCCATCCATCTTAAGCAAGTCTTTGGGCCCAACCCATCCATTTTATGTTATTCTTAGATTATTTAGAGTTTTATTTGTATTTTAAGTTGTCTTAGTAAAGTATTTTAATTTTGGCCATCAATGTATTTGGATAGTCCAGATTAATTCTAGGGTTACATCTTTTTTTATATAACGATGATTGATGATTAATGAAATTTGATTGTTTTGAGATCTTCTCAAGTTCTTCTTGAAAACTTGAAGAAATCTATAATGCTTTTATTTCAGCTCCGGTTCGGAGTTTGGTGGGAGCTCAATTTGTCTCCAATTTTCCTATCTCCTAACTTGTCCTCTCAGCATCATGACCTCCATTTCACATTATTTGGTATCAGTGTTGAAGATCGTTTCACCCAGATACGGTAATTAGCTGAACATCTTCTTCGCCATCTTTAGTTTGCAGATCCACAGTTGGGAACTTATTCCATAATCTCCAACCAATATCTTGGCCAAAATTCAAATCAAATTGTACACCTCTGTAGATATCTCAACCATCCACGTGTCTGCACCACTCATCATCCTAGCCTCCTAACCCTTCCTAAAATTCGAAAGCCCTTCGTCCTCAATCAAACACCATAAAACCCTTGACCCCACTGTCTGTGCTCTAAAACAACTGCCAATTGAATCAAATGCCCAAATCGATCCACCAAGACCCTACAATCCCAATCATCATCAAAACTCCACCACCCACAAAAAGAAAATCCCCAAACTCGAAAATCTCCAATCCTCTTTTCCATGCTGAACTCCATTGTCCAACACCACCCCAAGTCCATCAGATCACTAAACCCTAATTCCAGGAATCCAATACCTAAACCTAAGCCTAAATCACGTCGCCCAAATCCAAAATCCCCTATCTCTGAAAAAAAAAAAAAACCCCAATGCTTAAGCCCTAACACAAAACAAACACTAATCTTGCCCGACCCACATCACCCGAGCTCTCTTTGGACTAGATCCAAGATAGCCAAACTCAGTCAACCATCATATAGCCTACCCGAACCCGTTACAGGCCCCAACCAACCTTGCTGAGCTTCACTGGACCAACTGAACCCCAAAAACGCAACCCCAGGGTACATAAAAAAAAACAAAAGGGAGAGAGAGAGAGAGAGAGGCACCTCAGCCACGGCAGTTGTTGCCAGCGTCGTCGTCATGAGCGAACTGCGGGCACCCAGCATCACAGCAACCCCATCTCCCAATCGTCATTTGCCATTCCTCTTCTCTGCTTGAATCAACCAACAGGTAGTAGTTACAGTGCCCCATCGCAACTTTATTCCACAATTGTTTAGCCACAGATCAGAAATGATTTCTTTCTTCTATAACACACACACACACACAGGAATTCAACTCCATGAATGAAACAGAGGGACCCCTCCTCCCAAGACTAGAAACTGCGCAACGGCTAGATAGAAAGACATGTTATCATTGTTGAGACAGCAGTGGCAAGAGCGACAGGTCTTTGCGTATTCATATAAACAGGTCCAGGTCCAGGTCCGTTCTCTTGTAAATATAAAGCTTAAATGGGTCAAGGATAGGACCTTGGATTCTGTTGTTGCAGGTGAGAAAGCTCTTAAAGCTGCCTGCGAGCTTAAAGACATGCTTGCCAATGCCCCTGCCGACACCTGCCTCCCCATCTATGCTCTATCAAGGCGCCGGAGACAGCTTGGTCTCGGCGAACTCAAAGTTTCTACATTTATTCGCCAATACCCCACTCTCTTCCAACAATTAACATCCAAAAGAGACTCTGATGTTATCTGCTTCCGACTCACTGAAGTTGCTCTCAAGCTCCATCAACAAGAGCTTCAGATCCTCCAACAGCAGGAGTCGGATCTCATTCTAAGGCTCCGAAAATTGCTTATGCTCACCGCCGCAAGGACCCTTCCTCTCCAAACAATTGATCAACTGAAATGGGATTTGGGTTTGCCCCATGACTACCAGCAAACCTTGATCCCCCGCTATCCTCAATTCTTCGCGCTTGTCAAGCTCCCCGATGACCGAATGGGCCTAAAGCTCTTGCATTGGGACAACCAACTGGCTGTGTCTCAGCTGCAGGCTAGTGGCGGTGGATATGGTAGCGGCCGCAACTTGGCCTTTCCTGTGAAATTCGCCAGGGGATTTGGATTGAAGAGGAAATGCATGGCTTGGTTAAATGAGTGGCAGCAGCTTCCTTATACGTCGCCTTACGCCGACCCATCCGGTCTCGACCCGCGGACGGACGAGTCCGAGAAGCGGAATGTCAGCGTCTTTCATGAGCTCCTCCACCTCACAATAACAAAGAGGACAGAGCGGAGAAACGTGAGCAACCTACGGAAGCCTCTGCTGCTGCCACAGAAGTTCACAAAGGTGTTTGAACGCCATCCTGGGATTTTCTATATTTCTCACAAGTGCGCCACGCAGACTGTCGTGTTGAGGGAAGCCTATCAAGGACCAGATTTGGTTCCGAAGCACCCACTCATTCGGCTTAGAGAAAAGTATGCTAGTTTGATGAGAACGGGGATGCTTCATAGGAGCAGAGGATTATATAAGAAGGTGCGCGATGACGGTGGAGATAGAGGGAATTGCGAGTTATGGGGCATTTCTGATGGTAATTCTGATAGTAATGAATGCAGTTCAGATTACTGTTTGCATTCTGAAGATGATGATGGAGGTGAAGAAGTTGATGCACCATGCTGAAGGGGATGAATTGGACGACAAAGGTAGATTTCCTCTGGAATTTATAATGCTACATATGAACTTTGATGGAACAAACATCGCCATTTTAATCTTTAAAGTGTTTAACTGAGCACAGATTTCATATCATGTACTGACGCATTAGAATGTACCAACCCATTAACTTCTCTAGTTACTTCTGTTATCCATTTCCATAATTCAATGATGAAAGCGAATATTCCCTGCCCTGAAATTTTGTAAACCTCGAGATTAAACTGGGAAGCTCAATTTCTGGCATTGCATTTCTTGAAGGACTGATCAAATGCATTTGTTTACAGGAAAATGTTCAGTTTACTTGTCAAAATGTGTAGATGCATTGAAACATTGGCATCATCTGCTATGGTAGTTAATAGTTATGTATATAAATCAGTTCTATTGTTGCTCCTAGACTCTGATGCTTAAAAAGTAAGTATTGCACCATCAAGAAGAAAGTAGAGTCTCACTCTCCCACTATGGAATCTTGTGAATATGTTCTCAAAATCAGAAGGAGCATGTAGGCCTATCAATCTGGTCATTTGATGGGTGGGCTTAGCCTGCTAAAGCCCACAAAAATGTGGGCTTCTTTCCTGGTATCGAAAGCCCACTACCTTGAGGGCCAAGCTAGGGCAAGGCCCTACCCAACCCTCTGTTCATCAATATAATATATATGACTGATCACCTGCTGTAAGATCCCAACCTTAACACCTTTGATTTCCATTTTAATTGTGCTTGATTTGCTCTTGATTTGATCGGGGTTTTAGAGGGCTAATTTAGAGATAAGATTGAGCGTGGCATGAGTGTAGAGAGGCCCTGTTGTGAGATTTCACCCTTTTAGGAGGTCCTTGGGGGAAACTTCCTTTAACTTGTATTGAAATGACATCCGTGTGCACCTTGGTGGGTCCAAACCTGGGACCCCACCTGAGGGTGGGAAAGGGGGAGGGGGGAAAGGGGGATTGAAGGCTATGGATGCCCCCTACCTCTTTATGAAATTACAGGCCCATCATATTATTTAACCCCTTTAATCTGAGGCCCAGAAATTAACAATTTTATATCAGAAGGGGAAAAATTGACATTCGATTGAACGGTCCAGTCCCAATGGATTGGTGCAAACCCATGCGATCTGGTGACATATAGAGGATGTCATCAGAATCTGTAATTTGTCTCCTGATGTGGCAAAGGGTTTTAGTCTGAAAGAAGGCGGCAAGCAAAATAAAATCCAGCCAATTTGGCACAAGCAATAAACTTGTTATTTGAAGTTTGAATGTGATAGTGACAACTGGAAATGATGCATGTGTTTTGCATTTTAAAAGGTCTTATTTATATGGTTGGGTAGAAAATTTTTACCACACACCAATTTAGTTCTTATCAAAACAATGGTCCAAAAACTTCAGGCACATAAATCAGAGGACAACTGACATCGGGAAAATATTAAAAGTGGATTGTGTTTTACTACTGCTAGAGAAGAATCACTGAAACTTGTAGGTACCAAGTCTAGAGTTTAAAAACCCAAAATAAGGGATGTGGATAATTGCAATTGAAAGAAAATATATCCATATTTTTCTGTTTCATCTTCTGTGAGCACAAATCTATAATGTGCTTTGTATCTTTCTTGGCATCTTATCATATTTACGATGGAAAAAACTCAGCACAAAAGCATGATGCTACTCCTGGTCTAGTAGATGCATTATAGGATTGTATGTCTTGCTACTGTTTTTCACTTCTATTTACTGGGTGTTTGACATATAGATGATCTTGTGCGTTTCTTCTATGAAGGTGGGGACAATGGTGGGAACATGAGAAGCAGGCTAAATCACATGGAAGCTGACACAAGATCAGGTTTTTTTTTTTTTTTTTTCTTTTGGAATGATACATAAGGATTGATTCCTATAATTCCCTTTTTCCCCCTCTGGTGGTGGTGGGGGGTTCCTAAAGTGAGCTGGTCATCATAGGCTTGAACCCTGGACCTCTCCCATAACAGGAGAATGCCTTACCGGATACCACTGCACCGTGTGCTGGTTTGACTTTAATTTGGTTATTTGAGAAAAACAAAGATTTTTATTGAAATTTGTCCTAAGATATGTCGTTTTATTTCTGTACAGATCTGGCCCATATTTTGATGGTGTTAGTTGTCACTTGCAGGGGCTGAAAATCTGTGGATGCATTTGTTCGAAATCTGGAGTGCTGACTTCAACAGTTATTCTTGGGACTGTTGGCCAATTCTGGCCACAAGCAGTCAAAATCTAACTGTTGTTTTATGCTGGATGCTAATTGATTATTATTCTTAAGTGGGAATAATTATAATGATTTCAGTTAGGTCAAGACTCAATAGAGATGGAATTTGTGACCTTACATAACAAAGATTAAAAGAGAGAATAAATCCTGAAAACGTGATGTATTTATAATCTTGATCTTCACTCCATTTATTTTATATCAGTAACTGTAAAATTATATTAAAACAAGAAGGTTCAAACAACAGAAATAAAGAACATACAAGAGCAATGCTTCCAGAGGTTCAAACAACAGAAATAAAAAACATACAAGAGCAATGCTTCCAAAGGAACAATGGTATCTACCACTGTTTTGGAAGAGCATCCACCATTCCATTGGCAGAACGGTAAACTTGATGAAAAACTGCCCGAGGAGAAGAAGATTGGAGCTTAATTTTATTGAAATAGAAATGAAATTTCCAAGGACTCGCCTCCATTGAATTAACCCAAGATATCGGATTGAGGGAATCAATTTCCACTATAAGCTCCTTTAGGAAAGAACCTGAAAACACACAAAGAGCTTCAAGAATGGCTAACACCTCTGCTTCATTAGAATCCTCAAGCTGCATATTCATGGAAAACATGAATAAAGCCTCTCCCTTGCAATTGCAAAAAACAAGATTTCCTCCCTGTACATAATGATTATTAAAAAGGAAAAAGAAAATCTTGGTTATATCCTGTTCCCTAATGTACTTTTGATTGCCAGCAGATCAATCTGCTGTGGTACTTTCTTGTATGTAATAGCTATACTTTGCTACTTTATATTTATTGGTATCTCATGGTGCTGCATTCAACTGATCCAGATTGCTCATTTGGTGTAAATCCCATCATGGGTAGATGTTATTGAGAAGAAACCCCCCTGTGGAAATTGTACTGTGCTTAAATTGTAAGACCTTGATTGTAATAATGTGTTTTTTAGTAGTATGGGTCACTGCAGGCCATTTGATGTTTCCAATTCTATGTTCTGTGACACTTTTGTTTGCTTCATCTCCACTGGATATGATGTGTTGTGCTATGAAACACTATACTTGGAAAAGTATTTGGTAAATATTTTCAATGTTCTAGACACTATTTTTAGGTGCCTCATTATTTGAAAGGACAGGTGCTGTGTGCTCTTGGATCACCTAACAAATATATGAAATGATTGGGATTGCTTTACTATGCCGGTTCTTTGTATTTGAATACTGATTTGCATGCATGGATTTCACATGGGTGAGTTCATGCTTAGCCACAAAAAATAAAAGGTTAGCCATTTTTAGACCATCCGATGCAAGCTGCTGGGGATATTTTTCTTCTTGGTAAAAAGCTGATGAGGAATTTAGTTGGTTTTACTTGCACATCACAAACATGCTAGAGAATCACTACTTTTATTTGATAGTGATTCTTTTCTATGTTTGAATTCAAATGGAGACAATTATGTGGAAAAAGTTATTTTAGAATATTTAATAAATAGAAAACAATTATGAAGTTTTCTTAATAAAAATCTTAACTTCATTAGAGAAAAGGTTGTTATCTCCAAAAATGAGTACAACGGACTCAACTATGATGTGGTTTAACAACATGTATGTAGAACTGAGTACAAGCACCATCCAATCCTTCTATATTGTCGATCAGCACCTACACTCATGTGGTTCAGAAGACTGTTTGGTTCTATTTATATAGATGGTTGAGGGGGTGGAACTTTGGTCAGTCCAAATCCAACTGACTGACATGACCCGATTTTTGCTTGGGTTGGGTTGGGCCAATTTCTCTTGGGTTAAGCTGAGCTTAAGTGCTTGAAGACTTAAATTCTGGGTCCATGACCCTTCTTTTATATCTGTTCTATATATTTAAGAAACATTTCAGAACAGTCTGCAACTGTGAGCTAATTTCATAAAAAAAAAAGGGGTTATGTTGAGCTAATTCCAATAAAAATTAGCAAACCATGGAGTTATTCCCAGCACTGTCACGAATAGGGACTTTCACAAGGCCGCCAGGAAAGAGGACTATCTAGACCTGGGCTGACTGTAGAAACATAGGCTCACTGCACTGAAGCCCAACAAGGTCCACAAGCACCTAGCCCAAGCTTAGCCTGCCACAAACGCGTAATGTCCAAGTCCACTCATTTTGTCAATCGGGCTCAGCTGGGCTTTCTATCACTTGATCTGATCAGTCAGTCCCACTTGTATAGGCCCAGCCCAGCCAGGCTTCGAGCTTTCTATCTTAATTGAATCCTGACCGACATACCTTATCGTTTCCCTTTTTTTTAAATGGATGATGAGCGTTTAATGCCTAGTGTAGGTGAAAAAACTGAATCTAAGGGGCTTTAATTTTTTTTGAGCTCTGATATAGACTAGAGCTTGGTGAGGTTAATGTTAATTAGATATAAGTACAAAGGTGAAGTGCACCTTGCAGAACCCTTTTTATTTTATTTGAAAAAAAAATGTAGACAGTTTACAAAATTGTGAAAATGAGAATGCTTGAACAGGATTCGTGAATTTGAAAAAGGAGGGGGGTGGGGGGTGGGGGCGGAGATTAGAGGTGGTGGAGTATGGACCAGAATAAGTTGAATGATGCCTAATGGGCCGATGTTATGGAGAATGGATGGTGAGATTGCTTAAGGCATGGCTGTGCCACACTCAAAATTGGCAATCCGCAGCCCTCTAGTAGAAAATAGTTTTCACCCAAGGGGAAGAAAATTAATTCAAAATTTTTCCTCTACAAAAATATCATTACACATAACCATAGAAAAGTGGCATCCATTAGTGCTTTTTGTCTGGTACAATGGAATTTTCGGTGTTGCATAAACGTGTTTTCAAAGAAAAAAATAAACTATTTTCTTGAATATTTCAATAGACGAGTTCACTCTGAAAGAGGTAATATTCTATCTTTGCATTAGAATACATAAGAATTGAATACCGAGTGTGGTTAAAAATAAAAATTAAAAATGACTTTTCTAAAATCAACATCAAACAACATTTTTTTGGGAAATTGATTCAAAAGAAGCTATTTTGATGCTCATTTTTTAGAAATTCACCAGTGATCTTTATACTTAACCACCCAAAGCATTCAGTTCCGATATATTTTAATGGCCCTATCATGGAATTGGGGCATTGTGACATAATAGTTAGGAAGAGTTTTTAGCATTATTTTTTAGTTGTGATATGCATTAAAATAAATTTAAGAGTACATCAACATTATACCGAGAAGCAATGGGCAAAGAAAAAGCCCCTTGGAAACACCACTCAAATATTTTTTATATTGTGGCGATGAAAAAACCATTTCTATAAAAAAAAAACCTTTTTCCCACATTTTCCCAATAGAAATGTTTTTTCGTAGAGTCCTACAAAAGTTAATCTATTTTTCTACACTAGACTCCAAAATCCAACGTCCATCAGTGTTCATTTGTTGGGTATTTTTGTTTGGGTTTGCAGGCCGAAAGGTAGAGGTGGAGGTTGTGTTGGTGTTTGTTCGTTTGGGTTTTCTAGTTTTGGTTGGTGCTGGTGTTTGTTTAGTTGGTTTCTACTTGTTTGGGTGTTCAGTGACTTGAGTTTTTTGGTTTTGGATTTTGGTAATGGTTGGTGTTGGTGCTTGTCTATTTGGGTTTTTAAAAGATGGGGTCGTTTCGATGTCTACTTGTTTGGGTTTTTTTGGAAAAGTTTAAAATGGGCCACAAGTTTTGCTCTTATTTCTTTTGGACAAAAAAATTTTATATTTTAAAATAGTACTTAAATTTTACATTTACATTTCAAATCAGGATATCCTACAAGAATAGAGGTTTTCCTACAACTTTTTCTGTGGTAGTAGTGGTGAATAGAGTTGCACCCGTTAACCAAATCTCACTAGTTTTTTGGAAATTTTAAAAATGATAAAACATCTTTTAGACTTCATTACTAGAATTTCACATTGGATTTGATTGAAATGAAAATAATATTTATATGTGCCTATTTGTTATATCCAATGAAATGGTGTGGCAAGGCATGGGTTTAGGCTTGGAGCTTTATGACTCATTAAGGAGCCCCATCTTTTGTAATTTATTGAACTTGATTTGGGTTGACTCGGTATCTAGTTGTGTTGGTTTCGACCTAACTTGGATTGATCTAGATCCAATTTAGTTTGGGTGGGTTTTCTTTTGGGTTAAGAATGAATAAGGGGCCAGATAGCAATTATGAGCACAACCCTTCAGAAAGGTTAAACAAAGAGTTTCTCTTATAAATTGCATCCAATAGATTTTTACGTATTCCTTACAAATCATAACTAGGATATAGAGATGATTTAAAAAAATCCATCAATCATATCTTGGCCAGATATTACTCACTATTTTGGTTGCGATCATTGGTGTTCAAAGGTTGAATACTGCAAACCGCAATTCCAATAATTGTATTTATTGTATTAAGAAAAGCCCGGCTGTTATATTTTATTATGATTTTTTCTAACAGCGTCAACTATCAGCCACCTTGTTCAAGGCCACGTTTAGTTTGTCATCGTCGTGGCATTTTGGTCGCACGTGTGGAAGGGCCACGCCATGGCCACCTAAGCCAAGGTGTGTTGCAAGTGGCACGTGGAGAGCAGTGCTACTGTGCACGACGCAACACTGAAGACCATTTTTCGTTTTGTATTTGCTGTAGCCTTGGTCAACTGAATGGAATCTTGAGTGGAATCTTCTGTTCGGAGGATTTTTTACATTTCTTTGCAACATGCAAGCTTCTATGAGAATTTTTTATCGGAGGAATCAGCACATACAATGCTTGGGAAATACTTATGATTCACTCTCGAGTTCTTTTTTGCTTTTATAGATTTGTAAAATTCAATAAAAAGAGGTGGAAACTGTGGGATAAGAGTATTTTTGGTGAATTGAAAGGACTTGGCAATCTTCTCTCACTTTTTTACTCATCAACCAAACATAAATTACCTTTGGAATCAATGAAATTCAGTAAAGATTTCTCCCTAAGGATGTTTTCTAAACATGCAAGGAGCTCCCTAGTATTAGTATGTCCCTAGTAGAACTGCTAGGGACACTAGCAATAGTCGCACTGGCTTGGGTCCATCAATTTTTGCTACTGTTTTGCTGAGGGTTGGCTAATTAGTTACTGGATTTGTGGATAAATTAACGTCAAGGTTTGTATTTATCGTAAAGAAGCAACTTAAAAATCTCTAGCAGCAACCTCAAAACTACTTGTGGAAGGAAAAGTCACATGAAAACATAAATGGAAAACTTAAACTCTATTTTGAGATTTTCTCTTTTTGTTTTTGTCATAGAGAACATTTGGGTTAGTAGTTATTCTCAGATGCACAATTTACAGCAAGCGAGACATGAATATTCACTTAGATGTACAATGATATCTCTGCATTTTCTCAATCAATTTACATATATGAATAGACCTGTATTTTTTGAAAAAAAAAGCATACAGTAACCATGTTATGAACAAAATTATTGTATGGGATTTGCACTAGCTGGATGCATTCTTGGAGTGTTTGGATTGAAATCGAGTCATGGCAAACCCACCTTATTGAATAATTTACTATAGTCATGCAGTTGTCATCCAATAATTTTGTGTGCAGCTACATTATTCTTCTCAGGCATTTGCTTTTCGTTAGTTTTTTTTTTTCTAGTGTCAGTTTTTTTTTATTCTACAGATTCTGATATGCTTACGAAACGTGGATTTGAAAAAATCATCACTGATTCCACTGAACCAGCCAAGCGTGCAAAGAGATGAATTCTCTCCCTCCTAAATCGTGTTTGAGAAAATTTTGATTCCATGGAAACAACGAGTCCTCTGAAGAGAGGATTCTTCTCCATCACCAAACTTGCCCTTTGGGATTCACTTGACATTGAAGTAGTTTTCTGTCATGTCACTGAAATCTGACGGTCTCCTTGCATCATGGGGGCACTTTCTAGATCATCACAAGGTATGAATATTGCTACCTTGCTATGTTCTGTTTCCTGTTTTTGCCAGTTTTCTTTCTTTTGATTCAATAATGTCTACAGATCACCGTATGTAAAAGACTAGAGTTTGTTTTCATTTATTCAAAGCAATGGTACTGTCTTCAACTCCCAAACTGGAGGTTTTCATTGGAACACACCAGTATGGAAACAACAGCAGAGGTTTTTAGGGTAAAAAAAAAAAAACAATAGCAGAGGAGCCTAGATGGCAATAACATGTATTATCAGCAAAACCCAGAACAATGGTACTGTCTTCAACTCCCAAACTGGAGGTTTTCATGGGAACACACCAATATGGTAACAATAGCAGAGGTTTCCAGGGTAAAAAAAAAAAAAAAACGATAGCAGAGGAGCCTAGATGGCAATAACATGTATTATCAGCAAAGCCCTGAACCGGAAAACAGCAGACAGCACTCCATAGGCCTTCTCCATCCATTTAGGCAAGCCATTTCAAGCTCAACAGCATCCATATTTCCAGCCACATGTGTTCGGTACAAAATATATCTGTAATAGTACAGTTTTTTAGAACATCTCAGCTTTTGTACTGCAAAATTACAGAAACAGTTATACACGAGAATGTACATTAAATCCATATAAAATGAAGTACATATTGACGGGTTGATGAAGCTGATCTTGGTATATTTAATATTTTTTGGAATAAATATGTAATCCGTTGGTTTAATCTGAACCATTTGTTATAAGATTAGATTTGACAATCGTAACTGCTCAGGGTATTGTTAATTAAGGCTTTTGTATTATTCTGAGTGGTGTGAAAAAGAGAGAAAGGATTGTTGCTCTGCAGAGAAGAGCCCTGGAGAGAGTTCTGTACTCTTGTAATCACAAGAAGAGGTTTGTTCTTCTTGTGGGAGATCTCCAACAATAATGAACATGTTTGAATCTTCGTGGACCTAGCCTATATTAGGTAAACCACATAAATCTTATGTCTATTGTGTGATTGTGTGCTTCTTCTTGCTTTCCTTTCTCTCTTAACAACTGGTATCAGAGGTTGACTTGGTTCAGATCTGGGGGTTGATTGCAGTGGTTGTGGTCAATGGATCAACGGATGAATCCTTGCCTAGTTTGGATCTCTGTTCTCGTGAGGAGCAGATCTGAGTTGTCTGAGCCACAGTAAAAAAAAAAAAGAGGGAGGATCGCTGCCTCCATCGTCGGATCTGGTGCCTCCATCGTCAGAGCCAGCCGCACCGCTTCTGCCTCGTCGGATTAGACAAAGAAGAGGTCGAAGAAGGCTGCTGTTCGCCGCTGCTGCTGCACTGTCACTGCCACTGTGCTCGCTGCTACATTTATTGTCGCTGAGGACGTTCGTTGCTCATGTTGTTGCAGTACCACTCGCCACCGAGCCCATTGGTCATCGCACCAAAGGAAGACGCTCAGAGGTGTGGTTAGCACGTCTGGTTGCAAAACCAAACTGTGAGGAAGAAGACCGGAGAAAGGGCTCTCGGTCTGCTCCCTGCCGTCGCCGTCGTGCCGCTGCTTCACCACGCCCCTGTGCTTCGACTGCCGTCACCGGCGCTGCCAGTCCACCGTTAGCCACAGCCGAGGACAAGGGCTGGGGAGTTGTCTGGTTACAGAACCAGAAACTAGAAAAGGAAGGAAAAGAGGGGTGTGGGCCTGGGTTACTCAGGCCAGGTACAGGTCATGTTGGGTTAAGCCCTAACCCGTGCCACCCAGTTTACGAGCAGCAGGTAAGGTCGGGTGAAGTAAGTTCAACTCGACCCATTTGCAGCAAAAACCCAACGAGCAGATTCAGTTTAGTTCAGGGTCTTGTGGACCCGACCCGCATCCATTTCAGAAGCCCAACAAAGCATCTGAGCTGATGCTAGCAGTGACACCAGCATTGGTCAACAAGAAGGTTTGACCAGATTGAATGCCAGAATTGTTTTGCAAATTTTGAGGTCATCCGGACTCCGAATTGTACTATGTTTTTTTACTATGCACGCATAGTGACGAGATCTACGAGATAGACTAAACAGATTGACAATTCAATTGGCCGAAAAATAATTAAGGAAATAAAGCTTTGGTTTGAGTAGAAGTAATGATGGACGACACAAAGCAAATGATTGAAAAATTCAATGGCCAAAATTTCAGATTCTGTAAGATGCAGATAGAAGATCTCCTTTACCAGAAAAATTTCTACTTGCCACTTGAGGAAAAGCAAAAAAGCCTGCAACAATGTCAGATTCAGAGTTGGAGGTGTTTGACAGAAAAGCATTAGGTACGATCAGACTCTCTTCAACAAAGTCTGTTGTATTCAGTATTTCAAAAGAATAAACCACTGAAAATGTTATGACTACCTTTTCACGCATGTATGCAAAACCATCTGCTTCAAATAAAGTACATTTGATGAAAAGATTGTTTAATATGAAGATGGCTTAAGGTAGGATTGTTATTGAACACATAAATGAGTTTAACATAGTCATGAGCCAATTGTCATCGGTAAAAATACATTTTGATGATGAGATTTGGGCACTATTATTGTTATCTTCTTTACCAAATAATTGGAGTGGTACGGTTACTTCACTGAATAATTCATTGAGATCAGGCAAATTGAAGTTTAATGATGTTGTGAGTGCTATCATCGATAAAGAACTTTGTAGGAAACCCTCAGGTGAATCATCAGGAAATACATAGAATGTGGAAAACAGAGGACAAAAAACTGAGAGAGCTCAAAATCATGGAAGATCTAAATTAAGAAGCAAGTCAAAATCGTCAAAATGCGAGTTCACATGCTGGAATTGTGGCAAAAAAGGACACTTAAAAAAGGTCTGCAGAGCTCCACCAAAGAAAAACAAACAAATGAACGGTAACAATGATAACGATAATGATGCTTCTGCAAAGCAGGTGTACTATTCAAGATGCTTTAATTTTTTTTTTTTTCATAAGTTTGAATCTTGGATTATAGATTCTGGTGTGTCCTTTCATATCACTGCATACAGGGAATGTCTCAAAAATTATGTGAAAAGTGACTTTAGAAAAGTCTATCTTAGTGATGTTGAACCTTGTGATATAATTGGCAAAGGAGATGTTTAGATCAAATTGCCAAACGGAGGTATATGACAATTGAATGCTGTTAGGCATATACTAAGCCTAAGAAGAAACCTTATATCTGTTGGTCAACTTGCAAGCTTTGGTTATGTTACAATCTTCGTAGGTGATTCATGGAAGGTAATAAAAGAAAGCATAGTTGTTGTTGGCGGTAAGAAAGAAGGTACTCTTTACTTGACAAATAGCAATACTGATTCCATTGCAGTTGCAGATAAAGGCACAGACTCAAACACATGGCACTGTAGACTTGTACATATGAGTGAGAAAGGAATGAAAATTCTTCATTATAAAGGTAAGTTATAAGACCTCAAGTCTTTGGACTTAGAATTCTGTAAAAACCGTATTTTTGGAAAGCAGAAAAAAGTTACTTTCTCTAAAGTAGGGAGGCAACCAAAATAAAAAATGTTGGAACTAGTTCACACGAATGTATGGGGACAAACACAGATACATTCTCTTGTTGGATCTTCTTACTTTGTTACATTTATTAATGATGCTAACAGAAAGTTATGGGTTTATCCTATGAAACACAAGTCTAATGTGTTTGGTATTTTCAAAAAGTGGAAAGCTATGGTTCAAAATGAAATAGGTCTGAAATTGAAATGCTTGAGATTTGATAATGGGGGAGAGTACTGCAGCAAAGAATTTGAGGTGTATTGCACCACAAATGGGATAAAGAGAGAGAAGACCATTCCTAATATACCACAGCAAAATGGTGTGGCAGAGTGTATGAATAGGACCATTGTTGAGCGTGCTAGAAGCATGAGGCTGCATGCTGGATTGCCTAAGCAGTTTTGGGCAGAACCAGTGATGCAGTTGCATACTTGATCAATCATTGGCTTTTAGTACTTTTGGATGGTGGATTGCCAAAAGAAACTTGGAATGGAAAAGAGGTAAATCTTTCACACTTAAAAGTATTTGGTTATATCTCGTATATTCATGTTGATGCTGAGAAAATGAACAAGTTAGATCCTAAATCCAAGAAATGCACTTTTATGGGATATGGTTCTGATGAATTTGGTGATCATTTATGGGATGAAAAAAATAGAAAAATCATTAGAAGTAAAAATATTGTATTCAATGAAAAAATCTTGCATAAGGATAAGGACAATGTACAAAAGGACAATAGAGTACTTAGATGTAGAGGACATTCCTGAAAATGATGTGCCTGAAGCACATAAAAATAACCCACAGTTGGATCCTCATACACCTACACCAGTAAGAAGCTCCTCTAGGATTTCTAAGCCTACGCAGCGTTATTCACTTTCATTGTATTACTTGTTGTTAACTAATAGTGGTGAGCCAAAATGTTATGAAAAAGCATTGCAAGTTGATACTTGGGCTAAGTGGGAGTAAGCCATGGAAGATGAGATCAGTCTTTATTGTCAAATCAGACATAGGACTTAGTTCAATTGCCTGAGGAAAAGAAAGTATTACATAACAAGTGGGTGTATTACATAACAAGTGGGTGTACAAGTTGAAGGATAACATGATGGCAGTAAGAGATACAATGCCAGACTAGTTACGAAAGGCTTCTAACAGAAGAAAGGTATTTATCATTCTTAATTATTTTTTCATGTGGTTAAACTAAACACAATCAGAAGTGTTTTGAGCATTGTGGCAGTGAAAGATTTACATCTTGAACAATTAGATGTTAAAACTACATTTTTCCATAATGACTTCGAAGAAGATATCTATATGCATCAGCCACAAGAATATACTGTCTTAGGAAAAGATGACATGCTTTGTAAACTCAAAAAGAGTTTATATGGCTTAAAACAGGTCCCAAGACAATGGTATATTAAATTTGATAGGTTTATGTACAACACATATTACAAACGATGTCATGCAGACCATTTTGTCATTACAAAAGCTTCGATGGCTGTTATATCATTCTGCTTTTGTATGTAGTTAACATGCTTTTTTCAGGATCAAATATGCATGAAATAAATAATCTAAAGAAATAGTTGTCAAAATAGTTTGAAATGAAGGTTTTGGGTCCTGCGAGTCAAATTCTCGGTATGAGAATCAGTAGAGGCCAAACAAACCGTACACTGAAGTTGTCTTAGGCAGAATATGTTGAAAAGGTTCTACACATGTTCAACATGTAAGGTACTAAGCCAGTTAGCACTCCACTAACAAGCTATTTCAAACTCTCAAAATAGTTATCTCCTAATATAGAACATGAGAAAGATGATATGTCCAAGATCCCGTATGCTTTAGTTGTTGGCAATTTAATGAATGTTATTGTCAACACAAGACCTGATATTGCTCATGCAGTGGGAGTTATAAGCAGATTCATGGGTAACTCCGGGAAAACACATTGGGAAGCAGTTAAGTGGATTCTCAAATATCTAAGAGGTACAATTAATGCAACATTGAGTTTTGGAGGATCAAAAATCAAACTACAAGGTTATGTTGATCTTGATAGAAGTAAAAGTACTACTGGATATGTTTTCACCTTGGGCAGTGCAGCAATAAGTTGGAAATCACAATTACAGGATGTTGTTGTATTTTCAACTACAAAATCAGAGTATGTTGCTGCTATAGAAGTTAGCAAGAAAATGATTTGGTTGCAGGAGTTAATGGAAAAGTTGGGTAAGAAGCAGGAGGACAGCAAGCTGTATAGTGATAGTTAGAGTGCCATTCATCTTGCGAAGAATTTACCTTTCACCATGAACCAAATACATTCAGATAAGATATCACTTCATATGGTGGCTTTTCAAAGAAAAGGTGTTGAAATTGGAAAAGATTCTCACAAGTAAGAATGCTGCAGATATGCTTACAAGCACGGTGAATATAGAAAAACTGAAGCTGTGCTCAATTTCAGTTGGACTTTTTACTTGAAGACAAGGTGTTGAGATTTGAAGCCGTGTTCTACTGTTGTCACTGTCATTCAGTGTGATCAGTCCTCAAGTGGGAGATTGATGGGTTGATGAAGTCTGATCTGGGCATATTTAATATTTATTGGGATAAATATGTAATCTATGGGTTTAATCTAAACTCTTTGTTATAAGGTCAGATCCAATGATTGTAAATGCTCAGGGTATTGTCAATTAGGGCTTTTGTATTATTCTGAGTGGTGTGACAAAGAGAGAAGGTTGTTACTCTGCAAAGAAGAGTTCTAGAGAGAGTTTTGTACTCTTTTAATCACAAGAAGAGGTTTGTTCTTCTTGTGGGGGATCTTCAATAATAGTAAACATATTTGAATCTTCGTGGACGTAGTCCATATCAGGTGAACCATATAAATCTCACGTCTATTGTGTGATTGTGTGCTTCTTCTTGTTCTTTTTTCTCTCCCAACACCTATAGAAATGAACGCATATAAAAGGAAATCAAATCAAATCACTCACCAGATCAAACAAACACATGAGGATCTTCTTGAATTCAAGCATTTGGAATTGACAACAAACACAAAAAGGCATTGACAACAGAGCTTAGAAACTTGCAACTGCATTTTTACTAAGAAGGACACTGCTACCAGGAAATAAAAGCAATGGTTTCATCAATCTAGAAGAAAGAAACATAACACTTCTTACTCAAGAGTGGGTTATTATGCTGAATGGGGGAAAGTTGGAGAATTTAGAGATTTTAAAGAGGAACAGACAAAGCAAAAGGGCTCTACATAAGATGTGGTATGGCTGTTGGTTGCATCAGGCTTTGGTTGGTCCAAGCAAAAGGGCTATTTATAGTACATGCATAAACAAAACTGATGCATATGTTTCTCACCAGTCCCTTCTATCAAAAGTTCTTGTTTATGAACTTTCCTAGTATGAATTCTTAGAACATACGGACCTTCAAACAACAACATTTGACTCCACATCAATAGTACTCGGGGGAAAAAATCCACTGGATATCATCATCAACCACTATCTCCATTATCAACCATCGCACTGGATATCATCAAGAGGAGCACCCGAAACCTATAGGAATAAATAAAGTGATATTAGTATGACGTTTAAAAGGAATTAAATCCAGATATAACAATTTTTATGTCTACATTATGTTACCCACGGGCTCAAATGAAGAAGACAGCTGGTCACTCTTGGTGAACCTCTGCAACAATGTCTCCATCTGGCACATTCGGAATTTCATTTGGCCTATTTGCTCTTCCAAGGCAACTACACTTTGTTCACATGTTATCCTTTGAGCCCTCTCAACTTTTGCCATCCTCCGGGCTTCAGCAGCTGATAGTCGTGGGCCATAAATATCAGAGGGAGTGACACCCAACCCGAAGGTGCGAACCCGACCACGTTTATCCTCTCCAATGACTTGAGTGAAGATATCATTCCGCATTGTGCTGCTTTTTGAGCTCTCTGGCTGCTGGCTAATTTTTTCATGGATTTGTCTCTACAATTCATAATCAAATATTTAAATTAAGTGGTTAATCAAATATTAACTCAAATTACGTGTTGGAAAAAAATGGTTTAATAAGGCTTAAACATACCAATGCATCTGCTGATGCCTGATCCACAGGTTGTCCATCCTTGCGTATATGGGTTAATTCAAACATCTTTATTCGGTCTGGTGCCTGCCCATCAAGGTTTCTTGCCCGCTATCCTCATTTAAAAATAATTATATTAACAAACTATGAAGTGGATATCCAAATATGCAATCGGCATAACTAACAACAATGGTTTAAAGAAGAAGTTACCTCTTCTTCACGTATCCGTGCGAAGCTTTTTGTTCCAGCAGAATGGTTCATCTTCTGCCTCGCACGATTTTTAGTATTTCTTTTACTTCGCTCCTATTTGCAATAAGGCAAACATTAATCTTTTTAAGGAACAAAAAATGTAAAAGTAGAAAATAAATAAAACATTTGACTAAAAAATCTTAAATTCCTTCTTTATTTCATACCTTCCCCTCCTTGGAACCCCAAAACTTAACAAATGATACCCACTGTCGTCGATTCACTCTGTTAGGACAGTGTTGCAACCGCTCCCAAATAGTGGGAAATGGATCATAATATTTCCTCTTCAATTCACTTTTCCAATTTCTCCAACTATGACTTATCTTACTAAAGACCCATTTCTTCGCCCGCTCATCAATGTCAAATTTTAACTGTAACAAATGCATAATAAAATTGACATAAGTGCAAATACAGCACACACTACCATCATTTAAATAGCAAATCTAAATCAATGGTACTAATACCTGTACAAACTCCCACATTTCCTTCTTCATCTCCATAGGCATTCTCCTCCAGTCAGCACAATTAATTGGGGCCTTCTGCCCATCTCGTGCGATGATGCCGAGATAGGAGGATAGTAATCTCTCATTTTGTCCAACAGGTTGGTGATATTCATTTAATTTAACTACAATGCGCTTTTGTAGGTTATTAAGTGCAATGCATCGGTTTGGCCCTCGGCCCCTTTTTTTTGCTCGAGACCCTAATTAAGACAAAATTCACGAGGGGGAAAAAGTAATCGTGAAGATTAACTGAATTATCAATAATTACTTCAAATGCAGCCAAATGTTTTAATTATAAGTAATTACCTGAAGTAGATGCATCGGCATTCATCTTTGATGAAGATGAAATATCTAGCATGTGCACCAATGAACTTAACTTTAGTAATATATACCTAGTAAATGCAAGGACTTTTGAAACTCTTAACAAAAGAAATAACTTATAGTTAACAAGAAAATGTAAGGACTTTAGAAATTCAATTACTTATTGCAAAACCGGAGTCATTTAAATCTGAAGTGGTGTCATCATCAAATTCAGAATTATCTCCATGGTCCTCTTCAGCATTAGGCCCCTCATCAGGGTCATGTGCCCCAGACTTAGGATCTTGGATTTCAAATGCAGACTGTAATATTTCAGGCATATCACTAACTTCATCAGGTACATCTTCATCCAAGGAAACATTACAAGAGGTTTGATGTAGCAATGCAAGCTCCCCGTGAAAAACCCAAATACCACGAGCATAACCCTCGTCAACTCCATAGCATATCAAATGTTCATATGCTTCATCCCGAGATTTGTAGTATATGTTACTGCAATTCTTACATGGACATTTGATCCTTTCATTTGGAGATGCATTAGCAAACGCAAAGCCAAGGAATCGCTGGACCCCTGCTTCATATATAGTGCTCACTCTCGGCTCATGAATCCATCTCTTGTCCATAATGGTTTTGCTTATTAATGGAATGTCAGTTAGTCTGAAACAAAAGAGAGTAAAATCATAAGTGACTAAATTTAAGTGTAAGGAAAGATAGCCACTGAAGAATCAGTAACTGCTTATTTTGGATTTATTTTTTGGAATTCTAAAGACTTGTATTTCTAAAAGTATTTAAAATTAAAGAAACAAAGGAATTGAATACAATTAAAATAAAATAAAAATTATTATTACAGCTTCAGACTTCAGAGAAAGAACAAAACTCCTAAAGATCTAATAAATCATGGTCTTCTTCAAGATGACCAACCTTTCACAGAGAGTTTTCACATATAGAGAGATATTCAACACACAAGAGCGAGAATTTACAAAAGAAAATTACATACAATTGATTTGGAGATAAGAAAAGCATGTGTCTAAAGAGCTGATCAGATCTCCCCTATGATGGACATAAGTTGCACAACAAAGTACAACTGGCCCACACCATGTCAGTAACCAAGCTAAAACTTCATCAAATTGTGCCAAAATCGCACAATCGTAGACCCCAACAAATGCTCTGATTCCATGTCATTTGGCCATGACTTAATGAAATTACCCTATTGTGCATATGTGGAAGCACTATTACTAGTAGTTTCTGTTAGATTGGATTAGGGCAATTATATCAACATCATCACATACAGAAAGAAGAAGCAAACCATTCAATCATGAGACACAAATTTTACGTGGTTCACTATAAAGGCTACCTCTACGAGTTATGAGCATCTTGCTCGATTTCACTATGAAAGATACTGGGTAATTCGTTTCAAAGACTCTCACTCCTTTAACACTTAGGTCCTCAATTTTCATATTTCTTAATCTTGCTCTCACATCATCCTGCCATATGTGGTGTGTTAGCACCATGGGGAATAGAGCTCACACCTTTCTACACCCTACATGGCCTTACATGGTTTACACTACGAGGAAGGGATCTACCACATCTCCTACAATAGAGTTTGGGGTCACATTACATGAATATATAATGTATGCTTTTTTGCCACTAAGAAAGACCCGGTACAAAGATCAAATTCCTGGCTAGACTAATGAACCAATTCGGCTAAACCGGAATACAAGACATAAACCTAACATGCCTATCTTTACAAAACATGGGAATTGGATCTTACTATTGCCAATATGACACAAATAAACAAATACAAAAACGGAACACCTAACGACTTCAATTCACATGTGATTAGTAATTCTGCTATAGTGATAATTAAGTATGTTTATGATCCAAATTTCAAATGACTAAAGGGTCCCTTGAAATTTGACTTGAATGGGCCTACTATTAAGGATAATGGAGTCTTGGGCCTTCCTCTTAGGTTAGATCTGAGTGACCCTAGGTCTTAGATTGCAGTTGTTACATCACATTCACTTTTTTTTTCTTGGTTACTTAAAAAATTAAGAAATCTAATAGAATTAAATCAAATAATGGACCTTGTATAATTTAAGAAGCACGGATATTGACATGGAATACAGATACTACACGACACAGACATGGCGATACGGCAAATCCTAAAAAAGTAGGATAAGGACACGACTAAGACACGGTAAATAATAAATATATATATTATATAGCATCATGAAATTAAAGAATAGTTATATTTTTAACCAAATTAAGATGCATAAGTCATAATTAGTAGAAAAGAAAAACATAACTAATACTGGAAAAGGAAGAAAAAGATGAGACCTGCAAAAAAGAAAAAAAAAAGAGTTAGAACAAATAGTAGCAAAAAAAAAAAAGGAAATTGTTTAGGAAATTTCATATTTGGTTTGAAATTGTTTTTGAATTTATTTATGAACTTTTGAAACTTCATCTAACACTCTTTTTTCTTCAATAGGCTTTGGTCACACTCAACGATAAAAAAAAAAGAAAAAAAATAGGGATTTAAAAATTTAAAATAACTCCATCGTGTCTTGCCATGTCCAAATTTAAAATAATAATAATAATAATAATAATAATAATAATAATAATAATCACAGATACGTTTCATGCCATGTCGGACATATGTCCGTTCGTGTCCAAGTCATGTTCGTGTCCGGTGTGGACATGGGGACCCTAGGCATGTGTCCATACTTTCTGATGTATAATAGATTAGACAAAAATGGTATCCATGAAGTATCCATGCACTATCAAATATTAGAATCACTAGCCAGTGTCCTATGGATACAATTATAGCAAGCATGTGTGATGCAAGCCTTGGTAGGCCCCGCCGGAAAGTCTATGCCCGCAGGACCAATACTAATAAAGCCCAATAAAGTAGAGAAGATTGATTCGTATTCTTATTAGTAGTTGCTTTTTTAGTTATCTAGGGGTCTTTAATATTTAAAAATTTCTATTATGTTTGGTTTAGGATTCCTTATTTGATTTGAATTAGATTATTTCCTTAGTTAGAAAGTATCTTATTTATAAATAAAGGTGTAATCCATTCTCATGGGATACAGAACATTGATAGTGAATAAGAATCTAAATTTTTTCTTAGTTGAGAGTTAAGTTGTTGTCTTTGGTGAGGCACCTAAACATTCTATCCTTAAGCATTTTGGCTTGGAGATTAGCCCGTTAGCTATTCTTCTTTCTTGTGCTATTTCAATTAGTACCAAAGCAAAGATCCAATCTCAGATTACCATCTGATCGTAGATTCGAGGTAACTTATCCTATCTCCTTATTTTCGTTTCGCCATTCATCCACCCATCCTTATCATCACCCATCATTGCCGACCCCTTCTTCCACCACTAAAACATAAATCATCCTGTGTCATCTGAAATCCACTCCGATCTCCACTACAAACCCACCTTTCTATCAACCACCCACCCTCACCCTAACTTCATCCTTCTCACCATCCCAAGTGACCCAATCCCTACCCACCAAATCCCTAAGCCAACCCAGCTCTTTCCCTAATACTGAACTCCCCTTCCTAGCACCCTCATCCCTTTTTGCAGCCACACTCCCAACCCATTCAAACCCAAATCTCCATCATGAGACCATCCATCTGCACCTTGGCCTTCTCGAACCACCGACGACTTCTAAGAACCCCTTCACATAACACCAATCCATCAACACTGCCTTTGCTAGAAGTCCAGACCCCCATCCCGACTATGAGATTCTCGAAACCCTAAACCCGAAACCCCATTGCAATACTGGGACCAAATCGACCCTCAATCCATCAGACAAATTGCACCCCTCCTCCTCTCCTTTAACCTTTATTGCCAACCCCACATCCTAGCGAAAAAAAAAAAGGAAAAAGAGAGTAGAAGAGGCGAAAAAAGGAGACTAAAGGAAAGAAGGCATACTGTGCACTTGGAGTGCCTACCTCATCGCCAAGTACCAGCGACCCAGTGCCATCTCTTTTGTCTTTGACGTCGCCAGTTGCAACACCTTCCTCTCCCTTCTCAGTTCTCCCTTCTCCTTCTTTCTGAAGAGCAGTTGTAGAAGTTGAAAGGGTTTGCAACCCTTTTTCTTTCTTTTTAGGTTCGAATTGAGCCCCACGATCTCCTTTTAAATTCTAACAGGCTAACCCACCATCTAGGTTTCACTACAGATCAAGTTTGACCCATTTATCAAAAAAAGAAAAAAAAAAGAATTTCTGTTCCTTATTTGTAAGCAATGTCTACCCGAAGCCGTCAACCTTATTGTGGCAAATTCTTTTATTGACAACGAAATGCCATGATAATAGAGTTATCTGAAAGAGTACATGCGTTGAAAGTTATGCCCCGGAGTTCACAAAGGCCTACTGCTGTAGAAGCATCGTCTATCGCTGGAAACCATAAAAATCTAGCCCGACAAAGAAAAAGGGTCCTTAAGAATCTATCCATGATTTTATTCAATGTCTTTTCACTGAGAGGGATCCTGAAGACATGCCTGTTCGCCCAACTTTGATGATATTACAAAGCAAGTCAAAACTAATGTTGCCAGTCTTTCCGATCATCTCAATCCAAAGGCTTTTATTGACTGGCTTAATTCTCTTGAAGATTATTTCACTTGGTATTATATGGATGATGCACAACGTATTACTTTCATCAAAGTTAAACTTAAAGGTTCAGCACACATTTAGTGGTCTAACATTGAGACAATCTTATCATGGGATGCCCCGTTATTACTAAATGGGATAAGATATATGAAAAGCTCGAGGGTAAATACCTATCATCCAATTATTTGAATATCCTTCAGCAAGAATATTTTATTTTCAAGCAAGGCACATAATCACCAAATGAGTACACAAAGAAATTCAATGATTATGTTATTTGGTGTAAAGTTCAAGAAAATGATTTCACACTAGTCACTGGTATAGAATTGGTTTGTGGAAAGAAATCAGACATGAGGTCCGTATGCATGACTTTGAAACTATTGATGACATTTATAATAAGGCCAACTAGGTTGAGCTAGAAGTGCGATCATCTACTTTGAAACGCTTCGGTACTCCAGTTGGGGAGTCAATGACTCGTCGAGCCCCGCCTTTCAGAATAATAATCGTGATCCACCCAGTTAGAATAATTTTTAATATAACCATGCTCCGCCAGCAGGTTATCATCTACCTCCCAAACAGCAGCATAACCAACCCAACCAGCATCCTTTTGCTCAAAATCAATGGGGCACAGCGCCACAGGAATCATATATGAGGAGTTGTGGACCTCCTCGATCGGATCGACGGACAGATGGTTATTGGCAATTTGGTCAACAAGGTCACTTTGCAAATGAATGCCTTAAGGTTCGCAACTTTATTATTATGATGAAGATCCTTGTTCGTCAGAATAATATGGTGAGCATATTGAGATGGAGCTTCCTCCTGACCACATATAATCAGAAGCTCAGCTAGATCCACAGGTCGAGGCTCAATCTGATCCTTCTCCTTGCGCTACCACCATTGTAGAAGCAGGTGGTCCTGTTGTTATTTTACGCAGACTTCTCATCACTAATGAGCAAGAAGGAGAAGATTGGAGTTGTACTTCGGTCTTTAAGATACGCGTGAGATGTAAAGGTAAGCTATGCAATTTAATTGTTGACGGTAGAAGTGTAATGAATGTAGTTTCACAATAAATGATTCATACACTCAATTTGCCCATTGAAAAGCACCTAAAGCCATACAAGGTCGCGTGGGTAGACAATTATTCAATTCCTGTGACCCATCGCTGCTTGGTTCATTTTAAAATTGGCATAATGAAGATGATATATGGTGTGATATCATTCCATGAATATTGCTCACATACTATTTGGCTGACCATGGCTATGTGACCGAGAGATATATACTGATCGGAAAAAGTGCATTCATTTTTTTAAGTGGAAGGGACAAGTGGTGGATCTCCTTCCACTGCCTCCATTAATATACTCTTTGGCAATTTCTATCATCCCATCAAACCCTCATCTTCTCTCTATGCGAAAATTTGAAATGAAAAGCAAAGACCAAGGCGTTGCTTGTACTCTCATTCCAAAAGAAGTCAAAGAGGCAGATGATAAACAACAGGTTTCTACACCACTTGAGATCAAGTCATTGCTTAATGATTTTCAAAACTTGATTCCAGTAGAGTTTCTTAATGAACTACATCCTATGTGGTACATACAGCATGACATTGGTTTAGTCCTCAGGTTTACCCTTCATAATTTATCTACTTATCACATGAGCCTCACTGAGAATGTAGAATTATGAAGACAGGTCGAAGACTTACTCTAGAAGGGTTATAAAGCCCTCTTAACATAAAAGAAAGATGGTTCTTGGTGAATGCGCTTCAATAGCCGAGTAATCAACGAGATTACTATCAAATTCGATTTCCGTTCCTCACGTGGACAACATGATTGATATCATGGTCGGATGTAATGACCTAAATTTTTTAGTGGACCAACTGGGCACTGCACTGTGGGCCATTCGGCTAGCCCAATTACGCTGTTGGACCTAAATTTTCAGTTCTTTAATATGACCCAAGAGCTAATTGTAATGACTGTTTAGTTTCCAAGGGAAACTCTTTATTTCCCACCAATAGATGTGACCATTCAGTTTTTCCATGTGACTCTTCAAGGAAAAGATATTCACCAACAGTTGTGACCGTTTAGAACACCTCCTTTGGACGTCCAAGGCCCTATAAATAGGGACTTCTTCTATGGTCACTTCTTCTATGGTAAAGAGATAAAAGTCTTAACACTTTGATATTTAATAACTATATGAAGCAAAGGAATTCTACAAAGAGTTATTACATAGTGGATGTTTGATCTAGGGTTGCTCATCACTTATATAAGGTGAGTAGAACTTCCCTTACAATTATTAGATTCAGGACTAAATGATCAAATATTTTTTTTAGATTTATCTTACTGAAAATTACATTTTGAGCAACTACTATATCAATATATATATATATGACTTAGTATTAAATTGTGAAATCACCTTTGAACTGTCTGATGACTCAAGGATGTATTTTTTCGCTGTTTTTGATCAATGGGGTTTTGTTAGTTCAAAATCAAACCCGATGAGAATAAATATGAAATTGACGGACCCCAATTTGTAGGAAATGAGTATTAAAAATCCATCTTTCTATTTAGAGGTTAATTATGATGAAATTATGTGTAAAAGAATTCAGAAACTGGAAACAGTCCAGTTCAGGTTGTCAAAATGAAGCTGAACTATTTGTGGGTTGTGGACCCATGTGGCCCACCTGATAAAAAATCAGGTCCTTACATCTGGTATGGGACAGGTAGTCGACCACCATGGAAATGGACCCATTAGGAGAGGAACGTTGGTATTCTTCATCCAAAGAACACAAATAGAACTAGACGTAAGATCCCTGTCTTGTTATTGGTTCTATATAAAAATTTTCTTGTTGCTGTGTATGACTTTATTCACACACCATTAACACTAGAAGTTTATAATGAAGCCTCTGAGTTCTAAAGACCATATATCTTTCATTTAAGAAAGATCTTTTATTGTGAAACTACAAAGAACATGAGCACAAGATGGAAATTTGGAAATTATACTGTTTTTAGTTTTAGACCCAGTCATTAATCGATATCAGTTGTTTCACTGTGTAATATTCTTTATTGAATATTTCTGGAAAGGATAGATATCATCATTAGAACATGTGTTTTGAAGGAATACTAAATATAGTACTTTTGGAACACTTGATCATAATATTGATCTAAGTGTAATGATATAAATGTCAACTCTATGATTGATGAATTATGATTAAAATGATAACTGTATGGCAGATGAATCATAAGTAAAGTATCAATTCTATGATTGATGAATTATGAGTAAAATGATAATAGAGGAATATTCATTTGCATATGTCCCTCACCATTTTTTTTCGTGAGAACTCTATGTGGGACCCATTGTATGGTTCATCCAAATGGATCACACACATGACCCCCTTGAATTGAACAATTGAACACATTTACCAATTTTTGGTCAAATTTAAATTTATTGGACCGTTGGATTGACTATGTACTCATTCGAATGGAATGAATTTGTGAGTCATAGATGAAGGGGTTAGATATATGTGATTGGGGCCAAACTTGGTATGTAGTGTCGTCCCGCATGGATCTTTCCATCCTTCTAGTCTCATCCCTTAGTGAGGTCCACCATAGGCCCCCATAGAGGAGTATGCACGGTCCCTTGGTGAGGGACATATGCATATGAATATTCCCCATGATAATATTATGACTTATGAATTACGAGTAAAGTGATAATTATATGATTGATGAATTATAAGTAAAGTGTTAATGCTATGACTGTTGAATTGTGAGTCAAGTGTTATGATTAAGGAAATTAAAGGTAAATGACTGAGTAAAAGACATGGTCAATGCCACATACTTGTAATATCAATAACGATTTCGGGTGGGGCAGAACTTCAAAATGAAGTATGTGAGCTTGGCTAATGGAACTTATTATAAAGCCTATAAACTAAACTGAGATTAGCATTTGATTGTTACAAGTAACTATTTTTGAAATTGATCTTCGGACGAAGGATGGTGACAATTTTGTTATGACAAGAATATGAACTCTGTGTGAGAATGTAAGAACTTCTATTAATTAAAATGGGTGACAGGCTGAGTTTGATACGAATACGAATTCCCTTGTCAAAACATCTACAAAGAATTAAAATGGGTGTCAGTCTGATCATGATACAAATATGAAATTCCGTTGTGGGTGACAGTTTTTTCACGATAAGAATATGAATCCCCTTATGGGGACATAAGAACTTTATGAATTAAGATGGGTGACAGTCCTGTCACGACACGAATATGAATTCCCTCATTCAAACAATTACTATGAATTGAGGATGATGGCAGTTTTGTCACGACAAGAATATGAATCCCTTATGAAAATACAATATGGCAATTGTAAACAATGCTGTTTAATAGGATTATGAATTTACTCATCAGCAAAAATCTATGAAATTTCTTTTCGAAAAAACATATGAAACTTAAAGATTTGTTTAATGTATTTTGATAACTATATTTTGTTATCATGTCATTTTCTTTTGTTGATTTAGAAATTCTACTCACTAGTGCTATTAACTAGTGGTTCGCCCTACTACAGGTAAAGCATTTATAGCGGGATCTGGGAACGACAGAGATCAGCTTATAGATTTTGGCATGCATCGCTGATTGAGAAATCGAAGCACTTTCTTGTTTAATAGATGGGGCCAACCTTATTTTAAAAAACTTTCTTAGATTTAATATCTTATCTAATTGAATTTGTAAAGACTCATTAAGATACTAATACTGAGATTTTAAATCTTTATCTTTGCTTGGACTTGCTCTTGAAATTTACTTAATAAATGTTATTGTGTTATAATCATGATAACGACTTAAAAATCTGAAGAGCTCCAGATTTTTGGGTCATTACACCAGATCATCTGTCTTCTCCAAGATTGATCTCAGGAGTGGATATCATCAAATCTGTATTCGACTAGGAGATGAATGAAAGACTGCATTCAAGACCAAAGATGGATTATACGAATGGTTGGTCATGCCGTTTGGTTTATCTAATGCTCCTAGCACTTTATAAGAGTGATGACTCAGCTTCTACGTCCTTTTTCTTAATAAATTTGTTGTGGTATATTTGATGACATCTTGATCTTCAGCAAATCAAGAGAAGCTCATCTTGATCATCTAAGATATGTTATGTGTGCACTTCGTAAAGAAAAGTTTTACATTAATTTGAAGAAGTGTACATTTTTTAATTTCAAAGTTAATTTTTTAGACTTTGTTGTTTCTGCCCGAGGAGTTTAAGCTGATCCAGATAAAATCAAAACAATCACTGATTGATCCATTCCCACCTTTCCACTTGAGGTACGAAGCTTTCATGGATTGGTTACATTTTATAGGAGGTTTATTCTTAATTTCAATACCATCATGCCCCTACAACTGAATGCATGAAAAAAACGGAGAGTTCACTTTGACAAATGCCGCATCTCGAGCATTTGAACAGATTAAGCAGAGAATGACTGAGGCATCAATTCTAAAACTGCTAAACTTTGAAAAGGTCTTTGAAGTTAGTTGTGACATTTCCCACCTCAGTATTGACAGAGTTTTGAGTTAAGACAGTCATCCAGTTGCTTGCTTCAGTGAGAAGTTAAATGACTCACATAAGAAGTATATGGTTTATGATCTAGAGCGTTAAAGGAGACTCACCAGCCCAAAAAACATGCCAAATGGGTATTTTCTCTTGGTTGCTGATGCGATAGTGGATGGAGTGAGCGAAATCATCCTTGGTGGAACAAATCCTTTCTAGAAGCTAGAACACCTTTGGGAAGGAAGAGAGATACCTCATCGATTCCTCCTTACACTGTAATAGGTTAGGAGAAGGCTTTTCCAAAGGCCATTAGAGTCTTCCCCTAATCTCCAAAGCCACTTTCCCAACAAAGGTTGGTTCATAGTCCTTAAAGGTCTTATACCAAGACCACTAGAGTCTTTAGGGGAGTAAACAATTTTCCAATTGACAAGGTGGTAGAAGCCCTCTTGGCCGGGACTTTTCACAGTCCCTAAACGGTTCCCCTAATGCTAGCCTCTCTTGGCCAGGAAGAAGCCCTTTGTAAAACCGTTGATTAGAATGGAGAATGTGGCAGATGAGATACACTCTTTAGTCCAATTCCTCCATTTTAGTGTGAAGCCCATCCTAAGCATCGAATAAAGGAGGAAGTCCCAGTCAACTATGCCAAAGGCATTTTCAAGATCGAGTTTACAAACTAGACAGGGTAACCTAACTTTTTGCCTGGAGTGGATGCATTCATTAGAAAAAAAGACCTCATCTAAAACCTGTCTTCCATGAACTAAAGCACCTCGAGAGGGAGGGATAATAGATGGAAGGATCTTTTGAAGTCTAGTTGCTAGCACCTTAGCTAAAATTTTATAGATGTTGAGGCTAATGGGCCTGAAGTCTTCCATGCAGTCAGCCCCAGTCTTCTTTGGGATAAGGGCGATGAAAGAGCTTCAATCAAATGAGCACTTTCCAAAAGGCAAAAAACCACAAAAGCACTTTTAGTAAGTCAAACCAAGCACACCATCGATCAAAATGTAGCTCAACTTAGCTTAGTAGAGCAATGTGCTGAATGACTATAATAAGAGGTAGCAATAGTGGCTCTACTTTGGGATATGAGGGCTTTAGTTTCAACCAATTTGATCTCTATGTTTGAATTTGGTTGATACTGTATTGGATATAAAAGTATTTGGGCTTAGGCATGAGTCATGTAGTTCCAAATGAGGTGAGGAGTGAATGACATGAGGCGATGGATGAAAAATTATAAGGTATTGATATAGATGTCATTGACTTTCCTAAGTATTGAATTGCCAAGGGCATAGCTTGGTATTCATTTCCCATATTTTGTGATTTACTTTTCATTAAAGAAGGGATTATTTGATATTTTATATTCACTTTTGAAATTCTTTTAACCACATAAGGCAAAAATTCCTATGTATTCAATTGTTATGTAATCTAGCAAATAAACAGGCCCATAAGGTACAAAAGTGAGTTTCAAACTAAATGATTTTGTTTACTTTGGATTTAGACTTTAACAATAGCGCCAGTCAGAACTAGGCCTAAACTTGAATCAATGACATGATTCTTTGCCATCCCAAGGTCCATATCAGGCTCACCAAGGTTGTTATCTAATCTGCCATCTGCAATCTGGGTCAAAGCAGTCCACATCATGGGTCATCTCTCTCCATATCACAATATTAAAAGATCTAATGTTATTCTAATTTACAAATTAATTTGCCTATGTTTTGAAATCTGAATTCTCGACGCTCATTTCTCCATAACCCAACATTTAGAGCTACTTGCAAACTAAAAACATTAAAAAAAAAAAAACCTAGTACTCCAATGAATTCCAGAATGGAGCGGTTAAGAGGAAGCTTGTGAATGGTCTGTACCCACAAATCATTCAGTCCTTAGAAAGAGACCAACAGTAGCTTATTTGCCTTGATTGCATTTTCTTCAATCTCATATTTCCTATTGTTATTTATTCTCAAGCTAAACATTCAGATTATTGTATCCTTCCATTTCTTTATGGTTGTTTATGCAATCATACACCAACTAAATCATTTGAAAGAGAGAGAGTAAAAAAAAAGAGTAATAAAGGATGATTACCACTATCAAGTTATTGGAGGCCCACTACTCAACCAAGAAATTCGTGGAAAGAGGCTGAGAAAGAAGAAAAGTGGCAGGTCGAAAAAGAGGCTGAGCAATGAGATATACCTGAATCGAGATGAGCCGGAATCGGTAAACCCTGGATCGAGATGGAAATGTTCTTTTTTACTTCGTTTTCCTTTTTCAGAATTTCTTTCCTTCGTTTTTGATTTCATTGGGCCCGTTTGGTTGTACAGTGATGTGAAAGTGAACCCTTTGAGAGACCTGAAAAGATGGTATGATTAACTCTCTCATATTTGATTTTATCTTAATTTAACTCTTTATTTTGAATTTACTTTGCAAGTGAATTACCAAATAAGGCAAGATTGATCTACTGTGTTAAGCTAAAATGGGAGGCCAAGGTGCCTATTAATGGTATTGTTCAAATTGTGGTTTCCATAACATGGGCTGAAACTAGACCTTTCCTGTTGCCTGGTATTTATGTGTCATATTTATGTTTTTTTTTTGGTTTTTGGGGGGGCGGGGGGGGGGGGGGGGGGGGGGGCGCGCTGTCATTGGTTCATGGGTTTGAGATATGGCACTATGAGAGAGAGAGAGAGAGAGGCAAAAAGTGTGGTTTGATAATTGGAATCCTTGGGCAATCAATGAATTAATGGCAAGATTGTTTAACCATTTTCCACCAAAAAGTTTACCAATTTTTTCCAAAAAAAAATGTCTTTCCGTTATAAATCAAATTTCAAATTATGGGATATACTACACATATTATTTGTTTTATATAATAATAATAGACAATGGGTCAGACTAGACCCTCTCAAGACGGCTAAGTCGCCTTATCTTGGTCATCAAGATTGCGGGCTTTTCAAAATTAGGTCATATTTTTTCCTCATGTTTTACGACAAAAAGAAAAGCCCTCATTGTCCTTCACTTTGAGGGCTTTTATGGGCTAAGCTAGGCCCCATTCATCAAACAGCCGGATTAATAACCCTAACTACAGCTAAGGAGGTGATATTTAAACTTAATGACCAAAGAATCAATCCCTTAGATGAAAGTACCCATATATAGTGTTGAGGGGGTGGTCAATCCTGTTGGACTTGGGTTCGCCTCCAAACTAGCATGAAAATTTTGGATTTGCCTTCAAAACTCACATGAAAGTTTTGGGCTTACCCCCAAAACCCTAAGGTTTGCCCACAAAATCCAACTACATTTTTGGTCCACCATGTTCAAATGAAACTATTGAGTCTACTACTGATCCCTTGGCATGCTTGTTCTAACACCACTCAACCATGAGTATGTCGGCAAACCATAAGAATTTTCAGTTGATTGAACTTATTTGTGAAATATTTAAACAACTTAAAATAACTTCTCCTATCATCATGTATGGTCATTTCCAATTTTACTCCAATAGGAGTTTAACCCCTACTAAATTGATCTGCTATGATACACATGATGAATTTGAAGGTAAGAGCAACTCTTGTTAAAGTAACAAGAGGCATTGAGGGAAGGCTCAAAAAAGATAGGGGCTTTTAGCATTTAATATTTTTCATCAATGGACTCTACTGTGGAGCCTCACGAATTTATTGTATTTAAAGCCTTAGGAATATAGGCTCTGGCTTGAATATGCTTCAAGTGGCGTGAATGAGCAGTAGAGCTATAGCTGTCAATTGCATTCCATTTCAATCAATTTAAGTCTAGAGCGTTCTGGAATTAGCATTGGGAGGAACAAAATTGTCCCCTAAAAGTTTATAAGCTTTATTTCTGTCGTTTTTATCCCAATTTTGACCTAATTTTGGTCTCAATTTGGGCCTCCGATACTTTCATTTATATATAGTAAAAACAGAAAATAAGTTAATTTATTTTAAGTGATATAAGAATGCATTTTTAATACTACTTTAGCGTTCATAATTTTTTCAATTTTAGATATTCTTTTTTTTTCCAATGTCTAATCACACCTTTTATGGATCAGAACACCAAAATTGACTGAAATGCTAAAATGTTCTACTACAGGGATCAAACCAGAACGATATTAACAACTATGCCAACTCATTAAATATGATATATTTATAAATACCAGTTTTATCTTGCAATACAAGTCATTCGATTAAAGAGAATGAGGAAAAGAAATAAATAAGCTAAAAGTCCTTGTTTTCCAACTTATTGCTAAGAAAATTAAAATGAAGTTAATGTTCTTACATGATGGACTAGTGGGTCTAACAGAATTTCCACATGTTACGGATTTGTGTACAGCCAGGGAGGAAGGAATTTTCTTGTAAGAGGGTAAGTGAGACAAAAGTGATAATATTTTATATTTATTAAGTTACCATTAACCACATAAAAATAATTTTTTAGAATCTTTAATATAATTCGAAGAAAGACTCTAATTTTGAAATTATCCAATAACTTTCAATAAAAAAATTTATCAAAACTTTGTGAAGGCATGAAAATATGAAAATAGTTGGCCTCAATATCATGAGTTCAAAACACTCGAAATAATGATTTTATCCTTGTTTTGACATCGGTTACTTCTAACTCTAATCAAATTTTGTCCGATATTGAATTGATTACATGTTAATCAGTCAGTTCACAATTAATCATGTTGAGATTCCACAATAGGCATAGATGATTAAAAGGGCAGCATTTAAATCCATTACCAATTCATGATAATATTAATTGTAAATATACAAATAATATGTTATGGGTCTAGATCCTTTGAGTGCCTCACTCGTATCCTCCACAAGGGGTGTGAACTTTTAGAGTGGGGCCCACGTATTGAATTTCTAGTGGTGTTTTAAATTTTTACTCAAGAGATACTCCCATCATACTATTGCAACAACGAAAGCCCCATTATCCACATGATTTTGTCTACATTGAACGAGGTCTCATGACTTCAAAACGCGTCATGTGTGGTTAAGGCTAAGTCGCACACAGGAGTTGAATGTTTCTTATGTGAAACTCAAGCATCACATCGAACCCATTCCTTAAGAGCTTCCCCAACACTTTCTCTTTATGCGAATGTTGGTTGGACACAATGACCTCCTTCTCAATAGCGGGGATGAAAACTGATTTTCAAGAAATATGTGGAATAAAGTTTTAAAATTTTTTAAAACCCCTATAAAATACAAAATTTATCACATGGATCTTAGAAAATTAATTTAAATAATCTTAAAATGAAGAACAATAAACTAGATCTTACCGTATTACAAATCGACCCTTCTCCTTTGATTTCTAGATCTTTCGAGATCCTCCTAAGCTTTTTGATAATACTTCTCCTTTTAGGGATTGCTAGATCTCTCCCAACCAAAAGAAGCTGTATCTCCGGTCTTTCAGTGTACGTCTCACCTTATGAGAGACTTATATAGAAAATATGACTAGGTAACTTCTTATAAGTTTTCGATGTGGGATCCTTTTAGGATGAGACATCCTACCCTGTATGGGACCCGTTACATTTTTCTAAATCCTTATTTTTGTTATTATTTTTTCTCTTCCTTTAGTTGCTTTAATAGGAAAACAGCATTAGAAAAGGTTTTAGTCATTAAGTGATCCGCAATTAGAAACATTTAAATTGTTGTTTAAATAAAATGCAATAATTTCCATAAATACAACAATTTTTCCTTTGGAATTGATTTCAAGGATTTGGGGTCCATGGATAAATAAATATTTATTTTTATGTAACATCACATGCCACATCTAAAAATGGGTTCCATTCTGGATTAATTTTGTATGACTAATATACATGGTGCATCTCCTACAACCAATGATCAAACCATATTATACTTGATGTGAAGAGAATAAACATCTATCATTCATAAATTATAAGTCTATTTACATATTTCTTAGGAATACTACATTCTGAGCCTACCCAAAAGCCAAAGACATTGATCCAAACTTAATGGGCCTAAGAGTTGTAAGTAATGTGATATATTCATATCGCAACTGAGCTACCAAATAGAATACTTGCTACTATTGGGTTCCTTCAACAGATCATTCCAGTGCAAATGGATTTTCAAAAAAAAGTTAAGACTTAAGATATGATGGATTAACAGAAAAATGCAAAGCTAGACTAGTTGCAAAAGAATTCAAACAGAGAGAAGGAGTTGATTATTTTGATACATATGCTCTTCTATTGAGGATCACAATCATTAGAGTTTTGATACCCATAACTTCTATCCATAAAATGGATGTAAAACTGCATTCTTAAATGGTGACTTGGAAGAAGAATTTTATGTGGAGCAACCCAAAGTGATGAAGTACTGACCCAACCCAAAAAGGCATCTGGGCCAAAACATTGACCCATGGGTCAACTTGTTCATTGGGTTTAGCCATAGGCCCAATGGGTTGAGAGCTACTATGCACCTTCTATAATTATTTTACTACTATAATTATTTCTTGCTTAATGAGATTAGCAAGATCTTTATCTTAATTAGCAAGTCTTGCTTGTCAAAAACTAGGTTTGCTACTCTATAAATAAGAGAGACCTTATTGTAGTTGCGTATGCTTATTTGATTAATAAAAACTCTGGTTGGTTTCCCCTCCAAGTATAGGTTGTTTCATGGTTATCATTGTGCCTTAGGGTTGGAATCTTTCTGAATTCAATTAATCATTTGGAAGATTAATCTATTTTTTTTTTCTGTTGTGAATCGTGGCTAGGCCAATTGGTATTAGAAATGAAATCCTGCGGTTGCTGGCAAAACATTTATCTTCCTCGGATCTTAATTCTATCGTTGCCCATCTCCAGTCCCAGCCACCCGATCCCATTCCCATTCACTAAACCCCAACAAACCTTCACGTCACCCTAAAACCCTAGCCAAAACCCATCCCCGTAGAAACTCCAACTCCAGAACCCACACCTTTCTTTCTGTTAGTCACCCACCCCACTCAACCCACTCAATCCAACCCCACGCACCTCCCAAACCCCCACCTGAACCCATAAAGTACATCTGACACCAAACCCTCCTAAATTCATTCCTGAACAACCCAAAAGCCCTAAACCACCCATCTAGTTCGCAATTATCAACCCTCACCAACCTTAAACCCTCTGATGAACAAAAAAAAAACCACCAAAATCAACCCACGACCCTAATCCCATCACCCACAACCAATTCAACAACCCCACCATAAACCCAAGCCTACTTTTCCTCACCCCTAACCACAGCCGAGCCCAATCCCCCCGCTGTCCCTTGGATTTTCATCGCCAAACCTAAACCCAGAGAAAACAAAAGGTGACAAAAGTAGGAAAGAGAGAGAAAGAGAGAGAGAACAAGCACAGAGGGCATACCTAGTGGATGCACCTCCGTCACACAGCAGTAGCACCATAGCATTGCACCATCGTAGCAACGTCATTGTTACAACCATTATTGCCATCAGCAACAAGGCCCTTCCCTTCCCCATCACCAGCAGCAACTTCAACCATCTCTCTATCATTAGCAACAAATTCCATCATCTCCCCCACATCGCATTTGAACAAAGAACCCATCCTTTCCTTTTTTTTTTTTTCTTGTTGCACTTCATCAATCAAAGAAAGGAGAAAAGCACCACTCTTCACATGTGCCTATTTCAACTTGATTTAGCTCTAATTTGTTGGCCTTGGTCTAACCCAAGTTTGACTAGACCCAGATCTACTTTGAGCAAAAGTCCAATTGGACCTGCATTCTAACTTGACCCAAGTCCTTTTTGAGCCAAGTCTAGTTGGGTTGCTGTAACACTCCGACCCAACTTAATCCGGTTTAGCGACTAATTAATGATGAATTAGTTGCTAATTGTGTTTTGCCATTGTTTTTGCTTTGTTTTGTTCCTGGTTATGGATAGGTAGTTGGGTTGAGTTTGACCTCGTTTCGGTAGTCATAAGCCCTGTTTTTCGTAATTTTAGATTTTCCAAGACGTTGTCATTCATGCATCACCTTGGCGTCAATGCATGTCGTTTGTTATGCTCGTTAATTCTCGTAACTATATCGTTTGCTAAAGATGTTATTTGCTTTCATTGGACCCGTATTTGACTTTAACTGTAATTAGTAGCATGACTTGGACTTTTTTGTAATTGATCCTAATCCTTATCCTTATATACTCCACCGACTCTTTCATTCTTCACTCTCTTCTTTCTCTTCAACGTTCAACCCTTCTTTTCTCTGCACGATCAAGGTTAGGGAAGGGATTTTGTGCCTTCTTCTTCTTCATCAACCTTTTGTGTGCATAGTTACAGGTAAGATTGAGTTGTAGTTCTCTTCTTCTTCCTTTTCTTCCTTATCTTCTCTATGTCAGTTTTGGACTTGCACTCATGTCTCTCTCTTTCTCTCATGCATGGTGATTAGAAGCATGCGTAGAAGCGTGAATTGAGCCCAAGGACAACTCAGAGTTTGTTAGGACTCACTTAAGGCAAGTATAAGCATGGCGTGTATGAACCATGTTGGTATATGTGTGAGTGTGATGGATTTCTTACTCTTGTATATGATTTTAGTGTCTTACAGCTCATTTTGATAAGACTTGATGTGTTTGTTCGTTTGATTGCCATTCTGAGTAGTTTTAGATGATTCTGTAATAGGTTCAGGAAAACGACCCTGTGCAGTCACGGCTACGCCGTAACTGTCCTACGGCTTAGAGTCCAGAACCCTGTAAGACCCAGATTTCTTCTATGGCCAGGACACGGCTAAGCCGTGTAATGTGCTACGGCTAAACCGTAGCTCAGCCGTGACCCAGCCGTAGATTAGTACAGGGTGGAATTTTCTAGATAAACTAGGAGTTAGCATTTTTGCAGACCTTCAACGGCCTAGCCATGTCCAAGTTGTCACATGTATTATGGCTAAGCAGTAGAACAGAACACGGTTGAGCCGTAGAACAAAATACGGGTGACTGTAAATGCAGATGAATAGTAAGGGGAACCGTGGCTAAGCCGCAGTGCATATTACGGCTAAACCGTAAGATGCCTACGGCTAAGCCGTGTGCTTCACCTACTGCTAAGCCGTACCACCCTTGAGAAATGAATAAAAAGGATAGGATTAAGGAAGAGACCTACTATGGCCTTCACGCCATAACGTAGATAACTCGAACTTGTCCAATGGAATGTAACAATGGCATGAATGATATCGAGGGCTGCGATTCATTCATGTTCGTTATTTAGCTGTTAAGCACCTCCCCATAGGTGTTGGTTTAAGGGACTTCGGTGCACATGCAAGATACAATATAACACTAGGCAATTATGTATTGAATAACTTAAAACTACATCATTATGCATGGTTAGTAACTCTGAAAAACTAGATAAGGGTTGGTTAGTAAAAGATTGCGACTCTTATAAAAGCATCTGAATTGCATTGCATCTTGGCTTCGGTCTTTGCCCTCTTATACGCGTTCTGCACTGGGGCAACGAGTGGATACTTCCTGGCTCTGTCCATGGTTAGTCCCGGGCGGAACAACGGTCTTGCATGTTTGATACTACCCGTTTGATTCATGTGAGTCGAGATGCCTTCATCTTGTGGTTCGCTTGCTTGTTTCTATATACTCGGTTAGCATCCATTATATCGTTTGATTTAGTAAGGTTTGATTTGCTTGTTCTGTTCGACTGGTATAATTAGTCTAACTCATATGACCACTTGAGTTGTCTAATATATACCTAACATGATATGCACGTCATGTTCTAATGAGTTATGCACGTTATGATATGCATGTTATGATAAGCTATGCATGTGTAAGGATCCGGGTCCCATTAACCTTAATCTTCGTTAATTAATCTTGTTTTATACTCAGTAAACCTAACTAAGCCTAATTTAATTCAAAACTATTGGGTTTGGGTCTTGGATAGGTAGTTGGGCGGAGTTTAAACTTTACTTCCGTAGTCGAGGGCTTTTTGTAAATTTTCCTCACATCTCTTGGACACCTCATCCATTGCCTTTCGTGTAATTTTTCGCGTAGACCATCTTTTGTATTGGGCTCAATTTAATCCGAACTCGTTTTGGGCCAATTGAGGTGCACTTGGCCTAAACTATAATTTTGTAGAACTATGGACCTACATGTTAAATGCATGAAGTTTAAGTTGAAAAGGACTCCACGTTCATTCTTCCTCCTTGATTCTTCTTCCTATTACTGGAGCCACCTCGTTTCACCCCTCCTCACTGCACATATAGAGCTGGAAACAAAGAACTGGAGCTTACATGTGCTACTCATAGCGTCCATCCATCTTCTTCTTCTTCCTTGGGTACCTCTTCCTTAGAATCACAACCTTCTCCAATACTACAGCAGTACAAGGTGAAGTATTGCCTCCATTTCATTCACTTTGGGTTTATTAGAGTCATAAGGGCTCCACGGCATGACATGCATGTGAATCTAAACCCCATTTTTCCTTATTGCATGTTCTATTGTAGAGAACCCATTTCAATTCGGAGTTTTTCCCCGAACCACACAACAAGAACGACTTGGGGAGGGCAAACACTGTTAAGAGACAAGTATTTGAGTTGTATGTGTTGCATGCATGATTAAAGTTATTGACTATTGAGTTAGCTCTTTGCATTTTCTGATTTCGGCCATTTTCTTCGTTTTAATTGATACAAATGTGGTATAGAGTAAGTTAAGATGTAAACATGTAATAGGAGGGTGTGGGGGGTGTTGAACTCCATTAGGTACATTATAGTCAAGTCATAGAAACTCCCCACAATGAAGTTCTGCATTGATCCCGTACTGAAAATGAGTTACATAACTAACTTCAGGTTTTCTGAAGCTTACGGTGAAGCTACGGCTAAGCCGTGAGTATTTACGGCTCAAAATCCAAAGAGCAACAAAACCCAATTTTGTACTGCGGCTTACCCACGGCTACACCGTGAATTTCACTATGGCTACGCCATGCCCAGCCCGTACCCAAGCCGTAGGTTTACCTACAGCGAGCTTTCTAGAGAACTCGAGAAACCCAATACCTTATACGGCTTACCTACGGCTGCACCATGAAATAAACTACGGCTAAGCCATAACCCAACCGTAGCCTAGCCGTAGGAATAGCACGGCTATGCCGTAGGCCAATATACGGTTAAGCCGTAAATGCGCCTGAAATTTAAAGAGTACCATGAACCACTCGGTTAAGCCGTAAGGACCTAGTGAACATAGGATGTTAGGAACCCTCAATGACTTGTAGGGCCTTAGTGAGCACCTTCCACACCATTACACCGGACCAATGGTAATCACATGTTGGAGAGAACGAATGATTTCCGGATGGTCTCCCAATGGCAATTCATGGATGTTGGCATAAGAAAGGGGTGTCATGTATGCATACGAGGTGATACCAAGATGCGGTAACACAATGACACTGGACGTCTTATGAGTACATCGTGTTGAATGTCCTTGGGGATCATGGGTTCCATAATATAAGGTGTTTAGTGATTCTGGGATACTTACTCAATCTGAATGCATTCATATTGCTATGATATACTACCTTCGACATGATTTGTTATCAAATTCACTTCCTTTAGTAAACCCCAAAGCAATTCAGACCGGAGCTTCTAATGAGTGCGTGTCTGACAAGCCAGAGCTTCTACTGAGTGTGTGCTTGCTCGCTAAAGGTATAGCCGAGGTTCCGGCCTTTGTAGCCCATATGCAAATGCTTTGCTTAATTCTTCGTCTGCCTTCATGATTAACTATTCCTTATGTACGTTATGACTAGTTTGATTGAATCCGAGTCGGCACCACTTAGCTTATGCCTTTTGGGTATATGTATGTCACTACTGCAGTAGTTTATGGAGAAGTTGTCGACGCTTCTCAGGAAGCTAGCTTGATCCCCTAGCGACCCATATGTATGCTCCCTTTCGGGAGAATAGAGCATTGTAGTTGCCATTTAGTATGTATGATGTTTAATTGTAATTCCTCATCCGCTGTCATTCATGCACCATATGTCTATTAAACTATTAGTCCTCTCTTGATTAAGTCCTTTCTTTAATTAATGCATATTGTCGAGCTCATTTGATATATTATGCTAGTTTCATATGCTCAATACTTGCTTAGCCATCGTATTAACAGTGTTATCCTTGGTATTTCAGGAACAGAACCCGGTCCCAACTCGGGTGTTGACGCACCCCCGGAAAGTGCCCCAACGGTACCTCGGGGTATAGATGAATGGAAGGTTGACGATGTCTTTTATTAGTCATCTTACAGAGTGCGTCAATTCTAGAGATGTTACGGTCACTTTTTGGTTTATTCTTGGGAAAGCATAAATTGGACTTTCTGTACTTAACTCCTCTAAGTAAATGCTGAAGTGTATAAGATGCAATTAAAAGACTTTAATACTAATGTATATGTATATATCTATTTATACATGAAAAAGGATATGTTCTTTAACTTGCTCTTGATTATTACTGAGTGTTTTGCAAGCATTCGTTTATGATGAGCTATATCCCTACGGGTGTGGCTTACTTCACACGTTCCTGTGAAATCTCCCTTGTAGGAATTCGTGCATAATTCTTCAGAGCACGGATTTCTACAGGATTACGTATCCACGCCCTAGGGGCCCACTCAAATCCCCAAATTCCTGGGATCGGGGTGTGACAGCATGTTCTTATATTTGTTTAATCCCATATGGTTCAGCACTACTAAGTCTCAGCTTAAGATACCCGATGGGGTTGAATTTGGCATAGTTTACACGGCCTCGCTGCAGTGAGTTTATGTCTTAGGGATTATGGACCCCAAGAAAACGAGACCCATCTGGCTCATGGTGTTCTCAACACAAATATAAGATTCCTTTTTGGGAGTATATAGCAAATGTAGTAGCTACCTAGTTATGGACACCTCACATATGTATTGATTTTGTTAGCATGCTTTATTCATTGCACGATTTGCCTAGCATACGTAATTGGAATTCTGAGGATTATCTGTTATCACATATTCTATTAGATACAACGTGTTAACTCGTTATTGCTTATATTTTACTGAATCGTTGTATTCATAAGCTGTCCTTGGTGTTGCAGGATCAGACTCTCAACCGAACCTTTGTCGGTCATTCAGTTTGCTAGGAGACTTCAACTATCCCTTCAGGTTCACAGAGTATGTAATCACTCCATTGGCGCACGACCGTTCTCTACATGCATGCATATCGTCTTCCTTCCATGTCATTGGTTTTATTCATGTTCTGTATATTGTGATTTGATTCAGTTTGTATATTTCCGACCTTTACGTAAGCTTTTGGATATCATGTATTTTGTTTTCATGTATTGTTCGTGTTACGAGTTGATACCTATAACTTCCGCATACATGTATGGCACGTGTGAATTTTCCTAGTATGTGTGCATTTAGACTCGGTCTAAGTGTATATACACGGTAGTACGTGTGTCACTAGTTAGATTTTTGCTAACCCCCGATCTTTTTGGCTTGGGTTGTGACAGTTGCTAAGTTTGGGTCTGACCTGACCCGCGTTCGAACCCTTCAGAAAATAAACAAAAATCTTTTTCACACGGTTACCCGCACTTGTCAACCTTTTCACGATAAATTTACTGACAATCAGCGTGATGATTGCATCAAAGATTTATATGTGCAAGTGGGAACCTTAGAAGACATAGCTAAAGAACTCACAAAAGCTTCCACTGACACTAACAGTGAATCTTTCAGCACTATTATCACACAATCTAAAAGGCTTCAATTGGAGACTAGTCCCCTCTAATCAATTCAAGAGTTTTTTCAACATCTTTTCGATGAAAGGGACAATAATGAAGCACCGTGGCAAGATGACCTCTCTGAAATGGTCAAATTGGAGGTTCCTGATTTTTTTTTCTGGCATCTTTTTGAATTTTAGTACCCACACTTGTAAATCTAAATTAAAAATTTTCAGTGTAGTGTGAACCAAAATAAATTGCAAGTCTTCTTTCTTAACTCGAATTGCACTAGATTTTAATGAAAAAAGCTAATTTATCTATTGCTTAGTTTTAGGCATAGCTTTTAGTTTGTTGCAGTGTGTAGGGATGTGTCCTTGTTTTCCACAATGGTAACATGTGGGTACTCATGCAGTTTTAGGATATGACTAACTCTTTGATGCATAATCAATATATTTTCTTTGTGTAGTGGATGCGTGTACAGTGCTTTTAACAAAAACAATGTTACCTGTAGATTTTGATGTTGAAACACTATCAGTGTATCCAAGATTAGTTTTATCAATATGTAGCTTTTAAATATTCAAAATGTGGTCAAGTGTAGTTGAATTGACATGTGTGGCAATAGGAGTACCCAGCTTTGTTAATGCCATCTTCAACTTAACATTCAGATAATCAATTTTAGCCTGATTTTTTAATACTCAAAGACTCATTCTCTTATTTTTCAGAAGTCAAGCTCTGAACCAAAGAACTTTTATATCCTTAATAAGGATGATCTATGCATGTGCTGCTTCTAGATTCTTCTTAATAGATAGAACTTTAGCTTCAATATCGTCAACTTGCTTCATAAGTTTTGCAACATGTAACCCTAGTTTCTTGCTCTTTCCATGCAAGAACTTGTACTATGTTTCCCAGTTAACATTTTCATAAGATACTTCTTCATCACCATTATTATTATCAGACTTAGGATTAGATGGTGAAGATATAGCCATGAAAGCAATAAACTTTTCATTCCCTCTTTCAATTAAATCAGGTTCATGTTTTGGGGATTCTTCTTTATCAGTAGAATTATCAACATCCCAAGTGATGTTCAAAGTTTTACTGCTGCTGACTATGAGCCTCTTCTTATTATTAGTACAATCATTAACTATATACCCACAGCCATGACATTCAAAGCACTTAACTTACTTTGAGAAGCTAGTCTTTCCTATTGCAACCAGTTTGAAAATAGTATTCTTCCTTGTCATTAACTTGTTAAATTGTTATACAAACTTAAAAGATAGTTACACTTCCCCTTCTTCAAAATCAGATTCAGATGCAACTTCCACTTTTTTTTGAACTTTGGAAAACTTGCAATTTTTTATAGTTTTCAAAGCAAGTCGAGAAGGTTTTGACTAACAGTTAATAAATTTAGTCTCAAAGATTTGCAGGTTGTCAACCAACTATCATGTCTCAAACTTTTTAGTTTATTGCAATAACCTTGGGATTAAAACTAATCGGGAAAGACCTAAGAATCTCTTTCATAATCTTCTATTCAAGAATAGATTCCCTTTGGTTGTGACTTGCATTGACTATATTATTCAACTTAGAATAAAAGTCATAAGACCTCTCCTCATCACTCATCCTCAACAATTCAAAACTAGATGACAAGGTTTGCATTTTAGCTTCTTTCACTTTTTCGGTATTCTTATGAACTGTTTGAAGGAGGTCCCATGCCTCTTTCACATTTTTACAAGTGGATATCCTATGAATTCAAACATTGATACTCCACTGTAAATTATATACATTGCCTTCTTGTTATAGTTGCAGGCATAGGTTTTCTCTTTGGATCATAAAGTTACTGGCTTTTCATGGTTTGTCCATCAACAGTAATAGTGGGAAATGAATATCTAGTTTGCACTATTCTCCAAACCCCTTCATCTACTGATTTAAAAAAAGCTATCACACGTACTTTCCAATAAGCATAATTAACAGTACCTTTTAGCAAAGGAGATTCACAATAGAAGAGTCTTCTTCATTATTGAATTCTATTCTAGAAAATCTATTAGATCAACACATAGCAATTAAGTGTGACCGCTCTAATACCCATTGAAAGTTTAGAATGCCCGGGATTTATTTTAGATTGTGATTCGATTACTACTTCTATATAGCAAAACAATAAAAGCAATCAATTACATAAAGAAGACAACACACAATTTAACGTGGAAACTTAAATGAAAAAAAATCACGAGTCCAAAGTAGACAAAATCAATCACTAACTTTCGCGATACAAGATATACTCACAACCCTACTGTCAATCCATCGATGTAAGGTATGGTAATTGTTCTTGATGGATCTCCAAAGTACGTTGTCCCTTGCTATGTGACTTGATCTCCACAACGAATGATCTTTATGTTTAAAGAATAATCTTCTATAAAAAGTAGAAGCCACAAATCTCCTATAATGAAGTAGAAACATTAACTCTAGAACTTGAAACCTTTAGTCTAATCTTTTATGGAAGTTTTAGATTATCTCTCCAATGACAATTTCAATTCAGAACAAAGAAAGCTCTATCTGTTGTGTTATACTTACGGTTCAGAGAAAACCCTTTTAAGTAGCTCAAAATTCGTGCCGTGGGCTTAAAAACCAAATCCAAGTGAAATAAGCAAGTTTGGCACAAATAGGAAAGAAATCTATGCAATCCGCTAAGCTTTTACTGCCTATCTGCTCGAGCGTGTGTCAGCATCCACTCAAGCCTCTGTTACGCATGTCTAATTATTTACAATTTTCTTGTCAGGCTTAAGCATTGTCTTCATGGGCTTGAGTGCGGTCGTCTTTATCTAAGCCCACTTGAGCACGTGCTCTAAAATCTGATTTCTTTAATTTTAACACTTTTTGTGACATAATCAACAGTTCATACTAAAAGAATATAAAATACAGATCAACAGACTCAAGTTTTGTTCAATATATGAATTTAGCTAATTACAAACTTCTTAAAAGATCTCACTATTGCTCCCTTCTTTTTGTTGTTGCTTTGATATCACTTATTGTATGTGTGTGCGCGAAAGCGTGAAACAACTATGATTGACAATCAACAAGTCATATAAAAAGATAAAATCACATAGTGAGATTTACGTGGTTCAACAAACTCACGTGGTTTGGATAACTTCGACACCCACGGGAGAGAGCTGTCACTTCAATTACAAAAAGTCTAAGATTGTAGATTACTAGGGTTGCTCATAGGCCGATCTGGGCCAGGCCTAGCAAAGCCCGAGCCCAGCTTGGATTAAAATCCTTAAGTGTAGGTCCAACCCAACCTCGATTTTGGCCATAACTGTCTGCCCCGGGCCAAGCCCATATCAAATCTATTAAGCTAAAGCCTAATCCATATATTATTCGGGCTTGATTATTGAGCACCCTTAAATTAGTCTCTGGTGAGGTCAACATAGCTATCATGTACCAATTCTTATTCATACACATAGTCACATCCAAATGAATCCATCTAAAATGCAAAATAATTTTATTAAAAGTGATTGCAATTTTCATATAAAGCTATATTTTTTGTTCTTTGAGTTGATGTTGCTTCTTTTTTTTTAAAATAAAAGCATATAAATCATCATTAAAACAAAACTGCATTAGTGCAACAAAGAGATATTTATTTAGTACAAATAAATTAGAATGAACAATGTTTGCCTATTCAATAGTGCTGTTGCATAAATAATTTTGAAAATTTCTCATGGAAGATTTACGTGCAACATAAAAAACGTAGGAAAGGAAAGTTGTAACTTAATTCACCTATTCAGGCTGTACCGGGCTTCGAGCTTACTACCTCTTAGCCAAAGCCCAACCCATGTAACAAATGGGCCCAAATTTTTAATATAAACTTGGCCTAATGACGTATACCTAATACCAAAGCCTGGGCAAAGCGGGTTAGCCCCCGGCTGGGCTCGGACCAATCTAGCCCATAAGCATCCTTACAGATTATTTCAATATATAATCAACTATTTATTTTCCCCTAAGAATCACTATCATAATGAACAAGAAATTCTTGATACAATTATCAAAATACCCATGACCCTTAATATCATCGTTGACCAACCCAATAAACGAATTCATTTAAATTGGAACACAAAACATAAACCTAACTATTTTAAGAAAAGTTTTTTTTTGTAAATTCCTCAAAAATAAAAACAACTGAAGAAAACCCAACATGGGAAGTTCAAAGATAACACCGTGCAAACCCCATGGGATAGTTCAATTGGCTAGGACTAGAAGTTATAGGTTCGAGTTGTGTTTTCACACGAGGGCACAAAAAATTTACCCGGCACGATCAGTCCTTAGAGACATTAGTCCGGCACAAAAAAAAAGGAAACGGCGGACCTTCGGTAGTGAGAAAAAAATGAAAAGGGCAAAAACAGAAAACGCAGTGCGAACAAAGAAACTGATGCAGACCCAGATCCAGATGAATGGTCTGGAAAATAAATCAGACCACGTTACAGTCACGTGGACAAGACAGGATTTCTCTTATTTTTGTACTCAAGAGGAGCTGGACTCATGTGGTGGAAAGTCCAACAAAAAGGCCAAAGTCCGGCGTGGCCTATTCTTCCTAGATTCTCTACCGGACCACGGAAACAGGAGTGTCAGTGATATATCCCTTTAAACAAAGCCCGAAAATCAAAACGGCGACAGATTTACTCACCGACACACAAATGCCCTTTCAGTGATCATCAGATTAGATTCTCCAACGTATGATGCATATTTGTGGGAGTGTCAGCAATTCCTCACTCCACTTTCTAACCCAAATCGGCCAAGACCTAATAATTGAGGGATCGGGCTCTTTTTATTTATTTTTATTTTTTAAGTTTTTAAAGTTGAGTTTCTAACTTGGTCACTCCCTCTTTTGCACGTGTGAGTTCCTTATATCTCGTATATAGGAGTTAGTCCTTTTGCCTTGCATGTGCAACTTGTCCATCCCCTACATCTATGAATTCATATTACCTCTCACGTGCAAGTCTTTTAGAAACCCACATCTTGGTTGGACTAAAAAAAAGTTAAATATGAATTGAAATTTATAAACTAGTGACAAAAAGTATGCCTGGACCTAGCAGTTTTTCATTCTACAGTGCGACTCAAACTTTTACCTATTTTGGCAGGGCGGGGGGGTGTTAAAACTTAGCATGCGCCAAACCAATTCATTGCGCCATGAGTGACTGACCAATCGAGCTTGAATGTGACCTGTCAATTTAGGATTTAGTTACCCTTTTTAACTTTAGGGCTGTGCTCATTTTGAGATTTTCGACAAATAAGCACATTAGGTAAAGTGGTGCTTATGAATTTGAGCTCAGGTGCTCAACTTGACTCAATCCCAATCGAAGGATTAGGGGGTGGCCAAATCTAGTTTGACCTGCAAATTCGGCCTATATTGAACGTGCATTTGACGTACATAATGCAACCTACATCTTATGTAGGTTGGTAACAGCAAGGCAAACGGACATATATGCTTTTGAGGGTAGTCGCCCCTCTTGGGATTGGGTTCTCTTCTAAAGCACATATGAAATTTTTAGATTTGTTTTCAAAATTCACATCAAAATTCCGAAGCTAACACTAGGTCAAGGTATGGTAAATCTAATCTATGGTAAAAAATAGTTGGTGGGTTAGTTAGCATTGTTTAAAAAGGAAGCAGCTATATGTACATTATGAACGCTTCCTACATAGCTAAAAATAAATAAATAAATCAAAACTTCTCAAAATACTCTCACCCCTTCTCTCCATACACACCTTCTCTCTCCCGCCCTCCCTCCTCTGCCCTCCCTTTTCCCACCTCACCCTCCGGCAGGCAACGAACTCCGGCCAGAGGAGGGGCTCTCCTTCTCTCTCTCTCTTCCCCCTCCTCCTCCTCCATCTATTCTCTCTCTCTCTATCTTTCCCTTTTTCTCCCTCTTTCCTCCCTCCCTCCCCACAACAAGGAGATCCTAGTCTCGTTGCTGCGCGGAAGCTGTATGCGGAGATGGGGAGAGAGAGTGGGAAGGGAGGAAGAGGGAGTTGCTCCTCCAACGGCTGAAGCTCATCACCATGCGTAGGTGGAAGTGGGGAAGGGGAGGAGTGAGGAGGGAGGGAGGAAAAGAGAAGGTATGTAGGGAGCGAAGCGGTAAGGGCATTTTGGATAGTTTTATTTTTTTTATTTTTTATTTTACTAAATAGGAAGAGTCCACAGTGGTGTAAATCTAACAGATCCATTCAATCAAAAAAAAAAAAAAAAAAGGGTGGCTATGAGTCTTCTTTGGCACGTAATCCAAATATCAAATATATGTTTGGTGCAATGGGAAAGTATGCTTCATTCAAGAGTGGGACTAACTTTGCCAGTCAGGCATTATGTGGAACATTGGTAACATCCAGTGGCCTAATAAATAGCTAGTAAACCGTGCCAGCGCTTAGTACGGTTAACATAATTGATTTTATTAAATACTTATTCATAAATAAACATAATGAAATTTCTTATCAATCAAATCAAGATTCCAAATGTAGAAAAATAAAGACTCAATAAACTCAATAGATAGATATAAAAAAAGTTATAAAAAAGACTTAAAAAAGTTAATTCTACTAAGAAATCAGAAATGCTAAAGAATGTTTAAAATTAAGACACAGAAAAGAAAAAACTAATATCTAATATTAGATTTGGGCAATGAGCCCACATGTCAAAGGTCTTATGAGACCTAAAACTATCAATCCACTTAAATTAATTGCAAAACAAAAAGTTCAAACCTTCCTAAATGCCTAAATAATTTAAAATCCTTAAAATATCACGCTCAAATCAAAATTGACATTGTTAAAAAACTTTAATTTGTATCGCTATAAATGCAGTTTGTAATTGAGATCTTGGAAGGTGATTGTAAACATATTACAGGAGTCGGCGGCATATTTGTGACTATCCAAAACACATTTCAGAAAATGTTGCGGTCCAATCCAATCATAGAAAATGGTGGGTCACTTTCATATCGGAATGCATGTAATGTTGTAAAAGTTTAGGCCCAACTGGCTGTTCCAACCGTGCAAAACCAGAAGGTACTTGTTGAATCCTACCACATTGCTCTTTTTATCTGAGCTGACCCGTGGAAAGTGCTTCTCACTAAGAGCATTCACAAGATTACATATTATTTAGATAAACTTTAACTAAAAAGCCATAATTCTATTTTAGTTAGCCACACTTTCAACTACACACTCCAACAATGTTATCTATCCTTTCTTTATCTCATTTAAATATTAATTTTTTATTTATTTTTAAATACATACTTCAATTATTATATTTTAATGTGCATACTATATGATGAAGTCAACTCTAAAGAGTTTTTTAATATATAACTAGTGTACTGTGGTTGGCTCAATTTATCTGTTTAAAATGGGACAATGAAAAATAGCTAATGTGATAGCTAGTCCGTTAAAGCCTTTTTTTTTTTTTTTTTTTGTTTCAAGCTATCTATTTTAGCTAATGGAAACTTTTAATTAATCTATTGTGGATGCTCTAAATGGTAAGAGCAGCCGCTCTCACTTGTCTATCAAAGGTTTAAATCCTAAATATGCCCCTATTTTTACACATGTAGACTTTTTCCACATGTTTGCAGGTTACTTTGCCATGTGAGTAGGCTACTTTTTCGGCTTATGCACTAAAGAGCTCACTAGCAACTCAATGAGTGCATTGAATTAAAAAATAAATAAAGCTACCAACTATGCCAAATTGGAAGCTACTTGTCATTCCAATCCAATCAAAATCAAGATCTTTATTTGGTCAATAATGTTTTTTTTTATGAGCTAAGGTATCCTTCTCCGGTTCAGCCTTTGGACCTTTGACCTCCGGCCTGGGGGTTACCTGATTCTGACGAGTAAAAAATTATTTTCCAAGGAGACATACATGGCTACACACAAAGTGCCCAAATAATGCAAAGGGAAAAAGTTGAACTTGAGACCTTGAGGAGCAAACCCCCAACCCAAGTGACTCAGTGAATGCATGAAATTAGAGAAAAATGAAAAACTTGTTAATATAGTTATTAGTTTAACTCTAACTTTAAATGTAACATCTCATCCCTTGAAAGTACACATCTTCTTTAAGATTTCATTTTTTACTAATTTAATGTTCACAGCTTATTAATTTTGAAGTTTATTCACTGGTTATTTGTTTTGCTTACTTACACATGTAAGTAATTTACATGTGCAATTGTCTTTCTGAGTTTCTGTCATGTTTGTTTTTAGAGATTGGCTATTTGAACTCTAGAAGGGTCTTAGTATATTCACCCTTTGTTTTTTATAAAATCTATATATATAATGACCCAAATGCCAACACCACCCCCCCCCCCCCCCCCCCCTCCCCTTTTTTCATCCTCTATCGTCTCCTTCCCCATCTTTCCCTCCTGACTATGATCAGCGGTGGCTGCCAAACTCTTCATCTCCCTCTTCCTTTCACTCTCTTTGCCCCCTTTTATCCCCTTGCTCTCCTTTCCCACCTCTCCTTTCAACAAAAACCCCCCCCCCCCCCCCCCCCCCCCCCGTTCAACTCAAACTGGCCAAACAATCCTCTTGTGTTCAACCAATCTTGGCCAAATGGCCTTCTTTTTGTTAGGTCGTGCATGGCCGAATAATAGTATAATGTTCGGCCTCGCATGGCCAATCATGTAGGAAATTTGAAATTGGGAGAAGAGACGAGAGGAAGGCGAGTGGAGAGGAGAAGAGAAGAGGACAGGAGGAAGGTGGGGAGAGAAAATGGTGGGAGTATTTTAGATATTAAAATTTTTTTTCAAACCAGTGAGTCAGAAATTTTTTGCTTTCAAATAGCAAATTTCTTATCTTTACTACTTTATAAATGTGGTGCGTAAATAAAGTGTATAAATAAGACCAATTCCTCAGTATCATTTTAATATCAATGACGTCTCCTCTTGGCAAAAGGCGTTGGTACAACAATTGCACGTTGGTCGCAGTTATTGTTCGTAGCCTGGTTGGGCGACTCATTTTAGTTTTGTAGGATATTTCCTTTGTGTTTTTTTTGAGATGTTCCTTGCTGCTTTTTTTTTTTTTAAACATATGTAGAAGGCAAGCCTCCCCTTGATAAATAATTGCAGAGTCATGTTCTGTGAATTCGTGATAGACCTAGAGTGAGCCATCGGTTAGACCCATGTTCGACCAAACGTTGGCAGTCATCGTTTCAGTGGTGAGAACTGTCAGATCCACAACCGCGTTATGACTTTGTAGGCAATTGGTGAGAAAACCTGGATTTAATTTCCAAACACGGCAATAGGAGCCTTTCACCAAGTTTTGCCCTGGTAATAGTTGGGGTCACTGTTAGTGCGTGTTATTTATTACAATTCATAGAATTCATGGTTGTAGAGATTGTAAATTCTCCAATACTCGAACAAAATCTGTAGGACTATGATTTGCGTCCGCTTTTATTTGGAAGATAAAAGAGTACAGTTTGGCACACGTCTCTCAAATTTCATCAGGAGCGTTACACCAGCACATTTCAAAGATTGCCATCTACTTGGAATTCTTAAGTCCTCCTCTAAGGTGAAATTTTTTTAAATTTTAAAGAGGTTAGAATTTTAAAAATTGCAAAAGTTATTTGGAAATCTTGAGCAGTTGGAATTCAAAATTCTAACAAGAGGATTTACAAAAAAAAATCCCTTTAGACTCTCTGTAGATAAAAAGGGACCTAAAATATATTTATCCACCGTAGTGATCTCATGTGTCCTTTTTTGTTTATTTTTTTGATGTGTCGCTGAGCGGCGATATCCCTATTCACTTGCATATACGAATTTTTTCTTCCTCATCCTCCTTCCTCCTTTATGCGCGACTACCATCCAAAAAATAGCTTTTTTTTTTTCTGTGTCTGACATGAGTGGCAATATCCCTGCTTAATTGTAAAGAAGAAGAAAAAATAGCAGGTGAGCGGGAATATCACTATTGCCCAAGGCTCATTTTTTCTCCTTCTTCACAGTTAAGCGGGGATATCACCGCTTATGTTCGATTCAGAAAAAACAAAAACTTTATTTTGGATGGTGGTCATAAATGTAATGATGGTTAGATGGTGATGATGGGTAAATTTGAAGATAGTGATGAAGGAAAAACATTAGAGATTGAGGTTGGTTTAAATGTTGTAAACTAGAATGGTAGGAAAATGGGATGCAGAGGGAATGAGATGAGGTGATGATGGGTTAGAACATTTGGGTAATGCCCGTAAGGTGTTTGGCAAAATGACTGACAGAAATGTCAATTTATAGAGCATTTGGACGACATATATGGAAAGTGTGACAGCTTGGGGCATAACTGTAGGTGTTTGATAAAATGACTGAGAGGGACACCTGATTGTAGAACACTTTGATTGCTAACTATAGAAATAAATGTAACTCAAGGTGGGTTGTAGAGATTAAGCTTAAAAAGAGAAAAAAAGAAAATAAAAGAAATAAAAAGAGATGTGGAAGATGATGTATTTAAATTGGTATATATGATATCATGGTGTTTTGGTAATAAACTCCCACTTGCACCTAAGTTTAAGATAATAAAATCACCATATTATGAAGAAAAAAAGAAAAAAAAAGAAAGAACAATCTTGTATATATAAGCGAGTGGAGATATTGTAGCTCAGAAAAAAACGAAAATAAAAACAAGGCTTACGGAACCACTATGATATATACATATATTATTCGTCATTTTTGTCAACCGGAGTATAAAGGGACTTCCTTTTGGGTAAAATCCTCTTCAAACAAAAACCGTGCATATGGGAATTTTAAAGTGACGGACAGCAACCATTATTTGTAAATTCCAGGATCGATGAATTCAATCATAAGGCCTTGAATTTGCAATCATAAAAGACTGAATGAAATATTATATAAACTTTAATTATGTTACCGTGCGTCATTATCTTTTCACCGGGGCCATATCAAGTGGAATTGGAATTCAGCTTTTGACTTTGCCTATGTCGATGTGATGGACCTTGGATTCCAGATGGCCCACTGCTGTAGAAGGAGCCCACCTATTAATGACAATGCCACTTGTACATTAGCACGAGACAATAATAATTGTCTCAGGCCAGTAACATCAGTTGGACTTTCAGAAATATGGGATGTGTAGTCAGGAATCCAAGTCAGTAAAGTCAATTAATGTTACTATCAAATGATATATAAAAATATTTTTAAAATAAATATTATTTTTAAAAATTATTAAATTTTTTATGAGGGTTAATTTTAAGAAATCCTCTAAAATTAATACAATTATATGTAGTAAACTTTTTTTTTTCAAATTTCATTGGTGTCAAACTTGACAGTACTGAACACAATATAACACCGCCCTGATTGCCACCTCCTTTTCAATATAAAATTATAAAAAAAAATCTAAAAGCATATTAATATATAGATCTAAAACCGTGAAAAATTTTTTTATTTTTTATTTTTATGACAGATGAAAATGTCGTTTGACATACAAGGCAATGGGTTACACACTTGACCAATCAATATATACAATATAAGCCCACTCAGTTGATACAATGCCACGTGTACGGCTCAAAGAGCAAAGACGTGCTGTAACAAGATTAATTGTCCCACTAAGTCACTAACATCAGTTTGACTTACCCTGGAAATATGGCCACGTCGTTTTCAACACAAGTCAAAAGTCTCAAGCAGACACACTGCCCCACTTCCAACGTTCGAAAATCCTTATGATTTGTTATAATTAATACCCCTAAAAACTAGCATCACCCAAGTTGTTTAAATTAATTGCAGCACTCCCACTATTATGTAAGTGCGTCCCACCCGAGCAATCCGATCCACTCTCACCCAAACCCAATCCTGATCCAACACTCACCCAAATTTAAACCCAATCCACTTTATAATGACCCCTGGATCGATTCTTCCCAAAAAAGGAAATTTCATGGTCATTTGCCCGTTATAAAATATGAGACTCATGAATCTTTTACTATAAATGGGCTGATAGGTCCCCTGTTTAATATAAATCCTAATTTGATGATTTCAGTTTTTCATTGGGTCTTCAGGTGGGGCCCAGTTGGAGATGTAAAACGATTCTGCCGTCCCAGTTAAAAGCAGGATTTGATTGCAACCGTACGGGCCAGCTAGGCGCAGTAGAAATGTAGAATTCACAAAACGGTCAAGTTTGTGGGGTCCGTCGTGGCGTCAGTGGAGGAGGTGGTGGGGTATACACGCAGCTGTCGTGCAGCCTTCTGCAATTTTCATCCTGAAAACAATTCCAATTCTCTATGTTCAGCACTCACAAGAAAGATTTGTAGGGCTCCTAATTGGCCTCTCTTATTTCAAATCCAAGCCGTTCAAATTAAATGAAACTCCATTGCATAGGTCTTCAGAAAATTTCGCACCAGTAAAACACAGATCCACAGTCAGATTGATCAGAGAGATGGATTAAATTTTTTATAATCTTGATGATTCATGTGCTCTTATGATAAATAATTAATCTAACGGTAACCTGCATTCTATTAAAGTCGATTTTTTAAAGACTGTCTTTTCATTAGCAGCGCCACTGAAAGGCCTTACCACTGCCTCGTGAGTGGAATACTCAGAAAAGATTCGATATGGGCCTGATCCGAGCCGTCCATCCGTCACCATCACATGTGGGCCCCACCTTCCCTCCTCTCCCTCGCCCGTGCCGTTCGTTATATTAGAGACCTTTCACTCCTCGGTATTTCTCCATTATCCCTTTCTCTCTCTCTCTCTCTCTCTCTCTCTCTCTCGCTCTACAGAGCATTATGGCGACTCTCACACGCCTTATGCTCTGCTTCCTTTTCTCTTCTTTTCTCCTGGCTTTCCCTTTCACAGGTAAAACAAAACAAAACTTACGTATCTTCTCCTTTCTTTCCTATGTAATGTATGTACATTTGCATATTTCTATTGCGTCATTTCCATGTATAGTAATTTTGACTTTGTGATTCTTCCACACAGCTGAGGCTGGTGGTTCTATAGGTGTGAACTACGGCCGAGTAGCCGACGACCTCCCGCCGGCGGTGAAGGTGGTGCAGCTTTTGAAGTCCCAGGGCCTCAGCCGGGTGAAGCTCTACGACACCGACCCCGCCGTCCTCCGAGCCCTCTCCGGCTCCGGCATCAAAGTTGTCGTCGCCCTGCCCAACGAGCTCCTCTCCTCCGTCGCCCGCCGCCCCTCCCAGGCCTACGCATGGGTCCAGAAGAACATCGCCGCGTACCACCCCGCCACCCAAATCCACGCCATTGCCGTCGGAAACGAGGTCTTCGTCGACACCCACAACACCACCACCTTCCTCGTCCCCGCCATGACCAACGTCCACGCCGCCCTCGTCCGCCTCGGCCTCGACGACACCATCAAAGTCTCCTCCCCCGTCGCCCTCAGCTGCCTCCAGTCCTCCTACCCCTCCTCCGCCGGCGCCTTCAAGTCCACCCTCGTCGAGCCCGTCATCAAACCCATGCTCCAGTTCCTCCGCCAGACCGGCTCCTTCCTCATGGCCAATGTCTATCCTTTCTTCGCCTACGAGGCCAACGCCGACGTCATCCCCCTCGACTACGCCCTCTTCCGGCCCAATGCCGGGGTCGTCGACGCCGGCAACGGGCTCCGCTACTTCAGCCTCTTCGACGCCCAGCTTGACGCCGTCTACGCCGCTATGTCTGCGCTCAAGTACGACGACGTCAAGCTGGTGGTGACGGAGACCGGGTGGCCGTCCAAGGGTGACGAGAACGAGAAGGGCGCTAGCACCGCCAATGCCGCCGCCTACAACGGCAACCTTGTCCGCCGGGTGTTGGCGGGTTCCGGGACGCCGCTCCGGCCGCAGGCTGAGGTGGATGTCTACCTGTTTGCGTTGTTTAATGAGAACAAGAAGCCAGGGCCGTCGTCGGAGAGGAACTACGGGCTGTTTTATCCGAACGAGGAGAAGGTGTACGACATCCCGCTCACGGCGGAGGGGGTGAAGAAGAAAGGGGTGGTGCCGGCGGAGAAGGGGAGTGGTGGAGGCGGAGGTGGGGTGTCGACGAGCGGCGCTGGGAGGACGTGGTGCGTGGCGAACGGGAAGGCCGGGGAGCAGCGGCTGCAGGAGGCGTTGGACTACGCTTGTGGAGAGGGAGGGGCTGACTGCCGTCAGATCCAGCCGGGTGCCACGTGTTACGATCCTAATACCTTGCAGGCACACGCGTCGTTCGCTTTCAACAGCTACTATCAGAAGAAGTCTCGTGCGATGGGCACGTGCTACTTTGGTGGGGCTGCTTATGTTGTCACTCAAACGCCCAGTACGTACTCTCTGAGTCTCTGACTCTCCTGCACTTTCACATCTTGGGCCCCACTGTTCTCATCCAGACCGTTCATCTCATCGAGTCAGATTTTTACTAGGCTGGTTAGGATCATTGGTCTACCATGAGACAACTTTTAAATCTGCGTTGGGCTAACCATAGATTCCTCTGTTCTGCTTGCATTGTTTGCTATTTTTTCGGCGCATGTTTGCGTTTTGTTTATAGTTTGATGGACTTTTGCGCATCGCTCGGTGCGCATGATAGGTGCCATCGATTGTGGTGCGCTAGGTTGCACGGTAGATTGGATTTAGGTTATCCGAATCCGACACGCCTGCTGGATTTTGATGGTCGAGGCCACTAAAGTCAGATTGGGTTGGTGGGGTTGGGACTTGGTAGATGTAAAAACAAGAAAAGGCGCTAACTATGTCTTCATCTTCACACTATGATCACTTTACTTTTCAATGGGTACGGTGATTGTGGGGCCCAATTAAAGTTACAAAAAAAATTTTTTTTTTTTCTAACGTTCACATTTGTTGTTCATTTTGCAGAGTTTGGAAAGTGTGCTTTGCCCACAACAGGATGAAGGAAATGGATGGCTTGGATTTTGGAACAGGAAATGTGGGATCCTTACAAGAGAGAGGGGTTGAAGAGTTGGTAGCAGTAGTTAGTAGTTTAGCAGTGGACAGTAGGATCTTTTGATTTTTGATTTTTTTTCTCTTTCTTATGTCCTATTCATTTGAATCAAAGGAGTTGTTGATGTTGTTGTGGACTCATGCTGACATCTAGATGTGTAAGTAAAGCCAGATATTTGTTTTACTGTATTAGCTGATAGTATTGTAATATATATGTAGTTTCTTCTTTCCATGTTATTGTCCTTCTTTTTTCCATTTTTATTACGCTTTGGTTGAGGAAACGCTGCTTTTGTGCTCCCCTGATGTTGTTTGCACTAAAAATACATCTGTCAACGTGTGTTAGATATGGGATGGAGATTACTATCGTCACTAGTATTTGTCTCTTGTTTGGAGTGGATTCCTTGGATGCCCTATATATCCACATTGGATTAAGGCATGAAAAAGGGCCACATTGGATGCCTTAATCCACATTGGATTAAGGCATGAAAAGGGGCCAAAAATGGGTGGATCAGACCCACACATCTTTGTGGGCATGGGAATCAGATGTTTAGTTGGAGACTATTCACCCAAAATTAAATTCATTGTAGCGATTGCCATCAGGCAATTTGATGTATAACAATTTTTGTGCAAGAGAATTAGTGGAAAGGAGAAGCTAAAGAGTTGTTTTATTACTTCCATTTTTTTGGATCCATCAGTGCTTTGTAAAAATGAGAAAAATGATTTTTTTTTTCAATTGTGGGAAATTAAATTGATTTTCCTGTCAGTATATTTCTCTGCCTTACATTTTTTTCCTTTATGTAGTAAAGGGGAAAAAAATGAAGTAATTTTTCTGGGAGGGAAGGGATTGTTCTGGATACAAAGCATGGAATCTTAGAAGTATCAATATGATATAAACTAGTGATTTTTACAGGTCAATTGGCAATCATGTTAGTTTTTGAACACTCAGACAAGCATCAGTTAATTATCAATGTAAACAAGTGATTTTCACGGCTGGACTTTAGAGCGTGCCATCATGCGAGTTCAAAATTTTTTACACACTCAAATGTGGCAAGTGGGTAGTCGGTCCTAATTTAACTGTAACATGTACTTGGTTTTTTTTTTTTTTTTTTTTTTCATGTTTTTGGGTAAAACCATAGTATATAACAGCGTTTTTCTTGTGAGTACTAAGTTTTTAAAAACCCCAAACCATACAAATGTGGCAAGTAGGAAGTTGGTCCTACTTTTCTTTTAACATGAATTTTTTTTAATGTTTCGGATAAAAACTTATAAACATTTACTTAACCAAGTCTTTTACAGTACGTTTGTGTAATGCTGAAAGTGTGCATTCTCTGAATGTTTGTTTAGGCATTGTTTGTATGCATTAGAATACTTAAGAAATTAATACAGAAGATTTATGCATGATTAAAAATGAAGACCAAGGGTGAGTTTTAGAAAATGATGATCAAATAACCGATCCTTTTAAGAGTGATTGTTGGTTATTTATTTTTATTTTTTTTCTATTTTCATAAAAGAAAAAAAAATGTATTTCATATGAGGTTCATTATTTAAAATTGACATATTTACATTTTTAACTACTTTTGGGATAAATTATATGCTTTCAATTTCCATTTATAATGCAAACAAAGAGGCCGAAGTTATTCCAAGCCTCTTTTTAGTAAAAATTTTTTCCTATAAGCTAAAATTCTGATCATAGTTCATTTTTCTATTTCCACGCGCGAAGGTCCGGTGCCAAAACAATGTAAAATGTTGGAATGCATGGAAAAATGATACCATTTCTGCCAACAAGTCAGTCTTCCGGCCCAAACATATGCGTTAAAGGATTTTTCACGGCGTGGCTCTTATTTTCAGACAATCTGAAGCTTGGGTTCCATTCCATGCATGGAGACTAGCAATTTGAATTGAATCCAATTGAGAACTGCAGCAGCTCAATCCAATTTGCAAGAATTCCTAAATAATAGACTAGCGGGCCCAAGCCTATTTAGTTAAGTTCGAGTCAGCTCAGGCCCTAGCCTCGTGCTTGGCTCATGAGCTAAGGGCAGCTCCATAGCTCAAGAGTTTAGACTGACCTGGGCCCATCTAACCCGAGTCGCGCTCGGCTTGATTTGTTGAGAACCCAACCTGTAGCTTTCATCTTACGTACTCATTTTAATTTTATTGTTTCTTTTTACTTCACTGGTCCTTCTTAGCATATGTTTTTAAGTCACTTGTATGTCAGCTTGTACTCATATTACCTCCACACAAAATTTACGTCTAGCTAAAACCCTCCACACTCGGAGTATGGTTGTTCCTTCTCATTAGAATGAGGCTCCTTAGCCTAACAAAATGGGAAGGAATAGCGTCTTGCATAAAATTAAAATTATACTACTTATGATTTTTTTTCTCGGGAAAATTATATAAACCATATGTAAGCATCCTACCTTCTCTTTCCTTCTCGGCAGAAAGCCATTATATAAAGTGATCAAAAATTGTGAATTAGTCATCTACCAAGTATAAAGTCCATTGGATATATAATTTGCCCATCTAATTGATGGATTTGAAATACAAAGAAAATAAATTTTAAAGCATCTCACATTCATCTCCTACACCACCATAAAATTGATTTTTGGTGGATAACCAAATACACAAGTTGGTTGAATATAGACGTAGCCAAGTTAGTTGGATATAACTTTTCTCACCTAATTATCTAGGACTCAATACCCCCTTCTGGGTAATTGGAAAAGAACTAGATCCATGGCAACATGCCTTCATGCCATATAGTTAGGTCAAGAGCTTGTTCTTGCACCAAGGGTCTCATAGATAATCTCAGAAGCTTGGAAACATGACATGGAACGACAATTAAAAATCAGCGAAAATAAAAAAGAATTCGGTACAAATTATTAACATAAGAATATCTACTTTGTTTTGTGCAATGCTTGTGTTACACTAACATGGAAATAATGGTAAAAAAACTACTCATTGCATCATAAAGTTTGATGAGAATGGGCAGCCACTTATAGATGAGAAAATATTTTTTTACCAATCTCTCTCTCTCTCTCAATATTTTTTTTAACCATCTCTCTCTCTCTCTCTCTCTCTCAATAATTCACCACTTGGTACCTAGTCACATGGAGTCATTACCTGCAATGTCTGAAATTGAATACTCCTCGGTTCTGCAAAGATTCTTCTTGCCTACCCTTTACACCTTTTTCCCATTCTTTTCTATGGATAGAACATAAAACAACATGACCGTGCACTACTAGTGTAGGCTGACTCGTCACGTTCTATGGATTTCTATCTGATTTACCTTTTGGAATCCAACGGCTAGTTTGTTCGATGGAATTGAATTGTCCGGAATTCAATGGTAAAATGGGCTCAACAAAAGAAGATTAAGAAAAATGTAGATACAACGTAGAGATGCATACACCACCCTGGCCTTTTAAGATTTTGATGTACTAAACCAATGGCTCGATGATCACATTTTTAAGCAGAGATTATGCGATGGTCACTTTCTCGACCTTAGGTTCTTCGTTAAGAGACTAGCTTGATGTCAAAGGACAATTTTGGTTCGATCCACTAAATCTAACCCTTCAACAGAGAGATCTTTCACACAGTAAGGTCCCAAGCACTAATTACTATGACTACTACTAATTAATTATAATTAGCAGTTAATTATGTTTTATTATTACTGAGTTGGTTTCATTGAGGCAGTTTCAAGTTTGTGAGATGTCAGAGAGTACTGAACCAATTTCTGTACGTAAAGGGCCAATTCGGACTTTGGGTTAGGTCAGTGGTGTTTTGGGTATTTTTGAAAGACTATGGTGAGTAATTTAGAAGTTAGACCTCGTCATGTCATACAACTTTCGTGTTCAAATCATATCCGTCCAATGTCCATAAACTCTTTGTTTCGCCCATTTTGCTTTAGTAGGGGCATAGTCGTTATTTTCATAAAAATTGAGTTTTTCCTAGAAACCTCTAAAAACTTTTATTCTTGGTTTTTTGAAAAGTAAATTTAATTTTTAGTAAATTTTGTTCGTGGTTCTGGTCAATCCAAGGTCTCGAAGATAGTCTTTTCATCAAACCAAGTTGTCACTTAAAAGAGGACATTGAGGTCAAAAGCTGAATTCAGCCTTTAAATACACTGCCGACCCCTTTTGTGTTTCGAGAAGTAGCGTAATGAAAATACCTGTGATTAACAGATCAACCACGATAAACACAAGTAACACACAATTAAGTAATTACATACATAAACATAACAATTTTACTTGGCTCGGCAACCTTGCCTATGTCCACGAAGGAAAGAATTCATCTATTATGATCTTATCTCAATATCCTCGAGATCTAAGATTATAGTATATCAATATATATAGTTCTCACTTTTTTGACTAACGAGAAAACCCATACATAATGATTAAAATACCCATAACCCTGAGCCTCGGTTTTAACTAAACCAAATAACTAATTCGGTTAAACCAAAATACAAGACAAAACCCAACAATCTTCACCTTAGATTGGATTTCGCAAATCTTTAAAGCCACCTTGAGATTCCTGATAATGCCTTCACATACCTTGCTAAATGGTACGTCACTACATCGATAGTGTGGCTTTCTCTCTTCAACACTTTAACATGTTAAATTAGCACTTCACATTCCTTGCTGAAAGGTATGCTTCCACACACGCTACGACCTAACGTGGCACCTACACCCCTAGCCTGGATGCATAGACAATCTCAGTATTGTCTAGTATCAATCAAGTCCAAACCGACTTGAAACTTCCCACAGTTGCCTCATTTGACCTCAACACCATCTGCTTTGAACCTCCGAAGTGCTCTCCATTTGTTGCCACATGTATGCATCCTTACAACACAATGAGCCTAACTTTCATCCGTCAATACAAAACTGAAGACTTCCCTGAATCTGGATCTTACTAGTACCCGTGAATCCTTTCTTTTATCTCCATCCCAGTGTTCTTCCTATCAAACCTGCAATTGTCCTATTTTAGCCTGTTCTGGTGGGATGGGCACAGTACATGCGAGTTATGTATGACTCGATGCTTAAACTAACTTACTCCAACCTGAACAAGACTATCTTTTATGAGAAAATCATCGCTGTTCAGGTCTTTTTGGATTTTTGCTGGATGATATTATTGAAGACCCATGAACCCATCTTCCGATGGTCTCGCAGCATCTAACTCCACCTGAACCATAGATTTCCTTCCTTATTATTTGATGTCTCCTTCACTGCTCCACCTGAAAAAGCATCCCCTATCAACCCGTAGAGATTTCTGACCATCTCACCCTCCATGATGACCAATATTCCCTTCTCCACATTCGTAACTCTACCCGCTACAATGCACTTGTGGCCTTTGAAGTATAAGGCACTCAAAGAAATCCAATTTCTTCGTAAACCCGAAACATATATCACATCCATTACGGTTTTAATAACATCATCATACACTTAGATCTCTGCTACTCTTATCTCAAATGCTCATCAATTTGCATTCTCCCCCATAAGAATAGATCTATCAACAATGAGAGTTATTTGCTTTAAACTAATCTCTTCTCAAACACATGATAGGAAGAATCTGAATCCCAATACCATGAATCATTAACCTGATCCATACCTGTACTGACCAAAAGTGATTCTCCATCATCTAAATCCAAGCTTTCTTGCACACTACATTCTTCTAATTCTGATTCTTTTGCTTTTTCTTCCACTTTGGCAGGTCGCTCCTTTCCGATCCTTTCGACACGGATTTGAGCTTTACATTAAAGTACTCGGAGCAATCTCCTATTCATGACATCAAGTAACACTTTTCAATCATTGTTGTGTTATGGAGTGTAACACTCTTTCCTTCTAGTTTCTAAAGTCGTTTTTCCATCAAACACTTTAATCTAGCTTTTAATGCTTGAATCCATTGCTATCATTGTAAATTTCTCAGTTTTTTAGTCCACCAATTCTTTGCCCATCAAACTGCCAATATCTTTTGTCCGCCTTGTAGATCTCGTCATCGCGAGGATACTGAAAGAAACAAATTTGAAATCCGACTCGGGATGGCTTCGATATCGCAAAAGTAGTTTTCTGCACTTCGTTTGGTCAAACCTTTTTTTTTTACTATTGAACTGCTCATCTTCTTCCACATATGCGTAGATTTTCTCACAACAAGTCTGTAGGCACAAAACGGATCTCCAATTGTACATCAGACGATCAAGATAGTGTAGAAACAATTTCAGCCACAAATCTGGTCAAATTGCCTTTGACTGTACTCTGCTAATGTGTGCTGATGTCAGCATTGTTGCTAGCAGGCTGGGCTCTTGTCACGGGTTAGGTTTGACCAGACCCGAACCGAATTGGACTGAACTTGGTTGTTCTAGGTTGCTTCTCCACGGGTCAAGTTTGAAGCGACCTAACTTGAACTTAAGACTGACTTGGTTTAGAAACCAGGTCTAAGACTACTGCTTCTTCTTCTTTCTGGTTCTTGCGACGAAGGCGTAACAAAGCCTCCCTCTTATTCCCTGTTGACGATGATAGAGGGCAGCGACAATCGGGGCGTGGCAGCCCGGCGATAGTGGCAACTCTAGCAGCTGGCAGTGATGGAACTACGTGGAGCAGTAGGTGGCCCCTTCTTCGGCAAAGGCGATTTGCACCCCTATTCTCCGATCTCAACCAGCGTGGGGCCCACCTTGTAATTTCCACCGATCATAGCCCTACAACACTGGTGATAGCAACAGTGGCCCACCTCATGATCAACAAACTAGCAAAGACCAGATCCGCTTAATCTCGGTCTTCTTCTCTGATGTGTGGCCTACACGATATCACATCCGATCTCTTCCTCTGATTATCTTCCCTATCATCTCAACCTCTCTGGCGTCTATCTTCCCTGTTCCGGAACTAGAATCAACCACCCAGACCTCGTTATCTTCTCAGTTTCAAGAAACCATGAGAGGGTTTCTACAATTCAAGTGTAGGCTCACTTTCTTGATCACAGTCTTTTTCTCTGAATTTGATCTGGCCAAAGGAAGATGGATTCTGGCACAGTCTGCCAATCCTCTTCTTCCATGCAGGTCTAAGTCTTGATCTGTCAATCGCAAATCTCAAGCGATCTCCACCGTGTTCTGATATCACTGTCTTGGAAAAGCGGCACAATGGAAATACCTATGATCAACGGATCAACCACGATGAACACAAGCAATTAGATCATTAAACAATCACACACATGAACATAGCATTTTGTTCGTTCCATTTCATTTCATAAGCTTAGGCTAAAACCCATGAACATGTGTGCTTTGGTTGGAGAAGCATTTGTCATGTTTAGGCTGAAAAAGCCATATGGTCCTGCTAATTGGTCTAAATGATGAATTTGATAAGTCTAGACCAAAAAGCAATTGTCTTGTGATTTTGGATTTCAGACCATAATCTTTGAAGTCTTAGGCTTAAAAATCGTGAAGTGGTTTCATGCATGGATTTTGGGAGCCGAAAGCTTTGGAGTTATGGGGTATTAAAACCATAAGCATGATGATTTTAGGCGTGAAAACCTTGCGTTTTGGGATTTTGGATCAGAGGCTATAATCATGATATTTTTGGTCTAACAACAATTCATCACTAAAGATGGGATTTTGAAGCAAGAAAGCGACAAGCATAAAGTTTTTAAGCATAAGAAATTCAAAAAAGGGTTGGGGGGGGGGGGGGGGGGGGGGGGGGGGGGTGTGTTTAGAGGTTGATTTTGCTAGTGCCTCACCAAGGACTAACTATTTACCTACACCTTTTCCCACAATTTTCGTACTGAGTGTACTAAGGTGGTCAGAGATTTTGCGAAATCACGAAATCACTTTATGTGAAATCGCGAATTACTTTATGTGACATCGCATTTTTCTTCTTTTACTTTAAATTTCTCTAGGCCCATGGACATAATGAAGATATAAATATCGTTGAATTTTTAATAAATCAATTTGAGATATCACATAAAACATATGCAATTTTACATAAAGTTATTTTTACGATATCGTAAAATAATAACTTCCTTTATCACGAGTACTATCAGTACATAAAAATATGAAAAAATGTGTAGGTAATGAGCTCAAATTTGGTGAGGGCATGGGAGAATTCGTGTAGAGATTAGTGCAAAAACCCAAGCTAACCAACTATGGCTAAAGTGACAAATTTAAATTTTTCAAAAAATGTCGTAATGTTGAATGATTTCAGTCGTACCTACAACAAAAAAGAATCACATTTAAACACCCTAATATAATGACAAATTTAGATTTGTCGTCAAATTTTCAAACACTCTTGGAGGGAGGGCCCTATATTAAATGTTCGCAAAGTACAATTACATGAATACCCCTTTAAATGTAGCAAAAGAAAAGTATACCGAAGAAGATTGGGAACTACTAACTGTTGTGAGCTTTGATACCAATTGTTGTGGCTCTAACTCCACTTGTTAGATTGGATTTTGGGCAAACACATCAACATCCACCACAAAGAGAAGAAGAAAAGCATACAATTCACGACACATAGATTTTTATGTGATTCGGCAAAATTTTTTATGCCCACGGGTTATGAGCATCTGCTCAATTTCACTAAAGAAATCAAAAAATCCGTTATAAAGAATCCAACCCAAAAACACGTAGCCTACTCACTTTTATAGGTCTCAATCTTGCTCTTATAGACTCCTGCCACGAATGGTGTGTTATACTCTGAGCACCACAGGAAAGAGAGATCTTACCTCTCTCCACCTTCCAATGGCTATAAGAGGTTGGTCACCACGGAAAAGAGAGTTCTCACATCTTTCACACCAAGTAAGAGTGAAGTTACATCAATATATAATCTATACTTTCTTGGCCTTTAAGAAAGCCTCGGTACAAAGACTAAAATACTTGTGACCCTAAACTAGTCATTGGCTAGACTAAAGAACTAACCCGATCAAACTGGAATAGAAGACATAAATTTAACACTAATTTAAGAGTACTTATCTAGAAAGACTTAGATTTGCAGATATTTGTTTTAGGGCAAACACATCAATATCCACCACAAAGAGAAGAAGAAAAGCCTGCAATCCACAACACCCAGATTTTATGTGGTTCGGCAAGATTACCTATGTTCACGAGCTATGAGCATTTGCTTGACTTCTTATGAAGAAATTGAAAAATTCGTTACAAGGATTCCCCACCCTTTAACACCTAATCTTGTCACTTTCATAGGTCTCAATCTTTCTCTTACAGACAAACCACTGCCACATGTGGTGAGTCATACTCCGAGTACCATGGGAAAAAGAGCTGTCACATTTCTCCACCTCACAATGACTATAAGTGGTTGGTCACTACAGGAAAGAGAACTCTCATCTCTCTCACACACAATCTAGGGTTAGATTATATCAATATATAAACTTTACTTTTTTGGCCCCTAAGGAAATCCTGATACAAACACCAAAATACCCCATGACCCTAAACCTAATCATTTGCTAGACCAAATAACTAACTCAGTCAAACTGGAATACAAGACATAAACCTAACACTAATTTAAAAGAATTTATCTAGAAAGACTTAGATCTTGTAAGATATCATGCTCCATCAGTTTATTAAAATCGGCACCCTTTTCACAAGAGGCTTGAATAGGTTGGTTGAAGAATACTACACTCCTAAAGATTGAGACAGATGGTTTGAGAACTGACTACAGAGATGATCCTTTTTGAATAGGGACACTGAGCCTTGACTACAGAGATGATTCCTTTTGAAAGAGTCTAGATCCTATGAAGGAAAATTCTATGATGACCGTGACTGGACTTATCAGGTTCCACTACTTCAACATGAGTGGCCTATCAGTGATGTGGATGGTCATCGTGGGTTTTTATCCCCTTAGAGGATTCAAATTGTTTTTAAAATATGTAAACCGTAAACCCTAAAATAATTGCCCTAACATTGTGATACGTTTATTTTCCTATAAATTGTCCTATACTCTTAGTGGGAGGGCTCAATATTTATATTATTGTTCACAAGGTACAATTATATGAATACTCCTTTAAAAGGGTTTAAAGAGTGGATTATGCAAGGGTTAACTAGAAATAACTTATTTACAAGTAGTTATCTAGAGGGACTAAGATCTATAGAAATATCACGCTTTATTGGTATACCAGAGTCACTACTCTCCTCACATAAAAAGACCTTAAATTTGTGAATTTTAGTCATGAACAAGAGAGTTTTAGTCTAAAGCCCCATGTTAAGGAACCTTGGCTATAAGATCCTGAATATGGAAATTTGCCGTAAAAACCAAATGACAAGGAATTTTGAGATGGAAAGGCCATGAGCAATGATACGTAGGGAGGGGCCATGGGTCATATAATTTTAGCACAAAGCCACCTAACATGGGATTTTGGCATGGAAAACCATGAACCATGGATTTAAGCATGAAAGCCGGCGAATTTTGGCATGGAAAACCATAAATCCTAAGACTTTATATAGACGCCACAGCATACTGACTTTTCGTATGTATGAGCCATGAAATATAAAATTTTAGGCATGAGATTCATGAACCATGGCTCGTTACCAAGGACGGAATTTTAGCTTGAAAACCATGAAATGTAGAGTTTTGCCATGAAAGCCATGATTCTAGACTTTAAAAAACCTGGATCCGTGATGTGGATTGAGCAACAGTTTGTGGACCTCATGGAATGAGCCAAAACCGCATAATGCTTGTTGTTTTTTATCATTAAAAAAAGTAAAGTAAAGCTTCAAATTAAGTTAAAAATAAAAAAAGGAGTCAAATAAAAAAGTGATGGTATTTTGTCTTTTAACAAAATGTGAAAGTATAATTTTGACTTTCTTTTTAACAAAAGAAGATGATGTTATGTCATTAACATAAGGAGGCGAGTTTTGTAATTTTTTGGTAAAAGATAGAGGTATATTTTGAAGGAGAATCTTCATACGCATCCGTCTCTCACTATTTTTTTGTGAGAACTCTAGCTAGGGCTCACCTATCACTCAATCCAAATCTTGCAACACACATAGGATCCCATGATAGCAATTCGCCCCAACTTTCAGTCGGATCCTAATTTATTGGACCGTTGTATTGATTATACACCAATTCGAACGGAATGAATTTGTGAGTAATGAATGAAGGAGTTAAGGATATATAATTGGGACCAAATGTGATATGTACGGTGCTTTCACATAGATCTTTCCCCCCCCCCCCCCCCCCCCCCAAAAATCTCATCCCTTGGTGGGGTCCACAGTGGGCCCCACCAAAAAGTGTGCATGAAAAGTCCATGAGGGACGTATGCACAGGAAAATGCCCTTTTTTTGAAATACGATACTTCTTTACTTGACCTCTCTTTTTTTCTTTTTTTTTTTTTTTTTTTGTCTCTTCAAATAACTCTTTACCTAACTTTACTAGTAAAGTGAATTTACGAAACAGGAGTGGTCTGGATGAGCTTACCTTCGATTCATCTCCACTGTATGGTGGGCTTATTAACATGATGTGAAAAGTTCACCAGTTCATATTCAAATCAGGCCTCAATGGAAGTGCCCACCATCTGAATACTTATGTAAGTCCCGTGTACCGTCCATAATTTTATTTTTGTTTTGTTTTTTGAATTGCAAGTATCCAACTAGAAACATCTATTCTATTTGCAAAAATAAATAATTCGACATAAACCTATCTCAAAGTTCTCACCTCATGCATATGGGAATTGGAAAATTCAAGTTTCACTCCAATTGGAGTGATAAACACCATTGGATTGAATTTGGAGTAAAACCTCTATGGTACCTTTACACTACCCGAATGTTTAATATAAATGGATTGGATTAAGCAAATGTGAAAAATTATATGTCATCTTTACATTACTATGATGTCTATGCGGGATTCTTGATGAGTGCCTATAATTTAGAGAGGGTACCACTTTCTAGATGACAGGAATTAAAAATCCCCTACCATCCTTCATTCATGTGGACTCCCATAGGTAAGAAATCTTGGTTAATATTAGTAATAGATTAAGTAAATGTGAACATTTATATGGCATCTTTATTTTACTATGATGTTTAATAATAGTGGGTTGGATTTTAAGCAAATGCGAACTACACATAGATCCAACCGATTGGTATTTTGCCGCTCCATCAAACATCACTGTGTTGGGGCTAAGGTTTTGAATCTGTGGACTAGGTTTGGGCTCCAGTCTGATCCACATTTTGTTCAGGCTTGGGGTTGCCTACACATAATTCTGATTGGACTCTTGTGTTATTTCGACACCCAGCTTGATTACTTGATGACCCTAACCCAACACTTGGCCTCGGGTACATTCTGAATTGAATCGAGTTTCAGAAGTCATTTCGAGTTGAGTCAAGTTTTCACATGCTCCTCATATATATTCGCATTGGTTAAGGTTGGAAGTTGCAATATGAAAACTCTTTTCAGGACCTAAGCAGTAGAACGTCTGAGGATTTGACAAGAGTCCTGGCAAACTAAAACGTACTCACTAATTTAGTCTTAAGGTTGTGGGTTCTAAGAACCAACAGTCTCCTCTGTCTAAGAAGTTAAAACCAGGCAGTCCTTGGTGAGCTAGATTCAGCAAGAATTTGCAGATTTACTTGATCTGCCTGTTTTCTGATGCTTCACAAGTCTATTCTAAGCCTCTCATTGACTTAAGAACCATAGATTTACGATTTTGGACTTTCTTGGCCCCTAAGTCATTATTAGAATTGTTGATCCCCAGAATAGGAAAAGGAATGGAGCATTCAATCTTTCGTTGCGGATTTTTAAGTGTCTCGTATTAGTCTTGATCCTAATTATATTCCTACGAAGTTTAATGGTTCTGCCCATTGGATGGCCAAGTGTGGGCAGTTCGGCATAAGGTGTTTTGGATTGGAAATCCTTAGTTATGGTGGTCTTTTTTTTTTTTTTTGAGTGTTTTGGTTTTTGTTTGTTTTCTCTTTAATTTTTGTTTAATTTTATATGAAAAACAAAAAAAGGTTGTGGGTTCAATGAGAATGACGGGTTGCCCAGTCGACTGGGTTTGCCGCTTCTCAATTTATTGCTTAGAGTTAAAGCCCCGAGTAACCTTTTTGTGTGACAAGGTGATCTTTTCGTGGTTGCAAGCTTCTTTCCCTTGGTTGAGGCATCTATTGGGTTCCAGTCCTCTTGGTTGGGTATCAAAAGAAAAAAATGAGGTTATTGAAGTCATTACTAAATCAGCATATGCACCAAAGAGGTTGGGCTAGTTGCGCTATATATGGGTGGACCCATGTATTGGGAACATGGGGTACGAGTGCCAGGTTGAATTCAGAAATGATTATTAAGTGCGGGCTGGCGTTCATTCATCCCATGTATTCAATAAGCGTCGCCCCAACTTTTTCAAAGAAAACTCCTTTTAGCATCTCAACTTCTTTGTGATGTCTTACTTCCCCTTTGCATCGGCTTTTATCTCCCACCGCAACGGGCAGCCAAGTTCACCCCCTCTCTCTCTCCATCTCTCTATCATCCGATCTTGTTTTCTCTCTCTCTCTCTCTCTATCACAAATCTGAATCCAATCATAAACTTTAAATACAAAAACCCCAACTCCTAAATCCCAACACCCCATTCACAATCGACTTTTTCAAAATCTTAGCACCAAAATCCCCTAAAGCCGAACCCTTATCTCCTTTCTCTAATTTTCAATCCCTAAATCTCAAAACACAATCCCTAATCCCTAGTCCCTAACACAATCCACTTGTTTTGTTTTCACCCAACAGTTAACTCACTTCATCAAGAGTCCCTGTAAATAATTTTATTTGCATGTAGAAACCAAATTAGATTGAAAAGAGGCTAATTATGACATAGGATAATTGACTCTCAATGAGGCTATTTATACTAGTTAACTGGTTCTTCTCCATGTGGATCGAGGAGCTGTTAGCTCAGTTCATTGAAGGCCTCTGTAATTAATTGTAGTTATAGAGGTTCTAAACAGGGGTATAAAACAAGGAAGATATATTTTACAGTTATTCTTCTCTATGTTAGGCTATTTTATTCTCTATGTTAGGCTATTTTACCCGGGCAGGACTCTGTGTATAGAGTTTAGTTAGTCGTGGTGATTGGGATGTGTGAAGCATTGCTTTACATTTCAGTATTGTCCAATGTTTGGGTCAATTGTAAAGATGAAAACCGACCATCAAATACCACCTTAGTAACCCGAATAACCCAAACTGAATAACCGAGTGGAGGTCCAAATTTTTTACCCATATTATTTTGGGCAACTACATGGACCAAAGTAGAATTTGGGCCCAGGCAATGGTCTACGGGGTCTCTCTCTCAATGACCCAAATTCAATTATGCCACAACCGTGTATTATATTTTCATATTGCTATATTTAGTATATATGTGTTTTGCAAGTCTGTATGTATCCAGCTTTTTTTGGGTCTGGGTCTGGGTCTAGGCTCTATGTTTGGGTCCAGGTTCATGTCTTTACTGCATAGAAGGGTGCTTTATGCGGTGCGGCTGAGTTCTATGGCAGATGATCACTTTTGTTGTTTTTTGGTCTATTTGGAAGAAAAGAAACAATAGGATCTTTAGGTGCTCATCTTCTTCCACGGTAGATTTGATATCTAAAGTGACCTTTATGATTGCGAAATGGGCTTTGGTTATAAAATTGTTTTTTGAGTTTACCTTTGATGATATTATTTTAAGTTGGTAAGCATGGATAGTTTGTGGTACTTTAAAGCTGAGGAGATTAACCCATTGGAGACTCCCTCTAGAACTAGTTTTAAAGTTTAGTGTGGCCGGTGCTTCTAAGGAAAAGCCAAGTCCGGTGGGGATTGGGGGAGTGCTTCGTAATAATAAGGGTGAGGTGCTTCTTAAGTTTTCCAAACATGTTGGTGTGTGTGTGTGATATTAATGAAGTAGATGTGCTATCGATTCTGGAACGCCTTAGGTTGTTCACATTAGGATATGGTTTGGTGTCTAATAAGAAGGCGAATTCATAAAAGTTTTAATTTCTTTTGAATGAAATTAAAGAGTTATCGGCCAACATTAATGTTACTTTCCACTATAAGATTAGATTTGCCAATTTCATAGCGGATGAGTTATAAGAGGTTGATGGGTTAGTTCCTTTGGTGGGTGTATTATAATTGAGGTTGGAGTTTGTGCATTTCTCTTACACCTTCTCCTTTGTCTTCCTTTCTTTTTGTCCTTTTTATTCTTTTTTCTCTTAATGAAATTTTGTTATTGTTTCAAAAAAAGAAAAAAAAAACCCTGCTTGGATCAAAGTAAAACTTGGGTCTAGGTTATGGTTTGTGGGCTTCTTACTCAAAGGCCCAAATTCGAGATGCCACAATTGTATACTTTTATATTGGTATATAAAAGATTCATAATTAAAAGACGCATCATATTGAAGTATACTAAAGGCATGTTTATTTGCATAGAACTGAAATTCAATGAATTTTAAAAATATATTCCTATCAAAGTGGCCAAAACTGAGGAAATAAAGATGAAATTCCATAGAGCATCATCAAATAATCTCTCCTTTTGGTACAAATGATGACCTAGCCATCAACCCATCAAGGTCTCACAAAAAGCTTCACCTTATATCCTTCTTCCTTAATATTCTTTCATTGGAAATGTTTTTCCATTAATTCCTAATAATGGATTATCATACTCTAAGAGAAGGGCTAATGAGTGTTTGCCATATAAGCAAACGGTGATTAAATAGATAACTCCTTTCCCTGTCTCTCTACACTTTTCACCAAACTTCATCCACGATCATCCTCCTTGTAACTTTGAAGGGAGTAGGGCTGGCTATGGGCTAACCCGCGATGTCCGGGTTGTCTTTATTATATATTTTATTCAGGAAGACTTAACACACATATAAGCAAAAGTGGTAGTGTACAAATTATTTTAAAAAAACTGTATTAGACTTGGCTCAACCCGTATGTTGGTGCTTTATACATTATAGCATAGGATATTTTCATTACAGGTTCATGATATGTGATATAAAACCGACTCCTTGAGATAAAGTTATGATTGGAGAACTTTCAAACCTTTAAGCTCAAAGACTTCCCTAAGCTCAAGCTCTGTGCAAGATGTTTAAATATAAATATATCAACAAGGGTGGGCTTGGGCGGTAAAAAAATCAGCCCTGTTCCGTCCATTTTGGGTCTAACATCAAATAAATCCACACCCATCTCAAGCCGGAACATCATCTATCAAATTTGGCACTAGTAGGGGCAGGTGGCTGATTTAATTTGATCTTTGACACAGATGTGAATGGGACGGTTTTAAATGTGGAACTGCCCCAACCCGCTCCTATTAGGTGCGGGTTTGGTCCCGTGTTGGTAGACTTCATGTCAAGTACAGTTTTCATGCATTAACCCCTGTTGGATTTGGGGTGGATTTTGATTTTTGGGTGCACTAACCCCGATCTGCCCCCATATATTTACTTCATATATTACTTGCATCTCTTATCATATAAGAGCTTAGTAGTGTTAGTGGCAATGAGGCTAAATAGTTTTTTGGAGGTTTTGGTTTTAAATCTACACCCTAACACATGTCATGCTTTATAGTTTTTGAAAATATTAAATAAGCCGCTACCAAACCTGACCCGACCCATGTGGCAAAGGTAATGTATACAGAATGATATAATCTTCACTAAATAAAGTTTCTCCCAAGTTCCAACTTTACTACCAAAACTTCAGTGAGCAGGCACCAGAATGCAGAGGTGCAAATCTGGCCAATCATAACTTCTCCACCCACTTCATTTTTTCTGTTGGGCCCAAAATCAAGAGAGGCATTTGGCACAGATATTTCCCCAGATCCTGGCCATTAAGTGTTTGTGGCATCATATCAAGCCCTTGACGGACCTTGAAGTCTGCCGTATCCACCCTAAAGCATTCAGAGTTCCCTTTTATCCAGGCCCATGTTTAACGCTTTTGGGTGGGGGTGGAAAAATCTGACCCAACCCACTAATCTGGCTTTCATTTGACCTGCAACAAAAAAGGGTCAAGAAAACATGACCCGGATTTAAATGGGTTTGGTCAGGGTAGACCTGCATATATTAAAATGGGTTGTTGAATTAAGGTTTTGGTATTTAAAATAGGTTATTTTATTTGGAATGAGCCAAGCTAATGTTGGGCTTTTGTTGGCCTGCAATCAAATTAAAGTACAGTATTATTGTTTGAAATGGATTGGATAGTTTGGATCAGGTTGGGTTGAGTTAAAAGGGTTGACTCGCATTGAATATAGGATATGTGGGTCAGATAAGGTTGACTTGCATTGGGTGCGGTTTGTGGTTACCTGAACTGTTTTAAATGTGGGCCATACATGGGTTGAGCTTCAGCCCATAGCACCCTCGGTTTACTGCACATTCGACCTGACCCAGCCCGTTTGACAAACTACAGTCTTGGGCATGTCCAGTCCAATGATGGCACGAGGGACAGAAAGATTCAAAGCAACTCTGACAGCTGTGTATTTGGTAGGAGTTGCAGCAATATCTCCTCTAAGATACGATCGGAACACGTTCGCTTTAAACAAGTGAGATTGATGAATGGAAAGAGAGCATTGAATAATACTAGATTTCCTCAAGTGCCTAGTGATACAAATACAATATGAACTTGCATTTGACAAAGGCTTAAGTCCCATATCAAGTAACTCTCACATGGTTCTCATTCATTCAGTCACATAACATAATGCTGAAGACACTTTCCAAAGTAGGCAAGAGGTACATGCTATGCTAGCTTCTGGGATCTGTCGGTCTCATACTTGTAAGTTGTAATCATTATCAGCAATGTCCAAATCTTTTAGTATTGGCTGATATATGATTTTTGTCTGATATTTTTTTATATATTTTGGCTCTTTTCTAAAAAAAAATACTTCGAAAATGAAAATTTTGTGAGTCAAGAGCCATGTTTCAGTGTGGGTATTGGTCATGGTCAAATCCTTTACAAACCAGGCAATTCGACACCATTTAGGGCAAGTTTTAGAACCATGGCCGTTGTGAAGATGGGAATTCCATTATTTGAAATGAAGCTATTGGAAGTATGATTTAAGGAGCCACTCCTTGTCCCTTAGGTACTTAGGTAGGTAGGGTATATCACTCATTTTCTATTGAGGGCATGGTCACCTAAAGCACAGCAAGAGTAAGGTCATCCCATCATTGTTCCCAATCCCAGTATCATAAACAAAGGGTTCCCATTAGCTCTCTATGTTCCCTCAATACCCCCTCCCTCCTTCCTTGGCAATTTACTTAACTGGAAAGGAACCATGATTCAAGCTCAAGTTAAAGGCAGCTAGAAAACCATACCCAACTTTCCAATTGTACACACAAATAAATGGAGTTTGTGGAGAGCGCACATACAAACACACCCCCACACACCAACCAAGGTGCAAAGCTAAAGCCATGGGTGAAACAGGTCAAAGCAATATCAGGGATCAGAGGGATCCCAGCATTTCTCTCCGAGTAAAGCGCGGGTCTCTGTGCTGCTGCAGCTGCCGGCTAAGCATCTCTTCATCGTCATCGTCCGAGAGTGAGCGAGTAGAAGCCAGGCCCATTTCAAGCCTAGCAGCCCACGCCATGGTCCAAGAACGACTCGACCAGATAGCCAGAGGGAGAAGAAAGAAGCAGGTGGCAAGATTCGATGATCGTAGATGTAAATGCATTGTGATGATAGCCATGGACAGGGATTCTTATGATCCAAGGGAGGATTTTCGACAGTCGATGATGGAGGTGATAACTTCGAATAGGATAGAAGGGCCCAAGGAGCTGAGGTCCCTCTTGAACTGTTACATGTCCATCAACTCAGAGGAGTGCAGGCCCATCATACTTGAGGCATTCCATCAGGCCTGTACCAACATCTTCATGTGTATGTAAGCAGTTCTAGAGTGAGGCTTTTGATATGAGACGATGCTCTCTCATGTTGCAGCATAAGCATGGGAACTTCCAGTTCTGCAAATGCAATTCAGTTTGCTATCATTTTGACTAGCAAATGCACTTCCACTTCCTTTTTCAATTTAGCATTAGCTGTTTCTGTTCTACCATGGTTTTAAATCTAGAAAGAGCAAAGTTGTATGGCCTATATGTAATGTTTCATTTTTTTTTTATGGTCCATACTATATATTATTTTCTTTAATGGGTTTGGTCAGAAATAAAACATCATAAAAGCTTGAATTTTTTTTGTTTCATTTTCTGATTATTTTTAGAATAACTCTTTTAGAAAAAGGACCGAAACAAACTAAAAACATCAGTCAGGAACTGATAGTATCAGCCAATACATAAAGGTTTCAGCATTGAATGAGATTGCAATGCACCTGTGTTTTGAAACCATGTGCCCTTCAGCCTTGTCCAATTAAGGACTTCATTTAATTAATTTAATTGGAATAAAGTAAACAAAATTTAGAATGAATGGGTGGCATCAAATCATAGGTGTCAACTTCACCTCCTTCCACGTTAGATCAAATTGGCATGGAATCAAATTATAAATGATAAATTTTCTCGGCCTCTAATTCAAAAGCTTTCGTCATGTAACCAAGGAGATTTTGTTACACTTTGAATCCAATTTGAAAACTCCCTCTTTTTTTTTTTCAGCCATCCAAGAGAAGACAATAAGAAAATTTACAAAATCTCTATACAATGGCGAACTCAGGATTTTCGCTTGGGTGGTGTAAGCAATGGTCATGCGAAGAAGTTAGATAATAAAATCAGATTTTGAAGTCTTATCTAAGGGAGTTTATTGAATCTAGCAGGTGCGACCACACCCACGTTATTACAATTCGGTCCATCTATCTCTAGAGTTTGATTAATCATGATTGACCTATGAAGCTTCATCATCATCATCAAATTCATCATCAAAGCCTTATTCCAACCATGTTGGGGTCGGCTATTTGAATTTTGTTTTTCTATTTTATTATATTTCGAGTCAAATCCTTAAATAAGTTAAACTTTTTTAAATCTGATTTAATGACCTCCACAATATTTTTCTCAGCCTACTCCTACCTTTTGATGGGCCTTTCACCTGAATAGCCAAACTTTTTCTCACTGGTGCCATTACCACTTACACTCAATATGCCAAAACTATCTTAAATGAGTTTTTCTAATCTTATCTCCTATTAGTGCTACCCGTTAAAGCTCTCGAAAGTGCTCATTTTTAATTTTATCTTTTCTAGCTTTATTATACATCCACATAAACATTTTCATCTCCACTACATCCATTTTATGTATATGTATCTTTTTAATTGGTCAATATTCTGCCTCATATGTCATAGCTGGTCTAACCATTGTTTCGTAAAATTTACTCTTTAATTTTGTTGGCATTCATTTATCATAAAGCACTCCGACGCTAGTCTCCACTTCAGCTATTCAGCTTTTATCCTATGCTCAATATTTTTGTTAATCTTCTCATCCTTATTAATCATCGAGCACAGATACTGAAAAAAATTCCTATGTGGTATCTCATGAGTTTCAATTTTGATAGTGGTTTCAATACTTTGTATATGTCCACTGAAGTTGTAATTTATATTTTATGTTTTTGTACGACTTATTTTAAAGTCTTTAAATTCTAATGCCTTAAGCCATCTCTCGAGTTTTGCATTTATATTATCTCTTGATTCATCCACCAATACTATATCATCTGTAAACAACATACACCATGGTACTGCTTCTTGAATAAACGCAGTTAACTCATTTATAATCAATACAAAGAGATAAGGGCTTAAGGTCGATTCTCGATGTAAACCTATAGTTGCAGGAAACCACTTGTTTCTCTCCATTTGGTTTTCATATTTGTTACTGCTCCTTCGTACATATTTTTAAAACTTTTAATGTATCATCTAGGGACATTCATTTTCTTTAAAACTCACCAAATTAAATCTTTCGATATCCTATAGGCTTTTTCTAAATCGATAAAGATCATATGTAGATTTTTCTTCTTTACTCGATACTTTTTCATTAATTGCCCATGTAAAAAGATAGCTTCCATAGTTAACCTCCCTAGCATAAAACTAGATTGACCTATCAAGATTAAATAGTAGAATACTTTGGAGATGCTTTGACCATTGTTTGGATATCATGTTTTTTTTTTCTTTTTTTTCTTTATTTCAATAGTATAACCAATGTGAAAGCTTGACCATTGTGACGTAAATATTGAACAGAAGGATTTTGCGTACATTTTACACACACAACTAGCCAAGCCTGGTCGGCCCATTAAGCAAGAAAAAAATGCCTCTTTTTCTTTCGGGTTTTCGGCAAAACAGAAAACTAATTTCCATTACTGTGACAGGCAGACCGCTTTGAAACGGCGGCGTAACTGAATCTAACAAAACTGTACATTCAAAGTCAGCCTCAAACGGTTGGTCCAAACAGGCCAGCAAACATCCAGTAGAGACGGTACTGAACCAAATCGGGTCAGGCCATTGTTTACAAGGATATACCCAAGCTTACAATAAAACACCCAATCCACCAACAAAAAGATGAACCCGCCTGAAAATTTGTAGTTTGTTGACAACCTTGACCATGTAGAAATTGTGCACTAATCAGAACCATTGACCAAATAGTAGGCCCCATGAACGTGGAGAAAGACTGAAAAAAAAAAAATGGAGGAGCAGCAACAAATACGTACTAACTGAATGGCCCATGGGAGGATCCTAAAGTGTAACAAGAAGGTCTAACTTGGTCAGAATTGGGCTCTACACAGTCGACTGATATTTGGACATACTGGATACGATATAGGCTCTGTGACATGTACAATACCTGAAAGCGCCAGCCTGATCTATCACAAATTTGGGCACGAATGGGTCCAGACCATCTAAACATAGATGCGGCCCAGATGTTAACAATCACTCCAGCTAGCCTCGAGTTGGGGATGTTCTTGGGCTTCATCTGTAGATGTTGGTCATTCACATCTGATCAAAGAAGAAACTATGGATTGTTGTCAGACAATAACCTCGCCAACGGGCCCCTAATGTTCTCCACAACACACCCCCACCACAAAACCCCCCCAAAAGAAAAAAAAAAGACCGTTAATGTACCTGAGTACTGCTGAAGAGCTAACACCCATAGCAAAACCAAAAACCCAGTAAACCAACCACGCATTCCTGGCCCTAAAAGAACACTAAAAATATAAAAAGCAACAGAAACCTACGTCCCTATTGTAGAGTTAAAAAGCAAAGAAAGCAAAAGAGAGGGAGCCTCATGGAAGAGGACCTGAACATCATTCAGCTGGTAATTCCAGCTAATCAACACATTCAAACATCAACACAGGCTTCCAACTCCACATCCCAGTTGCTCAAAAGTTGGCGTGGTCAACTGAGAACTATGTATAACAAAAACTTGGTGAGATTCATCCATAGTTACTGAACTGAATACCCATCCAAGAACCTGGTTTTGTGGAGTGTGCGCGCACACACACACAGTTACATGTGAATCAAAAACACGTCCAAACAATGGACTAAAGAGATCTTATGAGGAGAACCAACACTCGGTAACAAAACAAGAATGCGAAGGATGTATTCCACTCCCTGTACAACTAATGGCACTTCCACTCCCTTTGCATGTATTCCCAACAATCATCCTCTTCTCCCATCTCTAAAGAAACTTGAGGACTACGCCATTTTGGCTTTTCATAAATTATATGAAAATTTTGCCACCAAAAAGAATTCCACATTGCTGGAAAAGACCCCTTATCAAAGAGATGTTTCAGAGTTCTTAAAACCCCATTAGCAATGCCTTCATTTTAATTGTAATTGATAAACTAGTAATGTCCACCAGAAGTCACCTTAGTTAAGGCAGAGAAAACTTCAAGATACTTTGGACTTCAAATGAAAATTGTGGTGCTCTCGTATCTCTGTAAATTGCCGCAGGAGGCTCCTTCACTTGGCATTGTATAGAAGAAAATTGTAGGTTAGGGCACAGCATCGACAGCGCCTGTAATAAGTCCAAGTTAGCCATCATCAATCTGTCTCCTTCTCTGGTCCAAAGTAAACAGTGCTACAAATAGACACCAACATAAGGAAACATCCAACAAGTCTGTTTAGAGACGGAGTTGCCCTCAATAGTATCATGCCCCAAATTTGTGATAGAAAGGCCTGTAAAACAGAAGGATTCTTCATTTCAAAACATTTCTTATGATCGAAAAGTACAGGGAACTATAACCTTATATGCATCTTCCACAATGCAAAACATCCCAGCAACTGATTCATAACATATATCAATGACAATTAGACCATCCAATTAGTGGGATCCCATTTTTGGTAGAGTAAACCCATAAATCACAGAAATTGGATGAAAACAACCTTCACATTTTGTTGTCTCTATATGAGCAATTGGACATAAGTGAGGTAGGCCAGATCCATGATTGGCCAACCACTAGGCCCAAGCCAACTAAAACCCATAAAAAGTGATCTCCAGATTATGCAAGGGTTTTCTATTTTTAGTAGTAGCTAAAATATGGGGAGATCAGAAGGTTACCTTTCATTTGTTTTGGAATTTTGTTGTGATTAGAACTATATCCAAAGTAGACTAATATCTAGCCTATGGAAAGAGTTGTGGCCCCTCTCCTTGGGTTTATGCATTGATTAATAAAATTTTTTCTCAGTTGAGTTTTTCTCTGAGTTGTGTCTTTGTGGTGTGAGACCAACTGAGACAATTTTGATCGTTATGAATCCCCTATCCCTAAGCCTTTGGCTTGGAGAATAATCCATAGCTTATTCTTTCCTACCCGTGCTACATCAATAGGGGGCCATGAAGAATACCCGTTGCTAATTCTTTACTACACGATGGGGCCACACTTTGGATGGGTTGGATTGGTAGTGAAAAATATCATTTAACCAGTGATTAAGTTGCCACAGGTTTATCTCTACGGAAGAAACAAAGTGCAGTCCATTTACTGAAAAAAAAAATACATTTTTAGCAGAAAATTTTTCATAAGGAAAATAAAAGAAGCTCCTGTTTGAAAATGTAAACAAATTAGCAGAAGCAAGGGAACGACCTCAATGTACTGCATATTAGCAACTTTGCTAGTTTTCTCAAGTTGAAGTCCACGAGCTAAGAAAATCTGAGGGTAAACACAAAGACATGTTAAGAAATAGCTAAGCTGCTGTTTGGAAAGAGGAAAGAAAAGGACACAGCAATAAGAGCACATCATGCAGCCATGGAAGATTTTGAAAAATCCTAGAAACATCTCTACTTCTTTTGAAGGAATACCTCTGCTAAAAACGCCAACACACCAAGTAAAGCCATTGAAAGAAATGAATAAATATTCGGCACAACAAATTCCTGCAAGGAAGAAACATTATAAATAGATGAATATCACACGTAACAATGGATGAACTACAAAGGCTTCAATTTTCCAACTGAAAAAATGATTGGCCTTTGTTGGCTGGAAAAAAATGACTGATCTTACCGCTTTCTTTCCCCATTTATTACATAGATGACAGTAAAATTTTATTAAACCAACAAAGGGTGTATGCACTGAAGTACTGCAATATTACAACAAGCAGTATATACTAATGAAACAAAGGTTTATAACAAAAAGGAAATGAAGGTCTTATCCAATAAGTACTAATGAGAAGAGTGAATTTCCTTTCTTTTTGATACATACAGACATTTGGTTGGCTTTAATCACTGGACATATAAATTTTGCCTCATTAATCAATGATGCAACCGGATATTTGAAAATTCCCATAAGATGGTCATCACAAAATTTGGTGCTAAGGTTTGAGTGTTGCAGTGAGATAATGGGGAAGATTACACTTCAAATGAATTTTAGTCTCATTTAATAATTGATTTGATTAGTTTAACTCTGTTAGACACTTCGTTTCTCATGTGACGCTTGATAATATATATATATATATATATCTATATATATGTATATTCTGGTGCAATTGATTTGACCTATATCATTGCAGAAATTACACTCGAGCTGCAAAAATTCAGACTTTTAGGAAATCCAGGTTTTGTGGTGTGACATTCAAGGCACATGGCATTGATATTCCTTATTACCTCTGACTGTCCCAATAAATCAATGATAAATTTTCAGTCCTTGTGATTTACTTCCAATTTTGAATGGTGGATAATTGGTTGGAGATTTTAATAAAATCTTTTAAGAGTTAAGACACTCAATGAGAAACTCTTTATGTGGATCTCAACATTAACTAGAGCAATTTACTCAAACAAGTTCCAGGAGCAACAACTAATTTAATCAAAAGTATTAATAATTTATTGATCATAAACTGTTTAAACATATAATGAACACACCTTAAAGGAAAAAGCACATATTGCTGCAGCGGGAGTAGCAAGTAAGCTAAATGAGAAAACTGTGACCCTATGAAGAGAGCAACAAATTAGCAATTGATAAACACCCATTAGGAACTTCTTTCAGAAGTCATTGGCATCAAACTATTCTAACTTCTATTTAGTGCAACTTATTTCTAAATGATTTCACAAAATGAAGGCCACATATACATGGGAAAATATTCACTTGCGTACAGTGTGCATGCACACTACACATCACCTATAGTTTGAATATCCAATGTAGGTCCCACCTTTGGGATGTCCATGTGTGCAGTGCACACGTCCACTGTGCGTAGGTATAAGTTTTCCCATCTACGTGATGGGCACAATAAAGCAGACCTCAGTAAATGAGGAGGAAGTACTTAAATGTTTAATGGAAGCAATAAAAATAAAGTTATGATTTTCTTTTAGTGGTCAACAGGCTAAACACAAGGTGGAACCATAATTCACACATTATTCGTCATCTTCATCTGGAATGTTTCAAAAAAAAAAAAGTTGTCAACATTATCATCATCAGAAAAATGATCCCATCAATACCTTAGCTGAAACAGCTCTATTCCAATTCCAAAAAAAAAAAAAAAAAAAATCCATCAAGGCAACGGCCTCAAAATGTTCCATACTATGAATTCATGCACAAAGTAACAACCCATTACCATATTCTACCTGATATAGGCATATGCCATAGAGTTCACATGTTGACACCCTAGGTCCAGCCACAAGGTGTGGTTCGACCAGGCCTAGGGTTTCAATAAGGGTTCAGTCAACACTTTCTATCACTTATTAGTTATTAGATAGTGTAATGATTAATTCGGTCATTCTTGGAGTACTGTCTGTTCCCACGCTAGGAATCATTACATCTTAATTTTTCATTCTATTGGCATCATATTCATTGGCATGATCATAAAAATAGCAGGTTTTATTCAAATACAGAAATTTGAAATCACTCACACATAGAATCACAAATTCCATATGCAACATTATGAATCAACATTGAAAGAAAACCCAATTCTCAAACCCGAGCACATGAAAACCCCATATCTCGCCCAGGTTTAACTCCACAAATTGGAGTTCAGCTATGGCTGGAATCCCATATTGGGTTTCGGCCAACCCACAAACCTCATTCACCTCAATCAGCCACCGATCCATCATTTGAGAATGATCTATGTGAGACCCCAAGCCGCCAGGATAATCCCTTGAGGCAAGACCAAGTCAAGTGATCATGTGAGCTAAGAAAGGGGAATCCGCAGGGATAAGGGTAGAAGGATTTAGTTAACACCATGTGGCTTTGTCCAAGTCCCACATCAAAAATATCCAAGTCCTAACCCTGGGCTTATAAGCCAAACCTTGTCCTAACTCAACATGAAGCATTTTAAAGCCATGTGGCCCCAGATCCTATAAGAACTCCTTAATTAAACATGCTAAGGCGAGAGCAGTACTAGGATGGGTGACTGCCTAAGAAGTCCTTGTACGCACACATGAGCCAAAGCAAATAATATTATGCTGAGTTGGGTCAGGATGCGATAATTGGTATCAACGCCAAGGAAGGATCTATTTCTAGTGGGGGAGGGTGTGAGACCCCAATCCGCTTGGATAATCCCTTGAGGCAAGACCAGGTGAAGTGATCTTGTGAGCTAAGAAAAGGGAATCCATAGCGTTAAAGGTGGAGTGCTTCAGTTAGCACCGTGAGGCTTTTTCTAAGTCCCACATTGGAAATATTCAAGTGCTAACTCTGGGCTTATAAATCAAACCCCGTCTTAACTCAACACGACACATTTTAAAACGTGTGGCCTTCGGAACTCATAAAAACTCTACAGTTAAGCATGCTCAAACAGGAACAATACCAGGACAGGTGATCGCCTGTGAAGTCCCCGTGGGTGTACATTGGCCAAAGCAGACAATAGAATGCTAAGTTGGGCAAGGTTGTGACAATCAAACCATAGGATATGGACTCTAAAGCCCCCTTTATCATCTTATTCCATCCAAATCATAAAATAACCCTTAACCATCTAGATTAGGAGAACCACTACCCTTTTGTAATAGATTGCCATGAATATGTCATCCACTAAACCCCTGTATGCCAATCTTCTTCTTCTCCTTCGCAGAAATCATTGCCTTCTCCTAGATTTCAAGCCAAGATCTCTCTCTTAGGGTTTCTCTCTCTCAAAGAATAAAGATGGGAAAAGAATGCAGTAAATAATAGGGCTTAGAGGGATAAAAACATGCTTGTAAAGACGTGCTTTCAGGCATTAAAATTATAGGAAGACAATATGTTGTGTAAATCTATAAGAATCGCCAACTACATGCAATTTTTGTTAGTGCTTGAGACTAGAATTGGTTATACCAATCCATGAGTACTTGTTTGATCATCTAAAGTATTGTTTTGACATTTCAAAAAAGGTACATTTGATAATAATAATAATATTATACCATAGATATGTCGACCAAGATCCAAACATGTAATGGGCATCAGATTTCATAAGTAAAAGAATAATTAATTAATTAAAAATAATAAAAAGGTAAAATTTTAAGTATGATATATACGAGAACATAAAAATTAGATTAAGATTGGAAAAGGCCAAGTAAATGTAGGGACCTCTTCATTTTAAAGCAGAGCAAATGGACATTCATAAGCTTGTAATTATTGTAACTTAAATCTACCAAGTGGAGAAACAAAAAAAAAAAAAAAATCTAAGACAGGTGCCTGAGTTCAGATAAAAAATATACGAAAAACTGAATACATTATATTTATCAAAGTCTATGATAACATGTGCATTTCAGAGAAAACAGAGCTCAATATTCAGGGAAAACACTGAAGCATGCAATTCAAAGTGCAATTGGAGCCAACTTTACCTAACTAAAATAAGACCATTTAGAACTGAAAATTTTCCAGCATATCAGTTTTGGAAGAAAAAGAAATTTCCACTCTAACTACAGCAGTCTGCAGCTACTAAAAGTAAAAATATTTAAATAAGAAGGTGTAGTCAATGATCATACATGGGTTGATCAGATGCCCTTCCTCCGGCACGAATAAGACAGAAGCTGATTCCAGAAGTTGCTGATGAAAATAAACCAACTAATACAGCATAAACAGGGTGGTTCCCACTAACAACACGAGCTTTACTCGGTTCACCAGTTTCTGTATAACCTCCTGCATACTCCAAGTGAATTTGCAAAGAGTCAGAAAGGGATAAATATAGAAGAAAACATTGTTCATTATGAAATGTATAGCCTCCATTCAAATGTGTCATGGTCCATACCTTGCATAACAAGCATTGGTTGAAAAATGAACAGCAGTCCAAAGATACTGCAAACCAAACCTGATAAATGGGTAAAGTATAATGGAGTTTACTTCCACAGAAATAATTTTACTTCCATCAAAAATCAAGGAAAGCAGATCAAAATCTCAGTCTGAAGTTAGAAGAAATAAATAAAAAATCCCTATGTTGCATGAATAACACGTAAGTCAAACAAAAATTCTTTGCATGTGTTTCTGTTGCTTTAACAGTCTCCAGTTTTATTGTTGTTTGTGAGTAACCGGTTTGGTTATATTCTGCTTAGTTTTCTGACTGATAAATAGTTATGAAACTAGTTTGAGTTGTTTGGAAAGGTTACGTGACCTTTGACAGCCTCCCTTTTGTTAAGTCTTTGGTCGTTCTGTGATCTTGTTGTTGTCCTCTACTTGTCAGAGACAACCAGTGACTTTTGTGTAATTTCACCACAGATAGAGCAGTTTTCACAAATATGATAATGTTTATCAAGATCTGGTTGCCAAACCTTAGTGAGACAACTAGAATCCTCCTTTCATCCTAAATCTCACTTCTCAAAGAGCTTATTCTTTGCTTTTCCAGTTTCTTCCTTTTCTCTCCAACTTAATCTCGATTTTTCTTGACATTGATGGGATTGATGCTATTTTCACCCCCCCAATCCAGGGGAAGCTATAAAGTTTATCGCAACTGAACATGACTGGAAGCATGCTTCACCATCATCACATGCTTCACGGTGCACAAAGCATTTGCAGCACACATTCCATTTTTCTTAAATAACAATTGCATGAAGAACTATGATGCACGGATGCTTCAAAATGAGCAATGTATCATGCCATATCATATCCGATACTTCACTTTTTATGCGCAAAATCTGTGCCCCTACTGTGTCTATGGTGTGTCATCACCGTATCTGGGCATCATAGATGAAGAATGAGGTACAACTATGCTACCAACTCACCTCCAATATCTTTAATAGTCAATTTCTCTTGCAAAATGATTCTTGCCATAATAGACGCCATAATTGGAGTGGTAAAGCTCAACACAATAGCATTAGGCAATGTTAGGCTTTGGATGCTGAAAAAGATTATTTGAGAACATTTTATTAGTATGATAATTTCCAAGTAGCCATAGGCAAAAGGTTACCAAGTACTTACATAACACAAGCAGAATATTATTAAATTAATAGCCAAGGTGTATCAAATGGAACCATACATGATTAGATTGTATGTTGGCAGCCTAAGATAAGTTAGCTCAAACTCTACAACTTCACAATCACAAGCAGAGTAAATCACACCTATATGTAAAACGAAACCATACATGATAAATTGTATGTTGGCAGCCTGAGATAAGTTATCTTCATTACAACCCAGGATGATAAGAACTCAGGTTTGCATCAGGTTTTCTGTTTTCTTTTTATTTTATTCTTATTATTTGAATGGTGATAAAAACTCAGTGTAGCACCACAGGATGTCAACCTTTCAAACCAAATGAAGTCTCTCAAGTGAAAACAAGAACTAGAGAAAGAGACGGCCTCTTCTGCAGCTCTCCTAGTCTAATGGCAAACCTGATCCTAAGCTGGAGGAAAAATCCCTTCAAAAGGAGATGATCATCACTCTTCACTATTTCACCTTCTAAATGCCAACACTACTTAAATGCATACACATCTCTGCAAGTCCACCATCTCAGTCTCGTCATTTTCAAGTGGGGTGAGGCCCGAGCCCATCATGAGAGTTTTTCAAATCACACAGGTGCGACAGCACCCACATGCCATAATGTGGGTCAGCCCCTGATTTTTTAGCATAAAGTTATTAGACAGTTGAGTAGTTTCAGCATGACAAGACAAGAAATTAATGGGCATGCCACTCAAACAAGTTACCCAAAAACCTAAATTTTCATCAGAACTAGACAGGTCAACCAGGTCAGACTAGTAATGTTTTTTCAATCACTAACAATAACATTTTATTAATATGAAGACAAGTACAACTCAGACTAGACCCAAAAAAAAAAAAAAAAAACAAAGCCACCACATGGGCACTTAGACTGATCTAGCCCTTGCTTAGCTAAACAATCCACCATTCCGTTAATTGATCTACACACATGCTGTCATAACCCGAAATTTGGGGCCTTGTCGGATTCCATATCATTTTTCATAAGTAGCATAAACCATCATAAAGCAAATCAACAAAAGCATATATAATCAGGCATTTACCTAGTTACTTCAGTCTTTAATTAAAATGCTAACTCCAAAATCTCAATGTCAAAGAATAATCCGTAATGAAAAATAAAATACAAAATTTTCCATCAACATTCTTTTCTGTTTAAAAAGAATTAAACTAAATCATCTAACTAAGCTTCTAATTTGATCTGTCAACCCAAATGTCACTCAGCACAAATATTGAACCCTATTACTTCGTCGTTGGGATCCTCCTATCTCTCTATGCCCTGATTACCTGGGTTTGAGGCGGAAATACATGAATCAGTGACACTGAGTGAATAGAATTCTAAATCTACAAGTAGGTGTATAAACAACAATATAATAAATGAAAATATTCGTCTTAGAATGAATTAATAGTGATATGCTTGTTAAGTCAGGTTAAAGGTTTCTAACTCTAACCTTGGGACTACCACCTAAACACCGTATGCACAGGCTGTCAAATCATACACTTCAAGGGTGTTTCTTGCAACATAAAGGGAAATTATAGTCAGTCGAATGGCTGACCTATAGCCTATAAAGCAACACAATTAACCTAGAAGTTGGCGAAATTATGCAGATTGGCCTAAAAGCCACATAATTTATCTGTCTTTGAGCCTCACGTGCTAGTGATCTAGAGGTGTCCAATCGTGGGTCCGGCTAATCCTCTACATACTAAATATCATTCACCATAGAGATTATGTGATTTCGATTCATCACCAATTCACAAGTAGTCCTCAATACCAAGAACAAGGCAACTTAGAATTATTCCCCTATACAAGTTCCGGGTTTCATGTGCCCCACTCCAATCCATAATCGGTACCCAACAATGTAAAGGCAATTGCATAGTTCTCCTGCTTGGTTTTAGGTATTTCTCCATTAAAAGGCTTAACATCCTTATTCATCATAACTCATGGTGTGCAGACATAATTGAATTATACAGATCCTGTCATATGCCTATGAAAGGAAAACACCGAAATCCAGCATCATGCAGGGACACACTTATTCATATTAAAGAGCTATAATTCCATAGATATATGTAGAAAACACAAGAAGATTCATAACTTTATCATTTTATGCCATTCAGATCAACCAAGGGTTAGGGTTCCTATGTGGGCTCTTGAATTCCAATTCTGTCTAACATGCATCCCTCATGCTTATTGAACAAGCGAACATCTTTAACTCACGATATAAAATCAGTCAAGTATTTGTTAGGTCCAAATCTGCCCACAGTGAAAATCTAGAATGTTCAGTACTGACTAACTTGAAGGAATCTCCAGTAAGTAAGCCATGAAAGGCTCAGTTATAATTAAAATAAAGTATCAGGGTTTAAATGCAAATTCCATAATACTCGGAAACTCGGAAAGATATAAAAGAATAAGGCTCAACATTTGCATACCCAGAAACTGGCGTTCCCAGATATGGCCTCATGCCTACTACTGCTTTTTGGGTCAAACAGATGGTGGGTTCAACTAGGCCCAACTGCGATAATGAAAGAATTTGGAGCTCTTCAAATTCTCAAGACATTCTCAAATTTATAACAACACAACATAAATCCAATTTCCATGAGCATAAAGGTCTAAAACATTTAAGTTTAATTGTATTTAAATCATTAAGTGTACTAAAGGTCATAATAAAAACTATTGAGTAAAAGACAAGTCTTTAAATTCAATAGAGGAAATATCTAAATGTTGGGGCTAATTCCATCTACGAATCTAATTATTGTTCCTCATGCTCTAGATCAGCCACGTAGGCTAAAATCCACCGACTAATATCCGTCATTCCCTGCAATCTCTACGAATGCATTACCTGGAGTGGGGCGAACCGTTGGTCAGTAACACTGGTGAGTAGAATATGTACACATTAAGACATAACATATTTTCAATCATTCATATGGATATTTATATATTCAATAATGGTGTTAAAAGCAATATCTTAATCAATTCTTTCATGAGTATTTTTTTTTCCACCGCAAGCATCAAACGGTTTCAATACCTCATACAGGTATATCTATGTTTTTGTCAATAACATGGCTTGTCATCCACCATGATTGTTGTTCTGATACTCCCACGTTGGAGTATTTACATTTCTGTCAACAACATGGCCTATCTTACCACCATAATTGTTGAACCTACTTCCCTCGACTAACATCCATGAAAGAAGTTCTATAGTCAGTGCTAGCAGTTTGTATTACTCTATTTCAAACATCAATTTCAAGTTCAAATTCAATAAACTTTATTAGATATTCATCTCCATTATAATTGGTACATCATCTTACTTTTTCTTTTAGCCAGTACCACATAACACTGGTTAGTCCTCACCCCACTCCGAGTCGGAGTTGGTACCAGGCTGTGACATTGTCCATATCTTATCGAGGAATCTAATTATTTTGCATAAAATAAACATAAAGTCAAGTCATGAATTCAAATTGGCCACATTCCAATATACCTGAATACAAGGTATTGATCCATGTTAACTTGCACAAAATTCAAGGGTTTGTAATATAGTTGTGACGATTTCAAATAAAAAGAACTCAGCATTTATTATAGTAGATATCATGCCTATTGATTTCCTACAATAGTCCATCATTACTGTCCCTTACATATTCCTACAAGAACAATAGTGAAAAGAGTCATCCGAAAATTATTATAAACCTCAGGGACCTATATGCAATTTTGGCAAACTAATTTATAAAGTAAAAGTCGATAGAAACCTAGATCTCATATTCGTCACAAATGGGGTCTCGCCTAGCCTTCTTTGGTCAATTAGATAGTGGCCATTCACAAGTGGGGCTCACTATGGAACCAGTCTCCTAGGGTCGCCCATCAACTCTTTGCAAGATGGTCGATGCGGATCATTGATCAAGTGGGCCATGGGGTCCCACAAGGACTGACGACACTTGCTAACTACCATCGTCCCGATCTAAAAGGAAACCAGGTTTCTGGTTATTTACAACACGAAACCTCAACCAATCCATCATGAATTCACAGTTGGGTTCCTTCATCATTACATAGAGCTTGTCCACATATTTTCACCACAAGAAAATAGGTTTTTTTATCAACAATTTTGCAAACAGGACTGTCGTCTCTAACTTCACCTCACATATACAGAATTCAAGACTTGGATTTGTGGGCCTAGATAGGTTGGTTCCAAAACGAAGTGGGTCCACTAGGGTCGCCCAAGGGTCTACTTTAAAATGTGGGGACTTGATCATTCATCAAGTAGGTCATGTGAGTCCCCACACCCTGTCTCCTCTTTCTCTGTTTTGAAAATCTGAACTGAAAAAAACCCAATTCATCTGTATTTAGAAGCTCTGATCTGGCCATAACTCTTTAATTAGGTTATCTAAGGTTCATATTAATTTTACAAAATATATCTTCCAATCAATCATCACCAGGATAGAGTTTTAAACCACGATTAGGCTGTCGACAATGACTACTTTTGCCTGATATCACTAGGTTAGACAGAGGACTGCATTAAAAGGTTTGATAATCATACTATATCTGTCAATCTAGTCTTTATGCAACAACATTCCATGTCTTAGAAGAATCAGACCATACCATGCCAACTTAGATGAGGTATTCTACTCATAGTTCAAAATATCGGCCGATACCGGTTCGTATCGGCCGATACGTACCAGTATCGGCCTATATCGGTCCGTTATCAGCCTGCATATTGGTCACAGCCTCATATCAGGAAAAAATCCCCATATTATCGGTATTTATCAGCCAATATTTTAAAATATCGATTTTTATTGATATATCGGCCGGTACTTTCAAAATATCGACCGACAATATTTAAATTTTTTTCATTTTCTCTGTTGTACTAATTTTCCTCCTTCCAAATATATTAGATGCTACTCTTCTTTTTCAACAACTATTTCATTTTTAAGTAATCAAAACGTTTTATTTTTTATGGATTGCATTTGAAAAAATTATATATAACTCTACCAATGTCAATATTATGATTTTTTATTTTATAACTTTTCTAAAGGTCTATTTAGAAATAGCTTAGAAATAAGGATTGCATACTATTTTTGTTATTGTTCCATTTCATTCTCTTTTATTTACACATATTGAGGATAGATCTATAATTGGGATTTCGAGAATTAGGATTTTTGATGAAATTTTATAGATATTTACAAAATAGTTACGAAAATTTGTTTGGAGCGTGTTTAAAATGCTTGTGGCTTTTTAGTTTGGCATATATTTATTAAGTAATGAGTAAAAACTTTAATTCTTTAAATTTGACATTAATAGATAGCTCATAAGTCAAAATTATGATTGCATGTCGTAAAACTTATGAGATTTAAATTTATTTTAATATAAACATGTACATATATTTAATTATAAATCAATTTATATAATTTCGAATAAAACGGTGATACCAAGTGTTATGACTTAAGGGGACCGGTATTTTGATTTGTAGGTGTTACTAATGGAGAAAATTATTGTTTTCTAGCATTTTACAATATTTTAGATTTTTTGAAAAATTTTTCAAATTTGTTTAGGGCAAAAAAAATTTTTTCACACCATGACAACCACGATAGACTGAGAACTGCGACCAATACTGATACCTTATCAGTTTTTTGGGTCAACTGATACTGCAACCGATACAACGATTTTTAACCATGATTTTACTCACTTAGTATAAAAATTCGTCACTCGAGCAGTGAGTAGTCTTGAATCAGATATCCGCTATGCATCCTGCTGTCGATCTTTCTTGTCCCCTTCACGATCTTCTTCTTCTTCTACAGATTTTACAATTGAAATCAGTCTCTCTCTCTCTCTCTATCGTTGATGTGTAGAAGAAAATAAGCTTCCATATATATATTAGCGTTTAGACAGGCCTACACTAGGAGTCTTGTTTGGGACTGCAAGAGAGTCCTTCTAGGAGTGTATTTTTGAGAGAGAGAGTCCTCTAATTCTTAGTCTTCTAATGACCATAATTTAGTCTAATTATAATTCTACTAAGAGTCCTAGTAGGGATATTACACCAACCATATGGGTCTTACACTATCAAGGCCGCCCATGAGTCTTGTTTTCATCATATGATTATGATATTTTATCAAGTGGCCCATGTGGGTGAATAACCCAAAACATGAATCTACCCCCAGATGACTAGAATGCAATTTTTTTGTGATTTCTATTTTCTTGCAGAATCATTATTTAAGGATCCTATCTACCCTACGACAGCAATTGACATGTTTATAGGATCTGAAAAGGGAATTTCGTGCTTTTACAACACCCAAACATGTTGACAATGAAGGGAAAGTTACTGGAGTCATACAAAACTAGAAAACCAATCTAATCTTCATCATTATCACTAATTTCACCATAAAACAATTGCGTAGCAAGGAATACAGAAGCAAAACATCAAGATTTGGGAATCGACACAAGTAGATAAGGATTCGATCCATTTGATTTAAACAATTGTGACTCCTTTGACTTGGGAAAGGGTAAGACATCCACTAAAGCTCCTAAATTGCTTGGCTGCTCCTCCAAGCCCTCCCAAGGAATAGAAGTCTGTGACTAAAATTATCTAGAGGACGGAAGAAATTGGGATCGAGTGAAGGCCTCCTAGGGTTGACTATGCTTTACAATCTAGGGCTGACTTCTCGTTAGCCTAATCAAACTCCTATTCCTGATTCCAAGCAGTGATTTCTATTTCTATCATAGCTAGGCGTCTCCACTATGGCTTTGCGCAAGTCTCTCTTTAGGTCACAACGTTGAGCACAAGGTGGTAGATTTGGGTCTCATCTCACGTGTTTAGTAAAGCATTCACATTTTAACAAGAATCCACAATTCCAATGACTTAGAACAATGAGTTAAATTAGAACTTATAATCCTCTTTCTAAAATAGACCTAGGTCCCACCAGTAGAATTCCAAAAGCAATAAAAAATAAGAAATTAAATAAGCAAGAAAATAATAATAATTTTTACCCCTATCACAAGCTTAGGAATATTACACACACTGAAACAATACTCGCAACCCAAATACTCGAGAACTAATCTTGTTAAATAAAAATTGCATTTTCCACAAGCCTCTAAAAGACTTCTTCCAACATATGGCATTAGCTGACGACAAGAGAATGGTGATATGAGGAATGATAAATGAGAAGAGATTCCACTATGGCCAAAACTTCCGCTTAATTGGAATATTTGATACCGAGTCACCTACATGTTTAGGAAATATATACAAAACTTCCCCTTAGTGATTTTCTAATAACACCTACAATGCTGGCCAACCCCAGTTTTCCCTTGCAACTCTATTCCTTTTGGGATTTCAAGCAAGTCGCTATTGCGTGAGCTGAGACTACTTAAAAAATCGTGTCAAATTGAGTTTTAGACCTATAGTGTTAGGGCAATGTGAAAAGATAGTCCTATAAATTACCATACTTTAATACAATAATGTTTGTAGTCAGGTCATCTTGAAAAATGTAATTTAATCTTTTACATTGTATATAGGACATGATATGCTAAATTAGCCCTAATCAGGGCTAAAGGACAAGGACAAATATTTTGTACATAGAGGACATTTTATTTCAATAAGAAAAAAAGAGGATTTGATCACACAAAAGAACAATATCCTTTCTCCTATTCCCGTAAAGTATGATAATCTAAGGGAGTACTTTCTAACAAGCAGAAACTTCCCAGATTTAAGGGCTTGATAAGCAATAAACTCTTCCCAGATCTGCATCTCATAAAGATATGCACGGACAACATACATAAATTTTCTGTGAAAGGTGTTTGGACCTTTTCCAGAATGTCAGACACTCAGACTGCACTACTCGGAGGGGGAGAAAAAGACCATCCTACACCTATAGCCATCTGACTTTCCTTGGGAAAGACCCCTCTCCTGCACAGAACCAGAGAGGAAGACACCCTATCGCCCATGTCAACTGTCAGATTGGAAGAGATCCGCCTCTCACCACCACTGGAGATACCTTGGTTTCTTCCTCTTTGAACATCAATGTGCTAGCCTATATAACTTGGGGCATGGCATGCAGTGAATCAATGCACTCATGATCAATAGTATGTCCTGCAGATTGAATAATAAAAGTCGCTCACTGATTAGATGCCTTCACTGAGGCTGCGAGCTCTATTATGCATGTATTTACCGCATCGTTACTTGCCATTGTCTGTTTCTTAGAAGGCCTTGGTCACTTTCACCTAATATTTGCCATTATGTCATCAGCACCAATATCACTAACTGCATCTTCTGGCATGGTCGGCTGGAGAATTGTTAGGTCTAGGGATGCAGTGTCTTCATAATCATTTAAGTTAAAGACACTTGTATACGTATCCCTTGTAATATCATCATCCATATCCTTTGTAATATCATCAGGCACAACATCCACAGTTGGGCCCCATTTATCATCCCCTCTCACTAAAATACCATCAAACAAAGCAGCCATTTCTTCAGAAAAAGGAAGAGGCTTCGACCTAAATCATTTGGCATCTCTATGCTTGCAATAAAGTTCGATGATATTTGTCACATACACACCAACAAGAGTTCGTCCTAACACCAACAAGGATTCAAACTTGCCCACTCTACTCACATACCCATGTTCTTAACTAGCTAAGCTACAACTGAGAGACCATTCCCATCTTTGTAAGCATCTCCAATTGAGCTTGTTGGGACCTGCCCCGAGATTGTCATTTCAGTGATCCTGATCATCGAATTTCTTTTGTCTTGTCTATCTCCACCCATGCTACCAATCTCCAAAAACATTAGCATTGTTTATCTCCAAGACTTCAACTAAATCTACAAAACCGTGATTTTAGAACTACTACTTATGTTCATCGTGTAACCACCTACTTGCTTCAGAAACCATCAGTATAGATTAGCTACAAGCCGCATCTGAACTACTGAATTCATCAGATTATTGTGATCATGTTTTAAAAAAACAGCTGTTACTGTTTCATAAAGACCATTATGAAACGGTAATGGCCTATGCCATTACGTTATTTTCAATATAATCGTCATAATGGTCACAATCTCAAAAATCAGTGAAAATAACAATAATAACACCCATTAATTTGAAAATAACAGTCAAATGGTCAAAATAATGGCCGACAATGATTAAAAAAAAAAAAAAACCTTTTCCCTTCTTTCTTTCCCAAACCATTTGTGGAGATTCTTGAGATTGCGCTAGAACTTCCCAAGCCTCGTTTTTCTCCGAGACTCAAGTGATTTGCAAGCATGGTTCAAAATAGCAGCCGCATTATTGGTCATAGCAATTGAGGTGCTACGCTATTTTGAAAATAGTGGGACTACAGTCTTAGACCTAATAAAGCCAGGTAAGTTTAATTTATAACACTATTTTTCCTATTTCTTCTCCTCAATAATCTTTTTTATAGTTGTCTCTACCCTTATATGGTTCCAAATCAGTAAAACACACAAGATTAGCTACTACATAATATTCACTTTTTTTAGCACTTAAAAATTTCATACCGTTACGCCGATACGTAGCATTTTGGCTATTGCCCACTACACTTGCCGCAACTGCTATTTTTATCCTTGATTCGCAAGATTTCGATGGATTCTCATATAAGGGCTTCTATACTCCTCAACAACAATATCCCTATGTCTATACTCTAATGTTTTAATTAATTAAGTTATCTTGATGTATTAGTAAATGCTACTTGAAACACGAAATTCACTCTCAACTTACTTCGTGATTGAGTACTACACTACTTGAGCACTGCACTACTACTACTATTAGTTCTTTTTTTTTTTACTTTTAACTATTTAACACTAATGGTTTGTTCAAAATTACAATTGCAATACCCACACTTAAAATGTTCAAGTGGTGAAGAAGTCTTGGAGTGACCTCGAAGTCCCCAGTTCGAACCTCTGTACAGACTTACCTGATACACATGGCTTGTGGGTGGTTAAATGTATCCGGGGTTTTCCCATTATCAACCATAAGGAGGGTCCGCGGGTTCCCTTGTTACAAAAAAAAAAAAGGTTGCAATGCATACTATAAAATTTGCGATACATCAACTTATTTTAACATATATAAGTAAATCTATTAATTCAAAACAAACTTTACAAGTTTCGGATAAGATAGTAACACAAGATGTTATGACCTAGGGAGACTGATATTTCGCTTAAAAGTGTTTATTAATAGAAAAAATATTGTTTTCTAGCATTTTATAGTATTATGGAGTTTTGGAGTTTTTTTTTTTTTTTTTTTTGGTAAAATAAAATTCACACCGCAATGACGGCAAACCACAACACAATGCCGCCCTATAATAGTTTTCAGGGTCGACCGCAATGGTCACCACAACCGCAATTCTAAACCATGATAGTGATGCAAACGACAACTTTAAAGCATCTTGAGGTAAAAGAGAAGGGGAAGGGGAGTGTTAGGATAGGTTGATATACTAGGGTAAAATTGAATTTCTTTAAGATTAAGATTGTCAAATGAGATTAGGCCTGGAGTTCATTTATCTTGAGTTTCTTCAATGTAATCTATTTATCTGTAGATCTCTCTTAAAAATGACAGAAGAGTTTGATGGTCCTTCCTAATATCTTACAGCACCTCCGGTTCCACTTCTTCCAAATGCGCTGAATCACTAAAAGGAAGATGCCAAAAAGGCATCCTCACTTCAACAAGAAACTAAACTTCCAAGCTTCAAAGTGAGAATCAATACATGCAGGAAGCACCTAATATCATATCCCGGACATGGACCCAAGTGGGACCATTCTTGGCCAACCCAAATTGGGCAGGGCTTTCTTGGTCTTATTAATGATCGGTTTGGACTTGTAATTGGTTTTGATTATTACTGTAGGGACCCACGTTCTTTAATGAGTTAATGAGCAGGGCTCATAGACTTGTTAGGAAACTCAGTCCAGGCCATTAAGGGATTATAAGAGTTCCAAAGAGGACTCCTTAAAGTGTAGTCTTCAAGGACTCCATTCTACTCGATATCAGCCATAGCAATTGAGAGAGAGAGGGGGAGATGGGAGATTCAAGCCCTAATCTGAGTTTTGATTGAAACGAGTAGGGAGCCAAGAGAATTGTGAAGGAGAAAAGTAATCAGTCACAGAGAGCACAACAGATGTCCTATTCGAGGCCTCACATTGAATGCGCTAGGACAAGCTTTACAAGGTGAGTAGAACTTCTCATTGTAGCTGATACATTGTTAATTCTCCTTGGACATAATTGATAAACCATCACCAAAGTCAATTAAGCAGTATAATTTTGCTTGACAATTCTTAGCTTGAAGTTATAAAAGTATTAGAAGGAAAAAGTGCTAGAAGAGCTCTGTTGATACATATGCCCTGAGTCCCATGGCATAAAAACCAAGCTATTGTTGTTAGAATTAGAAGTTCTAATTTTCTATAGTTAATACAAGCACTGGAGGATGTTTTAATAGTAATCAATCAAAGGACTGAAGCAAAAACAAGATCGGTATTGGATTTTTTCCGAAATCTGGTCGTCAGGGACAGCTTTGGTCAACAATGGTTGTGGGTCCCTATGGGTCATCTGATCAATATCAAGACCCCACATCATGTAGGGGACTGACAGGCGACCCCAGGGTGGGGTTCCTTTGTGGCTTTGTCCACTGGGGACCACTATCCAACTGCCCAAAGCCAGGCCGGCGAGGGTCCTTCCTGATGGGTGGGTTCTGTCTGGGTTCTATCAACAAGTACAATAGTTTTGGAAATTCCAAAAAAGCCCTTGAAGTTCTAACTTTATTTAATTAAACCCTTTTTAAGACTACTCCCCTAAGAACATGCAAAAGGACTGTAGATATGGAGTTATATATCTTGTAAGGCCAATTAATATTTATTTTTTTTATTTTTTTTATAATTATTATTATTTTTTTTTTTGAAAAAGTGACTGTATTGATTGCTCAAAAGGACTTTGCAAAATAAAAAGGCTATAGAATATTACTATTATTATTACTTTTCATTTATATAGTGCTCATTTTAAATTTTGGGATCTACTCATAAATTTTGGGCTATGCATCTCAAATCTATAGAGTTGATTTTTTATTTAAAACATGTGATGAGTAATTTGAATATATTTGAAGCATGATCAATTCTGAATGATTTGTTATGGTTGAACTTCATCAATGAACTTATGATGAACAAACCTGAATTCTCAATGGACATGGCAATGCCACATACCCGGGAACCAATTCCGATTTGGAGTGAGGTGTGGACTTCACCCAGTGTATGTGGGACTGGCCATGCAAGAAGAACAGAATGATGATGCATGATTTTCACTGATGAGGACAAAGACATAGTTCCTAATGAACATCATGAAATTAATCGAATTTGAAAGTTATATATTGAAACTGAGTATCCAATGCTGCCAGCACTGGATTGAGATTTTGAGTTTAGAATCATGATGGATGACTGGTCATGATAAAGGTTAGCAAGCGTGATGGCAAACAAGCCACAGTGTTGATAAAGAACAAGGACTTCCCTCGTGGAAGTATGAGAACTAGACAGGCAGTACTCTCTTTTTGGGAGGGTCTGGTGAATTGAATTTTCCTTTTGGGGAAAGCCATAAGAACTTTAGAACTCCCGTGTTGGGGTATTTGAATTTGGCCAGTTCAATGGTACATACTCTGGGGAGAATTTGATAAGGCACTAACATCACAGAATATCATCAATTTTTATATTCAATGTGCTATATCGTGTCTATGGGATTAATGATTTTGAAATTGATGTGTTTTTCCCATAATTTAAAAATTCTACTCACCAGTATTATTGACTAGTGGTTCGCCTCACTTCACACAATGCTATTGTAGAGGAACTTGAGAATGATGTGGATTAGCCAATGGACTTTGGCATGTATAGCTGATTGAGAGATAGATGAATATTAAATTAGTCGATAAGATTAGCCCAAACATTGTAAATTTGTTTATTAGATTGACTTCAAGACTTTTCAATTATTGGTAGAGCTCGTGTTATCATTTACTAGGGATTTTGGTACTTTATATTTTGACTTTTGAGATTTGAAATTGGCTTCAAGACTTTCCAATTATTTGAATAACTCATGTTATCATTTACTAGGGATTTTGGTACTTTATGTTTTGAGATTTGAATTTAAATTAAATGTTTATTGACCTTTATGCTCTTGGTGATTATACTTATGTTTGTGTTGAATTATAATTTATGAAAGCGACTTAAGAATCTAAAGAGCTCCAGATTCTGGGTCGTTACACCTAAAAACACCCAAAACAAGATAAAACTTCTAGCAAATGGGTAATTCATGGTCTCAATGTGTTTTAAGGCAAAGTGGTCGAGTGTTACACTACAATTCTCTACCAATTCCTCAAGCTCTCCACCGTCGGGAGTATTTACAAGGAGCTAGATATATAATTTTTCTTCTTTTATATATATATATATATGAGTAATGATCCTGTACAAGCTTTCCTTATAGTACAAGCCACCTTCTAGGGCTCACGTGGGACCCTGTAAATCAAGGAATAGTAGGACATTGAAAGATCCAAGTGGGGCCAACATAGATATCAAATTTGAAGTTATTCTAATACCTTTAACTCATTCACACGGTCCACAAGTTTAATAGCTTTATATAAAATAACAAAATGGACCCTAGATCCAACAGTCTACTCCATTCGAATCTATCAAAACCCGGTGGGACCTATGTAAATAGTGGGGTGGGTTTGGATGGCCCGCTCAGATGGCTAGTAGGTGGCCCCATGTGGTAGCTTGTATCGTAAGACCACAAGGGAAGCTTGTACATGATTATTATATGATGGTTCTTTTATATACTCATATAGTTTAATTAAAATAAGTTGTAGGAAATGACGCAAGTAGGGCAATATGAGTTGGTTTTTGCAGATGGAAGCTCTATAAATTGCCCAAAATTGTGCATGGCCATAGATGGAAATAGAACACATGCCACATTCTTAGGTGTGGACCATGTGGCTGCATTAAGAAAGTGGAAAAAAAATGTCTGTTTAGCAAACCCCTCGAGGAATAAGACAACTGAAAGATAAGATAAACTACCCATCAAATGGAAAAAGGGGGAAAGAGCACACAATTTTAAAACTTGAGAGTCAAGTAATATCATCAGCATTTACCCAATAAGTAAATAATTAACACCATGAGCAGTTTACTGGCTATCACTGACCTATAAATGAAACTCAACATGGAGATAAATCCTGTTAAGGCTCTTGCAACTAGAAGTTTCCTTATATGTGTTGGTCCAAATACTGGCTGCCCAGTCTTTTTCATCCACACAAATGATAATATCAAGATAACTGCACACCTTGTGAACATAATTTCAAATAATGGAATTGTTCGAACTGTCAATTACAGGAAAGGAAAAATCCAATTAGAACTAAAACAACATTCCATGGTACCTCAATAGAACAGTATCTCATCTGAATTTACGAGAAACTAACTGCGTAATAAGGACACAAGGATGAAAACAACAATATGTCCTGGATGAGCATTTTTTTTTTCTTTACTTGATTGTCATTCAAAGCTCAATCTTCATTTTGAAGAGAGGATACAGTTTTCTCTTTAGATTTAAAATGATGAACAGATCACTACAATATTAAAAATAAAAAATAAAAACAACACAGTTACACAAAGTGTTTATTCAGGTATAAAAGATGCAGCAAAGTACAGGTTCACGAATCACAGCAAGAGATTATTCATTAGGAATAAAACAGCAAAAGAGAAAAAAAATTTTGGCAAAACCTGGAGGCCTGTCCCCCAGTAAGTTTTCTTCTCAGTCAGCACATCATGAATACAACAAACAAAATAGAATCAGCTTTAATGAATCTAAACTGTGGCAATCCCCAATAAAGATGCTCCCATCATTTCAACTCATGCAACCCATATGCATGCCCATCAGTCTAAACAAAACGATGATGTTTCCATTCATGGATATTTATAGATATCTGTATTACTCTACATCAAAAGGCATGGCTTTAGATGCTCCCTAATAAGATAATGAAGAGTATATACTAAGCATCCTGATACAATATATAAGTCCAATATGCATTTTCCTATATATAAGCAAAGCACCAAAGACTCCATCCATAGGCCAATCCAGATTTCCATGGTAAGTAGTAATTACTTTCTTTTTTTATTGTTTTCATGTCCAGTACTATTAATTTTAACAATACAATGTACCTCAAGCAGAAGGATGGATTCAACACAAAGACATGTCATTTGTTTTGTGAATGGCACCAACTTTGTCATGCTAAAGCCTGTAAGATCATCTTCAAACTCCAAAAGCAACCACTGTCATGTAATTTGGCATAAGACAACAAGCCTAACATTGTCACTGGAAACAGGAAGCATCATATTCCCAGCCCATGGTGCACTGCAGAGACTTGACAAACTGGCTGAAACTACACATATCTAACATGTTCTGGTATGATACCCAGATATTGATATTTAGAACATAGAGAACAACCATATGTAAGAACGTTACAAGATTACCCATTTTTAAATCATCATAACGCAGTCCTTGATTTTTCACCTCTGCTGGAGCTACACGTAAGATTCCTCTAATGTGCTCATTCCCAATTTTATCCTTTCCTGTAAGGAGACCAAATGGATAGCTGCAGAATACTACAACAATGGGACCATTTTGTATCATACATATGTAGACTATCATATACTTGATCCGTTCTCTTTCATCTGGACATGCTTGCTGGTGCTAAGAAGCGGATACCATCAGATTGGAGTCTGCCAGGAGATTAATGGAAAATGGCATTTAAGACCAGTGATGGATTATGAGTGGTTGTTGATGCCTACCGACTTGTATAATGCACCAAGTCATGAATCAATCACTTCGTCCATTCATTAGAAAAATTCTGGTTGTATATTTCAATGACATCTTAGTGTACAGCCCAAATAAGAAAAAAAATGTGGACCAGTTGTGGCTTGGATTTGAAACCCTTAGGTTTATGGAGAGGGAATAGTGCTGGACAAGGAAAAGGTAAAGGCCATTCAAGAGTGGCATACCCTGGAAAACATGCATGAACTGTGAGATTAACTTGGACTAGCTGCCTTCTATAGGTGGTTCAATTGAAATTTCAGCACTTTATCAACTCCTTTGACTGATTTTTTAAAGAAAAGACAGTTTACTTGAACTGGACACTGCCCAGCCACCAAGAAAGTTTCGAAAATCTCAAAAAAAGATTAACCAAAACACTTGTTTTAGCCCTTCTTCACTTAGATAAGGTCTTCCAAGTTTATTGGATGCATCTCATGCAAGGGTTGTTGCAGTTTTTAGTCAAGAGGGGAAGCTTATGCTTAATTGTAGTGAAAAAATCAATGACCCAAAATTCCGTTATTCCACTTATAACATTGAGTTTTACACCATTGTGCAAGCATTGAAGCTCTGTGCATTTTTCATGCAAAAACAAAAAAAAAATTGTTCTTTACTCAGCCCATGAGGCCTTGAAATGCCTGATGGGCAACAAAAATTGAGTAGCAGGCATACAAAATGGGCAGACTATATTAAGGAACTTTTCTTTCAAAATAAGACAAAAAGCAGGGACTCATAACAAGGTCATTGACGCCTTGAGTCGGAAGGTAGTTTTGTTGTCCACCTTATAAGTATAGTTGACCAGCTTCAATTCCTTCATAGATCTTTATGCATAGGGTATGGATTTTGAACATATTTGATTTCAAATTGTAAGATCCCAATTCATGTTTATTATTTATTAAGTGTATTTATAGTTAATTAAGTAGGATTAGTGGCTAAACATGTCAGTTTAGTGTTAAATTAGTGGTCGTGAAGTTTAGTATCATTCCAAGCTAGTTTGGTCCTAATAGGGGGTGGTTTGCAATTTTGAGTAATTAGGAGGCGTTTTTCCGTCATTTCAGATATTCTTGATTTTGGGTGCTTCATCATCTACTGCACTATTCGTCAAGGACTCATTTCTGATCCGTCACTCCAAAGCCCACAATTCCAAGCCATTTGTGACCAAGGACTAAACTGCTCTCTCTCTCTCTCTCTCTCTCTCTCTGATATTTATGAACTACTTAAAAAAACTCCACCTCCATTCCCAAGATTTACCATAGGGAATCCTAGACTCAAGCATTTCTGACTCCAAATAATCAAGATATAACCCTATATACGAATAGGGACTTGAAGTAGAAGGGATGTAATCTGACTTATGGTTTAACCATTGTTGAATAGGGACTTGAAGTAGAAGGGATGTAATCTGACTCATGGTCTAACCATTGTTGTTAAAAATCTATGATTCGTATATTGAATCCTACAATTCATATATAAAACTCCAAGGAAATAATTCATATCCATGCAACTAATCTCATTTACAGGTTAATCATAGGGCTCAAGTATGAATCTCAAGTTCAATACTTGTTTAATTAAATCTTAATATTCAAGCAATTCATTTGGGTGGGAAGAGCCACAATCAAATGTCTAATATTAATAAATTTTACTTCTTTTTCTTATTTTTGGTTAGTATTTCTATTTTTAAGAGGTTAGCTAGTAAATATGGAAACCTCTTAAGATTTTATAGGATTCTAGGGAAGTTTTAGGGCATGTTCAGCTACGGTCCTCACTAGGGAGAGAAATCCTCCATTCAAAGGATTCATTCATTCTATTGGAACCTTGCTATCCTCACTCAATGTTTCTAAGGAGAGGAATCATTGCATTCCACATTTGGTAAACACTAGATTCCTACCAACTACACTAAACTACATCCAATGGTCACATGCTTTTAACTAATTTCTCACAATCCATTATGAATCAAGTCCTGAGATTTCATCCCCTAATGGTTTCTGGTCTTTTAAATATTCTGAATGGTTCAGATCATCCAAATGGGACCCACATAATAAAAAACAATTCATTTAAAAGGTATGAACATTTTCACCAAGTTTTTCATAATCCATGAGCAATTAAGCTCCCAAACTTGAAGCTCTAACCATTTTTTGTCTTTTGAAAAGATGTTGAATGGTTCAGATTATGCAACTGGGGCCCACAGAAGTAGAAAAATCATCATTTATTGATTTGGACGTTTTTGAAAATATATCCATATCTGTAATGAATCAACAGTTGATATTGGATCCCATAGCCGTTCTTAGCATTGTAAAGATTATTACCAGTTTAGATTTTCATTCATGGGCCCACAACATCGAAAAAATTGAAAAGCACAGTCCTTTCCAAATGACTGTCCTATGTACTTGAGCTCCACAAATCTTTGCAAGCAATGATTTGTAGAGTTCGATGGGGGAGGGTCCGATCAGCGCTTTCTTTCATTGGATGGAGTCTTCCTTTCTGTTGCTTTTGGATTGTGCACTCACCAAACAAAGGTTTTCCTTGCTTGCAAGGAAACTCATAATGGATTCCTTACAAAGGATCGTTGCCAAACATGCCCTTAGAGATAAATAAAGAACAAGCATGTGGTTGGAGGATTCAACTCCACATACAGGGTTTAATCCTACTTTCTTTTTCTATAATTTTTTTGAGATAAATAAAGAACAGGCATGTGGTTGGAAGATTCAACCCTGCATATAGGGTTTCATCCTACAGTCTTTCTTTATAATTTTCTTCGCAGTTTTTTTTTTTTCCTCTTTCATAAACACACAGTAGTATTGATGATTTGGATTTAACTCTCATTCTTTTATTTAAATGAAAAGGAACACTAAAACTACAGCTCTTTCATTTTTCCTAGTAACATTGCTCTCAAAACATATGTAACTATTTACACATACATCATTTATGATCTATAAATACATCTCAATGATGGTCTTCAGATGGTTATAGATTTCCAGTATATTGGGGCTTGCATGGATAGAAAATGGATGGATTATGGTTAATATCATTTATCTTATTTCTTTAAAAAATTATCCTTTTTTACAAAGGGAAAAAAACCCTAATTCACAGTACAATTTTCATGATTTGATTTGATTCGATTCAACCCCTCGAACAAGTTGCAAAACAATTTTTATTTTCAAAACAATGGCTTTAACAATAAATGATATATAAAAACAATTTGTAACTAATAATCTAATATAATTATAGCTACTTTTACAATAAATATACATAAAAATATTTTTCCTTTGTATATTAATAAGTATGAATAGAATGGAATAGAGGAAAAAAACTCACATAACTAACCCAAACATAGTTGGATTGATAAGCTCCTTTAATATTGGGGCATCCTGCGTTTTCTTATTTTCACAAACTTCCCCCTCCCTCTTTTACGGTCACATTAGGACATCCACATGTGGACGTCCCTGTAGGAGAAAATGGAGTGAGGGTGTGTTTGGTTACACTTTCTAAAAGTGCTTTTCAAGCTTTTGGCTTTCAAAAGCCCCAAATCATTTAAAAGCTCATTTGGTTATTAGATTTTTAAAAGGGCTTTCTAAGAAGTAAAGGTCAAAATTAGGTATTAGGAAAAGCAAACCTTGACTGACTTTGCTTTCAAAAAGGGTCCTTTACATCTTTGGGAAGTGAGTGGAAATGTAGTTAGAAGCATACGGTTTTTTTAACTCTTTTTTCATCGATTGTAGGGTCTACCTATGAAATCCAACCCACTTAAGATCAAAATGATCATGTGTATTGTTGTCGGCTAGTTATCAGAATCCTACCATTCATATCCCAAATCTTAAGGAAAAGGATCTGGATCTTTGTAACAAATCTCATTTATATATGAATCTTAGGATTTATGTGCAAATCTTATGATTCGATATTCATTTCATCGAATCTTACGATTCAAGCAATTCAACTAAGCAAGATTAGATACAACCAATAAGTTAATATTAACAATCTTTTATTTTTTTTCTTTCTTCCTTTTAGCATTTTTACTTTTAAAATGTTATTTAGTAGTTAACGAAACCCCTTTAAGAATTTTTCGGCTTTGGAGAGGTTTTAGAGATGGATAAAGAATATGAATTTAATTAGAGTGTTTGACTATACATGTGGTTCTTGTTTATATCTGATTTTTTTTATTTTTTTATTTTATTTTTCTTCAGTAATACTTTTTTAACTTCAAAAGATGTCCTACTATGTAAGATTGATGGTTTGGATTTTATTTTTTTACTTTTATATTTTGATTTGAAGATAATAAAAATAAATATAAATTGATACCTTAAACTTATTTAACTATTTACACATATCAGTTATTATATATTATTATATGTCATGATGTTCTTGATATGATTGTATGATGGACTTATTTTTCATTGTACTTATACAAATATAAATGGAAAAATGGATGTTTTCTAATAACTACATTTTTCCTTTTTTTTTAATATTTAATTATTTTTCATTTTTATTAGAAAAATAAAAAAATACTTCAATTCACAATTTGATTCATGATTCGATTTGATTCACGAGTATGAATGATTTGCAATATAATTCCGATGTTCAAAACTATTGTTGTCTGAAAATATTTCACTCTAATGTAAGTTATTCCAATCATCAGATTGATCAATTGTTAAAAAGTGATTAAAATAAACTAATCAAATGGAGTAAAGCAATAGTGTTTTAAACGTAACAAACTAAAGATGGGTAGCCAACACATTGATAGCTCAATGGTGTCGGTACCATAGTTTCAGTGGAACACCCAAGGATTAATCCCTTGCCTCATACTTTTTCACCTCCACCCAAAAAGAACTAATAGTTAGGCCACCAAAGTTTGATTGGAGTGACATTTAATTCACTGATCGTTTAGTGGTAAGGCAGTTTCCTTTCCACAAGGACAACTAGAGATCAATCCCATGTTTTGCCCTAATGCTTGAACATGGAGAATCAAATGATGCATGTCCTAATTCATATATCATTTATCTACTATAGAATGATGGGCGATGCAACATAACATGAGACTTGTGACATGTATAGCATTTTATGTGAAAGCACTTGTGCCTTTTAAGAATCCCAACCAAAAGCACCCTAGGCAGGTCCCACCAATTATATATGTGATACAATATGCATGTAAAAGTTTTTTTTTTTTTAAGGGAATACAGCAGTCTAACCATGGATTGAAGACTTAAGCCTATTTTGCTGCACCTAAATGAAGTGAAAGAGGAGTTGAATTGGCCCCAAAAGTAGGAAACTCTACTTCTTAATGTGTTTGGATGGCCCTCAGGAGACAAGAGGTGTAAACATGCCTGCTGATGTGGACTCCTCTTTTACTCCTTTTCTCTCTCCTTGGAGTTACTCCTACAATATATAATAAAATGTCTTTTACTCCATCCTCTTAATATAAAACCTTTTATTTATTTATTTTTAACTTTACACCAACCATCCAGACAAATACAAAGTAACTTCTTTGCTCATTTATTTTAACCCACTCCTCATTAACTTTATTTATAATGTAACACCTACTCCTCCTTTATTCCTCCCCTCATGTAAACAAACAGGCCCGATGTGTATTGCAAGGGAATCAAATCCATTCGTTTACATATGACAGTATTTGATTAGCATTCTGACCATGAATTGAGTTAAAGTACGTTGGAATGGAACCAAATCCTTTTTTTTTTTTTTTTGTAACCAACTATAGTGATTGTATATCACCTCATTATTTTTGGAGACATATTTCAATGGTGAGGTTTCCTTTCTGCATCTGGAAGCAAAATCCAAATTAAAACATTGCCCAACCCAGTTAAGCACATTTCTTGTTCTCTTGAGGATACTATGATAATTATGCTAAATAATGGCATACCCTGTCACTCCTTTGGCACTTGATGTTTTTATTAGAAAGTAGAAATGCTACCTTATAAACCATCTAACTCCAGCCCAAGAATCCTCAGTTAAGATGAAGGTATGAGACGACATAATAGCAAGTCCTTTCCAAGATAAAGATAATATATTATGCATAACTTCCATGCTGCAACAGCTTAATTAAATAGGAAAAGAAGCAACTTTGAGGAATCTTCTGACCTGAGAAAATATCCAATAGGACTTCCATAAAGAAGTAGATAATGGAAGACAAGGCCATGCACACTAAACCTGAGTATCTAGTCCCACTCCATATCCACAAAATAAACTGATTAGATAGCGCCACATCGATCTCAACATCTTTCAGTGTTGACTCCTGAAATAAAGTAAGATACTTTTATGTTATAGATTGAGATCAAGTAAGATATTAACCACATTTTCCCCAATATATAGAACAAGCAACCTTCTAGTATGAATTCCTAGGAATTCAATACAAAGTAAGCAAACACGCCCTGAGTAAAAATAAGCAATGCTCAGAAAGCAAGCAACTGCATCTAATCTCTATGCTCCTGGACTCAACAAGATGCCAGATTTTCCAAAGTCTTCAAATCAAAACGCGGACCCCAATTCGTGAATTGACCAAATATAAAAAATTTGACCATCAGGAAGAAGAAGGAGAAAACAATAATGATGTCCCACAACTTTAAAGGGCGTGGGCGAGGGCGTGTTGTGAAACAGGAAAGTGGAAAAAGAAGAAGAAAGATGGTGATGTATTCATACAGTGGAGGGCTTCCTTTTGGGGTAGGAGACGGAGAAGATGGTCATCCTTGGTTTCTGGGGCTGACCCAGCAAGGGAGTGATCTCCTCCTGATCTCTATTTGCTGCTGCTGCTGCTTCTGGGTTGCTGGCGTCGCCCACCACTTGTATGATGGAATGCTCTCCATCGCTTCTCTCGCCGTTCTCCATATTCATCTGCAGCTCATCCGTCAATACTCTTTTTTCTTTTGCTTTCTTCTCTCTTCTTTGTATCGCTTTATAGCTATAGAAGATGAATACAATCTAAGAGAAGATGGGGTTTGGTGGTTACACTTTCAGTAGAAGAAAAGACTTTGGACTCTGGATTCTCTCATCATCCTTGTTCCAGCATTGGAAAGTTTTTCGGAAAAATTTTCTCTCATCATCCATGTGAAAGGACTGCATAATGGGCCCACGTTTGTTTTTTTTTTTAATAATCCATTAGCATAATAACATGCGCTAAACAAGAAAGAGGTCATCAGATTAAATCTCCTAAGCTATGATCTTTTGTGTTTTTTTTACCATGATGACTCAATTAAAAATAAGAGTCAATTTAAAAGTCAAACTTGTAAGTAATTTGATCAAAATTGAATTCAAAACTTTTTATTTTAACATATTATAATTATATCCCGTGCATGCCCAGCCTGGGAGCCTTCCGTCCTGGACCCCGATGGACACCCAGGTACTAATCCCTAAGAATATGAGTGCAACTGGGCCCACATTTGATGACTGATGTTACTTTCTCCACCGTTCCCACACCATGCCCAATTTTAAGCACTGGTCAATTGCATCTCAACAAAATTATCTACAGCAATGATATTAATACAGTTAAGTGGGTCCACGGATTGTACGATATAAGGGCTGCTGCATGCGGTGTTCTCGTAGGTGAGGGTTTTCCTCCTACCCTTTCTAATGGGAAAAAACTTCTGCTGACAAGCCCACCGAAAGTCCGCTCGTGAGCCTAGTTATGTGTATTCCTATCAGTGGAGAATACTTGTGAAAGAGCCAGGCTTGGATATGTGGGCTCCTACCCTCAGCTTATGCAGGTAGGGCCTGGGGGAGACCAAACCCTTCAGAGGGCTTCCACTAGGCTATACCCTACCGTTGTAGGCCAGGGCCCAACCATCGGCCCAAAGAGAAGAGATTCAATTGTTTAATCTATTGTTCTATATATAGAGAGAGGATTTTACAGAAAAAATCTCCCAAAGATGTGTTTTTATTCTAGTAGTCCCAATAGTCCTTTTTTGTTTAACTTCTTAGATTCGAAGTTGGTCGGGGATATCCCCACGCACCCATATCCCCGCTCATTTTAATTTCTTGTTCTTTTTCCTCCCCATCATTCCTCGAACTCCTTTCAGCCATCTCTCTCATCACCCTTCCTCTTTCTATTCTTCCATCCTTTTGCAGTTGAACCCAATCATCAAATGATGTCTTTGTTCACCCTTAACCCAAAAACACAGCATAGCCCCATCATCAAGAAACACTAACTCGTGTGATTTGTTGGATATGGATTTAGAATGAATTTGATACTAACATGAGTTTGACATGGTAGTTGGCCTTGGTATTATGTGGTTAGATTTGAAATGGAATAGAAGAATCATCATGAGCAAAACAAAACAAAGAAGGAAAAGAAGAATAAAAAACAACGTTGATAGCAGCGATATCTCACTGTCCATTCATCCATGAGAGGGGAAATCCCCACCTAAAAGAGTGCTTTAACTGTGTTTTAAAGCACACTATCAGCCATTAAAAGCTTTTAACTAAGAATGTGTTGTTTTTGTAGTTTTTGGTGCTTGATTATTAGGATTTGGGATTTTTAGTTCACTTTGAGATGATTGTTTGGAAAAGGAAGATGAGGGTGAATTTGCAGATGTGAAAGATGCATCTCAGCTGCAGGTATGGAGCTAGTTGGAAGATGACGGGAAAAAAAAACAAACAGAAAACTAAAGTAATATGAGAGGAAAAAATGGGTTAAAGAAAGAGAGAAAAGGTGAGTTCCATGAGACGACTTGAGAGGAGTTTATTTAGCTTGTAGAATAAAGAGTGATAAAGAAGATAATGGGATGATGGGGGCTTGGATGTAATAAAGACCAAAGAGGATGGGAGGTGGTTGTTTAGGTGTGTAGTTGGGTTCAAGAATGATGCACTGCAGAATGATAGAAAAATAGAGAAAGGGATGATGGTGATGGGAGAGATGGTTGAAATGAGTTGGAGAAAGATGGAATGGGAGGAGGAAGGAAGGGGAGGAAGAAGAAGAAAACTGAATAGGGATATCCCTGCTCATATATGGGGATATCCCTACTCATGTATGTGTGTGAGCGGGGATATCCTGTCCAAAACTATGTCCAAATAATTAAGCCAAAAAGGACCTTTGGGACCACTACAATAGAAATATGTTTTTAATATCCTTTTTGGTCTACGGTGACTCTAAGAGGATTTTTTATTTTTTCTGGTAAAATCCTTTCATCAAATATTTTACCAAATAAATCCTCTTAGATCCGCTGGAGACCAAATAGACCTTGAACTTTAACATAAACCATATAGGCCCTCTCACCACTTTATTCTCTCTTTTCACACATCTATGCCGAGCGGCAATAGCACCACTCACCTGTATACATGAGTAGTGATATCGTTGCTTGTTTCTTCTTCCTTTTCCTTTTCCTCTTCCTCTTCCCCCTCCTCCTCTACCTCAATGTTGGTGAATCTAGATTTATCAAAACCTAGGCATCCCAAGTTGCTTCTGATCGATTTGGAAGTTAAAGGAGAGATGGAGTTAGACGTCTTCTACAAAAGTATCCCTTTCCTAGTGTTTTGGAACAAGACATTCGCTGTAGTAAATTTGTATGCTCCTTCTTTGCAAGCCTCAAAATATGGTTCCTCTTCCAAAATGTCTTGCTCTGGGGATGATCTCCGAACATATACTTAGTAGACAATCTTTCGTTCGCTCTTTCAATGATTCACTAGTGCTAAGAAGAAAGAAGAAAACCAAATTTGGACCTCTCATTTTGTTTTATTGTTTCATTGTTAGGCAAGGATATTCCCTCTTAACTGAGTATTTTAACTATTATGGGTGGGGATACCCCTTCTTATTTGAGTGTTTTAACTATTCTAGGCTGGGACATTCCCGCTCACATTATTTACATGAGTGGCGTTATCGCCGCTCATTACTTCTTCTTCTTACTCCTTCTACCTCCACCACTTAGTTGATTCTGCAGCTCATCATTCTCTATTAGCATCCTCTACAACACTCAATAATATGCCAACCATCATCTTCATTTTCATCTCCACCTGCACCATGTTTTTATCCACTCAATCAAAGCACCTACACAGCCTACAATTAGAACCCCAAACAACCTCTTACATTCCCAGTCATTAAACCCATCCTCCACAGCTGCACCCAAACGACTTTAGCTGCATTGTCCACCTCACCTACTTTCCTCCCAGCCAAACTCCAACTACACTACACCTTCAAATCCCAATTTGTAACTTTGGTCATACAAACACTCTATGCCTGGGACCCTCACAACCCATTAAACTCCCACATCTCTTTATATAACTCATCATCTCCAAAACCTGACATATAAAAATGAACAAACCAACTCCAAAAACCTAATTTTCAGACAATCAAAAGAGATTGCAGGGATTATGTATAAAGTGAGCAGGTATGTCCCTGCCCAGGTAACCTTCAAAAAAAAAAATGGCACTTGGGACCATGGTGGATATTTTTGTTTTCAGTCATTTTTGGACTTCAATGACTATAAGAGGATTTTTTGAGCTTTACCAGAAAAAAAGTTTGGGGGCGGGGGGAGGTGGGGGCGGTAGACTTTTCAGTAAAATCTTAATAAAAAATATTTATTCAAAAAGAATAAAGCAGCGTAGAAACTATGGATCTAATAATAGAGTAGCATAAGAATTAAAATGCAAAGAAAATTCAAATTGGCATCATTGTTTGAGTGGAATTGGAATGCATAGGGAGTAGTTGATTCACATGGACTTGTTCATTTACATGAAATCGGAATCCATGGGAAGTAACTAATATAAATTAGATTGCTTTCATGGAATTGAAAAGGCACATATGAGTTCATTGTCAAATAGGCTTGTCTATTTACATGAAATTAGAATATGTAGGATTTCATTGTCAAATGGGCACACATCTGTCTACATGAATAAAAAATAAATGTGGAAGAAAAATATCTAATTTATTTAATATAATTACAACAGTTAATTTTATATATATCTACACATGTAATGAAACAAAGGTTGTAAAATAATTCACATGTAAAAGCTATAAAAGAAATGGGTATTTTATAATTATATACACATTATAATAATAAATATTAAAGGTCTAGAAATTATAATAATAAATATTAAAGGTCTAGATGGGCTTGCGCCCGGTACTCTCTTAGCCTTACCCTCGAATTGGTGGACTTGTAAAAATTCTGTTCATCCCTACCTTCAAACTTTTTAAGGAAGAAAAAAAAACCCTCTTGTTGTAGGCTTTTTGGAACATGCGTGTACTCTCACAGAAAGGCCCGATTGATAGCCCAAAGTGAAGGACCTCTCTAGAATAAGGGTCTTAAAGAAAGAAAAAAAGAAAAGAAAGAGAGAGACAACCAATTATCCTTGTCCTATGGTTTTTACAGCCTTAAAAGTTTTTAAGTTTTATAAAAGATTCAACCCAACAATTACTGAAGTTTGGTGTGGAAGGGGTGTTGGGTTAAGAGTGTGGAAGGATCAGTATTGATCGAAGGTGGGCCAAACTAGGCCCCATAGAGTTGGATCGTACTTGCAGTCCGCTTACAAGATAAAATTCTCCTAAAATAAGGAAACTCTTTCTTTTTTGGGGGGGTTTATAAGGATTAATGTCAACTGTGGCAAAAAGGGAATGGATAGGCATAATGGACTAAGGCTAGACCAAAATTGTTCAAAGTATAAGGATCATTTGTTTGATTAGTGAAATCTTAGAAATTTATGGAAATAGATGTCTAAAAAGGAATGCAAAAGAGGTGACAAGTGACGAAGATGACGTGTAGATGTAAATGGGATTCAAACTCACTTAGGGCCCATTTGTGAATTGAACGGCAAGATAGAGTGAAGTGTTGTCATCCACCAATGGTCAAAGATTTGACCCACCTATTGTTTGGCAAACAAAACCACTTGCTGTAAGTGTGAAGTTAAATGCATATGTCGGTGTAAATGCCCTGAAACACCATCACACCTCCAAGATCACTTCACGCATACCGAGCACAAGAATATCATCTGCAAATAGCGTATGGAATATTTCTCCTCTCAGATGGACCTCGCTATCTAGAAGATTTCTCCTCTTAGACGGAAGACTCCAGGATTCGTGATCTTCGTCTGCAAGGAGTATTGCATTCGTGATCTGCATCTGCAGGGAATATCAAATTCACGATCTACATCGTACAAGCAGGGTTTGATATGTGATTGACCTTGTAGATGAAGGTCTCCATCTGCAATCGTCCTCCAAGCCATCCAATCTCTAGGTTGGGTTGTAGAAATGCAGAGAGACGTCCCCTCATCAACACCTCCTCCCAAATTGCCTGAACTGTCCTCCTCTGTTCCTGCGCTGTTTTAGCTATGTCATATAGAGCGGCTGATTAATCGATGCCCCTTTTCACTTGTACGTTTTCGAATCTAGTCGTAGACATCAGGAGAAGTAGGGTTGGAATTGATGTTCCTCCAAACCTCTATATAAGCACTGGCAGCTCATCTTCAACCCCAACCTCTATTGATTGCCATGGAAACTGGTAACTTCCATCCAACAGCTTTAACAATATGCTTCTAATGTCTTTCTCTATCATTTGCTATAAAACTGGGTGTTTAGGCTGCATCTTTGTTTAGAGAAAGGCACTGTTAGTGCTAATCTTCTACGAAATCAAACTCTTCTACTTGCTCATCAGGTGCGGATATGACCCAAGAACCCTCTGTTTTCCTTTCCAGGTTCGAATGGTTTGAAAAAGTATATTGCATGCGTTAATATAGTGCTCTCAGTATTTAACCTAAGGAAGAGTGTTTAAAATTATAAGATTCGATACTTCAGCTTTTACAAATTTATTTCTCAGAAATGGAAAATCCCAAGTACAAAGAATTTCAACACATTTCTCGAGTAAGCCTTTTGTTGAAGCATTTTATAGTTGCTGCTGGGTTTGAAAACTACAGCTATTTGTATAATGCGCTTCATAAATAGTAAAATTTTCTAAACTTATGTACCAAACCTTTCCTATGATAAATAATTGTATTATATTTCTAGTTAAATGTCAGGTTAACTTAGGTAACTTGTAACTACTTATATTGATTCTAAGTATTACTTTGGGCCACTTCTGTAGATGGAAGTTGTTGAAGGTAATGGTTCTGATATCAATATCAACGAAGTTGAGCTCAGTAATACTAAAAATGACGTCCAACATGGTGTGGTCAATAATGCTCATAATGGTGTTCTAGTGATCTTATGGACTGCAGCATCTGAATGGCAAAGACATATGCACTTGTTAAGTGATCAAATGTTTCGAGAGAAGCAAAGGGTAGCACGAAGAAATAGAAATTCAAAGAGAGCACAGTATATCTCTTACTTAATGCAAGGCAGAAACGATGAATGTGTCAGTCAATTAAGGCTTAACCATAATTGCTTTGATCTCCTGTGTACCGTGTTAAGGAATAAAGGTCTATTAGCATACACAAGATATGTTAAGGAATAAAGGTCTATTAGCATACACAAGATATGTCACAGTAGAAGAGGCAGTAGCTGAATTTTTGCATGCTATTGCACACAATGTTAGGAATAGAACAAATAGTTTCAGGTTTGCTAGATCAGGGGAGACCGTCAGCCAACACTTTCATAGAGTGTTACAAGCAATTGTGCAATTGGCACCAGACATTATCAAACAAGCTGGAATTAATTCATCAAGAACACAATACTTTGAGGTATTAATATTGAGAGAAGGAAGGTCGTTTTTAACAAAAACACTATTTCTAGACAATTGTGATGTTTAATGACTGTAACTCTCTTCAGGACTGTGTTGGAGCCATTAATGAGACCCATATTCCTGTACATGTACGTCTGAATATATAAGGGCCCTTTCGAAATAGGAAAGGCACACTTAGCCAAAATATAATGGCTGCTTGTGGATGGAATATTAATTTCCAGTATGTGCATCCAGGTTGGGAGGAGTCGACTACAGACGCCCGCGTACTCCAAAGTTCACTATCCCATTCGGATCCCCTCCGTGTCCCACCAAGTAATGACCGTTTGTAATGACTCCTTCACTTGGAACTTTTAATCATTTCGATGTTATGACATAATAGAATATGATGTTATTGTCTTCTGAATTAGGTAAGTTCTACCTTGTAAATGCTAGTTATGCTAATGCACATAGCTTTCTTGCACCTTCTCGAGGTGTTCATTATCGCCTAAGTGAGCATAGAGGAAGGAATTCTCAAAATGCAAAAGAGTTATTCAATAAAAGGCATTCTCAAGCACGGAATGTAATAGAAAGGACTTTTGGAACCATGAAAGCTAGGTTTGGCATATTAAGAATAGCTATGCAATACTCCTTGGACACCCAAGTGAAAAGTGTGACTGCATGTGCTGTTCTTCATAACTTCATATGAGACAATGGTGGGGATGTACATGATGAGGAGCTCTTTCAAGCTTCTAAACAAAACGTGGAAGCTTTTGATAACAGTACTATGCCGGCTGAAGAGGTAACGGAAAATATTCAAACAACACAAAGACAATAATATTACTCTCAAACTGAACGACAACAGTGGAACAATTTTAGGGATGCATATACTGATAGACTTTGGCATGATTACAGTCACCATAGGAGTGGTCAATGAAAATTTCCTCTTTCATGGCGTTATATTCCTATAATATGGAACTTAGAATGTAGGCTTCCCTTTTGCAAGTTATTATGGTCCAGTATTAGTATATGTAACAATCTATTATGAACTATCCAATATGTAGTTGGAGAATGTTAGCCACTCTTCCTCAGTGTGTTTTGTATTCATTTTTATATTCATGTAGAAAAGTCAGAACGGAAGAATATTTGTTTCAATGCTATAATGGATGAAGAATTACTTGCTCTTCTTCAAGAGCAAATTGAGCTATGGAAAAAGGGGCAACCGTGGGTTTAAACATGAAGTCTATGCAACAATAGATCAGAAAATGAATGAATCAAACCATTGTGGTAAGCAATTAACTACATCTACAATAATTAACCACTGTAAAGTCTTGAAGAAGAACTTCACACAAGCTACTGAACTGCTAAATGCTTTTTGATTTGGGTTTGATGTTGCAACTCAACGAATCGTAGCCACTAATAAAATCTGGGCCTCATGGATTTAGGTTTATTATTTAGAAATTAGACATGATTAATTGCAATTTTATTTTAATATCGTCACATGGGAAACTAATGAATGTTTAAATCTTACTAGGGTCACCCTGATGCGGTGTCATGGAGATCAAGGACTATCGACTATAATAAGCTTAGCTTGGTATTTGGGAAGAATGTTGCGACGAGACAGTTTGCAGGCCCTTCAAATTATGTTGGAACTTCAACACCACCCATGTCAAACGGTGGGGCTAACACGGAAATGTCTGGTTCACTATCAGTAGAGCTTAATGACTGTTTTGAAAACATTGGCATGAGTGGTAGCGAAGGGACTTCTAAAAAAAGGACTCGTGCAAGGGCTCCAAAGGACATTGATGCATATGTCGCAACTGTTGATCGAAACTCTAACAAGATATATAGTGTTATTACTGACGTTGATGAATCTATTCGTCATCTAAAGAAACGTGTATCTAATGACGTGGTAAAGGAACTAGACAAGATTGACGGTCTAACTAACCTCGATGCTGAAATGGCACATGAATGGCTAACAATCCATGCCGATATGGCCACGGTGTTCCTTTGCGCAGAGGATAAGGGTGCATGGATTTGATGTCGTCTGCCGAAGATCCACCGTAACAACATTACCTTAGGCTGATCTGTTTTATGCTACTGTAATGATTAGACATATTTTGCTTGGTAGTTGTAATGCATCTATCCAATTGTTGTTTCCAGCCCTGTCTCTTATTTTGCATATTTCTTAGTTTTTCTGACTTCCTCTAATTTTGGACTTTGGTAATTCCTGGATTATATATTACGAAAATAACTTGCAGTATACTATTAGAATATCATATCTTCTTTGAATTTGCTTGGTTCTATGCTTTCTTAGCACATTTCTGTTTTAAATTAGTCATTGCTATTATATTATTCACATTTGTTTGTGGATTCATTATTCTTTACCGCACCTTTAGACAGCTATTACTTAGTTCATTTTGGAGATGCCAAGATTCCATTATTATGTTGTTTACCAAGGACACAATCTTGGTTTATATAATACCTAGGCTGCATGCAAAGCTCAAGTATATCAATTTCCCAATGCACTGTATAAGGGGTACTCAAATTTAGAAAAAGCAATAGAGAGTCTGCAGAGCTACGAAGAGGACGTAGGTGATATGAGACCTGTCTCTGTTCCCATGAGTTATAATCAGGGAGTAGCAATTGGGCAGGATGTTTTTCTGGCAAGACTTACTAGACTTGTTATTATCTTGCTCATTGTAGTCTGTATCATGATGGTTGGCATTGGTTATCTTATATGGAGCTTGTAAATTTTCATTTCCTTTTTCTAGACATATGGAACTGATGTGGTAATGTAATATATTTTGATTGCCCATCGATGCAAGTAGCTTATCTATCAATAACTTCGAAATTGATGTGTTATATTAATCATGTTAGCATTAGATCTATTACTAAGGAGTAAGTATAACTTTACGCCAGGTATGTTATGTGGGTCAGCTATGTCTAGCACATTATTACAAATATTTGGAGATGCAATTTTAGCTTAGTAGCTCAGTTTTGTTTGCACGACCAGGAAATATAACAGCGAACAGTTCACAAGATTTCAAATGTAGATCAAGATGTACATTAGTAGATAGCCTTGTTTGTTTAGCAATGGTTTGAGAAGTACCTGGTCGATGGAAGACACTGAAGTTGATGGTATATCTTACTTTGATGCCTCTCATTTTGCTTACTACAGAGGTCCTCTTACTTTGACTGTTCTAGTGACTTCGGTTGCTTGTGGATCATAAGCTAACGTGATGAGCTATGAATGTTCTGTTCTAGTGTAATATATTGCCTGAAGTTGACTGGTTGTATGCTTAGCATTAGCATGTTTTCCTTTTTCTTATTCATTGTTATTATATTATTTAACGTGATTGTTGATTCATCTTTTTGTACCACTCTTTTTACAGCTAGTAAGTAGTGTAATTTATTAGAACTCTTTTTACAGCTAGTAAGTTACTATGGCACACATATTGTTTTTTTCATTTTTCATAGTTGGTCCACCTACAAGAGAGTGACGTGTTGGACTATGTATTAGGAGAGGAGTGTCCATGTACAGGTAACGATTAAATACTAGTCAAATGTGAATATTTTCTGGTAATGGCCTTTTTAAGCTTTTTTTGTTCTAGTGACCGAATGTTCCCAAACTAGGACTCGGGGTTACATAATATTACAGTGATTGTTAACATCACATTTGAATCTTTTCACTTCGTACGTTCAAGTTACAGTTCCTATTATAAGTTTTATGTTTGGAGTAAGTTGGAAACAAATTTTCTTCCATTGGAATATTTATTTGCCCACCTTTTTTCAGAACAGAGAAAGAAGGAGAAAAAACAGTGACAATGATCATATCCTCCAAACAGAATGGAGTAAAGTAGATCCAATACTTGCCATCATAATCCAAACACCTTTTTTATCTACCCAAAAAGTCAACTTCACTTTCAAAATAGCTTTTTATTCATTGATGTGACCATTCACTTTCTTTCCACTCTACTGGTTACATTAACAAATAGGCCCTTAGGATTTGATTTACTAGGGTGATGCTTGTGTGATCAATTTGAGTAAGGGGAAAGACCTATTGGATGGTCATTTGTATATCTTGATCTTTACTTCTTCAATCTTAGCCCCATGGAGAAGAAGGCATTGTTTAGGTCACATTTTGTTTTCATGGAATTGAAAACAAAAAACTTATGGTCGAATAAGCTCTATTAAAGAATTACTGAAGAGGTGACTGAAGGAAATAAGGTGCAGATGTAAATAAAACCTCAGTTTCATAGGATTTAAATAACTAAGGTGATGAAATTTATACATTTGCCATCTCCTCCTCATTTGTTTTCTATTAAAAAGAAGATTATTTGATAGTCATCTTTTGATATGTAGCCTTTTTTTTTCCTTTCAATTTTAACCCCTTTTAGAAATATGTCTTAGAGATTTCTAAGAACCCAAAGAAACGAATGAGCTCTCAAATCATGTTTGGCAACTAAATCTTCAAGGAAAGGATTTTCACTTTCCATGAAGTGATGAAAAATCAATGTTTGGCAAATAGAAATCCCCAAAGATTCAGACCAATGGAAATCCTCATATTTTAGGATTTTCAAGTTTGACCTCTTTCAATAGGGTTTGAAAATCCTCACTTTTGCAAAGTTGCATTGCAAAACCAAATTTTCTCAATTATATATGTGTGTGTGTGTGTGTGTGTGTGTGTGTGTGTGTGTGTGTGTCAATAGGCATCCCTATCAATGTGAGATCTTTAACTATATAAATCCTAAATAAGAAATCCTTCTTCCAAAGGTAGTGAGGCAGAGTCCTCACCAGTTACCCTACATGCCATTAGAAATCACACAAATTCAATACTGAGAGCCTCTAGCTCAGCTAGTTTTTTGTTTTATTTTTTCAGATTCTCAACTAAGGGGCTGGGCCAGCAAGACTCGTACATACGAGGTAATGGAAACTTGTACATATAAGGGTACACTACTCACACAAGTAAGGAGACACAACAAACATGTGAGGTGCTAAAAACTCACACATGAAAGGAGACATACAAACTTTTTTTTTTTTTGTGGGGGGGTTGGTCTTCCAGGGTGGGGTTGAGCTTGGGTCTCCCAATAAAAACAATCACTCCTTACCACTAGGATAAAGACATGTTCTCCTAGCTTAGCTAGTTAGAGACACCGAACTATTTCCTTTTCTTCTGACCTATTCTGATCTAGTGCCATGACAGATACAAGTTTGTAATCGTATTCATGCCTTCATGGGCCAAGTTTGGTTAGCCTGAGGCATATCTGCATGGGCTTTTTATCGTTTGTTAGAGCAAATTAATCACTAAAAAAAAAGCACAACTTGTTCGGGTTGGACTTGGCATGGCTTCAAGCTTCAGCTTTTCTATGACTTCATCCAAGCGCTGCCAAAATATTAAATTGGCCTAAATTTTTAGATCTAGGCCAGACCTAAATAGTAAAACTAAAGTCCAAATCAGGCTCAAAGCTGTCCAGACAAGGTGCGCCGCTTAGCCCGGGCTATGAACACCCCTTCTAACTAATATAGAGTTTGAAATTGAGGTGAGTGCTAGTTAAAGGTACAAGGCCAAGTAAGGCGTGTTTATATGTTTAGGATAAAAAGTATTTGCCCTATTGAAGAGCACCTATTCAGTTCGCATCTCACTATGGGGCCCTCCCCAGCGCCAACCCACGCCTAGGACTTATTTGTGTACAAAATTTCCTTGAACAGTGGCCCAAAATTTTTAACGGTTTTATACTAAAAAAAAGTGCAGTCAATTCAGCAGTCTACTCCATTTGAATGGGTGCAAAACCCCTACGATCCCATGACTATAGGGGCCCATTCATTTGATCCAGTCAGATGGACGATCGAGTGAGCCCCACTAAGTAGTGTGCACCATATAAGTCTGTGCATACTGCATGCAATGGATCATCCATAGCCTATTTAAAGCTTCTCTTTGCCTATTCAAAGCTTCTTTTTCCTTTAAAAACGTGGGGTTTACCTGGCCCACCGTGTAATCTGAGCTCCAATTTTCTTCTCTGGTGAGTCCGGAATCTGGATCCTCTGTGTCTCTCACGCTTCCCATGAGCGACGTGAGTGAAACTCCACAATAGAGCCCAACAATAAAAATTCTAGACCACTAAAACTGAATTCCCTCCCCAATGTATGGAACCCAGTGGAGTGAAACTAATCCAACAACAAAACAATAATTTATGGAAATCTGAAAGAGGTATGTACACAATGGACTCTTATATAAATAATTACCTTTGGAAATCATTAAAACCAACCCTTACCAGTTACTCCTAATTGCTGTTCACAGTTGGCTCGGCATCCAAAACCATCTGTACAGTTCCATATGTGGGGCCCGCCATATGATCCTCCATCTGATGAAGTGAACCCCGCCACAAAATTTTTCAGGCACATGGGCAACCGAGGAGCACTTCCTTTGTGGATTTGGGCTGATTTTGACTCATTTGGGTGAGGCCGAATGACCCCACCTTTTGTTATACTAGTCCCTGTCACTCAAAATTTATGACTTCTTTGGGACTGCGTGAGACCATATGATTCTAGGTCCGTTTAAAAGGGTCTTCAGGTCCTGCAGGCTCAATCATAATCATCCAATACTTGAGAGTTTGAATCATAACTCGACCTAATACAACCACGGCGACCTAATACAACCATGGCCAAGGTTTTCTTTCTCAAGCTGAGAGACGCATCAATATGGACCAACTTAGAGTAGAACCAATCAGGGTTCATTGGTGAACCCAGTCCAGTTGATGTCCAACCCAAGCGCAAATTGAGGGATTTCAGGTCTAGGTCCAGCCAATCATGACTTTATCCGATGGGTAGGAGTGGTAAAATTTTAGTTGTATCCCTAACAAGTTGCACTAGGTCTCTATTATTGATTTTTTTTACTATTAAGTTCTGGGTAAAAAAGAGTAGCCTCTTAGTGGTAAGCGGCGTCAGTTCTTATCTGGGTGCCCAAGGCTCGAACCAATATACCACCTCTTTCCACATGTGCGGGCTCCTTTTCCACGTGAGTGTGCTTTCTTCCTATGTGTATGAGTCTCAACCCACTTGGCTGAGTCACCAAAAAATATGAAAGTTCCGGGTAATAACAGAAATTGCTGGATGATTATTGTGAACAACTGGAGTGGCTACATCTTGAATCCTTCTTGAATTTAAAAAGGCTGTCATTATGAAACAAAATGACACGAGGTACTATCAGAGACTAAGAGGAAGCATGTTGGACTCTCTCTGTAATTAACATTATCAACATACCATTTTCACAGAGAAAAAAAAAACCTACATCATGACAAACTTAATCATAAAAGAATTCATAATCGCCAAAAGGTACAATCTTCACAGTGAAAATTGAACAATTCTAAAAAGCAAGAGATGGTCATAAGTCTTAATATTACATGGGTCAGATGCAGATATATCAACTAGAAATGTTTCTGAGGCTCCACTGTTGGAAGATAATAAAGATTTCAGTTGACACCACCCAAAAACATATGCAGGAAATAGATATAGCAATTGCTGCCAGCGATGACAAGCACTAGAATGAGACATTAAACAATAATGTGCAAACCTCATTTTTTTTCTTGGCCAGAATCCAACTACTCGGGCAATAAGAAACTACAAAACATTCTCTATTCCAGTGTGCCTCACAACAACTACATCATAGCTAAATACTGGATTCCATTAAGTAAACACATGTTCTCACTAATGGCAAAAATGCTTCAACACCTCCCACATGTATTTGCTACTGCCAAAACTCATGCAAAATCTTTTTTCTTCTCAGACTCCTCTTCAAAGGAAAAATAAAAATCTTCAGCACTTGTACTAGTGTACGTGTGTTAATCACTTCCCATCAGAGAGTAGAGACATTTCTATTTCTTCAAGAGAGCGTCCCTTGGTTTCAATTATGAAATACCTGGCGAATAGTGCTGAAAAGAAGGAAATTGCACCAAAGCTTGCATAGATTGGACCAATTCCAAACCTCTCAACCAGCTCCAGGAAAAAAAGGCCGACCAAAAAATTGCAAACCTGAATAAAATAGATACCAAGATTAATATAATGCAGCCCATCCATGTAAAAGTCTAAAACCGCAATCAAGTGCAAGATTGCTGCTTCAGGTTTAGTCACTATAGTGTTGTGCATATTATTTTCTTTTTATTGATAGTTACAGTTAAAATTAGCACAGGATGCCTCACTCAATGGGAGGCCTCCAGTACCACCCGACCCCACTGGTTGACAAGAAATGACGTTGAATCCAAAACTAGGTTCACAACTTACACAAGTTGCAGACAGGTTCATTGCCAAACATTCCTCCAACTAGAAGGCTCAAAACCCAATCACAATGACACTATATCAGACCTCCTGAAAACTTATCGTTAAATCCTTAATTAATATAGATTTGCTGTTGCTGGATTTTTTTTTTAAGAAAAAAATGATCCTTGCAACAATCAACCATACCAAATTAGACCCCAACAGCAATCAATAAAGGAGATCAGTGTTTGCCACCATGTAGAACATAATGATCAACCATACCAAAACAGACCCCAACAACATTCAATAAGAAATCAGTGTTTGTTAATGTGCGTACTTCAGCCAATATCACACACGCAACCACTACACAGTATTCCAAGGCCAGGCTTGCACAACTGATAAACTTCAAAGAAAAAAAAAAGTCGAAGTATGCTGAGTGTATAGTATTATCTGAGTTCCAATGGGATTATAACCCTAGAATCAATCTAAACACTGATCTAACATAAAATGTTACAATGCCAGCTGCTAATGAAATTTAAGTAAATGACCAATTGCCTTCAAATAACATAAAGCTAAGTTAATTGGGCAACTAAGTTGGATGTCCTAGCTGCTAGACGTGTGGGGCCATATGGTCCCATACACAATATGTTATGGTCTTAGGGACTGCATGTGCTTACTGTGAAGTCAATTATAAGTGATAAATGTATGGAATAGAATCTATTTATAGGCCAGGTGCCATCACACAAGGGCTTGGCACCCACTGGCACAGTCAGACCACTCAAGCATGCCACTACTTGGGCCGTCAACCCAGCTCATCAGAAGTAATATTTTTACAATCCACACTCAGAAGAAGTCTCCTGGTCAAATATAAAGGTTGAAACTGACAAAGAAAGAAAATATGTATATTTGAATATGATTATAAGAGAACAATATAATAGCATCTCTAGAAGCAGCAGTTAGATGAGTAGTACCCAGTGAACAGAGAAGCTGAAGCCCAAAATCTTTGCACGCGTCCTGGCACTGCTTAGCTCTGGTATAATCATACCAGTAACTGGTCCAGCACCTGTTGCAAAAGTGAAGATGTACCTAATACCAATGTCCAACAACCGTCATTTTTCCTTATCGATATGCAACAATCATTGTTTTAGGTCTTTAGAAGCTGAATTAACTGAGAGTCAGAAAGCAGGCCAAGAGGTACATTTCTAGCAACATAAAGAAAATGCGTCATTGCAGAATCCATGTTTGAGCTTTTATTGATAAAATTGTTGTTGTAACCTTGTTATACATTGTAGCACTGTTATCTATCAGCTTAAGCTTTTAGAGTAAGTGGCTGTCAACAATCGTAAGGTCTGGAAAAAAGTTCATCGACACATACTGGGTTCTATACACACAAAATGGGAAAGTGCACTTGAATGCAGGGTGAAACCAACTGTAGAAAAGCTGCATGGTTGCAAGGATGGAGATGGCCCACCAGAGGTGGAAGGGGATGTGGATTCTCTGGAAGGGAAGCATGGACCTTAGCAGATTTTCTAGGAAATATGAGGAGAAAGAGAGTTGCAAGAGAAAGTGGTTGTAGATTTTCTAGGAAGGATAAGGAGAAAGAGAGTTGCAAGAGACAATGGTTGAGAGAGAGAGAGAGAGAGAGAGAGAGAGAGATGTCATCCTCACCTTTTGCAAGAGAAATGAGTAGAAGGCAAGTTTCCACAGCACCTCACCTTTTTTTCATTCTTTCTCACCTCCTGCAAAACACACTTGAGAGAAGAGGTGGGTTCAAGTGAGCCCAATCTTTAAATGGAGGATGGAGAATGAGTGGGGTTTGTTTGCAAGGGGTCCAATGTCAGATTTGCAAGATCCAGGTATCATTGGGTCCTACGAGCTATAAAGTTTGATGAAGGGCTTAGGTTAGGCATAAGGTCTAGGGAAGATGGGATTTGGATGACCAAGATACATTTACAGACTTGATTTTAGTGCAATCGGAGTCAATCTCACCTATTTAATGTATGCACATATCAAATTAATAATGCTCATTGAATCCAACTGTCTACATGGGGTAACAAATCTTGGCTAAGGCTAAATCAGGTCCAATCACATGACTACCAAAAGTAAAGTGATCATGCAAATATCATTTACCCATCCAGACATCCCACTTTATCTAGCAGCTAGGATTTAGACAACTTTAAAGACCGCAAAACAATACCTTGCTTGATCAAGTGGTTCCCATTTTATGCACACAAGTAGATCATAGACTATAGAGAGACCTTTCAAACCCCTAAAACCCCCATGATCTTCATGCTTCCAAGTGAGCCCTGCATACCGAATACTTCCTAAACTGGAATAGCCTGGCAGTTCCGGAAAATGGCTCATTACAAATACTGGCAATCCAGGCATATGAAGACAAACTTGACATAACATGGGTTTGGACAAGCTATATTATAGAGCTTTTCTACCCATGAGTACTTGAACCACACCATTTGCAACATGCCAAACAGCACAAAACCTGTATCATCTTTCGAAAACAGATATCCATTTAAACTTAATCCATATGCAGAACTAGTTCTTGAAAGACAAGCACATGCTAAGCACAACAGCTACTGCCATGAAAACATGTCCACAGGTGCCAGTGGGTGCAACTGTGCAAGTAAGGTTGAAAGTACTGAGACACATTCAGCAAAAGTACTCCAACCAGATACTAACTTCAACAGGATGAAATTTTACTTTTTTTTTTCCTTTCCACCATAACAAGACAAAAGCTCAAGTTGTAGAACGGCAATGTCACATATAGCTGCTGTAGGCTGTAATCATATCACCACTTTTAGTTGAAAACATGTACTTAAAAGGGCGTCTAGCCCAGGCAGTTTAGTGCGTCAGTTTGCCATGCAGGATGTCCTGAGTTCAAATCTCAAATCTAAATGCAAACATAATATATTGAATTTAAAAATTGTTAACCCAACCTCAGAGAGATGGGATATGGCTTTGGTGATGAATGAGTGAAGAGAAACATTACATGTGACCTTGGAAACAACATAACTTACAATTTTATCAAAGTAATACAGAGAGTGAAGAACACATACAGAAGAGTTCCAAGTATTGATAGGTTGTGACTGAGCTGTTCATCCAATGGAGAATTAATAGCATAAACTATGAGAAACATCGAAGCAGCCTGCACGAAACCAGTCTCTTAAATTACAACCAATCTGCTCTTTAAACTCGTGGATGCACAAAAATATGACACTCATACAAGTTAAAATATCCATATACGTGTGACATTTTGTGCCTTAATAACTGTGTTTTCTATGAGTAGCATTTATGAAACCATGAAGTCTGGCAAAAAGGTTTATGTACTGAAAAGAGTACTATGGCATACTTAAGAGAGTACTTCCAAAACATAAACCTTGGGCATTTTTAAGACTCTCTCTCTCTCTATATATATATTTTCATATATAATATGTCTGTCTCGGTGGTGGGGCCCACCTGGGGATCCATCGAAGTGCACCAAAAATGGACTGTACACTGTTGGAACGGTTGCACGCCCATGTAAATGGACTGAACTTGTTGGCCACGGATGATGGGGTTAGGATGATCAGATGGGGCTGATTCTTTTGCAAAAAGGAGAGGCCAAGGTAGATCTTCAAATTCTCCAGGCCCCAACCCGATGTGGGCCAGCATGTCGGCCCCACATCCTCATGTGTATGCTGTACAAAGGCCCGGTACATTGGATGAGCACTCTCTTTATATAGAATCACACTATACAATGCCCATGTGTTTTTGTTTAACAAACGCTCAATTCTTCGGTCAATAGGAAATCTCCTCACATTCATTGTCATTTAATGCAGTAAGAAATATAAAAGGAAAATAAAGGACATTTTAGGAAGGGATTTTTCCGAAAATAAGCCTCAAATATCCTTATACCTCCAAAAGCATCCTCAAATACATATAATGCCTAAAAGCATCTCATACTGTAGACTTTTTTTTTTCTAGACCATATTGCCCTCACATTATCTCTTGCGACATCGAGACCTGATTGTATTCACGATTGAAGTATTTCAAGACTCGTTATTTTTATTCAAACTCTCAAACTCGCTAGTTTATTATGGACATCATGAGTAATTAATTAATGTTTTCTTAATTCATATTCTAAAGCAAGAAATGTGGAGGAAAACAACCTTAACTTTGTACCTAATCCTTTATAGACTATAATAAAAGTAGGGTTATGAACAAGGAATGGAGAGGAGCACAACTTTTGTCTTTTTTTAAAATGAAATAGTTGATTTTTTTGGAGCAGAATCTCCACAGATTGTACAAAGAGAATGGTCGCATTGAGTACATTCACTGTTGAACAAACCCACAATGAAATGGTTTAACTCATGTATTCACAGAAATAATTGCTTTAGCTTAAGAATTATTAGTTAAACCCAATGCATATGTATGTATCCTACTTGGGAAAAATTTAACAATTGAACTCACGAATCTCTTCTCAACATCGCAAGTTGATATTTGATATCACGAGTTGATTCTCAATATCGCGACTTAACCATGTTAATGTTCAATTCATGCTAAACAAAAAAGGAAAGAATGAGCAAATTAATGGTTCAACAAAATCACAATGGAATTATTCTACCTTAACTTCATAGATTCTTGAGCTCAACACGACAATCATGTCCCTTGAGAAGTTTGTAGGTGAGCTATGTTTGATTCCAATAGCCTTGAGCTAATTCTCTACTGGGAGGACATTATAGAAGTTTATAAAAATATGAATCAATCCAACATGATAGAGAGGATTAATGAGTGCTCTGGGGATGTCGGTGAATGAAATTAAACATAAGCAAAAAATCCGAGCTAGAAAATAATGTTAGGCACATAGATGGATGCTAAATGCTCGGTTCGTGAGTGTTATGTCCCGAATTTGCAAGTCATGTCTTGAGCTCATGAGCGTTATGTCTCAATCTCGTAAGAGATAAAGTAAAGGGCAATTTAGTCTAGAAAAATATGAAGTCTACTGTATAAGATGCTTTTAGGCATTACATGTATTTGAGGATGCTTTTGGGAGTATAGGGATATTTGAGGCTTCTTTTTGTAAAAATCCCTTTTAGGAAGATTAAAAAAGAATTGAATACTTAGTCTTCGCCCATCTCATGCAAATAGACAAGAAAGAAGGTAGTGACAAGTTGTAACTTTTTAGGGCATGTTTGTATATATTTTATGGAAAGAGGAAATTGCCGCATCAACAAAATCCATAGAAATGATTCCATGGTAAAAGAGGTCTATGGAAGTACAAAAGTCGGTGTTTGGTGCAAAATATTTTTTCTTGGTGAATTGAAGATAATGTTGTTTGGTGCGGTTGTTGAATATTTGGTGAAAACCATAAAAAGTGGGAGCAAAATGGTGGGTAGAGGGTACAAAAAGGGATTGGAAGTGTATAGATAAAAAGAGAGGAGTGGGCATGATAGTAGATAAAGAGGGAGGAGCCCTCCTCCCTAAATATAGGGTTGCAACCCATGGTGAAATGGGAAGAGGGTGAACATTTCTACAGAAACGGAAGTCCAATAGTCCCCCATAAGAATTTCATTTCTAACTTTCTCTAGAAAAGTCTGAAGTGGTAATGATGTGACAAAAAAGTGGTTCCAAGGAATTATGCTGCACCAAACGAATTAAAAATAATTTCTCCGAAAAAAACCATCCTCTTTTCCGAAGAAAAGTGTTACACAAACATGCCCTTAAAAGTCTTTGTAAGTTACCTCTTTTGAAAATCTTAGGCGTTATCTTACCTGAATCAATTTCCTCCAAATTAGCCTAAATACGAAGAAGAAATAACAAAAACTCACTCTTTATGAAATGGATCGAAACAACTAGAATCAGCAGGCATTTATTAGAGGGCCACACTTATAAATATAGTTAATTGGATCACACTTAATTATATTAGCATTGGAATTGGCTTGATTTTTTCTAGCAAAAAAGCACCATTCTCCATCCTCCCCTTAAAACACCTTTAAGTTCTTTCCTTCCAAATGTTCCAAATGATTGCAAGAAAAGACAATCTCCACATCTCCCTTCACGTAAGCAATCCAACAGGGGATTCCAAATCTTGGTAGAGGTCCATGATACATTTTTGACCCAATAGCACCTAAACCAATTAAGAACTGATCCACCATTTCCGCCTCATTCAAAAGCACATGGGACAGCCATTAACCACTACCTTTCCTCACTGTTTTATGTTGTTCAGTGTGAAGATGCTTTTTCGAAGAACACATGATCCAAAAGCCACTACTCTTGGAGGAGCCTTGATCTTCCAACTACTAACCATTGGGCTCCTCATTATACTCCTCATTAAGGACGAGAAAAAAGAAGACACTAAAAAGAGCCATCCATTGGTGCATTTCCACATCCTTACTTCCTCCTTAACAGCAATGTTAACAAACCTGCCTTTCATTTCATATAGATAAATAACAGTGGACCTTTGCCTCCTTATCCATGGCACAACTGTGTAAGTTCGAAAATTGCCTAGCCAAAGGCCGATCACTGATCCAACTATTGCGCCAAAATAAAATCCTTTCGCATCCAACTCAATAGGTAATATTCTTCATGAAATTCTCTTTAATAGAGAGGATGCCCTTCCAAATAGCTTAAGTCTTACAAGAAACATCTTGCACATCCAAATCATCCCTTACAAAACCATATTTCCTGTCATGCTTGTGGCTACCATATAGAAAGGCGTTGGGTCTGGCGAGCATCCGCTTAGAGAGAGAGGGTGGGGGAAACTCCTAAGGACTGGATATGCAGTGGTTCAAACGTCTCACATCGGAAGTTTGCATGTCCTGAAAATGAGTGTGCGGCCTTGGCCTTAACCCCACACGAGGCCTTTTAAAACCGTGTGGCACGATTGGGTTGGAATCCTATAAGCCAAAGTGGAAATTATCATGTGGGTAGTGAGCCTAGGTCGTTATATTTCCCAGCCACTAGCTCCCTTCAATACAAATTCTCAAATAATGGAGCAACTTCCTCCTTGATCTCTGCTAGTTCTTCTAGCACTCTATTATCTCTTCTAATATTACATAATGAATCCTTCTTCTATGATAAGCTATCCAGCGGAAGAATTTGGTATTCTTATCTCCCTCCTTTAACCACAAAGCTCTAGACTTCTCCCGCCATGAAATTTCCTCCATCCGATTAATTTCCCATAACTGCCTCTTAACTTCTCTCCTTGCCACTAGTTCTTCAAGTCGAAGCGGTCTTTCCTCCAATTTTTCCAATTCCTCCAATTCCTCCAATTCCTTATCCAAGTCATTTCTCCTATCATTAAGCAAACCATATTCTAACCGATTGTCTGATTCCAATCCTCAATTTTAGCTTCAATGCCCTGCAATTTCTTTATCAAAGAGCATCTTGCATACCCTTAAAACTGCATTTGAGTCCACCATTCTTTCACCTTGACTAAAAAGGCCTAATGTAAAGACAACAATTCTCAAACTGAAATGCTTGCGGCCTACAATTAATTTCATGTGGAAGTCTTAACAAGGCAATGATCAGAAACATACTTGTGCAATACTGGCTAAATTGCACCCGTTAAGTGTTCATCCCATTCTTTTGATACTAGGAAGCGATCAAGTCTACACATAACCACCCTTTCCTGGCTATTTAGACCACATTAATTTTCTTCCCACCATAGGCATGTCAATCAGTGGCTCCAATATGTTGCCTTGTGGAGTAATCCCATTCCTAATACTAACTGTTAGATTTTATGGACTCAATCCATCAGTTGATGTAATAAATTGATTAATTTCTTTATTTATCAATAAAATCATGCTTTACTTTCATGAGATGAATGTTATTTTACTACCTCATGCACATGATCAATACATATGACATAATGGTTCATGAGTTGAACCGGGTCCCATTAGTATATTAGATGTGATATATATGTATGGATGAGATCCACAAGCGGGAGATATATGTCACAAATCTTATACTTAAATAGCTTCACAACCAGTAATGAGACTGAGCATCTCATTTGATAAGGTTGCAGCACTTTGATCACTATGAGATAGTGTGATTTGTCTCGATCATCAGAATGTAAGATTCTGGATCACGGTGTTGGTACATTGGATATATTGAAGGACCATGAGATGCACCTTATGGAATTCTGTCTCAATAATAAGGTATACTCTCATAATTCCCTGGCAATCGGCTCTCAATCCTGAGACATTGATGAACTCAAGTTTCTATCTATTCATTTGCTTTAAATCACCAATGAGTGAGGCCGACTGTAGGTTAACACCTCGGTGTCTTGGGTATGTGGTAGTAGAACTGTGGGAACGTTGAATGATCAAGATAGAATCTATCTCTATTATCCCCTTGTACCAATTAATGGATTTGTCATTAGTAAGTGCGCACCCATCTCAATTAAGAGTTAATTGGATGGTACTGATGATTACAGTGATTAATTGGGGCTCAAGGATAAAAAGATGTGGAACTTATATTAGAAGAGACAAATTTATTCCAATTGATCCACGGATATTGATAGAGGGGCCTACTTGTGGTAATTGGGAAGTTTAGGGTCTTCATTGTAATTTATTCCTAAGACTGGAGTGCAATTGCATTTATATAGTGGTGTTATTTGCAATTAACTGTGGGCCCTGATTGCACATGAGATGTGGGGTCGCGGTGTTCTAGTTGGAGCCAGCTTTTTAAGGAATCCCTAGTGGTCCCCACACCAGCCCAAGTTATTGGAAAATACTAATCCGACTTGAACTCTAGAAAGAAGGGTTAAGAAAGGAGAAAGTTGTTAATTGCTTTGGAAGTAAGACTTCTATTTCAATTAAGCAAGGAAGAGATTTGAAAAGATATAAAATCTCTTGGACGTCCAATAAGAGACTTTCTCACGCCCAAAACCCTATTCGTGCAAGAGTTGTACGGGTTTCTTTCTCCTTCTCTCTTTTAATTCCTCGGAGTTTCGAGTTGGGATTTCTTTTGGAGATTCCACCAATCTTCTTGAGAAAAGAAATCCAATTCGGGTCATAGCGTGGAAAGCTAAGAGGTGTTGAAGATTCTTATCACCAGTAGAGTCGCAACTTCTCCATTAAAGAACTACTAATCTCCAAAGGTATGATCTACTTCTTGCATGTCGTAGATTATTATGGATGTTTAGTGTTGTTTGATTCTGTTTTTTTAGATAGAATATTTACTGTACATGGTCACGAGATTGAGGGTAATGCATCCTGGATTGGGTTTTTGGTCTTATGGATAGTTGATCCCTGTGTCAAGTGGGTCAAAAGTTTTGAAAATCTATCCATGAGACCCACCTACTTCCAACACTAACAACCTCCGATTAAAAGAATCTCTTTACAAACTCAAGAATGGCTAAAATATAAGAAGAGCTAGAAACAACCAGGGATTAATCCCAGGCTCTAGCGCTAATGATAAGGAACATGGATGAGTGAGCATGCACACACACATGGATGCACAAACATGCTCGCACGCACAAACACACAAACACAGTCCTTTAAGAACGAATGACTATTTTGATTTGGTAGGGCCCATGTGAAACACACACACAGAGTCCTTCAAGAACAAATGGTTGTTTTGATTTGGTAGGCCTCATGTGAGGGCTCGTGGGACCAGCCACCTGCTGTAAACAAATTAACCAACCTGGATAGCCATGCAGCTAGTTTAGTTGGTTTGTAATCCATGCTTTGTGGACTGTTAGGCTGATCTGGGGCCGGATGAGTGTGATTAGATGGACCAACGGAATCAATAAGGGTCTCTGGTTTGGATCCCTGACATATTTCAGCACTTTCGTAACTAAATGTGGGACCCCCCTTAAGCCCATCTTGACAATCCAAATTATGATTTACGGCCCTAATTGAGAGGCAAAAAGACCTTGTGATTGATCAAATTCAAAACATCCAAATAATCGAGGACCTCAGCCATATGGTCACTCAAATCCAGGTCATCCACTCCTGCATTAATTTACAACTATGTTTTCAGTAATTCCAAAATCCCATGAAGTCTTTCTGCAATACTTTGTTCAAGGCAAGGATAAAAATAGCGGTTGTGATGTTCGTAGAGGCCAGTAGCCAAAATGCTACGTAGTGGGCAATACATAGCGGTTGTAGCGATACATAGTGGCGTAGTGGCGTGAATCTTTTAGGTGGCAAAAAAAATTTTAATCTTGTATAGCAACAATCTTGTGTTTTTTCAGTTATTAGGAATCATATAAGGGTAGAGACAAGTATAAGAAGGCTACTGAGGAGAACAAATAGGAAAAATAGTATTATAAATTACACTTACTTGGCTTTACTAAGTTTTAGACCATAGCGCTACTATTTTCGAAATAGCGTAGCAACTTCAACTACTACGGCTGATAATGTGGCCATTACACTATGTAGCGGCTGCTATTTTGAGCCATGGTTCAAGGTATACCACTTATATTCAAGAGTGGCAAGTTTCTATTTAAAACTTGAAATTCACCTCAAAGTTTAAAATGTCATAGTTTGATGCTCTTAAAATCAAGTGTTAGGATGATTGATGGATTTTTTTTTTTTTTTTGTTGGCACACCTCTATCCCATTCCTTGATTCTCCCATCCTTCTCCCCTGTGATCAACATGCATCTAGGTGGTTCCTACAAAAGGCTGTGTTTGATAATTCTACCTCAAAGTTAAGTTAAAGCCATCTTTCATTTTAAAGCACAAAAACTAAAAGAGTCAAATCAAAATACCATATTTTAAAAAAATTTCTACCTTTTTACACCAAAAAGTCAAAAGGCTACTTCCTCACCCCACTAACTAACAAAAATATCTACTTTTAACATAAAAGTCAAAAAGTTACATTCTCTCTTCACTAAAAGACAAATTTCATCATTGGATTGATTTAACCCTTTTCATTTTTTTATCCTTTGAATTGACCATTCACCTCACTTCACTCACCCAGGTAAATTAACAAACAACCCCTAAAGAGTTTGTGGTGTTTTTCTCCCCAAAAGGACATTAACCGAAGTTGAAGCCTATAGTTAACTAAACCTCGACCAACAATGTAGGAAATCCCCCAATCGCAGGGTATTTGGAAAAATAATTGGAAAGCCAGTAGAAAGCTGGAAGGCTTTCTGATTACCCGACTTAGACTTCATGGACCAACCTGTAGAAGGTGGGCCATACTCGATCAACACATGCTAAGAGTTAGACTAGGATTTTGGTCAAATTGTTGTCCTAGTTCAATTAGATATTTATTTATTGTATAATTCTTTGAGACTCATTAATTGTATTATTACTTGGATTAGTATTTGAGGCTCAAAGACTTATTAGGATTCTGCCCAGGCCATTAAGTGGTTAATGAATTTCAATCAGGACTCTCTCTCTCGAAGTGTGTAATTCAAGAAGAGCAAGTCTGCATAGTATCCTATTAGAACTCCGATAGCATGGAAGACCAAGCAAAAGCATAAATAGAGGGCTGGTCTCTTCTTCCTTTTTCACCAATCATATGAACCGAGAGAGAGAGAGAGAGAGAGAGAGAGAGTCCAATTTGAGTTGTGAAATATGTAGAAGAAGAAGAGGATCACGAAGAGAACAATGAAGATCAAGAGCGGGACACAACGAACTTCTATACGAAGTGAGTAGAAATTCTTATTCTACTTATATATGCTCTTTTCTTTGAATACCTTGATTGACAATGAGATTATAAATGAGTATGATGAATCAGATTAGTTTCTAAAAATGTAAGTAGTAGTTGATGACACCAGGATACAATTTGTGGACTAGGAATGTAATAACCCAACCAGGACTCTTGGTAAAATTGTAATTAGATTAACTTAAGGTTATCAAGAAACTAAGAATTTTAAACAAAACTCTCTCTCCAAGGTGAACGGGACTTTCTCTTAAGGAGGAAAGTAGACCCCTAGTAGGACTCCCCTCCCTGCACTAATATAAAAGATAGGTAAGAGGCTAGTCTTGGCCTAAACACACGAACGTCAGAGAGAGAGAGAGAGAGGACTGAAATTGATTTCAAAATTTGCAGAAGAAGAGGAAGATCGCCATCGGATGCCTGTCGAGAGACTAACCATTGCCCGATCAACACGCGTCTACACCAGGTGAGTAGAATCTAAACTGAATATTGATGCCCTGAATTTAGTATAAAATTTGATCTATGTGATCCGTCGATGAACTGTTGTTATTGTGCACTTGCGCTACAGTAATCACTGGCAAAGCGTATCAGCCAGATTTAGTTTTGAACCCAGACGACCCATCCAGTCCTAAATCAGATCTGATAATCTGATGCAGAATTAGTGTTCGACCCTAATGACCCTATACAAGTTGAGAACCATCTCAATTACACCATCGATTGTGGAGAAAAGGATTTCTCCCGACTGTGACGACATTATAAGAAAGCAAAAAGTCATCGAAACTTACCTTCCAGATGGAGAAATTGGAGAAAATATTTGATTTGGTCCTGCTTTAGTCTTCAATTAAGGCCTCCTTCCCACAGAAACCAAATTCGAATGAAACCCAGGCTTGGATCTGAGATCGTCACAGTCGGCAGTCGTCAAAGCATCCTGTACGTGATTGAGTTAGGAATCTTCGTGGAGCACTTGATCAAGGATCAGGTCCACACATCTTGGAGTGGACCCTTGGGCGACCACTATGGTGTGGGTCCCAGATGCATCGGACCGTTGGGCCCCACCCTGCAACTGCCTCAAACCAGGTCAGGCGATACCCCTTTGCAGTCGAACCAGGCAACAGAAGAGGAGCAACATATATGGGAAACTGACGACTTGGAAGATATTTATAAACTTATTCAACTTTACAAATTGGTCCCTGTTATTTTAGCTATACCCAAAGAACACCGTTAATGCTTTTTGATTAACTTATAGCATGATAAGTTATAATCCAATATTGTCCAATTACATACACTTGTGGGAATCAATTATTTGAATGTTATGTGGGCCTTTTCATAACAATTATTATTCCTTATGATTTAATTTTCCATAGTAAATTTTATAATAATTAGTTCTTTCAATGTGATACTTTCACTCGGATTTATTAATTGTGTCTTGAATCCTATGGATAACTTTAAGATAAATAATTGATTACCTCAATAAGACATGGGCAATGCCACAGCCTGGTACTAACTCCGACTCGGAGTAGGGCGAGGATTAACCAGTGTTATGTGGTACTGGCCAAAGAAAAGAATAAAACAATGAAGCCAATTATGGTGGAGATGAATCTATACTAAAATTATTGGAATGAATTTTATTATTGATGATTGAAATAAGCATGATACCAACTGCTGGCACTGAGTATAGAACTTCCCTCATGGATGTTGGTCGAGGGGAGGAGGTTTAGCAATCATGGTGGCATGATACGCCATGTTGTTAATAGAAATGTAGATACTCCAGTTGGGAGTATCGGAACAGGCTCAACATTCATGGTGGATGACAAACCATGTTGTTGACAGAAATGTAGATACACCGTATGGGGTATCGGAACTATTTGATGCCACTGTGGGAATTACTCAAGAAAGAAATTGATTAGAATGTGACTGAAATCATATCATTGAATATATATATGTTTCCCCGAATGATTGAAATATGCTTTATCTTAATGTTCTTATTCTACTCACCAGTTTTACTGATTAGTGGTTCGCCCCACTTCAAGTAATGCAGTTGTGGAGGTTATGGGAAGTGACGGGGATCAGCCGGTAGACTTTAGCATGCGTGGTTGATCCAGAGCGCGGAAAAGCAAAAGAATAGATTTATAGTCGAGAGTAGCCCAAGATTTAGACATTATTATTATTTTCTTTTCCTCCAATAGAAATTGTCTTATTCAGTAGTGTTATCAAGACTTCTAATATTTACATAATAGTTGAAATACAATGAAATTTGATTGTTTATGACCTTGATGCTCATGAGAATTTGATTTATGTGGTGTTGTTATTAAAATTTGAGTGCGGCTTAAGAATCTGAAGAGCTCCAGATTCTTGGGTCGTTACAAGGAACCTCAATCTACATCTTGTAGATCCTCAAGTCTGGAGTAGTGTGGGTGATGTGATGTTTGGGTGTTGCTACCAATTCAAATGGGTAGAGGATGGGGAAGAAACCAACTAGATTCCATAATCTCGTGTTACAGGACATCATTAAATAGTTTGTCGAAATTGGTTATGGGACCTCCGATCATTTGATGGACCACACATGGGCGACCATGGAGACAAAGGACTCATATGGTGAGGGTCCTAATAGGTCATCCATCTAACTAACTCAAACCCTACCCATGTAATGGAGATTTTTGTTGGCCATGATACCTTACTGTTTGAGTTGTAAATCTTTTTCCAGCACCTGGAATTATGCAAAAAGGGTCTGATAATATGGGTAGGACCAATGGAAAATAGAATTGATTCATTCCAACCAAAGATTGATCACAAATCCTAACCGGATTAGGATAGTTACAGAATCAGACCACCATATAATGTTTTAGTTGCCAGAATAATGTAAGTGGGCCACTTGATGAATAATCTGGTCCCCAGATCTTGTTGTGCGCCTAGGGGCGACCCTAGGGGTGTGGTCCTTTTGTGCATTGGATCACTACGGCCCCCTATCTCACTGCTCCAAAAATCTCAGGTGTGAGTCTCCTTCTGACGGACATGGAGTCTAAGTTCTATCGACATACTTTATAAAAATAGTTGGACAAATTTACATATAGCCCCCTGATGTTCTAGATTGATTAAATTAGATCCTTTGAGACTATTTCCTCGAGGATATGTAAAGAAGAATTGCAACTAATGACCTAGATATTATATATCAACATTATTATTAAATTTTTCCTAAAAGTCCCACAAAGAATAATTATAGTAATTTCAGAATAGTCCCTTGCAGTTACGGGTATCAAATTTAAAAACTTATTCAAGTGATCTATCCATGACTATATACCGAGGAATAATGATATTAGAATCAAACATCAGTTTAGGCTCAATAAAAGTTCTATTTACTCTCAGGATATGCTGATCATTTATTTCAATGTATGAATTTTAAATTAAATAATATTCATCTATCCATTATGCTGTGTAATTAATGTGGAACCAAGACTTTGAATTGATTTATGTAAGCTATGATAATTGATTGAATTCCTCAATAAGTTATGGGCAACGCCACATGTAATACCCAAGGGTGGAAGTTCTAAGCTTGGTTTAAATTAATGAATTATATAATTTTACTTTTATATATATAAGTGATGGGACCCATGTTTTACTTATAATATGCTAACAAAGGGAGGGAGAAGGATCCTGTGCACGACACTTCCACTCTTAAGGAACTAAATCCTTGAATGGGATCAGGATCCCTGTACACAGCCTTTATTAGAAAGTGAGGATCATGACACCTTCACCCTTGAGGAAACAAATCCTTGAATGAGATAAGGATCTGGATACACAGCTGTTATTAGAAAATAGGGATTTGAGACATATATATATACTAAGAGACTTGCTTATTGACTCACCGTCGTTTCTTCTAAGAGCCAGAAAAGGGGAGAGATCCAAGAGAAGGAGGAAGAGCACTTGGTGAGACATCAAGAGGAAGAAGAAAGTAATCAACCAAGGCGTGGTTGATGTCCCATTCCCGACCACAAACCACAAGAGTTTACAGAAGGTGAGTGATTCCTATATCTATTTAAGTTTAATGATGGATAGTGTGAATTGGAGACTCAACAGTCTTCAATGTCGTGTATATTATTCTGGAATTAGTCCATGTGCATAGATCAAGCAATGAACTTCTCCAGAATTTATAAGGATGATTAGATGATGTTACTGACCTGGTTAAATAAGTTGTTCCACACTACTAGAAGTCTCTGATCGTGGGTAGTTGGATTCCTTCTCCGTGCTTGAGAGCTACAGTGACTGACGACACCAAAGAGGGACAAATCTGTGCCGTGATCCACGATTCTGGGTATAAACTTGTTGGATCTAAAGAGGCAACAATGATGGGATGATGAGGAAACTTCCTGGCTCAAATCCCTTTCATCAAGCTGCAAAATCTGCACTCTGGGACAGATTTTCAGAAAAACCGACCAATTGGAACCCTTTTTGGGCGAGGAGTTGTGAGACCGGGTGGGCCACTGGATGGGGGATCAACACCATGGATCTTGGAGAAGATCCATGGGCGACCACAGGGACGATGACCCTTAAGGGGTAGGACCCTGGATGGCCCACCATCGGATGATCTCAATAGTGCATGGCGTGAGGGAGAAATTCTCAGAACTGGACTCTGTGAAGCCAAACCACCTATCGGGTGTATAGATATTCATATATATTTCATCAGACGTTATCAGAAGGTTCCCGACGTATCTTATATGTATACGAATTGCACATTTTAATGTTTAAAAAGAAAGGGGCCATGATGTCGATGATGCTTACCACATATATTTATATATATGTATATATATATATATTGAATCATCATATATTCATGATATAGATATCCGAAATTGTAGAATGAATTTGTGGTATGCGTAAGTTAACAAGTAAATATTCTGTGTATCTTAATTATGTTGCGTATGATTTGATTGGGATGAACCATGATCTAAATTACACGCATGATGTGATATGTATGATTGTATAATTATGGACCATTGGGTTCGAACTGAAGTTATATATGTGGTATACGGATATGGATGATGGGACAATGAGGTCCTGAAATAGTGGGTCCTATGGGACGTGGAATGAGATTATGCATGTATGGCATCTCGTTAATGTGATGGCCCAATAAGTATAGACTTGGGGGCAAAGATGTAGTTCAAAGAAGTGTCATGGTAAAGATTTTATCCACTCTTTGATTTAATTGTTGTTTATTATTTATTTATTTCAGTGATGCTATTGTATTAATTGCAAATATGTCATAAAGTAGGAATTCATTCACCAGTTATACTGATGTTGGATTGCCCTTCAGGTAATCGAGATGCGGTTGGGACGGGAAACGGTGATGATCAGCCCATAGTGTTTGGCATGCGTGGCTGAGGAGAGCGATACTTTCACATTCAGTAGTTTAGGGAAATTATAGTCTTGGCATTTATTTATTATTTGATTTATTTACTTTGAAATTTTAAATATTGAAAACCTTATTGGTTAAATTATATATGGAGGGATTTATTTTAATAAATGATGCTTATACCTTATGTGTTTATTTGATTATGTGTATGAAATGCATGCTATCGTGTTATAACTCAGATTCCGTCAGGGCCCTGGAATGTGGGTCGTGACACCACATACCTGGGTACCAATTTTGATTCGGAGTGGAGCGAGAACCAACCTAGTGTTATGTGGTAATGGCCAAGGAAGAGAGCGAGTTAAAGATACCTATTATGATGGAGATGAATCTCTAATAAACTCATTGAATTTGAACTTGAAATTGATGTTTGAAATAGAGTAACACAAACTGCTAACATTGAGTATAGAATTTCTCTCGTGGATGTTGGTCGAGGCAAGTAGGTTCAACAATTATAGTAGTAGGATTAGCCATGTTAATAGAAATGTAGATACTCCGCTGTGGGAGTGCCAGAATGGGCTCAACAATCATGGTAGATGACAAACCATAAAGTTGACAGAAACGTAGATACACCCGTGTGGGGTATTGGAACCATTTGTTTTTGCGGTGGAAAAATACTCAAGAAATAATAGATTAAGATATTGATCTTAACACCATTATTTAATATATATAAATATTCACATGAATGATTAGAAACATGTTATACCTTAGTGTTTACTCATTCTACTCACCAGTGTTATTGACCAATAGTTCACCCCACTGCACGTAATGCATTCACAGAAGTTACGGGAAATGACAAGGATCAGCCGGGGAACTTTGGCATGCATGGCTGATCCAAAAAGCGAAGAACAATAAATAAATTAGAGATGAGCTTAGCCCAAAAAATTGAATTTCTCCATTTTAACTTGTCATGACTTTTGATATATATTATGATTCAAATACAAATTAAATATGAATGCTTTTGGACCTTTATGTTCAATGGAATTTGATTTATGTTGTGTTGTTATAAATTTGAGTACGTCTTAAGAATCTGAAAAACTTCAGATTCTTCGGTCGTTACAGGCTTCAAAAATAAATGTAGTAGAATGAGACCCAACATAAGTAGCAAATAATAGTAACATAAGATCTGGAACATTTAAGTTTAAGAACCTAACAGTTCTCTTGTGTTATGGGTACAGCAACAAAGGATAGAGCCAATAACGCATAAAAGAAAATTAAGGAAAATACATTCTATAAAGAGAATATCAATGGAAATACCATATTAGTTTCTCCACATAAGAGAAGCCCAAAACAAGTTCGAACAATTGTCCATCAGAAACGAAGTTTGTGATAACAAAGTTTTACTCACCATTCCAAGGTAGCTACCTATTAGAAGTCTCTTTCTACCTTGCTTATCCATTAGGTATAGAGCAAATAGTGCCCCTAGAAATAGAAACCAATTGAGGAATTAGATGTTATTTCTTAAACAAAACATCTAATGAAAAGAATGTATATATGTGTCAAACCTGCAAAGTTAGTAAGTCCAACAAATAGGCTTGTTAATGCTCCATTTGTGATTCCAACATCATGAAAAGTCAATGATGAAAAATATAGAACTCCATTTATGCCAGTAAATTGTTGAAGTACAAAAAGAGATGCTCCAATGAAAGCAACTACAGTAATAAAAGAAATCAGTGAACTACATGCATTTGAGCTTCCTTGACAAAAATATAATAAACAAACAACACAGGACTTAAAATGTAGAAAATTTTAAATGCACAAGTAAACAAACATTTTCTAGTTGTTAAAAACAATAACTATAAGTTTTATTTTTTCACCATAGAGAATAAATTGTTATTCTACCGATGGAGAGGTAGGTAAGTTTCTAGTGACCATAAGTTTGTATTAGGGGTTAGCCTAAACCCTTATCTCTTTGCACTAATTATGGATAAGTTAACTGCTCATATTCAAGAGAAGGCACCTTGGTGTATGTTGCTTGCAGATAATATAGTATTGATGGATGAATTAAGAAATAGTGTCAATGCAAAACCTAAGAGATGGCAGGAGGCTTTAGAATTCAAAGGCTTTAAAATAAGTCATACGAAGACAAAATATATGGATTGCAAACTCAGTGGGCATACACAAAGAGCTGAAACTGCTATGGGAATCGAAGCGCAGGAGATATCACAAAAAGATTCTTTCCGTTACCTTAGGTCGATAATTAGTAATGATGGGAAGATTGATAAGATATTGAATATAAGATAAAAGAGAGATGGTTGAAATGGAGACTTGCTTCTAGAGTACTTTATAACCAACAAATGCTAACAAGAATGAAGGGAAAATTTTATAGAACAGTAATTAGACTAGCTATGACCTATAGGGCAAAATATTGGCCAATCAAGAAGTAACATATGCATAAAATGGATGTAAGATGAGAATGTTACGGGATGTACGGAAGAACTAGGAAAGATAAACTTAGAAATGAGCACTTTCGAGAGCATTTAGGGATAACACCAATACGGGATAAGATTAGAGAAACCTGTTTAAAATGATTTGGGCATGTCGAATTCACGTTGATGTCTCAGTAAGGAAAAGCTTAGCTGTACATGTTGATGGCCCACCAAGGGGAAGGGATAGGCTGAAGAAGACGTGGATGGTGTGAAGAACCATAGTTTTACATGTCTCTCACTCCATTGTAAATTATTGAAACATCATATCATTGTAACGATAAGATCATTGACTAGGATAGCTTTATTTGATTTCCCTAGTTAAGGGATTGTGATAATTGTAAAACACCTAATTCCCTAATCAAAGGGATTAGAAAGGAATACTTTAAAATATAAAATAGAGGGCTCAATCATAAGCAAGGACCAACCCATTCCCTCGATTTTGATCAATTTCTCTCTAGTTTGATAGATGGTAGTAATAAAATTAGATTTGGGGAAGCTTAACTTATCTAAGGTTTTGGCGAAGGATATATCAGAATGGAGAAATACAATCATGTAGCCGGCCCCAACATAGTTAGGACAAGCTTTGATGATGATGATGGAGAATAAAATGTTAATAGGAACCTTAGATCTTAGATCAAATGCTAAATTTGATGATGTTAAAAGATCCAATACAAGAAAAGCGAGGAGCCACATAAGATTTGTTCAAAACTATCGAAAAAGGAGATCATCAGGACAATATTACACTTGATATTTCGCTTTCACCATCACACTTGAAATTTGACAACAAATATAGGAAATAAATAAAATAGAGCTTAAGATGCCAAATAATCAAACATTTTCTGGTAGTAAAAAAAATCAACTATAAATCATTTTTTTCACGGAGAATAAAATGTTTAATAGGGTCGTTGAATCTTGTAGATCCAATGCTATATTTGATAATATGAGCAGACCCAATACAAGAAACACCTTGACACTTGATATTTGGCTTTCCCACTGTTGATGCAAATGAATTGTATTATATTGCACCATTCAAAGGAACATATTATTCTGCCTCATACCAAACTGCCCCTCCCCCAGCTGTTTCATTTTCCAAACCTCACTATCCATTTATCCATATAATGCACATAGACACACTCAGTTTAAGTCATCAACGGTTTCATATTTTAATGGTTACTCTTAACAGATTACATCTACCTGAAATCTCCTAATTAAAAGCCAAGAATGTAGAGAGAGAGAGGGGGGGTGACAGTGGTTTGTAGGAAAGTTCATTTCTTTATATGGATTTTACTTGCAGGAGTTTGATAGACAACTAATGAGATTCGCCCCAATAGATCCATTCTCCGACCTAATCCCTATTGACATGATAAAGGCAATTGTAACACACTAACAACAATGTTTTAAATGGTGAAGTGAAAGTGTAATAGAGTAGTGGTGATACTCATGATTATGTGAAAGAATGCCATAAGAATAATAATAACAACAACAACAACAACCATAATAATAATAATAATACTAATAATATAATAGTGGTTGTACTCATGATTATGTGAAAGTATGTATACCTCAATAAAATGGTGCTCCCTCACACCATTTTTCTACTCTTCCCCTCAAGAAAGAGCACAAATCTTAGAAAGTTACAGGTTGTCTGATGTATGCTCGAGGACTCGGAGCGGTAGCAAGAATATCAGACAACTAATTTGCAGATCGAACAGAGTGGCAAAATCACAATGGCAATTTTCCTTGCACCAAAGTATCCATCATATGTTATTTGTTCTCTCATGGAACACCGGATTAGACACAACGTAAACTTCCCCCCTAATCATCGCAATGTGGAATCATGGGAGCAGAAACAAAAAATTGCATTTCTTGAAGAAGAGAGCACAGCCAAAGGCCACTACTATGTATTCTACTTCAACACCTGAGTGAGTCACGACCGTTTTCTAGTTTTTCATGAGACTAGATTTCCTCCAAATGTCTCCAAATGTACAATAACCACTAGAAAACCTGTCATTGAAAGATCTAGCTGAAATGAGAGTCACAATATCCCCAGGAATGTCCATTTATGAATACCATGCAATAAACCTGTCTTGAAACACACTCCAAAGTAACTCAAAATTTGAAAGATCACTTCAGATGATGGAACATGGTGTGCATGAATTTTCGACCAAATTAACCGCACGATCAATGTCATTTTGTCCAACACCCTTCAAACATCTCCAAAGAATTCTGAAAAATAACAATAGGAAAACATGGCAAATGATAACAATTCAGTTCATATGAGGTTTCACCACTAACCCTAACCAAGCAGTACGGACACTAAGAGTAGAGCAGAAGAACATTGGGAGCAGCACTCACGCCTTACTTCTATAACAAGCTATGATGATTAGGGTTTGAAGAAAGAATAAAGGGATAGAGGGAAGGAAGGGGCAGGGGACTGTGAGAGAGAGAGTACAATCAACTACTCAGATGTAAATAAAAGAGAAATGACAAAACAAGAAAAATTTGCTTCACATTTAAAATGCAACAACTACAATTATGTTAGACATTGAGATGATTAATAAACCAAGCGATCCATCCTCTGTATCTCATAGCCAAAACCTACCTTTGTTGTGTGGTTCAGAAAGGAGTTCAAACCAGCTAGTTTCCATATCACTGCCATCATTTCTAATAACAGACTGAATATCTTCAATTGAACTTGAAACCTCAGACTCACTCCAAAGGTTGCAGATAACTTTCTTGGCATCATCCAGTCTCCCTACCTACAAAGATGGTATCAGTGGCAGCCGTAACATGCAATTGAAAAAGCAAGTTATAAACACAAAAGTCATTAGTAAAATTAAAGAGTATGTATATCATACTTTACATAGCCAGCGAGGACTCTCGACAGAAAACTGCATACCCAAAATAAGAAAAAATGCAGGGAAACTTGCAATATACAGCATCATTCTCCACCTGTAAACCAAGATTTAGTAAACTCCCAAACAGAAGAAAATTCTATAAAATAAAAAAAAATTCTCACAAAAGTACCCACAGTTGTCCTCTAGAACAATATATGATACGAGATGATATCCTTAGTAGAAGGAGGCACATGTGAAGTTGAATCAATAAGTAAAAAATTGAACTACAGTTTAACAAAAAAGATGCACAAGCAGTAAGCATCACTATGAATTGACATCTCCATAGATTTTCTGCTAGGTTTACTGAAGATGACACAACGGTATTATTCTATATTTGTTGCCAAGTATAAGTTTTCAAGGGAAGCACAATTTGTTGCCCATGAACATACTACAGATGCATACCACATCATCGATCTTTTCTTCAAGGAATTGAGCATGGAGTACCCCGAATCATTATATCTGGTTGTGACTGGAGATGGAAACAGATCAGGTTCAGGTTAGGTTCATAATATGCCCAGATATGAACCTGAATTACCAAATGGGACCCGTACCCAAACCCATACCCAATTCACCTTCAGCTTAGAGGACCCATCTCAAGTTGCTAACAAATACACCCAAAAGGCCTAGGCGTTAAAGGTGCGGCAAACTAACTACTCCCCCCCACCACACACACACTTGGGTGAGACACTACCTGGACTCGAAGCACCGGCCCACCCAAGACATGGGATGGGGCCTCTTTACCATGCGGCCACATGCAAAATGCATCATGTAGCCTTTTTGTGAGGCTTCAAACTTGAGACATGTTGGCTCTAATACCATTTCAAATTGCTAACCAATACACCCCAAAACATGTTGAGGTTGGCTGCATAAATTCTATTTCTCCATTATGATCTATCATGGCCAAATCCTCAGATAAGTTGCACTTCGTCAAATCTGTTTGATTCAATGAACTGGAACATTGGATTGAGGGTCAATTCTTATTGCATGATATAAAGTTGTCAAACCTGTGGACCACAGATAAAAGGGCTAGAAGTATTCAATTGACTTCAAATTTGATATCTAAGTTGGCCGCACTTGGATCTTTTGATCAACCTCTATCTCATGATCAGTGGGGTCCCAAGGTGAGATATATATTATATATAGGGGGATATTCATGTACATATGTCCCTCACTAAGGGGTCGTACATACTCCTCTGTGGGGCCCATGGTCAACCCCACCAAGGGATGAGACTAGAGGAGATAGAAAGATCCATGCGGGATCACCTTATATACCAAGTTTGGCCCCAATCACATTTTCCTAACCCCTTCATCTGTGACCCACAAATTCATTCCATTTGAATGGGTGCATAGTCGATCCAATTGCCTAATAAATTCAGATTTGACCAAAAATTGGTAAATGTGTTCAATTCAAGGGGGTCGTGTGTGTGATCCATTTGAATGGACCATAAAGTAGGTCCCACCTACAGTAATGGTGAGGGACATATGTACAAGAATATTTCCCTTATATATATGTATATATAGGAATCGATCCTATGACGGCGGTCCTCGCAGTCTTACGTCGCAGATGCATGTGAATAATGTATGGTCATAGTATTGAGAACAAGGGTCCTTCGGTATGAAATTCATGGATATGAACTAGACCCAGGGTTTACAGGGTCCTTGCAATGGATGTGAACCTGGGCCTGAATAAAAAATGGGTTGAAATGTTGGACCAAAACCAATTTTGTCAATATGGGTCCTTCAAGAATTTGGGGATCTATGGACCTGTTCTCAACCCCAATCATGACACAAGGTTTTTTAGCAACTTCGTCACACTTTGTAGAAGCAATTGGTGTTTGCAGCCCCAATTCTCTAGAGCATACTACTTTAAAACAAATGGGGAAACTAAGGATGGAAAACAGAGCTTAGAAAACATGTTGGGAAGTGTTACTAGATCTAATGCAAGGCAATAGTGTAAGGCTCTCCCAAAAGTGAAGTTCGTATGTAATAATTCCATTAATCAGTGATTTTCTAGATCTTTTTTTTAGGGACAAAGTTCAAATGGTGTTAGTAGATCCAGTTTTGTTGCCCATACCAACTATATCAAGTGATGATGCCGAAGCATTAGCTGATTATATCCACAGCCTTCACAAGCAGATCTAACAAAAGACTGAGGCAAGTGATGATAGGTACATGGCAAGTGTGGACACCTAAGAAGCACGGACACGGACACGGGACATAGATACGACACGACACGGACACGCCGACACGACATTTGTAAAAAAAGTAGGACACGGACACGTTGGGGACACGTTAATAATATATGTTAATATATATATATGTAATCATCTACTAAGAAAATAATATCATTTTAACTTTCTTAATCAATTTAGCAATCAAAAAATAAAAATTCAAGTACCAACTAACAGACATATCAAATTATCAAATATCAATACAACACTAAAACATAATTCGCAATCATTAAACATGAAATATTTATAGTTCCATAAAATCCATATAAAGAAAAGGGCGGATCATCTCTTTCCCCTCTTAAAAAAAAAAAACAAAAATAAAAAAGAAGCCAATCTTGAGTGAAATATTTATTTGTCTTTTGCTTGTGATATAATTGATATTTACAATCATATATTTTTTCATAGTATAAAATTGTCATATATCAAGTTTACAAGTTTTAATAACCACATGTTAACAAAGTGTCCAAGAGATATTAGCTACATGTTTATTTTTTAGTCATAGACATGGGGTTAGGAATTGTAGGACACGTTGCAAAAAGAGTGTCAAACAAGTGTCCGAAATTAAAATTTTTAGTTCTCAATTATGGACACAGCTAAATGGTATCGGACACGTGTCCGAGAGTGTCCGAGGAGTGTCGGTGTCCGACACGTGTCCGACACGGACACGTCACTTTCTTAGAAGTGTCCGTGCTTCTTAGGTGGACACATAAAAGGTCGAAAGTGTATGAGGTTGGTGCCAAGTGATAGTGCACTTGTGGATGTACTTACCACAAACTAAAAGTGAGAAAAATGGGACTTATGGGCTTTGGTCTGGGCATATGGGCTTTGACCTTTCTTGGGCTAATATCTTTTCATAAGGATACTATTTTAGCAAGTTGACTGCAATTACCCCAAATCAAAGGGGACTCAATATCTGCATATACCATAATTGCATACAATGTTCGTATGAAGGAAGGGGGCCTCCAAAGGATTCAACCACCAAAATTCTCTCATTCGCTCTCGTCTAATTTTGTAATGGTATCAGAGCGCTAGATCTTTAGGACTCATAACTCCCTTGGCATTTGAAATTTCTCCAACATTGAATATTTTCAATTTGTCTGATAATGACAAGGGGAAGATGATGTGGACTACAAGCAGTGATTTCAACCAAGCAACCAGATGTTGTAGAGAAGATTCAAGAAGCATGAGGAATTGATATCAAAGCAATGTGAGATGTAGAGGAGGGCTTCATTCAAAAAGTATGTGGATCACAAAGGAAGAGATATCATGGAAAGAAGCCGACAGATAGCAGGCTCACAAGTTACACACCTAGTCAGTGCTGAGTTCTTCCCAACCCTAGGGAATGATGTAGCCCAGCCCATTAGGGTTCACAGGCACCTATGATGCCCAAATATGGAGACACGTACGGATATGGACATGGGGAACGAGGGTTCAATACGCCGACTTGAAAATTTTAGGATACGGATACGAGTACGACATTTAAAAAATATATATAAATACTTATTGCAGTGCTCAAATATTACGGGCCCACTGTGCGGATCAAATTTTCAATGAGGTGGGCCTGACAGTATCTTAATATAGAAGAAAAGAAAAAAAAAGAAAAAGAAAAAAAGTGAGCCAAGTGTCTTAGTTGGCCCCAGTAGCTCAACATTAAAATAGAAAGAAATAAAAAAAAAAAAAAGCCCAACGGGCCTGTTCTCATTAATAAAATGCGACGGATTCTTTTGTCCCTTTTGCATCTTTGGGGCATCATCGAACGAAAAAGAAGAAAAAGAATGAATAAGAAGAAGATGAAGCATACATAGCACCCGAAGCTAAAAGCTCGAAGAAACTACAGTATCAGAAAACAACACAATGGTCTACCACCTAGTTGAAGAAGCAACCAGTCATAACGAAAGTAGTAGCCCCTGTCAGGTTAGTTATCTTTATCCTCACTGCCACATTCTCCTCCTCCTCTTCTCCTTCTTTTTTGCTTTCCTTTTGATCAAACTGAGCAAGGGCTCATTTAGGAGTAAATTGGTTAAAATGAACAAAATTTATCATAATTTTGGGTAAAAAAATATTGCACAGCCATATCCTAAAATTGAAGGCTGTATCCAAGCCGTATCTTGCCGTATCCCGTACCCAGATCTGTATCATATCGTATCGGCACCGATACCACAGGGTATTTGGAGTATCCGATTATCATAGACAGGCACAGGCCCAGATCCAATCCAAGACCAAGCCAGACCTAGAACTACTAAGCACGCCCAGCTTCATAGGGGCCCAGACTGTCTCAGCTACAACATATGGCATGTTAGACTGCAGTACCTGTGGCACTTATCTTTTATTATTATTTTTTTTCATCATTATATTTAATAAAAGTGGGGACCAATTGTTAGGAATTATTATAGCTATTAGATTTCGTAGTAGTAGTATCGAGATCAAAAGCTAGGACACACTCAAGAGAAAATAGGTTTATAAGAAGCTGGCAGCATGTAAGGGAAATTCCGTTCACTAAAACTATCTAAGTTCTGGGCTGCTATTGTGTTCTTCCTGCTCGTGTGAAACATGTTTTTCTTTCTGGTTGAGCTCCACTGGATATAGTTTCAGCATCTGGATCAATATTCTGGCTTTTTTTACTTGTCAATTGTGTCGCTATAAACACAGGACTGTACTTGGATACCTGCCGTCTCACTTATCCACATGCACAGCTGCAGCTTTTTTGGTGATTTGTTCAATGGATTTTGAACATTTCAGGGCTGAAATTTGAACCTTCTTGTTCGCCAACAGAGTGTGGACAGCTAAGTAGGAACTCCTCCATTCTAGATCATGTCAGAGTCACAAAGATGCATTGACTACTAGGTGAAAACTGCAAATCATAAATAACTACTACGAGAAACTGCATTCAACATGAAGATATAAATAAAGGTGGGTTTTCTATTAAGAAAAAAGGATAAGGACTTACTGAAGTTGTTCACTAAGTGCGATTCCCAATTTTGTAGAAAAAACAGACTTAAACACACGAGAGAGAGAGAGAGAGAGAGAGAGAGAGAGACCACGCGCACACAAGGAAAGGTATAAAAAAAATATAGAAATTCTCAACATTGGACATTCTCTAGTGTTAATGGCCCAACTACTTAAATTACTCAATGGTAAACCATGGGCTTTATCCCAGCTTATTAAAAAGAAGAAAGGCTCACCAATGTGGATCATTTTCAGAAGGAATTCCTAGAAACAGTGACACAATTATCCCCATGCATGTTCCAATTTGACATAAAGCTCCCAGTGAACCTCTATATCTTGTTGGAGAAACCTATAACACAAGTCATATATGAGCAAAGAGGATCAAAAATCATTAGCAGAGACATTAAATTCATACAGGATGAAATCCAAATAATTGAGCATCAAATAATATTTTTTTATGAACTTGTCAAAAGAAATAAGTCAAAGAATACTGAATATCAGAAAGCAGATCATACAGTCTACACGAGAATCATGCATTCATAAACAGCCCAAGGCTTCAGGGCCTGTTTATTTGTAGGAGGGAAAAAGCAAGACTGGAGTAAGTGTCACATTATGCATAAAGTTAAAGATGAGTGAGTTGAAATAAAATGGTTACTTTGCATGTGTTTGGATGGTTGGTATAAAGTAAAAAAGTAAAAGGTTTCAAAATGATGAGGATGGACTAAAAGGCACTTTATTATATATTATGGGAGTAACTCTGAGTAAAGTAGAATTAGAATAAACAAGGAATCCACATCAGCAGATATGTTTACTCCACTTTCACGTCAGGGCCATCCAAACACATTAAGAAGTAAAATTTCCTACCATTGGGGACAATTCCACTCCACTTTCACTCAAGGTTTAAAAAATTGGACTCGGGACCCGACTCGGTCAAAACCAAGCCCGAGTGGACTCGGCCGAGTCGCATGGGACTAGGCCGAGTCACATGGGACTTGGCTGAGTCACATGGCACGGACTCGGCCAAGTCCCATAGGACTCAACCAAGTCAGCTGAGTCCCATGTTTCGAGTCCATGTGACCCGACTCAGTATGGGCTGAGTCCAAGTCGACTTGGACTCAACCTATTTTTTAAACCATGCTTTCACTTCATTCCAGTAGCAGGCAAAAGCAAATATTTTCGGCTTTTCCAGGTTCTACGGATCAGGTAGGAAAACATCTAGCACCTCTTGTACCAGGAGAATGCAACAGCGTACCAATCCTTCTCAATGAAGTTTAGTAGTAGAATCTGTGATTAGCTCTTTCCAAATCTATGCAACCATTTCAGCCTCCATTCCCACTTGTGATTGTCATTTTCATGTTTGCAAAAACCTTTTTTTCCCATTTCTCTTATCCTCCTTCCACCTTCACCTCCACAACATGCTCTGAATCATCCATTTTTCAGATCAACTGGGACTTTCTTCAGTTTCTCTTTAGATTAATAAGCATTTTTAAATAAACTACAGTGTAATGAGAAAAAAATTTTGGTTAATTATTACTATTCTCTTCGTATCTCTTCAAGCTGGGTGGAATCTCCTGCTTAATCAAACACACGAATTAGCTTAGTGGACAACATTGATCCAGTAGAGTGACAGATTAGGTAGCCCTTGTAAACCCACCATCCCACAACAAAGTAGATGCATTCTGCTTAATCTCCCTATAAGTTCCCACTTTTTACTAATCTTGTCCCCATAGTCCATATTGGTATTGATGGAATCTTCACTAATTCCATCAAGGCAATCATTGCTGAATTTCAATCTAAGATCTCTACCCATGCAACCCCAGACCCTCAGAAATATAAGAAAATCCTAGATGGATAGGGTCTAGTGCTTGGGCCTGAAGTGGGCTTGGCATGTGGGCCCAAGCCTCAGGGCGGGCTTCCTCTTGGCCTACATCATTTCTCCACTGAATAGATAAGAATTATGCCAACAAACCAAACTAAAGATTTAATCAGAAGACGTTTGAAACTTTCAGTTTTAACACCTTTAACATGAACTTGTACCTCTGAAATATAAATTGGAACGAGGGCGGTGTTCACACCAATGCCAAGGCCAACAAGAAATCTTCCCCAAAGTATTCCATCCAAGGAGTGTGCTTGTGCACTGTCATAGATTGAAGGGACAATCAGACCTCAGAAGTCAGTAGGAAACATAAGTGCTACTTAAAGATAAGAGAAGAAACAAAACTTAAAATATCAAGCAAAAACTTCCTATGAATGTCTGAAATTAAAAGGTAAGGACAACCAGTCACTAATAAAAGCACCTCTACCTATGAACTTTCAACCTTAGACATAAAAATCATACAATTTAATATCATATTATAAGCTTTATTGAAACAAACTAAACTTTAATGACTGGAATAGAAGAAATTCCAAAGGAAAATGGTAAAGACAAAAAGAATGCATAACATAGATTTTGAATAATCACATGGTTAGAGAAGATTTCATCATGATTTCAGATTCATATATGGTGGACCAAAGCATTACAGCGCCCACTCCAGCTGTAGGAACGTTGCGTTCATGCCAAATAAATTAAAAACATCGCAGTAGTTTTCCATTTCTTTTAAATATAGAACATATAACATGAATGAAACAATGTTCAATCATTCAATCATCTTTCCAACAAGACCAAGCTTGTGCAATATCAACAAGTATTGGGGGTGTTATAACCAAGTACTGATGGGATAAAATAAGGTTGATTATTAAGATATTTTCGAAACTTATGCTTGATTCAAAGTTGGTTCAAAAAGTCTTCCGGATATTTTGGCATTATTGGTTTTCAGTCATAATGGCCGATGTTAGATGTTCTAAGGATGTGAAATATGGATTAGTGATTCAAGCTATCTAGATTCACCTTAGACTTTCAAAGTTTTTCTTTTTATAAGCTTTAATGAGAACAGGTTTCTGGAAGGAATTTTGTTTACTTTCATCAAAATAAAAAGCATGAAACCCTCTCATGCCTATCAACTGGCTTAGACACCTATTCTTATCAGTGCAATTTATCTGACTTTAGGGTTGATTACGCACCTTAGCATTGTTATGATTATTAATGCATGCAAGCCTTGCTGGATGATCATAGTAAAGTTTAAAAATAACGCTTTAACTTATTTTTGGTTTCCCCACAGCAAACTAACATATGAAAGAAGGGAGATTTTCAAAACGGTATAAACTATTTGGCTCATTTTAAAAAAAGTACATAAAGAACTGAATATTCCAAAAAATTATGAAAGTTTTCCACAATTCCTTCAATCAAGTCCTCTCCATAAAATTTTTTTAGAAATGACAAAAATACCCCACCATTATGACAAGTTTTTGTCTTTTTTTAACCCCTTTCCTCCCCAAAAATGGACATTTTGATTTTGATGACCATAACCATTAATGGAGCTAGTTTATTAGTCATTTGGAAGCCCTTTTTTTGAACCATCCATGCATAAAGGTAGTTGAAGTGGGCCCCCACTAGGTTATTTCGGTTGAACTTGATCAATTCTCTTAAATGATTTATTAAAAAGAATATTTGAAAAAATAACATAGGGTCTTTTTTTGTCATTTCTGAGAATTCTTTTTTATGGAGAGGACTTGATTGAACGAATTGTGGAAAACTTTTATACTTATTTGAAATATTCAATTCTTCATGTACTAATTTGAAAATGAGCTAAAAGTTTAATACTTTTTTGAGATTTTCCCAACAAACAAGTGATTGCTCAGCTTTGTTTTTGAAATTTAGCGCTTGGATAGCTTCACAAAAGAGAAGGGATTTGAGACTAGTTTGGAGAGTTCCAACAACTCTTGAGCCCATTGTGCCTAATTTGAAACTGTTTTTTGAACAAAAAACTGAAAGGATTTTGTCTGAAGAGTCAATCAACAACATTTAATGATGTCATTATTGGAACTTTTGTCCAACAAGTGAAGTTGCTACATCGATTATATTAGAAGCTGCTGGGAGTGAAAGCCACGTGAAAATTAGTATCAGAGAAAATTTTGATTGCATTTGGCTAGGTTAGGCTTCAGTTGGATTGGTCTAAGATGTAGAGAAATTGGTCAAGATTAATCTTGATTGCAACAAATTAGTATCAGAGTAAGTTTGGATACCTTTGCCTGATTTCCTAGAGAGAGTATGTTAGGATACCTCTGCCTGACTCTTTTTTTTTTTGAAGAAAATGCTCCCTCCAATCACATAAACTTGAGAATTATCCACAACCTTAATAATATGAGCCTAAAGCATCTCAAATGATGAAAAGATATTTTATGGTAGGACCAAATTGGCATGTTATAACAGATAAGGAATGGATTATTGCCACCATCAGATGTGATTTATCGTACCTAGAGAAGAGTGTTGATGTTGTATCTATATTATAGGTGCATAAGATCACATCAGTTACTGAATCCATAAAGGCATGTACTCTGATTGTGGTCTATCTTGGGTTTATCCTAAAGATGAGGAAGCTTTAAGGATCCAAATATTGCAAAACTGTTAGCCTTTAGCAGACCATGGGATAGTTGACATACAGGTGTTATTGGGTTTGTAACACAAGGATGTCTAGAAAATCCAAGGCAATTCAACATGGGATAAACACGGACGCCAAGGAGCTTATTAGTACTGACAGATCCATTGGATGCTTCATCCACAAACATTGAAAGTCCAACTACACGTGAAAATGTTTCCAAAATAATATTTTAATGTTTTTATGGAAATCGGACCTTCTCTGTACAATATTTTTATACTGCAGATGAGGTTAAATTAAATCCAACAACTGGACCATGATAGAATTAGTCACGAGTTTTAGATGGGGAGGGTGGATGAAAGTGCTATTATGTAGAAGGATTGCGACCCCTAGGAGTATTCTATAAAACTCCTGGATGATATTTGTAATGACCCAAGAATCTAGAGCTCTTCAGATTCTCAATACGTATTCAAATTTATAACAACATAACATAAATCAAATTTCAATGAGCATAGAGGTCCAACGACATTCATACTCAATTATACTTAAATCATTAAATGTATTAGAAGTTCTAATAAAACTATTGAGTAAAAGACAAGTCTCTAAATTCAGTAGAGAAAATATATAAATGTTGGACTAATCCCATCTATAAATCTAATCATTGATCCTCGCGCTTTAGATTTGCCACGCATGCCAAAATTCACCGGTTGATCTTCGTCATTCCCTGCAGTCTCTACGAAGGCATTACCCAAAGTGGGGCAAACCACTGGTCAGTAATACTGGTGAGTAGAATAAGTAAACATTAAAATATAACTTATTTTCAATCATTCATATGAATATTTATTTATTCAATTATGGTGTTAAAAAGACAATATCTTAATCAATTCTTTCCAAAGTATTTTCCACCGCAAGGATTAATTTGGTTCCGATACCCCATACGGGTGTATCTATATTTCTGTCAACAACATCACTTATCATCCACCATGATTATTGAGCTTATTTCGATACAATCACACTGGAGTATTTACATTTCTATCAACAACATAGCCTGTCTTACCACTATGATTGTTGAACTTACTTTCCTTGACCAACATCCACGAGTGAAGTTAAATACTCAGTGCCAGCAGTGTACATTACTCTATTTCAAATATCAATTTCAAGTTCAAATTCAATAAGCTTTATTAGATATTCATCTCCATCACTATTGGTAGCTTCATTTTACTCTTTACTTTGGCCAGTACCACATAACACTGGCTAGTCCTCGCTCCACTCCAAGTCGGAGTTGGTACCAAGCTGTGGCATTGCCCATATCTTATTGAGGAAGCTAGTAAGTCATCATAAAATCAACCACAGGAATCAAGACATAATTAATAAATTCATATGGAATCATAATCCATCATGTTTGAATATCCAGTAAAAATACCATATTAATTTATACCATATTCAAGGTTACATAGTGTATGTGGTTAATTCAATTGAAAAGAATTGGAACTAATAGTTGGTAAGGAAAGGCTCACTTCTGGCCCATAGGATCATCTAGATATTGGTTCCACTAGTTAGGTATTTAGATAATGTTGGGTTCATAATATACCATGCTGTATATACATAATAAGGTCTTAATGTTCCTTAAAAATACAACTAAAACATCAGGGGTAACTTTGTAATTTTTATAAGTTTATAAGATTATCCGCAAGTCGACAGAAACCTACATGTTTCTTCCATCAGGGATTATTCACGCCATGCCTAATTTGGTGAAATCACGAGGTGGGTCCCAATGGTCCAAATCACATAGGACCACCACCAATGGGGTCATCCATGTGTCCCCTACAAGATGTGGGGCCCTAATATTTGATCAGGTGGCCCACATGGCCCACAACTCCAGTCGGCCAATCAGGTTTTTGACGACCTGAAATCTAAAAAATTCAATTCAGGTTGAATCTTCAAGTCAATTGTTCAACTTTGCTTCCTAAATCAGAGTTCCAAAGTTATGTTAATCATAGATTCTAATTTTCCAAATTTTCCATCCCTGTACTAGGCTCTTTGGTATCAAACTGTTACACCACATGGTCGTCAAATTCATTCTTGCGTAACAAGATACTTCAATCATCATATCTGTGGGCCCAACTAAGTTGGTTCCCACTAGGATAAGTCTACTAGGGTCGACCGTGTGTCTATTATCAGATCTCTGGTTCATATCTATGATTAGATGCCACTCTAGGCCTTACCTTGCACATCGACAGAAGCCATATTGTCAGCTAAACTACTGTAATTCTATTAATAGAGATACTACCCTAACAGGGGTCGGCATCCATTGTAACAGTAGTATGTGGTAGAGAGTAACCCATCAAATCATCATACATCTTTAAATTTCATCAATTTCAGATCTTCTATTACTAAGTTCAGAAGCTCTACTCACCTTGTGTAAAAGTGTGTTGCTCGGGCAGTGAGTGGTCTCGAACCAGACATCCGCTAAACGATCCGCTGTTGACCTTCCTCGTCTTCCTCATAATCTTCTTCTATTGCTGTAAAACTACGCATTAAACTCTCTCTCTCTCTCTCTCTCTCTCTCTCTCTCTCCTTCTGTTTATCTAAATTCTGTGAAGAATAAAGAAGAACAAGCTCCCTATATATATTGTGGTTAGACAATCCTACACTAGGAGTCCTATTTGGAGCTACAAGGAGTGCCATTCGAGGTGTAATTCCTGAGAGAGTCCTGTTTGGGATTCTCATACTCCTAATGGCCTGGCCAAAGTCCTAACAAACCTTTGAGTCTCAATCATTAGTCCCAATAACATTACAATTAAGGAGTCTTAAGGAATTATATGTTAATCAAGTCTCTAACTGAATAAGGATCACAATTTGCCAAAAGTCCCAATCTAACTCCTAACTTGCGATGGACAAGTATGGCCCACCTTGTATAGGTTGGCCCCTCAAGTCTAAGTCAAGATATTACAATATTGGGCATGTAATAGTTTGAGCGTAATGTAAGAATAATGTGATGGTGCAATTTAAGAGGAGTTTGGATTAATAGGGCAGGCAATACTCTCAGAAGTGATTTTCACATATATGATAATCAGGATGTAAATTAATTTCATATAGACCTTCACATGTGAGAGAACCCACATGTGTACTTATATTGAGCACATAAAGTTAATCCCATATTCAAACAGACAACCAACCTAAGGCTCACACTACCTCACAGTATAATAGACTATGATTCTAAGACACTTACACACACCTGGTGTACGTGTATCCAGAGATACAATAGTAATAGTGGTATTGGATAAAACAACTGTAATACGCTAGACCCTGTAATAAGGACCAGAATGTTGAACAATAATGTATATATATTTAATTTCTTGATTTTTCTTGAATTCATCAAAATATTAGGCTTGTCCTGGATCATCATCATCATCAATCAGGGTAGTCCAAAGGGAACCAGCTGGACAAATAATTTTTTTTCTAGTGGGTACGATCCTGGGTAGGACCCTATGGCCTGACCCATATTTTACAAAATTGGAAACCATAGGGACCCTCTTTGATATAATTATGTAGAGAAGAAAGTTTGTCTCAAGATTAGTTTTAAATTGTTAGTTTGCAAGACCCCTTAGGTGTTAACTATTAGGGTTTTATTTAGAATGCCTTATGAGAATGAGACCCATGACTTGTGCCATAGAAAATAAGTAAAGAAGTGGGATCTGTGGTTTGCGCACAAATTCTGAGAACTCTAGGAGGGAGCACACGCATCCCGAGACCTAATAAGACTTTTGCAAGACTTGCACGACTTCTATTACAACTCTAATTCATGTGCTCATGTCTAAATGAGCAGCAAACCTTTCTTTTGCTCAAAATCCTCTAGTCAACATCTTCTTCTTCCTTTCTCTTGTCTTTCTTCAATTTAGAGCCCTAACCTGAGACCTCAACTCAAGATCAAGAAGCAACGAGGAAAAGGAGAAAGCTCATAGGTTTGAAGTTGCATTGATGACCCACACCTTTCCATAAGTTAATTGAGCAACTCAAGCCTACACTGGGTGGGTAGATCTCTTTATGTATACTGTGTTAAATAGGCCCAAGCCCCAAGGCCCAAAGCCCATCAATATTATATCTCACGTGGAATTGATTTAGTCAATATTAAGACAGCTGGAATTGATTTGGTCAAGTGGAATTGATTTGGTCAATATTTAGACAGCTGGAATTGATTTGGTCAATATTGAGACAGCTTTAGCTTTCCTTTCTTAGAATAACAATTGTTGTAATTAGTTGCTTTCTTAACTTAGATTAGTGATTGATACAATTAGATGGTTTTCCTTTCTTAGAGCCTAGATTATAGGCATGTAAATACCAATATAATGATGTACAATCTCCATAGAAAAACACACAAAAATTATTGCATTCTCAAGAGTGTATTGAAACTCTTTTTGTGATCGTGAATTTGTCATGGTATCAGAGCAAGGATCAAGGCAGTCTTGATCTTAGACATCTTCCAAAGCCTTGAGGGAATAGGGATAGAGAGAATAAGTCTCTCTCGTGCAACAAATAGATTCAAGATCTATTTTCAAGAAGTTTCCAGCAACACAGTGCCAGCGATACTTCTTCCTGCGTCAAAAATATTCTGTTAGTGGCCCACTGTTGATCGATCAGATCAATTTCAGAAATCACCCACTCATGGTCGCCCCATATTTCTAAGGATATTAGTGATTTTTCAAGAATTTTTCAGAGACTCAAGGTTGGTATTTTACTCATTCTCAAGATTTACCAGAAATTTATATTGTTTTCATCAGGACCGTTGCAATGGAAAAATCTGAGGTTACGTTGATTAAATTTACGGGAAAGAATTACCCTGCCTGGTCTTTCCAATTTCAAACATACCTCGAAGCCAAGGAATTGTGGGGATTTGTTTCTGGCACGGAACCTAAACCCACTGAGGATGAGAAAAAGATATCTTCTTGGCATACTAAAGATGCCAAAATCAAATCCTGGATTCTGGGATCCGTTGAGCCTCATTTGATAATAAATCTCAAGCCTTACTCTACTTCTAAAGCCATGTGAGGCTATTTGAAGAAAGTATATCATTAAGATAACTCTGCACCTCAATTCCATCTTGAATGTGCAATTGCTGAATATACACAAGGGACTTTGTCAGTCCAAGATTATTATTCTGGATTCCGTACACTGTTGTCGGAATACGATAGTATTAAGTATGTGGATGTGGATGACAATGTGTTGACAGTAATCCAAGACCTTCAGGCTTCTAGTCAACGAGATCAATTTTTGATGAAACTGCGTAATGAATATGAAAGTGTCCGCTCTACCCTAATGAATCAGATGCCCTTACCTTCATAGGATGCCTGCTTAAATGAACTCTTACGAGAGGAACAACGCCTTACGACCTCGGCTCATATTCCCAACAAAAGACTGAAACCTATTCAGTCGCGTTCTCGACCAATAAAACTTCTCAGCCTCCGCCTCGAGACTTGAGCAAAACCCAATGCTACAGTTGTCAGAAATTTGGACATCTTGCATCTCAATGTAAACAGAAAGTCTGTAGTTACTGTAAAAAGTCAGGACATATCATCTCTGAATGTCGCCGCCGTCCACCACGTCCGTCAACACAGTATCAGACTCCACAATATCCGGCTCCGCAGTATCAGAATTCACAGTCTCAGACTTGTCAATCGAAGCAGGCCCATTAAGGCCCAGTTATTGTATTTTAACATTAGTCAAAGCACACATGTACAGATTTAGTTGATTAGCTACATTTCAGGATCTGAGATATGATTAGATACTAATTAGGATGTAATTAGGGCAATCAGGCCCTTTATATACAGCAACAGTCGACCCTCAAGGGACACAGTATTTTCAACATATGAATGTGTTCTATTTCAGATCTCTCTAAATGACATGGTATCAGAGCTAAATCGATCATCTGATTGTCTCCTGAGTCATCTTCCAAGTCTTGGAAGCCATCTGTGATCATCTTCTTCAGCTGGATCCTCTCTAATCAACCCTGATCATCTCTGATCAGGCGTGGCCCACTTGTGATCAACATCACCAATCTCAGCGGATTCTTCCCTCTTGGTCACCTGAATATCTTCTTGTTTATGAAGATTTTTTCAAGATTTATTGATCATCAGAGGTAGGTCTTCTACCTTTTTTTGTGAAAATTCAGTTTTTCCCACTTGTTTTCCTGTCGGCTGTCCAAAATCCTGGATCTGGATTTGTTTTGACCAAGACCACTTCCAAAAGTTGCTTAAATTTGATGTTAACTCATCCCCATCCTCAGATCTGTCATTAGATCACTTGTGGGGGCCCACGTGTAGAATTTCTTTGTGACGGCAGGGTCGTCTGAAGCCATTCAACAGCATTTTTTGGTGCACTGTTCATCTAGTCCTTCTGGGAACTGTATCCGTCTGCTATTGATCTGCAACAGTGCTGCTGCCATATCTACAGCTACTTCCTATTGATTCTTGCTGCTGTTGCTATTTGCTAGTTACTGCTGATTGCTCATCCCTCTGCTGATCTGCTAGTAATTCATCATTCTGGTTGTTTATTGCTGTTGGGTTGATTGCTTATTCATACTTCTGCTAGTTAGTGCCATTATTGCTGATTGATCTAGTTACTGCTATTACTGCCATTTTGGTTGTTTACTGCTTTCTGGATTGATTGCTTGTTACTCATGGACAAATCTGACATCACCCTGGTTAAGTTTGATGGAAAGAATTATACCTCATGGGCCTTCCACTTTCAAATTTACTTAGAAGGAAAGGAACTCTGGGCACACATTAACGGATCTGAACCTAGACCCGAGGCAGATGACAAGAAGATTTTAACTTGAAAAACTAAGGATGCTAAAATCAAAACCTGGTTACTGAGCTCAGTTGACCCACAGTTTATCCTCAACCTCAGACCTTGCCAAACAGCCCGTGAAATGTGGGACTATCTTCAAAAGATCTATCAACAAGGCACTGCTGCTCGTCAATTTCAATTGGAACTTGATATTTCTCAATATACTCAAGGCACACAATCTGTTCAGGAGTATTACAATGGCTTTCGCAGACTGTGGTCCGAATACGATGAAATTAAGTATGCCTCGGTGTCTGAAGCTCTTCTCCCTGAACTATCTCGCTTACAGCAAAGTAGCCATCGGGATCAGTTTCTTATGAAACTTCGTCTGGAGTTTGAGCCAGTTAGATCCAACTTGATGAGCAGGGCTTCACTTCCTAGCCTGGATGACTGTCTTCAGGAGCTTCTACGGGAGGAACAACGTCTCGTCACTAAATCTACTATGGAACAACAAAGGGCTGTTGAGGCTCCGCTTGCCTATATTGCTCACACCAGACGCTCTTCCCGGGATATCAGTAAAGTTCAGTGCCATAACTGCAAGAAATATGGTCACTATGCTAATCAATGCAAGGTCAAGATCTGCCGATATTGTAAGGCCACTAGTCATGTCATTGATGAATGCCGGAAGAAGGGTCGCAATTCTACTTTCCACAACTCTGTGCCCTCAGCCTCTAATCCTTACACAGTGTCATCCGCTCCTAGTGCTTACACAGTCACCACTCCACGATATGCCTCCTCTGAATTCAGTGCTCTGCCGTCTGATTCTTCCTCACAACCTGATTCCTCCACACAATCTGCATCCCCAGCTCCTCTCACCCCTGAGATGGTCAACCAAATGATTATCAATGCCTTGGCATCCATGCACATCGCAGGTACTGGGTCATCTCTTTCTAATACATGGTACTTAGATTCTGGTGCCAGTAACCATATGTCCTCTTCACCTATACAATTGCAAAATATAGTTCCTTATACTGGTCATCTTACGGTTCAAGCTGCCAACGGAGATCATCTTCCCATCACCTCTGTTGGTGATACCCCTGGCCCCTTACCCTTAACCAATGTTTTAGTTTCACCTCATCTTGCTACCAATTTGGTTTCTGTGGGTCAACTTGTTGAAAATAATTACAATGTCTCTTTTTCTTCTGCTGGTTGTGTTGTGCAGGACCAGGAGTCGGGGGAAGTGATCACGAGAGGGCCTAAGCGTGGCAGACTTTTTCCTTTACCAGTGTCTTCATTTATTCATGATAAACCTTTACATCAGTTATTTTGTTTTTTCATTCAGAATAATTCTCGACTGTGGCATAATAGACTTGGTCATCCGAATGCTTCTACAATGTCTACTTTATTTCACTCTGGATTAATAAATAAACCTATTGATTCTGCTTCTTTTGACTGTGATGCTTGTAAATTAGGAAAGAGTAAAACTTTACCCTTTCCAATCTCTAACACACGGAGCACTTCATGTTTTGACTTAATTCACAGTGATGTTTGGGGCATTGCTCCGACCCTTTCACATAGTCATTTCAAGTACTTTGTAACATTCATTGATGACTACAGCAGATTTACTTGGATTTATTTATTACATTCGAAGTCTGATGTTCTTAATGCATTTAAATTTTTTGTTCAATATGTTGAAAACCAATTCTCTAAATGCATTAAAACTTTGCGCTCAGACTCAGGGGGGGAGTATGTTTCCAAGGATTTTCAATCCTTTTTAAACAATAAAGAAATCATTTCTCAACGTACATGTCCGTATACTCCACAACAAAATGGCGTTGCGGAACGGAAAAACAGACATCTTCTTGATGTCACTAGAACTCTTCTGATTGAAGCATCCGTTCCCCCTCGTTTTTGGACTGAAGCTCTCACCACGGCTGTTTATCTCATAAACCGCATTCCATCCCCTACCATTGGCCATTTAACGCCTCATTTTAAATTGTTTGGTCATCATCCTGTGTTTGATCACTTACATACCTTTGGCTGTGTTTGCTTTGTTCATTTACCTCCCACAGAAAGAACGAAACTAACAGCACAATCTCGCAGGTGTGCTTTTTTGGGTTATGCCACTAATCAAAAAGGTTTTGTTTGTTATGATCCCATTGGTCGTCGTATCAGGGTTTCTCGGAATGTTATTTTCTTTGAAAATCAATATTTCTTCCCCACTCACATGGACAGTCCTCATCCCTCTTCCCCAGCTCTCTTACCCGGTTTTTCGGATCAAACCTCTGTTACTCGGTTTAATCCTGCTTTTGTATACCACCGTCGGGAGAAACCTCCCACTACGGATGGCCCTCCCCCTGATCCTCCACCGACACCTAGTTCCATAACTACTCTTCCCTTACGTCGCTCCTCCAGAACTTCTCGACCGCCTGATAGGTATGGATTTACCCATACTTCCTTGATGACCACTCTCTCTTCTATCTCTATCCCAAGTTCTTATTTGCAGGCTGTCCAACAAGATCGCTGGAACCAGGCTATGCAGGAGGAATTGGATGCATTGGATCAGAATCACACCTGGGATATTGTGGATTGTCCTTCCGGAGTTAAACCTATCGGTTGCAAATAGATCTACTCGATCAAGCTTAAATCTGATGGTTCATTGGATAGACACAAAGCTAGACTTGTAGCACTCGGAAGCAGACAAGAGTATGGCATTGACTATGAGGAAACGTTTGCACCTGTGGCAAAAATGACTTCTGTTCGGTTACTTCTCGCCATTGCTGCCTCTAAATCCTGGCCTTTATACCAAATGGATGTCAAAAATGCCTTTCTCCATGGGAATCTGCAAGAAAAAGTCTATATGAGGATACCACAAGGTATCCCCTCTCCCTCTAAGAGGAGTGTCTGTCGCCTGCGCAAATCGCTTTATGGTCTCAAGCAAGCTCCTCGGGCATGGTTCGAGACCTTCAAGGGTCGCTTATGCGAGAGTGGTTTTACCCCAAGTTCTTATGATCCATCTCTCTTTTTATGCCACTCCTCTACTGGTGTTACTGTGCTTCTCGTATATGTCGACGATATCATTATCACTGGCACAGATGATGGTATGATCAAATCCCTCCAGGCTTCTCTCAAGGATTCCTTCTGTATGAAGGATTTGGGCCCCTTGCATTATTTCTTGGGCTTAGAGGTGCATCAATCTCCCAAAGGTCTATTTGTTAATCAACACAAATACACATCAGATCTTATCGAGTTGGCTGACCTCCATGATTCTTCCCCTGTCGATACGCCTGTCGAGGTCAATCTCAAGTTGAGTAAGGATGATGGCGATTTTCTTCCTGATCCTCACACCTACAGGCGTCTGGTGGGAAGTCTTGTCTATCTCACCATCACTAGACCTGACATCTCCTATGCCGTTCATCTTGTGAGCCAGTTCATCACCGCTCCTAGACATCTTCATTTGACAGTTGTGAAGCGCATTCTTCGCTATCTGTTAAAAACTGTCCCTCGTGGTTTATATTATCCAAAGGATAATCCTCTTCATCTGACCGCTTATGCGGATGCTGACTGGGCAGGCTGTCCAGACACACGCCGTTCTACTACTGATTGGTGCATGTACCTTGGAACTTCTCTCGTTTCTTGGAAATGCAAGAAACAAGAACGTGTGTCCCGATCTTCCACGGAAGCTAAATATAGGGCGATGTCTTCTGCTTGTTCTGAGATTTTATGGTTACGGAGACTTCTATCGGAACTCGGGTTCGCTCCAACATCTCCTACTCCTTTGCATGCTGATACTACTGGGGCCATCCGAATCACTGAAAATCCTGTATTTCATGAACGCACCAAACATATCGAAGTTGACTGCCACTTTATTCGAGATGCATATAAGCGTGATGTCATTCGTCTTCCTCATGTCTCTACAGAATTTCAGTTTGCCGATATCTTCACAAAGGGCCTTCCTCGGCCTCGGCATCAATTTCTTGTCTCCAAATTGCTGTTTTATGACTCCCCGGCATCAATTTGAGAGGGGGTGTCAATCGAAGCAGGCCCATTAAGGCCCAGTTATTGTATTTTAACATTAGTCAAAGCACACATGTACAGATTTAGTTGATTAGCTACATTTCAGGATCTGAGATATGATTAGATACTAATTAGGATGTAATTAGGGCAATCAGGCCCTTTATATACAGCAACAGTCGACCCTCAAGGGACACAGTATTTTCAACATATGAATGTGTTCTATTTTAGATCTCTCTAAATGACAAGACTCCACACGCATATGTGGCTTCCTCAGTTATGCCTATTCCTACATCTGCACCCCCACAGCCTGGGCCCTCATCATCTCTCACTCCTGAATTGGTTCAACAAATGATTATCAATGCCCTCTCTGCCTTTGGTCTCTCCGGTAAGTCACCTTCATCTTCTACTTGGTTCCTTGATTCCGGGGCATCTAATCATATGACGTATTCCCACACCCCTTTCTCCAATCTGACAAGTTACAATGGCCATCTTCAAATACAAACTGCTGACGGCGGCCATGTTCCCATTACTGCTATCGGAGATATCCCTGGTCCCATCCCATTGAGAAATGTTTACCTCTGTCCTAATTTAACTTCCAATCTATTGTCAGTTGGACAACTTGTTGAAAATAATTGTAACATTTCTTTTTCTTCTTCTAGTTGTGTTGTGCAGGATCAGATGTCCGGGAAGGAGATTGCGAGGGGGCCTAAGTGTGGACGCTTGTTTCCGCTGGATCTTTCTCAAATTTCTAGGAATCAATTTGACAATAATGTGTTTTGTTTTTCTCTTAGAGCTAACTGCCGGTAGTGGCATAATAGACTCAGACATCCTAATTCCAAGGCCTTGTCCCTTATGTTAAATTCTGGTTTATTAAATAAATCTCTTGGTTTATCTTCTTGTGTGCCTTTTGATTGTACTACTTGTAAAATGGGAAAGAGCAAAACTCTTCCGTTTCCTCATTCCACTTCACACACTTCTCAGTGTTTTAAGTTAGTTCATAGTGATGTATGGGGAATTGCCCCAGTTCTTTCCCACGCTCACTATAAATATTTTGTGACCTTTATTGATGATTTCAGTTGGTTCACATGGGTCTACTTTTTGCATTCAAAATCTGATGTTTTTAATGTTTTTAAAATATTTCTGGCTTATGTTGAAAATCAATTTTCCACCTGCATTAAAATCTTGAGATCTGATTCAAGCGGGGAATATATGTCCTCTGAGTTTCAGCAGTTTTTGCAAAACAAAAGCATTATTTCTCAAAGATCTTGTCCTTATACTCCCCAGCAGAATGGAATCGCTGAAAGAAAAAATAGACATCTCCTTGATGTCACTCGTTCCCTTCTTCTGGAATCATCGGTTCCTACTCGTTTTTGGGTTGAGACACTGGCTACGGCTGCTCATCTTATCAATCGAATGCCATCCACCTCCATTGAAAATCCAAGCCCATATTACCGTTTGTACAAAACTGCTCCATCTTATGATGATCTTCATGTTTTTGGCTCCATTTGTTTTGTGCACTTGCCTCCTTCTGAGAGGACAAAACTCACGGCACAATCAGCTCAGTGTGTGTTTTTAGGTTATGCACCCTTCCAGAAAGGGTTCCTTTGCTATGATCCTCACATTCGTCGTTTCCGTACCTCTAGGAATGTCGTCTTCTTTGAACATCAGTATTTTTTTCAAACACACATTGATCCTCCTGACTCTTCTTTTGTGTCATTACCTGGTTTTTCTGAAGACTCGTCAGTTGTTCGCTTTAATCCTATCTTTGTGTATCACAGACGGCACAGCACAGCGCCTACTAGTGATCCCCCTCCTGATCTTCCTCCGGCATCCGGTTCCGGCCATACTTCACTGCGTCGCTCCACTCGGATTTCGGTACTGCCAGACCGTTATGGGTTCTCACATACTTCCTTAATGGCCACTTTGTCTTCTTCTTCCATTCCACATTCATATTCTCAGGCTGTGCAGGATCCGTGTTAGAACAAGGCTATGCAAGATGAATTGGATGCGTTAGCGCACAATCATACGTGGGATATTGTACCATCTCCTGTGGGTGTCAAACCTATTGGCTATAAGTAGGTTTTTTCTCTCAAGTTGAAATCTAATGGCTCTTTAGATCGATATAAGGTGCATCTTGTTGCTCTTGGAAATCGGCAAGAATATGGCATTGATTATGATGAGACTTTTGCTCCGGTTGACAAGATGACCACCGTCCGCACTATTCTTGCTGTTGCTGCATCTCAATCTTGGCCTCTCTATCAAATGGATGTCAAAAATACGTTTCTCCATTGTGATCTCAAAGAAGATGTTTATATGCATTTGCCTCAGGGATGCTCATCCGGCACCGGTATGGTTGCTAAACTTCGTCGCTCCCTCTATGGTCTGAAACAAGCTCCTCGTGCATAGTTTGAGAAATTTCAAGCTGCTCTTCTCCGCTTGGATTTTCATCCATGCGCATATGATCCTTTTATGTTTTTATATCATGCTCCATTCGGGATCATTATACTCCTTGTCTATGTTGATGACATCGTCATTACCGGTCCTAATGCCGGCATGATTCAGAAGCTCCAAGCGTCTCTTCGTGAGTCATTTCAAATGAAGGATCTTGGCCCTTTCCACTATTTCCTCAGTCTTGAAGTTCATCAATCGCCTACAGGTATAGTTCTCAATCAACACAAATACATTATTGATATCATCGCCTTGGCTGGTCTTACTGCTTCTGCTCCTGTTGATACGCCAGTCGAACTGAATGTCAAAATCAGTCGCAAAGAAGGTGATCTTCTTTCCGATCCTACTGCCTATCGCTAGTTGGTTGGCAACTTGATTTACCTCACGATCACTCACCCCGATATCTCTTATGCGGTCAACCTGATGTGTCAGTTCATGACTGCTCCTCGTCACCTTCATCTGGTTACTGTTCGCCGCATAATTCGGTACCTTATTCGCACATCGACTCATGGGTTGTTTTTTCCATCCAACGATCCTCTGACTCTCAAAGCTTATTCCGATGCTAATTGGGCTGGTTGTCCGGATACTCGCAGATCGACGACTGGATGGTGCATGTTTTTGGGTGATAGTCTCATTTCTTGGAAATGCAAGAAACATGATAAAGTTTCCAAATCCTCTACCGAGGCAAAGTACCGCGCCATGTCTGCTGCATGCTCCGAAAATCTTTGGCTCCGTGGTTTGCTTTCTGACATTGGTTTTCCAGCAGCAGGAGCTACCCCCCTCTATGCGGATAATACCAGTGCTATTCGGATTACTCAAAACCCGATTTTTCATGAACGTACTAAACACATCGAGGTTGATTGTCACTTCATCCGTGATGAGCTTAAACGTGATGTCATCAGCTTGCCACATGTCTCCACTGACCTTCAACTTGCTGATATTCTCACCAAAGGCCTTCCGCGACCACGCCATCAATTCTTGGTTGACAAATTGATGCGGGAGAATCAACAAGCATCAATTTGAGGGGGGTGTTAAACAGGCCTAAGGCCCAACACCCATCAATGTTATATCTCACGTGGAATTGATTTGGTCAATATTGAAACAGCTGGAATTGATTTGGTCAAGTGGAATTGATTTGGTCAATATTTAGACAGCTGGAATTGATTTGGTCAATATTGAGACAGCTTTAGCTTTCCTTTCTTAGAATAACAATTGTTGTAATTAGTTGCTTTCTTAACTTAGATTAGTGATTGATACAATTAGATGGTTTTCCTTTCTTAGAGCCTATATTATAGGCATGTAAATACCTATATAATGATGTACAATCTCCATAGAAAAACACACAAAAATTATTGCATTCTCAAGAGTCTATTCAAACTCTTTTTGTGATCGTGAATTTGTCACACTGTACATTGTAGTTTTCTTCATCTTTTAAATTGTGAGAACACTAATGCATGTAGATTTATATTGAAATCATGTGGGAATATCGGGATTCGTGTAACGACCCAAGAATCTGAAACTCTTCAGATTCTTAAGACGTTTTCCATTTGATAACAATACCACATAAATCAAATCATCACGAGTATAAAGGTCTAAAACATTCAATTCAATTGCATTTAACTCATTAAGTATAATAAAATTCAGAATAAAGACTACTGAGGAAAAAACAAATCACTAATTGTAATAGAAGAAATATCTAAGTATTAGGCTAATCCCATTTATAAATCTATTTATTGTTCCTCACGCTCTGGATCAGCCACACATGCCAAAATCCACCGACTGATCTCCGTCACTCCCCGCAACCTCTAGTAATGCATTACTTGAAGTGAGACGAACCACTGGTCAGTAATACTAGTGAGTAGAATAATTAAGTATAAAGGTATAACTCATATTCAAACATTCATATAATTATTCATAAATTCAATAATAGTGTTAAACACAATATCTTAATCTATTCTTTCCTGAGTATTTTTCCACCGCAAGCATCAAATGATAATTAACTTATCGAAGGATTTGGCTCAAAATAGAACGGAATGGAGAAATAGAATTCATGTAACTGACCCCAACATGGTTGGGATAAGGCTTTGATGATGATGATGATGATGAAACATCAAATGATTCCGAAACCCCATATGGGTGTATCTACGTTTCTATCAACAATATGGCTTATCATCCACCATGATTATTGACTATTGAGTCTATTCTGATACTCCCACACTGGGGCATCTACATTTCTGTCAACAACATGGCCTATCTGACCACCATGATTGTTGAACTTACTTCCCACAACCAATATCCACGAAAAAAGTTTTATACTCAGTGCTAGCGGTTTGTATTACTCTATTTCAAACACCAATTTCAAGTGCAAATTCAATAAATTTATTAGAGAATCATCTCCATCATAATTAGTAACATCATCTTATTATTACCTTTGGTCAGTACCACATAATGCTGGTTAGTCCTCGCCCCACTTCGAATCGAAGTTGGTACCAAATATGTGGCATTGCCCTAATCTCTTAAAATAATTTACTTATCAGCTGATTAACAATTTAAATATTTTGACTTTTATCATATTAGATGATACACAATTCATTCAAGTATCTATTAATGGTTCCATATTAATTCTACACCATATACCCAATAAAACATAACATATAATCGATAACTATAAAATCAGAATTTAAAATTCAGAATTTAACACATGGCTAAATTATAAAAATCACAATAAATAGTGGCCCACAAGATGTTTACGTGAATGGCTATGATCCTTCTGTGTGCTTTTTTAATGGAATGGTCTTAATAAGGTCTAAGCGTAATTGGGATAAATAAGTGGACTTTACTGAAATTCCAATTCTTATATGTAGCTCGACAAAACTGAACCTCAAACATTCTTCCCAGAATAACGCTCAGGCACCAAACTCATCGAAGCATCTGGAAGGTGGACCCCACCGGTCCGAATTCACAACAGACCACATGCCCTGGGTCGCCCAACAATGCTGGTCCAGATGCATGGACCTGATCAGACCATGGGGTCTCACAACCTCAATCAACCTATACCCCTAGAGTTCGTCTGGTTACCAAGAATCCTCTAATTCTGGTTTGATTTCCATGGTGGAGTTTAACTTATTTGTCACAATTCTTTAGGCAAGCATCAGGGAATATAGTTTGATCAATTTTGTCTTCAAAAAGTTCGGTTTCCATCCTCATCTTCAAGCACCAGAGGTATCGACTGTAGTACTAGTCGAGTGGGCCTGTGATCAGAGCTGAATCTGTGGCCTTACAGGGGTTGGTTCCAGATCAAACTTGGTTTATTAGGGCGCCTGTATCCTCTACCAAGTGGGTGGCCCTAATCTTTGCTTAGGTAGCCATGAGGGCCTGCAACCCCTGTCATCTTTATCTCTCCATTAATGATCTGAATTTGGAGAACACCCAATTCTATTTCAAATTTTTATTATCTTATAGCCATTCGACATCCAAGCATCCTTTAATTATTATCTACACTAGGGAACCCAAATCTTCAAGATTCAATCATCGGACATGGAATTTATGCTACTCTCATGGTCTATCATGTTGTCGGCAATATCCTGCAACCGTCGCATGTCCATCTTATGGAAAATAAAAACTAGGAACTTTTTTTTTATCAGATTTATGCGATGTAATGGATCTTTGTGACTGTTGATCGACTATAATCAAGGAAGATTCACAGTATATGCAATAGATTGTGAAGTTCTACTCACCTGGTATAAACGTGTGCTGCTTGAGTAGTGATTGGTCTCGAATCAAACATCCGTTACGTGTCCCGCCGTCGATCTTCCTCGTCCTCTTCGTGATCTTCTTCTTCTTCTACAGATTTTGAAATTGTTATCAGTCTCTCTCTCTATCCCTCCTTCTCTCTCTCCCTCTTCGCTCTCTCTTCCTCTTTCTCTGTCATGGATGTGTAAAACAAATTGGCTTCCATTATATATATTAGTGTTTAAGACTTGCACCAGGAGTCCTGTTTGAGACTACAAGGGAGTCCTTCTAAGAGAGTATTTATGTGAGAGAGCCTTGTTGAAATTCGTAATCTTCTAATGACCTTCTTTTAGTTTAGTTATAATTCAAATAAGAGTCCTAGTAGGGATATTACAATTCAATGAGATAAGTACATGATTACTCGGATGGGATTGAAAACCCCATTGGCCTAGCCGAACTCCAATCTGTAAGTTTGGGGCTGGCCAAACCCTTACTTGGGATCTTAAAGTGGCTGCAATGTATTTAGGATTTCGGTTTGGTGAGTCAATTTTATTGCATTCTGTGGTAAGTCACATTCTAACACATTGGACTCTGAGGATCTTCATACTACCTTTCTATGCTGATTGATCTTTGTTGATTCTAATCCAACTGGTGACCTAATAGGAATTTAACATGTGCCTAAGATCTAAATCTTAGGGTTGTAATGTTAACATTGAGGAGCAGCCCAAGAATGGAATAAAAAATAAGACAGTTGATGGGGACATCCGTTTTAGATTTGGCGAAAGCTACCAAAGGCACAAATGGAGACGTGAAGATAAAGCTTCCTTGTGGTTGGATCCGCCTTTCATGAGCTTGATCTGCCACGATCAAGAAAATCCACCATTGGATCAGCTTCTTGAAGAAGATCCACCATTGGATCTAGTGTCTAGCAAGCGGAAGGCCTCCTGTGGCGAGCTTACTGAAGACCCCACACTAGGATGGTCCACTGGAGATAAGCAATTGAAGACTTATCTTGATTAATTGAAGAGTTTCAAAGGACTTGAAAGAATCAAGGCATTTAAATAAAAGAATAAAGAAGAAAGGGGCCAAAAAGGGGCCCACTACTAATCCCTTGCACGAACCCCCATGTGCAAGGAGTGCTCATGGCAGCCCTTTTTCTCCTTCCTCTAATGCATCTGTTGTCTTTATTTTGTTTCTTTTTTTTTTTTTTTTGTAATAATGTGAGGTTGTAGATTAGATTTGAACCCTTCATCTTTAGGGCTGCATTTCTCTTTTATAAACTCTGTTTCTCCTCTTGGTGAATAAGTTAATGAAGAATAAACAAAAGTTTTCCGAAAGGCCTCTCGAGATCTCACTTGTAGGTTCTTCTTCTCACCCGTAAAGGGGAGTTCGGTGCAAAGCCAAGGTAACCCATCACTTTCTTCACCTCTAGGTATGCTTCCCCACCACCACCAATACTTGAGCCATTTCAGTTTTTAATATTCAAAAAAAGCAAAGATCTGAAATCTGAATCTAGATCTGAATCTCTATAGATCTAGAATTGTTGATCTAGATCTGCACCAATATGGATCAGGTTATATAGATCTAGACCTGTGCTTGTAGATCTAGGAATATAAGCTCAGATATGTGTTTCCATTGAACCCAAATTTATGTCCTCTTGGCAACACTGATCCCAACCTATATTATCAAACATTTGAGTTACTTTCAAGATACCTTTTTTCAAATCCTCAATGAGCATGGATCTCTACCTGAGTTGACAGATCCCTAGACAATTTGGAGGTTCCAATATTCCAATTGATCCAACCCTCAACTTTTTTAAGGACCCATTTGCAGGACTGTCACAAGGCTTGAGTCCTCACATAATTAATTTTAGCTAATTTGCATGGAATGGTGTCGCTGATTTACAAAAAAGATTATTTGAGCAGTTAATTTCTTCTAGTGATCTCAATTACATTATTTAGGCTAGTTTCCCTTCCTGTCTTGCATCAACTTAGTATCAGAGTTTAGGATTGTCGAGGGATTGCATCACATGCATTGCATATCATTGTGTCTCATTGCATATAGGTAGTCGTTGCATGCCCACTAGAAGTGGTAGGGATCATCAGCCCTTAACTTTCTGAATGGCAAGCCCTTCCCATGCCAAGACAAGTTCTAATCAATCTGGTACACCCATAGAACAATTGCAAAAAAAGATGGAGAGTATGTCAGCGCAACTCATTGCTTTGCAACAAGGGCAAGCGGACTATAACGCCCCAACCCCATACGCATGCATGATATTGTCCGCTTTGGCCCATGAGCCTCACGGTTTTGTTTCTGGTGGGCCTCAACCCATCAAAAGGCCTCATGCAAAGTGAGGGTGTAAGCTCTATATATAAACCCATTCACTTTCTTCTCTATAATCGATGTGGGACTCCAGGATTTCACACTGACCGGTCTGGTTAACTTAGGAACCATATGGCTGACATTGAGCAGTCTATTCAGGTTAACAATGAAAGGCGTCCTAGACACCGAGGGAGAAACAATCGTGAGTTGGACACCGATGTTGAGTCTGACAATGGTAATGATTGTAGGGGACAGGCCAAGACCCTGAAGGGTGGATCATGAAGAGTGTTAAAATTGATGCCCCCACTTGTGATGGTTGAATGAACCCACAGGTCTTCTTCGATTGGCTTTCTGACATGGACCATTATTTCAAATGGTATGAGATGTTGGAGGTAAGGAAGATTAAGTTGGCCACGATGAAACTAGTGTCTCAAGCTAGGATCTTTTGGACCAACTTAGAGCATCATGAGCTACAGTTAGGCATTTCTACAATCAACACGTGGGAAAGAATGAAAAAGAGGCTTAAGGACAAGTACCTTCCCCAGACTTATCGAGAGAGGCTCTTGGATTAGAGGAGCACCCTCAATTGAAGTAGTATGACTATCATCATGAAATTTGAAGAGCTTAATCTAAGATGTGATGTCAATGAGGATCTACCTTCACTCCTTTCTCAATTTAGAACGAGTTTGCTCCTTGAGATTAGGAAGGAGCTAATCCAACATAGGGTCACAACCCTTATTGAGATGTATGAGAAGGTCCAGGACATAAACAATACGTGAGGTTTCAATTTCCAAAAAGGGTAGATTCACATAGTGTTGATTCAAAGCCTAACCCTGTGAGTGCGAGAACTAGCTCAAGAAACCTACAGCAGAAGGGGAACACCAATAGTCATTCTACTTCATCGGACCCCAAAGGGAAGGGAGTTCCTTCTGAAGGCTCGTGGAGAACCTCTGAAACCAAGTGCTACAACTGTCAGGGTTATGGACACTTTGCTACTACTTACCCCACAAGTAACCTGTTCATCAAGGAATTTCAGGAAGATTGTGAATCGGATGTAGATAATTATGTGCCTAACTTCGTCCCATCCGATGATGACTGTGGGAATCCCAAGGACTGCGACTATTTCCTTAGATTTCTGCCTGTTTGTCAAACTAAGGAGGATAGAGAGGGTCAAAGCGCTACTGAGAGAAACCAAATGCTAGTGGTGAGGTGTGCCTTAGCAATGCAGGAGAACGATAACTGGCATTGAACTGCCATCTTCCATACATATATGAAATGTAATGGAAGAAGCTGCAAGCTCATCATAGATAGTGGCAGTTGCACAAATGTTGTCTCATCTAACACTACCACTCGCTTAAGGTTGAAAACTGAACCGCACCCTAATCCCTACCATGTCTCTTGGGTAGACTCTGCGTCTATCCCTGTGTCTCAAAGGTGTTTGGTCCCACTTCAGCTTTCTTCTTATAAGGACCAACTATGGTGCGATGTTGTTCCCATAGATGTGGGACATATCATTTTGAGTAGGCCTTGGTTGTACGACTTGGACGTCACCAATTTTGGAAGGTCCAATGTTTGCCTCTTCGAATTTGAAGGTAGGAAAGTGAGGCTTCACCCACTTCCTCCTAAAGAATCCAATACCAAGAAAAGTGATCCAACAGGAAAGAGCCTAATGAGAAAGAGAGAAAGAGACGTGAAAGGAAAAGGCTCAAAGTCGAAAGGCATTCACATTTTGGGTACCATAGAATTTAAAAGAGATCTCCAAGAGAATCTCAAGAATGCCAAAGCAGGGGAACCTGCTATGTTTGTCTTGGTGACTAAGGAAGTCAAGGAAGAAAAGGTTGTAGAGGTCCCACGTGAGGCAGAGCAAATCTTGCATGAATTTCTAGATGTTTTTCTTGAGGAATTACCAAATGAGTTCCCACCCTTACATGACATACAACATGCTATTGATTTGGTTCCTGGCGCAACTTTACCAAATCTACCACATTATAAGATGAACCTAGCTAAACATGCTGAATTGAAGAGGCAGATTGATGAGCTTCTTAGAAAGGGTTTCATCCAAGAAAGCTCGAGTCCTTGTGCCTTACCCACACTCCTTACTCCTACAAAAGATGGATCCTAGAGGCTGTGCGTGGATAGCCGAGCGATCAACAAGATCACAATCAAGTATCGGTTTCCCATACAAAGGCTAGATGACATGTTAGATACGATGGTGGGTGCCAAGATTTTCTCCAAGATAGATCTTAAGAGTGGCTACCATCAGATTCATGTAAGGCCTAGTGACGAGTGGATAACCGCTTTCAAGACAAAAGACTATTTATATGAGTGGCCGGTCATGCCCTTCGGTTTGTCAAAGCACTGAATACATTTATGAGGGTCATAACACGGTGCTACAGCCAAATTAGAGTCAAAATTCACTTTGACCACAAATGATCAAGCCCAGCACTAAAAAAACCAAGAAAAAGACATCCAAATGATGTTGGATCAGTTACAACTTAAGGAAGAAAAGTCCAGTGAATAAGAAGCCATTGGAAGCCAAAACAGTGCGCATTTGGTGGGCCCTATTCCATGATGATCAAGCAACGCCAAGTCTCCAAAACTAACTAAAAATCATCAAGAAACATGTGAAGAACATTCCCACAAAATTTCAGGGCAAAAGGAGCTAAAACAGAGGAAATACGGCAAAGAAATAGTTCCATATTAACCATGACTCCCCACCCGGGGGCAGCAAAGCCAATTTCTGCGACCCCTTTTGTATTTTGCAACCCTAGGTCATTTTCTCACTGCAAATGGGTCCCACAAATTGCCTAGTCATCATGACACATGTCCAAGCCTATAAGTGAGATGTGACACTCAAATTTGACCCAATCAAATTCATGAAAATGCCAAAAATGCATGACAGTGTCACAAATAAAAAAATTGACACGTGGAGCCTATGTTGACCGCTTCTCCACCACCCCTCAAGATTCCCAGCCATTACTTGACAGTTGACAGTTAGAACTTAAAAGCGGTTATGTCACAATCCACATCATGAGGTCACTAGAAAGGCTCCCACGACCACCCTAGGGAGAATGCATGGCTCCTTTGACCCCTCAGATAGGCCCCGCAACCATACCTTCCAGAACTGCTTGTTTGATAGAGAAAGTGGAGGAAGTCATGGGGGGAACATGCCTACATCATTTTCAAGACTTACAAGCCTATAAATAGGCCCTCTCAAGACAATAAAAGCGTTGGAAAATTAGTGGAAATCTAGATCATTTAAAAGAAGAAAAAAAACTAGTAGAAAAACTACTTGAACTTCAGAAAGGAGGAAGAAATCTCTACAACTTTTGATACTCAAGCCACTGAAGGGAACCTTCAGAGGAGATTTCAACCCTTTCAATGCAATTGAATTCCTTTCTTGTCTCCTAATTTTTTTCATCTTCATTCAAATAGGAACCAACATGACTCCATACCAATATCCCGTCATGAAAACCATACTTAAACCATGGCTACCATAAATTGGCCTGCTCGACCTGACAAAAGGGATATGCACATAGCTAAACCCAAAATGAGCATTGAAAACAGAAAAGATGAAGGAATTGAATTCCTATGTACCCTATGGTTTGCGAGACTTGAAACCGGAAACTCAACCATTTCTTTTATACTTTTGTAGCTTTTTCAATCATGCATAGTAAATTTAGAGTAAATGTAATCTTAGGCTATCAAAAGACAGATGGGGATGGGGGTGGGACCTTATGGAAGGGGTTGTCATTAGAATTGACCTGATTCATTTGGCCCTGACTAGTGACTATAATACCCAAGGGTGGAAGTTCTAAGCCTGATTTAAATATAATAAATTATATAATTTAACATTTTACATAAGAGTGATGGGACCCATGCCTTACTTATAATATAGGAACTAAAGGAGAAAAGGGGGACTCTTGTGCACGACACCTTCATCCCTAAGGAAGTAAACTTTAGATGGGATAAGGAACCTTGTACACAGCCCTTATCAGGAAGTGGGAACGGATATATATATATACTTATGGAGTTGCTTAATTGCCTCACTTATACTTCGTTCTAAAGAATCGCACAGAGAGAGAGAGAGAGAGAGAGAGAGAGAGAGAGAGAGAGAGAGAGAGAGCGCTAAAAGATGGACTGTCACGACCCAAATTCCGGGCCTTGTCGGAATCTGAGTTATAACACATTGGCATACAATTCATACACATAAATCAAATGAACACAAAGGGCATAAGCATCATTTATTAAAATATCTTTTCATATAAGTCAATCATTTAAATAACCAATCAATAGGGTTTTCCAGTGTCTTAAAAATTTCCTAATAAAATTCATCAAATAATAATTACATATCCAATACTAAATATCTCCTTAAACTACTGAATATGATTGTAACGCTCTCCTCAGCGACATGCCAAACACTATGGGCTGCTCTTCGCTAGACTCTGGTCCACCCACAACTCTGTTACCTGAAAGGGGTAACCAACATCAATAAAAACTGGTGAAGATTAGCCCGCAGTGTTTGGCATGCATTGCTGAGGAGAGCGATACATCAACATTCAGTAGTTTAGGGAAATAGATAGTAGTGACTATTTAATTATTTTGATGAATTTTATTATGAGAATTGTTAGACCCTGGAGATACAATTTAATTGATTATTTAATTTGTTTGAGTAATAGAAAGACAATTTTAATTAATAATGCTCATGCCTTATATGTTTATTTGATTAAGTGTGTGAAGTGTATGCCAATGCGTTATAACTCAGGTTCTAATAGGACCCCGGAATTTGGGTCGTGACAGTGACTATGAGTGAGACCTTACGGAAGTTACTTTAAATTTGATGTATAATTTTACTTAATTTGTTGTATGCCTACACAATAAGATTTGGTTATCTAGTCACTCAATTTTCATTGACTTTTGGATTGCCCGAATCCAAGTAACCAAAATTTAGAGACAGAAGAGGAACGTGATGATCTGGAGATAAAATTCGATATTTGCGGCTAAGTAGCAGGAAACACTATAGTTATTAGAGGATTAGCTTCAATTCACATTAGTTTCTTTCATTTATTCTCTGAACATTAAGACTTCTAGTTGGATACATTTGAGTTTCAGTTAGTTATGTTGGATTTATTCATTATTGTAGGATTTAGCTGTTTAAATGAAGGTTTCTTATTTACTTAGGAAAATTCCCTAAATATGTAATGCAAGTTTTATTTGGCATATGAATGTAAATGAGATACTTGTCATTGACTACACGGGATTCACGGGCCCCCACTTTCGGGTCATTATAACAATACTTGAAGGCTAGAACTTTATCTTATGCCATCATTTCTAAGTCATTTTAGCTTTCTACTTCTTATGCCATCATTTTCAAGTTATTTTAGCTTTCTACTTCTCGACATAAAAAATGTCAAAAAGGACAGTAAACAGTGGCATTTTCAATATTTGGAAATGTAATATACGTAAAAAGTAATACTTCATATAATATCAATAGACAAAATATGAAATTTTGTGCTTTCAATAGGATGAGCTAAGCCGTATCCATTTCCTAGAATTTAGAAAGTACATAATCATATCCTCAATACCTGTATGTGTCTATGATCCTATTTTTACATGGGTTCATAGATCATAGATCAACATTAGAAGACTGTAGTTACCTTCAAAAAAGAGAACCACTAGTTCACACAAAAGCATACTTCAGGAGCGAGCTAGGAACACAATAAACAACCTTGAAAAATGAAAAGTTCCAAATCGACAATGTGGTTTAGGGAGACTTATCTAAATACTTTAATATATCCATGAACTCCATCTGAATCTCTTTTAAAAGATGAATATTATAGAGAAGAATACAGACAAACTTTTTTTTAAAGGGTGGTTGGGAGTGGGGGTTTCAAAGAAGGGGGAAAATTAAAATAAATAAATATATTAAATAAACAGACAAGGTCAAATTGTATTTTCAGCTTTACTCTAATCCACCAAAAAAATCAAATTAATGTCATCAGTAAATCTCCAAGAAATCACTATAAATCAAGAGCTTTCAAGGTAAAGAACTACTTCTTCTTCCTCACATATAATCCCTTGATCCGCATAGAAAATGATGTCAATATACAAAATTATACAAGTGGATCCAACAAAAGATCAATGGCAGCTAGATACCCACGATAACAAGTTGACTTATTGATGCAGGACAGACCCATGGTCCCCATGGGTCGGCCTTTGGGCCCAACCCACCTATCATAGTTTATTTAGGGTTTTATTTGCTTATTTATGTTTTAAGTTGTGTTTATGTGGATATTTTAATCTTGGCCGTTGATGTATTTGGATGGTCCAGATTAGTTCATTCTTTCCCTATATAATGATGTAAAGCCTCTTTACCTAGAGTTAATTATTGATAATTAATAAAATCGGAGTGTTTTGGGATCTTCCCAAGTCTTCTTGGAGTTGTCCTCCAAATCTCTAATGCCTCTGGATCGGAGTTTGGTGAGAGCCCAATTTTTCCCTCTATCTTCATCGTTTACCTTGCCCGCCCTGCGTTTTCCCTCCGTTCCGCATTACTTAATCAATAGTTTGGTTGCTGATCTAAGTATTTGGTGAGGATTAGAGAAATCAAAGTGATTTAGGCATTTGGTTGCTGATCTAGGAATCTGTTATAGGGGCGTATCTATGCCCCAATACCATTTTGGAGATTCGTTATGCGGCCAACCCGTATTGCTTGTGGTACCATCCAGATTATCTATTTTTGTTTCACGCTCTCACCTAAGGGCATGCAGTATGCAAACCTTGGGGGAGAATATATCTAATGTGGTTATGTCATCTTGCTAGGACACACTGTTAGACACTGTTACATATGATTCATTATGTCACATGCTTATTCATGCCCGACTATGCCTAGTTTATCTTTTATTGGCATTTATATGATCATCTCTCATCTTATTCACTTGATGATACATGTATATGTTTATTATATTTGTTTTACTTCTAGATTGTCCAATTTAATGGTGCTACACTTGCTGTTACAAGTGACAATGCCAAGGCCCTTGAGCTGGAGACTAAGGAGGTTGAAGAGACACCTCAAGGGGAAGTTGAGTGGACCCTCAATGATGTCCTCTATCTTTGAAGCACAAGAAGTTGCTACAAAGACCCTAATGCTTGGCCTAGGTGGCCATTGGAATGTTGAACTTATTTCTATGTTTTGAAAAACTTACCTTAATGCTTCTGCTACTTCCTTATTCTACTCTAGAACTTGAACTTAAGGCATCTATGGACATGCGTACGCTCTTATCTTATTTTCAAATATGCTATGGATGTTTTTGGATACCTTGTCTATGGACATTAAATAGAATGTATGAGCTACACAGGCTTTTGCGAAAAAGGAATCCTAATTGTGATGGTTTATTTATGATGCCACACATGTGAAATCCTATGGGAACTCACGCTTAGGGAATAATGCACTATTGAGTCATGTGACTCAAATCCCCATAAATGTAATGCCTCAGTGCCCATGCCTGCCTACGTGGCTTTCGGACTTGAGGCATCACAAATATCATCCCAAAAATAATCATGGAAGTGGCTAACTACAATATCTCATAGTATAATGCATGTTGGAAAAAAAAAAGTGACCATACATTCTCCTATCAAAAAGGAAGAAAAATATTGAGGACATCAAATTTTATATCATATTAAGCGAATTTTACTGACCTCAAAAGTGCCCCCAGAAGCAATGGTATCGCATCTATCTGAAGCGTGCGCCGACATCCAAGGCGATCAACTAATGAGCCACAACTTAAGCTTCCAATAAATGCACCAGCTATAAATATGCTCACAACAAGACCCTCAAGAAGGGAATTCCCTTCAAAGCCAAGCTCTCGTGCAATGGATATTATAGGACCATTCATCACCCTACAAAAAGCATGTTCGATGACTATTAAGTGCCTCCAAAATGCTTTTTCGAAGGATAAACAAACTTTTTTAAAATAAAAAACTAAGAATACATTTAAAAAAAAAAAAGGGCAGCCCAGTGCAAGAGACTTCCGCATAGCAGGGTCTAGGGAGGGTAAGATGGACGCAACTTTACCTTTATTTTGAAGAGGCTGTTTCCGTTACTTAAACCCGCGTCCTTTAGGACACTACCAATGAACCTTTACCGTTGGGCAAAGCCACCCTCTTAAAAACTAAAAATACATCTGACAAAGAAATCAAGATCCTACAACATCAATATAAAATAGAATATTATTTTAAAGTATCACATATAATATTACCAAAAGCACACCATAAATCTTACTAGAACACTTGGATGTTTCAAGGGGATACAGAAGCGGCCTGCAACCTACATTCACTCATTGGGTCCCACATGTTGGACGAAAAGAGGTTTTTCTATTTTGTGTAAAACCCCACTTAGTAACATGCTTTTCACGTATTTTTTCCCTCCTTTTTTGTTACTTTAGGACCCTAGTTGTTATTCTTTGTTTAATTGCAAAGTCTTTAAACAATACAAGTCAATTCAAGAGTCATTATTAGTATAAGCTGCTTTTCTTACCACTCACAGCATTCAGTTAACAAAGTTAACTATGTATTTCATTTTATTTTAGAACTATGCAGCATAGTAAAAGAACAATTACATAGAAAACTTTATATTTACAAAAATGGAACCAGGATCATTTTGGTAATGTAACATCAAATCCATCGTCGCCCAATTATCACTCATCCCCTTTCTTAAAAAATTTAGAAATCAATCTGACAAGGGAATATAAAGTTACAACAACAGTTCGAAACTTTTTGGACACAAAGATCTTGAGTACAGTGGCTGCAACAGGGTGACAAAAATACATTTTTTTTTACATAAAGTTGCACAAAACAATCAGCATCAGAATCATATTCTAAAGTTGCAAAAGGAAGATGGCACTTTCACTTCAGAATTTGGATCCAGATGGTATGATGAAAACATGACTTCAATTAAGCCTCCTTTCCTGCTCAAAACAGAAAAAAAAAATACAACTTTCTCTACTTATGCAGACAAAGCACCTGGTCCCAATGTCTTTAATGTAACCCTTGTTCAGCATTTTTGGGACCCAGTCAAGGAGAATCTTTATACCAAGACAACAAACTTCATCCAACATAATCAAATCCCAGAATCTCGGGCTCAGTCAGATCATCCTAATTCCTAAAAAAAGATAGTGCCACATGTATGGAACATTTTTGACCCATGAGCCTGTTGCAACATGGCATGCAAGATCATAGCCAAGATCCTAGTTCACTGCCTCAGGCCCTTGCTCCCTCAAATTAGTTCTGCCCCCCAGCTGCTTTTATTCAAGGGAGACGAACCTCTTGTACGTTGTAACAATGTCTCGGCTAAAGAACTGGTTCACATAATGGCCCTACCTCAACTTAAACAACCTATAGATGCAATCAAACTTGACATCACCAAAGCTTATGACAATTTACAATGGCCTTTCATACACGCCACACTAGAAGCGTTTGGGTTTCATCATGTTTTCATCAGCTTAATCATGACGTGCATTCACTCTGTCCATTACCGAATGCACCTCAATGGATCCCTAACCGCACTCTTTTCACCTCAACAAGGGATCAGACAAGGCGACCCACTTCCACCATGTCTTTATATTTTGTGGAGAGGCATTGTACCAATTGGTGAATTTTTGTCAAATCGAGAAACAACCTGTTGCTCCTCAAATTGCTCCTCAGGAATTTCTATCCCCTTCTACAAGTTGCAGACGATCTTCACTTTTTGTCCACCCTACCACTCAGATTCTTCAAACTCTTTCCAATATTTTAGTTTCTTTTGGTAGAGAGGTAGAGCAAGGCAGCTCATTAACAAGGAGAAATCCCAAATATTGTCTTCAAAAGGAGCTAAGCCAATTGACATCCACAACACCAAGAATACTCTCCAAATTTTTAATTCCTCTACATCCATTCAATACTTGGGGCAACAATCAATGCAATTCATCCATTGCAAGATATATGGAAAAGGCCGCTTAATCACATCACCAGTCCACTCAATCAATGGGCTACAAAATTCCTCTCCCCAGCTAGTAGGACCATTTCACTTCCTCGATTCCAACTCCATTGACCCCCTCACTAATAAAATGTCCACTTTGATGACCAAGTAACTGTCAATTTTCATGAACTAGTCATATTACATTCTATTTGATGCATCATATTATGTCACTCATATTTTGTAAGCTTGCTGGGTCATTCAAAACTAATTTTGTTACTCTTGGTGCTTTAGATATTGGATTCCCTTCCATTGACCCAGAGACTGAGGCGATCCTTGAGAAGCTGCAGTAGGAGAACCGAGAGTGGTGTGTAGATGGCATAGAGTAGTGCCCTCATGGCCACGCATGATGCACTTGAGAGCCTCATCATCGTTCTGGACTTAGACTTTATCTTCTCTATCTTTTATGCCTTTTGCCCATAAATAGTTGGATTGCAACTAAACTACTTTTACTTTCTTTGCAACTTGAACACTATCGTAGAACTGGTTACTTGCTTGGCTCCATATAACCACGGGACTGTTAAACTATTTTGAGATTTACATTTATAGCTTACACATATGGTTATTTGATAAATGACGTGATGTAACATATCCTCACAATGTGAACTTCAATCCTAATGGGAAAATTTTCAAATAGTTCCACCCTGGGACTTGGACTTCCGTGTCTGTTAGGGAATTCGGTATGGGGCAGTGACAGTTCTCGCTTCTCAACCTCATTCACCATTATATCTCAAGGAACTCATAGACACTTCACAAGTTTCCCCATCATGGAAGGTGAGCAGCATTTCCACCCACATAGATTCTTATTCACAAAAGATCTATGATGTAAGGATACTTCAAAATGGGCAACGTATCGTGCCATATCATATCCGATACTTCAATTTATATGTGTAAAATCCATGTCCTTGTTATGTCCATGGCGTGTCCCTCCCTGCAATGTTCGTGCCATATCTGGGCGGCATCATAACATAAGATTACAGCTATTCCAGTTGGGGTGTAAGGTTTTTAGAACGTTGGCATATTCATGGGGTTGGACAAAACTTGGGATTGAAATTCTATGTAATTTTTCTTCTTCTTAGATTGGACTGTAGTGTCATATTCAAGAAGAAGTAAAGTCTACAGAGCAATGAAGAGAACAAATGAAGTCTACAGAGATAAGAAGAACTGAAGGGTCATGTTCGTTCGAACGCCCGTTTGAACAGAGCTGGTTAGTGCCGCAAGCCAATGATCCCGAGAGGCTCAACATCCGAATGCATATCTTGCACATTCAAATGGATTTGAACATCATCTCTAGCCAAAAACTCGAGAGCCTCAAGGTTCAAACACATGTCTTGGCCATTCGAACATGCTTTGTGTCATTGAGCACAGTTTGTTTCACAGACGTTCAAACAAACCCCAATCCCGTTTGAATGGACTGCGAAGATTTTTCAATCCAACTTCAGTTCATTTAAAAGTTTCCAAATATAACAAAACCATATCTTGGACCCACGAATAAGGGCCTATTTTTTCCTGTTATTCTTCAGCTCTAAGTGAACCTCTCTCCGATTCTAACACTAGAAAATCATAGGAGATATCTCTTCATCTTCTCTAGAGCCTCCTCCACTGAAATGCTCAAAACTCTTTCCCTGGAAATTCTATCATCATCTTTCCTTTCACGGATTTTCTTCGAAGTGGCTTGGAAGCAGTTGATGGTTATTCAAGCACGGATGAAGGTAAACGGCAAGGCCCCAGCGAGAGGATTTGTATTCCCTCAGGTTGAGATGCAACTAGGTAAAAGTTGTAAGTGATTCTTGTAATCATCTACTTATAGTGCTTGGTTTTTCTCTGGACAGGGTTCCCAGATCCGTGGTTTTTTTCCAAGATCGGGTTTTCCATGTATATCCATGTGTTCATATCTATGTGAGGATGAATGGTGGTTATTAATTGTTGATTATTTTCCTATTTTTGAACTGCATATCAAAGATCTGGTCTGGGACCTTAAACCCATGCTAGGGTTTCAAACCTTCATACACCATGTTGGGATGATGCACCAGCGGGCATTTGTACACTCAAACACATTTATAAGACCATCCATCAACTACCCATAGGTTGCCATCCCTTTCAAGAAGAAATTTTTTGCATGGGAGCTTTCGTATAACAGGTTGCACAAAGTTTCTTATCTCCATAACATTCTTCTAACTGTCTCCCTTATGTATGTGTTGTCATGATGCTCCTGAGACTTCAGATCATCTCGGGACTGCTTGCACATTTTCTGAACTCATTTGGACCAAGTTCTCTCACAAACTGGTGCGCCCTCATACACCCATGCATTTTCCCTCATTTTAGCACTGATTCTGCAAAGCTGATGTTGGTGCCAGAATTCAAGGTATCTTTGTCTCCTGGACCATGGTATTTATAGAAAGCCCTAAATGATTATTTTTACAACGTGAAACCTCTACATTCACCTTTCCAAGATAAATTTGCATCAATGGTGGCCTCTCATCACATACAAAAGCCCAGGTCTGGATAGAACCACCACCTAGAACTCTGAAATTGAATTTTGATGGTGCTTGTAGTCCCTACTAATGGTGTAGCCTCACTTGGAGGTATTTCAGAGATCATGGGGAGCATCATATTATAGGTCAAGCAGGACAGATTCAGGCAGCCTATACACAAGAAGCGGAGGCTTTTGCATTGCGAGTTACAACAGGGTCTCCAACTCACAATCTCACAAGGCTACCAAAGACTCCTTATTGAAGGAGACATTGCATATATTATGAACACATTACAGCAGAGAGGCACTATATAGCATCATCATCAAAGCCTTGTCCCAACTATGTTAGCGTTAGCTACATGAATTATATTTTTATATTCCGATCTATCTTGATTCAAATCCTCGAATAAGTTTGAAGCTTGTGAGCTAGGAGTTCCTCTTCCATTTATGCGATTTTCTTATCTACATCAAGGCAAGTGAAAAAACAACATTGAAATGATATGCCTGTGCTTTATTTATGATTCTTGCAATTGAATTCCTTTTGCCCAATTTAAAAGCTCATCTATGTTGGAATTGGCCTTATATGCTTGAATTAGGTGTATGGTTGAATCGACTTTAAATGTGGTTGGTGGGGTGTGTAAATGAACAGGTCAGACCATGCAATGTGTTTTTCAAGTTGAATTCTAAGGTGGGATGATTTTCCCTCAATTCTGAATCGAATAAGGTTCAGAAATTCAGTAATGGAAGCTTGCAACTAGCCACAAAGTTCATACAGCTAGCCGTATCACTATAACATTTCAATTCTAGAAGGGACCCTCAGAAGACCCTAACAGTACCTGACTGATAGATTACTCTACAGTTAGCTCACAACTAGATAGCCAACCCGTGGTGGCTAGTCATTGCCAACCTAGAACAAAACTATGGCTAACCGTACCCATCCAGAGGCAAAACTTGTTTCAGACTGACAGGATTTAATGTAGCAAGCTGAGACATGGCCTCAACCCTTTCACTCTACAGCTAGTCATGGTATATAACTACAGCTAACTGTAGAGGGCCTCACAGTTAACCATAAAGGGTTTACGACTGACCATGAGAGCCAAGATTTTCCTATTGGGGGAGACTTAAACCTATGCTTTTGTCCTTACTTGTGGGACGCTTAGCTCTACCTAATGAGAACCAAATGGGGAACTTGATGTGGGGGATGTTCGAGGTTGACGTTACCTTACAAATTGCCCAGGGATTTGTACAAAGTCTGATACCAATATAAAGGTGCATGGAACCTGAGCTTATTGATGTCCAATACCATCAGAGACACCAAGGGTTCATCCTAGGGGCATCAAGATTTCCGGGACCATGTAAGATTGAATGGTACCGCATTCCATACATGTATGGCAATCAAGGACATAGGAATGGCTTGTGATGACTCCTTGAATTGTAAATCACTTATACATTGAAGTTTATGTTCCTTGAGACATTCTTTACATGTTTTAAGCATGTCCACTACCGTATAGTATTTGTACCGGTTGTGAGTCAAGATTAAGGACCTAGAGTGTACCTAGGACCTTTGTTCCATTGTTAAGCTTAATGGTTGTGTCTGGGGCTTGTGTCTTGAATGGGAAATATTCTGGACAAGCGCTACTCATGGATGTTCTTGATAACTGGAGCTTGATAGTATCGATGATTTAGAGAAGTTCCTCAGTATTGTTGGTCATGTATACATGGAAAACAAGCCAGACACTATTTCCTTGTGTTCTTAAGTCAAGCATCACTCAGTTGTATTGTCTAACCACAATTAGGATCCCCAGTGGAGAGGACTGCAGGTCATACCTTCTGCATAATGGTGGTAGTAGTTGTGGACAAGTGGCTTGGACACCATGCACGAGTGGGCAGGAGGCTTGGACATCGTTCAGTGGACATAGGACAGTGGAAGGCAGTTTGGACGTCACTGCAATCCCTGATATGTGGCTTGGACACCATCAAAGTTGAGATTTTTGGGTACTGATAGGTGGATTGGACATCATCATAAACCCTCGGAGATGGCTTGGGCGTCCTCAGAGTCATATAGCTTGCATGACATTTTAACCGGCAGTTATCCCAATAACCTTAGCCTATGTGGATGCCTAATTGCTAGGATTTATATTGTAATTATCTTTATTTCTTATGATTCTCTTTAATGTTCTACTCTTGCTATAATACCTAGATGCTTTCTCTCCCAATTCACATGATTAAGTTAATTGTTGTATACCCTATTTTGATGCATTGTATCACTTATGTTTTGTTTATTCATCTGCCTGGCTTCTAACCTGATGATTCTACCTTTGTAAGTAGGTGATTCGCTTTCCTATGAGCCAGAGGCTGAGGCAGTCCAGGAGGATCCACAACCAGCTGAGTTCCACAAGTGGCATCCTGATGACGTCTAGGAGCATTATCATACACGACACATGAGTGCCTACACTTGTGGTTGATTTTGGGAATTCTTTATTTTGTAAATCTTTTGTGGTATGTCCCCTGTTTTTGTGCTGCCATTGTAAGTAAAACATTCCCATTTTATTTTGTACACACTTTCAATATAGGAACGAAAGTTGTGCCTTGTCTATACAAACATGCTCATATTACACATCCTTATCTGCTTATCTATGAATGAGAGAGGCTTCCTCAGGATCTCTTGAGAATTATGGAAGTGCAGTAACTTCAAGGCGGACTTCGATCCTTGTCATCATTGATTGGGGACTATTATTGAGTAATTGTTGGAAAATTTTTAATTGGCCCCTAATCTCACACCCCAGGACCCAGTTTTGTGCTTAATCAGATCCGGGGGCATGACACCTCTCAAGGAAATAGGTGGAAGCACTAAGGATAGATCCAAAAAAGTGCAACCTATATGAGGATCTACCTAGGATATATTGGAATGGCGAAATAGAATTCATGTAGCGACCCCAATATAGTTAGGACAAGCATTTGATTATGATCATGGTCATGATGGCATACAGATCAGTTGAACCATTGCAAGATTTCACCTTTCCCATAATTCCGAGACATTTATACAAACTACATGCTTATATTATCCTTGTTAAGTGGACAGGTTTTATTTGGGCTTAGTCTAAGTTCAAATCCATGGCTTCCCTGCATGTTGCATTAAATTGAAGGACAGAATTATGTTAGAAGTTGTATACACTTGCATCGATTACAATTTGGAGAGTCATTTCTTTTTTGGACTGCATAAATACATGCACACATGTTGATACAAGACATGTGCCCAAAAACACATAAATTGATAGATAGCACTTGAGACAGGCATCTGACATACCATTCACAAATGTGCATCTGTTGATTGGCAATCAGCAATATGAAACTAGTCAAACCTGAACAATTATCCTTAATATGTGGAGAAGTAGAATTCACAAAGCCTATCTCAGATGAAAGGACTTTACAATAGATGTTTTATTAACATTTCGCGCACTTTTCTCTTTTGACACTGCCAAGGGGTTGATGATAGCAACATGAATTTGAATCTTTGAGCATGCACCCATTTAATGTGTACCAGACATAAGTAAACAAACAATTTAATAAATAAATAAGGAAGTGGAGTGGAAGGCAATTGACATGGAATGAAATTCTTAAAAAAAAAAAAATTAGTAGTAAAGAGAGGAAAGGAACACACCCAATATGATATCCAAAAAGAAAATTGGCCATGGATGCTGTGAGCACATGGGGGAAAGCACGCAACCAACCCAAATCAACGCCCTTTCCATCTCCATCTTTATTTTCTTCATCCTCTTCATCACTTTCATTTCCATCTACCAAACAGAGACCCACACAAACAAACAGCATAATCAAAGACCCAGATGGAAAAGAGAGAAAAAGAGGACTTGGGTGCTTACCAAGAGGTGATAGAAGTGGGGATTTGGACGCTGGGCATCTTTTCTGTGCAGAGACTTGGAAGTGAAAGCTTCTTCTGGAATGTGAAGTTGTTTGGATGAGACAAGTAGCCCAACGTTTCAGTTGATGGGGTGGTGATGGTGATGATGACGGTTTCGAGTTGCAAAGGATCCACGGAGATAGAGATGGTGGAAGGACTGTAACAGCTGCTGCTGTTGCCTGCATTGAAACCAAACAAGTAGAGATGATTGATTTCTGTCTCTCTTCTCTGCTTTAACAGAATTAGGCGTGTGTCACTTTCATCGAAGAGAATCAGAGCTATTGGATCATCTGAGTAGCTAAATTTGGATTAAATGGGGGTCCAGGATCGGTACTTGCTCCACTCAAAGGCCCCATCCGTCTTTTAGCAATTATTAAAGAGCTGCACTTTTCGAGGGTGTCAATGCTGTGACAACGGCCTCTTATCTCACAATCACACTGCAAAAGCAGTGGTAATAGGCTCACCATTCCTTGCCAAAGGGCATTTTTACCATATCGAGTTCGATCCACACTTATCGCATCCGAAGGCTCCACCATCCCGTTCGTGGAGGGCTACTAGCCTACTACCCCTCCCAAGGGGTCCCTGCCCTATATAACTGGGACACCAACAACAATACTTTATATGTGCAGGATACCAAGCGAAGAGACCAGTGATTCAAAAATATATATAATTGAATTAGAATGGTTCAAAATTTAATCTAGTGGTGTTTATTTTTGTCGTTGGATCTATTGATGGCTGACATAGGGATCAATGGTCTTAAAGAGTGCCAATTTGTTGAAAAAGTTAGTGTGAATGGCTTGGATTTATTTGAATGGTGGGTCTCGTCGTAAAAAGCTGCTTTAAGAAAATCTGCTCTTCCTCGTACAATTATAATCCCAAAACTTTATAACTCCCTTTATTACTTTTTTTGGAGGAATTTCATTTCAAGCATATTATTAAATCCTCTTTTGTTGTATCATTTTCTGTGGGAAATGAAAAAGCACATCAAAATTGATACAAATAGTAGACTATTGCTCGCACCATGCAAGAAAATCATGACTACTCTGCAATGCATAAAGCGGCCTGTAGCAAGAAGAAAAAGTTAAATACCCAAGGAGAAAACAAAACAAATAACAAATATTTCTTAAGTCTAGATCCTCAAGTCAACCATCTAACACATGCCCGAAACTCCATTATAGTGCCCATATAAAGAAAATTTAGACCATTCACAATAAATCTCCGTCTCCCTCATTGATATGACCTCAAGTTTTGGTTTAAAAAGAGTGGGTTTCACCTTTCACCTTCCAATTGAGCACTTTGATGGAAACTTGACTAGGTGCTAGTTTTGTTTGTTGATGCGGTGTCAATCACATTTCCATCATGGTACTTACTTGGATAGTAGGACCTACTCCTTCAAACTAAAACTTATAGTTATATCAATGGAGGTGATGGAGATCATCTTAAGCGGTTAATAGAATTATTTCTATGTCGATGGAGTTCTAGGCATGTGTAACATGATTTCAATGTAATAAGTGGTGCAATAGAGGATCCAAACTCATACCTCTAGTGGAGCCTGCATTCTAACCCAAGAGGAACAAAGATAAAAACAAAGCAACATAGAAAGTGAGCTTCCAAATAAACAACAAAAAGAGCTCAGTTGACACGCCATTTAAAATATATATCCCCCACCCCCTTCTCTCATCACACACCTTCTCTTTCCCTCTCTCCTCCCCTTCCCCACCTCCCCCTCCAGCCAACGACAAACTCCAATGGCGAAGGGGGACTCTCCCTCTCCCTCTCCCTTCCGCTCCCTCTCCCTCTCCCTCTCCCTCTCCTTCTCCCTCCTCCTCTTCCGCTTCCTCTACCTTCATCTATTTTTGCTCTCTCTTTTCCTCTCCCTCCCTCCCCTGGGAGAGGGAACGAGAGAGGGAGAATAAATGGAAGGACAGGAAGAGGAGGAGGAGGAAGAAGGAGAGGGAGAGGAAGAGGGAGAGTCCCCATCTACCTCCAAAGCTTGTCGCTGACCGGAGGGCAAGGTGGGGAAGGGGAGGAGAGTGGACGAAGGGAGAGGGAAGGTATGTGGCAGAGAGAAGGGGCTAAGGATATTTTGGGCAATCTTTATTATTATTTTTTTTAATGATGTGTCAACTGAGCTCTTTTTGTTGTTCATTTAGAAGCTCCCAAACAAAAAATTGATGGACAAAATTGTACAAATTGCAATTAAAATTTTCTTTGTTGATTCTTGCTAAATGCAACCCAAACATTATCCCCCTCACATGAGATCTATCTTCAATGGTTGACCACACTAAAACTATTGATTTCACAGTTGACATGTTTAAAAAAAAAATCAAAACCGTATTGAGATTGTAATATTTCAAAAGAGTGTAAATGCTTGCCATATTTCTTTCAATCAACTCAAATCCTCAACTTGAAAGTTTTAAAAACTGATAAAAATACCCTTATGTCATTTTTCAAGATTTTCCTTCAATAAATCATTTAAGAGAAATCAAATCCAACTCAAACACCTAGGGGACCCACTTCAACTACCTTATGCATGATGGTTGAAAAAAAAAGGGTTTATATGGATTCAAAATGACTTAAAATTAGCTTCATTCAATGATTATGATAATCAAAACTAAGTTGAAACTTAAAGCATATTAGAATTAAAAAAAAAAACAACTACAAGGCAATTCTAGCATTCTCTTAGATGACTAAAAAATCAAAAGAAGATATCCCACTATCAACATTTGATCAATAAGACACATAAGATATCCCACCAAACAATCTTGCTACGAGTCACTTAAGCAAAGTTTGTATACTTAGAGATCCTATTGTAGTTAAAGCAATTGCTCTTATAGAGGCCGTCAAACTTGATGCTGATTTGGGCTATTAGGATATCACATTAGAGAGAGATGCCTTGGTTATAGTAAAAGCCATTGAATCAAACAAGATGGTGAGGCAAAGTATAGTCAGCTTGTTCAGGAGGCAAGAAAAAGGCTCAAGACCTTTGAACATTGTAGTGTTACATATATGATGAGAGAAGCTAACATGGCAACCCATATTAGCTAGAATGGGTGCTTTGTGTGGGGTAGATAAGTTTTGGTTAGAAGACGTATCTCCCTGTATTCAGGGAAAGTGTTGAACAAAATATTATTCCCTAAGATGTATTGGTTTTTTTTTATTGGAATGATAATTTATATTTTTCCAAAAAAAATAGTTGGTTGTGGAGCTAACAAAAACTTGTGATAGGGTGTTTTTTGTCATTTCCCACAATTCTTTATGGAGAGGACTAGATTGAAAGAAATTTTGAAAACCTTTATACCTTTTTGAAATATTCAAACCCTCATGTATTTCTTTGAAAATAAGTTAAAGTTTATACTTTTTTTGAAGTTTTTTCATTTAAAAATTATTAAAATTCCAATATTTAATTTACCACATTGAAAGAATAAAATTAAATATATAAAAGTAGTGTTCCTCTTCGTGGAGGGACACGTGGGCGCCACATCACCTCTCTGCTAAGTGCCCAAATGTTGGATATTGATAGGGCCTGCCACCTTAATGACGCCCCTAAAATCTTAAGGAGATTCATGATTCAAATCTCCAAATACCTTCTAAAGTATCTAATTTAATATCTATACTAGCAACAAAGGCTCGTGCTAAACTCGGGCCAAAATAAAAATATTTTATGATTTAAGATTTTTTTTGCAATATAATTAAGAAAAAATAAATTAAAAGGAAAATATATTATATATAATTCTTAAATTTTATTTTATGGATCAAATTTTAAAGAAGAAAAGAAATGTAAAAGATTACTAAAAAGTACTAAAGAGGAAAGAGAAGTATATTTCTAAAATTGAAAGCAATATCTCAAAATCTAAGAAAAATAGAGAAATTAAATAAGATCATTTTTAGATCATGTAAAACCTTTAAAAATAAAAACAAATTTAAAACCAGACAATATAAGACTTATATGTGGTATTTCTTCATTTCTTGTAGCTTTAATATATATATATAATAATTTTTTTCTTAAATACCTAAAATAACCTTGAGCCCTTTCTACTTCCTCCTCCAAAGGATGTTTATAGGCTAGATTAAAAGCTATCCATGGATATGAATTGAGACGATCATGCAAATAGTTGAGATGACCTGGACTTAATGCCGAGTGGCTATTGATGCTCGTTTAATAGAGAGAAAGAAAAAAGAAAAGATGAGGATACAACGTGTTTGATGGGTTCGCCACGATCAGGAGGAGGAAGGAAACCAAGAAGAAAAGAAGAAGATGGAGATGGGCGATGGTTGAGACAAGTAATGGTTCAATCCTGCTTGGTTAGGTTACAAGGATACAAAGCAAGAAGAAGAAGAAGTGAAGAAGACAAAAGTGAGAAGGAGAGTGGGGAGAAGACAGAGAAGTACAATGAAGTTGCAAGTGTGGGTTGGGTTGGATTTGCCATGATCAGAGAGGAGAATATGAAGAAAACAAGGAAGAAGAATGGGAAGGTAGGTTCTGTAATGGGGCTGATCAGATGGATGCTTTGGAGATATTGAAACTTGCTTAGATGGGATGTTCAGTAATGGTGGAAGGGGATGGTAAGATGGGCGTCGCAATACAATGGTAAGGAAAAAAGAAAAGAACAGAGAAGAAAAAAAAAAGGAACATGAAGATGATGGAAGAAAACAAAAAACAAAGGAGATGGATTAGATGCATGGGGTCTGACTACATAAATAGCAGGAGGAAGAAGAAGAACAGGGAGGAAAATGATTGATGGGATGATGGTTCTAAAGGAAGAAAAGGTAGAAACAATGGTGCATATTTGGTTCTGGCCCGCTTTGGGTGAGTGCATAGAAGAAAAAGATCGGGACAAGAAAGAAGCAGAACCAAAAAAGAGACAAACAAGATAGGAAAAAAGAAGAAGAAGCAAAAGAAGAAGAAAAAAAAACAGAGGAACCAGATGAACAGTGAGATAGAGTCTATAGTTAAAAAAAAGAAGAAAGAAAGAAAGAAAAGAAGCAAAGAGAAGATGAGGATGGAGAAGGAGAAACATATAAGAAGAAAAAGAAGAATGAGAGAGAAAAAGATATGGGTGCTGCATTCGGAGGTGGTTGAGGTAGGTTCTTGGGTAGAAGTAGAAGAAGAAAGATACAGAGAAGAAATAAAGCAGAAAAAGAATCATCAGAAGCAGTGAAGGGGAAGGTGTTTGATCAGTTGATCTATGTAGAATGTAGTAGCTGCATGGATGACGGACTCGAGGCATCATTTGGTTTGGTCGGGTGAAGAGAGGAGCATGGTTAAGGCTCTGGAACGTGGGTTAAATTCAAGTTTAGTGGGTGGTGAAGATGAGGATGCAGGTGATAGTGATATGATAATGATGGAATTTATTTGAGATCTGTAAAATTTGAATCGAATGATATTTAATGCGGGAGAGAAATTATGGGTATGGTAGGGATTCTAATGATAAGGGAAGGAGAGATTTAGGAGAGTGAGGTGACAGACGATTTTTTTAGAAGATGACGTGGCACTCTAGAAAAAAAGAAAAAAAAATTACTGATATGGCACCTTCCAAAGGTCTCCATTCTTAGAGCTTTAATAGATATAATGGACTAAAACTATTCCTAAAAATCTCATAACTATAATGGCATTGGCATTTATCCTTATCTCAAAACATGGTATGCAATTTTGTAAACTCTAATCATATGCACTCTTTGAAATCTATGAAGAAAACTTCCTTCTGCATTACTAATGTTTTCTCTCCCTCTCACTTGGTTGGATAAGAAGATCTTTGTTTTACATATCTCAATGATCGGCCACTTTGGATTATTATAGTTGTTAGGTGCCGATAATCGATGGGCCACAAGATGTACTCTAAGCAGGGCCGGCCCTAAGATTTTCGTGGCCTAAAGTGAAGTTCTATAATGGGGCCCCTATATATTCATATAAAATTATGGGTGTAATGGTAAGTACTCAAAATATTATATCATTTGCTAGTATCGAAGCAAAATATGAACACACGCATTCACATATATAATTATCAAAATTGTGTATTAAAATTTGTTTAGATAGATTGAAGGAAAAACCATCATACATAATTCAAAGCTACAATACCATAAAAACTAAACCAACTACAAAAAGTATTGCTTAAATATTATTCTTCAAGCAAAATTAACCAAGATTAAAATATCTTAATTGAACCATAATAATTTGGCAACAAAAACACTAATAGAATTGAAATATTGAACTCACAACTAAATACTCACTTCTTATAAACAAATAAACATGCTTTTTGGACTGATTAACCGAAGAAGGAATCATCAACAACCGCAGCTGGCGGCAGCAACCGCTTCGGATTAGAGTGCATCACTCATCACGGCTTTGAAGGCTCTCGAAGTCTCATTGCTTCTTTTATTTTTCTTTTTATTTTCTAAACTCTCTCTTACTCCCGAACTTGACCCCCCCTAGTTTCCACGATACACCATCAGATCCATCAATCTAACCTATTTTCTTTGTGTAATTTTGGCCGATTTGCTATCTCCATTTAGAATTAGGATTAGCCAATTTTATTTTTTAACTTTTGGACCTAGGTTATTAAGCATTTTGTTTAGGATTATGCTTTTTATCCTTGGACCTATTATAAAGATTTAGCTAAATATGGGGCCTATATTTTTTTTGTCAAATTAGGGTACCCAAAGCCATTATTGGGCACTTTTGGACATATAACCCACATGAAAGTGATGGGACCAAAGATATATCTCAAATCATATTTAAATTCACATACTTTAATATTGCTTTCTCACATAATGTTCTACTTTTAAAATCATTCATTCATATCTTAACTTTTGAAATCTATTTAATATGTCTAAAGAAGGTTTAATACACCTACTTATATACCACCATATAAAGCTCATCACTACAAGCGCACAAGATCAAATGGATATGAAATTAGAGTCTAAATGGCCCCGATATTGCAAAAACAAATTTCATGCATCGATTTTGGGCAAACCCCTATTTAACTGGAATTGATGATGTCACGCTGATGTCGCTTGGTGAACTAGGCTAGGCTTCTCTACATAATTGGTTCAAGTCCACCTAAACCTAGATGTTAAACTAGGAAAGGCTGTTGAATTAGGTCGAATCGGCCTAACCCGAGACATGGTCCAAACAAAGACCGTCTCGTTTCCAAGACTAAAACTGAGCTCCTTTCTTCTCGTTTCCAATGAGACAGAGTCCAACGTTTTTGCAACAGGGACCAAATTGCAAGCCACAACGTCCAGGGATGGCTCTGAGACTGGCGAAGATTGACGACGACACCTCCTTCTCTGACAACATGAGACCAATAAGGCCTCGGGGCTTAATTTTTTTTTGGTCAAGTTGTGTAAGTCGGCCTCGGGTCAGGTTTGTTTGGTTTGGGAGTGGTTTAATAAATCATTTTAGAAATTAGGTCAATCCATGCATGGCATATCTTTGCAAAACCCATTTATGATGGGTGACCTAAACTTGTCGTAGGCCCTTGGTCTTAGCCCACTAAAGTATTAAGATTTGGCCCATGAGCCTTATCTTGACATTTTGCAAATTTTACTTAAAAAGTAGGGAGCCATTTTTGTAAACGAGGGAAACCTTTACAAAAGCCCTTTTGTAAATGAGGTAGATCTTGAATTTTTACTCAGAAGGTTGGGTTCTAAAGGTTTGAGGCAGATCTTGAATTTTTACTCAAAAGGTTGGGTTCTAAAGGTTTGAGGCAAATCTTGAATTTTTACTCAGAAGGTTGGGTTCTAAAGGTTTGAGGCATCTTGAATTTTTACTCAGACAGTTGGGTTCTAAAAGTCTGAGGCAAGTAGATAGTTCCAGTTGATGGTATATTGTTTGTTGAAATGGATTGGTATAATCTGTGATATTAAAGAATAAAATGAGATGATTATTATGTTTAAATGTTGATAATAATGGGTGTAATGGGTTTTGTACTTGCTTAGACAAGGATTATACACTAAAATATGGTTGGGAAAGGACTCCCCTTTACAATGTAAGCGAATCTGTATGGATTTGCAAATTTGATGGGCGCACTCAAGCGCCGCTGGGTTGCATTGAGCTCACCCCTCTGTGCATCTAGTTAAGTGGAAAATTAATTGGGCGCTTGTTAGTCTATGAAACGCGCTCCAGCGCAGTGTCATTTGTGCTCAAACGGGCTTCCCTATTGTGCTTAAACATAAGTGAAATTTCATTCTAATTGATTCCACCCCATGGAGTAATTAGCCTACTTGGGGCTAATTGTGGTTTTGGTTTCAAAGGTTGGTCTTTGTGATAAGTAAACCCAAACCATATGTTTATGGCCTCAGACCCAATAATTCATTGGGAATGGACTATGGATGGGTGTTTGACCAAGGACCCTTTGGTTGACTGAGCACATACAATGGACTACCTTGGAACATAAATGGTCATACAAACTTCTCAGATACTTTACATGATAGACACCAAATGAGTGTAACCTCACATTGTGGGATTCGATGGCCATCGTGTAGACTGGGTGGTTTAAGGAGTATGTATATTAGTTATCCTAATCCATGGGATGGAGTAGAATCAGACCCTTAATCTTAATAACATTGAGTAGTATGACTTAGTGTGAAATAGGGTTTGGGAGATTAATATGTTGACACATAATTCATTTGCATAACATCCCTCAAATTAATATTTTTCAATGAATAAAACAACTTCTGTAAAAGTAAGATTGGACTTAGCACTATCCTACCTTAGTAGGTTCTTGCATGCATATTTACCAACTGCAGTTGGAGGTAGACATACGCCACTATCTGTGCATTATGTTTGATGCGCTTACCTATGTTTGTGCATCATGATATACTATTCATTTATTTGATTCTTCATCTTCTCCAATTAACACATGCAACCCGTAAGTGTAATTGAGTAATTGTGTTTTAGATTATATTCATCACTTATAAACTTCTACTTGCCATATTATGTCATTCTGACACTATCGCATTTTGGTGTCTAGGTGCTGATGTCGGTGCCAAATAAGAGAGTCAAGAGACGCAAGAGATTCCGCTAGATGGTGGGGTTGCTGGGTAGAGCACCGTTAACATTACCTGAGATGTCCTAGTTTTATTAGAAGAAATGAATGAATTTAATGGAACTTGGTATTTTATCAAATACGGCCTTATTTGGAGGCCATTGGTTGTATAATATGAATTTTAATTCTTGTTGGAATTAGAACATTAATGTTTGTACTTCAGATTACTTGGCCAATGTTTATTCATTATAACTGTTGGGTTGATCTGATTATATTTTCTAGCTGCCTAGTATATGGTATCTTAGCTTTAGCATGTGTATTTGATGTTTGATCAACATTCATAGCCTTATGTTGGACTTCGATCCACTTGAGATTGAGGCTTATAAACTTGTTATTGCGAAATTTTAAATTAGCTCCAATTTTCATGCCCTTGAGATTGGGCTTGGATCCAGCGAAGTTTTGAGGGCAAGATAAGACTCCAAAGACTGCAGCCACGTCTACAGCGTGCAATCCTCTTATTTATCTCCGGCCTACAACGGAAGCTCGGAGTTCCTTTTTTTGTTATCTTTCCGCAGGCTAGCAATAGGCACCACTGGTTTTCTCTGTCTCAGTTTTCATGAAACAAAAACTAATGATTGGAAGAGGCCCACCTCTTATTTCCCCAGTAGCGATGTGATCCAAATACCAACCAATAGAGTACAAACCCCCTTCTAGTCTTCTTGGATGATAATGCACCGAAGCTTGTAGGACAAGCTCGATGACTCGGAACCACGTTAATCCAAATCAAATCTCTTTTCTCCCCTTTCTCCAAACCCACACAAACAAGATCCATTGATCTGATCAATGTGGATCGCGCCTCAACGTCCGAGTATAGTGATATATTATTACTTTTAGATTATATCATCTTCTTCTACAATTATTATTACCTCAACGACTCTACCTCATTAAATCTGACTGAGAAACTTAGGTAGCATTTGGTTCCCTGGAATGAAGGTCGGAATGGAATGGTTATTCCGTTGGAGTGACCATTCCCATGTTTGATTCATGAAAAAGTGGGGGAATGATCATTACTTCAGGAATCACCATTCCTTTGTATGAGGGAATCAGCATTCCATTGGTTTGGGGGGGGGGGGGGGGCGCAGGGGGCGCAGGGGGCAGAGGAATGGTCATTCCATTCCTTCTTATCAATCACTTGTGTCGATAATAGCCCTAACCCCTGCTGCGATACTAACCCCCCTTGCAATACCAAATCACACTTGTTGTCTCTCTCTACTCTTCCCTTCCTCAGTCGTCTCTACCGTCTCTCTCGTCTCCATCGCCGAACAAGCGCAGTCGTTCAGGTGTGATCTCCCTTATCTCTCTGTCATTCTCTTCTCTTTCTCCCTTCTTCACTGCTACAGACGCATGATCCCTCTTCTCTTTCTCCCTTCTTCACTGCTCCTAATCAAACCCTAGCTTTTAGGGCTGGGACAGGGGAGACTGAGAGGAGGCCTGGAAACGCCATTTCCAACGGATTTGACGACGCTGGAGTAGTTGGATCCGGGGATGAAAGGGAGAGGGCCTGGTACTCCCCCAGGATCTGGATGAGACTCGTCGCTCGGATTTGAACCCTAATGATGTGGTAGAATCCAAGGATAGGTTGGGATGTGAGGTTGAGATGGAGATGGGAGACCCTAATTAGATTGAGACCGTCGGATCGCCATGTCTTTTGCACATAAGAGCTTCCATGGAAGAGGAGCTCTGTGGAGAACTGGGGACAGTGAGAGGGGGAGAGTGAGAAGAGGCTGGCCGAAAGGGATAGAGGGACAGAGGGAGATTGAGGGCTTGAGATAGTAGGGATAGAGAGAGCGAGAAGGAGAGTGAGAGTGGGTTGGGCGAGAGTGACAAAGGGAGGGAGGGGGCTGGGACAGTGGGGACAGAGGGAGGGAGGGGGTGTCACAACCCGAGCCCAGGGTTCGGGGGTTAGCAAAACCCAAACCAATAACACACGTACTCCCGTGCCTGTACATGTAGACCTGGTCTAAATGCACACGCACAAGAGAACATTCACACGTGCCAAACATATACGCGGAAGTTGTAAATATCAGAAACATCAAACTAACAATGCAAAAAGAGAATACGAAGAAAGAACTGACATAATTACATGTGAAGGTCTTACAAAATGCACAAAATAATATATACAATCATGACATGTCCACTAGTGTGAAAATCCTCCAAACAAGACTCCAATGCCATGCATGTCAAGAACGCTCTCCCGTGGAGTGATCACATCCACTCCTCTAGGCCTGATGGGGCCTCGGGGGTCTCATCTGGAGTCTGGCCGACCGGCGAGGGGTCGGCAGGGGTATCTGGGCCTGCAACACGAAAAACAACTGTGAATACGACGATTCAGCAAAGTATAAACCATAACAAGTTAACACACGCTATGTCTAATAGAATAAAGAACATCATGTAAATTAAACAAGGCATTTTCGTATACTAGGCTGTTATGCAAGAAAGAAATATGCTATGCAAACCAATGTATACATGCAGTGTACATAACTAGTGGCTACTACATTGCCATATGCTCACAAAAGAGGGATCTTGTATCGTGCAAAGAACACCATTGTCCGGGCCAGGGTACAATGGGTCTTGGTTTCCTGGGGTCCGGTTCCCCAAGACGTTTCCTTATTGCAGCAAGGCCATGTAAACTATACCAAATTCACCCCGTTGGGATCCTAAGGCTGAGACTAAGTAGTGCCTGACCATACAGAGTCAATCATGAAAACCCTGAGTAGATCGTGACAACATATCATACGTGCATATCTGTGAACATATTATACATGCATACTCAAGGTAAAGAACCACAATGTGAAAGTAACGGAACACAAGATATCAGAGAGTAGAGATCAATGATCGAATGCAACATGTTATGCAACAAATCATGCGAAATTGGATCATCTTTATTTACAAGCCAATTCTAATCTAATTATCCGGTGTTTCTAACCGTGCATGATGATGTAGTTTTAAGTTATTCGATGCACCATTGTCTAGTGTTACATTGAATCGGACGGTGCACGAAGTCCCTTAAACCAACACCCATGGGGAGGTGCTTAACATCCGGATAACGAACATGAATGATTCACAGCCCTCGAGATCATTCACGCGTTGTATCACATTCCGTTGGGCAGGTCTAGGTGCTCTACATTCTATCATGAAGGCCATATCGGTCTTTCCTTTACACCTATCCTTGTTCTTCCTTATTCTAGTGTTGATACGGCTTAGCCATAGGTGAACGTACGGCTTAGCCATAAGCATGTTACGGCGTAGCCGTAATATGCACTGCGGCTCCACCGCGGTTCCCTTTACTGTTCATCCGCAGTTATGTTCACCCGTATTTTGTTATATGGCTTAGCCGTGTGTGTTCTACGGCTTAGCCGTGGCTGGGCCGTAGAAGGTCTGACAATTTGATTGCTCTCAGTTAATCCAGAAAAAGGCACCCTGTATTGATCTACAGCTGGGCCACGGCTGAGGTTTGGCTTAGCCGTAATGCAATACACGGCTTAGCCGTGCCCTAGCCGTAGAGGAAAACTGGATTTTTACCCTCTCTGGACTTTAAGCCGTAAGTGACATACGGCTTAGCCGTACATGCACGAAGTCAATGTTCTGAATCATGTACAGAAAACCTGTGAAATCATCAGAATTGCAAATATCCAATAGAGATAGATAAAGTACTAATCAAATGGGCTGTAAACACATTTTTCCATATAAATTCATGTGAACTAACCAAAATCAAATGCATACCAACATGGGTTCTTACAAGTTATGGTTATACTTGCCTCAATTGAATTCAATTACACAACTTGCTGTCCTCGGGCCCAAACACAACCTAACACCAATCACAACAACATGCATGCATGAGAATAGAAAGATTATCAAGGCACAGACACGTCGTGCAACAGGGAAATAAGAAGGAGGAGAAATAGAGGAAGGAGATGAGAGAGATGGAAGAATCCCTAACTCACCTCACAATCAACACAATAGAGCTTGCAACGAACCCTCCTCTGGCTCGATCGATGGAGGAGAGAATTCAGGAGAGGGAGAGAAAGCTCTTCACATGCACAGTGAGGAAAAGTGAGAGAGAACGTGAGTTTTTAGTCGATGGTCTGAAGTATATATAAGATAAGGGGATGTCTAAATTGCAATGAAGTCCAAGTCAAAATTCTATTTTCAGTTTGAGTCAAATCCTGGTCCAATGGAATCACACGGCATCGTTTGCAAACGACGTAGTTACGAAAGTTGACGAGCTCAACGAAAGACACGTGTTGACATCAAGATGATGCAAAAATGACCATGTCTTAGAAAGCTAAAATTACGAAAAAGGGCTTGGTCTACTTAATCCAGGTCAATCTCAACCCAACTACCTATCTATGACCTGCAACGAAAACAAAACTCAAACAAAACACAATTAGTAACGAAAACAAGATTAATTAGCTACTAAACGAGGTCAAGCTGGGTCGGAGTGTTACAGGGGGCCAGGGACAATGAGAAGGGGGAGAGTGAGAGGTGGCTGGGAGAGAGGGATAGAGGGACAAAGGGAGGGAGGATGCTGACATAGAGAGAGGGGAAGAAATGGGACAGTGAGAGAGTGAAAGGGGGGTTGGGACAGTGAGAGAGGAAGAGGGGGGCTGGGACAATGGGGACAGAGAGAGAGGGAGAATTGGGGCTAGGGCAGAGGGAGAGAGAGGCTGAGACAGTGAGAGAGGGAGAGGGGGTTGGGACAGTGGGGATAGAGAGAGGAGGAGAATTGTGGATAAAGAGGGGGAGAAGGGGGTTGGGACAATGGGGATAGATGGAGAGTGAGAGTGGGTTGTGCGAGAGGGACAGAGGGAGGGAGGGGGCTAGGGACAGTGAGAGGGGGAGAGTGAAAGGAGGCTGGACGAGAATGACAGAGGGACAGAGGGAGGGAGGACACTAAGACAGAGAGAGGGGAAGAAGTGGGACAATGAGAGAGTGAGAGGGGGGTTGGGACAGTGAAAGAAGAAGAGGGGGGCTGGGACAGTGGGGACAGAGAGAGAGAGGGAGAATTGGGGCTAGGATAGAGGGAGAGGGAGGCTGGGACAGTGAGAGAGGGAGAAGGGGCTAGGATAGTGGGGACAGAGAGAGGGGGAGAATTGTGGATAGAGAGAGGGAGAGGGGGGTTGGGACAATGGGATGGAGGGGGCTGGAATAGTGGGAAGCGAGAGAGAGGGGGAGAATTGGGGAAGAGAGAATTGAGACGGTTATGTCAATGTATTATTATTGTGGATAGAGAGAGGATTTGGATGGGATTCACAGAAAAATTTGGTGGTTGCGGAAGATGAAGTTTGAAACGGTTATATGAAGGTATTATTATTTTAAGAATTATTTAATGTATTCTTATCTGTCCTTTGAATATAATGCTTTATTTGTCTTATTTATATGTTTTTTTGTAGACGCACAAGGGTGCAGCTCAGTGGATGACAAAAGTTTTCTACATTATGAAATGCTTTACACTATCGTTGGTAAAGACCATGCCACAGGAAGGGCAGCTGCCACCACTGAAGATATCTTGGATGAGCTGACTAGGAATGTGGAAGATGAAGATACAGAAAATTGTCGTGTGAATTTAGAGAAAATTTCCACAGCTTCAATCAATAATGAAGGAACTAGTCAGAAAGGAAAAAGGAAGAGGAGCAGCGATAATATAGATGGATTTCGAGAAGCAGCCATGATCATAGGCAACAAGATTGATGAAGCTATTGAGAAGTTCAATCGAGCTATTGGTGTTGATTTAGATATAACGACGAAGAGAAATAAAATCAATGAAGAGCTTCGCAAGCTTCCAAATCTATCAAGAATGGAACGCCATAGAGCCTTGATTGCTATAGGTCGTGATCATGAGATGATTGCCGTTTTTTTTACTTTGGAAGATGATGAGAAAGAAGACTTTGTGAGGGTTTTGTTAAGTAGAGGTTTTTGATGCACCTAGGTGCATTTATACATTATCTATATTTTATATTTGCTACTCTTTGTTTTAAGCACTATAGATGTTATTTTGGACATGTTGGATGAATGCGAACTTTTAAATGACTTGGTTTAGATAATATATGTGATGTTTAAGTTTAGTAACATGTTACATGGAGATTTTGTTGATGTTTATTGCTATTGTAAATCATGTTTAAGGTATCTTATTACAGGGGTATATTGGTCAGTTTATATAAGTTTTATTCCATTCCTAGCATCATTCCAGCATACCAAACACAGGAATCAGAATGAGAACCTTATTACTGGATTGATTCCTCTGTCTAACTAAACGTTGGAATGAGAATTACTATTCCTGCCTGATTCCATTTCAGGTTCATTTCAGCCTCCATTCCATTCCTGTCAAGAATCATTCTAGTGAACCAAACGCTACCTTATATTCAACATGGCTGATTTGTAATTGTTGACCTATAAAAAATTGCAAATACTGCAGCGAAGACACCTCATCCCAGCTTAATTTAGGCTACAGAGGTTATTTGCAGATCATGGAGAATCACTGTGAGAACCGGCATTCCATGAAGGTCAAGGTAGCTGGAACTCTCAGAGGAAGTTCAAATTTCGGGTCGAACAGAGATCATCAAACTCAAAAGCCACAAGCATGTCAGCCTGAAGTCAATTTCCCCCAAGCCAGGGGGTCACTGACCAAAGTCCTGCTTCCCGATGTCCAAAATTAATGAAAATTTAGACGCGAAGCTTCAGTCATGCTCAGAAGATACTTTGCAAATTTTCAAAATGAAAAGACTCTGTTTGGCCTAAATTTCATTACATGTCAGCTTAGAGGACAGTAATCCTGAATTTGGGGATCATCGGCTAAGATCTTACTTCCAGAAGGCCAAAGCAAATAAAATTTGGAACAAATGCTCAAAGAATGCCCCAAGTTATTCTTCCAAAGTTTCAAGTCAAGGGGAGGCTGTTCGGATAGAAAACAGGCTAACTATCTCAATGTGGAGTGAATAGTGACCTAACGCATGCAATGAATAGGTTACTGTTCGAAATCCTACTTCCTCAAATCCAAACTGCATGAAATTTGGATGAATACTCCAAGATGTTCTTGACGTCAGTCCCTCCGAGTTTCAAATCAAACCGGGGTCATTTGGGCTTCAAACAGCTGAAACAAGGGCCCACTGTCATAAAAAGTCAACTGGGGAGTTGACCATGTTCAGGTGGTCAAACAGAGTTGAAACTTCTTTGACACACTCAAAATAGTGTCAAGAAGCATCCCTCCAAGTTTCGTGGCAATTGGACACCGTTTGGGCCCCGAACAGGCGGAAACAAGCCACATATGCAAAATTCCAAGAATGGGCCTTGGGAGTGACCGGGGGCCCACAAACAAAAGGAATTGACCATGTTCAGGTGGTCAAACAGAGCTGAAACTTCTGTAACACACTCAAAATAGTGTCAAGAAGCATCCCTCCAAGTTTCGTGGCGATTGGACACCGTTTGGGCCTCGAACAGGCGGAAACAAGCCACATATGCAAAATTCCAAGAATGGGCCTTGGGAGTGACCGGGGGCCCACAAGCAAAAGGAGTTGACCATGTTCACGTGGTCAAACAGAGCTGAAACTTCTGTGACACACTCAAAATAGTGTCAAGAAGCATCCCTCCAAGTTTCGTGGCGATTGGACACCGTTTGGGCCCCGAACAGGCGGAAACAAGCCACATATGCAAAATTCCAAGAATGGGCCTTGGGAGTGACCGGGGGGCCACAAGCAAAAGGAGTTGACCATGTTCAGGTGGTCAAACAGAGCTGAAACTTCTGTGACACACTCAAAATAGTGTCAAGAAGCATCCCTCCAAGTTTCGTGGCGATTGGACACCGTTTGGGCCCCGAACAGGCGGAAACAAGCCACATATGCAAAATTCCAAGAATGGGCCTTGGGAGTGACCGGGGGCCCACAAGCAAAAGGAGTTGACCATGTTCAGGTGGTCAAACAGAGCTAAAAATTTTATGACACACTCAAAATAGTGTCAAGAAGCATCCCTCCAAGTTTCGTGGCGATTAGACACCGTTTGGCCCCCGAACAGGCGGAAACAAGCCACATATGCAAAATTCCAAGAATGGGCCTTGGGAGTGACCGGGGGCCCACAAACAAAAGGAGTTGACCATGTTCAGGTGGTCAAACAGAGCTGAAACTTTTTTGACACACTCAAAATAGTGTCAAGAAGTATCCCTCCAAGTTTCGTGGCGATTGGACATCATTCGGGCCTCAAACAATGGAAAATAGACCGCATATACAATGTTCCGAAAATGGGCCTTGTCCGTGACCGGGGCCCAATTAATGAAAAAGTTGACCAACTTCCTGAAGTCAAAATGGGCTGAAATTTTTATGACATGTATAAAATAGTGTTAAGAAGCATCCCTCCAAGTTTGGTGGCAATCGGACTTCGTTTGAGCCCAAAACAGATGAAAATGGGCCACATACTCGAAAAACCTGAAATTGGGCCTCGTCCGTGGCCCAGTCTGCGGTCACGGACCTTCAAAAGAGGTTTCCCACGATTTTGGGTGGTTTCCCTCCACTCCTCTTCGAAATCCAACTCCCCACAACTGCTATTAACTCCCCAAAACTGCACAAAACTGATTGGGAGTCTATAAAAAGAAGAAATTTGGAAGAAACAAAAGACACACACATAAGGAAGAAAAGTGAAGAAATTGAAGAAAGGCACCACCTAAGGCAACAAGAAGCGAACTCCAGCAGCACTTCCACGACCATTCCCGCCTTCTTTTCTTAATTTTGAAGGTGAGCAAGAAAATTCAGAAGGAGAGAAGGAAGTGGAATGGCCAAAGACCATACCATGTTCGTACGACGCCAATTTTTGAGAGGATGACATTGTCACCTCTGTTTCTCTCATTCGTAGGGCTTCTTAGCCATTACAAGAGTTGTGAAAGAAGCCTCTCTAGGCCTCATTTTGTTCCTTGAAAATGATAGGTTCAAATGACACAACTCCGGCTTCAAATTTGCCCATTTCGGACTTGAAACAAAAATGCAGTCCGTAAGCACGAATGATGAGTTACAGCGGTTTCACTTGATTCCATGATAAAAAGTGATCTTCTTGATGGTTGTCTACCGCTCCAAAGTCATGAGAATGGAGTTCCGACACTTGAAAGAAGTTCCAAGAAAGAACCAGCGCGAACAGCACAAAAAAACGAAGGCACAAGGCCATTGTCTGTCAGTGACCGTGACCCCCGGTCACTGACAGGTTCCAGTGACCGCGGGTGAGTCACGGTCACTGGAAGGCCCTAGTGACCGCAGGTGAGTCACGGTCACTGGAAGGCCCCAGTGACCGCAGGTGAGTCACGGTCACTGGAAGGCCCGAGTGACCGCGGGTGAGTCACGGTCACTGGAATGGGCAGTGACCGCGGGTCACGGTCACCCCCCATCTTTTCCCCTTTTCCACATTTTCTTCCACCTTATGTACATTTTCTTATATTTTCCAAATTGAGATCACATCTGAGACTTGAGGGAGGGGTTGTAAACTTTCAAAATGTATGTAAACAACCTGCATCCCCGCGGTCAGGGCACTTGAACCCACGTAAACAAAAGGGAAATTAATGATGAACTGTAATTATTTCCCATTCTTCTTAACGCTTAAAGTGCGTGAATGTCGGACCTTGATTCCGTAATTCATTTCCACGCATATACATTTTTAAGCACGATCAGAAGATTGGCGCCGTCTGTGGGAATGTATATGCCCTAATTTGTGATCAAATTTGATGAAAAATGCATGAAAGCGCTGAAAATTGCTGAAAAGTGCTGCTGTTGCCCTGAAAACTGCCGCTGTTGCCCTGAAAACTGCTGCTGTTGCACTGTAATTGCTGCTGTTGCATTGAAAGTGCCGCTGTTGCACTGTAACTGCTGCTGTTGCACTGAAAGTGCTGCTGTTGCCTTGAAAACTGCCGCTGTTGCACGGTAACTGCTGCTGTTGCACTGAAAGTGCCGCTGTTGCACTGTGACTGCTGCTGTTGCACTGAAAGTGCTGCTGTTGCCCTGAAAACTGCCGCTGTTGCACTGTAACTGCTGCTGTTGCACTGAAAGTGCTGCTGTTGCCCTGAAAACTGCCGCTGTTGCACTGTAACTGCTGCTGTTGCATTGAAAGTGCCGCTGTTGCACTGTGAATGCTGCTGTTGCACTGTAACTGCTGCTATTGCACTAAAAGTGCTGCTGTTGTGTTAAAGAGTGCTGCTATTTCACTGAAACTACTGCTATTGCACTGGAAACTGCTGCTATTGTGCTGGAAACTGCTGCTGTTTCACTGAAAACTGCTGCTAAAAGCCTGTGACCGGGGCACACGGTCACTTACCTATTTTTATGATGACAAAGGCTTATTTAACCTCCAATTACACCCATACAAGACCTTTGATGTCTGCAATGGGTTTGAAAATATCATCAAAGGACTTTTGCACCTTGAAGTGCATATTGTTCATACAAATGAAGGCATTGGGCACCTTGATGTGCGTACACTTGCCATTTAATTGGAAGAATTTGCACTTTGATGTGCATAACTTGATTGAATGAATTCGCACCTTGATGTGCATGGACCAAATCATCACCTTTTTCACTTTAAAAGAGTGATGATTCAGTTCAAAAGGCTTCTGACCCATATAAAAAGTTTATTAAATCAGTGATAAGACCAACGACATTGTAATTATGCATTGTCCGGCGTCAACCACTGATGGATCTTGTGTGGTCATTGTGATAGTGGTGCAGGCTTGATCCTGTGAGCCCTATCCCTTTGATTGATCCAACCCTCTCTTGCTTATAAGTCTGACACAGATAGTCTAGATATGCTGCTGAAATTTTGGTAGCAAGGACTAGTCAGCATAGCGTGCTTTTAAGCCTGACTCGATAAACCCGAAATGCTGCAGAAATTCTGACAGTAGGGATAGTCAGCATAGCATAATGAGATGGGATTTATGCCTATATCTAACCATTTCAGTTCAAAAACCATGTTGGTCTAGATGGCATCTATAAACCATTCCGGCTAGCCCAAGAGGCAGCCATGTTGGTTATACTACTAATATAGTCTCATCGGCTAACTTTTTGCAGGAAACAGCATGGGTTCTTTGATAATCACTTTTGACGAAGCTAAAGAGAGATTGTTCAAAATCTCAATGGCTCAGACCACAAGGGCACCCAAAAGGGGCCGAATGAACACCAATGCTCCTGCATCAAGGGTCTCGGTCTTTCAAAGGCTTTCTACTCCTTTAAGCTACATGACCTCAACCCACGATGGGTCATCAGAAACCTTGAAGCCCGTCAAGAAGGCAAAGATTCCTCAAACTTGGGTCTCCAAATATGCCCAAAACCCCTTTGGAGTCTTTCACAAAGGTCACAATGACTTAAAACACAAAGTGAGGTTGGAAGGCAGTAATTTTCAGATCACCAAGCCTCGACTGGGGGCAAGGCAGGTTCGGTTTACGAACAACAAAACAGAGATACCCGTTGGTTCACAGCAGGAGGCTTTGCAGAAACAAAGGGTACATCTCAAAAAGCAAACCACTCGCAAGCAAGGCCTAGCCCATGAAAAGGGTCAGAAGGATGTTGTTATTCGAAATTGTCGTATGTGGTCACCACAGCCACGTATGCAGAAGTCCAGAAAAGCTGAGGAGAAACCCTTGGCCCCACTTGAAAAGAATGTCTTTTACCCTTTGACCCAGAAGGAGGGACGGAGGTTCGGCAGGAGGCGCTTACCTTCTGTGATTGTGGCACCATCACCATCACTTTCAACCCAGCGCCCGTCATATGGCAGTAAAAACAAGAAATATGCTGAACAATTGGTCATCAAAAATTCGACCGATCTCGTTCAATTTAAAAATCTGCTTCAACAAAAGAAGGAGCAGAAGAAGAAAATTGAAAGAAATGCTGTTAACATCCTCTCACTTCCCACTTTCGACCCTATAGATTGGGAGCAAGTTGCTAGCACTTCTAGGCCATTAGTTGCTAGATTCAGAGATCAAACTCTAGCAGCCAGATTGGCCCAGCAAATAAAGAAGAGGGTTTTGTCTCGCTCCAAGAGGCATGCTCGGAAGCAGTCACAGCATAGAATCACTCAGAAATGGGTGATTAAAGAAGATGAGCCAAATTTAACCTCCTCATGTATGGTCGGACCTGGCTCAACCAGGAGAGTTACTCGGAGTATGGCTCGAACTCAGTCCCAAGATTCTGATTCGAACTCTCATTCAGATAGGACCTCTGACGATCATGGTTCTGATAAGGACTCAATAACTCTCCTGGATACCGAAGATAGTCAATCCACTCTGCCTACATCCTCTTACCCCCGTCAGTACACCGTATTTATGGCTGAAGGGAGTGGGACCGGTAATGAAGAGGATGCCGGTAGAGGCAAAGATGTTAGCGAAGAAAATGCTGACGAAAATCAAGAGAATGACGTCAGTGATGTTGTCAAGCAACAAGGAGCTAAAATTGACCACCTGACGGCTCAATTGAAAATCTTAGCAGACAAACTGGGTAGTCCAGCTGAAGCTCCTGTTAACTCCTTATTTGCTGATAGAAGAGAACATGCAATGATCAGGAGGAATGCCACCAAAATTGACCTACTTACAGCACAAATCAAGGCACTAACAGATAAAGTAATCGCCTCAGATTCAACTCGAGGTGATCACTCCTCAATCCTTGGTTTCCACGCAGATCCTGAAAAACCTGTAACTTTTAAAGAAGTGGAAGAAATTTTAAACAAATCAAAAGTGGAAACAAGGATGAAGAAAAAGGGTATTACAGCTAAATACCCTCCGGAGTTTGATTTGGTTCCATTTCCGCCAGATTACAAACTTCCGACTTTCCAGCCTTACCTTGGAAAAGGGTCAGCCTATCAGCATATAGTGCATTTTAAGTCGCTCCTTGGCAGTTTACCCGAATTGGATGCACTAAAAATAAGGTTGTTTGTTGGTACATTGAAGGGAGTTGCTTTCGATTGGTACAAACAATTGCCAGAACTCTCCTTCACTACATGGCCAGTTACAGAAGAAAAGTTTCTACTTCACTTTCAGGAAGAAGATCAAACGGTCACCTTCGCTATGCTCAGTAGTACAAAGCAAGGGGATAATGAAACTGCACAAGCCTTTATCAATAGATGGAGAGCATTGTCTTACAGATGCCTAGAACAATCATCTCCAAAGGCGACAATTGAAATGTGCAAAACCAATTTACGGCCAGAAATTAAGGCTATCATACTTAGTCATAAAACTAAGTCTTTGGCCAGATTGGTTGAAGTAGCCACTGATGCGGAGTTAACCCTGAAAGAAATTAGCCAGAAGGAAGCAAGTTCCTGAAAAATGGAATCATCATCATCTTCTGCTCCAAAACCAACTGTGCCAAAACCCGAAAAGAAGCAGGAGGTATTCAATGTACAAACCTCCAAACCAGTTCCTCAAAAACCACAGAATGGCAAGACGGAGCAAAACAAAAAGGAAGAATATGAAAAGAGGAAGCAAACTAAGTACCCTTTTGACGGGGACATTGAAGTCATCTTCCAAGCATTGATGGAGAACAACAAGCTCGAGCTTCCACCCATGAAAAAACCAGAGCAAGCGGGTCGTGTTAATGATCCAAACTATTGTGCATACCATCGGATGGTATCTCATCCTTTGAAAGACTGCTTTATCCTAAAAGAAAAGGTCAATGAGATGTGGAAAAATGGAGTAATAACATTTGACCGAAAATATGATGCGGCCCCAGTCAATATGATTTCCTTCGGGCAATTTGCACCTGTGGCAATACCCGCTCCATCAAGGCCACCAATGGTTGAATTCCGGGTCATCAATGCACTACATAATGAACAAGGGTTGATACTTATCAAAGATTCTTCAGGGGAGGAAATGTGGGTTCACCCAGACTTAATAAATGATGAAGGATGGGAAAAAGTGAAAACTAAACCCACACCTGTGGAAAGAAGAAAGACCAAAAGGCAAATTAAAGGTCTCCAGAAAACTGCTCAAAAAAAACAAGAACAACAGTTTAAGCAGAAGAAAGACAAGGCGGTCGAGACCCCAGTCTTAGAAAATCCTCCCAGATCAGCCAGAGGTTATTTTACTCTAGCCGACTACATCATTCCAATTCCAAAAGATGAGGAAGAACCAGCAATATCCAGCTGCAATCGGATATCATGGGATGGTACACCCCCTAACTCCGATGATAAAAATCAATGGTCGGATTACTCTGATCTTGAAGACGATCAATGGATCGATGATTATTTTGCTGATGAATACCCTTCTGATGAGGATGAGGATTTCGAACAAGCCTTTGACTCCGAGACGGGAACGCTTAATATCAAGCACGGTCTAAATACACTATCAGTGACCTTGTATGACATACACAGGCCAAGTTCAAGTGGCTGGTCGAATGATCCTCCTCTTTTTCCACTACCTCCAGAAGTTCATCCGGATCCACTACCATTAGTCGGGCACGACGAAGTTCAGGATCAGCAGACGGTTTTTCCTCCTTTCACGCCAGATGCTTCTTCCACACCTAATTCAGAGTTGATCTTTTCAAATGAAAATTCTGAATTAAGTAATCAGTTTGTTGACTTTAACTCAGTCAGGGAACTTAGGTTACCGAGGAGACATAATAACCCTAGTATGAGTAATATTGTTGAGAATATCTCTGACTTTGAAGAGGAACTGTCAACGGCTCCTTCCCTGGTGGTTTTGAATGCTGCCATAGAACCCCAAACATCGCAGGCTATTCCTAATGGTGTAAACCAAGAAGTAGGCCTGGAAGAGGTCAACCAGCTTTTCATCGAACCAGAAGAAGTCAATGCCATAAGAAGAGACACACGACCAGAAATTGACAGAAGCAACATGCTTAATGATGGCACTCGCTCTGGTCGTAACTATAGGGTCAACTATGATAAATCCTCTGTTCCTTCCTCTTCTTATGTAAACCCTTCGGGAGGCAATACCAATGTAAATGTAACTTCTCCAGAAGTAAATGATAATGCAAGGCCACCAGAGCCATTCACGTATGATGTTGTTGAACACCTTAAGCACATACCTGCACGACTCCACATTTTTGATCTCCTGCAGATGTCCAAGGAGACTCGTGACAACTTCATACGAGCACTACAGGCCTTGAATATTGAGAATCATACTCATATAGCACAAGTGCATCAAATAGAAAAGAATTATTTGAAGGCGAAATCCAAGAAGCCTCAAAAGCAATGCAAGGAGTGCCTCTTAACTCACAATGCTTCTAAAGCTACTATCTCTTTCACCAAAGAGGATCTCCTCTTGGGAAATATGAAGCATACGAGGCTACTTTATTTCACGGCCTACATCAAAGATATGCCTGTTCCAAGAGTTCAAGTTGACCCAGGGTCAGCTCTAAATCTCATCACAATCACGGCCCTTCAAGAGCTCGGTATTCCAGTGAGCAAGCTGTCTGCTACAAAGACTTCTATTCAAGGTTATGATGGGGAAGTCCAGGATCCGATTGGTAAAATCCGAATTCGATTCCAGTTGGGAGATTTAGTCTCAGAGGCTACTCTGCACGTAGTAAAAACTCGTGCTTGCTATAACATCCTCTTGGGGAGACGATGGCTTCATGATTATGCCATAGTACCTTCTACTCTTCATCAATGCCTTAAATACATTGACAATGAGGGGAAAGTACATCGAGTCTTTGCAGAGGAAAAGCCATTCAAAGGAAAAGAGGTTTATTTCACAGACGCAGCAATGTATCAAGAAATGCCTACAAAATCCAACTCAGATACAAAGAATGCTGCTGTGAATGATAATCCTGCAGAACCTTTCACTATTTCAGCAAAGAAAGTTGGTCAAAAATCTGATCTCCCCATAAAGTTGGAATGTGCAGGAAAATCTGCGGCAAAATGCGTAGATATCAAAGCTCCTTTGATAATTAAGGTGAAATCTGAAATCAAAAAGCCAGATCCACCTTTAATCATATCTACAAAGCTATCAAAAGTAAAAGATGCTGAACATCAGAAGTTTTCATTTTCGGCCAACATGGTATCCTCGAGCTCTAATCAAGAAAGCAATGATATACCTCCCCCTAATAGGGGAATATCGCCTATAAAGCTTGATTCTCCCATCACTTTTAGTCAATTGATATTGACATCACAGCAGAGGGGAGAATTAGCCGACAGGTACATTGATAGATGGCTCCGTTTGGCTGAAAGATGTGAAAATCCTCCACACTACTCCGCATGGATTCACTTATGCTGAGTAGGTTTTCGGCCTGCTCTTCGCAGCTTAACCATGGCGATGGAATTTCAAACCTTTGATGAGATGTCTCGAATTGTATCATCTCTCGAAGTGGCACTCCACCGGCTGCGCAGGAGTTCTAGAAGAATGCGTCCAATACATGTCATTTCAATGATCAGAGATACAGATTCTGAGTTGGATTCTGAAGACGCTGAAGAAATGAGCACCTTCGTGCATTCTATGGTAGACTGCAATCTTCCGCTTATGCCATGGCCTACTCCCTCTCACATTTATGAATTCGAAGGTTCTTGCTTTTTGGTACCTTCATCTAAGCAGTATAATCATCCGATTATTTTTCATCGGGCTGAAGATACTTCTCCACCAGATATCATTGACAAAATCAGTAATGAGGGAAAAATCCGGCTCGATATTTATAATCCTGTGGTCTGTAACATGATGAAAAATATGGGGTATAATCTCAAGAAACCTATGGGTCTTGGATTAACTGCAAATGGCATACGGGCTCCTTTGGATGTCTTTACTCCAGAGATGAAAGAAGATCTCCAGACAGGGGGCAGAATCGAGCAGCTGCGTCATTGCATAGGATATGTTCCTTACAGTAACATTCCTAAATTTAAACAAAGTGTTAAAGCCAGATCGGTAGTCTTCACTGAAGAATATGACTCGGATGACTCTCATGAAATTCCTGTGCTTTAAGATCCCGTTGATTGGGCCATTTTTCAGCATCCTGAGGGGGCAAGTGATCAAGATGATGCTGCATCACAAATCACTGACTATTGGCCACCTGAACTCAACGAGGAAATAAGCCCGTCCCAACATGTCCGCTGGGAATGCTTAGCCCTTGATGTAAAAGCCAAAGAGCCTAAAAAACCAAATCCTTGGAAAGGGATCAGGCCTTGGCTAAAACCCCCAACTGAAACCCCAGAGGGTTTCACAGAGTTAGAAACTTTCAATAACAATGTAGAAACACTTCCTCCTAATCCTCCAACTGAGGACCAAGTACAAGAAATAAACTTGGGAACCCCAGAAAATCCCCGACCTACCTTTGTAAGCTCTCAAATTAAAGGAAGTGAACTTGATTTGTATGTGGGATTCTTGCGAGAGTTCATAGATTGCTTTGCATGGACTTATGCAGAAATGCCGGGCTTAGATCCAGAAATCTCCATACACAAATTAAATATAGCAGATGATGCTAAACCTGTAAAACAGGACCAAAGGAGGACTAAGCCTGAAATCATGGAGAAGATAGAAGCAGAAGTTCAGAAACTCAAAGGCATTAATTTCATCCGTGAAGAACAGCATCCAGACTGGTTGGCTAATATAGTCCCAGTTACTAAAAAGAATGGGCAAATCAGAATCTGTATTGACTTCAGAGATCTGAATAAAGCCTGCCTCAAAGATGATTTTCCATTACCTATACCAGAAATAATGATTGACAATACTTTTGGGTTCGAAAGAATGTCATTCATGGATGGCTTCTCGGGGTATAATCAGATCAAAATGTTCAAAGAGGATGAAAAACACACTTCCTTTAGAACTCCATTTGGCATATACTGCTATACTGTCATGCCATTTGGTCTCAAAAATGCTGGAGCCACGTACCAAAGAGCAATGATGAAAATATTCAAGGACTTACAACATAAATCTGTTGAATGTTATGTTGATGATTTGGCAGTCAAGAGCAAGCATAAATCAGACCATCTCGCCGACCTTCGCACTGTCTTTGAGAGATTATGGAAATTCAATCTTCGAATGAATCCCCTGAAATGTTTTTTCGGAGTTTCCTCCGGAAAGTTTCTAGGATTTGTGGTGCGAAAAGGGGGCATTGAAATAGATCCCGTCAAAATCAAAGCCATATTGGAAATGCCTTCGCCGAGAAATTTGAGAGAATTGAAAGGATTGCACGGAAGACTCGCCTACATCCGACGGTTCATTTCTAACTTGTCCGGAAAGTGCAGACCATTCTCCAAATTGATGAAGAAAGGAGTAGACTTTGTATGGGACAAAGCTTGTGAAAATGCTTTTCAGGATATTAAACAATATCTTACAAATCCGCCAGTTCTTTCAGCTCCAATTCCGGGCAAGCCTTTCATTCTTGACACTCCGACCCAGCTTGACCCCGTTTAGCGGTTAGTTAATCTTGTTTTTGTTGTTAATTGTGTTTTGTTTGTGTTTTGTTTTCGTTACGGGTCATGGATAGGTAGTTGGGTTGAGTTTGACCTGGATTAAGTAGATCAAGCCCTTTTTCGTAATTTTAGCTTTTCTTAGACATGGTCATTTTTGCATCATCTTGAGGTCAACACGTGTCTTTCGTTGAGCTCGTTAACTTTCGTAACTACGTCATTTGCAACCGACGTCGTGTGTTTCGATTGGACCTTGATTTGACTCAAACTGAAAATAGACTTATGACTTGGCCCTTCTTGGAATTTGATCAACCCATTACTTATATAAGCTCTCACCCAATTCACCAACACTCACGTTCTCTCTCTTGTTCTCTCTCGTTTTCTCTCAACTTCACTGTGCACGTGGAATTCTCTTCTCCTTCACTTGATTTCTCTCCCTCGATCTAGCTTGTGGTTCTTGCATGTGCAATTGAGGTGAGTGGAAGTCTTCCATTCTTCTCATCTCCTTTCTCTATCTCTTCTCCTTCTTGCTTCTTTGCATGGTGTGTCTGTGTGTTGTGGATTTCTCTCCATCTCTCATGCATGCATGTGGTTTTGCTTGTGTTAGGTTGTGTTTGGATCCAAGGGCTACCATTGTGCATTTGAATTTCCAATTGAGGCAAGTATAACCATAACATTGAGAACCCATGTTGGTATGCTTTGATTTTGGCTAGCTCACATTGATGTGTGTGGAAAACATGTGTTTACAGCCCATTTGATACTTATTGGTTCAGTACTTGTGTATTCCCATTGATAGATTGCATTTCTGATGCATTTCCAGACATTCTGTACATGTTTCAGATTTCTGAATTCGTGCAGGTACGGCTAAGCCGTATAACACCTACGGCTCACAATCCAGAGAGGAGAAAAACCCAGTTTCCTCTACGGCTAGGGCACGGCTAAGCCGTGGAATGCCCTACGGCTAAGCCGTAGCTCAGCCGTGGCCCAGCCGTAGAACAATACAGGGTGCAATTTCTGGAATAACTGAGAGTCAGCAAATGACAGACCTTCTACGGTTCAGCCACGGCTAAGCCGTAGACCACACACGGCTAAGCCGTAGCACACACACGGCTAAGCCGTAACCACACATGAAGAATAAGGCTAGGTGTAAAGATAAGACCTATATGACCTTCATGATAGAATGTAGAGCACCTAGACTTGCCCAACGGAATGTGATACTACGCGTGAATGATCTCGAGGGCTGCGAATCATTCATGTTCGTTATCCGGATGTTAAGCACCTCCCCATGGGTGTTGGTTTAAGGGACTTCGTGCACAGCCCGATTCAAGGCAACACTAGACAACGGTGTATCGAATAACTTAAAACTACATCATCATGCACGGTTAGAAACACCGGATAATTAGATTAGAATTTGTTTGTAAACTTAAGATGATTCGATTCACATGATTTGTTGCATAACATATTGCATTCGACCATTGATCTCAACACTCTACATGATTACGTATGTTTCGTTATTTTCACATTTTGGTTTATTTACCCTGAGTATGCATGTATGATGTGTTCATTCACGGATCTGCACGTATGATAAGTTGTCACGATCTACTCAGGATTTTCATGATTGACTCCGTATGGTCAGGCACTACTTAGCCTCAGCCTTAGGATCCCGACGGGGTGAATTCGGTATAGTTTATATGGCCTGCTGCAGTATGGATTTTGTCTTGGGGAACCGGACCCCAGGAAACCGAGACCCATTGTACCCTGGCCCGGACAATGGTGTTCTTTGCATGTTACAAGATCCCTCTTTTGGGAGCATATGGTAATGTAGTAGCCACTAGTCATGTACACAGCATGTTATCCTTGATTCACACAGCATCTTTCTTTCTTGCATGATAGCCTAGTATACGAAAATGCTTTCTTTAATAACATGATGTTCTTTATTCTATTAGACACAGCGTGTGTTAACTTGCTATGGTTTATACTTTGCTGAATCTTCGTATTCACAGTTGTTTTGGTGTTGCAGGCCCAGATCCCCCTGCCGAACCCTCGCCGGTCGGCCAGGCTCCAGTTGAGACCCCCGGGGCCCCCTCAGGCCTAGAGGAGTGGATGTGATCACTCCACGGGAGAGCGTTCATGGCATGCATCCTTTTGGAGTCTTGTGTTGTGTGGATTTTCAGACTTGTATATGTCATGACATGTCACTATTGTCTATATCTTTTGTTCATTTTGTAAAACTTCATATGTAATTATGTCAGTCCTTTCTTGTATTATCCTCTTCTTGCTTTGTAGTTTTATGTTTCTGATATTTACAGCTTCCGCATACTTGCTTGGCACGTGTGCTTGTTCCCTTGTGCGTGTGCATTTAGACCCGGTCTACGTGTACAGGCACGGGAGTACGTGTGTCATTAGGTTTGGCTTTTGCTAACCCCCGAACCCTGGGCTCGGGCTGTGACACTGAGCACAATTATCACCCAATAGAAAAAGAATGTCTAGCACTTATGTTTGCAATACAAAAGCTGCAGCATTACATCCTCTCTAATGTGGTGTATCTGGTTTCCAATATTAATCCATTAAAGGTATTAGTGACAAAAGCCGGGGCGTTGAGTGAACGTCTGGCCAAATGGTCCATACTTCTTTCTCAATATGACATCAGATATACTCCTGCGAAAGCAGTAAAAGGACAAGCTCTTGCAGATTTTCTAGCAGAACATCCACTGTCAGAAGATTCTGAGTTCACAGACAATCTCCCTGATGAGTCAGTCTTCTTCACTGAACAAACACGGAAATCCACCATTGATTCAGATCTACATTGGACCATGCATTTTGATGGAGCTTCCAGGACTAATGAACGAGGAATGCCAGTATCAGGGGTTGGAATTATTTTCTGCAGTCCAGGAAGATTTTATGTTCCTCACTCCTTTTCATTGATCAAGCCATGCTCGAACAATGTAGCAGAATACACGGCATTAATTATGGGGCTTGAGTTAGCTTTAGATGCTAGCATTAACATGCTAGGGGTCTATGGAGATTCACAACTTGTGATTAAGCAAATGAATCACGAGTATGAAGTAAAGAAGCCAGACCTAATTCCCCTTTTCAATAGGGCATATGAACTCAAACAAAGGTTTAAATCGATTGAGTTTCATCATGTTCCGAGATGCTAGAATGTCAAAGCAGACGCCTTAGCAAGCTTGGCAGCTTCAATGGCAATCCCTGAGAATGACAAGATGATATTGGAAGTTGTTGAGAGAAGACTTCTACCCCCACTCGATACTTACAAGGCAATAGAAGATAGCTTCACTGTAATCAAAAATCGAATTTCATATTTCCAAAACTCATTCAGGGATTGGAGAGATCCTTTTATTGATTACATTCTGCATGGAGTATTACCAGAGAATCCTAAAGATAGAACCAGTATTCAAAGGCGAGCTCTCAAATTCCATTTTGATTTGCCCTCAAAAACTCTTTATCGCAAATCATACGTGTAACGACCCAGTCCCAAGAGTGCTTGAATGTAAAGAATATAAGTAAGAATCCGTCCTAAACTGTCGAGGCGCCTTTTGGGGACAAAACCGTGAGGACTTCCATAAAAAACTATAAAGTTAAGCGTGCTCGAGTCAGAGCAATTTCAGGATGGGTGACCTCCTGGGAAGTCCAAAGCGGACAATACCTCGATGGTGCGGGGCGGGTTGTTACAATACGATGGAGTTCTACTTCGTTGTTTGTCCCCGAAAGAAGCTGAACAAGTTCTCAGAGAAGTTCATGCGGGCCTATGTGGTGCTCACCAAACTAGACCAAAACTTCATGATCAAATTCGAAGATTAGGCTACTATTGGCCTACCATGGTGTCCGACGCTATTAATTTTGCTAAAAGATGCAATGAGTGCCAAATTCATGGTGATTATATTCACCAGCCTCCTGAACATTTGCACCCTACGACCACTTCTTGGCCGTTTGAATCTTGGGGAATGGATATAGTAGGGAAGATCAGTCCACCTTCAGAACGTGGACATCAATTCATTTTGGCTGCAACCGATTACTTCTCCAAATGGGCAGAAGCAGTACCTCTCACAGAAGTCAAAACTGATACAGTCCTTAGCTTCCTGGAAACTCATGTCATTTGCCGTTTTGGGGTGCCCAAACGTCTGTATCATGACAATGGCCCGCAATTCAATAATAATAAATTTTACAGATTCTGTGACAAATACGGAATCCAGTGTTGTCCATCTACAGCGTATAACCCCGCGGCCAACGGACTTGCTGAGGCTTTTAACAAAACCATTTGCAAGATTTTGAAGAAAATGGTTTCTGACAACAAAAAGAGTTGGAGTACCAGGCTTCCTGAAGCATTATGGGCTTACAGAACTACAGTTCGTGGTCCTACCAAATCAACACCGTACTCCTTGGTCTATGGTTGTGAAGCTGTAATACCTTTGGAAATTCAACTTCCCTCTTTTCGGGTGGCTGTGATAAACAAATATACTGAAGAAAAGAATGCCAAACTCAGATTGCAAGAGCTAGAAAACCTTGATGAGAAAAGGCTTACCGCTCGACAAAGTATTGAGTTGTATCAAGCTCGTATGGCTGCATCTTTCAACAAAAAGGTCAAGTATAGAGCTTACAAGAAGGGAGATCTAGTCCTTGCAGTTAGAAGACCTATGTTTTCCACGCACTTGTCGGGAGGCAAGTTCGAACCTAAATGGGAAGGACCTTTTGTTGTCGATAAGGTTTACTCCAATGGCGCCTATGTGCTCCTCACACTTGAAGGGGAAAGATGCATGATGCCTATCAATGGAAAACTTCTCAAGAAATACTATACCTAAATGTCATTGGTGCACCCATGTCATATATCCAAACCATGTACAATGTACATTTTCATTTCAAAACCAAAATTCTGTGGTTTCAAGCCTCACAACCTATGACTCCTAACCAAAATCCCTCAGATTTGTATAAAATGACTGCGAGGATCAAGTCCTTCGACCCCTCTAGTCAAACTTTCGTTACTTGGATAACGTCCTCTCAAGACCCCTTGTAACATCCTGCTATATAGATTAAGTCTTTTTGCAGACCCTGTATAGCAAAACTCAGCTATGTGGAATAAGTCTTTTTGCAGACCCCATATAGCTAATCCTTAGTTATATAGAACAAGTCTTTTTGCAGACCCTATATGACTACCTTCGGTTATATAGAACAAGTCTTTTTGCAGACCCTGTATAACCAAAATCTAAACAAAAACCAAAACCAAATCTTTGTCCTAAGGAATAAGTCAAAGGATCCCGGGAAAAGCCTCACACATGGGCACCGGATAACATCCACTTTGTTTGACTCCTTTCGACACCAAAAGGATCAAGTCATGGACCCTGGAGAAAGCCTCACACATGGGCACCGGATAACGTCCACCTATATGACTCCCTCATTTTTGATTTGTGGATCCAACAGATCGCAAATCACACCTTTATACAAGTCTGAGAAAACCAAACCAAACAAACCATCCACATAAACCATATCAAACCTCCACAAAAAATCAACCCAAACACCCATACCAATGACAAAAATAGAAAGAAAAACCTTTTCCATTGATATCCATTTTAAAGTTTGAATACAAGCAGTGAAGTCAATGTACACATGGCCCTCAGGGCTAATCAGAAAAAGCAAAACCATCAAATGGAAGGTGCAGCAGAGAATCTCAATCCAGGAACTTCTCCAGTTTCCCCTTGGCATTCAGTACTTCTGCTATGAGGATGTGCCCTTTGTAGCTTGCATAAGTTGGGATAGCAGTACTAATGTCAATCTCGTCCAGCTTACACCAATACAAATGCCAGTTTCTCGATGACAAAGCCTTAGCTCTCTGGAGCCACAAGCTGACATCAGATGCTTCATTTGGATCTTTCGGATCAGGCTCTCTTGTGGTCTTACCCTTGGCACGACTTTTTGGTGCCCCAGCTATGGCAGTTGCAAGTGCTTTACCCTTCCTATCTGCAAAACAAATCAAAAGAAAGGAAAGATGGGTATCAGTGACAATGATAGGGAACTTCTTCTTAAAAAAAAAAAAAAAAATTCGGCAGCATCTCTCCTTAGTATAAGGCCAAAAGGAGAAGGCAATACTCAGTTCTGAGACCAAGAATTGGCATCAAAGGCACACTTAAGTCTCAAAACCGAGGCTCCCGGTCCAAACAGATGTTCAAGCATCTTAAGACCTTTACAGGGGGCAGCAGGTTCGTGTTCAAGCACGAAAATGGCATTCTATAATTCCCACAGAGGCTCTGATCACAGAAAGTTAGATGCGTGTTCAGTGGTGTGCATGTTACTACTCAAATACAGTGGTTTTGGCAGTGAGCTTGCTCGATGCTGACTTCACCAGAGAATGAAATTCAGGCATCACCATGCGCCAAGAAAAGTTCATATGGTCAGTAGATTGATGAGCTTGAGATGATTTCACAAAAGTCATCTTACATCAGTTCTTAAAAAAAAAAAAAAGGATGCATCCAGAAAGCCAGGCTTGGATTCAGTCATGAACAAACACAAGAGAAGATGAAAAGGAAATTCTTACCAGCCATAGTCTGTGCTTGAGATGATGAAAGAAACCAGAGTCCTGCTTGGTAACTGAGAGGAAGATGCACCCAGCACCTCTCTGCTTCCACCCTTTCTCTCGGTCTCTTCCAGTTTTCTCTCTCTCTTTCTCGGTTTCCCTCTGTTTCCCTCGAATTCTTTCTTTCTTTTTTTCCTCTCCCGGTCACTCTCCCTCTTTCTCAGTTTTCCCTCTCTCAATTTCTCTTTTTCTCTCTCTCGGTCTCTCTCTCTTTTCTCTCTCTCTCTTAGTCTCTCTCCCTCTTTTTCTTTCTCTCTCTCTTAATTTCTCTCTCTCTCGGTCTCTCTCTCTTTTCTCTCTCTCTCCCAGTCTCTCTATTTTTTTTCTCTCGGTCTCTCTCTCCCTCTTTTTCTCTTTCTTCTCTCTCTCCTAATTTCTCTCTCTCTCGGTCTCTCTCTCTTTTCTCTCTCTCCCAGTCTCTCTGTTTTTTTTTCTCTCGGTCTCTATCCCTCTTTTTCTCTTTCTTCTCTCTCTCCCAATTTCTCTCTCTCGGTCTCTCTCTCTTTTCTCTCCCTCACAGTTTCTCTCTCTCCCAGTCTCTCTGTTTTCTCTTTCGGTTTCTCTCTCTCCCGCTCTTTTCTCTCTTTCCCAATTTCTCTCTCTCGGTCTCTCTCTCTTTTCTCTCTCTCTCGGTCTCTCTCTCTCACGGTTTCTCTCTCTCACGGTTTCTCTCTCTCCCTCTCGGTTTCTCTCTCTCCCGCTCTTTTCTCTCTCCTCTCGGTTTCTCTCTTTCTCTCTCCCGCTCGGTTTCTCTCTCTCCCGCTCTTTTCTCTCTCCTCTCGGTTTCTCTTTTTCTCTCTCCTCTCGGTTTCTCTCTCTCTCCCGCTCTTTTCTATCTCCTCTCGATTTCTCTCTCTCTCTCCCGCTCGGTTTCTCTCTCTCCCGCTCTTTTCTCTCTCCCGCTCTTCTCTCTCTTTTCTCTCTCATCTCGGTTTCTCTCTTTTTCTCTCTCCCGCTCGGTTTCTCTCTCTCCCGCTCTTTTCTCTCTCCTCTCGGTTTCTCTTTTTCTCTCTCCTCTCGGTCTCTCCTCTCCGCTCGGTTTCTCTCTCCCCACTCTTTTCTCTCTCCCTCCCTCTTTCTCTCGGTCTCTCCCCCTTTTTCTCAGTTTTTTCAAAAAAAAAAAAAAAGCTCAGTCTCCCTTTCTCTTTGTTGGCTTGAGCCCAAAAAAAAAAAAAAAAAAAGGAATTCCCCCTCAATTACTGTTGATCATTCCTCCCACGATTATTGCAAACTTGAATTAGTGAAGCCCATTGCCGAATCCCCTCAAGTTCAGGTAGTTGACGCGTCACCCTCCTTCTCACAAATACAATTTGGTGAAAATCAGTGGAGTCTAAACCTTGATCAAGTCTCGATGGATTCGTCCCTCTTCATCTACGGTTTTTTGATTTTAAGCAATGGAATCCATAACATGATCATCTTTTGTTTGAAATTCTTATGATGGGTCCACTTGGAGTAATTTACAAAAGAAATAATCCTATTTTTATAGGGTATTTCGAGGGAAATTATACAAAAAAAAAAAAAAAGATGCTGAGTTTCTTTCCAAATCAACTTTAGGTCAAAATTTGATTTCAAACCAATGTCCCAAATTGTTTTTCATCAAAACTCATAAAGGCTAATCTCTTTCAAAATTACATCTCATTTTGTCAAAATTGCATCTCATTTTAAATCATGTCAAGCCAAGTCAAAACCCAAACTTTGATTTTTGAAAATGAACCAAAAATCCATGAAGATCCAAACCCAAATTCATTTTCTCTAAAACTTTTGAATTTCTTAAAACCTCAGGGAATCCTTTTTGTGAGTGTTCCCCACATCCCCACAGAGATACCACTTTGGATATCTGTGAAAAATAGGTCAAAAGAAAATCAAACTCATTTCCAAAATCCAAACAAAATTCATAAACTTCTGAATTTTCTAAATACCTAAGGGATTCCTTTGTGGGTGTTTCCCACAGTCCCCACGGAGATGCTACTTTTGATATCCGTGAAAATAGGGCAAAGAAATTCGGATTTCTTATGTCTTTTCAAAATTCCGTCATCAAACCCTTCATGGTTTTTTATCAAAATTTTCAAATCCCAAAGTTTAGGCCTACAACCTACCTTGACAAACTGTCTTTTCATCAAGCCATCCATCATTCCCACAGATTGGCTATTTCGAGGCACAATGATTATTATACCAAAATCATTGCACCTCGAGGGGGCACTTGTTGACCTATAAAAAATTGCAAATACTGCAGCGAAGACACCTCATCCCAGCTTAATTTAGGCTACAGAGGTTATTTGCAGATCATGGGGAATCACTGTGAGAACCGGCATTCCATGAAGGTCAAGGTAGCTGGAACTCTCAGAGGAAGTTCAAATTTCGGGTCGAACAGAGATCATCAAACTCAAAAGCCACAAGCATGTCAGCCTGAAGTCAATTTCCCCCAAGCCAGGGGGTCACTGACCAAAGTCCTGCTTCCCGATGTCCAAAATTAATGAAAATTTAGACGCGAAGCTTCAGTCATGCTCAGAAGATACTTTGCAAATTTTCAAAATGAAAAGACTCTATTTGGCCTAAATTTCATTACATGTCAGCTTAGAGGACAGTAATCCTGAATTTGGGGATCATCGGCTAAGATCTTACTTCCAGAAGGCCAAAGCAAATAAAATTTGGAACAAATGCTCAAAGAATGCCCCAAGTTATTCTTCCAAAGTTTCAAGTCAAGGGGAGGCTGTTCGGATAGAAAACAGGCTAACTATCTCAATGTGGAGTGAATAGTGACCTAACGCATGCAATGAATAGGTTACTGTTCGAAATCCTACTTCCTCAAATCCAAACTGCATGAAATTTGGATGAATACTCCAAGATGTTCTTGACGTCAGTCCCTCCGAGTTTCAAATCAAACCGGGGTCATTTGGGCTTCAAACAGCTGAAACAAGGGCCCACTGTCATAAAAAGTCAACTGGGGAGTTGACCATGTTCAGGTGGTTAAACAGAGCTGAAACTTCTGTGACACACTCAAAATAGTGTCAAGAAGCATCCCTCCAAGTTTCGTGGCGATTGGACACCGTTTGGGCCCCGAACAGGCGGAAACAAGCCACATATGCAAAATTCCAAGAATGGGCCTTGGGAGTGACCGGGGGCCCACAAACAAAAGGAGTTGACCATGTTCAGGTGGTCAAACAGAGCTGAAACTTCTGTGACACACTCAAAATAGTGTCAAGAAGTATCCCTCCAAGTTTCGTGGCGATTGGACACCGTTTGGGCCCCGAACAGGCGGAAACAAGCCACATATGCAAAATTCCAAGAATGGGCCTTGGGAGTGACCGGGGGCCCACAAACAAAAGGAGTTGACCATGTTCAGGTGGTCAAACAGAGCTGAAACTTCTATGACACACTCAAAATAGTGTCAAGAAGTATCCCTCCAAGTTTCGTGGCCATTGGACACCGTTTGGGCCCCGAACAGGCGGAAACAAGCCACATATGCAAAATTCCAAGAATGGGCCTTGGGAGTGACCGGGGGCCCACAAGCAAAAGGAGTTGACCATGTTCAGGTGGTCAAACAGAGGTGAAACTTCTTTGACACACTCAAAATAGTGTCAAGAAGCATCCCTCCAAGTTTCGTGGCGATTGGACACCGTTTGGGCCCCGAACAGGCGGAAACAAGCCACATATGCAAAATTCCAAGAATGGGCCTTGGGAGTGACCGGGGGCCCACAAGCAAAAGGAGTTGACCATGTTCAGGTGGTCAAACAGAGTTGAAACTTCTGTGACACACTCAAAATAGTGTCAAGAAGCATCCCTCCAAGTTTTGTGGCGATTGGACACCGTTTGGGCCTCGAACAGGCGGAAACAAGCCACATATGCAAAATTCCAAGAATGGGCCTTGGGAGTAACCGGGGGCCCACAAACAAAAGGAGTTGACCATGTTCAGGTGGTCAAACAGAGCTGAAACTTCTGTGACACATTCAAAATAGTGTCAAGAAGTATCCCTCCAAGTTTCGTGGCCATTGGACACCGTTTGCGCCCCGAACAGGCGGAAACAAGCCACATATGCAAAATTCCAAGAATGGGCCTTGGGAGTGACCGGGGGCCCACAAACAAAAGGAGTTGACCATGTTCAGGTGGTCAAACAGAGCTGAAACTTCTGTGACACACTCAAAATAGTTTCAAGAAGCATCCCTCCAGGTTTCGTGGTGATTGGACACCGTTTGGGCCCCGAACAGGCGGAAACAAGCCACATATGCAAAATTCCAAGAATGGGCCTTGGGAGTGACCGGGGGCCCACAAACAAAAGGAGTTGACCATGTTCAGGTGGTCAAACAGAGCTGAAACTTTTTTGACACACTCAAAATAGTGTCAAGAAGTATCCCTCCAAGTTTCGTGGCGATTGGACATCATTCGGGCCTCAAACAATGGAAAATAGACCGCATATACAATGTTCCGAAAATGGGCCTTGTCCGTGACCGGGGCCCAATTAATGAAAAAGTTGACCAACTTCCTGAAGTCAAAATGGGCTGAAATTTTTATGACATGTAGAAAATAGTGTTAAGAAGCATCCCTCCAAGTTTGGTGGCAATCGGACTTCGTTTGAGCCCAAAACAGATGAAAATGGGCCACATACGCGAAAAACCTGAAATTGGGCCTCGTCCGTGGCCCAGTCTGCGGTCACGGACCTTCAAAAGAGGTTTCCCACGATTTTGGGTGGTTTCCCTCCACTCCTCTTCGAAATCCAACTCCCCACAACTGCACAAAACTGATTGGGAGTCTATAAAAAGAAGAAATTTGGAAGAAACAAAAGACACACACATAAGGAAGAAAAGTGAAGAAATTGAAGAAAGGCACCACATAAGGCAACAAGAAGCGAACTCCAGCAGCACTTCCACGACCATTCCCGCCTTCTTTTCTTAATTTTGAAGGTGAGCAAGAAAATTCAGAAGGAGAGAAGGAAGTGGAATGGCCAAAGACCATACTATGTTCGTACGACGCCAATTTTTGAGAGGATGACATTGTCACCTCTGTTTCTCTCATTCGTAGGGCTTCTTAGCCATTACAAGAGTTGTGAAAGAAGCCTCTCTAGGCCTCATTTTGTTCCTTGAAAATGATAGGTTCAAATGACACAACTCCGGCTTCAAATTTGCCCATTTCGGACTTGAAACAAAAATGCAGTCCGTAAGCACGAATGATGAGTTACAGCGGTTTCACTTGATTCCATGATAAAAAGTGATCTTCTTGATGGTTGTCTACCGCTCCAAAGTCATGAGAATGGAGTTTCGACACTTGAAAGAAGTTCCAAGAAAGAACTAGCGCGAACAGCACAAAAAAATGAAGGCACAAGGCCATTGTCTGTCAGTGACCGTGACCCCCGGTCACTGACAGGTTCCAGTGACCGCGGGTGAGTCACGGTCACTGGAAGGCCCTAGTGACCGCGGGTGAGTCACGGTCACTGGAAGGTCCCAGTGACCGCAGGTGAGTCACGGTCACTGGAAGGCCCGAGTGACCGCGGGTGAGTCACGGTCACTGGAATGGGGCAGTGACCGCGGGTCACGGTCACCCCCCATCTTTTCCCCTTTTCCACATTTTCTTCCACCTTATGTACATTTTCTTATATTTTCCAAATTGAGATCACATTTGAGACTTGAGGGAGGGGTTGTAAACTTTCAAAATGTATGTAAACAACCTGCATCCCCGCGGTCAGAGCACTTGAACCCATGTAAACAAAAGGGAAATTAATGATGAACTGTAATTATTTTCCCATTCTTCTTAACGCTTAAAGTGCGTGAATGTCGGACCTTGATTCCGTAATTCATTTCCACGCATATACATTTTTAAGCGCGATCAGTAATTTATGTAAATTCATTGGAACCTTTTCCTCTTTTGAATAAATCTTGATATAAATAATTTTAGAAGTTAAATAATACACCTTTTTTTTACACTTATTTTATTTTTAATATTATTTTTAAAAAATATTATAAATATGGGAAATTCTTAAAGGCACTCACTTTAAAAGTGCCCTTTTTTCCGCCCCTCTATTTTTTGGTTATGAAGCTCATGTTGAGTTAATCTAGTTTTCTACCTTCTTGTGTAGAATCACATGTCCAAGTTTGACACTCATCCAGCTTTTTCATACTATTGGATTGAAATCATAATAAAATGATGCCTCTAAATCATTAAATTTCAAGGCTGTGTGGATCAAAAGGTTAGAATGATTATATGACTCAAAATTTTGTATATAGGTAGGCATCACATGAATCTTTTCATCCAATAGGCTTCCATGATCATCATCTCAGTGGGCTCAACTTGGAGGGGTGTTTTCTCCTAAAACACTCTTGGGCTCTATGAATTACCCTCATATATATATAGCTTTGATCCTGTAAGAATTCTCCTTACACACCTACCGCGAGAACTCTTTATGTGGGCCCCATTTGGGAATAAGACTAGGGGGATAAAAAGATTTATATCGGACCACCCCACTATCAAGTTTAGCGCCAATCACATGTCACTAAACCCTTCATCTGTGGCCCACAAAATTAGTCAATTCAGATTGGTACACAGTCGATCTAATGGTCCAGTAAATTCGAATCTGATTGAAACTTGGGATAAGTGACTATCAAGGGGGTTCCTGTGTATTGCAAGGTTTGAATTGGATGATAGATAGGCCCCACTTAGAATTTTTACAAAAAAATGTTGAGAACTAATTCTGATAGGATTATTTCCTACATATATATATATATATTGGCCCCATTTGGGCACATCGCCTATATTATTAGTAAGAAATAAAATAACTCAAACTACCCCTGACCATGGAAGACTATAAGCTCTCCCCATGGTACCATTGAAGGATGCAAAAGTGCGCCATGCATGCTTTATCTATTCATAGTTTTATACTTTAATATAACATACTCATCCAAATAATAATTAAATATGTAGGTTTGGTTACATGGGCACTATGACAGCTGGGTCCAGCCCTCTGTAGTTGGGATGAAAAAAATCCAATGATTTATACCAAGGAGAGGCTTGGGTGCAATGACCGACACCCTCCAATAAGGGTAATCCATGTCAATTTTCAAATTAAATCATCCCAAACGTTGTGTTTTCTACACTTTCATCTAAAAACTACATACTAAGATAACGGAGACAATACATTATAAATTAAACATTCATTTAATAAAGAAATAAAGGATTAATTTAGTGAACCATGGTGCAAACGAAGCACCCATCTAACAAAACATAAATAAATTACTTAAAATGTGTACTAAAGTAATGAATAATAAAATGACATCCTTTAAGGAATCTGTAATGTTGTTAAGTTTTTATGGAATATTTGTTGGACTACTTGAGTAGAAGAAACCAATTCTCAATGGTTTGGGTCAAATATAGCCTATGATACACCTATAGGCTAATAGTTTAAACTAATGATATAGCTCCTAAGGACATTGAACTCCATCCAAAGTAATTGGCTTTATGTTGTCATTACAATTTCTTGTAAATGGGTACCAAGAAATTTAAAATGCTAAAGTGATAATCCTAAGAGACTTGCTAGATAAATAGCAAATTTATCTCTCTACACACAAGAGAAAAAAATTTTTAAAAATTAAAATCACAAAAATACCACCACACATTTGTCTCCCTCCCTCCTCCCCTTTCCCTCTGACCAGTGATGAGCTCCAGCCGGTGGGAGGAAAGCTCTCCCCATTCCTTTTCCTTTTTCTCCTCTTATTCCTCTTCTCTCCTCCCTCTTTGTGGAAGAAGAAGAGGAAGGGAGACAGGAGAGGAAGAGAGGAGGAACATGGGGGAGCAATAGGGAGAGGAAGAGGGAGAGAGAGAGAGGGGGAGGGAGAGCCCCCCTCCCTTGGCTGGAGCTCATCGCCAGCTAGAGTGAAAGGGGAGGAGAGAGGAGGGAGAGAGAGAGATGTGTGAGGGGTATTTTGAAAATTTTAATTTTTTATAATTTTTTTCTCTTATGTGTAGAGAGATAAAATTTTTGTTTTTCCAGCAATTCTTTGATTCTAACAATGGGTCTTATTAAATTTGTTGTGTCCACATGTGCTGGTCCCCTCCATGAATGGATTCACAAATTTAACCAATGACAAAATTTTAAATGGGTGGGAATTTAAATGGGTGGGTCTCATGTATAACTCCATCCAAAACAACAAAAATTACATCAAATGATAAAATCCAATTAAGAAGGTCGGTCCCATGCAGTGGACAACTACAAACCCACTCTCGAAAAAAAGTAGAAGATGACTAAACTCATTAAATTTGATTGTAAAACCCACCCCATCAATCTTCTTTTTACATATTTTTAGTAATTTTTACTACATGAATTATAACAGGAGAGGTGGTACAAGTTGTTGTATACCCTTCTAAATGTCGTGTATTTGACTCCCAAACCTGAATCGAATCTCACATTAGTTAATGTTGAATTAAGCAAATAATGTTAATAACTTAATGTAGAATTAACCAAATTGAGTCTTAATAAAAATGTAATCAATTGCAAATTGAAATCCAATTTCTCCATCAATTGTCAAAGTGGACCTTAATTTCTGAATTAAATCGCTCCAAAATCATATATACATCGATTAGGGCAAGACGTTTGGCCCTAGATAACCCCCCGCCCCTCTCTCTCTCTCTCTCAATGATTCAGTGGCCGAGCCCTTGATAATCTGGAGGAGTTTATTTTAACTCTCAGACTTCTACGACCGTCCTCCAATTAGGCATTCGCTTGGCCAATTTAAAAAAAGTAGAGGGGTTATATTGTAAATTTCGGTTTATTTTAAATCTCAGACGTCCATAGCCGTACTCCAATTAGGCTTTTGCTTAGCAAATTTAAAAAACATAGAGGGTTTATATTGTAAATTTCTCATGGTTAAGTCAGGTATTAAAAAACAAAAATAAAGCAGGGGAGGTTACTTTTATCTCTTCCTAGCAGTAGGTTTGGTAGACAAGAAAACACAAAAACTCATATATCTTGCACTTCTTCCCCTCTCTCTCTCTCTCTCTCTCTCTCTCTTCAATTGGGCCTTGCCTTTGAGTGAGCAGGATCCAGTGCGCGCGCCGAAGGTACATATTTCTGCAACTTTTTAAGAATCCCAAGTAGTGTCTGCTTGCCTGATCTCTAATGCCGTCAGTGTTTTTTTTTTTTAAAGCATCCAATCAATCGCTCTCAAGTTGGGACTTGATTCCTCATAATCTGATTCCTTTGAAAACCCAAAAGTAGACCAATATAATCTTCTCATCATGTGGACTTTCCCGAAGACCTGTCAAACAGGTTGAACCCAATGCCCTCCCGAAGACCCATCGAAGGAAAAAGACTGGGATCTGTACAACGAATCACATTTTCAAGTGCCGCTTAGGATTCAAATGTGAATCAATCTTAGATTCAAGCAATTTGTCTTAACAAGAATAGTTATAGGCATGAGGTTAATAGTAGTGTGTATATATATTGTTAGCATCTCTATTTTTTTAGTTGAAGAGGAACTAAAGCAACTCGGATGCTACCAGTAATCCTTGAGAGGAAGAGCCACCTCCCCTCAATTCCTCAAAATAAGGCCAATAGGAATCCCTTTAAACGACACCCCTGTGGCGATAGTAAACTTGAGCTTATGAGGAAGATTTTCATTAGAAAAGGTAGAATCTTGAAAACATCGTGAATTCCTCTCCTTCCAAATGATCCATAAGATTGCCAGGAAGGCAGGTTGCAATAAAAATCCTAATTTTATCTGGTCCAACCTCCAACCGCCATGCCTCAAACAAGCCTTAGATAGAAGCCGGATGAGCCCAACTGCAATCAAACAATCTGAGAACTTTAGACCGAAACCCTTGTGCTATTTTACACTTCAATAAAAAGGTGATCTACCATTTCCTCATCCACCAACCACATGGGGCAAGCGTTAATGAGGATCTTCTTATGCTGGCGCAAATTATGCATAGCCAAAATCCCACCACAGAAAGCCAACCGGCCAAACACCATGACCCTTTGTGGAATCTTCAACTTTCAAAGCCTATGCAAAGGGCTTTTTGGAGAGGGACCCCCTTACATAGCTGAGAAAAAGGAAGAAACTGAGAAGGTCCCTTATTTTGAGGCTGTCCGAATATTGAAATCCTCCATATCTAGAGGAACGAAAACTTGGCTACGAAAGTTGAGGAGAGAGAGAAAAAATGGTTCTCCTTTGACTCCAAAAGGCTCCTTCTAAATGTAAGGCCCCAGTGCACCTGAGCATCGTTCCTAACCATATAAGAAGAAACCATTGCTTTGAGATCTCTAGCACAGATGAATTTGTCAGGGAAAGCTTCGGCTTATGTTTTATCACTAAGTAATTAATCTAGAAGAACACTTTTTCCTCTGATCCCACTTAGAATTTTTTGTTGGTAGTAAAAGCCTCTTCTTTAGACAAACTATCTCTCTCTAGTCTCCAAAGCCTAGAAGCACGGTAGTTGGGCTCTTGGATATACTAACTGTTTCTCAAAACCCCATACTTAGCTACCAAGAACTGGTTATACAATTCCATAGGGTATCCTCACCTTCCCCAATCCTCCACAACCTCTTCCCAAGGGAGCACTCGATTCATCTTATGAATAGATCTGAACGCCATTCGTCCTTCTTCGGCCTACAAATAGAATCCTACTTGACCAAATGATATTTTTTTGACTATTCCTTACCATGCCATAAGAAATCACGCTGAAGCTTCCCACTACAATCTACCATTGATGCTCGGCACTTGAACTAGCATAGGAAATATGTCGGAATATTAGAGAGGATAAAGAAGGTTAAGAGTAACTCTACTACCCAAGGACAATAGAGAGGATAAAGAAGGTAAGAGTAACTCTACTACCCAAGGACAAATAGTTTTCTTTTCAATTATCATGGTGTTATTATCATTGTAATTGTGTTGCTATCGATGAAAAATGGATGGATTATGAGTAACTATTATTTTTATTATTATATTTATTTTTTATCACAAAGATAAAAAATCCTACAATTCATGATACAATTCCATGATTCGGTTCGATTCAATTCATGCCCTTAAATGATTTATGATATATTTTCGATTTTCAGACCAATGTGTGAGACGCATTACTGTTGTGGATGATGCCTCCAACCTTCGTTGGACCCAAGTTCTCAAATGCACTACCATCTGTGTTATCTTAAAGGAACCTGTAGGAGGAGGGGACCACACACTGACACACATATGTTCTAAGGAACATAATAAGAGAAGGCCACCTCTTTCAAGGCAATGGAAATGCTTCAAAATTGAGGAAAAGAAGAAGCCCAAGAAGCCACAAAAAATCTCACTTTGTCAACCATCACATCAACGGAAGTCTCCCTCAAAATTTCTCATTTTCTTTCTTTCTTTCTTTAGTACCCATATAATAGCACAAAGGATAATGTCCACATTAATTTCCCTCCGGTTGAATCCCCCGCATTCCTCCATGCCCCAAAATAAGCATACAGACCATGAGGGGACATCCAACTGCATCCAAACCAAGTCATCACAAGCCTCCATCAATGACTGTGCCACCCTAGGAGAATTGAATAAGTGACCCACCATTTCCTTATCTGCTAGACACATGGGGCAACTATCAACAATAGCTTTCTTTCATTGGCGGAGATCATCTATTGTCTGGACACTACCTCAAAGCCAATCAACCAAAAGCAGTAATGCCATCACACCATTATTCCATTACTCATCGAACTGCAAATTGCTAATTTATTTAAGCCATGTCTTGACACCACCATAATTTCATGGTGCCCGTGCCCAATTATTGCTTCTTGATGATCTGCATTAGTGTGAGGGCATGTGTGAAGAGAGCACTGATTCCAATGGAGAATTCCTAACTTAAACTATACTTTCTAAACATCATCATCATCATCATCATCAAAGCCTTATCCCAACCATGTTGGGGTCTGCTACATGAATTTAATTTCTCTATTCCGTTCTATTTTGGGCCAAATCCTTAGTTAAGTTAAAACTATACTTTCTAAACATTTATATAAATACATGGCCCTCCCTGTAAGAGGGTAGGATGAATTTACAACAAGCTTATGTTTGTCATCTACGTGGGACTTTCGCTTTTCGGACGTGAACCAAAGGACTGGGTTTTGGAGAACTCTTGTCAATGCTGCAAAGAAGGAAGCCATTTCGAATATGCCATTGATAGAACTTGTCCAAATTCTTCTATCCATCGCTTTGTCTTAGATATAAACGCTCCCACAAGCTCATGTAGGGATAATAACTAAGACATGTCATCCTCGAAAAGATTCTCCTAAACAAAGAACCCAATAAAACTTGGTTGCCCACTTTGTGAATGTGACTCTTCACTTTGGCTTGCTTTTCTTGAGTATTTTTGTACAAATTTGAAAATTGAACTGCTAAGTTATTTCCACCAACCCAGTGATCAAGCCAAAATTTGATCCTCTCACTTGTTTCGACATGACGCCTAATATGTTTAACAAAGTCTTCCTTAAATGAAATGCTATCCCATCAAATAGAAGAGTGGCAGTAGTCATCATGAATATCCCACCATCACTACTGATGCCATACTTTGCCTCTTAGACAACCTTCCAAAAATCATTAGAGTCCTCCATAATCCTCCTTAACTGCTTTCCCAAGGGAGCTGCATTTAGGCCAAAATTTGATCCTCTCAACTATGCCAACCTGATGCCTGATATGTTTAACGAAGTCTTCCTTAATTGAAATGCTATCCCATCAAATAGCCAAATGGCAGTAGTCAGCGTCACGAATATCCTACCCATCTCTACCAATTACATACTTCGCCTCTAAGACAACCTTCCAAAAATCATTAGAGTCTTCCATAATCCTCACCAACCGCTTTCCCAAGGGAGCTACTTTCACTTGTTTTATGGTTTTGAATCCAAAAGCCCTTCGCCCTTCAATTTTCAATGATCACCAAATTCACTAGGTGATACTCCTTTTTTGGTCCTCTACTTTCCTAAAGAAAGGCTCTATGCAGGTTTTCAATGTCATTGATGATTGCCGCCAGGCATTTAAACATTGACAAAAAAAAAAAAAAATACATAGAAAGGTTCACAGGTGCTGCTTTAACTAGGATGATTTGGGCCCCAAAAGAGAGATCTTTCTCTTTCCAGGTTGCCAATTTTCTTTCCATCCTTTCAATCAGTGGGTCCCATAGTGATTTCTAAGCCCTCCTAATGCATAGAGGACATTCCACATAATTAGCCAGAGGAGAATTGACTCTGCACCTAGGATGTCGATGGGATGGTTGAGAACGACATTGTCAACGCTCATCCCATGAATTTACTCTTGAAGAAACTTATCTTCAAGTTCGAGACTGCTTAAATGCGAAGGAGAATGGCTTTCATGTCTTTTATTTGGTCAATTTGGGCATCATAGAAGATAAGGTGTGATCAATGTACTGTAGATGGGTTATCATGGGGGCATTTGAAGACGGCTTGAAGCTGCTGACCAAGTTATTTTCTAATGTGCCCAGCATTTGATTAAAATGCTCACGTACCATCACAAATAAAAAAGGGGAAAGTGGATCACCCTAGACCCCTTTGAGTTGGAAAAATTCTTTTGGGAGCCATTAATCATAATGGAGAAGACAATAGAAGAGACACTCTTGAATCCATTTCCGCTGCTTGGCTCCAAACGAATCCTCCACAGCATACATTGCAGTAATCCCCTATCAACCTTGTCATAAGCTTTCTTAGAATCCAACTTGTCTAGCAAGCTTGATCTTCTGTCTCCTAAGATATGTTGATACTTGTGCAAGCCCAGTGTATCCATGTTGGATGGGTATGAGACTCGTATTTGTACTTGATATTGCACCAACACTTTTAGGGTACAAGTTTAGCATATCCTAGTTACCAACTCCATTATTTCAACATAAAAAAATGTTTGAAAGGAACACAAATAATAATAATTTATTATTTCAAAAGTGATATAAACAAAAAAAAAATATACGGTCACCCATATCTATATTCATGTCCTAGATTTTCAAACGTGCAGAGCTGTATCCTCGATCCCCATATCCGTGACCATAATTGTGTTTGTATTTAGGTATCATTTTCTATCACATACTCTAGAATAAATGCATTCTTTAGCAATACGAACCCCGCATAATATCTATTTCTCATGAACAAAAGCTCCTTGCGCTACAGAAATTATATGAGGCAAAACCTCTTGAAGTCTGCTCGCCATAACTTTGGCTAGGATTTTGTAAATGCCACCAATCAAGTTGATTGGCCAAAACTCCTTTTTACATTCTGCACCCTTTTTGGGATTAAGGCAATAAGCACCCAATTGTTTAGAAAGCCGGCCTCTTGAGTGAAATTCTTTCATAAAGGCCGTGATATCTACTTACATAAGATATCGATAGTGTTGAAATGGTCCGATCTGAAATCCATCTTTCCTTAGGTCCTTATCGCCTCACAAATCCAAGGTGGCTTCCCTTTCTACTGAGCCAATCAACTCCGTGCCTGCCTATGGAGGGAGGGAGGAAGATTTTAAGATATAAACAATTGTTTGAATCTGTATACATGTTTTGTCTATCATTCAAAAAAAAAAAAAACAGAAAAAAAACATGTTTTATTTGGTTTTAAGATTTGGTCCAATCTTGACTACATTATATATTCAACAATTGCTAAACAATTTGACTAAGAATCTGTATTGTTCTTCAAGAACTAGCAAACAACACAAATACTATTATATATGAAAATTATCTATTTCATCTTTTACTCATGTTAAATTAGATTGTGCTTCTAGTTTTTGGTCATGGTAAATTTGAGTCATTTGGATTTTAGAGGTGGTGCCACCATGATATACATAGGCTGGCCTTAGAGAATTTTCATTGGCTTGGTCTCGGTGCCTGGATCAATATGTAGCGGCTGCTATATCGGGCGTAGCAGCCAAGAACACTACACTAAATTTACTTTAGCGCCACTCACAACCGTAGCGGCTGCTATGGTCCGCTACGGATCGCTACGGGACTACTACGAAATGTGATTGGCAGCTATTTTTCAAAAAATTTTAAAATACATAATTACGCTTTTTTCTTTCATTTTTCTCTCCAAACAACATTTCTACGCAACTCTTCTACCCTTCTATACTTAAAAGAACACTAAAACACATAAGATGTTATTGAATTAAAGACGATGGAGACAATTCCTCTCAATGGCCCTTCTCTAGATAATGTACTAGCAGACACTCCCTTTGGCAGCTGTATTCTTTTCTTTACTCTTAACTCAAATTCATTGTTTGTTTTAATGAAACTTAATTTGTTATTTGGTTTGAACCTTAAAACTTTTTTTAAACATTACTTTATAATTTATAAATCCTTTGTTATGTACAATTGTGCTAAATTAATTATTTGAATTACGAATTTAGAAATGCATAATAACTTAGTACATAGCTAACCATCATAAATGTGTGGGAAAAATTAGATCAATACTCTTATTTTATAATCATTCAAAGATATTGAACTTCTGTGCACTGAATTGACTGCTACATCTCCCTGTCTTAGTATTGTTGGAAAAAAGCATCACTTTTTAACATTTTCCAATATTCTGGATTTTGTGGATATTTTTTTAAATTTTTTTGACAACTTTTTAAATTCACACCACTACACTGCTACGTAGCATTTTGGCCATTGGCGACTGGGCCCGCCGCAACTGCTATTTTGATCCTTGTCTCAAAGGATCCTAAGTTATTTCATAAACATGTGGTTCCATTTAAGTCTTAAGATCCTACATTGGCCCATATGGCATCGTTCTCATGCTGTTCTCAATTCTATGATAAGTTCTAATTGTGCTGAGATTATACTGTGTAGAACTTGTTTGGTAATGTAATATTAAACTATTTTACTGAGAATATGTTGTACAAAACTTGTTTGGTAATATTATAAAAGTTTTGTTTCAAGGAATGAAAGCAAGAGAATCATATGATTTACAATGTGGGACCCACCTTTTATTATTTGTGGCACTATTATTGTCGTACATGGGACCCACCATCGAAATTACAATGTGGTACCTACCTTTAAAAATTAGAACATGAGTTGCACATTCATAGGATTTACATTGTAGGCTCACCTTTATAAAAATTATAATGTAGGGCCACCTTTTTTGTGAATGTGAACATGAGACTCATATTTATAAATTACGTGACAGACACTTTAGAAATTAGAATATGAGGCTCACATTCATAGGATTTACAATGTGGGTTCTCCTTTTGTTATTGTAATCATTTGACCAACCTTTGGGAATTATAAAGAGGAGCCACAGTTTTTATAATTGTGGACATGAGAACCCCCCTTTAGAAATTATACTCTGGTGCCTACCTTTAGAAATTAAAACAGGGGGCACATTCATAGGATTTACAATGTGGACCTACCTTTATAAGAATTATCATGTGGGGCCATCTTTTTTGTAGTTGTGAACATGGTACACACCTTCAGAACTTACATTGTGATACCCACCTTTACAAATTAGAACATGGGGCTCATATTTATAGGATTCACAATGTGAGCCCACATTCATAGTATTTAAAATGTGGTTCACTTTTTTTTATTGTGAGCATATGACCCACCTTTAGGAATTATAAAGTGTGGCCCTTTTTTGTGATTGTAGACATGAGACCTATCTTTAAAAATTATAATATGCTGCCCACCTTTAAAAATTAGAACATGGGGCCCACATTCATAGGATTTATAATATGGGCCTACCATTATTGGTATGATAATATGGGCCTACCATTTGTGGATGTGAACATGTGACCCACCTTTAGGAATCACAGAGTGGGGCCACCTACTTTAAGATTGTGAATGTGGGACTTCCTTCAGGATGCATGAAAGGAATTGGAGCCTCTAAATGAGATTATTTAGAAGCAAAAGATAACTAGGAAACAACTGTGCCACTAAGCTGTTTCCTAAAAAAATAAAGTTATTTCATTCTGACTTTCCTATGCCAGCGGGTTAAGAATTTTGGATTCCTTCTGAACAATAATTTGCACTTACCAAACATGTTTTCCCTTAGCTCATCTCGTGGGAACATGGGAACATCCGGATGGCACCATCCCAAATGCACCTTGATTGCCTCACTTTGTTTTGAGGGTGTTCATGTTGAGTGGTTGAGTGGGCGAAAACTTGATATTGGCCATTTACGTTTTCACAAGTTTTTTTTCATTTTTCTTTTGTTACTGTCATTCTATTCTCAATTCTTCCTTTTTGTCATATTTTCGCATTCTAGGTTCTAATCAATGCTTTGAAGCACAGATCTAAATTCTATCTTTCTTTTCTATGAGGGACTCCATTTGGACTGTCATTTCTCTGATTCTCATCCCGATCTCTGTTTCATTAATCTAAATAACAAAGCAAACTTATCTTCCCTCTTTATTCAAGAATAAATATGAGGAGAAAATCTCAATTTAATGATACACATGCAAAAAATTATTGTATTCTTCTGATAAAATTAATTGCCGTTATTTGGCTGAATATAAATTAGGACCTCGTAGGGATCTGCTTTCTCTAGTTTATCTTGTTTCGATCTGCTTTGCAGTAACATTTGTTGCATTCTCATGTGAACAAGCAAACAAAAGAAGAAATTGATTTACCGTTATGGCCCATTTGTCTTCATGGAATTGAATACACAGGAGTTCATGGCCAAATGGGCTCCAACAGAGGTTCTACATCTTGACTTTCCTAAGATCTGAGCTGCTAGGTTGATGTCTAGACATGTGTTGTCCATTTTTGGGTAATTGCATGAAACAATCAGGCCCTTATGATCGGTGAAAATTTTGGAGTGTGCTTATACATGTTGATCCATTTTTTTTCTGTATTAATGTAATACTTGATTTTTTTTTATTTGTATAAAATCCATGTCCCTGCCATGTATCATTGGTGTGCATCCACTATCATCATTCCATAGCTAGACATCATATGGCTTGACTACTCATCAGCTGGGTTGTAAGGTAAAATTCAAATGGATGTTGAGAATGGTATAGCAGATGCTTTGCATTCAAGTTGATACAGGATCTGTATGATGAATGGACGTACCATTTGGACAGGTGGTCTTTATGATGGACCTATCTGATGCATGCCCTGGATGTGTCACATGTGCCACAGTAGTGTATGAAATGTTGATATGTGCAGGAAAACAGCTGCACTTGATTCTGGGGAACTTATTAATACAATTGGATTTTTTTTTTCCTTGATTGCTTCTGTTTGTATTAAACCAAGTCTGGAATAATAATATCTATATTGTGAGAACATGAAGGTGGAAAATTTTTCCCTTTTTTTGTTCTCATGATAATCTAATCGACCTTTTGTTTTGCATTGTTTTACTTGCAGTCGTCGAAGCAGGCTTCGGATATTCCAAGTAGGAGCTATGTCTTCATCATATCTCCCTGCTACCACTGACTCGATTGCGCAGGCTTTAGAAGCTAAAGATCCTGCAGAATCCATTTCCATCCTGTACCGTATACTCGACAACCCTTCATCATCGCCAGAAGCTTTACGCATAAAAGAACAAGCCATTTCAAATCTTTCGGACCTTCTCACACAAGAAAAGAAGGCTGAGGAGCTGAGGAGCCTCCTGACCCGACTGAGGCCATTCTTTTCTTTGATTCCAAAGGCCAAAACTGCGAAAATCGTTAGGGGAATTATTGATGCTGTTGCTAAGATACCTGGAACCTCTGATCTGCAAATATCTCTTTGCAAAGAGATGGTGGAATGGACCCGTGCGGAGAAGCGGACCTTTCTCAGACAGAGGGTGGAGGCAAGACTTGCTGCTCTTTTGATGGAAAGCAAGGAATACTCGGAAGCTCTAACCCTGCTCTCGAGCCTAGTCAAGGAAGTGAGAAGACTGGATGACAAGCTCCTCCTTGTGGATATTGACCTTTTGGAGAGTAAGCTTCATTTCTCCTTGAGAAATCTTCCCAAGGCTAAAGCGGCACTGACTGCAGCAAGAACTGCTGCAAATGCAATTTATGTGCCTCCAGCTCAGCAGGGCACCATTGATCTGCAGAGTGGGATTCTTCATGCCGAAGAAAAGGACTACAAGACTGCATACAGCTATTTCTTTGAGGCATTTGAAGCCTTCAATGCTCTTGAGGATCCCCGAGCTGTTTTCAGTCTGAAGTACATGCTCTTGTGCAAGATAATGGTGAACCAGGCAGATGATGTTGCTGGTATCATATCGTCGAAGGCAGGTTTACTCTACGTGGGTCCTGAAATGGATGCCATGAAAGCTGTTGCCGATGCTCACTCGAAGCGGTCACTGAAGTTCTTTGAGACTGCACTGCGAGATTACAAGGCCCAACTGGATGAAGATCCGATTGTACATCGGCACCTCTCATCGCTGTATGATACGCTTCTGGAGCAGAACCTCTGCAGGTTGATTGAGCCTTTCTCAAGGGTGGAGATTGCTCATGTAGCTGAGCTGATTGAACTGCCGGTTGATCATGTGGAGAAGAAGCTCTCTCAGATGATTCTGGATAAGAAATTTGCAGGAACTTTGGATCAGGGAGCTGGGTGCCTCATCATCTTTGACGATCCCCAGCCAGACGCTATTTTCCCAGCAACCCTGGAAACTATTTCTAACATTGGGAAGGTTGTAGACAGCCTATACATGAGGTCAGCTCGGATAATGGCCTAAGAGGTTTGTCTGGATGTATGCATGGTTGGAAAGGTTCCAATTTCTTATCTGCATACAGGATTTTATGTTTATGACATGTTAGATTAACTGGAGCTTATTGATGATGTTTTGACTTGTTGGTCTGTGTTCTTGATTTATGTGGTTTGACTTGCTAGTTTGTTTGCATTTCCCTAAACCATTTTCACTAAAGCTTGTGTTGTTGATTTATGAGGTTTGACTAGTTAGTCTATTTGCATTTAACTTCAGATTTTTCATTGTGGATGGATTAAATTTTTTGTTCTTGATGTGTTAACATTTTCAGTATGCTTTTGCATCGACTGTGATTCCACCAATGCTGCCCCCTCTTCTGTTACGGTGGAGTTGTCTCTGTTAGGGTTTGGCCATGATCAGATTAGGCCTCCTTTGGCCCAAGCAGCAGTTCAAATATGGGTATGACTTTGTTGCTAAACCATGCCATGCCTGGTTTATTTAAGTGACGTCGGCCTATAAATCTTGTGTGCTTGAATTGGAAAATTGAAGTTGCCTTTACTAATTTGTCTAATCTGGTTGTGGAATTGTCTAATCTTGCAGCTGACCCAAAACCCGGAGCTGAAAAGGTCTGATAATACAGGTGAAGAAGGGTAGGATTATGTCATACTATATGGGCCCTGAATGTACACATGTTCTGGGGTCCTGAATGTAGCTAATTCCTGGCATGGAAGAATGGCTGATCTAGCCAGGAAAACTTAAGGCTGTCATAAGGTCATATTTGGACTGGACTCAACCGTCTCTGGGTCCTCGCCTGTTTTCAGCTGACTAGCTAAAATTCTGATCCACTTTGAGGATGGACCCTACTGTTGGATTCCAGATTGCCTATTTGGGAAATGGGCAGGTCTGAGCCTGTCACGTTAGTACATTCGGACTTGAAGTGGATTTTAGGACGAGTGATAAATAAATCTCCACAAACAGTCTAAAAGTAAAACTTCTATTTTACATGGATATATTTCATACAAATCTACTATCCACATCTGTTTCATATAAATATGATTTGCCAAACAGGACCTAAGACTGCTACAATCCAATGATTTACACCATACAATCCAAAGTCCAAACAATGGGTATTCATACTATGAACAGGTTGAATACTTTAGTGGAAATACAGGTGGGGTTTACTACATCCATCATCCATAGAGTGGGCCATCCAAAGAGCTCTCATCCAAAACCGTCCAATGTGAGAAAAATGGGAGCGAGAACCAAAGCACTTGGTTTTTGAATAGGTTACCTTCGGCCAAAGGGGTTAGAAAGTAATGGGGCTTTCTTGACGTTGTATGAAAATGTAAGCACTTTTTGTAAAAAAATCTTAAATTAAATATAAAGGTTATTTTGGTCCAAACAATTTAAGTTAAAGGAACCGCATTGGGCCCACTAGTGTTTACAACCGTTACACATAAGGAAAACCAAAGCATGGGAATCTAAATAGGAAAGTTAGTGTGGGAAATAATAAAAATTATAAAGTGTGGTTAACATATTGGAAGTACACGACTAGACTCCTAACAGGTGATCCAAATTCTGTTACTTTTTGGAAAGTATATAATGGGATTTAGTTGCACAAATAGTAGTAAGCTTAGTTCCTACCCAAATAGGATATTAGTTCTAATTGATAAAAGGGAACGTGAGACCCCATTAATTGTACACGGCCAGCATCACTGTCTTCCTTGGCACCCAAGGCACAGAGAAATCTAGAGGAACGGTCAAGAAAGAGTTGGGCTCCAAGTGGGCTTGCATCTAATTACTCATCAAATCAAGATTCAACTAAGTAAGTGGATCTAATCCCTTTCTTCTTATATGCAATTGAATCATATTTGCATTTAATGTGATTGTTTGTTTTGTTTTTGCATTAACTAGAAGTTTCATTAACAGAAACTGAGAAAAGTACTACAGATAAGCTTATATTACATTACACAAGAGAGACTAAACAACCACTGCAATTAATATGAATTGATCTCCATTATTCCATCATGTTTTGATTCAATACCATGGTTGAATGAAGGGTTTCTAGGACATAAGGTTTTGATTTCATCAATGATGCATAGTTGACTTCACTCCCTTTTACATCGTTTAAATGTGATTTGATCCGACAAAAATCAATGGGGCAAAACCGTTTTCACATCTTTTAAATGTGATTAATCTGAGTCTCTGACAGAAAACAATGGGGCAAAATTCAGGTTAGTTCTAGTGCATTGGAATTGGGTTACATGCTTTAAAAACCAATGAAAATTAATACTTCATTCAGGTTCATGGGTCCCACTAGCGATTAATCCAAAATCCTCTAAAAATCCTTCTAATGTGCATCACTAGATTCTGTATTATATAGTAGCGGCCTTGTTTGGGACACCAAGATAGAATAAGATAAATTATTTATTTTTTAGTAAAATAATTTTCTTTTACATGGTGGGGCCAAAGGACCCACAAAACTTTTCGATAATTACTATTCAGGAAGACCAGAAGTCACTTTGAATTTTCAGTAAATAAATTAGTTATAAGTGGGCACTTTTATAAATTATTTGAATGCCCTTAGTCGGCTATTATTTTTTTCTTGATTTTCTCACAAACATAAGGAGGCAGCTGCTATCAATTGTTTCCATCCTTCATTGCAATCCCACATTTACTCCCTAGCATTTTCCATTGAAAAAACAAATGAATGGGTTCTGTTGAAAGGACTATTTTAGGTAAGAAAAATTATTTTATTATGTTTTTTTTATTCATTTTATCTTTATTTTTTTTATAATTTTCGTCGATACTATTGGAGTCTTTATCTTATGCATTTGAATATCTTCCATAACTATGATCAGTTTGTTTTTGAAATAATTTTAAAGTTATCTATCAATTTATTTTTTATCTTATAGTCATCAAATGGTTATCGGAAATGGGTGGCACAAGAAAATGAAATGACTAAAATCTTTTCTTGCGTGGGTTACATATTGAAACTATTCACATTGATATCAAATACTTTATTTTACCTTTTACATTATTCTTACAACTTATTATTTAATAATACATATTATATAACTATACAGTAATGAACATAATATTATAAATAAAAAATTCTCAAAAACATCTCGCTTTAAAAACACTCTTTTTTCCGCCCCTCTTTTTCAGTCAAGGTACCCACTGTGTCAATCCATTCTTTTCACCAATAGAACCCTTCTATGTATGATCATGAGGCTAACTTTAAGAGTCATTTAACTTTTTTTCACCAATGGATTCAAATAAGAATCAAGTGATGCCTTTAAATCATTAGATTTTAAGGCCATGGATTCAAAAGTTAAAATGATCTTATGGACTCAAGAGTTTGCATAAAGGTAGGCTTCGTATAGATTTTTCCATTCAATAGACTTTTATAATCATCATGCATCGTAGAGGACCCAAGGAGGGGTGTTTTTTCACTAAAAAATGTCTGAGCACTATGTAGTGTTTCCCATTATATATGTATTTATATTTCACTTCAAAACATTCCTGTAAGCGAGGGCGGAACAAGGATATAGCCATCGGGGGCCATTGTGTAAATTTTTTGCGGGGGTCATTGCTAAAACACTGTCAAATTCCTTCTAAATTTGTATTAACATAGAGGGGTTTTTGTAAAGATCTCATTGGTATGGCAGACCAGTGAGGCCCTGATCGGAATGACACACATAGATTATCGTACATTACATGAAATAAATTTGATAATTAGAAAAATAAAAATTACGTAAATTATATTTTAAGTAAAATAACAAAACTTACAATTTACATCAATTATATTTTGAGTAAAATAATAAAACTTACAATAATTTAAATTAATTGACATATGAAATCTAAATATGTAATTGGAAATCTAGAAAGTGCCTAGTCACAAAACTATCAAAACTTGGTTGCCTTGGATCTTTCGATCCCCCTCTATTCCATGGTTTTTGGAGTCTCAAGTGGCCCCACTAGGTGGTTTATATGGTAAGACGGTAAGTGAAGCTTTTATAGGAGTATTACTCATGTATATATATACATCCCACCCCTCTTCCCGTTATGGTGACAAATGCTCAAATCATCACTCTAACCACTTAAATAAAATGGTCAACTTGTTTTCACTAATCAAAATGAGCGCAAGTTGATCCAAAGGTTCAATCCATCTGGCCAGGATCCACACTCCATATAATTAGTTTTTCCATTTTTTTGGTAAATAAACATATATAGATATTTGAGTGCCTAGAGGTTGGCTTTCTTATTTTAAATGTAAGAGCTTATGGGTTCAAGTCCCTTAATCTATACATTTATTTAGCTTTCCACAATGCTCGATAAGAAGTCAAAATTGAAAGGAAGCTAGTTAAAATTGAATGTAAAACCTTCTCTTTAATATATCAAAATGCCTAAATTCAGGTTGCAAACAACCACTGATTTTTAAGATCTTCTACTTTGGAAATATCTATGGGTTTTTGAATCTAATTTGGGCTTCAATAAAAGATAATTGGATTCAGAACCTGGTCAAGGATCCCAGTATGAAATCTTGTCTGGCTCCTTGTCCATGTAGGTCCTGACCCAAAAGCCCTGATCCGATAAAATTTAAAATGGGGGTAGCTTAGTCCTTTTCTAAATGATAGATATAGGGGTTTAAAAAGCCATTAGAGGATCTGGGGCCCTCTCTTTCCCTCTCGCTCTCTGTCTAAATCCACTGGACAAGCCCTTGATAAACATTCTCTAGGCGGCCAGCCAGGTAAATATTCTCTCCCTGATTTTTATAAATCTCAGATTTCCATGACCCTCCTCCAAACGGGCTTTCGGTGGGCAAATTTAAAGGAAGGTAGAGGGGTTATATTGTAAACTTCTTATGTTAGGTCATCTTGGAAAAGAGGAGGAGGAGGAGAGCTATGTATATCTCTTCCTTGTCCAAGTAGGCTTGGAAACAAGAAAGCAAAAAACAGGTCATACATACATCTCTCCAATTAGGCCTTTGCCAGGATCCAGTGCTAGCTCCCAAGGTACATATTTCTGCAAAATCTTTCAGGATTTGGGCAACTTTAGAATTATATATATATTTATAATTTTCTCTTCAACTAAACTCTAAAAGGATTTGGTGGTGATTAGGCATCGAGGGGGGCACTTTAGAAAAATTTCCTTACACATTGGTAATAATAAAAAGCCCATTATCGTTCTGATTACATTGTTCCCTCTCTCTCTCTCTCTGTCCAATGTTCTATTGTAGGCCTGATTAGTTAATTACAAATCTATGTGAGAAATCTAGATTATTTACAATACATCTGGGCGCAGGCACTTTGATTCATACCTTGGGTGATGTCATTGGTGTGAACCCTGACAGGGCTAATTAAAACTATAACTGAAAGGTGTGTTTTGGATGTTTGAAAGGAACCAGCTATTCTTTTCACTTGCCACTTAAAACCCTAAAAAAAAAAATGAAAGAAAGGATAACTTCCATTAACTGAGAAACTTCTTAGTACAAAAGGGTTATGCTAATAATCACAACACCCAATGAGAAAACTAAATAAGCTCACCAAAGACCAACAAACATTAATAAAGGATAATGTTATCAGAAGATAATAGCAAACTCTGTAGTGATACTACCTTCTTGGCTCGCTTAGTCACCACTCGCTTTACGTAATTGGGGGAGGCATTTAACTTTCCCGCGAAATCCAGCACTTCTTTAGCCTCATCAAGCATGCCCCATGGAGCAGTGTGCTGACTAGAGGCCCATCTAATGATACAGTAGGAATCACCTTCGGCCACCATGCCAAACAGTTTGAGCCCAATGCCCTCCCAAACACCTGTCGAAGGGCCCGCATTTCTACCTTAGTTGTTGACCACTGTGCCGCCAGTCAGGCATAAGAAAGAATGTGAGACCGTTGCTGTCAGAATCATGCTTTTCGTACCTCGAATCCTGTGAGTTGTATCAACTCCCAAGGAATAAGATTTGAATCTGAATCTTAGGATTCAAGTGTGAATCTGTCTTAGATTCAAGCAATTTGTCTTAGCAAGAATAGTTATAGGCAAGAGGTTAATGTTAGTATATTTTTTTCTTTTTGATAGCATTTCTGCTTTTTAAAAGGTTACATGGTAATTAACGAAACCTCATAACATATGTGATTTGGCGAAGATTTGAGAGATTAACAAGGAACAAGCATGTGACTAGAGGGTTCAACTCTATGTATGGGATTTTGCTCTGCACTTATTATTTATCCTTTCCTTTTTTCTTCTTGAACACTTTTTAACTTCAGGAATCAGGAGACATCCTAAGCACATAAGGTTGATTGTTTGGATATTATTTTATATTTAAATAGGGCGAAAAAAAAAATCAATGCAACTTATTTATTTTTCCAAGCTGTGTTGATATCTTGGACGTGCTTAACTACTCACATTCGTCAATTATGATATGTTAATACATACCACAACTTTCTTCAAATGATAGTATCATGGACTTATTTTATTTCTTTATTTATTTTGAATATTAACATTCATTGAAAAAACTTTATAGTACAAGAGAGCTATACTGAGAAGCCAAAAAAAAAAAAAGCAAACACCACCAAAAGCAAAAGCGATGACCATAAACTCCCTAGAAAAGAAACACACAAGAGAGAGGGACTAAAACAACCCCCGTGCTACCATTAATCCTTGAGAGGAAGGGCCATCTCCCTCCAATTCCTCAAAATAAGGTCAATAGGAATCCCTTGAACGACACTCTCGAGGCGATAGTAAACTTGAGCTTGCGAGGAAGATCTTCAATAGAAGAGATGGAATCTTGAAAGCACCGTGAATTTCTCTCCTTCCAAATGTTCCATAAGACTGCCTGAAAGGTAGGTCTCAACAAAAATCCAACCTTTATCTGATCCAACCTCCAAGCACCATGCCTCAAACAAGCCACGGATAGAAGCCAGATGAGCCCAACTGCAATCAGACCATCTGAGAACTTCAGACCAAAGCCCTTGAGCTATTTTGCACTTCAATAAAAGGTGATCTACCGTTTCCTTGTCCACCAACCGCATGGTGCAAGTGATAATGAGGATCTTCTTATGCTGGCGCAAATTATGCATAGTCAAAATCACGCCACACAAAGCCAATCAGCCAAACACCATGACCCTTTGTGGAATTTTCGACTTCCAAAGCCTATGCAAAGGGCTTTTTTGAGAGGGACCCCCCTGACATAGCTGGGAAGATGGAAGAAACCAAGAAGGTCCCTTCTTTTGAGGCTGTCCAAATCTTGCAATCCTCTATATCTATAGGAATGAAGACTTGGCTAAGATAGTTGAGAGAGAAAAAATGGTTCTCCTCTGACACATGGCCACCCTAGGAGAATTGAACAGGTGATCCACCATTTCCTTATCCACTAGACACATGGGGCAAGTATCAACAATAACTTTCTTTCATTGGTGGATAATCTATTGTGAGGACACTACCTCGAAGCTAACCAACCAAAAGCAGTAATGCCATCACACCATTATTCCATTGCACATGGCATTCATCATCTGTTTAACTGTGAAGATGACATTATTACAATCCTATATATCTCATCCAAACTGCAAATTGCTAAACAACCATAATTTCATGGTATCCAATTTGTTGCTTCTTGATGATCTGCATCAGTTTGAGGGCAAGTGTGAACGGAGTACCGATTCCGGTGGAGAATTCCTAACTTGAACTGTACTTTCTAAACATTAATATAAATACATGACCCTTCCGGTAAGAGGGTAGGGCGAATTTGCAGCAAGCTTATGTTTGTCATCTATGTGGGGCTTTCACTTTCCAGATGTGAACCAAAGGGCTGGGTGTAGGAGATCTTCTTGTCAATGCTGCGAAGAAGGAAGCCATTTTGAATATGCAATTGATCGAACTTGTCCAAATTCTTCTAACCATCACTTTCTGTAGGATATAAACTCTCCCACAAGCTCATCAAGGGATAATAACTACGGTGTGTCATCCTCCAAAAGATTCTCCTGAACAACGAACCCAATAAAACTTGGTTCCCTACTTCATGAATGTAACTCTTCACTTTGGCTTGCTTATCTTGAGTACATTTGTACAAATTTGAAAATTGAACTGCTAAGTTATTGCCACCAACTCAGTGATCGAGCCAAAATTTGATCCTCCCACCTGTTCCAACGTGACGCCTAATATGTTTAACGGAGTCTTAACTGAAATGCTATCCCATCAAGTAGCCGCGTGGTGGTAGTCATCATGAATATCCCACCATCTCTACCGATGCCACACTTTGCCTCTAAGACTACCTTCCAAAAGTCATTAGAGTCCTCCATAATCCTCCTTAACTGCTTTCCCAAGGGAGCTGCATTTAGGCCAAAATTTGATCCTCTCAACTATGCCAACATGATGGCTGATGTGTTTAACGAAGTCTTCCTTAATTGAAATGTTATCCCATCAAATAGCCGAATGGCAGTAGTCGGCTTCATGAATATCCCACCCATCTCTACCCATGCCTTACTTTGCCTCTAAGACAACCTTCCAAAAATCATTAGAGTCCTCCATAATCCTCCTTAACTGCTTTCCCAAGGGAGCCACTTTCACTTGTTTTATGGTTTTGAATCCAAAAGCCCTTCGCCCTTCAATTTTCAATGATCACCAAATTCACTAGGTGATACTCCTTTTTTGGTCCTCTACTTTCCTAAAGAAAGGCTCTATGCAGGTTTTCAATGTCATTGATGATTGCCACTGGGCATTTGAACATTGACAAAAGAAAAATACATAGAAAGGTTCACAGGTGCTGCTTTAACTAGGATGATTCGGGCCCCAAAAGAGAGATCTTTCTCTTTCCAGGTTGCCAATTTTCTTTCCATCCTTTCAATCAGTGGGTCCCATAGTGATTTCTAAGCCCTCCTAATGCATAGAGGACATTCCACATAATTAGCCAGAGGAGAATTGACTCTGCACCTAGGATGTCGACGGGATGGTTGAGAACGACATTGTCAACGCTCATCCCATGAATTTACTCTTGAAGAAACTTATCTTCAAGATCGAGACTGCTTAAATGCGAAGGAGAATGGCTTTCATGTCGTTTATTTGGTCATTTTGGGCATCATAGAACATAAGGTGTGATCAATGTACTGCAGATGGGTTATCATGGGGGCATTTGAAGACGGCTTGAAGCTGCTGACCAAGTTATTTTCTACTGTGCCCAGCATTTGATTAAAATGCTCACGTACCATCACAAATAAAAAAGGGGAAAGTGGATCACCTTGGACGCCTTTGAGCTGGGAACAATTCTTTCGGGAGCCATTAATCATATTGGAGAAGACAAATAAGAGACACTCTTGAATCCATTTCTGCTGCTCAGCTCCAGAATGAATCGTCCACAACCTATATTGTAGTAATCCCCAATCAACCTTGTCATAAGCTTTCTTAGAATCCAACTTGTATAGCAAGCTTGATCTTCTATCTCCTATGATATGTTGATACTTGTGCAAGCCCAGTGTATCCATGTTGGATGAGTATGAGACTCGTATCAGTACCCAATATTGCACCAACACTTTTAGGGTGCAAGTTTAGTATATCAAACTTATCAACTCCATTATTTCAACATAAAAAATGTTTGAAAGGAACTCAAATAATGACAATTTATTAATTCAAAAAGTGATCTAAAGAAAAAAAAAAAATTAGGTCACCCTCATCTATATTCATCACGGATACTTCAAAATGGCTAATGTATCGTGTGGTATCGTATCCGATACTTCACTTTTTATATGTAAAATCCATGTCTCTGCTGTGTCCATAGCGTGTCCTTGCCGTATCCATGTCGTATCTGGGCATCATAAGTCCTAAATCTTCAAATGTGCAGGCCATATCCCTGATCCCCGTATCCATTTGTGTTTGTATTTCGGCATTATATCCTATCATATACGCTAGAAGAAATGCATTCAATTGCAATGTGAACCCTGCATAAATCTTTCTTGCGAACAAAAGCGTGCTACAGAAATTATACAAGGCATAGCCTCTTGAAGTCTGCTCGCCAAAACTTTGGCTAGGATTTTGTAAATGACACCAATCAAGTTGATTGGCCTGAAAGCCTTTAAACATTCTGCGCCCTCTTTTTGGGATTAAGGCAATAAAGGAAGCACCCAATTGTTTAGAAAGCTGACCTCCTCAGTGGAGTTCTTTTGTAGAGGCCGTGGTATGTATTTACATAATATATTAAAAGTGTTGAAACAATCCAATCTGAAATCCATGTGGCCTCAGGTCCTTATCGCCTCACAAATCAAAGATGACTTTCCTTTCTAGCTAGCCCATCAACTCTGTGCCTGCCTATGGAGGGAGGGAGATTTTCGGATGTAAACAATTGTTTGAATCTGTATGCATACGTTTTGTTTATCATTCAAAAAAAAATGTTTTATTTGGTTTTAAGATTTGGTCCAATCTTGACTACATCGTATATTCAACAATTGTTAAACAATTTGACTAAGAACCTGTATTATTCTTCAAGAACGAGCAAACAACACAAATACTATTATATATCAAAATTATCTATTTCATCTTTTACTCATGCTAAATTAGATTGTGCTTCTAGTTTTGGTCGTGGTAAATTTGAGTCATTTAGATTTTAGAGTGGTCCCACCAATTGTTATACATAGGCTGGCCTCAGAGAATATTCATTGGCTTGGTCTCGGAGGAACCTTAGTCCTTTCATAGATATGTGGTTCCATTTAAGTCTTAAGATCCTATAATGGCCCATTTGGCATCGTTCTTCTGCTGTTCCCAATACTGTGCTAAGATCAAGTTGTGCCAAGATCGGGTAGTGTCGAGATTATACTGTGCAGAACTTATTTGGTAATGTTATATTAAACTACTTTGCTGAGAATATGTTGTGCGTAACTTGTTTGGTAATATTTTAAAAGCTTTGTTCCAAGGAACGAAAGCAAGAGAATCATATGATTTACAATGTAGGACCCACCTTTTATTGTTTGTGGCACTATTATTGTTGTACATGTGACCCACTTGTAGAAATTACGATGTGCTACCCACCTTTAAAAACTAGAACATGAGTTGCACATTCATAGGATTTACATTGTAGGCTAACCTTTATAGGAATTATAATGTGGGGCCACTTTTTTTGTGAATGTGAATATGAGACTCATATTTAGAAATTACGTGACAAGCACTTTTAGAAGTTAGAATATGAGGCCTACATTCATAGGATTTACAATGTGGGTTCACCTTTTGTGATTGTAATAATGTGACCAACCTTTAAGAATTATAAAGAGAAGCCACATTTTTTATGATTGTGGACACAAGACCCCCCTTTAGAAATTATAATCTGGTACCCTTCTTTAGAAATTATAATATGGGCCACATTCATAAGATTTACAATGTGGGCCCACCTTTATAAGAATTATAATGTGGGGCCATCTTTTTTGTGATTGTGGATGCGGGACACACTTTTAGAAATTACAATGTGATACCCACATTTACAAATTAGAACATGGGGCTCACATTTATAAGATTCACAATGTAAGCCCCACATTCATAGGATTTAAAATGTGGTTCACCTTTTTTTTTTTTTTTTTATTGTGAGTGTATGACCCACCTTTAGGGATTAAAAGTGGGGCCCTTTTTTTGTGATTGTAGACATGGTACCCACCTTAAAAATTACAATATGGTGCCCTCCTTTTAGAACATGGGGCCCACATTCATAGGATTTACAATTTGAGACCACCATTATAGGGATGATAATATGGGCCCACCTTTTGTGGATGTGACTATTTGACCCACCTTTGGGAATTACAAAGTTGTGCCACCTTCTTTGAAATTGTGAACGTGGGGCCTGCCTTCAGGATGCTCGAAAGGATTTGGAGCCTTTAAACGAGATTATTTAGAAGGCAAGAGATAACTAGGAAACAACTTTGCTACTAAGTTGTTTCTTTAAAAAAAAAAAAAAAAGGTTACTTTGTTCCAACTTTCCTATGCCAGCGGGTTAAGGTTTTTCGATTCCTTCCAGCAAATCAAAATTCTGAACAATGATTTGCACTTACCAAACATGTTTTCCATTATCTCATCTCATGGGAACACGGGAACATCTAGATGGCACCATACCAAACGCACCCTAATTGCATCACTCTTCTTTGAGGGTGTTCATGTTGAGAGGTTGAGTGCATTAGAAACTTGATTTGGGCCATTTACATTTTCATATGTTTTTTTTTTTTTTGCTGTCATTCTATTCTAAATTCTCAATTCTTCTGTTTTTGATCTTTTCTCATTCTTGGTTCAAATCAATGCTTTGAAGCACAGATCTAAGGGCTATCTTTCTTTTCTATGAGGGATGCCGTTTGGACTGTCATGTCTCTGATTCTTATCCCGATCTCTGTTTCATTAATCTAAATAACAGAGCATACTTATCTTCCCTCTTTATTCAAGAGAAAATATGAGGAGAAAATCTCTATTTAATGATACACATGCAAAAAATTATTGTATTCTTCTGATAAAATTAATTGCTGTCATTTGGTTGCATATAAATTAGGACTTTCCTAGGATCTGAGTTGCTAGGTTGATGGCTAGATATTTGATGTTCATTTTCGGGTAATTACATGAAACAATCAGGCCCTTATGATCAGTGAAAATTTTGGAGTGTGCTTATAAATGGTGATCCATGTTTTTTGGGCAAACTGGATCAAACATGGGTGAACCCATTTAGATTAAATCAGGTGTATTGTTTGGTCCAGTTGTGTTACTTGTGTAGTGTTATGCCTGTGAACTTTTGTAGTTCATGACATCCCTTATACTCTGTGCCCATCTGCTAGATGAATTCTGTATGTACTTATTTAAATGATCTCATGAATACTTAGAATGTATGATACCTGGATATTTGTACAAGCCCAATGTATCTATATTGGATTGATACGACACTTGGTAGTGATACCCCATACTGTACCGATACTTCTAGTGTACAAGCTTAGCATGTCTTACTCACCACATCCCACTGTTTCATATAGTAATTTTTAATTTTCTTATGTGACATAAAAAATGCTAGAAATGAATGTAAACAATGACAGTTTCATTAATGCAGAAGTGATTTAAATAAGAGACACCCACATCCGCATTCATGTCCTTAAATTTGTTAAGTGCAGAGCCGTATGCCCAATCCTTGCATCCGTGTCCGTATCCATATCCATATCTAGGCATGATAGCATAGAATAGGCTTAATGTAATACATCATTTTTTATTAGTGTAAAGCCCATGTCCCTGCCTTGTATCATTGGTGTGCGTCCACTATCATCATGCTATAGCTAGACATCATATACTTGACTACTTATCAGGTGGGTCGTAAGGTAAAATTCAAATGGATTTTGATAATGGTATAGCAGATGATCTGCATTCAAGTTGATACAGGATCTGTATGATGAATGGACTTACCATTTGGACAGGTGATCTTTATGATGCATGCCCTGGATGTGTCACATGTGCCACAGTAGTGTGTGAAATGTTGATATGTTCAGGAAAACAGCTGCACTTGATTCTGGGAAACCTATTAATACAATTGGATTTTCTTTCCTTAATTGCTTCTGTTTGTATTAGCCCAAGTCTTGCATAATAATATCTATATTGTGAGAACATGAAGGTGGAAAATTTTTCCTTTTGTTTTTCTCATGATAATCTAATCAACCCTGCATTGTTTTACTTGCAGTTGTCGAAACAGGCTTTGGATATTTGAAGTAGGAGCTATGTCTTCATCGTATCTCCCTGCTACGACTGACTCGATTGCGCTGGCTTTAGAAGCTAAAGATCCTGCAGAATCCATTTCCATCCTGTACCGTATACTCGACAACCCTTCGTCATCGCCAGAAGCTTTACGCATAAAAGAACAAGCCATTTCAAATCTTTCGGACCTTCTCACACAAGAAAAGAAGGCTGAGGAGCTGAGGAGCCTCCTGACCCGACTGAGGCCATTCTTTTCTTTGATTCCAAAGGCCAAAACTGCGAAAATCGTTAGGGGAATAATTGATGCTGTTGCTAAGATACCCGGGACCTCTGATCTGCAAATATCTCTTTGCAAAGAGATGGTGGAATGGACCCGTGCGGAGAAGCGGACCTTTCTCAGACAGAGAGTGGAGGCAAGACTTGCTGCTCTTTTGATGGAAAGCAAGGAATACTCAGAAGCTCTAACCCTGCTCTCAAGCCTTGTCAAGGAAGTAAGAAGACTGGATGACAAGCTCCTCCTTGTGGATATTGACCTTTTGGAGAGTAAGCTTCATTTCTCATTGAGAAATCTTCCCAAGGCTAAAGCAGCACTGACTGCAGCAAGAACTGCTGCGAATGCAATTTATGTGCCTCCAGCTCAGCAGGGCACCATTGATCTGCAGAGTGGGATTCTTCATGCTGAAGAAAAAGACTACAAGACTGCATACAGCTATTTCTTTGAGGCATTTGAAGCCTTCAATGCTCTTGAGGATCCCCGAGCTGTTTTCAGTCTGAAGTACATGCTCTTGTGCAAGATAATGGTGAACCAGGCAGATGATGTTGCCGGTATCATATCATCGAAGGCAGGTTTACTCTACGTGGGTCCTGAAATGGATGCCATGAAAGCTGTTGCCGATGCTCACTCGAAGCGGTCACTGAAGTTCTTTGAGACTGCACTGCGAGATTACAAGGCCCAACTGGATGAAGATCCGATTGTACACCGGCACCTCTCATCGCTGTATGATACGCTTCTGGAGCAGAACCTCTGCAGGTTGATTGAGCCTTTCTCAAGGGTGGAGATTGCTCATGTAGCTGAGCTGATTGAACTGCCGGTTGATCATGTGGAGAAGAAGCTCTCTCAGATGATTCTGGATAAGAAATTTGCAGGAACTTTGGATCAGGGAGCTGGGTGCCTCATCATCTTTGACGATCCCCAGCCAGACGCTATTTTCCCAGCAACCCTGGAAACTATTTCTAACATTGGGAAGGTTGTAGACAGCCTATACATGAGGTCAGCTCGGATAATGGCCTAAGAGGTTTGTCTGGATGTGTGTACGGTTGGAAAGGTTCCAATTTCTTATCTGCATACAGGATTTTATGTTTATGATATGTTAGATCAACTGGGAGCTCACTGATGATGTTTTGACTTGTTGGTCTGTGTTCTTGATTTATGTGGTTTGACTGGCAAGTTTTTTTTGCATTTCCCTAAAACATTTTCTGCTAAGTATGTGTTGTTGATTTATGAGGTTTGACTCGTTAGTCTATTCGCACTTTCCTTCAGATTTTTCACTGTAACTCGAGCTAGTTTGCACCAAAACTAGTTGGGAATAGACCACATGTTATCGAGGATGGATTAGTTATTTTTTTTTGGTGTATTGCATTTTCATAAGGGCGGTTTGGCCCAACGGTAAGGCTTACCAATAGTGTCCTGGATGACGCGGGTTCAAGTTACGGAAATAGCGTCTCCAGAAATGGGGGTAAGGCTGCGTATATCTTGCCCTCTCCAGACCCCGCTAAGCGGGAGCTTCGTGTACTGGGCCGCCCTGGTGTATTACATTTTCAGTATGCTTCTGCATCGACTATGATTCTACCAAAGCTGCCGTCTTCTGTTATGGTTTGGCCATGATCAGATTAGGCGTCCTTTGGGCCCAGGCAGCAGTACAAATATTGGTATGAGTTCGTTGCTAAACCATTCCATGCCTAGTTTATTTAAGTGAGCTTGAATTAGAAAATTGAAATTGCTTTTACTAATTTGTCTAATCCAGGGATGGAATTGTTTAGTCTTGTATTCGACCCAAAACTTGGAGCTGAAAAGGTCTTATAATATAGATGATGAAGCATAGGATTATGTTCATATTGAATGGGCCTTGAGTGTACACATGTACTGGGGTCCTGAATTTAGCTAATTCCCGGCATGGAAGAATGGCTGATCTAGCCGTGAAAACTTGAGGCTGTCATTGGGTCATAGTTGGACTGGACTCACTGGTGTCTGGATTCATAGCTGTTTTCAGTTGACAAGTCGAAATTATGATTCACGTTGTGGATGGACCCCATTGTTGGCTTCCAGTTCACCTATGTGGGAAATGGGCAGGTCCCAGCCCCTCACGTTATTACATCCAGACTTCAAGTAGATTTTGGAAGGGAGCTTCTAAATGTACTTCAATTTGGATATTTAATACACAACCCAAAAATTAAAAATTTCTAAAACACCCCACCCCTTTTTCTCCATACACACTCTCTCCCCCTCCCTCCTCCTCTTACCCACCTCGGCCAGCAACGAGCTCCGGTGGGGGAGGGGAACTCTCCTTTCCCTCTCCCTCTTTCTCCTCTCCTCTCCTTCTCCCTCCTTCCTCTCCTCTCCCGAACATCATTGTGATGTTCGGCCTCTCCGGGCCGAAGAGGGTGGAGACGGGGAGAGGAAAGAGGGAAGAGATGAGATGAGAGGAGAAGCGAGAGGGAGGGGAAGAGGGAGAGGGAGAGGAAGAGGGGAGTCCCCCTCCAGCAGGGCTGGAGCTCATTGCCGGTTGGAAGGGACTTGAGGAAGGGGAGGAGAGAGGGAGCAAGGAAGTGTGTAGGAAGAGTAGGAGGTGAGGGTGTTTTAGGGACTTTTAATTTTTAATTTTTTTTTTGGCTGTCTAGAAAGAGTCTGGACTGGAGTACATTTAGAAGCTCCCTTTTAGAATAAGGTATAAATAAACTTCTTAAAAATGAGGATAAAATTTATTGGGAATGAATGTGGTACCATATAAAATTTATTTACGTATGTAATATAAATGGGCTGTGACCATTGGCATTATGATCTAGCCTGTCGGACCTAGATGCATGCCCAGGCTTTGCCAAACAGACTGATCTGGGCCGAATTTACATCCATTAATAGCCATATAAAAACATTGAGGATCTTATTCTCAAGAAAAAAGGAAGATATCATACTCATTCGTACTGAATGAATCAGGTAAAAAACTAGCCCATTTCCAAAAAACGACAACGGATATGGTCCTTCGGTGTAGAAAATACAGTGCTTTCCTGGCCCATGATTTGGAGCCCATGGCCCACTTATGATAAACAGTTTTGTGGACAAAAATTGTCACCGACAATTTCCTTGTACAGGCACATGGGTCGAAGGTACAGTGAGTCACCAGTACCATACATAAAAACGGACATAACAAGGAGATGAACCTGTTCATGGGTTCAAATCCAATAAATGGAATGGCTCATAAGATCCGCGGCTTTACCAGTAGCCTTTGGGGCCCACTTGTGTAGAATGGATGGATGTACCATGACATCCGCAAAGACCCTGTTTTAGAAGGCAAATTTGTAGGTGCTGGTGATTATTGACTGATGGATTTATCGCATTATTAGGGCTGTACAATGCATAGGGTCTATTGTGAGATCTTGCCAATGGGGCCCACCTAGGGGCATCACAATGATCTCGATGGGTATATAAACTATCAGCCTCGTGATCAAATTATCTTAACCCCTTCAAGGGTGAAAATTTCTCCTAGAGATACCAAGGAGCCGGAGCCATCAAAGAGCAAAGATTTCCATGAATTTCATGCAGGGACCATGACAGTGCGGACGTCGACATGCTAAAGAGCCCATGGGAGAAAGAAGGAAAGACAGCGAAATTGTCTAGGCTAATTCGTTTGCTCCCATGTCAGGTTTCATCACTTATGGTCTGGGCCTGACTCTGAGACTTTTGTGGAACCGAGTAGCTTGTACTGGAGAAGAAATCTGGCACTACATGTAGAAGGGTTGGCATGATGTTCATTTTATCGGCTTGACGTACAGTATAGCTTTTGTACCCTAATTATGGATCATAAAGTATGCCAAATCCCAATAACAACAAATCATATGGTCCTTTGGCACAATAAAAATATTATAATATATTAAAGCAAAGAGTTTGGACTTTAATTTAACTAAAAGTGCTAATTTTGATTAAAAGTTATTGTCCATGTTCTAGAACTCACTTTCACCTCCCACTTCCAACATGCAATTGTACTGCAAATCTTATTCCAACCTTTCCACTTTTTCCCTCTCCAAGAACCTCCTTTTCATCCCAAGTAGAGTTGGCAAATGGGTTGGGTCAACCTAAATCCAAATTTATTAGTCCCAACCCTAAAATGATCTGTGTTTAAATCGAGTTCAAAATCTTCAATCTGCACCCATGGTGGTTCATCTTGGTCCAACTAATTTAAATTTAATGCGAGTTGGGTTGGGTTGACTAGACTTGACCTGTTTAATTCCTTTTTTTTTTTTTGTGATTCAACTCATTTTATGTAGTTCAATTTCATTTGTAAATTTTTCCTCAGGTCTAAATTCATTTTACTTATTCTATTGAACATGAATTTATAATTTACCACACTTAAACTGTAACCCACACATAAATTGCAACCACACTTAAATTGAAATCCACACTTAAATTGTAAAATCCACACTTAAATTGTAACCCACACAGAAATCGCAAACCCACACTTAAATTCATTTTAATTATTGTAGTGAGCATGAATTTATAATTTACCACACTTAAATTGTACCCCACACTTAAATTCCAGCCACACTTAAATTGTAATCCACATTTAAATTGTAAGCCCTCACTTAAATTGTAAAACCACATTTAAATTGTAAGCCACACTTAAAAAGTAAACCCACACTGAAATTATAACTGACACTTAAATTGTAAACTCACACTTAAATTGCAACCAACACTTAAATTTGTAAGTCACACTTAAATTGTAAAACCCACATTTAAATTGTGCCTTCATCCACACTTAAATTGTTAAACCCACACTAAAATTGTTCGAGTGGTTGGGAAGTCAACCAATGAGTTGGAGGTCTTCACTTCGAAACCGTTTGGAGTTTCACTTGATACAAAATGTTAGTGGGTGGTGTTGTTTATTCGTGGTTTAACCAATGATCAATTGTAATGGAGGGTGGTAGGTTCATCGTCATTAAAAAAAATAAAAAGGGGCCAAAATCTATTAACAATTTCTATCCGATTTATTGAGATAATCCCTTCCCAATTTTCTTTTCAATTTTATAATGTCATAGCTGAACATGAGTTTAAGACTCATCAATGCTCTCGTGTTCCATTCATATCCAAATTCTAAAGGCAAATTTCTATGTTCAACTACCCAACATAAAAATAAAAGACTCAAACCAATATTTCAAGTACAAAACATTATATTGTCAAATAAAAGAAAGTTTCATATTTTAAGTATCAAAATATTTAACCATACAACAAAAAAAAAATAAAAGAGTCAAATTATTCCATAATTCCTCCACATAAGATTAAGAGTCACATGATTTATGACCTGCAGGAATAATAAGTCATATAAAATTGAAAAGTCATAGTAAATTAGTAAAACCTAAATGGGTTGGGTCGAGTTTGCAGGTCAAGCTAATTTTTACTGCCTCTAAAATATTCCCAAGTCTAATTCTCCTCTTTTTTTTATTTTTTATTTTTATTCCACTTCTCCCAGCCCATTTCTACTCTACAAGCCCTTGGATTGAGAAAAGAGGTACTATCATAATCTTATCCTCTTTTATTCTCTTTTTAAAATTTCGTGCTCTACCTAAATCAAATTACTGTCAGTGTTTGAAGATGATTTTGCATGATCTATTTTTTTTTTTAAAGAATCATAGGATATATTTTACCGTTGTTGGTAAACATGGCCTTGCTTAGCATGGGTTATTGTACTAGTGGTTTATTAAAAATGACTTCTTACCCAAGAGGTAAGAGATGCCAATTCTTACTTGTCTGATCAGGGATCAAACCTCGGTAGACAATTTCGCTCACTCGATGATGTGTTATCTCACCAAAGTTCTTCTCTCTTCACCATCGGGTTTCCCCACCTCACCTGAAGTGTCTCCACTCTCACCAAAGGTCTTTTCCCTTTACCAAAGGTCTTCTTCCCTCACCAGAGGGTTTCTCTACCTCATCTGAAGTGTCTCCACTCTCTCCTCACTCGAGGGCTCCCTCTCTAGAGGAATAGAGGTCCCACTATAGTTGTGAATTTCATTTTGGCTGCCATTTCAGTTTGGCCTCCAAATGAGAAATTTCAGGTGATTCGGGAATTTTGATGAAACTTTTCGGAATTATGTTTCTGAATATATATATACATACAAAAATATAGAAACTTGATTAGAAATTTATTTTAAGTGATATTTAATCAGGAGATTTATCTTAAGTAGAGCTCTTCTTCTTCTTCTCATTTTTTTTCTTTATTTCTATTAAAAAGAGGGCTTAGGGTAGGAGTTGGGGCTTTTAAAAAGTTAAACAATTCAGCAAGCTCTTTTTTAAAATAATTTGGAATGAGATTTTAGAAATTGATCAAAATTTCTGGGAAATGCACCATGTCTCCACTCTCCCCTCGTCCAAGGGCTCTTTCTTTTCTTTTTTCATTAATCCTAATTTTATATGGCTCTAGAGATTGTCCGCTGGATTTTTTTGTTTTTGTTTTTTTTGTTTTTTGCTAAGATTACCAGCTAGATATATCACAATAGGTTTGCTGAACATATGTTGCTCATTGTGAGATCTTGTCAAAGGGGCCACCTAGAGCCATGCCAATTAGGGGAAGGAGAGGGATCCAACAAATTCAATAAGGCTTATATGTGTATAAATTATCAATGCCATTAAATCATCTTACTTGCTTGATTTGTCCTTGAGTTTTATGACATTAAAAGACAATATTTTTTATTTCAATTAACAGCAAGTATAATTAAATAAGTGTCAAATTTGGACTTAGGGCAATGTAGGAGAGTGCAGTATACCCCATTGGGGATGACTTAATTATAGGTCAGCCATATTGTCTGAAAAATATGACAGATTGCATCCTTCTTTCTTTGTAGATAATTCTTTAAGGAATATTCCTCTGAAGTTAGACATTGAAGGTGGATTTTTCAATCCAACTCTCGAGGGCCTACTCGAGTCCATCTTTCATCAGTGTAGCTCATTTCACACTCTTATCGTCTATGATATGGTATAATCTTTATTTCTGGCCTTATCTTGGGCTGAATAAGGTAGGAGCTGAGAAATTTTATAACCCCCTCTTGTTATAGAAAATTTCAAATTTTTTTTATAAAACTATTTGATCTTTCAAAAAATTTGGGAAACCCACCAAATGTTATAAAATTTTCAATGTTTTTCCATAGTTGGCCCCCAAGAATTTTTATTTATATAGTGTCCCTCTAAGGTGAATCTTCTAGTTCTGCCCCTTCGCACATCATACTTGTACCCATTGTTGGATTGATTTTTTAAAGAAATCCATATTTAACTTTACAAATGTCAAAACAAGGCCCAGAATAATTTAATGGAGCTAATTATTTATAAGATTCTTTACTCATAGAGGGACATTTCCATCCATCGGTATGATCCAAGACAAAAATGCATCTAAGGGGATTAATGGATAGATCAGCAAAATTTTCTCCTACAAACGTCTAACAAGCAGGGCCCATCAAACAATCGAAAGCACCTTAAATTTTAGGCCCTATTATAACAATATCAGCATTAGTAGAGCATGCACGAGAAAATCCCCCCACATTTTACGTTCAAATCTTTACATGGAAATTTCATGGCACCCAATGTGCCAAATTTCATGGCACCCTTTGCGCCAATGCGAACATCCATATGGGGAAAAGTATGCATGGGAACGTTCCTTCTTGTATTTGAATGAAAAGAAGGCAAAGCAAAACGAGATACCACAAATGTGGAAAATCCTGGAAATTTTAGTCAACCTTGGCATTTCACCGTAACTGTCGGCAGTGAAAGCAGGTCGGCCCGTTGAAACCATCTTCTTTCTCGACCGGCAGAGCCGGTTTTCTTCTGTACGGCCGGTTAAAAACGTAGATCTGTCACTGAAACGGGAATGCCGCAGCAAACACCGTACCACGCTGCTTTCGGGAAGGGGAAGTGCGCCACCGACACCTTCTCCACTTCAACAAAAACGGGAAAAACGCAGCGAAATCGGGTAATATGCTCGCGGGACCACCGAATTAGTCGCTCCTCCTCCATATTATCGGGGGCGGCCATTGGTTGGCTCGAGCTTAACCCAAGTTTCTGTAAAAAAAAAAAAAACAAAAACAAAAACCCAACTCAAGTTGGGTTTGCCCAACTCAAGTTGGGCTGGGCTTTATAGAACCGGAATCCAGACGATTGTTTTAATTGGATTGGAATGTTAAACCGAAACGATTAATTAATAGGTTAGACTTTGGGTGTATTGGTAAATCCTTAGGTGTAGCTCAATTAGCTTAGGATTACGGTTTGCTTTAGGTGGTTACAAATTTAAGTTGTGCTACTACATTAGGACTATAAAAGATTTATTTAGCTTTCCGTGAGCCCAAAGAAATTAGTATGATCGAAAGGGCTTATAATGTAATTATTTTAGTTAGACTAGTATGATTTGGCAGGATAAGTAGCACCATCTGTTTGAACCAAATCCAATCTATTAATTAATTAAATGGGTTAGAAATATTTACCATACTATTGTGTTGTTGTCATGGGAAAAGTCAAGTAAGCGGTAATGAATTGCCAGTGTTGCACTTCAACATCCAAAGAAAGAAGATAATGGCTCATTACCCAAGTGGTAAGGAATGTGAATTCTCATGTCATCTAGGGTTTGAAACCTAAGTTTGCCACCTTTTTTTACTTGTGCAGGCTTATCTTCTCACGTTTATGTACTTCCTTTCCCGCCTGAGTAGGCATGTGATTAACATCTAAATCATAGAAATTTGATATAAATCATGTTTTGAATATGGAATAAATTTAGATTCACATTTGAAAATTTTGGTTCCAAATTGTTCTATGTTTTACTTGGATAATTTAGATCTCAATTCAACTTAGGCTTGATAATAATTGAAAAGACATGAAGAAACTGAGAGTGTGTTTGGCATTATGTAATTAGGATATTACAATATTCTCAGAAGATAAAACTGTAAAAAATATATTTGGCATGTGCAATCAATATTTCTTAAGGTGTGTACCATGCTGTAATTTATAAAAATGAATTTCCTATTTATTTTAAAAAAGTTGGCCCACATTATAATTCTTATAAAGATAGGCTTACTTTATAAATTCTATGAATATGAGCACACGTTCTAATTTTTAAAAGTGAGTACTATGTTATAACTTTTACAAGTAGGTCCCATGCATGCCAATAACAATGTGCAGCAAACATTGAAAGGTTAATCTCACATTTTAGATTCTATGATTCTCTTACTTTCTTTTGTTGGAAAAATTTTTTTATACCATTACAAAAGAAGCTCCGTAAGGCAAATTTTCAGCAAAGTATTTTAATATAATATTGTCAAATAAGTTTTGGAGAGTTTAGTTTCGACACAATCTGATCTCAGTACAATTAAATTTGAACACAAAATTAGGAACAACAGGGAATAATGCTAAAGAAGCCCTGCGCATCTCCATAGCTTGAATTACATTGCCGTTTGAAATCTGCGAATTGAATCATACTTGGGTTTTCAAATGCCAACTTATATATTTTATAGACACATAATACATAGAGAAATGTTGAAGTGACCTAAACTTGGCCATCTTACGTTCATACACTGGAGAATAGGAGATGTGACAATTCCTTCACTCGACCAGCCATCTAGACTTGGACCTAACCTGGTTTGGGGTTTAGGTAAGCACTATTTATTTCTAAAATTAATTTGACATTTCTAACTTAATTAATAAATGGGTTGGATTAATTGATATTTTTAAACTTTTTATTTCTCTCATCAACTCAACCCAATCAAAACTAATCAACTCATCCAAATTCAACCCAAACTAACACACTATGACCACCAACTCAACTTCAAACCACTCTTCTATTTATTTGTTTATTTATTTTCACCTTCTGGTTAAGTTCAAGTTGACACTTAAATAATAAAAAGGAGACCCATTGAGAGCTGTACATGTCACCCACCCGTCGAGAAAACAAAACTGCACATCTGATTTCATAGGACCCATGAAATAATGTCCAGGGCCCGACCCTAGTGTCATGGTGGATGGTGCACACAATCAGGTGTACAGTAGAACAGCACCTAAGTGTCCAACGGTGGCGACCGGGGAATGGTCTCCAGACTGGGAGACGCATCTGTCGGCGGACGATACGGCGCATACCTTAAATTTAATCTTCGGTTACTACCTCCCTTAACGGCCTTTTCTTCGCTCTCCGCACCATCTTTCCAGAGCATGCACTCGGAAATTCTCTGAGTCCCCATCGATAAATCCTTCATTGGGTTCCACATTTAAAATCTAAGCCGTTCAAAACCACTGTCCCAATTTTCTGTGTAATTACAAATGATTTTATTTATTTATTTGTTTAATGGGCTTGAATTTGAAACGTGGGCTTGATTGATGGACTTACACCTCTAGGCCCTGCCGACCTTGGGCGTTTTTGTCTCAAGGTCTTTTTAAAAAAATGAAGTCTTGCATAGTTTACTCATCACCATCTTTCTCCCTCTCTCTATGCCCCGGTTGATTAGGAGTGGCAAGGTTGGTGTGAACAGGGAAATTAGGATGTATATCTTTACAAATGATTATTTTCATAGATAAATAAATATATATTTTTTGGTATGTAAATCAAATATCAATCACTTTGATGGTCAGTAAATGATTGGTTTTTTTTTATTGTTTGGTAAAATTTATGGTTTTCCCCCCTAAAATTACAAAATTCCTCTTAGATCTAATTTCATTTGGATAGAAGTTCAAGGTGATAAGTGTCTTCTTAGATCTAGTTTAATTTTAATAGAAGTTCAAGGTGATACGTGAAGAGAGTATTCTGTCCAAGTCAATGTGACTAGGACAATGCCCTTATTTAATTTAAATTAAGCTAGATCTAACTACTTTTCTTTATTTTACAATAAGGCAAGTAGTATTTCATGAATCAATAAAAAAATCATCCATTTGTTGTAGGTCAATTTTTTTGTCTGATGTGTTTGAATAATTAGAGGTGTTTGGAAAAACAAAAAGGACCATGTTTAGATTCAATTGTTATATGGGTTGGTATGCAAAATTTCCCATATAAAAGAAGTCCATATGATTGTGATTTGTCATTGTTACCATGAGACAGGCTACTATCTGGCAAATAATAAGACCGACTGTGTCTAGCTTTATTTGTATGACATAAGATCTCAAATCATTAAGGAGGCACCCTAGAAAATGAAGGGTATTTTATTATGAAACACACCCATTTCTAATTAGCTAATATGGTCCTCTTATAGTATTAGTTAGAAAGTCAAACCATTTAAGTATGTCTATTTTTTTTCTTTTAATATGAGTTATCATGTAAAGATGAGGTAACATGATTTTATTGGACAAATCAAGAAGGGCAAAAACTCCCCTTTTGAAATAGAGGGTTTTTGAGAATTTCTCATCTTTAAAATTCTAAATAGGCCTACTTTTTGGATTCGGTGGAAAGTATGTGGTTGAGATAAGATGTTGAAGATGCTTGATTAGGAAAAAAGAGGGAAATTCAAATTTACATATAACAACCTACCCTTTTTAATATTTGCAAAACACTTCATTTATTTCTAATATCTATGCATATCAACCTTTAAATTTCCCAACAATATCAATCAACCACTTTCAATGGTGAACAAGCTGGATTTTTCATCATTTCAGAAAACCCAAACAATATTTTCTAAAAAAAAAAAAAATTTCCACTCACCTTAACCACCATATTTTACCAGATCTATTGGACATTTTAATTTTTAACCCCCATATTTTATGTTCTTGGTTAAAACTTAATCAAGTGCAAACTGTAAACCCAACTTTTTTATTTTTTATTTTTATTTCTCATCATTCTTTCAAGTGGAATAGTGCCAAAAGGAGTAGTAAGTAATGAGAGCTTATCTTTCAACCCAGAGAAACAAATGCCTGCTTATCTTTAGAATTAAGAGATTGTATTATCGAAGGGAGCTAGCTTTAAAAAGCTCTGCCAAAAGATTTCCTCAGCTCTTTCTCGATACGTTTCAAGGCCGAGAAAGAGGGTAGAAGCATCTTCTCCCACGTGCAGGCAGGGCTGTAAAACCTCCAAATATGGTTGATTGAAAATTTTCAGCTAGATATGCATTGAGCTAAATTTAGAGGGAGGTGTGAGGTGAACTGAATCTCCTCACTCTCCTAACTCTCCTTACTTGGAAAGAGCAAGGGGTCTTGAATTGATTCCTCAAACCCAACTCACTCTCATGCCCCAAAGAGCCTAATTCCCCTGCCCCATTCATCCCCATCCAAAGGCATTGCTACAATGGAGAGGAAATGGCAGTGGAACCAACGGTTCTCAGCTCTGCTATTGATCACCATATTAACCATCTTGGCTTCCTCCAATGCAGCATTTGATTACGCCGATGCGCTTACCAAAAGCCTCCTCTACTTTGAATCGCAGCGATCGGGCCGTCTACCATACAACCAAAGAGTCACTTGGAGGGATCATTCTGGCCTTACCGATGGGCTAGACCAAGGGGTGAGTCTAATTTTGGCCCTATGCTTGAAATCACATTGAACCCAAATCGGGTTCAGGTGATGACGCAAAGACTACAAAGTGAATTGGCTGACATGTGATTTGTATAATGTAGGCTGATCTTGTTGGCGGGTACTACGACGCGGGTGACCATGTCAAATTTGGCCTCCCAATGGCCTTCACCATCACAATGCTATCATGGAGTTTGATTGAATATGGTGAGCAGATCTCCGCGGCAGGGGAGTTCGGCCATGCCTTGGAAGCAATCAAATGGGGGACTGATTATTTCATCAAAGCCCACACACACCCAAATGTGCTCTGGGCTGAGGTACCCAACACACCCCAAGTTTTTAATTCCTATACACTTGAGCAAGGATCAATCGAATTTGTGTCACATCATTCATTCTTGGCCCTCTCAGGTGGGCGATGGGGATACCGATCACTATTGTTGGCAAAGGCCGGAGGACATGACAACATCTAGACAGGCTTACAAGATCGATGCGGAGAATCCGGGGTCTGATCTCGCCGGTGAGACGGCGGCGGCAATGGCTGCGGCTTCATTAGTGTTCCGGAGCTCAAACCCACATTATGCTCACCTGCTTTTGCATCACGCACAACAGGCAAGCGTGTGAAAATTTGTGTTTGTGTGTGTGTGTTTTTTTAACTTTTCATCTTCGTGATTGCAACAATGGGCACCTTTTAACTATGCCGTTACTAGTTTTTATCTTTTTTTTTTATTGGATAGTGATTGATTATTGAATCAATGTATTATGTAACGGTAATTGACTGGCTTTTTTATTGTTTCCTGATGGGTTGATTTGATTTTTGTATTGGGTTGCAGCTGTTTGAATTTGGGGACAAGCACAGGGGGCAGTATGATGGGAGTGTAGGGGTGGTGAAGAGTTACTATGCGTCGGTGAGTGGGTACAAGGATGAGTTGCTTTGGGCAGCCTTGTGGTTATACAGGGCCACCGACAGGGAGGAGTATTTCATGTACGTTATCAACAACGCCCATTGCTTTGGTGGGATTGGTTGGGCTATAACCGAGTTCAGCTGGGATGTAAAATACGCTGGTGTCCAGATCCTGGCAGCTAAGGTAAAGTGATTCAAAAAGCAGCTTTTGTTTTGCTTGTGAACACAGCACAGCACGGCACTGTAGTTGGGGAGTACATGGATGGTCTCCTCTCTCTCTCTCTCTCTCTCTCTCTGTGAAAATATCGTCTTTCCCATAGCCAATCAGCCAGAAATTAACAGGATGTGAGGGTGAGTAGGGCCATTCTGTACAAAGTTGGAACCTATGGCCAGGCAATCCCATGTTTTTTCCGATGTACAGATCCCAATGGTTGAATTTGGTTGGGGTGTTTTGGATTGGCTGATGTGCCATTTCTTGGTAGTTTGCTGTGGGCCCATGATCTCCAGCAACGGGCAACGCAATGCAAATGTTTGTTCTGGCGGGGGCCGGGCAGTTTAAACGTATGGTGGAGATCAACAAAAAAGAAAGATCCTGTTCATTTAGGGTGCTGTCATTTTCTTCACCCAGTTCAAATATTTGAATGGTTTGGATCTTTGGGTGCCAGAATGCCTTTAGATCATGGACCTGTTAAAAGAGAAATGTGCACATCAGTTAAGTGGTAGAAAACAAGCAGCCTGGTGTTAGAAATATGAAAGATCTTGTGAATCCCACTAGCTCTATCATATACACAAGATTTTCAAGATTTAGCTAGTTGTTTATGAAGTAAAAAGTTTATTAAATGGAGCCAGCTATCTTATTTAAAGTTGTACAATAGACGGCAATTATAAAGGACAGTTTTTGTTTTGACATTTTGTATCATGGCCTTAGATAAATTACTTGACTAATATGATGAATCTAAACATTTGCAATTGGCTAATTCCAAGCCTCATTTTATTCGGTGCACCACGGGCTCTACATATTCTATCATGTGTCAAAGTTTAGTAGGAGAGGGTTAGGAGATCTCCATTTGCAGCCCACCACTTGTACACGTGCAACTAGTTCAACTAATTTACCCTCCCTCCTTTTAACCCCTTTTTATTGCCTTAACTATTCAATAAGGAAGAGATCTTTCTTATTATATTATTACAAAATGAACACATCTAATTTGTTCCTACTTTTAAAATTATACTCACTTTTCCAAAACTTGCGTATGGGGCTCACCATGTATGAATCTAAGCCACTCATATTACACAACATAAAAATATATAGGAACCATAATTCACTTTAACGAGAGTGATAACCAACCATTGTTAAATTGATCACACACTCTTACTTTCCATCAACCGGCGATAATATGTACTCGAGTGAATTTTGGATAAGTACCACTTCATGGATGGAATGTGATATGAGCTATAAATTTTATTATAAGCAGGTTCATTACACATATTTTAACTCAGACAACTCCTTATGGCATGAAAATGGAAAAGTAGATAAAAAATGTTCTTCTACTTGCAATTTGAAACATTGCAAACAGGGGTGGAACTAGGGAGAGCAGGGGGTGTTCATGTCCCCATTTCCCTCCAAATTTTTTTTGAAATCTTTCTATCTTTTATATTTTGGACACTCAGAATTCCTTTTTACATTGTAGCTCCCTCAAGGAAAATTTTCTCTTTCCACCATTGATTGCAAAATAATTAGCATTTTCATTTCTTCCATTAAATGAAATTTTCTGTTCCAATAGATGAATTCCAAACTAAAATTCCTCCCACCATGAATACCTGAGGTCAATGACGGACCCAAAATCTTAATTGGGTGGTACGAGCAATAGTGGGATGAATAAGTTAAATACTAAATTTTAATGTCGAATTTTTAAAATTTTTCGAATTACATGGGTGCGACCCTGGATCCGCCCGTCTGAGGTGGAACATCTAACTCACATTCCACAAACATGCCCAACCAAAAATGCTCATTTGTTTCCACCCAACATCAAGTTATTATAGACCTCATTATGACACCTTACCATCTCTTATATATTAAAAATGCCATCATGATATACTATTGAACTAAGTTGCATCCATTTACAGCTGTTGATGGACGGAAGACACAAGCAGCACTCCCACATACTCCAACAGTACAAATCGAAGGCAGAATACTACCTTTGCTCCTGCCTCAACAAGAATACCAATGACAGCAACGTGGACAGAACCCCATCAGGCCTTCTCTACATCCGCCAGTGGAACAACATGCAGTACGTCTCCACTGCTGCCTTCCTCGCCACTGTCTATGCAGACTACCTCAACACCAACACCCTCATCTGCTCATCTGGGGAGGTGGGCCATGATCAATTGATCAATTTTGCCAAGTCCCAGGTCGATTACATCTTGGGGTCCAATCCATTGGGCATGAGCTACTTGGTGGGGTTTGGACCCAAGTACCCCAAAAATGTGCACCACAGAGGGGCATCCATAGTGTCCTACAAGGAGCACAAAGGCTTCATTGGGTGCACCCAAGGGTATGACTATTGGTATGGGAGGACAGAGCCCAACCCCAATATTCTTGTTGGGGCCCTTGTGGGTGGGCCAGACTGTCAAGATCGCTTTGATGATAATCGTGGAAATTACATGCAGACTGAAGCATGCACTTACAACACTGCCCCACTTGTGGGGGTCTTTGCCAGGTTGAATCAGATGGTGGGCCACCCAAATCACCCCACATCAGATCAGCCTCTTATTTCTTCCTATTAAATAGATAGATAGATAGATAGAGAGATATATACAAGTTATTCCGGATTGGATTGTTTGAGAAGAGGGGAGAACAAAAGAAGAAAGATGTAGTCAGTGAGTAGAATCAAGACCCGCTGGCTAGATGTGAACCTTTATTTTTATATATTCTTGTATACATGAGAGAAGGAAACGGCATGTTTAGGAACCCATTTGTATGTAACTTGGTAACGCAAAGTATAATTAGGATTTAGGGCTGCTACTCTTTTTTCTTAGGTAAGGCTTTAGTGGGCATTATTCTATAGGAAAAGGGTGTCTAATGTGTACACGCACAACCCAAAACCTTGATTTTTGAAGACCCCAATTTAAATTCCCCCTCATTGATTGGAGAGTGAAATGAAAGAACTCAAGTGCTTTCCTTTACTCCCTTTCTTTTACGGGAATTTACAAACCTCTTTTGGGATGGGGAATTTTGGAGAGAGTGCTGGAGTGGGACCCATTGTGGCATCTAAATTCAAAGATGAAACACACAAAAAGAAAAAAGGGGTCTGGCTGGTCATGTTGTTGTTAACTCTACATGGCGCTTGTGAATAGTCCTTAAAAAACCACATTTGGAGTGAGGCCCAGTTAGATACAAGATAATCAAAGCATCCACGGTGACGAACATACTTGGACATAGATTAACGCCCATTAAGATTATCCCACATACGATGCAAACTTATTATAATGAAATCCACCAAATTGACTGCACAGATGCGTCAAGAAAGAAATCTAATCACTTGTTGTATATTGATTAATCAATGTTGGGCCCAACTCTTATTTGGGGTAAAATATAGCAAAAAGCTAAAGCAATGGTAACTTTCTTTGAGTGGTCTGATTCTGAATTTCAATGAGAACCCAGTGTATTCAAATTTCTAAAAGATGGCTCATAATTCTCTAACCTCAGACAACCGATCGACATATCGCCTTGTTGATAGAGACCGTCATCAACTCTATCGGCCCTTAATAGTTGTGGGCCTTAAACAGAGGCCACAGCGAAACAGACACCATTCATTGGAGAAAGGTGCCATCTCATGACTCATGGGGAGCTTTAATCATTCCATAATTGCTGTTTATGCCGAAATGATTAATCTGTCAATGAATAAACATAAATAAAGGTCAATTGAATTCAACTTAAATGCTGACTGAGTGGGTGGGCCCCACCTGTTATCACCAACCCAACCAATCACCTGGAAAAAGATCCCCACCCGATTGGGATCTTAAAAGGTTATAATGGCACCATCACCCCGCATTGCCCTTTGCCTGCTCCTTTTCTTTGTCTTACTTGGATTTTCTACTTTGGCTCTCTTCACTCTTTTCTTCGTCTATGCTACACTCATTTGGATTGAAGTGTGGTTCAATGGCGCGATTCCCGGCTCGCCCCATGAATAGTCAGAAAAGAAGGCTGTTTTGAAGGTTTCGCGCCAATTCAAGGCACATGGGGTTCATGTGGGCCATTTGATTGAACAACCAATTGGGGCCCACCTTGTGAACATGCCACTCCCATTGCCTCAACTTTGGCCCATCTGGTTATAGAGTTCAGATCCCTGCAGGTGGGACTAAGTCTTTAAGCCAATTCTAAAAAATCCATCACTAGGGGACGACTATAAATTCATAATTGCTCAAATCTGAGTGTCCCATCTTGTCCTCGAGGAAAATACACTTCAATACAAGTTACATTGACTGTCATATTCATTTTATTTAAAACGTGCGATTAAGATACAAATAACAAATCATGTATTTTACATAGTGTGATGGAAGCGAAATTTACACGGGGTTTATGTATTTCTTAATAAATCTAAATAATCCGGGTTTAAATTGTTTTTTGTTTTTGTAAAAATCCCTAAAACATATAAATAAAATATCTTAAGATTTCAAGTACTTTATATTGACCCATCTAAATTGTGATGAACCAACTTCTATTTCTGAAATTGGGTGAGGTCTCATCCAAGAGGTGGGACGTTTACACCCGGTCCTTTGGGCCGGACCAAGGGGTGCTGAGTAAATTCTATGTGGCCTTAATGTGATAGCATAGGTCAAACCTGTAACCTTCAAGATAAACTATGATCATATACAAACTAAGCTATCATTAGGGTTATTTTGGTTTGCTAAGATTCTCTATAAGCGACCCTATGACCTCACAAAATTATCGTGAGCCCACGCCTTAAGACTTGGAGGATCAGGACTCAAAGTAATAGCTGCTTCTATTTCATCTGTTCCTAGTGCCTTGTTTGCATTTATCTGTGTGGCCCACCTGATGATGCCTGGGCCGCCAGCCTAACTACTAAACAGGTCATCGCGGGGTGATATGTTCAGATTAGACTCCAGCCCCACTCCAGCTTATGGCTTCAATATTGTACATTCGATTAAAGCCAATCTGTTTATAGCAATTGCTTGCCATGGTATAAATTATGGTTCCTAAAGTCTTGAGTAAGCTCAACATTATGCTCCATGCACCCTGTTCCATTTGGGGACTGCAATCAAACCGTTAAAGGCTAAACCCAGGTCAAACCTGGTTCAATCAATGGTGGATTCTGGTCGAATTGTAGCATCAACATAATATCATTATTATACAATGAATAGATTAAAATATTAACATGTTTTAAAAATATATTTTAAAAGGATATCATACAAAAAAGTGTTAGAGGTTTAAGGATAATTGTTCTCTTTTAAAATTTGTTGAAAGAATTACATTTTTACAATTGTCAAATTATTGACCTCCCAAATTCTGAATTAAATGATTAAAGAATTTGGCCCTTTATTAGAGATGGTAATATATCCACTAAATTTGCATACAAAACTGTTACTCTTTGAAATAATAACCGTAACAAAGGTTTGATCAAGTGGAAAGATTATGTAAAATCAATGTCCCTTAAAGTTTTCTCTTTAGCTGGAAATGTCTTTGTAGAGCTATAATGACTAGGTCCTAAAGCTAATTTAGAAACCACTGCATGTGCTATATGTGAATACGAAGAGGAAACTATGGAATATGCTCGTTTTCTATGTGATCATGCTAGAGCAACTTGATTTGGTTCTAATTTTGGGTTCTTGGCTTAGTCTCTTGGAAATATGGAAATGGGGGAATGGTAGAAAAATCTTATGAAAATAAATGACATAACTTGGATGGGTTCTTTGAAATGACTTTAACTATTTGGTGGGGTTCATGGAAAACTACAAATGGTTTCATTCTTAAGGAGTGGCCATTGAACCTCAAAAAATCATTACCATGATCCAAAATTTGTATTATAATAAGAGTAAGGGGATATTCAACAAAGAAGGCTGCCGTAGCCCCATAACCTAAAGATTTCCCATGTTGCTTTCAATGATGTGTTATTGATTTTCATGGATGCAGCTTTCACCATAATATATGGTAAATAAGCTTTTGGATTTATGTTTTAATGAATAATGTATTTGATTTGGTGTGCAATAAAGCACAAGTTTTCCTATCTTTAAATGTAAAAGTTTCCTCCTCCTTTACTTCTCTTTATTTTTCTTTGTCTCACATCGGTTATTTACTACTTCTTTTAAATAATTTATTAATATTTTTTCTCTAGTTTATGATATTAAGCTTTCTAGTGGGTTTGGTTGTGGTTACCACACACGCATGTTGGTTATGAAGTTTGGGCTTGGGCTGGGACCGTGTGGGTTGGGTCGACCTATCCGCATTGAGCCTACTTGTTGGGTCGCCTGGGTTGGGCTTTGCCCCACGCGTATGTTTTTGGACCGGAGGTGGATTTAGATGCGGATCCACTTGTTAGCAACCCGCTTTTATTTGGCCCATATCTTTTTGCGAGATTGTAGCCGTTAGCATAATATTTTTGTATTAATATACGCTAATGTTACGGTGACCATTGCGCGGAGATTTATTTCAAGTTCCCGGGAGATCCGACATTATGCGAGGGATTTGACTTTACACAGTGACTATTGTGCAGAGAGTTATTTCGGGAATCTCTATATAAAGGGTTTCAGGGAAATTCTGCGTTTACGCTACGGAAGTCTTTTCTAATTTCTTTCTCTACTTTTTCTTCTTTTGATTTTCTATTGCTGTAAGTTTAAAAAGTGGTTTCTTTGGAATTTGAGTACTTTTCAGTTAATTAAACGCACCATTCTTGAAGTTTTCAATCAGGAAAGCCATCTTATCTCACGGCAGATGTCCGTAAGTTTATTTGCATTTGTGTGAAGGCAAAATTTATTTAAAAAAAGCATCTCCATATCTATGATTCGGTTATTAATTATTTTGGAAACTCTTAATATTTTTCTCAATTATTTGTTTTTGCACCTTTGTCACTAATATGCATACACAAAAATCGAAAAAAGTACTCCCATTTGCGCTGGGGTTTACTATGGGCCTAAGCTTGCTTTCTCCAAAGAAGTAAGGCGATTTTACTTCAAATTTTAAGCATATACTTCAAATCTTAGGATTAGATTGTAAAAATCTTTCGCCAATTTTACTCACCGATTGGTTCATTAGAAGACTGGTCAGTGCGTAGGGTTTGATTGGTTCGGCGATTGAATCACATGGTTCACGATTCAACTGAAAGGTGGTCAGTATGGCGGTTATGGCTGAACTGAAGTACAACAAGTAGCTTTTTTATTCTACCGTGTCAGAGTAGTCTGGCAGATTTTTAGACCCGTGGTTTTGGATTGTACAATGTAGAGCTTTAGGCTCGTTGAGCCTACCAATGCTTATCTTTTCGTTGTTTATGTTTTTTTAATCTAACTAATGTGTTGAGACCCAAAAGAAGAGCTTCACTGATGGGAAGATGGCCCTTTGATGTGGACAGAGACTGCACACGTGAAAAGACGGTTCAATGAAGTACAAAGAGAGCCTATATACACAAGTAAAAAGAAGTGGCATTACACAAGATTCAAAATTTGGATAGCTAAGTTAGAATTGTTTCTTATTAGTAGGGTTGGAACTTGTAAAAACCCACAATGACTTCAACACCATAAAAAAAAAATTAAGTTTTTAAGTTCTGTGAAGCCACGATGAAAATTCAAACTGTCTATTAAAGTAAAAGGCTAAGAACAATCATGGTAGCAAGAAAATATAAAAAAAAACGTGCCAAACGTGCCCTGATAGATTCCCTACAGTGGGGTCCACTTGTGACACCAACCCGAGTTAAATCACTTTGTCATATCGCCCCGTAAAAATTTTACTCCATTAGAATTATGCGGTCCATCACTTGGACTACCCCTACAATACTAGATATGAACCCCTAATTTTTTACTAATTTCGATCACATGTACGACAGAGATCAATTTGATGGTGGTGCAGAGTTGAAAAATTGATAAAAATTACAGAGTGCAAGAAGAATGGAGAAAATGGAGGAGAACAAAAACCAGAGAAAGAAAAAGAAAAAAGAAGAAAATGGGGTTGGGGTGGTTAGTCCATGACCCCGGAACTGTTAGCATCTGAGATGGGACCACATTTATTTACATAGGGGTGGGCCTCTTATGCCAGATCATTGCACTCATGGTTAGGACTGTTCATGGCTGGGTTGGATAGGGTTCATGCATATCCAGGTCCCAACCTCGCTTTGGATTAGTGGGCCCAAACCCCAAGTCCAACATGGCTCATCATTGTCTGGCCCGAGGTAGACCACATCAAAATGTTAGGCATGAGCCTGTCCATTTAGTTATCAGGTCGGGCATTATCACTATTCCCTTCTTTAGGCCATTCTTGCAATCACTTTCCTCCATCCCAAAATTAGAAGAATATAAACATATATCAAAACTCAAAATCCTCATTCCTCTCTATCAAAATCAGAGTACCACAGGATGTCAACCACAAAGGCACAAAATGCAGAAGGAAAAAAATGAAAAAGCACAAAAATGCAGAAGGAAACTATAATTTTTTTTTTTGAAGAATGAGTTTTTTTTTTGAAAGAAAAAACACTTGCCTCATCTCTCTCTCTCTCTCTCTCTCTCATTCAGTTGTGGTTGCATCTTCTTCCTCTTTCATTTGTTGAATTATTACTTTTAATATTATAGTAATAAAATTAAATAAAACTTCTAGAGAATTCACAAGTCATTTTGGAAAGTTTAAAGGTCATCTAAGTAAACATCATGGGAATTTATTATTATCTTACAATATGTAAAGCCATATCTTGTGGAAGTTATCTTTCGGTATTCTATGTAAGGTTGTGTTGTGATTGTTTTTGTTGTGTGTGAAGTGTGAGTCCAGGTAATTGACGTAATCTTGTTATTATTGTGAGGTGAATGAGAATATATATTTTGTTAAGTGTTTTCTCATTTGACTTAGAGTAGGAGCTTTGTACAACCCTTTGATTGTACAACCCCACGCATATATATAAGCTTGTCCAGAAGTAGGATTTTCATAATGATTCCGATTTAAGACATAACTAGTGTAGAGATCATAAGTCATTTTGGCTTTTAAAGAAAAATTTTCCACACTATACCGGCAAGATATCATGGGTGAGTTCAATTTGTAGATCATAATAAACACTAACAAAACCAAATATGTTTATACCATAAGATAACGGTGCATATGTAGTTTTAGTAAATTTACAATCGAAAAGTCTTTCAGTTTACAGAAAGATTTCTTTAAATACACATTTAAAAAAAAAAAAAAAACCCCCTTCACAGCGCCATCAAAACTTTCCCTAACACATCCACCACAGATCACTCTCTCTGTGTTGAGTTCTCACATCTAGAAGGTAGTGTCTCCTGTTACACCAAGGTTCCATCAAAACTAAGCAAGTAAAACTAATATAATAAATAGGATTAGCGTGGTTGAATTTGACAATTAATTAAATAAACAGATAATGAACAATTAAATAAAGAAACATTATAAAGATAATAAAGGAATCATGAAAATACATTATTTGTGGTATTTTGAATTGATTTTGTAAGCATTACGAGTGTTGGCTAATTCATGAGTTAGACAAGACTCTGGGTCTAATTGAATTGTATTTTATATTTTCTTATAGAATGAATTGAGTTTCAGGTCGCTAGAAAGAGCTGAAGTGCAGAACTTAGAAAACCAAAAAAATAGGATTCTATATTTTCTTATAGAATGAACTGAGTTTCAGGTCGCTAGAAAGAGCTGAAGTGAAGAACTCAGAAAACCAAAATAATAGGATGCCTGATTGATAGAGCAAGCATCCAATTGATGGATTCGAAGGCAGAGGCGATACCTGATCTCTTGAGTATCTGTCTGATCGATTAGAAGGGATGCAGAAACTTACCAACCGTCTGCGAAATTATTTCTTATTTGTGTTAGGATTAGTTAGTTGGATTCCACAAAGACTATTCTTATAAGGTACAAATTGTGGGTTATAAAAAGGGGTTTTCTCTCAACCCTATGACATCCATCTCTATAATATGAGTTGAGATTTCACATTGGAAATTCTTTTTTTTTTTCTAGAGTTTCCATTGGAGAGATTATACTAAAGCTTTGAGTTCTAGAGTTTACTACTTTTACTTCTTTATAGAAGATTGTTTATATTGTGGATTCAATATGATTGAGTCAAGTGTGGAGAGTAGTATACGGCAAGGGACTGCTGTAGCAATGATTTGTGCAAGAAAAACTACGGTCGTTAGGTTAAGGGAGTGACTGGAAAGGGTTATGAGTATATCTTTTAATTGTTCAGAATTAATGCTTGGTTTTACTAATCCAAAAGGGCTCGTGGTTTTTTCTATTTGGGTTTTCTACATTATAAATATACGTGTCTTCTTCGTGTATGGCTTATTGCTTTTGTTTGCTAGTTCATTTATTCTTCCACTGCATATACATAAATTGAATTACAATCTATAAACTGGGCCCCAAAAATTTTCCAATTGGTATTAGAGCAGGTTACACAAATCTATTGTGTTAGATTCTTTCAAATTTCTATAATGGAATACAACCAGGAAGGTACATCTACAACTAAGCCTTCTCTTTTTTGGATGGATCAAGTAATTATGCATACTGAAAAGTCGAATGATTGGTTTTCTTAGATCCATAGATGAAGATGTCTGGCGTGTTGTTTTTAATGCCTACTCTTTACCCATGCTTGTTATTGATAGGAGATTTAGTGAAAAACCAATTAGGGAGTGGTTTAAAGATGAAAAATATGCTTAGAATTGCAATGATAAGGCTATTAATTCAATCTATAATGGAGTATAACCATCTATATTTCATAAAATCTCCACTTGTATGACTGCAAAAAGAGGCATGGGACATCTTACAGAGGCTTTATGAGAGAACTGATTTGGTTAAAGAAACTAAGTTACAAAATCTAACTATTGCCGTTGAGACACCTAGAATGGCTGATGATAAAAAGTTTGATGACTTTTATGCCAAGTTAAGTAACATAGTGAATTCATGTTTCAATCTGGGGGAATCAATTGCCAAGGTAGTAGCAATTGTTAAAAATAGTAAATTGAAGACTCTCAAGGTTAATGATTTGGTAGGAAACTTTTAAACTTTTGAGATAAACTTTATTGTTGATCGGAAAGTAAAGTCAAAAGGAGTTGCTTTAAAAGTTACCAAATAATCAAATAAGGCTATTAAAACTAAGTCAAATTCTAATAAAATTGATCCTCAAGTAACTGTCTAGTTTATGACGTGATTCATGCGGTTTATAAAGGGAAAGAAAACTGATTTGAAGATGCCAACATCTGTAAAGAAGAAGTCTTCTAAATGAGTTCAATGTTTTGAATGTCAAGGCTATAGACATATTGCTAGTGATTGTGGCAACAAAAAAAGACAAAAAAAAAAAAAAAAAGGCTTTCAATCTAAAATGGGATGATAATTCTTCTGGTGGAGAGGAGGACAAACCTAAAATTGAAAATCATGCTCCTCACTAAGAGAAGTTTATGACTTTAAAGGCCATGTCTAATTTTATCTCTTCACTGGTCTCCTTTAAAGTTGATTCTAATGATGATGATAATGAGTCAGAGGATGAACACAATTGGAAGGCATAATATCAAATTTTGTTCGATAAACTATAAAGTTGGTCAAGATGAATGAGAATGTTGCAATCAATTGACAAGCTACAGAAGAACATATTTTTTCATTGAAGGCTGAATTGGTTGAAGCTCATGACTAGGTACAACTCTTTGATAATCATAATAATAATTTGGCTAACAAGTTAACAGTTATAGAACAAAAGCATGCGTTACTATTTGCTAATCTTGAGAAATCTACTCAAGAGGCGGAAGAGTTAAATAGAAAGTTGTAAACTTGTTAAACTAAGAATGTTGACTTGAATGGCAAGTTAAAGATGACACCATCAGAGTTGATTGCATCAAAGGAATTGCTTGAAAAGATGAATGCCGGTTTTATAACACTTAATTGTTGGGAGGCTGTAACACTCCGATCCCCTTTGAGCTGGATTAGTGGCTCATTAGTGTGTGTTTTATTTTGTTTTAGTCTTTTGAATTTGGTTTTGGGCCTTGGATAGGTAGTTGAGTGACCTTTGACCTGGAATAGGCAGTTCTAAGCCCTTTTTCGTAATTTTGCTTTTGCTTTGCTCATATCATCTTTGCATCATCTTGGTGTCAGCATGTGTATTTCGTTGAGCTCGACATTTTCCGTAACTGTCTTAGAACCATTTGGAGTCAATTGGGGAAGTTGGACCTTCGTGTGACTTGATTTGTAAATAACCCAGACTCTTTGGACTTTGACTTAAACTTCCAAAACTATATATACATGAGTCATTACAGGTGTCTCTCTCTCTCTCATTTCACTTGATCGTTGCATGCAAGGAATTCCAGAGGAGCTCTCCACGTTCTCTCTCCTTCTCTCCCTCTCTTCTTTCCTTCTCTTGATCGTTTGAGGATTGGGTCCTTTAGTGGATTTGGGTTCTTCTCTTCTCTCTGTTTATGTTTTGTGGTTCGGTAAGTGGGTTCTTTCCAATTCTTTCTTCTTCTTCTCCAATTGCTTCCCCCATTCTCTGTTGCTAGGTCTTCATCTCATGCATGTGTGATTGCTTTGATTTGTTTTGGTTTTAGTTGCTTTGGAGCTTGATTCAGTGGATTTCCAGATTTGAGGCAAGTATAAGTACAGACTTTGATAACACACATGGGTGCTCTATTTGAATGCTTTGATTTCCATCTTCTTTAGTGTATCTGATGTTTACAGCCAATGCTTGTGGATTTGGAACCTCTGTAGCTTGTTTGGAGATGTTTCTGTGTCAAATTTCAGTTTCTGTACTCAGCCCGAATTCATCTCTGTATTGTACGGCTAAGCCGTGAACTTCTACGGCTCGATTTCCAGAGACTCGAAATTTGAGTTTTGTTCTACGGCTAGGCTACGGCTAAGCCGTAATTTGTCCTACGGCTGAGCCGTAAGCTAGCCGTGACCCAACCGTACCCCAGCCGTGAATTAAATCTCTGATCAGTCGAAACTTTTCTGATATCAGTACTCCTACGGTGAGGCTACGGCTAAGCCGTGGAATGCTACGGCTAAGCCGTGGATTGGTCTACGGCTAAGCCGTATACTGACTGTAGCTCAGCCGCAAAGGGCATTAGATCAGAGATGGAAGATGACCAGTTTAGCTGTGTTTTGAATGGAACCAAGGTTAAGCTGTAGTGCATAATACATCGAGAGTGTAAGATGTCTTCGGCTCAACCATAGGTCCCTCATAGCTAAACCGTTAGGCATGGCAATTCTGAAACATAACTTAGGATAATGGTGAGACTTGTAGGGCTCAAACACGTGTTGACCACTCATGTAAACCAGCCCAATGGATTCTTGGAACGCATGAATAGTCTGTTAGGCTGTGACTTATTCATGTGAGTGTTGTTTTACTGTTAAGCACCTCCCCATGGGTGTTGGTTTAAGGGACGTCGGTGCACGCACAGATTACATTGCAACACTTTGATGGCAACGGTGCATTGACTAACTTAAAACTACATCAACATGCACGGTTAGTGACAGTGAACAACTAGCTTAGGACTGGCTTGTAATGAACCTTGACTCCGTATGAATCTGAGATGCATTGCATATTGTTTATGGTTTTGCCCTCTGTTCTGTTAATCTATGTTATGCATTCCGTAGTCATTTTTGCTTTCGTCCTGTATGTCTGTTTATTCTTCGATCTACACTATGCTCTGATCTATACTATGCTTTGACTTAATCTATGCTCTGTCTTTGGCTTTGTATATCTCTGTTCGGTTTGGGTATTCCCTGGTGGCTCTGCCCAGAGGTTAATACGTGAGGATAAGATCCGGTCTTTGTCATCGGTGAGTCCAAAGCGGATAATCTCCCTTTCTATGGATTTGATTTGATTGGTATTGGTCTGGCTCTACTCAGCCTCAGCCCTAGGATGCCCGACGGGGTTACCTCCGGCTTAGATCTCTGTATCTCTGTATAACTGCAGTGTTGCTTTGTCTTGGGACCCCGGAACCCAGGAACCGAGACCCGCTTGTACCTTTGGCCTGGACAGCGGTGTTCTCCTCTGCTCTGCTCTGCTCTGCTCTGCTCTCTATTGGAGAGAACATGGTTAACGTAGTAGCCAACTAGTTCAGTATTCTATGTTTTGATTCACATATCATGTTTTATTTCTATGCACAATTTGCTTAGTTTCCTAATATGGGACTCTGTATTTAATCTTCTGTCATTATTATATCCCCTTTGATACTATGCGTGTTTCACCCCTGTTACTTATATTTGCTGGATCGTTGTATTCATTTGTGTTGTCTGTGGTGTTGCAGGCACAGATACCTTGCCCAGCTCCCCGGCGGTCGAGGAGGCTGCAGGGGCGAGTGTAGAGGCACCCTCAGGTTTGGCAGAGTGGGCCTGATCATCTCTGCCGAGAGCGTTCATGCATACTTCCAGTGGCTTTTCGTTTTGGGATTTTGAGTTTTGGTTTCAGGGGATTTGTATTTGGACTTTGAACTTTGGATTTGTATTCTGTGTATTTTGTATATATTGTTTTTGGTGTGTATTCGGTTTTCTATCAGTGTATTTGTCTTTGTTGCTTCCGTATTTGCATTTACTTTGGCTTCCGCTATTTTCTTTGTTGCTTGCTATGATATGTACAGCTTCCGCGTACGCTTAGTCCGCACGTGTTAGATCCCTTGTGTGCGTGCATCTGGACTGGGTTTGGGTGCACGTGCACGGGAGTACGTGTGTCACTGGTTTGGCTTTTCGCTAACCCCCGATTTCTGGGCTCGGGTCGTGACAGAGGCAGCCGTCAAGATCCCCAGATATTGCTCACAGATCAATGCAGAAATAAGTTTAGACAATGATAATTCAATAACCATACCTGCGAGATCTCTCTGATTTGATCTCGGTCTTACAGCAGTCCTAAAATATCAAGATCTTCTATTGTATTCTTCTATGCTCGAACTTTCACCGAGGTGTGGGCCTTTTTTGTGAATTCTCTTTGCTCTAAAAAACGAGATTTCTCTTGTGTATTTTTTTTAAGAGCACTAGCGCATATTTATAGGCTACAATAGGGACCTTAAGAAGAAAATAAGGAATAAGCTTTTTATGGAAATAGGTGTAACACTCCAACCCAGCTCGATCACGTTTAGCGACTAATTAATGTTGTTTTTGTTATTAATTGTGTTTGTTTATATTTTGTGTTCGTTGTGGGTCATGGATAGGTAGTTGGGTTGAGTTTGACCTGGACTAAGTAGACTAAGCCCTTTTTCGTAATTTTTGCTTTTCTTAGACATGGTCATTTTCGCATCATCTTGGTGTCAACACGTGTCTTTCGTTGAGCTCGTTAACTTCCGTAACTACATCATTTGCAAACGACATCGTGAGGTTCCGTTGGATTCGGATTTGACTCGAACTGTAAATTTCTTTTTACCTCGGACTCCATTGCAATTTAGCTTTGAAACTTATCTATATAACCTCCACCGACCTTTTCTCTCTCACCTCTTCTCTTCGTTCACTTCTGGCTCTCTCTCTCGATTTTGCTCTTTCGCTTCTCTTATGGTTTCTTTACCTTGAGTATACATGAATGATTCACGTATAAGACATGTTCTCAGATATGCATGCATGATCTGTTTGTCACGGTTTACTCATGGTTTTCATGATTGATTTGTATGGTCAAGCACTACTTAGCCTCAGCCTTAGGATCCTGACGGGGTGAATTTGGTGTAGTTTTCATGGCCTTACTGCAGAAGAAAACGTCTTAGGGAACCGGACCCCAGGAAACCCGAGACCCATTTGTACCCTAGCCCAGACAATGGTGTTCTCTGCACGGATATAAGATCCCTCTTTTGGGAGCATATGGCAATGTAGTCGCCAACTAGTTATGTACACAGCATGTATACTTTGATTCACATGGCATGTTTCTTTCTTGCTTGCACGACAGCTTAGTAGACGAATATGACCTGTTATGATTATATGATGTTCTTTATTTTATAAGACATTGTATGTGTTACTTGTTATGGCTTATACATTGCTAAATCGTCGTATTCACGAGTTGTTTTTGATGTTGCAGGCTCAGATACCCCTCCCAACCCCTCGTCGGTCGGCCAGACTCTTAATGAGGACCCCGAGGTCCCATCAGGCCTAGAGGAGTGGGTATAGACACTCCGCCGGAGAGCGCCATAGCCATTTCTTGCATCTGAGTCTTCATTATTTTGAGCTGTATCACTATTTGATCCTATCATGATTTGTACATGGTTATTTTGTTTCCTTTTGTAACACTGTTCGCTATATGTGAGTTCTGTATTTCGTATTCTCTTCTTGCATTGTGTCGTGTGATGTTTTGATATCTACAGCTTCCGTGTACATGTTTGGCACATGTGAACCTTCCCTTGTGCGTGTGCATTTAGACCAAGTCTACGTGTATAGGCATGGGAGTACGTGTGTCATCGGTTTGGCTTTTGCTAACCTCCGAACTCCTGGGCTCGGGTTGTGACAATAGGAAACCCTAATTTGACCCAAATTAGAATCCTAGTTTCATAAATTATAACTCAGTTTACTAGAAAATTATAATTACACTTATGTCCTTATTTTCAAAATAATATTTCGAGTTTCTTGTTATTAAATGCTTATTTATCTCCTTACTTTAAGATTTCAGATATCTATTGATTAAATAATTACTAACACCTATATTTAATCGATATCTTTATAATTCTTTAAGACTTTACACTTAACTTATTTGATATGCCGGACACAGAGTTCACCTGCAGAGTTTGACATAATCAAAACTTATAAGCTTCATCAAGGGCATATCATTAATCCCTATTATGGGATGTGAATTCCGTTAATAAACTAATGTGCACCATATACATAGTATAGTCATCTAATTTACTGAGATTATTGACCCATAAAAGATCTCATTCCTTCGTAAATCAAAACGCCAAATACTAAATATGTGTGTCTATTATTTATGTCGGGATTAAGAATACAAGTACTACTAATAACCATTTGGATGTTAATCATCTTATATAGTCAGTATAAAGACAATAAACCCAATAGAGGTCTTGTTCAATACACACAATGTGTACTAGCATAAAGAGTCGAAACTATACCATTTCACGTAGCCAAGACAAGTCTACTAAAACATCATACTGCAATCGTATCGATGGTGTGTCTAATTCCATTTAGATTATGAACAGCAATAACTTATATTTTATAAGAACCGATAAACAAGTCTTCCGTGCGTAAATTGAACTCTACACACCAAGTTGTCTACTTTATAGAATAAACGATATGCTTATATATACTAAATAATAATACAACTATTTGCCCATACAAATTTTCATTAATATGAAAAAGCAAACTATACTAATAAGTAAATCAGTCAAAAACAAATATATAAAAGTATACTTTTAGTATAAATTTCCAAAATTTATGACATCATGCTCGTTTAGAAAAAGCCTAATGACACACGTGGTCTTGGTTATAATAAAGATGCATCCACTTCAAAGGCAAAAAGTAAAAATGTTTTTGTTAAAAGTTTTGTTTTTATTGTTATTTTTTTAATTCTTTGACACCAATTACTTCACACGCTGCAGAGACAAATCATATGGTGAGTAATTTAAAGAAAAAGAATGTGTCAAGTCCTAAAGTCATACCCACATGCCATCATTGTTGAATTAAAAGATACATTCAACCTCTTACTATAACAAGCTGAGAGCTTTCCCAAATAACAAACAATGGAAAAAGTAATTGTTTGAGCTGGCAATCAAGATTGAAGCCATCTGAGTCAAGAAAGGTTATTTGCCCAATGTGTTGGTATATATTGAAATTCCTAAATTTCTAAGTGTAGGTACTAAAATAAAAAAACTTTTGATCAAGAAGAACAAGATCCCACCCCTAGCTACTATGAGGACATCATTAAGGGAAAGTTACAATTAAGGGGGAGCTACTACTGCATCCTATTTGACAATTATACTGAATGTTCAAATAATAAATTTGTCAATTATTAAGAAAACGGGTGGAGATATCTAAAATCATAGGGGAGAAGATTCAGATATTCAGGGGGGAGTCAAAATTGAAAAAGAGATGGGGCTAAAGATAGGTAGAAGACAGACAAGTGAAGGGTAAATTTTTTTATGCTGAAAATTCAATGTATTTTATGTTTTTTTCCTACGTAGAATATTTTGTATTGTTTTAGGAAGTTTTGTCAATGAATTGATAAAGAAGGAGATTGTAAGCATTATGAGCGTTGGCTAATTCATGAGTTGGATAAAACTCTAAGTCCAATTGAATTGTATTTTTTATTTTCTTATTGAATGGATTGAGGTTTGAGTAGCAAAAAAGAGCTGAAGTGAAGAACTCAAAAAATCAGGAAAACATGGGGCTCAATCGATCGATCAAGCATTTGATCAATTAATTTGGAGGTAGAGGCAATACCCAATTGATTGAGTATTTGTCCGATCAATTGGATGGTGTACACCATCAATATTATGCGAAATTATTTCCTATTTGTATTAGGATTAGTAAGTTTGGTTCTATGAGGATTCTTATGAGGCAAGAATTGTGTGTTATAAAAAAGAATTTCCTCTCAACCCTAAGGCATTCATCTCTATAATTTGAATTGAGATTTCACATTAGAGATTTTTTCTTTTCTTTAAAACTTCCATTGGAGAGATTGTACTGAAGCTTTGAGATTTAGATTTTGCTGCTTCTACTTTTTTGTAGAAGATTGTTCATTTTGTGGATTTAAGGTGATTTGATCATGCACGAAGGGAAGTGCACAGTGAGGGACTGCTTTGGCAAGGATTTGTGCAAGAAGAACTATGGTCTGTAGGTTGAGGGAGTAACTGGAAAAGGTTCTGAGTATATCTTATAACTATTCAAAATTTGTGCTTGGTTTTGCTATCCAGAAGGGCTCGTGATTTTTTCTGTTTAGGTTTTCTACGTTAAAAATCTATGTGTCTTCTTTATGTGTGATCAATTGTTTTTGTTTGCTAGTTTATTTATTCTTTCATTGCATTTATATAAATTAAACTGGAATCTAGAAATCCTAGACCCCCAAAACTTTCAGATTGCGAGAGAAAATATTTGATGGTTGCAAACCTAAAATATTCGAATAAAGGCGGCATTCAGCCAGCACAACACTACATTCTGATCGTGTTGAATCCAAGTAGAATGCTGTGGATTGATAGTCATATTTCCATCTTCATCAAGCAAGAATTCAAGTGGGCAGATGATGCTACCATCTGCAAAGCTTAGCATTCCGTGCTCTTTCTTAGCACACGAAGAAACTGTGACTTCCACTACTGATAGTTGTGATTGTAAGTTTGATTCAAACCAGGTTCCCTATGTTGGAAACGTGAAAGCTTGATGGAAAACTAGAAGATCTGACAGCCGAAGAATAAATATGACTGAAATATGCAGTGGAAATAAACAAAGAAAATTCCTCTTAGAAACAGAATCAGCTAAGAAGATTAACCTAGAGAAGGGCACCCCTGCAACGATTGGAGATTGTCAAGTCCTGAATTTTTATATTGGGTCATACCGGTTTGTCGGGTTTGAGTTGGGTTAAGAGGGTCAAATAGATCGGCTTAACACTTTTGGGCCTGAGTTAATGGACCCTTTTTGGGCCAGAGTACTCTTTTTGAAATTTCTTAAAATTCACTAAGAAGCATGGGGCCCTTCCTTGTAATTTAGAAAAACCCCCTCTCTTATATAAACTCTACTCTTAGGGTTTTCCCCATTCTTTCATCTTCTTCCTCTCTTCTGCAACCAAGCTCTAGTAGTTCTCCAGGGGAAAACCAAGGTTGGATCTTCTGCTCTTCAGATTTGCTTTTGGCTTCGAAATCCAGGCAAGGGGATAGCTGCAAACAATATCTTCTTAGTTACTTTGTTTAATCATATGCTCTAAACATGATTTATTTGTATGATTTAATGTTTTTGGTTAAGAGATTAATAGTGAAGATTGATTTTGATTGAAACCAAGTAAGTACATATGATTTAAGGTTTAGTGTCTTTGAATCATGGTTTGATTTCTTCATATATTTATATATTAAAAAAAAAAACAAACAAAAAAAAAAAAGAAGACGACAGCAGCAGCGCTGCAGTGCAGCAGGCTGCTGCCTGCGCTGCTGCCTCATGCTGCCCAGCGGGCTGGGCTGGCCTGCTGGCGGCCTGGCCTGTTGGCAGCCTGGCCTGCTGGGCTACTGGCGGGCTGGGTCTGTTGGCGGCCTGGCCTGTTGGCAGCCTGGCCTGCTGGGCTGCTGGCGGGCTGGGTCTGCTGGCGGGTCTGGGCTAGATTCGACGGGGCTTAGCCCAGTTTAATAGTATTATATATTAATTAGTATTTAGTATAGTATTTATAAATAGTTTAGATCATTGTAGTTCTACTAATGGTCTAGTGGACTAATAGAGAATTGATTATGTTAATTTATTCCTATTTAGGCGATGTTAGAAATTTAGTTTGGATTGTTTATAAATTTAATTGAGAATTATGTAATTTTGATTAATATTTATTTAGATTGATTTGAAATTAACTAAGAAGTATTTAGTAATGATTAAAATCTTAATTAGATTGTATTTCTAATTCTAACTTGGATTTCTAATTTGAGTTAGATTTCGAATTGGGGTTTGAGATTTGTATCTTTTGTTTTGTATAAAATAAAAATGTCTATTTATACACAACAATGATATTAAGGAATTAATTATTCCTTTCCCCTTTTTATCATGACTTGATTTAACTTTGGATGTGGAAGTTGCACATGTTTTATCTAATTTGTGAAACACAATAAATATACATAATTGGATTAGATAAATTATGTCTTTAGGAAAGTTAGTTGAATGTTCACTGGAAAATTTGATTAAATGCAGAATGAGAATGTGAGGTTCGGGATGCACTACATGATAGGCACCAAAAGTAGTATAACAGCATCGTGACTCATATTTCCTTGTGATAGAGAGTTGGTTCTCATGTGTATGTTTAACCAACTATGACCGTTAGGTGGTTTAGTGCTTACCCTCGGAAAACTTGAATTGACACACATTCAGAATACATTTTTAATTATAAAAGTCTAAGTACTCAAATTGTTAATGGTTTGAATATTGGGATTAAGGGTGTCATATCATGATTCATTCTGCATCGATATATATATATATATATCTGACCGACTGCAGTTCGGAGGTGGACGTACGCCATCGGGTCAGCGTGTACTGTGGATTATAGTATACAGTTGTGCCTTCTGTTATTACCTGCGGGCTTACCCGTTTTTGTTATTATCTGCGGGATTACCCGTTTCTGTTATTATCTGCGGGACTACCCGTTTCTGTTATCTGTATGCGGGATTACCCGTTTCTGTATATTTATCCGCGGGAATACCCGTTTCTGTGCATTCATGCCATTGGGATTTGCGTTTGATATATTTTTGGCCATAATGAATACTTCTGTTTAATTCAGTTGATTAATCCATTGCTTGCAGTTTACCCTCTTGCCAGATTACGTCAATCTGACCCACTACTTTTGGTGTCTAGGTTCCGTTACAGGGGCCGAACCAGAGGGTCAGGCTACGCAGGAAATTCCGCTAGGTGGCGAAGTTGTTGAGTAGTGCACCGGTGACATCATCTGAGGTGTCCTAGTACGGTGCAGAGTTCGAAAACTTTAAGTTATGTAATAAGGCTATTTTTGGGCCATTAGTTTATTTAATTAAATTTATTTGTTTTGAAATTATAACTTTAATTGTTATGCTTCGAAGCACTTGACCTTGATTTTATTATTAATGAGATTTGTTACATGGATGTTATGTGATTTCCGTCTGCGATGAGTATGGATTTTAGTGCGTGCTTGATCACCAAGCATAGCCTCACAAAGGACTTCGATCCACCCGGAATTGGGGCTCATATTGATTATGTTAAAAAATTTTAATTAGCCCCAATTCTCACACCCCTGTAACCGGGTTTGGATCCGGCCCAGTTTTGGGGGCGTGACAGAGATGATCTCTTGAAGGAAAGCTGAGAAGAAGAAAATGATCTTCTTCAAACAGAATCAAAGAAGATCAGTGAGCCCTGCAAGGTATGATCCTCCAAAAAAGATAAAAGTCAGAGAGCAGATATGAAGGAAGGTGATCTTCCTGAAACATGTAATCTAAAGAAGAAGATTTGTAGAACCAGTCGTCCAACAGAACTGAGAATTACTCCTGAAGCGTCAAAGAAGACGAAAATCTTCAAGAGATATGATCCTCAAAGAGGGATCTACAGGATTTAAAAGATGTTTATCTCATCTTGGCTCTGATACAAAGAAAACCATGATCGCCATTGATGAGAACATGAATGCTTGATAAAGAAGAAAGAGATGAGAGGAGAGAGGATTTTATTGAAACCCATCTCAGATAGATTACAGACAGGTTTTCTCATGTATTTGATATTACAAAGAGATCAGTTACAATCCGTTAGACTAATCATTCCTTAATCCTCAGTTCTGTTAAATGACAGAGTAAACGAAAGGGAATGTGAACACCTTACATTACAACCAGCTGACAGTTATAAATAGTCTGAATGAATTCCGGGTCAGCAACTGCCCAAACTCAGTCATTGATAATGGTACCATTCTAACATCAGTTGGGCCAACTTGCACTTAGGCCCACACAGCAACTAAAGAGACAAAGTAATGTGGAAATCCTCACAAACCCCAACAACTTACCTAATTAAATAGAATGTTACTCATCTTGTCTACCTCCATCCTGTTATTAAAATAATGTGGAATCGATTGTAACTCTTGTACAAAGTATAAAACTATAACCCACTAAATGAAGAATGTTGAATACGAAATACTCTTTCAATGTTTAGTCTTCACTGGGGGTTTGTCAACTAGGCCGAGCTACTGTGGGCCCACCAACATCATTGGCCCGACCTATACCTGACCGTCATATGCCAGATAGGATAAGGGTAGACCCCAGGCTAGACTGGTCCCTCTGACAGTCCAAGGCATTCCTATGCATAGGAGACTAAAATCTCACTAGGGGCAGAACTGAAACAGTCAGTGGCGGCGATGCCAAACACACAGCTTTTTTAAATATTTTTGTTGGGGTTATTTGTTTTCAGTCATTTACTTATGTAAATGATTCACATTTAAAATGGTTACGCCTCTTTACATCTGTCTGCTTTGATTTTTGCATGTGATCGGTAAATGATGTATGAGAATGGCGTACATATAATCCCTTTCATGAGAGAAATTTACACATTTATGTCATGCGTAGGTAGATGAGGTAAAATGCTTACATGGAATGCCAGAAAGTAACGGAGTCCAAACCCATTATCAACCTTTTTTGTGGGCCCCAAATTCATTATCCTAGCCATCACTGTTTTTTTTGGCCAAGAAGCCCTAAAATGTTTAACCTAATATAGGAAATCTTCATGGATTCTGAGAAACTTGTGAAAAAATATACAAAAGATCATATCTATTTTTATGCACCCCATGGCCCCTATTGCATAATTCACGCTGTTCACTACTCTCATATTAATGGTGGCATCGAAATGGCTGCTTCCCCTAGAACAGCTCCTTATTTAGTGATAGAAAGTGAAAAAGAGTTTAAACCTTGAATATGCCAGCTTTCCCAAATGTGTGGGCTTTTGTTCTCTCGTGTGCAAACTTTTATTCCTACGTGCGTAGCCTCTCTCTTCAGTTCTAGCCCTCTTGGCTAAAGTTCCAACAAAAGCAGTACCATCATGACATTTAATTGTATTTTTATTTTATTTTTTTTATGGATTTTAAGAAACTTATTTTACAAAGTAACAAAAAATCATACACAATCAAAATCATTCGATATAATTATTAAAAAAATGATGATTTAGGCAGATGCGATAATTTTTTTCACTTGTAACATTTACCTACGCATATAACCCAATTTCCCATCTCATGCCAGGGTATGTTGCCCCCCTCATAAAGGCCCCACCCAAGCAAATGAAAGGGGTGCGCTAGTTTCATTAGATTTGAAAGGTCTCGACATCGCCTACGCATGTGCCTAATTTGGCACCAATTCGTCACATCGGATTATGTTTTGTGGGTCTCAAAGTCCAACTCCTAGCACTAGGGAAAAAAAAGAATCGGTGTCTAATACTGCATGATCAAAGGCCTTATATATTTTCAATGTCAAAATTTTACACGTGCATGCAGCAACTGTAAACATCATTAAAGCCTTATACCATGCTCATGCTTCAAACTTTATTGGTTAACAAACGTCTTAAATTATTCAGTTTACCAAATCCATGTGTAGATGTTTCACAATGGACCAAGGAATGTAGAAGGTACAAGTTCATGAACGAATCAAAATGTTGATCCACAATTATAAAATCAAGTCACGCAGCAAGTTGAAAATAAAATGCTTCCCCTCGCGTTAATAGAGAAACTCTCATGTGGAGAAAAAAAGCTTAATTTCAATTTGTTCCCATCACTAAATAAAAGATAAGCATGCGAGACAAATGGTAGGAAGGTCTCTAACCCTTTCCATTGTCTTACAAAGAAACTTATTCACCCTTGCGCACATGATCGCCAACAACTGAAGAGAGTTTTTCTTATCTGGAAACGTACGTACGTTAAAAAAATAGCAGCCAGGAATCCTTAAGCTTGGGCTCCAAGTTCCAGCAATAAAGTGTGACTGATATCATTGCACCCAGGACCATGAAACTGAATTGGGCCTGTTACAACATTCATTCCAAGAAATCCGTTAAGGGAGCTACTGGAGTTGGAGAGAGAGAGAGAGAGAGAGAGATACCAGGACTGATGTAGCGATTTTTGAGGGCCCATTCATCGCGCAGGGATGCAAACTTTTTGAAAGGCGCTCCTGAAATTTTCATTAACAAAAATAAATTGCTCCATCTCAACCGTAGGCCAAAGATTCTTTACACAAGAAGTACAGCATGATGCCTAAAGAGTTAGTATATATGTTTTTTTTATGATATCTACCTTCAAGCTCCACCATTGCCTTCTTGATCACTGGTTTGAACTTGCCTGGAAAACAATTTTGTCTTTAAAAGAAGGTACAGACATGATTGTGTTAAAGAAAAGAGCTAATGAGTGAAGTCTAGCAAAAAGAAAACCAAATATCAAAGTCAATGTTCCTCTAATTGTATTTGTTTTCCCAGTTGATAGTTTCAGCTAGCTCATCCTGTGTAACCATAGTGGACCAGCCCATTGGGCCTAGCATCCAAACCACTGGCCCAATCCCATAGGTGGGACAAAAATAAATATGATTGACTTTCCAATGGCCTTATTTTTCTAGTATTTTACTTTCCAATAGACTTTCTTAGATCAAGCCAAGTCATCTTAAATCTGGCATGATAATTGGTTGGCATGTATCAATAAATGATAAATTAATTGATATGTAATTATTGAAACAGGAAATTAAGCAACAAGAAATTGGTATATAGTTAATTTCACAGAAGAGCAGAATTCCTATCTAGGTCCTTAATAAGCAGGATGGCCTGAAATCCTATCAAGGTCCTTAACGAGCATGATGGTCCAAAATCCTATCCACGTCTTTAATAAGGAGCATGGTCTTCCTCGTCTATAAATACGTTGTAATCTCTCATTTGTGAATCCATGAACATTCTCCCGTATCCTTCTCTCACTATTGTAAATGCATGGAGCAAGTGTTCCTCCCTTGAGTGAAGACTACTTAGCTATACCAATGGTGATGACTCCAAAGGCTAGCCATCCATGATGAATGTGTGAATATTTCATCTATCATTGGGTCCCATCCAGTGTTGTGAAATTTGTTTCAGAGCCCATTTCGTTGTGGCATTCGAACTGAAATGTTTTGGCCAATTCAAGATTTCGGTGAAATGTTTTGGAAATATAAATATATAAATATTATATTTTATGTGCAAAAAAATAGAATAAATATTAAAAGTGTTAGAATTTTGATAGAGCAAATATCCTACTAGAGTTAAAAAATAAAAAAAATAAATAAAAGATGGCTGGATAGTTAAAAAAAGAGAATTCGCCTCATTCTCTTGCATTAGCCCATAAGTGGGCTGTATGGTTAAAAAATAAAGGGTTAAAATGTAATGGGGCGTTTCTTGAAATAAATAAAAAGTTAAAAGGAATGTAAAAGGGCGAGAGGGTTTCTTTCCCCTTTCCTCCATTTTATCTTCTGAGAAAATGAAAGCAGAGAGAGAAGAGGAAAAAAAGAAAAAAAGAATGAATGAATGAAAGAAAGGAGAAGAAGAGGAAGAAGAAGTAGAAGAAATCCTACTTGTTTAGCACCTCCAAGCTCCATGTGGCAGCAGCAAGGGTTTCGGCAGTCAGCACTGTTTCTCTACGATAGATTCCCTGCTCCAGGCTCCTCCAACCTCCATGCAGCAGTAGCAGCAAGAAGTCAACACTCCTCCCAGATCAAGCAGCAGCAGCACCAGGTAGGTCTTTTGTTTTTTGTTTTTTCCATGTATTCTTCTTCTTGTTCTTTTCTTTCAAGTTAATGGTTCAAATTAGGGGTGTTAAGAGTCCTCGTTCTTCCTTCTCAACTCTTCCTCTTCTGCATTTTTATTTTTATTTTGAAGAAAAAAAAAACCGAACATATCTTTCTTGGATCTGTTAGGCCTTCAATAGTGGTTTTGGACCGAAATCAGTAGTTTTGGCTGAATTTTTGTAAGGGAGGTGTTTGTGTTGGTTCACCAACTGAACCGAATAAATTCGGAGATTTCAGACAAACCGAAACAAATTTCGTAACACTGTTCCCATCACATTCTCTTCAAGGAAGCTTCTAAAGCCTGGTGGCAGTTTAGAGTTTAGACATTGGAGATTCCACTACAGAACCATCCTCTATCAATTTTAATTTTACTATGAGGACCTGTCAACTCCAGAAAGCGTGATACAAAAGCAAATATAATGGCTGGAGTATGTCCTAATCTCGAGGTATCTTAGAAAAATTAGCTGGTCAGTCATGTACTCTAGTCATGAAAGCACATGATATAAAATGGCAACTACAGGTTTACAGCTCAGGAACAATGCGACACACTCCAGTCATTTCATAGATCATCTAGCATTAAGTTATCTGGCTATAAGATGTAAGATCTTCATTTTAAGAGGCTTCATTCATCTTTGATCCAAATTCATCAAAGAAAAGTCGGGAAACAGATGTGAATAAAGGATGCATATGTAACGAACAAAATTGCTGGCAATAGTAAGCGAAACAATGGGGGAGAAAGGAGACGGTATACCATGCCGCCTCTCCACGTCCATTAATGCAGTTAATGCAGTCCCCCCAACAGTCCATTGTTCAACTGGAGCACCCAAGTTCCCCACCTGGATAGGCAATGAGAAAAAGTAGTAAATACCAGCAGCAGTTCCATGCAGCACCAAATTAGTTTGCATCTATTGGCTTCGAACACAAGCAACTGTACTTAAGCAACTTATTGAGTTCACATAAGCTTTAGTTATTAGTTACAGTTCAAAATAATAAGACAAGTATGGAACGGACAAGGCCAGAAGAATAATTTCAAAAAAAAGGTTACAAAAAAAGCAGCAGAACCACAGAGAAAAGTGACAAGAACACGAACCGACGATATGAGGCCAGTCTTTCCAGAGTGAAGGAGGGCCCCTGCACCATAACCCAATGCATAACAGTATGTAGAATCAAAATTTGTAGGCAACCCACATCTTCCTTCGTAACTGCACAGATGTTATTCAGTATGTTCAGATTTCAGAGAAAGGGAGAGCTAAGATACATTAGATAATAACCAATAATGAAAATGGATAGAGAAATCCCTAACATTTCTCTTATCATCAATGGAATGGGTGTAGTCAAACATGTGCAGCAAGATAAAAGGGGGTTTGCACTTCGCTTCACCCCAAAGGCACCCCCAGAATTTCTTTCTTTTTTTTTTTTTCCTTCTCTTCCTTCCCACTTAGGTAGAGACCATTACAGTCAACCTTTTTCCTTTCAAGTTTTCTTAATGATCTTTCTTTGCCATACCACTTTTTCTTCCTCTCATCTCCTTTTTTTTTTCCTCTCCTCTTTTGTCTATTTTTGAATTTTCTTTTCGTTGGTGGCTGTTCCTTTTTTGACTATTCAAATTGCTTTCTTTTTTTTTCCCTTTATTTTTATGCACTTTGTTTCAGGAAGCAGTTTGAACCTCTGTGCTCTATGTCAACCAACAGCAAGATAACTAAATTTACAAAAAAACCAAAATAAAAATCTGATAGGAAACTAGAAATAAAATTTATGAAATTACATAGATAAAAAAGCATAAAAAAGAAAAAAAAATCTCTTTTTATTGTTGTTTACAATATAATTTCTGCAATTTTCTTTAAAAAAGAAAAGAAAAAATATGTAACACAAAGCTCCCTCTCCACAGAAATTGTATACTAGCTCAGTGTGAGAAATATCCGTTTGCACAAAAACAACCGGGGATAAATCCCTAGTAGCTTCATTGGCCAGAGACTTGGGTCATGTGTATGCTTGGGTATTTACGTATTTACCTGAACAAAAAGTAAATAAACAAAGGTGCAAGCAAGAAATAAATAAAAATTGTCACCAACATTACATTGGGTTGGCAGGGCTAGGTTGGGGCAAATGAACACCACAATACTTTTCAGATCTTTGTACAATAATTTGATGTGTCAAAACAAATTTGACTCTACAAACTCATATTCCACAAGTGAGAAGCTCATTGATGCAGATCAACGTTAGTCATTCGACTGTAAGGGCTTGGCCCATTTTTATGTCTTTACTGCTTTTGATTTCCATCTTCAGTTGCGTTTGAAGCCCATTTGTTGAGGGCTGTTTAGACTTTTCTTATCTTACTTCAATGGCCAAGATTAGATCTCAGGCCTTATTTCAATGGCGTCTTGTTTATGTAATTCACTTGTAAGTTGGAGTGAAGGCCCAATTGAAGAGACGTAAAAAGATAATGAGTCATATAAAAAAGTACAAATTTAAAAAATCACCCCTTCTTTTTCTAAAAAAAAAAAATAAAAGAGTCTCCCATTCCACTAAATGACAAAAACCCCTCTACTTTTTAATAATAAAAAAAGAAAATAAAAAAATTCATTCTCAAACCACAAAATAACAAAAGCACAACATTTTGATTTGACACCGTCTACTTTTAATCTCTCTTGATTTGATTATTCACTTTGTTCATAAATCAGCCAAAAAAACACCCCTCCTTCTCCCTCCATTTTTTTAGAATTTAGAACCTATCTAAGGCGACGATAAGGGGGAAGAACAAGAAGCTTTTGGATTTTGAAAGGGAAAAAAAGACTTTAAAGCTTCAAGAGATTGAGTTTGTTGCAACCGATTTACTTCACGTGAACTAGTTTGCACCACTCACACACCACATCCAACATTTTTAGTTGTTTAAGCAATGCCAAATAAGTATTGGAGATAAAATTCTACTGGTATATATGGTGCTTTCTTTTTTTTATTATAGAAAAGAACATATTACCCAAAAAAATGAGATTGCCCTTTGAATTGCCCTTTATATTTGCCCTCCTGTTTCCTTTTCTCCAACTCAGTCTCGACCATTGAAATAAGCATTTTTTCTGTCTCTATCTTAGCAACCTGACATACACATTAACAAAGATCCCCATAAGTTCTGAAGTCAGAAAATGAAAAACAAGAAAGATAAACAGACTATAAAATAACTACCTGCACATTTCCATGTGGATCTCTTTCTAACAACAATTGCTCCTGAATTGCTTGAGGTAGAAAGTCAAAAAGCTTTTGAGATTGTTGTTGAAGTTTCTTTTTCCACAATCCAGCTTCATCCACAACATCATGAGCTAGAATTTCATTCAGTTCAGCAATAAGCTGTTGTACCTGCCAATTGCATACTTCCATCAACAAACATATATTCCAAAACTAACAATACAAGTATACAACCACTCTTAAAGCCTAACCTAGGATAAAACAAACAGTTTGGCCTCCAGGATCAAACTTTTCCGTTGGTGATAGAAATTGTATTTCTCAAAATGTCAAGTATAAAATAAATCTATACTACAAAATAATTTATGATTTAGAGTGTTACCTCTGGAATGAAATCAATCAAACCCTCTGGTATAAGTATGACTCCATAGTTGTAGCCAAGTTCTGCACGCTTGCAGATAATATCAGTAATGTAATCTGTGACATTTTTCAAAGTCTGCTTCTTGGCAGCCACCTGCAACAAGATACAACTTAACCTATGAAGTAACAGGCAGCATCTGAAAAAGACAATCAGTTACCAGGCAGCATCTGAAAAAGACAATCAGTTACCATTCGAAATATATGTCAAAAGTAGAATGGAAAAACAGAATTCATGTAGGTGGCCCCAACATAGTTGAGACAAGGCTTTGATTCTGATGATGAAAATGGCAATGAAGTTTCTAGTTCAAACAGCGTTTTTTAATTGTTTAATGAAACAAATGTTTTCTAAAATATAGGGAAAAAATAAAGATCTTCAGTGTCATGATCATAGTCACCCTTCATAGCATACAGTACATTGCACTAAATTCTCATACTGTTATTTGAGAACATATTTTGCTGTTATTTGTCTCAAATGATTGGAAACCATAGCAGCAATCAAAATGGTTTCCTGGTGTGATATTGCAATAAAGAATACTGCAAGATCAACATATGTATATTCCTCAGTTGCAAGATCATCCATCCACTATAAGGTAAGAACCGCTTTCCGAGGGCCATCTAGGACCATCTAATCATGGGAGTTATAGCATCGCAACCTTATTTTTGTGAGGCATTGAATTGATAGGTAATGTCATACATGCTGAGCCCTTTTCTATCCCATGTCCCATTCACTTTACGTGGGTGCATGTGGCCCCACGAAATGGCTTGTCCATGTCATCCAGAGCAACCAAGAGTCCTTTAAGAGTGCTCCCACGGAGGCATGGCCCGATTGCTTTCCACATTTGATTACATCCATCTTATTATCCTTTCATCATTTCATTCACATGTAACCAGACAAGGCTCACTTAGTTTATGATGGCCGAAAATTTCACTACAATCGGAGTGATATTCACTGTTGTAATGGGTTGCTCATGATTCATGAGTTAATTACATTCTATGTGTACAACCCAACAGTGGATATCACTCCAATCACAATGAAAGTTTCTTGAGTGGGTTGGATTAAGGACAGGTTGAGGTGGGCATATAGAGGGAGTACCCCAATCATAACATAACATGGGCCAATGTCAATTCAAAGGGAGTTTTCATGAGATGATTTAATTAAAAGGTAGGCCTATATATGGATCTTGAAATGGCATTATAACTTTCATTTTTAAAATGGGGGCTAAGATTGATTGTGAGGCCTTCCATGTGATCTGGAATGTCTATTTTTAAGGTAGGATTTATTTTATTTTATTTTTATTTGTAGATTTAATAATTGAGGGATCAGGCAGATCATTGTAAGGACTGATTCATTTACCCACTGAGATAGCTTTAGTGGGATTAAGGGTAGACATCTCTATACGAGCTTCATGTGATTCAAAGCCAACTACAATCTGACGCACAAAAATCATGTGTACAGCTATGTATACTTGATGAAAGTCAATAACACTTGGCTGCTCACACCAAGAAAGATTCAAGGTTCAATCTGCTACTGGTAGGGACAAAGCTCCTTTCTGTTCCTGGGAACCTGTTCCTTCCACTTTCTATATACCCTAAGCTCCAAACCCAAATATTGGACTTCAAATAGGACAAAATATTTTGATGATAGTGGCAACATGCTTTAGATATTTAGGGGTATTTTACATATGATTTTTTAATATTTAGCAACTAAGATTCTTTGATATTTAAAAAGAAAAATTTTTAGTTAGAATGCCACAACAATTTTCAGAATAAAAAGCTCCTAGTTCAAACACTCCTCTCCTCATCTTCATGAGGTGTTCATTTGATCTGGAACTGAAATGATGGGAGGAGAGAAAGAAGATAAAAAGGTGAAGGTTGAGGAGTCTCCAGTTGTAGAGAACTTGGAATCTAGAAAGTCCAGGTGTAAATCAGAATCTAATCTCCAGATCCCCATAAGAGTAGTTATTTCCAGTAACTCAGGGATGGGTCCAAGAGGTCAAAGGTATTTTATCAAGCCCCTACCTAGAAGAATCATCACGGTGAGGGAGAAGATAATCTCTGTTCGTCTTAATCTCCTGAAACCTATTTCCACTCCAGAACTTGAAGCAATGTTCTATAAGGCGGGTTAAATATTTGATACCTATATTCCAAAGGACAAAGCTAGTGGGAGATACAGGAGCTCTGCATTCAGCAGTTTTGGAATGATGTGAGAAGCAGAGAAAGTTATTGACTTAGCTAGAGGTAGATCAAGGGACAAGGAAAATTAATGTGCACATCTACAGATCTGGGAGAAATACAGAGGTTTTGCAGGACAATGGCTAGTCCTCCAAGGAGATCTTCAATAAAGATTCTAAAAAATCTCAGCTAGTGAACCATCTTGTGAATTCCTGGAAACAGTCTGAACATTTTTCTGAAAACTGCTAAGAAAGGGCTGAAACAGGTAGACTCATGGCTGGAGGTTTGATGGACCCGTGAAAGTGAAATGTTGGATGCTAAGTATGGATACAGCTCATTTCTGATGAAGTAGTGGGGGGAATCCTTCACTGCGAGGAAGATATTGAGTCATCGCCATTCATTGGAGGGGAGAGATAGATGGAAATTCTTGGTAGGCCCCAGGGGGTGTTTGGGTGTGATTAGTCCCTATCATGTATGAAGGGAATGCATCTTCAGACTTTTAGGAGAATATGTGGGCCAAAAAGTGGAGGTTGACCCCAAAACCACACGGCCAGAGGGACTTCTGTTCCCATAAATTTTTGCTCTAACATAACCAAAATCTTCCCAAACTAGAAGCCTAGTCCTTATTCATAATTCCCCTTTTAAATCCTAATCCAAATCCTAGAAATCACTATCTGAGCCACACAAAACCTCTCCCCTAGAATCTGTAACTTGCAATATCTGCACAACAGTCCCAGAAACAACTCAATTTGATCCCAAAATCCCCCAAGATTAAAAAAAACCCTATAATTCTCCATTCAGATCTCAAACCAAACCATAACTAACCCAATCCAAACCCTAAACAAACATTGGGTTGATAACCTCTCTTTATTGCCAAATTTCTCAACTGCAGAAATTGCATTTCTGCAGTTCCTTTGACAGCATCTAAACAGCTGTAATCTGGTATTTGTTGAAATCCTGAACCCCATTATGCACCCTAGTCATTGGCACCTTAGTATCACACACATGCTCAAAGATCAATTCCTAGGTCTTCAGATTGATAGTATCCTTGGCCAGTAAGCCAAAATAAATAAATAATAATAAAAGACAACCTAATTCCCCATCAAAATCAATATAAGAAAACCCAAATTACCTGCTGATTTTTTTCTTGGTACAATTTTCTTTCTAGGTCCGGGATGGCAAGCCCAATTCAATCTCAGATTTTCCCATATAATAAAGCCTAATGGTATCCGAATTTGTCCAAACTAGCATTGCAATAATTCCCCCATTTTTCCAACAAAAATTGTGCAAACTTTACAACAGTCCCTAAACAGCACCTGTCCATATCAAACAGGTTTCCAAAAACCCTCAAATCTTATCCAAACCTTTCATTCAAATCTTCATCAGAGCAACCAACACCTATCCCAACCCATAAGCCTTCGAAACCTCACTGAGAATTATTTTAAAATCCCCAATGGCTTGTTGCACCAAAATGCTCTGACTGAATATAGCAACCAGTCCCTCTTGCACCCCTCTCTTCCCATAAATTTTGTCCCTTTTTGACGCCTATTCCTGAAAACCATTTGTTTACCCTTTATGTCCGTCTTGTACCAAGGACCTGCCCACGCCTAGGCACCTTCAACAAAAACAATCACTTCCAGAGTTCCGACCCAAGAGAAGAGAAGCATTCAATATTAGTGATGGATGATTTTAAGAATACATGAGAAGTTCTCAAATAGATGTCTTGGAGATCCAAAAAAGAGAATTTTCCTTTTTGCATATGTATTCTCTTTCCTTAAAATAAAAGATAAATTGAACCTAGAAGCTAGTAAATTAAGAAGTTAAATAAAAGAACACTCAACAATTTTAGCAAAGACAAAAAAAAAAAAAAAAGAACTACTGATTTATTGACCTGTTGGTTTATTGTTCATGTTGACATGCACGCAGTAGACTAGACCTGTTAGGCCAGCCATAGGCCTGAATTTGGGCACAATGGGCCTGAACTTAGGCACAAACCTCAGGCTTAATATGGTCAATCGTCCAAAGACCGTTCTTTGGCTTGGGGCTTGGGCTGCATCATTAATGTCGTTAGTCAGTTCATGTATGCTCCAAGAACACAACATTTAAAAATTACATGCTCTCTCTCTCTCTCTCTCTCTCTCTCTCTCTCTCTCTCTCTCTCTCTCTCTCTCCTTGGGCTGCATCATTAATGTCGTTAGTCAGTTCATGTATGCTCCGAGAACAGAACATTTAAAAATTACATGCTCTCTCTCTCTCTCTCTCTCTCTCTCTCTCATATATTAATGTGTGTGAAGGTCCTATGGTGTCATATTTTGATGGCACTTAAACACGATTGTGACAAATCGAGTCTTCGATGAGAGTACAAAATTGTGAAGATGATGCCCATTTGTTAGCAGAAAAAAAATATTAGAAGCAAAGATATCAAAGCGAAGTATGTACACAAGGATGAACAACTGGCAGATTTCCTTACTAAAGGCATTCCTAGAGGAAACTTATCATATGCATTGTTCAAGTTGAGTATGATAGGTATCCATGCACCAACTTAAGAGAGTACTAAGAGTTACATTGAGGACTTGTAATTCTGTGATATTATGGACTTGTAAATAAGATTGATGCAGGACAATATGAAGCCTCATCTAGTATGGAAGATGAGATCAATCTAAGAATTGATAATCCAATTTAAATTATGAATTATACCATTCACAAGAAATCAGACATTGAAATTTAAATAGGGATGTGACAGTCCACGGTGTCAGTTACAACTCCTGCAGTTAGAAGAGTGAGGGATTTTAATGGAAGATAGAACTTCCAGTCGCTTTGGGAAGTTTATTCAATGTAGATTATGTGTTCCCTTTGCAAGGATTTGAAACTATGTCTTGGCTCAAATAAGGTTGCAAGTGTCCAATACGGAATATGGGATTTAAAACAAGGTTTCAGATCTGAAAAATAACTTCCCACAGCATATTCAAGGTTCAGATTAAATTTCGATTTGGGAGTTAATGTGATTTAGGATTTGGAATGTCAAAACAACACAAAAGAAGAGACAATTATAGGTTTAAGAGGTTTCAGCCTGGCTCGTTGGGCCCTTTTATGAGTTCAACAGGTTCAGGTGGGACCCACTAAGCGTTCAGCTGGGTTTGGTAGGCCCACTTAGGGTGCAGCTGGTTTCGAGGGTTGTGGTTATGGCTGATTGGGTTTTGGGAAGGTTTGGATGGTTGGATTTGGAATTTGGGAGACGGAGGTGGTGAGGGGAATGGGCCTATTGACTGATGGATGGAGGGGATGATCTGGGTTCAGAGTTTTGAAAGGAAAAAAATTGTAGGAAAGAAAATAAAAGAAGCTAACCAGGGTTACCTGTAATTATCCTCACACCAAACTCCAATCCATGAGGCATAAAAGAAAATCTCTCACAACTAGAACTAGAAGTTAAGAATCAAGAAACCATAGATGCCCAGATACAGCAGGGATATGGTAGGGGCACGCCATGGACAAGGCAAGAACATGGATTTTACATATAAAAATTGAAGTATCAGATACGATATGATATGATACATTGCTCATTTTGAAGTATCTGTGCATCATAGCAAAAAACTCAAAATTTTCATTAATAGCCATTGTCCAAAATCCAAATCACTACAAGCCCTTTCCATATAAATAAGTCTCAGACTTTCTAAGAAAAATAGCAAGAGACAAGAAAATAAAAAGCACTCAAATAAAATAGATATTAGATAAATAAATAAAAACATGATGCCAGCTCCCCGTTTTCTCCTTGCACACAAATCCCAAAGAAACTTTTCGCAATAAATTGCAGGTCCCTTTTTGAACCGCAAGTCCCCCCCTCCCCCCTTCTATATTTTCTTCTGATTCTTCATAGGTCCCTTTGAGTCTCTCAAACTTTTAGTTTCCTCCCATGTAGCACCTACCTGTGTGGGGCCCTCGAAGCGGTTACAAACATAGGGCCTGCCGTCCATTAGACACTTGATCCAAAGAGATCCAACTGTTGGATGCTCTCAAAAATGGTAATCCACAGGTGGAATTTCAACATCTTGGCTATCAATATCAGATATGCATCATCCATCCACAAATTATCTTGATCTGCAATCCGTCATTGGTAGATCTTAAAGGAATTGGAGAAATTAGGGTTGATTATCCCATCAAAGTTAAAAGTTGGGGCCTTTTTGTAAATATTCAAACTATAATAAATTATACATTACCAGTGTGCCCAACCTAATAGCCTCCATTTGATTCAATTACTTCTTTCTTATTAATTTATTCTATTTCTAACATTCTTAGGATTTCTTGAATCCAGAGAGAAAAGCCTAACTATCAAAATATCAATAAGTTTTATAGATGCCATGCTACCACTAAATGCACCCTGAATGGGCTCATTTCTGATTCTAGCCATTAAATTCTCTTGAATGTGCTCATCCGAGTCATTTCTAGTTCTATCTTTCCTAGTTATACTGCACATCCATCTCAACATTCTCATATCAACAACTCATTTTTTCGATTGTATTGTTTCATAGGTCATAGATGGTCTAATTGTTGTCTTGTAAAACTTTTCCTTCAATATCATTGGTATGCACTTATTAAAATACATTCCAGATGTAAGTCTCCAATCATCCAGCTCTTATCCTATGTTCATCCTCCTCCTCAAACTTTCCATCCTTATTAATTTTAGAGCCAAGGTATCGGAAGGAACCTCTTCATGGCATCTCTTGAGCTTCATCTCTAAGTTATGTCATTTTGCACATCTCCACTACAGTTGTAATGCATATATATTCTATCATTGTACAAAGTATTTAAAGCCCTTCGATTCTAAAGCCTCTTACCATCTCTCTCAAATTTTAAATTCATGGCATCTCTCAATTCATCTATAAACATTATACCATCTACAAACAACATACAATCAACGTATCTCCTCTAGAATATGAGTAGGTAACTCGTCCATAACTAGTGCAAAAAGATGATGGCTTAAAGCTGACCCTTGATGAAAACCGATGATGATCACTGGAAACTTACTTATCTCTCTATAGGTAGTTGTTACACTAGTTACCTCTCCCTCACACGTCTTTAAGAATGTCGTAATCTCTTGGGACACTCCCTTTACCCAAAATCCATCAAATCTCTAGGTACCTTGCATAGGCTTTCTCCAATTTGATGGAAACCATATGAAGATCTTTCATATTCTCCAAATATTTTTCTTTAATTAATAATCAAATCCAGAAGATGACTTCTACGTTAGACCTCCCTGGCATGAAACAAAAATGATTTACAAACTATGAAGCACTAGGATGGGTACGGATACGAGTACGGGTACGCTAATATAAAAAAAATCCTTAAAAAAACAGAAAACGGGTACGGCTGGGTACTTCCATTAAAAATTATATTTTTAAAATTTTAATAATGCAATATGCTAATAATTAAAATAGGTTAAAATCATTAGATGCGACAAACAAACAATTACTTAATACCATTACAAATTCAACCAACAAACCATAATTTAACGTCAAAAGGCACGTACAAGCCAAGAGTTTAATATCATTACAACAAAAACTACATACCAAAACACTAAAAACGAAGTAAATATCAAAGCAAGTCCTATCAAGCTAAAAATCTTTACGGTTCACATTCAGTTATCCATTAACTTCAACTTCATCAAATAATACAACTTCCATTTTAGGCTCATCAAGTGAAAGATTTGCAATTTCAAGTAAGCTAGAACCCTCCAATGAATCAAATGCATTTTCACCAATGTCCCACGGCTTGCTTTCTCCTTCCATGTGTTGTCGATTCCTCCTTAATAGAAGACGAATATTATTACGCTCAAAGGCCAAATCTTTACAACGTTGTGATGTCATTTTGTTCTTTCTCATGAAGTTAACGAAAGAGTACGTGCACCAATTCCTTTTGCATGACGAGGAACATGGATGGCCAAGTAATTTCAATGCTAAAGATTTGAGAATATGTGCGGAAGACCCATGTGCACACCACCAAACAATTAGTTCCATTACTTTTCTATCAAATTTTGAATCAGATTCCCCAAAACTTTCCAAACAACCTGAAAACTTGGCATATTATGTTGTAATAGCCCTTCTATCCCCTGGCTCTAATAAGTATTTCATAAGACACTTTGTTCTCATATTTGAAATTTCTTCATCCTTGTGAGGAACACAATTGAGATTTTCATCAAGCCATATTAAACTATAAGGCCTAGATTGTCGAAAAATGAAAGTATAAGTAAATTATGTATTTTATATCATATTCAAAGAAATAACCCAATAGAAAATGTATTGGGTTGTACCTAAAATTCAATGAATATGCAAGGCAATGAAGTGGTGTGGTACTTTTGGTCTACCTTTCAACAAGTACTTGGTGTGCCACAGAATAAAAATTGTACTCCTCATTTTTCTACTTCCATACCCATGCCATACCAGGGCCACACCTATGATGTACCAGGAAGTCAAACTCTTAAACAAAACGTAGCAGGTACGTTTGACCGTATACTTGGTATGTATTTAGCCGTACATGTACCCGTACCGGGTACATACTTGGTATGGGTACATGTACATTTTTGGAGTGCCCAGTTTACAAATATCTTGATCTTCTGGCCTAGTGCTTTTCTCCATTACTCTTTCTCGTAGATTCATAATATGATTCATGAGTTTAATCCCACAATAATTGGTACAACTTTCTAAATCTCTTTTGTTATTATTCATAGATACAACAACACTTATCCATTCATTCAAAATTTCTTTGTCCATAATATCTTACTGAAGAGCCTAGTTTACCAAACCCATCCAATTTCTTCTAAGCATTTCCAAGCCTATATCGAATTGCCATCTACCTAGTAGCCATTCTTGTCAGTGATTCATCCACTTCTGCTATCTAAATTCTATGGTAGAAGGTATATCCTAGTAATAAAGTATCCCCTCACATTCCTAAGCATCCTATAAAATCTTTATTTACAAGTTTGTTAAAATATGCTCTCAAACTTTCTTCAAGATCATTGTCCTTCACTAAAACATTATCCTTGTCACTCTTTATAATTGGATATGATCTAAATCCTTAATTTTTCTTTCCCTTGTTCTTACAAGCATGAAAATATATCCTTCCTCTATCTTGTTTCCAACTTACTATATACGTCGTCACATGACTTAATACTTTCCTAACTTATTTCTTTGCCTTCTTATACGCTTTGATCATGCAATTTGGTTACATGGTCAAGCTAGAAGGAAGCTACTGTTTGTCACTTTACAACAATTATATGTCATGCTATTGCCTATGGCACGTGTGAGATCGATCTGGTGGGCCTGTGCCAAAGTGGCAGATCCAATTAAAATTTAGTGTGCCCATCACCCGCCAAAGAACACCCAGATATAAGGGACTCCACAAGTCTCACAGCAAAAATATCCAAGTCCTAACCTGACCTTATAAGTCAAACCTCGTCTTAACTCAACATGACATGTTTAAAACTGTGCGGCCTCAAATCTCATACGAACTCTAAAGTTTAGCATGCCCGGGTGGGGGCAGTATTAGGATGGGGTGAATGTGAGCCAAAGTAGATAATATCATGCTAAGTTGGGTAGGGTTATGACAGTTGAGTATCCAGTGGGGGAGAGTGTGATATCTTATGGGCCTGGGTGAAGGTGGCAAATCTAGTTAAAATCAAGTGTGCCCATCATCCGCCAAAAATACCTGGGATACAAGGGACTCCACAAGTCTTACATCAGAAATATCCATGTCTCGACCCTGGGCTTATAAGTTAAATCCCATCTTAACTCAACATGACCCATTTTAAAATCGTGCGGCCTCAGATCCAATAAAGAACTTCAAAGTAAAGCTTTCTCAAGCGGTAACAGTACTAGGATGTATGACCGTATGGGAAGTCCTCTCGCGTGCACATGGGCCAAAATAGACAACATCATGCTGAGTTAGGCAAAGCTAGGACAGCACATGTGAGCTAATGTCGCTAAGAATGATATTGACTGAGTTGGGAATTTAGGTTCACCTTCCTAGAAAGATTCACTGCAATAGTATGGCCCCCATTTACATTTCATTCAACTTGTTCTATCATGAGTTTAACAAGCATATGGAGGTTAACTGCCACTTCATTAGGGAAAAGGTGGCGGCAAAAGGAAGTTGTTTGAAGTACCAAGTATCCAACTCATCAAATTGGAAGCTTTCTTACCCCAAGGGAGTTCTCGAAATAGTGTTCATCATAGGTTGCAAAAAATAAAAAATAAAAAAAAATAATGTGAAAAAAATTCATCATCTGATAGTCAAACACAATGAGACAGATTCCTCTACTCCTACATACCCTGTTTATAGTTGATAAAATATTGTTATGAATTTTCTCCAAACGATATTCGATTAAAATATTGAGATGTGTATCACTTAATTCTTAGAGTAAGAACTGTAAATTTTTTTCATTGGTATTTTTATCATTTTTATTTAAGATATCCATTTACTTAAATTTACAAGACCATTATGCCAAATCCAGAGATCCAATGCTATGGACAGGATTTGTGGATTCGGATGCCTCATGTCAGGATTGGATCATAAGACAGTCACACTCATCCAAATTTTGTTCAATTTAAAATATCCATCTACTTAAATTTATATAAACATTATGCCAAATCCAGAGATCCAACATTATGAAATTTTTGGGTTCAGATGCCTCATCTCAGGATTGTATCTTGACAAAATCATAATCATCCAACTTTTGTTCCATCAAATTCCTTGCAAGCTTGACAGGGTTGAATTCATTTACCAACTTAGGGTTGATTACAGAACGAATATTGGTAGGCAAGCATATTTATGTACAAAGATTCAACATTTCATTTCATTAGTAAGATAAAGTAGCTATCTGTTAATGCAAAATTATTAGCCCTAATATATTTTCATCTCCCCTTTCTCCCTCTGCCTTTCTTTCCATTGGTTTTCCATACACCTGAAACTAAATCATAAAGTCATCTTCTATTGCACTTCAAATGATACACGGGCAGATTGAAATATAAAATTAATAGAAGTCAGAATCATGCACTGCAAAGCCCAAAATCAAAGTATTATAAGAATTTACATGGCAGATTATTCATCTCAAAATTCATGAAATGGCGGGAAAAGTAAAATAAATAAATTTGAAATACGTAAAAGGAACAATAAATATAATAAGAAAAAAAATACAAATCTGTTAAAAAAGGGTACAAATCAACTGGTAAAGAAAAATAATGCAAGATATACTGTCAAAGAGAAGAAATTCAAAATGTAAAATAAGATAACCCATATAAAGACAATAACTACTAGAATGAAAAAAAATTGAGAGAAAACAAAAAGGAAAAGACTCATAATTTAGAAGGCAAAGATCTTTGAATCTCAATCTGCTTACAAGAGGTGAGACATGATTTAAAAAAAAAAAAAGGGACCAACAAATTTCTAACCTTTACTGCAAAGAAAATTAAAATAGACAATTTGTGGGTGTCTACGGGCATGTTTGTGTACAAACCATTTCTATGGAAAGAGGAAATTACCACATCAACACTTTTCATGGTAAATGAATACCTCAAAAAAAAAAAATATTTCACGGAAGTGAAAATTTTGTGTTTGGTGCAGACTGTTTTTCATTGATGAAATTGTGCAAATGTTGTTTAGTGCACATGTGGATTCCTTATTGAAAACTAGGGTTCTGCTTTGGAGATGGGGAAATAAAAAAAGAAATGAGGTTATAAAATTTTCTGCAAAAACGGAATTCTGATGGCCCCCCATAAGAACTCCATTTCCAACTTTACCAAGGAAAATGCTGACATGGCAAAAAAGTAGTTCCATGGAAATGTGCTGCACCAAATACATGAAAAATGGGTTTTCTGTAGAAAACCATCAACTTTTCCATAGAAAAGTGTTATACAAACATGCCCTAAGTGTTTACCACAATAAACGTAACCAAGAAATATAATATATTAAATTAGTATTTAGTTTCTTTCCAGTTTTTATATGAGGAGAAATGATAAAAGCGTACTTCAATTTTCAATGAGAAAGATGCTGAAAATTGAAAAAAGAAAGTTGTTAAAACAAAGAAATAAATTTTTTATAACTAATGGAAAAGAACTTGAATATAGAAAAATAGAATATTAGAAAAGCAATGACAAATATGAAAGCAATCCCTGGTATTGCAATGGTGAAGCACCTACCCACCAGCTAAACAATCAGGTACTGATCCATGATTGTAGCATTGATGCTGATGGGACTTAGGTAGAGAGAGCGTGTGGTCATGAGAGTAGCAGAGAGGACTCTTTGTAGGACGTGAGCCTCCATACACAAGAACCCAAAACCTAACTACCTTAATCAATTAATCTGTTATGGCCTGATATAAACAATTGATTGGTCGATAGAAATTCAAAATCACCGACCATGATTCAATTGTTATAAGAAGTTGTGGGTATTTCTAAAAAATTACAATATCATAGAAGTAGCTAAAATGATGCATATTGTTGATAGAAAAAAATATATTATTAGGTTGAGAGTTGGAGAGCAATGGAGTTGTGTATGAAAAGAATAGAATAATGAATGGGTATTCTTTAATGCAAAAGAATCAATTTTAAAGAGATAGCATATATTATTTCCAATATCGCATAAGTAGAAGAAAAAAAGATTGGGCATTGAATAAGGATAAAGACTTAGGCTGTATCCCCGCCCAGAGGAATTGAAAAAGAGAGATACATAGAAAAAGAAGACATAAAAATACTTAAATAAGCAGTTGCCATAGACTTGAGGAAATAATTAAATAACCTAAAAGATAGGGAGTTTATAGATCTGATCCGAATTACTTATCATTTCTTATACCATACACCTTTAGAGAGGGATATTTTTCAGCTGGGATTAAGTTGACATGGCTACCATCTTCTTTGAGTCAGAAATGGGAGGCATGACACACAAGCAACTGCTTTCACATGGAGGATATAAATATAGATTACTTAGTAACTAATACATCATTACTTAATAAAGTATTGTTTATTGGAAAAATACATTTTCCATCTTGCATGATTTCAATTTTCTAATTTAGATGCTGCAAAGCACGCAGGTAGCCAGAATTTGGATTTGGAAGGTATTTAGATCCTAATCAGCGAGACTTAATGTAGAATGGAGGCGAAGATGCACGACGAACAAGGTAGAGAATAGAGAGGTGGGGGATAGATCAGCAAACCTGAAAAATTAGGCTATCACCACACTCCGACCCAGAGCTATTACTTGACTTCGGCATTCACCAAAAGCTAATGAGGCAGTAGATCTCACAAGAGAACTTGGGGAAGAACTTAAAAGAGAACTCAGAAAACTCTATCATTATTCATTAATAATTAACCATCCTTTGGCTAACGAGGCTTTACATCATTATATAGGAAAAGAAATAACCCTAGGAATAATCCGGACCATCCAAAAACATTGATGACCAAGATTATAACATCCTACTAAAACAACTTAAAACATAATTAAAAGCTCTAAATAACATAAAACAAATTGGCTAGGCGAAGATGCTTGGTCGAGATGGATGGGTTGGGCTCATTGACTCGAAATGGATAGGCTGGGTCCATTGCCTAGTTGACACATGGGGACCATGGGTCTACACTACATCAATTTCCCCTTTCTGAAGAGAACTCAACTTCAAGTTCTATAGATATCCTCCATGATCAAAAGTTAATCGTATGAAGTTAATCGTATGAACTCCCAATTTGCCACTTGATCCTTGGTTTCTGTGCATGTCATGAAGGCTTGGCTCAACCTTCTTGAATTCGATATGGCCTTCCACTTAGAAGTAGGAGCACATTGCTTCTTGTGATGTTTAACTTCAATACAAATGTGTAATTTGACCATTAGATGCATCTTTTTTTGCTATAGACTAGTAGATCACAATCTTTTATTGTCAATAGTTTATCTCTGAAGATGAAATCAAAGTGGGGAACTTCAATGAATGGTGCAACTCTTTGAGCAATGTCCTTTTCTTCGGTTGAGATAGGCTTTTTTGAATGTGGTTCTACATTCATATCCATCGGATTCTTAGTTTGATTGCTAACCCCATCTCCAAGTTTTCAACTTTCTTTGTTGCTTACACCTATTGATCACCATTGTCAAAAGGAGGGAATTTAGAATTGTCTTCAAATTCTGCTGAAATTTCATTTGTGTTAGGAATTCCACATGCCATCTCATCTTCAATGCTAGTGACTCCCTCATTGATTATATTCAATTCTTTAATGTCCACTGTTTCTTCCTTTTCTACGTACACTGGTGGATTAACACTATCATCAGGAGACTCGGTTTCTTTGTCTTCCACTTCATCTTCATGTAAATTGATTATGGAATCAATTGTTTCCTGTTTTTGCTAATCAATATCAAGCTCGACATTCTCCATGATTGGCTCCACTACATTGGCATTTGTTGTTTTTGGAGACTTTCCTTCTTGCAACTTAACTTCTTGGAGGTGATAGCGGTCGACACGAATTGCTTCCTAAGATGTGACATGCTTAAATTTGCATTCCTTCTTCATATTTGTCAATATGCTCAATCGTAAACCTTTGAGAAAGAGATTGAAATCAAATTTGTCGGTATATTCATCAACAAACAATTTTCCTTGCCTTAGTTTAAGATACTACTCAAAGTAGGCTTCATTTTCACAATACCATTGTCCATATTTAATTGCATATGTAAGTTTTTCAAGTTGATTGTCGAATTCAACGATAAAATCTTGCAATTCTATTTTTAAATGGAGGTAAGACTGAAAATTTAATGCTCCTAAAAAAAGTCAAGCTGGTGTGATATGTAGACCGGATTGCCTAGAGTGTGCAGGTGAAAACTGATCAACGATTGGTGCTCAAATGGTCAAGATATCATGATTTGACGATCAATGTTTGAAACTTAAATTTCCACTATGTAAATATGTCTAAGATTAATCAAACTACAATTGTTAATTGTTTAAATCCAATTCAATGCTAGGCTTTTAAATCATGAACGCTAAGCACTTCTTTTTTCATTGTTGTTTTAGGCAGGATCTTGACTTCAGGCCCAACTGCATGTGGGCTCCTTTTGGCCTCGTGCTTTGTGCCCAAGGAAAACTAAAAAAGGGTGTTGCCTTCTTTGCCATTGCTCCTCAAAGAAGAGAAGATGGTTTCCTCCTTTAACTTGTGTACTTCTTTAATCAAGATGGAGATCAATGCTAGCCAAGAGGCATTGAAAGGTGGAAGCTAATCAATAGGTAGATAGGCAGATGATTATGACCATGGAGCTACTTTGAAGGTGATGGAAGTGGCTATGACTGCTAGTGGTGTTGCAAAATGTTGATGGAATGTGATGACTATTGGGAAGGGAGATGGCAATGATAGCACTCAGCAGAAATGCTAGAACTCGAAGATGGTGGCCGCAGAGATGATGCACTCGCCAAAGTTAGTGCAAGGTATGCCTCACAACAATTCTTCCTTCTTCTTTATATATATATATATTACACTTTCTTCTTCTCTACTCTCTTCTTTTTGATGTTTTTTAGTAGAGATGGGGTTGTGGGTGTTGGGACAACGAAGTGGTTCGAGAGGGTGGAGATGCAATGGATTTCGATTAGGAGTTGGGATTGGGAAAGAGACATCCAATGGTCTCGATTGATGTGGATGGGTTTGGGATTTTGGAGAAATTTGTTTAGGGTTCTGAAATTGGGGATTTAGGGAAAATTGGATTAGGGATCCATTTGATGGATGGGATTTGGGCTCGGGAATTTGGGGATTTTGGAGTTTAGAGATTCTAAAGTGTCAGATTGGGTGATGCATTTAGGAATTTGGATCCCTTTTTTTTTTTTTTGTTGGTGTTGGTGGGGGGGGGGGGGTGGTTTTGTTTCGAAAATTGCAAATTTAGGGTTCAGTGGGTGGGGCTTGGGGCAAAGTGTGGAGGTTCCAAGATTTTGAAGGTGCAGTTGAATAGGTGTAGGGTTCAACCACATGGGGTTTGGTAGTTATGGGATTCAGCCATGATGTTGTGGGTGGATTTGGGAATTGTTGGTATTATTGACATGGTCATAATGGTGGTTCGATAAGGTTGTTGGACTACTGAATATGAAATCCAGGTGGATCAATATTCGGCTCTGATACCACTCAATGCAGAACGAAGAGGAAGATGCATGGCGGGTACGGTAGAAGATGGAGACGTAGGGGATAGATCAAACAAACTTGAAAAATTTTGGGTTCTCACCAAACTCCAGTCTAGCATGTACTTGGAGGCAATTGGAGATCTCACAAAGAACTTTGGAAATAACTCAAAAGAGGCCCACATCAACTAGGCCAACCCATTGACCATGAGTCAATCTAGTCCATTGGGTTTAGGCTACATGCCCAATTAGACTGATTGTTACTGTGGAATTTTAATTCTATCTTATTTCTATTTTCAATTATTAGTTTAGTAGGATTGCTAATTTCTAAGCTTCCACTTTTAATTAATTTTCTTTAATTATTAGTAAAGTATTGATTGCCAAGTAATAGGAACGATCCTATATATAGATGGACAAATCTCATTGTAAATCATGCTGATTATTATCAATCGCATATATCTCTAAGCAGGAGAGTTAAGAGTATGGAAAATTTTAAGCTGTATAATAAGGCAAAGAAAGAAGTTAAGAAAGTAGTAAGTAGTGCAAAGTTCAAAGCATAAGATGACCTTTATAATAGGTCGAAAACAAGAGAAGGAGAAAAGGATATTTTTAAGCTCGCAAAAATAAGAGAAAAGAAAAGTAGAGACTTAGATCATGTCGAATGTATCAAGGATAATGAGGAAAATATTCTGATGAAGGACAACGATATTAAAGAAAGATGGAAAAAATATTTTAATAAACTTCTAAATGAAGAACACTTGGGCGATACAAGAGTTAAGGCGGATACTTCATCATTAGAGTATACTTTTCTCCGTAGAATTAGAGGGGTGGAAGTAAAGGAAGCATTGAAGTGAATGAAGACAGGAAAGGCAACAGGCCCAGATGGTATTCCAATAAAGGTATGGAAATGCTTAGAAGATGTTGAGGTGAGTTGGTTATGTAGACTATTCAATAAGATACTTGTGATAAAGAAAATGCCGGATAAATGGAGAAGAAGCATTGTAGTACCTATATATAAAAATAAGGGAGCTATACAAAATTGTACCACCTATCGAGGGATTAAATTTATGAGTTATACTATGACGTTATGGGAGAGAATAATGAAACAAAGACTGAGACAGAAGACCAAGATCTCTGAAAATCAATTTGCTTTTATGCCAGGGAGATCAACTATGAAAACTATCTTTTCACTTAGGCAATTAATGGAAAAATATAGAGCAAAGAAGAAAAATCTACACATGGTCTTTATCAACTAATGGAATTAATGGAAAAATACCGAGCAAAGAGGAAAAATCTATTAATTCCATTAATAAATTAATGGAATTAATGGTCTCTATCTTTGCACTTAGGCAATTGATGGAAAAATACCGAGCAAAGAGGAAAAACTACATATGGCCTTTATCGATTTGGAAAAAGCCTATGACAGGGTACCGAAGAATTTAATTTGGTGGGTCTTAAAGAAAAGGAATGTCCCCAGAAGTTACAATGAAATTTTTAAGGCTATGTACGAAGGAGCAATAACAAATGTGAGAATTACATGTGGAGAAACAGGTGGATTCCCCATGACTAAAGGTTTACATCAGGGATCAACCTTAAGCCCTTATCTCTTTACATTAATTATGGATGAGTTAACTGTGCATATTTAAGAAGAAGTACCATAATGTATGTTGTTTGCAAATGATATAGTATTGGTGGATGAATCAAGAGAGGGTATAAATGCAAAGCTTGAGAAATTGGGGGGGGGGGGGGGGGCATTAGAATCTAAAGGCTTGAAAATAAGTCATACAAAGACAGAATATATAAATTGCAACTTCAGTGGACATATACAAAGTATTGAAACCACTATCAAAATTGAAACCCATGAGATACCACGTAGAGATCTTATTCGGTACCTAGGCTCGATGATAGGTAAAGATAGAGAAACTGACGAATATGTAGAACATAGGATAAAAGCTGGATGGCTGAAGTGGAGACTAGCTTCGAGAGTGCTTTGTGACAGACGAATGCCAATGAAATTGGAGGACAAATTTTACAAGACAGTGGTTAGACCGGCTATGACATATAGAGCAGAATGTTGACTAATTAAGAAGATGCATATTCATAAGATGGATGTAACGAAAATGAGAATGCTTAAGTAGATGTATGGTAAAACTAGGAAAGATAAAATTAAAAATGAGCGCTTTCGAGAACATTTAGGGGTAGCACCAATAGGGGATAAGATTAGAAAAACCCGTTTAAGATGGTTTGGGCATATTAAGCGTAGGCCAGTAATGGCACCGGTGAGAAAAAGTATGAATACAGGTGGAGGGCCTCTCAACAGGTAGGGGCATGCCGAAGAAAACATGGATGGAAGTCATTAATTCAAATTTGAAGAAGTTTCACTTATCGAAACATTTCGCTCAAAATAGAATGGAATGGAGAAATAAAATTCATGTAGCCGACCCAATATGGTTAGCATAAGGCTTTGGTGATGATGATAATGATGATGATCGATGATTAGTAAGGATGGGGAGATTGACGAAGATGTAGACCATAGGATAAAAGTTGGCTGACTAAAGTGGAGACTAGCTTCGAGAGTGCTTTGTGACAGACGAATGCCAACGAAATTAAAGGGCAAATTTTACAAGACAGTGGTTAGACCGGCTATGACATATAGAGCAGAATGTTGGCCAATTAAGAAGATGCATATTCATAAGATGGATGTAACGAAAATGAGAATGCTTAAGTGGATGTGTGGTAAAACTAGGAAAGATAAAATTAAAAATGAGCGCTTTCGAGAACATTTAGGGGTAGCACCAATAGGGGATAAGATTAGAAAAACCCGTTTAAGATGGTTCGGGCATATTAAGCGTAGGCCAGTAATGGCACCGGTGAGAAAAAGTATGGATACAGGTAGAGGGCCTATCAACAGGTAGGGGCATGCCGAAGAAAACATGGATGGAAGTCATTAATTCAAATTTGAAGAAGTTTCACTTATCGAAAGATTTCGCTCAAAATAGAACGGAATGGAGAAATAAAATTCATGTAGCCGACCCAATATGGTTGGCATAAGGCTTTGGTGATGATGATAATGATGATGATCGATGATTAGTAAGGATGGGGAGATTGACGAAGATGTAGACCATAGGATAAAAGTTGGCTGACTAAAGTGGAGACTAGCTTCGAGAGTGCTTTGTGACAGACGAATGCCAACGAAATTAAAGGGCAAATTTTATAAGACAGTGGTTAGACCGGCTATGACATATAGAGCAGAATGTTGGCCAATTAAGAAGATGCATATTCATAAGATGGATGTAACGGAAATGAGAATGCTTAAGTGGATGTGTGGTAAAACTAGGAAAGATAAAATTAAAAATGAGCGCTTTCGAGAACATTTAGGGGTAGCACCAATAGGGAATAAGATTAGAGAAATCCGTTTAAGATGGTTTGGGCATATTAAGCGTAGGCCAGTAATGGCACCGGTGAGAAAAAGTATGGATACAGGTGGAGGGCCTATCAACAAGTAGGGGCATGCCGAAGAAAACATGGATGGAAGTCATTAATTCAAATTTGAAGAAAAATGGAGAAATAAAATTCATGTAGCTGACCCAATATGGTTGGCATAAGGCTTTGATGATGATGATAATGATGATGATCGATGATTAGTAAGGATGGGGAGATTGACGAAGATGTAGACCATAGGATAAAAGCTGGCTGACTGAAGTGGAGACTAGCTTTTGGAGTGCTTTGTGACAAACGAATGCCAACTAAATTGAAGGGCAAATTTTACGAGACAATGGTTAGACCAGCTATGACATATGGAGTAGAATGTTGGCCAATTAAAAAGACGCATATTCATTAGATGGATATAGCGGAAATGAGAATGCTTAGGTGAATGTGTGATAAAACTAGGAAAGATAAAATTAAAAATGAGCGATTTCGATAACATTTAGGGGTAACACCAATAGGGGATAAGATTAAAGAAACCGTTTAAGATGGTTTTGACATATTGAGCGTATGCCGACAATGACACCGGTAAGAAAAAATTTGGCTATACAGGTGGATGGCCAATCAAGAAGTAGGGGTAGGCCGAAGAAAACATTGATGGAGGTCATTGATTCAGATTTGAAGAAATTTAACTTATAAAAGGATTTGGCTCAAAATAGAATAGAATGGAGAAATAGGATTCATGTAACTGATTCCAACATGGTTGGGATAAGGCTTTGATGATAATAATGATGATGATATATCTCTGAGCACATATCCCATTATGGTGTATATCGTTATTGTGAGTGTGCCCTAGTGGCTAAATCCATATCCGGATTCAATCGATCCCATTGGAGATTGATTCATTTTCAAATCGAGGGTTTGAGGCTATGCCAATTAACCATCCTCTAGCTAAAGAAGCTTTACATTATTATATAGAAAAAGAAATAACCTTTAGACTAATCTAGACCATCCAAACGCATTGATGTCCAGGATTAAAACCAACCAAAATAACTTAAAACATAATTAAAACTCTAAATAATATAAAAATAACATAAATGAATGGGATCGGCCCAGACTCTTTGTCAAGATGGATGGGTTGGGCTCATTGGTTAGTCGACCCATGAGGACCATGGGTCTGTCCTATAACAAGACTTCGACTACCTGATTATATTAATTGGGCAGAAGCAAAATGGAAATTTTGCAGGTTAGATATAGATCGTTTAAGAATTTGGATCCCACAAAATGAAGAGATTCAGGTATGGACATTATTTGATCCAACAAAATAAAAAAGCCTAATTATGGGAAACAGATGAAACCATATCAGGCCGAAACAATTGCAAACATGAGTTAGAAGTTAGAAGAAGGGAAAAGAAAGAAAAAGATCAAGTAGGTCAATGTGAATGTTACTGAATGAAAAGAAAACTAAGCAACGTATGACTATAAAAACAAAAATGAAAGAACATTCATAAGAGAACAATCCAAAAAGTACACAAAATTTGGTAAGCTGCACTGAAAGACATCAACAATAAACCAACTCAGTTTTCGAAGAAAGAATTGCAAATTATTTATTTATTTATGTGTTTATTTATTTTGAATGGTAACTTTCATTAATCAAAAGCTTGGCAGTAAAAGAGGGATATACTTACAGAAAAGCTAATGCCCAAAAAACAAAAGAGAAGGCCACCACAAAGAAAAACAAGAGCACCAAAGGAAATAGTAACAAGAAACCAGAAAAACATTGAAAAAGTTCAAAACAGAAACTACTAATTTGCTAGTGAGAAATCTGGCAAAGGAGCTACCTCTTCACCAATAATAGTAATGTTTGGATGTGTCTGCAATGCACACTCCAGCGTAATGTGAGAAGCAGCACGCCCCATGAGTCTTACAACTGCAGAAGAAAAGTCTTTAATAATTCTCATCAAGAAATAGTGTCCCAAGCACCAAGCAGTTGATCATTGAAATGAAACAATAGACAATATCTATTAATCATTGAAATGAAAATAGGAAACTAGGTACACTTAAAAACTACATGCCATCATCTTTTAGCCAGCAAAGTGGTATGTCCAAGGTAGTACATGATGCATACTAATTAATTCAAAGGAATTTAAAGGGGGAAAACCAGATGAGGAATTACTACTGCATAAAGAAAAAGAGCCTGAACATAACTTTGTCCAGCAAGGTGGGAAAAAAAAAGTAAATTAATAATCTCTATTTGCAAAAGCTTCTCCTGAACTAGAGAATGTGGTTTAAGGTTGATTATTTCCGATGCTAAAATTAATTGCAAGTGAGATTCTAAATGTTAGCATGAAAGTTGGGGAAAGTTTATTCCTTGCAGATCTCTTTGGTTGCCGAGTGAGACATTCTCAAATAAGTGCCTTAGCTAATCTCTGCATATTTGATGTAGGCCTGAGGGTTAGAGCTTGTGTGGAAGTGTCAAAGCATGTGTCGTAGATACTTCAACACATCTCCACAAAGAGCATAAATGAGGAAGCACGTCAATGGAAAAACCCAACGATACTTCAACACATCTCCACAAAGAGCATAAATGAGGAAGCACGTCAATGGAAAAACCCAAGTCAATTAATTATCAAAATCTGAGAAATTCTTCTATACAATGTCATAAAAACAGGAAAAGGTAACTTAGCTTTTAAGAAACTAATTAAACTAGGAAACTAAATAAATTGGAAACCTAATCCTAATTACAACCCATTAAATAATATTAAAAATCTAATAACATATAACTAGTAAAAAAAAACCTAAATATACTTGGGCCCTACACGTGGCCTGAGGTTTGCTTATGTTCTTCTATTCTTCGTTTCTCAATAGGGTTGTTGATTTGGTTTTCTAGGATGGATACCTGATAGAGAGAGGGAAGATTGGAAAATGGGTTTAGGGATGAGGATCAAAAAGGGTTCTAGATTTTGGATGTCCAATTAGGATGGTAATAGGGTGTTGGTGTCAAGCAAGCCCAAGTCCATTAGGCTCATTTCATGTCAAGCAAGCCCAAGTCCATTAGGCTCATTTATTGTACCTTTTTGTTACGTTGTAATTAGTCAAAGGTTGTTACTTAATTTGTGGCTTTAGTTTAGGATCTAAGATTTGTAATTGATTGTAATTAGGGAATTAAACCCTTATATAAGAACAGTCGATCCTCAAAGGAGGCACGACATTCATCTCTCTTATGTTCTGTATTTCATCTCTCTCTAAATATCATGGTATCAGAGCTCGATCATCTGTGATCTTCTCCTACATCATCTTCCAAACATTGGAAGCCAGTATATGATCTTCTGTGATCATTCTCTTCAGCCAGATCATCCTGATCATCTCAGATCAGACGTGGCCCACCTGTGATTCTCACCAACTCATTAGCGGAATCCTACCATCTTGGTCGCCTGAAGCTTCCAGGATTTATGAAGAATTTGTTTCTGATTTATTGATCATCAGAGTCATCTTCCAAGATCTGGAAGCCTTGATTATCCCTGTTCATCTCAGATCTGAAGTGGCCCACCTGCGATCATCATCGCCATTCAGCTGGACCAGCCCATCTTGGTCGTCTGGATTTCTACATTTTTTTTTTTGAAGATTTTCTCACCATTTATGGATCATCTGAGGTAGGCCATCTACCCTTTATTGTAGAAATTCTGTTTTGTCCATTTCTTTTCATCTCAGCCATCCAAAAGATATTGTTTTGCCAATATCCTTTCCGGACTGCTTTGTGCGGGTTTCTTCCTTCTCTTTAGTCATGGACAAACATGAGATTGCCCTGATTCGCTTTGATGGTACAAATTATACATCCTGGGCCTTCCAATTTCAAATTTATTTGGAAGGAAAAGAACTCTGGGGACACATTGATGGATCTGAACCTCAACCTGCAGAAGATGATAAGAAAATTTTAGCTTGGAAAACAAAGGATGCTAAAAGCAAGACCTGGTTGCTGGGCTCTGTTGAGTCACATTTTATTCTCAACCTCAAACCCTGCCACACTGCCCGTGCAATGTGGGAGTATCTTCAGAAAATTTACCAACAGGGCAATGCTGCTCGCCAGTTTCAATTAGAACTTGAAATCTCACAATTCACTCAAGGCACCCAGTCTATTCAGGAGTATTATAATGGCTTCCGCAGACTGTGGTCCGAATATGATGAGATTAAGTTTGCCTCGGTATCTGCAGCTCTTCTCCAGGAATTACTTCCATTACAGCAATGTAGTCATCGGGATCAGTTTCTTATGAAACTTCGTCTCGAGTTTGAGACAGTTCGATCTAATTTAATGAGCAGGGCTTCTCTTCCTAGCTTGGATGATTGTCTTCAGGAACTTCTACGGGAAGAACAACGTCGGGTCACTCAAACTACACTGGAACAACAGAGATCTGTTGAGACTCCCCTTGCCTATGTTGCTACAACTAGACCACCTTCTAGGGACATCAGTAAAGTTCAGTGCCATACCTGCAAGAAATATGGTCACTATGCAAATCAATGTAAGACAAAAATCTGCCGATATTGTAAGGCCACTGGTCATGTTCTTGAAGAGTGCAGGAAGAAGAATCGCACTTCTCTTTCCCGCAACTATGTGCAGCCAGCCCCTGGTACTTACAGCGTGCAGTCAGCTCCTAGTGCTTACACTGTGACTACTCCACCATATGCTTCACCTGACTTCAGTGGTTCTCTGCAGTCTGATTCTTCATCCCAACCTGGTTCCTCCCAATCTACGTCAACAACTCCTCTCACCCCTGAGATGGTAAACCAAATGATCATCAATGCCTTAGCTTCCATGCACATCGCAGGTACTGCTTCCTCTCTTTCCAATACCTGGTACTTAGATTCTGGTGCAAGTAACCATATGACCACTTCAGCCCTAAAATTACACAATGTTGTTCCTTACACTGGTCATCTTACTGTCCAAGCTGCCAATGGAGATCATCTTCCTATCACCTCTGTTGGTGATATCCCTAGCCCCTTACCATTAACCAATGTTTTAGTTCTCCTCATCTTGCTACCAATTTGGTTTCTGTGGGTCAACTTGTTGAAAATAACTGCAATGTTTTGTTTTCTCCTTCTAGTTGTGTTGTGCAAGACCGGGAGTCGGGGGAAGTGATCGCGAGGGGGCCTAAGCGTGGAAGACTTTTTTCCTTACCAGTGTCTTCATTTATTCATGATAAAACTTTACATCAGTTATTTTGTTTTTCCATTAAGAATAATTCTCGGTTGTGGCATAATCGACTAGGTCATCCGACTGCTTCTACAATGTCTACTTTATTTCAATCTGGATTAATAAATAAACCTGTTGATTCTGCTTCTTTTGACTGTGATGCTTGTAAATTAGGGAAGAGTCAAACTTTACCCTTTCCAACTTCTAACACACGGAGCACTACATGTTTTGACTTAATTCACAGTGATGTTTGGGGCATTGCTCCGACCATTTCACATAGTCATTTCAAGTACTTTGTAACATTCATTGATGACTACAGCATATTTACTTGGATTTATTTATTACATTCAAAGTCTGATGTTCTTACTGCATTTAAATTTTTTGTTCAATATGTTAAAAACCAATTCTCTAAATGCATTAAAACTTTGCGCTCAGACTCAGGGGGGGAGTATGTTTCCAAGGATTTTCAATCATTTTTAAACAATAATGGAATCATTTCCCAACGTACCTGTCCATATACTCCACAACAAAATGGAGTCGCGGAACGGAAAAACAGACATCTTCTTGCTGTCACTAGAACTCTTCTAATTGAAGCATCCGTTCCCCCTCGTTTTTGGACTGAAGCTCTCACCACAGCTGTCTATCTCATAAACCGCCTTCCATCACATACCATTGCTCATTTAACGCCTCATTTTAAATTGTTTGGTCATCATCCTGTGTTTGATCACTTACATACCTTTGGCTGTGTTTGCTTTGTTCATTTACCTCCCACAGAAAGAACGAAACTAACAGCACAATCTCGCAGGTGTGCTTTTTTGGGTTATGCCACTAATCAAAAAGGTTTTGTTTGTTATGATCCCATTGGTCGTCGTATCAGGGTTTCTCGGAATGTTATTTTCTTTGAAAATCAATATTTCTTCCCCACTCACATGGACAGTCCTCATCCCTCTTCCCCAGCTCTCTTACCAGGTTTTTCGGATCAAACCTCTGTTACTCGGTTTAATCCTGCTTTTGTATACCACCGTCAGGAGAAACCTCCCACTGCGGATGGTCCTCCCCCTGATCCTCCACCGACACATGGTTCCACACCTACTCCTCCCTTACGTCGCTCCTCCAGAACTTCTAGACCGCCTGATAGGTATGGATTTACCCATACTTCCTTGATGACCACTCTCTCTTCTATCTCTATCCCAAGTTCTTATTTGCAGGCTGTCCAACACGATTGCTGGAACCAGGCTATGAAGGAGGAATTGGATGCATTGGATCAGAATCACACTTGGGATATTGTGGATTGTCCTTCCGGAGTTAAACCCATCGGTTGCAAATGGATCTACTCGATCAAGCTTAAATCTGATGGGTCATTGGATAGACACAAAGCTAGACTTGTAGCACTCGGAAACAGACAAGAGTATGGCATTGACTATGAGGAAACGTTTGCACCTGTGGCAAAAATGACATCTGTTCGGTTACTTCTCGCCATTGCTGCCTCTAAATCCTGGCCTTTATACCAAATGGATGTCAAAAATGCATTTCTCCATGGGGACCTACACGAAGAAGTCTATATGCGGATACCACAAGGCGTCTCCTCTCCCTTCAAGAGGTCTGTCTGTCGCCTGCGCAAATCGCTTTATGGTTTAAAGCAAGCTCCTCGCGCTTGGTTTGAAACCTTCAAGGCTCGCTTATGCGAGAGTGGCTTTACCCAGAGTCCTTCTGATCCATCTCTCTTTTTATGCCACACATCTACTGGTGTTACTGTGCTTCTCGTCTATGTTGACGATATTATTATCACTGGCACGGATGATCGTATGATCAAATCTCTCCAAGCTTCTCTCAGGGATTCCTTCCGTATGAAGGATTTGGGTCCTTTGCATTATTTCTTGGGCCTCGAGGTGCATCAATCTCCAAAAGGTTTATTTGTTAATCAGCACAAATACACATCAGATCTTATCGAGTTGGCTGACCTCAATGATTCTTCACCTGTTGATACGCCTGTAGAGGTCAATCTCAAGTTGAGTAAAGATGATGGCGATCTTCTTCCTGATCCTCATACCTACCGGCGTCTGGTGGGAAGTCTTGTCTATCTCACCATCACTAGACCTGACATCTCATATGCTGTTCATCTTGTGAGCCAATTCATGACAGCTCCTCGACACCTTCATTTGACAGCTGTGAAGCGCATTATCCATTATCTGCTCAAAACTGTACCTCGTGGTTTATATTATCCAAAGGATAATCCTCTTCATCTGGCCGCTTATGCAGATGCTGACTGGGCTGGCTGTCAAGACACATGCCGTTCTACTACTGGTTGGTGCATGTACCTTGGAACATCTCTCGTTTCTTGGAAATGCAAGAAACAAGAACGGGTGTCCCGCTCTTCCACGGAAGCTGAATATAGGGCTATGTCTTCTGCTTGTTCTGAGATCTTATGGTTACGGGGACTTCTTTCGGAACTCGGGTTTTCTCAAACCTCTCCTACTCCATTGCATGCCGATAATACTGGGGCTATCCGAATCACTGAAAATCCTGTCTTCCATGAACGCACCAAACATATCGAAGTTGACTGCCACTTTATTCGCGATGAATATAAGCGTGGTGTCATTACTCTTCCTCATTTTCCTACAGCATTTCAGTTTGCCGATATCTTCACAAAGGGACTTCCTCGTCCTCGTCATCAATTTCTTGTTTCCAAATTGCTGCTTTATGACTCCCCAGCATCAATTTGAGGGGGGGTGTCAAGCAAGCCCAAGTCCATTAGGCTCATTTCATGTCAAGCAAGCCCAAGTCCATTAGGCTCATTTATTGTACCTTTTTGTTACGTTGTAATTAGTCAAAGGTTGTTACTTAATTTGTGGCTTTAGTTTAGGATCTAAGATTTGTAATTGATTGTAATTAGGGAATTAAACCCTTATATAAGAACAGTCGATCCTCAAAGGAGGCACGACATTCATCTCTCTTATGTTCTGTATTTCATCTCTCTCTAAATATCAGTTGGAAGGTGAAGGGGCCTAGGCTTGTGGGATTTGGGGTTTGGAGAGGAAGTGGACCTTTGACAAGATGGAGTTATCTGGTGCAGATGATTTTTTTTTTTTTTTCAGTAGAAGGGGAATTTGGGGATTGAAGCTTTGGCGGGGGTTTGGGATTGACAAAGATCAAAAAATTCGGATTTCAATTTGGTTTTGAGGTTGTGGCAATGGGGTCTTTGTTGACCGTTGGAGTTCATCAGAGAGGCCTTTGTTTCTAAGGTCCTGATGGGGGATTTTGGGTTCGAACGGTGTTAGGACAATGGATTGGATGGATGATAAGGATGATGGATCAATTAGGAATAGGGATGGATGAGGGATAAGGGTAATCATGCTGATCGAGAGATCATTCGGCTCTATTACAAAAATGATGAAGGGCATATAATTAGGGCTTATGTAGAAGTGTGGCATAGCTCCGGATCTCCGATCAAGTGTAAATCAATCTCCCAAAGGACTGATCGAATCTAGAGATGGATTTCATCCCTAGGGCACAACAATACTCACGATAGAAACCATAATTGAGAGAAATCTCTGAAATTTTAATTGAATTGCATAAAGCATGCCAATTACAATGAGAGCTCCTATATATACAGGAGTGAATGTTCTAAATAACCAAAACATGCTAAAAATAAATTACGCAATTACTAAATATCAATCCAACATAAAATAAGAAATAAACCTATTAATTAGGAACTATCTAATTAAGGGTAGGGATCCCTGATCTTGGACAAATCATGGATCACGTGGGGCCCATCAATGCCAAATCTACAAAGTGCCAAAACACGTGTCTATAGAGAAATCAACAAGTCTCCATAGAGACCATAAATAAGGACGCAACTTAATGGGAAAGCCCAAGTCAATTAATCATCAAACACAGAGAACTTTTTCTATGCAATGTCATATAAATAAGAAAACATAACTTAGGGCTTAAGAAACTAAATAAATTGAAAACCTAATCCTAAGTAAAACCCATTAAATAAAATTAAAAAACTAATAACATATAAGTAGCGAATAAAAATCCTAAATCTACTTGAGCACTACACATGTGACCTGAGTTCTACCTGGCATCTACATCAATATTGGTATGCCAAGGTGCCTTAAGGGGTTGTTTGGCAAACCACATGTAATAGGAAAATGATTCACAAGTGCAAATGATGTACATGTTATTCATTTCCATATGCAATTGAGTCCCATGTTTGCACTTTCCATTGTTGTCACCTTCACATGTGAATCTCAATGGATCCAATGGTTCGCCATTTTTCTCAAATTTCTCAAAATTTATTATGAATCAAGACATAACATCTGACCACCCCAATTGTTGTTAACCTTCCAAAGAGGATAAAGGGTTAGGATCGCGGTTCTGGGGCCCACAGAAGTTAAAATAGCCAGATTTATCAGTCTGAATTTTTTTCCAACTTTTTCGAAGTATATGATGAATCCACGGCTCAATTTTGATCCACTACATGTTCTCATTCTTTTAAAGAGGGTGAATGGTTTGGATCATGAAATAAGGGCCCATAAGAATTTAAAAAAAAAATTTGAAAGAGTGGACTGCCTGAAAAACACATGCAATAGGGGCCATTTTCCATCAAACGTTTCACCATTTTTCTAAAAGATCTAAAAATCCATGATGAATCAAAACCTGAAATATGTTTTCCAAGCCTTGTTTGGCCTTCCAAATCGGATCAAGTACAGTTTAGATCCTGAAAATCGATCCCACAAAAATCCAAAGTTGTAGTATCATATAATAATCGACTGCAGTTCACCATCTATCTCTCACTGTCCTGGCCAGTAAAAATCAACCTGACACAAAAGTATGCTAATGTTCCAAAAGCTTCTTAATAGCAAGCTTATGCTAAAATATCAACACTCAGCCACATGAAGTGAAAAATTTTCAACTGATTAAGATGATGAAGAGAATAAATAATTACAAAATCTATAGTAAAACTTCTCAAAATAATAAGTTTCAGAATCAGTGAACTTACAGTGATAATATTTCCCTGTCGACCGAGCATCTGTCATAACATTACCAATCATCTCCGCATATAACTGCATAGTCAATGGTGAACACCAGGTCCACAGAACAGGATCACATCAGAATGCCAGTAAAATAGCCAGACTGGAAACTGCAGTTTATTACATTGTAAACATGTTCCTTTTATTCCATACTCATGTTAGATAGTTAATAGGTGATTGTCAAATGAAAATTAATTGGTAGCAGCTTTTATAGTGCATTTTCTGGTCAAATAAAATCCTTCCATTCAATACGCTGTAAAAGAGTTGCAACTAGTTACTTTCAGAATTAAAAGAAGAATGTGCAAGCGTAGATTTACAGTTTAATGGATAATAGTGTCTTTTTTTTTTTAAATGTAGAAAAGGAAGGAAAAAAGACAAAGAACATGGTAAATATAAGCTTGAGCAATGATAGATATGGCAACTGGGAGCAGCATGTTGAGGTTGAGACAACTGGGTCCAAGATGTGTGTAACATATGTAAATTGATAGTAAACAGATACCACCAACAGAAAAATTTTTTAAAAATGGCAGATGGATTTCATATGCAAACCATGCCATTACTCCACCAGTTTATTTCTAGTCCTAAACCCAGGTAAAGGAAGAGGGTTGCATTAGGTTGATTGCCTATGTAAAACTTGTCACATTTACAACATGAATTTTGAGACAATATTACGTGATAAATTGGAATGGCAAAATAGAATTCATGTAGCTGACTCCAACATAATTGGGACAAGGCATTGATGATGAATTGATGATGATGTAAATCATGCCACTAACTTCATCACTAGAGAGTTTGGATGGCATTATGATGTTTGTTTAGCAGTTGACTGAAGTCATTCTTGAGAAGACAATTTGAAAGCATCTAATGGAAGCTCTACAACAGTACATGCACCTCTCCATCCAACAAAGAACAGATCTGCTCATTCTCCATGTGAAAGGACCATAGTTACCTGATTTGATTCATCCACTACCAAATTTCGTACTATTCAAAACGAACAATTTGGGATTTGTTTCGGTTTATTTGAAATTTCCCAAACCCTTAGTTCGTAGCAATTCATTGCTGTTGGAAAAAGGACTCATAAGAAAAAGGAACTGTCCGGCGAAAAAGATAAAGAAGTGAAGAAGAAAGACAGAAAGTATTCTTCCTTCAAAATAGAAAAACATGTTGTCAGTGTCTTTCCATCAGAGAGCAACACATCAGTACTCCCTCACATACATATAAATATATATCTTGTCCCAAAAGTTTAGTTTGTGTTTCCTGTTACATGATTTAGCAAAATTTTTATCGGAAAAGGGGCTGGACCCACAGAAGATTAATCACTATTTTCACAATTTGCTAGTGAAACCATAACTTATTAAGTGAAACTTGTGAAAATTTCAAGGCAGCTTATGAGTAAGGGGTAAATTTATTGACCCATTAAGATTTCAGCTATGAAGCACGAACACTCCAAGATGGCCCCCGTGTCCAGGTCGGACACGTGTCGAACACGGACACGGCTCCGACACGCCGAAAACGTGTCCTAGAATTTATTTTTTATTTTTTAAATTTCGGACACGGCTCGGACACGGCAGGACACGGGGTGGACACAGCAGGACATGGCTCGGACACGTTGTGGACACGTCAGGACTAAAATATAATTAAAATTGGCTCAACTTGGGTTAAATTTAGAAAAAAAAAAAAGAGGAAGGGGGTAAATGTAATTTTTTTAAACTTATAACCCTAATGTTATATTCACTCTTCGTTTGTGAAATCAAAAGGGGGGAAACGACCGCATCTAGGACTGCTGTGCTATGTTTTTTTCAGTGCTGTTTTTTTTTTTAGATGGGACTGCTGTGCTATTGCTGTTTTTTTTTTTTTTTTGGCTGTTGTTTTCTTTCTTCTTTTTTTTCGAATTGTTGCTGCTGCTGTTTTTTTCTTTTTTTCAGTGTTATTGTTTCTTTTAAATGGGACTGCTGTGTTGTTGCTGTTTTTTTTATTTTGGCTATTGTTTTCTTTCTTCTTTTTTTTTCAAACTGCTGATGCTGCTGTTTTTTTCTTTTTTCAGTGCTGTTGTTTTTTTTTCCATGGGACTGCTGTGCCGTTGCTACTATTTTCGTTCTTTTGTTTGTTTGTTGGTTTTTTTTTTTTTTTTCAGAACTCTATATTTCCATGCTACTGCTGCTTTTTTTTCCCAAAACTGCTGCATTTTTTTTCCTAGTTTATTTTTCAATGTGATAATTTGTTTTTCAATGTGATAGGAAATTGATTTGATTATGATGTAATTGTGACATGTAATGTTGATGATAATTGATGTACTATGGGCTTATGGCCTACTATTACATTACATTATGCATTATAGATTTTATTTTTGACTTTTCCAGTAACAGTTATGTTTTTTCTTTATTAATTGCGACATTATACTTTTTAATTTGGCTAAAAATATAACTATTCTATAACTTTATGATTATATATAAAAATATATATATTTATTATTTGTCGTGTCCTAACCGTGTCCGTGTCCTACTTTTTTAGGATTTGCCGTATCGCTGTGTCCGTGTTGTGTCGTATCCGTGTCCCGTATCCGTATCTGTGCTTCATAGGATTTCAGTAGATGGGCCCTAATTTAGAATCTGATGAGTTTTGATGGAGTTCTATCTCTCAAATTTCCCCTCTCCTTCATTTCTCAATTTCTTTCACTCTCTCCTCTTCATACAATTGGCTGAAGCAAAATATAATATCATATCATATCATACTATCATCATCATCAAAGCCTTGTCCCATTTATATTTTACTTAATTAAATTTTAGAATAGTTAAGGTGATCCTCTTCCATGATAATCAGGGCCGATTTATAAAATCAAAACATTTATAAAAATTAGTAATCCAATGTTACTTAGTGGTGGACCATCTTGCATAAATCTGAGTTTGTATTAGATTAGTTAAATGTCAAATATATAATTTTACACATTTATACTTGTATATTCGAATCAGCACATTGAAATTGTCGAACTCAAATTTCGTATCAAGCAAACTAAGTGAACCTACTCCATCGAGTTTTGAAATCGGAGCAAGTGTCAAACTACGAACTCAAATGCGAATCAAACGATTGTGAATTAAGTAACATAGGAAAGGACATGATAGAAAATCAAGAGACCAATAATTTTGTCGGTCCCAGCCAAAATGGTTTAAATCTGAATCGAAAATTTGCAGGGGTGGTTCAGTTCAGACCATTGCATTCAGCCAGTTCAGTCGGAATTTGAAAACAATGGTACAGCCACATAAGATTTTAGACAGTTCATTGATATAATGGCAACAATAAACAAAGGATGGAAGAAACAGTCACCTTGCACGCTGTATCAAATCCAAAACTCGTCGGAACCTCCTTGCATTTCAAGTCACCGTCAATCGTCTTAGGGCATCCAATAACCCGAGCCTTCATTTTTTTTTGCCTGATCAGTCAATAACACAAACAAAAATAATCTCAACATAACTCAAGTGTAACATGAATAACAGTGGAAGTTTTACTTTCCAATGATGGAAAACCATATATTCAAACTCCCAGGTCACAGTTTTAGGAAAGCTACAACAATTACAACCTGAAGTTTTCAGCAAGGAGGCAAGCATTAGTGTTTGAGTCATCTCCACCAATAACTACAAGTCCATCCAAATCAAGCTTCACGGCTGTTTCTTCAGCTTGCTTAAACTGTCAATCATGTAATATTATATGTTAGTTCATGAACCAAAACAAAAGAAAATAACCATAGATGAAATATTGAGAAACAACTGAGAAGACAGCTATGTGCCAGAAAGACCCAATATACAACCACAACAACTGAATTAATCAGTAGAAAAACAGAACCTGTTCTGGAGTCTCAATTTTGTCTCTTCCACTGCAGATCATATCAAATCCACCCTGTTTACAAAATCCAAGTAAAAATAGTTAAAAAATGCACACCAGGTTCAAAGAAAGCCCACTGCAGACTTTAAAACACCCTTACATCTCTGTAATAATGAGAGTTGAATAATTCTGTGCTAATGGTCTTTGTTAGACATAGACCAGGAAGTGAAAAAGAATCACCAAGACACAATGTTCGACACAAGCTTTCAAAAATAAAGAAGGGGGCTGGATGAACAGCAGAAGATACTAATTATAACATTTTCTGAGAGAACTCCAAATGGCGAAAAAAATTCATTGACCATCATAACAATTTCAAAAACACTATTTTGGCCAGTTCGTATGATATAGTAGAGGTTAACAATATGCTTTATCAGTGTCTCTGTGACACTAAAGATCACCTAATATCAAAAAGTCACAATACAGCCAAAATGTAATCATCAACACGGATGCCACAAATTGGTAACACAGATATACAGTACTGTTGTGATAACTGATAAAACTAAATCTAAACGGATTTTTTTTATTCAATTTTCCCTATCTTGAGTCACTTTTATGAGAGAGCTTGAGGGAAAGCTTGAATCCCAACACATTCTCTGAGAAACACAAAACCTAAAGAGAAATCATCTGATTGAAGCAGGAAGCATCAGATTTGGATAAAATTGCAGGTTAAGCCCCATTTATCAGAAACCACTCACTTAGTTGCAACGGTTTATTCCTTTTTCTAAAAGAAAAAAAAATTTGTGAGTCCTGCTGCACACAAGCAAGTGTAAATGTTGGTAACCTCTCCAATCCATAGTGCAAAGACAACATATTAGAGGTCCAGACTCCAGATCGTCCAAGGTACCCATTGTGGAGGGGTGATGCCCTAAAATTTACCCTATTTGAAGGTCTGATAAATATCAAGCATCCCATAACATAATTTTGAAACCCAGAAAAAAAAAAAGTGAAATCAAACTTAGCACATCTGATCAACTTTCATATGTGGCAGAAAACATATAGCTAGTCTTTCAATCTTATATCCATGAGACAATCACTAATTTACCTTGCTGCCAATTTCAGCCAAACATGCACTTGCAACAAGCCAGATGGTGAAGCACAGCAAAAATGTTACATTGTAGAGAAAAAGAGAGAAAATCACCTGATTTCTGTAAGGGTATATAAATTCAGATGTTAGCTCCACATATTTGCATTTCATGATCCCAGCAGGCCCTCCCTTGAATCCATAAAGAGTGCTGCCCTTGGCTCGATCCTGCAAGTAATCTGCAAGCACGAATGGAAAGAAAAAAAAAAGGATATGACATTCGTATTCGTCGAACGACACAATAAACCAATGAATCATTACTCAATTACTCTGAACTATCAGAACTACTTCAACATCTCATTTCTATTTGTCAACTAAAAAGTTCTACTTCTCCCATTTCTATTCCATTCTGCCCCTTCTATATGTTCAATCACATTATTTTATTGAATCAATCCACATTCACACTAAGATCAATCCAAGGAAAGTTCAATGTCTCATGCATAGTTCCTCTCCATAGATTCTTTATGAATCTACAAAAGTTCCATTCATGCGTGATCTTGTCAGTATATTCATCCAATCCACAGTCACATTACTAGAAGAGAGAGAGATCCAATACCAAAGATCCCAGAGATGACATTGTGGCCTCCAGGCGCCTGGCCTCCAGAGAGCACTACTCCGATCTTCAACTTCGCATCCGGCAGCGATGTCGCCGCCTGGCACGGCACCAGCATCGCCGATGGCTGTCCAAACAGATTCGGAAACAGCTTCGCAATCTCATCTAAAAAAAACCAAAAGCACAAGAAGAAGAAGAAGAAGAAGAAGAATCAAAGATCGATCTCAAAGAATGAATCTGTGAAAATAAATCAGAAAGGGATCGATCGAAGAAGAAGAAGAAGGAAGACCTGGATTTCCAGCGGCAGAGCTTGGAGGGCCGTCGATGATCTGGAAGGGGGATTTGAGGACGGAAGGGAGAGGGAGAGGGTGGTCGAGACGGCTCGACTGAACTTCGCTGTAGACGGTAGCGAGACGGCCTCGTGTTTCTTCTGTAGATGAAGCCATGGATGAATATGCTGATGGAGCAACCAAGCAAGAAGGAGAGAGAGTTGGAGAGAGTGAGTGATGACGAAACCCTACAACCGCAACGGAGCGTTATATATAGGTTTTATCATGTAGAGATGAGAGAGAGAGGGGGGGTTGGGTTGGAGAATGGCCGGAGTTAGTTGGCGATTGGCGACAACAACGATGATGCTTGACCGGGTGCGGTGCGCATTGATGTGGATGGCCAGACTCCCAATTTCGGGTTAGGATCTGGATCGGGATCCCGATCCGATAATGCTTTGATGCATGGTTCGAATTGGATGTGCCCAAACCATCTCAATTGGGTATGCGCCTGAGTAAGATACCACTGCAGAACCTATTCAACTCAAAATCAAATTTATTCGAAATTTAAAGACGTTGTTTAAGATCTCTAATCGAATTAGATGATTTTATATTGGATTAATATATTGGAAAAAAAAATGCCATTAGTTCCTTTATCACTGAATAAAATCTATCTTTATCGCATCGTTATCATCGTCAAAGTCTTGTCCCAATTATGTTGGGTTAGCTATATGAATTTCATTTCTCTATTCCTACTTATTTTGAGCCCAATTATCAAAATAAGTTAAACTTCTTCATATTCGATTTCACTACCACGATCTATATTTTCTTCAGCCTACCCCTTTTTCTTTGGCTGGCCATCAACTTGCACAAACCTTTTTTATCGATACCATTGTAGCCCTGAGTTCAATATACCTAAATCATCTCAAATGGGTTTTTCTAATCTTAACTTTTATTGATGTTGCCTCTAAGTGCTCTTTAAAGTGCTTATCTCCAATTTTATCTTTTCTAGTTTTACTATACATTTACCTCAATATTCTCACACTGATCAGTACTTCTTTATAGAGTATAGATGTGTTTAATAAATTCAATATAACCTATTGGAACATTCTTTTTCTTTAAAACCCACTAAATCAAATCTGTCGGTACCTTATTACAAGCTTTTTCTCAATCGATAAAAACTATATGCAGATTTTTCCTCTTCATCAATATATTTTCATTAATTGTCTAAGTAAGAAAATAGCATTCATAGTTGATCTCCTTGGCATAATTTGAAATATCTTAGTCTTCTATATAAGTCTGTGGTTCATTACTCTCTCCCATCGCTTAATAGTATGACACATAAGTTTAATCTCCTCATAGTTGGTATAATTTTATATATCTCCCTTATTCTTATATATAGTTACTACAATACTTCCCCATTAATCCGACATTTTTTTGTCATAAATATCACATTGAAGGGTCTAGTTAACCAAATCACCCTAATCTCTCTTGTGCATTTCCAGACTTTTATCGAAATATCATATAAATCTGTAAGATTTCCTGTCTTCATTCACTTCAATGCTTCCCTCACTTCCACCATACTAACTCTACAAAAAAAAAAGTACATTTTGGTAACGAAGTTTCCTCTTTTTTATTTGCATCTACTATATTGTCTTCATTTAAAATCCTACAAAAATATTCCTTCCATCTTTCTTTGATATATATATATATTTTTTCATTAGAACATTTTGGTTATTGTCCTTAATACATTTGATATGATCTACATCTCTACTTTTGTTATTCCTTACTTTTGCAAATTTAAAAATATGCTCAGGTTTTTCTCTGAAAAAATCCCTTTAGACTCTTGGTAGAATAAAAAGGACCTCAAATAAATTTATTGCCTGGAGTAGTCTCTTAGGCCCTTTTCGATTTTTTTTATAGATATTGTTAATGAGCACCGATATCTATGCTCACTATCACCCATTTCCTATTTTGTTTTCTCCTTCCTCTTCTCTCATGTCTTCCTCCTCTCTCCTTTCTTTCCAACATTAGTATCATCTTTTTCAGGAAAGAGAAAACAGAAAATAAGATGAAGAAGAAGAGCATGAAAAAGAATATAACTGGGTTGGATTCTACATGGGAGAGGGAGAACTAGGACCTTGTTAACCAGTGGGACTTTTGAGTTGCATTGACAAGAGAGAAAAAAAAGATGTTGAGGAGGAATACTAGCAAAAACATCGATTCTTGATGGCCACTGATAGGGGAATCAAGATGAGCCAAAGGGAGGAATGAAAGAAGAAGGGAAAGAGAGAAAGGAGGAGAACAAAAAGAAGAATACGAGAAACACACAATGTAGAAAGAAATTAGAAGAGAGTCAATTGTTTCACGTTTTGTGGGGAAGAAGATGGAGTTGGGTTCAGTTTAGCGTGACAGAAGAAGAGAGAAAAAAAAAAAAAGAAAAGAAAAGAGAGAGAGAGAGAAGAATGAAGAATATAGCAAGGAGAGAAAACCGGAGGAGAAAGAAGAAGAAACAAGAAGAAGATGGAAGTCTGAGGAAGGAGGAGGAAACTGGAAATAGAAGAAAGAAAGAAAGAAAGCATAAGCAAAAAAAGAGAAAACCAGAAGAAGAAAAGAATGGAGAAGGAAAAGAACAGGGCCTGGCTACTTGGGTTTTGCTTGAATGAGAAGAAGAGGTGAGTTCTCAAGTGTGTCATTTGTTTAAAACTCAATTTAGGTTTTACGACTCCCCAGCCTCATCAATCATCATACTAGGGATTTCTCAATTCTCCCAAATAAGCAGCTCTGACTCATGCACATGCAAGCACAATGGATACATGTGGCACAGTCTCTTCTCTTTTTTTTTTTTTTTTTTTCGTCTTCTTTCTTTATTTCCCTTTTTAGAAATCACATCTACGGTCTTGAGATGGCCAATGTGGAGCACACCACCTTTCTGGGGTTTTTTTTTCCACCACAGGCATATTTGATCCCAGACAAAATATCTAACCAAAATATTTTTCAGGTGGAACCCAGGAATTTTAGAGATACAAGGCACTTTAGAAATCCAAGGTTAAAAAAAATCTGGACATCCAAACATGCCCTTCTTAACAAGCAGAAATTTATCACTGGATCAAATGCCCATCCATAATCAATCAAATATATATATATATCAATATATTTATATATATATATAGTCACTCACCTAATTCATGAACTAGCAATTGGATCTTGTTCATGAAGAAGATGCTATTAATGAGAGGTGGAAGTAGAAGTCAAAATGGGAATGAGTTTTGGAGAAGAGATTATAAGACGGTTAAAGTTAAGAATAAATATCACTACTCATGAATAATATTTAAAAAAAACCAAAAAGGATTCAACGAACACTCTTGGCCATAAATTTCTTTAGGGTCCTTTTTGTTTCACAAACAGTCTAAGGGGATTTCTTGGTGAAAAACCCTATCTATCTTTCTCTCATTCTCTTCTTCTCAATCTCTTATAGAGGTCATTACATGCTTTGTATTTGCACCACTTACTACTTTTTTATATTCTTTTTTTGTCTTGATATACAACTCATAGTTTTCCACATTCCTAATCCCATGCCAAACTTTGCAGTAGCATTTTTTCTCTCGAACATCTTGAACATTTGCACTCCACCATATATATTTCTTTATTATAATGTATATTTCTCTTTTGACTCTCTATGCAATTCTTTTACAACCTTGCTAATACAGTTAGTCATTTGATTTCACATCAATATAATTTCTCCCTTGAGAGTCTATTCTTCTTTTCAATCACTTTGTTCTTAAATATAGTCATATTTTCTCCTTTCAAATCCTTTTCCCTTGTTTTAGGGCACATTTTATTTACTACCACTGTCTTTCTACTTCTAATGCAACTATCTAAAACTATTAGTTTATATTGTGTGATTAAATTTTCTCCTGAAATAACTTTACAGTTTTTATATGCCTATTAGTTATTCTTTTCAACTAAAAAAATTCTATCTGGCTCTTATTAGTTCCGCTTTTATAGCTAATTAAATGCCCATATCTCTTTTTGAAGTAGGTATTTGCTATTAGAAGATCAAATGCTAATGCAAAATTTAAGATAGTGTTTTCTTATTTTAAAAGACACCAGAGGATATTCCGCTGATAGGCTCTAGTCATATACTTTCTTTTATTTACCTCATTAGAGACAATTGCATTCTAGTGTGCATAAACAAATATCTTCTTTCAAGTGAAATATGATCTAGTTTCTGACCAATGGTATTTGGCATGATATTTGATTGATTACATGTAAAACATATTAATAGAATCTGGCCCAACGAATGGATAGTGTTTTAACTTGTATAAAGTATAGGTGTTTTACATGTAACTAATATGATGCTGGGTAACTCGTGTTAGAGAAAATTTTGGTTATATATTTTATTAACTCAGACCCATGGAGGAGACTCCCACCCCGAAGTAATAACAAATCTGACCTTACTTTAAATGCCAGCATCTAGGTGGGACCAAAAACTGGACGGCTCACCATCCTGTGGTATGAAGAAAACTGATCTTCCCCATATGTGGTGAAGAAATGTTATTCAGCATATAGAGAAGGGAGTACGTGCATGGCTGCGCTTGGCCAAAGATTTTACTAGTCTAGCTGGTTAAGAGGATAGGCCTAAATTTGTGGCAGCTGGCGTGACCCACTTTTAGCCACACTTTCTGTGGCCTGCCTAACGTTAGGTCTTCCAAAACCGTTTTTCTGGTACCCATATGGTACTTAACCTTATCATTCTCCCATGATTGGAAGGTTAGGTCGTCACCTAAGTGATGTCTATTTCTTTACCTACGCCCTGTGGTTGGTAGAGGGTATGAAATGGTGGCTAAAACCTAGTTTCTCATATGAGCCCATATCATCTTACATTATTAGCAATGGCGGATCCAAATATATATATATATATATATATTTTTGGGGTGGGGGGGGGGGGGGGGGGGGAGGGGATAGTCAAGTGAAGAAGCCAAATAATAAAATTAATTTTTTAAGAACTTATATAAGGGATTTCTTGAATTTCGTAGGTGCAACATAGTTAGGTCCACCCTTGATAATTAGGACTGTTATTTTGTGGAACCAACTCAAGTCTTACTTCTTTAGAGTGATACTCTAAGAGCTTGTTTGGCAAATTTGATCTATGTGAAGTAGATCTACATAAAATAGATCTATATGAAATAGATATTACCGCTTGGTAAGATGAAAAGACTATTTGAAATTGACATTTTTTAATCCAATGGTTCGTGGATTTTCACAAATTTCAAAATATTCACAATGAATCTCGGCATGAAATTTGATAACTTAATAGTTTTCAGACTTCCAAAGAGGATTAACGGTGTGGATCATGATTATGGGGCCTACAAAAAATCCAAAAATGTAGATCAAGGTGATGCCATTTTCACAAATATACTAACATCCGTGATAAATCAACGGTTCAATTTTGACGTCATGATTGAGCTTGAGGTTATCAAGAAATTCAGTGGTCCAAATCTTATGTTATGGGCCTATCAAAAGTTATAAAAATAGATTGGGTGTTATCATGTCAAACCCAGCCACTCAACATATCAAAAAAATCAATGGGCAACATATTTTTATGGATAACTTCACATCTAGAAGAAATTAATGGATGAAATTTGAACTAGTATACGCTTGTACCCTTCTAAAGAGGTTCAACCATTTAGATCTTGATCTTGGGGCACATAACATTCAAATATTAAAATCCAATGGATCACTTTTTAAATAAATATTTAAAAATCAGTTAAAGATCAACGGCTATAAATTGGCGTGTTGGCCATGTGTAAGCTTCTTAACATATCCAATGTTTTGGATTAACATTTCCAATTCTACAATAAATAGAAAAATCCAAAGAAACATATTGGGTTGAATAAGGTTAAAACCAACTCCATTTTAAACCTCTTGCCATTAATGGTCAGTAGGTTTTCAATACTATCTTGAGATCCACAAGGATTCAAACGATGAAACTTGATAGAGAAGCTATTATATGGCTTTTAAGAAGGATCAACGGTTCGGATCTTAGTAAGGAGTCCCCTAGAATGCAAAAAAGTAGATTTAATGGTTAATGATTTTCACGTGTACATTCCAGTATGTGGCACAAAGCATCATTTTTGGGCTCATATGAAATAGACATTTTATGTCTATTGTCTAGTTCAAAGAGCCATATCAAATGCACCATCCAAACAATCTATTACCTCTAAACCTCTATTTCAAAACACATCAAGGGAAATAGATACAAAAAATTGACTTCTCAAACGCCCCCTAAATATCTTTATGTTTTCCACACCTACTTAATTCATCAGTATCCAAATTTGTGCTAAACTCCCTAAATATCCCTTCAAGTGAAGTTTTTGAGTCTATATATAAAAGGGTCTATGTGCAACAGGGCCAGCTTAAGATAATTTGAGGCCTAAAGTGAAGATTATAAATGAGAATTTTTTATTTTTAATAATATTATAAATATTTTATTTAATTTTTTATTTTTTGTAATGCATTATTACTAATTAACTTTTTATATTCGAGTTTTGTTAATATATCTTTTTAATTGATAGTATGACTAATCCACTTAATCTTTCTTGTGACAATGTTGATCTAAATTAGGATTTTATCAATTTTAATTTTGAAAAAAATTCTTTTTGTAATAGCAACAGTTATAAGTATTGTTAATATTTTTCTAGTAGACATATTTAATATTTATAAATTATAACTAATAATAGTTACAAATAAAATAAACACTAACTATAATAAACATATACTATGATCTTGGAAATTAACAAAATTTTAAAAGTATAGAACCTAATTTAGTGTTTTATCAGTGTTAACCACAAAGATTATAGATATGGATTACTTATGAATTTGATGCATCCTCTTCAATATGAAAACAAAAGATTATATTTGAAGTTGTCTTCTATGGATTCCTAGCAGCACATATGGAGAGAGAAAATGTCCAAACTAGAGGATTTTTAAAATATAAAATAATTTAAACTAGAGGATTTTCAAAATAGAAAATGATTTCTTACTTCATGTAATTTTAGTTTTTTTTTCTTTTAATGACAACATTTTCTCAATGGTAAAAATAAGCTTTAATGCTTTTTTAAAATATGAAAAGGATAGCAGTTGTTTTTTCTGGAATTTAAAAATATAGTAGTTACTTTAATTACTTTTATGAGGCTTTATTTTTTAGAAAAAACAAAATGATAATAATTTCTATTTTTGAGATTTGAAAGGATTTAAGCTGCTTCACTTATTTTTATCAGGTTTTATTTTTTGGGATTGTAAAAAAAGGATAGGAATTGCTTTTTTTGATGCCTTATATTTTGAGGGGCTTAAAGCAAGGATTTTTCTTGCATAATGGCCGAGCAGCCCCTATATGCAATAAATAAATTTGATCGCGTAACGGTGGGTCCTTTACAATGTAAATTAGATTTTAGTTGTTCTCAGCGCAGCAATAATTTTCTCCCTTCTTGCATTAAAGGTTCCTAAGTCATTATCATTCGATGACAAAGAAGGGATAAACAGAGAACAGTCTCTTTATTAGAGTAGAATGATTGAAAATGCAGCAACTCACAAGATCACAAGATCACACACAAGTGGCAGTGGAAGGCCCCGTTGTTACGATGTTAGCCCACACTAATGAAAAGAACATCCCACACAAGTGTGAATAGGGTTGTAGCCTATAGGGGTTGCCAACCAAACTTTTTTTGTTCTTCTTTTTTAAACAGCCACAAGATCGCGGGTTGGATTGGTTGGTGTGCACGTGAACTGGTGTTGATGGGTGTCCCACCTCTTGAGCAGCTCCGTCAGCAAAGTGCAGGGCTCATGCATATGGTCCTACTTGATGGTAATTTTATTCATACCCTATTTTACCAACAAATCATGGGCTCTCAATGGGGCCCACTTATGAGGGTGTTATACATGGTCCGGGTCTGGGCTCGGGCAAACTTTGCAAGCCTGCTTCTGGGGATATCTTGTTACTTATTAGGGTTCGTTTCATTGGCCTATGCTGTAGAAATGGAGAGACGTCATGATCAGGACCTTTAATGGATTTTGGAGAAACAGTCGGGGTCATTTTGCAAAATCGAAAATCTGTTTCCTCACTTGCCAGTTTCCGTTTTTAGGCTTGGGCTGAGCTCAAAAACGCTCTGTTACTTATACTAACATGTTTTACTAGTAAGTGTAATATACTAAAATCCAATAATATAGAAAATTCTATCTTTAATGGGGCCTACTTATATGAAATCAAAAGGGCTACTAGAAAAAAGCCACCTCTTTATGAAGGAGACGGTAAAATCGCACTCTGATATGTTTTAGTTTGGTTGTATGGTTGATTAGAATAATACATTTGTATAAAATATTAAAAAATATTATGTGCTGTACATATGATCATTCTGACAGTGCGCCTATCTCCTCTCAAGTTGATACTCAACAATAGCCTACAAAAGCATTAATGAGTTTAAGTTATTTTCCTTTCTTGATTGGTCGACAGTGGGCTTGGATAGATCATCAGTGTTTTACTTATTTCAAACTATTTGTCACCTGAATTTTGGCCTTAATCTCATCATATACTCATAAATGGTGATAGACTAGAAATTGATAATCTTTTTTTTTATTGGTATCATTTTTTTATTTTAAAAATTTATCTTTCTTAATGAATTTATTTTTTCCACCAACAGAACTTTTTTTTTTTCTAAACTAGTTTAGTTGTGTCTACATTAAATAATTTTTGTCCCATTTTCTTATTTTCATTGATTTTTTTTTCTAACAGTAGATATATAAATTTGTTTCTATCAATATTTTCCATTGGATTTTTTTTTGTCTTCCAATGTATATTTTAGATATTAGGATCTCATTGATTGTTGAGTTTTTTATTCCATTTTTCAATGTTTGCAAAAATAAAATTAACTATGCTTCTTCTAAGAAATCCGTTAAGATTCAACTTTTGATTTTTCAAACTTATTATTATTATTTCTATTTTTATGCATTTTTATCTTTTTATTTTTCATTGGTCTTGGGAATTTTATTTTTATTTTCATTAATAATACTTTTCTCATTTTCACCTCTCACTAAATTTTTACTAACATATATCCAATTTTTGGTTCACCTAAATATTTTATTAAAAAAAAAGAAAATTCACAAAAAGAGATAACCACATGTACATTTCCTTTTTCTAAAGTTTTTGAAAGATTTGCATGGGAGAATATTCTAAATTACAGTTCATATAATACTATTACTATGCAGCAGAAAATAATATCAACCAACCATACAAAGAAGGCAATATAAAATTTAACATAGAAACCAAAACAGGAAAAAGGTACGAGCCCAAAGTAGACTAATTAAATAATAACTTCTACAGTTACAAAATACATTTACATACCTACAGCTAGTCCCTCCATACAAAATGTTATAGTTGTTCTTACCAGATTTCCTTAACCGCAGGCCTCGCTATTAGTGCTTTGATCACCACCTCGAATGAACCTCTTCAGCAAGATAGCAATTTCCTACGAAGATGTAGAAGCCACATATCTAAAACTTGAACTCAGCACAACTCTACAATAGAAGCTCTAGATGAAATCTCCAATGTAAAAATTAAACTCAGATTATGGAGATAAATATCTTGGGATTAAGAGAAACACCCCTTTTACAACTTACAATTCGTACCTTAAGGTTAAAATCCAAGTATAAACAAAACAGACAACTCTGGTACAAACAAAAAATGTCTTTTTGCAAGTTGGTGGGCTTTTCTCGGTCAAGCACTCAAGTGGACAAGTGGGCGCTCGAGTGAAGCTCAATTCTACCTTAAAATGAAATTCTGTGTTGAAATTTACACTGGAAGCTTGAGGGGAGAAATAGGCGCTCAAGTGGATGGTATTTTTATAAATATTTTGAAAACTTTCTAGGGCCATAATTTTATCATTTTAACTCCAATTAATGCATTTTTTGTACCTACAAATATCTACTCAGAACGAATACTGACAGTTAGTTTTTCATACATTATCTTAATGTAAAAACTGGCTTCTTAATAGATCTATAAATATCTAGTTGAAACTCAAATTGGTCCCCTCAAAAATTTTGATTCATGTATAATTGACAAGTCCGATGGTTCAGTAGTTTGGCACAGTTCTAAATATCCCCTCTGTAACTGTAAAATGGGACAACAGTGTTCTTTCCACTTCTGTCTCAACACTTTTTGTTTTACTCAAAATTTTGTTGAACAATTTGGTTAATTAATCTTAGTTTCTCTTATCAAAACACAAACTTCCCAATTGTACGTATGTATAAAATTTACAAAAAAGAAAAAAAAAATGCAATTGTACGCCTTGGAAGTTATTTTAAGCTTATCCAGTGGTTATGTTTACAAATGGATAGAGCAATACATTTATGTCCTGGATTTTAGAACAACTTTTTTTTTTAATCTCAAAACCTTGCTTCCCATCTATATAGATCCTCACTTTTAACAACTGATTGCTACTCTAACCCAAAACAACCCTCATGGATAAAGATCAGACTTAAGGAAACTATTTCACATTTAGTTGAATTCACATGACACAAGCTGGTGATTTCATGATGAACCATCACTTTCACTATGAAATCTGCTGCTGCCACTGTGAGAATTCCTGCTGCTACCACTGTGAGATTTCTTGCTAGTGCCTATAGAATTTGAACACCATTCAATGGCCTCTGCAACTGCCCTTTGGCGTTCGTCCTCGGCACTCTCTTCATACTGGTCCTCATCAGAGTCAGACGACTCTGATGAATTAGGAGGTGGCGTTGATGGAGCAGGGGTCTCAGGTTTGGGAGGAGCCGTTGTAAGGAAACTTAGAGCGGCAACAGCATCACCGATGAAGGGTCGAACCATTGCTTCCTCTTGGAGACACATGGCGGCAACAGCAACTGCTTGATTTAGACCACTCACAGGGAAGTCCCCATGAAGGAGTCGATCAGCCAACTCTGGGAATCTTTTTGGAACTCTAAAAACGGGTTGAGCCTGTCCAAAATCATAATAGATCAAACACAAAGATAACTCAGAATAGATAACATTTATGAGTAGGTGCAACTACTCCACATATAGAAATCATAGTTGATAATACCATACTCAATGCATGCATGCGATTGTACTGGATGTTTTTCTGAGCAGTTCAAAACAATGGTGAATAGGTGCTTAATTATTTGGCCATTCTTTTGATTCGACACTCAACAAAATTAAACATTTTGCAAATACTGTTTTCCTGCCTTTTCTATCCAATCAGTTTTAGTTACCAGCATTACATTTCGTTTGAAGAGCACCTGACAACAGTGTCATCTGCAATGGTGAATGGACATTAGTTAGTGAGTCGAAGAGCAATTGGAGAGACGAACAACTGAATAGCTGCACATTCAATGTTGGTGTACGTGTTGAGTAACAAGAAAGGGTATGATTACAATGGAGTAAATAAGCTCAAGCTTAAATGTGGCTCCATTATGAGGCAAGATTTAGAAATAGCAATTGAGATGTACATAGAAGACAGGAGACAACTCCTATGCTATTTTGAAAGAGAATTTTCTCCTAAAAGTAGGCTGCATGTGCAACCCAGTTCTATGGGGCCCACGTGGGCCCACATGTGTTGAGTAACAACAAAGGGTATGATTACAATGGAGTAAATAAGCTCAAGCTTAAAGGTGGCTCCGTTATGAAGCAAAATTGAAAAATAGCAATTGAGATCTACATAGAAGACACGAGACAACTCCTACACTATTTTGAAGGAGAATTTTCTCCTACAAGTAGGCTGCATGTGCAACCCAGTTCTATGGGGCCCACGTGGGCCCACATGTGTTAAGTGCGGCTTTTTTCTCACTCTTCCCCACATTATATGGGACCAGCATTTGACCAATTGAAAAAATGAGAAAAGGGGGCCAGCCGAGGATTGATAGAAAAACAAAAGGCCAGCAGAAATGATGGAGCCGTTATAGAATGAATGTACTACAGATTCGAAACAGATACTGCCAAACAACGATGAAAGAAAACTGATACGCAACTTGGAACCTGAAGCATGAGGACTTGTGGTGCAGTGTCTTGATGTTTTCATTCCATAGAATTAGGGACCTTTGTTTAAATAGCAAATGAATCCTACGATGAACAAGAAATGTTCGCCCAAGAAAAACTTAGGGGTTGAAATATCATCATTCCTCACGTAGGGTTGGAGTGGTTTGAGACTCTTCACTGGCTGATCGGAGGAAAAGATTATCATATATGGGTCAGAACTGTAAGATACCAGGTACTAACTCAAAAGCTTAAGCTGATCGATAGAAAGCCCATGCAAGTATATATGAAGCTATGTTACACCCAGTATTTGAGCGATGTGGGACGTGGGACTTTTTTCCAACACTCCCCCTCAAGTGCAAACCTAATAGATTCTATAGACAGGCCACGTCGGCTACACAAGAATGACACCCTCTCTGACACCATGTAAGATACTATGTACTAACCTAAAAACTTAAGTTGATAAGTGGAAGGCCCACACAGGTATATATGAAGCCATGTCGAACCCATTACTTGGGCGACGTGGGGCATGAGACTTTTTCCCGACAAGAACATCTTGATCCATCTTGGCCATGGTGGTTGAATTCTGTCTAAAAACAGAATCTAGGACAAATACTTCGGCTTCCTAATACTTGATTCAACTTTCTAATTTCCTTTATCCATGTATATTTTATATTTAGGTTTTAATTTCTTGGAATTTTGGAGCAACAAAGGAAATAATAGAGCAATGATCCCAGAATTGATTGCTCAAAGGGCATCCTCCATGGGTCCGGTCAGATCAACATTCTGGATCACTTGACCATTAATTGTATACCTAGAAGAAAAATGATGCATGCAGATGCATCCAATGGGCCAGGCAACAATAAAGAGGCATTACCCAAGTAACTAGATTTTGTTCCTCAGGAGGTCTTGTAGTGTCAATGGCTCTTCTTCCTGTTATCAGCTCCAACATCACAACGCCAAAGCTGTATACATCTGACTTCACCGTCAGCTGACCTGATCTTTCATATTCTGGGGCGCAATAGCCGTAGGTCCCCATCACCCTTGAGGAGACATGGGTCTTATTATCTCCAACTGGACCGAGCTTAGCAAGCCCAAATCCAGAAAGTTTTGGGTTAAATTCTTCATCTAGTAAAATGTTTGATGATTTCAGATCACGATAAATGACGGGTGGGTTGGCCTTCTCATGCAAATACTCCAAACCTTCAGCAGCTCCAGTAGCAATTTTCATCCTGGTAAACCAATCTAATGGTTTTTGTTCTGGTCTGATATCTGCCAAGAAAATGCCATGTTGGTTGTTCCTTTAGTTGTAATTACAACATCAGCGGAAAATAGACCAACAATTAGAAATGTGAAAAGTTTTCGTGGAGAAAGTAATAGTTTTGAATATTGATCATGATGCACAATGGGTTAAAACCTTAAAAGTGACTTTGTTCAAAATGGATAAAATTCAAACTAATCAAAGAACGCTGGAATATCGTACCATGCAAATGCTCTTCCAAAGAGCCTCGAGGCATGAATTCATACACCAAGAGCCTATGATCTCCATCGGCACAGTAACCGATAAGACTGACCAAATTTTGATGATGAAGAAGGCTGAGCATCAAAACCTCCACAAGGAACTCTTTATTTCCCTGTAATCCATTCCTGTCGAGTTGCTTAACGGCTACGGTCTGCGCATATAAAGCCAAAATCAATACTGTCTAGAGGCTTAACATAAAAAAGACAAGGAGCCAAAGACTTTTGAGTAAAAAAACAGATAAGAAAAGAAAAGAAAAACAGAAAGATCTTAAATAAGATGAGGAAATCACATTACCTGGTCATTCTCAAGGCGTCCCTTATAAACTCTACCAAAACCTCCTTCACCCAGTAGGCATTCAGGCCGGAAATATTTGGTGGCTGTTGCAAGCTCACGGAATGCGAAAATTTTTGCAGCAATATTTCCATTACTGGTTTCAGTGGTTCCCGCTGAATTCTTCTGCTTGGAATTATCTGCTTATGGAAGAATGAGAAGGCATTTTTTTTATTGAATTTTATGAGGTTTAAAATGCTATGTAGGTTATAAACCATGGATCTTTACTAATCTGTTATAAATAAGGATCCTAAAATAGGATTGACTTGAACCCTCACCAGACTAAATATAATAGGTCTTGGTCCAGGCCAAGCTAGCCCAGACTGGAACTCATTCTGTTTATATGCCTAGTTCTCAGATTAACAGCAAAGTGGAAACTACTATGCAAAGTAGAGTAGCTAAAGAAGCATTACTCAATACATTTCATGGAATAACTAATTACAAAGAAACACATGGGCATGATGCTCATATGTCTTCCATGTGATTATATGTTGCCACAATAGGTTATAGAGGGTTGATAATCCGTGAGACAACTATCTCCAATGTTAATCTATACTATCTTCCATCAGAAAGATTAAAGAGAAGCACACCACAATTTTGTATTGCATATAAAAGTAGAAAGCTCACAAAGAAATCTTAAGTGAAGACAGAAATAGACAAAAAAAAAAACATTTTCTTGGGTAAAGAGGAGAGATTTGAAAGAAAAAAAAAACAAATAAAACAGTTTTTGTAAACGAGGGAAGAATGAGGAGAAGGAAAACTCTCTTTCAATTCACGTTATCACACTTGAGAACAAGAAAAAAAAAGTGCTACTTTTGTCTAACAAAAAGTAATAGTTAGTCCACTCAAACCGAAATGCCTACTCTTAATAGAAAAAAGATTTCCTGTTTTTATTATACCTCAAAAGACTCATTGAACAACCAAAATAAAGAGTCCTCATCTAACAATAATTTTAACAGAGAGCACTGTTTTGGAACACAGTTTCAGCCTTTGAATTAGTTCACTAGTACAACACATAATGGTTATGGTATTTATTGTAACAGATTGACATTGCGGCCTTTCTGAATTTTCAGAACAACACTTTCCTCCCAATGTTCCAAATTTAATTGGAAGTGATCAAATTCTAATGGTTCTTCTGAGATTCTTAAGCTGTCGATGTGCTCTAAAATTGATCTAACCTTGTAATATATGATATGTCGAGCATTATAATGGAAATTTAGTTGAGACAGTCACAAGAATATAAAGGTATAGGTCACTGCAACATGTATTGTCTTAAACATGTTTATTCAGTTTAGAAGGATTCACTTACCAGGTGGTGGTTCTTGTTGCTGCTGCTGTGGAGGCGGTTCAGGCTTTGGTGGCTCCTGTTTTTCTTCATGTCCAAACTCAACACCATTTGGGGGTGTCATTGGTAAATGCTCCTTCCTGCTGCTCTCTATCCTCTTGGGCTCTTTCTTCTCTCCAGAGGAGAAACATGGAAAGCAAGTCATGTCTCAAAATCCCAGTGAAAGAAGTCCCAAAATCTGAAGGGGGTACCTTTAGCCACAACCTCGAATGGAAATGAGAAATCCAATCATCGATGCCCCAAGAAAAAAAAATAAAGGATTAAAGCTCAAATGCCCAAAACAATACACGGGCTCCTCAATTCATCAAAAGCTTGGTGGAAAATCCAACTTCACCTCCAAAATCTGATGCCAGCATATAAAAGAACACAAACCCAATTCACAATTTCATCAAAATTTTCATGTCACATCAAAATTCTGCTGACAAAGATAGCAATTTGATCGTTGAAGACCTAAAACCACAAAAATTCATCTCCCCAGTTTGCATAACGACCAAAGATTCACTACCCAATTCAAAGCTCATCAACCCAAATCAGAAAATCATCAAAAGAACAAAACCAATTCCAAATAGCCCCCAACAGATCAAAAAAAAAAAAAAAAAAAAAACCCAGTGAGAGATTTTGTAATTAACGGCAAGAACTAGTCCTTACACCCCAATTGAGGATGAAAAGGGAAATAAAACTGTTGGTTTTCTCCATCATTCAATGGAGTAAAAGGATGAGAATTGGGAGGGATTTGATTGTATCTAAAAAAATGGAGGGATGTGGGTCCGAATTTCTAGGGACGGCAAACCTTGGATAGGTAGGCTTATGCCGTTGGAGATTTTTGCTTAATCAGGGAAAATAAGAGAGAACTGTCAACGTGATTTTGACCGAGAGAAATGAGGAGAGGGTCTCTTTGTTGTCACCATTTCAGCTCGTTTTCAAGTTTCAACGCGCACAGCTGAAATAAAAAGAGCCCGGGAATCCAACCGTCATATGGTTTCATAACGTCCTCGAGAGTATGTTAGTGAAACAAGGGGAAGAAGTCTAATGTGCGCCGGTGGCCTATGGCACGAGTGAGTAGTAATCCCATCTTACGAGAAATCCAATGGCCCCATGCTGATGAATGGATGGGAACTGATCGGGCTGACAGGATTCCCATTGGGCCCATCTTTTGATCCAAGACATTTATCACATCCACCACTTGAACAGGTGCTGCCCCACATGTCACTAAATATATCATTTTCATGTTTGATCAATGCAATAGTACATATTCCAGTAATACAAGTTCATGAAAGGTGTAAGAAACAAATGCACACGATAAATGGATCGGGTGGGTGAACGGCGGGCTTAACATGGGCTGGCACATGTAGCAGTACGGAAATGCCTCTAATTATTTAAAATCAAGTGAGCCTCTAACAAAAAAAAAAGGGTTTAGGAAGGAACTTGGTTTCATAAATTTGGCACAAAATCTCTGACTATAGTTCTTTAACCATAATAATTCATACTCACCCCTTTTTCTTTTTCTTTTGCTTTTTTTTTTGTTGGGAGTGTTGGCTAATTTTAGGTATTATCAGGTTTATGATCGTTTTCTTAAGATGTCTTTTTGAATATATAAAAACAAGAATGATTATAATATATGGATAAACTGCTTAAAATGAGATTTTGAGATTTTTTCCTTTCTTTTTACTCAATTTAGGTACATCATGAAACACTTGCAAGTTCTCATAAAATGTGGATATTTTCGTGATTTTCATTTTGTGAAAATCATACAACAGTACGATTGACAAGATAAGTTACCACTTTCTTTCCACATCCTTGGACAGAGGGGTAGGTTTTTGCAAGTAGAGGATTCCACAGCGAATCAATGTTCTCCTGGGGAGAGGGGAAATGTGTTCCGTAAATCTTACCCCTCCAAAGAACATCAAGATTCAAGACACCCTCAACTGAGGAAAACTAACTCGCTTTTCTCGTTTTTGTGCATAGGGAATGGGAATGAAGGAATTCTATAGTTTCAAAAAATCCCTTCTAACGCTTGGAATCAACCCATCTTCTTTCAAAAAAATTAGGTTTGGCAAAAAAATGATTTCTATAGAAGAAATATTTAAGAAATCAATGGCTTTGAATGTTTTGGCCAATATATTATTATTCACAAGGCCCCACATTATGAAATTTTATCTCAAAATCGTTCTTGGCCTCTAGATCAAATCTAACAATCTGTATTTTCCAAAAGGGGCCCATAGAAGTCCAAATTTGAATATCTAGTATTGATTACTTTTTTCAAAATATTTTTGCATATAGGATGATTCAACGGTTAAAAATTGGTCATGAAGCCTTTTCTAGGATGAGAAAAAATCTCAATGGTGCTGATCTACTATATGGGAGCCATAAAAGACCAATTGTCAAAACACTTGGTTTCAGCATCTTGGCACTGTAGCAGTGTGTTTCTACGCCACTACGAATTCCTTGCATCTAAGGTGCGGGGGTTTGAGCCCCCCTTTTTGCTAATGCGTGGAATGCGGACAATGGTGTTTCGCGTTCCACACTCTTGCCAAACATGGGGGTTCTATGATTTTGTAGAAAAGCAGCTGACTTTCTGTGGAAATCGAATTTGCCAAACGTGCCCCTAAAATGAGTGTGGTTTCCCTCTCTATATTAGAATCCTTTTTTTTGCAGAAACATACCTTTTGAGCCTACACACCATTAAACCTAACTCAAAATGTGAAGCTTTGGACCTAACCCACAATAAGATGGATAGACTTGTAGGATAGGTGCTAAGGGAGTGTTTTTGGGGGGGGGGGGGGGGGGGGGGGGGGGGGGGGGCGGCTTGGATATATAACTTGGGCCCATTTAATATTTGGGCCAGGCTTAGATTAAGCGGTAGAAAGCCAAGTCCAAGCAGGGCAAGGCCTGACTAAGAATTACTTGTAATTTGGTAGCTACTTTGTCTAAACAATTACTAGAAAGGCCAAACAACTTATAAAAAGACTAGCCCTATCAATAAAATAGGCTGGCTCAGGCCAGACATTTATGGACCATCTCGGACTTGGTTTGGATATGGGCCTGCATTTATAAAGTCAAGCCAAGCCTAGTATGCCTCAGCCTAGCCCAATTGACCTATGAACACCCTACGAGAAGGTTTTTAGAAGTTGAATATGAAGATACGTTAAACGGAGAGACATTACAAGGCATCTATGTGATATGATTTATTTATACCAAGAAATGATATCAGATGTTATTAATATCACAAACTTAGGGTCTGTTTGGCATTGTTCCTATGTTGTGCCAAATTTTGTGCTAGGTTTTGATGAGATTGAGTTGTGCCGAGACAAAACCCTGTAGAACTTGTTTGGCAACATTGTATTAAAATGCTGTACTGAGAATATGCCATACAAAACTTGTATTGTTAACGGTGTAAAAATAATTTTCCAACGCACGAAAGCACTTTATCATTGACGCATGTGGGACCCACCTGTAAAAGTTGCAACGTAGTATTCATCTTTAAAACTTAAAATATGGAGTCTACATTCATAGGATTTATGAGGTGAGCCTCCCTGTATAAAATTATAATGTGGCCCCCACCATTAGAAATTATAAAAGATTATAATGTGGGACCGACCTTTTTTAATTTAAATGTGAAACCCGTCTTTATAAATTACAACATAATACACTTATAATGTAGGACCATCATTTGTGTTTGTGACTATGTAACCCATATTTAGAAATTACAAAGTGAAGCTAGATTTTCTGTGATTACTACGACCCACATTTATAAATTACAAAGTAATACCCACCTTTAAAAATTATAAGAGATTATAATGTAGGACTATCTTATTTGCTAATTGTAAACAAGAATTTCACTTTAAAAATCTCGTGATACCCACCTTTAGAAATTAAAACATGGGACTATATTTATGGGATTCACAATGTAGGCCCACATTCCAAGGAACTACAATGTGACTTCACCTTTTTTTTATTTTTTTTGAAAGAATAAATTTTTTTTGAAAGATTAAATATTTTCTTAAAAGAAATATTTTTTGAAAAGATTAAATATTTTTTGAAAGATTAAATATTTTTCAAGAATTAAATATTTTTATAAAAGATTAAATATTTTTTGAAAGATTAAATATTTTTCAAGAATTAAATATTTTTATAAAAGATTAAATATTTTTTGAAAGATTAAATATTTTTCAAGAATTAAATATTTTTATAAAAGATTAAATATTTTTTTTGAAAGATTAATATTTTTTTAAAATATTAATTTTTTTGAAAAATTAAATATTTTTTCAAATATTAGATATTTTTTGAAATATTATTTTTTTGAAAAATTAAATATTTTTTTGAAATATTAAACATATTTTTTGAAAGATTAAATATTTTTTGAAATATTATTTTTTAAAAAAATTGAATATTTTTTGAAATATTAAATTTTTTTTGAAAGTTGAAATATTTTTTTGAGAGATTAAATATTTTTTTGAAACATTAACTCTTTTTTGAAATTTTAAGTATTTTTTCTTGAAAGATTATTTTTATAAACGACTAATATTATTTTGAAAAATGAAAAATTATTTTTCAAGATAATTTTTTTGGCCATATAACTCACATTTAGAAATTCAAACATGCGGCCACAGTCAAAGGATTTATAATGAGGCCCCAATATTATAAAAAAATAGAAATTATAGTATGCACTTACTTTTTGTGATTGTTAACATGTGACCTAATTTAGGAATTAAGTAATAAAATCACTTTGAAATAAATAGGAATCAATCTGCTAACAAATTGTTCTTTAAAAAAAATTAAAATTTTTTTGTTTCAAATTTCTCATGCCACCGGATTAAAATTTTGATATTCCTTTTCGTAAGATTAAAATTTGAAACAATTATTTACATATGCCAAACATGTTTTCTACAGACTTATCTCGCAGGAATATAGAACCATCCCAATAGCATAATGCCAAACGCACCCTTACCGACATTAAGAATTCTTATGATTCTCTAACCTACATTATGTATGTAACAACTATAACCTTCTTAACAAGTACTCTGCCTATGACATCTTCATCTTCATGATTCAATTCTTAAGTCGATGTGAATAATTGTTTGACAAGGGTATCTTGAACCAAAAGGCTATCCCATTCCCAAGTTGAGTTCCAAACAAGAATCATGTGGACTCTGATATTTCAATCCACCACATTCCAACCTGCAATTTTGATTTCAATCCACCACATTCCAACCTGCAATTTTGATCACTGCGAACTAGATTGCAGATCATAGGAGACTATAGTGATTTACTTCACCCTGAATGGCTTTTTTAGCATAGGGGTGGGTGAGCAGGTTAGGAAAACTTTACATATAATATAGACAAAAAAACTAAACTGAAGTTAACACGAGAGATGACTGATGTAACTTCTGGAACATTCTAATAGAATGGTACTTCTGTAAAGTATCAGAGCAATTAATGGCACATATAAGCAGCAACATTTTCGCAGAAAAATAATAGTTATAAGCATGTCTATGTGATGGCTTAACTGCAGAAATTTCTAAAGAATATTTTCAGCAAAACACAACCATTCTCGAGAACTTTGAAGTCCGAGCGGGAGTCAGACTGGTGATTTTCTGAAGAAAACTGCTCGAAATCTACATCCATTACTGCCCACAGCATGGGAATTTTTTTATTTTTTAATTTTTTTGCTGAGTTGGTCTAGTGGTGAGGAGTGGGAAGTACAGAGCACCCATCGGGAATCGATCCCTAATGGGTGCTGTAGGAATGGGTGGCCTATCCAACAAGCCAACCCTCTAGTCCGCAGCATGGGAATTGACTCTCACGTTGCAGCCTATCAAACGAGGAAAATAAATAAATAATATATGAAGATTTCTAGGGAAACCACAGCAATTAGCGGAGGCAAAGATAATCAACTGTTACTCCACATTTAAATGATAACCAACACCAGAAATTTAGCCGCACTTCAATTGCAGTTTGACCTCCTTTAAAAAGCAGCTCCAGTGATTTCTTTCCCAATGCAGTAGACTCAGAAAAGTTATTGAAAGTTGTCAGGCCCTCAGAAGTTTCTCCACAAATCCATTCACAATACAAATAGAGCGGCCAGACACACAAATCACAAACCACCCTTTCATGGGGATCTCCAGCATTGAGCAACCACCAACATTTTTGCTGTGGTAGGGCTGAATAAGTTGGGACTTGCAATCTTGCATGTAGAATACCAGCAACCTTCACATAATCTGCATTGTAAACCATTCATTGGTTCTTAAATTGCACATAAACTCCTGTCAGTGGTTAGAGCAATTCCCTAGATCTGTTTCCTTAACTGATAAGTTCTTTCTTTTTCAGTTTTGCCCAGGCAAGGGGGAGTGGTAAACACCAGAGACCCCAGCCATGGGCAAAGAAATCTACTTCAGCAGACGGCAGAAGAACCAAGGGATTGAACTTTGAGCAGTTGTATGAGAAACAGGGTACCCAGCCCGCTGCGCAACCCCTTGTTCTCAACTGCACCTAACTGAAAAGTTGAGATGGGTGAATGCAGCAGTAACAAATTCATCCATGACCCAAACTCACACTCCCATAACGAAAAATGAGTGTAACAATAATATAAAAGGGTATATCAGGTGTCAGTCAACCTCAAATATCAACTGACATTATTTAATGGAAAGAGAGCAAGCTCATCAAGTTTCTTCTGTTCGCATTTAAGAAGCAGAGTTCCCAGTTATAGAAAACATAGTTCTAAAATAGGATGGCAATAGGAAAAATGAAACACCAAACGGCAAATGTGCAAGCCATTGTGCAACTACTACTAGATCCAAACCCATCTTAGATGAAGTTTTGGATATCCAAGGGCTTGACATCAACCATCTCCTCATCCTTGAACTCCCTGGACAAGGAAAAAAAAGACTTAAGGCCCCCATCAACAAAATCCCATACAATATGTAAGGTACATGATGCAGATTCTTTGAAAATTAAAGTATTGAAGGTAGACACACATAAAGTCCAAATCACAACACTTGGATTCTACAGGTACCAATTTAGACATTATTTTGCAGTACAAATAATAGTAATGCATTAAGATGACCCCAAAATAGTTGGGACAAGGAATCCCCCACTTAAATTGATATTAAAACGTTGAATGATTTTTTGAAGTAAGCTATCATTCAAATAAAAAAATTGATTTTAAGTAAGCTTTGCATTATTGCAGTTTGTGTTACTTTATCATATCAATTAGAAAAGAACCTATTTATAAAACAATTTTAACCATTTTCTCATATCAACAACCTGAACATTGGCACAAGGCATTTGCACAGAAATATTAAAACTTTCCCTTTCATTTTCATGAAAATGAGAGAGATGCTGAAGTCTCAGTAGGAATTAGTGTAAGGAAAGGAGAATATATCTATGTGAAACCACCCGAAATATCAAGTTTGGCCTCAATTATATATCCGTAACCCCTCATCCGTGGCACACAAATCCAGTCCATTCGGATTGGTGCATCGTCGATCCAATAATCCAGTAAATTCAGATTTGATAGAAACTTAGGGCGTGTGACTATCAAGGGGTCCCTGTGTATTGCAAAATTTGAATTGGGTGATAGATGGGCCCCTCCTAGACTTCTCACAAAACAGTGGTGAGAACTAGTTTACATAGGATTATTTCCCTATAAATATATCTATATATATATAAGGCAAGTTAGAAAGGATCTTAGGGGTCATTTGCCTTTTACATATGTAAATGCTATATACACAAGCAAATGATACACATGTGAACCATATTACCATTTTTGTCGAAATCACAATTTTCAGGAGATGTATTTGGATTTTTTGAACATTTTTCAAAACTTTCTCAAAATTAATGAAGAACTAAGATACGTAACTTTAAGTCTTGAAGTATTGAATGCCTCGGATCAGGAATTGGGAGCCAACAGAAAGTCCAAAAAAAAAAAAAAAAAGATCTAGATGTTGGGACTATTTCACAAATTGCTCAAGATCTATGAAGCTCTAAGACAATCAACTTCAAGATATGGATTAATTAGTTCGATAAACAAAATTAAATGGTTTAGATGACAAATATGGGCTCGATAGGGATGAGAAAAAAATGGTCTTTGATGGGCCCCATGTGAGAGAAATCAGAGTGTTTTCAAACTGTGTTTTCACCTATACCAGCAGCTTTTGCAGTAAGGGGGCGTGATTCATTTTCACAGGTTTTGAGTTGGAAAATGATGGTGTAAATGGCCTCATTTCCACCCCTCATTTATGAACCACAAGTGAAAATTTGTGTGAACAAACGAGGCATATGGGTAATGGTAATGCATGCGAATCATTTATTTTATTTAAACAAGCACAAACAAATGACCCTTTAATTCATTGGTAACTGACCATTTCTTCTGAGTTTCCATTGCCTCCAAAGCATCTTTCTTCAGGTCCTCTAATTGTGCTTTTGCAACTTTAAGCTCTAGATACTCTTCATACTAAGACAGATCTTCCTTCCGGACACCAAGCGTGATATAGATTCATAAAGTGAACCAGTAGAAAAAGCACATCATTATTTCCAAACAAGACCACTAAACTACATAGCAAGTGTTGGAAACATCAGCCTCAAAACTGTTCAAGACCAGTGACCACAAACAGGGCATTGGCTACTACAAATTACATAAGCAATGTTTTAAATTATCAACATAGAATGTAACACTTACTTTTTATTGATCTTATCGAACTCAGCTAGAAGAAGAGCCATTCCCTTCTTATCAGCCTCATAAGTGGCTTCTTTATATCTTTCTCCACTTTCTCCAGTGCATCCATCATCATAGCCTCTGCACCAAGGTCATCAGTGAGGCCTCTCCTGTAATAGTCAAGTAACAAACAAAAGGTAAGCCCGAAAATCTAAGAACTCATATGGAGACCAGCAATTCATAATCGAGCAACTTCCAATATAATGGGAAAGTATACCATGCTGACAAAAAAAGATAACCAAGCATTTGAGAACAACAAATAACCAACACAGGAGAATAATCATAGCACATAACCATAGCTATTTTTTTTCCCCAATTATATAAGCATTAATTTGCCTCTTTGAAAATAAATGTCAAAATTTGGACATATTGGACCAATTCACCTATAAAAAAAAAGGCAGAATCAATCGATAGCCTAATGCAATCTGGGCCCCACAAGTGGTCCCTTTTCAAATTAGATTAGGATTGTATTATTTTTATTAGTAGATTTCTAATTACATTGTTATTAGGAAAGTTTCTAATTGTCATTAGAGAAGTTTTTATTCATAGCTTACGGTTTGCTTAGGCATTAGGTTTGCTTTTATTATATATATGGCATTGTAGAGAAAAGATTCTCAGACTTGATTGATTAATAGAATTAGATTTTATCCCTGAGAGGTGCATCATTGTGTTTAAGTCTTCTTGACGATTCGAAGTGTCTTAAGACACATGTCAAGCCCTAACCCTAGGGCCTGCATCACAGCCCTAAGAACAAAAGAGGAGATAGCCAACCAAATAGTGGAATATGACAAAATGCATGTAACAGTTCATGCACCGATTCCCTTTTACACAGTTAATAAGAATAAGATATCCCAACACCACAGAAACAGTAATTCACTAAAATAGTAAAATTATTTATTTCCTTCAAACATGAACAATGAGCATGTTGACCCATAAAAAAAAATTTACAAATGTTGCAATAAAGACAAGGGTACACAAACTCTAGAATTGTGGAATGACAAGTCAACTACAACAACCAAATGTTTGAAGCTGATGAAAATCTCACGGCAACTCCATAAATATGCTTGGGAATGATGTTTTAAAGTTTCAAAACATTTGGACTTCATTTCAGCTCAAACTCAATCTTCGGTGATTGTCTGTGAGTTCCTTAGGGGTCATTGACACTTTTACATGTCAGAACAAGCTCAAATTCAAGGGAATGCCTTCAAGTACTTTCAAAGACTATCTTTCAAAATTTTAGAACACTTGGCTATCATTTAGATCCAAACTCAGTTCAGATAGTCATCTACCAAGTTCTGTGGGGTCACCGTACAAAATGACACCTCACGAAGATCAAATTAGCTGAAACTCCTGGAAGAAGCTCAAATTATGCCCAATGGAGGCTTTGCAAAATTTTAGGTCAAACGGATATCATTTGACTCAAAGTCTACAAACATGTCAACTTTGGGTCAGTGAACCCCAAGTTATGAGGTTACTGACCAAAGTCCTACTTCCTGACAGTCAAAATTGATGAAATTTGGGCACAAAACTTCGGTCATACTCAAGGGAGATTCTACAATTTTTCAAGTCAAGAGGACTTCGTTTGGTCCTATGTCCATTGCATGTCAGCTTAGAAGTCAGTGACCCCTGAGCAATGAAAGTCACTGGCCAAAATCCTACTTCCAAATAACCAAAGATGATGAAATTCGGAATACAGATTCAAAATATCTTCAAAATGAATTTCTCAAAAGTTTCAAGTCAATTGAGCGTCGTTCGAGTAGAAAACAAACTAACTACCTACAATGTGAGGTGAATAGTGACTTAGAACATGCAACAAATAGATCACTGTTCGAAATCCTACTTCCACCCATCCAAACTGCATGAAATTTGGATGGACACTCGAGCATACCCTTGACATTAGTCCCTCTAAGTTTCAAACCAAACCGACGTCATTTGGCCTCAAACAGCTGAAACAAGGGTCCACTTTTATGAAAAGTCAACAAGGAGTTGACTAACTTTAGAAGGTCAAAACAAACTAAAATTTTTATGGCACACTCAAAATAGTATAAAAAAACATCCCTCCAAGTTTCATGAAGATCGGAGATCATTATAACCCCGAACATGCGAAAATAGGTCACATGTGCAAAAAGTCCAAAATAAGACCTGGGAGTGACCACGGCCATGGTCACTAGCCTTTGTGGAGTAGTTCTAGCAGTTTTCAGCGGTTTCCTATACTCCTTTTCGAATGTTAACTTCCAATAACTCCTTTAAACTTTCAATTACCACTGCTGAAGCCTACAAAAAAGAATGTTGGTCATTTGGAAAGGGGGAACACACGGACAGTGAAGAAAGTGAATGGTGCAAGTTCTTGAATCAAGTCTTCTAAAGTTCAAAGCAACTTCAAACAACCCACAAGTCATTTTTCGGTATTCCAACCTACTTCTCATTCTCACCAATTCAAGATGAGAAATAATTCAGAGAAGAGGAAGAAACATGCACTTTTACTTAAAGAAGGCATATGCAAAGGTCACTCGGATGACATCTTTTTCCTTTGATTTTCTCACTTGGGAAGGGTCTTGGGCCACACCGAAACTTGTGAATAAGCCTCTTTAGGCTTCATTCTGACCTGAAAATTATAGGGTTAGAATGACACAACTTTGGCTTCATACAGTGCCCTCTTCGGATTTGTACAAAAAACAGTCTGTAACAAAAAAATGATGATTATCAAAGGTTTAAATCGATTCCATGGCCAAATCAAGTACTTGCGGTGGCCATTCAACAGTCAAAATTCGAAGGAAACAAGTTCCTACACTCTGAAGAAATCACAGAGGCGAAACGAAATGAAACAAAGAGCAAAACAGTGGCCTTTCGGCCATTGTCTGCAGTGACCGCAGGTCACGGTCACTCCCCCCTGTGTTTTTCTTTTTTGCATTTTTTTTCCAATTTTTATATATGTTCTTGGAAATTCCAGATTTAGATCATTTCTGAGACTAGAGGGAGGGCTTGTAAATGTTTCAAAACTTGTAAACAAATTGCATCCCTGCGGTCAGAGCATTTGAACCCATGTAAACAAAAGGGAAATTAATGATAAACTGTAGTTAATTTCCATTCTTCTTAAACGCTTGAAATGTGTGAATGTTAGACTCGAATCCATTGCATTTCACATTTTTTAGCGTGATTAGAGCAGCCTACATTGATCAATTAAAGAAAGGAGACATTGGTAGAAATAGCTGAAAGGAAACATTAGATTTACAGAATATAACACTGTAAAAATGTGCAAAATAAGCTATTAAAGTGGTATCCCATCTCAATTATATAGATGTTTAGTTTCATTGAATGCTGACAAGATGCATGACTTCATGCAGCAGCTAATAGAATGATCACTAAACACTTAAAAGGAGTATGAAATTACTAAACAAGTCATCTGGGTGACTCATTCCCACTTTGTGGATACCAATCGGTTTTGGATGAGTCGCTCCAAACTCCAAAACTGAACGACGCCAACTCAACTCGAATGAGTTGATGTAGTGCTGGGGGTGCTAGGGGAGAAAAAAACCAATGGTCTGAACCTATCTGGTGGATTTTGAGGTCAGTTATCCATTTATCCTAGGGCCAATGATTTGGCCCAGGAGAACTTGAAATGGAGACAGAATTCATGTAGCTGATCCCAACATAGTTGGGAGAAAGCTTTGATGATGATAACAATGTTGATGATGAAAATCCATGCATTCTAGGGATGCATTCGGCACTAACATTTCCATGGAACAAGGAACATTTCCATACATAAAGTACAGCTGGAAAGGTAAAACAGAGCCTACAATCCAATTAAATCCGGGGACACAAATGAGACCTGAGCAAATTGTCATTTTGAGGTAACCACACATCCACTTATAGAACAATGAAAAGAATAGCCAAAGAAAATATCTGGAAGATAGAGAACAATAATAAGCTGGAAAGGAAAATCAAGAGGAAATGCTTGCTACTTTCACATTGTTAAAAAGCAAATGTAATGCACAAATACATGGATGATGGAGTAGATTTATTGTTTGATAACAAATTCTGTTCAGGAAAGACTAAAGATACCACGACAGGGTTACATACTTGATTTGTATCTCCTTCAATGCCTCCAAATACGTTCAAGCATCTGGAGTACCTTGCATTCTTGTCTGAATAGTGTATTAAATCCTTTGTGGTTATGAGAATAGGTCTGCCCTGGAAGGTAACAAGACGGTAAAAATGAATGAGCTGCATCACAGTAGTAGATTCAAGAATTGGCAATTGCTTGCTGACCTGCCAAACCAAACTAAAACTTGTTCCATGATGTCAACTTTAGGTTGATCCCTTTTTTTTTTTTTTAAGTTTGTGCGTGTGTTTGTTGGTTTTTTTTTTGGGGGGGGGGGGGGGGGGGGGTGGATAAGAACGACATTTCTCACGTGATTAACATATGGGTTGGTCTCAGGTTTAGTCCATTTTTGTTATTTGACTTGCCAACCATGTGCCAACAACTAAATTTGTAGCTAAGAATCATGAAGTTGTTCTTCATTTTGATAAATATCAAGCATACAAATTATACTTTGATTAATAAAACTGAACATTTCATCACAACTGTGCATGTAGCCATGAACCCAGCAACAAGAATTGATGATAATAGATTAGCCATTAAAAGGAAAAAAAATATTATATCAGCAAATAAATGTAATTATACAGAGAAAAGTTTCATAGTTTTTAGAGGGAAAGGGGAAGGAGGAAGAGGAAAGGGAAAAGAAGGGAGAAGAAGGAAGGCGGGGGGGGGGGGGGGGGGGGGGGGGGGGGGGTGGAGGGTGTGGGGGGGTGTTGGTTTTGGGTTTTAGATCAAGGTGTCACCAAGTTTATTCTGAAGAAAAAATGCACAAAGGATAAAATGGTATCTTAAAAAAGGAAGAAAGTAGAGTGTAGTAGAAAACCTACAAGATACTTAGGGGACATTTGGAAACTCTAAAATGAAGGCCTTATTTAAAGTTTTAGAGCTTACTTATATTTTAGAATGTTCGGTAAACCTCTAATTAGACATCTAATTAAATTAGAGGAAAATCCTCTAAACAAAGAAGTGGTGAGGGTGGATTTACGAAAAAAATGGATAAAATACTCATGATAGAATAGATTCATTCTTTAAAAGCCCTAGGATGAAAATTGATGGTTGGTGTAATTATTGATTTATTATCATTATTTTTGGAGTGTTGATAAAAGGGTTTCAATTTACTGATTTATGGGATTTTTCAACCATAAATTACATCCACTGCATGTTTCACCAAAGCAGTAATCTTGATCACCAATTGGAGGGCCACACGTGTAGGCCCACAATGGCAATGCCTTATTGTAATGAAAGTGAATATATGTGGATTGTAAAGAAAGTGAGTATATGTGGGTCCCTATTTCTTGAGTTCGGTGTAAGCTCTTGTTTGGGGCCCTAGTTTTGTGGATCAGAGCATCCATCTGGGTCACACCATGAATCGACGTTGTAATGAAAGTGAATATGAGTTATTAATAACTGGAAATCTGGATTTTGAACCGTCAATCAAGAGTTCATCAATACCGCACGACTGTTTTAGAAGTTGTTAAAAGGAAAGACTTTTCTTTGTTTTAAACTATATTTTTGAAAATGACAAAAATGCCTCTTTATTAAGCCTTCATTTGTACGTTTGTCAAACACACAACAGTAAAATAAGAGCTTCTCTTTACACTCTAAACAAATAGAGAAAATGTAAATTAATACTTAAAAATTAGAGATATTTGTTCTAGACCTAATCTAGCTAGCCCTTATAGATTAGACTAGAGTTTCCAAATGGGCTCTAAGAGAGAGAGAGAGAGAGAGAGAGAGAGAGAGAGATAAAATGGTGAACTATAACATATGAAAGTGAAGAAACAACAGGCATATTTTTCTCATACAGTTTTCACAATCTTATCTTACTAAGCTACAGCAGCAGGATCATCTGAGTCTCTAGTGATCTTTTACTTCTGCAGCATGCCCACAGCTGTCTTTAAATTTCTTCTTGACCTTGGAAACGAGCGGTGAGTTTGCTTGTAGCTTAAGGTGTACGAAACTATGTTATTTCTTTATAACAAAAATAAATAAAAAATAAGTTACTCTTTAAGGGAAAAAAAGGCTCCTAAGTACGAGAGGGCATTTAAAAAAGGAAGAAATTAGAGTGCAGTAGAAAACCAGCAACAAAATTAGTATAAGAAAAATAAATTGGTGAACTAAATATACAAAAGAACAGGCATACTTTTCTCTTATGGTCTTCATAACATTAGCATACTGAGCTACAGCAGCAGGATCATCTGGGTTTATAGTGATCTTTTCCTTCCGCAATATCCCCATAGCTGTCTCAAATTTCTTCTTGACCTCGAAAAAGATGTTCTTCAGCATCTCTTAAAGCCAACATAGACATGCCCTAGTCAGCAAAAAGAGAGTAGAAAGCACTGGAAGACTTTGCTGACATTAGAATAAAGAAATTCTATAAAAGCATGAAATCAATATTATAGATAGCAGTTAAACACAGGCATACACAGAGAGAAAATCTGACATGGAAATCCGTAAGTCGGATATGAATCAGGACAACTTGTCTTATATGGTTCTCCTACGTGAAAGGAACACTTTCAGTGGCATAGTGTCTATGCCAAAGAAAGTCATATTCTCACAAACAGACGAGCTTGTTTTCAGCATATGTAGAACAAAATCAAATGATTGCCAACTCTGAGAGAGAGAGAGAGAGAGAGAGAGAGAGCTCTATCTTCATTCTACATTGCAAATTCGTTTTCAGTTGCAAAATGTTGAGTGTTCAGGTCTAGAATGAGCTAGTGCTTATGTATGTTTTGTGCACTCAAAATCACTAACTGGTGATGCATGCCGCTTAAGGTACTCATCTGGGTGTTTTGGGTGCAGAGATTGACACAGAAGACCTGAAGGAATGCTAACAAGTGATCCATCATCCATATGTACTTCGAAGCCTTTCACATCCACTTGGACCTAAATCATTAAACTTTTTATAACAACAAAAAACCCTGTCCAGTCATCTTTTCAATGTTTTTTTTTCTTTTTTTTCATTGTGGAAAAAATAATCGAAAATCTAACCACATGCATTTAGATTACTTAAGAGGCGATTATCAGTCAACACAGTTGTGATTTGTTTTCTTTCATGTTTTCTACCTGTCACTTTCATTAACCGATAAAAAAATGGAAACAAAAAAAATCTCTCTCTCATTTATAAAGAAAACCTATACAATATATGAGAGGCAAACTGATTAGAAACTTCTAGTTTGGGAACCGAACAACAGGATAAGGGCGTCCTACAATAGAAAAATGAATAAAGAAAGGTTAGAAAACTAGACCAGCCTGTCCTGTCTAATTGAGCTCAATGCCTAAAATAGGGTCCTCCCAGTGATAGCTGTCCAATGAAGAATCAATACTTTGAACATTTGATCCTTGCAAATCCTCTTCCTCACTAAACAATGATAACGGCTCAATGAATCGGACAGAGGAATGGATCTGGTGGAAAGTATGAGGTCAATTATGATAAACATTCAACAGAGAAAGCCTGTTCTCGCACAACCCACAACCAACAATTTCCTTAAGATCCCACAATCCACCTACTTTGTGATGCAATTTTAACGAGGCCACTGGTCATCACAAGCAGGAGAGTAGGCATAGAGCTATTTCCTTCTAGGTTAATATATTGGAGGGGAAAGATTGTCACGACCCAAATTCCGAGGCCTTGTCGGAATCTGAGTTAAAACACATTGGCATACAATTCACAAGCTTAAATCAAATGAACACATAAGGCATAAAACTCATTTATTAAAAATTTGTCTTTTCATATAGTGTTATATAGGCCCAAAGCCCATCTGAAAAGAGCCCATCTGAAAGCCCATCTGAAAAGAGCCCATCTGAAAAGAGGAGCCTTCTTTACTTGGAATACTATTGCTGTAATTAGCTGTAATTAGTCTTCCTTCTTAATTTAGAATCCTAATTGATATAAATTAGTGAGTTTTCCTTTCTTAGAGCCTAGATTAAAGGTAATTAGCTGTAATTAGTCTTCTTTCTTAACTTAGAATCCTAATTGATGTAAATTAGTGAGTTTTCCTTTCTTAAAGCTTAGATTAAAGGTAATTAACCGTAATTAGTCTTCCTTCTTAACTTAGAATCCTAATTGATGTAAATTAGTGAGTTTTCCTTTCTTAGAGCCTAGATTAAAGGCATGTAAAGATATATATATTGATGTATAATATCAATAGAAGGACACACAAATTAATACATTCTCAAGAGAATTCAAAATCTCTTCTCTATGATCGTGAGTTTGTCATATAGTCTAACCAATTAAATAACCAACTAATAATATATCCAGTGTCTAACAATTTTTATAATAAAATTCTTCGACTAAATAAATTAGTCAATACTATCAATTCTCCTAATCTACTGGATATTGTTGTAACACTCTCCTCAACCACACATGCCAAACACTAAGGGCTAATCTTTGCCATTCTCCGATCCTCTCGCCACTCGGTTACTTGAAGGGGCAACCCAATATCAGTTTAAACTGATGAATGAAGTCCTACTCTAACATATATCCACACTCAATATAATAGCATCATTAGAGACAATTAAATAATAAACAATAAATAATTCAATCAATAAATGAAATTCATGCTATGACACTTCTCTGAACTACATCCTCGCAACTAGTCTACATCATTGCGCCATCTTAATATATCACAACTATCGGGATGCCACACAGCATCTCCTCGTCTGGCATCCCATAGGACCCACTGCTTTAGGACCTCAGTGTCCTATCATCCACTTCCATACACAGCATAACCAAATTTTAAATCGACCCCAGTGGTCCAAAATCATACAATCATAATAAATCGTATCATGCTAGTAGTTCGGATCATGCCCCCTTCCAATAAGATCATGCATGACAGAATTTATAATGCGGAATATTTTCTTGCTTATTAATTTGTACCTGTCACAAATTCATTCCCAAATTTCAAATTTTTATGTAATATAAACTTACTCAAATACAGACTATATTATAAGTGTCATCACAGTACACCCTTTCCTTGAAACATTAATTATTAAGACAAAAAGGCTCCTATGTAATTATAATATCAATAGGGGCCTTTTTATAAACTCTTAAACAAATATACATTCGACCAAGAATTGAAATCCCTAGCCATCACAGAGCCGATTTCTGTTCAAACTCTCCTCACGCCAAGCTCATTCTAAGTCATCAGATGGTGGGCCATCTGGGACCCCCTTCCCTCGAGTTCATCGTGGCCGGGGTCGCCCATGGGTCTTCTCCAAGATCCATGGTGTTGATCTTCCATTGTGTAGCCCACCCAGGCCCACAACTCCACACCAAGAAGAAACACCCTGTCAGCCGGATTTTGAGAAATTTGATCTAATGTGCAGATTTATTCATCTTGATGAAGGGGATTTGGGTTAGGAAGTTCCCTCAGCATCCCATCATTATTGCCTCCTTAGGTTTGGCAAGATTATACCCCAGAAGCATGGATTACAACACAATTTGTTCCTTGTTGGTGTTGTCAATCACTGTAGCACTCAAGTGTTAAGGACAAAACTCAATCGCTCATGTTTAGAGACTTCCAATCAAAGTTGAATAACTTATTTAAACATGTTTGTAATATCCCTTAATCATCATTATAGATCCTGAAGAAGTTAGCTAGCTGATCTATGCACAGAGACTGAATCCAGAACAAGACACAGAGGTACACAATTTCACCCATTAGGATATGGCTTTATTCACAATGGATTCAAAGTGTATTTTCTTCTTAATTACTAATAAAACTAAATTAAAACTCATACTAGATTACCTCTATTTAAGTCACCAATTCATAATATCCCATCGTCAAACTGAGTAGATATAGGAATCACTCACCTCCTATAGACGTGCACAATGTTTGGTTGAGAGGGCATCTGTCAACAATCACTTGGCTGATCGCCTTCTTCCTCCATGTAGTATCTCCCTTCTCTCTTTCTCTTAGGCTTCTCTCTCTCTCTCTGATTCCCTCCTATAGTTTTAGAAAGGAGTAGAGTAAGGCAAATAAGAGGCTATCCACAATATATAGCAAACTCCCTGCTCTTGTCCTGGTAGAAGTCACATACAAAACTCTACAAACTCCCCTCCCATCAAAAGTCCTATACAACAATACTTCCTCTCCATCCAAAATCCATTCCTTTTGGGACTGAAGTGTTGTGCCCTTCTTTTTTTTCCCCACTCTACTACTATTATTACTAAAAAGGATTGGGTCCCATTGCCCTTATACAAAATCTTAAAATCATATAACTTATCCTAACAGTAACTAAATAGTAACAGGGCTTACCAATAAATTAAAATTTTAACATTTAAAACAGGCCCCAAATCCCCACTCAACCATGGAGAGTACAAAGATAGCGGTGGTAGATAAAGGGGGCATGTGAGAGTGGGAGTCTAAGGAAGAACTGCAGACATAGTCCTATGATCTACACTAACTTCTAACTACTTCCTTCTATATATTGGAAACATATAGGGACCAATATGAAACACTACAGTAAAAAAAAAGTCAATACTGTTTACGGGTAAAACGCGAAGCAATATAAGAACAAGACATAACAAGAACAAGTCACATTATGAATCATATCTCATAAATGAAACCCAACATTACTTAAGTAGTTAAGTGCATGGTCTTGAAATCTGATGGGGAGGGGGAAAAGACAAAGTAAAAGAAGAAAGAGACAATAGACCTCTGTGCTCCTTGATGAGGTGTAACAAAAGCGCTTACAGCTTCCCAGAAATTAGCAATCAGCACCACCCTAATTGTTCACTCCAGTACAAAAGGAGGGTAAAATAATCCCAACAGACAACCTCATAATAGGAGGAAGGGTCTGTTTATTTTGCTTCCTCCATGGAATTTGAAAGACTAAACCAAGTTAATATACCAAAATGAATCCTAATCTCCATGAACAGCTATGTAACAGAAGGAAATGATGACAGACTCAAATAATAAGAAAATCAATGATCCCCTCACCATCACCCTTGAGAGCAGCAGGCGCAGCTTCTTTTGAAAAGAAATTGCCAGAACAGCATGTTCATGTTGCAAAATGGTGCAACCGGAATACAACTACCAAGCCACAAGAAGCATATCACAATCAACAATAAGAACGGAGACAACCCATAAAGGAAAATTATCAAATGCAGAAGATAATGCAACTCTTAAAAAGTATACTTATAAATATTTCATAAACATATTTATAAGAGAGAGAGAGAGAGAGAGCCTGATATCATTTAAATTGAAGAAAATTGACAAATTTCTTGATTATAAAAACAAATGAAAAGTCAATTCCTAAACATTTAAGAAGTTGATCTCCAGTCACCAAAAGAAGCAACATAAGAAGTCAAAGCACACAATCCAATAATAATAATAATAATAGTAATAATAATAAAGAGGATTCAAACTACAAAGTCCGCTCAGGGCTACTTAACTTCAATTGAGAAGGGTTAATGTAGGAGCAGGATATCTAAGATGAAAGAACTGAGAAATCAAAAGGCGGTGAAGATGTTCAATGATGAACCTTAAGATTCTGGGCCCTATTTGTTTTGACCATTTAAGGTGGCAAATATAACCAGAATGTCAGAAAACTGTATCTGTTTCATAGCTTACCATCTTATCTACACTATGACAAATTCACGATCACAAAAAGAGTTTGAATATACTCTTGAGAATGCAATAATTTTTGTGTGTTTTTCTATGGAAATTGTACATCATTATATAGGTATTTACATGCCTATAATCTAGGCTCTAAGAAAGGAAAACCATCTAATTGTATCAATCACTAATCTAAGTTAAGAAAGCAACTAATTACAACAATTGCTATTCTAAGAAAGGAAAGCTAAAGCTGTCTCAATATTGACCAAATCAATTCCACTTGACCAAATCAATTCCAGCTGTCTCAATATTGACCAAATCAATTCCACGTGAGATATAACATTGATGGGTGTTGGGCCTTAGGCCTGTTTAACACCCCCCTCAAATTGATGCGGGAGAATCAACAAGCATCAATTTGTCAACCAAGAACTAATGGTGTGGTCGCGGAAGGCCTTTGGTGAGAATATCAGCAAGTTGAAGGTCAGTGGAGACATGTGGCAGGCTGATGACATCACGTTTAAGCTCATCACGGATGAAGTGACAATCAACCTCGATGTGTTTAGTACGTTCATGAAAAATCGGATTTTCAGTAATCCGAATAGCACTGGTATTATCCACATAGAAGGTGGTAGCTCCTGCTGCTGGAAAACCAATGTCAGAAAGCAAACCACGGAGCCAAAGAATTTCGGAGCATGCAGCAGACATGGCGCGGTACTCTGCCTCGGTAGAGGATTTGGAAACTTTGTCATGTTTCTTGCATTTCCAAGAAATGAGACTATCACCCAAAAACATACACCATCCAGTCGTCGATCTGCGAGTATCCGGACGATCAGCCCAATCAGCATCGGAATAAGCTTTGAGAGTCAGAGGATTGTTGGATGGAAAAAACAACCCACGAGTTGGTGTACGAATAAGGTACCGAATTATGCGGCGAACAGCAGCCAGATGAAGGTGACAAGGAGCAGTCATGAACTAACTCATCAGGTTGACTGTATAAGAGATATCGGGGCGAGTGATCGTGAGGTAAATCAAGCTGCCAACCAACTGGCAATAGGCAGTAGGATCGGAAAGAAGATCACCTTCTTCGAGACTGAGTTTGACATTCAGTTCGACTGGCGTATCAACAGGAGCAGAAGCAGTAAGACCAGCCAAGGCGATGAGATCAAGAGTGTATTCATGCTGATTGAGAACTATACCTGTAGGCGATTGATGAACTTCAAGACCGAGGAAATAGTGGAGAGGGCCAAGATCCTTCATTTGAAATGACTCACGAAGAGATGCTTGGAGCTTCTGAATCATTCCGGCATTAGGACCGGTAATGACGATGTCATCAACATAGACAAGGAGTATAGTGATCCCGGATGGAGCATGATGTAAAAACATAGAAGGATCATATGCGCTTGGATGAAAATCTAAGCGGAGAAGAGCAGCTTGAAATTTCTCAAACCATGCGCGAGGAGCTTGTTTCAGACCATAGAGAGAGCGACGAAGTTTAGCAACCATACCGGTGCCGAATGAGCATCCCTGAGGCAAACGCATATAAACATCTTCTTTGAGATCATCATGGAGAAACGCATTTTTGATATCCATTTGATAGAGAGGCCAAGATTGAGATGCAGCAACAGCAAGAATAGTGCGGACGGTGGTCATCTTGACAACCGGAGCAAAAGTTTCATCATAATCAATGCCATATTCCTGCTGATTTCCAAGAGCAACAAGACGCGCCTTATATCGATCTAAAGAGCCATCAGATTTCAACTTGAGAGAAAAAACCCACTTACAGCCAATAGGTTTGACACCCCACAGGAGATGGTACAATATCCCACGTATGATTGTGCGCTAACGCATCCAATTCATCTTGCATAGCCTTGTTCCAACACGGGTCCTGCACAGCCTGAGAATATGAATGTGGAATGGAAGAAGAAGACAAAGTGGCCATTAAGGAAGTATGTGAGAACCTATAACGGTCTGGCAGTACCGAAATCCGAGTGGAGCGACGCAGTGAAGTATGGCCGGAACCGGATGCCGAAGGAAGATCAGGAGGGGGATCACTAGTAGGCGCTGTGCTGTGCCGTCTGTGATACACAAAGGTAGGATTAAAACGAACAATTGACGAGTCTTCAAAAAAAGCAGGTAATGACACAAAAGAGGAGTCAGGAGGATCAATGTGTGTTTGAAAAAAATACTGATGTTCAAAGAAGACGACATTCCTAGAGGTACGGAAACGACGAATGTGAGGATCATAGCAAAGGAACCCTTTCTGGAAGGGTGCATAACCTAAAAACACACACTGAACTGATTGTGCCGTGAGTTTTGTCCTCTCAGAAGGAGGCAAGTGCACAAAATAAATGGAGCCAAAAACATGAAGATCATCATAAGATGGAGCGGTTTTGTACAAACGGTAATATGGGCTTTGATTTTCAATGGAGGTGGATGGCATACGATTGATAAGATGAGCAGCCGTAGCCAGTGCCTCAACCCAAAAACGAGTAGGAACCGATGATTCCAGAAGAAGGGAGCGAGTGACATCAAGGAGATGTCTATTTTTTCTTTCAACGATTCCATTCTGCTGGGGAGTATAAGGACGAGATCTTTGAGAAATAATGCCTTTGTTTTGCAAAAACTGCTGAAACTCAGAGGACATATATTCCCCGCCTGAATCAGATCTCAAGATTTTAATGCAGGTGGAAAATTGATTTTCAACATAAGCCAAAAATATTTTAAAAACATTAAAAACATCAGATTTTGAATGCAAAAAGTAAACCCATGTGAACCGACTGAAATCATCAATAAAGGTCACAAAATATTTATAGTGAGCATGGGAAAGAGTTGGGGCAATTCCCCATACATCACTATGAACTAACTCAAAACACTGAAAAGTATGTGAAGTGGAATGAGGAAACGGAAGAGTTTTGCTCTTTCCCATTTTACAAAGAGCATAATCAAAAGGCACACAAGAAGATAAACCAAGAGATTTATGTAATAAACCAGAATTTAACATAAGGAACAAGGCCTTGGAATTAGGATGTCCGAGTCTATTATGCCACAATCGGCAGTTATCTCTAAGAGAAAAACAAAACACATTATTGTCAAATTGATTCCTAGAAATTTGAGAAAGATCCAGCGGAAACAAGCGTCCACACTTAGGCTCCCTCGCGATCTCCTTCCCGGACAACTGGTCCTGCACAACACAACTAGAAGAAAAAAAAGAAATGTTACAATTATTTTCAACAAGTTGTCCAACTGACAATAGATTGGAAGTTAAATTAGGACAGAGGTAAACATTTCTCAATGGGATGGGACCAGGGATATCTCCGATAGCAGTTATGGGAACATGGCCGCCGTCAGCAGTTTGTATTTGAAGATGGCCATTGTAACTTGTCAGATTGGAGAAAGGGATGTGGGAATACGTCATATGATTAGACGCCCTGGAATCAAGGAACCAAGTAAAAGATGAAGGTGACTTACCGGAGAGACCAAAAGCAAAGAGGGCATTGATAATTATTTGTTGAACCAATTCAGGAGTGAGAGATGATGAGGGCCCAGGCTGTGGGGGTGCATATGTAGGAATAGGCATAACCGAGGAAGCCACATATGCGTGTGGAGTCTGAGACTGTGAATTCTGATACTGCGGAGCCAAATATTGTGAAGTCTGATACTGTGTTGACGGATGTGGTGGACGGCAGCGACATTCAGAGATGATATGTCCTGACTTTTTACAGTAACTACAGACTTTCTGTTTGCATTGAGATGCAAGATGCCCAAATTTCTGACAACTGTAGCATTGGGTTTTGCTCAAGTCTCGAGGCGGAGGCTGAGAAGTTTTATTGGCCAAGAACTCGACTGAATAGGTTTCAGTCTTTTGTTGAGCAATATGAGCCGAAGTCGTAAGGCGTTGTTCCTCTCGTAAGAGTTCATTCAAGCAGGCATCCAATGAAGGTAAGGGCGTCCGATTCATTAGGGCAGAGCGGAAACTTTCATATTCATTACGCCGTTTCATCAAAAATTGATCTCGCTGACTAGAAGCCTGAAGGTCTTGGATTACTGTCAACACATTGTCATCCACATCCGCATACTTAATACTATCGTATTCCGACCACAGTGTACGGAATCCAGAATAATAATCTTGTACTGACAAAGTCCCTTGTGTATATTCAGCAATTGCACATTCAAGATGGAATTGACGTGCAGAGTTATCTTGATGATATACTTTCTTCAAATAGCCCCACATGGCTTTAGAAGTAGAGTAATGCTTAAGATTCATTATCAGATGGGGCTCAACGGATCCCAGAATCCAGGATTTGATTTTGGCATCTTTAGTATGCCAAGAAGAGATCTTTTTCTCATCCTTAGTGGGTTTAGGTTCCGTGCCAGAAACAAATCCCCACAATTCCTTGGCTTCGAGGTATGTTTGAAATTGGAAAAACCAGGCAGGGTAATTCTTTCCCGTAAATTTAATCAATGTGACCTCAAATTTTTCCATTGCAACGGTCCTGATGAAAACAATATAAATTTCTGGTAAATCTTGAGAATGAGTAAAATACCAACCTTGAATCTCTGAAAAATTCTTGAAAAATCACTAATATCCTTAGAAATATGAGGCGACCATGAGTGGGTGATTTTTGAAATTGATCTGATCGATCAACAGTGGGCCACTAACAGAATATCTTTGACGTAGGAAGAAGGTATCGCTGGCACTGTGTTGCTGGAAACTTCTTAAAAATAGATCATGAATCTATTTGTTGCACGAGAGAGACTTATTCTCTCAATCCATATTTCCTCAAGGCTTTGGAAGATATCTAAGATCAAGACTGCCTTGATCTTTGCTCTGATACCATGACAAATTCACAATCACAAAAAGAGTTTGAATATACTCTTGAGAATGCAATAATTTTTGTGTATTTTTCTATGGAGATTGTACATCATTATATAGGTATTTACATGCTTATAATCTAGGCTCTAAGAAAGGAAAACCATCTAATTGTATCAATCACTAATCTAAGTTAAGAAAGCAACTAATTACAACAATTGTTATTCTAAGAAAGGAAAGATAAAGCTGTCTCAATATTGACCAAATCAATTCCACTTGACCAAATCAATTCCAACTGTCTCAATATTGACCAAATCAATTCCACGTGAGATATAACATTGATAGGCTTTGGGCCTTGGGCCTTGGGCCTGTTTAACACACTAGGCCTAAGATCCAACCTTAAAAACTACTTTAGCTCAGTAATGCCCAAATGAATATGATAAAGGGAGGCCATCAATGAGATTTTTTTGCAATTGATGAAACAACATAGCGGAATCAGCTTCAAATCCATACCAATCAAGGGGATTCATACATCAAAAAAAAAAAAAAACCCAGAAAAGGAAACCCAATGAAACTAAAAGCTTACCGCCAATCTTTCCAACAAAAAGCATAACTTGAAAGCCTTTCAAAAAAAAAAAAAACCTGATACATGTATCTGTGATTCAACAACTACAAGCTGCATTTTAACATTGATGAGATGAATCACAAAAAATTAGGATTAAGGTTTCAAGAGGAAGAATCAAAACAAGGGGGAAAAAACCCTAATCACAGAAATACCAAACGGAGACATGCCAATTAATCTGCTAAAATGGACAAAATGATCTTCAACTCTAAAAATCATTTTCAACATGATATTTCCACGAATGCGAGATCAAAAGGAAGAAAAAAAAAAGATGGATCTTTGTGAAAAGGGTCTCAACTCATAGTTAATTGGACCACCAATGATGGATCTCTGGGTAAATGTGCGAAACCAAGGTGTCCACAGCACTCAACCATGGTCCATGAGAGTATGTTGGCACAAGTCGTGGTCATTATGGATTCATGAGTGTATGTTCGCCAGTTGGTTTCGGAACAGGGGTGTTTATGCAATTAAGTTTTACTGACAATGGCTTCATAGTGGGAAGGAAAGCATAGATCAAAGAGAAGAGAAGCCTCGGATTGGAGAAAGTCGAAGAAGAAGAAGAAGAAGAGAGAGCTTTCGATCATGGAGTTCTCTTTTTGTCTCTTATCTCGATCCAAATAGGTCTTCTTTCATCGCCTAAGACATTTAATTGATAAAATCTGTTCACTTGATACTTGTCATTTTTAATTTCTAAGTAAAACTTAGGATTGTCTAAGAATATAAAATGCTTATCAGATGTAGTCCACCTTCTAACTTTAAATTCTTCAAATTCTCTAATTGTATGGAGGGACTTCCAAAAGGCTTACTTTAGCAAAGCAACAGCTTCAAATTCAACCACACTTAAATTGTTCAATTGGTTAGAAAGTCTAGCAATGAGCTGGAGGTCCTTGCTTCGAAATTGCTTGGGACCTTACCTGATACAAAGTAATAGCGGCGTGGTATTGTGAGTTGAAAGCCTTAGATTTGATTAGATCTAGGGTTTTTTCCAAATTTGTCGTGAGAATGAAAAAGAATATAAAAATAGGAAAGAGTGGGAAAACGGAGGAATTAGAAGAACAAATAGAAGGATCATAACCCCCACTTGGTTAGTCGATCCCTCTTATGTTATTATTTTACTAATTTCTGAAATTACATATAGATCCCTAAAAGTTATTATGTTTACATCAAAGTCCCTGAGCAATTCCAAAATTACAAATAATACCCACTAGTAACAACAACAACACCCCCCCCCCCTTCTCTCTCTCTCTCTCAAGCTAATGCATAGATGTTCACTATGCCCAGCTTGGAAAAAACATGATTCAGTGTAGGTTTATTTACTACCTTAGTGAGAAAGTCAGCTAACTGATCTGTCGTACTAACTTGCACCAACAACAAATCATCCTTTTCAATTTTTTCCCTAATGAAATGACAATCAAGTTCCACATGCTTTGTTTGTTCATGACAAACTGGATTTTTTGCAAGATTGATTGCAGAAGTGCTGTCAGAGTACACAGTCATTGGACCATCCTACTTGAAACCTATGATACCCGGATACTCCAAATGCCCTATGGTATCGGTACCGATACGATACGATACGGATACAGGTACGGGATACGGCAAGATACGGCTTGGAAACAGCCCCCAATTTTAGGATACAGCTGTGCAATATTTTTTACCCAAAATTAAGACAGATTTTGTCCATTTTGACCAATTTACTTCTAAATTAGCCCTCTCTCAGTTTGTAGTAGCGAGGATGAAGATAACTAAACTAATAGGGGCTATTATTTTTGTTTTGACGGGTTGTTTCTTCAATTAGGTGGTAGACTACAATGTTGCTTTCTGCTACTGTTGCTACTTTGAGCTTCTAGCTTTAGGTGCTATGTACGCCTCCTTTTTTTCTTATTCATTCTTCTTCTTCTTCTTTTTTCGATGATGCCCCAGAGATGCAAAAGGGGCAAAAGAACTTGTCACATTTTATTAATGAGAACGGGCCCGTTGGGCTTTTTTTTTTGTTAATTTCTTTCTATTTTAATGTTGAGCTATTGGGCCAACCAAGACACTTGGCCCACTTTTTTTTTCTTTTCTTTTATTTTCTTCTATGTTAAGATACTATCAGGCTCACCTCATTGAAAATTTGATCCACACAGTGTATCTCATAATATTTGAGCACTATGATAAGTATTTATATGTATATATTTTTTGAAATGCCGTACCCGTATCCGTATCCTAAAATTTTCAAGTCGGCGTATCGAACCCTCGTTCCCCTTGTCCGTATCCGTACCCGTGTCCGTATCTGGGCATCATAGCTTGAAACCTAACTCTTCCAACAGTATTTGGAGCCATAATAATTCACAACATCCATAAGCCCCGGCTCTATATTCAGCTTCTGCACTAGACTTGGCTATAACAACTTGTTTCTTACTTTTCCATGAGACTAGATTTCCCTCGACCATGGTACAATACCCTGTGGTGGACTTTCTATTTGTCAATGATCCAGCCCAGTCAACATCAGTGAAAGCAATGACATTTGCATGCCCATGGGATCTGTAAAGAATTCCTTGGCTTGAAGATCCTTTTAAATATCTGAGGATTCTATGCACATCAGTTAAATGATCAGTTCTGGGAGCATACATAAATTGACTAACCATGCAAACTGCATAAGAGATATCAAGCCTTGTGATTGTGAGAAAAATCAACTTTCCTACCAATATCTAATACATTCGTTTTATCTTTAAGCAATTCCCCACTTTCCAAGTGTAGCCTATGATTTTGCTCTATTAGAGTATTTGCAGGTTTCACACCAAGCTTCTCAGTCTCTTCAAGAAAATCAAGAACATACTTCATTTGTGATATGACAAGACTAGTCTTAGACCTCGCCACCTCAATCCCTAGGAGATATTTCAATAAACCTAGGTCCTTGATCTCAAACTCCATGCTAAGAAAATTTTTTAGTTTGGAAATTCCATCAAAATCATTTCCTATGACAATTATGTCGTCAACATATACCACAAGTATCACCATTTTAGATTTTCCCTTTTCACAAAGACCGTATGATCGACAAGACATTTGTAGAACCCACACTTGAGCTATGACAATTATGTCGTCAACATATACCACAAGTATCACCATTTTAGATTTTCCCTTTTCACAAAGACCGTATGATCAACAAGACATTTGTAGAACCCACACTTGAGCACAGCTCTACTGAACCTTTCAAACCATGCTCGAGGGGGACTATTTTTGTCCATATAGAGATTTTTTAAAAAAACAAACTTTGTCTTCTTGTCCCTTGACAATAAAACCAGGTGGAGGATCCATATAAACTTTTTCCTTCAAATCTCCATGGGGGAATGCATTTTTGACATCCAATTAGTATAGTGGCCAATCAAAGTTTGCTGTTAAAGATAACATTACTCGGATGGGGGTTAGTTTAGCAACTGGTGAGTAAGTTTCAAAGTAATCAACTCCATATGATTGAGTAAAACCTTTTGCAACAAGTCCTGCTTTATACCTGCTAATGGTGCCATCTGAATTGTACTTCAAGGAAAACACCAACTTACAACCAATGGTGCATTTTCTTTCAGGAAGAGTAGTCAATTCCCAAGTGTTATTCTTTTCCAAAGCATTCATTTCTTCCACCGTTGCCTTCGTCCACTTAGGATGAGTCAAGGCATCTGACGCATGTTTAGGTATAGAAGCAATACCAAGTTTTAAAACAAACATTTGATATACTGGAGACAGATGATTATAAGATACAAAATGTTGAATGGAATGACGAGTACTACACAATCTTTTTCCTTTTCGCAATGCAACAGGAAGATCTAATTCAACAGAAGGAGTATCTGATTGGGGAACAATTTCAGATTGAGATTGAGGATCCAATTTTGGTGCTTCAGATGATGATGGCATAGATGAGAGCAATGGTCTAGTCCTTTTTCTGGAGTAAACTTGCAGTGACCTTTGGTCTGTCTCTATCACTTCATTGTCTTTAGGAACTTGGCCTCTACCAGATTTTGATTCATAGCATACTGGATAAGTTCGTGGAGTTTGAACATCAAACCAGAATCATAAAAACGCATACCATGTCACAGTCGACACACAATTAACATCCTAGCAACCACACCAGTGCGTTGAACATCAAAGCAGCATCAGAAAAACACATAATAGGCTTCTCTGTCCTAAATCAAACCTGATCTACTCTTTCAAGAACCCCACACAACATTGAACAGTGCATTATTTTTTACAGAAGGCCCAGCCGAACCTATTCGTCTAAATTGGAGGCCCTCATAACCTTGTCCTTCTCTAGGATCTGAACCAATAGGCTTGATTATCTACTTGTCTCCCCTTAGATAAGCTCTGATACCAAGTTGAAAGCCTAGATTCGATTAGATCTAGGGTTTTTTTCCAAACTTGTCATGAGAATTAAAAAGAATATAAAAATAGAAAAGAGTGGAAAAAGGAGGAATTAGAATAACAAATAGAAGGATCATAACCCACACTTGGTTAGTCAATCCCTCTTATGTTATTATTTTACTAATTTCTAAAATTACATAAAGGTCCCTAAAAGTTATTATGTTTACATCAAAGTCCCTAAGCAATTTCAGAATTACAAATAACACCCACTAACTTGAAACATTGTGTATTCAGGGTTTTACCAATGATTAACTGTAAGGGGGTCGGCGGGCTCCATCCCACTACATTTTTTAAGTCTTAGTTGGTCTAAGTAGGGATGCAAATAGAAAAAGATACAGGGTAGAACAATGGTGGATTTGGACTTGTATACATTTATACAAGGGTCTAGCATCAACTAACAACACGAAAAAATAAATAAAGAAATTCAGCTCCAAATCCATATTCAAGATAAGATGTTGAGTGCAATTAGGGTAATTAGAGAAAAAAAGACGCCCAAATAATTTTTTTAAATACTTAAGTGGGAGTATTAAATGACTTGTTATTAAAGCTAAGTAGACTCACAGATATGAAAGAGCTAAAAAAAAGTGCCACTAATATCAATATGACTTAGGCCCTATAGGCCCATAAAACCTATATATACTTTTAATATGTGAGTACACTCATCTAAGATCAATATCAATGTGATTAAATGTCTAGGGATCTTAAGCCAAATCCAAATATTCCGGATCCAAGTTTCTCCCAAATTTAGAGAGTCTCAAACCGAATATTTCAAATACTCAAAATAAAGGGAAGGAACCCATTTGCAACCCGTAGTGCATGTTTGGCATCACTAATTTTAGGCTCTTTTTGTCTAAATGTTTATACTTAATAGAGTTTGTAAAAATAAGAGCGTTTGGCATGTGCTTTTGTGCTCCATCTAATTTAGATATGTAGAGGTTTTACCTCTATTTCTCACAGCCCTCCTCATGATGCATTTCCAAATTAGAGGAAGAAAAAAAGAGGTGCTGCTACAGTAATTTATAAGGATCACGCTCAGTTCCGTTTTTTTAATTTTTCTCGAAATCCGAGAGGATAAATCTAGATCCAAACTATTGAAAATGTTCACATGATCAAACACGGCCATCCATCCAAATTTCAGCCGTTAAATCATCATGAATCTCGAGATATGTGCAAGAAAGCATGAGCCATTGGATATTAGTTTTTGAATTCTGTGGGGCCCAAACACAAGATCCAAATCATTGGAAATGTTGGGACGACTAAAAACAGCTATGGGGTCAATTTTCAAGGATTAATTCCTTGTGGATCTCGAGAAATTTGTGAAAAAACTTTCAACCATTGATTTAATAAGCTCAATTTTAAACTAATCCATAGGTAGTCCCTTTTTTTATTTATTATTATTATTTCTGGGACAATAAATAACAATCCAAACCATTGATAATGTGTAGAAGGCCAATGACCATTGTGAGACCAAATTTCAGCCGTTAGATCATCACCAAACTTGAGATATTTATGTAAAAACGTGAATTATTAAATATTTTTTAAAAAAATTAGGGGGCCCAAATACAAGATCCAAACCGTTAGATCTCTTTGGGAGGCCAAACATGGTTATGAAGTAAAATTTCAAGGCTTGATACCTAGTAGATCTCAATATATTTGTGAAAAGCTTTTAAATATTGATTTAAAATGGTCTATTTAAAATAGATGCTTCCATTTCCAAACACATATTTTAATTCTAGCCTCTTTTTTTTATAGCTCTTTTTTTAATGGCTCTATTTTAGATGGTCTATAAAAATAAGATTAGACCTACCAAACAAGCCCTTAGTCTAAGGAACTTCATTTCAAGAGGGGTGAAATGAAATAAAAGTAATGGTCAAATCAAAATAAAGAGAAAGAGAACAAAGTTAAAAGTAAAAAAGTGAAATATTTAGGTGCTAGGCACCCAGCAGGCTAGCACCTGAAGCTACTCAATTAAAAACACTAAAAAAAAAAATCTCTCCTCTCATTTTTTTGAAAAAGAATTCTCTCCTCTCATTTTTTTTCTTTAATACCTTTTAAGAGTACCTTTTTTGTCATTTAGTGGTTTTTAAGGTTTTTTTTTAAAATCATTTGTGCCTTTACTTTCAACCCCTTCCTCATACTGTTTACCTTGATTTGACTAGATAATTTTATTTCATTTCACCCTCAAGCAAAAGAGCCTCTAGGCCTATGTGTGTAATTCACTTGCATAGTGAAGCTAGAGGAGTTAAATAAAAAAGGTACAAAAGCCACTTCTTCTTTTAAAAAAATAGTTAAAAATATATCTTCTGATGCCAGGAAATGAAAAACGAGACCTCTTCTTTTTATTAAACTAAGGAATGGCACGTGCAACGCATGTGGTTGTCACTAAAATGAGGCATCTTTTCCCTTAGTTTTTTGGAAATGCAGACTTTGTGCTGGGATGATTAGATGAGGTTGGTCTTTTGTGTACACCTAGCCTTCAAGGTCTGTCAATTCTTCCTATCCTTGATGGTTGGCACTGGTTAAACTACAGTTAATTAAACAAGAAACACACAAAGTCAAGAAATGCATAGATTAAGTGAATTGTAAGCCCACTTGTGTAATCATCATAATGAGAATTAACATAATGCTATAATAAATTAAAAAGAAGTCCACATGTAGTTCTTCAACAATATGTAGCTAAATACCTATAAATTACTTTGCTTCAGCTTAAATCCTTAAAAAGTAAGCTGATTTTTATCAAAACTAAATCACCAATATCATTCACTTCTATCACAAGTGAAAAGCGTACATAATGTAGTGATAACCAAATGAAAAAAAGGGCAGCCCAGTGCACGAGGCTCCCGTTACAAAGTAATATTGCAATTACAATATTGCAACACTGAATAAACAACAATAAGCATAACAACCACCAGCACACCAAACCATTTGAGTATGTTTAGTATCAAAAGCTCCATTCTCTTTACAAATCTAGCTTTAAAATGTAAATTTTCATTTGCAACATAATCAACCCAAATTAACATTTTGTCATTAGGGAGGTTTACAACAAATCCTTAAACAATAAAAAAATGCCCAACTATTGATACAATGTTTCTTCACCTGAAAATATGGGACCTAGGAATTGTAGTTTCCTCTATTTTTGCAGCAATAAATAAGCACGCAATGATCACAAGCTGAATCATCCATGGCTTCCCTTCCTACAAATATCAAAGTCAATAAAAAATATCAAACAAAAAAATGTTATTAAAAAGCTTCAACTTTTATAGAATACATGCGGAGGAAGCTTAAGAAATGCATAACACATAAGATGATAGAAAGCGATGAAGGTAAGTTATTGATCGATAAGCATCAGTGGTCCAAAGTTGTAATGGGCATAACTGGTAGACCCAATGTAGAAAAATCAACAAGAAAATTCAAGAAATTAAAACCAATCAAGAAAGAATAGAGAGGAAAAAATACATGGGTATCATGAAACATCAACATCAGAATTTCCACAAATTCAAACAAAAAAGTAAGTATCTAAACCCAAATGACAAAATCATTACAATTAAAAATACATAGCAGAGATTAAAAAGAAGAAGAATATTAGTGAAAACTTCATAATACTACATTACTACCACAAATAGCAATTTGAAAAAAAAATCTGAAAGACCAACATTGATCCCAAATACAGAAACAAAAAAACCATCACGTGCATCATCAACTTTGATCCAATTTTTTTTAAAAAGGTCATTGAAAACTACCCCACTATCCAATCAAAATCCACATACCCCATCCCATTAGTAACATCCATTCAAATCTAATGATACCTTGCTCTTAGAATTGAAACCAGATCATTAACCAGACCACCCGAGGAAGAGGTGACGCTCTCCTTTCTTTTGGGCCCTTATAGTTATAAGGTTTTGACAAATTTGTGTTTGCTGAAATTTAGAGAATTCAGAATGTTGGAATTCATATACAAAAGAAAATAATAATAATAATAATAGCTATATTTTTCAAATTTTTCCAAGGAAGGTCAATCACACAAACAAACACCTACATCCACTATGATGAAAGCTGTCAACCCAAACAAAATCCAGTTCTAATTCAATATTACTAAGCCAATCATGATATGTGTTCTCTATAATTCACCCAAATCATCAACTGATTAAGCAAAAAAAGAAAAAAAGAAATGTTCTTGGAAGCAATTAGATCAAATAGTTGCACAAAAAAGGGCAAATACCACCCACCCAGATCAAAACCAACTTCAAACACCATCATTAGTAACTTCTTATTAACAGAATGCTTACTTCTATAAACAGTAGCAAAGAAAATACTCATTATGAAATAAATTCCAGTGAATAAAGCAGCAGTGACAAGAATGTTGCTGAAACACATTCGCTTGCCTTTCAAATCTAACAAAAATCAGAACCTGTGATTGGAAGGAAAAAAATTAAGTAAGCCAGAGAACATAATATGGCTGTAGCCATTCAAATAGAGATTTCAGCCAAGGTTTACTGAAAATATGAAAATAACATAAACGTGGCTTATATAATCGAGTTGAGTGCTGAACCAACATTAGAAGAAATATGAAATAACAGATCACATTAGTCTTTCCGCAAACATCACATCCATGGTATCACCATCTTGCTCATATAATTACAGAAATTAATGCCCTCTTTACAATTGACATTTACAATTGCAAAACCCAGAACAGATTTTCAGATTATGAAGATGAAAATGATAAAATTGTAGGTTTATGCAATTTTAGCCAAATGGATGTTCAGCTTTACTCATTTCAACGAATAGTTATTCAAAAGCTTATTTGGGGACAGAGGCCCACATTTCATGGATTGGATACCAAGAGATGTCATGAAACAAAGCGTGACATCATCCGGAAACTCTAGGCATCTAGCTAAATCAGCATGGACGGCTTATCCAACATTAGTTTCTCATGTATTAGACGCCTTAAGAGTACATGAGGTCTGACAGCAACCAGCTATTCCAACCCACTGGAAGTGCTAACCTTATGAAATTAACTCCATCTAATATAGTAGATATTTGAATCACTCCCACATCCATGGCAAACTGTAGTTGTAGTGCCAAATGGAAGTATGAAGGGTTAACTTATTAATGTGGAAAGACAAAAGAAGAAAAGAAAAGGAAGACAATAAAAAGCACAAGGAGAGAGAGAAAGATAGGGCAGCTCAGTAACCTCTCTTCCTGATAATCACATATCACTTAAGCAATCATTTGAAAATTACATCAAACCTCTTGAGAATAAAAGTGATTTAAATAAGTTTATCCAAAATACAACCATCTAATAAAAGTAACCTATCTTCCTATATTCCTCCTCAAATTGAGCAATGAATATCGATCATGCACATCTTGTCACATATATATATATATATATATATTAAAGATGGTCTTCCCCGTTTGTCAAAAAGTTTGCAAGCTAAAGAGTAACTCTTTCCTTTGCAACAAGGCAATCTGTCTCAATGTATTTTGCACATTCATGATAAAAAATGAGATATGAATGCATTAGTTGCCATATTACCAATCTGAAGCTTCATCACAAAATCTGAAGCTTCATCACAAATGATAACTTATCTTTAGCTAACCAAGTCAAATTCTTTGGTCGTAACTTAGAAATGACACTAATTCCAGTTGAACACACCCTTTTATGAATACTTCAGTCCGGTACTTATCAAGCAAATAATAATAATAATAATAATAAATGATTGGTTTCAACAATGCGCCATCCGTTGAATACTAAAATATATGTGACAAGATACATGGTAAATGAAACACAATGTTGTTACTAACAATGTCACAATTGAATAAGCCATCCATGCTAATGTATACATGTTTCCTCTAGTACTTATGTCACACTTTCAGATATGCAATAGTAACAACAATGCACAAACAGAAATAGCTGAATATTTCAATCGATTGGAATTTATGTGCACCATGAACACGTAGGTGCAACAACACGCTTACATCACGGAGTGAGCAGTACCCTAGAATTAAATGATTTTGTAAAGCCGGATCCATGGGAATTACAATTTTTCCTTGACAATCTTTGACTTATTAAGTATATGCTTTCCTTCTTTGTACTTTTGTGATAACTCAAAAGATCTTTCATACTTCTAACCCAACACTTTACAACAGTTGCAGCAGTAAACATCAGCTAGGCCGTGCAGTCCAGTGATGAGCTGCCTATCTTCTTTTGGGCCCTATAACTATTTTCATTGCATTAAGAAAAGGGCAGTCCGGTTATATGTTCATTGCATGTGCAAACAAAAAGGCACAGCAGCTTTTCCCCTGAGAGAAATTTTAGCAAGTAATATTGATCATAATTAAAAAAAATCACCCATATTGGATCAAAGAAAAATGACTATATGTCATACTTGGATATAGATGAGTACATTTGACCAAAAAGAAACAATAAAGATGTGGGGAAAGAGTTCTTTGAACCCAACATCTGATTCATGAAATTCATTTAAATGTAAAAATGACAAGAATATTAAATATAGCTTCAACCATCACACTTTCTATTATAAATTACGTATTCCAATTAGGGAAACATTTGGATGTCCCTTTCAAAGCATCATAGGCAAGATGCTTTCGCCCATTTGCTGATTTTGGGAGAAGAAGGAAATGAAGTTTCACCCAATATGGTTCTTGTTTCCAAATAACCAAATGCTACACTTCAGACTCTACGGCCCTAATCTATTTTATTAGTTCATCTACAGAATAAGGAATTTAAATTTAAGGAAACAAATATTACAAACCCAAAACAGAATTCTAAGAACAATCCAAGATTTTGATGTAAAAAAGTAAAAAAAAAACATGATCTTCACCTAAAAAGCTCTCAAAATTACAGCTTTATGGATTGCAACGTTGTTGCGGCAATTGTAGTGGTTGTACAATCAAGGCCCAACCAATTCTTCCATTGGAGAACCAAAATTCCACCCTTACATTGTTCAAAAATAAAAATAAAATTTCACATTTGCCCAATAACACAGAGCACCCATCAAAATTAAAAAATTAAACCAATTACAAAATCAGCAAACAAAGTTAAATGCATCTAAAAGCAGTTCATAAAACACCTGAGACCCTTTAACTTCTGCTACAATCTGAAAATAGGCTGCCTTTATCTGTTCTTCACCCTAAATAATTCCAACTTGAATCATTAAATCCAACACAATTGCTATCAAAAAAGGTCATACCCATTCACCCTCTAATTAACAAATTACTGCTTTAATTTTTGCCCACAATGTTCTAGAAAATAAAAAAAATTAAATGTGTTTCAAATAAATCTCACTCTAAAAAAAATTATAAAGAGCCTAATGCAATGTATCAACACACCAAAAATTGCAAATGAAAAGGGAGGTATTAATAATAATAATAATAAATCATTGTTCATGCTAATTAAAAAGAAACAAAAACCCATCACTAAAACCTCAATTTCACCGAATCAACATGCATAAGCCCGTCATAACAATTAGGAACAAAGGGTAACCCATTTTCTTTCTTTATTTCTTTCTTTCATTACATGCAGAAGAAGAATGTAGAAGAGTATTGAAGAGGCTTCCTACGTGGATGCAATGGTGAAGGGAGGAAAAAAAAACCCTGATGCATCCAATGAGAAGTAGGTGAAATCAAGCAAAGTGGAAACATGCTGGTGAAATTGTCGTTCATAATGGATCAAACATGCATATGATCTTTATATGCTTTTTTATGTTTTCTTGCGCGTAAAATTTGCTTTTCCTCATAGCTGATCTTGAGCTTGATAAAAATGTTAAAGGTGAGGATTACATGGGGTGATCCTATGGCACAATTGATGAAGGTAATTTAACCTGGTGCTAGTAGGCAATAGTGAGCAGAACTATTAGGAATCTCAATTAATGGTTCTTCTTCTTCTTCTTCTTGTTATTATTATTATTATTATTATTATTATTTGACAAAGAAGCAATCTGACCTCATTTTGGAAGATCAGGTGATGGCATAAGACCAGGGCAAAATTGGGATGGAGTTGATCATAGTACTGGTATGTTATTCCTCCTTCCTCCACTGTTTCACAACATTCTTCTAAGTTCACTATCTTTCGAACTCTAATACTATATTTTTTCTACAACGAGGCAGTTATGCCGTGCTTTCTATGGATGTGTCACAAAGTGTAATTGCATTCAATATTTGGGCCGGCACAGAATTGGACAGCATACGGACTAAAGATAGCGTTAGACATAAACATTGCTATTGGTTTTGAGAGTTAAGACATGGTTTTGAGAACCTTGTATGCCTTTATTGGACTGAATGCCCGACTAGCAGTGCCAGATGCCAAATAAGTTTGAGATTATGATTTACAATATCTAGTAGTATTATTATTCAGAAGTCAAAGTGAGAAGAACGTTTGTCTAGTTGTAATGGAACTATGTTTCCTGAAAACTGTACCGTAAATATAGAGTATAGAGTGGTTCAGCATTTACAGTGCTAACCTATGTTACATGGACTCGGCATTAATATTGAATGCGGGTTTGTATTGGGTGCAAGTGCACCTCAAGAAAGTATGTCAAATACATTAGAAATGAAGTATCGGCACGAGTATCGGGTGCGGGTGCGTCATGGTTTTAGGCGAGTCCGTGTATCATGGGTGCCAACATAAAATTATTTGAGTTCAAGGTTTTAAGATATTTAAGACCAAATCATTTTAGAAGAATGTGCTCTTAGACAACATAAGCTCCCCATTACAATTAAGAAGAAACAGAAACCCATCAATCAAAATAGAATTCATCCTACCGAAGCAAATAATCAAGCAGTTGGTGTTCATGGTAATTCATAACAAAGAGAAACCCATCAATCAAAACTAAATTTCACTTCATCAATTTTACTCCAACTAATTTTTCTTTTATTTGAAACTGTGCAAAATTTATTGACTTTGGGGTTGGAGTCAGGATTAGAACAACAGGTCATCCTGTATCATCATCATTGTAAATATTTAAACTTAGAGCTTCTCATTCTTTTCAAGCTCTTTGAAGGGTATACTTTGGCCAACCCCAAAAAAAAAATTGTATGCAAAGATTTATTAAAATTTTGAGCTATATGGATTTTTAGTAAAAGTTTCAAAATGAAACTCATCTTACTTTTGGAAAAAAAAAGAAACCCTTTATAGGTTTGGTCCACCTGATTGATGGTTTTGATAGCCGTGGAGCTTTGAAATCTTTTATTGCAGGTAATGGTGGCAAGCTCTTTGATAGCAGATGCAGTGTGGAGAGACTCAAAACTGTTGGTTCAGGTCCCTGTCAATCCCCTCTTTCCTATCACCATCTTCATCATCATCACCTAAAGTCTTCTTCCCTTGTTTCTAATCTCTTCTTCTGCTATTTGATTCAGGCCCCAAAACCCTAAAAACCGCATCAAAGAGCAGTTACACAAGATCAGCTCTCAATTTTTACATGCAGATCAAAGCAAAACACATACAAAGAAGCAGGAAAAATGTATAGAAAGAAGAAAACAACATGATACAGGAAACAAGCAAGAGAAAAGCATGATACAAGAAAACAAGCAGGAGAAATCCAACAGATGTCTTAATGCACAGATTATGTGTAAAGGCTAAGAACTTGCACCTAAGCAAGTAAGAAATAAAAGAGGAAGCAGCTTGCCAGGCGACACATAAATGAAGGAGGGAAGCAGCCGGACCCAGGAGGAAAAATGAAGCAAATTATGACAACAGAAAATTCAGGAATTTCAAGGAAACAAAGTATGACAAGTATTCAAAATTTCAAAATATGGTGCATTCCATACTCACAATAAGCCCATTAGTAAAGGCAATGATACCATCCAAGCTATTGACTAAGCAAACTTTGTCAGGCTAAATAAAAAAGAAAAGGGAAGTATAGTCGTTTCTCCCCATTCATCCATTTTAGACGCCTGAAAAGTGCACAAATGCTTGAAAAAACTTTTGGCAAAGCTAGAAATAGAGATGAAAAGAGATAATATGTGGAAATTAATAAAATGTTCTATAAGAAAAAGGATAATTGGTAATTAACTAAAATTAAGCATGTGCATTTACCTGAAAAATTCCTCCAATTGTAGCTTTCCATCTAAGATCACTTGCTCCTACAAAAAATGAATAGATCATGATATGTATACCAATGTACAAGAATCCTTAGTGTATAGCAATTGGATTCATCAACAAAGAAGTTCATGCTTCTTCATTTACGACATTGTATTTTTCCATAGCTTTCTCATATGCATTCCCAAAATCCCAAAAAGTAGCTATTAAGAGCTTATCTAAGAAAAGCTATCATTATTATTTCAGCCAAAATATAGTAGATCTCATTTCTAGAGAGAGAGAGCAAAGCCAACGGAATCTCAAGATCATGAGGGTTTCAGAGACTTTTCCAAAATTCAGGACGTGTCAATCCCTATATCTCTATAAGAAGTTCATTTTTTTTGTTTCAAAAAAATCCCTGGAACTCTCAGATGATTGACGTTCAAAGAAACAACAGTGATACATTAACGATAACCATCACAGCATGAAAATCAAGTTCGCATGAGTACTTTTTGGAGCCCTAAAACATTAAGACCCAACACACAAATCAAGAAACCTAAAATTAAAAGGTCTTTTTTTTTTCTGGCACCTAGTTTCACACAAGTACGTTTTGGAGACATGCAAATGCAAAATGCTCCAAAAACCTAAACCTACCATTAATTGAGATTGAGAGAGACAGAGAGATACTACCTTAAGACCAAGCAAAGAAGAAAGGAAAACATCCATCTTTCTACCATTAAAAGGAAAAAAAATGAGATTGAGAATTCTGGCACCTAATTTCACACAAAGTACGTTTTGGAGACATGCAAATCCAAAATGCTCCAAACATCTAAACCAACCATTAACAGAAATTGAGATTGAGAGAGATAGAGAGATACTACCTCAAGAACAAGAGGAGAAGAAGGAAAAACATCGATCTTTCTATCATTATAAAAAAAAAAAGACTAAGAAAGTATCTCAAGACCAAGGTTGGGTTGTGGGTATCTCTCCTCTGTTTCACAACAAAGAAGAAAAGAGGTTGACGTATTGGTAGCAGGCATTGAGATGAGTCACCACTTTTCTTGATGATAAAGATGAGGGTGATGTGTTGGCTCACGAGCCGTGAGGAGAAAAGAAGAGGGTGACGTGTTGGGCTCACCAGCCGTGAGGAGAAGAAGCAAGAGAGAAAACCAAGTAGGAGGCAGGATGGAAGTAGCTAAAGCCTGGAGGTCTGGTAGGCAGGTGAAGTAGGCTGGAGGAAATGGTAGAAGCAGGAGAACACCTGCTAAACAAGCGTTCCCTTTTTATATATGGTATAGAAAAGGCATAAGACCTTATGCCACTAAAAATAAATCACTTAGCACTTTTTTATTTGAGTCCCTTTTATTTTATTCTCTAGTGATTTAACCATTATAATCACTTCACTCTACAAGTAAATTATCTAAACAAGCCATCAGAGGAGATCAAACTGCAGACAAAAAGTTCGTAGAAGGCATTGCAGCATGGGTGTCAATTGAAGAAGGATATGAAAATGGGTTAGACATAAATATCGGATGTGGCTTACTGGTTGTGGCATACTCTCGATCACTCTTGAGATGAATTTTCAATGGCGTCAACGTTAAGAGTGTGTGAAGTTCTTTATGTAGCAAAATAAATATACAAGGGCCACCCTCACCCAAGCACCTATCATGGGGCCATGACAATCATGGGGAGGTTGGGGCCGAAAGATCTAAATGAAACTTACCGATGTACAAAATATCAACCCATTAGATCATCATATCACTTTGATCAATGGCCCTCAAGTTTAATGGTTTAGAAGACAACATTTTGTTATTGTTGTTGTTGTGTCTGTAATGGTGCACACTTGAAGATTTCCCAATAAACAATAACTAGAGGGCATACTCAGCATCACCTTTTATGAGTCAAAGCAATTCATAGCAACATAGAATGCCACCAATTTTGCTGAATAACTAATTTGGACGCAGTTGTAACGTACCCTGTGATAACAAAGCCTGTCTCCATACAATCTAAAGCAGAATTACAGGTTACATTCATATGTTGGCTGCTCTTAACCCTTTGTTATGAACATAGTGAAGCATTGAATCTGCCACAAAGTATATGGAACAAGGTTTTGAAACAATCAAGAAAGACCATGATAATTTTACTGTTTAACCCCAAAGGAAAGAATCTCGCGGAACTCTTCCTCAAACAATTATACAAGTTAATAAAAACCGCACTGACTTGGGGTTTCTGATGAAGGTAAGACAAGCTCCGAATTCGCATTTCAACGCGAGTTCCTTTTAATCTTTACGGTACAATGAGGACGAAAAAATCTCAATGTCAATCCGCTATAATTATCTGAACCAGAGATTAGACTGCCAATACAGTTCTCTTGCCACTAGCCAAATTCTATTGGGTCCAAAGAATTCCTTCTCAACATCAGCCTCCCTGCCAATTCATCTATCATCATATAGATCTTCCGCATCTCTGGCTGTGACCTATCTCCTATTTTAAACTCATGAACGATTTCATTTAACTTCACAAGACTACTGCTATGTGTTGCTCTCAACCCTCTCTGCATCATCATCTTGTTCACCTCAGCGACATCCTTCCATTGACCTGCCACTGCATATACATTCCATAACAAAGCATAGCGAGAGTGATTGAAAGGTTCCAACTCAATCAGATGTTTTCCTATCTGCTCGCCCAGTTCCACATCCCCCCTAAACCGACATAACCCAAGCAAACTACTCCAAACTAATGATTCTGACTCCTCTGGTATGCTCTTTAAGACCTCCTCTGCTTCTTCAAGAAGCCCTAAACTCCCATAGAGGTTTGCCATGCACCAGTAGTGAGCAAATGTTGGGGTAAGGTCATACATGCTAGTCATTTGATCGAAGTATTTCTTCCCCTCCGGCAATAACCCGGCACGAACACAAGCGCATAAGACACCAATGAAGGTGACTTCGTCTGGACAGACCTTTTCTTTTTGCTGCAAGTCACTGCCAGTCTCTTCATCTTTTGAACCTTCACAACAAAAAATTCAATGTGTGAATTCAAGATGCAACTTGAAATAATGAAAAAAACAATATTTGTTGGAAACTTGGAATGTGATATGCAGCAGCCAAAAAGAAAATTCATTCTCCTAATTCTCCCATGGTAATTGAATTACTGACAACCTGATTTCAAAACAAATCAACATGTAAAAAAATGGAAAAAAAAAAAAAAAGCGAAGAAGAGGAACCCACCTTTTCCTACCATGTCTTCAAACAAAGCGAGCCCATCATTCGGGCATCCATGAATACAATTCCCTAAAATCATAGCATTCCAACACACCAAATTCTTCACCAACACTGCATCAAACAGTCTTCTTGCGGTTTCTGTCCTCACACACTTACAGTACATGTCAATCAAAGCAGTCTCAAATATCAAGTTAGCCTCCAAAAAACTCCTAACCCAAAACCCATGAACAGATCTCCCTTCCTTAAGCCTGGCTGATCGACCACATGCTGTAACCACACTCACCATTGTGGTAATAGTCCCTTTCACTCCGCTCCTACCCATCTCCCTAAACAGCTTCAGCCCAGCACCCATATTCCCACCTCTCAAATACCCCGCAATCATGACATTCCAAGAAACCACACTTCTCTCCGGCATTTCATCAAACAACCGGCGTGCACTCACCAAATCACCCATCTTCGCAAACCCATCTACCATAGAGTTCCAAGAAACTATATCTCTCTGAGTCATTGCATCGAACATCTGCCGAGCACACCCCAAAAGCCCGCAGCTCGCATACATATGCAGCATTGCATTCCTTACATGGAGAACTCCGCCAACCCCATTCTTCACGGCCTGCCCATGGCACTTCTCCCCATCATTGGGAGAGCCCGCCTTGGCGCACGAATTCACCAAAGGCGGGAAGGTGTAGCTATTGGGGAAGAAGCCATTTCCACGCATCTCGAAGTAGAAGGCGACCGCCCGGGAGGGGTCGGCGCTCTGCGAGAGGGCCTTGATGACGGTGTTGACGCAGAAGGCGTCGGGGAATTCGATGTGGCGGAAGATGAGGAGGGTGTAAGGGATGTCGCCGGCGCCTGCGGCGAACTTGAGAGCGCGGCTGGCGGGGAAGGGAGACTGGAAGAGGCCGGAGGCGATGATTTGGGCGTGGATTTGGAGGAAATCTCTCATGCTGCGGCATGCTTGGAGGCGGAGGAGGGTCGGGTGGTAGAGGGAGATCCGGGAGGAGATGAGGCGTTTGGATTGGAGTGAAGGAGGAGGAGAGGAGGAGGAGGAGGAGGAGGAGGAGAGGAGGGGGTGGCTGAAGCGGAGGAAATCGCGAAGGGAGGCTCTTGCCATTCATCTAGAAGTGATGGGTTGTTTGGAGGGATTTTTGAATTCCAATATTTGGTTCCCGCCATCAACGGTCATGCATTTGGTCTGAGAGGGATTTGATGATCGGCTCTTCTATGCTTTTGGTGATTTTGGCTTTTGAAATGAAAGCTTGTTTGGTTACACTTACAGAGATTGTAGAACTGGAACTCTATTGTGCGATGAATGAGCCCGACGTTCTTCCAACTTCGAGTTCAAAAGGGAAAATTACAAAACAGGGACTAAGTTTTTGGTAGATTTCAAAACAGGACAAAATTAAAACCACATTTCAAAATAGGCCTCAAGCTTTTCAAATTTATTTCAACTGAGGACATCCGACGAAATTGGGTGTTTTCCAGGCAATCACCAACTTTTATTTTCAAAATTCCAAAAATGCCCTTTGATCTTTTAAGTTAAAAAAAAATTAAAATTAAGAGTCATTCTTTATCTCCTATTTCCTTTTGCTGCCAACAGAGTAAACTACTACCCTCTCTTTAGCTTATTATTCCATTTGATTCACCTTCCTCATTCTCTTTTTCTTTGTCACCTTCTTTCTTTTTCCTTGCTTCTCTTCCTACTTCTTCCATCTCTTCTTCTATCTGCTCCTTATCTTCTCTTTTCCTTCTCTTTCTCGCCAAAGCCAAACCCAATTTTTTCCACCTACGTTTTTTCCTCTTGTTTCTATCATTCCCTTTTTTCTCTCCTCTTGATTAATATCTCAAATCTTCTTATTATTACCGCTACCTAATCAAATCCATCCTGAAGATCTAATGTTGACTGTGTTTGTATCATCACAAACCCGTTCTTCCTCTTGTCTCTCACTTCTTCTCTTTCATTGCTACCCCTCCCAACTGACACCCATGTGAATATTTCTCTTTTCTTCTTCTCCCTAATTTTCTTTTTCTTCATTATTCTTTTTTTCTTTTTTTCTTCTATGGCTTCTTCTTGTTCCTGTTTTCCTCTTCTTCTATTTTTTCCTCTTCTGCTCTTCTTCATCCTATTTTTTCCTTTCCTTCCTCTGCAATTGAACTGAAGCCCAGCCTGCTAACCCGTCACAGCCAATGCCCACCTGCACCATCTTCCTCCATTCTTTATTCTCTCCCTCTTCTTTTTAATTTTCCTCTTCCCTTTTTCTTTCCTTCCCTCTTTTCTCTTTCCACTACTCTCTGTTTCCAGTTGCACTAGTGAACTCCTTTTTCTAGCGCTCCCTTTTGTATTTTCACTTTTATTTTCTTCACTCCATCTTCTCGTTTTGAATCCCTGCAATCCACCATTACTCCATCTCTGTCTACTCATCACCACCGATGATGCCCGAAGCGATCCATACTTACTAGGTCACCCATGCCTGCTCCTTCTCCACGTTTCCTCTTTGTCTTCTGTCTTCCTAGACTCTCTTCCCCATCTTCCTTTCCAATTCAGAACACAGAACCCAGACCATCTTCTTCTTCAATTCCTATTTTTCCTTTTCTTCTGTTTCTACTCTTCCTCTTTGCTTTTCTTTCCTTTTTCTTCTTGTTTCTTTTATGTTCTATTTCTTCTCCCCTCTGTTTCAGATTCCCTCCCTGCCTCTTTTCTTCCTTCCTCTTATGCTATAAATCAAACTACTCTCAGCAGGCATACGTCCTTACTTGGATTGCCCTTTTTTTTTTCAACTTAGAAAGAACGAAGGGCATTTCTGGAATTTGAAAAAATATGGGGGGGAGATCAGCAAGAAAAAACTCATTTTTGCCGATGTCCTGAATTTAAATAGATTTGAAAAACTTGAGGCTTATTTTGAAATGTGGTTTTAATTTTATTTTATTTTGAAACTTACAAAAAACTTAGGCCCTGTTTTGTAAGTTCTCTTTTTTTTATATTGCTGAAAATCACCATCGCCATCTCCATCTCCATCTCCATGTCCATTTCATTCTCCAAATCTTAAAGGTAAAAGGGGAAATTCCAAACCAGGGCTCAAGTTTTACCCAAATTTCAGAAGAGGACAAAAATCTTGTATTTAAATTTCAAATCAGGACTTCACATACTTTTCCATTTACATTTCAAAACAGGATAACAAGCGAGAAATTGTATTCTTCCACGGGTTGTTATTCCATTTTTTAAATTTCCAAAATGCCCTTTCTTTTCCTCGTTGTTATAGATCTCCTTGTCCTTATCAATCGTTTAAAGATCTGATCCCTCGACATTAAAGAAAAGATCTGATCTCGACCTTCTCTGCGATGCCTTCCAGTTTCGGCATGACACCAGCCTTGTCTCTGTCATGGCCGTCAACAATGAGATCGATGTCGTCCAGCCATTGGAAGAGATAGGGCAGATTTGCAGAGAGTGGAAGGTTCCTTTCCACACAGATATCGTGCGGGCGCTCGAGAAATCAAAGCGGAACGGTCCCCATGCCGTTGGTTGTCGGAATGGGGGCGGCATGAGAGCTGGCAACAAAGGATATGGAGTACCAATGGCTGTTGGATAGGATTCACACCAAGGTGCAGGGGGTGCTTGTGAATGGGAGCTTGGGAAAGAGGTATGTTGACAAAAAAATATCCCTTGCAGAAGTCACCAGAAGAGATACTCCACCGAAAAAAGTTCCCCGTCTCTTCTTGTCTACATTCTTCGCGGACGACCATGGCAGGGCTCAACCATGCTCTATTATATATCACAAGCTCGTCAACGATCGGATCGGAAACATTACATGAACTATATGTGAATGGGATTCCCGCCAAGTTGGATGGGACAGATCGCAGCCCTGCAACAACGGCTGAAGGAGGTTGTTACTTTAAGCGAAAGTGTGTGCACAACCGCGGAGTCGTCCTTTGTCCTGCCTCCTCTCCCACCACTTTGACTTCTCCTACATCTCTCTCTCTCTCTCTCCAACTAGGCCCTCCTCTGCCTCCTTTCCGACCGCCCTCATCAACGCCGACATGTACCATCTCATGGCAGATATCAGCCGCAAGCACCTCGAGCTTTATGACCGGAGGGAGGCTTTGCAACTGCTCCGCATCATCTTTGATCTAATCAATGACTGAGATGTGCAGCGGAGGATTTGGCCACCAGAACAATGATCTATGTGGCGAAGGCTGTGAGCGATTTAAAAAGGCAATGCTAGCTTGGGGGAGCAGTGTGGCATTTTAGGGAGTCATTAAGATGGTGGAAGTCGGAACGCAGGTGGTGTGGGAGGAGGAAGAGGAAACTTCTTAATTTAAGTCTTTTAATGTTGCAACTGAAGAGTTAATTTGTTGAGATAATGGCAATTATAGGTTGAACCTACAATCAGCACTTTTAAACTTCTTAATTAAAAACTTGATTTTTTTTCAAAAAGAAAACAATAATAAAATAGATGTGTAATGGGTAAATTAGAAATTTAACAAGATCTAAACTAAAGTAAAAAGGTAATAGCGACGAAAAATAGATCAAAATATCATGAATCCATTCAATGGAATAATCAACCAAAATATGCTGTTAATTTAACAGTTTTATATCAAATTCATGCAGATCAGAAACAATTCATTGTTTCTGATACAGATGATTTGTCTATCAAAATATTAATATTTCAGTTTAATAAAAAAGCCAAAATCTCATTCACCTCATAAAAAATTGAAAAACTTCTAAACAACACATATCAAGTAAACATAAACTGTCAAAGAAATTTAATCTTAAACATAATCTATCAAATAAGTATGTATGATCAAAGTGAAATAAATAAAACAAAAAACAGAGGTTAGTCATAGACTTAAAGGTAAATTTATTTTTATGATAAAACATGTATAACATAGAGACAAAGTAAACTATTAAATCAAAGAACATAAAAAAGAAGAAATATGCTAACTTAACTTCATCAACACATTTCAATCCAAGGCACTACACCTCCATAGCCAAAGAAATTCTGAACTTTATTATTATCTCCATCTAAATACAATGAAATCTCTCAATTTTCTCTTCTAATCCTAATTTATGGAACATGGCTCCAAAATACTCAAATATTTTTTTTTATTTTTTTCTACACTAGAAAGGAAGAATAGACAAAAGAGGATGGTGGACATCCAAAGGTGAGGGAAAAAGAGCATGGTGGACATTTCCTTGCATGTAATCCTTTTATAGTTTCCTGCTTCTTATAGATACTTTGAACCTGAATACTAGTTACTTGTGGATAGAGTTTGCCTTGATGGCCAAGTTAAGTAAGGATAAGATTATCTCTCTCATGTCTGACTAGGACATTTCCTTAGATGGGGTCTCACTTTGGATGTGCATCACCAGGTCTTAAACGGTATGGATTTACTTTCATTCTTGCCTCAAAATGTACATGAAACTTTTCATGCCTATAACTTTCTTATTTTAGCTCTGATTTGGGTGATCTTAGACTCTATGAACATCTACTCTAAATAAGCTTTCCAAGGATAAGTCATGTGTGCTAATCGAACCTACCATTTGAATTTATAACCATTTTAAGATAGGCCATCATGGGAAAAACATGATGAAATTTTGAATTTTGATTTGCAACTTGCAAGGGACTGTATCTATGCATTAGTTGTAAAATTGTTAGCCAAGTCAAAGGATTATTCCTTGGCATAAATAAGATAAGATACAAACTTCTAAAAGCCTTGGCTAATCTTCAGGTGGGGCGGGCGAAGCCTTACTTGGGTTCGTTCTCTTCCATCCATCTCCCTTCTCTTATCTACTCTTCTCTTGGTGTGAAAGTTGAAGATTAGAGCACGGATTATGCGCAAGTCCCATCTCTTTCTTGATATCTCGATTTAGGGTAAAAGTATTTTATTTTCAATTTATAACACATTGAATTTTATTGGTTTTATTGGTCCGTTTTAGTTAAGAAGCACAGTTAATGAGGTCAAAGTGTCACGCCTTAAATCAGCATTATATGTTTGTACGCACTTGGTGCAATGTTTTTGATGTTTTCTATTAATTCTGCCAATTAATGGTCAAATATTCAAACTATGAAAATTTGAGTTTATGTCTTTTATTTTTTTGAGTGAATGATTTCTTTTCTAGTTTATACATGTTTTTAATTTTTTTGTAATTGGTGGTTTGATGCGTCTATTTATTTTGCAGTAATTAGTTTATGTTACTTTTTAGTTTAGGATTTTTAGATTAAGTCTTATTTTTTATTTGTTATTTAATTTTCAGATTTGTGATTGTAATTTAAATTTCAAATTTGGTAGTGTGTATTTTTATAGATTTTTTTAAGGCTAGCATTAGTTTTTTGATAAGATGAGTTTTCTGTGAATACTAGCTTCCTGTGGATATGAACTTGGACTTACCGGGCAAAACTACAATCGTCAACTTTGCACTTGGGGTCTTTGTTGATCAAGTTTTTGGCACCTTTGTAGAGGAGCGCCATCGCAAGAGGTATTTTTCTAACTTTCCTTTTTTTATTCCTTTGTGGGCATAGAATAATATTGTTGGCATTATTCTAGATTCAGGTGGTGCATGCATGAAATGTTTAGACCAGCCTTAAATTATTAAAAAGGAAAATATCATCTCTGATTTTTGCTAAATTTTGGATTAATTTAGATATGAAAAATTAATTTTTCTGATTTTTGCAAAAATCCCTAAAATAAATTCTAAAATCATAAAGGCTTAACTTCCAACTAAATGAAGAGATTTTTAATGCATAAGTCCTTCAAATCCCTTAAAGTACGCATAAAATGACAAAAACTTAATTAACGTGGATCCTATGTGCAAGGTTGACGACTATAGTTTTACCTGATGAGTCCGAGATCGTATATATAAGGCGCTAGTTTCGCAGAAAACTTGTCCTAATAAAAAACTAATGCTAGCATAGAAAAAATCTATAAAAATACACACCACCAAATCTAAAATTTAAATTACAATCACACATTTGAAAATTAAATAACAAATAAAAAATAAGACTTAATTTAAAAATCATAAACTAAAAAGTAACCTAAACTAATTGCTACAAAACAAATAGACGCATCAAATCACCAATTGCAGAAAAATTAAAAACATGTATACACTAGAAAAGAAATCACTCACTAAAAGCAATAAAAGATATAAATTCAGGTTTTCACAGTTTGAATATTAAACCATTAATTGGCAGAATTAATAGAGAACATTAAAAACACCGCACCAGGTGCGTACTGTCACCACGCACAAACATACGATGCCGATCTAAGGTGTAACACCTTGACCTCACTAACTATATTTTTTAACTAAAACGGACTAATAAAACCAATAAAATTTAAAGTATTACAAACTAAAAATAAACTACTCTTACCTTATATTAAGACATCAAGAAAGAGATAAAACTCGCACATAATCCGTGCTCCAATCTTTAAGTTCCATACGAAGGGAGGAGTAGATGAGAGAAGGAAGATGGATGGAAGAGAGTGAACCCAAGTAAGGCTAGGCCGAACCCCACTATTTGGTGAATAGATGATGGGTGGTGATGTACGGTAGGTGGTATATGGAAAAGAGAGAAAGGGAGCAATATTGGTGTTGTGCGTGGGATGAAAGATGTGGATCTTGTATGGCTTGGACTGGTGTATGCGTGGTATGGGATGTGTAGACTGCCTGAACGTCCACTTTGGCTTTATAATAAGGCCACCAGTTGATTTTCTTTCATCATCACTCTTTCTAAATTTAAGATGGGGCATATAAGTGAGAAGGAAAGTAACACTTGTTTCGTTATAAGTGAGCCACTTGGTTTTGATTTGGTTTCCTCCCACTCATCACGACACATTGGTTTTGATTTGGTTTCCTCCCACTCATCGGGACACATGACATTCTCCAATAATTCCTGAACATATCATTGTTACTATTTTCAGCCACATACCCTTGTTGTATTTTGAAAGGAATGTGGACCAGTGGGTATTACGAGAATGATGAGTAGTGTGGATAGCTCTCCAACGTCCGTGTTACTTGGATTTATTTCCTTTCTAATCCTCTCTGATTCTTTCAATTTATCTCTGTCTGATCGTTCCATAAATTTTTGATAAATATGAAGCAAAGAAATTGTCGGCCGTGCAACCCATTAGAAAAGCTAGTCTGGAACGTCCTTTCTTGAGAGGATTTCTCCTTGATTTTTTTCAATGCAAGCTTGTTTCCTCTTTGACTTATTCTCTGACTTGTATTTGGATTTCTTTGAAGATAATTCAATAGATATTCTTTGCACTTGGCTTCATGTTCAATCATTCATGATAGTGGGGTACTAGATGATCACTTCTCTTTAATTCTTTAATGTGGATCCTTTTTTTTGAATTTTCCTATACACAGAAGTGATTTTTCATTAGAAATAATAATTTTAACCTAAAGTTGCAACTACATTAATGAGGGCCCAATTTACATAAAATGACACCGTAAATTTACATCAATAATCATGATTTGTCTTTATTTAACTAATGATGATAAAACCATTTATCATTTTTATGTAAAATCATGAATTTGAAAAGCCTTCTAAAAATGAAAATCCAAAAATAGAAAGTTTTATGATTTTATAAAAAATTGATGATTTGTTATAAGATGTATTATCATACGTGGATGCCCAAATTGGGACCTACATAAGATAAGGGGATTACTTAGGGTTAGAGTCTTTCCCTATTAGGTTGCTTGGGAAGGAAGCAATCTTATTCTATAAATAAGATCCTCCTCCCCCTATTAAGTACACGCAGATCTTATTAATAAGAGCTCTCTCTATTCTTCCCTCTACTCTTCTGTTTTCTATTATAATCCGTTATCAGCACGAAAGCTCTGTTGATATGGAGATTTCTCTCTATATTTTCTTCATCTCTTTCTTCTTGTTGCATCACGAAAATGATGCGATCTGTTTCAATCCAATCTGATCCAAAATAGTTTGTAAAGGAGATCTTATTCGTCTTTTTCTTGTTGTTGTTGAAGAAGAATCTCTGATATGATCTGACCTAGCCTGATCAAATCCGAGAACTTCACAATCAGCAATAGATTTGAGATCCGACTTGACGCTGACATGCTTCAGCTTCACAGCGTCGAGGGACTGGCTTTACCGCCACTCTTTCTCGGACTTCGGCCTCCGCTCACCCTCCACAGACTTCGGCGACGGCACCATCATGCACTGTTGGGTCCCCTGCGACCGGCGACAGAACAAACCGGCGCTAGTGCTCGTCCATGGCTTCAACGCCAATGCCACCTGGCAGTGAAGCGAGCAACCATGGTCGATGCTCTCCTGGTTCAACGTGTTCATGCCGAACCTACTGTTCTTTGGGAGTCAGAGACGATGAAGAAGAGTTGAGGCGGGTTCAGGTTCTCTTTACAGAACCGAAACAGAGAAGGAAAAGATAGGTCTGGGCATGTTATTTAATAAAAGAAATTTTGATATGTTCTCATATTTGTCTTTCAAAGATTACAGTGTCATATGGGTGTATCCCCCACTTTGGGCATGGTGCACCGAGGCACCACAATCCATTGTAGTCCCTCAGGCCTGGATTTTGAGCGGGTTAGTCTAGGTTCCGGTCAGCCCAACCCGAGTGAGACCTAGAATCGGTGTGACACTGCTGGTGATGTCAGCAAATGCAAATTAGGTTCAAAAGACTATTTTGCTAGATCGAAAGGTTGAGATTTGAAACTGCGATATCTTAACGATCCGGAGTTCGATTTGAGATCCGTTTGTAAGTACGGTAAGCTCGCGAGCAGATCACGCATTGGCACAAAAAGGAGGACAATTCAAAGGTTAAGTAATTTCTCTTTATTTTATGATCTTTTATGAGTTTTATAATCATACACCTGCATTTATTTTTATTCCTTTTCAATCTGCAAGTATTTATAATTTTAATTTGAGCGATGAATAATTTATTATTTCTTATCAAAAAGAGATCATGATAAAATTGAAAATCATAAATCATAAATAGAATTAGAAATTCTATACAAGTAATTGGAACCCGAAGTTCCATACGATATTTAGAACTAAAAGTTCTATATGGAATCAATAATTCGGACTCGAAGTTCTGTAAATTATTTTAGTCTATAAATCAGAAGTTCATTTGAATCCAGACCAGAAGATCCGTTGGTTATTTTACTCTGAAACCAGAAGTTTTCAGATCTACAATATGTACTCGAATATTCATATTTCTACTCAAACATGAAGTTTGATTTTAGATCCAGAAATAAAACTAATAGGCCATAATATCAAGCTCGAAGTCTTGATAGAACATGAAGTTCTATATCAATTGAATAACCTGGACCTGAAGATCCGTAAATTATCTGGAACCAAAAGTTCTAAGATTTGGAATATGAACCTGAAGATTCATATTCATAACCAAATTTGGAGCTTTGATTTCTAAAAGATCCAAAGATGTATAGATTAATACAAAGGCCATAAATTCAAACCTGAAGTTCTATCTCTAGCCTGAAGTCTTAACAGAACTAGAAGTTCTGATTCGTTAGTTAAGAACCCGAAGTTCTAACTTTCTAATTGGCCAATTCTTCATTATACTTTATCATCGGATATTAAGAACCCGAAGTTCTATTTTTGTTTGATTGTTATTGGTAAATCGATCTTTACACATTCTATAAAGCTTGGTAATGCTATGAAGGTCGGACATAAGATATCCCTGATGGATATGACATATGCTCTTATTTTCTGTGCGATTATATCCCTATTAGATAAGGATGATTACCAGCAGATGGTCATACACCCAATGCTTAAAATAAATGCTAGATTAGTCAAACATAATTCCTCTAGAAGAGGTTGATATAATAGTTCCTCAAGTAGAGATGAAAATAACTACCCCAGGAGAGGTGATTAACAAGGCATTTTTATTTAGAAATTGGGAGAACCACCGAGCATGGTCTAGAAGACCTACAACTACTTTTATGAGTTTGAATATTGAGTTCAATTTTCGATATTTTGTTGGATGTTATACTTATTCTTTTATCCCCCATGTCTTGTGTTTGCATGCTATATTTGTTTTGAATAATAAATTGTTTAACTGTTCTCAAGTTTTATTTTTGTAATGCGATTGACTAGTTATGTAAGTTTATTATTACTTACTGTATGGATTATGGAATGCATGAAACTGAAGATAATATCTGTCCGATAGACAGTGCAACAAAACACACTATATTGAAAAAAACCAGAAGTTTTTCTCAGAGTTAGTGTTTAATTCGTGCATGGCATCGATCATAGCCGGATCTGTACAAATACTTGACTGCTCCGAAAGAGTCTACATAATGGTACCACATATAGACACTATAAGTGAAGGTGACACAAAATATTTGTTAATAATTACTAGTATTGACAGCCAAAAGCTGATACTAGAAAAGCTAAGTGCATTCTCCTTAGATCTTACAGCTATATTACAAGACAATCTCTAATATTGAATCACAGTCGATTAATGTGGCATATGCTGATTGTTATCTTGATGAGACAGTCTTCTCGCCTTTAGGGGGAGATAGGAGAGTTCCCGAAGAACACCTTGTTCCTGTAGAACAACTCATTCCTAAAGAACGGAGAGAATTAACGTGGAATATTGCTACTCTGTCTTATTTAAATCTATGTACTTCATAATGTAAGAATAAAGTACAGAGAATTGTGTACTTAATTACAAACGAATTCCCTGATGCTTTTAATGATGCAGCAAAAGTGACTAGATCACATGTACCGGCTATGAACACACAAGCACAAATTAATGTCCTTGTAGGACGAATATGAATTAGTGTCCCTGTAGGATACAAAGTCCAAATATAGCAACAAATGAATCTGTACATGCCAGAAGCGTGGTAGACTTATAGGTTTCAAGGACTCAGCTCCCCAGAAGAGGAGAAATGAGTAATCATATCCCAATCATACTCCAAAAGAGATATGCTCTCGAAGAGTTTATGAAAAAATCCATTTTCTCTAAAATTCCAGAAGAAATTAATGTCCCGAAAGAGACTTTGGAAGCCCCTGAAGAGGCAAAGGGTACCCAATAAATAAAGAGATTTTTATACTTTATAATTATTCAAGAGAGAGATGGGATAGAAATAGAATTATCATCGATGACGCATTTGCATATGTGGTAGCTACTCAAATATCAAGGGAAAATGAGAATGATGAGTGGGATACAGAACCACGTTCTACAAATTAATGTCGACAAAGAACATATTTGCCAAAATAGAGAGATGCCATTAAGGAATTACAATCTCTCAATAGACGTGGTATATCTGGACCTATAGTACAAACCCCAAAAGGTGTTAACCCTGTAGGTTACAAATGGGTATTTGTAAAGAAAATGAATGAAATTACTAAACAGAAGACATGACTTGTGATATAAGGTTTCCTGCAAAAATTTGGGATTGAAAACATATACAGACATATATATGAAAATCTCAGAAGGATTTGCTTTACCTGAATCAAAGTCAGAGAGTACGTACTCAATATAAGTAAGACGTTCATTGTATAGCCTAAAGCATTCCAGAAGAATATAGCACAATTGTCTTAGTGAATGTTTATATAAGGAAGAGTGTGAAAACAATCCCATTTGCCCATGTATCTTTATAAAATCCTTAAATGAATTTATAATAGTAAAAGTGTATGAAGATGACATAAATCTAATATGGATTCCAAAAGAGCTCGAGAAAACTATTGACTATTTACAGAAGAATTTTGTCTCAGCCTGTAGCTTGAAAGAAGTTCTAAAGGGATATTTCATTATTTGTAAATATGGTTGCTATATATAGTTTCACACCAACTCAAAAATATTGGATTGGTATCAAACGAATCTTACTATATTTGCTTCTATGTTATTTTTATGATTGTAAAAATTCAAATTTTGTAGGATATGTAGATTCAGGATGTATCTCTGATCCTCGTAAGGGTCGATTATAGACACGTTATGTGTTCTTTAATAGTAATGCCATCATTTCCTAGCGTTCTATTAACCAGATTTTGGTAGCTACTTTTTTTAACCATGCTAAGTTTTTAGCTCTCTATGAAGCCAGTAAGGAATGTGTGTGGCTAAAATCTTTAACTTAACATATATATAGTTCTTGTCAATTGCCTCTTAGTACAGGTACGCCGAGCATTATTTGCGAAGACAATAGGGTATGTATTCAACAGATTAAAAAATGATATATTAAAGATGACAAGATGAAGCACATTACATTAAAGTTCTTCTTCACTATGAGCTTTAGAAGAATAGCAAGATTGAAGTCAAGCAAGTTCGTTTAAGCAACAATCTGGTTGATCAGTTTACGAAGTTTTTGCTAAAAATCAGTATTCTAGAAACTTGATTACGAGATTGACATGCCTAGTTATGTGAAAGTTTGTTATCATCAGGGGGAGTAGTTAATCAGGGGGAGGCATCCTGAAGTATGCTCCCCAGAGCATTTATGTGCTGTACTCTTTTTCCTTTTCTAGGTTTTATCTCATTGGGTTTTCCTAGTTAAGGTTTTAACGGAGCAGCATTATGCACGTCCAACATCAAGTCAATGATCCTGTAAAACGTTGTACTCTTTTTCCTTCGCTTTGGTTTTTATCCCACTGGGTTTTTCCTTTACAAGGTTTTAATGAGGCAACTGTCATTGAATGGTGGTCATCCAGGGGGAGTGTTCTAAGATGTATTATCATAGGTGGATGCCCACATTGGGATCCACATAAGATAAGGGGATTACTTAGGGTTAGAGTATTTCCCTATTAGGTTGCTTGGGGAGGAAGTAATCTTATTCTATAAATAAGATCCTCCTCCCCTCTATTATGTACACACACATCTCATTAATAAGAGCTCTCTCTCTTCCTCCCTCTACTCTTCTATTTTTTATTATAACATGATTTTCAATGATTTTTGCAAGAGAACTATAAAATGAATTTTAAAATCATAAAGGCTTGATTTCCAACTAAATAAAAAGATTTTTAATGCATAAGTCCTTAAAATCTCCTAAAGTATACATAAAATGATGCATTTTTAAGAACTTATCAAAAGCCTTAACATTACCACAAGTTTGTCAAATTCACTAGTTGGAAAATAAAAGCAACACTTTAATATATACACAATCTAATAGTCCTCCATTGCCATTAGCTATGATGATGCAGTGATGGTTAGTGTCAGAAATGAACAACCGATCACCTTCTTCATCTACAAAAATGGAGCCTGCCCTTTAAGAAAAAAGGGGTCCCTAAGAGACAAGGTGATTCAGTCCATCACACAAAATGGAGGTACTGGCACAGAAGAGGAAGCTTTGTTAATTTAGAGATAGCAACTTCAAAATGCCATTGGATGACCTTTACACCCATTAATAATTTTATATAAAAATTGAAATTTCACAAAAGCAAGAATAAGATTCATTCGGTTACAATGGTTAGAAATGATTCGTAACCGATAAACTAGAATCACAAATACTACCACCAACTTGTTCTTCTTTCCTTGGTGTTTGCAGTCCTTGATCATCATTACTCGTAGGGGAAATTTTGAATCCAAGTGTAGATGTCGAATCCTCTATGTCTTGCGCTCGCTCCTCAGTCTGCGTATCTTCTGTCACTGGATCTTCATCATTATCTATTGTTATTTGTGGCGACTTTTCTTTTTGAGATGTAACTTCCATTAGATGACAACTTTTAAACATCCGCTTCACATGAATTACTTCTTAATATGCTTCATGGATGTTCTTGCCATCATTCATTTTCTCCACTATTTCTGGTTTTAGGCATTTGATGAAACTAATCAAGTGATGTTCTTTTTCATCTTTGAATCCACATTTGTCTTGGAGCAATGAAAATATGTCACCATAGTCAAGGACAAACATTTCTCCGTTTCAAATTAAGGAATGATTGAAAACAGACTTGATTTTCAAAATACCATGCCATATTTTTCTTCATATTTATATCTTTGAAGTATGTTGAAGATTATAGCATTTCGTATATTGAAGAATGTAGTATCACGAAATTTCTCTGTGGATTAAAGAATGGACGAATATGAAGTGTGGATCTGTACTCCACAAACACGTTGGTGAAGACGCATCTAAAATCTGACTTCAAATGAGCTCACAATCACAAAAATAACTTTTGGCCCTTGATTTGGGTAAATCTGCTATTGGACGCCTCAACTGTTGATAGAATGACGATTGCAGCAATACAATCGGATGGGGGCTTTTTTTTTTTTTTTTTTGCGCAAATGGTTCAGAACTAATCCGGCCCGACCTTCAAATATGCTAACTACACTAGGGTTGGATTCTTCAAAAACACTTGTGTTTTAGTTAAGATGGGTCCGATCATACCAGACCTGCGTTGAACTAGGCCCAAATCTTTTTTTTATGTTTGTCTCAAACTTCGTGACGAGAAGAGAGACGGGCATGAGCCCCTTTCGGCTCCGGTGGAGGAAGGCTTTGAACCTTGTATGTGTTACAGAGATGAAGACGCGAGAATGGTGACGACCTTGCAAGAGATGGAATGCGATCGCAAGCGATGGGTGCTGTGCAGCGGGCTGTTACGGCCAGTGTCGTGTGGAGGAGAATGGGATTATCAGAATAAGTCGACGACAGCTGCTTGATTGGGGTTGAGAGGTGACGACGGCAAGCGGCGATGGTGATGGGTGGACTCACAGGTGCCAGGTACTCTTTTTTCACTGCTTCTATGTCCCTTCTTCTTCTTCTTCTTCTTCTTCTTTTTTGTTTTGTTTTGTGTTCTGGCAAATCAAAGGGACGATGGGCTGGGGGTGGCCGGTGATGATGGAGGGTTCAAGAGTTGATGGCTGGGAATGGTTTGGGTGAGGTTGAAAAGGGATGATGACTCAGGAGGTTTTTTTTTTTTTTTGGATTTGATGGAGACAGTAGGTCTGGGACTTATGGGTGACGTTCTGGGTTGGTGTGTTCGGTTGGGTATTGGGATTGAGCAGGAGGGCAGGAGGAAGATGGGGTTGTGGTTGGTGATTGGACGGAACGGAGCTGGATAGGTAGAGGTATTGTGACGGTAATCAAGCTGATTGATCTGAAGATCGCCTCTGACTAATGGGCAGGGGTAATCACGCCAACGATCAAATATCAATATTTTTGATACCAATGTAAGCCCTAGGGTTAGGATTGGATATGGTTATTGAAGTGGGTGTTGAAGCACGTGTCTCTGACACTTCAAATCATCAAAAATTTTAAACACAGGAGAACACAACTCTCACAATAAATCTAATTCTATTAATCAATTCAAGTATAAGTAATTATTTTCTACAATGCCTTATAAATAAGAAAAATAATTTAAAGTCTAAGAAACCTAATCAACCTAGGAAACTAAATATTATAGGAAACTAAATCTTAATTACAAACAGCTCATGAAATAAAATACAATCTATGACATATAATTCTAAATAAAAGTCTAAATCTATTTAGGCCCTATACATGTGGGCATTGAGGTCAATATTACATCACTCTCCTTGACGTTCTTTGTGTAAATATATTGCTTGGGTCTGTATAATTCTTTTACCATCTCTCACTTTGATGGTTGTTGTATGGATTTGTTTGTTTTAATGAAAATTTTCCATTGCAGATCAAATGAAAATAAAAGGATGTAAATTCTTCAGTACCCGTTAGACGACACTATACCATACCTTCAAAGCAAATGGGCCATAATGTCTGCAACCCATAGTCAAAATTTCACTATCATAGACTCGTTGCATTGGTAATCAAATAACCCATCAAGCACACCAGAATATATCATTTGGGCATTGTTTGCAAATGAAACATGGTCGTCCCTAAAAGGAAAAAAAAATCTACTCTACTTTAAATACATTAAGTAATTCATTGAGCCAAACATTGGACACATGCCTTGGATCATGGGTCCCTAATAATGTTCCAAACCACTTGGATCTCCGTCAATTGGTAGAGTTCACTCAGTTGATTTTTCTCATAGCAATCAGGGGTGAACAATCTTATATGAATGAGACTGCAAATTCTTTCATTACACATCCATCATCATAACCGTAAGAGAAACAACTTAGTATACCTCTACCATCACCATATATCCACAAAACCAAGGCATAACGGATGGTTTCTTCAGCAACTAGGTCAGGATAGTTATGCATGTTCCTCTTGCTGGTTAGAAAAATCATTTTCGATGGTATGAAATTGTTACCTAGTGATATGGGATGCACGCCAACTGCCGCAAGAGGACAATATAATCCACAAACATTACCAACAGTATTTGGCTATTATTATATTTTGTATTCAGGGCTCCTATGTCATTCATTTCATGAACCACATAGGCATACATAATAAAGCCAAAACCACGATTGTGAAAGTTTTTTTTTTTTTTTTTTTGAATTCGGAAGACAGAAATCATTCTAACTCTCCAAACACTACTTGTGCAGCCATCCCTTAAAATGCTAACCAACAAACATTGCAATTTGCAATCTATTAGCAGTCTGAAACGCATTCTATCACACCTGGATATAGATACCATTATTCCAATGTAGCCAATGGACAAGCAGTATCCTTTCCCTAACAAAACCCCATAATGGGAACTCACTGGAACACACTGTCAACATCTCTGGCAGCAAAACAAGGAGAAGCCGGCTCTCCCCGGGCCAAGAGATCTAGAAAACTAAATGTCACACGACTCAACTTCCTTGAAAAATCCAAGAAATCCAACAGAAAACAGGATTCTAGGATCTCAGAGAATTGGACCAAAAATCAGCAGGGGCACACGATATGAAAAAAAATTCGCAAATTTGCACCAAAACAATGAAGAATTTATTTATTCAAGTTCCCTGAAAACAAATATGTTGATAATAGAAGCATTTGTACAAAGATACTACGGCCAGTATGACAACAAACGGAGCAGCAGAACACCCTCCAGTTCCCTGAGTGCTGAGATAAATTAAACGTAGTAAATAAAAGGATTCACATTTAGGACTTAGAACATGGGGCCACCTTAGAAAGTTTGCTGTATTTGGAGCTTATTTCTAGAAATTAAAATATGGGCCCACCCTCAAAAATTACAAGGCGCTCACCCTGTTAGAAAGTGGAACCACCTTTTAGAAATTACAATGTAAGTCCCACCTCTAAAATTGATGAAACGTAGGTCCACTTCTAGAAATGGAGTACCCCTGGAATTTTATCGAAAATTCACTAGAACAGAATTCATAAATCGCAGGTAGGATATGCAAATGCCTCATTTTGATCATCTGGAAATTCTGAAGCTCAGAAGAATCTCAAATTCTAATAAATGAACATGAAAATTTTGGCAAAATTACCAAATTTCCATCTATCTAAAACTCATCAGAAATTCTACTAAAGGAACAAGCTTAATTGCCTTTGTGTAGACTAGAGGTGCTGAAGGGCTGGGCCCATCCCTTTTGGGGCTGGATTCATTCCTTGGGTTCATGTATTTGGGCTGGGCCTGGATTTAAATTTATGTCCCATTTGATATATGGGCCAATCTTAATAAATCCCAAGGCTTGGCTCCGCCCTGCCCGGCTCGAATAAAAAATGAATGTAATTTAAATGACTTAGAGCATCCATAACAGACTAGGTAGAAGTTCCCATGGCTAAAATAGCTAGCTTGAAACAAAAAAAAATGGCTCCAACAAACTAGCTATCATACTAGCTATTTTACATTGTCCCATTTGGCTAGCAAAATTCAGATAGCCATTGTACATTAGCTAGACATTAAAAAACTCTTTATTGAGTTGACTTTGTTATGTTGTATGCAAATTGAGATATAATGTTTTGAGTATGTGTTTAAAAATTAATAACAAATTAATATTTAAATAAAGTAGAGAAAGGATAGATAGCATTGTTGGAGTGTGTAGTTAAAAAGGCGGCTAGCTAAAATAGAGAAAGGATAAATAGTATTATTAGAGTGCGTAGTTAAAAAGGTGGCCAACTTAAATAAAATTCTGCCTTTTTAGTTAAACTTTGGCTAAAGAATATATAACCTTATTGTGGATGCTCTTATTTAACCAAACAAGTGATTGGAAAGTCCAAACAAGATGTGAAAGCTCACTTAAGGAGGGTGATGGGGTGACTTGGAATCTATTGAAAGCCATCAAACAAAAGTCTTGGGACAATGGGCCCACCTTCCCTTGTCATATTGGAAGAAACGTCTTCTACGTGCCACGAACCTAAGGTGATGAGAATGTGGACCTGGAATTGATCAAAATTCCTGGGACAATGGGCCCTCCTTCCCTTCTGTCGGAAGAAACGTCCTGTACGTGCCATGAACCCGAGGTAGGTGATGAGAAGGTGGACTTGGAATCGATTGAATTTCCGAGTCTTCTTGTTCCATTTATGTTTAAGGAGTAGTTTTTAAGTTCTTGGCACCAGCATATAATGTGAAATTGTGCTTGGTGACTACTATCAAAATAGTTCTAAGTGAAAACTTCTATTGAAGTAAGAAGAGTAAAAAAAAGATGGATGCCATCAACCAAAATTCCTGGAAAAATGAGCACACCTTCCCTAGTCGAATTGGAAGAAACGTCCTGCAAGTGCCATACCAAGGAATTAGGAGATGATTCTCATCATAATATGGATCCTAAGGATTGCTTGCATCCGCAATGGGCTCACTTATAAAATAAGTCTACATTTAATGGCCCTTTCTTTTGAATCCGCATCCTCCTACTAGGCTTTAAATTAGGATATCCATGGCCTGTTTGCTTGTATGGATTCGAAGATCAAATTGATAGATTGTAGAAAAGTGTAAGAAGTTGGAGGCAAAAGCATCATTTTTATCATTGTGTTGTTGTCTAGGAGTAATTTTTTTTTTGTCAATATGTGCTTTTAGAAAGTAAATTTTTTTTATTATCATATTATGCAACTAAAAGTATAATATTTGTCATTTGGTGATATTTCTTCCAACTCCCTACAGTTTTTTCTTATATTTTGAATTGACACTCAATTTTGTTTCATTCTACTCAATCATACAAACAGATAAGCAAGTGGAGCTCCATGGTGAGGCCCATCTATTGAAATTTGAACAATTTAAAATAAATGCCCTTCAGTTAGCTAGGGTATACTCACAATTTATGTCAACCAAAGTTTGTTGCACAATTGGTTGACTATTTCATGAAGAACGTCATAACGAATTTTTTTTATTGAGCAATCAATCCAACGGTAGAACTAATTAAGATAGATGCAAATTTTGAGATTTCCCAATATCGGGAGGCTTTTATTTTTGAATTGTTTATATTTGCAAACCAAAGCCTTGCTGAATTCCACTAATTTAACTAAAGATTTCTCTAGGCTAAAGCCTCAGAGGATCCAAAGTACTCTCTTATATTTTCTTTGGCCAAATTTCAAAAATATTAAAATGAGGTCTACTTAGACTGATTACTAAATTAAAAACACATAAAACATTTATAATATGATGTTTCCATTGGTTATCAAGTATGGCGGTATGCACCATGTTTGGGGCCCACCAATAGGCCCTACATGGAGTTGGGACTACGTTTGAATGATCTAGTTGTGGCCTACCCACTATGGGTGTTCATGGGCTGAGCCAAGCAGGGCATATCCAGGCCTGACCTACTTTAGGAACAGTAGCCCAAACCTAGTCCAAGCCCAACATGAAAGTTAGGCCTGAGCCCACCCATTTAATCAATCGGACCTCACTGTATAGGTTCTCTTAAATCAATTTTGTGGGCATTCAAGTAATTGTTTGGACTAATTAAATTAAATTTTATGCATCCCTTACACAGCAAAGCCAGGACAGGCTTTGAGCTTTCTATCACTTAATCCAAGCTCGGGCGAATTATTAAACAGACTCAATTATATAGCCAAGCCCCGCCCAAAGCGAACTAGGCCTTTCTCGGGTCACGCTAGCCCAACCCCTTGTGCACCCCTACTACCCACATACAAGAACTAGACCCCACCTGACTGTCCTAACCCCTTGATTAATTAACTTCCCACAAATTTTACAATTAAAAAATAGATGCATAGTTAATCCAATGGTTTAGTCCATTTGGATTGGTGCAAACCCAAGGGCTTGACGTAATTCAAGTAGGTCCACAGTGAGGTCCAGATGGGTGTCTACACACACAAAAATTAAAAAAAAAAGGATGTTTTCATAAAGGTATAAAACTTTTGGCTCGTCGGCTAAAAAGTACATGAAGATTTGGATATTTAAAACATGAAGATTTGAATATTTAAAAAAAAAGAATAAATGGTTTCCACCATTCTCTCAATCAAATCCTCTCCATAAAACCCACACTCAAAATATTTACCTACACTTAAAATGTTGCCCCCACTTAAAAATGTTAGAGTGGTGGGGAAGTCATGGACTGACCTTGAGGTCCCCTAGTTCGAATCTCTATAAGAATTTACCCCATACATTTGGCTTGTGGGTGGTTCTCTCGTTACCAAAAAAAAAAAAAAAGTCCTCTCCATAAAAACTTAGAGTATTTCTGTAACACTCCGACCCAGCTTGACCTCGTTTAGTGGCTAGTTAATCTTGTTTTCGTTGCTAATCGTGTTTTGTTTGTGTTTTATTTTCGTTGCGGGTCATGGATAGGTAGTTGGGTTGAGTTTGACCTGGATTAAGTAGACCAAGCCCTTTTTCGTAATTTTAGCTTTTCTAAGGCATGGTCATTTTTGCATCATCTTGATGTTAACACGTGTCTTTCGTTGAGCTCGTTAACTTTCGTAACTATGTCATTTGCAACCGATGTCGTGTGATTCGATTAGACCTGGATTTGACCCAAACTGAAATTTCACTTCTACCTTGGACTCTCTTGTAATTTGAACAACCCATTAGCTTATATACACTCATCCATCGACCAAGAACCCACGTTCTCTCTCTCATTTTCATTTCTCTTTTCTGTGCACGTGGAATTTCTCTCTCTCTCTCTTGAATTCTCTCACCCATCGATCTCCATCGATCAAGCTTAATTAATAGACATTTGGGTCTTGCATGTGAGGTGAGTGGAATTCCTTCCATTCCTCTCATCTCCTTTTTCTATTTCTTCTCCTCCTTATTTCTCATTGCATGGTGTGTCTGTGATTCCAATTCTCATGCATGCATGTGGTTTGATTTGTGTTAGGTTGTGTTTGGGCTTTAGGACAACAAATTGTGCAATTGAATTCCAATTGAGGCAAGTATAACCATAACTTGTAAGAACCCATGTTGGTATGCATTTGATTTGGTTAGTTTTACATGAATTGATATGGAAAAATGTGTTTACAGCCCATTTGATTACTCATTGATTCAGTACTTGTCTATCTCCATTGGAGAATTGAAATTTTGATGGTGTTACAGGAATTCTGTAAATGCTTCAGAACCTTGACCTCGTGCACGTACGGCTAAGCCGTATGGCACTTACGGCTCAAAGTCCAGAGAGGATAAAAACCCAGTTTTCCTCTACGGCTAGGGCACGGCTAAGCCGTAAATTGCCCTACAGCTAAGCCGAAGCTCAGCCGTGGCCCAGCCGTAGAACAGTATAGGGTGCCTTTTCTCGATTTAATTGAGAGCCATCAATTGACAGATCTTCTACGGTCCAGTCACGGCTAAGCCGTAGACTACACACGGCTAAGCCGTAGCACACACACGGCTAAGCCGTATCCACACTAGACTAATGAAAGAAAACAAGGATAGGTGTAAGGGAAAGACCGATATGGCCTTCATGATGGAATGTAGAGCACCTAGACCTGCCCAACGGAATGTGATACAACGCGTGAATGATCTCGAGGGCTGCGAATCATTCATGTTCATTATCCGGATGTTGAACACCTCCCCATGGGTGTTGGTTTAAGGGACTTCGTGCACCGCCCGACTCAATGCAACACTAGACAACGGTGCATCGAATAACTTAAAACTACATCATCATGCACGGTTAGAAACACCGGATAATTAGATTAGAATTGGGTTGTAAATAAAGATGATTCGATTCGCATGATTTGTTGCATAACATATTGCATTCAAGTATTGACCTCTACTCTCTGACATGATTACTTGTGTTCCGTTACTTTCACATTGTGATTCTTTACCTTGAGTATGCATGTATGATATGTTCACTCACAGATATGCACGTATGATATGTTATCACGATCTACTCAGGGTTTTCATGATTGATTCTGTATGGTCAGGCACTACTTAGCCTCAGCCTTAGAATCCCTCTTTTGGGAGCATATGGTAATGTAGTAGCCACTAGTTATGTACACAGCATGTATTCATTGATTTACTTAGCATATTTCTTTCTTGCATGACAGCCTAGTCTACAAAAATGCCTTCTTTAATAAGATGATGTTCTTTATTCTATTAGACACAGCGTGTGTTAACTTGCTATGGTTTATACTTTGCTGAATCTTCGTATTCATAGTTGTTTTTAGTGTTGCAAGCCCAGATACCCCTGCCGAACCCTCGCAGGTCGGCCAGACTCCAGACGAGACCTCCGAGGCCCCATCAGGCCTAGAGGAGTGGATGTGATCACTCCACGGGAGAGCGTTCTTGGCATGCATCATTGGAGTCTTGTTTTGAGGATTTGCTCACTTGTAAATGTCACGACATGTCATGACTATATATGTTATTTTGTTCTTTTTGTAAAACTTTCATATGTAATTATGTCAGTTCTTTCTTGGTATTCTCTTCTTGCACTGTTAGTTTGATGTTTCTGATATTTACAGCTTCCGCGTACATGCTTGGCACGTGTGAATGTTCCCTTGTGCGTGTGCATTTAGACTCGGTCTACGTGTGCATACACGGGAGTGCGTGTGTCATTAGGTTTGGCTTTTACTAACCCCCGAACCCTGGGCTCGGGTTGTGACAATTTCCTCTCTATTTCATTCATTTAGTTATCCTTTGGTTTAACTCATCATACAGTACCTTCATTTATTCATTTGGGCATATTGAACTTCATCATATAGTAAAATTGAGAAAGGAAAATAGATCAGGGCCGAATGCACAGGAGTGAGTAATATACAAGAATCATAACATACCAATATGTATTAAACAAAAATTTGCTTATACTTGCCTTGGTTTAGAATTCAAATCACTGCTCTTACTCTTGGCTCAACTTGAGACGACACTCAAATTTTCGAACCTAACTGATATACATGTGAGAGATGAGGAAGGAAAGGAGAATAGAAGACACTGGAGTGCTACTATGAGCCTTCAATCATACAGGCTAACATCAATTCTCTTGATTTGATGAGAGAATCGTGATAGGGGAGAAAAATAAGACTTTAGGGCAAAAACAATAGTGTGAGAGAGGAAAGTATCAATTAGGAGCAGTAGCTCATATATACAGGATATTTTCTGGAACTTATAAAAAAGTTCCTATTTCTTAAGGTAATTACAGTTCAAGTCAAATGAAGGTCCAACTAATATAAATGAGCTCAAACAGATTCGAATCAAGTACAAAAGTTAACGAACTTGATACGACGAATGTGATGATTTCAATGCAATGCATGACTGATGTAAACTCTTGAACTCAAAAATTATGAAAAAGGACTTCCACTACCTAGGTAAGGTTAAACTCAACTCAACTCCCTATCCATGACCTAAACAGAACCCACAAAGCTAAAACAAGTTGAATTCATCCCAATTCAATGGTAATTAACTAATTATTTACTTAATTAGTGGCTAAGCATGCTTAGTTAGGGTTAGAGTGTTACATCCTTCCCCACTTAGATATCATTTAGTTCTTTGAATGCAACATACCTGCGTGAAAAAGTGAGGATATTGTCTATCCATTTTGTCTTCTAGTTCTCATGTTACTTCATCAGGACCATGATGTTCCTAAAGCACTTTGACCATCTTGTAGTCTTCGTACGTAATATTTGCTCATTTGTACCTACGATACCGAGCGGGCGCTCGATGTATGATGTATCCGATTGAATCTCAACATCATCATACCGAATAACGTGGGTAGGATCTCTAACATACTTACAGAGCATAGAGACATGAAACACATCATAAACTCCGGAGAATTCAACAAGAAGTGCTGGTCAATAAGCTAAATCACCAATTCTGCTCTTGATTTCGAGTGGGCCTACATACCTTGGAGCCAACTTGCTTTTTTGACCAAAACGAATTATAAATTTCATAGGAAAGACTTTTAGAAAAACCCAATCACCAATATGAAACTCCAAGTCTCTTTTATGAGTATCAGTATAGCTCTTTTGTTTCGAATGAGCAACTTTTAAATTCTCAATCGCTTTCTGCACCTTTCAGTCATTTCAACGATGATAATTGGTCCATGGAAACTTTGAGTACTGACTTCTTTCGAACAAACTAGACTTCGACATTTACGCTCATATAATGCTTCAAACGGAGCTATGCCAATGTTTTCATGAAAGCTCTTGTCATATGCAAATTCACACAATGATAGATACTTACCCTATTCCTAATCAAAGTTAAGAACACTCGCATGCAACATATCTTCCAACGTTTGAATAGTGCGTTCGGTTTGTTCATCAGTTTGTGGATGGTATGCGGTACCAAAACTAAGTTTAGTACCCATAGCTTCTTAAAAGCTTTCCAAAAAGATGATACAAATCTGCTGTAGCGATCCAACACTATGGACACTAGTGTACCATGAAATCTTACAATCTCTTCCACAAATTTCTTGGCCATCTCTAAAAATGTCATGCCCTTCTTGAAAGGAATGAAATGACCTGACTTTGTTAATCTATCGACAACCACCCAAATGGTATTATTCTTTTTACTTGTTGGGGGCAAATTAGAGATGAAATCCATCGTGATATACTCCCATTTTCATTGAGGAATATGCAATGGGTGTAATGAACCAGAAGGTCGTTGATAATCAGCTTTCACCTTCTGGCATGTAAGGCACCTAGCCACATAGCGTGCTATTTCCCTTTTCATATTGTCCCAGAAAATCTATCCATTAGAGTTCAGTATATCTTCGTATTACTGGGATGCATTGCATATGTAGCATAGTGTGCATCTGTCATTAGGCTCTCTTTCATGCCGTCGTGAGTCAGTACACATAATCTATTTCTGAAATACATAATACAATTTTCTAGACGAAAATTTGGTCTATCTCCTATGTGATATTTAATCTTTACCAGATTAGGATCTTCAAACTGTCTATTTTTTATTGATTGAATCATCTCAGGCTAGAAGGCAATAGTAATAGCAAACATCACCAAATTATCTACCAATTTTACTCCTACAAACATGTCATTGAATTCGCCTTGTATAAACAATGTTGAGCTTAATAAGGCACTAAGATTCATTGTCTTCCTACTAAGAACATCTGCTACAACATTCCCTTTTCCTGTATGGTACTTGATAAAAAAGTCATAGCCTTTTATGAATACAAGCCATCTACATTGCCTCATATTTAAATCATACTGCTTAAATAAATACTGTAAACTATGATGATCTAAGTGTACCTCAAATTTCCCCCATAGAGATAGTGTCACTAAAGTTTTAAAGTGAACACAATAACTGCTAGTTTAAGATCATGTGAGGCATAGTTCTTTTCATGCTCTTTCAACTGCCTAGAACCATACGTGATCACTTCACTCTTTTGGCATCAGAACACACCCTAATCTAACTCTAGAAGCATCAGAATAGATCACAAATCCTTCATTACCATCAGGTAGTGTTAGCACTAGGCAGTTGTTAACTTTTCCTTCAACAATGTGAAACTTGACTCACATTCATTACTTCGGTCAAAAGGCACATTCTTCAGAGTCATTTTTGTCAATGGAGCCGATATTTTAGAGAAATCTTAAACAAATCTTAGGTAATAACTTGCAAATCCAAGAAAACTTCTAATTTCTATCACATTCTTTGGTCTTTGCTAATTCACAACTGCTTCAATTTTCACTGGATTAACTACCAAACCATCTTGTGAAATAATATGACCTAGAAAAACTACCTGCTTAAGCCAAAATTTACATTTCTCCATTTTCGTATGTAATCGATGTTCCCTCAATAATTGCAATGCCCTCCTCAAGTGGTTTGCATGCTCCTTTACTGTTTTAGAATATACTAAGATATCATCAATAAAGATGACAATGAATTGATCCAAGAAAGGAGCAAAAACCCTATTCATTAAAGCCATAAACACAGTAGGTGCATTAGTTAGTCCAAATGGCATCACGAGAAACTCATAATTGCCATAACTTGTTCTAAATGCTGTTTTAGCAATGTCATCTTCCTTAACTTTTAATTGGTGATAACTTGATAGTAAGTCGATCTTTGAAAAATATGCGGTACCTTGAAGTTGATCAAATAAGTCATCAATGCGAGGCAGGGAAAATTTATTCTTTATCTGACTTTATTCAACTGCCGGTAATCAATATACATTTGAAGCATATTGTCCTTCTTTTTAACAAACAACACTAGGGCTTCCTAAGGTGACACATTAGGGCATATAAAACCCTTATCAAGCAAATCTTGTAATTTTTTTTTCAATTCTTGTAATTTTGCAGGGGCCATCCGATATGGAGCTTTGCAAATCGGTGCTGTACCTGGAACTAGTTCAATTGAAAACTCAACTTCTCTGTCAGGAGGTAACCCTGGAACTTTATCAAGAAATACGTTCGGAAAGTCATATACAACGGAGATTTCTTCGAGCTTTTTGCACTTCTTTTTCTCAGAAATAAAGGCAATGAAGCCTTCACAGCCCTTGTGAATCATTCTATCTGCTTTGAATGCGGAAATGATTCGGCTAAGTGAGTTCTTCTTGCTTCCCTCGAAACGAAACCCGTTACCCAAATGAAAATGAATCGTTTCACTATAGTAATTCACACAAGCGTTGTATCTTGCTGACCAATCCATTCCGAAGATAACGTTGAAATCTAACATCGAAAGAAAAATCAAGTCAACGGGGAGTTGATGACCTTCAATTTGTACATCGCATTGGGGGTAGTATAAATTATACTCCACCCTCTTGCCGACAGGAGTGGAAACCACCAATATATACGGTAGTGGCTTAGGCTGTTTCCGTAGTTTTACGGCAAAATAAGGTGTTATATGCGTAGATCCCGAATTAAACAATGCTTTTGCTTCTTCAGTATCGATGGAAACAATACCTTTTACCACAGCAGCTTTTTTCGCGCTCTTATGAGTGACAGCATAAGCACAAGCATTTTGGCGATTCTGTCTTTGTCCTTGATGTGATTATTGCTATTTGTCTTGAAAAGTGGGTGCGGTAGGTCGCGATTGTTGGTTGGGCTTAAACCTAGGACATTGAGCCATCTAATGCTCCATCGAGCCATAAATCAAGCAAGCTCCTAAATTTCTTTAACATGTCTCAATCTTATGAGATTTCCCACAATGACCACACTTCACCACTGTTTTACACGGTCTATCCTGTCCCCTCATCATCTTTTTCTGTGCTTGTCCTTTTCACCAAAAGAAGTGTTTCTTTTGGGATCCATTGCTCTTTTCTTGCGAGCATTAGAATCCGCCGAGTAAGCTTTATCTACTGCATCATCAAATGAAGTTGGCCTCTGGAAAGTTGCAACATAATCTTTGTACATGGGATTTAAACCATTGATAAACCCATTAACCTTTTTTTCCTTCGTGTTAATTATATCTTCTGCATATTGTGATAATTAAGTAAAAGTATGTATATAATCTTCCATTGACATTTGTTTCTGTTATAATGCCAGGAACTCTACCTCCTTTTTCCTCTAAATATGAGCTGGGATAAATTTCCTTTTAAACTGTTTCTTAAAAATCTCCCACACAGTAGCGCCAAGCATATCTTTATATGAATCTTTTACACTTTTCCACTAGGTCTTAGCCACACTGTGAAACATAGAGGCGATGAGTAAAACTTTCTGCCTGTTAGTACAAACAACTGTATCAAACATGTCATCAGTATACTCTAACCATTCATCTGCTTGTAGAGCATCTTTCTTACCGTGAAATTCTATTGCACCTCTTTTCCTAAACTTCTTCTATAAAGCATTAGGATCATTTTCCTTCAACTAAAACACCACTTATTGATCTAATATATGGTTGGACTGACGATTGACTCTGTTGTTCCGCTGTAGAAGCCATCTGTGCTTGTAGAGATTGCATAGCTTTCACCTGTGCTTGCATTACGTGAGACTACGACTAAATTGCTTGCATCATCTACATAAAATGGTCATCTGTATGCGGAGGTAGCTGTGGAGGAGCCAATCTGCTAGTCTCTGGGACTGGGTTCATGTTAACCTCATTGTTATTATTATTACTTGATCTTGATGCCATTTCCTACAACAAAGGAAATCATCTCAACTCCATCTATCAACATATTCAGTTGTAGAGTCAAATAGTTGATATATGCAGAATTCTATTGTATCATCACCACATTCCTACATGCCTATATCTTTTAACTGACTGTTTCATATTCTGATACCGTACTTATGTATGCCACAACCCAAGCCTAAGAATTCGGGTATGAGGATAAGCCCTAAATATTGTCACACGTTCTCCTGTGTAATACACACCTGGACTAGAGTCTAAGCGGAATTACACAAGGAAGAGTCACATTACTTACACGGGTGAGATGCTTATAATGGACAACTATCCAAGCATTCCAACGCGAAAGATTGATGATATCAGTCATGAAACAAGATAACTCTAACCAACTATTATACATCCATGTGATATTCTATGAATAAGAGTTGTGATGGAACATGTATTTATAAAGGAAAGAAATTTCTTGAACAGTATACAAGAGTAACACAGTGTCCTAAAATGTAAGGGTTTATGAACCACATAGGATAAAATAAAGCTAAATGGAAATCATGATATCCTAAATGGAATTACATCTCAAAACAAGATCTAGTATGTTCTTTCCACACTTCATAATGGATCAATCAAAGATGATCCGCTGTCCACTCTTCTAAACTGGAGAGGTTCTTGAAAGTCTCCTCTGGAGTCTTCTCGATCTTCTCTAGATTGGAACCGGGAGCTGAGCTTGTAACACCATAGACAACTGATGAATAAGACTATTCAGTAAAGTATAAGCAAAATCAAGGTAACACGCATTGCATCTATAAGAATCACTAACAAGTCATTAAAGAGGTCAATTCAGTATACTATGCGTGTTGTGCAATTGAATAATCATGCTATAAGAATCAAATAATAGAAATACTTTGCTATTTGACTACTACATTTGCTATATCCTCCCTCTAGGGATCTATGTGTTGAGAACACCATCGACCGGGCTAAGGTACGAATGGGTTTCTTATACATGGGGTCCGGAATCTCCAAAATAGCACACAGCAGTGGCAACATTCATGCTACACGAAAGTCAACCCTGCCAAGTATCATAAGGCTGAGGTTGAGTAGAGCCAGACATTGTGATTTAGTTATATCATTAAACTTAATTAATCATGCAATACATTCAATTCATTCGTGCAAGATGTTTGTACTCAATTCCACGTCAATGTCAAGATAACATCAAGAAATATCTCAAATAGACTCAATGCATACAATGATCATTTCAATTCAAATCATGATTGGAAGAGTAGAAATCAGTGCATACAATAAGTATTTCAACTCAAGTCATAACAGTGGAAAACAATAACAGTCATTCAGTATGCTATGCAATTCAATTTAATAGAATCAAGGTAGTTTACTAACTAACTCTAATCTAGTCATTCATTGTTTCTGACCGTGCATGATGATGTAGTTTTAAGTTATCCAATACATAGTTGTCTCCTTTTGGTGTTACATTGTGTTGGGAATGTGTATTGAAGTTCCTTAAACCAACACCCATGGGGAGGTGCTTAACAAATGGACAATAACACATGAATAAGTCTCAGCTCTCAAGACCTGTCATGATCTTTCATTACTTCATTAGGCCGGTTAATAACGTAAATGGATCCAGAAACTAAGGCCCTACAAGGTCTCTCACAGTACCTATTTAATTCTAAGTTTCAATGGTTTTACAGCTTAGTAGTTGGTGACTTATGGCTTAACTATGTGCATCTTACAGCTTTGCCGTGAATTGCACTACGGGTTAGCCGTAGGTACCCATATTTTCATCTGCATTTATGGTTTAACTGTATTATGTTTTATAGCTTAGCCGTACATACTCTACGGCTGAGCCACGGCTTAACTACAGTTCAGCCATAGCACATTTTACGGTTCAGGTCTGGCTTAACCATAAAAGAAAATTGACATGTTTAGCTCTCTAGACAGTGAGCCGTAACTTCCCTATAACTTAACTATAAGCTTTAGTTTCTGAAGCAACTTCCTGAAGCAAATTCCATGCTGGTTTTAGAACTTGAGATTATAATAGAGTATTCTTTCTTTGTTTCATTCATTTAGTTATCCTTTGGTTTAACTCATCATACAGTAACTTCATTTATTCATTCAGACATATTGAAATTCATCATATAGTAAAATTGAGAAAAGGGAAACATATTAGGGATAAATGCATAGGAGTGAGTAATATATAAGAATCATAATTTACTAACATGTATTAAACCAAACTTTACTTATACTTGCCTTAGTTTAGAATTCAAATTACTATTCTTACTCTTTGCTCAACTTGAGACGACACTCCAATTCTCGAACCTAATTGATATGAATGTGAGAGATGAGGAAGGATAGGAGAATATAAGACACTAGAGTGCTACTATGAGCCTCCAATCATACAAGCCAACATCAATTCTCTTGATTTGATTAGAGAATCGTAATAGGGGAGAAAAATAAGACTTTAGGGCAAAAACAATAGTGTTAGATAGAAAAGTATCAATTAGGAACAGTAGCTCCTTATATATACAGGATATTTTCTGGAATTTATATGAAAGTCTCTATTTCTTAGGATAATTACAATTCAAGTCAAATGAAGGTCCAACTAACACAAATGAGTTCAAACGTATTCGAATCAAGTACGAAAGTTAACGAACTTGACGAGACGAATGTGATGATATCAATATGATGTATGACTGATGTAAACTCATGAACACAAAAATTATGAAAAAGGGCTTCCACTATGTAGGTAAGGTTAAACTCAACTCAACTACCTATCTATGACCTAAACAGAACCCACAAAGACAAAACAAGTTGAATCCATCCTAATTTGATGGTAATCAATTAATCACTTAATTAGTCGTTGAGCATGCTTAATTAGGGTCAGAGTGTTACAGTGGCTTTGCAAAATTTCAGGTCAAATGAATGTCATTCGACTCAAAGTCCAATAAACATGTCAACTTTGGGTTAGTGACCCCTAAGTCATGGGGTCACTGACTAAAGTCCTACTTCCAGGCGACCAAAGTTGATGATAATTAGATACAAAGCTCAAGTCATATTCAAAAATGATTCTGCAAAATTTTCAAGCCAAGGATCTTCATTTGACTCTACTTTAGTTACATGTCAGCTCAAGGGGTCAATAACCCCTAACCTTGGGGTCACTGACCAAAATTCTACTTTTAAGAGGCCAAAGCTGATAAGATTTGCATTAGAGACTCAAAATGTGCTCAAAGTCAACTCGTCAAAGTTTTAAATCAATTTAACGTCATTTTGGTAAAAAATAAGTTGACTGCCTGCAATGTAAAAGGACATTAACTTAGAACATGCAATAAGTGGGCTACTACTCAAAATGCTACTTTCATAAATCCAAACGACATGAAACTTTAATAATACTTCAAGATGCGCCTGACATCAATCCCTTCAAATTTCAAGTCAATCCGAGGCCATTTGAGCCTCAAACAGCTAATCCAATGACCCATTTTTATAAAAAGTCAAAGGGAGGGTTGACCAACTTTAAAAGTTCAAAAAACGCTGAAATTTCTATTACACACTCAAAATGGCGTCAAAAAAATATCCCTCCAAGTTTTGTGAAGATCGTACATCATTCAGGCCCCTAACTGATAAAATGGATCACATATACAAAAAAACTCAAAATTTGGCCTATCCGCGGTTAATCATTTGCAACAAGGTCCAAAAGTTATACAAATTACAAATTTGAATCAAATGAACACTTAAACACAGCAAATGACTCCGGATGCTCTTGGGGTAGTTATAACAATTGATAAGCACGATGAAAAACACGCGATGACATCAAGATAACATCAAAACGATGAACTTGAATAAATAATAAAATTACGAAAAAGGGCATGAAGCTACCTAATTCAGGTTAAACTCAACCCAACTACCTAACCAAGACCTCAAACATAACTCAGAGAAGGTCAAACACAATGACCAAATAGTAAACTCTAGCAAGACACTAATCACGCAAGTAAACAACCTCTAACCTGCTCATTTGGGGTTGGGGTGTTACACCCGTAAAGTGGTTCTTGACGGTTTTCAGTGGTTGTTTCCACTTTATTTCGAACTATAACTTCCTACAACTCCTCTAACTGCCTTAGAAGTCTATAAAAGGCAAGCTTGGCTACTTGAGAAATGGTTCGAAAGGTTGAAGAGGTTCTGACCAAGTTTCAAGTAAGGATTCCAAGTTCTAACCAAGATTCAAAGGCTCCACAAGCATCAAATTTCCAAGTTCACCCTTTGTTCATCTTCTTCTTACTAACTTAGGATGAGAAATAGTTCAGGGGAGGAAGATATATATGTTTCTCACTCAGAGAAGATGAGTTTTAAGGCCATAAAGCACACCAATGGATGAGATTGCGTTTCTTTGGTTCTCTCACTTGAAAGGCTTTAGGCTATTTCTAAAGTTGTGAATAAGTCTTTTCAGGCTTCATTCTATTTATTGAAAATCATATGATCAGAATAATACAACTTTGGCCTCTTTACTGCTACAAAAACACCGTTTTTGGATTTGCACAAAAGCGATCTGTAACGTAGAAGTGGTTATTACCAAAGATTGTAAGTGTTTCTACAGTGAAGTTCAACACTCTTGGAAATCATTTAATGCTTTTAAAGTCAAAAAATACAAGTTTCAGCACTTTGAAAGCACTACAAAAGCAAACAGAAGCGAAACAAGGACAAACAGTCATTAACAAACCGTGAGCTATAGTCACTGACCCTCTGTACTCATTTTTTCTACATTTCATCACTTTTTTTTATGTAATTTCTTATATTTTTTTAGTTTGGATCACATATGAGACCAAAGGGAGTTGTAATTTTCTAAAACTTGTAAACAACCTACATCCCCGAGGTTAGAGCATTGAACCCATGTAATTAAAGGGAATTTAATGATGAATAGTAATTATTTTCTCATTCTTCTTTGGGCTTGAAATTTATGAATGTTGGACTTGATTCTATTACATTTTACATCATTGTCAAGCGCGATCAATATTCCAATAGGAAGTGGATTGGACTTGTGATAGTTTTATTTATCTTATATTCTTTCATCAACATTAATTGTGCAAGATATTCACTGTTTTGTACTCCATTCCATAGTGTGTAAAATGATGATGAATGCAAAGGATTCAAATCCACATTCACACATTTAAGCACACAGAAAAATGAGAATAAAATTACAGATCATTATTCAATTCCCTTTATTTATATGGGTTCAAGCTCTAACCATGAGGATGTAGACTATTTATAGGTTTTGGAAAAACATAGTTCCTTCCTCTGATCTCAGATGTGATCCAAACTAAGAAAAATCCGAAATATACATGAAATTTGAGAAAAAAAGCATGAAATGGGAAAATGGGGTTAGTGACCGGGCATAGTCGGTCACTGCCGTATAGTGGCCGTTTTTACATCTTCTTCTCTTTTTTTGTTTTTAGTACTTCTCTAAGGTACTGTAAACTGTGTTATTTGAATTTTGACTTTGTAAACAGTAAACTTAGAAGGTTAAATCCAATTCCAAAATCACCTATGATTTTTTATAATTACCACTTCAATTTACAGGCTGCTTTTGTAAAAATCTGAAAGGGTTGCAAAATGGCCGAAGTTATGTCATTCTGACCCTATGAAATTCAAAGGTCAAAATGGTATCTATAAGGGTTTTGCCACAATTTCTAACATAACCATTGTTATTAAGTGGGACAATCAAAGAAAAAACCAATGTTTCAGCCCTTGAATTTGCTATGGTCGAGTAGGCCTTTCTGTATTTCATAAGATTTAAAAGAGACTCCCTTTACTTGTAGCCATGGCCTCACCTTGAGATGGTGAGAGATTGAAGAAAACTTGAGTGTTGAAGAAGATGATTTTGGTGAAGAACTCTTTTAAATCCTTGCATTCTTCTAAATCCTCACCAAAGTGTTGTAAAAATGCTTCTGCAGGGAGTGGAGAGATCCTGAAACTTGTAGAACCCCCTCCCAAAGACATAAGCATGCTTTTATAGCCTTCAAAGGAGGTTAGGGGAGTTACAAGGAGTTATAATTCGAAAAAAAGTGGGAAAAACTGCTTGGAACTATAGGAAACTACCTACTAGTGTTAGTGACGGTGGGCTCCTGGTCATGGATAAGCCCATTTATGGGTCTTTTGTACATATGACTTGTCACTATTAATTTAGGGCCTAAATGATGTCTAAACCTCATGAAACTTGGAGAAATATCTTCTAGAATTATTTCATCATGTTTTAACCTCTGAAAGTTGGTTAACTCTCCTTTTGACTTTTTATGAAAGTGGGTCATTACTTTGGTTGTTTGGGGCCCAAATAACTTCAGATAATTTTGAAACTTAGAGAAGTTGATTTCAAGCTCATTTTAAAGGCGTCAATGAAATTTTATATGATTTGGCCTTGTGGAACTAGTGTTTTAATTAGTGACCCTAAAATGATATGTTCTAAGTGAGTCTCCCCTTGAATTACAGGCAGTCGGTTGGTTTTCTACCCAAATGATATCCAACTTCTTTGAAACTTTGAGGAGTTTATCCTGAAAATATTTTGGATTTTTCATCCAAATTTAATCAACTTTGTCCTCTGGGAAACAGGACTTTAGTCAGTGACCCCAACGTTTGTGGGTCAGTAAACACTAAGCTGACATATACCTTTAAAAAAAAGGATATGTAGATGATACAATCGCACAAAAGATTCAACATTCACTCTAGAGGAGTTTCATTTTTCATTTTAAATCTCTTCATAAAAGAAAGAGTTTATAAATAATCATATCTTGTCGCAAGGATTAACCAAACCAACTACATCATTGAATCAAAACGTCTGCTGTAATTGAATTTTCTTTTGCTGAAGTAGTACAATTTCTCTTTTTCTTAATTGAATGGCCGATTATTTTATAATTTATGTTCTTCATTGTTTCAATAAATAACTTTTTTAAAATGACAATACAACAAAGCCGCAACCATGGTCTATGATGCTAGTTTTATTTAAATAAGATGCTAGTTTTATTTAAATAAGATGCTAGTTTTATTTAAATAAGAGTTAGTCTAACTATAATATTAAGCATACCATTAATAATGTACAAACAATATGAAATTATTTTGTTTTGTTATTTTATTTATGAATTCCAGTTCTTTGAGTGTCTCACTCACAATTTTACCATATTGGAGCCTATTTATTTAAAAGAGCAAACTGTCCAGAGTTAATGTCCTTCATGATTTGCTAAATTTTTATCCAATAAGATTCAGTCCCATTAAGCATATCATTAATAGTGCTCAGGATTTCACTAATTACATTATTTGTCATAGGCTCGATCTTAACTCATGGCCACCACAGTTAAAGTAAATTTGCCGGACAGTCGAGTTCCGTACGCTCTCTTCTTTTCTTTTTCTTTTCTTTTTTATTGCAAGAAAGAGTAAACTCTTATCAGCCCAACAGGCCGGCTGTGTCCCGTGTACTGCCTGATATGCCCACTGTGTTCTGCTCTTGTCGGCCGCTTGACTTTTGCGGTGTCTTTTACTTGAGCACGCCGCTGCCTTCGTCATTTTATATATATATGATGAGTATTCCTCATTATTTTAGTGAAAAATATTTTTTTTTTTTGGACTTTTTCAGCTTAAAAAGATGTAAAATTTTGTCTTCTTATATATAAATAATTTTCAAAAAAGAAGTTTTCCTTACCAAAACATATGCACATGAATATTCTATTATATATATAATTATTTAAAGTAATAGTTTTATCATAAGTTCAATCAATGATGCGACATGTATGATAAATATTAAATTTGGACTTGTACCCATGCATTAGCGTAGTGTTTGGGAAAAGATTAAACTCATTCAACATTGACTCATAAAAAAATGGCCAAAATGTAGGGCCCACATGGGCCCCCACTAGGACTGGGGCTAGTGAGATTAGGCCTTTCTTCACTGCAAAAATTAGCCTCGCAACCCCTCTACTTCATATCTATCTCAGCCCCACAGGTTTTATAGCGTGTAGTTTCTTCATATGGATATATAGTTGATCCACGGTCCAGTTAAATTGGATGAGGCCCAACAACGGTGGATTTGTGCAATTCAGGAGGCCCTTGTGTTTGATCCATTTGAATGAACCATACAGTGGGCCCCACCCAAGGTGCATGCCTGGTTATTGCTATATATTTATTAGTTTTTCTTGCGTCTGGTGCGTAACTTGCACACAAGGGGTGGGCCAAATGTAAGGCCCATCCTAATGGACCACACAACAACCCCTTAAATGATATCCATTCTCCAAGTTTGAATACCATTTGAATGGTTTGGATCGTTTGTGCAATTACACACTCATTTAGATCGATTGTTCACCTTTGAACTTTTAGGGGCAGATGGAGATGGTAGAGATAAATGATAAGAGTTATTCTTTTTTTTTTTTTTTTTTGGAGGAGGGGCCCTGGCCCAAGGTGATCTTTTAATCCCCTTAATCCCAGTCATAAGTGGAGCTGGGCTGTTCACAGGATGGAGACTCATTTATTCATGTGAGGGTTGTGAGCCGCTCATCATCAGATCGAAATTCTATCAAGATTCAAGAACGCAAACAGCTTGGCGGGACGCACGAATATGGATCAACTCTGGACCTTTAGCGACCCATCATGACCATTAAGAATATTTTTCACAGCCGACCCTGATAATCTGCAACCTCGGTTTCCGCATTATCCTATAAATAACGAATCAGGACTGCCGTAAAGCTGTCCAGCAGGGCTACCTCAATTCCATGGCTCTCTTGCTCTCTCTGCTCTTCTTCGCCTCTGCTCTCATCTTTCTCCTCAAATTCAATGGCCAGATCAGAGCCAAGAAATCCGACCTACCCCCTTCACCACCCAAGCTTCCCCTCATTGGAAACCTACACCAGCTAGGCACTCTCCCTCACCGCTCTCTCTGCTCCCTTGCCCAAAAACACGGCCCTCTGATGCTCCTCCATCTGGGTCAGATTCCTACTCTCATCGTCTCCTCAGCGGAGATGGCTGAACACATCATGAAAACTCATGATGTCATCTTTGCAAGCCGACCTTTTATAACTGCAGCCAGGGAGCTCCTCTATGGCTGCACTGACCTTGCCTTCTCTCCCTATGGTGAGTACTGGAGGCAAGTGAGGAAGATCTGCGTGCTCGAGCTTCTAAGCATCAAGAGAGTCAACTCATTCCGTTCCATCATGGAAGAAGAAGTGGGTCTCATGATAGAAAGGATCTCCCAATCATGCTCCAAGGGGGCAGCAGTAAATCTGGCGGAGCTTTTTCTCTCGCTCACAAGCGGCACCATAGGGAGGGTTTCATTGGGGAAGAAGTATGAAGGAGAAGGAGAGGAAGGGAGGAACAAGTTCGCAAATCTTGTGAAGGAGTTCGAGGTTCTGATGGGAACTTTTTTGGTTGCAGACTACTTTCCTTCACTCGCCTGGGTCGATGTTGTAACGGGGTTGCATGGAAGGTTTAAGAGGAATTCTCTTGAGTTGGATCGTTTTCTTGATCAGGTGATTGAGGACCACCTCCTGCGTCCATCAAACGGCCGTGATGTTGCGGAGCAGAGAGATTTTGTGGATGTGTTGCTCCGATTGCACAAGGATTCCAGTACGGTCGACATTCATCTCACCACAGAGAACATCAAAGCTATCATACTGGTTAGTGGACTTCCCATATTGTAGGGTACTGGGTCGAGGGTTTAGTTCGCAAGTTTCTATAATTGAGTGAATGGACTTTCTGAATAACTGTGTGTCGGCTGAGTCAACCAAGTCTTGACTGAGTCAACCAACTCTTGCCTTAGTAGGCCAGGGCCAAGTTTACTCACTGAGTCCTTAATTTTATTATTAACACACACACACAAACACACACACACTCTCTCTCTCTCTCTCTCTCTCTGGTAAAACAATTTGGTCTCATGTTGACCCTCGAAATTTCTTAGAACTGCATACTCAACTCAAATTCTTGACATTACAAACTTTAATATTTTGTGAGCCTGTGACTGAGAAAATCCATGATATAATGGAGTGGAAGCGACATTGAACCCACTTACTAAAAGTTGAAGCCACTCAAAATAAATAACCTCACCATACATTTATATCGCTAAATTTACTCTAATATAAGTTGACTCCACCTTAAGATTTATCATATGAAAAATAATATGATTAATTATATTTATTAATCACTTCATTCATCATATGGTCAATTTGATGTTGGAGTCAAACTCCTCTTAGAGTAAATTGGGAAACATCCCATAAAAGGTGTTGGTGTGATTTTCGGCAATTTGTATTTTTAATAAGTGTGCTTCATGTGAGTCATAAGACTTAAATAGGAGGATCCTCCAAGTCAGAGACACAGGATCCAGACTCATTTACATGCACATGGATTTGGCCTTTCACCGTTTAGAGAGTTAATAGGCTACCTTTTCTCAATTGTAGGACATGTTCACTGGTGGAACAGACACGACGGCATTGACACTAGAGTGGGTTATGGCAGAGCTTGCAAAGCATCCCAATGTGATGAAGAAAGCCCAAGGAGAGGTAAGAAAAGTGGTGGGTATAAAAGCCAAAATTAGTGAAGAACACCTTTATCAATTGAACTACTTGAAATCCATTATCAAGGAAACTTTACGTCTACATCCTGTTGCTCCCCTATTAGTTCCAAGAGTGTCTACGACAGATGTTAAGATACAAAACTACCATATCCCTTCAAATACAAGAGTCTTTATCAATGCTTATGCAATTGGAAGGGACTCCAAATCATGGGAAAATCCTGAGGAGTTTCTTCCAGAAAGATTTGCCAACAATTCTGTTGATTTCAAGGGGCAAGATTTTCAATTCATTCCTTTCGGAGCAGGGAGAAGGGGTTGTCCAGGGCTGTCCTTTGCCGTTACATCACTTGAACTTGCTCTAGCCAATCTCCTACATTGGTTCGATTGGGAGTTGCCTCAAGGTGTTACTCAAGAAGGTTTAGACATGTCTGAAGCTCTTGGACTGACGGTTCATAAGAAATTGCCTCTTTGTTTGGTTCCAAAACAGCACTTCTCTTAACATGATTGTTGAATCCTTGCTCCTGCAGTTACCAGTTTATCTGTTTAATTGAATAATTAGTGCAATTGATGTTATATATTGTTAGTCTATGTTCATCCTTTGAATTTTAAGCTGAAGAACTGTATCCCCTAATTGCATTTTAATTACCAAATAATTTTTTTTAGCTTGTTTTCATTTAGTTTACTTGTATACAGGACTCTAATCATTGAAAGACAACTACTCAAGTGATCAATTTGGCATTCTCCACAATCACCCTCGCACATGTGGGTTCGATAGTAGCACACTCATAAAAAATTAAGTGCTGTGGTTTAGTGGAATCACAACTAATCAAATTAGAGAAATAATGCTCCTTAAAGAAATGACTCCGGACCTAACACAACCAATGCTGAGGCAATGGTCGGTTACCGTGAGCAGTATAGTAAACTGTGGTCCCTGTTCTTGTTTGACAACCCATTTGCATGCTTAATTATCCGACCCATGAGTAGAAAATTACAGCAGTGGAATGCGATCAGCTATCAAAATAAAAGAATAGAGGAGTTAAGAATGTTAGCATACGGTGATTAGGGCAGCTTTGTTTACTGCTAATTGCCCTTGATCTTCATTCCCGTATTAATGTTGAATGGGCTTTACAAGAGACTTGAATTCACCCACTGTAGTATCTTATCCATCTATTGAGCCACCATTCCTATTAAAACCAATTGGTGATGATAGAAGCATAACTCAATGTTTTAAGGCATTTGATATTGCATCTATGCGCTTATTTTTAGAGCGGTCATAGAAAGCGATATTGTGGCATATCTCTACCTAATAATTCTCCCCTCACAGTGGCGCTCTGTAACTCAAACCCTTGACTTAAAGTTTTGACACCATTTGTAGAATTTTATGCATCTATTGAGCTACTATTTCTACCAAAACTAATTGGTGAGGGTAGAGATATAACTCAATATTTTAAAGTATTCAATATCGTACCTATGTGCCTATTTTTAAAACGGTGGAAGGAAGCGACATAATGGCATGCGTGTGCCTAACACCCACTCACATGTGCCAAACTATTGAGCAACGGGGACATTTCTTTCTAGTATTTACCCTACTCCCAAGTGCTTTATAAAAGCCAAGCCCCATCCTCCAATGACGTGTGAAACTATCCAGCCAGTTCTACAGAAAACATGTAATATCAATATAGGCTAGATACTCTGCTATCAATCACATGCGTCCATTATGTAGATTTAGTCCAACCCAAAACCGTGTGTTCGAACCCATACCGTGTACACTGATCTTGTACGGATGAAACATATCTTCCTGACATGTAAGCTCTGGTTATCCTCTCTTCATCTCTGGATTCTAGAATAAGCCTGTTGCCTGTTCCATGGTTTCTACAATGATTTTCAAGAGCCTGGTTAGTGCTCTTTTACTGCATTTTCCGTATTCGTTTTTCTTTTCTACTCTTTAGCTTGTGCTTATGCTTCTTCTTCTTGGGTAGTGTTATAGAGTTCCTTCTTTTTCTGCTGGATTTGGTTTCTTAGACTTTTGGGGAAACCATTTTGTTTCAGAATGGCATCTTCCTTTATTTCTTCTTCTTCTTTTTTGTTTTACTTTGTTTTGATTCTTGTTATTTCCATGATTTGATGCTGCTCCGTTTTTTTTCACCGGTTGGGATTGGCTTCTTAGGTCGACCCTAAAATTGGTCACATTGATTATTTAAATCAAAGTGAAGAAGCTTTTGTATGATTTGAAATATCTACCCAAATGGCTAAACTACTCCAAAGTATTGGCTGAAATTATGTACATGTTTGGTCAGTCGACTGAACCAATCAATTACGGCTAAATTAAACTCTACAGTGATCACCGTGAACCTCAAGTGCAAAGTCTCGATGTAGTTTTATCCGGTGAGTCTGGAATTATATGCATAGGGAGCTACTATTTGTAGAAAACCTGTTCTATTTAAAAAACTAAAACTACCCTAATAAAATCTACAAAAATATACACTACTAAAAATTAAAATTAAATTACAAGTCCGAATCTAAAAAAAATTAGAATTTAAATCTAACCTAAGAAAATCCTAAACTAAAAACAATCCTAAAACTAAAAAGTATAAGACAATGAAATAGATCAAACCACCAATATAAAAAAATAAATAACCACACATTAAATAAGTTAAAAAAATCAGAAATAAAACATTTAGATATAATAAAAAAAATAACGAAAAGAATGCTAGTTTCTCTTATTTTTGGAAGATTAAAACACTGTATTGGCAGAATAAAAAAAATCCACAAAAACACCGCATCAAGTGTATGCTGGCACCACACACGAACACAAGGCACCGATTCAAGGCGAAACATCTTGACCTCACTAATTGTATATTTAAAATTAAACAAACCAACACACTTAATAAACTCAAAAAATATTTACAATTAATAATAGAAAATCTACCCTTACCCTAGATCAAGACATCAACAAGATGGGACCTCGCACGCAATCCAAGTTCTTATCTTCAATCTTCACACCAAAGAGGATTAGATGAAAGGAGAAGATGGAATGGAAATGATGGATCCAAGTGGGTTGACCAAACCCCACTTTGGATTGTGATAGAATGGAAATTGATGTGGTATGGCGGAGTATGGAAAAGAAAGAGAGAGAAAAAGGTCATGGGAAGATGCTGTGGACGTGTGAGGTTGGTATGGTATGGAAGATAAGGTAAGGAGAGAGAGAGAGAGAGAGAGAGAGAGAGAGAGAGAGGGGTGATGAGGACGTGTAATATGGTATCTCCTCTTGTACTTTCTCCCCTTTATATATAGGAAGAAATATTAGATTATGGGAAGCAGAGGAGAGAGATGGAGATTGGCATGGATTGTGGTATTAGAATAGTAAGTTGTAGGTAGGAATACTGTTGGCTTCATGGAATTGGATAAGGACTTGGGATAAGATTTATGTATTATTTTTTCAAATTGGAAAGTGGGTTGGGGAATAATTGGCATGGGTCTCCTCTTTCTTTTATTTTTATTTTTTATTTTTATAGAAAGTATGTAATGGTATGATGTCCAATCACTTTTGGACCTCTTTCCTTCCATAAAAAAAAACTTCATAAAATTGGCTCTACCTTGGATTTCTTTCCAAATAATGTCTTGGCTTATAAACTTTTATGCGGGTCCCTTTTCTTCAATTTTCCTACAAATGAAAGTGATTTTCAATTAATTTAATAATTTTGAATAAAAATTGCACATGCGCTATTGCAGGCCCAATTTACATAAAATGACAACATTAATCCACATCATTGATCATGTTTTTATCTTTAATTAACTAATGATAATGAGATATTTTATCATTCCATGCCAAATCATAAATTTGAGAAATACTTCTAAAAATGGAAAGTTTCAAGATTTAATGAAAAAGTGAGGATTTTCAATGATTTTGGCAAAAAAATTCTAAAATGAATTTTAAAATCATAAAATATGAATTCCCACTAAATGAATAGATTTCCAATGAATAAGTACTTAAAATTCTTGAAAATACATATAAAATAATATATTTTTAAGGACTTATCAACCAACCCTACTTTAGAGTATGTTGGTGCTGCCCTTTGGATAAAAAAATGAGGGTATTCTTCTAAAATTTCAAGTTCTTAAATACTACTTTGATATTATAAAGATGAATTGGGCCTTTGAGGAATGGATTTGTTTGCAGGTGTTTTTTTGGGTATTTTCATCTATTGTACTAGGTACTTCAAAATGCATCATTTATCTGCATCAGATAAAAATTGTATCTTATATTTAATTTTTTTTTTGTTTGTAAAATCCATATCTATGGCTTGTCCATGATGTATCCATCTATGATACCCAGATACTTATATAAGCCTAAAGTACCTATATTGGACCAATACCTCTACTATGATTGGCTTCTTCGGTCCTCTTTTCACTGGCGTAGTCCAACTGATATGAGGATGTGATACGGTGATTAGTTTCATTGAATTGGTTTAACCCATCTATGATTTTTTACAGCACTTGTTTGACATATTCTATTGGGTTTCATTTTCTTCTTTGGGAGGAAGATTTGTATTTCTTAGTAGCTCCACTCCATGGACAACATGAAACATAAGAGAGACTGAGTGCTTAAAAAACAAATAGGAAGGAGAAACAAAAAATAAAAATATAAAATAAAAAAAATAAAAAACCCTGCCCATGCATCTGTTTGGGCTAAGAAAGCTAGGATATTTTTACTATTTTCTAAAAAATATATGTAATGACAGGGATGGAAAAATATTCGGAATCTACGTAACCAAAGAGCGGGTTCACTAGCTTCTTTGAAAGTAAATAGATTTATTTGAGTTCCTTCCAAATGCAGTTAGGTTTATAAAAAAAATTTAACCCCATCTAAATGAAAATCCTGAACCTGCGGGTGGATTGAGTCATTAAAAAATTACGATGAGGTAGCTTGCTTGTTTTGGAGGGTCAACTCATTTTATGAACTGTGCATATATGAGTCCTCCATATTATATTGTCCATGTTGGTAGTTGAGTAGATGCACTTAAATAGGCGTATGCACCTAAAGGGGTACCCATGTGGTTTGAAGATTTTAAAATTGATAAAACAAGACTTCGCCACAAAAATTAAAGGCAATTGAAGTGTGGTCAGATCACATCAGATTCAATGAAAATGAAGTTGGAAAAGACATTATTTAAAAGTAATGCCTTACACGTGGCACGCCTATATGCATAGGCCTGAGTCCATTTATTTAAATGAGGCCTCAGCGTTTTAGAACCTGCATTGTGATAGCCCATTTGTTAAAAATAAAGGTCAAACGCACCATGAACATAAGTATATTAAAAAAAATTTTAAATAACTCGTGGGCTGGCATGGCCCAACACAAATAGAGGTTGTGCGTTTGGGCTGCACTTCTGGGCCAAGGCCCTGCCACCTTGGCACAACATGTATAGTTGCGCCAAGGTTTAAAACAACATGTATAGTTGCGCCAAGGTTTAAAATTTAAGTAGGTCATGTCAATGGCGATTTGCTTTTCTATTTGAGTGGGGTGTGTGGAACTCCTCCAAGGGCCCACCCGTATATTATTCCAACAGTTGAAATTGAATGTCATCCCCACGCGGAATACTAGTTTACCAACCGACTCTACTTTATGCATCTTGCATTCCTTAATTTTCTGTTTCATAGCTCAGCTAAAAATCATGACTAAAAAATTACAACATTTTTGAATTGCTGCACACGGGACCACCGACCCAACTTTATAAGAATTGGCATGTGGCTCAGCGGTGAGACTCCTTCCCTCTGTAGCAATGTTGACTGTGAGATACTTACGTAGATCCTGTCTGTAAGTTATTTACTAGAGCAAAAATAATAAATAAATAGAAGGATACACATTTAGGACTTAAAATATGGGGCCCGTCTTTGGAAGCCTGTGCTATGTGGAGCCCATTTCTAGAAATTGAAATGTGGGCCCACCTTCACCCTTTTAGAAAGTGTTACCCCACCTTTTTGAAATTTCAATGTTGGGCCCACCTCTAGAAATGATGAAATGTGGGTCTACTTATACAAATGGAGTGCTCCTGAGTTTTATCTAAACTTCACTAGAACAACAGAATTCATAAATGGCTGGTAGGATATGCAAGTGCATCATTTTGCTCATTTGAGAATTCTAAAGCTAAAAAAAAATTCAGATTCTACTAAATGAACATTAAATTTTTGACAAAAATTTAAAAATTTTTAATTAGTCAAAATTCTATCAGAAACTCTACTAATGAAACAAGCCTAATTTCCTTTGTGTAGACTAGGGGTGCTGAAGGGCTGGGCCCAGTCCACTTTGGGCTGGATTCTTGCTTTGGGTTCATATAATTGGGCTGGGCCTGGATCAAATTTTTTGGCCCATTGATATATGGGCTGGGCTTAATTAAATAGATAGAAATCCCAAGGCTCGGCTCTGCTCTGCCTGGCTTGAATAAATAATGCATGTAATTTAATTTAAATGAATGATTTAACCAAACAAATGATAAAAGTCCAAACAAGATGTAGAAAGCTCACCGTGTCCCACCCGATTAAGTAAAGACAAACTTAATTGCCTTTTATTCACACACCGCACTAAAGTCTTCAAAGAGATGCCAATATATACTGTCCATTTCACTGCTACTGCTCCTGTCTGTTTAATTTCTTTTTTGATCGGATTCCAGTGTATTAAATTCCTATGATAAGATTTGGTTGGGGAGGTGGCTTGGAATCGCCTGAATTTCTAAGTCTGCTTGTCCCACATACGTTTGAAAAGGGCCAAGAGAAGGAAGAAAACGAAGATGGATCCAAATCAACTGACTTCACTGCCATCAAACAAACTTCCTGCGTCAATGGGCCCACCTTCCCTCGCCGTTTTTTTTGATCCCTAAAAAAACACGTCCTCAACAATGCAACGAACCTAGAAAAGAAGATGATTGTCAACATGTATAATTCCGAGATGCCGCACTGAGAAAGGAGGGACATGCCATGGACATAGCAAAGATATACGTTATATATAAAAAGTGAAATATTGAATATAATACGATATGATACGATACGATATGTTGCTCATTTTGAAGCAGTCATGTATTATCGGTCAACATAATAAGGATGCTAAGAATCGCTTGCATCTTCAATAGGGCCCACTTATAAAAAAAGAAAAATTTAATGGCCCTTCCTTTTGAATACGCATCCTCCTTGGACGCTTTTACTTAAGAAATCCTCAGCTTATTTGTTTGTACATAATTTCAGGTGAAATCAAGATAAAAGAAAAGTGTAAGGAGTTGGAGGGAATAGCATCATTTTGATCATTATGTGATTTTTCTTCGTACACTATTTTCTTATATATTGAATTGACACTCAATTTTATTTTATTCTACTCAACCATACAAACAAACAAGCAAGTGGAGGTCCGTGCTGAGGCCTACTGAAATCTGAACAATTTAAAATAAATGCCCTTTAGTTATATAGGATATAATCACAATAGTTATATAGGATATAATCACAATTTATGTCAACCCAAGTTTGTTCCACCACTGGTTGACTATTTCATGAAAAACGTGATATTTATTGCTTTATCAAGCAATCAATCAAACCCAGAAATAAATAAGGATTGATTCAAAATTTGAGAAATCTCCAATATATCTAGAGGGATTTTATTTTGAATGGCTTCACTTTACATTGGTGAGCCAGCTGAATTCCACTTCTTTAACTAAGGATTTCTTGAGGTTAAAACTACAGAGGATCTAGACTACTCCCTCATATCTTCTATGGCCAAATTTCAATAGCATAAAACTCACGTCCAATTTAGATTGATCGCTTAAAAAACATGTGAAATATTTATAATATGATGTTTCCAGTGGTAATCAGGTGCGGTACGCACCAAGATGTGGGGCCCACCTAGAAGCCTACATGGAGTTGGGACTAAGGGATTAAATGATCTAGTTGTGGCATACCCACTAGGGTGTTCATGTCTGGCCCGAGCTTGCCATTTAATCAATCTAATTTGACCAAACTAGGCTATTTATCAATTTTGTGGGCGGTCTAGCAAATTTTTGGACAAATTAAATTAAATTACATGCATTCCTTATAGGCATTGAGCTTTCTATTACTTAACCTAAGCCCAATCCAACTACATATCCATGCCCTGCCCAAAGTGGGCTGGGCCTTGATTGGGCTCTGGCTCGCCGGCCCATGTGCAGTTTAATAACCCACATACAAAAATTAGACCCCATCTAATTATCCTAACCCACTGATTAATTGTCCACAAATTTCCACCGTTGAAAATAGGTGTACAATTGATCCAATGGTCTAGTTCATTTGGATAGTACAAACCCAAGGTCCTGGTGTAATTCAAGTATATCCATTATGAGTTGCAGAAGATGTGCACACACAAAAGAAAAGAATACTTTCATAAAGGTATAAAACTTTTGGCTTATTATAAAAAACATTTGAGTATTTAAAAAAGGATAAATGTTTTCCACTAATAATTTTTTGAGAAATGACAAAAATATCCCTATGTCATTTTTCAAATTTTCTCTTTAATAAATCATGTAAATAAAATGATCAAGTCCAACCTACTTACCTAGTGGGGCCAGCATCAAGTACCTTGATGCATGGATTGTAAGAAAGAGGATTCCAAATGACTAGAAAAAATTAACTTCAATAAATGGTTATGATCATCAAAATCAAACTAGATAGTTTGGGGGAGAGGGATTAGAAAAAAAAAAAAAAAACCATTCATAGGTGAAGAATGAATATATAGATATATATATATTTGCTTGGTTGACCAAGCAGCCGGGACATGAGAAATGAAGGGCTCCCACCAGAGTTCAAAACTTAGCGGGAGTTATGGGAGGGTGCAGCTTATCCACAAGGTCAACCTCCAATTCCCTTGCTCCAATTTTGTATTATTAGAGTTACAACTGGTGCACTCTAGAACAATATGCCATGGATGTCCTACTCCTTCTCTTCTCGTTACTAACTGCTCTCATCTTCCGCTTCGTTAAACTCATTGGAGAGAACACCAAGAAAACTAACCTAATGCCTCCTTCTCCACCCAAACTTGCCATCATCGGGAACCTCCATCAACTAGGTACTCTCCCACACTGCTCTCTTAGCTCCCCCTCAAATAAACACAGCTCGTTGATGCTCCTCCATTTGGTCAGATCCCCACTCTCGTAGTCTCCTTTGCAAAGATGGCGAAGAGACTATAAAAACCCATGATCTCATCTTCGCGAGCCGACCCTCTGTAACTGCAGCCAGAGAGGAAAGTGAATGTGTTTATATATAGAGCTTGCACCCTTATCTTGCACGAGACCTTTTGGTGGGTTGAGACCTACCAGAAGCAAAACCATGAGGCCTATGAATCAAAGTAGACAATATCATACATGTGTATAAGGGTGGGACGTTACAAATGGTATCAAAGCCGACTCTCGACTAGTTCGAGTGTGAGTTACTGCCGTGGTCTAGTGCAAGTGGGCGGATTCTTATGCGGGTGGTCTATATGAACTGGCAGGTTATTGCACAGGAACGTGCAGTACTAAGGGTGGGGGGTGAATTATGACATTCTGGAGTTCCACATCGACTATAGAGAGGAAAATGAATGGGTTTATATGTAAAGTTTGCACCCTTATTTTGCATATGACCTTTTGGTGGGTTGAGACCCACTAGAACCAATGAAGCCTATGGGCCAAGCACTGACATGGGCTTCTCTCCTTATGGCAAGCATTGGAGGTAGGGAAGGAAGATCTGCGTGCTTGAGCTCTTAAACATTAAGAGAGTCAATTCCTTCCATTCAATTAGGGAAGGAGAAGTGGGGTTCATGATCGAAAGGATCACCCAATCCTGGTCGACAGGCACGGCCGTTAACCTGGCTGAGCTTTTGCTCTCGCTCACAAGCGACATGATGACAAGGGTTGCTTTGGGGAGGAAATATGAAGTAAAAGGAAAGGAGGAGAAGAACAAGTTTGCTGGTGTTATAGCGGAGTCGAGCGTGCTGCTAGGAGCCTTTTTTATGGGTGACTTTTTCCCTTCTCTTGCATGGGTTGATGTTCTCACTGGGATGGATGTGAGGTTGAAGAGGAATTCTACTAGAGTGGATACCTTTCTAGATCAGATTATTGAGGACCATCTAAGTCATGGAGGAAAAAACTACGGTCAAGATGGAGTTGTGCAGAGTAACTTCCTGGATGTGTTGCTCCAAGTGCAGAAGGATTCTACCCATGGTATTCATCTCAGCAGGGATAACCTCAAAGCAATCCTCTTGGTGAGTTGACCTTTTGGAATCAGTATGGTTTTTTGCATACAATACTTTCTTATTTGAAAAGAGTTGGAGAGTTCAATTGCCTAAATGAATTACAATTCTCCAATCAAATTACTTGACCTTCATTTATAATAACCAGCAAGCCATCGCGCTCAACATGGGCAATATATAACTTATAATACTAAAAATAATAAAAATACTAAATAATACTTAATCTAAATTATATTCAAGCAGGGCTCTTCTATTAAATGGGCCTAGCTACATTGTTCAAGGCCGGCCTATGTACCCAAACGTAAAGTTCTAGCCGAGGCTGAAGTGGGTTAGAAAGGATAAGGACTCATGCTATAGTTGTATCATGTTAGACTCTACTTTTATGAAATCATTAATAGTTTAAGATAAGAGATTTACATTATTAGAAGTTTATATAAAGATAAATTCTTTTATAAAATGATTAACATTTTAAGATAGAAGATTTGCATCATTATAAGTTTAGATGAGGATAGGTTCCTAAAATTTCTTTCTGATTATATTTTATAATATTAAAAATAATAAAAATAAATCCATGAAAACCCCCTACCAAAAATCCAAAATATACAATTTTTTTTCTAGTAGGATTGGGCCAGGCTAGATCCCTTAACCATTCTATCCAAGCTTGGCTTGTCCCTTAAATGAGCCCATCTAAATAATCCAAACTTAGTTCGAGCACTCAAACTTAATGTCCAAGCCCCAGCTAAAGCGGGCTATGCTAGATATAGGCTCAACCCAGCCTGATTCATGAACACCCTTAAATAAGAAAATCTAAATATAAATTGATTGATTAGAGGATGTTTGGCAACAAGATATTTTAGTAGATTATGAGATATTGTATGTTACATTATGATAAAATTTACCTACCAAAAAATTAGGTGTTTAGCTAACTTAAAATTTATTCTACAATATATGACTTTCTACTAAAAATTGCAAGATCTCTTTCTTCTCCACATCCCTATAGGAGCAAATATCTAGAAATAAATCTTTCAAGATATTACCAAACATCATCACTTATAATATGATAGTATTTTATTTTACAATAATGAAATCTTACAATATCCAATTTTATTATTATTATATGCTGTGTTTATCCAAACACCCCTGAGACCCTGGAAGATTAAACTCTTTAAAAGGAAATTCATTTTAGATTGTCTTCTTTATTTAGATGGATAAAATCAAAAATTTTCTCTCAAATATCTATAATCTTTTCCTCACGTTAAAATTGATTCAAAATTAACATCGAAATTGAAATTATATCCAAGCACGGCCTGTCTATTAAATAGGCCCAACTAAATAGTCCAAGGCCTGTCTAAGTACTCAAACTTAAAGTCTAGGCCTGGGCTAAAGCTGGTTGGGCCGGAAAGAGGATGTATCATGTCGGGCTCTACTTTCATTGATTAATAGTTTAAAATAAGAGATGGATTTGCATTATTAGAAGTTTAGGTAAGAATAGAATCGATTAATAGTTTTAAAGAAGAGATTTGTATCATTAGAAGTTTAGATAATGATAGGTTTCTAAAATTTCTTTTTAATTCAAAATCATGGTAAAATTGAAATCTCAATTGATGCTCAATGTCTCAATCAATTGCAAACTTGAATACTATATGCTTAATATTCAAACCTCTTAAATCTCCTCCTCAAGTTAAAATTACTTCAAAATTAACATTGAAATTGAAATTATATCCAGGTTAGGCCTGTCTATTAAATGTGGTCAGCTAAATAGTCCAAGACTGGTCTAACTACTCAAACTTAAAGTCCAAGCCTGAGCTAAAGCAGGCTAGGCTGCATACAGGATGCATCATGTTGGATTCTACTTTTTTTGATTAATAGTTTAAGATAAGATATTTGCATTATTAGAAGTTTAGATAAGAATAGATTCAATTAATATTTTAAGATAAGAGATTTGCATAATTAGAAGTTTAGATATATAGGTTCCTAAAATTTCTCTCCAATTCAAAATCGGGGCAAAATTGAAATCTCAATTGAGGCTCAATTTCTCAATCAATTTTGAAATTGGAGCTCAATTGCAAAATTAAATCATATACACTGAATATATAATAATTGGTCTCCATGCTATGAGTGAGCATATAATTATTAGCAAAATGCAGGGGCGGACCCAGAAAGTTGTCCTTGTGGGGTTTAATGTAAAAATAATCTTGGGAGAGGGGGGCAAATGTAAAAAAAAATCATATTTTTTAGACTTTATAAGGGGTTTTTTTTTTAACTTTTCCAAATTTGGGTGGGGGCTTAAGCCCCATTCTCTTCTTCTTGGGCCGCCCTGACAAAATGGTCTAGGTGTTAATTTTAGAACCCATTACTTTGTCTTAGGATGAGAGGCTCAATCAGACTTGGACCTAATCACCATTCCTTCGTACTCACTTTCAATATAGCCCCGGTGCAGGCCAACAGCCCCTTCATGAGGGAGCGACGCATATCGCATTGTCATTAAATTTCTAAATCTTGTACAAATGTTCTCCCTAAAGAACTCTCATTCCATTTTAAATTTTCCTTTATTTATAATTTTATGTGCAATACTTAAATGCCTGCCTAAAATCTTTCCATTTTATACATAGATACAATGGTGATAACATGATTACACAGTTCAAGTTAAAAAAGTTTCTTTCTTTGTAATTATACTGGTTCAAATTAAAAAGTTTCTTTCTTTTTAATTATACTAGACACTATTCTGGCAAAAATCTCTTTTAGTTAGTCACTATTCTTTTGCAAAATCCGATTTTTCACCAATTAATGGTCCTGAATCAAAATGGATCAAATATAGTGGTTTTATGCAGTTTGTTGATCTTGATGTTTTTAGTGTTTTTGTTATTTAATATTTCAAGGCTATATATAGGCATGCAAGTTCTAAGTAACAAAGGTAGTAAAATGGTTTTTTTTTGTTACTTTTATTGAATAATTTTTTTGTTCTTTGTATGGATGTTTTAGGGAATCATTAAATATTCGAGCATCGTTACTGGAGCTGCAATGACCATCATTACAAATCCAGTTTGACCTATTAAGACAAGATTATCTATCATTTTTTTTACCTTCTTCTTTTTCTTCTTCCTCTTCTTTTTTGTTTTTCTATTTTTTTTTCAAAGTAGGCAGTGAGGTTTCTTTTACTTTTAATTCTTGTGGCGTTTGTAGAAGGGTCAAATAATGCATCCATGAATACTTAGGATTTTTTAGAAAAATTATTTTAAATTTTATTAAAACAAAATGTTTAATTATCATTTTCAGCATTCTTGCTTTTTATAATTTTTATACCAATTTAAAAGTTAGAAAACATTATTATTTTATTCTAACTTTTATAAATGAATTAGTTTAATTTTGGGCTCAAGCTTAATACAAACCTTTTTGCTAAATAGACAACTTTTTTATTTTTGATTCTTTTTTCATAAAAACACTAAATTTGATTATTATTCTAACTTTTATAAATGAATTAGTTTAATTTTGGGCTCAAGGTTAATACAAACCTTTTTGCAAAATAGATAACTTTTTCATTTTTAATTCTTTTTGCACAAAAACACTACATTTGATTAAATTTTTAGTTTCTCCTTGGTTTAACAAAGGTCTTATTTGAAAAGCACTATTCTTATATCAATAAATTTCAAAATATTTCTAATTTTTTTAAATAGAAATTATTTTTCCAAACTTCAAAGAGTAACATTTCATTGGATTATTTATTGAAGCAATACCTTGCGCCAACTTTAAAATATAATATTTTCCCTGTCCAATCTTTTATTTCCAAAAATCTTATTTTTTCATGAGCATTAAATTTTTAGATAAATTTGGAAGGGCCATCTTTTTTATTTGTAATCTAATTTGGTAGAGATCATAAGCATTACATATCCAAAGTTATGGGCTTGGTTATACTTTTCTAAGATTTCATGATCACACTAACCTATTTTTACAAAAAAATATATTATATTTTTTATTTCTATATTTTTAAATAAATTTACTCTTTATCTTAAATCTTTGCATTCTTTTATTTATCTTATGTTTCTGAATCTAAAAAGGTGTTTTTGTTATTTTAGAATGTTAAATAATATAAGCATCTTTCTTTTGGTAATCTAATTCACTTTTGTTGATAGTGGCAACCTAAATTACATACAAATGTTACATATGAATATAATATAGCACTTGACTTATTATTATATTCGGGCACGTTCATTATCATAATATTAATCTGGAGCAATTAGGTCTTGGACCTTGGTATCCAGAACGGAATTGTTGGGTTCAAACTCGAACCCCATTTGGCATCTTGGTCTTTTTTGAAACAACACATGTATGAAAGTTTTTTTTTAAGAAATACGCATGTAGAATTTATCTTTCAAAACTTTGGATTTCTTTTTATTAGTTAATGAATTTATTTATTTACTAGATTGGTCTACTAGGCATTAGTAATATTATTAACTTGAAGACCCAGGGATTAATCATTGGGCATGTGTGGCACTGAGCTGCCAACACCACTCAACCATGAGCGTGTTGGTAAAATATTTGAATTAATACGCAAAATTTTGAAAAAACATATTATATCCATATACAAATAATATGAGAATATATGGCTTTCATTTTTTTCACAAAAGTTTATAATACTTAGTAAAATTCATATAAGATCGTATCCAATATTTCAAATGAAAAGAAATATTAGAAATAAGAAACTACATTGTTAAGATGCTTTTAGCCACATACACCTTATGTACAGCAAAGTATATATGTAGAAGAACCACTTCTTTGCATTAGAGATTAGATCAAAAAATAGAGATATGGTTTGATTGTTATTAATTTGTTAAATGGTTTAGTTTAGTTTAAGTTTTGAATAATCTTATCGTTGTTCCATGAATACACTACAAAAGTTTTGGGATTTGGCGACGAAATATTTTGTCGCTAGAAAATATTTTTTTGTCCCAAATTACTTATCGCAACGAAATTCTTTCGTCGCCCGTTTCGTCGCGTTGTCCCATCTTTAAGGAAAATTCACGACGAAATATGGTTTCATCGCCGTAACGTCACAATCTGCGATGTCTTATTTCGTCACCAAATATGTCAAAATTTCGTCGCTATATATTTTATTTTGTAGTAAGAAGCATATGGAAAAATAATAAAAAACTGATTAGTGATGAAATTATTTTGTCACCAAAGGCTTTAACCTTTGACAACAAAATAATTGCGGCGCTAAAAGAATTTTTATCGTCGCTAAAAGTATTTTTTAAAATAAAAAAAAATTTTAGCGACGAATTATTTCATTGCCAAAAGAATTTTTTTTAAAAAAGTTATTTTTGAATTTGCTCCTACCTCTCTCTCTTCAGCCCCTCTCTCTCTCTTTCGCCCTCCTCCTCTTTGTTTTTTCTCCCCTCTCCTCCCCTCCCCTCCCTCTATTTCTCTCTCTTCCTCCCTCCCCCTCTTTGTTCTCTCTCCCTTCTCCCTCTCCATCTTTGTTCTCTCTCTCCTTCCCTTTCCCTCTCTCCCTCCCCATCTCTATTCTCTCTCTATCTCCTTCACTTTCCCTAACTCTCTCTCCCTCCCTCCCCAACTCTATTCTCTCTCTCTCTCTCATTCCCTCTCCCTACCTCTTTGTCTCTCTCTCCTTCCCTCCCTCTCCATATCTATTCTCTCTCTATCTCCTACCCTCTCCTTACCTCTCTCTCTCCCTCCCATCTCTATTCTCTCTTTCTCTCTCCTTCCATCTCTCTCTCTCTCTCCCTCCCCCTTCCTTCCATCTCCCTATCTCTTCCTCCCCTTTCCTTCCATCTCCCTCCCCCTCTCTATTCTCTCTCCCCTCTCTCCCTCCCCATCTCTCCTATTGCTTCCTTTTATAAATTTTGCTTTTTTTTTGTGACGACAAAAATTTCATTACGAATCCCATCAGTTTTCGAGGGATTAATGGTGCCTTTTTTATTTGTATTTTTTAGATTTGGCTACAAGATTTAAATTACGTTGCCAATAGTATACCTTTGGCGACGAAATCTAAGTTTTTATCACCAATTTTGAAACTACAAAAAAAAAGGTGCCAAAAGGCACCTTTTCTTCTTTTGTATGTTCAGAATTAGCGATGAAATTTGAATTTTGTCGTTGAAAAGTGTACTATTGGGGACAAAATTTAAATTTCGTCGCCAAATCTACACCTTTGGCAATGAAATATAACTTTTCATTGCAAATAGTACACCTTTTAGAGACGAAATTCAAATTTCATCGCCAATTCTGAAAATACAAAAGAAAAAAATGGCTTCATTCTTGGCGACAAAAATAATTTTTTCGTCACCTATGTTACACTTTAGGCGACAAAAGATTTCTTTCGTCACCTTATGTTATTTGTTTTTCTATAATTAGCGACGAAATAAGAGTTTTGTTGCAAATTTATTAATTATTAACGACAAAAATAGGTATTCGTTGCTAAAAGTACGATCTTTAGCGACGAAATGCTATTTCGTTGCTGATTCTAAATCAATAGCAACAAAATATTGATTTGTTGCCAAATTTCGTCGAGAATAAAGGCATTTCCTGCAATGATAAATGAGAGGACTCTCTCTTAAGACAACTACGGTGGAAATTATGGAATATAGTGATTTACGAAATTCTGTCTTTAGCGATGATCACCGTTTGTGTTCTTTTATTTTAATAATGTTTGTTTTCTTTTATTTTAATAAAACCAACCACCATCTTCCCTCATCAATCCATTCAAATACCTAAACCTCAGGATCTTGACATTTTCATCAAATTTCACGATAGAAGTTTTTGGAAGCAATTGTGACAGATCTAATTTAGTGGACCACCATCACCGACAGACTCAACATGAGCGGGTTGTAACAGTGATGGATCCACAGATAGATGATAATCTCTGAAAGACATGATTGATCTTTGCAAAGTTGTTTTTTAGAGATCAAAAGAGTTTTTATTTTTAATGTTGGACTTTTATTTTTAATGTATAACACTCATAGATTCTTTCATACTAAAAATCATATGATTGAGTGGGGGATATTAGAGATTAGATCAAATAATAGAGATAAAGTGAAATGAATTTTGTATGTTGGTTAAATTTATGGATTGGACAATACTCAAGTCCTAGTCGAAGTTGTATTTTTATTTATTTTTAGACTAGGAGTTTCAAGAGGCTACAGAGTTATAAAAGAGCTAAAACGAAAAAAATTTGAAAAATTCGAAAAGGGCTACCCAGTTGATCAAGTAGAGATCCGATCAATAGGATTAAAGGAAGTGGCCAAATTTGATCGATCGGACCACTAAACGATTAATCGAACCTGTGTGGAAAGTTCACTGACTTGGGAATTTTTTCGATTTTAAGTGAAACTTCCCTGTTTTGTGCCAACTCCTTTTCTAGTTGGAATACACTTATGAGTCACGAATTTGGGGTTATATAAAGGGGTTCTCTTTCAACCTTAGTAGAAATCTCATTGTTCTAAGTAAGGATTACTTATTTGGAGATCACCTTCTCTAAAAGCTTTTATTGGAGAGTTAAATGGCTGAGGTTTTGCTTTAGAGATCCCTGTCTTTTACATGTTTGTGTAGAAGATCGTCTTCTAAACGTAGAAAATTGTTCTGAGGAGTCAAGTACAATATCTAGAAGGTGTTTAGATGCTTTGATCTGTAATAAAAGACGGCAGAGAGTCATTGCAACGGGGTGTTATGCAATGAAAATCACAAGTCCTTAGGTTACGCGAAGAACTGGATAAGGGTTATGAGCATATTTCTTGTAACTGTGGTATAATTCATTTTGTTTGATTTTTTGTCGTGGTTTTTCCCGGTTTGGCATTCCACGAAAAAATCGTGTCTTTTTGTAGTGTGTGCTTTTTTTTTTAATTTCTGCTGTGTAGTTGATTGTTTGCACACATAGTATTGAGATTGGTTGCATTAATCCATTCTAGAGGCTCTTCCAAAACCTTCATAAGGTTTGATTGTTATTAGTTTGTTAGATTGTTTAGTTTAGTTTAAATTTTGAATAATTTTATGGTTATTCTGTGTATAAATGAAAGGACTTCCTCTCAAGACAACTATGGTGGAAATTAGAATATAGTAATTTATGAAATTCTATACTTTGCACTCCATTTGGGTTTTTAAATAGTGGGGCCTCCTTTGATTAGTCCAATAAGCTATGTTCCCCATGAAGTTAGCAATGATCCTAACTTCAATGAAGTTTTTTCTCCTTGCGGGATGTAATTGGAATGTCAAAGAGGTAGGGGCTCATCAATAAAATGGGAAAACAAAACCCCACCCCCCCCCCCCCCCCCCCCCCAGAATAAGGGAATGTTCATGTGAGAAAATTACCCTAATTTCATTGTGTTGCATACATTAGTCATTGTTAAAATTTAGCATGATAAACAATGTGTTATGTCATTAAAGTTTAAGGGCTTGAAAATTATGGGATAAGATTATCTAACTTTTTTGCTCGGTGCAAAGGGATCGCCCATTGGTTGGGTGTCCCCTTCTTGCCCATTTGCCCATATTCAATTCCAAATCCCTCTTCCCTGCATATGCAAGTGGTTTTTTCTCTAAAATGCATTGGAGTTCACTTCTCAACCGGCTCTCTGTGGATCCATTTGAGTAATTTTCTTTTAAAGTGAACCACGTGAAGAGTCACTTTAACTTTTTAAGAAACAAAAAAAGAAGGGAATCTTATAAAAAAAAGTGCAAAATTTAAAAATCCAGCATCTTGACTTTTTCTCATTTTGTGAGATTAATTTTTTTTATGAATCTTGTTTTTAAGAAGAAGTGATTATTGAAATTTTTTAGCTTTTAATAAAACCCTTCTTCTTTTTTTGCTTTTATTTTTTGGTAACAAGGGAACCCACCAATCCTCCTTACGATTGATCATTGGAAAAACTCCGGATACACACAACCACCCACAAGCGATATTTATTGTGGAAGTCCTTACAGAGGTTCGTACAAGGAACACAAGGTCAGTCCATGACTTCTCTACCACTTAAACCTTTTAATAAAACCCTTGTTCTTTTGTTGTCTTTTAAAGTGAACAATCACTTTAATTTACTTTTCAAGTGAATTACCCAAATAAGGCCTCAAGGAAAGCCACCTCAGCTGGTATAAAAAAATATGTGAAGATTTGCAATGTGCAAGAAATAGACTTGTGTTCTAGATCATTGTCATGACCAAGTTATCATACTTCGAGGACTTAAGATTATGGGTTGTGAACATTTTTTTTCTAAAACTTTCCAAGCAAAATTGTAGTAGGTCAAAATGATGACATGCCAGGGTTACAACACATATGGCTTACATGATTCTTTTTCTGGATTCAGTTTGGCATGTTTTGATTATTCTTTCATGATTGTGACCTAAATTTTCATAATTTGATATTCTATTGAAACTAGATATCATTGAAGCTATAGCCTATACCTATTGCATCAACTGCTTGAAATTTAAATCTGAAATGTCTTCCAACTTGTAATAAAAGAAATGATTGCATCTACTCTAGCGATTCAAAATATATGAGTAATCTCAGTTTATCCTTTTATAACCAAGATCACAAACATGAGGGTATGCAAGAGCCATAAATTGTAAATATGAATCCAATTATCCAAGGAATCCTCTAATAATATTTGCACTAAAATAACAATGGTTAATGTCCTATTAAAATCTTCTAAACTTCTCGAGGTATGTGCCAAAACTTTGATGTTAAAAACAATGGAACCCAAGGTGCTTTGTAAAAAAACTCTTCTCATATATCAAGAAATGTTCAAATGAATCCAATTTCCAACTTACCTTGCAATTTCTCCCAAATATTGATGTATACAATGATTTAAAGCCACCTATATGTGTCTCTTATTAGTTGTGATACGTACAAACACTAAAATACACACAAATGCACAATAGCTTTTGTGATATCACATAATAACAACTGTTTTTCACTTTTTGTTTCTCACCTTATGGGATAAATACACTTGTGAGCACCTCATAGGATAAATACACTTGTGTGCATTTTATGTGCATAATAGCTTATGTGGCACCACACAATAACAACTTTGTTCCACTTGTTATTTCTCACCTCATAGGATAAATATACTTGTCAGCGCCTTATGAGATAAATACGTTTGTGTGTATTTTTGTGTGTGCACAAATATTTATTATTCTTTTTATAGGACATAGTATGTACATACTACAGCCACGACATGGAAGTGGGCTATGGTAGAGCTTAAAAAGCACCCCCTTGTAATGGAGAAAGCCCAAGAAGATGTAAGAAGAGCAGTTGGCAAGAAAACAGGGGTGGAAGAGGAAGACCTACATAAATTAGACTACTTAAAATCCATTATCAAAGAGACTCTATGTTTACATCCTGCTACTCCACTACTAGGGCAAGAGACTAGAACAAGTGTAACAGTAAAAGGCTATCAGTACAAGGCTATCAGATCCTTGTAAAGACTAGAGTCATGACCAATGAATGGGCAATTGGAAAAGAGCCCAAGTCAAGGGAAAATGCTGAAGAATTTCTCCCAAACAGATTTACCAACAATGCTATTGATTTCGAGGGGCAAGATTTTCAATTCATTCCTTTTGGAGTTGGGCGGAGGAGCTGTCCTGGAATATCATTTGCAATTCCTTTAGTAAGACATGTTCTTGCCAATCTTTTGTGCTGGTTTGATTGGGAGTTACTTGAGGGAGCAATCAAAGAAGGACTTGACATGTCGGAGACTATGAGACTATCTGCATCATAGCATATAGTAGTATAATATGTTGCCAATATATGTTTATCTTTTTAATGTTTTGAGACATAACTACTTCAATTGGTTCTATTTTGATTATAAGTAACTGCATTTATTATTTCTGGACTTAACCCAGTAATTTCCTTTTTTTGAAATATTTAATAATTGGCTAGATAGATGAAGGCATAGTTTTTCCATAGTTATATTCCAAAACTCTTAACGATAAAGAGTTTTTCCATAGTTATATTGTTGGACTCGTAAAGTTGACCCCAAATTGATTATATCAAGTTGACCTTTTTGGTAAGGTCAAAGCAACGCAAGTTAAATCTTTGTGAATCCACACTTCAATGATGTAAACATTCACATCAGGGGGTAGTCCCACGTTGTATCACATGGATGCGGCCGCCCCAAGTAAGAAGAAAAATCCCCTTAAAGAAGGCCATATGGCCCATGGGCCACAGTCCAAGTTACAACACATCCACCCCATCTGTTTCATATATGCATCAACCCAGCCCTCAACCCGCGTCACTATTCCTCTTCCGTTCAAAATCCCCGAATAAAAACCAAACCCTCAAACCACAAAAAGGGTCTCTCCTCTCATGCAGCGGCGCGGGCGATGAGGATGATGATGAGACAGTGGGTTCACTTCAATTCCCACTAATAGGTTCTTTCTTTACACCATCTCTAGTACAACCCTCTGTTGGACAATCTTCATCTTTGATTTAATTAGCCACATGGCCCACATCAACTTGCTCAGGTTGTTGTTTAGATGTTTCCTTTCTGTTGTTATGTCAGTTCTGAAATGTGTAAGGTGAACAATGGATTTTGTGAGGATGATTTATACTTTGTATAGCTACAAGTGTCTTGCAATTTTTTTTCATCTAAAGATTGATCGATGTGTTTGATTCACTTGGATCTTAAACATTTTGACGGTTGATCAGATTTTAGTAGTTTCTGCAGCAATTGAGATGATTAGCAGTTGGCTTTCTATAGTTAAGTTAGTTCTAACATGTGACATTGATGTGGACAACAACTGCTTTGTGAGGATAGTTTGTATATGTTGCAAATCTCATCTGAGGATACATGGATTTCCATGAAGATATGAGTCTTGTTGACAACTTGATGCTAACCTCATGGTTCATGAAGGCCCTTCCCCAAGAGGCACTGATGCAAAACATTGTCACCTCCAACTAGCAGGTTTCTCTCTGTTACTTCTTCAACTGATATTATAGTTTGTCGATCTGTTACCTCAAAAAGGCCTCTTGGTTCATCATCATCTTGCTCTGTTCCATCTCAGTAGCTCCTCTTAACATGTCCCTAACTCTAGTTTCTTCTTTACATTGATAGCATGAACATAAATACTATTACATTATTCATGTTGGGAAATATACCCAGGATCTTTCATCAACCACGCTTGCATAAATCACACAACCATCATGCAATCAAGCAAACAACCACAAAGATCGATGATGACACACAAGCAATTTAGCCAAACTACCTACGTCCACGAAGAATGCTCACTCAATTCCTGTCTCTACTTTGTTGTATTCAACACAACTTTGTAGGGTCTAGGGTTGCATACACATTAATATATAGTCTACGCTTTTTTGGCTCCAAGAAAACCTATACATAATGACTAAAATACCCTAAACCCACTTACACCTAAATTAACCCAAACTAATTAATCCGGTTAAATAGGAATACAAGACACAACCCAACAATCTCCTCATTGACTTGGATTTCGTAAATCCTCAAAGTCACCTTGAAATGCCCAGTAATGTCTCTGTTTTCTCGTACTTTGTTGAAAGGCACGCTTTCACACGCGCTATGACTAAGAGCGGCTCTTGCACCCTTTAGCCCGAATGTACCGTCAATCTCAGCATTATCCAATATCGATCAAATCCAAACCAACTTGAGATTTCCCGTACCTCACTGAAAGGTAAGCCTTTGCACTCACTACGATTAAGCGCAGCTCCTGTACCCCTTTAGCTTAGGGTGCACCCACATTCTTAACAATGTGGTGTGATGATTAAGTTCAAGAGTGGCTTGAACTTCTTATTCGTCAACTGTCCGAACACCTTCGTCTTGGTTCCTTGAAGTGATCGAGTCCATTTGTTGCCATCCTTGATAGCATTCTTATATCACGATGACTTCTTACCTTCATCTAATAAAGCAAAAGTAATCATCTTTTCGACTGCATGTTTCCATGGGCCCACAACATTGAGGATCTTTCGTACTTTGCCTTCAACTTGGTGTCCCTTTTATTGTTCCTATAGTTTCAATTTGTTGTTAATGGCTTTCTTGGAAATATCTGGTGCACCATCTTCTGATTTTACATCTAAATCCACCTTAATTGACTTTTCCTTCTGTAGTTTTGGCCCTTTATTAATGACCTTCTTAGAAATGTCTATTGCGCAATCTTTCGACTTTCTATCTAACACCACCTTAACTGACTTATGCATTTGTTTTCTCTTACAGTTGTGGTCATCTGTTAATGGCCTCCTTGGAAAAGTTTGTTACACCATTTTCCAACTTACCATCAAATTTCGCCTCAACTGAATTTTTCCTTTTTCCTTGGAGCTTTTGCACCTCCACCTGTAACTGTACCTCCTGCTAATCTGTAGAGACCTTTAACAGACTCACTTTCACGAAAACCATTGCTCACCTAATCATGTTTATAAGTCCATTTGCTATAGTGCACTTGCAGCCCTTAGAGTCTGAGGCACCTAATGAAATAAAATTTCTTCATAAATTTGGAACATGCATTACATTCGTTAAGATCCATACCATTCCATCAAACATCTTGACTTTCACTGTTCTAACCCCTACCATTCCATCAAACATCTTGACTTTCACTGTTCTAACCCCAATGCATTTAGATTATGCATTTTTTGCCATGAAAACAAATTTTCTCTCACAAGATGTATAGGTATCAAACATGTCTCTACCATAGCACATATGACAGTCACAATCAGAATCTAAAATTCAGGAACCTTTAGTGTCATCAGGACCTTTGATGATCGAAGCAAATTCGATCAAACAGGTAACTTCACCATTCAAGCTTTCTGTTACACTTGAACTATCTGAATCAAATTCTTCTTCCTTTGCCAAGTCCTTCTTTCACTTCGGACAATCTCTCCTTATGTGGCTTTCCTTATCAAGGTAATAACAAATGTTGTCTGAATCAGATACTTCTTCCTTTGCCAAGTCCTTTTTTCACTTCGTACAATCCCTCCTAATGTGACATTCCTTATTACAGTAATAGCAAATGAAGATTTTGCTTGTCCTTTTTTACTTCGAGTGATTCCGTTCTCCCGATCCTCTATTCTTGGATCTAGATCTCCCTTTTCTCTGGTTTGAGCTTAATGCTACATTGATACTTTCTCGAAAAAATTTTTCAGTGTCTGTCTTGATGATCTCACTTGATACAAAAGCAACAATGATATCATTTAAGCTCAAAGTATCTTTACTATACATCAGCATTGACACAGTTCTTGTACAATGGGGGCAGTGAAGAAAAAAACAGCATTGCTTTGTCTTCTTACTCAAGCTTAACCTCAATGCTCAATAGTTGTACGACGATTTTATTGAGCTCAATGAGATGCTTCGACAACTGTGATCCTTCTGCCACCTTCAATGAATACAATTGTTCCTTCAAAAACTGTTTATTTATCAAGAACTTTGATATGTATAGGCTCTTTAACTCAGGCCAAAACTCTGGAGCAGTTTTTATCCCAATAAAGTTGTATAGAATGTGATCGTGGAGGATAAGACCAATAGCATTCACAGCCTTCTCATCTAAATTCTCTTAATTCTCATTGGACATCTTTGTCGGCTTTTACGACTTATCGTCTAAAGCCTTCTTGAGATCCTTCTGAATTAAGACATCCTTCATCCTTGATTGCTAAAGATTGAAATTGTTTGTTCAGGTGAACATCTCAATCTTATATTCATTGCTTGATGCCATTGTGCATCCTAATTTGTGTCTCTTGAATTAGCCTTTTTTCCTGTCAGTTAAACAGAAAATCTCCTTCATCTACCTCGTAGATCTCGTCGCCAAGAGTATGCCGGAAGAAACAAATTTAAAATTTGACTTCAGATAGTTTCGATATCGTAGAAATAATTCTCCATGCTCAAATTTGGTCCAACTTCCTCCTTGACCTTTAAACCGTTAATCTTCTTCCATAAATGTATAGATCTGTTAAAAACAAGTCTTTAAGCGTAAAAAGATCTTCAGTCGGGCTTCGAATGATAAAGATATCGTGAAAAGAACTTTTCGCTATGATGACCATTGACTAAAATTTGATTGCTAATTCCAATGATGACCTTCTTGTCTCTAAATTTGATTTTGAATCCATTCATAGCCAAATTAGAGCAAAAAAAAAAACATCAAAGAGGTATAGGAATTCTCTTGTTGGTTAGGACATTTTAACGTTCCCTATGCTCAATACATCACATAGTATTTCATTCCTCATGTAAATTAATACTTTGATCTCCCGTATTCATCTCTTTGAATTTGATAAATATAACCTTGGTCGTTGATATGTGCTTGGTGGCGTTAGAGTCAATTCACCGATCTTTGTCATTGATGTCGAGTGCCAAGGACTCTATGATCGTCTTAATATAATCATTGTATTCTTTAACCACCTTGCCTTCCTGACTATTTCTTTCTACACTAAGAACTAGAATGTCTAGGTTTTCTGCAGTACTAACAAACAACGTTTTAGGCCCTTTCCATTCCTAATTGCGTTTGAGTTTTCTCTTATTTTTTTTATATCTTCAATTAACACACCATTAGTATTCTTAGTTCTAGCAACTACAGTAGAATTTACAAGTGTTACACCATGCGTGGCCTGCCTTTGTCCTTCAGTAAGCAATTTATCTTTGATAAGATGAGATTAAGAGCTTCACCATATTTCTCTGTGACATAGTCATAAATTCCTTTAGCCACAGTGAAGTGTTCAAATAGCTTCACTAAGTTACAAGATACGATCCGATTAGTTAATTAACTTTCTTAAGCTTTTTGGATTAAAAACAGAGACCCTTTTGTCATCTAGTGGAATGAGATATCAGTATTCTAGTTTTTTTAAAATAAAGGAATGGCTAATATTGAAATTTTGTAACTTTTATAGCATTTTCCTCTCTCTCTCTCTCTCTCTCTCTTTCTCTCTTAGGAGTGATGTTGTACTTTGAATTTACTTTACGAGTAAAATACCAAATAGGGCAAAGGTTTTGGACCTGTGCATTGTTTCTAACTAATAGGTGTTAAGTGTCAATTGGAGTTATTTTCACCTAGCTGCCTATGGGAATCAATTGTTGATCGAGGTAATGAGTTCAGATATTCTGGATGCATATGTCAAGGATAGCATTGAGAACCAAAAATGTGGATTCGAAGTTGTAACGAATAGTATGAGTATACACATCGTCTGCCATCAGACCATTTTGTTGACATGTGAGTGGAGGACGCTAGTGTTATAACGACATAATGTTATAAAAATTATAAAGCAGAAGTTGGCCCCATAATTTCAATAATCTCAATTGATTGCTTAAAGCTATTGTGTGCGCAAAACATGGTTATGTGAGGACGAAGGGCTAATTTTACGTGAGCCCGTTGGAAGGGTTCGCACAATCGGCATCCAGTCAGGATATATGAAATAAAAAACTAGGTGTGTAAGGATTACGCACGAGTCTGGAAGCCAAGTTTCAGCATAGAGAAACAATTATAAAATCCCACAACAACAATGCTTCAGTTGTGTATCAGAGTTCTCACTCCATGGCTCTCTTGATCTCTCTTGTCTTCTTGGCCACTGCTCTCATCTTCCTTCTCAAGCTCAAACGTGAAAGAGCCAAGCAAGCCAACCTACCTCCATCTCCACCCAAGCTTCCTATCATTGGAAATCTCCATCAGCTGGGCACTCTCCCACACCGTTCTCTGGCATCCCTAGCAGATAAACACGGCCCTTTGATGCTCCTCTATCTGGGCCAGATCCCCACTCTCATAGTCTCCTCGGCTGATATGGCTAAAGAGATCACAAAAACCCACGATATTGCCTTTGCAAGCCGACCTCCTCTAACCTCAGCTAGACAGCTCTTCTATGGCTGCACCGACATGGCCTTCGCTCCCTATGGCGAGTACTGGAGGCAAGTGAGGAAGATCTGCATGCTTGAGCTTCTGAGTGTGAAGAGAGTCAACTCCTTCCGTTGGATCATGGAAGAAGAAGTGGGAGTCATGATTGAGAGGATCTCCCAATCTTGCCCAACGGGGGCTGCAGTTAATCTGGCAGAGTTAGGGCTCTCGCTTTCGAGCGGCATAATAACAAGGGTTGCTTATGGGAAGAAGTATGAAGGAGAAGGAGAAGGAGAGGAGGAAAAAAACAAGTTCGCCACTCTTGTGAAGGAGTTGGCGGTGCTGCTGGGAGCTTTCTTTGTGGGAGATTACTTTCCTTCCCTCGCTTGGGTCGATGTTCTCACAGGGATGGATGCGAGGTTAAAAAGGAATTCTAGTGAGCTGGATCGTTTTCTGGACCAGGTGGTCGATGACCATCTTGTCCGTAGAGAAAAACACAGCTGTGATGGTGCGGATCAGAAGGATTTGGTGGATGTGCTGCTCCAAGTGCAGAAGGATTCCATGCTTGACATTCATCTCACCAGAGATAACCTCAAAGCCATCATCTTGGTTAGTTGATCTTCTCAAAACTAGTGCAGTAGTTGGGAATCGGGATCCTCTTATGCTTTTGGCCCACGGTGACCCGCCGAATCAGGGACCACACATCACTAAAGGATGGCAGTATATGAATTAAGATTAAGTGAGACGGTGGGGGACCAATCACGTCCCCACATCACCAGCGGGCGGCCTGCCGGGCTTACTGGTGATGTGGGTCACCGTGGGGGGTTTTAATACGAAGATCCGGAATCATCTTACATGAAACACCTATTACCCAAGTAGAGGACTGATTGGTCCACTCTTGGTACTGTGGACAGGGTCTGGACTCGGTAGTTGTGTAATGGGCCTACTTCACAGTTCTTACACCTCCGATTTTGAAAACGTAGCTCAGGCCGAGCCGACTAGGGTAATGGAATGTGCCTTGACCAAGTCATAAACCAAGACTCATTCAAGAATTTCTTGAATCATGACTAGGTATTGACCAAATTAATTTAGCAAGGCTTTATATACTACTTTAACAAGTCATTGGCCAAGACTCGTTGAGAATTTCTTGAATTACTTGAACTCTGGCCATTGTTAATGCGCGCTTTCACTCCCTCAGCCACCTAAGTGAGACGGCCAACTTTTCCAGTGACAACCAGTTTAGAACCATGGTTACGCGATCTTATACTCAATTGGATCTGGTTTGATTCAATTATTGCAAACCAAATAATATATTTAATTCACAAGGTAATACATACAATAGAATAATATGATTGACTTTAATTTTCTTTAAAGTGTAAGATGCCACCAATTCAAAAGTTTAGTAGAAGGCTCAAATAAGTATATGAATTCATGTCAAACTTAGTATTTAGGGGATGGGGGACATGATTTGTTTTTCCAAACTTTCTCTCACGTGCAGCCTCAACAAATTTCATGAATGGCTCTACCACGTGGGCTATACAAGAACACACCATCTTTGATATTATGTAAAAGTTGCTAATTATTGTAATAAAAATGCCTAGGGTGTCAAGCAAGCCCAAGTCCATTAGGCTCATTTCATGTCAAGCAAGCCCAAGTCCATTAGGCTCATTTATTGTACCTTTTTGTTACGTTGTAATTAGTCAAAGGTTGTTACTTAATTTGTGGCTTTAGTTTAGGATCTAAGATTTGTAATTGATTGTAATTAGGGACTTAATTTGTGGCTTCAGTTTAGGATCTAAGATTTGTAATTGATTGTAATTAGGGAATTAAACCCTTATATAAGAACAGTCGATCCTCAAAGGAGGTACGACATTCATCTCTCTTATGTTCTGTATTTCATCTCTCTCTAAATATCATGGTATCAGAGCTCGATCATCTGTGATCTTCTCCTACATCATCTTCCAAACATTGGAAGCCAGTATATGATCATCTGTGATCATTCTCTTCAGCCAGATCATCCTGATCATCTCAGATCCGACGTGGCCCACCTGTGATTCTCACCAACTCATTAGCGGAATCCTACCATCTTGGTCGCCTGAAGCTTCCAGGATTTATGAAGAATTTGTTTCTGATTTATTGATCATCAGAGTCATCTTCCAAGATCTGGAAGCCTTGATCATCCCTGTTCATCTCAGATCTGAAGTGGCCCACCTGCGATCATCATCGCCATTCAGCTGGACCAGCCCATCTTGGTCGTCTGGATTTCTACATTTTTTTTTGAAGATTTTCTCACCATTTATGGATCATCTGAGGTAGGCCATCTACCCTTTATTGTAGAAATTCTGTTTTGTCCATTTCTTTTCATCTCGGCCATCCAAAAGATATTGTTTTGCCAATATCCTTTCCGGACTGCTTTGTGCGGGTTTCTTCCTTCTCTTTAGTCATGGACAAACATGAGATTGCCCTGATTCGCTTTGATGATACAAATTATACCTCCTGGGCCTTCCAATTTCAAATTTATTTGGAAGGAAAAGAACTCTGGGGACACATTGATGGATCTGAACCTCAACCTGCAGAAGATGATAAGAAAATTTTAGCTTGGAAAACAAAGGATGCTAAAATCAAGACCTGGTTGCTGGGCTCTGTTGAGTCACATTTTATTCTCAACCTCAAACCCTGCCACACTGCCAGTGCAATGTGGGAGTATCTTCAGAAAATTTACCAACAGGGCAATGCTGCTCGCCAGTTTCAATTAGAACTTAAAATCTCACAATTCACTCAAGGCACCCAGTCTATTCAGGAGTATTATAATGGCTTCCGCAGACTGTGGTCCGAATATGATGAGATTAAGTTTGCCTCGGTATCTGCAGCTCTTCTCCAGGAATTACTTCCATTACAGCAATGTAGTCATCGGGATCAGTTTCTTATGAAACTTCGTCTCGAGTTTGAGACAGTTCGATCTAACTTAATGAGCAGGGCTTCTCTTCCTAGCTTGGATGATTGTCTTCAGGAACTTCTACGGGAAGAACAACGTCGGGTCACTCAAACTACACTGGAACAACAGAGATCTGTTGAGACTCCCCTTGCCTATGTTGCTACAACTAGACCACCTTCTAGGGACATCAGTAAAGTTCAGTGCCATACCTGCAAGAAATATGGTCACTATGCAAATCAATGTAAGGCAAAAATCTGCCGATATTGTAAGGCCACTGGTCATGTTCTTGAAGAGTGCAGGAAGAAGAATCGCACTTCTCTTTCCCGCAACTATGTGCAGCCAGCCCCTGGTACTTACAGCGTGCAGTCAGCTCCTAGTGCTTACACTGTGACTACTCCACCATATGCTTCACCTGACTTCAGTGGTTCTCTGCAGTCTGATTCTTCATCCCAACCTGGTTCCTCCCAATCTACGTCAACAACTCCTCTCACCCTTGAGATGGTAAACCAAATGATCATCAATGCCTTAGCTTCCATGCACATCGCAGGTACTGCTTCCTCTCTTTCCAATACCTGGTACTTAGATTCTGGTGCAAGTAACCATATGACCACTTCAGCCCTAAAATTACACAATGTTGTTCCTTACACTGGTCATCTTACTGTCCAAGCTGCCAATGGAGATCATCTTCCTATCACCTCTGTTGGTGATATCCCTAGCCCCTTACCATTAACCAATGTTTTAGTTTCTCCTCATCTTGCTACCAATTTGGTTTCTGTGGGTCAACTTGTTGAAAATAACTGCAATGTTTTGTTTTCTCCTTCTGGTTGTGTTGTGCAGGACCGGGAGTTGGGGGAAGTGATCGCGAGGGGGCCTAAGTGTGGAAGACTTTTTTCCTTACCAGTGTCTTCATTTATTCATGATAAAACTTTACATCAGTTATTTTGTTTTTTCATTAAGAATAATTCTCGGTTGTGGCATAATAGACTAGGTCATCCGACTGCTTCTACAATGTCTACTTTATTTCAATCTGGATTAATAAATAAACCTGTTGATTCTGCTTCTTTTGACTGTGATGCTTGTAAATTAGGGAAGAGTCAAACTTTACCCTTTCCAACTTCTAACACACGGAGCACTACATGTTTTGACTTAATTCACAGTGATGTTTGGGGCATTGCTCCGACCATTTCACATAGTCATTTCAAGTACTTTGTAACATTCATTGATGACTACAGCAGATTTACTTGGATTTATTTATTACATTCAAAGTCTGATGTTCTTAATGCATTTAAATTTTTTGTTCAATATGTTAAAAACCAATTCTCTAAATGCATTAAAACTTTGCGCTCAGACTCAGGGGGGGAGTATGTTTCCAAGGATTTTCAATCATTTTTAAACAATAATGGAATCATTTCCCAACGTACCTGTCCATATACTCCACAACAAAATGGAGTCGCGGAACGGAAAAACAGACATCTTCTTGCTGTCACTAGAACTCTTCTGATTAAAGCATCCATTCCCCCTCGTTTTTGGACTGAAGCTCTCACCACAGCTGTCTATCTCATAAACCGCCTTCCATCACATACCATTGCTCATTTAACGCCTCATTTTAATTTGTTTGGTCATCATCCTGTGTTTGATCACTTACATACCTTTGGCTGTGTTTGCTTTGTTCATTTACCTCCCACAGAAAGAACGAAACTAACAGCACAATCTCGCAGGTGTGCTTTTTTGGGTTATGCCACTAATCAAAAAGGTTTTGTTTGTTATGATCCCATTGGTCGTCGTATCAGGGTTTCTCGGAATGTTATTTTCTTTGAAAATCAATATTTCTTCCCCACTCACATGGACAGTCCTCATCCCTCTTCCCCAGCTCTCTTACCAGGTTTTTCGGATCAAACCTCTGTTACTCGGTTTAATCCTGCTTTTGTATACCACCGTCAGGAGAAACCTCCCACTGCGGATGGTCCTCCCCTTGATCCTCCACCGACACATGGTTCCACACCTACTCCTCCCTTATGTCGCTCCTCCAGAACTTCTAGACCGCCTGATAGGTATGGATTTACCCATACTTCCTGATGACCACTCTCTCTTCTATCTCTATCCCAAGTTCTTATTTGCAGGCTGTCCAACACGATTGCTGGAACCAGGCTATGAAGGAGGAATTGGATGCATTGGATCAGAATCACACTTGGGATATTGTGGATTGTCCTTCCGGAGTTAAACCCATCGGTTGCAAATGGATCTACTCGATCAAGCTTAAATCTGATGGGTCATTGGATAGACACAAAGCTAGACTTGTAGCACTCGGAAACAGACAAGAGTATGGCATTGACTATGAGGAAACGTTTGCACCTGTGGCAAAAATGACATCTGTTCGGTTACTTCTCGCCATTGCTGCCTCTAAATCCTGGCCTTTATACCAAATGGATGTCAAAAATGCATTTCTCCATGGGGACCTGCACGAAGAAGTCTATATGCGGATACCACAAGGCGTCTCCTCTCCCTTCAAGAGGTCTGTCTGTCGCCTGCGCAAATCGCTTTATGGTTTAAAGCAAGCTCCTCGCGCTTGGTTTAAAACCTTCAAGGCTCGCTTATGCGAGAGTGGCTTTACCCAGAGTCCTTCTGATCCATCTCTCTTTTTATGCCACACATCTACTGGTGTTACTGTGCTTCTCGTCTATGTTGACGATATTATTATCACTGGCACGGATGATCGTATGATCAAATCTCTCCAAGCTTCTCTCAGGGATTCCTTCCGTATGAAGGATTTGGGTCCTTTGCATTATTTCTTGGGCCTCGAGGTGCATCAATCTCCAAAAGGTTTATTTGTTAATCAGCACAAATACACATCAGATCTTATCGAGTTGGCTGACCTCAATGATTCTTCACCTGTTGATACGCCTGTAGAGGTCAATCTCAAGTTGAGTAAAGATGATGGCGATCTTCTTCCTGATCCTCATACCTACCGGCGTCTGGTGGGAAGTCTTGTCTATCTCACCATCACTAGACCTGACATCTCATATGCTGTTCATCTTGTGAGCCAATTCATGACAGCTCCTCGACACCTTCATTTGACAGCTGTGAAGCGCATTATCCGTTATCTGCTCAAAACTGTCCCTCGTGGTTTATATTATCCAAAGGATAATCCTCTTCATCTGACCGCTTATGCAGATGCTGACTGGGCTGGCTGTCAAGACACACGCCGTTCTACTACTGGTTGGTGCATGTACCTTGGAACATCTCTCGTTTCTTGGAAATGCAAGAAACAAGAACGGGTGTCCCGCTCTTCCACGGAAGCTGAATATAGGGCTATGTCTTCTGCTTGTTCTGAGATCTTATGGTTACGGGGACTTCTTTCGGAACTCGGGTTTTCTCAAACCTCTCCTACTCCATTGCATGCCGATAATACTGGGGCTATCCGAATCACTGAAAATCCTGTCTTCCATGAACGCACCAAACATATCGAAGTTGACTGCCACTTTATTCGCGATGAATATAAGCGTGGTGTCATTACTCTTCCTCATGTTCCTACAGCATTTCAGTCTGCCGATATCTTCACAAAGGGACTTCCTCGTCCTCGTCATCAATTTCTTGTTTCCAAATTGCTGCTTTATGACTCCCCAGCATCAATTTGAGGGGGGGTGTCAAGCAAGCCCAAGTCCATTAGGCTCATTTCATGTCAAGCAAGCCCAAGTCCATTAGGCTCATTTATTGTACCTTTTTGTTACGTTGTAATTAGTCAAAGGTTGTTACTTAATTTGTGGCTTTAGTTTAGGATCTAAGATTTGTAATTGATTGTAATTAGGGACTTAATTTGTGGCTTCAGTTTAGGATCTAAGATTTGTAATTGATTGTAATTAGGGACTTAATTTGTGGCTTCAGTTTAGGATCTAAGATTTGTAATTGATTGTAATTAGGGAATTAAACCCTTATATAAGAACAGTCGATCCTCAAAGGAGGTACGACATTCATCTCTCTTATGTTCTGTATTTCATCTCTCTCTAAATATCATAGGGTGATAGGTGGAAAGTCTAAACAGGTATATAAAATCATCTCAAACCTAATACTTACACGATGTGGGATGTGAGATATTTTTCCAACATAAATGAGGTGGTTCCATCTATATCATTCAAATATCCCCCGATTTTGGTCATGACCAGTGGGGCCCCATGTGGGCCTCATAGTATACGTCCGTCCCTATGACACGGCAATGTCTATGGCTCGTGTTTACGTGTGGATATCTTGCAACATGTGAGACATCCCATGGGACTCACATGTGGCCCCACATCGTTTTAACACCGTCGAGGGATTAAAATGATGACATTGACTTGAGATTATACCTATGGAGTAGTCACAGCAAGTCGCACATGGATCTTTTTATCCTCCGCTTAAGCCATGATTGGTGAGGCCACTTGGGGTCTCCAATAGATAATAATGCGGGGAGCTTTTCGGGAAGATCGAAATTATACCAGACAGGGAAGCTATTTAGCGTGCAGGGGGATTTGATGATATCAGGGGGGCCAAATAGCATTTGGTAACGGGGGCTCATGCGATCATCCTATCCCCTTTTTTAAAGGGTCACAAATCTTGACAGTATAAAACAGGTGCACAATTAATTTAATGGTGAATACCATTTGGATGGGTGCAAACCAAAGGATTAGGTGATTATAATTGTGTGTCTTCTACTCAAATGACTATGATAAATGCGTGGGTGTGCACGAAAAAAGGGTGTGCACCTGATAGCCTAAGGGTCAGGCCCTGTAAGAGACAATCATGAGGAGAATTGTTAGGGCCCATTTGGGTCTATGCTAAGAGGTAGAAAATAGAAAGATCTCAATGACATCTACAGATGTGCAAAATATCAACTCCAATAGATCATCCAAACCACGTAATCTATGGCTGTTATATTTAATGGCTTTGAAAGAAATCAAAATTTTTAGATTTCAATTACAGTTGGATTGATCAAATTTGGGCTGGTTCCAGTTCAGGGGATTTGTGACGAATACACAGACATGACCCATTGTGCACTTTGATGGTGCACACTACATGTCCCATGCTATAGGGTCCACGGGGCCCACCTAGGACCTCATCAATCATCACGAAAAATTGAGATTATATAAGGGTTTGCCCCATGCTGATCGTGAAGGAGGTTTTCCCCATGGTGATATGGAGACTATGACAAGGTCCGCCACAGTCACCGTGGGGTGAAATATCAGAGGATCCGGGCTCTATTGTGAAGGATGGTAGGAAAGATCTCGATGAGACCTAGCTCTGTATAAAATTTTAGACCCAGCATATCTTGATGGGTCCTCTCTATAGAAATATATATTTATATTATACGCCCGTGCTTTGTAGATTGTATTGCGTACTTGGGCCATGCTAATCCGGGAGAGATGGAATATTGAAAGATCTCAAAGACACCTGTGTGTGGTCTATTTGGATGGACCATATAGTGGGCCTCACTCCATGTGTACACCTGATAATCGTTATAGGATAAAACTACTATGTATATGTCCCTCACATTGTGGTAAGAAATACTCTCTTTTTTGAAAAGTATAATGGATCACACAGCATCCCCTCAAATGATATCCATTCGCCAAGTTTGGATTCCATTCAAATGGACTGGATAATTAGATCAACTGTGCACTTATCTGGGTAGACTGTTCACCTTTGAACTTGTAGAGGCTAGATGTAGGTGATAGAGATAAATGATGAAGTTGATTTTTCTTTTCAAAGTGGAGGGGTCCAAGCCCAATGTGATCTTTCAATCCGTTTAGTCCCACGCATAAGTGGAGCCCCACGTGGGTTCCAAGTCCAGGTGCACACAGTCATCCCCTGCCACAGGGTGAGAGCGCATGCGTGTGCACTTGGGCTGTTCACAGGATGGAGACTCATTTTATCTATGTGAGGCTTGTGAGCCGCTCATCATCAGATCGAAATTCTATAAAATTAAGAACGTACACAGCTTGGCGGGACGCACGAATATGGATCAACTCGCGGACCTTTAGCAACCCGGCATGGCTATTAAGAATATTTTTCACAGTTGACCCTTATCATCTGCAACCTCGGTTTCCGCATTATCCTATGAATGAAGAATTAGAGAGTGCTGTAAAGCTGTCCAACAAGGCCACCTCAATTCCTTGGCTCAATTGCTCTCTCTTCTCTTCTTCGCCGCTGCTGTCATTTTTCTCCTCAAACTCAATGGCCAGATCAGAGCCAAGAAATCCGACCTACCCCTTTCTCACCCAAGCTCCCCCTCATTGGAAACCTCCACCAGCTAGGCACTCTTCCTCACCGCTCTCTCCGCTCCCTTGCCCAAAAACACGGCCCTCTGATGCTCCTCCATCTAGGTCAGATTCCTACTCTCATCGTCTCTGTCACGCCCCCAAAACTGGGCCGGATCCAAACCCGGTTCCAGGGGTGTGAGAATTGGGGCCAATTAAAATTTTTCTAAACATAATCAGCACGGGCCCCAATTCCGGGTAGATCGAAGTCCTTCGTGAGGCTATGCTTGGTGATCAAGCAACCATAATCACACGCGGAACTAAAATCCATACTCATCGCAGACGGATATTACTTAACAACCATGTAACAAATCTCATTAATAATAAAATCAAGGTCAAGTGCTTCGAAGCATAATAATTAAAGTTATAATTTCAAAACAAATAAATTTAATTAAATAAACTAATGGCCCAAAAATAGCCTTATAACATAACCTAAAGTTTTCGAACTCTGCACCGCACTAGGACACCTCAGATGATGTCACCGGTGCGCCACTCAACAACTCCGCCACCTAGCGGAATTTCCTGCGTAGCCTGACCCTCTGGTTTGACCCCTGTAACGGAACCTAGACACCAAAAGTAGTGGGTCAGATTGACGTAATCTGGCAAGAGGGTAAGCTGCAACAATGGATTAATCAACTGAATTAAATGATATATTCATTATGAACCAAAATAAGTCAGATGCAAACCCCAATGGCATGAATGCACAGAAACGGGTATTCCCGCGGATAAATATACAGAAACGGGTAAATCCCGCATACAGATAACAGAAACGGGTAGTCCCGCAGATAATAACAGAAACGGGTAATCCCGCAAATAATAACAGAAACGGGTAATCCCGCAGATAATAACAGAAACGGGTAATCCCGCAAATAATAACAAAAGGCACAGCTGCATACTATTATCCACAGTACACGCTGACCCGATGGCGTACGTCCACCTCCGAACTGCAGTCGGTCAGATATATATATACAACTATACATATTTACAAATACATACGTATACAGATGCAAAATGAACCATGATACGAAACCCGCAATCCCAACATTCAATCAATACCATTTTGAGTACTTAAATTTAAAAGTGTATTATGAACGTGTGTCAATTCAAATTATTGAGGGTAAGCACTAATCCACCAACGGTCAAGTTAGATAAATATGCACATGAGAACTAACTCTCTAACATAATGGAAATATGAGTCCACGATGCCGATATACCACTTTTGGTGCCTATCATGTAGTGCATCCCGAACCTCACATTCCCATTCTGCATTTAGTCTAATTCTCATGTGAACATTCAACTAACATTCCTAAAAGACATAATTCATCTAATCCAATTATATATGATTAGTGTGTTTTACAATTTAGGTAAAAGATGTTCAATTTCTGAATCCAAAGTTAAATCAAGTTACGTTCAAAAAGGGGAAAGAAAATAATTAATTCCTTAATATCATTGTTGTGTACAAATTCACATTATCATTTTATGCAAAACAGAAGGTACAAATTTCGGATCCCAATTTGAAATCTAACTCAATTAAGATTCCAATTTAAAATTATACATACATTCTATTTACGGTTTAATCGCTACTAAATATATTTTTGATTTTATTTCAATCAACCTAAATGAACACTAATCAAAATTTCATAATTCTCAATTAAGTTTATAAATAATCCAAGAAACGTTTCTAATAACATCAAATTAAAATTAATTTAATAAAACTTAATCTCCATTAAAATGCTAAACCATTAATCAAAATATAACCTTTTAATTCTTTATAAGAAGTAATATTGTGTATAAATATATATAAATTAATAATATATATATATTTTTAAAAAAGAAAGTGGGCTGACGGGCCCAGACCCAGACCCGCACCCGGGCCCAAGCCAGCCAGGCAGGCCCAGCCCGCCAGGCCGGGCCCAGCCGCCTGGCCTGCTGCCCAGCAGCAGCTGCTGCCTGGGCGGCGGCGACTGCTCAATTTTTTTTTTTTTTTTAAACTCAACATAAATCACCCTTATAATTTTTTTGAGAAAACCAAATCACACTATTATCCTCTAAAAGCCATTAAACCAACAAGAACAAATCATGCTCAAAGTATGTAAATCAACAAGCAACTAAAACATATTGCAAACACCAAAAACCATTATTCCAACTATCCACTTGCCTGGATCTTGAAGCCAAAGTAGATCTGAAGATCAAAGCTTGGAAGAGCCCACCTTGGTTTCCCCCTTAGAAAGCCTCTAGGGTTTTAGTTGAAGAAGAAGAGAAGAGGGTTGGAGAATGGGGAAAAACCCTAAGAATAGAGTTTATATAAAAGAGGGGGTTTTTCTAAATTACAAAGAAGGGCCTCCTGCTTTTTAGTGGGTTTTAAGAAATTACAAAAAGAGTCCTCTGGCCCAAAAAGGGTCCATTAACCCAGGCCCAAATGTGTTAAACCGATCTATTTGACCCTCTCAACCCAACTCAAACCCGTCAAACCGGTATGACCCAATATAAAAATTCAGGACTTGCCAGTCTCTTCAGCGGAGATGGCTGAACACATCATGAAAACTCATGATGTCATCTTTGCAAGCCGACCTTCTATAACTGCAGCCACGGAGCTCCTCTATGGCTGAACTGACCTTGCCTTCTCTCCCCATGGTGAGTGAGGAAGATCTGCGTGCTCGAGCTTCTAAGCATCAAGAGAGTCAACTCCTTTCGTTCAATCATGGAAGAAGAAGTGGGTCTCATGATAAAAGGATCTCCCAATCATGCTCCAAGGGGGCAGCAGTAAATCTGGCGGAGCTTTTTCTCTCGCTCACGAGCGGCACCATAGCGAGGGCTTCATTGGGGAAGAAGTATGAAGGAGAAGGAGAGGAAGGGAAGAACAAGTTCGCAGATCTTGTGAAGGAGTTGGAGGTTTTGCTGGGAGCTTTTTCGGTCGCAGACTACTTTCCTTCACTCGCCTGGGTCGATGTTGTAACGGGGTTGCATGGTAAGTTTAATAGGAATTCTTTTGAGTTGGATCGTTTTCTTGGTCAGGTGATTGAGGACCACCTCCTGCGTCCATCAAACGGCCGTGATGTTGCGGAGCAGAGAGATTTTTGGGATGTGTTGCTCCGATTGCACAAGGATTCCAGTACGCTCGACATTCGTCTCACCACAGAGAACATCAAAACTATCATTAATGGACTTCCAATGTTGGGTGCTGGGTCCAGGGTTAAGGGTTTAGTTCGCAAGTTAGTATGATAGAGTGAATGAACTTTCTAAACAATTGAGTGTCGGCTGAGTCAAACAAGTCTTGACTGAGTCAACCCACTCTTGCCTTAGTAAGCCAGGCCAAGTTTACTCTCTGAGTCCTTAATTTTATTATAGACACACTCTCTCTCTCTTGGGTGAAATAATTTGGTCTTATCTTGACCCTCGAAATTTTTCGGAACTGCATAATCAACTCAAATTCTTGACATCTAACATTTTTGTGAGCCTGTGACTGAAAAAATCCATGTTATAATGGAGCGGAAGCAACAGTGGAACTCACTTCCTAAACATTCGAGCCACTCCAAATAAATAACCTCACCTTACATTTATATCTCTAAATTTACTCTAATATAAGTTGGCTCCAACTTAAGATTTATCATATGAAAAATAATATGATTAATTACATTTATTAATCACTTCATTCATTATATGGTCAATTTTGCGTATTGGAGTCAACTCCTCTTAGGGTAAATTGGAAAATATCCCATAAAAGGTGTTGGTGTGATTTTCAGCAACTTGTATTTTCATTGAGTGTGGTATTAAGTGTGCTCCATGTGAATCCAAAGACTTAAATAGGAGGATTCTCCAAGCCAGAGACACAGGATCCGGACTCATTTACATGCACATGGATTTGGCCTTTCACCGTTTAGAGAGTTAATAGGCTACCTTACTTTCAATTGTAGGACATGTTCGCTGGTGGAACAGACACGACGGCATTGACACTAGAGTGGGTTATGGCAGAGCTTGCAAAGCATCCCAATGTGATGAAGAAAGCCCAAGGAGAGGTAAGAAAAGTGGTGGGTATAGAAGCCAACATTAGTGAAGAACACCTTTATCAATTGAACTACTTGAAATCCATTATCAAGGAAACTCTACGTCTACATCCTGTTGCTCCCCTATTAGTTCCAAGAGTGTCTACGACAGATGTTAAGATACAAAACTACCATATCCCTTCAAATACAAGAGTCTTTATCAATGCTTATGCAATTGGAAGGAACTCCAAATCATGGGAAAATCCTGAGGAGTTTCTTCCAGAAAGATTTGCCAACAATTCTGTTGATTTCAAGGGGCAAGATTTTCAATTCATTCCTTTCGGAGCAGGGAGAAGGGGTTGTCCAGGGCTGTCCTTTGCCATTACATCACTTGAACTTGCTCTAGCCAATCTCCTACATTGGTTCGATTGGGAGTTGCCTCAAGGTGTTACTCAAGAAGGTTTAGACATGTCTGAAGCTCTTGGACTGACGGTTCATAAGAAATTGCCTCTTTGTTTGGTTCCAAAACAGCACTTCTCTTAACATGATTGTTGAATCCTTGCTCCTGCAGTTACCAGTTTATCTGTTTAATTGAATAATTAGTGCAATTGATGTTATATATTGTTAGTCTATGTTCATCCTTTGAATTTTAAGCTGAAGAACTGTATCCCCTAATTGCATTTTAATTACCAAATAATTTTGTTTAGCTTGTTTTCATTTAGTTTACATGTATACAGGACTCTAATCATTGAAAGACAACTACTCAAGTGATCAATTTGGCATTCTCCACAATCACCCTCGCACATGTGGGTTCGATAGTAGCACACTCATAAAAAATTAAGAGCTGTGGTTTAGTGGAATCCCAACTAATCAAATTAGAGAAATAATGCTCCTTAAAGAAATGACTCCGGACCTAACACAACCAATGCTGAGGCAATGGTCGGTTACCGTGAGCAGTATAGTAAACTGTGGTCCCTGTTCTTGTTTGACAACCCATTTGCATGCTTAATTATCCGACCCATGAGTAGAAAATTACAGCAGTGGAATGCGATCAGCTATCAAAATAAAAGAATAGAGGAGTTAAGAATGTTAGCATACGGTGATTAGGGCAGCTTTGTTTACTGCTAATTGCCCTTGATCTTCATTCCCGTATTTATGTTGAATGGGCTTTACAAGAGACTTGAATTCACCCACTGTAGTATCTTATCTATCCATTGAGCCACCATTCCTATTAAAACCAATTGGTGATGATAGAAGCACAACTCAATGTTTTAAGGCATTTGATATTGCATCTACGCGCTTATTTTTAGAGCGGTCATAGAAAGCGATATTGTGGCATATCTCTACCTAATAATTCTCCCCTCACAGTGGCCCTCTATAACTCAAACCCTTGATTTAAAGTTTTGACACCATTTGTAGAATCTTATGCATCTATTGAGCTACTATTCCTACCAAAATTAATTGGTGAGGGTAGTGATATAATTCAATATTTTAAGGTATTCAACATCGAACCTATGTGCCTATTTTTAAAACGGTGGAAGGAAGCGACATAATGGCATGCGTGTGCCTAACACCCACTCACATGTGCCAAACTATTGAGCAACGGGGACATTTCTTTCTACATATTTACCCTACTCCCAAGTGCTTTATAAAAGCCAAGCCCCATCTTCGAATGACGTGTGAAACTATCCAGCCAGTTCTACAGAAAACATGTAATATCAATATAGGCTAGATACTCTGCTATCAATCACATGCGTCCATTATGTAGATTTAGTCCAACCCAAAACCGTGTGTTTGAACCCATACCGTGTACACTGATCTTGTACGGATGAAACTATTGAGCGCGTGTGTGCAAAGGCAACCAAGATCAAACAATCACCACACAAGAAGACAAGAAGATTTACGTGGTTCAGTAAAGATGCCTACGTCCACGGGAAACCAATTTCCACTAGGTTCTCCTCCAATCTGTGAAACCACAGCCTTGGAATCTCAGCCACTCTCAGCCTCTCTGACTGACTCTCCAGGGTTACAGATTACATCATATATATAACCATTACATTCTTATCCCCCAAGAACTCTATCTCAAGAAAAAGGAAAGTCCTAACCCATTAGAAAACTACTGTTTGAAAAAATAGGAAATTCCTAATATCATTAGGAAACCACCCCAGATATAGAACCCAATCATGGTCTGGACCCACATGGCCAACAATCTCCCCCTCCAGACCATAGGGAAGATGCCCTGAACCCCTTACTGGGAGTTCAATCCTGCCAACTCTAAATATAGCTCCAGCTTTCCCTTAGACACAACCTTGGTCATCATGTCCGAGGGATTCATGTCCGAATGAATCTTTTCCAGCTTCATGAAGTTCTTCTTGATTACCTCACGAATCCAATGGTACTTGATATCAACGTGCTTCATGCGACCATGATATGTAGCATTCTCACTGAAATCCATAGCACTCTGACTATCACAGTAAACTACATATTCTTCTTGCTTCAAACCTAGTTCTTGAAGGAATCTCTTCAACCAAAGCATCTCTCTCCCTGCTTCATTAGCAGCTATGTATTCCGCTTCAGTTGTAGACTGTGCTGTACACTTCTGTAACTTCGATTGCCAAGAGATAGCTCCCCCTACGAAAGTAAACAAATAACCAGAAGTCGCAACTGACGATTAAGATCGCCTGCAAAATCAGCATCAGTATAACCTTCCATGACTGGTTTTGAGCCTCCGAAACATAAGCACACCTTGGAAGTACCTCTCAAATACCTAAAGATCCACTTCACTGCTTCCCAATGCTCTTTTTCAGGATTTGCGAGAAATCTACTCACTAAACTCACAGCATGAGCAATATCTGGCCGTGTACAAACCATGGCATACATAAGACTCCCCACAGCAGAGGAGTAAGGAACACATGCCATCCGTTCCTTTTCATCATCTGTAGTAGGACACAGGCGCTTGCTTAGCTTGAAGCGACTGGCTAGAGGTATGCTAACTGGCTTAGCATTCTTCATGTTGAATCGTTCGAGAACTCGTTCAACATATTTCTCCTGTGACAACCACAGCTGCTTGGAACTCCTATCACAACGTATTTGCATGCCCACTATCGTTCGTGCGGGACCCAAGTCTTTCATGTCAAACGACTTTGACATCTCCTCTTTTAACTTGGCAATCAACTTGCTATCCTGTCCAACTATCAGCATATCATCTACATATAAAAGAAGGATGATGAACCTGCCATCGATAAATCGACGAACATAGACACAATGATCTGCAGCTGTCCTTTGGTACCCATGACTTAACATGAATGAATCAAACTTCTTGTACCACCGTCTCGGTGCTTGCTTCAGCCCGTAGAGACTCTTCTTCAACTTACAAACCATCTGTTCTTTTCCTTCTACCTCAAACCCCTCTAGCTGAGTCATGTAGATCTCTTCTTTCAAGTCACCGTGAAGAAATGCGGTCTTCACGTCCATCTGTTCAAGCTCAAGGTCCATGCTGGCGACTAGACCCAAAACGATTTTGATAGAAGTCATTTTCACAACAGGAGAGAAAACATCACTGAAGTCGATACCCTTCGTCTGTGCGAAGCCTTTTACCACTAACCGTGCTTTGTGCTTCACCAGTTTCCCATTCTCATCCTTTTTCAGCTTGAACATCCATTTGTTTTTCAGAACATTCCTATCTTTAGGAAGTTGCACCAGCTCATAAGTCTTGTTCTTCTTCAAAGAACTCATCTCATCCTGCATAGCCTTCATCCACTCATCTTTATCAGCATGAGTCATTGCTTCTCGGAAGCTAGCTGGCTCTCCCTCATCAGTAAGCAACACATATTCGGATGCAAGATAGCTAGTTGATGGTTGACGCTCCCTTGTAGACCTCCTAACTTGAGGTTCCGTGGTTTCAATCTAGGGAGACTGCTGCTCCCCCTGCTCAACACCCTCATCATCTGGCAACCCCTGTGCCTTATCATGATCCGGATCGTTTTGTCCACCTTCTCCACCTGTAGTCTGCACCGAAGAAGGAGTCGGTGTGAGATCAACCACTCCATCAACTTTCTTAGAAGACTTATCAATCTTTTCAACATCTCCAAAGAACTGATCTTCATGGAAAACCACATCCCTACTTCTGATAAGTTTCCTCTTCTTTGGATCCCATAATCTATAGCCAAACTCATCTCCACCATAACCAAGAAAGATGCAACTCACTGCCTTATCATCCAACTTGGAACGCTGCTCCTTTGGTATATGTACAAACGCTTTACACCCAAACACCTTCAAATGTGAATAGGAAACATTTTTACCTGTCCATCTTCTCTCTGGAACATCATAATTCAAAGAAACTGAGAAAGATCTGTTAATCAGATAAACGGCAGTCCAAACGGCTTCACCCCAGAAGGATTTAGGCAACCGTGCTAATCTTATCATGCATCTCATCTTCTCAAGAATAGTGCGGTTCATTCTCTCTGCCACACCATTGTGCTGTGGAGTACCAGGAACTGTCTTTTCATGTCGAATGCCATGCTTCAAGCAATAGCTTTTGAACTGGTTGGATGTGTACTCTCCTCCATTATCTGAACGGAGACACTTTAAGAGTTTACCTGTTTCTCTTTCAACCTGGACATAAAACTGTTGAAACATCGGAATACTTGATTCTTTGATTTCAACGGATAAACCCAGACTTTCCTGGATGCATCATCGATGAATGTGATGAAGAATTTATTGCCACCCAATGATTCTCCCTCTATGGGACCACAAACATCAGAATATACCAAATCCAACACATGTGATTTCAATTTTGATGTCGAAGAGAAAGCAACCCTATGCTGTTTACCATATAAACAATAATCACAAGCGTCAAGGGACATACCTTTGGAGCAAGGAATGAAATCCTTTTTTGCCAACATCTGCAAGCCTTTCTCACTCATATGACCAAGCCTCTTATGCCACAGATTCAGAGAGGAATTGTCTTAAACTGCATTCAACGCATCTTTGCACAGCTTTACTTGTGTTTTATAAAGAGTATTACTTGCTGTATCTCTCGCAATAACAAGAGACCCTTTAGTGAGCTTCCATCTGCCATTTCCGAAGTAATTCTCATAACCTGCACGGTCCAATGCAGTCCGGGAAATCAGATTCAACTGCAGATCAGGAACATGTCGCACATCTTTCAACGTCATTGTGCAACTAATATCGGTTTTAATGCAGACATCACCGATACCAACAATATCTGAATGACTCGTGTTGCCCATCTTCACAGTACCAAAGTCACCTGCTTTGTACGTCGTGAACATCTCCCTACAGGGAGTAGCATGGTAGGATGCTGCTGTGTCAACAACCCACTCAACCTGACCATCTGCAACACTCAAACACTTATCATCATTGCCGGTGAGCACTACTACTTCCTGTTCCAAAGTAGCTGTGGTGTTATCACTGTCATTCTTCTTATCATTGTTGGAGCCTTTCTGTTCCTTCATGGTAAAACAATTTTTCCTGATGTGGCCCATCTTGCCACAGAAAAAGCACTTTACAGACTTTTTCTTGCTCTGTGATTCACTGCTAGACTTAGACTGTGATTCACCTCTAAACTTGCCACGACCCCCCTTTGGTCCTCTACTCTTACTCCTCCCCTTGTTCTCAGTAACAAAGGCCTGTGCATTATCTGTCCCTGCAGATTTCCGTCTAGTTTCTTCATTCTGTAGACTACTGGTAACCTGACTCATAGATAACACACCATCTGGAGTAGAATTGCTCAAGGAAACAACCAATGTCTCCCATGAATCTGGCAAAGAACTCAAAAGCAACAAAGCTTGCATCTCATCATCAAGGATCATCTTCATAGTGGCTAACTGATTTACCACACTTTGGAACTCATTGATGTGATCTTCGATTTGACCACCATCCTTGAATTTCATGTTTACAAGCTTTCTGATCAAGAAGGTTTTATTCACTGTGGTCTTTTTATCATACATTGCTTCTAACTTTTTCCAAAGGGTATTCGCATTGGTTTCATTAGACACGTGGTGAAATATACTGTTATCAACCCACTGTCTGATGTGACCAATCGCTTTTCTATGCAATTTGTTCTATTTAGCATCTTGCATATCTTTCGGTCGGGCACTATCCCCCTCAACGGGATCATGGAGGTCTTTACAATAGAGAATATCCTCCATCTTCGGTTTCCAGATCAACCAATTGGAATGGTTGAGGTTAATCATGGTAGTGTTGTTCTCCATCTTAATCAAATTAAGTAACAGGAAAAACAAACAACTAACACTGACCTCAACACCTGCACCACGGGAAACCAATTTCCACTAGGTTCTCCTCCAATCTGTGAAACCACAGCTTTGGAATCTCAGCCACTCTCAGCCTCTCTGACTAACTCTCCAGGGTTACAGATTACATCATATATATAACCATTACATTCTTATCCCCCAAGAACTCTATCTCAAGAAAAAGGAAAGTTCTAACCCATTAGAAAACTACTGTTTGACAAAACAGGAAATTCCTAATATCATTAGGAAACCACCCCAGATATAGAACCCAATCATGGTCTGGACCCACATGGCAAACAGAAACATATCTTCCTGACATGTAAGCTCTGGTTATCCTCTCTTCATCTCTGGATTCTAGAAGAAGCCTGTTGCCTGTTCCATGGTTTCTACAATGATTTTCAAGAGCCTGGTTAGTGCTCTTTTACTGCATTTTCCGTATTCGTTTTTCTTTTCTACTCTTTACCCTGTGCTTATGCTTCTTCTTCTTGGGTAGTGTTATAGAGTTCCTTCTTTTTCTGCTGGATTTGGTTTCTTAGACTTTTGGGGAAACCATTTTGTTTCAAAATGGCATCTTTCTTTATTTCTTCTTCTTCTTTTTTGTTTTACTTTGTTTTGATTCTTGTTATTTCCATGATTTGATGCTACTCCGTTTTTTTTCACCTGTTGGGATTGGCTTCTTAGGTCGACCCTAAAATTGGTCACATTGATTATTTAAATCAAAGTGAAGAAGCTTTTGTATGATTTGAAATATCTACCCAAATGGCTAAACTACTCCAAAATATTGGCTAAAATTATGTACATGTTTGGTCAGTCATCTGACTGAACCAATCAATTACGGCTAAATTAAACTCTACAATGATCACCGTGAATCCCAAATGTAAAGTCTCGATGTAATTTTATCCAGTGAGTCTGGAATTATACGCATAGGGAGCTACTATTTGTAGAAAACATGTTCTATTTAAAAAACTAAAGCTACCCTAATAAAATCTACAAAAATACATACTACTAAAAATTAAAATTAAATTACAAGTCCAAATCTAAAAAAAATTAGAATTTAAATCTAACCTAAGAAAATCCTAAACTAAAAACAATCCTAAAACTAAAAAGTACAAGACAATGAAATAGATCAAACCACCAATATAAAAGAATAAATAACCACACATTAAATAAGTTAAAAAATAAAAAATAAACATTCAGATATAATAAAAAAATAACGAAAAGAATGCTAGTTTCTCTTATTTTTGGAAGATTAAAATACTGTATTGGCAGAATAAAAAAAATCCAAAAAAACACCGCATCAAGTGTATGCTGGCACCACACACGAACACAAGGCACCGATTCAAGGCGAAACACTTTGACCTCACTAATTGTGTATTTAAAATTAAACAAACCAACACACTCAATAAACTCAAAAAATACTTACAATTAATAATAGAAAATCTACCCTTACCTTAGATCAAGACATTAACAAGATGGGACCTCGCACGCAATCCAAGCTCTTATCTTCAATCTTCACACCAAAGAGGATTAGATGAAAGGAGAAGATGGAATGGAAATGATGGATCCAAGTGGGCTGACCAAACCCCACTTTGGATTGTGATAGAATGGAAATTGATGTGGTATGTTGGAGTATGGAAAAGAAAGAGAGAGAAAAAGGTCATGGGAAGATGCTGTGGACGTGTGATGTTGGTATGGTATGGAAGATGAGGTAAGGAGAGAAAGAGAGAGAGGGGTGATGAGGACGTGTAATATGGTATCTCCTCTTGTACTTTCTCCCCTTTATATATAGGAAGAAATATTAGACTATGGGAAGCAGAGGAGAGAGATGGAGATTGGCATGGATTGTGGTATTAGAATAGTAAGTTGTAGGTAGGAATACTGTTGGCTTCATGGAATTGGATAAGGACTTGGGATAAGATTTATATATTATTTTTTCAAATTGGAAAGTGGGTTGGGGAATAACTGGCATGGAGTCTCCTCTTTCTTTTATTTTTATTTTTTATTTTTATAGAAAGTATGTAATGGTATGATGTCCAATCACTTTTGGACCTCTTTCCTTCCATAAAAAAAACTTCATAAAATTGGCTTTACCTTGGATTTCTTCCCAAATAATGTCTTGGCTTATAAAGTTTTATGCGGGTCCCTTTTCTTCAATTTTCCTACAAATGAAAGTGATTTTTAATTAATTTAATAATTTTGAATAAAAATTGCACATGCGCTATTGCAAGCCCAATTTACATAAAATGACAACATTAATCCACATCATTGATCATGTTTTTATCTTTAATTAACTAATGATGATGAGATATTTTATCATTCCATGCAAAATCATAAATTTGAGAAATACTTCTAAAAATGGAAAGTTTCAAGATTTAATGAAAAAGTGAGGATTTTCAATGATTTTTGCAAAAAAATTCTAAAATGAATTTTAAAATCATAAAACATGAATTCCCACTAAATGAATAGATTTCCAATGAATAAGTACTTAAAATTCTTGAAAATACATATAAAATAATACATTTTTAAGGACTTATCAACCAACCCTACTTTAGTGTATGTTGGTGCTGCCCTTTGGATCAAGAATGAGGGTATTCTTCTGAAATTTCAAGTTCTTAAATACTACTTTGATATTATAAAGATGAATTGGGCCTTTGAGGAATGGATTTGTTTGCAGGTGTTTTTTTTGGGTATTTTCATCTATTGTACTAGGTACTTCAAAATGCATCATTTATCTGCATCGGATATAAATTGTATCTTATATTTAATTTTTTTTTGTTTGTAAAATCCATATTTATGGCTTGTCCTTGATGTATCCATCTATGATACCCAGATACTTGTACAAGCCTAAAGTACCTATATTGGACCAATACCTCTACTATGATTGGCTTCTTCGGTCCTCTTTTCAATGGTATAGTCCAACTGATATGAGGATGGTGATTAGTTTCATTGAATTGGTTTAACCGATCTATGATTTTTTACAGCACTTGTTTGACATATTCTTGTTTATTGGGTTTCATTTTCTTCTTTGGGAGGAAGATTTGTATTTCCTAGTAGCTCCACTCCATGGACAACATGAAACATAAGAGAGACTGAGTGCTTAAAAAACAAATAGGAAGGAGAAACAAAAAATATAAAATAAAATATAAAATATAAAAAACCCTGCCCATGCATCAGTTTGGGCTAAGAAAGCTAGGATATTTTTACTATTTTCTAGAAAATATATGTAATGACAGGGATGGAAAAATATTCGGAGTCTACGTAACCAAAAAGCGGGTTCACTAGCTTCTTTGAAAGTAAATAGATTTATTTGAGTTCCTTCCAAATGCAGTTAGGTCTATAAAAAAATTTAACCCCATCTAATTGAAAATCCTGAATCTGCGGGTGTATTGAGTCATTAAAAAATTACGATGAGGTAGCTTGCTTGTTTTGGAGGGTCAACTCATTTTATGAACTGTGCATATGTGAGTCCTCCATATTATATTGTCCATGTTGGTGGTTGAGTAGATGCACTTAAATAGGCGTATGCACCTAAACGGGTACCCATGTGGTTTGAAGATTTTAAAATTGATAAAACAACAAGACTTCGCCACAAAAATTAAAGGCAATTGAAGTGTGGTCCCGATCACATCAGATTCAATGACAAATGAAGTTGGAAAAGACATTATTTAAAAGTAATGCCTTACACGAGGCACGCCTATATGCATAGGCCTGAGTCCATTTATTTAAATGAGGCCTCAGCGTTTTAGAACCTGCATTGTGATAGCCCATTTGTCAAAAATAAAGGTCAAACGCACCATGAACATAAGTATATTAAAAAAGATTTTAAATAACTCGTGGGCTGGCATGGCCCAACACAAATAGAGGTTGTGCGTTTGGGCTGCACTGCTGGGCCAAGGCCCTGGCATCTTGGCACAACATCTATAGTTGCGCCAAGGTTTAAAATTTAAGTAGGTCATGTCAATGCCGATTTGCTTTTTTATTTGAGTGGGATGTGTGGAACTCCTCCAAGGGCCCACCCATATATTATTCCAACAGTTGAAATTGACTGTCATCCCCACGCGGAATACTAGTTTATCAACCGAGTCTACTTTATGCATCTTGCATTCCTTAATTTTCTGTTTCATAGCTCAGTTAAAAATCATGACTAAAAAATTACAACATTTTTGAATTGCTGCACACGGGACCCACCGACCCAACTTTATAAGAATTGGCATGTAGCTCAGCGGTGAGACTCCTTCCCTCTGTAGCAATGTTGACTTTGAGATACTTATGTAGATCCTGTCTGCCAGTTATTTACTAGAGCAAAAATAATAAATAAATAGAAGGATACCCATTTAGGACTTAAAATATGGGGCCCGTCTTTGGAAGCCTGTGCTATGTGGAGCCCATTTCTAGAAATTGAAATGTGGGCCCACCTTCACCCTTTTAGAAAGTGTTACCCCACCTTTTAGAAATTTCAATGTTGGGCCCACCGCTATAAATGATGAAATGTGGGTCTACTTATACAAATGGAGTGCTCCTGAGTTTTATCTAAACTTCACTAGAACAACAGAATTCATAAATGGCTGGTAGGATATTCAAGTGCATCATTTTGCTCATTTGAGAATTCTAAAACTAAAAAAAAATTCAGATTCTACTAAATGAACATTAAATTTTTGACAAAAATTACAAAATTTCTAATTAGTCAAAATTCTATCAGAAACTCTACTAATGAAACAAGCCTAATTTCCTTTGTGTAGACTAGGGGTGCTGAAGGGCTGGGCCCAGTCCACTTTGGGCTGGATTCTTGCTTTGGGTTCATATAATTGGGCTGGGCCTGGATCAAATTTTATGGCCCATTGATATATGGGCTGGGTTTAATTAAATAGATAGAAATCCCAAGGCTCGGCTCTGCTCTGCCTGGCTTGAATAAATAATGCATGTAATTTAATTTAAATGAATGATTTAACCAAACAAATGATTAAAGTCCAAACAAGATGTAGAAAGCTCACCGTGTCCCACCCGATTAACTAAAGACAAACTTAATTGCCTCTTATTCACACACCGCACTAAAGTCTTCAAAGAGATGCCAATACATACTGTCCATTTCACTGCTACTGCTCCTGTCTGTTTAATTTCTTTTTTGATCGGATTCCAGTGTATTAAATTCGTATGATAAGATTTGGTTGGGGAGGTGGCTTGGAATCGCCTGAATTTCTAAGTCTGCTTGTCCCACATACGTTTTAAAAGGGCTAAGAGAAGGAAGAAAACGAAGATGGATCCAAATCAACTGACTTCACTACCATCAAACAAACTTCCTGCGTCAATGGGCCCACCTTCCCTCGCCGTTTTTTTTATCCCTAAAAAACACGTCCTCAACAATGCAACAAACCTAGAAAAGAAGATGATTGTCAACATGTATAATTCCGAGATACCGCACTGAGAAAGGAGGGACATGCCATGGACATAGCAAAGATATAAGTTATATATATAAAAAGTGAAATATTGAATATGATACGATACGATACGATACGATATGTTACTCATTTTAAAGTATTCATGTATTATCGGTCAACATAATAAGGATGCTAAGAATCGCTTGCCTCTTCAATAGGGCCCACTTATAAAAAAAGAAAAATTTAATGGCCCTTCCCTTTGAATACGCATCCTCTTTGGACGCTTTTACTTAGGAAATCCTCAGCTTATTTGTTTGTACATAATTTCAGGTGAAATCGAGATAAAAGAAAAGTGTAAGGAGTTGGAGGGAATAGCATCATTTTTATCATTATGTGATTTTTCTTCGTACACTATTTTCTTATATATTGAATTGACACTCAATTTTATTTTATGCTACTCAACCATACAAACAAACAAGCAAGTGGAGGTCCATGATGAGTTCTACTGAAATCTGAACAATTTAAAATAAATTCCCTTTAGTTATATAGGATATAATCACAATAGTTATATAGGATATAATCACAATTTATGTCAACCCAAGTTTGTTCCACCACTGGTTGACTATTTCATGAAAAACGTGATATTTATTGCTTTATCAAGCAATCAATCAAACCCAGAAATAAATAAGGATTGATTCAAAATTTCAGAAATCCCCAATATATCTAGAAGGATTTTTTTTTGAATGGCTTCACTTTACATTGGTGAGCCAGCTGAATTCCACTTCTTTAACTAAGGATTTCTTGAGGTTAAAACTGCAGAGGATCTAGACTACTCCCTCATATCTTCTATGGCCAAATTTCAATAGCATAAAACTCACGTCCAATTTAGATTGATCACTTAAAAAACATGTGAAATATTTATAATATGATGTTTCCAGTGGTAATCAGGTGTGGTACGCACCAAGATGTGGGGCCCACCTAGAAGCCTACATGGAGTTGGGACTAAGGGATTAAATGATCTAGTTGTGGCATACCCACTAGGGTGTTCATGTCTGGCCCGAGCTCGCCATTTAATCAATCTAATTTGACCAAACTAGGCTATTTATCAATTTTGTGGGCGGTCTAGCAAATTTTTGGACAAATTAAATTAAATTACATGCATTCCTTATAGGCATTGAGCTTTCTATTACTTAACCTAAGCCCAATCCAACTACATATCCATGCCCTGCCCAAAGTAGGCTGGGCCTTGATTGGGCTCTGGCTCACTGGCCCATGTGCAGTTTAATAACCCACATACAAAAATTAGACCCCATCTAATTATCCTAACCCACTGATTAATTGTCTACAAATTTCCACCGTTGAAAATAGGTGTACAATTGATCCAATGGTCTAGTTCATTTGGATAGTACAAACCCAAGGTCCTGGTGTAATTCAAGTATATCCATTATGAGTTGCAGAAGATGTGCACACACAAAAGAAAAGAATACTTTCATAAAGGTATAAAACTTTTGGCATATTATAAAAAGCATTTGAGTATTTAAAAAAGGATAAATGTTTTCCACTAATAATTTTTTTGAGAAATGACAAAAATATCCCTATGTCATTTTTCAAATTTTCTCTTTAATAAATCATGTAAATAAAATGATCAAGTCCAACCTACTTACCTAGTGGGGCCAGCATCAAGTACCTTTATGCATGGATTGTAAGAAAGAGGATTCCAAATGACTAGAAAAAATTAACTTCAATAAATGGTTATGATCATCAAAATCAAACTAGATAGTTTTGGGGAGAGGGATTAGAAAAAACAAAACCCATTCATAGGTGAAGAATGAATATATAGATATATATTTGCTTGGTTGACCAAGCAGCCGGGACATGAGAAATGAAGGGCTCCCACCAGAGTTCGAAACTTAGCGGGAGTTATGGGAGGGGGCAGCTTATCCACAAGGTCAACCTCCAATTCCCTTGCTCCAATTTTGTATTATTAGAGTTACAACTACTGCACTCTAGAACAATATGCCATGGATGTCCTACTCCTTCTCTTCTCGTTACTAACTGCTCTCATCTTCCGCTTCGTTAAACTCATTGGAGAGAACACCAAGAAAACTAACCTAATGCCTCCTTCTCCACCCAAACTTGCCATCATCGGGAACCTCCATCAACTAGGCACTCTCCCACACTGCTCTCTTAGCTCCCTCTCAAATAAACACAGCTCGTTGATGCTCCTCCATTTGGTCAGATCCCCACTCTCGTAGTCTCCTTTGCAAAGATGGCTGAAGAGACTATGAAAACCCATGATCTCATCTTCGCGAGCCGACCCTCTGTAACTGCAGTCAGAGAGGAAAGTGAATGAGTTTATATATAGAGCTTGCACCCTTATCTTGCATGAGACCTTTTGGTAGGTTGAGACCTACCAGAAGCGAAACCATGAGGCCTATGAATCAAAGCGGACAATATCATACATGTGTATAAGGGTGGGACGTTACAAATGGTATCAAAGCCGACTCTCGATTAGTTCGAGTGTGAGTCACCGCCGTGGTCTAGTGCAAGTGGGCGGATTCTTATGCGGGTGGTCTATATGGACTGGCAGGTTATTGCACAGGAACGTGCAGTACTAAGGGGGGTGAATTATGACATTCTGGAGTTCCACATCGACTATAGAGAGGAAAATGAATGGGTTTATATGTAATGTTTGCACCCTTATTTTGCATTTGACCTTTTGGTGGGTTGAGACCCACTAGAAGCAAAACCATGAAGCCTATGCGCCAAGCACTGACATGGGCTTCTCTCCTTATGGCAAGCATTGGAGGTAGGGAAGGAAGATCTGCGTGCTTGAGCTCCTAAACATTAAGAGAGTCAATTCCTTCCATTCAATTAGGGAAGGAGAAGTGGGGTTCATGATCGAAAGGATCACCCAATCCTGGTCGACAGGCACGGCCGTTAACCTGGCTGAGCTTTTGCTCTCGCTCACAAGCGACATGATGACAAGGGTTGCTTTGGGGAGGAAATATGAAGTAAAAGGAAAGGAGGAGAAGAACAAGTTTGCTGGTGTTATAGCGGAGTCGAGCGTGCTGCTAGGAGCCTTTTTTATGGGTGACTTTTTCCCTTCTCTTGCATGGGTTGATGTTCTCACTGGGCTGGATGCGAGGTTGAAGAGGAATTCTACTAGAGTGGATACCTTTCTAGATCAAATTATTGAGGACCATCTAAGTCATGGAGGAAAAAACTACGGTCAAGATGGAGTTGTGCAGAGTAACTTCCTGGATGTGTTGCTCCAAGTGCAGAAGGATTCTACCCATGGTATTCATCTCAGCAGTGATAACCTCAAAGCATTCCTCTTGGTGAGTTGACCTTTTGGAATCAGTATGGTTTTTTGCATACAATACTTTCTTATTTGAAAAGAGTTGGAGAGTTCAATTGCCTAAATGAATTACAATTCTCCAATCAAATTACTTGACCTTCATTTATAATAACCAGCAAGCCATCGCGCTCAACATGGGCAATATATAACTTATAATACTAAAAATAATAAACATACTAAATAATATTTAATCTAAATTATATTCAAGCAAGGCTCTTTTATTAAATGGGCCTAGCTAAATAGTTCAAGGCCGGCCTATGTACCCAAACGTATAGTTCTAGCCGAGGCTGAAGTGGGTTAGAAAGGATAAGGACTCATGCTATAGTTGTATCATGTCAGACTCTACTTTTATAAAATCATTAATAGTTTAAGATAAGAGATTTACATTATTAGAAGTTTATATAAAGATAGATTCTTTTATAAAATGATTAACAGTTTAAGATAGAAGATTTGCATCATTATAAGTTTAGATGATGATAAGTTCCTAAAATTTCTTTCTGATTATATTTTATAATATTAAAAATAATAAAAATAAATCCATGAAAACCCGATGCCAAAAATCCAAAAAATACAATTTTTTTTCTAGTAGGATTGGGCCAAGCTAGATCCCTTAACCATTCTATCCAAGCTTGGCTTGTCCCTTAAATGAGCCCATCTAAATAATCCAAACTTAGTTCGAGCACTCAAACTTAATGTCCAAGCCCCAGCTAAAGCGGGCTATGCTAGATATAGGTTCAACCTAGCCTGATTCATGAACACCCTTAAATAAGAAAATCTAAATATAAATTGATTGATTAGAGGATGTTTGGCAACAAGATATTTTAGTAGATTATGGGATATTGTATGTTACATTATGATAAAATTTACCTACCAAAAAATTAGGTGTTTAGCTAACTTAAAATGTATTCTACAATATATGACTTTCTACTAAAAATTGCAAGATTGCTTTCTTCTCCACATCCCTATAGGAGCAAATATCTAGAAATAAATCTTTCAAGATATTACCAAACATCATCACTTATAATATGATAGGATTTTATTTTACAATAATGAAATCTTACAATATCCAATTTTATTATTATTATATGCTGTGTTTATCCAAACACCCCTGAGACACTGGAAGATTAAACTCTTTAAAAGGAAATTCATTTTAGATTGTCTTCTTTATTTAGATGGATAAAATCAAAAATTTTCTCTCAAATATCTATAATCTTTTCCTCACGTTAAAATTGATTCAAAATTAACATCGAAATTGAAATTATATCCAAGCACGGCCTGTCTATTAAATAGGCCCAACTAAATAGTCCAAGGCCTGTCTAAGTACTCAAACTTAAAGTCTAGGCCTGGGCTAAAGCTGGTTGGGCCGGAAAGAGGATGTATCATGTCGGGCTCTACTTTCATTGATTAATAGTTTAAAATAAGAGATAGATTTGCATTATTAGAAATTTAGGTAAGAATAGAATCGATTAATAGTTTTAGAAAAGAGATTTGTATCATTAGAAGTTTAGATAATGATAGGTTTCTAAAATTTCTTTTCAATTCAAAATCGTGGTAAAATTGAAATCTCAATTGATGCTCAATGTCTCAATCAATTGCAAACTTGAATACTATATGCTTAATATTCAAACCTCTTAAATCTCCTCCTCAAGTTAAAATTACTTCAAAATTAACATTGAAATTGAAATTATATCCAAGTTAAGCCTGTCTATTAAATGTGGTCAACTAAATAGTCCAAGACCGGTCTAACTACTCAAACTTAAAGTCCAAGCCTGAGCTAAAGCAGGCTAGGCTGCATACAGGATGCATCATGTTGGATTCTACTTTCATTGATTAATAGTTTAAGATAAGATATTTGCATTATTAGAAGTTTAGATAAGAATAGATTCAATTAATATTTTAAGATAAGAGATTTGCATAATTAGAAGTTTAGATATATAGGTTCCTAAAATTTCTCTCCAATTCAAAATCGGGGCAAAATTGAAATCTCAATTGAGGCTCAATTTCTCAATCAATTTTGAAATTGGAGCTCAATTACAAAATTAAATCATATACACTGAATATATAATAATTGGTCTCCATGCTATGAGTGAGCATATAATTATTAGCAAAATGCAGGGGTGGACCCAGAAAGTTGTCCTTGTGGGGTTTAATGTAAAAATAATCTTGGGAGAGGGGGCAAATGTAAAAAAAATCATATTTTTTAGACTTTATAAGGGGTTTTTTTTAACTTTTCCAAATTTGGGTGGGGGCTTAAGCCCCATTCTCTTCTTCTTGGGCCGCCCCTGACAGAATGGTTTGGGTGTTAATTTTAGAACCCATTACTTTGTCTTAGGATGAGAGGCTCAATCAGACTTGGACCTGATCACCATTCCTTCGTACTCACTTTTAATATAGCCCCAGTGCAGGCCAACAGCCCCTTCATGAGGGAGCGACGTATATCGCATTGTCATTAAATTTCTAAATCTTGTACAAATGTTCTCCCTAAAGAACTCTCATTCCATTTTAAATTTTCCTTTATTTATAATTTTATGTGCAATACTTAAATGACTGCCTAAAATCTTTCCATTTTATACATAGACACAATGGTGATAACATGATTACACAGTTCAAGTTAAAAAAGTTTCTTTCTTTGTAATTATACTGGTTCAAATTAAAAAGTTTCTTTTTTTGTAATTATACTAAATACTATTCTGGCAAAAATCTCTATTAGTTAGTCACTATTCTTTTGCAAAATCCGATTTTTCACCAATTAATGGTCCTGAATCAAAATGGATCAAATATAGTGGTTTTATGCAGTTTGTTGATCTTGATGTTTTTAGTGTTTTTGTTATTTAATATTTCAAGGTTATATATAGGCATGCAAGTTCTAAGTAACAAAGGTAGTAAAATGGTTTTTTTTTTTTGGTTACTTTTATTGAATAATTTTTTTGTTCTTTGTATGGATGTTTTAGGGAATCATTAAATATTCGAGCATCGTTACTGGAGCTGCAATGACCATCATTACAAATCCAGTTTGACCTATTAAGACAAGATTATCTATCTTTTTTTTTTTACCTTCTTCTTCTTTTTCTTCTTCCTCTTCTTTTTTGTTTTTCTATTTTTTTTTTCAAAGTAGGCAGTGAGGTTTCTTTTACTTTTAATTCTCATGGCATTTGTAGAAGGGTCAAATAATGCATCCATGAATACTTAGGATTTTTTAGAAAAATTATTTTAAATTTTATTAAAACAAAATATTTAATTATCATTTTCAGCATTCTTGCTTTTTATAATTTTAATACCAATTTTAAAGTTAGAAAACATTATTATTTTATTCTAACTTTTATAAATGAATTAGTTTAATTTTGGGCTCAAGGTTAATACAAACCTTTTTGCTAAATAGACAACTTTTTTATTTTTGATTCTTTTTTCATAAAAACACTAAATTTGATTATTATTCTAACTTTTATAAATGAATTAGTTTAATTTTGGGCTCAAGCTTAATACAAACCTTTTTGCTAAATAGACAACTTTTTTATTTTTGATTCTTTTTTCATAAAAACACTAAATTTGATTATTATTCTAACTTTTATAAATGAATTAGTTTAATTTTGGGCTCAAGGTTAATACAAACCTTTTTGCTAAATAGATAACTTTTTTATTTTTAATTCTTTTTGTACAAAAACACTAAATTTGATTAAATTTTTAGTTTCTCCTTGGTTTAACAAAGGTCTTAGTTGAAAAGCACTATTCTTATATCAATAAATTTCAAAATATATCTAATTTTTTTAAATAGAAATTATTTTTCCAAACTTCAAAGAGTAACATTTCGTTGGATTATTTATTGAAGCAATACCTTGCGCCAACTTTAAAATATAATATTTTCTTTTCCTTGTCCAATCTTTTATTTCCAAAAATCTTATTTTTTCATGAGCATTAAATTTTTAGATAAATTTGGAAGGGCCATCTTTTTTATTTGTAATCTAATTTGGTAGAGATCATAAGCATTACATATCCAAAGTTATGGGCTTGTTTATACTTTTCTAAGATTTCATGATCAAACTTACCTATTTTTATAAAAAAATATATTATATTTTTTATTTCTATATTTTTTAAATAAATTAACTCTTTATTTTAAATCTTTGCATTCTTTTATTTATCTTACGTTTCTGAATCTAAAAAGCTGTTTTTGTTATTTTAGAATGTTAAATAATATAAGCATCTTTCTTTTGGTAATCTAATTCACTTTTGTTGATAGTGGCAACCTAAATTACATACAAATGTTACATATGAATATAATATAGCACTTGACTTATTATTATATTCGGGCACGTTCATTATCATAATATTAATATGGACCAATTAGGTCTTGGACCTTGGTATCCAGAACGGAATTGTTGGGTTCAAACTCGAACCCCATTTGGCATCTTGGTCTTTTTTGAAACAACACATGTATGAAAGTTTTTTTTAAGAAACACGCATGTAGAATTTATCTTTCAAAACTTTGGATTTCTTTTTATTAGTTAATGAATTTATTTATTTACTAGATTGGTCTACTAGGCATTAGTAATATTATTAATTTGAAGACCCAGGGATTAATCATTGGGCATGTGTGGCACTGAGCTGCCAACACCACTCAACCATAAGCGTGTTGGTAAACTATTTGAATTAATACTCAAAATTTTGAAAAAACATATTATATCCATATACAAATAATATGAGAATATATGGCTTTCATTTTTTTCACAAAAGTTTATAATACTTAGTAAAATTCATATAAGATCGTATCCAATATTTCAAATGAAAAGAAATATTAGAAATAAGAAACTACATTGGCAAGATGCTTTTAGCCACATACACCTTATGTACAGCAAAGTATATATGTAGAAGAACCACTTCTTTGCGTTAGAGATTAGATAAAAAAATAGAGATATGGTTTGATTGTTATTAATTTGTAAAATGGTTTAGTTTAGTTTAAGTTTTGAATAATCTTATCGTTGTTCCATGAATACACTACAAAAGTTTTGGGATTTGGCGACGAAATATTTTGTCACTAGAAAATATTTTTTTGTCCCAAATTACTTATCACAACGAAATTCTTTCGTCGCCCATTTCGTCGCGTTGTCCCATCTTTGAGGAAAATTCACGATGAAATATGGTTTCATCGCCGTAACGTCACAATCTGCGATGTCTTATTTCGTCACCAAATATGTGAAAATTTCGTCGCTATATATTTTATTTTGTAGTAAGAAGCATATGAAAAAAATAATAAAAAATTGATTAGTGATGAAATTATTTCGTCACCAAAGGCTTTAACCTTTGACAACAAAATAATTGCGTCGCTAAAAGAATTTTTATCGTCGCTAAAAGTATTTTTAAAATAAAAAAAACTTTTAGCGACGAATTATTTCATTGCCAAAAGAATTTTTTTTAAAAAAATTATTTTTAAATTTGCTCCTACCTCTTTCTCTTCAGCCACTCTCTCTCTCTTTTGCCCTCCTCCTCTTTGTTTTTTCTCTCCTCCCCTCCCCTCCTCCCCTCCCTCTATTTCTCTCTCTTCCTCCCTCCCCCTCTTTGTTCTCTCTCTCCTCTCCCTCCCCATCTTTGTTCTCTCTCTCCTTCCCTTTCCCTCTCTCCCTCCCCATCTCTATTCTCTCTCTATCTCCTTCACTTTCCCTAACTCTCTCTCCCTCCCTCCCCAACTCTATTCTCTCTCTCTCTCATTCCCTCTCCCTACCTCTTTGTCTCTCTCTCCTTCCCTCCCTCCCCATATCTATTCTCTCTCTATCTCCTACCCTCTCCTTACCTCTCTCTCTCTCTCCCTCCCATCTCTATTCTCTCTTCCTCTCTCCTTCCATCTCTCTCTCTCCCTCCCCCTGCCTTCCATCTCCCTCTCTCTTCCTCCCCTTTCCTTCCATTTCCCTCCCCCTCTCTATTCTCTCTCCCCTCTCTCCCTCCCCATCTCTCCTATTGCTTCCTTTTATAAATTTTGCTTTTTTTTGGTGACGACATAAATTTCATTACGAATCCCATCAGTTTTCAAGGGATTAATGGTGTCTTTTTTATTTGTATTTTTTAGATTTGGCTACAAGATTTAAATTACGTTGCCAATAGTATACCTTTGGCGACGAAATCTAAGTTTTTATCACCAATTTTGAAAATACAAAAAAAAGGTGACAAAAAAGGCACCTTTTCTTCTTTTGTATGTTCAGAATTAGCGATGAAATTTGAATTTCGTCATTGAAAGGTGTACTGTTGGGGACAAAATTTAAATTTCGTCGCCAAATCTACACCTTTGGCAATGAAATATAACTTTTCGTTGCAAATAGTACGCCTTTTAGGGACGAAATTCAAATTTCATCGCCAATTCTGAAAATACAAAAGAAAAAAATGGCTTCATTCTTGGCGACAAAAATAATTTTTTCATCACCTATGTTACACTTTAGGCGACAAAAGATTTCTTTCGTCACCTTATGTTATTTGTTTTTCTATAATTAGCGACGAAATAAGAGTTTTGTTGCAAATTTATAAACTATTAACGACAAAAATAGGTATTCGTTGCTAAAAGTACTATCTTTAGCGATGAAATGCTATTTTGTTGCTGATTCTAAATCAATAGCAACGAAATATTGATTTGTTGCCAAATTTCGTCGGGAATAAAGCCATTTCTTGCAATGATAAATGAGAGGACTCTCTCTTAAGACAACTACGGTGGAAATTATGGAATATAGTGATTTACGAAATTCTGTCTTTAGCGATGATCACCGTTTGTGTTCTTTTATTTTAATAATGTTTGTTTTCTTTTATTTTAATAAAACCAACCACCATCTTCCCTCATCAGTCCATTCAAATACCTAAACCTCAGGATCTTGACATCTTCATCAAATTTCACGATAGAAGTTTTTGGAAGCAATTGTGACAGATCTAATTTAGTGGACCACTAGCACCGACAGACTCAACATGAGCGGGTTGTAACAGTGATGGATCCACAGATAGATGATAATCTCTGAAAGACATGATTGATCTTTGCAAAGTTGTTTTTTAGAGATCAAAAGAGTTTTTATTTTTAATGTTGGACTTTTATTTTTAATGTATAACACTCATAGATTCTTTCATACTAAAATCATATGATTGAGTGGGGGATATTAGAGATTAGATCAAATAATAGAGATAAAGTGAAATGAATTTTGTATGTTGGCTAAATTTATGGATTGGACAATAATCAAGTCCTAGTCGAAGTTGTATTTTTATTTATTTTTAGACTAGGAGTTTCAAGAGGCTACAGAGTTCTAAAAGAGCTAAAACGAAGAAAATTCGAAAAATTCGAAAAGGGCTACCTAGTTGATCAAGTAGAGATCCGATCAATAGGATTAAAGGCAGTGGCCAAATTTGATCGATCGGACCACTAAACGGTTAATCGAACCTGTGTGGAAAGTTCACTGACTTGGGAATTTTTTCGATTTTAAGTGAAACTTTCCTGTTTTGTGCCAACTCCTTTTTTAGTTGGAATACACTTATAAGTCACGAATTTGGGGTTATATAAAGGGGTTCTCTTTCAACCTTAGTAGAAATCTCATTGTTCTAAGTAAAGGTTACTTATTTGGAGATCACCTTCTCTAAAAGCTTTTATTGGAGAGTTAAATGGCTGAAGTTTTGCTTTAGAAATCCCTCTCTTTTACATGTTTGTGTAGAAGATCGTCTTCTAAACGTAGAAAATTGTTTTGAGGAGTCAAGTACAATATCTAGAAGGCGTTTAGATGCTTTGATATGTAATAAAAGACGGCAAAGAGTCATTGCAATGGGGTGTTATGTAATGAAAATCACAAGTCCTTAGGTTATGCGAAGAACTGGATAAGGGTTATGAGTATATTTCTTGTAACTGTGGTATAATTCATTTTGTTTGATTTTTTGTCGTGGTTTTTCCCGGTTTGGCATTCCACGAAAAAATCGTGTCTTCTTGTAGTGTGTGCTTTTTTTTTTTTAATTTCTGCTGCGTAGTTGATTGTTTGCACACATAGTATTGAGATTGGTTGCATTAATCCATTCTAGAGGCTCTTCCAAAACCTTCATAAGGTTTGATTGTTATTAGTTTGTTAGATAGTTTAGTTTAGTTTAAATTTTGAATAATTTTATGGTTATTCCGTGTATAAATGAAAGGACTTCCTCTCAAGACAACTATGGTGGAAATTAGAATATAGTAAGTTATGAAATTCTATACTTTGCACTCCATTTGGGTTTTTAAATAGTGGAGCCTCCTTTGATTAGTCCAATAAGCTATGTTCCCCATGAAGTTAGCAATGATCCTAACTTCAGTGAAGTTTTTTCTCCTTGCGGGATGTAATTGGAATGTCAAAGAGGTAGGGGCTCATCAATAAAATGGGAAAACAAAACAACACCCACCCCCCCCACCCCCCCCCCCCCCCCCCCCCACAACAATATGGGAATGTTCATGTGAGAAAATTACCCTAATTTCATTGTGTTGCATACATTAGTCATTGTTAAAATTTAGCATGATAAACAATGTGTTATGTCATTAAAGTTTAAGGGCTTGAAAAATATGGGATAAGAGTATCTAACTTTTTTGCTAGGTGCAAAGGGATCGCCCATTGGTTGGGTGTCCCTTTCTTGCCCATTTGCCCATATTCAATTCCAAATCCCTCTTCCCTGCATATGTAAGTGGTTTTTTCTCTAAAATGCATTGGAGTTCACTTCTCAACCGGCTCTCTGTGGATCCATTTGAGTAATTTTCTTTTAAAGTGAACCACGTGAAGAGTCACTTTAACTTTTTAAGAAACAAAAAAAGAAGGGGATCTTATAAAAAGAAGTGCAAAATTTAAAAATCCAGCATCTTGACTTTTTCTCATTTTGTGAGATTAATTTTTTTTATGAATCTTGTTTTTAAGAAGAAGTGATTATTGAAATTTTTTAGCTTTTAATAAAACCCTTCTCCTTTTTTTGCTTTTATTTTTTGGTAGTAAGGGAACCCACCAACCCTCCTTACGATTGATCATTGGAAAAACTCCGGATACACACAACCACCCACAAGCCATATGTATTGTGGAAGTCCTTACAGAGGTTCGTACGAGGAACTCAAGGTCAGTCCATGACTTCTCTACCACTTAAACCTTTTAATAAAACCCTTCTTCTTTTGTTGTTTTTTAAAGTGAACAATCACTTTAATTTACTTTCCAAGTGAATTACCCAAATAAGACCTCAAGGAAAGCCACCTCAGCTGGTATAACAAAATATGTGAAGATTTGCAATGTGCAAGAAATAGACTTGTGTTCTAGATCATTGTCATGACCAAGTTATCATACTTCGAGGACTTAAAATTATGGGTTGTGAACATTTTTTTTCTAAAACTTTCCAAGCAAAATTGTAGTAGGTCAAAATGATGACATGCCAGGGTTACAACACATATGGCTTACATGATTCTTTTTCTGGATTCAGTTTGGCATGTTTTGATTATTCTTTCATGATTGTGACCTAAATTTTCATAATTTGATATTCTATTGAAACTAGATATCATTGAAGCTATAGCCTATACCTATTGCATCAACTGCTTGAAATTTAAATCTGAAATGTCTTCCAACTTGTAATAAAAGAAATGATTGCATCTACTGTAGTGATTCAAAATATATGAGTAATCTCAGTTTATCCTTTTATAACCAAGATCACAAACATGAGGTTATGCAAGAACCATAAATTGTAAATATAAATCAAATTATCCAAGGAATCCTCTAATAATATTTGCACTAAAATAACAATGGTTAATGTCCTATTAAAATCTTCTAAACTTCTTGAGGTATGTGCCAAAACTTTGATAACCTGGGAGTTATGTTAAAAACAATGGAACCCAAGGTGCTTTGTAAAAAAACTCTTCTCATATGTCAAGAAATGTTCAAATGAATCCAATTTCCAACTTACCTTGCAATTTCTCCCAAATATTGATGTATACAATGATTTAAAGCCACCTATATGTGTCTCTTATTAGTTGTGATACGTACAAACACTAAAATACACACAAATGCACAATAGCTTTTGTGATATCACATAATAACAACTGTTTTTTACTTTTTGTTTCTCACCTTATGGGATAAATACACTTGTGAGCACCTCATAGGATAAATACACTTGTGTGCATTTTATGTGCATAATGGCTTATGTGGCACCACACAATAACAACTTTATTCCACTTGTTATTTCTCACCTCATAGGATAAATATACTTGTCAGCGCCTTATTAGATAAATACGTTTGTGTGTATTTTTGTGTGTGCACAAATATTTATTATTCTTTTTATAGGACATGGTTGGTGGTGGAATACATACTACAGCCACGACATGGAAGTGGGCTATGGTAGAGCTTAAAAAGCACCCCCTTGTAATGGAGAAAGCCCAAGAAGATGTAAGAAGATCAGTTGGCAAGAAAACATGGGTGGAAGAGGAAGACCTACAAATATTAGACTACTTAAAATCCATTATCAAAGAGACTCTATGTTTACATCCTGCTACTCCACTACTAGGGCAAGAGACTAGAACAAGTGTAACAGTAAAAGGCTATCAGTACAAGGCTATCCGATCCTTGTAAAGACTAGAGTCATGACCAATGAATGGGCAATTGGAAAAGAGCCCAAGTCAAGGGAAAATGCTGAAGAATTTCTCCCAAACAGATTTACCAACAATGCTATTGATTTCGAGGGGCAGGATTTTCAATTCATTCCTTTTGGAGTTGGGCGGAGGAGCTGTCCTGGAATATCATTTGCAATTCCTTTAGTAAGACATGCTCTTGCCAATCTTTTGTGCTGGTTTGATTAGGAGTTACTTGAGGGAGCAATCAAAGAAGGACTTGACATGTCGGAGACTATGAGACTATTTGCTTCACAGCATATAGTAGTATAATATGTTGCCAATATATGTTTATCTTTTTAATGTTTTGAGACATAACTACTTCAATTGGTTCTATTTTGATTATAAGTAACTGCATTTATTATTTCTGGACTTAACCCAGTAATTTCCTTTTTTTGAAATATTTAATAATTAGCTAGATAGATGAAGGCATAGTTTTTCCATAGTTATATTCCAAAACTCTTAACGATAAAGAGTTTTTCCATAGTTATATTGTTGGACTCTTAAAGTTGACCCCAAATTGATTATATCAAGTTGACCTTTTTGGTAAGGTCAAAGCAATGCAAGTTAAATCTTTGTGAATCCACACTTCAATTATGTAAACATTCACATCAGGGGGTAGTCCCACGTTGTATCACATGGATGCGGCCGGCCCAAGTAAGAAGAAAAATCCCCTTAAGAAGGCCATATGGCCCATGGGCCACAGTCCAAGTTACAACACATCCACTCCATCTGTTTCATATATGCATCAACCCAGCCCTCAACCCGCGTCACTATTCCTCTTCCGTTCAAAATCCCCAAATAAAAACCAAACCCTCAAACCACAAAAAGGGTCTCTCCTCTCATGCAGCGGCGCGGGCGATGAGGATGATGATGAGACAGTGGGTTCACTTCAATCCCCACTAATAGGTTCTTTCTTTACACCATCTCTAGTACAACCCTCTGTTGGACAATCTTCATCTTTGATTTAATTAGCCACATGGCCCACATCAACTTGCTCAGGTTGTTGTTTAGATGTTTCCTTTCTGTTGTTATGTCAATTCTGAAATGTGTAAGGTGAACAATGGATTTTGTGAGGATGATTTATACTTTGTATAGCAACAAGTGTCTTACAATTTTTTTTCATCTAAAGATTGATCGATGTGTTTGATTCACTTGGATCTTAAACATTTTGACGGTTGATCAGATTTTAGTAGGTTCTGCAGCAATTGAGATGATTAGCAGTTGGCTTTCTATAGTTAAGTCAGTTCTAACATGTGACATTGATGTGGACAACAACTGCTTTGTGAGGATAGTTTGTATATGTTGCAAATCTCATCTGAGGATACATGGATTTCCATGAAGATATGAGTCTTGTTGACAACTTGATGCTAACCTCATGGTTCATGAAGGCCCTTCCCCAAAAGGCACTGATGCAAAACATTGTCACCTCCAACTAGCAGGTCTCTCTCTGTTACTTCTTCAACTGATATTACAGTTTGTCGATCTGTTACCTCAAAAAGGCCTCTTGGTTCATCATCATCTTGCTCTGTTCCATCTCAGTAGCTCCTCTTAACATGTCCCTAACTCTAGTTTCTTCTTCACATTGATAGCATGAACATAAATACTATTACATTATTCGTGTTGTGAAATATACCCAGGATCTTTGATCAACCACGCTTGCACAAATCACACAACCATCATGCAATCAAGCAAACAACCACAAAGATCGATGATGACACACAAGCAATTTAGCCAAACTACCTACGTCCACGAAGAATGCTCACTCAATTCCTGTCTCTACTTTGTTGTATTCAACACAACTTGGTGGGGTCTAGGGTTGCATATCACATTAATATATTGTCTACGCATTTTTGGCTCCAAGAAAACCTATATATAATGACTAAAATACCTTAAACCCACTTACACCTAAATTAACCCAAACTAATTAATCCGGTTAAATCGGAATGCAAGACACAACCCAACAATCTCCTCATTGACTTGGATTTCGTAAATCCTCAAAGTCACCTTGAAATGCCCAGTAATGTCTCTGTCTTCCCGTACTTTGTTGAAAGGCACGCTTTCACACGCGCTATGACTAAGAGCGGCTCTTGCACCCTTTAGTCCGAATGTACTGTCAATCTCAGCATTATCCAATATCAATCAAATCCAAACCAACTTGAGATTTCCCGTACCACACTGAAAGGTAAGCCTTTGCACTCACTACGATTAAGCGCAGCTCCTGTACCCCCTTAGCTTAGGGTGCACCCACATTCTTAACAATGTGGTGTGACGATTAAGTTCAAGAGTGGCTTGAACTTCTCATTCGTCAACTGTCTGAACACCTTCGCATTGGTTTCCTGAAGTGATCGAGTCCATTTGTTACCATCCTTGATAGCATTCTTATATCACGATGACTTCTCACCTTCATCTGATAAAGCAAAAGTAATCATCTTTTTGACTGCATGTTTCCATGGGCCCACAACATTGAGGATCTTTCGTACTTTGCCTTCAACTTGGTGTCCCTTTTGTTGTTCCTATAGTTTCAATTTGTTGTTAATGGCTGTCTTGGAAATATCTGGTGCACCATCTTCTGATTTTACATCTAAATCCACCTTAATTGACTTTTCCTTCTATAGTTTCAGCCCTCTATTAATGACCTTCTTAGAAATGTCTATTGCACAATCTTTCGACTTTCTATCTAACATTACCTTAACTGACTTATGCATTTGTTTTCTCTTACAGTTGTGGTCATCTGTTAATGGCCTCCTTGGAAAAGTTTGTTACACCATTTTCCAACTTACCATCAAATTTCGCCCTCAACTGAATTTTTCCTTTTTCCTTGGAGCTGTTGCACCTTCACCTGTAACTATACCTCCTGCTAATCTGTAGAGACCTTTAACCGACTCACTTTCACGAAAACCATTGCTCACCTAATTATGTTTATAAGTCCATTTGTTATAGTGCACTTACAGCCCTTAGAGTTTGAGGTACCTAATGAAATAAAATTTCTTCATAAATTTGGAACATGCATTACATTCGTCAAGATCCATACCATTCTATCAAACATCTTGACTTTCACTGTTCTAACCCCAATGCATTTAGATTATGCATTTTTTGCCATGAAAACAAATTTTCCCTCACAAGATGTATAGGTATCAAACATGTCTCTACCATTGCACATATGACAGTCACAATCAGAATTTAAAATTCAAGAACCTTTAGTGTCATCAGGACCTTTGATGATCTAAGCAAATTCGATCAAGCAGGCAACTTCACCATTCAAGCTTTCTGTTACACTTGAACTATCTGAATCAAGTTCTTCTTCCTTTGCCAAGTCCTTCTTTCACTTCGGACAATCTCTCCTTATGTGGCTTTCCTTATCAAGGTAATAACAAGTGTTGTCTGAATCAGATTCTTCTTCCTTTGCCAAGTCCTTTTTCGCTTCGGACAATCCCTCCTAATGTGGCATTCCTTGTTACAGTAATATCAAGTGAAGATTTTGCTTGTCCTTTTTTACTTCGAGTGATTCCGTTCTCCCGATCCTCTATTCTTGGATCTAGATCTCCATTTTCTCTGGTTTGAGCTTAATGCTACATTGATACTTTCTCCAAAAAATTTTTCAGTGTCTGTCTTGATGATCTCACTTGATACAAAAGCAACAATGATATCATTTAAGCTCAAAGTATCTTTACTATACATCAGCATTGACACAGTTCTTGTACAATGGGGGCAGTGAAGAAAAAAACAGCATTGCTTTGTCTTCTTACTCAATCTTAACCTCAATGCTCAATAGTTGTATGACGATTTTATTGAGCTCATTGAGATGCTTCGACAACTGTGATCCTTCTGCCATCTTCAATGAATACCATTGTTTCTTCAAAAACTGTTTGTTTATCAAGAACTTTGATATGTACAGGCTTTTTAACTCAGGCCAAAACTCTAGAGCAGTTTTCATCCCAATAAAGTTGTATAGAATGTGATCGTGGAGGGTAAGACCAATAGCATTCACAGCCTTCTCATCTAAATTCTCTTAATCCTCATTGGACATCTTCGTCGGCTTTTACGACTTATCGTCTAAAGCCTTCTTGAGATCCTTCTGAATTAAGACATCCTTCATCCTTGATTGCTAAAGATTGAAATTGTTTGTTCAGGTGAACATCTCTATCTTATATTCATTGCTTGATGCCATTGTGCATCCTAATTTGTGTCTCTTGAATTAGCCTTTTTTCCTGTCAGTTAAACAGAAAATCTCCTTCATCTACCTCGTAGATCTCATTGCCAGGAGTACGCCGGAAGAAACAAATTTAAAATTTGACTCCAGATAGCTTCGATATCATAGAAATAATTTTCCATGCTCAAATTTGGTCCAACTTCCTCCTTGACCTTCAAACTGTTAATCTTCTTCCATAAATATATACATCTGTTAAAAACAAGTCTTTAAGCGTAAAAAGAGCTTCAGTCGGACTTCGAATGATGAAGATATTGCGAGAAGAACTTTTCGCCCTCGATCTAGGTCAAACTACTTGTTGACCATAGATCTGCTGACGTCACTGCTTGTCCAGGTGGATACCGTCACGTGACGTCAGCGACTGTCATGCTTTTGGCGGGCTGGGCTTGTTGTGAACGGGTCGACCTGACTCGAACCAGAACCAAATCCTACCTAACAGCCCAAGCGTATTCTTCCCCTTCGTCCCAGTTCTGCAGCAGGGCAGAAGCTCCAGGCCCCTAACCTTGTTCTTCCTCTGTAGCGGCTGACAGATGTGAGGCACCGGCGAGGCTGGCGGCAGGTGGCGGCAGGTGGCGGCAGCGGCACAAACGGCGACGACAGGTCGTCTTCTCCGTGCACAGCGGCAGCAGAGAGGGTAGCTTCTCCGGCGTCTGCAAGAGCGTCAGCGGCAGCGTCGTTGTGCGACGATGCCGACTGCAACAGAGCGCTGACGACCCTCTTCTTCGACAAGGGCAAGAGCGAGGTGGGCACCGATCCAACCTAGAACCCTCTTCTTCCCAGTTTCCTGCAATCCAACCCAGAACCAATCCGATCTTCTCCGGAAAATCCGGCAGCCAAAGAACGCAAATCTAGACAAGCCAAAACCCTTTTTGCGATCCTCTTCTTCTCGGGTCAAATCCAAGCCCTATTATACCCCGCCCTGATCATTATTTGTGAACACACTATCATGCACACAAAATTTGCAGTGCCATATAAAGCATTTTATGTATATTTTAGTACGTATGCATATCACGGCGGCAGGCCAAACAATTCAAACCTTAAATTGTCCTATGATACAACCGCGCAAGCACATTTTAATATATTTTTTTGAAAATATATTTAGAATGTGCTATCAATCTTGCACGCATAAATCTCACAATTATCAAATAATTAAACAAGCAATTATGAAGATGATAACATATAAGTAATTACGTAGTTTGACTATATCCATCGAGAAAAAAATACATTCAAGAAAGCTCATTTAATTTCATTTTCGCCTCATGTCTAACACAATTTCAAAAAGAGTTACACATAGTTCTCGCTTGTTTTTAGCTCCCAAAAAACCTCATTGACAATTATTAAAATACCCAAGCTCACTTACACCCGAATTAACTCAAATGGACTAATCCTACCGCATCACATTACAATATATAACCCAACAATTCGATAGGGCGTCCTTTCAGAAGATTGAGCAAATAAAGTGGGGCCTATTACTCGCACAAAGTCTTCTCCCGACACGGGCGCGTGACTATCTGTAAAAATTAAATTATCTTCAAGTACTTTATAATATGTTAAAATAACCAATAGCTTTTTTGAGACTGGTGTCAAGTCACTTTTGACAAGGATGCATCCAGCTCTTTTTTGTAAGTTATATGAAAATAATTGTTTTCGTCAATATTTTAATGATTCTCCAACGACCATGTGAGTGTATTATGTGTTTTTGACGATTTGGTTGCAGCTTACTAATGGACGTGATTTATTTAAAATTGTTTTCTCACTCTTATCTCTCCAGTCACGGACGTAGAATTCTAATTTCGGCGGGGCGTAGAATAGTGTGACATTAATTCGGGTATATAATCTATATGTCCATTTTGATTTTTAAGATATGATAATCCAATGCTTTGATTGGGCATGCAAATGCCGAAATACTTAAGCCACTAATATTTCAATCAACTGATTGCTTAACCAGATATAGTACATCCTTAAATAATAGATAATTCTCATAAAAAATAAAATAATATGGTCACCGTGATAAAACAGAATGCCATTGAGTCATATTTTTCATATAAAAAAACTTTGAAATAGATGAAGTTACAAATTCAACATATCTACACTTTTACCCATTTAAACCTATTTTGAAAGAAAAAAAAATGCAATGCCAAAACATGAGCATAGAGGCGTAATAAGGTCAGGTTATGACGTCTAAACCAATAGATGGAAGCAGGGTAGCTTGTGACCAACTTGGCTTTTCTTCAAGATTGGGTTAACTAGATGCCATGGGAGACAAATTCAAGTTGAGTTCCCCAGGTATCGCCACCTAGTGTTGAATCGCCCACTTTAACTACCACCAAAAAAAAAAAATATGGAAAACCCTAGAATAAGGAAGAAGAGACTCTAGAATAATCTTACAACCTAGAGAGCGGGTGGTAGTTGAGGAAGAGAGAAGAGATGGAGAAAGAGGAAGTTATGAAATTAGGGTTCACAATTTTCTCCACCACAAGCCAATTCTACGAATCTTACACTTTGATATGAGAGTAGGAAGTTAATCCAAACTTTTTACAGTTTCTAATAAACTTTATTAATCATATAAATAGTCAGGAGTGGGCTCCACTAGATGAAAAATATTGAAAAGTATTTTCACTCCCTCGTACTAACATCTTGAGGTTTTGCTAGGAATGCTTAATTAGTTAAAGAAACTTAAAATAATTATCTTGGTTGTTTATCACTCGAAATTTTGGACTGCCAATTGGGTTGTCGGGTTGTTCAATCACCTTAGATGGGCCTAGGACTACTATGTCCAACATCCTCTTTGTCGGAACCCCCACTTAATTAAAACCCTTTACTCAATTATAAATTTCATGCAATTCAATATGGTGTGGTTAACTCTACCACTAACCATCAAATGCTTGAGGAGAAACACATTTCGTGATTTCATAATTATTCGGTTATCGTGATCATATACATGATATTCTTGTAAAACTAATGGGTAGCTAGGAAAGAACAATATTTTCTCATTTTCACTTGCGGTTTATATATATCTTATAGTGGTAGCAGGACATGAATAGGGTAGCTACAAATTTTCACATATTTTGATATCGGTGTGGCACCAGTCCATAATTTATTCAAGGTCATGAGCATAATCTTGGGCGATTTTATACTTGGAAGATATTATGCAGTACTCAATCCCTCTCTTAACATGTATAGTGGATGCCTTGTTTGGTTGACAGTTGACCTTACAACATCCATAAAGTTTGATTCCTCCTCTCAGTTATGCCATTTTGTTGTGAGCTATACGGAATCGAATATTTATTAATGATTCCCTTACATGAACAATACTCTTTAAATAGTTCTAAGGTGTTCTCACACCCCTCTAAGATCCTATTTATTTTATTTTCTTACACTTTTGATTTTAGACCTCAACGTTACATACTCAAAATAAATTATTTTCTTAAACCATTTTATATTTACTACCTTATGTATGTACTTAATCATGTACACATAACCACATCTGTTGTACCCATTAATAAATGTAATGAAATAGCTAGTGTAAGGAATGTAATATTGGTTAATTTATTGGTTAGTCAAACTCAGGTTTACAAGTGTTGTAATTTTCCATTTTTAGATGGATTGAAGTTTTTGTCAAAGTTGTTGATCTAAAGCCAAGATTTAAAGGCTTGAAAAATGATTATTAGAAGGCCTGATCGATTGGATGATTGCATCAGAATTCTGCAGAAAAAGAGCTGGAAACAGAAGCTTAATTCGATTGATCAGAGGGATGCCCGATCAATCAGACCTATACCTGATTGATCGAACATCTACTCAATCGATCAGATAGGCTATATTTTCATAAGCTGAATTTCCAAATTTGTTTCCTTTTCAAACCAAACTTTCTGATTTTCTTTGAAAATTGTCCATAATAGTATCCTACGAATATTGGGCTATAAATATATTTTCCCTATTAGCCCAAATCACCTCTCTCACAATTCTAAATCCTAAAATACTTTTGAGAGATTCCTTTCTTTTCAGTAACAACTCTTCTCTGCTATGCTAAAGTTTTGAGTTCTTGAGATTCATTTGCTCCTACTATTTTTGAAAATTCATTTTGAGTGGATTCAAGGCATGTTGGATCAAGCGTGAGGAAAATGAACGGCGTGTGCGTTGGCAAGAAAAACTTTAAGTCCTTTAGGTTGCGTTCAGTTGGACAAGAGTAGGAAGTATATATTGTAACCTCTCTCCATAGTGCATGATCTTGGTGGACCAGTTAGGTCCTATAGTTTTTTCCCTCTTAGGTTTTTCACGGAAAAATATTGCATCTTTTTTTTTTTGTGTGGTTGATTGTTTGTTAACTTAAGTTAATTGTTTATTGAACTACATATAAAAAATTTGTGTTGTGACCTGAACCTATGTCAAAGTTAGGATAATTCAAATAGTCCTTCCCATTTTAGTTTGAACATTTAGTAATCCACAAATATCCGTATAAAATTGTTTAATATTTCTGAGTTCTTTTCAAAAAATGGTTTTTGGCCATTTTCCTACTTAGATGTGGTTCACAAATGGGGTGTTCCACTTTATTCCCTAACCATTCTACTTATTTTGGTTTTATTAATGTGTCATAATCTTACCATCCATTCACATATTCTCTCACACAATAATCGAACTAGATCTTACTTCATCATTAAGAATGCCCAATGAATTTAAAAGAAAACCATTGACTAAAATTTGATTGCTAATTCCAATGATGACCTTCTTGTCTCTAAATTTGATTTTGAATCCATTCATAGCCAATTAGAGCGAAAAAAAACATCAAAGAGGTATAGGAATTCTCTTGTTGGGTAGGACATTTTAACGTTCCCTATGCTCAATACATCACATAGTATTTCATTCCTCATGTAAATTAATACTTTGATCTCCCGTATTCATCTCTTTGAATTTGATAAATATAACCTTGGTCGTTGATATGTGCTTGGTGGCGTTAGAGTCAATTCACCGATCTTTGTCATTGATGTCGAGTGCCAAGGACTCTATGATCGTCTTAATATAATCATTGTATTCTTTAACCACCTTGCCTTCCTGACTATTTCTTTCTACACTAAGAACTAGAATGTCTAGGTTTTCTGCAGTACTAACAAACAACGTTTTAGGCCCTTTCCATTCCTAATTGTGTTTGAGTTTTCTCTTATTTTTTTTATATCTTCAATTAACACACCATTAGTATTCTTAGTTCTAGCAACTACAGTAGAATTTACAAGTGTTACACCATGCGTGGCCTGCCTTTGTCCTTCAGTAAGCAATTTATCTTTGATAAGATGAGATTAAGAGCTTCACCATATTTCTCTATGACATAGTCATAAATTTCTTTAGCCACAGTGAAGTGTTCAAATAGCTTCACTAAGTTACAAGATACGATCCGATTAGTTAATTAACTTTCTTAAGCTTTTTGGATTAAAAACAGAGACCCTTTTGTCATCTAGTGGAATGAGATATCAGTATTCTAGTTTTTTAAAATAAAGGAATGGCTAAATTTGAAATTTTTTAACTTTTATAGCATTTTCTTCTCTCTCTCTCTCTCTCTTTCTCTCTTAGGAGTGATGTTGTACTTTGAATTTACTTTACGAGTAAAATACCAAATAGGGCAAAGGTTTTGGACCAGTGCATTGTTTCTAACTAATAGGTGTCAAGTGTCAATTGGAGTTATTTTGACCTAGCTGCCTATGGGAATCAATTGTTGATCAAGGTAATGAGTTTAGATATTCTGGATGCATATGTCAAGGATAGCATTGAGATCCAAAAATGTGGATTCGAAGTTGTAACGAATAGTATGAGTATACACATCGTCTGCCATCAGACCATTTTGTTGACATGTGAGTGGAGGACGCTAGTGTTCCATACAAATGTAAGAAATAGAAATGTTTGTTCTTATGCAGTGGAAAGAATGGGCGAAATTATGTTGGAAAAACGGAAGTTATACTTATAGAAGGCTTAAGCCCCTTTTTGGTGGGTCCCTCTCCTCCTTTATTTTTCTAAAGCCGGCATAAGTTTGAAAAAATAAAGCGTTTGACATCACTTTCCATTCTTTAGCCATTTTTGATAAGTAGAGCCACTTCTATTTTTCCACAACCCATCAAAGCATGTACTTAAGAAATAAAGTCTAGAAAAAAGAGGTGGATGTAGTACCAAGTAAATGCATCACATTCAGTTTGGGCTTTGTTATATTTTGGAAATTCGAAAGAATAAATGAAGATCCAAACCGTTAGAAATGTTTACAAGATCAAATACGGTCATGAATCCAAATTTGAGCTATTAGATCATCACTAATCTTGAGATACGTGCATAAAAAATGAGCCATTGGACATTTTTTTTCTAAATTATGTGGGCCCAAATGAAAGATCCAAAGCGTTGGAAATGTTTAGAAGTGTGAACATGACCATGGGGCTAATTTTCAAGGCTTGATTTCTTGTGGATTTCAAGAAATTTATAAAAACTTTCAACCACTAATATAACATGCTCAATTTTGGATTAGTCCATAGGCAATCCGTTATTTTTCTTTTTTATTAATATTTATGAGATAATAAAATATGATTCAAACCGTTAAAAACATTTATATGGTCAATGATCATTAGGATAGCAAATTGCGACCATTGGATCATCGTCAATATTGAGATATTGCTAAAATAGTGAAATATTTGTTATTGTTTTTTTGAAATTTTTGGGCTCCAAACACTAGATTTAAACATTAGATCTCATTGGAAGGATGATATAGGCTATGGGATCGAATATCAAGGTTTGATACTTTTTAAATCTTGTAAATTGTAAGAAAACTTTCAATCATTAATTTAAAAAAATTTATTTAAAATAGATCCTTTTACTACCAAGCCCATATTTTGATTCTAGTCCCGACAAGTCGGGCTCATGCTTTTCAACTTACCAATAAGTTAAGCTGAGGAATTTCTTTATTTCAAAAAGATAACGGGCTTTCAAGTGAAAGTTATTTGACATGATAACGACATAATGTTATAAAAATTATAAAGCAGAAGTTGGCCCCATAATTTCAATAATCTCAATTGATTGCTTAAAGCTGTTGTGTGCGCAAAACATGGTTATGTGAGGACGAAGGGCTAATTTTACGTGAGCCCGTTGGAAGGGTTCGCACAATCGGCATCCAGTCAGGATATATGAAATAAAAAACTAGGTGTGTAAGGATTACGCACGAGTCTGGAAGCCAAGTTTCAGCATAGAGAAACAATTATAAAATCCCACAACAACAATGCTTCAGTTTTGTATCAGAGTTCTCACTCCATGGCTCTCTTGATCTCTCTTGTCTTCTTGGCCACTGCTCTCATCTTCCTTCTCAAGCTCAAAGGTGAAAGAGCCAAGCAAGCCAACCTACCTCCATCTCCACCCAAGCTTCCTATCATTGGAAATCTCCATCAGCTGGGCACTCTCCCACACCGTTCTCTGGCATCCCTAGCAGATAAACACGGCCCTTTGATGCTCCTCTATCTGGGCCAGATCCCCACTCTCATAGTCTCCTCGGCTGATATGGCTAAAGAGATCACAAAAACCCACGATATTGCCTTTGCAAGCCGACCTCCTCTAACCTCAGCTAGACAGCTCTTCTATGGCTGCACCGACATGGCCTTCGCTCCCTATGGCGAGTACTGGAGGCAAGTGAGGAAGATCTGCATGCTTGAGCTTCTGAGTGTGAAGAGAGTTAACTCCTTCCGTTGGATCATGGAAGAAGAAGTGGGAGTCATGATTGAGAGGATCTCCCAATCTTGCTCAACGGGGGCCGCAGTTAATCTGGCAGAGTTAGGGCTCTCGCTTTCGAGCGGCATAATAACAAGGGTTGCTTTTGGGAAGAAGTATGAAGGAGAAGGAGAAGGAGAGGAGGAAAAAAACAAGTTCGCCACTCTTGTGAAGGAGTTGGCGGTGCTGCTGGGAGCTTTCTTTGTGGGAGATTACTTTCCTTCCCTCGCTTGGGTCGATGTTCTCACAGGGATGGATGCGAGGTTAAAAAGGAATTCTAGTGAGCTGGATCGTTTTCTGGACCAGGTCGTCGATGACCATCTTGTCCGTAGAGAAAAACACAGCTGTGATGGTGCGGATCAGAAGGATTTGGTGGATGTGCTGCTCCAAGTGCAGAAGGATTCCATGCTTGACATTCATCTCACCAGAGATAACCTCAAAGCCATCATCTTGGTTAGTTGATCTTCTCAAAACTAGTGCAGTAGTTGGGAATCGGGATCCTCTTATGCTTTTGGCCCACGGTGACACGCCGAATCAGGGACCACACATCACTAAAGGATGGCAGTATATGAATTAAGATTAAGTGAGCCGGTGGGGGACCAATCACGTCCCCACATCACCAGCGGGCGGCCTGCCGGGCTTACTGGTGATGTGGATCACCGGGGGGGGGGGGGGGGGGGGGGCTGTGTTTTAATACGAAGATCCGGAATCATCTTACATGCAACACCTATTACCCAAGTAGAGGACTGATTGGTCCACTCTTGGTACTGTGGACAGGGTCTGGACTCGGTAGTTGTGTAATGGGCCTACTTCACAATTCTTACACCTCCGATTTTGAAAACGTAGCTCAGGCCGAGCCGACTAGGGTAATGGAATGTGCATTGACCAAGTCATAAACCAAGACTCATTAAAGAATTTCTTGAATCATGACTAGGTATTGACCAAATTAATTTAGCAAGGCTTTATATAGTACTTTAACAAGTCATTGGCCAAGACTCATTGAGAATTTCTTGAATTACTTGAACTCTGGCCATTGTTAATGCGCGCTTTCACTCCCTCAGCCACCTAAGTGAGACGGCCAACTTTTCCAGTGACAACCAGTTTAGAACCATGGTTACGCGATCTTATACTCAATTGGATCTGGTTTGATTCAATTATTGCAAACCAAATAATATATTTAATTCACAAGGTAATACATACAATAGAATAATATGATTGACTTTAATTTTCTTTAAAGTGTAAGATGCCACCAATTCAAAAGTTTAGTAGAAGGCTCAAATAAGTATATGAATTCATGTCAAACTTAGTATTTAGGGGATGGGGGACATGATTTGTTTTTCCAAACTTTCTCTCACGTGCAGCCTCAACAAATTTCATGAATGGCTCTATCACGTGGGCTATACAAGAACACACCATCTTTGATATTATGTAAAAGTTGCTAATTATTGTAATAAAAATGCCTAGGGTGATAGGTGGGAAGTCTAAACAGGTATATAAAATCATCTCAAACCTAATACTTACACGATGTGGGATGTGAGATACTTTTCCAACATAAATGAGGTGGTTCCATCTATATCATTCAAATATCCCCCGATTTTGGTCATGACCAGTGGGGCCCCATGTGGGCCTCATAGTATACGTCCGTCCCTATGACACGGCAATGTCTATGGCTTGTGTTTACGTGTGGATATCTTGCAACATGTGAGACATCCCATGGGACTCACATGTGGCCCCACATCGTTTTAACACCGTCGAGGGATTAAAATGATGACATTGACTTGAGATTATACCTATGGAGTAGTCGCAGCAAGTCGCACATGGATCTTTTTATCCTCCGCTTAAGCCATGATTGGTGAGGCCACTTGGGGTCTCCAATAGATAATAATGCGGGGAGCTTTTCGGGAAGATCGAAATTATACCAGACAAGGAAGCTATTTAGCGTGCAGGGGGATTTGATGATATCAGGGGGACCAAATAGCATTTGGTAACGGGGGCTCATGCGATCATCCTATCCCCTTTTTTAAAGGGTCACAAATCTTGACAGTATAAAACAGGTGCACAATTAATTTAATGGTGAATACCATTTGGATGGGTGCAAACCAAAGGATTAGGTGATTATAATTGTGTGTCTTCTACTCAGATGACTATGATAAATGCGTGGGTGTGCACGAAAAAAGGGTGTGCACCTGATAGCCTAAGGGTCAGGCCCTGTAAGAGACAATCATGAGGAGAATTGTTAGGGCCCATTTGGGTCTATGCTAAGAGGTAGAGAATAGAAAGATCTCAATGACATCTACAGATGTGCAAAATATCAACCCCAATAGATCATCCAAACCACGTAATCTCTGGCTGTTATATTTAATGGCTTTGAAAGAAATCAAAATTTTTAGATTTCAATTACAGTTGGATTGATCAAATTTGGGCTGGTTCCAGTTCAGGGGATTTGTGACGAATACACAGACATGACCCATTGTGCACTTTGATGGTGCACACTACACGTCCCATGCTATAGGGTCCACGGGGCCCACCTAGGACCTCATCAATCATCACGAAAAATTGAGATTATATAAGGGTTTGCCCTATGCTGACCGTGAAGGAGGTTTTCCCCATGGTGATATGGAGACTATGACAAGGTCCACCACAGTCACCGTGGGGTGAAATATCAGAGGATCCGGGCTCTATTGTGAAGGATGGTAGGAAAGATCTCGATGAGACCTAGCTCTGTATAAAATTTTAGACCCAGCATATCTTGATGGGTCCTCTCTATAGAAATATATATTTATATTATACGCCCGTGCTTTGTAGATTGTATTGCGTACTTGGGCCATGCTAATCCGGGAGAGATGGAATATTGAAAGATCTCAAAGACACCTGTGTGTGGTCTATTTGGATTGACCATACAGTGAGCCTCACTCCATGTGTACACCTGATAATCGTTATAGGATAAAACTACTATGTATATGTCCCTCACATTATGGTAAGAAATACTCTCTTTTTTGAAAAGTATAATGGATCACACAGCATCCCCTCAAATGATATCCATTCGCCAAGTTTGGATTCCATTCAAATGGACTGGATAATTAGATCAACTGTACACTTATCTGGGTAGATTGTTCACCTTTGAACTTGTAGAGGCTAGATGTAGGTGATAGAGATAAATGATGAAGTTGATTTTTCTTTTCAAAGTGGAGGGGTCCAAGCCCAATGTGATCTTTCAATCCGTTTAGTCCCACGCATAAGTGGAGCCCCACGTGGGTTCCAAGTCCAGGTGCACAGAGTCATCCCCTGCCACAGGGTGAGAGCGCATGCGTGTGCACTTGGGCTGTTCACAGGATGGAGACTCAATTATTCATGTGAGGCGTGTGAGCCGCTCATCATCAGATCGAAATTCTATAAAATTCAAGAACGTACACAGCTTGGCGGGACGCACGAATATGGATCAACTCGCGGACCTTTAGCAACCCGGCATGGCTATTAAGAATATTTTTCACAGTTGACCCTTATCATCTGCAACCTCGGTTTCCGCATTATCCTATGAATGAAGAATTAGAGAGTGCTGTAAAGCTGTCCAACAAGGCCACCTCAATTCCTTGGCTCAATTGCTCTCTCTTCTCTTCTTCGCCGCTGCTGTCATTTTTCTCCTCAAACTCAATGGCCAGATCAGAGCCAAGAAATCCGACCTACCCCTTTCTCACCCAAGCTCCCCCTCACTGGAAACCTCCACCAGCTAGGCACTCTTCCTCACCGCTCTCTCCGCTCCCTTGCCCAAAAACACGGCCCTCTGATGCTCCTCCATCTAGGTCAGATTCCAACTCTCATCGTCTCCTCAGCGGAGATGGCTGAACACATCATGAAAACTCATGATGTCATCTTTGCAAGCCGACCTTCTATAACTGCAGCCACGGAGCTCCTCTATGGCTGAACTGACCTTGCCTTCTCTCCCTACGGTGAGTACTGGAGGCGAGTGAGGAAGATCTGCGTGCTCGAGCTTCTAAGCATCAAGAGAGTCAACTCCTTTCGTTCAATCATGGAAGAAGAAGTGGGTCTCATGATAGAAAGGATCTCCCAATCATGCTCCAAGGGGGCAGCAGTAAATCTGGCGGAGCTTTTTCTCTCGCTCACGAGCGGCACCATAGCGAGGGCTTCATTGGGGAAGAAGTATGAAGGAGAAGGAGAGGAAGGGAAGAACAAGTTCGCAGATCTTGTGAAGGAGTTGGAGGTTTTGCTGGGAGCTTTTTCGGTTGCAGACTACTTTCCTTCACTCGCCTGGGTCGATGTTGTAACGGGGTTGCACGGTAAGTTTAATAGGAATTCTTTTGAGTTGGATCGTTTTCTTGGTCAGGTGATTGAGGACCACCTCCTGCGTCCATCAAACGGCCGTGATGTTGCGGAGCAGAGAGATTTTTGGGATGTGTTGCTCCGATTGCACAAGGATTCCAGTACGCTCGACATTCGTCTCACCACAGAGAACATCAAAACTATCATTAGTGGACTTCCAATGTTGGGTGCTGGGTCCAGGGTTGAGGGTTTAGTTCGCAAGTTAGTATGATAGAGTGAATGAACTTTCTAAACAATTGAGTGTCGGCTGAGTCAAACAAGTCTTGACTGAGTCAACCCACTCTTGCCTTAGTAAGCCAGGGCCAAGTTTACTCTCTGAGTCCTTAATTTTATTATAGACACACACTCTCTCTCTTGGGTGAAATAATTTGGTCTTATCTTGACCCTCGAAATTTCTCAGAACTGCATAATCAACTCAAATTCTTGACATCACAAACTCTAACATTTTTGTGAGCCTGTGACTGAGAAAATCCATGTTATAATGGAGCGAAAGCGACAGTGGAACTCACTTCCTAAACATTCGAGCCACTCCAAATAAATAACCTCACCTTACATTTATATCTCTAAATTTACTCTAATATAAGTTGGCTCCAACTTAAGATTTATCATATGAAAAATAATATGATTAATTACATTTATTAATCACTTCATTCATTATATGGTCAATTTTGCGTTTTGGAGTCAACTCCTCTTAGGGTAAATTGGAAAATATCCCATAAAAGGTGTTGGTGTGATTTTCAGCAACTTGTATTTTCATTGAGTGTGGTATTAAGTGTGCTCCATGTGAATCCAAGGACTTAGATAGGAGGATTCTCCAAGCCAGAGACACAGGATCCGGACTCATTTACATGCACATGGATTTGGCCTTTCACCGTTTAGAGAGTTAATAGGCTACCTTACTTTCAATTGTAGGACATGTTCGCTGGTGGAACAGACACGACGGCATTGACATTAGAGTGGGTTATGGCAGAGCTTACAAAGCATCCCAATGTGATGATGAAAGCCCAAGGAGAGGTAAGAAGAGTGGTGGGTATAAAAGCCAACATTAGTGAAGAACACCTTTATCAATTGAACTACTTGAAATCCATTATCAAGGAAACTTTACGTTTACATCCAGTTGCTCCCCTATTAGTTCCAAGAGTGTCTACAACAGATGTTAAGATACGAAACTACCATATCCCTTTAAATACAAGAGTCTTTATCAATGCATATGCAATTGGAAGGGACTCCAAATCATGGGAAAATCCTGAGGAGTTTCTTCCAGAAAGATTTGCCAACAGTTCTGTTGATTTCAAGGGGCAAGATTTTCAATTCATTCCTTTCGGAGCAGGGAGAAGGGGTTGTCCAGGGCTGTCCTTTGCCATTACATCACTTGAACTTGCTCTTGCCAATCTTCTACATTGGTTCGATTGGGAGTTGCCTCAAGGTGTTACTCAAGAAGGTTTAGACATGTCTGAAGCTCTTGGACTGACGGTTCATAAGAAATTGCCTCTTTGTTTGGTTCCAAAGCAGCACTTCTCTTAAAATGATTGTTGAATCCTTGCTCTTGCAGTTACCAGAATATCTGTTTAATTGAATAATTAGTGCGACTGATGTTATATATTGTTAGTCTATGTTCATCCTTTGAATTTTAAGCTGAAGAACTGTATCCCCTAATCGCATTTTAGTTACCAAATAATTTTGTTTAGCTTGTTTTCATTTATCTTACTTCTATACAGGGCTTTAATCATTGAAAGACAACTACTCAGGTGATCAATTTGGCATTCTTCACAATCACCCTCGCACATGTGGGTCCGATAGTAGCACACTTCTCCTAAAAAACTAAGTGTTGTGGTTTAGTGGAATCATAACTAATCAAATTAGAGAAATAATGCTCCTTAAAGAAATGACTCCAGACCTAACACAACCAATGCTGAGGCAATGGTCGGTTGCCATGAGCAGTATAGTAAACTATGGTCCCTGTTCTTGTTTGGCAATCCATTTGCGTGCTTAATTATCCATTACAGCAGTGGAATGCGATCAGCTATCAAAATAAAAGAATAGCGGAGTTAAGAATGTTAGCATACAGTGATTGGGGCTGCTTTGTTTACTGCTACTTGTCCTTGATCTTCATTCACCTAGTAATGTTGAATGGGCTCTACAAGAGACTTGAATTCACCCCCTGTAGTATCTTATGCACCAATTGTTAGAGCGGTCATAGAGAGCGACATTGTAGCACACCTCTACCAAACAATTTTTTCCCGCACGGTGGCACTCTGCGACTCGAATCCTTGACTTGGAGTTCTGATACTATTTGTAGGATCTTATGTACCCATTGAGCTACTATTCCTACTAAACTAATTAGTGAGGGCAGAGATATAACTCAATGTTTTAAGGCATTTAACATCATACCCACGTACCTGTTTTAGAGTGGCCGGGAGGAGCGACATTGTCATGCCCCCAAAACTGGGTTGCATCCAAACCTGGTTTTAAGGGTGTAAGAATTATGGCCAATTTAAAATCTTTTTTACATAAACAATACGGGCCTTAATTCCGGGTGGATCAAAGTCTTTCGTGAGGCTATACTTGGTGATCAAACAACCATAATCACACGCGGAACTGAAATCCATAATCATCGCATATGAATATCATACATCAACTAAAGAACAAATCTCAGTGATAATAAACTCAAGGTCAAGTGCTTCGAAGCATAATAATTAAAGTTGTAATTCTAAGACAAATAATTTTAATAAATAAACTAATGGCCTCAAACATGGTCTTATTACATTATCTAAAGTTTCGATTTCTACACCAACTTTAAGACATTTCAGACGATGTCATCGGTGCTCCACTCAATAACTCCGCCATCTGACGAAATCTTCTGCATCGCCTAATCCTCCGGTTCGGCACTGGTAACGGAACCTAGACACCAAGAGTAGTTGGTCAAATTAATGTAATCTGACAAGAGAGTAAACTGCAAATAATGATGTTAATCAATTAATTTAAAGCATATATTACAATCTGCCTCAAAACATACTGAATGCAAACCCAATGACATGAATGCACAGAAATGGGTATCCGAGCAAATAGAATATACCAAAACGGGTAATCCCGTAAATATAATACACAAAAATGGGTATCCTCGTAGACAGATAAGCAAAAATGGGTATTTTTGCAGATACACATATAAAAACGGGTATTCTCGTGAATATAACAGATGGCACAGCTATGTACTATATCCCACCATACATGTTAATTAGATAGCATACGTCTACCTCCGAATTGCAGTTGGTCAAATATATATAAATATATGCATGTACAAATACATATGTCTACTGATGCTCTATGATTCATAATATGAAACCCTTGATTCATAATATTCAAACCAATATCAAGTTAAGTTCTTGATTATTTAATTTAAAAGAATATTATGATAGTGTGTATTTTCAAGTTGTCTGAAAAAAATCTAAATTAGAATTATAAATACATTCCAATTAAGGTTAAATCACTCCCAATTACATCTTAGTTAATTTCTAATCAGTCTAAATAAAACATTAATTACAATTACATAATTCCCAATTAAATTTATAAACAAACCTAACTAAATTTCTAATAACATCGAACTAAAAATTAATTTAATAAAATCAAATATCTATTAGTATACTAGACCATTAATCAAAATGCAACATTTTAAACTCTTTATAAATAATATCCTAATTAATTATTTATTAAATAAATAAATAAAAGGTCAAATAACTTGGGATCAAGGCCCAAGAGTGTTTAATTAGTCCACCTAACTCCTCTCAACCAACTTATATCTGACTAATTGACTCGACCCAAAAATCAAAATTTGGGCCTACCAGACTTAATAGCGCGCGTCTGCCTTACACCCACTCACATGTGCCAAACTATTGAGCAAGAGGGACACATTTTTCTACATATTTACGCTACTCCCAAGTGCTTGATAAAAGCCAACCCCCATCTCCAATGACGTGTGAAACAATTGTTGTGCGCGTGTGTGCGTAAGCAACTAAGATCAATAATCAACCACACAAGAAGACAAGCAATTTACGTGGTTCGGCAAAGACGACTACATCCACGGGAAACCAATTTCCATTAGGTTCTCCTCCAATCTGTGAAACCACAGCCTTGGAATCTCAGCCTCTTTCAGCCTCTCACTCTATCCAGGGTTACAGATTACATCATATATATAATCATCAATTCCTTATCCCCCAAGAACTCTATCTTAGAAAAAAAAAGGAAAGTCCTAACCTATTAAGAAACTGCTTTTTAATCAAACAGGAAATTCCTAATATAATTAGGGAAATCACCCCAGATACAGAACCCACTTGGTTTGGACCCACTTGGCCAACAATCTCCCCCTCCAGACCATGGGAAAGACGCCCTAAACCCCTTACTAGGAGTTCAGCCCTGTCAACTCCGAACACAGCTCCAGCTTTCCCTTAGACACAACCTTTGTCATCTTGTCCGAGTGAATCTTTTCCAGCTTTATGAAGTTCTTCTCGAGATCACCTCACGAATCCAATGGTACTTGATATCAACGTACTTCATGCGACCATGATATGTAGCATTCTCACCGTAATCCATACCACTCTGACTATCACAGTAAACTACATATTCTTCTTGCTTCAAACTTAGTTCTTGAAGGAATCTCTTCGACCAAAGCATCTCTCTCCCTACTTCATTAGCAGCTATGTGTTCCGCTTTAGTTGTAGACTGTGCTGTACATTTCTGCATCTTCGATTGCCAGGAGATAGCTCCCCCTACGAAAGTAAACAAATAACCAGAAGTCAACAACCGATGATCAAGATTGCCTGTAAAATTAGCATCAGTATAACCTTCCACCACTGGGTTTGAGCCTCCGAAACACAACCACACTTTGGAAGTACCTCTCGAATACGAAAAGATCCACTTCACTGCTTCCCAATGCTCTTTTCCAGGGTTAGAGAGAAATCTACTCACTAAACTTACAGCATGAGCAATGTCTGGCCGTGTACAAACCATGGCATACATGAGACTCCCCACAGCAGAGGAGTAAGGAACACATGCCATCCGTTCCTTGTCATCATCTGTAGTAGGACACAAGCGCTTGTTTAGTTTGAAGTGACTGGCTAGAGGTATGCTAACTGGCTTAGCATTCTTCATGTTGAACCACTTGAGTACTTGTTCAACATATTTCTCCTGTGACAACCACAGCTGCTTGAACCTCTTACCACGACGTATTTGCATACCCAATATTGTTTGTGCTGGACCCAAGTCTTTAACGTCAAACGACTTTGACATCTTCTCTTTTAACTTGCCAATCAACTTGTTATCCTGTCCAACATCAGCATATCATCTACATATAAAAGAAGGATGATGAACCTACCATCGATAAATCGACGAACATAGACACAATGATCTGCAGCTATCCTCCGGTACCCATGACTCAACATGAATGAATTAAACTTCTTGTACCACTGTCTAAATGCTTGCTTCAGCCTGTAGAGACTCTTCTTCAACTTGCAAACCATCTGTTCTTTTCCTTTTACCTCAAACCCCTCTGGTTGAGTCATGTAGATCTTTTCTTTCAAGTCACCGTGAAGAAACGCGGTCTTCATGTCCATTTGTTCAAGCTCAAGGTCCATGCTAGTGGCTAGACTCAAGACGACTCTGACAGAAGTCATTTTCACAACAGGAGAGAAAATATTACTGAAGTCGATACCCTTCATCTGTGCAAAGCTTTTACTACTAACCGTGCTTTGTGCTTCACTAGTTTTCTATTCTCATCATTTTTTAGCTTAAACACCCATTTGTTTTTCAGAACATTCATATCTTTAGGAAATTGCACCAGCTCATATGTCTTGTTCTTCTTTAAAGAACTCATCTCATCCTGCATAGCCTTCATCCACTTATCTTTATCAGCATGACTCATTACTTCTTGGAAGCTCTCTGGCTCTCCATCATCAGTAAGCAAAACATATTCAGATGTAGGATACCTAGTTGATGGTTGACGCTCTCGTGTAGACCTCCTAACTTGAGGTTCCGTAGTTTCCAACCGAGGAGACTGCAGCTCTCCCTGCTCAACACCCTCATCATTTGGCAACCCCTGTGCCTCATCACGATCTGGATTGTTTTGTCCACCTTCTCCACCTGTAATCTGCATCGAAGAAGAAGTCGGTGTGAGATCAACCACTCCATCAACTATCTCAGGAGACTTATCAATCTTCTCAACATCTCCAAAGAACTGGTCTTCATGGTCTCCAAGAATACTGCGGTTCATTCTCTCTGCCACACCATTGTGCTGTGGAGTACCAGGAACTGTCTTTTCGTGTCGTATGCCATGCTTTAAACAATAGTTCTGAACTGGTTGGATATGTACTCAGCCCCATTATTTATGCGGGACACTTCAAGAGTTTACCTGTTTCTATTTCGACCTTGACATGAAACTGTTGAAAACTTTGGAACACTTGATCCTTTGATTTCAACGGATAAGTCCAGACTTTCCTGAATGCATCATCGATGAACGTGACAAAGAACTTATTGCCACCCAATGATTCTACCTCCATGGGATCACAAACATCAGAATATATCAAATCCAACACATTTGATTTCAATTTTGATGTTGAAGAGAAAACAACCCTATGTTGTTTGCCATATAAACAATAATCACAAGGGTCAAGGGATATACCTTTAGAGCAAGGAATTAAATCCTTCTTTGCTAATATTTGCAAGCCTTTCTCACTCATATGACCAATCCTCTTATGCCACATTCAGAGAGGAATTATCTTGAACTGCATTCAACACACCTTTGCACAGCTTTACTTGTGTTTTATAAAGAGTATTACCCGTTTTTCCTCTCGCAATAACAAGAGACCCTTTAGTGAGCTTCCATCTACCATTTCTGAAGTAATTCTCATAACCTGCACGATCCAATGCAGTCCCGGAAATCAAATTCAATCGTAGATCAAGAACATGTTGCGCATCTTTTAGCGTCATTGTGCAACAAATATCGGTTTTAATGCAGACATCACTGATACCAACAATCTCTGAATGACTCGTGTTGCCCATCTTCACAGTACCAAAGTCGCCTGCTCTGTACGTCGTGAACATCTCCCTACAAGGAGTAGCATGGTAGGATGCTGCTATGTCAACAACCCACTCAACCTGATCATCTACAACACTCAAACACTTATTATCATCGCCGGCGAGCACTACTACTTCTTGTTCCAAAGTAACTGTAGTGTTATCACTGTCATTCTTCTTCTCATTGTTGGATCCTTTCTGTTCCTTCATAGCAAAGCAATTTTTCCTGATGTGGCCTATCTTGCCACAGAAAAAGCATTTCACTGACTTTTTCTTGCTCTGTGATTCACTGCTATACTTGGCCTGTGATTCACCTCTAGACTTGCCACGACCCCCCTTTGTTCCTCTACTCTTACTCCTCCTCCTGTTCTCAGTAACAAAGGCCTGTGCATTATCTGTCCCTGCAGATTTCCTTCTAGTTTCTTCATTCTATAGACTACTGGTAAACTGACTCATAGATAACACACCATCTGGAGTAGAGTTGCTTAAGGAAACAACCAATTTTCCCATGTATCCGGCAAAGAACTCAGAAGCAACAAAGCTTGCATCTTATCATAAAGGACCATCTTCATAGTGGCTAATTGATTTACCACACTTTGGAATTCATTGATGTGATCTTCGATTTGACCACCATCCTTGAATTTCATGTTCACAAGCTTTCTAATCAAGAAGGTTTTATTCACTGTGGTCTTTTTATTATACATTGCTTCTAACTTTTTTCAAAAGGTATTCGCATTGTTTTCATTAAACACGTGGTGAAATATACTATTATCAACCCACTGTCTGATGTGACCAATCGCTTTTCTATGCAACTTGTTCCATTCAGCATCTTGCATATCTTTTGGTCGGGCACTATCCCCCTCAACGGGATCATGAAGGTCTTTATAATAAAGAATATCCTCCATCTTCGGTTTCCATATCAACCAATTAGAATGGTTGAGCTTAACTATGGTAGTGTTGATAGTATTGTTCTCCATCTTAATTAAATTAAGTATTAGGAAAAAACAAACAATTAAGACTGACCTCAACTCCTGCACCAAGTTATAGATCTCGTCAACACGAGCACGCTTGAAGAAACAGATCTGAAATCCGACCCCGGATGGCTCTGATATCGCAAAAACGATTTTCTGCTCTTCTAATTTGGTCAAACTCCTTGTTAACCGTTAAACAACCAATCTTCTTCTACAATCACATAGATCTGCTTAAAATGAGTCCGTACGCGCAAACGGATCTCCCATCGGACGTCGGATGATCAAGATATCGCAGAAACAAAATTCTGCCGTCAATCTGGTCAACTCTGGCCATTGACTGTGTCTAATGACGTTGCTGACGTCAGCCTGATGATGTCACTCTGCTGACGTCGGTGACTGCTGACGGGCTAAACTGAATGCGAATGGGTTCAAGTTGACCTGACCCGAACAGTTAACCTGCACTCGTGCTGCTGGACAGGGCTTGCACAATGGGTTGGGTTGAAACAACCCGACCCGAAAAAACCTGAGCCGGAGCTTGCCGTTTTTCTGGGCCTGTACCACGGGTTGGGTTTGACCCAACCTACCCAACCGGAAACCCGAACTGACCTGGGATCGCTGCCTGGGCTTTCTCCACGGCGGGTCAGGTCAAACTGACCCGACTCGAACCCAAAACCCAGAACCTAGGTCATCTTCAACCTGCGACTATGTGTCTCTGTCTATAACCCGGTTGTAAACCCTGTCGACCTCAGTTGCAGCAGAGTGGATCGGTGACAGCGGCGCGGGACCTGCGATGGCATACAGCAGCGGCGACGGCGACCGACCAACTTCCGGCGACTAGTGGCGGCGATGATGGAGAAACGACCGGCAGTTGCAGTTTGTTTTTTTTTCTGTCTTCTTCCTCAGAACCGGCAACCCTTCTCAAATTCGGCGACCTTTTCTCCCATGAAGGTCTGCAGCAACAAAACCTTGTTGTGCCCAACAGATCACAGCTGATCTTCTTCTCTGTTTCCGGAAAAACAGAGCAACACCCGAGAACCCAATTTTTGTCTTCTTCTCTGATCGTGTGTGGCCCGACAGAGATGAACACGGCTGATCTCTTCCCGTTGATATTTCACGCACAAACCAATGCTCTGATACCATTTGTTGTGCGCGTGTGTGCGTAAGCAACCAAGATCAATAATCAACCACATAAGAAGACAAACAATTTACGTGGTTCGACAAAGATGCCTACGTCCACAGAAAACTAATTTCCACTATGTTCTCCTCTAATCTATGAAACCACAGCCTTGGAATCTCAGCCTCTTTCAGCCTCTCATTCTATCTAGGGTTACAGATTACATCATATATATAATTATCAATTCCTTATCCCCCAAGAACTTTATCTTAGAAAAAAGGAAAGTCCTAACCTATTAAGAAACCGCTATTTAATTAAACAGAAAATTTCTATTATAATTAGGGAAATCACCCCAGATACAGAACCCACTTGGTCTGGACCCACTTGGCCAACAACAATCCAGCCAGATCTACAGAATACATGTAATATCAATACACTGCCATCAATCACATGTGTCCATTATGTAGATTTAGTTCAACCCAAAACCGCGCGTTCGAACCCATAACGTGTAGACTGATCTTGTACAGATGAAACATATCTTCATGACATGTAAGCTCCGGTAAGAAATCTTGATATGTATAAATGCTCCTCTCTCTAGGAAACATAGAGAGCAGAATATCTATTAACAAATATTTTTAAAAACATCCATTGGAAGGAGTTTGTTGGGGTGGAAGGAGGGAGTCAGTGAAGCTTGCCCCACTCCTCACTCATGCTCAGCTGATAAAAGATGCTCGGGATCCGCCTAGTGGTCTCCCACATTCTTCTCTTGAATGTAAGGATGCAAATTGGGCTGGGCTGGGCCGGGCAATCCACGTCGGTTAAGGTGCTGCAGCCCGGCCATTTTGAAAGTGCCTGTGTCCGGTGTTTCAAAGTGCCTGTGTCATTTTCAAAGCGCAAGTAGGGACCTTCGGAAAAGCCTTACCTTTGATCAATCTCCATCCGCCCATCGTCATCGCCGTCTCAGAAGCATCAAACTATTCTCCTCCAGTTATCCTCTCTTCATCTTTGGATTCTAGAAGAAGCCTGTTGCCTGTTCCATGGTTTCTACAATGATTCTCAAAAGCATGGTTAGTGCTTTTTTACTGCATTTTCCATTTTCTTTTTCTTTTCTACTCTTTACCCTGTGCTTATGCTTCTTCTTCTTGGGTAGTGTTATAGAGTTCCTTCTTTTTCTGCTGGATTTGGTTTCTTAGACTTTGGGGGAAACCATTTCGTTTCAAAGTGGCGTCTTTCTTTATTTCTTCTTCTTCTTTTTTGTTCTGCTTTGTTTTGATTATTGTTATTTCCATGAAGTGATGCTGCTCCGGTTTTTTAAACCGGTTCTTCTTAGGTCCATCCTACAGTTGGGCACATAGATTGTTTAAATCAAAGTGAAGGAGAAGCTTTTGTATGATTCCAAATCTCTACCCAAATGGCTAAACTACTCCAAAATGTTGGCTAAAATTATGTACATGTTTGGTCAGTCATCTGACTGAACTAATCAATTACGGCTAAATTGAACTCTACCAACCCTTTTTAGTGTATGTTGGTGCTGCCCTTTGGATCAAGAATGAGGGTATTCTTCTGAAATTTTAAGTTCCAAAATACTACTTTGATATTATCAAGATGAATTGGGCCTTTGAAGAATGGATTTGTTTGCAGGTGTTTTTTTGGGCATTTTCATCTATTATACTAGGTACTTCAAAATGCATCATTTATCTGCATCAGATATAAATTGTATCTTATATTCAATTTTTTTTGTTTGTGAAATCCACATCTATGGCTTGTTCTTGATATATTCATTTATGATACCCGATGCTTGTACACGCCCAAAGTATTCGACCGATACCTCTACTATGATTGGCTTCTTTGGTTCTCTTTTCAATGGCGTAGTCCAACTGATATGAGGATGTGATGCGGTGGTTAGTTTCATTGAATTGGTTTAACCGAGCTGTGATTTTTTACAGCAAATGTTTGACATATTCTTGTTTATTGGGTTTCATTTTCTTCTTCTTTGGGAGGAAGATTTGTATTTCTTAATAGCTTCACACCATGGACAACATGAAATGTATTGTAGACCGAGTGCTTAAAAAACAAAGGGGAAGGGGAACAAAAAAATAAAAAATAATAAAAAATAAAAAACCCTGCCATGCATAAATTTGGGCTAAGAAAGCTAGGATATTTTTATTATTTTCTAGAAAATATATGCAATGACAGAGAGGAAAAAATATTCAGAGGCTACCTAACCAAAGATCGGGTTCACTAGCTTCTTTGAAAGTAAATAGATTTATTTGAGTTTCTTCCAAATGTAATTAGGTCTATAAAAAAATTTAACCCCATCTAAATGAAAATCCTAAATCCACCAGTGGCTTGAGTCATTAAAAAATTACGATGAGGTGGCTTGCCTCTTTTGGAGGGTCAACCCATTTTATGAACTGTGGATCTATGAGTCCTCTATATTATATTGTCTGTGGGCTTGTGGACGCACTTAGAAAGGCATATGCACTTTAACGGAGTACTCGTGGCTTGAGGATTTTAAAATTGATAAAGCCACGAGACTTAGGGCTTGTTTGGTAGGTCTAGTCTTATTTTTATAGACCATCTAAAATAGAGCTATTAAAAAAAGAGCTATAAAAAAAAGATGCTAGATTTAAAATATGTGTTTGGCAATGAAAGCATCTATTTTAAATAGACCATTTTAAATCAATAGTTGAAAATTTTTCACAAATATATTGAGATCTAGTAGGTATTAAGCCTTGAAATTTTACTTCATAACCACGTTTGGCCTCCCAAAGAGATCTAACGGTTTGGATTTTGTGTTTGAGGCCCCCAATTTTTTTAAAAAAATATTTAATAATTCACGTTTTTACATAAATATCTCAAGATGATCCAACGGCTGAAATTTGGTCTCATAATGGTCATTGACCTTCTACACATTTTCAATGGTTTGGATTGTTATTTACTGTCCCAGAAATAATAATAAAAAATAAAAAAAGGGGCTGCCTATGGACTAGTACAAATTCAGCATATTAAATTCAATGGTTGAAAGTTTTTTACAAATATCTTGAGATCCACAAGGAATCAATCCTTGAAAATTGACCCTATAGCCGTTTTTAGTCTTCCCAACATTTCCAATGGTTTGGATCTTGTGTTTGGGCCCCACAAAATTCAAAAACTAGTATCCAATGGCTCACGCTTTCTTGCACATATCTCGAGATTCCAGATGAATTAACGGCTGAAATTTGGATGGGTGGCCGTAATTGATCATGTGAACATTTTCAACGGTTTGGATGTAGATTTAGGGGCTCGGATTTCGAGAAAAATCGAAAAAACCGTACTGGGCGTGATCCCTCAAAATACTGTAGCTGGGCACCTCTTTTTTTTTCCCTCTGATTTGGAAATGCATCACAGCCCCTCCTCTTCAAAATAGAGCTTTTACCTCTTATTGTCTAAATTAAATAGAGCTAAAAATGCATGCCAAACGCCTCTATTTTGTTAACTCTATAAATTTTAGACATTTAGACAATAAGAGGGGAAATTTTAGACTTGCCAAACATGCACTTAGGGCTTGTTTGGTAGGTCTAGTCTTATTTTTATAGACCATCTAAAATAGAGCTATTAAAAAAAGAGCTATAAAACAAAGAGGCTAGATTTAAAATATGTGTTTGGCAATGAAAGCATCTATTTTAAATAGACCATTTTAAATCAATAGTTGAAAATTTTTCACAAATATATTGAGATCTAGTAGGTATTAAGCCTTGAAATTTTACTTCATAACCACGTTTGGCCTCCCAAAGAGATCTAACGGTTTGGATTTTGTGTTTGAGGCCCCCAATTTTTTTAAAAAAATATTTAATAATTCACATTTTTACATAAATATCTCAAGTTTGGTGATGATCCAACGGCTGAAATTTGGTCTCATAATGGTCATTGACCTTCTACACATTTTCAATGGTTTGGATTGTTATTTACTGTCCCAGAAATAATAATAAAAAATAAAAAAGGGGCTGCCTGTGGACTAGTACAAATTCAGCATATTAAATTCAATGGTTGAAAGTTTTTTACGAATATCTTGAGATCCACAAGGAGTCAATCCTTGAAAATTGACCCCATAGCCGTTTTTAGTCTTCCCAACATTTCCAATGGTTTGGATCTTGTGTTTGGGCCCCACAAAATTCAAAAACTAGTATCCAATGGCTCACGCTTTCTTGCACATATCTCGAGATTCCGGATGAATTAACGGCTGAAATTTGGATGGGTGGCCGTAATTGATCATGTGAACATTTTCAACGGTTTGGATGTAGATTTAGGGGCTCAGATTTCGAGAAAAATAGAAAAAACGTACTGGGCGTGATCCCTCAAAATACTGTAGTTGGGCGCCTCTTTTTTTTTTCCTCTGATTTGGAAATGCATCACAGCCCCTCCTCTTCAAAATAGAGCTTTTACCTCTTATTGTCTAAATTAAATAGAGCTAAAAATGCATGCCAAACGCCTCTATTTTGTTAACTCTATAAATTTTAGACATTTAGACAATAAGAGAGGAAATTTTAGACTTGCCAAACATGCACTTAGCCACGAAAATTAAAGACAATTGAAGTGTGGTCCCGATCATATCAGATTCAATGACAAATGAAGTTGGGAAAGGCATTATTTAAAAGTAGAGAAATGATAGCCACACTTCTCAACTCACAATCCATCTCACAACTGTCCTATGTGGCAGTTTTCCTTGTGAGTTGGATAGTGTAGCTAGTATTTCTCTTAAAACTAATACCTTATGCGAGACACGCCTATATGCATAGGCCTGACCCCATTTATTTAAATGAGGCCTAAGCATTTTAGAACCTCCATTGTAATAGCCCATTTGTCAAAAATAAAGGTCAAACGCGTCATGAACGTAAGTATATTAAAAAAATTTTAAAATAACTCGTGGGCTGGGACGGCCCAACACAATTCAGGGTTGTGCCTTTGGGCTGCACTGCTGGGCCAAGGCCTGCCATCTTGGCACAACATGTATAGTTACGCCAAGGTTTAAAATTTAAATAGGTCATGTCAACGCTGATTTGCTTCTCTACTTGAGCGGGATGTGTGGAACTCCTCCAAGGGCCCACCTATATATTATTCGAACAGTTGAAATTGAATGTCATCCCCATGTGGAATACTGGTTTATCAACAAACTCTACTTCATGCATCTTGCATTTCTTAATTTTTTATTTCATAGCTCAGCTAAAAATCATGACTAGAAAATTACAACATTTTGACTTGCCGCGCACGGGACCACCAACCCAACTTTATAAGAATTCGCATGTAGCTTAGTGGTGAGACACCTTCCCTTTGTAGTAATGTTGACTGTGAGATACTTATGTAGATCCTGTGTGTAAGTTATTTACAAGAGCAAAAATAATAAATAAATAGAAGGATACACATTTAGGACTTAAAATATGGGGCCCGGCTTTGGAAGCCTGTCCATGTGGAGCCCATTTCTAGAAATTGAAATGTGGCCCCACCTTCACCCCTTTAGAAAGTGTTACCCCACCTTTTAGAAATTTCAATGTAGGGCCCACCTTTAGAAATGATGAAATGTGGGTCTATTTATACAAATGGAGTGCTCCTGAGTTTTATCTAAACTTCACTAGAACAACAGAATTCATAAATGGCTGGTAGGATATGCAAGTGCCTCATTTTGCTCATTTGGGAATTGTAAGACGAAAAAAAAACTCAGATTCTACTAAATGAACATTAAATTTTTGACAAAAAATTACAAATTTTCTAATTAGTCAAAATTCTATCAGAAACTCTACTACTCAAACGAGCCTAATTTCCTTTGTGTAGACTAGGGGTGCTGAAGGGCTGGGCCCAGTCCACTTTGGGCTGGATTCTTGCTTTGGGTTCATGTAATTGGGCTGGGCCTGGATCAGAATATGTGGCATTTTATAATGGGCTGGGATTAATTAAAGAGACAGAAATCCCAAGGCTCGGCTCTGCTCTGCCTGGCTCGAATAAATAATGCATGTAATTTAATTTAAATGAATGATTTAACCAAACAAATAATTAGAAAAGTCCAAACAAGATGTAGAAAGCTCACCCTGTCCCACCCGATTAACTAAAGACAAACTTAATTGCCTTTTTTTCACACGCCACACTAAAGTCTTGAAAGAGATTGCAATACATACTGTCCATTTCACTGCTACTGCTCCTGTCTGTTTAATTTCTTTTCTGATCGGATTCCAGTGTATTAAATTCGTATGACAAGATTTGGTTGGGGAGGTGGCTTGGAATCGCTTGAATTTTTAAGTCTGCTTGTCCCACATGCGTTTTAAAAGGGCTAAGAGAAGGAGAAAAACGAAGATGGATCCAAATCCACTGACTTCACTGCCATCAAACAAACTTCCAGCGTCAATGGGCCCACCTTCCCTCGCCATTTTTTTGATCCCTAAAAAACACGTCCTCAACAATGCAACGAACCCAGAAAAGAAGATGATTGCCGTCATCTATAATTCATGCCGCACTGATAAACGAGGGACATGGCATGGCAAAAGCAAAAATATAAATTATATATATAAAGTGAAATATTGAATACGATACGATACCATACCATATTATATGTTGGTCATTTTGAAATATTCATGTATTATAAGTCAACATAATAAGGATGCTAAGGATCGCTTTCATCTTTAATAGGGCCCACTTATAAAAAATAAAAATTTAATGGCCCTTCCTTTTGAATACGCATCCTCCTTGGACGCCTTTACTAAGGAAATCCTCAGCCTGTTTGTTTGTACAAAATTTCAGGTTAAATTGAGATAAAAGAAAAGTGTAAGGAGTTGGAGGGAATAGCATCATTTTTATCATTTTGTGATTTTTCTTCATACACTATTTTCTTATATATTGAATTGACACTCAATTTTATTTCATTCTACTCAACCATACAAACAAACAAGCAAGTGAAGGTCCATGCTGAGGCCTACTGAAATCCGAACAATTTAAAATAAATGCCCTTTAGTTACATAGGGTATAATCACAATTTATGTCAACCCAAGTTTGCTCCACCTTGGTTGACTATTTCATGAAAAACATGATATTAATTGCTTTATCAAGCAATCAATCAAACCGAGGAATACATAAGGATTGATTTAAAATTTGAGAAATCCCCAATATATCCAGAGGGTTTTTATTTTGAATGGTTTTACTCTACATTGGTGAGCCAGCTGAATTCCACTCTTTTAACAAAAGATTTCTCGAGGTTAAAACTGCAGAGGATCTAGACTACTCCCTCATATCTTCTATGGCCAAATTTCAGTAGTATAAAACTCAGGTCCACTTTAGATTGATCACTTAAAAAACATGTGAAATATTTATAATATGATGTTTCCAGTGATAATTCGGTGTGGTATGCACCAAGATGTGGGACCCACCTAGAAGCCTACATGGAGTTGGGACTAAGGGATTAAATGATCTAGTTGTGGCATACCCACTAGGGTGTTCATGGCCAGCCCGAGGTTGCCATTTAATCAATCTGATTTGACCAAACCAGGCTATTTATCAATTTTGTGGACAGACTAGCAAATTTTTGGACCAATTAAATTAAGTTACATGCATTCCTTACATGGGTCAGGCATTGAGCTTTCTATTTCTTAATCCAAGTCCGATCCAACTATATATCCATGCCTTGCCCAAAGTGGGCTGGGCCTTGGTTGGGCTCTGGCTCACCCGGCTCATGTGCAGTTTAACAACCCACATACAAAAATTAGACCCTAGCTAATCGTCCTAACCCATTGATTAATTGTCCACAAATTTCCACTATTTAAAATAGGTGTACAATTGATCCAGTGGTCTAGTCCATTTGGATAGGTACAAACCCAAGGTTCTGGTGTAATTCAAGTATACCCACTATGAGTTGCAGAAGGGTGTGCACACACAAAAGAAAAGAATATTTTCATTATGGTATAAAACTTTTGGCTTATTATAAAAAATATTTGAGTATTTAAAAAAGGATAAATGTTTTCCACTATTCTCTCGATCAAATGCTTTCTATAATTTTTTTTTGAGAAATGACAAAAATATCCTAATGTCATTTTTCAAATTTTCTCTTTAATAAATCCTATAAATAAAATGATCAATTGGTCTCCACTAGATTGGGGGGCGTCCAGAAATTCCTTGTCAAATGGCAAGACAGACCACAACATGATAGCATGTGGATCACGCGCGATGAGTTGCAGCGCATCAATCCAGATATCCTCGAGCGCTATGATAGTTTTATCTCATCAGAGGTGCGATTTTCCCAGCCGAGGAGAATTGATGGGGACATCAAATTTGATCCCTCTCGTTCTTATAAGGTATATCAAAGAAGAGTGTAGAACGGCGGATCAAGCTTTGATTCGGATGGATGACCAATGCCCAGGCTTTGATTGCCAAGAAGGTATAAATCCACCGTTAGATTGTTACCCAGAGGAGATCCAACGGTTGGATCTTGGATGTTCACATTGGTGGAACGTTGAAGGCCCCATGTGCACAATTTCATTGAAGACCCCATGTAGAGAAGTGTCACGTGGGTTGAAATAATGTGGAAGGGTCCCATGTTTTGATTTGTTTGGCCCTATAGTTTAATTTGTTTAAGTTGTTGGTCCCATGTTAAGTTCTTATTAGTGGAGAGGGACCCATAGTCAGTCTTATGTAACAAGAAAGAAAAGGGGGGACCGCAGTTACCTAGTGGGACCAGCATCAAGTACCTTTATGCATGGATTGTTCCAAAAAAAAGGATTCCAAATGACTAGAAAAAATTACCTTCATTAAATGGTTATGATCATCAAAATCAAAATAGCTAGTTTTGGGGAGAGGAATTAAAAAAAAAAAAAACCACTCATAAGCGAAGGATATATATATATATTTGCTTGGTTGACCAAGCGGCCCGGACATGAGAAGTGAAGGGCTCCCACCAGAGTTCGAAACTTGGCGGGAGTTATGGGAGGGGGCAGCTTATCCACAAGGTCATCCCCCTATTCCCTTGCTCTAATTTTGTACTATTAGAGTCACAACTGCTGCACTCTAGAACAATATGCCATGGATGCCCCACTCCCTCTTCTCTTCTTGTTCCTAACTGCTCTCATCTTCCTTCTCGTTAAATTCATTGGAGAGAACACCAACAATACTAACCTAATACTTCCTTCTCCACCCAAACTTCCCATCATCGGGAACCTCCATCAGCTAAGCACTCTCCTACACTGCTCTCTTAGCTCCCTTGCAAATAAACACGACCGTTGATGCTCCTCCATCTGGTCAGATCCCCACTCTCGTAGTCTCGTCTACAAAGATAGCTGAGGAGACTATGAAAACGCATGATCTCATCGTCGCGAGCTAACCCTCTATAACTGCGGCTAAAGAGAAAAGTGAATGGGTATATATGTAGAGCTTGCCCTCCTTATTTTGCATGAGGCCCTTTGGTGGGTTGAGACCCACCAAAAGCAAAACCGTGAGGCCCATGGGCCAAAATAGACAATATCATGTATGTGTGTAGGGGTGGGACGTTACAAATGATATCAAAGCCGACTCTCAAGTAATTCGATTATAAGTCTCTGCCGTGGTCTGGTGCAAGTGGGTGGATTCTTATATGGGTGGGCTAAGAGGGCTGGCAGGCTATTTGACTGGCAGGCTATTGTACAGGAACATGCAGCCCTAAGGGGGGGGGGGGGGGGTGGATTGCGACATTTTAGAGTCTCATATCGACTATAAAGAGGAAAGTGAATGGATTTATATGTAAATCTTGCACCCTTATCTTGCATGAGGCTTTTTGGTGGGTTGAGACCCACCAGAAGCAAAACCGTGAGGCCCATGGGCCAAAGCAGATAATATCATGCATGTGTGTAAGGGTGGGGCATTACACTTTTTTGGCTACACTGACATGGGGTTCGTTCCCTATGGCAAGTATTGGAGGTAGGTAAGGAAGATCTGCGTGCTTGAGCTCTTAAGCATTAAGAGAGTCAATTCCTTCCGTTCAATTAGGGAAGAAGAAGTGGGGTTCATGATCGAGAGGATCACCCAATCCTGCTCGACAGGCACGGTCGTTAACCTGGCCAAGCTTTTGCTCTCGCTCACAAGCGACATAATGGCAAGGGTTGCTTTGGGGAGGAAATACGAAGGAAAAGGAGAGGAGGGGAAGAACAAGTTTGTTGGTGTTATGGCGGAGTCAAGTGTGCTCCCAGGAGCCTTTTTTATGGGTGACTTTTTCCCTTCTCTTGCATGGGTTGATGTTCTAACTGGGATGGATGTGAGGTTGAAGAGGAATTCTACTATAGTGGACGCCTTTCTAGATCAGATTATTAAGGATCATTTAAGTCATGGAGGAAAAAACTGTGGTCGAGATGGAGTTGTGCAGAGTAACTTCATGGATGTGTAGCTCTAAGTGCAGAAGGATTCCACCCATGGTGTTCATCTCAGCAGGGATAACCTCAAAGCAATCCTCTTGGTGAGTTGACCTTTGGAATCAGTATAGTTTTTCGCATACAATACTTTCTTATTTGAAAAGAGTTGGAGAATTCAATTGCCTAAATGAATCACAATTCTCCAATTAAATTACCCTGCCTTCATTTATAATAACTAGCAAACCATGCCTGCGTTTAGCACGGGCAATATACAACTTATAATATTAAAAATAATAAAAATATTAACTAATATTTAATCTAAATTATATTCAAGCAAGGCACTTCTATTAAATGGGCCTAGCTACATAGTTCAAGGCCAGCCTATGTACTCAAACTTAAAGTTCAATCCCGGGCTGAAATGGGTTAGGCCAGATTGAAATCCATGAAAACCCAATGCCTAAAATCCAAAAAATACAATTATTTTTATAGTAGAATTGGGTTGGGCTAGATCCTTTAACTACTCAATCCAAGCTTGGCTTGTCTATTAAATGAGCCCATCTAAATAATCCAAACCTAGTCTGAGTACTCAAACTTAATGTATAAGCCCCAACTAAAGCCAACTGTGCTAGATACAGGCTCAGCCAGCCTAATTCATGAACACCCTTAGATAAGAAACTCTAAATATGAATTGATTGATTAAAGGGTGTTTGGTAACAAGATATTTTAGAAGATTATGTGATATTGTATGTTACGTTATGATAGATTTTACCTACCTAAAAATTAGGTGTTTGGCTAACTTAGAATGTATTATATATTATAAGGGGTATCATCATAGGTGGATGCCCACGGGACCCACATGAGATAAGGAGATTACTTAAGGTTATAGTCTTTTCCTATTAGGTTGCTTGGGGAGGAAGTAATCTTATTCTATAAATAAGATCCTTCTCCCCATTTATTATATACACAGATCTCATTAATAAGAATTTCTTTCTCTTCCTCTCTATTCTTCTCTCTCTGGTTCTTTTTTATTTTCTAACACATTATCAGCATGAAGTGGGTCACTATAAATCTGGGATCCTCATTTCATATCCTGGATCCCGGTTTCTCTCATTGCAATCCAAATCGTAAAGGAGGAAGGAGAATTTGAAGTGGGTCACTATAGGTCTGGGATCTTTTTATCCCCGATCCCGGTTTCTCTCATTGCAATCCAAATCGAAAAGGAGGAAGAAGAATTTGAAGTGCGTCACTATAGGTCTGGGATCTTCATATCTCGAATCCTGGTTTCTCTCATTGCAACCCAAATCATAAAGGAGGAAGAAGAAATTCTAATTTCTTACTTGTTGGCATCCGCAACCCAAGACAGCAAAGAGGCATGCATTATTGCTGTTTTACTTTTAAAAAAAGGGACAAGAGAAAAGTCTCCTTTTCTGTCCTGTCACTTTGCACACACCAGAAGTCAAGTCATTTCTTGTTGGCTCTCCTTCTTCGTCCTTATTTGCAAGAAAAGACAAATAAAAAAGAGGGAGGGAGGGTAGGACTCAGCCAAGCCACAGCCTATCCAAGTCGACCTTCTCCAGCAGACAAGAAAAGGACAGCATCAAGCACTGCCCACCCCCCACCCTTTGTCTCACCTTGGTCTACGTACAACTAAGGGGTAGGTCTCCCACCTCCTTGCTTTTTATACTCCCTTTATCCTATACCAAGTTGGGTTAGGTGTACCTAACTTGGACTAGACCTAATCCGACTTAACTAGATCCAGCCGTTGACATCAACAGGGGCGCAAGTAGTGACGTCAACAGATCTATACGGTCAAAGCAATTTGACCAAATCGAAGTCAGAAATTTTATTTGTACGATATCTTGGCCGTCCAGAGTCCGATCAACGATCCATTTGAGCCTACGGAAAGCTCACAACCAAAGTTATAGGTAAAGCAAAAGGAGGAAGATCTAACTGTAAAATAACTTTCATCATTTATAATCTTCTCTTAGTTTAATCATTGCGTATACATATGCTTTTCTTCTAATTCCTCTTTTTAGGCTATTATTTGAAGATGAATATGAATGGTTTTAAAGTGGAGATCAAGATAGATGGATCATAAATAGAACTTGAAGTTCTATATTTCGAACCTGAAGTTTTGTATGAACCAGAAGTTCTTTTCTAACCCGGATTAAAAGATCCATGGGTTATTCTAAGTGGAAACCCAAAGTTCTCAAATTCACAATGTGAACTCGAGGATTCATATTCCTAATCAAACTTGAAGTTTGATGTTTAGATTCAGAAATAAAACTAACCACTATTTAGCCATAAAATCAAACCTAAAGTTTGACAGAATCGGAAGTTCTGATTTAAACTTGAAGTTTTGACAGAACCAAAAGTTCTGAAGCATAAAGTTTTGACAGAACCAGCAATTCTGATTCTTAAGTTAAGAACCTGACATTCTAACTTCAATTGGCTAATTCTTTTAAATTTATTTTCAATTATCTTCAATTGGATGTTAAGAACTTGAAGTTCTACCTTTTATTTATGTTTCTTTACATACATTTAATTTTATTACATTGTGCTATATGCTTGACATAATTACTTTGATATAGTTATGACTATATGATTATATGAAACTTTAGTTTTGATTAATTTATTGCTAGAAGCAATAGTTACATATAATAAAACCAGAAATTCTATATCAAATATATAATTTGGACTCGAAGTTCCTAAATTATGGACCAGCAGTCCTAAGTTTTTTTTTTAACGTTTATGTGAACCTGTAGATTTATATTCATGATCAAACCTGAAGCTTTAATTTTTTTTAAAGATCCAAAGTAGTATAGATCAATATGAAGACAATGAAATCAAACCTGAAACTTTGACAGAACTAGAAGTTCTAATTCAAACCTGACGATTTGATAGAACTAGTAGTTCTAAAAACTTAAAGTTCTAGCCTTATGTCTTGACAGAACCAGAAGTTCTGATTCCTCAATTAAGAACCCAAAGTTCTAACTTTTTTAATTGCCCGATTCTTCATTATATTTTGTCATTTGAGAACCCAAAGTTCTATTTTTTATGACTTTTATTGTTAAATCGATCTCTACACACTCGAAAAAGGCTTGTGATACATGAAAGAGAAAAATAAGATATCTCCGGAGGATTTGACATAAGCTTTCATTTTCTATGTCATTTTATCATTGATGGACAGGTATGATCACTAGCAGATAGTCATACCACCAGGAGAGGTAGACATAATATTTTTGAATATTGAGTTCAATATTTAGATATTTCGTTGGACGATATGACTTATTCTTTTATCCCCCATATATTATGTTTACACATTATATTTGCTTTGAATGGTGAATTGTTTAGCTGTTCTTAATTTTATTTTTGTTATGCGACTAAATAGTTATGTGAGTTTATTATTTCTTATGGTATGGATCATGGAATGCATGAAACTAAAGATAATATCTGTCTCGTAAAAAGTGACACAAAACACACTATATTGAAAACCAGAAGTTTTTTTCAGAGTTCGTGTTTAATTCACACAAGGTATCAATCATAGCTGGATCTGTATAAATACTTGAATTCTCTAAAAGAGTTCACATAATGTTACTAAATGGTACCCACATATGCATTAAGGATGTATTATTTTTTTTAGTAGTTCTCAAAGAAACTTACTTAGATTCAAATTCATCAGGACAACTGGGTACCACATGTAAACACTATAAGTGAAGGTAACACAAAATTTTATATATCATTACTAGTATTGACAGTTAGAAGCTGATACTAAAAAGCGAAGTGCATTCTCCTCAAATCTCACGGCTATATTACAAGACAATCTCCACTATCAAATCACATTTGATAAATGAGCAAAACGACAGAGTCAAGCAAGAAGCTTCAAATAAGATCAAGGCTTAGTGACCCTAAAGTTTTAATACTTTGGTAAGATAGGTTAAATTACCTTGGGGCTACTATGTTAAGACAAATTATTGATAACTTTTTGGGGCACTCCTCAAAGTACCATCAATTGACTATCATTTCTGCAAAGGATACAAAATGACATTTGTGAACCTATAAAATTCTCCTAGTGGACCTTTTTAGGTATTTTATGGTTTTAATTAATACCATTACCTGTTGGCTAGATATTTACTTTTTTTTTAGCTTGTGCATGCCTATTAATATAAATTATTAAACTTAGGGTATACTTCCCCGATCATCCTATTAAGCCAATAAGGCTTGATGTTGTAGGTTCGTGACCTACATAAACCTACAATGTAGATTGAGAATCTATGTTGGTTATGATTCACTTCCAATTATTAGATATATAAAACCAATGACAAGAGATGTATTCACTACTCGTTTTGCCGATTGTCATCTTGATGAGACAGTCTTCGAGCCGTTTGGAGGAGATAAGAGAGTTTGTGAAGAACGTATTATTCCTGTAGAAAAATCTGTTCCTGAAGAACAGCGAGAATTAACCTGGAATACTTCCACTCTATCTCATTTAGATCTATGTACTTCACAATGTGAGAATGAAGTATAGAAGATTGTGCACTTAATTACAAACGAATTTCCTAATGTTTTTAATGATGCAACTAAAGTGACTAGGTCACATGTACCAGCTATGAATACACAAGCACGAATTAGTGTCCCCGTAGAACAAAAATCCAAATATGGCAGCAACTAAATCTGTTACACATCATAAGCGTGGCAGACCTATAGTTTTCAAGGACTCAACTCCTCAAAAAAGGAGAAATGAGCAATCAAATCCCAATCATACTCCAAAAAGGTTATAACAAATTGTACACTCCTGAAGAGATATATCATTTCACTCAATAAGAGGCTATAAAAACATCCACTCTCTCTAAGATTTTTGAAGAATTTAATGTCCCAAAAGAGACACGAGTTCAGGAAGAGACTCTGGAAGCCCCTGAAGAGGCAATGGTACCTAATAATAAAGAGATCTTTATACATTATGATTATTCAAAAGGGAGATGGGATGAAAGGAAATTATCATTGATGACGCATTTGCATATGCGGTAACTACATAAATGTCAAGGGAAAATGAGGATGATGATTGGGACACAGAACCACGTACTATGAATGAATGTCGACAAAGAAAAGATTGACCAAAATGGAAAAGTTTCATCAAAGAAGAGTTAGAGTCTCTCAATAGGCGTGGTGTATTTAGACTTATAGTACAAACTCCAAAAGTTGTTAGCCCTGTAGGTTACAAATCGGTGTTTATAAAAAAAATGAATGAAATTACTAGATACAAGACAAGACTTGTGATACAAGGTTTCCTACAGAAACTTGGGATTGAAAATATTCATAAACATTTATATGAAAATCTTAGAAGGATTTGCATTACCTGAAGCAAAGTCAGAGAGTACGTACTTAATATAAGTAAGACGTTTATTGTACAGCATGAAACTTTCCAGAAAAATATGGTACAATTGTCTTAGTGAATGTTTATCTAAGGAAGGGTATGAAAACAATCTTATTTACTGATTTTTTTTGTAAAATCCTTATAAGGATTCACAATAGTAGAAGTTTATATAGATGATATAATTAAATCTAATCGAGACTCTAAAAGAGCTCAAGGAAACCATTAACTATTTATAGGAGAACTTTATTTCAACCTGCAGATCGAGATAAGTTCTAATAAGATTTTTTATACTTTATAAATATGCTTGTCATATACAGTTTTGCACCAAGGCTTTGGATTGGTGTTAAACAAATGCTATGATATTTATATCTGTTTTATTCTTATTATTATAACGATTATAACTTTGTAAGATATGCAAATTCAGGATATTTCTTTGATTCTCATAAGGGTCGATCACAAACAGATTATATGTTTCTTAGTGATAATACCGCAAATTTTTGGCGTTCTATTAAGTAGATTTTGATAGCTACTTTTTCTAACCATGTTGATATTTTAGCCCTCTATGAAGCCAGTAGGGAATGTGCAAGGCTAAAATCTTTAACTCAATATATTCGTAGTTCTTATCAATTGCCTCTTAGTACAGGTACCTTGAGCATTATCTGCAAAAACAATGAGGTATGTATTCAGCTGATTAAAGAATGATACATTAAAGAAGACAAGATGAAGCACATTATACCAAAGTTCTTCTTCACTCATGAGCTTCAAAAGAATAATAAGATTGAAGTCCAGCAAGTTCGTTCAAGCAACAACCTGGCTGATTAGTTTATGAAGTATTTATCACAATCAGTATTCTAGAAACTTGTATATGAGATTGAATACCTAATTATGTGAAAGGTTATTGTTGTTAGGGGGAGTAACTGATCAGAGGTATGCATCCTAAAGCATACTACCGGGATATATGTGCGTCGTATTCTTTTTGCTTTTCTAAGTTTTATCCTACTGGGTTTTCTTAGTTAAGGTTTTAACGAGGCAGCATTATGCACGTCCAATACCAAGTCAATAATCCTGTAGAATTATAGAAAGCGTGGCCAGAATTTCGTTGGAAAAACAGAAGTTATACTTATAGAAGGCTTGAGCCCCTGTTTGGTGGGTCTAATTTTTGCCTCTTCTCCTTTATTTTTTTAAAGCGGGCAAAGGTTTGAAAAAAATAAAGTGTTGGACACCACTTTCCATCCTCTGGCCATTTTTGATAAGTAGTGCCACCTCCATTTTTCCATAACCCATCAAAGCATGTACTTAAGAAATAAATTCTAGAAAAAAGAGGTGGCTGTAGTACCAAGTAAATGCATCACATCTAGTTCGGGTTTTTTTTTATGTTTTGGTAATTCGAGAGAATTAATGAAGATCCAGACCGTTGGAAATGTTTACATGATCAAATACGGTCATGAATCCAAATTTGAGCCGTTAGATCATCACTAATCTTGAAATATGTGCAAAAAAGTGAGCTAATGGATATTTTTTTTCTAAATTATGTGGGCCCAAATGTAAGATCCAAAACATTAGAAATGTTTGGAAGGGTGAATTTGGCCATGGGGTTAATTTTTAAGGCTTGATTCCTTGTGGATATTAAGAAATTTGTTAAAACTTTCAACCATTGATATAATATGCTCAATTTTGGATTAGTCCATAGGCAATCCCTTTTTTCTTTTTTATTAATATTTATAAGACAATAAAATATGATCCAAACTGTTAAAAACGTTTATATGGTCAATGATTTTTAGGATACTAAATTTCGACTGTTGGATCATTGCCAATATTGAGATATTTACTAAAAAGTGAATTATTTGTTATTATTTTTTGAAATTGTTAGGCCCCAAACACTAAATCTAAACCATTAGATTTCACTAGAAGGTTGAACATGGCTATGGGGTCAAATATCAAAGTTTAATACTTTTTAGATCTTTTAACCATTAATTTAAAAATAATTTATTTAAAATAGATCCTTATATTACTAAATATATATTTTAATTCTAGCGAACGAAGATTTTGCGCCAAGTGAGTCTCATGCTTTTCAACTTACTAATAAGCCAAGCTGTGGAATTTCTTTATTCCAAAAAGATAACGGGCTTTCAAGCACAAGTGATTTGACATGATAACGACGTAAGGTTACAAAAATTATAGAGCAGAAGTTGGCCCCTCAATTTCAATAATTATTTGACATGATAACGACATAAAGTTACAAAAATTATCGAGCAGAAGTTGGCCTCTTAATTTCAATAATCTCAATTGCTTGCTTAAAGCGACTGTGTCCTCAAAACATGGTTATTGAGTAGGAAGGGCTAATTTTACGTGAGCCCGTTGGAAGGGTTCGCACAATTGGCATCCAGTCAGGGATGAATATATGAAATAAAAAACTAGGTGTGTAAGGATTACGCACGAGTCTGGAAGCCAAGTTTCACCATAGAGAAACAATTATAAAATCCCACAACAACAATGCTTCAGTTGTGTATCAGAGTTCTCACTCCATGGCCCTCTTGATCTCTCTTGTCTTCTTGGCCACTGCTCTCATCTTCCTTCTCAAGCTCAAAGGTGAAAGAGCCAACCAAGCCAACCTACCTCCATCTCCACCCAAGCTTCCTATCATCGGAAATCTCCATCAGCTGGGCACTCTCCCACACCGTTCTCTGGCATCCCTAGCAGATAAACACGGCCCTTTGATGCTCCTCTATCTGGGCCAGATCCCCACTCTCATAGTCTCCTCAGCTGATATGGCTGAAGAGATCACAAAAACCCACGATATTGCCTTTGCAAGCCGACCTCCTCTAACCTCAGCTAGACAGCTCTTCTATGGCTGCACCGACATGGCCTTCGCTCCCTATGGCGAGTACTGGAGGCAAGTGAGGAAGATCTGCATGCTTGAGCTTCTGAGTGTGAAGAGAGTCAACTCCTTCCGTTGGATCATGGAAGAAGAAGTGGGAGTCATGATTGAGAGGATCTCCCAATCTTGCTCAACGGGGGCCGCAGTTAATCTGGCAGAGTTAGGGCTCTCGCTTTCGAGCGGCATAATAACAAGGGTTGCTTATGGGAAGAAGTATGAAGGAGAAGGAGAAGGAGAGGAGGAAAAAAACAAGTTCGCCACTCTTGTGAAGGAGTTGGCGGTGCTGCTGGGAGCTTTCTTTGTGGGAGATTACTTTCCTTCCCTCGCTTGGGTCGATGTTCTTACAGGGATGGATGCGAGGTTAAAAAGGAATTCTAGTGAGCTGGATCGTTTTCTGGACCAGGTCGTCGATGACCATCTTGTCCGTAGAGAAAAACACAGCTGTGATGGTGCGGATCAGAAGGATTTGGTGGATGTGCTGCTCCAAGTGCAGAAGGATTCCATGCTTGACATTCATCTCACCAGAGATAACCTCAAAGCCATCATCTTGGTTAGTTGATCTTCTCAAAACTAGTGCAGTAGTTGGGAATCGGGATCCTCTTATGCTTTTGGCCCACGGTGACCCGCCGAATCAGGGACCACACATCACTAAAGGATGGCAGTATATGAATTAAGATTAAGTGAGACGGTGGGGGACTAATCACGTCCCCACATCACCAGCGGGCGGCCTGCCGGGCTTACTGGTGATGTGGGTCACCGTGGGGGGTTTTAATACGAAGATCCGGAATCATCTTACATGCAACACCTATTACCCAAGTAGAGGACTGATTGGTCCACTCTTGGTACTGTGGACAGGGTCTGGACTCGGTAGTTGTGTAATGGGCCTACTTCACAATTCTTACACCTCCGATTTTGAAAACGTAGCTCAGGCCGAGCCGACTAGGGTAATGGAATGTGCCTTGACCAAGTCATAAACCAAGACTCATTCAAGAATTTCTTGAATCATGACTAGGTATTGACCAAATTAATTTAGCAAGGCTTTATATACTTCTTTAACAAGTCATTGGCCAAGACTCGTTGAGAATTTCTTGAATTACTTGAACTCTGGCCATTGTTAATGCGCGCTTTCACTCCCTCAGCCACCTAAGTGAGATGGGCAACTTTTCCAGTGACAACCAGTTTAGAACCATGGTTACGCGATCTTATACTCAATTGGATCTGGTTTGATTCAATTATTGCAAACCAAATAATATATTTAATTCACAAGGTAATACATACAATAGAATGATATGATTGACTTTAATTTTCTTTAAAGTGTAAGATGCCATGTACCAATTCAAAAGTTTAGTAGAAGGCTCAAATGAGTATAAGAATTCATGTCAAACTTAGTACTTAGGGGATGGGGGACATGATTTGTTTTTCCAAACTTCCTCTCACGTGCAGCCTCAACAAATTTCATGAATGGCTCTACCACGTGGGCTATACAAGAACACACCGTCTTTGATATTATGTAAAAGTTGCTAATTATTATAATAAAAATGCCTAGGGTGATAGGTGGAAAGTCTAAACAGGTATATAAAATCATCTTAAACCTAATACTTATACGATGTGGGATGTGAGATATTTTTCCAACATAAATGAGGTGGTTCCATCTATATCATTCAAATATCCCCTGATTTTGGTCATGATCAGTGGGGCCCCATGTGGGCCTCATAGTATACGTCCGTCTCTATGACACGGCAATGTCTATGGCTCGTGTTTACGTGTGGATATCTTGCAACATGTGAGACATCCCATGGGACTCACATGTGGCCCCACATCGTTTTAACACCGTCAAGGGATTAAAATGATGACGGATGTAAGCATAAGAAGGGTGTCCCGTATGTACAAGGCAATACCAAGACACGGTAACACAACGACACTGAACGTCTTATGTGTACATCGTGTCGAATGCCCTTGGGGACTATAGGTTACTTAATTGGGGTGAAGGTAGTGATTCCTTGGACTCACTTAAGCTGAATCCATCCATATTGTTTTGATATACCACCTTCAACATGAATTTCTTCCTTTTTAGTAAAACCCTGAGGCAAATTTAGACCTGAGCTTCTAATGAGTGAGTGTCTAACAAGCCAGAGCTTCTAATGAGTGCGAGCTTGTTAGCTAAGGGTATGATATGACTGATAGGATTGGATATGAGTCGGCACCACTCAGCTTACGCCTTTTTGGGTATATGTTATGTATGTCACCACTGCAGTAGGTTTACGGAGGAGCAGTCGGCACTCCTCGGGAAGCTAGCCTGATCCCCTAGCGACCCATACGATATGTGTATCTTCCTTTTGGGAGAATAGAGCGTTGTGGTTGCCAATTAGTATGTATGACATTTAAATTGTAATTTCTTACTCATGCATCATGTTCAGTGATTACGCTATTGATATATCATGTTATACTTGTTCATTATGCCTCAGTACTTGCTTAACCGTCGTGTTAACAGTGTTGCCCTTGGTATTGCAGGTCCAGATCCCGGTCCCAACAAGGACACTGACGAGCCCCCGGAGGATACCCCAACGGTTCCTCGGGGTGTAAGCGAATGGATGGATGACGACGTCTATTACTAGCCATCCTAAGGAGCGCGTCTATTCTCGAGATATTATGCTGGGAATTTTTGTATCACATTTTTAAGAACCTTTTTGGGAATGTACTTAAAGACTTTTAAAGACTTTAACTCTACTGTATGTTTATATGTTTACTTATGAAAGCATGTGCTCTTGATAATTACTGAGTATTGCGCAAGACCTCGTAAATGATAAGTTATGTTGTACGTGTGTCAGCAAACCTCAAACGTTCCTGTGGAATCTCCCTTGTAGGAATTCGTGCATAATTCTTCAGGGCACGGATTTCTACGGGATTACATATCCACGCCCTGGGGGCCCACCCGAATCCCCAAATTCCCGAGATCAGGGCGTGACAACCTGCAGATCGAGAGAAGTTCTAATAAGATTATAAATATGCTTGTCATGTACAGTTTGCACCAAAGCTTTGGATTGGTATCAAACAAATGCTATGATATTTATATTTTTTTTATTCTTATAATTATCACGATTATAACTTTGTAGGATATGCAAATTCAGGATATTTTTTTTATTCTTATAAGGGTCGATCACAAACAGATTATGTGTTTCTTAGTGATAATACCGCAAATTTTTGGGGTTCTATTAAGTAGATCTTGGTAGCTATTTTTTCTAACCATGTTAAGATTTTAGCCCTCTATGAAGCCAGTAGGGAATGTGCAAGGCTAAAATCTTTAACTCAGCATATTCGTAGTTCTTGTCAATTGCCTCTTAGTACAGGTACCCTGAGCATTATCTGCAAAGACAATGAGGTATGTATTCAGCTGATTAAAGAATGATACATTAAAGAAGACAAGATGAAGCACATTATACCAAAGTTCTTCTTCACTCATGAGCTTCAAAAGAATAACACGATTGAAGTCCAACAAGTTCGTTCAAGCAACAACCTGGCTGATTAGTTTATGAAGTATTTATCATAATCAGTATTCTAGAAACTTGTATATGAGATCGACATGCCCAACTATGTGAAAGGTTATTGTTGTTAGGGGGAGTAATTGATCAGAGGTATGCATCCTAAAGCATGCTACCAGGATATATGTGCGTCGTATTCTTTTTGCTTTTCTAAGTTTTATTCCACTGGATTTTCTTAGTTAAGGTTTTAACAAGGCAGCATTATGCACGTCCAACACCAAGTCAATAATCCTGTAGAATGTTGCACTTTTTTTCCTTCGCTTTAGTTTTTATCCCACTGGGTTTTTCCTTTGCAAGGTTTTAATAGGGTAATTATCATTGAATGATGGTTATTCAAGGGGGAGTGTTGTAAGATGTATTATCATAGGTGGATACCCACATTGGTACCCATATAAGATGATGAGATCACTTAGGGTTAGAATCTTACTATATTCAGTTGCTTGGGGAGAAAGCAATCTTACTCTATAAATAAGACTCTCTTCTCCTGTATTATGTACACATAACTCTCATTAATAAGGTCTCTCTCTCCTTTCTATTTATTTTTCTCTCTCTTGCTCTTTCTTATTTTCTAACAGATTTGAAGTTGTAACGAATTGTATGAGTGTACACATCATCCGTCAGACAATTTTGTCGACAAGCGAGTGGAGGACACTAGTTTTCCATACAAATGTAAGATATAGAAATGTTTGTCCTGACATAGTGGAAAGAGTGGCTAGAATTACATTGGAAAAACAGAAGTTATACTTATAGAAGGCTTGAGTCCCTGTTTGGTGAGTCTAATTTTTGCCTCTCCTCCTTTATTTTTCTAAAGCGGGCAAAGGTTTGAAAAAATAAAGTGTTTGGCACCACTTTCCATCCTCTAGCCATTTTTGATAAGTAGTGCCACCTCCATTTTTCCATAACCCATCAAAGCATGTACTTAAGAAATAAATTCTAGAAAAAAGAGGTGGATGTAGTACCAAGTAAATGCATCACATCTAGTTCGGGTCTTTTTTTTATGTTTTGGAAATTCGAGAGAATTAATGAAGATCCAAACCGTTGGAAATGTTTACATGATCATATACGGTCATAAATCCAAATTTGAGCCGTTAGATCATAACCAATCTTGAAATATGTGCAAAAAAGTGAGCCAATGGACTTTTTTTCTAAATTATGTGGGCCCAAATGTGAGATCCAAAACATTAGAAATGTTTGGAAGGGTGAATTTGGCCATGGGGTTAATTTTTAAGGCTTGATTCCTTGTGGATATCAAGAAATTTGTGAAAACTTTCAACCATTGATATAATATGCTCAATTTTGGATTAGTCCATAGGCAATCCCTTTTTTCTTTTTTTATTAATATATATAAGACAATAAAATATGATCCAAACCGTTAAAAACGTTTATATGGTCAATGATTTTTAGGATACTAAATTTCGACTGTTAGATCATCACCAATATTGAGATATTTACTAAAAAATAAATTATTTGGTATTATTTTTTGAAATTGTTGGGCCCCAAACACTAAATCTAAACCATTAGATTTCATTAGAAGGTTGAATATGGCTATGGGGTCAAATATCAAAGTTTAATACTTTTTAGATCTTTCAACCATTAATTTAAAAATAATTTATTTAAAATAGACCCTTATATTACTAAATACAGATTTTAATTCTAGAGAACGAAGATTTTGCGGCAAGTGAGTCTCATGCTTTTCAACTTACTATTAAGCTAAGCTGTGGAATTTCTTTATTCCAAAAAGATAACGGGCTTTCAAGCAAAAGTGATCTGACATGAAAACGACGTAAAGTTACAAAAATTATGGAGCAGAAGTTGGCCCCTCAATTTCAATAATTATTTGACATGATAATGACATAAAGTTACAAAAATTATAGAGCAGAAGTTGGCCCCTCAATTTCAATAATTGATTGACATGATAACGACATAAAGTTACAAAAATTATAGAGCAGTAGTTGGCCTCTTAATTTCAATAATCTCAATTGCTTGCTTAAAGCGACTGTGTCCTCAAAACATGGTTATGTGAGTAGGAAGGGCTAATTTTACGTGAGCCCGTTGGAAGGGTTCGCACAATTGGCATCCAGTTAGGGGATGAAAATATGAAATAAAAAACTAGGTGTGTAAGGATTACGCACGAGTCTGGAAGCCAAGTTTCAGCATAGAGAAACAATTATAAAATCCCACAACAACAATGCTTCAGTTTTGTATCAGAGTTCTCACTCCATGGCTCTCTTGATCTCTCTTGTCTTCTTGGCCACTGCTCTCATCTTCCTTCTCAAGCTCAAACGTGAAAGAGCCAAGCAAGCCAACCTACCTCCATCTCCACCCAAGCTTCCTATCATTGGAAATCTCCATCAGCTGGGCACTCTCCCACACCGTTCTCTGGCATCCCTAGCAGATAAACACGGCCCTTTGATGCTCCTCTATCTGGGCCAGATCCCCACTCTCATAGTCTCCTCAGCTGATATGGCTGAAGAGATCACAAAAACCCACGATATTGCCTTTGCAAGCCGACCTCCTCTAACCTCAGCTAGACAGCTCTTCTATGGCTGCACCGACATGGCCTTCGCTCCCTATGGCGAGTACTGGAGGCAAGTGAGGAAGATCTGCATGCTTGAGCTTCTGAGTGTGAAGAGAGTCAACTCCTTCCGTTGGATCATGGAAGAAGAAGTGGGAGTCATGATTGAGAGGATCTCCCAATCTTGCTCAACGGGGGCCGCAGTTAATCTGGCAGAGTTAGGGCTCTCGCTTTCGAGCGGCATAATAACAAGGGTTGCTTATGGGAAGAAGTATGAAGGAGAAGGAGAAGGAAAGGAGGAAAAAAACAAGTTCGCCACTCTTGTGAAGGAGTTGGCGGTGCTGCTGGGAGCTTTCTTTGTGGGAGATTACTTTCCTTCCCTCGCTTGGGTCGATGTTCTTACAGGGATGGATGCGAGGTTAAAAAGGAATTCTAGTGAGCTGGATCGTTTTCTGGACCAGGTCGTCGATGACCATCTTGTCCGTAGAGAAAAACACAGCTGTGATGGTGCGGATCAGAAGGATTTGGTGGATGTGCTGCTCCAAGTGCAGAAGGATTCCATGCTTGACATTCATCTCACCAGAGATAACCTCAAAGCCATCATCTTGGTTAGTTGATCTTCTCAAAACTAGTGCAGTAGTTGGGAATCGGGATCCTCTTATGCTTTTGGCCCACGGTGACACGCCGAATCAGGGACCACACATCACTAAAGGATGGCAGTATATGAATTAAGATTAAGTGAGACGGTGGGGGACCAATCACGTCCCCACATCACCAGCAGGCGGCCTGCCGGGCTTACCGGTGATGTGGGCCACTGTGGGGGGTTTTAATACGAAGATCCGGAATCATCTTAGATGCAACACCTATTACCCAAGTAGAGGACTGATTGGTCCACTCTTGGTACTGTGGACAGGGTCTGGACTCGGTAGTTGTGTAATGGGTCTACTTCAGAATTCTTACACCTCCAATTTCGAAAACGTAGCTCAGGCCGAGCGGACTAGGGTAATGAATGTGCGTTGACCGAGTCATAAGCCAAGACTCATTCACGAATTTCTTGAATCATGACTAGGTATTGACCAAGTTAATTTAGCAAGGCTTTATATAGTACGTTAACAAGTCCTAAGCCAAGACTCGTTGAGAATTTCTTGAATTACTTGAACTCTGGCCATTGTTATTGCCCGAGTTCACTCCCTGAGGCACCTAAGTTAGACTGCCAACGTTTCCACTGACAACCAGTTTAGGACCATAGTTACGCGATCTTATATTCAATTGGATCTGGTTTTATTCAATTTTTGCAAAACAAATAATATATTTAATTCACAAAGTAATACATACAATAGAATGATATGATTGACTTAAATTTCCTTTAAAGTGTAAGATACATGTAATAACTCAAAAACTTAAGCTGATAGGTGGAAGGCCAAACTGGTATATGAGATCATGTCAAATATAGTACTTAGGTGATGTGGGACGTGGATCTTTTTTCAAAATTTTCTCTCACGTGAAGCCTCAACAAATTTCATGAATAAGTCTGCCATGTGGGCTATACAAGAAGGACATCCTCCCTGATATCATGTAAAAGCTGCTAATTATTACAATCAAAATACCTAGGCTAATAGGTAGAAGGCCCAAACATGTGTATGAAATCATGTTAAACCTAGTAATTACGCGATGTAGGATGTGGGATATTTTTCTAACATAAATGAGGTGGTTCCATCTATATCATTCAAATATCCCCCTACTTTGGTCATGATAAGTGAGGCCCCAAGTGGGCCTCATTAAACACATCCGTACCTATGACACCGCAATGTCTATGGCTAGTGTAGGTGTGGATATCTTGCAACATGCGAGACATCCCATGGGACTCACATGTGGCCCCACCTCCTTTTAACACCGTCAAGGGATTAAGATGATGACATTGACTTAAGATTATATATATGGAGTAGTCGCAGTGAGTCGCACATGGATCTTTTGATCCTCTGCTTAAGCCATGATTAGTGAGGCCACTTGGGGTCTCCAACAGACAATAATGCGGGGAGCTTTTCGGGAAGATCGAAATTACACCAGACAGGGAAGCTATTCAGCGTACAAAGGGGTTTGATGATCTCGGAGGGGCCAAATAGCATATGGTAATGGGGGCTCATGCGATCATCTTATCCCCTTTTTCAAAGGCCAGCAAAATTTGACAGTATAAAATAGGCGCACAATTAATTGAACGGTCTACACCATTCGGATCAGTGCAAACCAAAGGATTGGGTGACTATAAGGGTGTGTGTATTTCATGTAGATGGACCATCAAGTGGGCCTCACTATGAGATACCCATGGGTGTGCACGAAACAAGGGTGTGCACCTGATGGCCTAAAGGGTCAAGCCCTGTAAGAGACAATCATTAGGAGAATTTTTAGAGCCCATTTGGGTCCATGCAAATCATGGGGAGGTGGGGAATAGAAAGATCTCAATAATATCTACAGATGTGTAAAATATTAACCCCAATAGATCATCCAAACCACATAATCTATGGCTGTTGTGTTTAATAGTTTTGGAAGAAATTAAAATTTTCAGACTTCAATTACAGTTGGATTGATCAAATTTGGGCTGGCTCCAATTCAGGGGATTTGTGACAAATATACAGAGTTGACCCACTGTGCACTTTGATGGTGCACACTGCACGTCCCATGATATGAGGTCCACAGGGCCCGCCTATGACCTCACCAATCATCACAAAGAATTCAGATTATATGAGGGTTTACCTCATGCTGACCGTGAAGGAGGGTTGCCCCAGGGTGACATGGCGGACCATAATAGGGTCCGCCATAGTCACCATGGGGTGAAATATTAGAGGATTTGGACTCCATTACAAAGGGTGGAAGGAAAGATCTCGACGGGACCTAACTTTGTATAAAATTTTAGGCCCCTCAGATCTTGATGGGTCCTCTCTATAGAGATATATTTTTATATTATACACCCGTGCTTTGTAGATTGTAGTGTGCACTTCGGCCATGCAAATCTGGGAGAGATGGAATATTGAAAGATCTCAAAGACACCTAGTAGCGTGCAAACTACAAAACACATATATATATATATACCTTTCAAAAAAATTATCTTTTAAACAAAATTAATCTTTCACAAATAATAATAATCTTTCAAAAAAAAGAGAAAAAAAGGACACCTTGTAGTCTGCAAATTATCAACCACAAAAGATATTTCTAATCTCTTGATGTGACATCCTGGAGTCCCACATTGACTATAGAGATGAAAAGTGAATGTGTTTATATATAAAGCTTGCACCCTTACTTTGCATGAGGCCTTTGGTGGGTTGAGGCCCACCAGAAATAAAACCGTGAGGCCCATGAGCCAAAGCGGACAATATCATACATGCGTGAAGGGTGGAGCGTTATACTTGATTCATGGCCCTAAAGTTTAATAGTTTAAGATGGCATTTTTTTTTTTACTATGAAAGCATCAGTTTTTCAGGATCTCAATCCAAATGGTGAGTAACAGTTGGAAGACAGGTTTGTGGCATTTTACTGTTGGGTGGTGGGGGTGGTTTTTGTGAGAGTGTGTTGGATTGATCATACAGGTCCCATGTAACTGCCAAAAGGGGATCTGTGCACAGAGTCTCTAATGAGAGATCCTCACTGGAGAATTGGCCATATATCTATATATTTGGCTTTTTCTTTTTCATTAGAAGAGTTGATTGGGTTAGTGTGTTTTAATTGTAGGACATGTACAGTGGTGGAACAGATACAACAGCCATGACACTAGAGTGGGTTATGGCGGAGCTTACAAAGCATCCCGATGTGATGAAGAAAGCCCAAGCTGAGGTAAGAAGAGTGGTAGGCATAAAAACGAACGTGAGAGAGGAACACCTTCATCAATTGGACTACTTAAAATTCATAATCAAAGAGACTCTGCGCTTGCATCCTCTTCTTCCCTTGCTGATTCCGAGAGACTCTACAACTGATGTTAAGATACAAAACTACCATATCCCTTCAAATACTAGAGTATTTATCAATGCATGGGCAATTGGAAGGGACCCTAAGTCATGGGAAAAAGCTAATGAATTTTTCCCAGAGAGGTTCGTCAACAATCCAATTGATTTCAAAGGCCATGATTTTCAATTCATTCCTTTCGGAGCAGGAAGGAGGGGTTGTCCTGGAATGTCATTTGCTGTTGCTTCACTTGAGCTTGCTCTTGCCAATCTTCTATATTGGTATGATTGGAAGCTGCCTTGGGGTCTAACAAAGAAGGATTTAGACATGTCCGAAGCTCTTGGGATAACTGTACATAAAAAGTTGCCTCTTCATTTGGTTCCAAAACATCATTTCTGTTAAGATATCTGCTTTCAAATTGCCTGACAATATGGTACTAGTAGACAATATGGTACTAGTGTGTGGACATGTTTTCCGTTTTAGTAAGGTAGGGCACTGTACCATTGCTCCGGTTTTAATTACCCAATAATTGTTGTTATTGAAATGAGATAACCAAGAAAAGAAAAAATCTGTAGTGAAGGTCTTCCTTTCTTCAGGAATCGATCATGTATATATAAGTGGTTATTGCCAAAACAGTTGGCTACAATCAAGTAATTACACAAATCACAATGAATCACATATCTAAAATTAGTTCATTAGAATATCTGTAATTAGTAGTCTAGCTAAGATCCACATAGGGAAAGATATTCCCTTTGACTAATGGTTGGGTGGGCTTTATCTTGATGAGCTAGAGAAGCCTGGGTCATGTGACCTACTTCTACACCCTCCCTCAAATTGATGCTCAAATTGATGCCGTTGTGAACAGAGCATCAATTTGGTAATAAGAAAATTATGGTGAGGTCGGGGGCATTGCTTTTGTGAAGAGATCAGCCAGTTCATTTTGTGAAGAGACATGAAGCAGTTGTAAAACTCCAGAGAGGACGTGCTGTCGAATAACATGACAGTTAACTTCGATGTGCTTGGTGCGTTCATGAAAGATAGGATTATTGGCGATTTGAATAGCACTGGTATTATCAGCATGAAGCGGAGTCGGATTATATATGGACAGGCACACCCAGCTCTCGAAGGAGTCGCCGAAGCCAAATCACCTCACTACTAGCAGAAGACATTGATCTGTATTCAGCTTCAGCAGAAGATTTTGAGACCATAGCCTGCTTTTTGCTTTTTCATGATATAAGAGAAGTGCCTAGGAATATACACCAATCAGTGGTAGATCTCCTAGTGTTTGGACATCCAGCCCAATCCGCATCTGCATAACCGTGTAGATGAAAATAGGAAGTAGAGGAGTAGAAAAGTCCGCGATCAAGAGTACCTCTAAGATATCGAAGAATCTGATGCACAGCTACAAGATGAGGTTTGTGAGGATTGCTCACAAACTGACTAACGATTTGCACAGCATGTGATATATCAGGGTGTGTCATGGTAAGATATATTAAGCTACCAACCAGACGACGATTCAAAGTTGGATCAAGGAGTGGAGTGCCTTCCTTTCTTCGAAGTTTGGAGTTCAGTTCTAATGGAGTATCAGTAACCTTCGATTCAGTCAAATGAGCTAATGACAGTAAATCTCCAGCATATTTCCTTTAATGGATATGAAGTCCATCATTTGGCCGAGAAATCTCTAAACCAAGAAAATAGGTTAAAGACCCTAAATCTTTCATCTTGAAGGTATGCAGAAGATACGATTTGAGATCAGAGATACCGGATGTATCATTCCCGCTAATAATCATATCATCAACATAAAGAAACAAATAGTACAACCGTTCCTTGTTCGACAAATGAACATCGAGTTGTCATTGGGACTTTGAGAAAATTGTGCCTGAAGTATAGCACTTCGAAAATTTTCAAACCATGCGCGTGGAGCTTGTTTAAGCCCATAGAGAGATTTATGCAGATGACAAACATGATTAGGTGGACAAGCATATCCAGGTGGGGGTCGCATAAAGATTGTTCCTTGGAGGTCCCCATGTAAAAATGCATTTTGACATCCATTTGCCAGAGAGGCCAATTACGTATAGCAGCAACGACGACTAATATGCGAACTAATGTCATTTTGGCAACGGAGGCAAATGTTTTTTCATAATCAATTCCATATTCTTGCTTGAAGCCTTGAGCCACAAGACGGGCTTTATATCGATCCAGACTCCCATCTGCTTTCATTTTAATAGAATAGACTCATTTACTACCAATGACAAGAGAGCCAGTAGGGCGTGGAACCAAATCCTAGGTTTGATTAGATTCAAGAGCAAGTAATTCCTCCATCATTACATCATGCCAACAGGGTATATCTTTGGCTTGTGAAATCGAGAGAAGTAAAAAGTGATAAGCGGTCAGGTGGTTTAGAAATACGCGTGGAGCGCCGGACTGGTGGTGGCATTGGAGGTTGTAGTGGTAATGTAGAAGAGATATTACCTTGAGTGGAAAGGTTTGGCGTTGGGGAGTGATCAGGAGTAGGAACATCCGTAGGTGGAGATTGAGGATGTCGACTAGAGACCCTAAGTATAGGAGGAGATATTGAATTTGGGAACTTAGGAAGATATGAAATATCTGAAGCTTGAGAGAATCTTGTGTAAGAGAATAATAAGGTACATGTTCCACAAATATCACATTTCTAGAATTCCTAGTACGACGAGCCACTGGATCATAGCAAAGAAAACCTTTATGATCATCACTATATCCCAAAAATACACATTAAAAGATGGAAGATGCACAAAGCAATGACAACCAAAGGTGCGGAGATGAGAATAAGAGGTTTGATGATGGAAAAGAGCTTCAAATGGTGAAATATCATTCAAAATATGAGTCGGAAGTCTATTGATTAAGTGAATAGCAGTATGAACTGCATCGCGCCAAAAAATAGACGGAACTTTTGACTTAATGAGCAAGGCCCTTACAGTTTCAAAAATGTGCCTATTTTTTCTTTCCACGATACCATTTTGCTAAGGGGTATGAGGACAAGACTTTTGATGAATAATTCCCTTTTCTATCAAGAACGAGAAAAAATCACCAGAGATATATTCTACCCCTAAATCCCATCGGAGGACCTTAATATTCTTGTTAAACTGAGTTTGCACTAAATTGTAGAACTTTTTGAAAATGAGCAAAACTTCATATTTAAAACAAAGAAAATAAATCCAAGTGAACCTAGAGTGATTATCAATGAAAGTTACATAATATTTAAAACCAAGTCAACTGGATTGAGATGCAATGCCCCAAACATCAGTATGTATCATATCGAAGGGAGCAATAGCACGAGAATAATGGATAGGAAAAGGCAAAACATGACTTTTACTAAAGCAACATGAGACACATTGAGATTTCAAGAAAGAAGCAAGCATATTTTTATGAAAAGATGGTTCCAAACAACCACGTCGAAACAAAAAGGCTAACTTGTCATTATTTAGATGACCAAGGCGCTTATGCCAAATGGTCCACAAATTATTGGAAGTACTAAGAGAAGATGCAAAGAAAGATCACAAGCCAATATCCAGCAAGAACAACCGCCCGTGCTTACTCCCTATCCCGATCACCTTCCTAGTTCACCGGTCCTGTATGACACAATCAGAAGGGGCAAAATGAACAAAATAGCCATTATCAACTAATTGACCAACAGAAAGCAAGTTTAGCAGATAGATGTGGAACAACATAAACATTAGAAAGAGTAAGAAAGGGTTCTTGTGAAGTTCCAAGGGTTACCAATCCAATACCATAAATTGACAATTGTTGACCATTAGCAGCCATGATTTTGTTAGTTCCAGTATAGGGTTGGAGCGCATTAAGATGTTGTTCTATGCAGGTCATATGATTGGAAGCCCCAGAGTCGATGAACCAAGAAGAAGGAGACATACAGTTAGAGAGGGCAAAATAAGACCGACCATTGACACCCATAGAGGTGAAGGCAATTGCAACAGAAGCATTAATCATGTCTCAAATTTGATCCATAGTGAGTGCCATGGACGGAGAAGAATTGGTGTCACTGTCTACAGTTTGGACTTGTGCCTAAAGAGCTGGCTTTTGGGAGGATGGTCGCTGCCGATTTTGATCAGGTTTCCGTTGTGGCCGGCGAGTACATTCGGAGATGATATGTCCATTTCTTTTGCAATAGTTGCAAAAGTTCTTCTTTTTGCAATTCTTTGCAACATGCCCAAAACTTTTACATTCAAAACATTGCACCAATTGCCCGTGAGTAGTTTTAAGAGCTTGATTTTCGGTTGGAGGAGTAAGAAAAGCCTTTGGTTCCTCATTTAGAGTGTTCTAAGATTGGAGACGGATTTCCTCTCTCAAAACTTCTTGAAAACAGGTATCAAGATCTGGGGGCACCTCCCTATTTAGTAAAGCAGCTCGAACCACCTCAAAGTCAGGTCGTAAATTCATCAAGAATTGACTAATATGAGCATTCTGTTGTATCTTGATGACAGAAGAAACGGCTTAGGTGGGCACATCTATCAAGATCATAGAATCGATTTCATTCCATAAAGTGAGATAGCCATTGTAATACTCTTGGACTGTTTTGTCACCCTATCCATATTTGGCTAATTCCATATCTAAATGAAATTTCCTTGCATTGTTTGCTTAATGATATAACTTTTTCAAATGATCCCACATATCAAAGGCCTTTGTAAAGGCTTGTAGGGAGAGGCTAATATTAGACTCAACGGAATTAAGAATCCAAGTAACCACTTTAGAATTATTTTGAGACCAAGTGGTGACAGATTTATCATCATCAGCCGGTTTCACAGTTGTACCACCAAGATAAGGCCTTGTCCTACCACAAAATGTTGGAGATGGAAGGACCAAGCCATATAATTTTTGCCATTAAATTTGACGAGAAAACATCATGCTTCTCCATATCAGCAAGTATCAAAATTGTAGGACTAGTAAAATAAATTAGCAACAACAAGAACCTCAAGCAAAAAAAAATCACACAACCATATCTCCGAACGAAGCAAATTACGGTACTAATCAGTGCATCAGAACACTAAATGGCTCAAATAAAGATTGCAGAAAATCCAGATCTATGATTGTAGCACCTGGGCGAACCACTGTTTGGTGAAAAAAAAAATGCCCACGTGTGGCCCAGTGGAAGATCAAATGATCAATCAAAGGACCATTTTGGATCAGCTAAAAAGAACCAAAAAATTCAGAAGAACTCACAGGAAATGGATAAGACATTGCTGAATAAATCACACAGATTGGAAGATTCAGATAGGCCCCACTGCAAATCAGAGATGCGTCTTGTGGATCGGAGTGTCGACAGATCTTATGAATGCCCCACTCGCACATTGCAAAGGACTCTAGTGATGTGTGCAACAAACACGTAAAGAGAGGATGCACCATAGAATCCAAACAGAATGCATTCAACAATCAGATCTAAGCCCCTTTCTTCTACTTTGTTTTCCTGCAACCAGGAACTTGACCGTCTTTCTATATTCTGGGTTGAAACCAGAACCGACAGCAATAGAGGGACAGCGACAGGAGGCAATGATCTCCTCCAGCAGCAACAGAGAGGGCGACTGCAAGCAAGCCTCTTCTTCGGAAGTATCAGAAAGAACAAAGATGCTCTTTATTCGAAATTTAAGAACAAATAGATCTGTTTGTCTCCTTTCTTCTCTGGCTCTGAATTCTGATACCATAAAATGAGATAACCAAGAAAAGAAAACATCTGTAGTGAAGGTCTTCCTTTCTTCAGGAATCGACCATGTATATATAAGTGGTTATTGCCAAAACAGTTGGCTACAATCAAGTAATTACACAAATCACAATGAATCACCTATCTAAAATTAGTTCATTAGAATTTCTATAATTAGTAGTCTAGCTAAGATCCAGGTAGGGAAAGTAACTCCCTTTGTCTAATGGTTGGGTGGGCTTTGTCTTGATGGGCTAGAGAAGCCTGGGTCATGTGACCTACTTCTACAGTTATACCACTCCCTTCCATAATGAACTTCTATATAGAGTTTTAATCATTGATAAATAACTAGAAACTCTGGTTGATCGCAACAGCATGCCATATCGTCCATGTGGGCACATGTGAGTCTTGTACTAGCCTACTTTTGATACGGAAGAAAGAATATTGTCGTTTATTGAAAGCCAAATTAGAAAGTGTAGTACTTTAATGAAATGACTCCATCATGGTCTATCAAAAGGACTTTAAATAATTGCATTTTCATAATTAATAATTTACTCATTTTTATTTAATGGATATAATTGCCAATTTTATAAAAATTCAAAATATGCTAACCCATTCTCTTTAGGTAGACTAATTTTGGAGACATGTCAGGTATTAAAATAAAAAAAGTAGAAACTTATTTACAAATACTGAAATCATAGAAAAATATTTACAAATTTTTCAAACCTCAGTAGGTTATATACAAAAAACTCTATTTTTGTTCCCATGGGGGCTTTTTTAAAGGATGGAATTTGCCACTGTCTCATGAGTTACGGAACATTGGTAGTAGGCTTGAACAAAGGCAATTGAAACCTCACAGTTCACACACAGGCACACAGCACCCAATTTGTTGGTGAGGGTCATGTTCAGTGGACAAAGATGCATAGAAACATCTTTTGTGATATTGGGAGAGTTGTTTGGATTCGATTTGGAGAAAATGGGATCGGTGAGCCTATTGCCAGAGGAGTTCAAAAGCTACATGCTGTAGGGATGGAGCAGGCCTAAATTCTAATTTGACCCAAATTTTTTCTATCCATAAATGACTCGAATCCTCATGGAATTATAACTTACAATACAAAAAAAAAAGCCTTTCATGTGTTTATAATTTCCACCGACCCGCACCAGTAGAGTTACAGGATGGGTTGGGTTTAATTTTAGCAATTTTTTATTTCAAGATTTAAAAACAATTCACAAAACATTTTATTTTGTCGATGATTCAAACCCAAACACTAGAAACTAATGTTCCAAACATTTTATTTAAGTGTTCCACCCCTTGTTTAACAAAACTAAATCTTAGTAATTATTATGTAAATTCTAATATCTGTTTTTTTTATAAATGATAACAAAATTCATATTAAAATAAAGAAAAGAGCAATATAAAAGAAAATAAAATACTGAAGAAAGGTATAAAAAACTTATACCAAACCTCATTGAAGAAAATAAAATACATACAAAGAAGCAACACAAAAAGAATCAAATACCAACAAAAAGACCATCCCCATTCACGCCTTGGTTGGTTAGAAAAGCTGCAGAGGCATTAGCCGATCGAACAACATACTTGAAGACCGCCTAGCTACATGGAAGAAGATAAAGCAATAATCTCATTAAGGATGTAGAGAAATTTCTAAAGAGCCTTACCTTTGTGTGAAACCCAAGAAACAACATTAGATTATCACTTTCCACATTCAAGTTATCACCAAATGACTAGAAATAAATTATCAAAGCCTCTCAAATAGTAAGCACCCCGGCCTTGTTAGAATCTTAAAATTACAATCAGCTTGAAGAAAGAAATCAATAATTGACCTTTGAGATTACAAAACACTCCTCTAATACCTGCCAGACCCGGTTTGCCTCTAACTATCCCATCTACATTAAACTTGAGAGCCTCTTCGAAAGGTGGGCACAAATGACATCATTGATGGATCTAGAAGACCCAAACACTATACAAGCCTCCCAATTAAGAAGAATATTGTCAATGTTAAGAAATTTGAACTCCCTACTCTCCATATGCATTTTTCATTTTTTATCAAAACTCTCATCAAGATATCTCGCAACGTAGAAACCGAAAAGCAAAAAACCCTCTCATTCCTTTCCTTCCAAATGGACCAAATCAATATAGCGAATGGAATGAGTCTCCAAAACAATAACTGTCCACACCCCCTAAAAGGAGACAAACACCAAGCATCTAACAAATCAGCCAAAGAACCTAGGAAGCACCATGATATGCCACATTTATCTAAGAAATACTTCAAAAGGAAAGGAAGAAACTTGTAGTGAATAAAAGATGACTAATAGGCTTGATCTTCTTGCCACACAAAGAAAAAGTGTCATCAAGATTCACCAAGATGAGGCATTTCATTCTAAGGTTGTCAACTGTAGATATCTTGCTTGCCACAACTAGCTAACCAAATGCCTACGCTATGGCAGGAGTTAAATCTTCCAAACCGTAGACAAAGAGTACCATAGAGAAAAAGAAGGCTCTAGTGCTATAGTAAAGGACTTCTCTAAGAAAAGGCCATATAATATAGCAAGAAGGTTTTCAAATTTGAGTATCATAATCATATCCCTACTCACAAGAATAACACTCCTGGAGTGAAGACTGCTTATTAGATACAAATCTAAACAATATAGGAAATAAACTCCCTTAACAGTGTAACCCCACCCAATCATTAAACTAGAAACGAACACATGCAAATGACCTGTTAACCTTTTTTTAAGGACCTCTCCAATGAGATTAGACCATCTCCAAGACAGGAAACGACACCTCGATCGCAACCAGAGCTCCTATACCTTGGGACAAATACTCAAATACGCTAGAACTATCTCAAGCCAAATTGTGAAACTGAGATAAATTTTTTTTATGTCAAGTACATGTTGGAAAATATAGGTTTACATCCAGGAAGCATCTCTTCTAGAATCAATCCAATAATACAAGAATCCATAGATCTAAATCATTAGATGGGTTAGATATTACCTAAATGCACCATCTTGAGCTACCAATTCAACAAAAGGTTGGTTTTCAATGGGAATTACAACTTTTTTGTCCTTTGCCTTTCTTCTCTCAAGGTAAGTGATAGATAAGAAAACTACCGAAGGCAAAAGAGTTACTCGAAGATCCCTTTTATAGATCCAAAAATCCAAAATCTTTCATTCCATCAAGGACAGAAAATCCTTCTATTATTTATTTTGTCCCTTGACCTTAGCATAGATAGAAACTCTTTGAATACCATTTGACTAAAAATGTATAAAAGGAAATCATTTAAAGGTGGAATAATCGAATCTTGTCATGATCATGTGGCAATAATTTAACATTCTCCCATTTGATCTGTATGACAATAAAAAAAATTTATTTTATGAAATAAAAAAATTAATTTTGAAAATGACATTGACATGTGATCACCAATTGAAGATTTTGAAAAATTAACAGTTGTCATCTTAACATTTATGCTAATCCTTAATTTGTAATTAAGTTAATTTGCCAATGAAAACTATGGCGATTACAAGCCTTAAAAACGATGTGCTTCCTTTCATAATTACTTCACTAGTATTCTTACTTAACGCAATCCTTTATAAGGGTAAAATAGGATAATTTAAATGGCAATCCTATTTAACGGGTACAATAATGCTACTTTTTAATATTCTCACTTTATATACTTTAATCGCATGTAACAATTGTAACACTTCGACCCAAGTTAAGCTTAATTAGCGAGTAATTAATTGTGATTACAAACGAATTAATGTGGTTTTCCTTTATTCAGTCCTAGTGGGTCAAGTTCAGCTCATGGATAGGTAGTTGGGCTGGGTTTACCCTTACCTAAGTGATGAAAGCCCTTTCTCGTAATTTTAGAATACTTGGCTTCACGTCATACATGCATCATATTGACATCTTCATGTTTGTCTTGTTGAGCACGTTAACTTTCATAATTAACTCGACCGCATTAAACGTCGTTTGATTTAGTTGGACCCTCATTTGACTTGTATTGAAAATTAAACAAAACTAAAAGGACTTTCGTATAAAAATTGAAAATTTGTCTTATATATATATGCCATCCACCGACTCATTTGAGTTTATCATGTCTATAGCTTCCTCTTCTTCACCGTCTTCCTTTCTTCTCCTTCTTCTTCTTCGGTTCTGCATTAAGAGCAAAAAGAGAGGCCTTGCAGGTGAGCTTCAAGCAACCACTTCATTCTTATAGCTCTCCTCTATCTTCTTCGTGGGTTCTCCCTTCTCCACTACTCTCTAATTATTAGTAAGGTCAGAACTCTTGTTATCCATTGATCTCTTGAATTAATAGCGTCAAGAGAACTCCTATTTTATGCATACACTCATCTTTTGCTTAATTTTTGGCATGCGTGGCATCTAGGTTCAAAATACCCAAACTAAGCCAAAGAAAGGATTAATGCTTGAAACGTTGAATTGAAGGCAAGTATAAGCAAATTTGGGTTTAATGCATGTTGATGTTATATGTCACAACCCGAGCCCAGGGACCGGGGGTCAGAGGAAGTCTAACCAATGACACACGTACTCCCGTGCATGCACACCTAGACCCCGTCCAAGTATACACACACAAGGGATCATTCACACGTGCAAACAACTGTACGCGGAAGCTGTACGTATCAAGGCATACCACAACATACCCAAAATGACATAGGAGATTACAAAAACATTAACTGCTGACAAGAACAATTACAATAACGTATGACAATATAGCGGGCTTATAACAATCAAAAATCAAAATACAGATATTACTCAAGCCCACATTACAAGTACAGAAAAATCCCCTCAATAGACTCGGACTCAAATGAATGGGGAAAAACAAAATGATGCAAGCCGTACTCTGGAGGATGGATCAAGTCCACTCCTCTAGGCCGGAGGGGGCCTCGCGAGCCTCTCCTGGAGTCGGGTCGACCGACGCAGGATCGGGAGAGGGATCTGAGCCTGCAACACACAAAGACAACTCATAAGTACAACGACTTAGCAAACTATAAGCCACAAGACGATAACACGAATTGCATCTAAAGTGAGCCGTAGTCATAATGCAAGATCTATAGAAATCATGTTCGTATACTAAGCAATTATGCAAATGAATAAGCATGCTGTAAGAATCATAAACAGATAACAGTCAAAGTGGCTACTACATTGGCCATTTTCTCCCTTACGAGAGCAGTCAGAATGAGAACACCAGCGACCGGGCCAGGGTACGCATGGGTCTCTAGTTCCCGGGGTCCGGAGTCCCAGGACAGAACACTCTGCAGAGGCAAACACATAAACTAAACCAAAGTTAACCCCGTCGGGTATCCTAAGGCCGAGGCTCAGTAGTGCCATGTAACAATCACAATCAAATCGGATGATGCACCTCAATCAATCAGTCATATCACATACATATCTCACATATCACGCTAAACAAACAATAGGAAGTGCATCACATAAACTGATACTGATACTGATACTGAATGCAATTAAGCAATAACGGAAGGTACTAAATACGAATAACAATACCAAATGCGGATAAACAGTTACCAAGAACAATCTCAAGTACTAGTAACAATTAAGCACTGATGCAAGTACTCCAGTGGAGCAACAGTAAAACACAAGAATAGAATGGTTCCGCCCGGGCTTCGCTCTAGGGTTGCTGCATTTCCCACAGAATCGAGAGGTCCAGCGCAGAACACATAAGAGGGCATAACCGAAATCAATATGCTGTACAATCCAACAAATCAAGTACTTATACGAATCAAGGTCAATTACAAGCCAATCCTAATCTATTTATCCAGTGTTTCTAACCGTGCATGTTGATGTAGTTTTAAGTTGTCCGATGCACCATTGTCTAGTGTTGCAGTGTCTGGAGTGTGCACCGAAGTCCCTTAAATCAACACCCATGGGGAGGTGCTAAACAACTGGATAACTGTCCATGAATGATTCGCAGCCCTCGAGATCATTCATGTCATTCAGACATTCCATTGGGCATGTTCAGGTTCGCTATATTCTAACATGAAAGTCATATACGGTCTTTTGCTTAAACCTAGTCCTTTTCATTCCATTCTCAGGGTCTCACGGTGTAGCCGTAGGTGACCTTTCGGCTTAGCCGAAGCATCTTACGGCTTAGCCGTAATATGCACTGCGGCTGAGCCGAGGTTCCCCAAAATGTCCATCCGGATTTACGGCTGAACCGTATTTTACTCTACGGCTCAGCCGTATCCTGGTCCACGGCTTAGCCGTAAGACAATGTACGGCTTAGATCAGGCTGGGCCGTAGAAGAATGGCATTTTGCCAACTCTTAGTTATTTCCAGATATCAGTCTGTTCTGTTCTACGGTCAGGGTTACGGCTGGGTCTCGGCTTAGCCGTAAGCCATTTCACGGCTTAGCCGTAGCACATTTCACGGTGTAGCCGTGAATGCACGGAGTCATTTTTCTGGAATGGTTACAGACACACAGAAACTGAGCCTTTCGACCGAAAACAGGAAAATAACAGCAAAATGGGTTCAATAGGGCTGTCTAACACTGAGAAACATACTGAAGAATAAAAACACAATAATCAAATCCATATCAATCAGTGTTTATACTACTTGGGCTTATACTTGCCTCACGGACGAAAATCACACGCACACGACCGTTGCTTGGCTCAGTCCGCTGGAAACACGCACACAACTTGCTCCTTTCTTCCTCCCTCAAGCAACAGGAACAGAAAAGGAGAAGGAGAGAAAGAGAGCTGAACAGAAAGAGAGAGAGAGAGAGAGAGACGAGCTGGAGAGAGAGACAGAGACGATCGAGAGAGAAAGAAAGAGAGTGGTTGGGATATTTATAACTTAAATGAGTCCAAATTTACAAATAAGTCCAAATAGCTTACACAAATGTCGGTTTGAGTCAAATGACGGTCCAATAAGAGTAAACGAAATCATTCGGATCCAAGACAGTTACGAAAATCGACAAGCTCAACGAAATACACGCGCTGACGTCAGAATGACGCAAAACTGACAAGGTCAATCAAAAGCCAAAATTACGAAAAAGGGCTCGAACTGCCTAAACCAAGTCAACTCAACCCAAACGATCTCTCCAAGACTCAAAGCCAAAGAAAAACAAAATCAAAACACTCTTAACGCTAAAATCTCACGCAATTTCCCACTAATCCGGATCAACTCGGGTCGGAGTGTTACATCCTCCCCCATTTAGACATCATTCCGTCCTCGGAATGAACGCGTACCTGAGCAAAGAGGTAAGGATACTGCCGTGCCATTTGATCTTCTAATTCCCACGTGGCTTCATCAGGTCCATGATGTTCCCAGAGTACCTTGACCCATCGAATAGTCCTCGTACGCAAGAGCTGTTCTCTGGTCCCAACAATACGGAGCGGACGCTCAACGTATGACGCATTTGGTTGCATCTGAATATCATCGTAACGAATCACATGTGTCGGATCTCGAACATACTTGCGAAGCATTGATACATGGAAAACGTCGTGTACTCCAGAAAACTCCACGGGTAGAATCAATCTGTACGCTAAATCGCCAATCCGGCCCTTGATCTCAAATGGACCCACATATCTTGGCGCTAACTTGCCCTTTTGACCGAATCGTATTGTACCTTTCATCGGTGAGACCTTCAAAAATACCCAATCACCAACCTGAAATGCTAATGTTCTTCTTCGCGTATCTGCATAGCTCTTCTGTCTCGATCGGGCAATCTTCAAATTGTCAATGACCTTCTGAACTTTCTCTGTAGTCTCAGCAATGATTGTCGGTCCGTGGAAACTCCTTGTTCCAACTTCTTCCCAGCAAACAGGACTTCTACATTTCCGTCCATACAAGGCTTCATAAGGTGCCATACCAATACTCTCGTGGAAACTATTGTTATACGCAAACTCGCACAACGAGAGATGCAGATCCCATTCTTTCTCAAAAGTCAATACACTGGCCCGTAACATATCCTCGAGCGTCTGAATAGTTCGTTCGGACTGTCTATCAGTCTGCGGGTGATACGCCGTACTAAAGCTCAACTTCGTTCCCATGGCTTCCTGAAATGCTCTCCAAAACGAAGAAATAAAACGGCTATCTCGATCGGACACAATCGATACAGGCGTACCATGTAGTCTAACGATCTCATCAACGAACTTCTTTGCCATCTCGGAAAATGTCATGCCTTTCTTGAATGGAAGAAAATGGGCTGTCTTCGTCAATCTGTCCACGATCACCCAAATGGCACTGTTCTTCTTGCTCGTCAGGGGTAGACCCGAAACAAAGTCCATCGTAATGTGCTCCCATTTCCACTGGGGAATATGCAATGGATGTAAGGAACCTGGAGGTCTCTGATGGTCAGCTTTCACCTTTTGGCAAGTCAAACATCTGGCAACAACCCAGCAATTTCTCTCTTCATATTATTCCACCAGAATCTGTCCTTAAGAGCTCGGTACATCTTCGTACTTCCAGGGTGCATAGAATAACGTGCATGGTGTGCTTCGGTCATCAAACTCTCCTTCAAAGCATCTACTGCTGGCACACATAATCTGCTCCTGAAATACAAGACATCACTCTCCAAGCGAAAGTCTGGTCGATCTGCAATGCTCTCCCGAATTCGCTTCAACATCACATCCTCAAACTGCTGGTCCTTAATACGCTGAATGATGTCAGGCTGAAAGCTCACTGTACTGGCAAGGGTCAAATAGTTCTCCACCAATTGTAGTTCCACTGGCTGAGCATGCCTCACAAAATAAAGACTATCCAAAGCCTGAAGAATCTCCAACTTTCTACTTAAAGCATCTGCAACAACGTTGCCTTTCCCTGGATGATACTTGATGGGGAAGTCAAAATCCTTGATCAACTCAAGCCACCTTCGTTGCCTCATATTCAACTCAGACTGCGTGAAGAGATACTGTAGACTATGATGATCTGAATGTACTTCAAATTTCACGCCATACAAATAATGTCTCCACATCTTTAACGCAAAAACGATGGCTGCCAACTCTAAATCATGCGTGGCATAGTTCTTCTCATGCTCCCGAAGTTGCCTCGAGCCATAGGCAATCACTTTGCCTTGTTGCATCAAAACACATCCCAAACCGACTCGAGAAGCATCAGAGTAGATCATAAATCCTTCATGCCCATCCGGTAACGTCAAGACTAGAGCCGAAGTAAGCTTCTCCTTCAACATACGGAAATGGCGCTCACACTCGCCCGTCCAAAGAAAAGGAACATTCTTCCTGGTCAATCGGGTCAACGGGGCAGAAATCTTGGCAAAATCTTGAATAAATCGACGATAATAGCCAGCCAATCCAAGAAAACTCCGTATCTCCATCACTGTCTTCGGGCTGGGCCAATTCATCACTGCCTCAACTTTCGTCGATCCACTGCCAACCCATCTCGTGAAATGGTATGACCAACCACGACTAAGCCGTATAGTGTGCTACGGCTAAGCCGTACCAAACTGTGGCTAAACCATAAAACAATCACGGTCCAACCGTAATAAAATGCACGGTCCAACCATGGTTCACCGTAAGTGCGAATGGAATTCTGGGAGACCACGGCTAAGCCGTAGTGCATAATATAGTTAAGTCGTAAGATGCCTACAGCTAAGCTGTAAGTTCACTGAAACTAGGATTTGATAGGTATTGTGTGAGACCTTATAGGGCCCTAGCTTTTGGATCCTTGTATACCATTAACCGGCCCAAAGGAATAATGGAAAGATCATGAAAAGTCTTGAGGGCTGAGACTTATTCATGTGGCGTTGTCCATCTGTTAAGCACCTCCCCATGAGTGTTGGTTTAAGGGACTTCGATACACCTTCCCTACGCAATGTAACACCCAAGAAAAATAACTGTGTATCGGATAACTTAAAACTACATCATCATGCATGGTTAGAAACAATGGACAACTAGATTCAGGTTGGCTAGTAAACCTACCTTGATTCTCTTAAATTGAATTGCATGGCATATTGGATGATGTTTCTTATCCTCCACTCTTATGCATGGTAGTAAAGATTATTGTATGTTACATCCTTGATATGTTCTCAATACAATTACTTTGACTATTGGTAATGACTTGAGTATGAATGTATTGCACGCTTGAATTGAACGTATATGATCTGGTATCACATGTTTAACTCAAGTCTATGATTGAATCGAAATGGTCTGGCGCTACTCAGCCTCAGCCTTATGATACCCGATGGGGTTGACTTTGGCGTAGCCTGCTTGTTGCCGCTGCAGTGTGCTCTTGTCTTAGGACTTCCGGACTCCAAAAAACTAGAGACCCATTCGTACCCTAGCCCAGTCGATGGTGTTCTCAACGCGTGCTCCCTCAAGGGAGAATTTGGCAAATGCAGTAGCCAACTAGTATGTACTGCATTCATTGATCCTTATACCATGTTAAATTCAAGTGCACAACGTGCCTAGTTACGAACTTAAAACTCCATTAATCTTATATCTTTAATTCCCCCGCGGCTACGCTTTTTGGTGCATGGAGGTCGTAAACCATGGCCAAAAGCAAAGCCATGTGGTTTCCTTGACTTGAAGTGGATTTATTTTATATACATGATATGCCCAATTTACAAAACTTGAACTCTGTTAATTTTTTATTACTAATTCTTTTAGACACAACGCGTGTTACCTTAATCTTGCTTATAATTTGTTGAATCATCGTATTCTCGAGTTGTTTAATGGTGTTACATGTACAGGTCCCACACCCGGTCTGGCGCAGACCCAGGGATCGTAGAAGGGAGACCTCAATGGTTCCTTTAGATGGTAATGGATGGACAGCAGAAGTTGCTGACTGTCTCGTTTAGCGAGAGCGACTCACTATTAGTTAAGGGTTGTACATATGGGTTTTGGGTCTTGTAGCTTTGCATGATTGCATCCATGTAGACTGCATTGTATAACTCGATCTTGTTATATCTGAATGTTTATATCTTCCTGTATTCCCTCCTTAATATGTTACTCTTAATCTCCTTGTATCCATGAGCACATCATGTTTGGGTTGTACAGGTCATATATATAATTAATCTACTAACCTTGTTATTGAATATTAATCTTTAGACTGTTCATGGTTGTAATGAGCTTGCTGAGCTGTTCAATGATAAGGAAAGGAAAATTATAGGCGATATTAATAGGCTTCCGTGCATTGAATGTTTAAATAGATGATCTGTTCAGCACTTCACACGTGTAAGCATGTAAATATCCCTTGTGTAATTTCATTCAAACTTGGGTCTGAGTGTAAATTACACGGGAGTACGTGTGTCACTGATTGGGGTAACCCTAATCTCCGATTTCTTGGGCTTGGGTCGTGACAACAATAATCTTGATAAAGTAGGAAAATATGAAATCTTCTTTCAATGATGAACAATTACAGTGTCTTTACTTGTCCTCACTAAGGCAATTCAATAAGGCCCATGTTTCTAACATGCTCCTTATTGACCTTAAGCGCCAATGCATTTGTTAAAGAATCTGTTATCATAAGGTTTATCGGGATCCTAACAATAGATACCAACTGATCTCATACCTTTTCCTTGAGTACAAGCTATTTAACTTACAAAAACTTTGATTTACTACAAACTTTGTCATTCTGAGCAAATCTTCTTGTAGCATTATTATCACAATAAATCTTCAAGGGCTCAGAAATTGTGTCAATGACACGTAACTCTGAGATAAAATCGCACATCCAAAGAGCCTAACATGTAGCTTGAAAGCACGACACGTATTCAACATCAAATGTGGACATAGTCACTAATGTTTATTTCATACTCTTCCATGAAACTATCCCACCAATTAACATAAATATGTATCTTGAAGTTGACTTTTTTGTATCTAGGCAACCGATAAAATCAGCATCCGAATAACCAACCACTCCTAAGTGATCGGACCTTCTATAAGAGAGCATATAATTTTATTAGTGCTACTAAGATACCACAAAACTTTTTTAACTCCTACCCAATTTATCATTCTAGAATCATTTTGATATCTACTAAGCATGCCAACTGTGAAACTGATATCAGGTCTAGTGCATGTTTGTGCATACATTAAACAACTGATTACAGCTGCATAAGGACAACTTTCCATTTGTTGTTTTCCAATTTCATTTCTTGGATATTATTCTTTACTAAACTTATCACCCTTTATTATAGGAGCATTTTGTGCTTTACACCCTTTCATATGAAATCTCCTAGGTACATTTTTAATATAGGTTTCCTGTGATAACCCAGGTAATCCTTTTTTGACACTTGAGAATAGGTTTCATAATATTCTATACCTTTTCTCTGAGTAAAATCTTTGGCCTTGAGTCGACCTTTGAATCACTCAACTTTATATTTGGAATTTCTTTTGGTCTTAAAGACTCATTTACAGCCAATGGCCTTGGAATCCTTGGGTAGTTCAACTATATTCCAAACATTATTTGTGGCTATTGATTTTAACTCATCTTTTACGGCGACTATCCTTCTATCGGGATTCTCACTTTCAATGGCTTCCTTAAACGTCATAAGATCTTCTTTACTATCAATATTATCTTCTTCCAAATATACAATATAGTCATATGAAATAACAAGTTTTCTCATTCTATTTGACCTTCTTAATATCTTCGGATTGTGTTCAGTTATATCTTGTGTATTTGGAAGTGGAACATTATTTTTCTCAGGGCGTGCCTCATTAATGGGATGTTCAAAGTTAGGTTCATTCTGAAAATTTTGTGGTTGTTGTATCACTTGATAATCATTTAATACAATATCAAGTTGGACAATAATTCTACTTTGTTTAATAAGCAACTCAATTTGTGCCTTGATTTCTTTGTTAGTCACAATTCTATTTTGATCGCTCCCACTTTTCTCATTATTATCCAAAAATTTGGTATTCCCTGATTCATCAATCCTAGTTGTTTGTGTCAAACAACAAAACCTATACCCTTTAGACATTTCTGGATAACCAATGAAATATTCATTGATTGTTTTAGGATCTAATTTCCTTTCTTGTAGGTTATAAATTCTCACTTCAGATGGATAGCCCCAAACTCGAAAATTGTTTAAACTAGGCTTTCTATCAGTCCATTATTCAAAATGAGTTTTGAAAACTACTTTTGTAGGAACACGACTCAATATATATTGCCATCTTTAGTTCCTCCCTCCATATTAAATTGGGCAAGTTGGTGTTACAACTATAATCCTAACGATGTCTATTAATATTTTATTTCCCCTTTCAGCTACACCACTTTGTTGTGGTGTGCCAAGCATTATATATTGAGCAACAATACATTCCAATTCTAAAAATCTAGCAAACGGGTGAGAGTTATGGCCCGATTCGGTGTATCTACTGTAATACTCACCACTTCTATTAAACCTGACTACTTTGATTTTTTATGTCTAATTTCTTTTCTACTTTTGCTTTAAATATTTTGAAGACATTCAAAGAATTATATTTTCTTTAATCAAATAGACATAATCTTATCGTGAAAATCATTTACAAAAGTGATGAAGTATTCCTCTTCGTTAAAAGATGGAACATGAATTCCACCACATATATCTGTATGGATTATTTCTAAGGGTTCAAAACTCTGTGTGGCATTTTTATTGCTTGTATTGGTTTGTTTTCCCTTCATACAATCAATATAAACGCTATAATCAGTGAAATCAAGATTGGGCAGTAGACCATCATTCGCCATTTTTTCATTCTCTGTTCAGATATATGCCTCAATTTTTTATGCCATAACCTTGATGAGTTCTCATTAAGTGGCCTTCTTTTCATACCTATAATCCACAATTAATGTGTAGAGTGTGTAGAGTTTGTTCATGCATAGAATCTAGTTTTAATCTACACAAACCATCACACATATAACCATTTCCAATCAAATTATTATTTCTAATAATATGCATGATCCCATGTCCAAAGCTGAAATTAAATTCATTAAAAACACGTTTTGAAACTAAAATCAAATTTCTAAAAATATCAGGAACCAAGAAGGTGATATGAAGATCTAAAACATATCCAATGTCAAGCACTAGCTTATAGGTGCCTACAACTTCAACTCTTAATTCTTTCTTATTGCCTATCGAAATGGTTTTTTATCCATCATTTGGAGTCCGCCTTGAAAGAAATCTCTGTACATAATCAAATCTATGAATGATTGCTCTAGAGTCGACCCACCAAGAATTTGATGAGATATTAGCTAAGTTGGTTTCTTGACATACAAAAGATAAGTTTTTACCTCTTTTTTCAAACCAGCTCTTACGCTTTAGGTAGTCCTTTTTAAAATGTCCTTCTTTCCACATAAAAAACATGTCTTCTGTGTCCCTTTCACTTTTTTGTTTAGTTTTGATTCATGAACATTGATCTTCTTTTTACTCTTGCCTTTTCCGTTGGACTTATTTGAGAGACAAAATTAATAGTTAATTATCCCTCGACCTTAAGGCTCCTTTCTTCTTAATCAGCCTTTGTGATTAACCCATTCAATGACCACGGAGTCGAGCTCTGGTTGTATGCTACTTTAAATGGGCTAAACCTAGGAGGAAGGGAATTGAAAATGAATTGTACTAAATATCTCTCTAACAAACTCATGTCAACTTCCTTCAGTGTGGAAGTGATATCTTTTATTGATAACATATGTTCTCTTATCCCCAACATCCAATCATGTTTCTGATCGCGCTTGAAAAAATGGGTGAAAATGTGTAACGGATTCGAGTTCAACATTCACGCACTTCAAGTGTTAAAGAAGAATGGGAATTAACTACAGTTCATCATTAAATTCCATTTTGTTTACATGGGTTCAAATGCCTTAACCACGGGAATGCAAGTTGTTTGCATAGTTCTGAAAAGTTTACAACCCCTCCCTCAAGTCTCAGATGTGATCTCCATTTGGAAAATACAAGAAAATGTACAAAGAATGGAAAGGAATGCAAAAAGAAGAAGGAAAAATGGGGAGTGATAGTGGGTCACGGTCCATGGCTCACGGTCACTGGCTTTCTACCAGCGATCATAAGGTCACTGTTTTGCCCACTATTTCATGCTGTTTTGTTTCGTAACTTCTCCAAAGTGCTGAAGCTCCTTTTCGTGATCCTTGGGGTGTTGAATGACCATTAAGAAGATCGAATTCAACCATGAAATCGATTGAAACCTTTGTAACTCATCATTGTTGTTTACGAACTATTTTTTGTTCAGGTCCGAAAAGGGCGTCATATGAAGTCGAAGTTGTGTCATTCTAAACCTATAACTTTCAAGGAACAGAATGTAGCCTAAAGTAGCTTGTTCACAACTCTTGTGATGGCCAAGAAACCCTCTGAATGAGAAAAACAAAGGGAACGAAGTCATTCTTTAAATAATTGCCAGTGCATAAACATAGTTTGTCCTTAAGCAACCCCACATCCTTCTCCTTCTTTGAACCTTCTTTCTCACATTGAGTGACTAAGAAAAGAAGAAGAAAAATGGTCATCCAAGTGCTAGAGTATGCCTTGCTTTTTTTTGAATTTTTTCCTTTTGAGTTTCTCTTTCTCCTTTTGTTCAAATATTACCCTTTTATAGAGTCTTCAGGTGGTTTTTAGTGGTTCCAAGGAGTTAAGAGGAGTTGTGGGCAATTGAACCTCGGGAAGAAGTGAAGAGAAACCACCAAAAATTGCAGGAAGTGCTCTTTAAAGGTCTGTGACCGCAGCCATGGTCACAGATAAGGCGCCATTTTGGGTTTTTGCATTTGTGACCCGTTTCTGCTTGTTTAGGGCCCGAACGATGTCCAATCGACATGAAACTTGGAGGATGCCTCTTGACATTATTTTAACTGTGTCATAAGATTCTTAGCCCAGTTTGACCTTCAGAAGTTGGTCAACTCCTTTGTTAATTGGGCCGCGGTCAAGGACAGGGCCTATTCTTGGACTTTTGCATTTGTGACCCGTTTTCCCTCGTTTAGGGTCTGAATGATATCCGATCTTCGTAAAACTTGAAAGGATGCTTCTTGACACTATTTTGAGTGTGTCATAGAAGTTTCAACCTGTTTTGACTTTCTAAAGTTGGTTAACTCTCCTGTTGACTTTTCATGAAAATGGGCTCCTGTTTCAACTGTTTGAGGTCCAAATGACCTCGGTTTAGTTTGAAACTTGGAGGGATTGACGTCAAAGGCATCTTGGAGTGTTCATCCAAATTTCATGTATTTTGGATTTGGGGAAGTAGGATTTCGAACAATAACTCATTCATTGCATGTTTTAAGTCACTATTCACTTCACACTGCAGGTAATTTAGCTTGTTTTCTACCCGAACGGTGTCCAATCGACTCGAAATTTTGCGAGAGTGGCTTTGAAGATATTTTGAGTATTTGGTCCGAATTTCATCAGCTTTGACTACCTGGAAGCAGGATTTTGGCTAGTGACCTCCATGGCTTGGGGGTTATTGTCTTTTAAGTTGACATGTATTGGAAGTAAGATCAAACGAAGTCCTTTTGGCTTGAAAATTTGTAGAATAGCTTTTGAGCATAACTAAAGCTTGTGTCCAAGTTTCATTAATTTTGGACATCGGGAAGCAGGACTTTGATTAGAGACTTCACCGCTTGGGGGTCATGTAACACTCCGATCCCCTTTGAGCCGGATTAGTGGCTCATTAGTGTGTTTTGCTTTGATTAACTCTTTCGGATTTGGTTTTGGGCCTTGGATAGGTAGATGAGTGACCTTTGACCTGGAATAGGTAGTTCTAAGTCCTTTTTCGTAATTTTGCTTTGGCGTTGCTTGCATCATATTTGCATCATCTTGGTGTCAGCATATGTATTTTGTTGAGCTCGTTATTTTCTGTAACTGAGTCAGATCCGTTTGGAGTCAATTGGAGAAGTTGGGCCTTCGTGTGACTTGAACTGTAATTAGTATAAACTCTTCGGACTTTGATCTAAACTACAAAACCTATATATATACAATGCAACTCCAGATGTCTCTCTCCCTGCTCTTTTGTCTTCCACGTTGCATGCAAGAGAGAAGGCTCCAGGAGAAGCTCCATGTTCAGCTCGTTCTCTCTCTCTCTCTTCTTCTATTCTCTTACTCGATTGAGGAGTGGATTCCTTGTTTGATTTGGGTTCTCTCCCTCTCCTCTCTGTCTATGTTTTGTGGCTTTGGGTAAGTGGGTTCTTTCCCAACTCTTTCTTCTTCTTCTCCAATTGCACCTCTCATTCTCTGATTGCTATGTCTTCATCTCATGCATGGTGTATCTCTTTGATTTGCTTTGATTTTTAGTTGCTTTGGAGCTTGATTCAGTGGATTTCCAGATTTGAGGCAAGTATAAGTACAAGCTTGATAACACATATGGGTATTTTGTTTGATGGCTTTGATTTCTTCTTATTCTTTGTCTAGCATGTTTTACAGCCACATTTTGTGAATTTGGAACCTCTGTAACTCATTTTGTTCAGTTTCTGTAACTATCCCGAATTTGTGTTCTGTATTGTACGGCTAAGCCGTAAGTTTCTACGGCTCACATTCCAGAGCCTCGAAATTTCATTTTGTTCTACGGCTAGGCTACGGCTAAGCCGTAATTTGTCCTACGGCTGAGCCGTAAGCTAGCCGTGACCCAAACCGTAACTCAGCCGTGAATTAAATCTCTGATCAGTCGAAACTTTTCCAACACCGGACTCCTACGGTGTGGACTACGGCTAAGCCGTGAAATGCTACGGCCAAGCCGTGGATTGGGCTACGGCTAAGCCGTATACTGACTGTAGCTCAGCCGAAAGAGGCATCAGATCAGAGGTGAAAGATGACCAGCTTAGCTGTGTTTTGAATGGAACCATGGTTAAGCTGTAGTGCATAATACGTCGAGCGCGTAAGATGTCTCCGGCTCAACCATAGGTCCCTCATGGCTAAACCGTTAGGCATGGCAATTCTGAATTATAACTTAGGATAATGGTGAGACTTGTAGGGCTCAAATACAGGTTAATCACCCATGTAAACCGGCCCAATGGATTCCTTGGATTGCATGAAGAGTCTGTTAGGCTGTGACTTATTCATGTGAACGTTGATCACTGTTAAGCACCTCCCCATGGGTGTTGGTTTAAGGGACTTCGATGCACATAAGGATTTCATTGCAACACTAGGATGGCAACGGTGCATCGAATAACTTAAAACTACATCAACATGCACGGTTAGTGACAGTGAACAATTAGATTAGGGTTGGCTCGTAACGAACCTTGATTCCGTATAAACCTGAGATGCATTGCATATTGTTATGGTTTTGCCCTCTGTTCTGTTAATCTATGTTTATGCATTCCGCAGTCATCTTGCTTTCGTCCTGTATGTCTGTTTATTCTTCGATCTACACTATGCTCTGATCTATGCTATGCTTTGACTTAATCTATGCTCTGTCTTTGGCTTTGTATATCTCTGTTTGGTTTGGGTATTCCCGGGGGGCTCTGCCCAGAGGTTAATACGTGAGGATAAGATCCGGTCCTTGTCATCGGTGAGTCCAAAGCGGATAATCTCCCTTCCTATGGATTTGATTTGATTGGTATTGGTCTGGCTCTACTCAGCCTCAGCCCTAGGATGCCCGACGGGGTTACCTTTGGCTTAGATCTCTGTATCTCTGTATAACTGCAGTGTTGCTTTGTCTTGGGACCCCGGAACCCAGGAAACCGAGACCCGCTTGTACCTTTGGCCTGGACAGCGGTGTTCTCCTCTGCTCTGCTCTGCTCTCTATTGGAGAGAACATGGTTAACGTAGTAGCCAACTAGTTCAGTATTCTATGTCTTGATTCACATATCATGTTTTACTTCTATGCACTATTGGCTTAGTTTCCTTATATGGAACTCTATATTTAATCTTCTGTCATTATTATATTCACTTTGATACTATGCGTGTTTCACCCCTGTTACTTGTATTTGCTGGATCGTTGTATTCATTTGTGTTGTCTGTGGTGTTGCAGGCACAGATACCTTGCCCAGCTCCCCGGCGGTCGAGGAGGCTGCAGGGGCGAGTGTAGAGGCACCCTCCGGTCTGACAGAGTGGGCCTGATCACTTCTGCCAAGTGCGTGCATGCATACCAGTGGCTTTTATTTCGAGTTTTGGCTTTTGGGATTTGTATTTGGACTTTGGACTACGGACTTGTATTCTGTATATTTTGTATATATTGGTTTTGGTGTGTATTTGGTTTTCTATCAGTGTAGTTGTCTTTGTCGTTTCCGTATTTGTATGAGTTTTGGCTTCCGCTATTTTCCTTTGTTGCTTGCTATGATATCTACAGCTTCCGCGTTCGTCTGTTTCGCACGTGTTAGATCCCTTGTGTGTGTGCATCTGGACTGGGTTTAGATGCACGTGCACGGGAGTACGTGTGTCACCGGTTTAGCTTTTCGCTAACCCCCGATTTCTGGGCCCGGGTTGTGACATACGTATTGTATGGTATCAGAGCTTGCTAGTTATAAGCATGTAGGCATCTAAGATCGTGGTGAGATAACGCTATCAACTATTTGACTCGAGGTCTCATAGGTTGATTTGGGATTTGACTAACTCAGGGCATTTTATATTTGTGTACTGTGTTTCTTTTCCAGTTGCAGGATGGCATCAGGATCAGGATCTCGGGATGAGAATCAACAGGGCCATAACGGTGATAGTGGATCGGTACCCCCACATATCAGTAGTGAGGAGCGTATGATGATGATGATGCAGTCTATGCAATCATTACAGGCACAGATGGCATCCATGGTAGATAGGTAGAGTCAGGCTGCTGCAGTAGCATCACCTCGTATAGATCAGCAGGTGATTTTCCAACCTAAGGAATCAGATCCTAACGCTCTTTTCGACAAGTTCCGTAAGCGAGGGGCGACTGAGTTTCATGGGATAGAGGATGCATTGCAGGCTGAGCAATGGTTGGAGCAGACCGAAGAGCTATTTGATACGATTATGTGCAGCAACAAACAGAAAGTAGTTCTCACAGCTTCTATGCTTCGGAGTGTAGCCAAGACATGGTGGAGGAGTGTTAAGACCTCATTCCAGACTATGCCCAGTGCCACAGTTTGGGAGACTTTCAAGCAGCAATTCCGTCGGAAGTTCATGCCTCTCCATATTCAGCGAGCTAAGGAAGTGGAATTCTTCAACCTTCAGCAGAGACAGCTGTCAGTCGCAGATTATGTACACAAGTTTACAGAGCTGTCCCACTTTGCAGAGGACATGGTAAACACTGAGCAGAAGAAGGTGACTCGCTTCGTCAACGGCCTGAATCCGAGGCACAAACGCCACGTGGTTGCTTGTATGTGGCCGGCTACATTGGATGACGCTATTGACAGGGCCTATGATGCAGAGGCCATCTTTGAGGAGGAGCGAACCGAGGCCAAGAGGACGGCAGGCTTCAGTGGCAGAAGCCAGTTTCAGAAGAAGTTCAAGGGTAAACAGGGCAGTTCGAGCAGTACTCAGGTGATTTGCAGTCACTGTGGGAAGGATCACCCCACCGACAGATGTTGGAGGAAGAGTGGGGCTTGTTTCGGGTGTGGCTCTACGGATCACAGGCGGGCCCAATGCCCGAAGTTTCAGTCCTCTCCACAGACGAGACAGGCAGGATCTACAGCGCAGGGCAGAGCTCAGCCAGCTCGCCCAGCTCAGAAGCAGAACCGCCAGACAGCCCGAGCCTATGCTGCTACGCATGAGGGCGCGGAGGAGGCCACGGTAGTGGAAGGTAAAATTTTAATTTATGATGCTGAAGCTTTAGCCTTATTTGACTCCGGGTCTACGCGTTCATACGTAGCACCCCATTTTGCTGTGCAGCTTCGACAGCGACCCACACCACTCCCGTACTTGTTGTTAGTATCCACTCCGGTTGGTAAGCGGGTGGAGTGCAGTGTTTTCTACCCTCAGTGTGATGTGCGGATAGTTGGTCATCAGCTCCCAGTAGACCTCGTGTTGCTCACGACACTGGATTTTGATGTGATCCTTGGTATGGACTGGCTTGCAAGATATCATGCGTGTATCAATTGCTACAGCAAGGCTATCTACTTTGATTTGGGCAGCGGATTCCGTTTTGAGGGCAGCCAGACGAAGTGCCCAAGGCGTGTGATATCTGCTTGTAAAGCCGACAGGATGCTTCGTAGGGGATGTGAGGGATTCCTTGCATTCATTTCAGAGAAGAAAGATCAGCGACAGCTCAGTGAGATCCCAGTAGTTAGCGAGTTTCCGGATGTCTTTCCGGAGGATGTGCCAGAGTTGCCACCAGTTCGGGAGGTAGAATTTGCTATTGACTTGATGCCAGGTACAGCACCCATCAGTAGAGCTCCATATCGTATGGCACCTGCAGAGTTGTTGGAATTGAAGAAACAGTTACAGGATCTGTTGGACAAAGGGTTCATACGCCCAAGTGTTTCACCTTGGGGAGCTCCTGTATTGTTTGTTAAGAAGAAGGATGGCAGTTTCCGGATGTGCATTGACTACAGGCAGTTGAATAAAGTGACTATCAAGAACAAATATCCATTGCCTAGGATTGATGAGTTGTTCGATCAGCTTCAGGGTGCAGCTTACTTCTCTAAGATTGACTTGAGGTCAGGATATCACCAGCTCAGGGTGAAGGATGAGGATGTTCCGAAGACAGCTTTCAGGACTCGGTATGGACACTACGAGTTCCTTGTCATGCCATTTGGTTTGACGAACGCACCCGCAGCTTTCATGGCGTTGATGAATAGGGTGTTTACTTCCTTTTTGGACCAGTTTGTTGTGGTTTTCATAGATGACATATTGGTCTATTCGAAGACTGCTGAGGAACATACAGATCATCTGCGGAAAGCATTGCAGCTGCTTAAGGATCACAAGTTGTATGCAAAGTTGTCCAAGTGTGAGTTTTGGCTCGAGCAAGTTACATTTCTGGGTCATAAGATTTCTAGAGATGGATTGATGGTGGATCCGGCTAAGATTGAGGCAGTAGTCCATTGGCCCCGTCCTAGATCAGTGACAGAGATTCGGAGTTTTCTGGGTTTGGCGGGATACTACCGCAGGTTCGTGCAGGACTTTTCGAAGATTTCAGCACCGCTGACTCAGTTGACTCGGAAGAAGGTTCCATATGAGTGGACAGAGAAGTGTGAGCGTAGTTTTCAGATGTTGAAAGAAAAGCTCACTACGGCGCCAGTGTTGACTCTCCCGGATGGTAGTGAGGGATTCGTGATTTATTCCGATGCTTCGCGCGTTGGACTAGGCTGTGTGCTGATGCAGAATCAGAAGGTGATTGCCTATGGATCCTGACAGCTGAAGGAACATGAGAAGAATTATGCCACACATGACTTGGAATTAGCAGCCATTGTATTCGCACTGAAGTTGTGGCGACATTACTTGTACGGTGTGAAGTTCGAGGTCCATTTCGATCATCACAGTCTGCAGTACTTGTTTGACCAGCATGACTTGAATATGAGGCAGCGAAGATGGTTAGAGTTCATCAAGGACTACGACTTTCCGATCAAGTACCACCCAGGCAAGGGCAATGTAGTTGCAGATGCACTCAGCAGGAGGACAGACAGTCTTCAGATGTTGGCAGGATTTTATATGCTTGTGCATGATCGGCCTGTTGAGGTTCGGATGGTAGGGGGCTTGATGACATTAGCTACTACCGTCGTATTTCAGCCTGAAGTGATTCAGCAGATCAAGGATCGCCAGTTTGAGGACCCCCTCCTGGTGAAGTTCAGAGATCGGATTGCAGATCGACCGGATTTCAGCTTGGTAGGTGGAGTTCTGTACTTCAGGAATCGATTGTGTGTTCCCGCTGTGGATGAGCTGAAAGATAAGTTGATGACAGATGCGCACGATGCCCGATATGCGATGCACCCAGGGAGTACGAAGATGTACTGGAACTTGAAGGACAGATTTTGGTGGAACAATATGAAGCGGGAGATCGCAGGGTTCGTAGCTCGATGTTTGACCTGTCAGAGGGTAAAAGCTGACCATCAGCGACCTCCAGGATCATTGCATCCATTGCATACTCCGCAGTGGAAGTGGGAGCACATTTCGATGGATTTCGTCTCCGGTTTTCCGCCGACCAGTAAAAAGAACAATGCGATCTGGGTTATAGTGGACAGATTGACCAAGTCAGCACATTTCCTTCCGTTCAAGAAAGGGATGACATTCACAGAGATGGCCAGGAAGTTTGTTGACGAGATAGTCAGATTGCATGGCACCCCAGTATCAATTGTGTCGGATCGTGATAGTCGTTTTGTATCCTCATTTTGGAGAGCATTTCAGGAAGCTATGGGCACGAAGCTGAGTTTTAGTACGGCATATCACCCCCAGACTGACGGACAGTCGGAGCGTACCATTCAGACATTGGAGGATATGCTCAGAGCTAGTGTGCTGAACTTTGAGAAGAAATGGGATACGCATCTAGCATTGTGTGAGTTTGCCTACAACAACAGCTTCCACGAGAGTATTGGTATGGCGCCATATGAGGCTCTATACGGACGCAAGTGCAGAACCCCAGTGTGCTGGGAAGAAGTTGGAACTAGAAGTTTCCATGGTCCGACAATCATTGCTGAGACGACAGAGAAAGTGCAGAAAGTGATAGAAAATCTGAAGGTGGCTCGAGCCAGACAGAAGAGCTATGCGGATACTCGGAGGAGACCTTTGGCATTCCAAGTCGGAGATTGGGTATTTCTTAAAGTTTCTCCGATGAAGGGCACAGTTCGATTTGGTCAGAAGGGCAAGTTAGCTCCGAGATATGTAGGACCGTTCGAAGTCAAGAGCCGAGTTGGAGATTTAGCCTATCGGTTGACGCTTCCAGTTGAGTTCTCCAGTGTGCACGATGTCTTCCAAGTGTCGATGCTCCGTAAGTATGTGCCAGATCCGAGCCATGTGATTCGCTATGATGATATTCAGATTCAACCTAATGCAACTTACGTTGAGCGTCCACTTCGCATCGTTGGGACCCGAGAGCAGATTCTCCGTACCAGGACTATCAGATGGGTTAAAGTGTTGTGGGAACATCATGGTCCAGATGAGGCTACATGGGAGCTAGAGGAGCAGCTAGCGCGCCAATACCCCCAGCTCTTTGCGCAGGTAGGTAGTCATTCCGAGGACGGAATGATTTCCTAGTGGGGGAGGATGTAACACTCCGATCCCCTTTGAGCCGGATTAGTGGCTCATTAGTGTGTTTTGCTTTGATTAACTCTTTCGGATTTGGTTTTGGGCCTTGGATAGGTAGATGAGTGACCTTTGACCTGGAATAGGTAGTTCTAAGTCCTTTTTCGTAATTTTGCTTTGGCGTTGCTTGCATCATATTTGCATCATCTTGGTGTCAGCATATGTATTTTGTTGAGCTCGTTATTTTCTGTAACTGAGTCAGATCCGTTTGGAGTCAATTGGAGAAGTTGGGCCTTCGTGTGACTTGAACTGTAATTAGTATAAACTCTTCGGACTTTGACCTAAACTACAAAACCTATATATATACAATGCAACTCCAGATGTCTCTCTCCCTGCTCTTTTGTCTTCCACGTTGCATGCAAGAGAGAAGGCTCCAGGAGAAGCTCCATGTTCAGCTCGTTCTCTCTCTCTCTCTTCTTCTATTCTCTTGCTCGATTGAGGAGTGGATTCCTTGTTTGATTTGGGTTCTCTCCCTCTCCTCTCTGTCTATGTTTTGTGGCTTTGGGTAAGTGGGTTCTTTCCCAACTCTTTCTTCTTCTTCTCCAATTGCACCTCTCATTCTCTGATTGCTATGTCTTCATCTCATGCATGGTGTATCTCTTTGATTTGCTTTGATTTTTAGTTGCTTTGGAGCTTGATTCAGTGGATTTCCAGATTTGAGGCAAGTATAAGTACAAGCTTGATAACACATATGGGTATTTTGTTTGATGGCTTTGATTTCTTCTTATTCTTTGTCTAGCATGTTTTACAGCCACATTTTGTGAATTTGGAACCTCTGTAACTCATTTTGTTCAGTTTCTGTAACTATCCCGAATTTGTGTTCTGTATTGTACGGCTAAGCCGTAAGTTTCTACGGCTCACATTCCAGAGCCTCGAAATTTCATTTTGTTCTACGGCTAGGCTACGGCTAAGCCGTAATTTGTCCTACGGCTGAGCCGTAAGCTAGCCGTGACCCAAACCGTAACTCAGCCGTGAATTAAATCTCTGATCAGTCGAAACTTTTCCAACACCGGACTCCTACGGTGTGGACTACGGCTAAGCCGTGAAATGCTACGGCCAAGCCGTGGATTGGGCTACGGCTAAGCCGTATACTGACTGTAGCTCAGCCGAAAGAGGCATCAGATCAGAGGTGAAAGATGACCAGCTTAGCTGTGTTTTGAATGGAACCATGGTTAAGCTGTAGTGTATAATACGTCGAGCGCGTAAGATGTCTCCGGCTCAACCATAGGTCCCTCATGGCTAAACCGTTAGGCATGGCAATTCTGAATTATAACTTAGGATAATGGTGAGACTTGTAGGGCTCAAATACAGGTTAATCACCCATGTAAACCGGCCCAATGGATTCCTTGGATTGCATGAAGAGTCTGTTAGGCTGTGACTTATTCATGTGAACGTTGATCACTGTTAAGCACCTCCCCATGGGTGTTGGTTTAAGGGACTTCGATGCACATAAGGATTTCATTGCAACACTAGGATGGCAACGGTGCATCGAATAACTTAAAACTACATCAACATGCACGGTTAGTGACAGTGAACAATTAGATTAGGGTTGGCTCGTAACGAACCTTGATTCCGTATAAACCTGAGATGCATTGCATATTGTTATGGTTTTGCCCTCTGTTCTGTTAATCTATGTTTATGCATTCCGCAGTCATCTTGCTTTCGTCCTGTATGTCTGTTTATTCTTCGATCTACACTATGCTCTGATCTATGCTATGCTTTGACTTAATCTATGCTCTGTCTTTGGCTTTGTATATCTCTGTTTGGTTTGGGTATTCCCGGGGGGCTCTGCCCAGAGGTTAATACGTGAGGATAAGATCCGGTCCTTGTCATCGGTGAGTCCAAAGCGGATAATCTCCCTTCCTATGGATTTGATTTGATTGGTATTGGTCTGGCTCTACTCAGCCTCAGCCCTAGGATGCCCGACGGGGTTACCTTTGGCTTAGATCTCTGTATCTCTGTATAACTGCAGTGTTGCTTTGTCTTGGGACCCCGGAACCCAGGAAACCGAGACCCGCTTGTACCTTTGGCCTGGACAGCGGTGTTCTCCTCTGCTCTGCTCTGCTCTCTATTGGAGAGAACATGGTTAACGTAGTAGCCAACTAGTTCAGTATTCTATGTCTTGATTCACATATCATGTTTTACTTCTATGCACTATTGGCTTAGTTTCCTTATATGGAACTCTATATTTAATCTTCTGTCATTATTATATTCACTTTGATACTATGCGTGTTTCACCCCTGTTACTTGTATTTGCTGGATCGTTGTATTCATTTGTGTTGTCTGTGGTGTTGCAGGCACAGATACCTTGCCCAGCTCCCCGGCGGTCGAGGAGGCTGCAGGGGCGAGTGTAGAGGCACCCTCCGGTCTGACAGAGTGGGCCTGATCACTTCTGCCAAGTGCGTGCATGCATACCAGTGGCTTTTATTTCGAGTTTTGGCTTTTGGGATTTGTATTTGGACTTTGGACTACGGACTTGTATTCTGTATATTTTGTATATATTGGTTTTGGTGTGTATTTGGTTTTTTATCAGTGTAGTTGTCTTTGTCGTTTCCGTATTTGTATGAGTTTTGGCTTCCGCTATTTTCCTTTGTTGCTTGCTATGATATCTACAGCTTCCGCGTTCGTCTGTTTCGCACGTGTTAGATCCCTTGTGTGTGTGCATCTGGACTGGGTTTAGATGCACGTGCACGGGAGTACGTGTGTCACCGGTTTAGCTTTTCGCTAACCCCCGATTTCTGGGCCCGGGTTGTGACAGGTCATCGACCCCAAGTTAATATGTTTGTAGACTTTGGGTCAAATGATGTCCGTTTAACCTGAAATTTTGTAGAACCTTCCTTTAGCATAATTTGAGCTTTCTTCAAGAGTTTCAACTGATTTGATCTTCACGATGTATCACTTTGTATAGTGACCCCACCGAGCATAATTGATAACCATCTGGACTGAGCTCAGATCCAAATGATGTCCAAATGCTCTGAAATTTCGAAGGACAGTCTTTGGGTGCATTTGAAGGTGTTCCTCTAAGTTCGAGCTTGTTTTAACATGTAGCAGTGTCAAATTCCACAGTGACCCAAGGAGCTAGCAAACAGTCACTGAAACTTGGTTTGAGCTGAGATGAAGTCCAAATGCTTTAAAACTTTGAAACATTATTCCCAAGCATGTCTTTGAATTGCCATGTGACTTTCATCTTTTTTGATGATCCAAAACCTCGAGTGTGTTCAGTGACCCCTAGTTTTTTGAGTAAATGAACCCGAATTTAGTATTTGGTGAGTTGAGTAACAAAATGCTATATTCTGAGCTCATCTGAAGTCTTCTGAATGGATTACACCAGCTTTGAGCATCTAGATCTAGTACTTGACTTGCCATTCCACAATCCCAAGGTTTATGTACTCCTTGGTTTGGAATTTGCTTATAATATCTTCGCTGCAATATTTGTAATTTTTTATATGTCAATAGTTTCATACCTGTGAGGCGGCTAATCAAGGACACTCTTAAAGCTTTATCAGTTATTTAAAACTGATCTTTTATACCTTCTACTAAGTCCTTTGCATTATCCTTCACTTCGATGAGATTTACAGTAATAGATCTCGATTCCTATTACAAAGGTCGCTTTACACATATCTTTCATATCAAAATTGCTCTTAAGATATTCTTTGGCTTCATAAATCATTCCAAGATCACTATTAGTTAATAAAATGTCATCTATATATAGGACCAAGATTACAAATTGGCTCCCACTAACCTTGAGATATATACAATGATCAACAACATTTTCGGTGAAACTGAAAGATGTAATAGTACAATTGAATTTTCAATACTATTGTTGAAAAAGTTGTTTAAGATCATATATCAACTTTTTTTAATTTTCAAACTAGTTTACCATCATTTTGTTTTAAAAAACCTTCAAGTTGATCCATATACACTTCTTCTTCTAGATTTCCATTCAAGAACATTATTTTGACGTCCATTTGATGTAACTTTTAAGTCAAAATGAGCTATAATCGCATTAGCAATTCTAAATGAGTCATTGAAATCGAGTTCAAGATTACTTTCATCACTTGCTTATTAGACTTAATTTGTTTGTTGTAATAAGCCCTTTCATCAACATAGCTTGCATCCGTTGGTGCATTTATCTTAGGCTCGTTTAAAGCCATATTAGGGTCCAAGAAAGTAATAGCTAACAACAGCATGTCTAACCCTTCAATAAAGTTTGATCCATCTTGCATTGGAATATTCCCTAAGGCCTAAAGTAATGCTATAGAATTGGAAACTGAAAAATAAACAAATATTAATAAGTAATGTAATACTTTGAATTTAATGATGCAATTAACCAAAATTTAAAAGTGATATGTACATCATTATAGAACTACCTTTGGGTTGGAAAATCAATATATAAATATATTACTTTTTCTTTAATTAATTTAACCATGTTAATAATATATGACGTGATTGTGTAAAATATACCCATGGACATAAATTAAACAAAAACAAAACATTTATTAATCATATCATATTCAAAATTCAAATTATGAACAATCATACCTTTGGGTTTGATTGAACCATTTCCTTAATGCAAATGACAACTTTGAGTGTTGTTATTTTCACAAAAAATGTAATTTGTGATATCTCTTAGTTCAATATAGAGAATTATATAAATATTCATAACTTGGTCACTTTGGCGAATACCAAGTTAAAAAAAATGTTGATTTCTAAATTAATAACAACACTTAAGTGATAAGGTAGATTTATTTATTATCAAATGACTTAATTCAATTAATCTAATTGTTGATTGTTTCAAAATATTGATATTCAAAACAACTATATCATACCAACTTGATTAAATATCATTGCATGAATCAATATTCCAAAATAACCTTACTTGGTCGTTGATCATCACCTAAATTCTTTAATTGATTTAATAGAAATATTTATTCAACAAAAATAAAGGATAAATAACTCTAACTTTTAAACATAAGTGAGCGTGTTTTATAAACATAACCTTGATTGTATAAAACAACTTAAATTTGTAGAGAAAATAACATAAGACTAATAATATCATTAAATATATATATATATATGCTCTATCTTAGAGTCATTTATCAGTCCATCAGATCCATTCAAATGATAGATCTCATTGTCATTATATATAGGAAAAAGTGGATCGTCGATCCAAGTTCGTATATGCCTTTTATGTTCAAAATACGATTTGGACCATTCTTTATTGACCAATCTTTTCAACTTTGATGCTAACCAATAAATTTAGAAAGTTAGATATGTCAAACAAAGTCACTTTAACGGATCTAATCGGGTTGAATAAATATCATGCAAGAATAATTAGAATTTAATCTTTAGTGATCAATCACAGTTGATCTTGACAAATAAATGTCCAATAAGTGCTACCAAACTACAATTAGACTTTATATGTGTTTGATAGAAGGATTTGATGGTCATAAAAATCATAAAAATAATCAGGATAAAAAGTTATACCGTATGTTCAATATATACTAGTATGCACATTTTCATGGTTTATGTGTTGCCATTAAACCTTTACTTGGGCCACTTTTGGATCACATTTGGGTTAGTTAAATATACTATTATGTACCATTTAATAAGTGGGTCAAACTGAATTTTTTTTTTATTTTTTTATTAAATTCAATTGGGGCTTAGTTGGCCCTTAATGGGTCAGGCCACACCCTGACCCAACCCAGATTTTATTCAGCCCAAGCAGGGCTGCCAAGTTGGGCAGGTCAGGTCAGGTTGAACTGCAATAAAAACCGAGCCCAGCGGCCATACTCCATGATGTGGACAGTAGGTCGGGTTGACCGGAATTGTCTGGCTCGGCCCAGCCATCTAATTATGGTGGCTGGGGTTATTGTCTACAAGCTGACTGTGCGCCGAAAGTGCACATTGTGCAATGTTAACATTGGGACGTTCCAGCGCACAGTAAGATTCACTTCCCTTTATATATTTATATTATAATAATAAAAAATATTATAATATAATTTCATGATGAAAAAAAATGGTAGAAAAGTCAAACTTCCTCTCCTGTAGCTTGTGACCCCGAATGCCCAAAGCAAAATTGGATAACAATAATCGAACATAAATATGTAAAAAAAAAATCATTTACAATAAGAATAAATAATAAATTTGTTATTCCCATCTCTTTTAGATTGGGTTGTGGGCTTTGTAATCCTCATATGAGGCCTTTTATTCCAATGAATAGAATATTTAATATCAAATATCAAAAAATAAAAAAAATAGTTTCCTCTAGGTATTTGAATTTTAATCTCGGAAAAATATAGGAAGCCTCAAAATTGAAAATAAAGTATACAATTAATCATTGGATTGAAACCAATATGTCTCTGATACCAAATGCTGAAAAATATATGTTTACAACAATGAATCATCTCTTCTGGAATAAATTCAATAATACAAGAATCTATAGATCTAAACTATTAGATGTGTTAGATAATACCTGAATTCACCAGCTTAAGCCACCGATCCAATAGAAGGTTGGTCTTTAATGGGAATCACAACTCTCTTGTCCTTTGCCATTCTTCTCCTAAGGTGAGTAATGAATAGGAAAACTACTGTAAGCAAGAGAGTTATCCGAAGATCCCTTTTATAGATCCAAAAATCCAAAATCTCTCCTTCTATCGAGGAGAGAAAATCCTTCTATTATTTATTTTGTCTCTTGACCTTAGCATAAATGAAAACTCTTTGAATACCATTTGACAAAAATATATAAAAAGAATTCATTTAAAGGTCGAATAATTGAATCTTATTATGATCATGTGGGCCACAATAATTTAACTGCACAACCAAGACATCTTTCAACTTCAACAATCTCCAGTATCCAAAGTGTTAATTTGGATTGATCCCCTATCATTGACATATCATTCCAAGTGCGGGCAGTATCTCCTTGACCCATATGAAGTATGTATTGTAATAGTGGATTTATATCATTGATGATGAATTGTGAATAGGGTTGAATTAGAATGTTATTTCATAATGATAGGGTTAATCGATGTCACCTGTATATTTGTTTATATGGTGTAGGAATTCCATGTATTGTTGACATGATATTTATTTTTATTTTAGCCTTTGCAGAAATCAAGTCCCTCTTGGCTTGAACTGGTGCTATTATTCAAATGTATTTTATTTTTATACGAGGTTTAATACTATGACATACCAAACCATAGATAATGGGAATTTCTCATTATGAAATTTGAGAATGTGGTGTGTAAGATGCTGATTTATTTGGAGTCATCTCAAGCACTGGATATTGTTAAGATGTTCAAGTCATTACAGCTTTTATGGTGACCATGTGATTTTTTTCTCTCTAATATATTTCTTGACTTTAGAAATGGATCAATTTCTGTAAGATCATTTTATGAACAAAATATTTTTTTCATGGTTTAAGTACCTATCATGGACATATATGACATGGACTGCAAAACTGAATCATTGACCCACTTTCACACAAGACATCTCCAAGAGTTGAGTTCATATAATGTTTGTTTGTAATTCTTTTTTATTATAATTGTCATTATCAATGTTTCATTTATATTTGAGTTCCTCCTATTGATATCTCGACCATGCTTAATATATATTGCATTCTTTTTCCTCAATTTTCCGGAAGTCCTGAGTGCATGCTTTAGGAGAACCTTGATCTATCTTTATTTCATAATATCTAAATCAACTCTCCATCGAATGTATATCTTTCTTTATATATATTGAATATCCCACAAGCATCACACATTGGGGGCTTTGTCCTCTAATTTTTATCGTTGATTATAGAATTTGTCCTGATTATAGAATTATTCTTGGTTTTGTAAATATTTCCATAGCAATACCTTTCCCAAGTTTATGTGAATAGACCTGATCACCCAATCAGTCGCTACCAAAGAGGTGTCTCAGAAATTAGAACAAATAACTACCCATCTACCTTATGCTTTCACCCTTCATTTGTTCAATTATTAGATAAAATTTAGTACTTCTGATATGCAACACTGTGTTCTGTAGACTGGTTTTTTAAGTCAATTGGTTAAAGATGGGTGGAGGGGAGAACAAAATAGAATAAAGCTCTTTTGTAAGGTATGAAAATTTTTATATGGAAGCTTTGAATCCATCTTTTGTTTGTTTGTTGTTAGCTTTGTTAGGCTTCTGGCTTTGCTTGCTTTGAAAAAGGTAATTTCTTTTACTTGGCTTTCTTTCCTTTTTCTCTTTAAATATTTTGCTTTTAATTTATGAAGTTGTCATTTGCCTCTATTAATGAACTGAAGTTGGTAGGTTTTGTAGAAATGGACTTTGATATGTTGCTGATGATATTCAGTTATAGATACAGTTATGTGGAACTAACATGATGATGATGATGATGACATTGGATAGTTTAGTCAAATTTTCTGGTTGTAATTGAATAAATACATTTCCTTTGATCATCCTTTGGTTCATGAATTACGTATCCTATAGTGAGATTTAGATAAAATTTAATGATATTTCTCTCTTGTACAAGAATTTCTTTTCCAATAGGAGACGTTGTAATGAAATATGACTGTATTTTATCTGGTGCTCATTTTATCTTAATCAAAGTTAAACTTGAAATTTACTTTGTTGTTCTTTTCTCACGCTCATTCATATGGTTCCATTATAAACTCATGCAGTTTGATAATCTCGTGGCATGATAGATTCCATGCTATATCGAACTTAAAACTTTCATCTTAGGAGAACTTTTGGAAAAATATGTCCTACCTAATGCTATAAGGTTTGTTCTTGAACTTCTACTGTATTGGAGGAACATATCTAATTTAGTTTTAAACTACATCAAATTCAGGTAAATGGTAGTTGCCCTTCTTCATACTACTTGTGGAACTTCTAACTATGTCACACTAGAGGTATGCTTTTGAAGGTCCCTTGTAAGGGCCAGCTAGAGTCAATTTGAGGCCTAAAGCGATAATTCTAAATGAGGTCTTTTTTATTTTTTAATGTTATTGTTAATATTTTATTTAAATCATATTCAAAAACAAAATGAGACATTAATTAAGAAAAACAAAGATAGCAGTTGTTTTTTTGAAATGTGAAAAGCTAACAATTTTTTTTATGAGAAAAGTTGAAGCCTTATATTTTGGGGGGAAACAAAAGGATGAAAGTCATTTTTTTTAATGTAAAAAGACAATAATTTTTTTTTTCTTGGAATATGTAAAGATAAGGCTTTATCTTTTAAGAGAAATAAAAAGATTACAGTTGCTTGTTTTGAAATTTGAAAAGATACTAGTTGCTATTATGCCTACCTATTAACATAAATTATTAAACTTAGGGTATACTTCCCCGAGTATCCTATTAAGCCAATAAGGCTTGATGTTGTAGGTTTGTGACCTACATAAACCTACAACGTATATTGAGAATCTATGTTGGTTATGATTCACTCCTAATTATTAGATATCCAAAACCAATGATAAGAGATGTATTCACTGCTCGTTTTGCCGATTGTCATCTTGATGAGACAGTTTTCCCGCCGTTAGGGGGAGATGAGAGAGTTTGTGAAGAACGTATTATTCCTATAGAAAAATCCGTTTCTGAAGAACGACGAGAATTAATCTGAAATACTTCCACTCTATCTCATCAGATCTATATACTTCACAATGTGAGAATGAAGTACAGAAGATTGTGCACTTAATTACAAACGAATTCCCTGATGCTTTTAATGATGCAACTAAAGTGACTAAATCACATGTACCAGCTATGAATTCACAAGAATGAATTAGTGTCCCCATAGACAAAAATCCAAATATGGCAGCAACTAAATCTGTTACACGTTAGAAGCATGGCAGACCTATAGTTCCCAAGGACTCAGCTCCTCAGAAGAAGAGAAATGAGCAATCAAATCCCAATCATACTCCAAAAAGGTTATGACAAATTGTACACTCTTGAAGAGGTACATCATTTCACTCAATAAGAGGTTATAAAAACATCCACTCTCTCTAAAATTTCTAAAGAAATTAATGTCCCGGAAGAGACACGAGTTCCAGAAGAGACTCTAGAAGCCCCTGAAGAGGCAAGGGTACCTAATAATAAAGAGATCTTTATACTTTATGATTATTCAAGAGAGAGATGGGATCGAAAGGAAATTATCATTGATGACGCATTTGCATATACGGTAGCTACATAAATGTCAAGAAAAAATGAGGATGATGATTGGGACACAGAACCACGTACTATGAATGAATGTCGACAAAAAAAAAGATTGTCCAAAATGGAAAAGTTTCATCAAAGAAGAGTTAAGAGTCTTTCAATAGGCGTGGTGTATCTAGACCTATAGTACAAACTCCAAAAGTTGTTAGCCCTGTAGGTTACAAATGGGTGTTTATAAAAAAAATGAATGAAATTACTAGATACAAGACAAGACTTGTGATACAAGGTTTCCTGTAGAAACCTGGGATTGAAAATATACACAAACGGATATATGAAAATCCTAAAAGGATTTGCTTTGCCTGAAGTAAAGTTAGAGAGTATGTACTCAATACAATTAAGACATTCATTGTACGACCTGAAGCATTTCAGAAGAATATGGTACAATCGTCTTAGTGAATGTTTATCTAAAGAAGGGTATGAAAATAATTCCATTTGCCGATGTATATTTATAAAATCCTTATAAGGATTTACAATATTAGAAGTTTATGTAGACGACATAAATCTAATTGGAACTCCAGAAGAGCTCAAAAAAACTATTGAATATTTATAAGAGAATTTTTGTCTCGGCCTGCAGATTGAGAAAAGTTCTAATGGGATATTTTCATTCTTTGTAAATATGGTAACTACATATAGTTTTGTTTCAACTCAAAGGTACTGGATTTGTATCAAACAAAATCCTACGATATTTATGTATGTTTTATTCTTATAGTTGTAAAGATTTAAGCTTTGTAGAATATGCAAATTCAAGATATTTCTCTAATCCTCACAAGGGCCGATTACAGATAGGTTATGTGTTCCTTAGTGGTAATGCCGCCATTTCTTGGCATTCTACTAAATAGACTTTAGTAGCTATTCCTTCTAACCATGCTAAGATTTTAACTCTTTATGAAGCCAGCATGGAATGTATATAGCTAAAATCTTTAATTCAGCATATTCATAGTTTTTTTCGATTGCATCTTAGTACAGGTACATCGAGCGTTATCTACGAAGACATTGAGGCATGTATTCAACAGATTAAAGATGAATACATTAAAGGTGACAAGACGAAGTACATCGCACCAAAGTTCTTCTTCATACATGAGCTTCAGAAGAATAATGAGATTAAAGACAAGTAAGTTCGTTCAAGCAACAACCTACCTAATTTGTTTACCAAGTGATTACCAAAGTCAACATTCCAAAAGCTTGTACATGAGATTGGCATGCGTAGAGTCTATCGACAAACAATGTAAAGGTTATTGTTGTCAAGGGGAGTAACTGATCAGAGGTAGGCATCTTGAAGTATGTTACCCACGACATATATGCGCTGTACTCTTTTTTCTTTTCCTAGGTTTTATCCCATTGGGTTTTCCTAATTAAGGTTTTCATGAGATAATATTATGTACTTCCGACACCAATTCAATGATTTTGTAAAATGTTGTACTCTTTTTTCTTCACTTTGGTTTTTATCCCATTGGATTTTTCCTTTGCAAGGTTTTAATGGGACAACTGTCATTGAATTGTGGTAATCTAAGGGGGAGTGTTATAAGGTATATCATCATAGGTGGATGCCCACACTGGGACCCACATGAGAAGAAGATTACTTAGTGTTAGAGTCTTTCCCTATTAGGTTGCTTGGGCAGGAAGCAATCTTATTCTATAAATAAGATCCTTCTCCTCCCTTATTATGTATACAGATCTCATTAATAAAAATCTCTTTCTCTTCCTCTCTATTCTTCTCTCTCTGGTTCTTTCTTATTTTCTAACATTCTAAAATATATGACTTTGTACTAAAAATTGCAAGATTTCTTTATTCTCCACCTCCCTATAGGAACAAATATCTAGAAATGAATCTTTCAAGATACTACCAAACATCATTGCTTATAATATGATACTATTTTATTTTACAAAAATGAAATCTTTCAATATCCAATTTTATTAATATTATATACTGTGTTTATTCAAACACCCCCGAGACCCTGGAAGATTAAACTCTTTAAAATGAAATTCTTTTTAGATTGGCTTCTTTATTTAGATGGATAAAATCAAAAATTTTCTCTCAAATATCTATAATCTCTTACTCAAGTTAAAATTGATTTAAAATTAACATCGAAATTGAAATTATATCCAAGCACGGCTTGTCTATTAAATAGGCCCAGCTAAATAGTCCAAGGCCTGTCTAAGTACTCAAACTTAAAGTCCAAGCCTAGGCTAAAGCTGGTTGGGCCGGATATGGGATGTATCGTGTTGGGCTCTACTTTCGTTGATTAATAGTTTAAAATAAGAGATTGATTTGCATTACTAGAAGTTTATTTAAGAATAGAATCGATTAATAGTTTTAGAGAAGAGATTTGTATTATTAGAAGTTTAGATAAGGATAGGTTTCTAAAATTTCTTTTCAGTTCAAAATCGCGGTAAAATTGAAATCTCAATTGATGCTCAATGTCTCAATCAATTGCAAAATTGGAGCTCAATTGCAAAATTGAATCCTATATGCTTAATATTCAAACCTCTAAAATCTCCTCCTAAGTTAAAATTACTTTAAAATTAACATTGAAATTGAAATTATAACGAAGCTCGACCTGTCTATTAACTGTGGTCAGTTAAATAGTCTAAGACCGGTCTAAGTACTCAAACTTAAAGCCCAAGCTTGGGCTAAAGCAGGCTAGGTCGCATACAGGATGCATCATGTCGGATTCTACTTTTATTGATTAATAGTTTAAGATAAGATATTTGTGTTATTAGAAGTTTAGATTAGAATAGATTCAATTAATATTATAAGATAAGAGATTTGCGTAATTAGAAGTTTAGATATATAGGTTCCTCAAATTTCTTTTCAATTCAAAATAGGGGCAAAATTGAAATCTCAATTGAGGCTCAATTTCTCAATCAATTTTGAAATTGGAGCTCAATTGCAAAATTAAATCATATACACTGAATATATAATAATTGGTCGCCATGCTATGAGTGGGCATGTAATTATTAACAAAATGCAGGGGCGGACACAAAAAATTCTCCTTGTGGGGGTTTAATGTAAAAATAATCTTGGGAGAGGGAGGCAAATGTAAAAAAAAAAATTCATATTTTTTAGACTTTATAAGGGGTTTTTTTTAAACTTTTCCAAATTTGGGTGGGGACTTAACCCCCATTCTCTTCTTCTTGGGCCCGCCCCTCACAGAATGGTCTAGGTGTTAGTTTTAGAAGCCATTACTTCGTCCTAGGATGAGAGGCTCAATCAGACTTAGACCCGATCGCCATTCCTTCATACTCACTTTCAATATAGACCTGGTGCAGGCCAATAGCCCCTTTGCGAGGGAGCAACACATAGCGCATTGTCATTAAATTTCTAAATCTTGTACAAATGTTCTCTCTAAAGAACTCTCATTCAATTTTAAAATTTCCTTTATTTATAATTGTATATGCAATACTTAAATCCTGCCTAAAATCTTTCCATTTTATACGTAGACACAATGGTGATTACATGATTACATAGTTCAAATAAAAACGTTTCTTTCTTTGTAATTATACTAAACACTATTCTCGCAAAAATCTCTATTAGTTAGTCACTATTCTTTTGTAAAATCCAATTTTTTCACCAATTAATGGTCTTTAATGAAAATGGATCAAATATAGCGGTTTTATGCAGTTTGTTGATCTTGATGTTTTTAGTTTTTTTATTTAATATTTCAAGGTTAGATATAGGCATGCAAATTGAAAGCAACAAAGGTAGTAAAATGGTTTTTTTTTTCTTACTTTTAGTGAATAGTTTTTTTGTTCTTTGTATGGATGTTTTAGGGAATCGTTAAATATTCGAGCATAGTTACTAGAGCTACAGTGACCATTGTTACGAATCCAGTTTGACCTATTAAGACAAGATTATCTATCTTTTTTTTTTCCTTCTTCTTTTTCTTCTTCCTCTTTTTTTTGTTTTTATATTTTTTTTTCGAAGTAGGCAGTGAGGTTTCTTTTACATTTAATTCTTATGGCGTTTGAAGAAGGCTCAAATAATGCATCCATGAATACTTAGGATTTTTTAGAAAAGCTATTTTAAATTTTATTAAAATAATATGTTTAATTACCAATTTCAGCTTTCTTGTTTTTTATAATTTTTATACCAATTTTAAAGTTAGAAAACATTATTATTTTATTCTAACTTTTATAAATGAATTAGTTTGATTTTGGGCTCAAGCTTAATACAAACCTTTTTGCTAAATAGATAAATTTTTTATTTTTAATTCTTTTTTCATAAAAACACTAAATTTGATTAAATTTTTAGTTTCTCCTTGGTTTAACAAAGGTCTTAGATGAAAAGCACTATTCTTATATCAATAAATTTCAAAATATTTCTAATTTTTTTAAATAAAAATTATTTTTCCAAACGTCCAGGAGTAACATTTCATTGGATTATTTATTGAAGCAATACCTTGTGCCAACTTTCAAAATCTAATATTTTCCTTATCCAATCTTTTATTTCCAAAAATCTTATTTTTTTCATGAGCATTAAATTTTTAGATAGATTTGGAAGGGCCATCTTTTTTTATTTGTTATCTTTTTTGGTAGAGATTATAAGCATTACATATCACTTTATCCAAAGTTATGGGCTTGGTTATACTTTTCTAAGATTTCATGATCACACTTACCTATTTTTTTAAAAAAATATATTATATTTCTTATTTCTATATTTTTCAATAAATTTACTCTTTATTTTAAATCTTTGCTTTCTTTTATTTATCTTACGTTTCTAAATCTAAAAAGATTTTTTTTTTGTTATTTTGGAATGTTAAATAATATAAGCATCTTTCTTTTGGTATGGACTGGGTTGGGCCCAGGCCCTTGTTGCTAGTTTTATTTAATCTAATCCACTTTTGTTGATAGTGGCAACCTAAATTACATACAAATGTAGCAAATATAATATAGCACTGGACTTATTATTATATTCGGGTATGTTCAGCATCATAATATTAGTCGGGACCAATTAGGTCTTGGACCTTTGTATCCAGAATTAAATTGTTGGGTTCAAACTCGAACCCCATTTGGCATCTTGGTCTTTTTTGAAACAACACATGTGTGAAAAGTTTTTTTCAGAGATACGCATGTAGAATTTATCTTTCAACATTTTTGGATTTCTATTTATTAGTTAATGAATTTATTTATTTAGTAGATTGGTCTACTAGCCAGTAGTAATACTATCAACCTAAAGACCTAGAGATTAATCACTGGACATGTGTGGCACTGATGTGCCAACACCACTCAACTATGAGCGTGTTGGTAAAATATTTGAATTAATACGCAAAATTTTGAAGAAATCATATTATATCCGCATACAAATAATATGAGAATATATGGCTTTCATTTTTTTCACAAAAGTTTATGCTACTTAGTAAACTTCATATAAGATCATATCCAATATTCCAAATGAAAAGAAATTTTAGAAATAAGAAACCACATTGGCAAGATGCTTTTAGCCACATACACCTTATGTATAGCAAAGTATATATATAGAAGAACCACTTCTTTGCGTTAGAGATTAGATAAAAAAAATAGAGATAAGGTTTGATTGTTATTAATTTGTTAAATAGTTTAGTTTAGTATTGACAACCAAAAGCTGATACTAGAAAAGCTAAGTGTATTCTCATCAGACCTCAGGGCTATATTACAAGATAATTTTCAAAAATTGAATCACATTCGATTATGAGTAAAACGACCAAGTCAAGCCAGAAGCTTAAACTAAGCCCTAAACTTAGTGACCCTTAGGCTTTAATGCTTTGACATGGTAGGTTAAGTTACCCTAGAGGTACTATACTAAGGCAAATTATTGATAATTCTATTGGGCACTCCTTAGAGTACCATCCATTGACCATCCTTTTTGTAAAGGATATAGTGTAACATTTATGAACCCATAAAATCTCCTTAGTAGACCTTATTAGGTATTTTTTTTGTTTTGATTAATGCCTCCACCAGTTAGTCGGATGTTTGCCTTTTTTTTTTTTTAACTTTTGCCTGCCTATTAGCAAAAATTATTAAACTTAGGATACACTTCATTAAGCATCATATTAAGTCTATAAGGCTGGGTATCATTCGTGACCTGCATGAACCCATAACGTAGATTGGGAATCTATGTTGGTTATATTTCACCGTCAATTATTAGATATTTAGATCTAATGATAAGAGATATATTAACTGTTCGTTTTGTTGATTGTTATCTTGATGAGATAGTCTTCCCACCGTTATGGGGAGATAAGAGAGTTTCTGAAGAACGCCTTGTTCCTGTAGAACAACCCGTTCCTTAAGAACGGCGAGAATTAATGTGGAATACTTTAACTTAGTCTCATCTAGATCTATGTACTTCACAATGTGAGAATGACGTCCGGAGAATTGTGCACTTTATTACAAACGAATTCTCTGATGCTTTTAATGATGCAACAAAAATGACTAGGTCATATGCACCAGTTATGAACACACCTGCATGAATTAATGTCCTTGTAGGATAAGTGTGAATTAGTGTCCCTGTAGGACAAAAATCCAAATATGGTAGCAAATGAATCTATTACACACTAGAAGCGTGACAGACCTATAGGTTCTAAAACTCAGTTCTTCAGAAGAGGATGAATGAACAATCAGATCTCAATCATACTTTCAAAGAAATTATGACAAATCGTATACTCTTAAAGAGATACATCATTTCACTCAATAAGAAGTTATGGAAAAATTCACTCTCTCTAAAATTCATGAAAAGTTAATGTCCCGGAAGAGACACGAGTCTCGGAGGAGACTTTGGAAGCCCCTGAAAAGGCAATGGGAACCCAATAATGAAGAGATCTCTATACTTTATAATTATTCAAGAGAGAGATGGGTTAGAAAGGAGATTATCATCGATAACGCATTTGCATATGCGGTAGCTACACAAATATCAAGGGAAAATAAGGATGATGATTGGAATACAGAACCACGTATTATGAATGAATGTCGACAAAGACAAAATTGGCCAAAATGGAAAAGTTCCATTAAAGAAGACTTAGGGGGCGTTTGGTTCGAAGGAATAAAGGAGGGAATGGAATGGTCATTCCGTTGGAATAACCATTCCTACGTTTGGTTCTTTCAAAATTGAGGGAATTACCATTCTTGCAGGAATTTCCATTCCTTTAGGCAGAGGAATGGCCATTCCATCAAGGGGGTAGAGGAATGGCCATTCCATTCCATTGTGATCATTTCTAAAGTCAAAATTACCCTAACCCGATCGAGCGCTCACCATCCTTCACCCATCTTCGTCTCTTGCCTCTCTCCCTCTCGCTTTATCCATCTTTGTCTGCGCCCTCTCTCCTCCTCACTTTCCCCATCTTCGTCTGCGCCCTCTCTCCTCCTCACTTTCTCCATCTTCATCTGCGGCTTCTCTCCCCGTCGTTTTCTCCATTTTCAGCTGCAACCTCCCTCCCCCTCGCTTTCTCCATCTTCATCTTTGGTCTGTCTTTGCTGCTCTGTCAACGCCGATCGCACGCCATCGAGCCATACCAGGTACTGATCTCTCTTTCTCACTCTCTCCTGTTCTCCTCTCTTTCTAGAAGACACTGCTACAGACACACACAGTTTTCTGCCTACATTTCAACCCTAACTTTTGGGGGTGGGACATAGGGAGAGTGAGAGGGGCTCGGTGAGAGGGACAGAGGGACAGAGGAAGGGAGAGGAAGGGGGTATAGAAAGGGGGGTAGAAAGAGAGGGAGGGTAGTTGGATAGAGAGAGGGGGGCTGGGACAAATGGAAAGTGAGAGGGGTTGGGCGACAGGGACAGAGGGACAGAGGGAGAAGGAGAGGGGGCTAGCTGATAAAGGAAAAGAGGGATGGGAGAAAGAGAGGGAAAGGGGGCCGGGCGAGGGAGGAGGAGGGCTGGGATAGATGGACAGTAGGAGGGGGGTTGGGTCAAAGGGATGGTGGGAGAGGGCTGTGGGAGGGAGAAGGAGGGCTGAGACAGATGGATAGTGGGAGGGGTACTGGGACAGAGGGAGGTGAGAGAGGGCTGGGCGAGAGGGACAGAGGGATATAGGGAGAAGGGGAGGGGGCTAGCTGAGAAAGGAAAAGAGGGATGGGAGGAGAGAGGGAAAGGTGGCTAGGCGAGGGAGGAGGAGGGCTGGGACAGAGGACGGTGAGAAGGGGCCAAGAGTAAAATAGAGAATGGAGGGGGGTGGGGGGTGTGATGAGACAGAGAAGGGGGTCTAAGACAGAGGGAGAGGGGGGTTGGGATTGAGAGATAGAGATAGAGGTGGCTGGGATTGAGAGACAGAGACAGAGGGGGCTAGGATTGAAGGACAATGAGAATGCTTAGTTGAAACAGTGAGGGGGGTGGGATGAGACAAAGAGAGAGGGAGCTGGGACTGAGGGACAATAAGGGTGGGGCTGTGACTAAGGGGCAGTGAGGGGCTGCTGGGACTGAGACATAGTGAGAAGGTTGGGCTAAGAATGAGGGAGGTGAGAGGGGGCTGGGACTGAGGGAGGTGAGAGGGGGGTACTGGGACTGAGGGAGAGTGAGAGGGGGCTGGGGCAGAGATTGAGTGAGAGTGGTGCTGGGACTGAGGGAGGTGAGAGGGGGCTGGGACTGAGACAGTGAGAGGGAGGTGGGACTGAGGGAGGTGAGAGGGGGGGTGGGACTGAGGGACAGTGAGGGTGGGGCAGAGATTGAGTGAGAGGGTTGGGCTGAGACTGAGGGAGGTGAGAGGGGGCTGGGATTGAGGGAGGTGAGAGGGGGGGTGCTAGGACTGAGGTAGGGGCTGGGGCAGCTGGGGATAAGGGAGGTGAGAGGGGGTGTTAGGACTGAGGCAGGGGCTGGGGCAATTGGGGATGAGGGAGGTGAGAGGGGGGGTGTTGGGACTGAGGCAGGGGCTGGGGCAGCTGGGGATGAGGGAGGTGAGGGGGGGTGCTGGGACTGAGGCAGGGGCTGGGGCAGCTGGGGATGAGGGAGGTGAGGGGGGGTGCTGGGACTGAGGCAGGGGCTGGGGCAGCTAGGGATGAGGGAGGTGAGGGGGGGTGTGCTGGGACTGAGGCAGGGGCTGGGGCAGCTGGGGATGAGGGAGGTGAGGGGGGGTGCTGGGACTGAGGTAGGGGCTGGGGCAGCTGGGCATGAGGGAGGTGAGGGGAGGGGGGGTGCTGGGACTGAGGCAGGGGTTGGGGCAGCTGGACATGAGGGAAGTGAGGGGGGTGCTGGGACTGAGGCAGGGGCTGGGGCAGCTGGGGATGAGGGAGCAGGTGAGGGGGGTTGGGACTGAGGCAGGGGCTGGGGCAGCTGGGGATGAGGGAGCTGATGGGGGGGGGTGCTGGGACTGAGGCAGGGGCTGGGGCAACTGGGCATGAGGGAGGTGAGGGGGGGTACTGGGACTGAGGCAGGGGCTGGGGTAGCTGGGCATGAGGGAGGTGAGGGGGGGTGCTAGGACTGAGGCAGTGACAGGGCAGCTGGGGATGAGGGAGGTGAAAGGGGGGTGCTGGGACTGAGGTAGGGGCTAGGGTAGCTGGGGATAAGGGACGTGAGAGGGGGGGTGCTGGGACTAAGGCAGGGGCTGGGGCAGCTGGGGATAAGGGAGGTGACAGGGGGGGTGCTGGGACTGAGGCAGGGGCTGGGGCAGCTGGGGATGAGGGAGGTGAGGGGAGGGTGCTGGGACTGAGGCAAGGGCTGGGGCAGTTGGGGATGAGGGAGCAGATGGGGGGTGCTGGGATTGAGGCAAGGGCTGGGGCAGTTGGGCATGAGGGAGGTGAGGGGAGGGGGGTGCTAGGACTGAGGCAGGGGCTAGAGCAGCTGGGCATAAGGGAGGTGAGGGGGGGTGATGGGACTGAGGCAGGGGCTGGGGCAGCTGGGGATGAGGCAGGGGCTGGGGCAACTGGGGATGAAGGAGCAGGTGAGGGGGGGTGCTGGGACTGAGGCAGGGGCTGGGGCAGTTGGGGATGAGGGAGCTGATGGGGGGGTGCTGGGACTGAGGCAGGGGCTGGGGCAGCTAGGCATGAGGGAGGTGAGGGGGGGTGCTAGGACTGAGGCGGGGGCTGGGGCAGCTGGGCATGAGGGAGGTGAGGGGGGGTGCTGGGACTGAGGCAGGGGCTGGGGCAGCTGGGGATGAGGGAGCAGGTGAGGGGGGGTGCTGGGACTGAGGCAGGGGCTGGGGTAGCTGGGCATGAGGGAGGTGAGGGGGGGTGCTGGGATTGAGGCAGGGGCTGGGGCAGCTGGGGATGAGGGAGCTGATGGGGGGGTGCTGGGACTGAGGCAGGGGCTGGGGTAGCTGGGGATGAGGGAGCAGGTGAGGGGGGGGTGCTAGGATTGAGGTAGGGGCTGGGGCAGCTGGGCATGAGGGAGGTGAGCGGGGGTGCTGGGACTGAGGCAGGGGCTGGGGCAGCTGGGCATGAGGGAGGAGAGGGGGGGTTGCTGGGCATGAGGTAGGGGCTGGGGCAGCTGGGGATGAGGCGAGGAGGGTTGGGCTGAGACAGTGAAAGAGGGAATGGGGATTGAGGGACAATGAGGGTGGGGTACTGGGACTGAGTGTGAATGAGAGTGGGGTTGGGAATGACTGTTCTTTCTTCTATTTCATAACGCAACTTTGAAATGCTTGGTTCTTCAATTTTATATTAAATTGATGTATATTTCTTTGATGATAGCTATGTCACGTCTTAGTTTAACGAAAAGAAAATTGAAAGTGAAGAAACTGGCACTGGTTATGCAATGGTGGTTTCACATTCTACATCTTATGGGGCTATTCCTACAATTATCATATAAATTGTTCAAAAAACAATGCATGCGTGGGGTTAGATCTAGGTACCAATTAGATTACTATGGTAATAGAGAAATAATTGGGAATTGGGTGTATAAGAGTGATAAAACATGTTTGAACAATTTTAGAATGACTAGGCGACCATTTGTGAAGTTATGTCACTTGCTTAGCACAATTGGGAAGCTGGAGCCAATCAGACACATGTTAGTTGATGAGCAAGTTGCAATTTCCTTGCATATTCTTGCTCATCATGTTAAAAATAGGGTAATTCAGAGTGAGTTTAATCGTTCAGTTGAGACAATCAGTAGGCATTTCAAAAGGTTTTTGGTTGCAGTCATTAGATTACAAGGAGAATTATACAAGAAACCTGAGCCAATACCAGAAAACTCGGTAAATGAAAAATGGAAGTGTTTTAAGGTAAATGATTCATATTTTTTTAAAATTATAGCTGTGTAATTTATCATCTATGTGTAAGTATATTTTGATGCATTGTAATGTCTTGTAGGGATGTTTAGGAGCTTTAGATGGGACACACATACCGGTCCATGTGCCGGCTATTGACAGACCTAGGTATCGAACTAGAAAAAATCACATTGCAACTAATGTCCTTGCAGCGTGTAACCTAGATCTCCAATTTACTTATGTATTGCCTGGATGGGAGGGGTCAGCTGCTGATGGTCGAGTGTTACGGGATGCAATTGCTAGAAGACATGGTTTAATTGTTCCACGTGGTAAGATACAATACTGCTACAAAATCAATAATAAACTAATTTATTGAAAAGACTATATATTACTAACATAAAAAAAAAATGTTCAATTTGTTTAAGGTACATACTATTTGGTTGATGCTGGGTATACAAATGGTGAAGGATTTCTAGCACCGTATAGAGATCAACGTTATCATCTGAATGAGTGGAGTAATGGACGTCAACCGACGAGCGCGGAGGAATATTTTAACATGAAGCATTCAATTGCTAGAAATGTAATAGAAAGAGCATTTGGGATATTGAAAAAACGATGGGCAATTCTAAGGAGTCCTGCCTTTTATCCCATTAATATTCAAGTTCAAATTATCTTAGTGTGTTGTTTGCTTCATAACTATATAAGGAACGAGTTACTTGTGGACCCATATGAAGATATAGAACTAAACGAGGATGACAACGAAGGAGACGGGGATGTAATTGGCACTGTAGAGACTTCAAATGAATGGACCTCATTTAGACAACAAATGGCTGTTTCTATGTTTAATGCGTGGAGATGAACTATTTGAATTTGTTTGTATTTTAAAAGCAAAGTTTGTAATGGTTGCAACTTTTATTTGCTTGTATTGGAGTGATTATTTGTAATGGTTAATTTAAATTGCTATATCATATTATTTTTATGCATTATATTCATTGTGCCATTTTTCTATATTATGTTGTTGGTTCATGGCTAATTAAATATCATGTTATTGGTGGATTGGTTGTTCCAATATTAATAGGCATGGACATGAGCGAAGATATAAACATCAATGAGAAAGGGCCAGGGAAGAATAAAAGGAAATGGACATAAGCTGAGGACAGAGAGTTAGTTTTTGCATTGTTTGATATGGTTAATGCTGGAACTCATAAGGCTGAGAATGGGGTTCAAGCCAGGCTTTCTTGGAGTGCTTGAATCTGTATTAAAGCAAAAGTTACCTCAAAGTGGAATTAAAGCCAAGCCACACATTGATTCCAGAATTAAGACAATGAAAAAGGACTTCCGTATTGTGTATGATATGCTTAATGGAGTAAATTGCAGTGGATTTGGATGGGATTCAGAAAAGAATTTGGTGGTTGCAGAAGATGCAGTTTGGAATGGTTATGTGAAGGTATTATTATTTGAGGAATTATTTGATGTATTCTTATCTGTCCTTTGAATATATTACTTTATTTGTCATTTTTATATGTTTTTTGTAGACGCATAACGGTGCAGCTCAGTGGAGGACTAGGAGTTTTCCACATTATAAAATGCTTTGCACTATCTTGGGTAGAGATCGTGCCACAGGAAGGGCAGCTGCTACCACTGAAGACATCTTGGATGAGCTGACTAGAAACGGGGAGGATGAAGATACAGAAAATTGTCCTGTGAATTTAGAGGAAATGTCCATAGCTTCATTTAATAATGAAGGAACTAGTCAGAAAGGAAAGAGGAGAAGGAGCATGGGATAATATGGATGGATTTCGAGAAGCAGCCATGATCATAGGCAACAAGATTGATGAAGCTACTGAGAAGTTCAGTAGAGCTATTGGTGTTGATTTGGATATAGCGACGAAGAGAGATAAAATCAATGAAGAACTTCGCAAGCTTCCAAATCTATCAAGGATGGAACGCCATAGAGCTTTAATTACTATAAGCCGTGATCATGAGATGACTACAGTTTTTTTTTACTTTGGAAGATGATGAGAAAGAAGACTTTGTGAGGGTTTTGTTAAGTGGAGCTTTTTGATGCATGCACTCTTTGTTTTATATTTGCTACTCTTTGTTTTAAGCACTATATGGATGTTATTTTGGACAAGTTGGATGAATTCAAACTTTTAAATGACTTGGTTTAGATAATATCTGTGATGTTTAAGTTTAGTAACATGTTATATGGAGATTTTATTGATGTTTATTGTTATTGTAAATCATGTTTAAGATTTATTATCACAGGGGTATATTGGTCAGTTTATATAAATTTTATTCCATTCCTATCATCATTCCAGCGTACCAAACACAGGAATTGGAATGAAAATCTCATTACTGGATTGATTCCTTTGTCTAACCAAACGTTAGAATGGAAATTACTATTCCAGGCCTCCATTCCATTCCAGGCTCATTCCAGCCTTCATTCCATTCCTCTCAGCAATCATTCCAGCGAACTAAATGCTACCTTAGAGTTTCTCAATAGATGTGGTGTATCTGAACCTATAGTACGAACTTCAAAAGTTGTTAACTCTGTAGGTTATAAATGGATGTTTGTAAAGAAAATGAATTAAACTACTAAATACAAGGCAAGACTTGTGATACAAAGTTTTCTTCAGAAACCTGAGATTAAAAACATACATAGACAAATATATAAAAATCCTAAAAGGATTTGCTTTACCTGAAGCAAAGTTAAAGAGTACATACTCAATACTATTAAGAAGCTCATTGTGTGGCCTGAATCATTCTAGAAGAATATGATACTATCATCTTAGTGAATGTTCATCTAAGGAAGGATATGAAAACATTAATGTCCTTGTAGAATAAATGTGAATTAGTGTCCCTGTAGGACAAAAATCCAAATATGATAGCAAATGAATCTGTTACACACTAGAAGCATGAAAGACCTATAGGTTCTAAAACTTGGTTCTTCAAAAGAAGATAAATGAACAATCAGATCCCAATCATACTTCCGAAGAAATTATGACAAATTGTACACTCTTGAAGAGATACATCATTTCACTCAATACGAAGTTATAGAAAAATTCACTCTTTCTAAAATTCATGAAAAAGTTAATATCCTGGAAGAGATATGAGTCCCAGAGGAGACTCTGGAAGCCCCTGAAGAGGCAATGGGAACCCAATAATGAAGAGATCTCTACATTTTATAATTATTCAAGAGAAAGATGGGTTAGAAAGGAAATTATCATCGATAATGCATTTGCATATGCGGTAGCTACACAAATATTAAGGGAAAATAATGATGATGATTGGGATATAGAACCACGTACTATGAATGAATGTTGACAAAGACAAAATTGGCCAAAATGGAAAAGTTACATTAAAGAAGACTTAGAGTTTCTCAATAGATGTGGTATATCTGAACCTATAGTACAAACTTCAAAAGTTGTTAACTCTGTATGTTACAAATGGGTGTTTGTAAAGAAAATGAATTAAACTACTAAATATAAGGCAAGACTTGTGATATAAATTTTCTTACAGAAACCTGGGATTGAAAACATACATAGACAAATATATAAAAATCCTAGAAGGATTTGCTTTACCTGAAGCAAAGTTAAAGAGTACATACTCAATACTATTAAGAAGCTCATCATATGGCCTGAATCATTCCAGAAGAATATGATACAATCATCTTAGTGAATGTTCATCTAAAGAAGAATATGAAAACAATCCCATTTGCCGATGTATCTTTATAAAATCCTTATAAGGATTTATAACATTAGAAGTTTATATAGATGGCATAAATCTTATTGAGACTCCAGAAGGATTCAAGAAAATTATTGATTATTTATAGGAGGATTTTATCTTGACCCGCAGATTGAGAGAAGTTCTAATAAGATTTTCATTCTTTATAACTATGCTTGTCATATATAGTTTTGCACTAAGGCTTTGGATTGGTATCAAACAAATGCTGTAATATTTATATTTGTTTTATTCTTATAGTTGTAAAGATTATAACTTTATAGGGTATGTAGATTCAGGATATCTTATTGATCCTCAAAATGCTGATCACAAACATGTTATGTATTTCTTAGTGGTAATACTACTATATCTTGGTGTTCTATTAAACATACTTTAGTAGATGTTTCTTCTAATTATGTTGATTTTTTAACTATATATAAAGCCAATAGAGAATGTATATGGCTAAAATCTTTAATTCAGCATATTCGTAGTTCTTGTCAATTGCCTTTTAGTATAGGTATATGTGCATGTTTGGCATCACTAAATTTTAGACTTTTATTGTCTAAATGTCTAAATCTAATAGAGTTGAAAAAATAAGAGCGTTTGGCATGTGTTTTTAGCTCTATTTAATTTAGATATATAGAGGTAAGGTAAAAGCTCTATTTCCCACAACCCTCCTCATGATGCATTTCCAAATAAGAGGAAGAAAATAAAAGGCGCCCAGCTACAGTACTTTCAAGGATCAAGCCCAGTTCGGTTTTTTCAATTTTTCTCGAAATTCGAGCCCCTACGGCTATCCATCCAAATTTCAACCGTTAAATCATCCTGAATCTCGAGATATGTGCAAGAAAGTGTGAGCCATTGGATATTAGTTTTTGAGTTCTGTGGAGCCAAACACAAGATCCAAACCATTGAAAATGTTGGAAAGACTAAAAACGGCTATTGGGTCAATTTTCAAGGATTGATTCCTTGTGGATCTCAAGATATTTGTGAAAAACTTTCAACCATTGAATTAATATGCTGAATTTGTAACTAGTCCACAAGCAGCCCTTTTTTTATTTTTTATTATTATTTCTGGGACAATAAATAATAATCCAAACCATTAAAAATGTGTAGAAGATCAATGACCATTGTGAGACCAAATTTCAGCCGTTGGATCATAACAAACTTGAGATATTTATGTAAAAACCTGAATTATTAAATATTTTTTAAAAAAATTAGGGGCCTCAAACACAAGATCCAAACCGTTAGATCTCTTTGGAAGGCCAAACATGGTTATGAAGTAAAATTTCAAGGCTCGATACCTAGTAGATCTTAATATATTTGTGAAAAGCTTTTAACTATTTATTTAAAATGCTTTATTTAAAATAGATGCTTCCATTGCCAAACACATATTTTAATTCTGGCCTCTTTTTTTATAGCTGTTTTTTAATGGCTCTATTTTGAATTGTCTATAAAAATAAGATTAGACCTACCAAACAAGCCCTAGACACTACGAGCATTATCTTCGAAGACAATGAAACATGTATTCAACAGATTAAAGCAAGATACATTAAAGATGATAAGACGAAGCACATTACACCAAAGTTCTTCTTCACTCATGAACTTCAGAAGAACAATGAGATTGAAGTCAAGCAAGTTTGTTCAAGTAACAACCTAGCTGATCAGTTTACAAAGTTCTTCCCAAAATTAGTATTCTAGAAATTTGTATACAAGATTGACATGCCTAGCTATGTGAATGGTTGTTCTCATCAGGGCGAGTAGTCAATCAGGGGGAGGCATCTTGAAATATGCTACCTAGGACATCTATACGCTGTACTATTTTTCCTTTTCTAGGTTTTATCCCACTGAGTTTTCTTGGTTAAGGTTTTAATAAGGCAGCATTATGTACGTCCAACACCAAGTTAATGATCCTGTAGAACGTTGTACTTTTTTTCTTTCGCTTTGGTTTTTATCCCACTGGATTTTTCCTCTGCAAGGTTTTAATGAGACAACGGTCATCAAATGATGGTCATCTAGGGGGGAGTCTTATAAGATGTATCATCATAGGTGGATGCCAACATTGAGACCCGCATGTGATAAGAAGATTATTTAGGGTTAGAATCTTTTCCTATTAAGTTGCTTATGGAGGAAGCAATTTTATTCTATAAATGAGATCCTCCTCCCCTCTTTATGATGTACACACAACTCTCAATAGAAGGATCTCTTTTCCCTTTCTCTTTATTCTTCTCTCTCCGGCTCTTTCTTATTTTCTATCAGGTATTACATATTCTCGTAATTCATATGCAATCTTTTCCATTATCATGCACAATGCAGAGAGGCAGGCCTCACTAAAAAGGATATTTTTCTCTTTCATCCACTCCATCAAATTAGGGGCCTTTTTTTCTAAAAAAACACCAAACACAGGGCCCATTTTGTAAAAATCTGTTTTCCAACAAGAGGCATCCTATTCAACCGGCTATCTATATAGTGGGGAAGAGAGCGATAGGAAATAAACAGAGGAAGGAGGAGAAAAAAGGCTCCGCGTCCGCGTCCGCGTCCGCGTCCGCGTCTCGGTACCTTCTCTCTCTAAGATCTGTTATTTTTTTTATGCGTTTTGATGTTTGGATTGAGTTGATGTAAGCCTTGCCTTGCCTTGTCATGCCATGCAATGATGTCTTCAGCTTATGCTTATTCGATCGATCCTGATCTCTACCAGTTGTGTTTGAGGATAGGAAAAATAAAATAAAAAATTGATTTGTTTCGAATGGGGGTACAGAGTGGAAAGATATGTGTAAAAAGTAAAAAAGAAGGAAGTAAAAAGACTTTTAGTCGGAAACATTATTAAACAAATATATGAAAAACGCGGAAATCTGGCATGCAATGGCACTTTTGAAGAGCCAGCTGTGACCAGCCTGCTATTTCATCTATTATTAACGACGGGACTCTTCCATCGTTCGTTCCATTTGTGTCCATTTTCCTCAACGCAACCCACATAACATAAAGTGGGAACCAGGGATGCAATAAAGAGAGGAATCACGCAAGGATTAACGATTGCAGAGGAAAAGGACTTGTGCGTCGTTAAATTGTGAGATCTCTTGGAATTGTAAGCTTTCTCGCTCTTGCACTTGAAATCAAAGGCTTTGTGGACTGCTTAGATGTTGGATCTTAGGTTTTAATGCTGATCTTTTTTTTTTTTTTTTTTTTCATAGCTTTCTGATTGGGATATTTTAACTTATTTGTGCTTTGCTTACCCTAAAGCTCTGATATGTAGATTATTTCGCTGTTTTATTAGTTGCTTGTGCGTGAAATTAGGGAGATTCTGTTTACGTTTTTCTTATATTTTTTTAATTTCTTCTAAATTTGATTTTGATTGTAATCCCATGGATGTACCCAAAAGAACATGATTTATGGAAGTTCGGAGACACAGACCCGCATTATGGAGAGCCCGTGTGTGTTTCCTCTTCTACGGTACTTGTTCTCCGGCAGGGGAGGTGGGAAATCCGGATCCTCAGTGGGTGAGGACAGCGCCGGATTGACAAGGTGCTGGAATTTCCGGATCCACGGAATCATTGCTACACCAAACACAGTTTTTTTTCCTTTTCTGTGGCAAATTGTCCCGCAGAAATGCACCCTACATGTATTTCTGGATCTCTGGTTTTTATTATCGACATTCTGATTTCTAGATCAGTTTGGGAAGAAATGGACCGCCATGGAATTCATTGCATTTCCAAATGCTCCTATTGCCATTGATTGAATGTCCTCGTAAAATTAGTTTAGGGCCTGCATGGATGGATGGAACTGGTCAGGATATGGGATTTTTAATTCCACCTCTCTTACCCCCCAAATGTAATTTTGATGAGATTGCCCACTCAGTCACCCTTATTTCTTGGGGTCCTTGCGATTCAAAATGCACCAAAAGTGCTAGTTTATAAAGATTTTGGTTGATTTCTTAATAATTTCCAACAAGGATAAAAATAGTGCTTGATTGGTTTTCCCTATATTTATTACGTGGTTGGATTACTAATCTTCGTTGTCATCAAAGCCTTATCCCATCTACTTTAGGGTGGTATCTGATTTCTATGTTTCAACCCCGTTTTCAGCCATTCTTTTCAATAATTCCCCCTTTTTTTTTAATGGAATAATTCTTAATTCATCATGCCTTTTCTTACTACTTTGTAGGCGTTTAATGGTTTCCCTCTTTTTGAGCTCCTTGAACTTGTGAAACCTGCTATATGTCTTGCAAGGGTTGTTTTGTGTCTTCCGTGACAAAAGGACAATATCTAGAATAAAGCATCACTTGAATATGAAAATTGGAGAATCACTAGTACAATGCTTGAAATATTTTATGAATGATGCTTCAATGGTACTTTCCCCTAAAGATCAGGAATCGTCGGACCGGTTCATTCACATATGTTGCACCTAGAATGATGGGAGTAGCCGTGTAGGTTCGAGCATCGATGTCTGTGTAAATGCTAACCAATGAAGACCCATAGCAACAATGAATGAACCACAAAGATTGGCCGAACTTCATTGGAGGCTGTCAATGATGCTTTGTCAGGTGGTAGAGACATATGAAACAAATGACAAAAGACAAGGTAGCACTGCCAAGAATGGGGAAGTCATCTGTAGTTTGTCCAAATGTTGATGATGGCTAGATGGAGATTGTTGGTACTAAGGAAAGAATAAGGTAAGGATGCAATCCAGATCATAATAAGAAATTTCTCTGGTTTTATTCAAAAAGGAGAGCAATGGAATGATGCTTTGTCAAGTGGTAGAGAAAAACATTTAATAATCTCAAAAAATAAGTTGCAGTAGCCAGGGGAAGTCATCTGTAGAATGCCCAAATGATGATGATGATGGCTAGTTGAAGATAGCAATGAAATATCATCAATGTGGGCATGTCTGGCAGTCTTCACAATCTAGTCTTTAGTCATTGTCCTGTCTGGGAGTATGATTGCTTGGTACATCTCACTTACGAACTTTGTTTCTCTAAATGATATAGTCTATGTTCTATTACATGTCCACCTGCTTGTGCTGATTATGTCATTCTGACATCTTTATCTCCATTTTTTTTTTCACTCAAGGTTTTCTTCCTCTTGCTAATAATATACATCATCTAGGAACCACTTTTCAGGTTCATTGCTTTGATGCAATGGTAAAAGTCTTTGGTTGTCATGCATGCAAACGCAGGCCCAGGCCCTGTGAGTGGCCACTTTGTGTATAATATGCCAAAGGGTAGGCCTGTCTCCAGTTTGGACCCTCCTAGGACTTTGCTTTGGTAGGACCTGCACTAGGTAATGACCTTTCTATCTAGGAACCGCCTTTCATGACCATTTTCAACAATGCAAATTGTTCAAATCTTTGTCAAATCAGTTTTTCTCTAGATCATTTTGTGGTATTCTTGGAAGTGTTTGTATCAGTTACAAAATTATTTCTACACCACTAAAGTATAATTAAATGAGAATTCATGTCTCTATATTGTTAATTCTTTAGGTTGTTCTCCTAGGGTTATGGCCCAGCTCTAGTTTGAAATGTGTGTAGCTTGCTTGAGCTCGGCTCAAGCTTGAGGTCAGTTGACATTACTTAACTCATTTTGACCTCTACTTGAGCTTTTGCTTCATTAGAAACCAAGTACTTCACTGGGCTTCACCTTCTTTTGATCATGGTTGAAAAGAGCGGCTGTATTATCGACTGTAGCGATTTAGGCCTCTATGCTATTTTCAAAATAGCTGCGCTATAGCCTATACCTAATAGAGCCAAGCAATTTTGAATTAAAACATTGTTTTTTCCTATTTCTTCTCCTCGATAGCCTTTCATAAAGTTCACTCCACCATTATATGATTCCAAATCACTAATAAAACACAATATTGACTGCTACACAAGATTGGGATTCTCTTAACAACTTAAAATTCACACCACTATGCTGCTAAGTATCGCTCGCTATGTAGCGTTTTGGTCACTAGTTGCTACACCCGCCGTAACTGCTATTTTGATGCTTTCTCTTGATAATTCAAACCAAGCATTAGCTTGACTCAAGTGTGGATCTTGGATGGTTGGGCAAATATCACCTTGATGAAATAGTCTTGACCCTTGATCTTAGCACCTCAAAGTTCCATGGTTCCAATTGTGATTTTTATCACAATCAATCAAATAGCTTGGAATAGTTGGATCAATGCAAATTGGGTTGGGTGCTAATTCATGTGGAATTGTTGTTTGGGAGGGATTTGAGTTATAATAGGTAGGCCCATTGTTTAGAACAAAATGAGGTGCGCCCAAGTGCATTTTGTTGTTTTGGCAATTTGGGCATATATAGCAATTAATGATAACATATAGGGTCCCCCTTTGCTAAGCACTAGTTTTGGGGATGGGATGGTTGGTTGAAAGATCTCATTTCATTACCTTGTGTAAGTGACAAAGGCTCAAATCATCATCCGAACCACTTGATCAAACAACTTGCAAGCTATCGCCATCCAAACGATTGTATAGTCAGTCCAATGGTCTAGATGGGTGCCACACTTGGGATTGGTGACTATATACGGAGGGGGTTCTTGTTTTATTGCCTACTTAGATGGATCACAACATGGGCTCACTAATTGCAGTGCTCATGATAACGTGAGCATTGGTGCTTGGTGGAGGTTTTCCCTAAGTTTATATTAGAAATATAGATACACGACTAGTTAATGTATTCATTGAACCTAGTGGAGCAAGCCAAGTCTAGGTGAGCAGAGCTTAGCTAGGCCTCTACTTGTTAGGCAACCAGGCTAACCATCAGCCTGATGAGCTCATGAGATGGACAACCTTGGATACGCTTCTCCAACATACAAGTTTCTTGAGAAAGTTTTACTTCCATTGTGATATTCTTGCTTCCATGTGGCCGAGCATCAGCCTGATCAACTCATAAGCTGGACAACCTTATATGACTTCTCCAACACACTAAGTTCTTTAGAAACTTTTACTTCCATCCTGATGATCTTGATTCATGTGGCTATATTAGGTCTACCTTGAGCAATTGGTTCGTATGGCACACGACTAATTTGTTATTCGATTTTTCATCAAATGTCATGATGCTCCTAAATAGATGATTTATCTATTTTGTACCAAAGTCCTTTTAAAAGATGTACTTACCACGTATAAAAGTTGAATTGCATGATGATGATCATCATTAAAGCCTTGTCTTAACTATGTTGAGGTCGACTATATAAATTTTGTTTGCCATTTTAGTCTATCCTAGTCCAAATCCTTGGATATATAGTTTGGACTTCTTTGGTTCTCTATCCCATAGTTACCTGATTCGATTGGATGGGTGTTGAATCACGAACCATTTGATTCAAATAATTCGCTATTCAATTCGTTTGATTCGGAAATCTCAAATGGCCCTTGTTCGGTGTAGTTCGACGATTCCTTTGAGGAAGAAGATGATGCTCCTATTTCATGACCCAACAAAATCTATAGTTCTCTAACTCGCAATACATCCACGCCAAACGATCACAGAGCCATGCCAGAAAGTCACAAAGCCACACCAGATGGTCATTACTTCTTCTCATTTGAATCTCCTATGAAGGAAAGTCTCTACGGATTACCAACCAAAAAAAAATCTCTGCAAAATATCTTTTAATTTCTAGATCTCCTTTCTTTGATCGAAAATCACAAAATATTTTCTTCTCCGATTTCCTCTCCCCCGTTCCTAACTTGGAATGGAAGAAAGAGCCGATGGAAGATGAAAAGGATAAGGGCAAACACACCATAAGACGATACTGCCCTTACAGTCTGGATTCTAAAAGGGCGAGACCAGTGAATTTGGCAGCCCATTGAAATAAATGTATCACCGGCCCACTTTTCAAATCCACACAATTAAGAGCACCTTGTCTAGTTATAGTCAATTTCACTGTCAGATTGACGTTGGATAAAATATATGATTTTACTAAATTCAACTATATGTTCTATTTGTTGTATTTGACAATTGGTCACTTGATATAATCACGACCAAAGTGTAATTTTCCTAAATGGTCAAACAATGTGGGTTAGTATCGTAGAGTATTTTTTTATTCATATGTTTTATATTCAATTTTTTGGTGAGACTAATTCTAATTGGAGTAAAATTTAATAATTGCCTACGGAAACAGGAGGCGTTCATTTTAAGAGGTTTAGATAGTCAATGGCTGGGCCAACTTTAGAGTTTCACTTCTCTCAAGTGAGTGAGAAACTAGGAGGATCTAGACTCACAACGGAATAATTAAGGCCTTCAATACGTATTAAATCCCTTATCATGAAAAGTAGTCACAATTGAGAGTGTGGGGCTTACCTCAGGTTGACTATCATGGAGAATACAAAAGACTAAAAGGCGTTGCCGGTCCACTAAAATATATACTTTGATACCCTTTTAATAATCATTCATTTTCTAAAGATTATTTTTAATTTAATGCACTTGTATGAGACTTTTTGTTTGGATTCCAATGTGTTTAATCATTTTTTTAAATCTTTAGTCATGTCATTTTCATGTATCTTTTGTGGCATTTAAGAACTTTTGTAAAATAGAATTCAAATTAGACATGAGTAATGGCAAACTATCTTGAATTCTATATCCAAATTAGTACATCGAATTTGTTGAATTCGAATTACGAATTAAGCGAATCGTAAAATGAATCAAATGAGCCTACCGGTACGAATTTTCGAATTGGGTTACATGTCGAATTATGAACTGTGAATTTGAATCCGAATTGGTCGAATTATGAATTAGGTAACTATGCTCTATCCCTACTACTTCCATCCATTTCTTCTTTGGCCTGTAACTTTTTCTTGATGGAAGAACTTTTCCCCACCACCATGGCTATTGCCCTCCATTGGACACATCCAAACTAGGTTTGCAAATGGATATTTGATTATCTGAGTATCTAAAGCCTTTTGTTTCAAATAAAGAGGGCATGGAACCTATTTTTTGGATATGGGAAAATCTTGGATCTAGACTAGGAATTGCGTCCTTGACTCCTTGCACAACCAAATCTGAGGATCCAAAACCAGGACAATTACATTGACATATTAAAAGTAAATGTAGTTTTTAAGGGCATAATAGCTTGAGTTATATTAATATTTGAGAGTCTACTTAGTTTTAATCATATTCCATTTAATGGTCCCACTTTTATATAGTTTTTTTTTTAGTAACGGTAAATTTTATTGCTCCAAAGGAGAAGAACAAAGAACACACCCAAAACAAAGGACAACAACAAAAGGCCCCCAACAAACATTAATGTTATTATTATTTTGTTGTTCTTTTATACAATTATAGTTTTGCACTGTACATCTTATTTCGGATTTGTTTTTTAAGTTGGTTTCGATTCGAATTTGGCGTGGAACGTACAACATGTAGGTTCTGTGTCGAATTTGGATCTGAATTTGGAATTGGATTTATGAAGATCTCCATGGTTCTGCCCCAGATCTGACACATTTGCATCCTTAGTCCTAACCATCCCAAATGATTCTTTCTTAATTTATCAATTATTGATGTTGTCTCTAAATTCTCTTAAATGTACTCATTTTTAATTATATTTTTCCTAGTTTTGCTAGACATCCATCTCAATATTCTCATTTATGCTAAACTCATTTATTTGCTTGTCTCCTGATTGGCCAACACTATGCTCTATAGGTCATAGATGGTCTAATCAATTTCTTGTAAAATTGATGCAATATTGACATTAATGGCCGCATGTGTAAGACCCAAGTAGATTTAGGATTTTTATTTAGCAATTATATGTCATTAGGTTTTATTTTTATTTTATGGATTGTAATTAGGATTTAGTTTCCGATATTATTTAGTATCCATTATTAGATTAGGTTTTCTTAGGCCTTAAGTTTTCTTCCCTTATTTATATGGCATTGTAATGAGTTATTAGTCAGACTTGATTGATTAATAGAATCGTGGGCTTTATTCCTGGAGGTCCGTCCTTGTGTGTTTAGGTCGTCTTGACGATTTGAAGTGTCCTCGGACATGTGCTTGGGCACCCTACGCAAGCCCTAACTTTAGGGCCTGCATTAGTTTGGTATCAAAGCGAAGATTTATATCGTTCCAATCACCTTCCGGTCACCAATTGGAGCATATCCTTCCCTTTCACGTTAGTCCACTGTAATGTCTCCCTTCACAAACCCTACCTCTTGTACCCAATCACCGCCAAACAAGTTCTGAACCCAACCAGGCAACATTCCCTGAACCCACCGAACTCAATCACGACTGGAAAAAAAAAAAAACCCTATCTGAACACATTCTCCTAAATCCTGCCCTCTGAATCCCATTGGAATCATATCCAACCCCCAAACCTACTATATTCCAATCCAACATCCTCAAAACCCACGTTCCAACGACCCCAAAACTGATGTACACATTAACCTCCGAATCCAAAAACCCCAGACCTCCATAATAGCGGCCATCAGTACTCTCTACTGTCATCAACCCTTCATCTTTTGTCCACATCCCACCTTCACCATCTCTTGCCACCCAACCCTACTAGAACCCAGATCTAAAAAATAAAAAAAAAAAGAAAAAGAAAAAGAAAAACCCATATCCCTTGGCCAAAGCCATCCCATTTATAGTCACCCCTTCATTCCCCATCGCAGAGAGAGAGAGAGAGAGAGAGAGAGAGAGAAGAAGAAGAAGAAGAAGGAGGAGGAGGAGGAGGAGGAGGAGGTAGACCTGGTTTTATTTTGAGCATCCTGCAACCATCATGCCCTCGTCGGATTTCGTTAGAATAGTTGGCGTTGCCCGCCTGCCATCGTCGCCATCTCCACGCCTCGACACCGCCACCGCCACCGCCACCGCCACCACCATCACGTCGCTCGCCAAACCACTTAGCGCCCAGCATCAGCAACCATGCCTTTTCATCACCTTTGTTGTCGAGCTCTACTGTCATTGTAGTTGTCATTGCGCAGTAGAGTTCCATCTTCTTCTATTTGGAAAATGAATGAATGGTTTCTGCCCATTTTTTCTTTTACGAGCATGAAGACCGAGAAGAAATCCATGTGTCTGTCCTTGCATGTGTTACACCAAAGCCTCCCTATTATTGGATATTGGACTTGGTTTTGGATTTGGGTCAACTCCTTTGGCCCATTTGCCATCTATAGTGGAGCAACATGTTACTAACATCATCCTTGACATAAGCAACAAACAAACTAGGGTGAAAATTTAATTTTGCAATATCGGTGCCGTCAACTATTGGAGTTTTCACTGTTGTACTAATGGAGAGTAGGTCTACATCATCAGTGGTGCAGCCACAAATCACAATCAAGAAGAATAGATCAATCTCCCAAAGGATTGATCGAATTTGCAATAGATTTCTGCCTTAAGGCACAAACATAACCAAGAAACAACCTATAACTGAAGGGAAAACCCAATCTGAATATTATTAATCAAATAAGCACAATCAACTACATTGAGGTCTCTCTTATTTATAAGATAATAAATCTACTTCTTGGCAAACAAGACTTACTAATTAAAGCAAAGTACTTTCTAATCTTTTTAAACAAGAACTTCTTAATCCTATTAAGCAAAAATAATAGTAACAAGATAATTATAAAAAGTGCCATAGTAGCTCTTAGCTAATTGGGCCTATGGCTTAACCCAATGGATCGGGTTTGGCTTATAGGTCAATGTTTGGGCCTAGTTGCCTTCTTGGGCCGGGTTTGCACTGCATCAATCAGTTTAGTCAAATTTTAAATTATGGTGCTTACATCTATAGACACACTTGCCGGAGTCATTGCACAAGTCAAACAAATCCATGCTCAGGTTAATCAAATGCATGAAACTCTTCTAAGGATGAAAATCAAGCTTAGCAATTTAGAAAATAATGGTCAATGGCGATGTGTTGGACAATCAATTGACATGGATTCCTACTTGCTAAAACTCTAATTCCAAAGAAGTTTAATTCGCATCCCAAAGTTGATCCAGTTGCACGTGAAGACATAGGCGCAGATCAATTTGCTGAAAGCTTGACTACTAAAATCTATTTGGATGACAAGTCTGAGGGAACTCCATCCATTCAATTGGCAAACAACTAACTAGTTCTGGTGCATCCACAAGAAGATCTATCTGTTGACACTGCTTATATTGATTTTATCTTTGGAGAAGAACGATGGATAGTCAAAGATTGTGATTTGATGGTGCAAATTCCACATGTGATGTATCAAATGGTTTGATTGTACATCGACACACTCTTCATATGTCAAATCAAAGGATGCATCATGCTCAGCATTTTCAAGATCTATGTACTAGCTGATGCTCAGCTAGCGGGTCAAAGGTTTGTTTGGTTGATCCTTGACCTAGGCGGACATTTACTGATCTCGAAGTCGAGTTCTTTCTAAGCCGGGGAGAATAATGCAATATTAACCTCAATGGCCATATGTGTAGGGCCAAAGTAGATTTCTGATTTTTATTTAGCAAGTATTTGTCATTATATTTTTTTTTATTTTATGGGTTGTAATTAGATTAAGTTTTACATATTATTTAGTTTCCATTATTAGATTAGGTTTTCTTTGGCCCTAAGTTTGCTTCTCTTCTTTATATGGCATTGTAACGAGTTACTAGTCAGACTTGATCGATTAATAAAATTGTGAGTTTTATCCCTGGAGGTGTGTTCTGCTGTGTTTAGGTCTTTTTGACGATTCGAAGTGTCTTTGAACACATACTTCGACAACTTATGCAAGCTCTAACTGTAGGGCCTGCATCAAAAATCTTCCCTTCAATCTTGTCGATACTTCGACCACAAAGCAACAATTGGAGATCCAAAATACTCAATAATTGACTCTAACGGCACTTGTTACCATTCAAAGAAAAGGGAAACATACATCAAATCCTAAGTGGAAAGTTATTACAACTGGAAATTTTTAATTGAATATTTAAATTTGTTACCTTTTATTTTTAATTTTTTATTATGAAATTTGTTTCCTTTCAACAAAAATGACAAAGGAAGGTGTCAACTTCAAGGGAAAAAAAGGTGAAGATATCTGTCTATATCATCACTTTGTACTTGAAATTTATTGACCTAAAACAACTATATTGGATCTTTTTTATTTTTCCCCTACACGTGCCCATGTCTTTTTTAAAGTTAGAAATTGCTGAAGCTGACTAAAGCACTCCTTTCAAAGTTGTTCCCAAATTTCTAAACTACACATTGAGGTACTCTGTATAATCAAATCATGTATTTGATTCCAGAGATGTTTGGTGGCCTATAGATAACTGTTTGCCATTGTTTCTGGTGGCCAACGTAGGAGTGGATTTATTACAAAAGTAACTGTCACTTTCATCTCATTGTGTTTGGCAAGTTCTGCAGCTATCATGATTACTTACATTTTTTATTTTCTAATTTATTTGTATTGACAGCTGTCAAAGAACCGGTGACAGAATAGTTTTAAAAATAAAAATAAGACAGTGCAAGTGACAGTATTTGACTCCATTTAAAAAAATAGGGCAGTATATGACTATGGATGTAGGTTGCACCGTTGTTTGATACTACAAAACAGTCTTCTAACCCACCCTTCAACTGTGTAATTTAACTCTAAAGCCTTGTGTTGAATGGTACGGGCAGGCATCAAGTTGGCATTCCCGTTTCCTCACTAGTTTGTTCGTATTTGATTTAGTTGGATAGACATTGTTCAGTTTCATGGAATATTTGACTTCTTTCCGTTTTTGTTACAAAACTTAGTGTTTTCTCAGCCAAAAGATGTTGCATATGCATTTGGTAGTTCAGTTTTCAAATTTATCAACCTGCTGTATCTCTACTACTGTGTTTTTTTGGAAGTTAATTTCTTTTCTTGTATTTTGTGTTACCTTACGTTTCCAACAAATGCGAAGGAAATGTGTCAAGCACACCTTGCAATGGCCGACATTACCCAAAACAAGATATGCTGAATGTGTAGAGTAGCATACTCGTCATGAACGGAATTTATCAGTGACACATTTTTGTCACTGATCCATGACATTGCTATTATCTACCAAATCCTGAATTCTGAGATTTCCCAGTTTCAATGCAACTATTTGTAGGAATTCAGCCAGTTACAAGACGTGGCGTGGATAAAAATGGTTCTTGACAGTTTATCATCTCCACACCGTAGATCCCAAAATCCATTTGCACCTCTCTCGCCGTCTTTCAGAAAACAACTTCATGGCCGCGAAGAGTCAAGCAGCAGTTGGTCTATACTATTTCAGCGGCACCGCTTTCTCTTAACAATGCTTGCCCTCCTGGGTGTCCTATGTACAATTTACCTTTATTTTGCAGTCACTTTCGGAGCTGGTGAATCATGTTCCGGGCTGAAGGGAACTGAGGCAGCATTGTGTCGATTGGAGCAGGCAAAAGCATCCATGTCTCACAAGGGTAAGTTGAAATTCTTCTGAAAGTCTTTCCAGATTGGAGCTGTAGGGACCTTCATTTTAAGTTTTTGGGGTGTTCACAAGATTTTGAATGCCCCTCAAGTCTAAGTTTTTCTTAAATATATGTATATCAGTAAATCCAATTTTTCCACTTGCTACTTTGATTGTTGGATTGATATTTTATAGCTTACTTTCTGGAAAGAATCTGATTGGTTATACTCACTGGTAGTTCTCCCTATGATGTGTGGCAGCTGTGGTGGTGGTGGTGATGGTGATGGGGAGTAACTACATATTTTGTGTATCATAGACCATGTGACAGCCAACATTTAGGATGAATGTTTATTGAGAATATCTCCATCAACCAATATTTTTGGAAGATTTGAAATGATAGAAAGGAGCCTTCAAAGCTCCAGTTGCCTGGATTTGAAATGACTTGCGTCATTGTCATTCAAGAAATTCTGGAGGCAGTATTCAAATAGACTGACATTTTAATTTCTTCATATCACTTGCGATACAAATCTATAGAATGCCTGCAATAAAGTAGGCCGTATATGATTCTTGATTCGTTGTATGATTTAAGCAAAGATAGATTATATATTGTGTGTCGAATTGGGGCCAAATGGATTCTAAAGAGGCTGCTAGTCTGGTATTCATTTAAAGTGTGGGTTGGCTCAAAAAGAAAAATTTCTTCTTACGGATCAAGCTAATCTCTAAATGAAGGAGCTAAATATGGTCGGATGAGCTTGAAAATTTATACATAGGTATGGCCCATTCAGATCTTCCAATCCCAATGGGCCAACGGATTATGTTAATCACAAAAGTATGTTAATTACATGGCCTTTATTAAAAACCTGGGGCAACAAAATTGTATACAAATAACTATTCTAAATATTTAATTACATGGCCTTTATTAGAAACCCAGGCCAACAAAATTGTATACAAATAACTATTCTAAATATGTGGAGACAGTCAGGCGATGACTCAGAGTCAGGCGATGACACAGTAGATGTCTTCAACACACCACTCAGGTTCATCATAAGACTAATCTGCCTGAAGCACCAAATCCTAAGTGTAAGCAGACTCGGTACATATGTAGCATCATTAGACTGCAAGTAGTTGGTATGTAGATAGACAGACGACAATAGATGTGCAATATCAAAGTGATATAAAGTCAATGTGACCAGGTGAAACCCAATAATAGGAATTTATGCATTTGGCCCGAACACAATAAATAATAACCATTAAAAGACAATATCCTATCACAATACTATAACAATATAACGGTCAACATTGGCTAATCACCATGGAATATTATGTGTTGCCCTCCCATCTCGAGCCGAGTGTTGCAGAGAAAGTGTAACCAATCAATATTCAAAGTCATGGCACCCGAAGTGGCAAAACATAAATATCTAGCATTATTAGGGTTACCCAATGGTGTACATCCATCTTAAAACCAATCGATAGTCCTCCGTAGTCAAAATCAGTATCAATAGTCCTCCCACAAAGATGCCCTCCTCAATTAGGCGTTAATAGTTGAGGCGTACCTGACTCATATTCTTAAGACAATCAATTAAGGACTGGGCTTATCCTGTGTGATCAGGATTCGTTGAAATAAAGAGGAACTATCTTTCAATCAATCTTTCAACCACTCAATGTCTACAATCAATCAACGTTCAAATTCGATCCCAAATTCCAAGATCCAATATCCAATCCCACAACAAGTAGTCCTCCCAAAGCCATAACAATCAACTTGCTTAACCAGAACAACTCGATCAATACCAAAGACAATATGTATACGACAATTAGTGGAGAATCCTAAGGCTAATGAATCTAAGTTCTCAATGTGATCTCGTCAACACAATGTAATAACAAAACTATAAAACATGCCCGAGGTATGTGGACATCAATACCAAGGAGATATAGTTCAATTTTCAATAGTCAAAGATGAATTACAATCGAATCCTAGGTCAATATATAATTACCTTCTTAATAAGAAACATCACTACAAAATCCAAAGAGAAGATGGAGTTCATGATATCCCGTCAATATACCTTGTTGCTTGATCAATTATGGAATATCCTCTTCCCTTACTTCACCATGTTCTAGTGTAGGTTGTATATCATAAAGAATGGGAGCTTCTTAATATACACAGGATTTTTCTCTCCTTACACAAGTTAAAAAACTAAAAAAAAGATCAATACTTTTCAAAATGCCCTTCTCTCTATGCACACCTTCTCGTCGTTGGCCGGAGGAGGGAACGGAGAGAAATGTATATGGTGAGAATAGGTGAGGACAATTTGAAAAGTTTTGATATATATATATATATTTCTTTTTTGCAGGTGTAAGAAGAGAAGAAAGAGGAGTACAAATAACAAGACTCTAAAGACTCCATACAATTCATAAGAGTATGTTTGCCCAAAGCATCCCTCACTCAGTTTCTAAATTGAAGATGGTGCCAATGGTCCCAATACTGAGCCTCAAAAGTCTTTAAGAGAAACCGCTTTCAAAAAGATATTGGACTTTCCGCGGTTGACCATAAGACTTCCATGGTCGACCTCGGTACATCGCGGTGGCCCCACGACGGATCGTGAAGTCCATCGACACACCATAGTAGAACTTTAAAATAAAAGGGCTCAGTCATGCCCTTCAGACATAAATGAACTCACAATTCCACGGGCGACTATGAGCTCACCGTGGACACTAGAGTAGAATTTGAAAATGAGGGCTTGATCGATGCAGACTTTTTCAAAACTGAAGCTAGGGCTCCACGGTCGACTGTGGATCCTCTCATTGTCAACCATGAGTCTTCAGAAACTATAGTCCGAAATTTGTTTCAGTTCAAAATCTTAGGGCTTTTCATCCCCTTCCAAAATCACATGCTCTCAACACATATATAGGGCCTAGTCCTCTCCAATTGAACCTTAAACTCCCTCCAATCAGCTCAATTCGTTCCCATCACAAGTAAAACCTAATATAGCATATGCTTTCCAATTGAGCTTTTTTTTTTGGGTGGGACAAGGGCTGAAAACGCTCCCAAAAAGAAGAAACAGATGGATCTAAAAAAGGGATCCACATTCAACAAGCCTGAGCAGAGCCAACAAAAAGAAAGCAAAAACATAAAAATTACTAAGGAGCATCTCTTAAAAAATTAATAAAGAAAGAAAGCGGAGGCCTAAGGAAAGGTTGTTGCAGTTGATCCAAGGCTGAATTTAGATGGATCCAAAGAGGCCTTTTTGAGACATGGATGGGAGGAATATTGTTTTCAAATCTACTCATATTCTTGGACTTCCAAATGACGTAAATGGTGAAGAAGAAAACAACAGCCATACCTTGCTTAGCAAACTTATCGCACCTAAACGAGAGGGAGGACCATAAGGAGCTGAGATTGAAACGAGAAGAGATGCAACTAACAGGCTTGAGAATCCATTTTCAAAGATCAGTAGCATATGAGTAGGAGAAGAAAAGATGTTGGAGTCGGTCTATAAGCATGCACATCAAACCATAATTTTGTGTATCCACTTGCCTTGAGTTGAAAAACACTCAAAATTGTGACACCCTAGCTCAAGCCCACCAACAAAGCTCAAAGTCGATGAACTGAAAACAATTCACTTCCAATGTACAAAAATCAAAAGAATCAAAGATAAGAAGGTAGGGGGAAAAAATTATTTCTAAGCTAAGAACCCACAAACCCTAGCTACCAAGCATAAACCCACCAACCTAGAGTTGAGGGAGTTGGAGAGAAACCTTAAAAATTAGATGGTGGCGATGAGGAATGCATGAGGATGATGAAGATGGTGTTGATTGGTGAGATGGGGCCTTGGATCTTCACTTTGGGTAACAAAAAATGGAAAGAAAGAGAAAAAGAAAGAAGAGGGGAAAGTTGCAGGAAAAAATAAAAATAAAAAAAGTGAATTGAAGTTGAGGGCCAATGAGCATGTTTAAAAGAAAGGAGATGGGGATTTTCTTATTATCAATTTAGTCCCTAGGGTTCTTGGAATTGGATTCTCAAGGTCTTTCAAGGGTTGGATCAATAAGCTCTAGAAGAGTAGTTCGAGAAAGTAGGTCATCTACTTACTAGTTCAAAATATCAAAAATTAAAAATTATGAAAAAAAAATCCTCTGAACTTTTCTAAGATTGTAAACTATCTCATACTGTATCCAAATGGACTCAGATCTTAATAAAACTTCAAACACACATCCTAACAATAAACCGAACACGCTTAGCATTTAATTATAATTCATTACCTAAAATACAATTAATGATTATTAATTGCGCTATTAAGATTTAGGACCTTAGAATTCAATCAAGATAAAACAGCAAGGCCCCTGATTTGGGCCCCACTTATAAAGTATATAGTTACTTTGATATACATGCATGTTCTTATAGCGAAATTTCGCTCCAATTGGACTCATCAATAGATAACTTACTTTGAATTATTTAAAACTTCTGTTATATTTTATTCATTTATTTTTATAAGTAATTAACTCGATAGTTAGCTGAACTTGCATTGAGTGGAATTCAACTAAAGTGACAAGTAGAAATTTGATTTCAGAGAAATTGAATTTTTAATATTTTATCATCTTCTTAGGTATGTCAATGTGCAGTAAATGGGTCCCAGTCCGCCATGACATGACCCCAATTCCACTCACCTTACATATTTGACTTGACAGCCCGCCAAAGTTGAAAGCTAAAAGCGATTAGGGCGATTGTTTGTATTTCTCAATTCCCACTTTGATTGCTATAGTGTCTTTCTCCTTTGGCAACGATCCTCTAATTAGTTCTTCTCCCTGTAAAATAGAATGGTGGGTTACAATCATCGTGCAAGCCACATGTTAATATTTAGATTATAAAAACTAGTTAATGGCCACTGCATGATACACTGCGGCATAGCTGCATTGCTCTATGTAGGGCTGCCAAACGGCCCTTGCCCTATACTTGACATATGCAGGGCAAGACTTGGCCGGATAAAAACCTATAAAAGGACTGCTTTTATCCATAAAAGGCCGCACTAACAAAACCCTTATCGTACCCTCAAGTATTATTAAATATTATTTAATAATACTAAAAAAAATTATTATTTAATTATTTTACACTGTTATTAATTATTATTAATATGGGCATTTTCTTATTTAACCTCTCTTGTGAAGGGATGACTAAGAAAACATTCAACGAACTGTCTTTAAAATTTTTATTTTATTAGACAAAGTCATACATACTTTAGGGACTTAGGCTCAAGACATACACTTTTATTTAATTTTTCAAAGAATAAAAAACGGTTAAAAAGTCAGCTTTGTCTAATACCTTTCATAAGAATTCTTATATGCCAAATCATTCCAGTATGGCCTTATTTTTGAAAATTTTAAACTATATATGTCCACCGATATTTAGGAATTGACATTATCATCAATTTAATAATATTTTTATTATTAACCATTTTGTTTTAAGTCATAAAAATAAATGCACTTAAAAATCACTATTAATTTAGATTTTCAATAATGGGAGTTCTAATTATTTAATTAAAAAAAATATTTGTATCACCCCTTATCCACCATATGTCATGCAAAGGCCAACTACCTTTTGAATTGATTGGCATCCAAAGTTACACGGCAAAGGAAGACGTGTGTCCTTTAATAAAAATAATTCCCTTTTACACAAGCAAAACTATATAAAAATAATATAAAAGGATTCAATAAAAATAATAAAACTAGAAAAATGGGATGAAAGCAACCATACTGTACTTATTAGTTATGTATTAAGTATAATACATAACTTAAATAGTTAAATAAAGACAAAATTAACCAAGTATGTGTGTGTGGGGTTTTAAGACAATTTTGTAATGCGTATGTGGGGTATGAAATTGCCTTTGTATTTCCATTTTTCTTATTACTAAGTGACTATTATATGGGCATTTCAATATATATATTCTTACATGCATAAATATATAAAATAAAATAAAATAAATTAGGAGTATCACAAATCTCAAGCCCTATAAAAAAGTAATCTAAGCTAGTCCTAGGCTTTTTCTTACAAAAAGAAGCCCACATTGTAAGGATTTCTTTGGGCCGAGCCAGGTGCAGCCATCTTAACTCAAGGCCACTTTGTTTGCCCTGGCTCTATTGTGCTGATTATTGCTTCTCTTTATGCAATGACAGCTGGCTTGCTTTAAGAGGGCCACGGGCAATACTAGCAGTAGAAAGATAAGTTTGTTGACTAGCTCCTCAGGCTGCCAATTTAATGCCTTGATTCCATGTCCAAATTTAGGCCAGTTGCCCAACAAACATGTCAGAGTAATTATTACTTGCATAAAGAGGGAAATTGGAAAACTGAATTATAGTGCCCATCAAATGAAACTTATTTTCCAAGTGTCTGGATTATGGGCCCCACGGTGGTGCCGATCATATCCCACACAAAGGAAGCGTGTGGAAGACATTGGGAATATCGGACAGGCATAATAGGTAAACATTTTTTTTTTCAACGTTTATCAGCTCCACTAATCTTTTCTCATACTGCCGTGATAAAAACTGAGAAAATTAATAATACTTTTTTACGATATCACATAAAATTATTTTATTATTTCTTCCTTTTTCAAGGTAGCTATATGTAATATCTTAAAAAGTTGATGTTTTGAAACTTTCATCGCAATGCAAGATCATCAATATCTAACGGGGTGGCCCAAAAAACCAAAAAAAAAAAAAAAAAAAAGACCCTTCTTAAAGTAGGAAACTACCCACTGCCAAATTGCTCACCGAACGATCTCACTGAGCAAGAACCCAATGGCCACAGCTCTAGCCCTCTCTCTTCTCTTCCTAGCTTCTGCTCTCCTTCTCTTCCTTACCAGCACAAGATCCAACAAACCAAATCAACCTCCATCTCCCCCAAAGCTTCCCATCATCGGAAATCTCCATCAGCTAAGTTCTCTCCCACACCGCTCTCTCCAGCTTCTCTCCGAAAAATATGGACCGTTGATGCTTCTCCATCTCTTTCGCACTCCGACCCTAATCATCTCCTCCCCAGAAATGGCCCACGAGGTCCTGAAAACTCATGATCTCTTCTTTGCAGGCCGCCCTCAATTATACGCAGGCAAACAGCTCTTCTATGGCTGCAAAGACATCGTCTTCTCCCAATACGGCGAGTACTGGAGACAAGTGAGAAAGATCTGCGTCCTGGAGCTTCTAAGCAGCAAGAAAGTAAAATCCTTCCAGCTCGTTAGAGAAGAGGAGGTGGGGTCCATGGTCGATCTAGTGGACCGATCATGCATCACTTCCTCAGCCATTGATCTGCGCCACTTGCTGACCGAACTCAGCAACGGAATCATCTCGAGGGTTGCTTTGGGAAAGAAGTTTGGAGAAGGGGAAGGGAAAGAGGAGTTTTTTGATATTATTAGGGAATATGGGGTTCTCTTGGCGGCTTTTTGTATGGGAGATTACTTTCCTTCACTTGCATGGGTAGATGTCGTGACAGGATTGGATGGGAGATTGAAGAGGGTGGCCTGTGCCATGGATGCTTTTCTTGATCGTGTGATCAATGAGCATCAGGAGAGGACGGAGATGGAGGGTCGAGATAGGGATGATCAAAGAGACTTCGTGGATGTGTTGCTTCATTTGCAGCAGGAGGGTTCTGAGATTGGGGTGAAGGTGGATAGAGATAACATCAAACCCATCATCTTGGTAAGTTTTTTTCATTCGTAATTTTTTTTTCTTTGGATTTATATATCATTGATAAAAGAATAGAGTAATACAAAGAAACAAGGTTCCTATCCCATCAGGGGACCTGTAGAGATTGAGATGTCCCGTGAAGAGATAGAGAAAGACAAAAGACAGATGGCTGTCAACGTTACCCAAAACCAAAAACAAAATGCAACCAAAAGAAAACAAAACATCACTAAGGGGTCATTTGTTTTGGTTGATTTACACATATTAATGAACCAATTATGTAATAATTACATACCATCGCATTTGTTTTTACTCATTTACGTATGAGATGTGTAAAGTAGATATGAAAATGATATGAAAATGGCTTGAAAATTAGGTAAAAATTTTCAAACCTCAACATGTGTGAAAACATTACCCATGTCACTGTTGAGAGGCGGGTGAACAGTAATTACCACTAGCAGTCTGCCTTTTGTATTTTTTCTGATTTTGTGGGCCCCAAAATAGAAATCTGAACCGTCCATACTCTTCTAAAGGTAAAAAACGGCTCAGAGACCAATTTTCAGCCGTTGGATCATCATATAACTTGAGATATGATCAAAAGAGTTGAGACCGTTGGATGTGTTGAACCGATGATTGAACCCAGTCTGCCTTTTTTTATTTTTTGACTCCTGTGGGCCTCTTAATGTAAATCAGAACCGTTGAAACTCTTGTGAAAATTGAAAACGGCCATGAGACCAATTTTCAGTCGTTGGATCATCATACAACTTGAGATATGATCAAAACAATTGAGACCATTGGATGTGATTGAACCCATGATTGAACCCAGTCCGCCTTTTTTGATTTCTTGATACTGTGGGCACCCTAATATAAATCAGAACCGTTGAAACTCTTGTGAAAACTAAAAACGGCCTGGAGACCAATTTTGAACCGTTGGATAATAATAGAGTTTTAGATATTTACAAAAAGATCTAACAATAAAAATTTGAAATTCTTAATTTTATGGGGCCCATCTTAATGATCTGAACCGTCCAAACTCTCTAAAATGCCTTTTTTGACTTAGAGATGTAGTCCTTTTCTATATATTTTGTAAGATATTTGTGATAAATCATGAAAAGTGGTAAAAATATTATGATAAACGGTGAACCTTTGGATTACTTTTAATTTACATATGAAAAGGTGTGAAAATGACAAACAATTGAATTCATTTCATATGTGAGTCAATTGCATATGCAAATGACTCACATGTGAGTCATTTACATATGTAAAGCATTTTCACATGACATGTGAAATTAACAAATGACCCCTAAGGAATAGGATCCTAAAAGAACGCCACGGTTACAGGGCAGCGAGCATACGTGTTCTGAATCACTAATGTCGGTCGTGTTCAGAAGAAGTGAGCAGCTACGTGTCGTGTACTGTTGCTCCTCAACAAAATGACGGAGAGGAAAGTAAAAAGGGCCCAAGGCACATTTCATATATTATAACTAGAGAATTTTACGAAAAAAATTCTTTTAATTGTATATCAAATATGATTAATTTTAAGTAATTTTTGTGCATTGATTGGGTCTATTGAGCCTGATGGTGTGCAAAATTTTTTTTCTTATATTGGGTTGACTGAAGCTAGAGTCACTCTGCCTCCTTTCTCCTCCCTTTTTTTTCTATTTTTTCTCTTCTGCTAGCAAGGATTCTTCTCCCCCTTTCTTCCATCTCCATCTGTTTCAAAGTATATTGGTGGGCTTTGGCATCTTCCTTGGGTTTGTTTCTGAATATGCCACATGAGGTAAAGATCTTGCTTAAGCGAATTTGTCAAGCCTCAAGCTCGAGATTAGATTATTACGGATAGGCCCGTGACATGACATGCTTAATTCCATAGTAACCCGTATTGCACTAAGGCAAATACGAATTCTACAATGAAAACTTTCACATTTCAATGTGGACGGAAGATCCATAAGCACGGAATACTTAATATAACTTGCGGAAAGCCTATGTGCAAGCACATCCATAAATCACATGTGATAGTATAAAACACAATAAATACCTATTTAAATCATTCTATAATAAAATGTATAGATAGATAATGGATCGACATGATTCCAATGAAAGTCTACATGTCCAAATGCATCTAAGTAAACAGTGTATAAGTGATAAAGTACATAAGTACGGAATGGTCAAAGATCAATAATAATACATGTCCATCAATATGAAAATAAACATAAGTCTATCAATTAAATATGATGGCATGATAAACGGAGCCTCCATATCTCCATGAGTCCTAAATGTCATAATCGTGAAACGCTCTATCATGTATGTCTAATAAAAGACATCATGAGGTGTCCACTAAGCTAATCTTGAAGAAACTTACGTGGGGTCCTTCGGATGCATGACGACTACCATGTTTGGGCCAGGATCCACTTCTGCAATCCAAGGGCAGCACCATGAGTATGACAACTCAACAAGAACTAAGCAAGTAGTAAATCATATAGTGTACCAAATAGGGTTATGATATGATGAGTTAAACAGAGGTCAAAAAGCGTCTGTAGTTATGATAGCGTATAATGAAGCATGTGTAAGAGAATCATAAATAATAGGAAATATACTTGCAAATTGGCTATCCACGTCACTAGTATCCTCCTAGCATGGGGAGTGAGAAAACGGGATAGGAATTAAGTAGTGAGCCTGATTACCTAGTGGAGCATTGACTCACTCTTATCGAGAATCAACTGCAGTGGTTTATAATCTCAAACTTATACTCAGCCCTGCCTGGTATCATAAAGTCAAGCTCAGTGGTGCCAACTCCATAAATCAATAACATGATGAAATATACCGTATAATCGTGTATATCATACTCCTTAGTCATAACTTATTTACATATCATGTGAAGGTAACTAAAGTATATTGCTACCAAATACGGATAACAATAACGACGGCAACATAACGAAGATAAAGGACATGCTTAACATAATTGAACTAGACACAAATGAACATGATTGAATAGAACTGAACATAATATTTATAACTGAATATAACTGAGCATAATGGAAGTAATGAACATAACTAAACATAAATAAACAGTTAAGATAACAGAAGGTAATATATAACAACATGCATTAGTTTCCAATTTAATTAAGAGTCTATGATGCTTACAAGCCAAACTATTCTAAGATGTCCGTGTCCTTAATTTCTTCTTTCAGTGTGACCATAAATCATCCAATGTCAGCATTATCAAAGTTCTTTGTGTTGCAGTGTATATGAATAAGAACATTGGACCCTTACACCTACATTTGAGGGTATGACATTAGAATCCATTGGAACATTTAACAAAAATTCCATGACAGCTAGCATGTTCTTTATTTACTTCATTCGATTTCGTTGGTCACGTGTAAGGTGTAAGGATTTAAAATGTTAAGTCCTATATAGCTATAAGGTCCACTGAGCATTCTAATGTAATATTTGATCCTATGATCAAACTTAAGCTTTCCTAAGGTGTACTTGACATTATCAAGTCAAACTACATTAGTCTTAGAATTAAGTTTAGTAAAAAGGGGTTTTTAAGTAAAATAAAATAATTAATTAAATAAATAAATTCTGAAAAACAAGGGTTTCCAGATCGATCGGGCATGGGTTGGATTGATCAGACCTACTCAGAAACTTAAGGTCCGATTGAACTTGGTGCAGGTTTTCCCTTTTTAGGCTATTTGGATCCAAACTTCCCTTGTTTATAGATTCCCAAAGTTCACCTACATGAGACTTATCATACATTACACCAAATCCAACCTTCTTAGGTAATTTCCACTTCTATTTATTTCCTATTCATTCAAACCCATTTTTAAAACATAGGAACTCATTTTCAAACCAAAAGATATTTTCCATTAAAGAAATATAGAGAAGATGAGCTGAAATCATGCATTAGAGTAGAGATTAGCCATAGAATCAACGACATAGCCCATCATGTTATTATCCACTTATTTAAACTTGCTTTTGGTGCTCCCAAATCCAAAGCTAAATTTCAAAATGGAGAAATTTCCAAATTTCTTAGCTCACACAATATCGTATTAATGAAATGATATGAAAAAAAGAAGAAAACATGTGATGAATGCCATAGAGGATGAATAAATAAAGCTAAGCTTAGGAAAACTAATTTACTACACTAGTTAATGGCTCAAATTTAAAAAATGATTGGGTTGCTCAACTTAGGAGATGTGCCAATAGTGAAATAAAGCTATTTTCTCCAATCCAAATGCCAAGTGGGTAAGTGAAGGAGATGAAGAAGTTAAATGTACTCTGAAATGGGGGATAAGAGTTTCTCAATCACTCACTTTTGGCTTGGAAGGGGTGTAAGAGATGGAGTAGAAAAGCTTGGGGCTAGGGATCTTATTTAGGAGGCACAAGAGTGTTTTCTCTTGGGAATAGCAACCTTTTATAGGCCAGGGTTGCTTGGTTATTTTTGGGTATTTACGAGAAAGTCCTTTAGTTAAGTTTATTTACATTGAGGGTCATAAAGAGGGTCCTACAAAGAGAGCTTAAGTGAATAGGGTTCACTCTAGATTCAAGACGCTCATGATAAATACACATGATGATATGAAATATTATATGATTAACTTAATTAAATCCATTATTAGTCCATGAACTACCAAAGTAAGGTAGGGTCCCACCCATTCTACTTACCAAAGACCCAATTGACACCGAACACATTTAATTAGCATAAATCACGAAAATTAGGAAATAAATCCCTAATTTGAGAATAGGATGTTACAGAATCAGTGATGGGAATCGATCCATCAAGAAGAGCCGTAAGAAGATGAAGATAAACATTTTAAAATGGGTGGTGAAGCCTGGTTGCATAGATTATTGGTCTCAGTTGCAGAAGTGAGATGTGTTTTCATGGGTTGGATCTAACAGAGAGTAGGTAGGTGATCTAACAAATTTGATTTGCTTTTGAGCATAGTGGGAAAAGGCATAGGGATGGCATGGTGATGAATGAAAGGTGGCTGAATCGACTGAAGTTTGACTTTTGAAATGATAAAATGCAGTAAAACAAGGCATGAAGGAAAACATAGAAAAAAAACATGGAAGAAAATGAGTAAAGGAAAGGATATAATAGATGGGCAATGAGAACTTTATGAAGGCAACAAGAAGCTGGATCTATTGGCCTCAGGAGAGTAGAGTCTAGGTCAGTTCTCTAAGGTAGAAGGTGGGTAAGGCCTGTTTGTTTGGAGGCGTAAGGTAGTAAAACAGAGATGGAGAAGGGAACTTGATGCTGGACTGAGTGGAAGAATAAAGAGAAGACACCAGGGAGGAGAGGAGTGGATCAGCAGAAGAGAAAGGAGGATAAGGAGGGGAAGAAAGAAAAACGGATGAAGATAAAAAAAAAATAATAATAATAAATAAAAAGAGATGCAGATCTAAGATGGGCATGGTGATTTTTCTTCTGCTTTTCTGCAAGTGATGGTACAGGTGAGAGGGAGAGGTGATGTGAGTTCAATCCATTGAGGACGAAAAGAAAGACACAACAAGAAGAAGAAGTAAGCATTGAAGAAGAACAGAGAATAAGAAAAAGAAGAGGAGGAGGAGGAGGAGGAGGAATTAGAATAAGAAAGCAAAGATGACGATTATCAAGAAGAAAGGAAAAGGTGAGTTTCTTCTAGTTGGGAGCCTGGTGAGGGAGCAATGACTGGTGAGTTCACCTTTGGTGTAGCAGAGATGGCTGCGGGCTGGGATTAGTGGCTAATCGTGCAGTGCCATTGGTGGGAAGGTGGTTCGATGATCCCGTTTGGTGATGGACAGAGGGGAAGAAGATGAGCGAAACATAGCGAAATTATTTTTGAACACACGACATGAGGTCAAGAATCAGCACTAAGAGGAGGAAAAAAAAAAAAAAAAACAAAAAAAAAAAAAATAGAGTTTCGTGGATTTGAAAGGTGGGGATGATTGACGCTAGCATCGCTCCACTCCACTTAAAAAGAAATAAAATTTGCACGAAATCAAGTCTAGGACTCGATTTGTGCACTAATTTAATTTGAGACTAATTTCATTTACTAGTAAACTAAGGGATTTTTTTTTCATAAAATCTTCTAATAACAATAAGGGCCTTTTTTCATCAAAGTCTTAAGAGTTTTTGTCCTCATAAAATCCTCTTTTTTATTTTTATTTTTAATAAATGATGTTTTTCTTACAATAGGACATTGGTTTTATAGAAATCTAAACCTTCAATTTGTGGCAAAACTCATCCATCCATCATTACATGATGTTTTTCTTTGACTAAAATGATATCCACTATTGCATTGAATAATTTAAGAAAATATTCATGCATATCCAACCCTCACCGCATGGTCATGAGGGACAACATAGTGGACCAACTTTATAAGAAATTCTAAAAAATTCTCCATTTTAAGTATCCACCTCTTGTTATCTTACTTTTTTAGGCCGTAGATCAAATCTTGAGACAACCCAATCCTTTTATTTACACTTTCCCCACCAAATTGTTTAAATATCCAAATTTGACATTCATCTAGCTTTTCTTCACCGTTAGATTAAAATTATAATAAAATAACACTCAAAATGTTTATATTTTAGTGGCGTAGGTCAGGATGGTCTAATGCAGTTGAAATTATATGTATATATATATGACAAAGTTCAAGTGTATACATCCCTCACCAAAATGGTGAGGGACACTTCTACATTTGAAAAGTATTAATGTGCAAAAGAAAAAAAAATGAAGTTTGCTAATATTTGCTTACTCAAAATTATATCAAAGAAAGTCTGGCTTTTCCTATTTTAAAGGATTAATTGAAGGTTTTTGGGGGAGATCCTTTAGAATAGATTAATGCAATTAATCTTTATATTATATGTGTAAATAATTAACTAAGCAATGAAAATAAATTAAGCAAAAGCACACACCACAAGACAACACAATTTTTACATGGAAACCCAGACCGGAAAAAAACCACGACAAAAAATCAAGCACTATGAATCATACTATAGTTATAAGAGAATACTCACAACCCTTATCCAGTTATCATGCAACCTAATAACTTTGTGATTTCCTTGCACAGCACCCCACTGTAATGACCGTCCGCTATTCTCTGTTACAGATCCAAGTATCTAGACACCTTCTAGATGTAGTACTTGATTCCCCGTAACAATCTTGTATACTTAGAGAAGTAGAAGACAAGGATCTCTAGAGTAGAACTTTAACCATTCAATTCTTTATTAAAAGAACTCTAGGTGATCTCCAAAATATATTCCTTACTTAGAACAATGAGATCTCTATCTTAGTGTTGAGAGAAAACCCCTTTATATAGCCCTAAATTTGTGCCTCGTAAGTATATTTTAATCAGAAAAAGAGATAGCATGAAATAGGTAAGTTCCTCTTTAATTCGGGCTGAAAAATTCGCAAGTCGGTGAACTTTCTACATCTGTTTGATTGGTTGGATTAATGGTCCGATCGGTTGGATTAAGCCTATGCTCGGGTGAAATTTCAATATATTTTCTGCAAACTTCCGGAGGTCATAACTTTCTTGTTTTAGCTCCGATTAAGGCAATCTTAGGCTTTGTGGTTATTTACTAGAAATGAGCTTTCCAATAGTAGGTTGCTTGCCCATATTCAATGCTCGGTTTGTGAGACATGACCTTTTTAAACCATGTTGTTCGTAGAAAATCACTTTAATTTGTTGCCCTTTCTTCGATTTCTTCATTTCAGTGCATTTGGCGACTTAAATCATTGTCCATACTTAAGGATATATAAAATACAACACCAATGGACTTAAGTTTTGTCCAACCCATAAATTAGCCAACACAAAAATTCTTACATTAACTTCCATATTTCCGCTCCTTTTTAAAAGGAAGACAACTTGGGGTTGCACTTAAGATTTTTTTTTTTATTTGATGAAAGGGTTGCACTTAAGAGTAATGGTCGTATATTATGTTAGTGCATGGAGAGATTCGTAACTCACTAGTAGGCTCGTATAAAATATCCAAACAAATCAAAATTAAAGGCCCACGTTATTATATGCCTTCACTAACTTTCAGTCATACAGTAATTGGATCCACTATAAGATAGTTCACTATTTGAAACTTTTGGATTTTCAAATTCTGATGTAGGTCCACTATGAGACTGTTCACTATAAAAAGCATCGTTTTTCAAGATCTGATGGTGAGTCACTATGAGATTGTTTATTGTAGGAAACTTCTTTTTTTCAAAATCTGATGGTGGGCCATTGGGTTATAATCTAGTAAGCACACATACCAAATGGTCCATTTAATCTGACATGTTTGGATTTTCATAAATGGGACCCGTGGGCCTACTATCAAAATTTTCACTGTATACAACTTCAAAATTTCATAATCTAATGATGGGTCCAACTTCTCTTGAAGTAAAATTAGGTGAAGGCATACCAGATGAGTATATCAAATTTGATAGATTTTGATTTTCTTAAATGGGATGTGGAGGAATGCTACCAATTTCTCATGAGTATTAAATGAAATTGGAAAGAGATTTGTTGTAGGATTTAGAGAGCAAATCTAAAAGCTGATATGTATGCCAATGACTGTTCTCCATTCATTGGTTGCTAAAATAGGGGCAGAAACTCCGCTCTTTAAGGAGGGGAGCTTTTGATAATTCCTATATATATGGGAGCTCCTATGTCGACTAGTAGCCCACTAGGGGCCCCACTTGGGGGTGGGACCGAGGGGGATTAAAAGATCTCCCCCACCAACTCCTCTATAGTGATGGATGCTCAAATCATTATTCTAAGCATTTGATCAATAGCTGGTACGTTTTCACCATTCAAAATGAGTGTAAGTCGATCCACCGGTCCAATCCATTTAGATGGGTATCAAACTAGGTATTGGTGACTATCAAAGGGGATTCTTGTTTTATAGTCCACTTGGATGTATCATAAGTTGAGCTCTACTAGTGTTTTGACAAATAAGGTGAGTATCAGGTGCTTGGCATAGGTTTTCCCATATATGTATGGCTTTGTTCTAGTGAAAATTGTTTTCACGGAGTTACCGTTAGAACTTCTTATATGGCCCACTTGTGGGTCTCATCCGAGGATAGGACCAAAGGTGATGAAGAGATCTATATGGGATCACTGTAAGTATCAAATTTGACCCTCATCTGATGGCCCTAACCCTTTCGTAATGGCTTCATAATAATAATAATAATAATAATAATAATAATAATAATAATAATAATAAACCCTTCATCCAATGGTCAAATCCATTCTTATGGTTGTTAAATAGGGTTATAAATGGTTTTCCGATTCTTCGATTATCCGAAGGTTCCAACCGGCTAAAAATTGGGTCTAGGTCCTTTATTTAGAACTGGTTTCTAAATAGCTCTGGTTCTAAGTCCTTATTTTGGAACCGGTTTCTAAACAGGTCTAGTTCCGATTCCATTAGGTCTCAGATTGATCGACCTGTGGACCCGAGACCTAACCCATATGATCACATACATAAAAAAAAAAAAAAAAAACACAACGATGCCCTAGTTCGTCATTTGCAAAACAAACGAAGGGGGGAGAGAGTAGGCGTCATCCCAAGTATCTTCTTATTGAACACACTACATCGAGAAAGAGGAGAGGGAAGGGGGAGAAGAAAGAACCCCCTTTGTTGAACACGGTACACCTTCTTCTTCTTCTCTCTAATTCTTCTTTTTATTCTTTCTTTTCTTTCTTTTTTTTTTTTTTTTTTTGTAATGTTGTGGTTATGGGAGACGGAGAGATGGAGGAAAGATGATGAAAACGGTGGGAAAGGAAGAGATGGGAGACTGGGGGTAGTAGTGATTGTGAACGAGAGAGAGGGAGAGTGGTTGGATGGGGTTTGAATTTGTGTATTCAAATCGTGTTTTGAAGAGGGTGAAAGCTAAAGCTCTCCTCATTCAAAGGGTTTGGGTCGATGGTAGAATGTAGCAAAGGGCAAGGGTTGAGACTTGTGTGGGTAAGTTTGGATCTGCAATAGAATGTGGTTTGCAAAGGGCAGAGGAGAGAGAGAGAGAGGCGGTGGTGATGGGGTCTGCAGGCTGGTTGTGGTGTTGGCGTGTTCAAAGTACTGGAAAGCCTTATGTTTTACTTTTTGACAGGGGATAGTGCTAACACCATCATCTTCTCTGTTATCTCTTTCTTCCCCTTCGTTTGCGGCACAGGTCTTTCTCTCTGTCTCACTCTCGATTTCTTCTATCTTATCCATTCTCTCTCTTTGTCATGCTTTAGAAACCCTATCATCTATTGATGATTCAATTCCTTCAATCGATTGTGCTCTTCCACTATTGGAAGAAATGAGGTAACATCTTGGTTAAATCGATTGAAATTATTACTGTTGAATTCTTTGGTAGGAAAGTGATTGCTTTCTGATTTTCAAATGTTCTTGTAAGAATTCTAGGATTGTTTGATTTTGATTTTTGAACTTTTGGGATCTATTTGAATGCCTGCCTTTGGTTTTTTTTTTTTTTTTTTTGTTTTGTAGGATCTACGGGGTTTTGGTTCAGCTGAACTCTAATTTTTGAAATTCGTTCCGTACCTGGAACTGGACCCAGAACCGGAACCATATGGTTCCGGTTTTGGATCTTGCTAATAGTATTGGAACCAGTTCTGGATCCAATAAATTAGAACTGAACTAGTTCCGGTTCCAACATCAAATAAATGGTGCCGGTTCCACCATGGACCCGAACCGGAATCGACCCTTTTACAACTCTATTGCCAAACCTTGAGATTTGTGCCTATCAACTATTTGTGCATGGTTTAGATGTGTTATTAGGTGGGTTCCACCGATAATTATCATGGAAGCATGGTGAGAATTAGTTCTCACTTAAATATTTTCCTATATGGAGTGAAATTAGATCAAGGCATACCAGATGGGTCCATTGGATTTGACAGATTTGGATTTTCTTAAATGGGACATGGAGGAATGCCACAAATTTCTTGTGAGTATTAAAAGAAATTGAAAAGTGATTTGTTGAAGGGTTTGAAGAGCAAATTTCAAAGCTGATACGTATTGCCAATGACGCGTTCTCCATTAATTGGTTGTTAAGAAGGGGGTAGAAATGCCTCTTTTTAAGGAGGAAGTTTTTGAGAATTCTTAATATATATATATATATATATGGAGAATAATCATATGCATCCATAGCTTATAATAGAGTGAAGACAACTTTTATATTTGAATATATTAATGTGTAAAAGACAAAAAACTTACGAATAAGAGGAATACTCAAGTATAAATAAGGAAAGCCATGTAAGCATCCATCAACTTATAGTGAGGGATAGATGCATACTATATATATTTGGATATATATATTGGTCTTATCCATATATTTCAATCCAACGACACTCAATGGTTATCATGTATAAAGTATGCCCCACTAGTAGGGGCATTTTTATGAAAAGTGTCCGCTGTATTTTCTAGAGCTCCCCATGCATTCATCTCTTATAGTTTCGGTGAGACTTCCACTAGGCTTACCCTATGGTGAGGGATATATGTATAGTAATATTTTTCTCTACATATATATATGAAATATTTAAGTAAGAACTAGTTTTTACTATGTTTCCGTGAGAACTATTGGTGGGACCCACCTAACAGCCCATCCAAACAATGATAAACAAGGACCTCCTTAATAGTCATTAATTCTAATGTTTGGCACTCATCTGAATGGATTTGACTGTTGGATGAGGGGTTGATATATATTTTTTTTAATATTAAGCCATTAAACTTATGTGCCATGGACGAAGGGGCTAATGACGTAACATTGGGGTCAAATTTGATACTTATGTTGATCCCACCTAGATCTTTTGATCTCCCCTAGACTAATCCCCAGCTAAAACGCACAAGTGGGCCCCATAAAATGTTCTGTTGATAACTTTGTGAGAACAGTTCTCACTAGAACAAAGCCATAAATAAATATATATATGAAAAATATTACTATGCATCATCTCTTACCATAGGGTGATGGATACTTTCTTTTTATGAAAAGTATTAATGTGCAAGAAAACAAAATTATTACACTTCATCATACATCTTTTATATTGTTAGTTCAAAAAAAGAAGTGTCCCTCACCCTATATATATATATATATATATAAGGGGATATTCATGTACATATATCTCTCACCAAGGGACCGGGCATACTCCTTTGTGGGGCTTATGGTGGACCTTACCAAGGGATAAGACTAGGGGGATGGAAAGATCCATGCGGAACCACCCCACTACCAAGTTTGGCCCCATTCACTTGTCCCTAATCTCTTCATTCGTGACCTAAAAAATCATTCCATTCGAATGGGTGTATAGTCAATTCAATGATTCAATAAATTTGGATTTGACCAAAAATTATTAAACGTGTTCAATTCAAGGGGGTCGTGTGTGCGATCCATTTGGATGGACCTACAGTGGGTCCCACCTAGAGTTCTCACAAAAAAATGGTGAGGGACATATGCACATGATTATTCCCCATATATATATATATATATATATAAAAGGAAGATTACTATACATTCATCCCTCACCATAGGGTGAGGGATACTTCTATATTTGGATATATTAATTTGTAAATGACAAAAAAACTTATGAAAAAGAGGAACGTTTAAGTACAAATAAGGAAAGCCATATAAACATCCCTTCACCTATGGGGAGAGATAAATGCATACTATATATATATATATTTGGATATGTATCGGTCTTATCTATATGTTTTAGTCCAACAACACTCAATGGTTATCATGTATAAAGCATGCCCCACTAACAGGGGCATTTTTATGAAAAGTGTCCCCTGTATTCTCTAGAGCTCCCCATGCATTCATTTCTCACAGTTTCGGTAAGACTTCCACTAGGCTCACCTTATGACCTATCTAAACTATCCATACGCACATGGAACCCCATGATAGTCACTAGATCATGGTTTTCACTCACCAAATGGACTAGACCATTTGGTCGAGAGTCAATTTTTTTTCTTTAGTACAAGTCATTATAATTAAGGGCCATGGACCTTGATATTAGAGGCATTTGATTATCTAGAGTGGTTCTTTCCTTCCCACCCATATGTCCCATGATTTGAAGGGCCCCAAGTGGGCCTCAACAACAAATGTGTGCTGTAAGACTGTGTATGATATTTTAGTGCACACTTGATGACCATTTGAATGGACCATACGCATGGAACCCCTTGAATTACACTGATCTTTTTTTTTTTTGTAACACCCATTCAGATAGGACTGCACCATTGAAATGATGGGTCAATTTTTTAAGAGGTATAACTTGGTAGCCTTTGATAAAAGGGTTAGGATGACCAGATGAGACCTTTATTCTGTACATAAGTAGGCCCAACCAAGATGAAGAGATCCGCTGGGTGAGCCCCACAGTGTAGTATATATATGGCATCATCATTGTAAACCTTAGAACCATATGGTGAACAGAAGCAAATTAAAGCGAGGTGTGCCTAACAGGTTTAAAAGGGATTACTTACATGAGCACACTTGACCACAAAAATGAGGGTTAACCTTAGTTTATCACTCCCCCATGTATAGTATCCTGCTATATATATATATATATATATACTTTTTTTTTTTTTACTATAACCTGTTATATATACATATAAATTATATGAAATAATATATTTGGTCAGCACAACGAATGCAGTCCACCAAAGCTATGTAGTTCCTTTAGGCACAGGTCGGATCCAAGTAGACAAAATGCTTGTAAGTCCCAGTATAGGTTATCATCGACCTGACCCAAATTGACTAACTTAGAGCATTGAGCCTGGTAAGCAAGGCCCAAACTGCTATTTATTGGACTCTGGTGGACCCATTGATATGGGGGTTACAAAATAAATTCTTATGTCAAATATACTCATGTAAATTTCTTATAATAAGAAGCATAGTGACTCTAGCTGCCTTACTCTATACATAGGACATGTTCAATGCTGCAACAGAAACCACAGCAATGTCAATGGAGTGGGTCATGGCAGAACTGACAAAAAATTCTGAAGTGATGAAGAAAGCCCAAGAAGAAGTGAGGAGAGTGGTGATTGGAAAAGGCAAGGTGGACGAAGATGACCTTCAGGAAATGCACTACCTAAAATGTGTAATCAAGGAGACTTTGCGTTTACATCCTGTTGCTCCATTGTTAGCTCCAAAGGAGTCCAATACAGAAGTTATGCTACAAGGTTATTCCATTCCGAAAAAGACAAGAGTCATTGTCAATGCATGGGCTATAGCGAGGGATCCCAAATCATGGGAAAGGCCGGAAGAGTTTCTGCCAGAGAGATTTGCCAATAACCTTATTGATTTTAAGGGTCAAAACTTTCAGTACATTCCTTTTGGCTCCGGCAGGAGAGCATGCCCGGGAACTTCTTTTGCCATCCCTACTATGGAACTTGCTCTTGCCAATCTTCTATATTTCTTTGATTGGAAGATGCCAGATGGTTTGAGAGGGGAGGACTTGGACATGTCTGAAGCTGGAGGCATCACTGTCGGCCTAAGATTTCCACTTCATCTAATTCCAACGCGCCATGTCTCTTGAGATGATAAAATCCATGTTCTGTTATGCAAATCTTATAGTGCTTATGTTTTTGTAGTAAATAAATGATTTATTCAAAGACAACGTCTGTTTAGCATGTAAACACCAATCAGGGGTGGACCAAGGTACAAGCATGTGGGGCAGTTGTATCCATCGATTTTGGTCCGCTTTTAAAATTATAATGAAAAAATTGGTCTTTGTTTTGAAAATTTACTTAAAAATCATATGTCTGCACCCAAGATCCAAATGAAAATCATAGGTTTGTTTCCAAATTTCAATTGCCTAACTTGGGTCCACACACCTCAGATAACATTCCCAGATCTGGCTCTAACACCAATAAAGCAATCATTGTTAGTATTGCCTTAATTTGTGTTCGTCCCATTTAAATCTCTATTTCATATGGTTGAGTTATCGCTTTCTGGAAATTATCTCCTCTCAATTTCTTACCTTGGTAAGAGAGTTAAAAATTGTGGTGTTTCTGAAACCTCTCTTTACTAATATCTATCTATCTATCTATAGATATATATATTTATATTGGTAAATCTCTTTACTAATTGACACTGGAGAAAGCAACTAACTTTACAATTAATCTATGTTTTTGAACGATTGGCACCTGAGAAAACTCAAAAAGTTATCCCTTGTGTGGAAAGATAAAAAGACAATTTTCCCCCTTATATCACCATGTAGCAAGTTGAATAGAATGGACAGCTGATCAGGTAAATCAAATACATCCTAAATGGGCCACACAGGAGGAAAGAACAGCCATTTGAAGTCATGTATTCTTTGGAAGTTACCATCACATGCAATTTAATGTGGATTTCGTTGAATTGAGGTTCAGTGAAGAAAACTCTTTCGATGACTGTGGCAGGATCAATGTGGCAGGATCAATGTTACCACCGTGGCTGCCCAGTTGTGACATGGGTCACCGTGAGGTTTTTTGACAGGGGATCTGGTCTTAGTTTGGTTTTCCAACAATAATGATGATGGGACCCATTTTAAAAATAAAATAGACAAAAGAACGAGGGAAAAGAGTAAATAAAGGAAATTTGGGATATGTTTGTTGGGAAAAGCGGGGCAACAAAAATTACCCGCGATCGATGGATCAACTACGACTAACACAAGCAATCACACCATCAAGTAATCACACCATCAAACAATCACATACATGAACACTATAATTTTATGTGGTTGGGCAACCTTGCCTACGTTCACGGAGGAGAGAACTCATCATGATCACATCTCAATTAATCCCTTAGAATCTAGGGCTACAATACTTCAATATATAGTTTTCACTTTCTTGGCCACTAAGAAGGCTTCGGTACAATTATCAAAATACCCTTGACCTTAAATCGGTCATTGGCTAATCTAGTAGACTCATTCGGATAAACCGGAATACAAGACATAAACCCAAGAATGTTGGGATCATTTTAGCTTCCAAAAAGCATTCCCAGGGATAGACGTTTCTTTTGTGATATCAGAAACATGGGTCTCGGTGTGTTGATCATTTTCTTAGCCTTTGGTTATACAACAAATATGGCCCTCTCAAATAATAAAAAGAGGCAAACCCACCATTATTGACTATGCTTCCCACCACTGAATATTAGACTGGTGCATTTTCATTTTGATTGCGACATTGATTCGAAAAAGAGATTAGGCTGCTGCATTCGTCATTTTGATTGCGATCGTGTGTTTGTCTTTCACAATGATTCCGAACATTTTCTCACTAGTGGTGGGGTTTATGATGCTCACACTTGAAAATCTAGATCCGGATTTAACAGTAGTTGGACTAACTCACCGTGCAGCCCACTGAATCATTAAAATTGAATGCAATCTCTTCCGTTAGAATACCTAGCGATTTTACTATAAAGTAGTTCCCAAACAGAACATTGAACTCATGGTTGATTATATAATTAGAGCATTTGATTAATAATTTGTAAGTTTGTGATAATTATGTTGTTGATCACATGTACAATCTTAGGGAGACCAAATGCTATAGAAGTAAAATTTGACATATGATATAACTAGGACAGAAAGTAATTTAATTTTAGTTATACAACAAATATGTCCCTCTCAAATAATAAAAAGAGGCAAACCCACCATTATTGACTATGCTTCCCACCACTGAATATTAGACTGGTGCATTTTCATTTTGATTGCGACATTGATTCGAAAAAGAGATTAGGCTGCTGCATTCGTCATTTTGATTGCGATCGTGTGTTTGTCTTTCACAATGATTCCGAACATTTTCTCACTAGTGGTGGGGTTTATGATGCTCACACTTGAAAATCTAGATCCGGATTTAACAGTAGTTGGACTAACTCACCGTGCAGCCCACTGAATCATTAAAATTGAATGCAATCTCTTCCGTTAGAATACCTAGCGATTTTACTATAAAGTAGTTCCCAAACAGAACATTGAACTCATGGTTGATTATATAATTACACTACACCAAAAATTCAATTTAGGAACGGATTATGGGCCCGGTTTTGGGCCGTTACTGAAATGAAATGGATTTGATCCGTTCGGCACGAGGCCCGTTTCGCTTAAGCACGATGCCTGTTCTCTCATGTTTTCTCAGCCGTTCCAAAACGCACTGCTCTTTCGCCATCAAACGTAGAGATACGTTCGCTCCTGCCTCAGCCTGATCTTCCGCTAAACGCACTGCAGAGTTCGCGCGCTGCCTCAGCCTGCCTCAGCCGTTCCCACAGATTTTCTGTTCCTGCTGCTACCTCAGCCGTTCGCAGAAACCATTTGATCTTTTCGCAGACGGCAAGAACGCACTTCTTCTTCTTCCCGATCTTCAACTCTTTTCTGTTAGGGTTTTACCTCTTTGGCCTGCGATAGGTAAAACCGATCGATCGATCTCTCGTTGTTTAGGGTTTGATCTTGTTTTTTATGGATCTGTTGTCTCTCGTTGGTCGCAAGAGGAGAGAAGAGACGGCTAGGGTTTCTCCAAGTCTTCTTCACATTGGTCGCGTCTTCTGCAGATCTTCTTCTTGTCTCTCCATTGGTATAAACCCTAGCCGATTATTATAGCAAGTCTTCATCTTCCTCTGTTGTGTCGGATCTATGTTTTTTTGGATGTTTTGCTTGTGTGTAGATCGATTTGTGGAGATTACTATCTCAAGATGTTTGTGATGTTTTGAATTGGATTTTTGTTGATGATGTTTGCACCATTGGATTTCTAACACATACAGTTATGTATATGTGCTCCCTTGTGCATATCATCTTGGTCGTAGTAATTCTAACTAGGAATCTTAGCACAAGCAGTTTATTCGATTTTAGCTTTAGCTTAACCTCCTAGCAATGGCATCTGATCTGATTTACAGATGTATTGGACCTTGTGGCTTGTGGGTTTCTGCATAACGTGATTTGGATTTTTTTATACTTGGGTTGATTGTGTGTAAAGATCGTCATTTTTTACATCCGCTTTGTTTATTAAAAATAAAAACACACACACACACATTATCTGTCAAAGACCCATCGTTCCTGATGGAGAAAATGGTATGATTTGAGGAGGAGGAGAATGATAATTTGCTGGAAGACTGTTGCTGTGGTGGGGATACTGGATTTTCTAATATAAACATCTCTAGTTGCTGCTGCTGCTGCTGCTCCTGCTGATTTGTTGGTAAATCCAAGTAGGGGTGGCGGTGTATTTGTTATAAGTAGGCAGCAATTTCTAAGAGGGAGGGTCCCTCCATGAGACCTTTTGTAACCATTATTATATAGAAAGAAATGGGTTAGAGATTTCATAAACTATCATTTAGCGCTTAATGAAGTATATTACAAACACACACACACACACACACACACACACACACACACACACATATAAATAATGATTTCACTGCATTCATTCACTTGATCTGGATTTCCATCTCTTGGTCTTTTGATTCGAGCTCTTTGAGGGAACTATCGTAACATTCTTTAACCTATGTCAGCTCTCTGCTCTTTTCATCCAGGTTGTTTTGTTGTCTGCATATCAGATCTTGCAACAAACCTACCTCATCATGTAAATCTTGGAGCCTGATTAGCTGAGTCCTCTGACTGCTCAAATCTGATAGTTGTTTATCAGAAATTTCCTTCATGGACAGAATTTCTCTTTCAATGCCCTGCTTTTCATTCTCCAACTTTGCAGCTCTTTCACTGCTTTGTTTGAACTTCAGCAAAAGATCATGTTTGACACTCTGTGCGAGATCTAACTGATGATGCAATTCTGCTACTGCATCTTTCAAAAGAGCAACCTCAACTATCATATCCATTGAAATTTGTTTCTCCAGTTCCTCATCTACCGTAACAAAAATCATTTCTTTTTTCACATTCTCAAGGAGTGCGCTTAATTTATCTCGCCCTTTTTCTAGATCACTTGTTTGAACTGCCATATGTTGAAGTTCTCCAATCTTCTGCTCCAACTCCAATGTCAAGATAAGCAGCTCAAAGTTTTTAGCAGATAAATTCAACAAGATGACCTCCATCTGAGATTGTTTAAGATCCTTATAGTTCCCAATCCCTTCCATCAGTTCTATATTTCCAGCCTGCAGACTATATGGGATATTATCAGACCCAGGAAGTGGATCATATAAAAGCCCATCAAGCTCTTTAAAGATGAAGTCTCTTTCCTCAAGCAGTTTCTTTTGATCCAAAAGAGCTGCTAAAGCATTTCTGTTATTCATGTTCAACTCTTGCACTAGAAGAGCAAGCTCGGACCCCATTGAATTTGACCTGGCCAACATTGATTCTTCTCGCAATTGCAAATCTGATATCTTTTTCGCAAAAGAGCTTTGCTTGGAACTGAGATCTCCAGTTTCATCTTCTTTTCTTGTAATGCGACGGAAACTGTTATTGATGTCAACCAGTAGCTTTCCGTTGAGAACACTACACATTTCTAGCTCTCTTTTAGCTCTGAAATTGTGTTTCTTCAAATCAGCAATGATGGAGTTGGATTCGCATAGTCCATGATGAAGGAAGCTGTTCTCTGCATGCAGCCCTGTTGCTGTCTCCAACAAAATTCCAATGTGGCACAGGTGCAGAACAGACATGGCACAATCTTTACTCATTATCTCAGACCAGATATCCTCTAACCACGTCCTAGTTAGATTAGTAGGGTGCAGCAACTGGGACTTCAGGCAGTGGATGTCAGAGACATGTGACATGAATTCCTCCTTGAAAGAGGTTTGCAGCTTTGAAATAACGTTGGAATTGATGAATTTTGCAACAAAAATCTAGAGTTCCATGCATGGGAAAGCCGCTACCAACAGACTCCCAGAGATTATTGTGCGGACATAGAATTTCTCAGATAACTTATGTACATATTTTCCAATGCAATGATTTTTCTGTAAGTATTTCTATATATATTTCTATTCCCATCTATAAACATATGTGAATTTTTATTTTTATCCAATAAAGAGATGGCATAAAAAAAAACATAAATCAAATGTCTTTTTTTTCTTTTATTGTTATCTACGCAGATAGGAGTGTTCTGCTTCCCAGCTGGATCAAAGTTGCCTTTACATGACCATCCAGGGATGACTGTGCTAAGCAAAATGTTATATGGATCCATCTATGTCAAGTCCTATGATTGGGTGAAATGTAGAATCTCTAATGGCAAAAATGGTAAGCACTAAGCAGAACTTTAGGTATTTGACAGTAACGTATGTCATCTTTTTATTTTCCTTTTTCATTTTTACTTTTTTCTGCCTTGGCCTAGTGGCCTAGAATAGAAAGGAAAGGAAAGGATACCTACCCAGGTTTAAACCCTCGTGAGCACTATAAGAGCAAGTGCATACACTAAGTACATGCACTATAAAAGCACATGGGTGCTGGTATCAGACATGGAATCATGCATGCCAGGTGTTCAAATCAGCAACCTCAAGAAGCCCTACATGTCAGGATGTCTTTTGAAATATATTGATATATTTTAAAATTATCTATCACTATCATATGCCAATAACTGATGGAAAACAATTTCTAAAAGAACTCAATAGTGGTAAACTTCTTGTTATATGTTCATGTCCTTTTCATTTGCAACAGATGAAATGGCTAACTTTTCCATTCCTTAATGCATGTCCTTATGTGATAGTTTGCTTTGAATTGGGTAGGATCATGCAAAACAGAAGGTGCTGAAATTGTGAAGACTTGCTCTGGTAATGAAAAGATTAATGGCCGGTCTCGTAGATCTCTAGTTGTGAACAACGGGTAATTTAGTACCTTCCTTTGTCTCATTGTATAAGTTTGCATCTGTCTGAATTTGGATTGTAAGGAGCAATTTTTATGAAAAGCAAGCATCCAGCGGTAACACAGTATATTGACTACATATCTCTTACATGCATGAGCTATTTAATTAAGATGGTTTGAATTGATGTTATGCCTCCTTTTTTTCTGTTGTGAAGGAAGTTAATATCTTCCTGAAGAATTTCAAGAGGATTATCAGGGTAAACTTGTTTGTACCTGTTGGATCTACTATGGATTCAGTTGAAAGACTACTTATATTTCCTTTTTAATATGCAGTGAAGCAAAAACTGTAATGGCAAAGGGATCTCAGCACAAATCTAGCTGTGTCTTGGTTGGCATGCCTATTGCGCTTCTTTCTGCTACACTTTGTGTTAGTTCTCAGAATCTAATTTCTGCTACACTTTGTGTTAGTTCTCATAATCCAATGAGTTTGTCCTCCTTTTTCTATTTGTTTGTGTGGATTTTCTTCTTTTTACAATGAGTTTCTTGTGCATTATTTGCATAGGTTGCTAGTTTTGGTGGATACATGCTCAAGGAAGACATCTTAACTCTTTCTTTTGCTCCTAGAGATTCTCACAAATCACAAATACAGTTTGCATTAGAAAGGGGAATACTAGCATTTGTTGCCATGCTTGGTACTTGTCGGTTACCGTTTCCTGCATACTCATTTGATCTTGTGCACTGCTCTCGATGTTTGATCCCTTTTACTGCATACGGTGAGTTCTGTCTCTTCGATTGTCTGCCTTGACTGTATCCTCAATTTTATTGGCACTTTCCTGACCAGGAGGTTTGGCATTGCAGATGGAATATATTTTATTGAAGTGGATCGGTTACTTCGACCAGGAGCGTATCTAGTTATCTTCGGTCCACCTGTACAGTGGCCTAAACAAGATAAGGAATGGGCAGATCTCCAGGCTTTAGCACGGGCCCTGTGTCATGAGCTGATTGTTGTGGATGCAAATACTGTCATATGGAAAAAGCCTTCAGGAGATTCATGCCCGTTAAACCAAAATGAATTTTCGCTTGAAGTGTGCCACGAATATGATAGTCCCAGTGATGGATGGTAACCTTTCTTTTTTTTTTTTAATGCTTATTTAATTTCTCTCAGTAGTGATTTAGATTTGCAGCTCAATGATATTTAATTTGGTAAGCGCTAATGATGCAGAGAAGAAAGAATCTTTTGCTCAAAATTTTTATAAGGCTTTATGTGAATTTTGCAAGTGAACCCATAATTTGCATTTGGAGTTTGAAAGTTGACCCATACCCGACAGGGTGATTGCCCCCAGATTGGTGGGTCTATTAGATCAAAGGTCCAAATCAGGCAATCTGGACCCAGATCAGTTTTAACATGAGATGGCTGTTGCAGTTTAGCTGGCGTCTCAGCGCCAACCTGTTTTTTTTATTAAAGTTTTTGCATGGACCACACCATTTCCCAGCTGTTTCTTTCCTTTTTTACCTTTTGCCAGTTTGTTTTCACAGGTTCCATGCTCAAACAAGTTCACAGCTCTTTCAATTCATACACTACCCTTCCCTGCTGTCATAAAGGCTCTCTATTTATTATACTGTTATCAATGTCAAATCGTAGTAAAAACAGACTAACGAAGATTCTTTTTTCTGTTTGTGGTTTTTCCAACGCCTTTCCTCCTGCTACTGCAGTGGAAAAGAATTTATGTTGCTCACCCCTCTCCTTTATGAAAGGCCTATATAAAAGTGGCTTCTGAGCAGGTTAAGGCTCAGAGAAGCAGTGGAAAGAGCTGGAGATCAGCTTTTTTTTTTTTTTTTTTTTTACTGAGAAAGAAGTTTACTGAGCTGGGGCTACTGCTTAAACTCATTGTGCCTTAATTATCCACATACTGTGCAGGCATAAATGCTGCGTGCTTTGAGAACCTATCCACAATCACTAAGGTTGGTGCACACTTTCACAGTCACAAATAGGCTACTGAAAAGATTGCATGTAAGTATTGGTATCTTTCACAGTCAGCTTGTAGATTAGTTATGTTTCTTATTTTGTTTAAGCACAAATGGACCGTGGACTTTGGTTTCTGTATATGGTGAATTTGAAAGAAGCCAAGTCATCCGCAATGGGAGCAAGTTTCAGTCTTGTGTTTTTCATCCAATTTATTCTAACCTTTTGGTTGTTGGGGGTGACCAGGTAATTCTTATTCAATTCCTGCATTATGATTACAATGACAGAAAGTCGACAAGTACTATTAAGATTTCATTTGACAGTTTCCGTTTACTGTTGAAATTTCATTTGACAGTTTCTGTTTAGGGGAACAGTCAGAGAAGCCTACAGCACTGGGACTGCTCTTATCATTTGGACTAGTTAATGGATTTTGGAAGGTGTAGCAGGAACAACCTTGAACATGCTTCAAGCAGTGGTTCTTGCAGCATAAGGACTAACAGCTTGTGGTCCACCGGAAGAACCCTGCTTCTACTTCTTGTGGCTTCTTGAAAATACCCTGGTTGTTTGTTTTAGGTTGTTTCAGCCGAGTCAGTATCTTGGTATTGTGAGCTGATAATAATATCAGGTCCTAGCGATTCCTACACTCTTAACCATGCAAATGGCTGTTTTACTGATTCCCATGAAGGTGTGAATTACATTTCTGATCTCGTTGTTTTATCCATTTTGCAGTTTTTGGAGTTGTGGAACATGGCGATTAATGTGATTAATGTGATTTCTCTCTTTTTTTCTTTAATTAAATCTTTTATTATTGATCTTTATGTCTATCTAATTTGTTGTTGGATGGGTACAGTCGGATGATGGGGGCTGCTACAACCTTAAATCAAAATATTAGCCTTGGTGCAGAAATTTTTCCTGTTTCTACCTATGGCGGTGATCAATATGCGGTTCATGTGCCGATACATATGGTAATAATAATTCATAGAAATAATAAAACCTCTTTCTCCATTTGCTTTGCCTTTTATCATATATATACTACTTGTGCATGGTGTCCTGTATAGTGCCTTTGAGAATGTATATGTAGCGCCAATAGTTAGGCACTAGAGTATTGAAGATCTGGCAACAAATGTGGTTCTCCAATCCATAATATGGAGTGCCACTTGATACTTCAGTTATATGCTTGAACAATTTTTGAACAACTTTTTTTTTTCTTTTTTTTTGTTTGTTTGCTCATTGGCACAGGACACATATTATTTCAATTGGTGGCTTGAAATTGACTGGGAGCCAGTGGGGTACTGGCAGAGTTCATTGGTCAAAAATATGGCTACAAGCGCTGATCTCATACAATGGGGTGGACAAGCTTGGAATTCAGCAGTTGGTGAGATCCACACTGGCACTCAAATGGGCAGTGGTCATTTTACTAAAGAAGGTTACACTAAAGCAGCTCTAATTTATAAATGCCTATGTTTCAAAAGTGACCAAATATTTGAACCTTTTAGTTTTCCTACAAAAGGCTACCAATCCATCTTGGTATGGCAAAACAAAGGTAGGTTGGTGGACTGGGCGGTCCTGGTTGTGATCAGTGAAATAGAATCCATTAAGGACCCGTTGTTTCAGCTAATCTTAAAATAATGATGTTATTACTTTTAATGATAGTGATGCTGCATAAAGAGTGGTCTTACCTTTTTAGAAAATTATTCAGCATTATCTGGTTGAGAAAAACTCTGTAGTCTACCTTATTGTCTGGGCTGGCCCACTTATAATGAAATTGCCCACTCATATCCAAACTAACCAATGCGAATTGCTGCAAGCCCAAATATTTGACACTCATATACCAACTGACCCATAAGCTACACCAATTTGAACAACCTGGGTGAATTTTACTTACTCCCACCGAGTTCTAGAACTGTGCACTCAATCAATTGTCAGTAGAAGGATCACCTTAAACCTTCATTATTCATACAATTAATACTGCTGTTTTTCTTTGCTTCATTTGCCAGAACTGTGTTATTGTCAATCGTGCTTGACAATTTGGGTTTGCTTTGTGTGATACTGCAAAAACCATTATCTAGGAAGGTGATCCTTTATTAAGAATTCTAAGATATTTTAGAGGACTTGTCTCTGTTGCTGTGCTTTGTTCTTTTTCCTTCCAACTTTTTAATCAGCTTTCTGGAGACTGGAGACCCCAGAGAAGTGATGGTACCATGACTTCTTTAGAGAAAGAAGCATGGTGGATATTTTCCTTGTTTTAGACTTTGATGGCACAGGTTGGTATCCCTGTCTAGATGATCAATTGAGTCTTATAGCGATTTCCTGTCAGGAGTATGTGGTGGAAAGTCGTGAAGAGAACAAGAATCCACCTGAGCTGGATCCAAGTCATGTCACAGAGCTAAGAATGGTTGAATTGACATATGCTCCTGCCACTGGGTTTTTTATGCCTTTGGTAAGCAGATTATTCTTTGAACTTTTGTTGTTGCACCTCATTTTTGTTTGCCTGATGGAACTGTCACATGGTTTAAGTATTTAGTTTTCATTTTTCCAGTGAATCTACTGCTATATCTATCTTGGTCAGTAACCTATCTTGGTCAGTAACTATATATATATATTTGAAAACTAAGAAAATCTCAGGGCATGAATTCTGACTCTGCTTGGGTTCAGGGTTCTGCTTTCATGGAAGAAACTATGGCAGTCACCAGTTCCAAGGATGATAAGTTACCTGACAGGTGCCAGTCAACTAGAAGCCTTGCTGATTGCATTTCAAAAACGGAGGATGAAGAGTGGTCTGCACTAGAAGGTTTCACAAGGGTGCAAAAATAAATGGATTTCCTGCAACTGCATGAAGAAAAAAAAAATCTCAGGATTACAAGCTGCAGTTGGAGAAAAACTGTAAAATGTGAGCCTGCAGTAAACTCTTCTCATCAAAGGCGCTTTTTTTATTTTCAAGACAGTTGTTTCTGAAATGAAGGAACATGCTGTTTCCAACAATGAATTTCTTGTCCACCTTGTATATTCCTCAATGTTGCTTAGCAGTTGGTGAGTGTGAACCGTTTCTTGTGTTAATCTTTGTTTGCAAGACTGTTTCCTGTAGTGTTATATATATATAGAGAGAGAGAGAGGGAGAGAGAGAGAGAGAAGCCTGTAATATATGATGAACTTTTTTACCTGCTTCTGATGAATCCCTTTTATACATATTGAAATTAAAAGTAATTTTCTTTTAATCGTTGTCATGGTAATTTAGATGCTGCTATTGTAATTATAAGTGGTTGTGTATGGGTGGTGTAAAAGCGTTAGATAAGAAGATATTTGTGTATCTTTGTATTTGACAAGTTCGGTTGTTGGTGGTTGTTATATACAATCTGCATGTATGACGAAAATGATTTTTGCCTAGAAAAACAGATTACAGGGATTGACTTTTATAATATTATGCGGACTGCTTCTTACATCCTTTTGCTGTGCAAAATTATCAGTATAGCCCTGGGTTGGTAGAAAACTGTGATATCCCAACATGTGAAGCAACAACCAATGACGTCGAGTTATCTTGATCTTGGTCGTCTTCATCTGGTAGATCATATGGTAGAGGGTCTTGCTGGTTGTGATGGGTCATCCCAAAGCTCTTGCATGGTAGCGGAGCAAGTGAAGTTAGCCCCGTGAGTGCCGTTTTTCTTCAAAAATATTATGAAAAATGTTTTTAATAAGTTAAAACAAATGGCAAGAAATTCTGGAACGGTTCATAACCGTTCCAGAATTTCAAATCTGGAACGGTTGTGAACCGTTCCAGAATTTCAAAACCGTTCCAGAATTTCAAATCTGGAATGGTTTTGAACCGTTCCAGATTTGAAATTCTGGAACGGTTCAAAACCGTTCCAGATTTGAAATTCTGGAACGGTTCAAAACCGTTCCAGATTTTCTGCGACACCCATTTTTGGAACGGTTTAAAACCGTTCCAGATTCATTCAGGAACAGTTTTAAACCGTTCCAGATGGGCATTTTTGGTGTAGTGTTAGAGCATTTGATTAATAATTTGTAAGTTTGTGATAATTATGTTGTTGATCACATGTACAATCTTAGGGAGATCAAATTCTATAGAAGTAAAATTTGACATATGATATAACTAGGACAGAAAGTAATTTAATTTTAGAAGTTCAGATCATTAATTGGTGGTCACCTTGTTGAGTTCAATCCATACATCCCACTCACATAAAAGTGCCAAGAGGCCACACAAAGGTATCCATATTGAGGCGTGAGCTCTACCTGATATTAAAAAATATTTTTAAATTTCCTCAGCTAAATACTAACACCACTAACACTTCTGAGAAACTTAAAATTACTTTTCAATATCTCCCAACCAAGTGGAGCGTACCCCTCAATAATGGAGGTATGCACTTCATTTTTAAATATCCTCGTCTCATAGATAATATGTTATCACCTCTGATTCTCACTGAACAAGAAGCAATGCCACAGCTCTAGTCCTCTCTCTACTCTTCTTGGCTTCTACTCTCCTTCTCTTCATCACTAGAAGAAGATCCCAGGAACCCAACCAACCGCCGTCTCCCCCAAAGCTCCCCATCATTGGAAATCTCCATCAGCTAGGCTCTCTCCCACACCGCTCTCTCCGCCTTCTCTCCCTCAAACATGGACCATTGATGCTTCTCCATCTCTTTCACACCCCGGCCCTAGTGATCTCATCCCCAGAAATGGCTTACCAGATCTTGAAAACCCATGATCTCTCCTTCGTAGGCCGAACACGCACAAACTCTGCCAAACGACTCTTATACGGCTGCAAAGACATCTTCTTCTGCCCATATGGGGAGTACTGGAGACAAATAAGAAAGATATGCGTTCTGGAGCTTCTAAGCAACAAAAAGGTGAAATCATTCCAGCTCATCAGAGAAGACGAGGTGGGGTCCATGGTCAATCAGGTGGCCCGATCATGCTCCAGTTCCTCAGTCCTTAATATGCGCCACGTGTTGACTGAACTCACCAATGGTATCGTATCTAGGGTCGCTTTGGGGAAGAAGTATGGAGAAGAAGATGGGAAGGAAATGTTTTTCAATATTTTGAGGCAATATGGGGTGCTTACAATGGCTTTTTGCATGGGAGATTACTTTCCATCACTTGCATGGGTCGATGTAGTGACTGGGTTGGATGGGAGATTGAAGAGGGTTTCTCGTGCAATGGATGCTTTTATTGAACATGTGATTAAGGAGCATAAGGAGAAAAGGGAGATGAGCTGTCTAGATGGGGATGATAAAGAAGACTTTGTGGACGTGTTGCTGCATTTGCAGGAGAGTTCTGAGCTTGGCATAGAATTGGATACAGATAGCATCAAAGCCATCATCTTGGTAAGTTGATGATTTTATATTTTTACTAAAAGTCAAGTCAATGGGGCCTTTTTTTTATTTATTTTTCCAACGGAGGGTGCCCTGCCGCTTCTAGACAGAGTAATCCCTTTAAGCCCAAAGGAAGCCATTAAATCTCCCATGGCCCCAGTTTGTTAGTAAAGTTTAAACCTATAATATAACCTTTGGGAGCAAACCAAGATCTTAGGCCAGCTGAACTACCCCTTAAAATTAATGGGACATACCTTTTTAAGCATATGTTTTCCAGGTAACTAATCTCACAGTAGGCTCAACAATGATTGAACTTAAATTCCCCTCTTGCTAACAAGAGGTGGAGAGAGTAATTTTCAGCTTTATGGGTTTTATAGGCCGTCCCCGTGATTTATAATTAGCAATTCATGTCAGAAGTCTACAAGGCAAGCTCATAATATGGATGGTCTGGATTCTTTTATTGCGTTCGAGATATATAAAACATGAGCTTGCATAGGTAGGGGTGCTCATGTGCAGGGCTGAGCAATGCTTGGGCCCGACTTGGATTAAAATCCTTAAGCTTAGACCAAGCCCAAGCTCAACTCTAGCCACAAGTAGCTGGCCTGAGCCCAGCTCATATATTAATCAGGCCTAGTCCTATTTAAGCCCAATTAGTAAGAACCTTTAAGTTTGTCTCTGACGGGGCCAACATGACTATCATACACCAATTCCTTTTTATTTACACTTGTTATGCGCGTATGTGCGTAAGCAATCAAGATCGATAATCAACCACACAAGAAGACAAGAGATTTACGTGGTTTGGTAAAGATGTCTACGTCTACAGAAAATCAATTTTCATTAAGTTCTCCTTCAATCTGTGAATCCACAGCGTTGGAATCTCAGCCTCTGTCAAAGGTTACAGATTATATCATATATATAATCATCACTTCCTTATCCCCAAAGAACTCTATTATTAGAAAAAGGAAAGTCCTAATTATATTAAGAAACTATTGTTCAACAAATAGGAAATTCCTAATATAATTAGGGAAATCACTCAAGATACTGAACTTAATTGGTCTGTACCCACTTGGCCAACAATCTCCCCCTCCAGACCAGGGGGAAGACGTTCTGAACCCCTTACTGGGAGTTCAACCCTGTCAACTTTGAATACAGCTCTAGCTTTTCCTTAGACACAACCTTTGTCATCTTATCCGAGGGATTTTTGTCCAAGTGAATCTTTTTCAGCTTTATGAAATTCTTTTCGATCACCTCACGAATCCAATGGTACTTGATATCAACATGCTTCATGCGACCATGATATGTAACATTTTTACTGAATCCATAGCACTCAAACTATCACAGTAAACTACATATTCTTTTTGCTTTAAACCTAGTTCTTAAAGGAATCTCTTCAACCAAAGCATCTCTCTCCCTGCTTCATTAGCAGCTATGTATTTCGCTTCAGCTGTAGACTGTACTGTACACTTCTGCAACTTCGGTTGCCGGGAGATAGCTCCCCTTACGAAAGTAAACAAATAACTAGAAGTGGACAACTGACGATCAAAATCGCTTGTAAAATCAGCATTAGTATAACCTTCCACCACTGGTTTTGAGCCTCCGAAACACAAGCACACTTTGGAAGTACCTCTTAAATACCTAAAGATCCACTTCACTGCTTCCCAATGCTCTTTTCCAAGGTTAGAGAGAAATCTACTCACTAAACTCATAACATAAGCAATGTCTGGCAGTGTATAAACCATGGCATATATAAGACTCCCCATAACAGAGGAGTAAGGAACACATGCTACGTAGTAGGACACAAGCACTTGCTTAGTTTGAAGTGACTGGCTAGAGGCATGCTAACTGGCTTAGCATTCTTCATATTGAACTGCTTGAGTACTCGTTCAACATATTTTTCCTGTGACAACCATAGCTGCTTGGAACTCCTGTCACTACGTATTTGCATGCCCAATATCGTTCGTGTAGAACCCAAATTTTTCATGTCAAATGACTTTGACATATCCTCTTTTAACTTGCCAATCGACTTGTTATCCTGTCTAATTATCAGCATATCATTTACATATAAAAGAAGGATGATGAACCTGCCATCGATAAATTAACGAACATAAACACAGTGATCTGTAACTGTCCTCCGGTACCCATGACTCAACATGAATGAATCAAACTTCTTGTACCACTGTCTCGGGCCCATAGAGACTCTTCTTCAATTTGCAAACCATCTGTTTTTTTCCTTCTACCGCAAACCCCTCTGGTTGAGTCATGTAGATCTCTTCTTTTAAGTTACCGTGAAGAAACGCTGTCTTCACGTCCATCTGTTCAAGCTCAAGGTCCATGCTAGCGGCTAGCCCCAAGACGACTCTGACAGAAGTCATTTTCACAACAAAAGAGAAAACATCATTGAAGTCGATATCCTTCATCTATACGAAGCCTTTTACCACTAACCGTGCTTTGTGCTTCACCAGTTTTCCATTCTCATCCTTTTTCAGCTTAAACACCTATTTGTTTTTTAGAACATTTCTATTTTTAGGAAGTTGCATCAGCTCATATGTCTTGTTCTTTTTTAAAGAACTTATCTCATTTTGCATAGCCTTCATTCACTCATATTTATCATCATGAGATATTGTTTCTCGGAAGCTCTCTAGGTCCCCCTCATTAGTAAGCAAAACATATTCAAATGCAGGATGCTTAGTTGATGGTTGACGCTCTCGTGTAAACCTCTTAACTTGAGGTTCCGTGGTTTCCAACCGAGGAGACTGTAGCTCCCCCTGCTTAACACCCTCATCATCTGGCAACCCTTGTGCCTCATTACGATCCGGATCGTTTTGTCCAACTTCTCCACCTATAGTCTGCACCGGAGAAGGAGTCGGTATGGGATCAACCACTCCATCAACTATTTCAGAAGATTTATCAATTTTCTCAACATCTCCAAAGAACTGGTCTTTATGGAAAACCACATCCCTACTTCTGATAATTTTCCTCTTTTTTGGGTCCCATAACCTGTAGCTAAACTCATCTCCACCATAGCCAAGAAAGATGCAACTCACTGTCTTATAGTCCAACTTGGAATGCTACTCCTTTGGTACATGTGCAAACGCCTTACACCTAAACACCTTCAAGTGTGAAGAGGAAGCATTTTTACTTGTCCATCTTCTCTTTGGAATATTAAAATTCAAAGGAACTGAGAAAGATCTGTTAATCAGATAATTGGCAGTCAGAACGACTTCACCTTAGAATGACTTAGGCAACCATGCTAATCTCATCATGCATCTTATCCTCTTAAGAAGAGTGTGGTTCCTTCTCTCTGCTACACCATTGTGCTGTGGAGTACCAGGAACTGTCTTTTCATGTCGAATGCCATGTTTCAAGCAATAGCTTCTGAACTGGTTGGATGTGTACTCACCCCCATTATCTGTGCGGAGACACTTTAAGAGTTTACCTCTTTTTTATTCAACTATGACATGAAACTGTTGAAAAATTTGGAACACTTGATCCTTTTATTTTAACGCATAAACCCAGACTTTCCTGGATGCATCATCGATGAACGTGACAAAGAACTTATTGCCACCCAATGATTCTACCTCCATGGGACCACAAACATCAGAATATACTAAATCCAATACATTAGATTTTAATTTTGAAGTCGAAGAGAAAACAACCCCATGCTATTCGCCATACAGATAATAATCAAAACGGTCAAAGGATATACCTTTGGAACAAGGAATTAAATCCTTCTTTGCCAACACATGCAGGCCTTTCTCACCCATATGACCAAGCCTCTTATGCCACAGATTCAGAGAGGAACTATCTTGAACAACATTCAACGCACCTTTACACAGCTTCATATGTGTTTTATAAAGCGTATTACCCGCTTTTCCTTTTGCAATAACAAGAGACCTTCTAGTGAGGTTCCATCTGCCATTTCTGAAATAATTCTCATAACTTGCACGATCCAATGTAGTTCCGAAAATCAGATTCAACTGCAAATCAGGAACATGTCGCACATCTTTCAGCGTTATTTTGTAACAAATATCAGTTTTAATGCAGACATCACCAATACCAACAATCTCTAAATGACTCTATTGCCCATCTTCATAGTACCAAAGTCACCTGCTTTATACGTCGTGAACATCTCTCTACAAGGAGTAGCATGGTAAGATGTTGCTGTGTCAACAACCTACTCAACCTTATCATCTGCAACACTCAAACACTTATCATCATCGCCGGCGAGCACCACTACTTCCTCTTCCAAAGTAGCTATAGTGTTATCACTGTCATTCTTCTTCTCATTGTTGGATCTTTTCTATTCCTTTAAGGAAAAATAATTTTTCCTGATGTAGCCCATCTTGCCACAGAAAAAGCATTTCACAGACTTTTTCATGGCCTGTGATTCACCGCTAGACTTGGTCTGTGATTCACCTCTAGACTTGCCACGACCCCCCTTTGGTCCTCTACTCTTACTCCTCCCCCTGTTCTCAGTAACAAAGGCCTGTGCATTATCTGTCCCTGCAGATTTCCTTCGAGTTTCTTTATTCTGTAGACTATTGGTAACCTGACTCATGGACAATATGCCATCTAGAGTAGAGTTGCTCATGGAAACAACTAATGTCTCCCATGTATCCGGCAAAGAACTCATAAGCAACATACCTTACATCTCATCATCAAGGACCATTTTCATTGTGGCTGACTGATTTACCACACTTTGGAACTCATTGATGTGATTTTCGATCTGGCCACCATCCTTGAATTTCATGTTGACAAGTTTTTTGATAAAAAAGGTTTTGTTCACAGTGGTCTTTTTATCATTCATTGCTTCTAGCTTTTTCCAAAGGGTATTCGCATTGGTTTCATTAGACAAGTGGTGAAATATACTATTATCAACCTATTATTTGATATGACCAATCGCTTTTCTATGCGGCTTGTTCCATTCAGCATCTTGCATATTTTTTGGTTGGGCACTATCTACTTCAACGGGATTATGAAGGTCTTTACAATAGAGAATATCCTCCATCTTCTGTTTCTAGATCAACCAATTGGAATGGCTGAGCTTAACCATATTAGTATTGATAATGTTGTTCTCCATCTTAATTAAATTAAGCAACAGGAAAAAGCAAACAACTAAGATTGACCTCAACTGCTGCACCACACTGTAGATCTCGTTAACATGAGCATGTTAAAAGAAACGGATCTGAAATCTGACCCCGGATGACTTCGATATCGCAAAAACAGTTTTCTGCGCTCCGATTTGGTCAAAGCCTTCGTTGACGGTCAAACTGTCAATCTTCTTCCACAAACACATAGATCTGCTCAAAACAAGTCCGAAGGCGCAAATGGATCTCCGATCGGATGTCAGATGGATCAAGATATTGCAGAAACAAAACTCTGTTGTTGATCTGGTCAACTCTGGCCTTTGACCGTTTGTCTGATGAGGTGGGCTGATGTCATTCTGCTGACCTCAGCTTGGTGACGTCACTCTACTAACGTTGTCAGCGGCTGATGGGGTGGACAACTGACGAATGAGTTTAGGTCGACCCGACCCGAACTATAAACTGCACTTGTTCTGTTGGGCTTGTACATAAATGGGTCAGGTCAAACTGACCCAACCCGAACCAAACTGACCTAGGTTTCTCACCACGGGTTAGGTTGAAACGACCCAACCCGAAAACCCGAAATCAGTCTTCTTTAACCTTTTTCCCTATTCTGCAACAGGGAGCCGAGCGATGCCCCTGTTTTCTTCGGTTACGGCTGATTGGTCCAGCGACTAGCGGTTGGATCGTGGCTGGTCCAGCGATGGCGACGCTGTTGACGGCGGTGACCGGCGGTTGGTGATGACGGCGGTGACAGCGAACGAAGACCTGCAGTTGACGATCGTAGTGGCAGCAACTGTGCTTGGCAGCGGCGGCGCAATGGGCTGGCGATGACGGCGCTGTCAGGGAGCTCCTCTTTTCTGAACTTCTTCTCCCTAAAAATTCTGGCAGCCAAAACCCAATAGAAACCGAGAACCCACTCTTTCTTTTCCTCCGATTTGTTTGTGGCCAATAGAGATCGCAATCAATCTCTTCTCTGTTTTCGAAAAAACAGAGCTCTCCGAATCGACGATCTTCCATGCACAACTTCTAAAACCACTTGTTGTGCGCGTGTGTGCGTAAGCAACCAAGATTGACAATCAATTACACAACAAGATAAGAGATTTATGTGGTTCGGCAAAGATGCTATGTCCACGGGAAACCAATTTCCACTAGGTTCTCCTCCAATTTGTGAATTCACAACCTTGAAATCTCAGCCTCTATCAAGGGTTACAGATTACATCATATATATAATTATCACTTCCTTATCCCCCAAGAACTCTATTCTTAGAAAAGGAAAGTCCTAATCCTATTAAGAAACTACTATTTAACAAACAGGAAATTCCTAATATAATTAAGGAAACCACCCAAGATACTGAACCCAATTGGTTTAGATCCAATTGGCCAACAACACTGTCATGTCCAATTGAATCCATCTAAAATGCAAAACAAAATCTTTATTAACAATGATTGTAAGTTTCATATAAAGTTATCTTTCCTGCTTTTTGAGTTGATGCTACCTCTTTTATTAATAAAAAAACATACAACTCATTAACAAAACAGAATTGCATTTATGCAACAAAGAGATTTTTGTCCATCACAAATCAATTAGAATGAACATTGTTTGTCTTTTGAATAGTGTTCTTTGATAAATAATTTTTAAAATGTCTACAATGGAAGATTTGCAAGCAACATAAGAAATGTAAGAAGGGAAAGTTGCAACTTAATCTACCTATTCGGGGTGGGGTGGGGCAGGCTTCAAGCTTGCTACCACTTAGACCAAGCACGGCCCATATGACAAACGGGCCCAAAATTTTAATCCAAGCCAGGCCGAATGACTTATAACTACTGACCAAGCCCGGGTAAAAACGGGCTGGGCCCATGAGCATCCCTACTCATGGGGACATCAATGAGCCACTTTTACCTAGCCACAACAAGGATAGGAACTTAAATTGAGTATGCATGCTCGCTCTAGGTCCTATGTATGCACACCGAAAATGTAGAGAGAACGGTCTTTTTTAGAAGCTTCAAAGACTCTCATTCGCTTATGTCCTTTGTTCTCTCCTAGTATTTTTTTAACCCAGCCAAGTAGGTTGGAACTCAAGAGAGAACCCAAACACGGAGGAAGAAAGCCCATAAAATTGGAAAGAGAGCCCTCCACACATGGAAAGAAAGATAGCGTACCCAAGGTTCATCCTCTGAATAGCTAGATAAGAACTGCTGCTCCTTACCACTAGGGGAAGGAGCCGATCTTGTTCGCTCCTAATATGAAATCATGCTCCATCCTTACTCTCTAATGAAAGAAGTGGGAATCTACTGTGGGCTCTTTCTATTGAAAATCTAAAACATTCAAACCTACATCTTCCTTTTCCATGAGATGTGTACAACTTAGCTTCAATATGAGTTAGTCCTTTCAAAAGATTAATCTCTCTCATTAAAAATATAAATAAAATATTGTTAAGTTTGGGTATTATACACATCGGGTCCACTTTTTCAAACATGTAAATGGGAAATCCAAATTGTTGCGATCAAGAGTTGAGACATAGAATTGATTTTTTTTTTTCAATCCTGTTCATAATTTATGAGTAACTATTTGGCATGTAAGGAAATCCAAGTGTAATATGTGTGTGTGTGTGTGTGTGTGTGTGTGTGTGTGTGTGTGTGTGTGTGTGTGTGTGTGTGTGTGTGTGTGTGTGTGTGTGTGTGTGAGACCCAAGATTTTTGATTGGTTGGTGCTAAACTTTGCTAGTGTTAAACTTTAGCTAGACTATGGTAGACTTTTTTCACATTAACAATGTTAGTAGATTTGCTAATGGCATGGCGGATTATCTAGCGAAGTAAGGGGTAGATCGTTCTTCACATTTGTGTGCATTTATTGCTTAGTTTTGGGTTGCTCCTGCTATATGGCTTTTATATCGGCCATTCTTTTTATTTTGGTTCTTGTGGTTGGTTATTGTTTTTACTTCTTCCTTAAATGAAATTTTTGTTACCTATCAAAAAAAAAAAAAAAAAAAAAAAACAAGAAGAAGAAGAAGAAAGAAAGAAAGGAAAATGCATTACATACTATGATGCACGGATACTTCAAAATGGCCAACGTATCGTGTCGTATCGTATCCGATACTTCACTTTTTGTGTGTAAAATCCGTGTCCCTGCCGTGTCCATAGGGTGTCCTTGCCGTATCCATGCCGTATCCGGGCATCATAGATTACATATAAATAGATACAAAATGTTTAATTGCATTAACTCACATAAATTTTCCTCTTCAAAAGTCATCTCAACTCAAAACAAAATTTTTACAATTGCCCTCAACCCTCTTCTACTTCAAATCACTATTGGTTAGCAATACTACTACTGGTTTTTATTTAATAAAAGTCAGAAGAGCATCCCATTAAAATGATTTCTAATTCCAAATCATTTAATGGAAAATGACAACAATCACCTGTCTAATATTATTCCCATACACAACCAGTCAACCATTTTAGTAAAAAAAACGAAAAAAACTATATTAGAATTTTAGGTCTTTGATTTTTTTTTCATCCACGCCTCATATATTTCAGGCTTTCAAGGCCCTGTTTTCCTTGTGAGCACAATGACATAACATTTTCTCTATTGTTGTCTTGAGCTGGTATTATTATTGGGGCTTTCGTGACCCATGATCCTAATCATTGAATGAATATCATTTGTACAAGTTCGTGTTTCAATGTAAAACCAAATCTGAAACCTGTACAAATGAGATTGAATCTGAGTTCCCATCACGGCATCACCCATCCCTAACAATTTGAAACAACACCCAAAAGCCAAAAGATCTGAATCTACACTCCAAAGCCTCTTTATGAAGTCCAATTTTCTACCCAAAGCCAACAAATCAATTTACTTTTGTGCCTGAGCATCATTTTACTTTCTTGCACCATAGTAAGAAATAAATGGTGAAAACCTGTTTAATTTGCGGACAACATTAAGCCAGGCCCAAAATAATCAAGGCTAAGTTAATGATAATGATAATAACATATCAGGAGGAAATACTAGGCTTAAGAAAGCATACAGGTGTAACGGTGTATGGATAATGGTGAAAAGGTAAATACTCATTTTCTCTAATTCTTGACTTATCCAAGGTGGTGTTCAATTAGTAACAAATTTTGAACAAAGTTTGGCGTTATCATCAACCATCATAAAAAAGTCCTTACCCCGTAACCAAGCTCCCAAAGCACATTTTACTAATCAATTTCTTCAACCCCAATCTTGATTACAGAACATGAACCAATAATGAAAACAAACAACGAAGTGAAGGTTCGTTTTCCATCTTGGAAGGTTGTGATATCACCGTGAATTTCTCGTAGAAGCAAAAAGCAGTGAAGTAGAGATCAAAGAAGAATAGTATTCACTTTACAGAAAAGGGTCAGTACAAGAAGTCAATAATCTACAATTAATGTCCCCAGAAGAGCTTCAACATCATACAATCGGTCAAACACTGACTCAACAACCTTCTGTCCCCAAGTATCTGTAGTATTTTAGGAAGAACCCATTTCAAACTCTCTCATTGGCCAGAAAGTCCAAAGTCGTTGCCTCATTCAAACTGCCTCACACGACCGACTTAATGAATGGAATGCATTGGACCACAACGACTTATTTTAAGCCACATGAAACTAACCACCAACCATATGTGGCTATAAATAGAGGAGCAATGGGACATTGGGCAAGTTAGTTGAGAACAAGTGGACTGAGTGCTAAGTGAAGTAGAGTGAAGCGAGTGTAGTGAGTTTTTTTTTTTTTTCGTAAAGTGGTGTGAGAGCTAAAGTGTCATGCAATTTGTGTATATGTGGCTAGTAAGCCTTATAGTGGTATATTAGTGTGTATTGCTTGTAAGCACCGCAATAGGGTAGTTGTGTAAAATTTATTAAGTAAGTTCTTATTCTCCTTGTAATTTGTATTTTTGTAAATTGTAATAAGAAGTTATAACTAAATGGGTATTAGAACCATCTTCCAACAGAGTTGTATCAGAGTCAGGATCCACCTACAAATAGAGATGGCCTTAAGCTTGGTTCAACTAAAGATTCTGAAATTGACAAAGGAGAACTACGAGAACAGGAGTATCCAGATGAAAGCACTATTTGGGTCGCAGGATCTATTGTAGATCGTCATTGACGGATACGTATAAACGATTGCAGAGCAAGAAGCTGCCTTCACCATAGAGTAGAAAACCTCCTTCAAGGATCAAAGTAAGAAAGACAAGAAGGCTTTGTTCTTACTCTATCAAGGAGTGGATAAATCAACCTTTGAGAAGATCGCCAAAGTGACATTAAGCAAGAAGGTGTGAGAGACTCTTAGCACTATTTTCAAAAGAGTTGATGGGGTTAAGAGAATTTGTCTGTGAACTCTCCAGGCAGAGTTCAAAGCTGCTCACATAAAAGAAGGTGACAGTATCTCTGACTATTTCTCAAGATTACCAGTAATATTTAATCAATTAAAGAAAAATGGTGAAAAGATTGAAGATATCAGAGTTGTAGCGAAAGTCTTATGATCCCTCACAACTAAGTTTGAACATGTAGTTGTGGCTATTGAGGACTCAAAAAGTTTAGAGACTTTTTTTATAAAAAAACTAATAGGATCACTCGAAGTCTATGAGCATTGTGTGCAAATGAATGGCAGCTCTATGGTCTTGGAACAAGCATTAGAGTCAAAATTGACTCTAAGTGAGCAAAAGCCCGATCACGAAAACTAGAAAAGGGGCGGTAGCTCAAACAATAACCGCGGAAGATGTAAAGAGAGGGCAAATCCTCAAAGTCAAGTACAAAATCAATTGAGGATCACCAGTAATCACGGAAGAGAAGCTAGCTGAGGTAGTTCCAATCGTGATCGTGGTAATTTAAGAAGTGCCCAATGCTACAACTGTAACAAGTTTGGATACTATACTTCAGATTGCTAGAACAAACCCACAGATTGGGATAAACAGTCTAACTTTGCAGAAGCAAGTGATCAAGAAAAGGAAGTCTCCACGGTACTTTAGCACAAGAAGAAGGATACCACCAAGAGAACGTGTGGTAGATAGATTCTGGAGCAAGCAACCCCATGCGCGGGAGGAAAGAACTCTTTGAAGAGCTTGCAAAAGATGTTAGTGGGAAAGTAAGTCTTGGAGACTCATCAAAACTTCCCTTACAAGGTAAGGGAAAAATTAAGATTTAGCAAAAAGATGGAGTGCCTACATACATCTCTAATGTGTATTATGTGCCCAACATGAAAAGTAAATCTCAGTATTGGGCAACTACTAAAGAAGGGGTATGTAATACACATGGAGATTCTCATTTTTTCATTGAGGATGTGCATGGGAGGTATATAACTAGAGTCCAAATGGTGAATAATTGCATGTTCTCACTCCATCTCAACACAAGGCTAGAAAAGTGCTTTCATGGACATATAAATAATGAGTCATGGAAGTGGCATCTTCGATATGTGCATCTCTATATGGGCATCTCTACTTTAATGGCCTTAGGCTATTATCTAATGTAAATATACCGCATAGCTTGCCAACCATCGAAAAGCCCAAGCATGTGTGCGAGACTTGCACGCTTGGCAAGCAACAAAGAAACTCATTCTAAGTAGGAAAATCATGGCTAAAGCACCATTGCAGTTGGTTGACATAGATATTTGTGGACCATTAGTACATTCCTTGAAGGGAGCAGATACTTCATCACTTTCATTGATGACTTTAGTAGAAAGCTTTGGGTGTACTTTATCAAAGAGAAGTCTACTACTTTCACTACCTTTAAGAATTTCAAAGCCCGTCTTGAAGTATAGAGCGGTTATAAGATTAGGACACTCAAGTAAGCAGAGGTGGTGAAAACACCTCAAATGAATTTCAAGAATATTCTAGACATCAGAGCATAATTAGATAACAGTTTACTGCTGTTTACACACTATAGTAGAATGGGATAGCGGAAAGGAAAAACAGCACCATCCTCGACATGACGATGATTTTGCTTAAAAAAAAAAGGTCTGCTAAAAGAATTTTCCTACTTGCTTAATAGATGCCCTACGAAGAGGATTATGAACAAGACACCATAAGAGGCATGGAGCGGCCATAAATCGAGTATGGTATACCTAAGAATCTTTGGGTGTGTTGCATATGCCCAAATCCAGAGGCCAAGAGGAAGAAGCTGGATGATCATGGAGAGAAGTGTATCTTTATTAGATACAATGAGGAGTTTAAAGCCTACAAATTCTATAATCCACTTACTAAAAAGGTGGTGGTAAGTAGAGATATAGTCTTTAGTGAGGAGGAAACATGGAAATGGAATGAAGAATGCACAGTTCAGAACAATCCTCTTGAAATAGAGGAATAAGAAACACATCCTTAAATTCCTAAAAGTCCGTAACAAAATGCTGTAACACCTCCACATGGAACATTATCTAGTCAAAGTAGTCCGAAGGACAAGAAGCATCATCCTCAAGTATTTCATCTGCTCAAAGCTCTTCCTCATCCATAACCCAATCAAAATGAGAAGTCTTAGAAATATCTATGAAAAAACTGAAGAGACAAACCTTTTGTGTCTTTATGCTGACCATGAGCCTCTTGACTTCGAAGAAGTTTCAAAAGAAAACTATTGGAGAATAGTCATGGAAAAAGAAATTCATGCCATCGAGAAGAATGACACGTGGGAGCTTACTAAACATGTGGGAGCTTACTACACTCCCTCTAGGTCAAAAGACTATTGAAGTTAAGTGGGTGTACAAAATCAAGCGCACAATCGATGGAGAAATCAATCGATACAAGGTGCGGCTCATAGCTAAAATCTACAAACAACAATAGGGCATGGACTATGAAGAAGCATTTGCTCCTATATATTACTCGACTTGATACGGTAAGAATGCTAATCTCTCTAGTAGCACATCATAGTTGGAAAATTTATCAACTAAATATTAAATCAGCATTCTTAAATGGCATACTTGAAGAAGAAGTATATATAGAACAGCCCAAAGGCTTTATAGTAGAAGGAGATGAGCGAAAGGTATACCGCTTAAAGAAAGCTTTATACAGGCTAAAGCAAACCCCACGAGTATGGAATATTCACATAGGTAGCTATCTACAAAATAATGGCTTCTTCAAATGCCCATATGAGCATGCAGTTTATATAAAGAGAAATGCTCATGGAGAAATACTCATAGCATGCCTCTATACTGTTCATCGAAAATAGTCCACAAATGTTCAAAGAATTCAAATATGCTATTTTCAAGGAGTTCTAGATGACCGACTGTGGACTAATGTCCTTCTTCCTGGGTATAAAAGTCAAGCAACAGTCGAATACATTCTCATCTCACAGAAAAAAAAATGCAAAAGAAATCCTTGAAAATTTTAGGATGAACAACTGTAATATTGTAAGCATGCATGTAGCAACAAGCTTGAGATTGACAAAAGAAGAAGAAAGAAAAGATGATTGGAAGCCTAAGGTGTCTTACAATTACAAGGCCAGGTATTATCTATGGTGTCAGACTTTTAAGCCGATATATGGAAAGTCCAAAGGAATCTCATTGGGTTGTAGCCAAAAGAATCCTAAGGTACATCAAAGGTACCATAAATATGTGTCTTTCCTACGGCTATGGCAATGAAACAAAATTACATGGATATTCAGATAGTGATTGAAGAGGTGACCAAGATGAAAGAAAGAGCACCACAAGATATGTGTTCTATCTTGGGTTGACAGCTTTCGCATAGGTATCTAAGAAGAAAAGTATTGTGGCCTTTTCTACATTTAAAGCTAAGTATGCTATAATGTCAACCGTAGTCTGTGCAGCAATATGGCTGAGAAACCTTCTTGATGAATTAGATCGCTTGCAGGAAGAATCCACAATTATATATGTGGATAACTAGTCTATCATTAAACTCGCCTAGAATCTGATGCAGCATGGAAGTAGTAAGCACATTGACATACGATTCGATTTTATAGGGGATCATATAAAGTAGAAGACAATAAAGTTGAAGTACTGTAGTACTATGAACAAGTGGCAAATATCTTCACTAGGGCTTTGACAACAGAAATGTTCACAAGACTGAGAGAAAAGTTTAACATGAAGAAATTTTCTATTTGAAAAAAATAGCACTGACTAAATAAACTTTTGTCCCCATGTATCCGTAGTATTAGAGAAAGAACCCATTCCAAACTCTCTTATTGTCCAGAAAGTTCAAGTCATTGCCTCATTCAAACTGCTTCACACAACCGACTTAATGAATGAAATGCATTGGTCCACATGGACCCATTTCCAGCCACATGAAAACTCACCACCGACCATACACGGCTATAAAAAGAGGAGCAATGGGTCATTTGGGCAAGCAAGTTGAGAACAAGTGAACTGAAAGATAAGTGAAGTGGAGTAGCATAGTGGTGTAGTGAGTCTCCTTTTATAAAGTGGTGTGAGAGCTAAAGTGTCATGCAATTTATCTATGTGTGGCTAGTAAGCCTTATAGTGGTATATGAGTGGGTATTGCTTGTAAGCACTATAACAGTGTAGTTATATAAAATTTATAAAGTAGGTTCTTGTTCTCCTTGTAATTTGTATTTTTGTAAATTGTAATTAGAAGTTGTTTAAGTGGGTATTAGAGCCATCTTCCAACACATACAACATTCAACAAGAGATTTGCAGTGTTTATGCCTGAGAAAGCTAGAATGACAAACCTATCTCAGAGGCATCATGTGCAGAGGAAGGGACTTGGGGTTTTCTGCGCATGGAGGGAGAGATCGTCGGCCAGAGAAAGGGAGAAAACAGTGTCATTTCCACTACCTAAGAGGAGAGTTACTGGTTTTGCGATTTGAGAGTTTCTTTGTGATTAGGGGGTTTCAAACAGAAGAGAATGTGAAGTGTGCTTGGGGCTGAGCTGACACATATTTGGAAATAGATGGGGCAGATTGTGTTGCATATGAGGTGTCGTCCATGGGCCCTATGGCCCTCTTAAGTACATCTCAAATGTTACCTAAGGCAACCACACCCACGTGATACAACGTGTGTCTGCCCTTGTGTGTGTGTGTCTTTCTATGCATGCATGCATGTATTTTGATAAAAACAGTACAACAACTCGTTAGCATCTAGTAGTTTCGAAACCACATGGATTAAAGAATAATATTACAAGTAGGACAAAAAAAAACTGAGAAAATGATATTCAATATTTTATCCCATTTAATTTGAGTTACATAATTGAAATAAAAATCAAAATTAATTCGACTATATGGTTAGGCTTCATGCAATTACATTAATCTAAGTAAAAATTGTGAAAAGCATAGAAAAAGTTTTACTTAATTAGCAGAGTTGAACAATAATTTTGGATACTGAAGGTTTTAAGGGATCTCTAAAATGTTTCAATGTAATCAATCTCAACAATATGTGTGCAAATTTAATTAAACAATCAACCATGTAGCGAAAATTAAAACAATCAACACAAAAGCAGACACCACAAGAAATCACGATTTTAACGTGAAAAACCCCAACCGGGTAAAAATCCATGAATCCACCAATGATCATCTCTCAAGCAAGTTTGAACAGTTAAAAGATATATTGACACACTTGCCGCACATAATGATTGAGTTCTTCTCATAGCAACTCCTTCTGTTCACGAATACTCCTTCGCCATACACCGTTCTCTCCTTAATCAACATGGACCATGAACACATTAGATGGCTTCACAAACTTCTATAAGACATTTTAGGCAACTTCTCCTTGGAACAAAGCTCCAGCCCTTCAACTCTCAATGAAAGTTATAGAAAAGACGATCACAAAATATAATCTTCACTCAGAATATTAAGATCTGTATTCCATGCCTTAGGGTTGAAAGAGAACCCCTTTTTATAGCTCTAATTTCATGCCTCATAATGTTAATCCAATCAAAAAAAGATTTTGTACAAAACAGGAAAGTTCCAATTAAAACAGAAAAAAAAAATCTCGTAGGTCATGGAACTTCTACCTAGGCCTGATCGAGAGGGCATCAATCCGATTGATCGAATTAGGTCACTGTCTCGACTTCAATCGATCAAGCATTAATTGGATCAATCGAGCAGGTCTTTGTTGAATTTCATAGATTTTCTTCATTTAAGCTTTTTTGAAGACTCAATCCATAGTCCATTATCAAAAAATATAAAATATAATTTAATGGACCAAGAGTTTTGTCCAACTCATAAATTAGCTAATACAAAAATCCTTACAATCTCTTCCTTTTGCAATTCATGGATAAAACTCTCTAGAACAATACAGACAATCTACCAAAAATTACAATGGACTTTTGGTAAGATAAAAATTTACTATAAGCACTTGTAGATCTATATTGTCTCTATCTGTCTCTGAATTTCTAAACTTTCAGTATCTTAACTTTGAACATCTCCCCCTAAATGCCCTATACTCTCCCTTTTTGTCCTTAATTGATAATGCTAAAGATCATAATGCAGTAAATTTATCAATCAAACTCTAGCAAAGGTCCCCCTCAATTGTAACTCCCCCCTAATTGTATCTTTGCAGCAACATGGGGGTGGGAGCTTAATCTTTTTTATCAACTTTTTTTGCATGTAGCCACCTACACTTACGTTGTTTATTTTTTAAAGCAATGCAAACAACTGTCATGGGCAAATCAAACTTTCTAACCCAAATAGCTCTTGTCTTGACATTTGGTTTAAACAATTGCTTCCGCCATTGCTTATCCTTTGACAAAACATGCAACTTCTTACAATGAGGATGAATGGGTCTTATAACTCCATAATAATGATAAGTGGATGTGCATTCAGGACATCATACATTTTTCTTTTTTGAAGTACTTCCAACATGATGAACATATGCAGGCTGTGGAGTAGTAGGTGCCATAAAATTGAAAGCAAAACTTTTAACAAAAGTTGTTTTACCTTTTGTCTTCAAAGTGAATACACCATCATTGAAACCAAGACCGTATTTTTCATTGGATAGCTTCTAAACGCACAAGTTGTCTTCAAGAATTTTCAAACCAATATTTATCTTGCTCAAAGAAGCTTTTTTAGAATCCAGCTCAGACAACGCAATCATTAGTTTGCCAGTCAGGTCTTCCTTTTTGGCCTTTATAGTCTGTAACTCTTTCTTCCAGGTTTCAACCTCTTGCTTAAACTTCTTCAAATCGTCTTTCAACAACTTATATTTATGACTCTCTGTGGTCAACTTATTAGCCATGCAGTTTTTCTGATCTTCCAAGAGATGAATTTGTGAGTGTGCTTTCTCTAGTTCTGCCTTAAGTGAGGACTTCTCTTCTTGAACAGATTTCCATTTAAGGGCACTGCTCTCATATAATCTATTCATCTTTAAAGTTTTGTTCAATAGAATTTTATATTCTGTTTTCCAATCATGCTCATCATCTAACACTTTATCATTATCATTATTAGAACAATTTTCTGATGTGCCATGAGGAGACCACGCCATAAAAGCGAAATATTTAACACTAGTGGTGTTAGGAAGTAGATTTCTTGTATATTCAGAATTATTAATATTATCACATCTCTTTTTCTTCTTATTTGGACAGTCAGATGCTTTATGACCGAACCATTTACATTCAAAACATCAAATAGATCTAGGATTTTTCTTCTCAAACTCATATTTGAGCATATTCTTCAGGCCAAAATTTTTATCTTTGATATTATATGGCTTCGATGTACCTTCTTGATTAAGTATCATTCTAGAAATCTCTTAGGATCAAACATAGTAAGTTAGTACAACCCACTATAATACTACTTGAAGGTTTTAGGAAATCTCTAGAATGTATCAATGCAATCAATTTCAATAATATGTGTGCAAATAATCTACCACGCAACAAAAATTTAAAAAATTAACACAAAAGCAGACACCACAAGAAAACATGATTTTCACGTAGAAAACCCCAACTGGGTAAAGAACCACGAATTTACCAAGGATCAACTGTTAAGCAAGTTTGAACAATTACAAGATATAATCACACCCTTGTAGTACGTAAGGACTGAGTTCTTCTCACAGCAACTTCTGCTCATGGACACTTCTTTGCCATACACCATGCTCTACTTGATCAACACACACCTTGAACACGTAAGATGGCCTCACAAACTTCTACAAAAGATGTAAAAACAACTTCTCTCTAGAACGAAGTTTCAGCCCTTCAACTCTCAATGAAAGCTATAGAGAAGATGATCTCCAAGATATAATCTTCACTCATAATATTGAGATATGTATTCTTTGCCTTAGGATAAAAAGAGAACCCCTTTATAGCCCCAATTCCGTGCCTCATAATGGTAATCCAATCAGGAAAGGATTTGGCACAAAACAGGAAAGTTCTAGTTAAAACAGGAGACAAAATCTCGTAGGTCGGTGGAACTTCCGCCAAGCCTGATCGATTGGGCATCGATCTGATCGATCGAATTAGGCCACTGCCTCGAATCCAACCGATTGAGCAAGCCTTCGTTGATTTTTGCAAATTTTCTTCATTTCAACTCTTTTAACGATTCAATCCATAGTCCATCGTCAAAGAATATAAAGTACAATTCAATGTACTAAGAGTTTTGTCCAACCCATGAATTAGCCAATACAAAAATCCTTACAGATATAAACTTACAAAATGTAGAAAATCACATGGCCCGCATGCCACAGGTCCCAAGTCATATCAAGCAAGGCAAAGGCCTGCACATAATACAATTCCACTTAATATAAGACTTGATCTGACATCACAAATAAGCCTCTCAATAGGATCATAAGACTTGATCTGACCCCACAAATAAGCCTCCCAATAGGATCAGTGGATGCAAGTTTCTAGATGGAGTCTCTAGTAAGTGTAACTATTTAAGACTTGTCTATACAAGATAAGGGAGCCCTAGGCTTGGATTCTCTACATTCTGGTAAGACAAATGCAAAGAGATCTGTGAAGGGTCTCAATCGCTCGAACATGCAAAGATCTCAATCCAATGGTCAACTTTACTTTAAGCCATGCATTTAAATTGAATACACACATACATTTACATTGAATATACACGATTAAGTAAAAAATAAAACTAGAAAATTAATGTCCATACAAACTTAGTATGTAACTCACCAGACCCATATGGTTCTTTTATAATTTAACAAATACCTTTGAAACTTATGCAAGAAGAGTTATCCTCTAATAATACAAAGGTGAAAGATAGGGTATATTCATTAAAATAACATCAAGGATAAGTTGGTTTTTAAAATAAGAAGTTGTTCAGGCTGAGTATAGATATTTCCAACACACCGTGTAATTTTTATAATATATAATAAAATGCATAGTGACTCATATTTAAGGTTGTCAAAGGGCAGGGCTAGGGTAAGCTCTTACCCTACCCTCATATAAGCAGGCCAGGCTAAGGTCCAGCCAAAGCACTCGGATTCCTTGGCGGGACAATAATACCAAAGCCCTTACCCTACTGTCAAGGGCCAGGGTAGGACCAAGGCCGAAAGAAATGATTTTTTTTAACATTGTTATATATAAAAATTTTTCTATACTATAATGCTAACTCGTTCCTTTATTCATGATACAAATGGGTACAACACAAAAGTCAATATTTTGTGCAACTTTTAAAAGAATGCATGAAATAAGTTACTTTTTTTTATCATAAAAAAATATTTAGGATTACATGAAATAAGATAACTTGATAGTGTTGTGACATCAAAGTAGTCCATGGAAGCACTATTAAATACCTTAACTCACTAGCGGTAGTTATATGGTCTAAAGAATGCATCTCGTTTTATTTGTTATTAGGCTATTAGTAATGTTGTCTCAATTAAAGTTTCAGTAATTGTACTATTTTTTACTAGTTCATGTACTACATTTTTTTTATAAAACAATAGTATGGACCATCAGATCTTATTTGACAACTCTCATATGATTCAATTAGATTTATTTAAAATAGGCATTAGACATTTTTCAAATAAATTGGTTAGAATGTGTAGTTCAAATAAACATTAGACCACTCTTGAATTAGCACTAAGCCATTAACCCTAACTTATAATTCTTCAAAATATGATCACCATTAGATTTTTTAACAAAGCAATTAAACTTTAACTACCGAAGATGAATGAATAAGATGATTCAATGCATGAGTTAGGAGTTTTAACTCCATATGTGGGGTCCACTTGAATAAACAGCAGTCATGAAAGCGGAATATAAAGAAATTGGCATGATCAATAGCTAGTTGATAAAACTCAACTCCATTCAATGATAATGTTGATGGCTATCCATCTAAACTTTAAATTTTCAATAGATTTACATTGGTAAAAACCAATCCAATGACAGCTGAAATTTTCTATTTATTGAAGAATATATTCATTTTAGGAAAACGTAAAATCAAGCACACCATTCAAAAGAAAACGTATAATTAAATATAGGTACAATATTATGATCTTTGAGAATATCCATCAATTAATATTGTTTGATAAAATATTAAGTCTCTATTATTAATTACTAATTAGAGGAGTTATTTCTATAATTTTTTGGTAAAATCCCTATATATATATTATTTATTACTTGTTTTACATATTAATCGAGAAACGTCGGCCCGGGCTTCCTCAGGCCAGCTAACTCAAGCCCTATCTTGGCCCTAAAAATTGCGGTTCCAAAATTTTGCCCTACCCTACCCTTGGGCTTGAGGCCAAAAAGATAGGGCAAAAATTTTGCCCTATCTTGGCCTAGCTGGGCCGGGCTAGGCCGGGCCCCCTCGTCAAAAGGCGAGATTGACAGCCCTACTCATGTTGCTTTATTATTCTCTTCACAGGACATGTTCATTGCTGCCACAGAAACCACAGCAACGACAACGGAGTGGGCCATGGCAGAATTAATAAAAAATTATGAAGTGATGAAGAAAGCCCAGGAAGAAGTAAGAAGAGTGATGGGTGGAAAAAACAAGGTGGAAGAAGACGACCTTCACCAAATGCACTACCTAAAATGTGTAATCAAGGAGTCTCTACGCTTACATCCTGTTGCTCCATTATTGAGTCCAAGAGAATCCAATAGAGGTGTTGTGCTACAAGGTTACTCCATTCCTCCAAAGACAAGAGTCATGGTCAATGCATGGGCTATTGGGAGGGATCCCAAGTCATGGGAAAGGCCAGAAGAGTTTCTACCAGAGAGATTTGCCAACAACTCTATTGATTTTAAGGGTCAAAACTTTGAGTACATTCCTTTCGGTGGTGGAAGGAGGGTTTGCCCTGGAATATCATTTGCCATCCCTACTATGGAACTTGCTCTTGCCAATCTTCTTTATTTATTTGATTGGAAAATGCCCAATGGTATGAGACAAGAGGACTTGGACATGTCTGAAGGCGGAGGCATCCTTGTCAGCCTGAGATTTCCACTTCTTTTAATCCCAGTAAGCCACTTCTAGAGATGATAAAACCATGTTTAACCATATTGGTAGATCCTACTTATTTCAGTGGCACAACAAATATTATAGTGTTTAGGTTTATTTATGAATAAATATGCTTGTTTCTAGATAACAATGTGGTGTGTGTGTGTGTGTGTGTTTTTTTTTATCGGAAACTAAACTTGCATTGAATAAAAGGAGAATATAAAACATGAACACAAAGAAGGTATAAGAGTATTATATCCAAACCCATACCACAATTATATATATTAAAGCTCTAAGAACCGAGACCTCTGGAAGGTGCCACATCATTAATTTTTTTTTCTTTTTTTCTAGAGCGCCACATCATCTTCTAAAAAGATCCTCTGCCACCTCGCTCTCCTAAATCTCTCATTCCCTTATCATTAGAATCTCTACCATTATCATAATCCCTATAATATCATTCGATTCAAATTTTAAAGATCTCAAATCAACTCCATCATTATAATCTCACCTTCACCTGCATCCTCATCTTCACCACCCACTAAAACCCCCCATACGCTTTTCCGTTTAATGGCTTTTTACGTTTAAAGCCTTCCATATTCATTATCCACAGTCTTCTATCGGTTTTTTTTAAATTAAAACAAGGTAACGCTCCTCATATTGATTGTCTCCCCTTAGGCAATACTCACATGAGATTTGACTGTTGTTCTCTTCCTCGATTTCTTGCGTTGCCGAGAACTCGGATGCTTTTGTGAGCTCTGACAAGGGTGAGCTCGTAAATGCTTGGGTATGTAATAATGGATTTTAATCAAGGTGGAGAACGCAAGCAAGAGTCAGGAAGAACGGTTTGTTGCAAGTGATTGGGTCTCCAGAGTTATTCTTCGATCTCAGATGAGTGGGGTTTGTTTTTTGTTTATGAGTGAGTTATTGGAATTTTCTGTGTTGAATTTGATTTTGCTAAACATGTTGAATTTGGTGTCATTCTTTTGGATTTTTTTTATCCAATTTGGATTGGTGGGCTGTTTCTAATTGTGTTTGGATGGTTTGCTTTAATCCTGGTGAAAGACTTTGTTCTCTACTGCATTGGGTTGGATTTTGAGATTGGATTAGCCATGGCCCCAAAATCTCAGCAATTGTAATCTGATGAATGCAAATTTGACCAGTTGATTATGCACCATTGGTTTTCCTTTCTCTTTTTAGACATTAGTCCACTTCTTTTAACTCGAGCATATGTTGTGTGGAATCAACTAGCATATGCAATATGCCTAACTCCTCTCTCTCTCTCTCTCTCTCTCACCAATAAGATGAAGGATGTGCTAAACAGAACCAAAGAGGCACAACAGAGGTCTAAAAAACAGACCACAATTAACAGAGTCACAAAACAGAGAAGACAAAAGAGAGCTAGAGAGAGATTGGAACAAGAAACTTAGAATGACCATCAAAACCAACTTCCTTAGTGCTACAGACACCTTATATATCAACTATGCATGGGACCCACTGCTAGAAGCACCTTCTGAGTCATCAGAGACGCCTAACTCCTAGGTTGTCTGCTTTTGTCTTTAAGGCATTAAGCATTATGCATAGAAAGCCTAGGTCAATTTGGTTGATTTATGTACTGAGGATTGAGCTATTGGTTATCCACACTAGTCATTTGTATTTGTTAATCATTATTTTTGTAGTGCATACATGGTTGACGTGAAGAATCTATACTCCACTCTCCTCCGATTTAAAACAATCTTTATTGAGCACCCTTTCAGGTTATGTGCTAACCTCTCTTTGGTTAGGTATTTTCGAAGCACCTGGGAAGCTCGAGATGGTAGAGTTGTTGTAAACAAAGATTCAATGGTGTGACGGGAAAGATTTTGAAATGCGATTTAAGTATTGCTTCTGATTTGGATCCTCTTGGTGTATTTTGTATTATTATTTATGTTTATGAGATGAAAGTTGGGTGATGAAATTTTTATTTTTACTTTGCTTTTGAATTTCATTTGATTATTTTATTGTCCTAAAATGTGGGGCTAAATAAATTTGAGTTTTTTATATCTTGGTGATATGATACTTAGTTTGAATTTTTTTTCCCTCCCTTTCTTTTTTATGTTTCTTGACAAGCCACATGATCATTCATGCTTCATATTCTTCATACTTTTCATTTGAATGACTCACGATGATTTGGAAATGTGCTGAATTTCAAATTTTACCAAATAAGAATAATCTTTCTAAATGTCTCCTGTTCCCACACCATCAAAGAATACACCTACTATTATGGATCAGACCAATTCATCTTATTGTTAAATTTAACTGCATGCAATGTAGAAGGAAAATTTTTAACAATGCTGGCATCATCCTGTTATTGTACATTTTCATGTTCTAAATTCTTAGGGATAGGAAGTAGGAGCTAATGAAAGATCATTTCTTTTTTTTTTTTTTTATGGAATGTAGAGCTTCCATTCTTTATTTCTTCGTTTTTCACAATTCACTTGGAGTTGTATATATTTTCTGAATGGTATCTGGCAACTAGGGGTGTACAAAAAAATCCATCAATTCGTAAAATTGACCCAATCTGATCCTATCTGTAGTTTTTCAACTGATCCAATGGTTAGTGGGTTAGTGACGAATTGAAAAAATCTTAATCCGTTAGTAACAGTTTGATAACAGATTTTACCTTTAATCCTCGGATTTAAATCGATCCGAACCGTTGAAATAATATATGCATATATATTTATATAAAAAGTATTAATAGACAACATTTTAGCCATTCATCATCCAACTTTCAATATTAGCCATTTACTCTTCATATAAAATAGTGAGGAAATAGCTGGCACTACCATTAACGAATTGAACTATTTTAACCGAACCGAACCGTTGATCCACAGTTTGGTTTTTAATGGAGAACGAATTGATTACGGATTATAAAACTATCAATTCGTGGGTAACGGATTGGTGACGGATTAGGCTCAATCAGATCCAATTTGAACCGTGTACACCCCTACTGGCAACAGACAACTATAACGACTTGCAAACATCAAGTGACATATTCATGACGTTTAGATTGTATGCCCCAAGCAACACATGATTTCTCCAAGCCAAATATTTTTGCTTTAGTTTATTGTTATTTCATTTGGATATTTTTTGTTTTTGATGTGTGAAACGCATGATATTCATCTTGTGATCTGTCGATGTTGACATTATTTGATTTTATGATTTGATTCTATTATATACATAAATAATCTGATTTTGTCAACTAGAAAAACAAAAGTTGAATTCTTTTTTGTGTCTATTTTTTAATGGTAATTAATCATCTCTAGCCTGAATTGGGTCCAAGTCTGAAATCACATGCTCATCGTAAAATAAATTTTTTAAGAAAAAATCATATTTAATAATTTTTACCTATTTTTTAGATTATGAGTTAAATTGCTCGTGCTTAGCATGGACATTATCTTTGAGCTGCAGAATCTTGATATGGGAAAAAACACCCACTAATACCCATTGCTTGAGATGGTGCAATCATTAGAAATAATTTAAATCTTCAAAAAAAGATCTTCTAATGCGTCAAACCAAAAACCATCAACATTCATTAGTTATAAAATCATAAACAACCTTACCATTTCCATTTTAATTATTAGTTGTCTAAAACTTTTACAACCATAGTTTCAAAAAAAAAAAAAAAAAAAAAAAAAAAAAAGAGAAAGAAGCTTTGAGTCCATGTATTGGACAGTGGCAAAACCGTCAAATACTGCCCAAAACATGGTCCATCTCATTCCCCATTATGATGATGTTGAAAGAAAACACTAATGTGTTCTAAATTCAAGTTCTTGCCCATGCTTAATATATTGAGCTAAGAGGTTTTGGAATTAATTTTGACCAAAAATGTCTAAATTCAAGTTCTTACCTATGCTAAGCACCGGCACTGTTTGCTAGTTACATTACAAAACCCTTCCAAAGAAAAGGCCTCTCAACCCCCTTGCTTAGCTAATGCATCAATCATAGACTTGGCCGATCTAACCTCATGACAAAAGACAACACTAGTAGAACAAGGAAAAAATCCAAATCTCATTAAAAAAAAAAAAAGAAATTAAAATTTCAATGGGCTTACCTTTTGCTCTTTTTTTCTTTTTCTTTTTTTTTTCTTTTTTTCTTGTTTGAGATTTAGAGGTGGAAGTTGGTTAATTCAACCATGGATAGAGAGGTTGCCTAAGCCTTGCTTATATAGATTTTTGGATCCCTAAGTGGCCTTTTTTGGCTCCTCTTTCTTTGCTAGCAATCTTCTTTATTTGGAAACATTCCCTCCTTGGCCACCAGGTTTGCAAAAACTTAGGGTGTGTTTGGTTGGACTCATTCTAAGGGCTTATTGGGCTTTTACTTAAGAAAGAGCCCATAAGCCCAAAAAAGTGCGTTTGGTTATTATAATTTTAAATGGGCTTTATAATCGTAAAAGTAAAAACGTGGCTTTGCCATGAAGCAAGGGAGAGAGGACTTAACGTTGGAAGAGTTGCTTATTTGATTTTGCAGAAAGCATTGAACGATTGTGATGGAGCCATGGTGGGAACCGGATGATCTTTTCCTTGTTTACTTTTTTTTTTTTACCCTTGTTTCTCTCCATTTACTCTTATTTCCATTTCCTCCCTCTTGCCAATACTCTTCATCCCGTCTCCTTTTTTAAGTCGGCTAATACCCAATCTATGTTTCTCTTCATTCGTGAATTCTCCAAAAGTCATTGTAAGTTCTACTGAAGATACATTTGGCACCCAAGGTAGAAGATATTTTCTCTTGGGCTTTCTCCATCTTTCCTCTCTTGTTTGTTACATACAGGAGCATATATTGGAGACAATATTGTGAAACTATTTTTTTTCTGTCTTGTACGAAACTATTTGTATTATGGATAAATTTCAATTGGCCTTTATCCATATTCAGTTTTCCATTTTGTGGGTGGCTTCAAACCTATACTCATTTTTATATGGGTTGGTTTGGATTTGCAGACAATTAGTTTGAGCAAAAACCTAAATGAAAACATCATCTTGTAAATTTTGGAATTAAACTATTTATTGATAGCCATTGTTTGTTAGTACGAACTTCTACCTTTTAGATAGCCTGATGGTTTGCTTACTTGATTGGATCCAGAAACAACATCCATCCAACTGCAAATGTAGAAAGTAGCTTCTATCTCAACTCACTAATGCCTCTGTTCAGTAGTTCCTATATTTTAGTAAGTAATTTCTTCCTCAACTTAATCAAGGTTTAGTCTAGTAGGCCAGTCAGCAACCCTGTATTCAATTTTGAATTCATAATGAGAACATTGCACAAACCTTTTAATGACTTGATCTCTCCATAAATAATATACAGATACTACCACTCTCAGTTGAACATTCTTCTATATTGTAAGTATGGGGAAGAATAGGAAATAAAAAGTGAAAGGCAAACTATCTAAAGATTAGTTTAGTAGTTGAGTGGTGGAGACAATAAAGTTTTGTATTTTTCTAGTCAAATTACATTTCCATTATCCAACAAACCATTGAATAATCCAACCTAGCATCATGTGAACACATGTAATCTAGTATGACTTATCTATATGCTTCAACACCAATTCTAACGAATTTGAATGTCAGTTGTCTTGTGTAAGATATCTACCAAATATATACCATGTTAATATTTCTATTCATTACAGAGATAGGAGGTTTAGGTTGTGCTTGGATATGGGGTAGAATAAAATAGAGTAGAGTAAACCCAAAATCAAGAAAGAATAATATATGATGGGGTTATGATGACTTTTTGTTTTTAGTTGTTTGATATGGAATCATTTTTACTTTTTATATAAAAAGTAGAGATTTTTTTTGTAATTTGGTGATGACTTTTTGACTTTTTTTGAAAAAGAATGAGAAAAATTTGAATTCTTTTAAAAAATAAGGGGGAAAATTTGAAATTAAAAAATTTTATTTTACTCTACTCTAATTTACCTTACATCCAAACACACCCTTATATAGAGTTTAAGAAGATACATATAGTCAAGATGGGAAAGGATGTCAATGGCTTTGATTTTACATTGTGTTGGTATCTAAATTCACTAGTATGGTTCATTTTGATATTGGACAATGGGTTCAATTTCAATCAACACCTCATCCCGATCATGCATAATACTCAAAGTAGTCTATAAAATGGCTAAGAAAAACAATCTGTATCTTAACTTGACAAATCTGTATACTCAACCATACTTCGGATCTGCAGAGTACTCATTGAAATGTTTTTTCATATTGACAAGCATGTGTAATCCCCTGGTAGATAAGGAATCTTAGGATTGTTTACAGTAGTGTACGTTTTAGTTTCAAATTTCCTTAAAATGTATGGATCACATCTCATGAACTTGCTAAGTGCATATTAGCTGGTCGGTGGGATGTGCAAGGATCTTTTGAACGGGCGGTTGTGTAGGTTTCACTTCCATTCTACTGATACTTCACTGTTCACTGTTAAGACTTTTATGAAGAAAATATAACAGAAAATATTAAGAAGGCTAGAACTGATTAAAAAAACTAAATAAACACAAACTATCCTCATCATGAGATATCCATTAACCTTCTTAATATTCTATGCTTAAATACCCTACACTTTATAACCATCTTTATATTTCTGTGACATTATCAAAACTTTGTAACCTGTTAAACAGTTTTACCAAATTTTAACTTGGGATAATGGTTGGATGGGGGTGAGACTTCTCACACCTTGAACCCAACTTATCCAACTCATTGCTCTTAACAGTGGAGCCCCCTAAAGTCCCACACTTCCCTCTAGAGGAAATTCTACAAGGAAGGTCGTTTTGAATCCAAACATGACATTATAAACTCAACTTCTTTGTTTGGTGGCTTGAAGGAAATCTGATGAATTTTCTAGTTTTAGTTGAGTGCCTAGGTATTGCACATCTTTGATTTAACGTGGGTGATTCTATTCATCTACAATGTTTCACTTTATTGTGTAATTTAGTTTTTATGAAATTTAATATAAATCTATTTTATGACACTTGACAGAATTAATCTAATTATTATATGTTAAAGCTACTTTTTACACGTCTAACTTTTGATGCCTTTTCTATTAAAAAGTAAGTGCAAAATTTAGGGTAACCAAACAACCATTGCTTTAAAGAAGTTATTTTGAATATGTCGCTTTTCTTAAGTTCCTTTTTCAAAAGCATGCTTTGAATTAAATATCTTTAGTTACTATTCTTTAAAATTACTTTCCACACCCGCCTTCTAAAAATAAATATTGTGTAAAAAAAATTAGAATTGGGCCCATTTTTAATGTAAATTTACCAAACATGATGAGACCCAAATTAATCTTCAATGTGCTTCAATTTGCACATGGTGGGAACGCCGCACCCCCCCGCGCCCCCCCGCCCCCCACAACTCCTCAAGGCCGGTCCACATCTTTGCTGGCCTGACTTGCACGACCAGCCACTTAGTTGGATTTTTTCCATGTTTGCCTCCATGTGTTGTAGACTTGTAGTGTTTCCACTTTGCACAAATCTTCCTTCTTGAAATCATTCATGAGAGATAATGGAAAAATCAATTTTGAATCAAACATTGCAACAAATTCAAGGCAAGAATCCCTGCTGATTGGAACGTCTAGACATGTGCTTGGGACTCCATTCTTGTCTTTCATGCTCCTTTGCAAAAAAATATCTGTTTCTTTGACTTTTCTCTCTTGTAATTTCCATGCAACCTCCAACCTAGGACTTTGAGAGATATTTAGAGAAGAGGGAATCTTTGATTAATTGGCAAAAATTTCATCAGTGAATGGACGTCTATATGCTTGTGCCAACGTTTCATCTTTGTAATTTTTGCTCAAGTTTACAAATCTCCACCACGTTGGACTTCTTTTCTTACATTTTTCTTAAAAATTTCACCAAATCTTCTTGGAATATTCTTAAAAATAATTTGAGGTGTGCAACCAGCAGAGTGGACACCCACCCCCCCACCCCCCCCCCCCCCCCACAATTGCTGTCCCATACATGTGTGAAACGATACATGTGCATATGTGTGGGACCTATGAAGTCAATTTTTTCAATTTTTTTAAATGCTATCTTCATTTCTTTTCTTTCTTTATTTATTTTAAATAACTTTCTTTGCCACAATTCTTGCAAATGGGACCCATGTCATCATTTTACTATAAGCAAAAAGTGAATTCGATGTGAAAAGATAATTCTACCATTTATTAGCAAATGCATGACTGCGGGCCCAACTCACATGAAATGATGGTATGAATGCACATTATTTTGCATGATTCAACTTAAGTAACCTAAGGATGATGGAAAATTGATTCATTTCATGAGAAAAACACATTTGGCAAAACTTTCAGAAAATAAATTTCTAAAAATGGCAAGTTTCAGGAATTTCTACAAAATGGTGATTTTTTTAGCAATTATGCATAAATACACTACAATGATTTATAAGTGCACAAAACAATGATTTCACAATCAATGAGGCTCTTTTGAATCAATAAGTACGTAAAATGGTCTAAAATTTAAATGAAAATATACATTTTTATGAACTTATCACCCAGGCAATAGTATTAGAGGAATAACTTTCAACAATAAGGTCACCAACGTAATACTTTGAGAAGCACTAGAGAGCTTCCAAAATAGTTAGAACTTCTACTACATTAGAATCGTAAACACCTATGTGCTTGGAAAACATAAAAACAGCCACACCATTTGCTATTAAGAAGAATACCTATAATTTGCGCCAAACCAGGCTTACCAATCACCGTGCCATCAACATTGAATTTAACCACTCCAAGTGGGGGAAAAGACCAAAGCATGAATTTCTTTACGTTAGAAGGACTACACCCAATATAAGCTTTCCACTTCGCTATCCTTAAGGTGATTTTTTCAATCAACTCCTAACAAGATGAGGAAGCACCATTGATCACTCTTTCATTCATCTCTCTCCAAATGAACCGCAAAATAGCATAAGGAAGGATTCTCCAAAGAAAATAACTGCACCCACCAAAATGAACTCCCAACAAAGCTTCCACCATCTCCTCAATTTTCTCGGGACAACAACAAGTGAGAAGTGAGCCCAAACACAAGAGGCAAATTCGTAATGAAGAAAGAGGATTAAGGAAAACAAATACCGACAGATAGATGAGAAAATAACTCATTTTACTAAACAAAGAAAAAATTTACAACATTATGGTTTTCCCTTCCGGCTATTCCGAAGGGAGATTAGCCCGCCATACCTGCGGTGCTTTTCTCTCTATTCTCTATCTATATTGCTCCATCTTATGTTTTACAAAAGAATGAAGGGGTTTATATAGACAAGAGAGACCCCTTAAACAATAACATCTATATACTGTTCCCTTGTGAGGGAATTATTACATGTGAGGCCCGAGGCCTTATCGCTTTATTGTTCCCATGTGAAGAGAGACAGAGTGGGAGACAGACTGATGGCTGGGGAAGGCTCGAGGTGCCTTTTGCTGCTTTTGGGATAAGCTGGGGCTCTTACGAGGGCACTGTGGATCCGCATGCAGCTACAGTAGGAGACACCATTATGAAGGCGCCTCGTGAGTCTATAGGAGCCGTCGGTGGACGTGACAGCTACAGTGATGAGGCTTTCTGGGAGGAAAAGCTTCCTGGGCGGATATCTTCTGGGCCGACTTCTACTGGATTACCTTCGGAGTCGAAGGCGGATTGGGCTTCAAGTCCAAAATCCACTTGGAGTTCTGAGAAGATTTTACTAATTTTATTTTTGAGCTCCGCGTCATGTTGTCCCTTGCTGACGAAGGTCTCAAGGCTACAGGGAATTTCTATCCGGATTGGAGCTTGACTGGGCTTCATTTTCTCAACAGTTCCATTGCCGAATACCTCTATTGTCTGGATGATGACTGTGTCGGTGAGGTATACCGTATAGAACTTCTGGGAGGTGTCTAGAAGATCATGGCTAATTCTTTCAATTAGCTCTATCCTCTGTCGTTCGAGCTCATAGTAAGAGAAGGGCTCAATGTCCTTGAGCTCGGAGGCTGGGAGCCAGTCTAATTCGGGTATTTCTTCAAGAATCCGAATGACTGAGATGGATCGTGCTGGGGTCCCGAAAGGGTTGAGAATCTGAGTTTGGAGTACATAGGGATACTCCTTGATAAGATGGCGAAGAGTCCATCTTTCTGCTTCTGAGAGTATGGCTAAATGCTCTTCTTTAAGGATGCGAATGTAAGAGACAAAACCATACTTAACCAAAATTTTTTCTTCTGAGAGAGCGGGTTCTTCAACTGAGCAACCGGTTAGGACAAGGTTAGGGATTTGGGGGCAGAACCCTGAAATGAAATCAATATGCTCTTTGATAGTAGCATAAGATGTTAACTGGGTCATGAGGATAGTAGCCATGGTGGCTTCTATTATGTCTGGGACATCTGGAAAGATGGCTTGGAGATGGGCTTCTATAGAAAGAAAGACTCTGAGGTTCAATCTCCTATAGATAGGGGTTTTAAAAACTCCTGCGACCTCGGCATAAGAAATGAGGCCAGTGGAGTCTGCTAAATTTTTGGCATAGCTGAGAGTTTCATTTTTTGCCTGGGCAATGAGGCTTCGTTGAAGTCTCGTATGTCTGAGAACAGCTATAATAGCTTACTTGCATTCAATTCTGAGCTCGTGGTCGAAAGATCGCCACAAATTGTCTGAGATCAGTAGTTCTTCTCTACTGAGATGACCAATCTGAAATTGATCTTTATAAGCACAGTTTCTGAGAAAGACTTGTCCTACCACGTTTCGTGGAGAGAACTCATCTTTAGTAAAGCCTGGGGGATATAGAATTTGATCTATATCATCATAATTGGCTGAGCTCTTGGAATTCCAAGAATTGCTGGAATAGGGCTTGTTGTTCAGCCCATTTTTCTGGGTTTACTTTACCTTTTCCGCGAGAGGCGGGTCTTCCTTGTCCTCGTAACATCTGTACCTTTGAGGAAAGGATAATTCTGAGTAAGAGCAGTGGTTAGCAAATATTTGTTCTCGCGATAAAATATCTGTAAGCTCATTTTTCTATCCTGGGACGTGTACGACATCAAAATCAAATTCATTTAAAAAATGATGCCAATTTATAAGACATTTCTGAGTAATCCTTTTTAAAGGAGCAGTTCGAAAATGTTGAACAAATTTTGAATCTGTTTCAATAAGAAACTTTTTTGGTCTGAGAAAAAGGGCATATTTTTCTATCCCAAAAATAACAGCTAAAAGCTCTTTTTCATGGGCATGGTAATTGCACTGGGTAGCAGTGAAGGTGCCAGACTTATAGCAGCAAATAGATCGTTTTCTTTCTAGGTCTCTGGGATTATAAGTCATATAAACGACTCCCCATTGTTTTTCGGAAGCATCACTTCTGAGAATGAAGGAATCTTCAGTGTTTGGTAAACTGAGAGGAGGAATAGTTTTTACTATTTCCCTTAGTTCTCGAACAATTTCTATATCTCTTTCAGTCCATGTGAAAGGATTAGTTTGTTTAGTTTTTTGTAATTTTGTTGAGAGACTTCCTCGATATTTTGCTAGATTTTTAATAAAATCACTAGCACAGTTGAGGATTCCTAAATAACTTTGCAGTTGTTTTCTACTTGTTATTATTTCTGGGAATTCTAAGATCTTTTTTACAATATGTTCTTGCAAGGTGATCTGTCCTTGCTTTATATGGACTCCTAGGAAATTAATAATGAAGAAAGAGATGGTTTACTAATTCACCTTTCTTTTGACACATCATATAAATATCAGAGATGGTAGTAGAAGTCAATCCTCTTATTCTCAAGTTATCTATTGTAGAATTCTTTACCGCAATTGTCAAGCAACAAAAAAAGCCTCCACTTGGGGAGGAGCCAACCTGACAACACAAAAGAAGAAGGTCTTTGAGAATGGTTCCCCTCCAAGGTCAAATAAAAAGCTTTCGCTGAGAAATACCTTGTAATGGACACCTTTCAAATTCGAAAATCTTTTGAGTTCTTATACAAAAAAAAAAAAAAAAAAAAAAGTTAGAAAGAAGGCTCAACAATTCCCTATACTGAAGCTCTTCGGATGAATGAAGACTTTTCCTGAAAGATACAACCCACACTGTGCAAGCAACCCTCACCTCATCAGAATCACTGACAATTAACTCCTTGTTAGACACCACTCTAAAAACCCAACGAAACAACTCACACAAAGGCTCCACCCTCACCCCACCATCCAACCAAAACTTGACATCCCTTTCATCCCCCACCACAAAACTTGACATACAGCTGGGCTTTGGGCTTTCTATCACTTAACCCAAGCACGGCTACTGGTTGCATCTCCTCTTGTTTCAACCCTTGCTACTTATGGTCCTCCCTCTTCTCTGGGTGTGACAAGTTTGTTAAACAAGGAGTGGCAGTAGTTTTCTTCTCCACCATTTGTACCATTTGGAAATCTAGGAATATGAGTAGATTTGACAACAAATTTCCTCCCGTTCATGTTTTAAGAAGGCTTCTTTGGATATAGCTAAATTCAACCTTCGATCAATTGCAAAAGTCTTTGCTTGGTCTCCTCTTTCTTTTATCATTAATTTTTTGGGAGATGCTCCTCTATAAATTTTTTTAATTTTTTCTTTTTCTTTGATTGGCTCTTCTTAGGCCTATTGAGTATGGATCTCTTTTTTTTTTCATTATTTTTTTATCCCTTTGTATCTTCTTTTTGGGAGAGTTTTTTCAGCTCTTGACTCCTCCTCTTTAATACAATTTACCTTTAAGCGGAAAAAACCCACCTAGCCTAAATATTAAACAAATGATCAATTCAGACCCCAAGTGCAAGATTGACGATTATAGTTTTACTTGGTGAGTCCGGGATTATATCCACAGGGAGCTAATATTCACAAAAAACCAGTCCTAATTGAAAAATTAATGATGGCCTAATAAAATCTATAAAAATACACAACTACTAATTCTATGAATTAAATTTAAATTACAATTCCAAATATGAAAATTAAATAACAAATCACAAATTAAACCTAATCTAAAAAACCTAAACTAAAAAGTAACCTAAACTAATTACTGCAAAACAAATAGACGCATCAAACCACCAATTGATTGATATTAAAAGTGAATAAAATAAACCTAAAAATTAAAGTAAAATGCAACAAAATAAAAGAGAAAAAGATGGATTTTAATTATCTAAATCTAAATTTAAAACCTTATTTGATGGAATCAAAGTAAACTTAGATCTACTATATCAAACACGCACTGTCACTACGCATAAACATACGATATTAATTCTATAGTGAAACTATGATATCACTAACTTTATTTATCAATGAAAAACTCAATCGAAATATGCAACAAACTCAGATTTATTAAATTAAAATAAATACATTAAAACCTACTCAATGATCATAAACTTCAAGAAAGAATCGTTGCTTGCCTGGCTCTTCAACTAGTCTTCTCTTCAATAAGGGTAAGGAAGATGGTGGAATAAGATTGTTGATGATGATTCCAAAGGGGTTGGCCAAACTCCTTATGGGGTGGAACAGAGAGAGAGAGAGAGAGAGAGAGAGAGAGAGAGAGAGAGAGAGAGAGAGAATGGTGGTGTATTGAAGAGATGGGTTGATTGGTGACGTGTGAAGTAATGGGGTGGAGAGATTTTGGGCTTGAGAATGGCGTCAAAGAGTGGATGTGATATATTAGTGGCTCGGATTGATTGGATGTATGGGGTACGTCTTTCTGTTGGAATGGATGTGAGTGAATGTATATATGGACTTGAGGAGAGAAAAAAGGGGTGGTTGTGAGGAGTATGGAAAGTGGGTTGGAATGATGAGTTGGTATGATGGCTGGAACATGTGAATAGTATATATGGCTTGGAAATAATATATATATGGGAATTCCTCCCCTCAGCTATAGCTGAGGGGAAAATCCGCTAGACACGTGCGGCACGCACGTGTCCAGCGTTTTTAGATAGCCTGCCCTTTTCTCATTGCCAGCCAAGATGTGTCGAAAAGGAAAAAAAACAAAGAGCCCTCAGCCCTTCTGATCTCTCTTGTCTCTTCCCTTTCTCAAATGCCTGATCTTTCTCGTCTCTTCCCTTTCTCAAACGCAAAACTGCAACAAGCCAACCGAGCCCTCAGCCCTCCTAATCTCTCTCGTCTCTTCCCTTTCTCAAACACAAAACTACAAAAAGCCCTCTCTGAGCAATAACTTTTGCGATCGTTGCTACCTGCGAGAGCTCGAGCAAGAACTTCCTTCCTCTACATTACCCTCTTTCCTGCGATGGCCCTCCGGATTTCTCAAGCGCAAATCTATCCCACCCCTCAAGCCCAGCCTCTGTGAAAGAAGAGGGCAGATCTATATGTCGTGTAGGAAGAGAAGCCTTAATTTCGACTTGACTATTCTCTCGCTCGCGTCGTCCCCGGTCTCCTCCCTCACTGTGATCGTCGATCTCCACCATCCCGAGTTCCGCCCGCTCTCTCGATCACCTCCCCACCTCTGCCTAGGAGATCAAGCCAAGCTTGATCTGGCCATCCGCCCGCCCTCTTCAGGTCCTCTCTACTCATGGGGGTTTTGATAAAGGGTTTTTCTATTTGGGATCTGGGGTTGGGTTTTCATTATCTGAATGCTTAGTCCTTTTTTGTTCCTTTTGTCTAGAGTAGGTTCTTTTTTCTTTCTTCCAACTTTTTTTTTTCTGTGGTTTGCTAGGTTTAAGGTTTGGGTTTTCGTTATGTGAGTGTTTTTTTTCTCTCTGAATTTTTTTTTTCATTTGTTCATATGTGATTGGGGTTTGATGAGGATAAGTTTCCTTAGCTGGATTCTTTATTAGCATTCAATTGTATGAAGGTGTTTTTTAGTGAAATTGGATCCTCTTCTAAATATTGAACTATAATGCAACTGAGAAGATGCCGTTGTTGGTATTGATTTTTCCTGTTATGTTTTTTCCAACTAGTCTGTCCTTGGTTTGGAACTCTTTCTTTGGCTAAGATAGGAGATTGGTTTTGCATAAGTTATTAAAATGGCTTCATTTAGAAAAAGCATCTCAATAGTTCAGCGTGATGGAAGTGTATAAAAGTTGAATATTAGTCATGCTACCTTATTGTCAAAGACAAAAGTACCATATCATAGGTAGTGGCAAATAAAAGCTTCCTTTAGGGATTTGAATTTTATTTCTTCTTTTGAGCAAAATTTGTACACTATTCTAGTTCATTGTAAATAAATTTGTTTTCCTTTTTTTTCTTTTCAACTTCTTGCAGTTCTAGCTGATTTTTTGCTCCGTTCAATTCTCTCAATCATTCGAGGTATATTGTCATCTTTTTGGTTTCAGCTCTCTCCTTTTAGTGCTCAGTTTGCTTATTTGGATTTGTTTTTCATACATGTAAATTTGATCAACTTCACAAGTAGTTCATACCTTACAACTTTTTTTTCCCTTTTCAATCATGTTAAACATAGTTTCAAGATGGATGTGGCCTCCTCATCAACAACATTTTTACATCATCCGGTCGTAGAAGAGAATATGACACCAAAAGTGGGGATGCATTTTGGTAATTTAACGGATGCATACAATTTTTATAATGCATATGCAAAGCTTGCTAGGTTTAGCGTAAGGAAAGATTCAAGTGTAACTAAAAATGGGGAAGTATATTGGAAACGATATTTTTGTTCAAAAGAGGGTAAAACAAATGAGAAATGGTGGGTTGATAAGGATACTGTTCAAAGACGTCGGATGGAAACAAGAGAAAATTGTAAGGCTCAAATGCAAGTAAAAAAGGTTGAATCGGGCGAGTATGTAGTCTCCAAGTTTATTCCTGAACATTCCCATGCCCCCACCACTCCCAGTAAGAGATTCATGTTGAGGTCACAACGTATAATCTCGGAACCAAAGAAACAAGAAATAAATACATATGATTTTGCCAATATTCAAAGTAGCCAGCAAATGTTAGTGCTTTCCAAACAATCAAAAGGCTTGACAAGATTGGATTTACTGATAAAGATGCTGAAAATCATCGTAGAAATGAAAAAGAAAAGAAAAAGGGACGAGATGGGCAGATGTTATTTCAATATTTTAAAAATCGCAAACAAATGAGTCCTGACTTTATGTATAACATTGAGAGAGATGGAGAGAACAAGATAACACATGTATTCTGGGCAAATGGGACATTTAGATCGGCATACCGTGTGTTTGGTGATGTTGTGACATTTGATACAACATATAAGACGAATTGTTATGGATTAATTTTTGGTGCATTTGTAGGTTGTAATCACCATGGTCAAACAACATTATTTGGATGTGCGTTTTTACCAAATGAAAAGACTGAGTCATTTGAGTGGTTGTTTACTAAATGGCTTGAAGTTATGCCAGGTGGTCCACCAAAATCAATAATAATTGATCAAGAATTGTCCATGACAAAGGCCATTCAAAAAATCATGCCAACCACATGCCATCGTTATTGCCTATGGCACATTTTGGATAAATTACCATCAAATTTAGGACTTGCTATTCACAATGATGGTATGATTGAAGAAATTAAAAAATGTGTACATAAATCGGACTCTCCCACTGAGTTTGAGAGCAAATGGGTTGGGATCATAAAGCACTTTAAGCTCGAGGAGAATGAATGGTTGACATCTATATACAACGTTCGTGATATGTGGGTACCAGCATATTTGAAGCATACTTTCTTTGCAGGCATGTCAACTACTTAGAGAAGTGAAAGTATGAATTCATTTGTGAAGCATTACATAGAATACAAGAACTCATTGATTGATTTCATATTACGTTTTGAGCCAGGTGTTGAACGATTACGATATCTTGAAAGTAAGGAAGATTTTGAGTCAAGCAATGGAAAGCCAAAATTGAAGATTTTTTCTATTATGGAGAAGCAAATGGCAAATATCTACACAAGAAACATATTTTATAAGTTTCAAGATGAGCTATTCATGATGATACATATCGTTCCAATACTTGTGAATGAAGTTGATGACAGTTGTACTTTTATTACTAGAAATTTAATAAATGAAGATGAATTTGAGAGAGAGGTTTTGTGGAAGAAAGAGCAGATGCTTGCATATTGTTCATGTAAAAAGTTTGAATTTGAAGGCATTCCATGTCGTCACTTGTTATCTGTTTTAAGGCAATTTTGTATAAAATATTTGCCTGAATATTACATTTTAAAACAGTGGACGAAGAATGCTAGACATGGAACATTTGTCGATAAAGATGGAGTTGAAATTGGCTCCCATTATGAGGACTCTTTTCTTTCAAGACATAGTCATTTGGCATGTATTTTTACACCGCGTTTTGATGAAGCTAGCTCATCAAGAGAATTGTTCGAATATTTGATTACGATTCATAAAGAATTACAAATGAAAATACAGGAAATGAAATCAAATAATCGATCAGAGACAAGTATGCACAATGAGAAAGAAACAGTTGCGAGTAATGTGGTCGAGTATCATGAACCGTCACATGTTGTTACAAAAGGACGCATGAAGAGACTGAAATCATCAAAGGAGAAAGAAACAAAGGGGCGTCTTTGTCGTGGTTATAACAAACGTGGTATATCTCATGACAAGCGAAACTGCCCGATGTTATTGAAGAGGTATGATTTACTACTATTGATTGTAGCTTTTTAGATATTAAAAGTTTGACATTCACTAACATATAATTGTTGTATAATGCAGGTTAACAGGTGAAGATAGGAACACTGATCCAATCCCCATGCTTGACTCAGAATACTCTGATGCAGACAATTAGTGAGTATTATGGTTGTTAATCTAAGACTCAATTTTTTAATTTGGTGTCTATTAAAGTATGGAAGGGTTGGTTTTTTTTTTTTTTTTTTTTTTTTTGTGCAATGCTATGAGGATTGAGGAGACAATATATGAATTCCAACCTAATTTTGCTTACATTACAACAACCCAACTAATCAAATCATGAGCTGAAATATGAAGTTGCTATATTCTAGATCCTAATTTTACTTACATGATTGGACTCCACTTGATAGCTCACCAAGCTGGGCAAAATAACTGAGTTGAACTAAGCATTTAGTGTACATGCTACTATTAATTGTATTTAGATGTAAAGGCTGAAAATGAACTATTTTTCCCTAGTGGAACTTAATAATAGTATAAAAATGCGAACAAACTAATTAATCTAGGACTTTGCATTTCCAAGAAATAATAATTTATCTTGATTACCCAGAACTTATTCAATATATTAATAAATTATTTGAAGATAAAGTAGATTATGGAATGGTTGCTCACTATAATTACATTCACACAATGAGAATAATTTATTTGGATCATCCATACCAGAATTAATGATACATTTACTATCTTAATTGGAATTCAACTTTGTTTTGATCTCATCCTTGCATGTTACGTTCAGTTGAGATGAATAGCCAAATGTTAAACAGTATTATTATGTCCTGCTAATGATCATCCTTGTGTGTTCCTATGGAGCAGAGGCATCTTGGCGGCGGTCGATGTTATTGGTGACCATGTGTTGGTTGGGGTGAGTTGGTACTTTTACATATTGCATTTGTTTAGCATATGTCATTTATCTCAATCTATTTTATAAACTAAAGAAAACAGGGTGTTGAGTCACTGACACAGAGTTGATGGGATAGCAGATGTCCATCTCAATCTATTTTATAAATAAAGGAAAACATTCTGTTAAGCGTAGATACATGAGTTGAAGGGATATGATCCCTGGCCCAGGAAGTCATCTATAACAAAGATGCTTCTGCTAGCTTTAAAACATGGAACGTTGAAATGACAAGTGGAAAGGGTTTTTAAGATGTTGATAGCATGGATGATTCAGCTGTCTTGTCAGAATTATTCTTTCTCAATGTTTCAAAGCTTGAGATTCAACATGGACTTTGATGTCTCCATTGGATCTTTTGAAAATTGAAACTCAAGTTGAGTTACTTCACAAATTTCAATTTTCTTTTCTTATTATTTTTTTTCAAGGTGGAAAGTTTATAGTATAATCTGATATTTTTTAGTTTTTTTTTATTGCTCGACTCAAGTCTGCAACCTTGTGATTGTGACAATGAAAACCTTCCAATTGAGTTACGGGCATCTGTCTAGGTTTCTAGAGCATTCTTTTAAGTTCTTTGTTCTAATATTGGAGTTTTGTTTCTCAAGTAATGTTTTTGAGCAATTTCTCCAGAGTTTTCTTCCTTTTTCTCCCTTCGCACTAGTATAGAATGTGTCTACTCATTTATTGCATCTGCCATCTAAATCTTGCTATAATTGCAAGATGTTCATCTGAATTGCTTTGGTCAATATTGCTAGCCTGCTACATTCAGAAACCTGTATTTTTAAGTTCAACTAAAGCCAGAATCATTTGGCTAGACTGTTGAGTATCAATATCAATTCTATTCTTACATAGTGGATTTTCTATCCATCAGAAGAGATAGTGGATTTTCTATCCATCAGAAGAGTTCTCTACTTGAGTAGAACTTGGAAATCAAGGTGTCTCAGCCTGGTCTGAGTATGCCTAAGACTTTTGTTAGTAGGGAAGGATTGGTTAAATTTATTCCCTGCTTCTAACTGGAAATTGACTCTTTGCATACAGATCTTCTACTGCATTGGGTTTGGACTCTTCTGTCTTGAATCACTGCTTAGCATCTGGGTTATCTAGGTTCTTTTCTAAATATAATTCATGCTATATTCATTATCGATTCTTTTCTCTTATTTCAGTTTTTTAATTCATCTTCCTATAATTTTTTACTTTTACCTGCAGCAAGTATACATGTACTTCAGGGGAAGTGGCAAGGCCGCTGAGATGAAGTGCGAGGTTGCAAGGGGTGCCCTTAGAGCAGGGCTATGATCTCTTTGTTCCTGGACTTGATGAACACGTTACTGATTCGTGCTTATTGTGGCCCTTGATGGGAGCAGATGAAGAGCTGGTTATTTTATTTTATTTTTCTGAAGTAGGTTATTACACATGATATATATCTTGTGGATTTACTGCTCTTTTGCTGTTTCTGGGAGGACGATGGTTGGATGTAATGTTGTGTAGAGAGAGTTACATTTTCTTTATGTTTTGAAAACTTGTATATAAATTGTACTTCTGATTGTCTCTTTTTTACTAAATAGATATAGGAAACAGAATTCTGAATCTTTACATGTAGACTCAATATTTCCTTTTCATTTCTTTACTTTTTATAGTATTTTCTTTCATTGTGTTCTCATGAAAAGGGAAAGAAAATGATGACTGGTTGTAATCATCAAAAAAAACAAATATGAATGCCATATCTTTCTTTGATGATCAATATTAGTGATTGGATTTTAAGATACCTTACCATGCCAACGAGAATTGAAATGGACTACCAATATCCCAAAAAGAGTTCTCAATGTATTGTGAAAGAGAACCCAAACAAGCCAAATGGATCCTTTTGCGCTAATGAGATTCCATTTATGTCTCATAAGGCAGATTACATTTTGATAATCAACAAAAAGACATTTTCTGTAAAATGTGTCCAAAGGTACTTGTTGAATCAAGCTCTGATTAGATATAATGGTGTTTCACTGTATTTTTTTTTATTGAATCAAGCTCAAGCCTTCTGTCACTGGGCAATTAGGCCTTACAAGGTACTAATTGTATTGAACTATATAGGACATGCAAGAGTCATCCTATACAAGAAAAAAACAACTATTATTGTGCACATGAATATTCATAGTCATCCACAACACATCAAATGAAGCCCACAATGCACTTTTATCAACAATTTATTGGCCATGTGGGTCCAGACCATGATTGGGTTCTATATCTGGGGTAGTTTCCTAATGTATTAGGACTTTCCTTTTTCTTAAGATAGAGTTCTTGGGGGATAAGGATGTACTGGTTATATATATGAGATGTAATCTGTAACCCTAGGGTAGACAGTCAGAGAGGCTGAGATTCCAAGGCTGTGGTTTCACAGATTGGAAGAGAACCCAGTGGAAATTGGTTTCCCGTGGACGTAGGCATCTTTGCCGAACCACGTAAATCTTCTTGTCTTCTTGTGTGGTGATTGGTTGATCTTGCTTGCGTTTGCACACACGCGCACAACAAGTGGTATCAGAGCGGTTGATTGTGCGTGGAAGATCATCGGAAGGAGAGATCAACGTTGATTTCTGCCGGGCCACACATTGCGATTGTCTCTGTTTCCACAAACAGAGAAATCGTTTGCTCTTGGCTTCTTGCACCGGAATCGGGAAGAAGAAGAAGGGTTCTCTGCTAGGCTGGACATCTTCGTCGGAGAAAAAGTCGGTGGCTGCCGGCTCTGAGGAGGAAACGGAAGAAAAGAAAAAAAAAATATTCTGATACCACAGCTGGTCGTTTCCTCTGTTGTTCGATCGTCGCCGCCCTGCAACTGTTCACCGTTCCGCGCCGCCGTCGCACGTTGTCGCCGCCCGTCGCCGCGCCGTCGCCGGCCCCGCGCTGCAGTCGCCAGACCAGGGAAGCCGCAGCCACAGCAGCACCGTCGGTCGCTGCAATCGCGTTGCAGACGCAGGGCAGGACTGGGTTGAAGACGACCCAGTTAACTGGGTCGGTTGGGTCGGGTCGGGTCAGTCTAACTGACCCGCGTTAACGTCTAAACCCAGCGCCCTTTCTCGGGTTGGGTTCAGTTTCGGGTTGGGTCCGAACCAACCCGCAGTTCAGCCCAGTTCAGACAGCAGTGCAGTTCGGGTCGGGTCGGGTCGACCTGAACCCGTAAGCAGACGGTCCAGCCCGTCAGCACAGCGCAGACGTCAGCAGCGTGACGTCATCAGGCTGACGTCAGCCCACGTCATCAGACAGACGGCAACGGCCAGAGTTGACCAGATTGACGGCAGAAACTTGTTTCTGCGATATCTTGATCATCCGAAGTCCGATCGGAGATCCGTTTGCGCCTACGAACTCGTTTCGAGCAGATCTACGTGTTAGTGGAAGAAGATTGGCTGTTTGCCGGTCAACAAGGAGTTTGACCAAATCAGAAGCGCAGAAAACCGTTTTTGCGATATCGGAGCCATCCGGGGTTGGATTTCAGATCCGTTTCTTCCAGCGTGCTCGTATTGACGAGATCTACAGATTGGTGCAGGAGTTGAGGTCAGTGTTAGTTATTTGTTTTTCCTGTTACTTAATTTGATTAAGATGGAGAACAATACTATCAACACTACCATGGTTAAGCTCAACCATTCCAATTGGTTGATCTGGAAACCGAAGATGGAGGATATTCTCTATTGTAAAGACCTCCATGATCCCGTTGAGGGGGATAGTGCCCGACCGAAAGATATGCAAGATGCTGATTGGATCAAATTGCATAGAAAAGCGATTGGTCACATCAGACAGTGGGTTGATAACAGTATATTTCACCACGTGTCTAATGAAACCAATGCGAATACCCTTTGGAAAAAGCTAGAAGCAATGTATGATAAAAAGACCTCGGTGAACAAAACATTCTTGATCAGAAAGCTTGTAAACATGAAATTCAAGGATGGTGGTCAGATCGAAGATCACATCAATGAGTTCCAAAGTGTGGTAAATCAGTTAGCCACTATGAAGATGATCCTTGATGATGAGATGCAAGCTTTGTTGCTTTTGAGTTCTTTGCCAGATACATGGGAGACATTGGTTGTTTCCTTGAGCAATTCTACTCCAGATGGTGTGTTATCTATGAGTCAGGTTACCAGTAGTCTACAGAATGAAGAAACAAGACGGAAATCTGCAGGGACAGATAATGCACAGGCCTTTATTACTGAGAACAGGGGGAGGAGTAAGAGTAGAGGACCAAAGGGGGGTCGTGGCAAGTCTAGAGGTGAATCACAGTCTAAGTCTAGCAGTGAATCACAGAGCAAGAAAAAGTCTGTAAAGTGCTTTTTCTGTGGCAAGATGGGCCACATCAGGAAAAATTGTTTTGCCATGAAGGAACAGAAAGGATCCAACAATGAGAAGAAGAATGACAATGATAACACTACAGCTACTTTGGAACAGGAAGTAGTGGTGCTCGCCGGCGATGATGATAAGTGTTTGAGTGTTGCAGATGGTCAGATTGAGTGGGTTGTTGACACAGCAGCATCCTACCATGCTACTCCCTGCAGGGAGATGTTCACGACGTACAAAGCAGGTGACTTTGGTACTGTGAAGATGGGCAACACGAGTCATTCAGATATTGTTGGTATCGGTGATGTCTGCATTAAAACAGATATTGGTTGCACAATGACGCTGAAAGATGTGCGACATGTTCCTGATCTGCGGTTGAATCTGATTTCCGGGACTGCATTGGACCGTGCTGGTTATGAGAATTACTTCGGAAATGGCAGATGGAAGCTCACTAAAGGGTCTCTTGTTATTGCGAGAGGAACAGCAGGTAATACTCTTTATAAAACACAAGTCAAGCTGTGCAAAGATGCGTTGAATGCAGTTCAAGACAATTCCTCTCTGAATCTGTGGCATAAGAGGCTTGGTCATATGAGTGAGAAAGGCTTGCAGATGTTGGCAAAGAAGGATTTAATTCCTTGCTCCAAAGGTATATCCCTTGACCCTTGTGATTATTGTTTATATGGTAAACAGCATAGGGTTGCTTTCTCTTCGACATCAAAATTGAAATCACATGTGTTGGATTTGGTATATTCTGATGTTTGTGGTCCCATAGAGGTAGAATTACTGGGTGGCAATAAGTACTTTGTCACGTTCATCGATGATGCATCCAGGAAAGTCTGGGTTTATCCGTTGAAATCAAAGAATCAAGTATTCCAGATGTTTCAACAGTTTCATGTCCAGGTTGAAAAAGAAACAGGTAAACTATTGAAGTGTCTCCGTTCAGATAATGGGGGTGAATACACATCCAACCAGTTCAAAAGCTATTGCTTGAAGCATGGCATTCGACATGAAAAGACAGTTCCTGGTACTCCACAGCACAATGGTGTGGCAGAGAGAATGAACCGCACTATTCTTGAGAAGATGAGATGCATGATAAAATTAGCACGGTTGCCTAAGTCATTCTGGGGTGAAGCCGTTCTGACTGCCGTTTATCTGATTAACAGATCTTTCTCAGTTCCTTTGAATTATGATCTTCCAGAGAGAAGATGGACAGGTAAAAATGTTTCCTATTCACATCTGAAGGTGTTTGGGTGTAAAGCATTTGTGCATGTACCAAAGGAGCAGCGTTCCAAGTTGGACGATAAGGCAGTGAGTTGCATCTTTCTTGGTTATGGTGGAGATGAGTTTGGCTACAGATTATGGGATCCAGAGAAGAGGAAACTTATCAGAAGTAGGGATGTGGTTTTCCATGAAGATCAGTTCTTTGGAGATGTTGAGAAAATTGATAAGTCTTCTGAGAAAGTTGATGGAGTGGTTGATCTCACACCGACTCCTTCTCCGGTGCAGACTACAGGTGGAGAAGGTGGACAAAACGATCCGGATCGTGATGAGGCACAGGGGTTGCCAGATGATGAGGGTGTTGAGCAGGGGGAGCAGCAGTCTCCTCGGATTGAAACCACGGAACCTCCAGCTAGGAGGTCTACCCGAGAGCGTCAACCATCAACTAGGTATCCTGCATCCGAATATGTGTTGCTCACTGATGAGGGAGAGCCAGCTTGCTTCCGAGAAGCAATGACTCATGCTGATAAAGATGAGTGGATGAAGGCTATGCAGGATGAGATGAGTTCTTTGAAGAAGAACAAGACTTATGAGCTGGTGCAACTTCCTAAAGATAGGAATGTTCTGAAAAACAAATGGGTGTTCAAGCTGAAAAAGGATGAGAATGGGAAACTGGTGAAGCATAAAGCACGGTTGTGGTAAAAGGCTTCGCACAGACGAAGGGTATCGACTTCAGTGATGTTTTCTCTCCTGTTGTGAAAATGACTTCTATCAGAATCGTTTTGGGTCTAGTCGCCAGCATGGACCTTGAGCTTGAACAGATGGACGTGAAGACCGCGTTTCTTCACGGTGACTTAAAAGAAGAGATCTACATGACTCAGTGTAACACTCCGATCCCCTTTGAGCCGGATTAGTGGCTCATTAGTGTGTTTTGTTTTGTTTTATTTCTTTTGGACTTGGTTTTGGGCCTTGGATAGGTAGTTGAGTGACCTTTGACCTGGACTAGGTAGTTCTAAGCCCTTTTTCGTAATTTTGCTTTTGTTTTGCTCATATCATCTTTGCATCATATTGGTGTCAGCACGCGTATTTCGTTGAGCTCGACAATTTCCGTAACTGTGTCAGATCCGTTTGGAGTCAATTGGGGAAGATGGACCTTCGTATGACTTGAACTGTAATTAGTATAAACTTACCGGACTTTGACTTAACTTTCAAACCCTATATATTGAGTCATCCTCCAGGTGGCTCTCTCTCCTGTTCATTTCATTTCCTCAACGTGCATGCAGAGGAGAATTCCAGGAGAAGCTCTCCACGTTCTTCTCTCTCTCTCTTCTTTCCTTCTCTTGATCGATTGAGCTTTGGATTCCTTGTTTTGGATTGGGTTCTTTTCTTCTTCTCTCATCTCTGTGCTTAGTCTCTGTCTGTGGCTTTGGTGGTAAGTGGGTTCTCTCCCAACTCTCCCTTCTTCTTCTCCAATTGTAGCTCTTTTCCTTGTTGATGTGTCTTCATCTCATGCATGGTGTATTGCTTTGATTTGCTTTGATTTTTAGTGGATTTGGAGCTTGAGGTTGTGGATTGATAGAGCTTTGAGGCAAGTATAAGTACAGACTTTTATAACACACATGGGTGCTCTATTTGAATGCTTTGATTTCCATCTCCTTTAGTGCATCTGATGTTTTACAGCCACATTTGGAAAAATGGAACCTCTGTAACTCATTTTGTGCAGTTTCTGTGTCAAATTTTCGTTTCTGTACTCAACCCATTTTCGGATCTGTATTGCACGGCTAAGCCGTGAACTTCTACGGTTTGATTTCCAGAGACTTCAATTTTGAGTTTTGTTCTACGGCTAGGCTACGGCTAAGCCGTAATTTGTCCTACGGCTGAGCCGTAAGCTAGCCGTGACCCAAACCGTACCCCAGCCGTGAATTAAATCTCTGATCAGTCGAAACTTTTCCAACACAGAACTCCTACGGTGTGGCTACGGCTAAGCCGTGGAATGCTACGGCCAAGCCGTGGATTGGTCTACGGCTAAGCCGTATACTGACTGTAGCTCAGCCGAAAGAGGCATCAGATCAGAGGTGAAAGATGACCAGCTTAGCTGTGTTTTGAATGGAACCATGGTTAAGCTGTAGTGCATAATACGTCGAGCGCGTAAGATGTCTCCGGCTCAACCATAGGTCCCTCATGGCTAAACTGTTAGGCATGGCATTTCTGAATTTAACTTAGGATAATGGTGAGACTTGTAGGGCTCAAATACAGGTTAACCACCCATGTAAACCGGCCAATGGATTCTTTGGAGCGCATGAATAGTCTGTTAGGCTGTGACTTATTCATGTGGGCGTTGATCACTGTTAAGCACCTCTCCATGGGTGTTGGTTTAAGGGACTTCGGTGCACATAAGGATTACATTGCAACACTAGGATGGCAACGGTGCATCGAATAACTTAAAACTACATCAACATGCACGGTTAGTGACAGTGAACAATTAGATTAGGGTTGGCTTGTAATGAACCTTGATTCCGTATTAATCTGAGATGCATTGCATATTGTTTATGGTTTTGCCCTCTGTTCTGTTAATCTATGTTTATGCATTCCGCAGTCATCTTGCTTTCGTCCTGTGTGTCTGTTTATTCTTCGATCTACACTATGCTCTGATCTATGCTATGCTTTGACTTAATCTATGCTCTGTCTTTGGCTTTGTATATCTCTGTTTGGTTTGGGTATTCCCTGGTGACTCTGCCCAGAGGTTAATACGTGAGGATAAGATCCGGTCCTTGTCATCGGTGAGTCCAAAGCGGATAATCTCCCTTCCTATGGATTTGATTTGATTGGTATTGGTCTGGCTCTACTCAGCCTCAGCCCTAGGATGCCCGACGGGGTTACCTTTGGCTTAGATCTCTGTATTTCTGTATAACTGCAGTGTTGCTTTGTCTTGGGACCCCGGAACCCAGGAAACCGAGACCCGCTTGTACCTTTGGCCTGGACAGCGGTGTTCTCCTCTGCTCTGCTCTGCTCTCTATTGGAGAGAACATGGTTAACGTAGTAGCCAACTAGTTCAGTATTCTATGTCTTGATTCACATATCATGTTTTACTTCTATGCACTATTGGCTTAGTTTCCTTATATGGAACTCTATATTTAATCTTCTGTCATTATTATATTCACTTTGATACTATGCGTGTTTCACCCCTGTTACTTGTATTTGCTGGATCGTTGTATTCATTTGTGTTGTCTGTGGTGTTGCAGGCACAGATACCTTGCCCAGCTCCCCGGCGGTCGAGGAGGCTGCAGGGGCGAGTGTAGAGGCACCCTCAGGTTTGGCAGAGTGGGCCTGATCATCTCTGCCGAGTGCGTTCATGCATGCTTCCAGTGGCTTTTCATTTTGGGATTTTGAGAGATTGTATTTGGACTTTGGACTTGTATTCTGTGTATTTTGTATATATTGATTTTGGTGTGTATTCGGTTTTATATCAGTGTATTTGTCTTTGTCGTTTCCGTTTCGTATTTGCTTTGGCTTCCGCTATTTCCTTTGTTGCTTGCTATGATATGTACAGCTTCCGCGTACGCTTAGTTCGCACGTGTGAGATCCCTTATGTGCGTGCATCTGAACTGGGTTTGGATGCACGTGCACGGGAGTACGTGTGTCACCGGTTTAGCTTTTCGCTAACCCCCGATTTCTGGGCTCGGGTCGTGACACTTAGCCAGAGGGGTTTGAGGTAGAAGGAAAAGAACAGATGGTTTGCAAGTTGAAGAAGAGTCTCTACGGGCTGAAACAAGCACCGAGACAGTGGTACAAGAAGTTTGATTCATTCATGTTGAGTCATGGGTACCGGAGGACAGCTGCAGATCATTGTGTCTATGTTCGTCGATTTATCGATGGTCGGTTCATCATCCTTCTTTTATATGTAGATGATATGCTGATAGTTGGACAGGATAGCAAGTTGATTGGCAAGTTAAAAGAGGAGATGTCAAAGTCGTTTGACATGAAAGACTTGGGTCCCGCACGGACGATATTGGGCATGCAAATACGTCGTGATAGGAGTTCCAAGCAGCTGTGGTTGTCACAGGAGAAATATGTTGAACGAGTTCTCGAACGGTTCAACATGAAGAATGCTAAGCCAGTTAGCATACCTCTAGCCAGTCACTTCAAACTAAGCAAGCGCTTGTGTCCTACTACAGATGATGAAACGGAACGGATGGCATGTGTTCCTTACTCCTCTGCTATGGGGAGTCTTATGTATGCCATGGTTTGTACACGGCCAGACATTGCTCATGCTGTGAGTTTAGTGAGTCGATTTCTCGCAAACGATGGAAAAGAGCATTGGGAAGCAGTGAAGTGGATCTTTAGGTATTTGAGAGGTACTTCCAAGGTGTGCTTATGTTTCGGAGGCTCAAAACCAGTCATGGAAGGTTATACTGATGCTGATTTTGCAGGCGATCTTGATCGTCGGTTGTCGACTTCTGGATATCTGTTTACTTTTGTAGGGGGAGCTATTTCCTGGCAATCAAAGTTACAGAAGTGTACAGCACAGTCTACAACTGAAGCAGAATATATAGCTGCTAATGAAGCAGGGAGAGAGATGCTTTGGTTGAAGAGATTCCTTCAAGAACTAGGTTTGAAGCAAGAAGAATATGTAGTTTACTGTGATAGTCAGAGTGCTATGGATTTCAGTGAGAATGCTACATATCATGGTCACATGAAGCACGTTGATATCAAGTACCATTGGATTCGTGAGGTGATCGAGAAGAACTTCATGAAGCTGAAAAAGATTCATTCGGACAAGAATCCCTCGGACATGATGACCAAGGTTGTGTCTAAGGGAAAGCTGGAGCTGTGTTCAGAGTTGGCTGGACTGAACTCCCAGTAAGGGGTTCAGGGCATCTTCCCCATGGTCTGGAGGGGGAGATTGTTGGCCATGTGGGTCCAGACCATGATTGGGTTCTATATCTGGGGTAGTTTCCTAATATATTAGGACTTTCCTTTTTCTTAAGATAGAGTTCTTAGGGGATAAGGATGTACTGGTTATATATATGAGATGTAATCTGTAACCCTAGGGTAGACAGTCAGAGAGGCTGAGATTCCAAGGCTGTGGTTTCACAGATTGGAAGAGAACCCAGTGGAAATTGATTTCCCGTGGACGTAGGCATCTTTGCCGAACCACGTAAATCTTCTTGTCTTCTTGTGTGGTGATTGGTTGATCTTGCTTGCGTTTGCACACACGCGCACAACACAATTTTATTAAAAGAGTGTCAATGCAATTACAAGTTAGCCAATAAAGGGTAATAACTAATGACCCAAGATAAAAAAAAGGAAAAAAATATAAAAAAATTCATCAATTCATCTTCCGCAGCATCTTCCAAGTTGTACTCCACTGAACAAGCTCAAAAAGCTCCAAGGCACACTCTGGGTTGGCAACTAAATCCTCCTCTTCAAAATTCTCCAAGACATGCTACATCCCCTCATCCCCACATGAGGCGAATTTCTCTTGGAGCTCTAAAATATAAGATACTTTTCACTCTGCAAAACATAAAGTGGGGAAAAACACCATAAACAATCAGAGAACATAAATCTATTCTAATAACATGAAAACAACATGACAAAAGATGAGAAATGGAAGTGATCAACATAAGCCACATTCAATGTGAAAATATCAGTTGAAAACTGTTCCAGAGTTGCCATCAGAAGCTCCGTGTAGGAAAGTTACTTCAAAGCTACTATCTTCTACAAGCTAAGCTACTATCTTCTACAAGCTGAAATTGTTGGAATGATGATCATCCATACTAGCAAGTCTGGAGAAGCTATTGGCAGCTTGGAATGATACTTGAAAAAAAATAGATGTTTACATAAACGCTAACTATTGAATCAAATTAGCTTTGGTAAGAATATATTGAAAAAATAGAGATAAATCTCACCACCATACCTGTATCTCATTAGAAGTTATAAGTTTATCCATTATTTGGACTATTGTACTTACAACTGATATGGAAGTCTCTTTTTTGACTTCTTGGTTAATCATGACCCCCTATTATTTCTAAGGCCAATAGTGTGATCTAAAACTGACTTGGTGACTCCAGGTTCTAAACTACAACAAGTGGGTCTTCCAATCATTATACAGTCTTGACATTCACAAAAATAAAAATGAAAAATAAAGATGGAAATTTTGTTCACGGCACAGTAGAGATCATGAAGTGTTCACGGCTAGGAAATTCATTTCAACCATCACCAGCACTGATTTTCTATGATTTTGGTATAAAACATAGATATAAATCACAGAACATAGTAGAACTCCATTCTCCTCACCTTCATGCTGTATCAAGTTTTAATCCAATTAGAAAAGGAAAAACACGTACGCACACCACAGAGGCAACGCAATTACTACTGATGATTCAGGTAAAACTGCAAGGATGCCATCAATTGCAATTAGGAAAAAAAACTATTCTAGAAGGGGTCTTAATCACACTAGACTATTTTAATCAACGTTATAACTAATTCAAATGAAACCACAGAGAAAGAGCAAAGCAAAGAACTTAGATCAAGGCTTCACTGACAAAAAGAAAAAAGAAAAAAACTTCCCTGACATCAAGGCTTCTTTGAGATTCCTACTCTCAAATATATTTGGAAACATATATTTGGAGCTCTCCGTGGCCAAATCTGAGAGAACTGCAACAAAAGAAATTATGATAAAAAATCTCATTGGGAGAAGGCGTTTTAGATGCAAAAACAAAAATATGAAAGAGGAACTGCAACAGAAGAAAGAGGAAGAAATTACAGACTGGGTTGGAAGAGAGAAGTAGCCTGGGAAGCTAGGGCTAGAACCAGAGAGATCCTAGTCTCAAAAGGCGATGGATTTGGATCTGAAATTGAGGAAACCCTAACAAGTTTCACAAGCACAACCAGTTTCAGGAGTAGCAGCATCAGCACGACAATATTGTGAGCATGTATAATCCCTAACCAGCTTCTTGATCGCTGGGCTGGGCTTGAGAAGAGGTGTCGCAGAGGCTTCCTGATCGCAGAGGCTTGAGCAAGCGAGAGAGATGAGCGCAGGGAGCAGGCGATTGCAGAGGCTTGAGCAGCTGGACCGCAGAGGGTTCCTAATCGCAGACAACTTCGGAGCAGAGAAGATCTCGTTTTGCATTTGAGAAGGGAAGAGACGAGAGAGAATAGAGGAGTTTGGTTATGTTTTTTCCCTTTTTCTTTTCTTATCATCTTGGCGGGCCAAAGAAAACGAAAAAAAAAAACAGAGCTGTCCAAAGTTGAAAACGCTGGACACGTGCGAGACACACATGTCTAGCAGAAATTACCCTCAGCTATAGCTGAGAGGAGGAATTCCCTATATATATATATATATATATATATAAGAAAGAGAACCTGAATGGTGGGTTGGTGGACCTAAGATGGAATGTAGTAAATGATATATACAGGCTTGATTTCTGACGTGCATGAAAGGAGAATAGAAAGTGGTGTGGATGGTGGGACATGTGCTATTATATAGGTTGTAAGCCACCTTAATTGCCATGTTAACTCCTATCTCTTAGCTTGCAAAGGACTTTTATTGGTAAGTCTTTCTTTCTTTGGCTCCATATTTGATAAAAATTATGAAGTGGTGTGTTAGAAGAATTCCTTGCCAATCTTGTAAAAATTCTTCTTCTAAATATTAATCTTATGCAAATCCACTTGGATTGACCCCACGTTTGATGAATTCTTGATCTTAGTCATGCTAAGCATGTGCAAATTGACATCTCAGTTGAGTCCACTTGTGCATCAATTTCTTCCTTTCTTCATTTTTCTTAGATATCTTCACAAATAATTCCATGGCATCAAATCTTGATCGTGGGTCCAATTTTTTCAATTCTCTACAAAGAAAATTAACATTTTATTAAAAATAATGATTTTTTACCAAAAGTCACAATTGTACTATGTGGGCCCAATTCATATAAATTGACACAATAAATTCACATCATTGCTTATAATTTGTCTCAAATAATTAATGTGGTATTAACATTTGTCATCATTATGTAAAATCATGAATTTAAAAAACCTTCTAAAAATAGAAATCCAAAAAAAGAAAGTTCTATGATTTTCTGAAAAATTGATGATTTTCAATGTTTTTCGCAGGAAAACTCTAAAATAAAATATAAAATCATAAAAGCTTGATTTCCAACTAAATGAAGAGATTTTTAATAAATAATTCCTTAAAATTTCTAAGAATGAATATAAGATAACGCATTTTTAAGGACTTATCAACAAACCTAAAACAACAATAAAGGCCTAGCCAAAACACTAGAAGTCTAGGCTCTAATCCTAGCCACGACGGGCTAGGTCAGGCTTGCCCGACCTATGAACCCCCCTATGAATCTTACTTTATTAGTCTAATGCATCTATTCTCACCTAGTTGCTCATGGATTGACCTTTGGACATGCCACCTTCCCTCATGAGAAAGCTCTTCACCTCACCCGAGGTCTCCTTCCCTCCCCCAAGGGCTCATGGGGGGTTCCAACACTCTTAGCTCAATGTATACACATGGAAAAAAAATTGCTAGTATGGTTAGTGTAGAACATATAATGAATTAGAGTTGTGAGGTGAAAAGTTAGAATCGTATGTAATGCATGCATTGGATTCTATATAGTAAATATATATATATGTAAAATATACTACATAATGGAGAATATTAGTATGCATTCATCCCTCACTACAATGACCTGAATTTTTTTCTATGCATATGAAGATTCTTCTTTTTTATAATAAAATAAATGACTTTTCCTCTTTTATGTATGAATTCTTCCAAATATGTATTTGTACCTTACCATATGATGAGAGATGCATAATAGTATTCCCCCTATATAATTATCATAAAAATAAAATAAAATAAAAAGTAGCCACTGTCAACCCGAGCCGACCAATACCATCATGGGAATTGGTATCACATATCAACAACACTTTGTATATATAATGGGAGTCGAGGCGTATTCAAATTGTCCCAACGTAGCTGTATATATATTCACTAAGATTCAAGTTACCCCAACCTAGCTAGTAATGCACAGCTACTATAATACATAAAAGATAGAAGGTTCCAGCGATGAAGTGACCCGATTTGGTCCTGGTATCATTGTACTTGTTTTCTCATATTTAGCCAAGTCTGTATCTGGAGGGGAGCTTTGAGCAAGTGTGTTGGAAAAATTTTATGCATTCATTTTTTTATTGGTTTGCAATGGATCCATTAACGATTTAGCAAAATGAAAGAAGAATTTCATTGTAGAATAAGAATCAAGTACAGCTAACAATGGATGAACCCCAAGTTAAATGCAAACTTCTTCTCTAGATGATTCTTCAGTAGTGCCATTGAAGAAACATGCTAAAGAGTCGTCTTGAATAAGGAGATGGTTTATTTATTTGCAAGTCTCATTAGAGTACCCTAAATATACAAGTAGATTTTAGGTTTTGGCCGCCCCAAGGCCCCAATGCAACCTCCTCGATCTTTCAATATTTTCTCATTAGAAAAAAAATATATATATATATATATCGATATACAAAACATTTCTATCATGGTTGCTGTAGAACATATGTAATGAATTAAGAGTTGTGAGGTTACAAGTTAGAATCGTTCCTAAAACATTGAATTCTATAAATTAAAAATATATGTAAAATATACTAGAAGTGTGTGTGTGTGTGTGTGGGGTGGGGTGGGGTGGGGTGGGGTGGGGTAGGGTGGGGGGCAAGGACGATTTATTGTAGCTGAATTCCTCGGCTAACAGTATAACAGTATAGTTCTATTCGAAACTTAACACATTCTCTTAAGTATTTTAGTGGCTCTGAATTTTCCACTTTGAAGAGATTTTGTGTTTCATTTTTGTATATAGAAGGGATAAAAGATAGGAAAGTCTTGGGGAATTTCAGACAAAGCCTTCGGAACGCAGATTCAAGTTACCCTAACCTATTGTCATTTGTAGAATCCTACCTAATGAATTGGATACTATCTATAAAATATATTTGCAATTTCTTACAAAATTATAGTAACGGGGACCACCCTAATCCCACTTGACCCATACCTGTCGCGGGATTCAGTGTCACATATCATAGACGAGGGTGGAACTACGAGATAGAACATGGGTATGGTCCACCCAAAAAAAAAATTTTCATTGTTTTTTTTTTTTTGTTTTTTGAAAACCTTGTCTTTTCTAACATATGGCCTGCTCATGAAGAATTTCTTCTGGTCGTTCGCCACTAATCATCAAACCATCAGGAGTACACGGTTGGAAGATGTTGCAGCGGGAAATGGGACCCTACCCTGAGATCGACCTTCCTGCTAGAAGAAAACAAATATAAATTTTTCTTTGCACTTGTGTTGGAAAAAGACACTATTTTGAAGATAATAATTGCCATGGAAAGCAATTTTGTGCCCTAAATGGTGATTTGCATTTCTTATCATGAAAAAAAAAATTTTGGTTTCATACAAGACACTTCGAGATTTTTGTTTGTTTCAACAAGAGTTCATATCTGCAGACCCAACATAAAAGATACTATTTATGTTGGCTCCTTTGACGTTCCGTTGGTGGCAACATGATACATGGGTTTTCTTTCATTAAGCTCCAACCTTAAATTTTAAAGACAAAAAATCAATACATGGTTTTCAGACACATCTGAGCCATAAGTTAATGCCATGTTATACCCTTTAAATACTATTGATATCATAATATCCTATTTTGCACTCATTAAGGGTTTGATTATACTGGAATGGTATTGGTGTTGAGAATAGCAACACCGAGCAAATTATTCTTGATCGATAGATCAACCGCGATGAACACAACAACTATACTATCAAATAATTACACACATGAACACAGTAATTTTATGTGATTCGAAAACCTTGCTTACATCAACAGAAAAAAAAATTCATTTATCATGATCCCATCTCAATCCCCTTAGGATCTACGATTACAATATATCAATATATATAGTTTATGTTTTCTTGGCCAATAAGAAAATTCATACATAATGACTAAATTACCTTTAACCCTGAACCCCAGTTTTGGCTAACCCAGACGACTAATATGCCTAAATTGGAATAAAAGACAAAACCCAACAATCTTTGTTCTCTTTCTTCGATTGGTGTGGCCCTTCTGGAGATCTAAGACGATCTTCGATTTCCCTCTTCTCTGCACTAACCTGTGGAGATCCGGATCTCCAAAGAAATATAATCTGCCAATTGCATGACACAACTTTAGGCTTTGATACCACTGGTTGGAAAATATACCCAGGATCTGCAATCAACCACGGCACTTACAAATCAACGCAAGCACAAGTAACCGCGAAGAAAATAACATATAAGCAATTAAGTAGTTTGGCCAAACTGCCTACATCAATGGAAAAAGCTCAATCAATTGGTTATGTGATATCAGCAATGGTCAAACAGGCAAGTTTGACCACATAATGGCTAGAATTCTTTTTCGATTTTCGGAGTTATCTGGACTAAAATTCACCCCCTATTTTGTTTTGTGAACTCGTTAAGAGGATATCTACCCATTTACAGAAAAAGATTGGTAGTTTGATTATCAATGGGGAAGGTTGAATAAGCAGAGTGCAAAAAAATTATTTTTGCGATATCAAAGCCATCCAGAGTTGGATTCAAATCCTTTTCTTCTAGCGGGCTCACGGTGATGAGATCTACAATATAGACAGAGGAGATTAAACAGGCAGAAAAAAGGGCTAATTCAAAAAGCATAATTCGGGACACACAATAAGGTCAAGCAATGAGTATAAGATTGAGATATTCACTGGGTTAAACAATTTGAGTATTTGGCAACGAAAGATGAAAGATGTCTTGATTCAAAAGGGTTTAAAGAAGGCTTTAGATGGTAAATCGAAAAAGCCAACAAAGATGTTTGATGATTATTAGGAGGATTTAGATGAAAAGGCCATGAGTGCAGTTCATCTTACACTCCACGATGACATTATCTACAACGTCATGGGGATTAAAACTGCTCCGGAATTATGGGCTAAGTTAGAAAACTTGTACATTTCTAAGTCCTTAACAAACAAACTGTTTTTGAAGAAACAATTATATTCCCTGATGGAGGAAGGATTACGATTGACGAAGCATCTCAATGAGTTCAATAAGCTTGTCGTACAACTATTGTGTATTGAGGTTAAGTTCAAGACAAAGCATTGTTGTTTTGGTCTTCACAACCCCAATCGTACGAGCATTTAGTGACAACATTAATGTACGAAAAAGATACTTTGAGCATGAATGATGTCATTGCAGCTTTTTTATCGAGTGAGATCATGAAGAGCAACAATGAAAAATCTTGTAGAAAATATTAATGTAGCATTAGGTTCAAACTGGAAAAGGGTGAGATCTAGATCGAAGAATTGAGGATCAGAAAATTGGAATTGCTTGAACTCGAAGGGGAAAGACAAGCCCTTCACTTACTATTATTGTGATGAAAAAGGCCATATCAGGAGGAATTGTCTAAAGCGGAAGAAGGACTTGGAGAAGGAAGAAAAATCTAATTCATTCATATTGCGGCGAGGTAGCATGTTTGGTAGAACCTACTTCAGTCATTAGAGGTACAGATCACACTGAAGGTTCCTATATTTTAGATTCTGTTTGTGACTATCATATGTGTTATAGCAGAGACATGTTTGACAACTATACATCTTGTGAGGGTAAATCTATTTTCATGCCAAACAATGTTGAATCCAAGTGCATTATGGTCGAAACAATGAAAGTCAAGATGTTTAATGAGATGGTATAAACCCTGATGAATGTGATGCATGTTCTAGATTTACAAGAAAAGTTTATTTCTTTGGGGGCCTTAGACTCTAAGGGCTACAAGTGCTGTGTAACAGGTAGAGTTATAAAGGTGGTCAAAGTTCTCTACAAAGTTAGCGTTGCAGGTAAAGTAGCTCTAAGGAAAAAGGAATAGTCAGTTGAGGTAGAGCTTAATGGTAAGTTGGAAGATGGTACCATAGACATTTCCAAAAAAGCCATTAACAAAAGACTACAACTACAAGTGAAATCGAAGGAAAAGTCAATTATGTTGAAGTTAGATGGAAAATTGGAAGATGGTGCAATAAATATTTCCAAGAAGGCCATTTAAAGAAGACCAAAACAGCAGGAACACTAAGTTAAAGGCAAAGTACAGAAGATCCTCAATGTTGTGGGCCCAAAGAACGGTGCAGTCAAAAGGAGGGTTACTTTTGCTTTGAAGGTGAGAAGTCATCATGTTGCAAATACGCTAGCAAGGGTGGCAACAAATGGACTGGATAACTTCGGAAGACTAAAATGAAGGTGTTCAAAAAGTTGATGAAGGAGAAGTTCAAGCCACGCTTGAACTTGATTGTCGCACCACATCGATGAAAATGTGAGTGCACGCCAAGCTAAGGGGGTGCAAGAGCCACGTCTGATCGTAGCAAGTGCAGGGGCTTACCTTTTAACAAAGTATGGGACATCTTAAGTCAATTTGGACTTTGTCAATATCGAACAATGCTGAGATTATGGTTGCAGGAGCCACACTTAGTGTAGCGCATGCAAAGGCGTACCTTTCAGCGAGGTATGAAAAAACAAAGACATTACCGGATATCTCAAGGTGGCTTTAAGAATTTACGGAGTCCAAGCTAAGGTTAAGATTGTTTGGTTTTATCTTGTATTCCAATTTAACTGGATCAGTCGTCTGGATAAACCAAAAGCAAAGTTCAGGGTTAGAGGTATTTTAGTCATTACGTATAAATTTTCTTGGTGGTCAAGAAAACAGGATCTATATATTAATGTAACGTGTAACCCTAAACTTAGGTGGAGTTGTGTTGAACACAACAGGGAGAGAAAGGAATTGATTAAGCTTTCTCGTTGGACATAGGCGATTTGGCCAAATCATGTAATTGCTTGTGTGTCATTTTCTTTATGGTTGCTTACTTAGTTGTTTGTACTTATGTTGATTTGTGCGTGGCGTGGTTGATCGCAGGTCTTTGGTATATTTTCCAACAACTAGTGTATCTATGATGGAAGGGAAAGTGTAAGCCAATGATTGTGTAACCTCTATGATTCAAATTGGCAAACTATTTTTAATCATAGGTTGAGGCACAGTGTGGTGAGCTAAAGGGTACGTGTAGATGTTTTGAGTTGTGAATGTTGAGAAACTTCGGTTATTTGAACGGTCTCTCTTAGATGAAATAGAGGACGCTACTATCATACCAACTGTGCATGATATGGTGCCTAATGAGCAAGCCATGAAGGGCCTTGTCATTGACAAGAAGGCAAGAATTACTTGGATTAATGGAGAGTAAATATTTCTTTGGATATATCCAAATGGTCAGTTCTCTAATCGAGCAAAATGGTTCTCCATGAAGCAAGTAAAGGAAAATGCTCCTCGATCACTTGATTGATGAAGCTTTTGAGAGACCAAAAGCCACCTTGGCTGGGAGGCCTCATCTGAAATGAGTCTTCAAATGGGCTCGGGCTTGTGGGGTGACTTTTGCCCAAAATAACCACAAGTAGTTAGCAAAAAGGGGAATATTCGAAAGAGAAGAACTATTAAAAAGAGGGACTCTCGGTTCTGGTTTTCTTTATAGCAGTGACAAAGGGAAAGAAGAGAGAAGGAACTGTAGAAAATTGAAAGAAAAAAAGGTAGAAAATTGAGGGGACAAGATGGAATCTTGAGTGTTTCTTTTAGGACTAGTACCAAAGAGGTACGTGGTCTCTACCAACTCTTGTACTGGTGTTTTTTCCTACTTTTTTTTTTATAATGGATTTCTTAACATTTATTGATCAACATGGACCTTAAGTGCAAGGTCTCGATGTAATTTTACCCATTGAGTCTGGGATCGTATCTACAGGGAGCTAATATTCGCAGAAAACCTGTCCTAATTAAAAAATTAAACTATCCTAATAAAATCTACAAAAATACACACTACTATTTCTGAAAATTAATATTAAATTATAAGTCCAAATCTTTAAAAAATCACAAATTAAATCTAATCTAAAAATCCTAAACTAAAACGATTCTAGAACTAGAAACTGCAAAACAATAAAGTAGATCAAACCACCAATGTAAAAAGAATAAATAACCATGCAATAAATTAAAAATAAGAAATAAAATATTCAGATATAATAAAAAAATAATAAAAAGAATTCTAGTTTCTCATATTTTTGGAAATTAAAACACTGTATTGGCAGAATAAAAAAAATCCACAAAACACCGCACCAAGTGCGTGCTGTCACCACGCACAAATACACGGTGCCGATTCAAGACGAAACACCTTAACCTCACTAATTGTGTATTTAAAATTAAACAAACCAATACACCCAATAATACCTCAAAAATAATTAAAACTAGAAAAAGAAAATCTACCCTTACTTTGGATCAAGACATCAAAAAGAGAGGACTTAGTGCGCAATCCATGCTTTAATCTTCAATCTTCATACCAAGGAAGATTAGATGAAAGGAAAAAGATGGAATAGATCCAAAAGTGGGTTTGGCCAAACCCCACTTTTGCTAGAAATTTTGATAGAGGAGAGATGGAATGGGTATTAAATTAGTGTGGTAATGAAGAGTATGGAAAAGAAAAAGAGATGGAATGGTTGTTGAAACGCATGTGAAGCATGGAGAGAAAGAGGAAAAAAAAGATGATGGGTATGGGCTTGAGATCTCCTTCTTTATGAGAGAGAGAGAGAGAGAGAGAGAGAGATATATATATATATATATGAATATATTACAGATATGATGGGAAGGTGTTGTTTTGAAGATGTGGCTGGGCATGTATATTTGAAGAATGGAAAGTGAACTTGTGAGCTGGAGATGACGTGAGGAAAAGGAGATTGTATGGGACTTCTCCTCTTTGAATTCAAAATTGAGTTTACATATATATGTATGATGGGGAGAGCAACCGGCATGGATTCTCTTTCTTTTTTTTTTTTTTTTATTATAGAAAGTATATGATGGTGATAATGTATATCCAAAGTCTAATCACTTTTAGACTTTTTTCCTTCCATGAAAAACTTCATAAAATTAGCGCCACCGTGGATTTCTTCCCAAATAATGTCTTAGCTTATAATCTTTTATGCGGGTCTCTTTTCTTCAATTTTCTTACGCACAAAAGTGATTTCTTAAATTAAAATAATAATTTTGATCGAAAGTCACAAATGCATTATTACGGGCCCAATTTACATAAAAAGACACACTAAATTCTCATCATTGATCCTAATTTAACTTGATAAAAAAAATTTTATGTAAAATCATGAATTTGAAAAACACTTCTAAAAATGGAAAGTTCTAAAAATGGAAAGTTTTATGATTTAATAAAAAATTGAGGATTTTCAATGATTTTTGCAAGAAAATTCTAAAATAAATTTTAAAATCACAAAAACATGAATTCCAACTAAATGAAAAAATTTCTAATGAATAAATCTTTAAAATTCCTGAAAATACACATAAAATGATGCATTTTTAAGGACTTATCATTTATTGGTCGTGGATATTTTTTCAATTTCAGAATTTTACCACGTTAAAAAAATCCCTGTGTTTATTGAAAAATTGGTGTATAATTGTGATTATATTTACATAAAATATAATATTGTGGCCTTTTATTTTGAATTTCGGCAGTACACAGTTGTTTTGGATTGTAGCTTGAGATATCATTCCCACAGCAAAGGCAAACATTTGCAATCTTTCCCATGTTTGACAATCAAGAAAAAAAAAACCAAAAACTCTTTTTTGGATTGATTTTTGGGGAATCTCTCGACAGACCGCAAAATTCTACAATGACAGCCCCCCAATTCCAATGTTTTCAATCCTACTACATTGACTGCACTGCCAATAATGATGAAAGAGATTGGTCTGCTGTCTACATTCGTTTTATACAATGGTCCAGCTCGTGCAGACGACCACTAGACAGATGAGGGCCGCCTTGCAAAATTTCTGCTTTACAAGGGGTAGTTCGATCATCATGTACTTACGGGCCACACATTTGCAGTGGACTATTCTCCAATTGTATTGGGTAAACTCTGTTTAATTTATTATTATTATTTATGACAAGTGAGCCCATCAGAAGTTCTCCTATACATTATAATGCTGCCACCCTCAGATTGTGGCCATCATAGGAAGTGGAGTCCAGCACCCAATGGCCACAGCACTCGTCCTCTCTCTTCTCTTACTGGCTTCTGCTCTCCTCCTCTTCCTTTCTGCTACAAGACCCAAGAAACCAAACACACCTCCATCTCCCCCAAAGCTCCCCATCATCGGAAACCTCCATCAACTAGGTTCTCTCCCACACCGCTCTCTCCGCCTTCTCTCCGACAAACATGGACCATTGATGCTCCTCCATCTCTTTCGTAATCCTGCTCTGGTCATCTCCTCCGCAGAAATGGCACACCAGATCATGAAAACACATGATCTCGCCTTCACAAACCGATCTCCCTCAAACTCAGCCAAACAACTCTTCTACGGATGCAAAGACATCATCTTCTCACAATATGGCGAGTATTGGAGACAAGTGAGAAAGATCTGCGTCCTCGAGCTTCTAAGCAACAAAAAGGTGAAGTCATTCCAGCTCGTAAGAGAAGAGGAGGTGGGTTCCATGATCGATCACGTGTCCCGATCATGTCTCACTTCCTCAGCCGTTGATCTGCGCCACTTGCTGACCGAACTCACCAATGGTATCATATCGAGGGTCGCTTTAGGAAAGAAGTTTGGAGGAGAGGATGGGAAGGAGGAGTTTTTTTATATTATGAGGGAATATGGGGTGCTTTTGACGGCTTTTTGCATGGAAGATTACTTTCCTTCGCTTGCATGGGTCGATTATCTGACGGGGTTGAATGGGAGATTGAAGAGGGCTTCTCGTACCATGGATGCTTTTCTTGATCGTGTGATTAACGAGCATCAGGAGAGGATGGAGACGGATGGTCGAGATGGGGATGATCAAGGAGACTTCGTGGATGTGTTGCTCCAGTTACAAAACGAGGGTTCTGAGATTGGGGTACAGATGGATAGAGATAGCATCAAAGCCATCATCTTGGTAAGTTGATAATATCATATTTTTAAGTAAAAATTAACTTCAGCGGCGCCTAACTTTTGACATGTAATTCGCTTTTAACTTGCAGTCCCCCTTTGTATTGTGATGGGTTAAACTTCGTTTCAAATGAGCACCTTCCGGGCACCATGGTCCACACAAGACCAGTTTAATGAATGGACTAGGGATGGTTGGGCATGAACTCTAGTATATCCATCCGTTGTGTCCACTGTCACGCCCCGGACTAGGGATGGTTGGGCATGAACTCTAGTATATCCATCCGTTGTGTCCACTGTCACGCCCCACCCTTCACAAATGTATGATATTGTCCGCTTTAGCCCATGGGCCTCACGGTTTTGTTTCTGGTGGGCCTCAACCCACCAAAAGGCCTCATGCATGGTAAGGGTGCAAGCTCTCTATATAAACCCATTCACTTTCTTGTAGCCCGCCCCCTGTGCAGTAGCCTGCCAGCCCTCTTGGCCCGCCCACATATAAACCCGCCCACTTGGACCAGGTCACGGCAGGGACCCACACTCGAACTAGTCGAGAGTCGGCTCTGATACCATTTGTCACGCCCCACCCTTCACACATGTATGATATTGTCCGCTTTAGCCCATGGGCCTCACGGTTTTATTTCTGGTGGGCCTCAACCCACCAAAAGGCCTCATGCATGGTAAGGGTGCAAGCTCTCTATATAAACCCATTCACTTTCCTCTCTATAGTCGATGTGGGACTTCAGGATGTCACATCCACCCACGTAAATTTTTGATAATAAAACACAATATGCATAATGACTCATGCTGCCTTATTCTCTTCACAGGACATGTTCAATGCTGGGACAGAAACCACGGCAACAGCAATAGAGTGGGTCATGGCAGAACTTATAAAAAATTATCAAGTTTTGAAGAAAGCCCAGGAGGAAGTGAGAAGAGTGGTGGGTGGAAAAGGCAAGGTGGAAGAACATGACCTTAACGAAATGCACTATCTAAAATGTGTAATCAAGGAGACTCAACGCTTGCATCCTGTTACTCCATTATTAGCTCAAAGAGAGTCCAATATAGAAGTTATGCTGCAAGGTTACTCAATTCCTCCAAAGACGAGAGTCATTGTCAATTCATGGGCGATTGCGAGGGATCCCAAGTCATGGGAAAGGCCTGAGGAGTTTCTGCCTGAGAGATTTGTCAACAACCCTATTGATTTTATCAGTCAGAACTTTCAGTATTTTCCTTTCGGCGGGGGAAGGAGGGCGTGCCCTGGAATATCATTTGCCATCCCCACAATGGAACTTGCTCTTGCGAATCTTTTGTATTTCTTTGATTGGAAGATGCCCAATGATATGAAAGGAGAAGACTTGGACATGTCTGAAGCTGGAGGCATCACGGTCGGGCCAAGAATTCCCGTTCATCTAATTCCAATGCGCCACTTCTCTTGAGATGTTAAATCCATGTGTCCATGATCGACCAAGAGACGTTAAATCCATGTATCCCTGTTTCGACATAGATCGGTCCTACTTTTTTCAATGGTACAACAAATCTTGCAGTGTCGTTTCTTGAGGGATAAGGGCTTGTTTAGCATTTCCACACTTTCTTTTTTATAGACCTATAAGAAATAAGGTCATTAAAAAAAAGCCAGAAAAAAAGATGCTAAAATCAAAATATGAATTTATTAATGTAAGTATCTATTTTAAATAGACTTTTTTGAATTAATGATTGAAAATTTTTCACAAATTTCTTGAGATCTACAGGATATCAAACTTTGAAATTAGACCCCATAGTCATTTTTATCCTTTCAAAGAGATTTAAAGGTTTGGATTTTGAGTTGGCCCACAAATTTCAAAAAGTATTATTAAATAATGCACATTATTAGCAAAAATATCTCAATATTAGTGATGATCCCACTGCTAAAATTTGGTCTCATAGTGATTATTGACCTTATAAATATTTTTAATGGTTTACATAGTGATTTATTGTCTCATAAATAATACAAAAAAGAGAAAGAGAAAAAGGGGTTGTTTATAGACCAAGGCAACATTGATATTTATTCTCAAGTTATTCTGTCTTCTCCCCCTAGACGTAGGCTGAAGCCGAACTAGGTGTCAATCTCTGTGTGTAGCATGTATTTCTCTCATTTGTGTGACCAACTCCATGGATAATACACAACAAACTAGTATCAGAGCTTTGGATTGTCCCACCGTGACGATTGACGAAGGGGATCAAGTTGATCGAAAGTGAGCCATCACTGTTCACAACTCAGATCTGAAAAGAGAAACTATCTGGATTCACTGTGGACCACAGATTTGTAAGTGGGCCACGATCGATCTGAAGTGGAGGCCAAAAATCAAGAGGAGGAAAGGCTCTTGGTTGCAGAACCCACATCTCTTGGGATTTGGCCACTGGAATCAGAGAAGACTTGACAACTTGGTGTTGCCATATCCGTTGTTGCGCCGCCAGCGCTGCCTGAGAAGAACGCTACCGCTGCCCCCTTGGGTTTTGCCAGCCCCATTGTCGCCATTGCCATCGCCGGCCTCCATCTTCGCCGGGTCACACAAAGGAGAGGGATGACTTTTCTCTGGTCTCCTTTGTTGCCAAACGAGAAGTCAAAGGGGAAAGTTGTTTTAAAGAAAACAAGTAAAAAACCAGGAGCTTGTAAAGACACCTGGCGTCACATTTGGTGAAGTAGAAGGACTTTAAGTCCTAATGCATTGAAGTCCACATAAATTAGTGGTCCCTCAGGCCTAGTGCTTTAGGCCAAGTCAGGTTCAAGTTAGGATCAGCCTGACCCAAGTGGAGCAGCAGCCAAGCAAAGCGCCGGCATCAGCATGACGTTAGCAATCCGGTCAACCCTAGTTTGACTAGATCGACAGCTAAAATTCTTTTTGCAATATCTTGATCATCCGATGTCCGATCATAGATCCGTTTGTACCTATGGATTCATTTTGAGTAGATCTATACAGTGGAAGAGGGTGATTAGCCATTTGATGATCAACAAGAAGGTTTGACCGATCGGAGTATAGAAATTTGTTTCTGCGATATCGACGCCATCCGGACTCGGATTTCAAATCCGTTTCTTCCAGCGTGCTCATGGTAACGAAAACTACATTGTAGTATTGAAATTTTGTAGCAATGGACACAAAATTTGAAACTAAGATATTCAATGGCAAAAATGACTTTAACTTATGGCACATAAAGATGCATGCACTGTTGGTTTAGAAGGGATTGCAAAAGACACTTATGGGAAAGAATGGCCTTCCTCCAACGATGTCAGATGCAGTTAAAGAAGATATGCTAGATAAAGTATATAGGTGATTTTTCTATGCTTGAGCAACATAGTATTGCGAAGGGTTGCTCAGGAGAAAATTGCCGTTAGGTTATGGCTACAAAATCTATACATGACCAAGTCACTGACAAACCGTTTGTATTTGAAGAAAACGTTGTTCACTCTGCAAATGTATGAAGGTATGTCTATCTCCAATCTCTTTGATGCATTTAGTAAAGTTATAATGGACCTTGAAAATATAGATGTCAACAGGAATGATGAAGATCAAGCAATCATGTCACTATGTTCTTTACCACGCTCGTATGAGCATTTTATCGCAACCATGATGAATAGTAGGGAGACTCTATCCAAGGATGATGTAGATGCAACCTTAAACTTGTGGGTGTTGAAGAAAAAGGTTGTGTCTGAAAACAATGGTGATAACTTGGGCGAGGGTCTGATGGTGTGTGGAAGGACCGAGAAAAAAGGTCCCAGTAAAAGAGGCCGTTCTTGCTCAAAATCAAGATCTAGAAAAGTAAAGTGCTTCTATTGTCACAATGAAGGGAACTTTAAAAGGAATTGTCCAAAACGTAAAGGTAAAGAGAAAATCTCTTATTTTGAAAATGTAGCCAATGTTACAGAAAATAATGCTGATGGTGGAGATATTCTCTCTGTCACTGTCAATAACTAAGGTGATGAGTGGATCCTTGATTCGGGTTGTTTCTACCACATGTGTCTTAACAAAGATTGATTTACCACTTCTCAATCTATAGATGGTTGTAAAGTTCTTATGGGCAATAATGTGGCCTATAAGGTTATTGGGATAGGCTCAATCCAAATTAAGATATATGATGGTATTGTGAGAACCTTGTCAATATTAGGCACATTCTAGAATTGAAGAAAAACTTGATTTCTTTAGGTACTCTTGACTCTAATGGCTGTAATTACAAAGCTGGAGATGGAGTCATGAGAATTTCCAAGGGCGTTTTTATGGTGATGAAGGCACAGAAGCAGAATGATCTCTATTTTCTTCAAAGTAGCACGGTCACAAGTGCTGCTACTGAGTGGTCCTCAGATTCAGATATAGACATTACCAAGCTATGTCATATCCGGCTTGGGCAAATAAGTGAGAGGGGTATGGAAGAACTAAGTAAACAAGGTCTACTGTGTGGCCAAAAAATGAAAAAGCTGGACTTCTATGAGCATTGTGTATTCGGAAAGCAATGCATAGTCAAGAACAGTACAGCAGTTCATCGGACCAAAGGTACTTTGGATTATATCCATTTTGACCTTTGGGGACCCTCTCGTATTCCATCTTTTGGTGGTGTCAGATATATGTTGACCTTCATTAATGATAATTTTCAGAAAGTCTGGGTGTATATTTTAAAGCACAAAGATGAAGTCTTTGCACATGCAAGCAATGGACGGATATGATCGAGAAACAGGCAGGTAAACAGATCAAGTGCTTGAGAACTGACAATGGCTTGGAATTCTGTGGAGGTGCTTTTAATGAGCTCTGCAAGAATGAAGGAATTATGAGACACCGCACAGTCAAGATTACACCACAGCAAAACGGGCTTGTAAAACGAATGAACAGAGCTCTGCTAGAAAGGACCTGATGTATGCTATCCAATGTAAGGTTATCCAGTAAGTTCTAGGCAGAAGCTGTCAATACAGCTTATTACCTGATCAACAAGTCCCCATCAACAGCTATCAAGTATAAAACTCCTGAAAAGATATGGTCTAGCTCTCTTACTATTTACACAAATTTGCAAAAATTTGGTTGTCCTACTTATGCTCATATAAATGATGGTAAGCTTGAACCAAGGGAAAGAAAGTGCATATTTCTAGGATATGCACATGGAGTGAAGGGATATAAGCTGTGGTGCCTAGATGGAAAATCACCCAAATGCATTATCAATAGAGATGTAACCTTTGATGAATCTACAATGCTGAAACAAAAAAAGGAGTGTATTGATATTGAAACAGACTACGGTGTTAATAAACAGGTGGAGCTTGAGGTGACAGCTTCAGAACACTTGTAAGAAGATGTCCCAACTCAATAAGATGAGGTGCAAGGCTCAAATGAAAAGAATGCAGTTCCATAAGATTACATACTTGCTAGGGACAGAGAGAAGAGGTAGACTAAGCCACCTCAAAGATATGATGATCTTATTGATTATGCTCTTAATATAGCTGAAAGTATTGAGGTAGAGCTAGTTATGTATCATGATGACATCACCGGTAGGGAATCAACAAAATGAACTATTTCCATGAATGAAAAGGTCGAATCCCTTCACAAAAATCATACTTGGGAGCTGGTGAAACCGCGGATCGACCAAAAGATTGTTGGTTGCAAATGAGTCTTCAAGAAGAAGGAAGGAACTCTAGGGGTAGAAGATGCTAAATTCAAAGCACGACTGGTTGCTAAAGGCTATACTCAGAAGGAGGGTATTGACTTCAATGAAGTGTTCTCTCTTGTGGTGAAACATAGTTCCATCCGGGTGCTACTCGCTATGATTACTCTATTGGATTTAGAGGTTGAGCAGCTTGATGTGAATACTACTTTTCTACATGGCGAGTTGGAGGAACAGATTTATATGCATCAACCAGAGGGGTTTAAAAGCCAAGGTAAGGAGGACCACGTTTGTTTAGTAAAAAAATCGTTGTATGGCCTTAAGCAGTCCCCTAAACTATACTATAAGCATCTCAACACCTTTATGGTTGGAAATGGCTATTTTAGGAGTGAATATGACAATTGTATTTATCACAAGAAGCTTTTAAATGATTCTTTTATTTATTTACTATTATATGTTGATAACATGTTAATTACTACTAAAGATATCTTTAAGATCAATAGGTTGAAGGCTCAACTTAATGGTGAATTTGAGATGAAGGATTTAGGCGTTACAAAGAAAATATTTGGGATGGAGATTCATGGGGACAGAAAAGCGGGCAAATTGTCTTTGTCACAAAAAAGGTACATTGAAAAGGTACTAGAACGCTTTGGCATACAAATGTCAAAACCCGTGAATACTTTATTTACAACTCGTTTTAAACTTTCCGCTGCTTTATCACCACAAACTCAGGAGGAACTGGAGCGCATGTCACGTGTTCCTTATGCCAGTGTAGTTAGGAGTATCATGTATGCTATGGTCTGTACAAGGCCTGACATGTCATACGCAGTTAGTGTAGTAAATAGATACATGGATAAACCTGGAAAGGTTCATTGGCAGTTTGTGAAATGGATACTCCGCTATCTAAGAGGTACTACAGATGTTGGGATAGTATAAGACATAAATAGTAACACTTCTGAGAGTGTTATTGGGTTTGTTGATTCAGATTTTGCTGGAGATTTAGATAGATAAATATCCATAACAGGTTATGCCTTCACTTTTTATAATGGTGTTATCAGTTGGAAGGTAACATTATAACTTACCGTTGCCTTGTCTAACACTGAAGCAGAATATATGGCAGCTACAGGGGCAGTGAAGGAAGTTATTTGGCTGAGAGATTTGGTTGGTGATCTGGGATTAGAACAAAATTAACTACTGTGTTTTGTGATAGCCAAAGTGCTATCGATTTAACAAACAATCCGATACATCATGAAAGAATCAAACACATTGATGTCAGGGCACACTTCATTTGGGATGTAGTTTCCTAAGGTGCTATGGTAGTAGAAAAGATCCCTACAGCAAAAAACCCAGCAGATATGATGACTAAGCCTATTCCAACAACCAAGTTCAAGCATTGCTCGGACTTGATTAGCATAAGAAGTACCTTAGTGCCCATATGGGCATACGAAGACAAGAAGAAGAATTTTGTTAGGATTAGCTCCAATTTTCACCATGGTGGAGATTTGTTGATTATATGGCTTAATGGAGCCAACTTGGCATTGTAGTGCTGCAACATCACATGGGTAACACTACAGCCGCCATCAGTTAAAAGCCACCTTTAATTAACAGCCGCACTGCAACTCCTGTGGGCAGCTGAATATGTGGACGTCCATATTAGTGATGGAGTTTATAAATGGAACACTCTACTACCTCGATTGAGGTGTGGAAGACGACCAAAGTGAGGCTTTCGGTGTAGTTGGGTTTAGGGCTGAGAGTGAGAGTGATCTTCCTCATCTGTAATCTGTCACAACCCGAGCCCAGGGTTCGGGGGTTAGCAAAAGCCAAACTCTATGACACACGTACTCCCGTGCATGCACACGTAGACCGAGTCTAAATGCACACGCACAAGGGAACATTCACACGTGCCAAGCAAGTACGCGGAAGCTGTAAATATCAGAAACATAAACCTAACAGTGCAAGAAGAGTATACAAAGAAAGGACTGACATAATTACGTATAAAGTTTTACAAAAAGAACAAAATAACATATACAATCTGACATATATACACGTCTGAGATCCTCCAAAAAGATAACAACATGAACAAGACTCCGATGCAATGCATGCCAAGAGCGCTCTCCCGTGGAGTGATCACATCCACTCCTCTAGGCCTGATGGGGCCCCGGGGGTCTCATCTGGAGCCTGGCCGACCTGCGGGGGTTCGGCAGGGGGATCTGGGCCTGCAACACCAAAAACAACTGTGAATACGAAGATTCAGCAAAGTATAAACCATAGCAAGTTAACACACGCTGTATCTAACAGAATAGGAACATCATGTGATTAAAGAAGGCATTTTCGTATACTAGGCTGTCATGCAAGAAAGAAATATGCTGCGTGAATCAATGAATACATACTTTGTACATACTAGTGGCAACTACATTACCATATGCTCCCAAAAGAGGGATCTTATAACATGCAAAGAACACCATTGTCCGGGCCAGGGTACAATGGGTCTCGGTTTCCTGGGGTCCGGTTCCCCAAGACAAATTCATACTGCAGCAGGTCCATATAAACTATACCAAATTCACCCCGTCGGGATCCTAAGGCTGAGGCTAAGTAGTGCCTGACGATACAGAATCAATCATGAAACCCTGAGTAGATCGTAACGACATATCATACGTGCTGATCTGTGAGTGAACATATCATACATGCCATACATGCATACTCAAGGTAAATCAACCACAATGTGAAAATAACGAAACATACGTAATCATATAGAGTGTTGAGATCAATGATCGAATGCAATATGTTATGCAACAAGTCATGTGAAATCGAGTCATCCTGATTTACAAACCAATTCTAATCTAGTTATCCGGTGTTTCTAACCGTGCATGATGATGTAGTTTTAAGTTATTCGATACACCGTTGTCTAGTGTTGCATGGAATCGGGCGGTGCATGAAGTCCCTTAAACCAACACCCATGGGGAGGTGCTTAACATCCGGATAACGAACATGAATAATTCGCAGCCCTCGAGATCATTCACGCATTGTATCACATTCCGTTGGGCAAGTCTAGGTGCTCTACGTTCTATCATGAAGGTCATATCGGTCTTTTCTTTACACCTATCCTTGTTTTTCTTTTATTAGTCTAGTGTGGATACGGCTTAGCCGTGTGTGTGCTACGGCTTAGCCGTGTGTGGTCTACGGCTTAGCCGTGGCTGGGCCGTAGAAGGTATGTCAAGTGCAGACTCTCAGTTATTCCAGAAGTTGCACCCTGTATTGACCTACGGCTGGGCCGCGGCTAAGCTTCGGCCTAGCCGTAGGGCAATCCACGGCTTAGCCGTGCCCTAGCCGTAGAGGAAAACTGGGTTTTTCTCCTCTCTGGATTGTGAGTCGTAGGTGTTATACGGCTTAGCCGTACCTGCACGAATTCAAATTCCTGAAACCTGTACAGAATGTCTGGGAAAGCATCCCAATTACAATTTATCAAGGGAGATAGACGAAGTAGTAATCAAATGAGTATCAAATGGGCTGTAAACACATGTTTTCCATACCAATTCATGTAAGATCAACCAAGTCAAATGCATACCAACATGGGTTCTCAAAGTCATGGTTATACTTGCCTCAATGTGGAAATCAATTGCCCAACTGAAGTTCTCAAGCCCAAACACAACCTAACACACCAACAACCAACATGCATGCATGAGAATTGGAAGGAAATCCAAAACACAGAGACACACCATGCAAAGAGACAAGAAGGAGAAGAGATAGAGAAAGGAGATGAGAAGAATGGAAGACTTCCACTCACCTCAATGCACATGCAAGAACCACGAGCTTGATCGATGGAGGAGAGAAATCAAGTGAAGGAGAAAAGAGATTCCACGTGCAGTTGCAAAGAAACAGAGAGAGAGAGAGAGAGAATGAGAGAAAGAATGTGAGTTGTGATCGATGATGAGATTATATACTCAAATGGGTTGTCCAATTTGCAAAGAAGTCCAAGCTAGAATGCTATTTTCAATTTGAGTCAAATCCAGGTCCAATCAAATCACACGACCTCGGTTGCAATTGACGTAGTTACGAAAGTTAACGAGCACAGCGAAAGACACGTGTTGACATCAAGATGATGCAAAAATGACCATGTCTTAGAAAAGCTAAAATTACAAAAAAGGGCTTGGTCTACTTAATCCAGGTCAAACTCAACCCAACTACCTATCCATGACCCGTAACGAAAATAAAATACGAACAAAACATGATTAGCAACGAAAACAAGATTAACTAACCGCTAAACGGGGTCAAGCTGGGTCGGAGTGTTACATCCTCCCCTACTTGAGAATCATTCCGTCCTCGGAATGCACACTAACTCACTCATACCTGGGAAAAAAAATCAGGATACTGTCGCGCCATTTGCTCTTCTAACTCCCAAGTAGCCTCATCGGGACTGTGATGCTCCCAAAGCACTTTGACCCATCGAATTCTCCTGGTGCGGAGTATCTGTTCTCGGGTCCCCACGATACGGAGCGGTCGCTCAACGTATGCAGCACTCGGCTGAATCTGAATCTCGTCATAGCGAATGACATGGGAGGGATCATGGACATATTTCCGAAGCATCGAAACGTGGAAAACGTTGTGCACTCCTGAAAACATCTCGGGAAGATCTAATCGATAGGCCAAATCACCAATCCGACTCTTGATCTCGAATGGTCCGACATAACGTGGAGCTAGCTTGCCTTTCTGGCCGAAACGGATCGTACCCTTCATCGGTGAGACCTTCAGAAAAACCCACTCGCCAACCTGAAACTCTAAGGGTCGTCTGCGGGTGTCTGCATAACTCTTCTGTCTCGACCGAGCAACTTTCAAGTTCTCAATAGCTTTCTGTACCTTCTCCGTAGTCTCGGCAATGATCGTCGGTCCGTGAAAACTGCGGGTTCCAACTTCTTCCCAACATACCGGACTTCTACACTTCTTCCCGTACAATTCTTCATATGGTGCCATACCAATGCTCTCGTGGAAGCTGTTGTTGTAGGCGAACTCGCACAACGATAGATGAAGATCCCATTCTTTCTCGTAGCTCAACACGCTGGCTCGCAACATATCTTCCAAAGTCTGAATCGTCCGCTCTGATTGTCCATCCGTCTGTGGGTGGTATGCTATGCTGAAACTCAACTTCGTACCCAAAGCCTCTTGGAAAGCTCTCCAGAAAGAGGAAACAAAACGGCTGTCACGATCGGATACAATCGACACGGGGGTACCATGGAGCCTGACGATCTCATCCACGAACTTCCTAGCCATCTCAGAAAATGTCATACCCTTCCGAAAAGGAATGAAATGGGCTGACTTCGTCAATCGATCTACAATCACCCAAATGGCGTTGTTCTTCCTGCTCATCGGCGGTAACCCGGAAACGAAGTCCATGGTGATATGCTCCCACTTCCACTGCGGTATGTGCAAAGGATGCAACGAGCCTGGCGGTTTCTGATGATCTGCCTTCACCTTCTGGCACGTCAAACAGCGAGCAACAAATCCTGCTACTTCTCTCTTCATGTTGTTCCACCAGAAGCGATCCTTGAGATTCCGGAACATCTTCGTGCTGCCTGGGTGCATCGCATATCAGGCGTAATGCGCTTCGTTCATCAGCTTCTCCTTAAACTCATCAACTGCTGGCACGCACAACCTATTCCGAAAGTAGAGTACACCATCCTCAAGTCTGAAATCGGGTCTGTCTCCAATGTGGTCTCGAATGCGCTTCAAGGTTAGATCTTCGAACTGCCTGTCTTTAATCTGCTGAATCATCTCAGGCTGAAACACTAGCGTACTAGCCAAAGTCACGCACTCATCCACTAGCTTAACTTCAACAGGGAGACCATGGAACTCTAAGAGGAAACTGCTCAAAAGCTGCACTGACTCTGCTTTCCTGCTGAGCGCATCTGCCACCACATTCCCCTTGCCTGGCTGATATTTGATCGAGAAATCATAATCCTTAATAAGCTCAAGCCATCTCCGCTGTCTCATGTTCAGCTCCTGCTGTGTGAATAAGTACTGTAAACTGTGGTGGTCAGAACGAACCTCAAACTGCACACCATACAGATAATGTCTCCACAGCTTCAATGCAAACACGATGGCGGCCAATTCCAAATCATGAGTGGCGTAATTCTTCTCATGTTCTCGCAACTGTCTCGATCCATATGCAATAACCTTCCCATGCTGCATCAACACACAGCCTAGACCAACTCGAGAAGCATCTGAATAAACCACGAATCCTTCACTACCATCTGGCAAGGCTAACACTGGGACTGTAGTCAACTTCTCTTTCAAAATCCGGAAACTGGCTTCACACTCCTCAGTCCAATCAAATGGTACGTTCTTCCTGGTCAACTTCGTCAATGGAGAAGAGATCTTAGCAAAGTCCTGGACAAATCGACGATAGTAACCTGCTAGACCAAGGAAACTGCGAACCTCTGTCACTGTCTTGGGGCTAGGCCAATTCACTACTGCCTCTACTTTAGATGGATCAACTGCCAATCCCTCTCGTGAAATGATATGACCTAAAAATGCCACCTGCTCAAGCCAAAAATCACACTTCGACAACTTGGCAAACAATCGATGTTCCCTCAACAACGACAAGGCTTTTCTCAAATGCTCCCTATGCTCCTCTGCTAACTTCGAGTAGATCAAGATATCATCAATAAACACAACTACGAACTGATCCAAGAAAGGAGCAAAGACCTGATTCATCAATGCCATAAAAGCTGCAGGTGCGTTGGTTAGTCCAAAAGGCATCACGAGGAATTCATAATGACCATAACGAGTCCTGAAGGCAGTCTTAGGAATGTCCTCTTCTTTGACTCTCAACTGGTGATATCCAGACCTCAAATCAATCTTCGAAAAATATGTTGCGCCCTGAAGTTGATCAAACAGCTCATCAATCCTGGGTAGGGGGTACTTGTTCTTGATAGTCACTTTGTTCAGCTGTCGATAGTCTATGCACATCCGAAAAGTACCATCCTTCTTCTTGACAAACAAGACTGGTGCTCCCCAAGGTGAAACGCTCGGGCGTATGAAACCCTTGGCCAAAAGTTCCTGCAATTGCTTCTTCAACTCTGACAACTCTGCTGGGGCCATGCGATACGGAGCCTTGCTGATCGGTGCCGTGCCGGGGACAAGCTCAATGGCGAACTCCACATCTCGAACCGGGGGTAAGTCTGGCACATCGTCTGGGAAGATATCGGGGAAGTCACAGACCACCTGGATCTCACCTAGTTGCTTCGTCTCCTTCTTCGCTGAGATAAAGGCAATGAAGCCTTCACACCCTCGGCGGATCAAGCGATCTGCCTTACACGCCGAGATCACACGTCTGGGGCATCTCTGCTGACTGCCCTCGAAACGGAAGCCCTTGCCTAAATCGAAGAAGATCGTCCTGTTGTAACAGTTAACACAAGCACGATGTCGAGCGAGCCAATCCATACCAAGGATCACGTCGAAGTCCAGCATCGACAACAGGATCAAATCAACAGGTAACTGATGACCTGCAATCTGCACGTCGCAATGGGGGTAGTACATACTACACTCCACTCGCTTGCCAACTGGGGTGGATACAACCAGCACATATGGCAACGGCTTAGACGGCTGATGTAACCGCTCGGCTAACTGAGGGGCTACATAAGACCGTGTAGACCCCGAATCGAATAAAGCTAATGCCTCGACACGCGAAATCAAAACAGTACCTTCAACCACCTAAGGATCCTCGGCACTCTCATGGGTAGCAGCGTACGCACGGGCTGTCTGGCGAGGCTGTCTCGAGCCTGGACGAGCTGACTGTGGCTTGCTCGGAGCTGTAGGTGCACTGGGTCTGCTAGGAACTACACCGGGAGTAGGACCAGATGGAGCTGCACCGGAAGTTCTCTGTCGAGGACAATTGGCGATCATATGCTCCCTCGAACCGCAGATAAAACAAGCACCGGCCTTCCTCCAACAAGCTTCAGTCGTGTGGTTCTTACCACAATATCCACAAGTCACTCCAGTAGAACTAGAAGCACTCTGCTGGCCTTTGGTCTTCTTCTGTACTTGTCCTCGTGCACTGAAAGGCGGCTGTCGCTTGGGCTCAACGGCTCTCGCAGCTTGGTGGATGGCCTCGGCAGAATAGGCCCTGTCCACTGCATCATCGAACGTAGCCGGACGCTGAAACGCTGTCACGTGGTGCATGTACCGGGGATGCAAACCTTCAACAAACCGGTTCACCTTCCTTTCTTCAGTGCTGATCATGTCTGGAGCAAAGTGCGACAACTGCATAAACTTGTTCACATATTCTGCTACTGTCATCTGTTGCTGACGGAGTGCTAAAAACTCAACCTCCTTGGCTCGAAACACATGAGCCGGAATGAACTTCCTCCTGAACTGCTGCTTGAACATCTCCCACACGGTCGCACTAGGCATATCTCGATATGAGTCTTTCACGCTCTTCCACCAAGTTTTTGCGACATCTCTAAACATGGAAGTTGCTAGTCCGACCTTCTGTCGGTTTGTGCACACAACGGTCTCAAAAAAATCCTCTGTCTGTTCCAACCACTGTTCTGCCTTCAATGGCTCTTCTGTCCCGAAAAACTCAGTAACTCCTCGCTTGCGAAATTTACCGTAGAGGGCATTCGGGTCATTCTCTCGAGGCTGTAAAATCACCTGCTGATCTACATGTGACTGAGCTGGGACTTGGCTTTGTCGGTCTAACATGGTTGTCACTTGGGCTTGCAAGTTCTGCATCGATTGCGATTGCGCTTGTAGAGACTGAAATAGCATAAGGATGCGTTCATCTGTGTTCGGTGTCTGCGGTGACGGTGCAGATCCGCTCTCGTTATTTCCGGCGTTCTGCTGAGAACCGGAACCTGATGCCATCCTGAAAAATGGAAGGAGTCAGACACAAACACAAAACAATAGCGCCCAACAAACGCCAAAGTCTAGAAAGAGCACAAAGAAATAATCGTATCCTCACCACGATCCTACATGCCTACATGCTTATTATCTAGAACAAGAAATGAGCAAGGAATGCTCTGATACCATACAATACGTATGTCACAACCCGAGCCCAGGGTTCGGGGGTTAGCAAAAGCCAAACTCTATGACACACGTACTCCCGTGCATGCACACGTAGACCGAGTCTAAATGCACAAGCACAAGGGAACATTCACACGTGCCAAGCAAGTACGCGGAAGCTGTAAATATCAGAAACATAAACCTAACAGTGCAAGAAGAGTATACAAATAAAGGACTGACATAATTACGTATAAAGTTTTACAAAAAGAACAAAATAACATATACAATCTGACATATATACACGTCTGAGATCCTCCAAAAAGATAACAACATGAACAAGACTCCGATGCAATGCATGCCAAGAGCGCTCTCCCGTGGAGTGATCACATCCACTCCTCTAGGCCTGATGGGGCCCCGGGGGTCTCATCTGGAGCCTGGCCGACCTGCGGGGGTTCGGCAGGGGGATCTGGGCCTGCAACACCAAAAACAACTGTGAATACGAAGATTCAGCAAAGTATAAACCATAGCAAGTTAACACACGCTGTATCTAACAGAATAGGAACATCATGTGATTAAAGAAGGCATTTTCGTATACTAGGCTGTCATGCAAGAAAGAAATATGCTGCGTGAATCAATGAATACATACTGTGTACATACTAGTGGCAACTACATTACCATATGCTCCCAAAAGAGGGATCTTATAACATGCAAAGAACACCATTGTCCGGGCCAGGGTACAATGGGTCTCGGTTTCCTGGGGTCCGGTTCCCCAAGACAAATCCATACTGCAGCAGGTCCATATAAACTATACCAAATTCACCCCGTCGAGATCCTAAGGCTGAGGCTAAGTAGTGCCTGACGATACAGAATCAATCATGAAACCCTGAGTAGATCGTAACGACATATCATACGTGCTGATCTGTGAGTGAACATATCATACATGCCATACATGCATACTCAAGGTAAATCAACCACAATGTGAAAATAACGAAACATACGTAATCATATAGAGTGTTGAGATCAATGATCGAATGCAATATGTTATGCAACAAGTCATGTGAAATCGAGTCATCCTGATTTACAAACCAACTCTAATCTAGTTATCCGGTGTTTCTAACCGTGCATGATGATGTAGTTTTAAGTTATTCGATACACCGTTGTCTAGTGTTGCATGGAATCGGGCGGTGCATGAAGTCCCTTAAACCAACACCCATGGGGAGGTGCTTAACATCCGGATAACGAACATGAATGATTCGCAACCCTCGAGATCATTCACGCATTGTATCACATTCCGTTGGGCAAGTCTAGGTGCTCTACGTTCTATCATGAAGGTCATATCGGTCTTTTCTTTACACCTATCCTTGTTTTTCTTTCATTAGTCTAGTGTGGATACGGCTTAGCCGTGTGTGTGCTACGGCTTAGCCGTGTGTAGTCTACGGCTTAGCCGTGGCTGGGCCATAGAAGGTATGTCAAGTGCAGACTCTCAGTTATTCCAGAAGTTGCACCCTGTATTGACCTACGGCTGGGCCGCGGCTAAGCTTCGGCTTAGCCGTAGGGCAATCCACGGCTTAGCCGTGCCCTAGCCGTAGAGGAAAACTGGGTTTTTCTCCTCTCTGGATTGTGAGCCGTAGGTGTTATACGGCTTAGCCGTACCTGCACGAATTCAAATTCCTGAAACCTGTACAGAATGTCTGGGAAAGCATCCCAATTACAATTTATCAAGGGAGATAGACGAAGTAGTAATCAAATGAGTATCAAATGGGCTGTAAACACATGTTTTCCATACCAATTCATGTAAGATCAACCAAGTCAAATGCATACCAACATGGGTTCTCAAAGTCATGGTTATACTTGCCTCAATGTGGAAATCAATTGCCCAACTGAAGTTCTCAAGCCCAAACACAACCTAACACACCAACAACCAACATGCATGCATGAGAATTGGAAGGAAATCCAAAACACAGAGACACACCATGCAAAGAGACAAGAAGGAGAAGAGATAGAGAAAGGAGATGAGAAGAATGGAAGACTTCCACTCACCTCAATGCACATGCAAGAACCACAAGCTTGATCGATGGAGGAGAGAAATCAAGTGAAGGAGAAAAGAGATTCCACGTGCAGTTGCAAAGAAATAGAGAGAGAGAGAGAGAGAGAGAATGAGAGAAAGAATGTGAGTTGTGATCGATGATGAGATTATATACTCAAATGGGTTGTCCAATTTGCAAAGAAGTCCAAGCTAGAATGCTATTTTCAGTTTGAGTCAAATCCAGGTCCAATCAAATCACACGACCTCGGTTGCAATTGACGTAGTTACGAAAGTTAACGAGCTCAGCGAAAGACACGTGTTGACATCAAGATGATGCAAAAATGACCATGTCTTAGAAAAGCTAAAATTACGAAAAAGAGCTTGGTCTACTTAATCCAGGTCAAACTCAACCCAACTACCTATCCATGACCCGTAACGAAAATAAAACACGAACAAAACATGATTAGCAACGAAAACAAGATTAACTAACCGCTAAACGGGGTCAAGCTGGGTCGGAGTGTTACATAATCCTTTTCTTCATAATGATTATATTCTCGTCTTCTCCCGTGGACATAGGCTGAAGCTGAGTCACATAAACACTGAGTGTTGATCTTTGTGTGTGGCATGTATTTCTCTCTTCTGTGTGACCAAATCCATGGATAATACACAACAGAGTCTGTCTTGGTGATGACATTTACAAGTTGTTCATTAGTATTGCAAAGCTTCAACTTAATTTCATCGTTTTCTACAAGCTCCCTAATGAAGTGACATCTCAAGTCCATATCCTCTGTTTGTTATTGTAGGATGTGTTTGCTCACATTCTATATCCTATAGAATTCTCTTGAGCCATATTGCTTTACATGCGACATTTGTAGCTGAGATATACTCTGTATCTGCTATTGATAATGCCACAGTTTGTTACTTCTTTGCTGACCAAGAATTACTTTTATTTGCAAGCAAAATACATAACCAGAGGTACTTTTTCAATTATCAATGGATCTGGCCAAGTCACTATCAGTGTAACCATTCAATCTATTGTTTTCCTCGACTTCATACATAAGTACTCCATAGTTCTTGGTCCCTTGAATATACCATAATGTTCTCTTGGTTGCAATAAGATGATTTTTACTAGGTTCTTCCATAAACCTTTCTTAGGACTATGAGTGTTAGCTAATTCATGGGTTGGACAAAACTCAGGGTCCATTGAATTGTAGTTTTGTGTTTCTTCTAAAATGGATTGTAACATGAGTCTCTAAATGATCTGAAGTGAAGACAACAAAAATAATGTAGATTTTCATGAAGAAAAACAATTGGCATAGAATGCATATCCGCTTGAGCGAAAGGTAAGGTTCGCTCGAGGTAGCGACCCCAGTCAACCAAGACCCAAACCACAGTCGACCCCGGGGTGCGAATTTTACTTGGGTAAAAAGTTGGTATGCTCAAGCAAACCACTGATCCGCTCGAGCAAATAACAAAGAAAAACCCAATTGCATATACAAACTTCTTTACTTTTTATGCCAAGACTATCCGTTTTAGTTATGTATGGATTCTAACCTTAAGGCATGAAAATTGACCTACTTATAGAGTTCTTTTTTCAACCCTAAGCACAAATCTCTCCCTATTCTAAGTTGAGAATATATATTGGGATATTTTTCTTCTCTAGAGTATCCATTAGAGAGTTTTGTTGAAGATTTAAGCTTTTAGAGGATATTCTTCTACTATTGCAGAAGATTCACTCACCTTGCAAATTTAAGATGGCTGGTTCAAACACAGTGACGATGCACGGCGAGGCATCAGTAAGAAAAACTGCAGTTGTTAAGTTGAGTTGCAACTAAAAAGGGGCCTGTGAGTGTATCTTGTAACCATCTTCTTATAGTACTTGATTTTTGTTGGTTCGGGTGATAAGACTTTTGTTTTTTTTTTTTTCATATTAAGTTTTCATGTAAAAAATCATGTACCATGACTTGTTTGTATGGTTTCTGGTTTTTACAATTCTTTTTATATTTCCACCATTACTAATTAAACTACAATCTAAAAATCTAATTGGGTCCTTGAAATCTTCATCTTTAATGGATTTAAAAGACCCTCAACCTTAAAACAATACTAACAGTGTGCTCAATGTCAGGCCTAGTATTAGTAACTAAAAGAAAGATCCAACGTGGCTTCTGTCACATCAAGCCATCGACTATGCTTCGTTCATTATTCTTAGGTAATTTTTTGTTCATTGTCATTGGAGTGCTCACAAGCTCGTAATTAGACAAAATTTCTACAATAACTATACAGCATATTTTTCTTGGGATAAGAAGATTTTACCTTTTCATTGCCTCACCTGGATGACGAGAAAATATTTCATAAGATCTACGTCAGTCGTCTCATATTCATTCTTCAAGGCCTTTTTACATTCTTCCCTCTATCATTTCATTTGTTCTTGTGCAGATCAAATCATCAACAGAAAGGCATACATTGAGAAGATCTTACGTACACGGTACATATATCCTTTGAATCGAGTGGTGGCTCACTTGACTTCCGTCAAACCCATTTTGGCGGAAGTATTTTCTAATTTTGGTATTCCGGGCTCGAGTTGCTTGCTTGAGCCATATAGTGCTTTCCAAAGCTAATAGACTTTTTTTTTTCCTTTTTTTTTTAAATAACCTATGAAATTGTTTAACATAACTTCCCCCTCAAGATCTGCGTTCAATAATATTGACTTTCCATCAAAGTGAAATACTTACGGCTTTAGTTGAGCCACCAATTTATAACTATCCAATTAATTTTCATTCAAGTAACTGGAGCAAATGTCCCATTAAAGTCTATTCCAAACTATTAAATAGCCTTTTGCCATACTTTTGGATTGTCCCATCTTCATAATATTTGGTCTTATGGACAAATTTTAATTCAATTATATCTTTATTTTATGGATGATTTACTGATTCTCATATATGATTTTTCTTAATAGATGTTATCTCTTAATCCATTGCATCTTTTCAAACTCCCTTAATAGCATCTTCAAAATTTTGTGATTCATAGAAAAGAAAGGCAAAATCACAATATTCATATATTTCTTCTAAATATCGTATCCTTCTTTGAGGAATACTGGAAGAAGTGCCCAAACTTGCTGAAGAATTTGGGTTTTGGCTTCGACCTGGACTTGATGATCTTAGACTTGGTGGAGCTCTTGAAGTCTCTAAATCCCAACTTGTTTCTTCAACTTCAATAGCCTTTGGTGCTTGATCAATTTAGCATACCAATTTTTTAATAACTTGAGTATTGGCAAATACTGTCAATGCAAGAATGGAGTGGCAGACTTAACTTTTTAAGTTATTTTTTGTGCTGTTCGCTATATTCAAAGCGTCTCTCGCTGATGTTGCTGCTACCAAGTTGGCAAATATCATTCTGAGGCCACCCTATGCGCAGGATGGGGAGTCAACGAGGAACCATGACCTGGGGAGCACCAGACCAGACAAAGACCACTACACTCTACTACAGAGTAAACATTGCTGAAGGATGAAGCAGGATCAGTAGCTTGATCATTGTTTTGGGAATATTGGTTTTAGCTAGTCCCAATGGGTTGGAAAGTGTTAATGTAGGTATGGTGCTTTTGTTGACATTTCAGATGGGTCCTAGTCGGTGTCTTTTCATACTTGTCTGTTGTTTTCTGATGACAACCCTCATGCAAAATAAATAAATAAATAACCACGGAAAATACTTAGATATATGAAGAGGTATGAATTCTTCCCGAGTGGACCAATTGAAAGTTCTTCCATTAAAAAAAAACCAATTTAATTAAGAAGTCAGCTTCACCTAAAGTTCTATAATAATTTGCAATCACCTATCATTTTCGATCAAGAATCCAATGGCCATAACTCATTGTTGGCCAAGTTGGTCTAGACCAATTGAGTTCAGTATCTAGGGTGGTTTTCTTAATTATATTAGGAATTTCCTATTTATTAAACAGTAGTTTCTTAATAAGTTAGAACTTTCCTTTTTTCTAAGATAGAGTTATTGAGAGATAAGGAAGTGATGTTATATATATGATATAATCTGTAACCTTGGATAGATGTTGAGATTCCAAGGCTGTGATTTCACAGATTAGAGGAGAACCTAGTGGAAATTGGTTTCCCTCAAACGTAGGCATCTTTGCTGAACCACGTAAATCTCTTGTCTTCTTGTGTGGTTAACTGTTGATCTTGTTTGCTTACGCACACACGCACACAAAAAGTGGTATCAGAGCTTGGTTCATGCGGGAAAGATCAATGGGAAGAAGAGAGATCAACACGTTGATCTCTGCTAGGCCATAGGAGAAACTCGGGTCTCTATTTACTGTAACAGAGAAATCGGTTTTTGCAGAACTTGAAGGAGAAGATAGAGAAGGTTCTCGGTTGACTGCACATCTTCGTCGGAAAAACATCTTGGCTGCCAGATCTTTTGAGAAGAAGCCCGTGAAGACATTGTCTGCACTACTGCTGTCACAACCCGAGCCCAGGGTTCGGGGGTTAGCAAAAGCCAAACCTAATGACACACGTACTCCCGTGCATGTACACGTAGACCGAGTCTAAATGCACATGCACAAGGGAACATTCACACATGCCAAACATGTACGCGGAAGCTGTAAATATCAGAAACATCAAACTAACAGTGCAAGAAGAGAATATGAAGAAAGAACTGACATAATTACATGTGAAGGTCTTACAAAATGAACACAAAATGAACAAAATAATATATACAATCATGGCATATACACGTATGAAGATCCTCAAAACAAGAAACAAAACTCCAATGCCATGCATGTCAAGAACGCTCTCCCGTGGAGTGATCACATCCACTCCTCTAGGCCTGATGGGGCCTCGGGGGTCTCATCTGGAGTCTGGCCGACCAGCGAGGGTTCGGCAGGGGTATCTGGGCCTGCAACACCAAAAACAACTGTGAATACGACGATTCAGCAAAGTATAACCCATAACAAGTTAACACACGCTGTGTCTAAGAGAATAAAGAACATCATGTAAATTAAATAAGGCAATTTCGTATACTAGGCTGTCATGCAAGAAGGAAATATACTATGTGAATCAACGGATACAGGCAGTGTACAGAACTAGTGGCTACTACATTGCCATATGCTCCCAAAAGAGGGATCTTATATCGTGCAAAGAACACCATTGTCCGGGCCAGGGTACAATGGGTCTCGGTTTCCTGGGGTCCGGTTCCCCAAGACGTTTCCTTACTGCAGCAAGGCCATGTAAACTATAACAAATTCACCCTGTCGGGGTCCTAAGGCTGAGGCTAAGTAGTGCATGACCATACAAATTCAATCATGAAAACCCTGAGTAGATCGTGACAACATATCATACGTGCATATCTGTGAACATCTTATACATGCATACTCAAGGTAAAGAATCACAATGTGAAAGTAACGGAACACAAGATATCAGAGAGTAGAGATTAATGATCGAATGCAACATGTCATGCAACAAATCATGCGAAATCGAATCATTTTTCTTTACAAGCCATTCTAATCTAATTATCCGGTGTTTCTAACCGTGCATGATGATGTAGTTTTAAGTTATTCGGTGCACCATTGTCTAGTGTTGCATTGAATCGGGCGGTGCACGAAGTCCCTTAAACCAACACCCATGGGGAGGTGCTTAACATCCGGATAACGAACATGAATGATTCGCAGCCCTCGAGATCATTCACGCATTGTATCACATTCCGTTAGGCAGGTCTAGGTACTCTACATTCTATCATGAAGGCCATATCGGTCTTTCCCTTACATCTATCCTTGTTCTTCATTATTTTAGTGTGGATACGGCTCAGCCGTGTGCGTTCTACGGCTTAGCCGTGGCTGGGCCGTAGAAGGTCTGTCAATTTGGTTGCTCTCAGTTAATCCAGAAAAATGCACCCTGTATTGATCTACGGCTGGGCCACGGCTGAGGTTCGGCTTAGCCGTAGTGCAATACACGGGTTAACCGTGCCCTAGCCGTAGAGGAAAACTGGATTTTTACCCTCTCTGGACTTTAAGCCGTAAGTGGCATACGGCTTAGCCGTACATGCACGAAATAAAGGTTCTAAATCACGTACAGAAATCCTGTGAAGTTAGCAGAATTGCAAATATCCAATAGGAATAGAGAAGGTAGTACTCAAATGGGCTATAAACACATGTTTCCATACAAATTCATGTGAACTAACCAAAATCAAATGTATACCAACATGGGTTCTTATAGCTTATGGTTATACTTGCCTCAATTTGAATTCAATTGCACAACTGATGCCCTTGGGTCAGGTCCAAACACAACCTAACACCAACCACAACAACATGCATGCATGAGAAATGGAAAGGATCTCAAAGCACAGACACTTCATGCAACAGGGAAACAAGAAGGAGAAGAATAAGAGTGAGAGGAGAGAGATGGAAGAGAAAACTCAGCACACCTCAATCAACACACCAGTGAAAAAGAGCCAAGATCCCTCGAATTAGCTTGATCGATGGAGGTGGTCGATGGAGGAGAAAATTCAAGAGAGGGAGAGAAACTCCACGTGCACAGTGAGGAAAATAAGAGAGAGAACGTGAGTTTGTCGATGGTATGGAATTTCATAAGCTAATGGGGAAGTCCAAATTGCAATGAAGTCCAAGTTAAAATTCTATTTTCAGTTTGAGTCAAATCCTGGTCCAATGGAATCACACGACATCGTTTGCAAACGACGTAGTTACGAAAGTTGACGAGCTCAACGAAAGACACGTGTTGACATCAAGATGATGCAAAAATGACCATGTCTTAGAAAAGCTAAAATTACGAAAAAGGGCTTGGTCTACTTAATCCAGGTCAAACTCAACCCAACTACCTATCCATGACACGCAACGAAAATAAAAACACAAACAAAACACGATTAGCAACGAAAATAAGATTAATTAACCGCTAAACGAGGTCAAGCTGGGCCGGAGTGTTACATCCTCCCCTACTTGAGAATCATTCCGTCCTCGGAATGAACACTCACTCACTCATACCTGAGAAAACAGATCGGGGTATTGTCGTGCCATCTGCTCTTCTAACTCCCAAGTAGCCTCATCGGGACTGTGGTGCTCCCATAGTACTTTGACCCATCGAATTGTCCTGGTGCGGAGTATCTGCTCTCGGGTTCCCACGATACGGAGCGGTCGCTCAACGTATATAGCACTCGGCTGAATCTGAACCTCGTCGTAACGAATGACATGAGAGGGATCATGAACATATTTCCGAAGCATCGAAACGTGGAAAACGTTGTGTACTCCTGAAAACATCTCGGGAAGATCTAATCGATAGGCCAAGTCACCAATCCGACTTGTGATCTCGAACGGTCCGACATATCGTGGAGCTAACTTGCCTTTCTGGCCGAAACGGATTGTACCCTTCATCGGTGAGACCTTCAGAAAAACCCACTCACCAACTTAAAACTCTAATGGCCGTCTGCGAGTGTCTGCATAACTCTTCTGTCTCGACTGAGCAACTTTCAAGTTCTCAATTGCTTCCTGTACCTTCTCCGTAGTCTCGGCAATGATCGTCGGTCCGTGAAAACTCCGAATTCCAACTTCTTCTCAACATACCGGACTTCTACACTTCCTCCCGTACAATGCTTCATATGGCGCCATCTCAATGCTCTCGTGGAAGCTGTTATTGTAGGCGAATTCGCATAGTGATAGGTGAAGATCCCATTCCTTCTCGTAGCTCAACACGCTGGTTCGCAACATATCCTCCAAAGTCTGAATAGTCCGCTCTGATTGCCCATCCGTCTGTGGGTGGTATGCCGTGCTGAAGCTCAACTTCGTACCCATAGCCTCTTGGAATGCTCTCCAGAAAGATGAAACGAAACGGCTATCACGATCGGATACAATCGACACGGGGGTACCATGGAGCCTGACGATCTCATCCACGAACTTCTTCGCCATCTCTGAAAATGTCATACCCTTCCGAAAAGGGATGAAATGGGCTGACTTCGTCAATCGATCTACAATCACTCAAATGGCGTTGTTCTTCCTGCTCGTCGGCGGTAATCCGGATATGAAGTCCATGGTGATGTGTTCCCACTTCCACTGCGGTATATGCAAAGGATGCAACGAGCATGGCGGTCTCTGATGATCTGCCTTCACCTTCTGGTATGTCAAACAGCGAGCAACAAATCCTGCTACTTCTCTCTTCATATTGTTCCACCAGAAGCGATCTTTGAGATTCCAAAACATCTTTGTGCTGCCTGGGTGCATCGCATATCGAGCGTAATGCGCTTCGTTCATCAGTTTCTCCTTGAAATCATCAACTGCTGGCACGCACAACCTACTCCGAAAATAGAGTACACCATCCTCTAGTCTGAAATCAGGTCTGTCTCCAATGTGGTCTCGAATGCGCTTCAAGGTTAGATCTTCAAATTGCCTGTCTTTTATCTGCTGAATCATCTCAGGCTGAAACACTAGCGTACTAGCCAAAGTCACGCACTCATCCACTTGTTTCACTTCAATAGGGAGACCATGGAACTCTAAAAGAAAACTGCTTAACATCTTCACAGACTCTGCTTTCCTGCTGAGTGCATCTGCCACCACATTTCCCTTACCTGGCTGATATTTGATCGGGAAGTCATAATCTTTAATAAGCTCAAGTCATCTCCGTTGTCTCATGTTCAGCTCCTGCTGCGTGAATAAGTACTGCAAACTGTAGTGGTCAGAACGAACCTCAAATTGCACACCATACAAATAATGTCTCCACAGCTTCAATGCAAACACAATGGCTGCCAATTCCAAATCATGGGTGGCGTAATTCTTCTCATATTCTCGCAACTGACTCGATCCATATGCAATAACCTTCCCGTGTTGCATCAACACACAGCCTAGACCAACTCGAGAAGCATCTGAATAAACCACGAACCTTCACTACCATCTAGCAAGGCTAACACTGGGACCGTAGTCAACTTCTCTTTCAAAGTCCGGAAACTGGCTTCACACTCCTCAGTCCAATCAAATGGTACATTCTTCCTGGTCAACTTCGTCAAAGGAGAAGAGATCTTAGCAAAGTCCTGGACAAATCGACGATAGTAACCCGCTAGACCAAGGAAACTGCGAACTTCTGTTACTGTCTTGGGGCTAGACCAATTCACCACTGCCTCTACTTTAGATGGATCAACTGCCAATCCCTCTCGTGAAATGATATGACCCAAAAATGCCACTTGCTCAAGCCAAAAATCACATTTTGACAACTTAGCGAACAATCGATGTTCTCTCAACAACGACAAGGCTTTCCTCAAATGCTCCCTATGCTCCTCTGCTGACTTAGAGTATATCAGTATATCATCAATAAAAACAACTACGAACTGGTCCAAGAAAGGAGCAAAGATCTGATTCATCAATGCCATAAATGCTGCAGGTGCATTGGTTAGTCCAAAAGGCATCACGAGGAATTCATAGTGTCCATAACGAGTCCTGAAGGCAGTCTTAGGAATGTCATCCTCTTTGACCCTCAACTGGTGATATCCAGATCTCAAATCAATCTTAGAAAAATATGCTGCACCCTGAAGTTGATCAAACAACTCATCAATCCTGGGTAGGGGGTACTTGTTCTTGATAGTCACTTTATTCAGCTGTCGGTAGTCTATGCACATCCCAAAGGTACCATCCTTCTTCTTGACAAACAAGACTGGTGCTCCCCAAGGTGAGACGCTCAGGCGAATGAAACCCTTGTCTAAAAGCTCCTGCAATTGCTTCTTCAACTCAGACAATTCGGCTGGGGCCATGCGATACGGAGCCTTGCTGATCGGTGCCGTGCCGGGAACAAGCTCAATGGCGAACTCTACATCTCGAACCGGGGGTAAGTCTGGTACATCGTCTGGGAAAATATCGGGAAAATCACAGACCACCTGGATCTCACCTAGCTGCTTCGTCTCTTTCTTCGCTGAGATAAAGGCAATGAAACCTTCACACCCTCTGCGGATCAAGCGATCTGCCTTACACGCCGAAATCACACGCCTGGGGCATCTCTGCTGACTGCCCTCGAAACGGAAACCCTTGCCTAAATCGAAGAAGATCGTCCTGTTGTAACAGTTAACACAGGCACGATATCGAGTGAGCCAATCCATACCAAGGATCACGTCGAAGTCCAGCATCGACAACAGGATCAAATCAACAGGTAACTGATGACCTGCAATCTGCACGTCGCAATGGGGGTAGTATACACTATACTCCACTCGCTTGCCAACTGGGGTGGATACAACCAGCACATATGGCAACAGCTTAGACGACTAATGTAACCGCTCGGCGAAATGAGGTGCTACGTATGACCGTGTAGACCCTGAATCGAACAATGCTAATGCCTCGACGTGCGAAATCAAAACAGTACCTTCAACCACCTGTAGATCCTCTGCACTCTCATGGGTAACAGCGTAAGCACGGGCTGTCTGGCGAGGCTGTCTCGATCCTGTATGAGCTGACTGTGACTTGCTCGGAACTGTAGATGCACTGGGTCTGCCAGGAGCTACACCGGAGGTAATACTAGATAGAGGGGGCTGGGAGGCTCTATATCGAGGACAATTGGCTATCATATGCTCCCTCGAACCACAGATGAAACAAGCACCTGCCTTCCTCCAACAAGCTTCAGTCGTGTGGCCCTTGCCACAATGCCCAGAAGTCACTCCGGCGGAACTGGAAGTACTCTGCTGGCCTTTTGTCTTCTTCTGTACTTGTCCTCGTGCACTAAAAGGCGGCTGTCGCTTAGGCTTAACGACTCTCGCAGCTTGGTGAATGGCCTCAGCAGAATAGGCCCTGTCCACTGCATCATCAAACGTAGCCGGACGCTGAAACGCCGTCACGTGGTGCATGTACCGGGGATGCAGTCCTTCAACAAACCGATTCACCTTCCTCTCTTCAGTACTGATCATGTCCGGAGCAAAGTGCGACAACTGAGTAAACTTGTTCACATATTCTGCCACGGTCATCTGCTGCTAACGAAGAGCTAAAAACTCAACCTCCTTGGCTCGAAACACATGAGCCGGGATAAACTTCTGCCTGAACTGTTGCTTGAACATCTCCCAAACCGTCGCACTAGGAATATCTCTGTATGAATCTTTCACGCTTTTCCACCAAGTTTTTGCGACGTCTCTCAACATGGAAGCTGCTAGTCCGATTTTCTGCCGGTTCGTGCACACGACAGTATCAAAGACATCCTCCGTCTGCTCCAACCACTGTTCTACCTTCAATGGCTCTTCTGTCCCATAAAACTCAATAGCTCCTCGCTTGTGAAATTTACCGTAGAGGGCATTCGGGTCATTCTCTCGAGGCTGTAAGACCACCTGCTGATCTATATGTGACTGAGCTGGGGCTTAGCTTTGTCGGTCTAACATGGTGGTAACTTGTGCTTGCAAGTTTTGCATTACTTGCGATTGTGCCTGAAGGGACTGAAATAACATGAGGATGCGTTCATCTGTGTTCTGTGTCTGCGGTGATGGGGCGGATCCGCTTTCATTATTTCCGGCATTTCCGGCGTTCTGCTGAGAACCCGAACCTGACGCCATCCTGTAAAATGGGAAGAGTCAGACACAAACACAAAATGATTGCGCCCAATAAGCCCCAAAATCTAGAAAAATCACAAAGAAATAATCGTATCCTCACCACGATCCTACATGCCTACATGCTTATCATCTAGAGCAAGGAATGCTCTGATACCATACAATACGTATGTCACAACCCGAGCCCAGGGTTCGAGGGTTAGCAAAAGCCAAACCTAATGACACACGTACTCCCGTGCATGTACACGTAGACCGAGTCTAAATGCACACGCACAAGGGAACATTCACACGTGCCAAACATGTACGCGGAAGCTGTAAATATCAAAAACATCAAACTAACAGTGCAAGAAGAGAATACGAAGAAAGAACTGACATAATTACATGTGAAGGTCTTACAAAATGAAAACAAAATGAACAAAATAATATATACAATCATGGCATATACACGTATGAAGATCCTCAAAACAAGAAACAAGACTCCAATGCCATGCATGTCAAGAACGTGCTCCCGTGGAGTGATCAAATCCACTCCTCTAGGCCTGATGGGGCCTCGGGGGTCTCATCTGGAGTCTGGCCGACCGGCGAGGGTTCGGCAAGGGTATCTGGGCCTGCAACACCAAAAACAACTGTGAATACGACGATTCAGCAAAGTATAACCCATAACAAGTTAACACACGCTGTGTCTAAGAGAATAAAGAACATCATGTAAATTAAATAAGGCAATTTCGTATACTAGGCTGTCGTGCAAGAAGGAAATATGCTATGTAAATCAACGGATATAGGCAGTGTACAGAACTAGTGGCTACTACATTGCCATATGCTCCCAAAAGAGGGATCTTATATCGTGCAAAGAACACCATTGTCCGGGCCAGGGTACAATGGGTCTCGGTTTCCTGGGGTCCGGTTCCCCAAGACGTTTCCTTACTGCAGCAAGGCCATGTAAACTATACCAAATTCACCCCGTCGAGATCCTAAGGCTGAAGCTAAGTAGTGCCTGACCATACAAATTCAATCATGAAAACCCTGAGTAGATCGTGACAACATATCATACGTGCATATCTGTGAACATCTTATACATGCATACTCAAGGTAAAGAATCACAATGTGAAAGTAACGGAACACAAGATATCAGAGAGTAGAGATCAATGATCGAATGCAACATGTCATGCAACAAATCATGCGAAATCGAATCATTTTTCTTTACAAGCCATTCTAATCTAATTATCCGGTGTTTCTAACCGTGCATGATGATGTAGTTTTAAGTTATTCGGTGCACCGTTCTCTAGTGTTGCATTAAATCGGGCGATGCACGAAGTCCCTTAAACCAACACCCATGGGGAGGTGCTTAACATCCGGATAACGAACATGAATAATTCGCAGCCCTCGAGATCATTCACGCATTGTATCACATTCCGTTGGGCAGGTCTAGGTACTCTACATTCTATCATGAAGGCCATATCGGTCTTTCCCTTACATCTATCCTTGTTCTTCATTATTCTAGTGTGGATATGGCTCAGCCGTGTGCGTTCTACGGCTTAGCCGTGTGTGTTCTACGGCTTAGCCGTGGCTGGGCCGTAGAAGGTCTGTCAATTTGGTTGCTCTCAGTTAATCCAGAAAAATGCACCCTGTATTGATCTACGGCTGGGCCACGGCTGAGGTTCGGCTTAGCCGTAGTGCAATACACGGCTTAGCAGTGCCCTAGCCGTAGAGGAAAACTGGATTTTTACCCCCTCTGGACTTTAAGCCGTAAGTGGCATACGGCTTAGCCGTACATGCACGAAATAAAGGTTCTAAATCACGTACAGAAATCATGTGAAGTTAGCAGAATTGCAAATATCCAATAGGAATAGAGACGGTAGTACTCAAATGGGCTGTAAACACATTTTTCCATACAAATTCATGTGAACTAACCAAAATCAAATGTATACCAACATGGGTTCTTATAGCTTATGGTTATACTTGCCTCAATTTGAATTCAATTGCACAACTGATGCCCTTGGGTCGGGTCCAAACACAACCTAACACCAACCACAACAACATGCATGCATGAGAAATGGAAAGGATCTCAAAGCACAGACACTTCATGCAACAGGGAAACAAGAAGGAGAAGAATAAGAGTGAGAGGAGAGAGATGGAAGAGAAAACTCAGCACACCTCAATCAACACACCAGTGAAAAAGAGCCAAGATCCCTCGAATTAGCTTGATCGATGGAGGTGGTCGATGGAGGAGAGAATTCAAGAGAGGGAGAGAAACTCCACGTGCACAGTGAGGAAAATAAGAGAGAGAACGTGAGTTTGTTGATGGTATGGAATTATATAAGCTAATGGGGAAGTCCAAATTGCAATGAAGTCCAAGTTAAAATTCTATTTTCTGTTTGAGTCAAATACTGGTCCAATGGAATCACACGACATCGTTTGCAAACGACGTAATTACGAAAGTTGACGAGCTCAACGAAAGACACGTGTTGACATCAAGATGATGCAAAAATGACCATGTCTTAGAAAAGCTAAAATTACGAAAAAGGACTTGGTCTACTTAATCCAGGTCAAACTCAACCCAACTACCTATCCATGACCCGCAACAAAAATAAAAACACAAACAAAACACGATTAGCAACGAAAACAAGATTAATTAACCGCTAAACGAGGTCAAGCTGGGTCGGAGTGTTACAACTACAAGAAGAAAAAAAAAAGAAAAAAAACCTCATCGGTGTTTGCCGGTCTGCGTGTCGCTGCCGCTGCCGTACTTCGTCGCCGAGATCATCGCTGCTAGACGCCGTTGATTCCTCATTGCCGTAGTAGAGGAAGAAGGGTTGCTACCGTTGCTCCTCGTTTTCCAGTTGTAGAACAGGGCAGCCAAGACGAAGAAGACGACAAGCCTAGGTTCATAACCCAGGTCACTTTGGTTCAGGTTGGGTCGGTTTGACTTGACTCGTGGAGTATAAGCCCAGCAGAACAGGTGTAGGTTCGGGTTTTGGGGTCAGGTTGTTTCAACCCAACCCGTGGTGCAAGCCCAGTCAAGCAGCATAGGTTATAGGTCGGTTCAGGTTGGGTTGACCTGAACCCAGTTGCAGTCCGTCCAGCCCTTCAACCGCTGACGACATCAGCAGAGTGACGTCACCAGGCTGATGTCAGCCCACGTCATCGGACCAACGGCCAAAGCCCAGAATTGACCAGATTGACAGCAGAATTTTATTTCTATGATATATTGAACATCCGACGTCCGATCGGAGATCCGTTTACGCCTACGGATTCATTTCGAGCAGATCTATCTGTTTGTGGAAGAAGATTGGTTGTTTGACAGTCAACAAGGAGTTTGACCAAATCGGAGCATAGAAAACCGTTTTTGTAATATCGGAGCCATCTGGGTTCAGATTTCAGATTCGTTTCTTCCAGCGTGCTCGTATAGACGAGATCTACAGCTTGGTGCAAGAGTTGAAGTCAGTGTTAGTTGTTTGTTTTTTCCTGTTGTTTAATTTAATTAAGATGGAGAACAACACTATCAACACTACCATGGTTAAGATCAACCATTCCATTTGGTTGATCTGGAAATCGAAGATGGAGGATATTCTTTATTGTAAAGACCTTCATGATCCCATCGAGGGGGATAGTGCTTGACCAAAAAATATGCAAAATGCTGAATGGAACAAGTTGCATAGAAAAACAATTGGTCATATCAGAAAGTGGGTTGATAATAGTATATTTCATCACGTGTCTGATAAAACAAATGCGAACACCCTTTGAAAAAAGCTAGAAGTAATGTATAATAAAAAGATCACAGTGAACAAAACCTTTTTGATCAAAAAGCTTGTGAACATGAAATTCAAGGATGGTGTCAGATCGAAGATCATATCAATGAGTTCCAAAGTGTGGTAAATCAGTTAGCCACTATGAAGATGGTCCTTGATGATGAGATGCAAGCTTTATTGCTTCTAAGTTCTTTGCCGGATACATGGGAGACATTTGTTGTTTATGTAAGCAACTCTACTCCAGATGGTATGTTGTCCATGAGTCAGGTTACCAGTAATCTACAGAATGAAGAAACTAGAAAGAAATTTACAGGGATAGATAATGTACAGGCCTTTGTTACTGAGAACAGGGGGAGGAGTAAAAGTAGAAGACCAAAGGGGGGTCGTGGCAACTCTAGAGGCGAATAACAGGCTAAGTCTAGCTGTGAATCACAAACCAAGAAAAAGTCAGTGAAATGCTTTTTCTGTGGCAAGATGGGCCACATCAGAAAAAATTGTTTTTCCTTGAAGGAACGGAAAAGATCCAACAATGAGAAGAAGAATGACAGTGATAACACTAGAGCTACTTTAGAAGAGGAAGTAGTGGTGCTTGCCGGCGATGATGATAAGTGTTTAAGTGTTGTAGATGGTCAAATTGAGTGGGTTATTGACACAGTAGCATCCTGCCATACTACTCCTTGCAGGGAGATGTTCATGACGTACAAAGCAGGTGATTTTGGTACTATGAAGATGGGCAACACGAGTCATTTAGAGATTGTTAGTATTGGTGATGTCTGCATTAAAACCGATATTAGTTGCACAATGACGTTGAAAGATGTGTGACATGTTCCTGATCTGCGGTTGAATATAATTTTCGGGACTGCATTGGATCGTGCAAGTTATGAAAATTACTTCGGAAATGGCAGATGGAAGCTCACTAGAGGGTCTCTTGTTATTGCGAGAGGAGAAGCGGGTAATACGCTTTATAAAACAAAATAAAGCTGTGCAAAGGTATGTTGAATGCAGTTCAAGACAATTCTTCTCTGAATCTGTGGCATAAGAGGCTTGGTCATATGAGTGAAAAATGCTTACAAATGTAGGCAAAAAAGGATTTAATTCCTTGCTCCAAAGGTATATCCCTCGACCCTTCTGATTAGATTATTGTTTGTATGGTAAACAGCATAGGGTTGCTTTCTCTTCAACATCAAAATTGAAATCAAATGTGTTGGATTTGGAATATTCTAATGTTTATGGTCCCATGGAGGTAAAATCATTGGGTGGTAATAAGTTCTTTGTCATGTTCATCGATAATGCATCGAGGAAAGTCTGGGTTTATCCATTGAAATCAAAAGATCCCAGATTTTTCAACTGTTTCATGTCAAGGTTGAAAGAAAAATAGGTAAACTTTTGAAGTGTCTCCGCACAGATAATGGGGATCAGTACACATCCAACTAGTTCAGAAGTTATTACTCGAAGTATGGCATTAGACATAAAAAGACAGTTCCTCGTACTCCACAGCATAATGGTGTGGCAAAGAGAATGAACCGCACTATTCTTGAGAAGATAAGTGCATGATGAGATTAGCACAGTTACCTAAGTCATTCTGTAATGAAGCCGTTTTGATTGCCATTTATCTGATTAATAGATCTTTCTCAGTTCCTTTGAATTATGATCTTCTAGAGAGAAGATGGACAAGTAAAAATGCTTCCTATTCACACTTGAAGGTGTTTGGGTGTAAGGGATTTGTACATGTACCAAAGGAGTAGCGTTCCAAGTTGGAGATAAGGCAGTGAATTGCATTTTTCTTGGTTATGGTGGAGATGCGTTTGGCTACAGGTTATGGGATCCAGAAAAGAAGAAAATTATCAGAAGTAGGGATGCGGTTTTCCATGAAGACTAGTTCTTTGGAGATGTTGAGAGGATTGATAAGTCTTCTGAGACAGCTGATAGAGTGGTTAATCTCACACCAACTCCTTCTCCGGTGCAAACTATAGGCGGAGAAGGTGGACAAAATGATCCGGATCATGATGAGGCACTGGGGTTGCCAAATGATGAGGGTGTTAAGTAGGGGGAGCTGCAGTTTACTTGGTTGAAAACCATGGAACCTCAAGTTAGAAGGTTTACACGAGAGCGTCAACCATCAACTAAGAATCCTGCATCTAAATATGTTTTACTTAGTGATGAGAGGGAGCCAGAGAGCTTCCGAGAAGCAATGACTCATGCTGATAAAGATGAGTGGATGAAGGCTATGCAGGATGAGATGAGTTCTTTAAAGAAAGACAAGACATATGAACTGGTGCAACTTCCTAAAAATAGAAATGTTCTGAAAAACAAATGGGTGTTCAAGCTACAAAAGGATGAGAATGGAAAACTGGTGAAGCACAAAGCACAGTTAGTGGTAAAAGGCTTCGCACAGATGAAGGGTATCAACTTCAGTGATGTTTTCTCTCTTATTGTAAAAATGATTTCTGTTAGAGTCGTCTTGGGTCTAGCCGCCAACATGGACCTTGAGGTTGAACAAATGGATGTAAAGACGGCATTTCTTCACGGTGACTTGAAAGAAGAGATTTACATGACTCAGCCAGAGCGGTTTGAGGTAGAAGGAAAAGAACAGATGGTTTGCAAGTTGAAAAAGAGTCTGTACGGGCTGAAGCAAACACCGAGATAGTGGTACAAGAAGTTTGATTCATTCATGTTGAGTCATGGGTACCGGAGGACAGCTGCAGATCATTATGTCTATGTTCGTCGATTTATCGATGGCAGGTTCATCATCCTTCTTTTATATGTAGATGATATGCTAATAGTTAGACATGATAGCAAGTTGATTGACAAGTTAAAAGAGGAGATGTCAAAGTCGTTTAACATGAAAGACTTGGATCCCACAAGAATGATATTGGGCATGCAAATATGTCATGACAGGAGTTCCAAGCAACTGTGGTTATCACAAGAGAAATATGTTGAACGAGTACTCGAGCGGTTCAACATGAAGAATGCTAAGCCAGTTTGCATGCCTTTAGCCAGTCACTTCAAACTAAACAAGCGCTTGTGTCCTACTATAGATGATGAAAAGGAATTGATGGTATGTGTTCCTTACTCCTCTTCTGTGGGAAGTCTTGTGTATGCCATGGTTTGTACACGACCAGACATTGCTCATGCTGTGAGTTTAGAGAGTAGATTTCTCTCTTACCCTGGAAAATAGCATTATGAAGTAATGAAGTGGATCTTTAGGTATTTGAGAGGTACTTCTAGAGAGTGCTTATGCTTCGGAGGCTCAAAACTAGTGGTGGAAGGTTATACTGATGCTGATTTTGCAGGCGATCTTGATCGTCGGTTGTCGACTTCTGGTTATTTGTTTACTTTCGTAGGGGGAGCTATCTCCTGGCAATCGAAGTTGTAAAAGTGTACAGCACAGTCTACAACTAAAGCGAATACATAGCTGCTAATGAAGCAGGGAGAGAGATGCTTTGGTTAAAGAAATTTTTTCAAGAACGAGGTTTGAAGTAAGAAGAATATGTAGTTTACTGTGATACTCAAAATACTATGGATTTCAATGAGAATGCTACATATCGTGGTCACATGAAGCACGCTGATATTAAGTATCATTGGATTCGTAAGGTGATCGAGAAAAACTTCATGAAGCTGGAAAGGATTCACTCGGATAAGAATCCATAAAAAAAGATGACAAAGGTTGTGTCTAAGGGAAAGCTGGAGCTATATTCAGAGTTGGCAGGGCTGAACTCCCAGTAAGGGGTTCAGAGCATCTTCCCCATGGTCTGGAGAGGGAGATTGTTAGCCAAGTGGGTCCAGACAAATTAAGTTCAGTATCTTGGGTGGTTTCCCTAATTATATTTAGAATTTTCTGTTTGTTAAACAGTAGTTTCTTAATAGGTTAAGACTTTACTTTTTTCTAAGATAGAGTTCTTGGGTAATAAGGAAGTGATGATTATATATATAATGTAATCTGTAGCCATAGATAGAGGCTGAGATTCCAAGACTGTGATTTTATAGATTGAAGGAGAACCTAGTGGAAATTGGTTTTCCGTGGACGTAAGCATCTTTGTCGAACCACGTAAATCTTTTGTCTTCTTGTGCGGTTGATTGTTGATCTTGGTTGATTATACACACGTGCACACAACACTCTAGTCCTCTCCCTTCTCTTCCTGGCTTTTGCCTTCCTTCTCTTCTTCCTCACTCATCAAAGAAGATCCAAGAAACCAAACCAACCTCCATCTCCGCGAGAGCTCCCCATCATTGGAAATCTCTATCAGCTAGGCTGTCTCCCACACCGCTCTCTGCACCTTCTCTCCAAGGAACATGGACCGTTGATGCTTCTCCATCTCTCACACCCTGGCCCTGATCATCTCCTCTCTTGAAATGGCCCACCAGATCATGAAAACCCACGATCTTGCCTTTGCAGGCCGAACACCCTAAAATTCTGTCAAACAACTAGCGTTCTGCTTCATAGCCATCATCTTCTCTCCATACGACAAGTATTGGAGACAAGTAAGAAAGATCTGCGTCCTGGAGCTTCTAAGAAACAAAAAGGTGAAGTCCTTCCAACTCGTTCAAGAAGGGGAGGTGGGGTCCATGATTGGTCAGGTGGCCCGATCATGCCCCACTTCCTTAGCCGTTGATTTGCGCCACGTGCTGACTGAACTTTCCAATGGCATCATATCTAGGGTCGCTTTGGGGAAGAAGTACGGAAGAGAGGATGGGAAGGAGGGGCTTTTCAACATTATCAGGGAATATGGTTTACTTTTGGCAGCTTTCCGCATGAGAGATTAATTTCCCCAACTTGCATGGGTCGATGTGGTGACCGGGTTGGATGGGAGATTGAAGAGGGTTTCTGGTGCCATGGATGCTTTTCTTGATAATGTGATTAAGGAGCATCAGGAAAGGAAGGAAATGGGCGGTCAAGATGGGGATAATCAAAGAGACTTTGTGGATGTGTTGCTCCATTTGCAGCAGGAGAGTCATAAGCTTGGTCATGTTGACATTGACAGAGATTGCATCGAAGCCATCATCTTGGTAAGTTGATAATATTATGTTTTAAGTAAAAGTCAGGTCAGGAGCGGAGCCTACCTTTTTAACTATATGTCTTGCACATCATCAATCAATCTGAAAAAGGATGGTCAACTTTGGGAGACTGTAATTTTTAGCTTTATGGATTTTATTAGGTGGTCCCTTGATGGATTCATGGGCCTGATCTCAAAGAAGTCTATGAAGCAAGTTCTTTTTTATGCTACAGGAAGGATTGGGACCTTAATTGATTATTAAGTCTCAGTCCAGGTCCCATCTAGTACATGCCTTCATTTATGCATAGTTCCTGTTCTCTTCTCGACAACCAAGGTTAACCTCTTTTTTTCACTCCCCCATATAATAATACCCCTTATATATACCAGTATCATATATATATTTACAAGGAGAATATTCATGTGCATATGTCCCTCACCATTTTTTTCGTAAGAACTCTAGGTGGGACCCACTGTATGGTCCATCCAAATAGACCACACACACGACTACCTTGAATTAAACCCGTTTACTAATTTTTGGTCAAATCTGAATTTATTTGACCGTTGGATCAATTATGCACCCATTTGAATGGAATGAATCTGTAGGTCATGTATGAAGGGGTTAGGGACATGTGATTGGAGCTAAACTTAGTATCTATGATGGTCCTGCATAAATCTTTCTATCCCCCCCAGGTCTCATCTCTTGGTGGGGTCCACCATGGCCCCCATAGAAGAGTATGCACGGTCCCTTGGTGAATGATATATGCACATGAATATTTCCCTATATGTATAATAATTAATATGTTAGATCAGCACTATTTTAAATTATAAGATACTAAAAAAATAATATGGATACTAGAAATGGATTGACTGAAGACTTTTAATGGGCTTGGTCCATCAAGTTTAGGCCTACTAGGTGATATACATTAGATGTAGGTCAGGTCTAAGTAAAGCGAAGAATTATCAAGGTCCATTCTGCTGCTTAATGGCATGACCCAAACTTAACCTGGTTACAGCATAGGGTTTGGTGAGCAAGGCCCAGGACACTGTCGTTCATACCAAGCCAGTTACTTAAGTAATTGGATTAGGAAGAATGGCCTGAACTCAAATAGACCCATTGATATGCAGGTTACAAAATACACCTTATGTTTGACAACACACATATGAATTTATTATAATAAATAATAATTAAACATGGGAGCAGCTGATTCATCAAATCAGGGTGCTTCTGGTGGTGAGTGTCCAGGCTTATGCTTTGTGGAAATCAATTAAAATAAGAGAACTAGCAAATAAATTAATTAATCACACAAGAAGAAGGCATGCAGATTTTTACCTGGAAAATCTTAACTAGGAAAAAACTACAACTCCTATGCAGACCAAAAACATGCATTATGAATTACACAGTTATAAGAAATACTCACAACCTTTTCCCGATCTTCACAACCTAAGAATTGTAGTTGTTCTTGTATAACTTCACACTGCAATGACTCCATATCATCCACTACTCTTCTCAATTGATCCAAATACCTTGAAACCGCTAGGCGCTCCATTTGATCCAAACACCTTAAAAATGTAGGATGCTTTCAATCTTCTACAAAAGAAGATAACCTTCTACAAGAGATGTAGAAGCAATATTCTCCAACACAAAGCTTCTGCCCAATCTTTCCAATGGATATTCTAGAGAAGTAATGGTTTCTTATTACATTTTTTGAACTCAAAACAATGAGGTACCTCAGGATTTAGAAAGAACCCTTATTTATAATCTACAATTAGTGCCGTAGAGTTAGGATTCATATAAAATACAAAATAACAATCTTGGCACAAATTGAAAATAATTCCGCATTAGGCAAGTGGATTTTTATTCACCATCCGCTCGAGCGCTTGTGAGCATCCACTCAAGTGCATGCTGAAAACATCTAGTTATTTCAATTCAGCACAATTTTTATCAGGCCTACTTAATTGTTTAAACTTCAGCTTAAGCTTGTGACCCCGAACTTATCTGCTCGAGCACACATGTCAGCATCCGCTCGAACACCTTCAGAAAACCTAAATCTTCACTTTACTCTTTAGATGACAAACCATAATCCATTTTAAAATAAATATAAAATACAACTCACTGTACCCAAAGTTTTATCCAACCCATGAATTAGGCAACCCTCAAAATCTTTATAATCTCCTGTTTTAGCAATTCATGGACAAAACTCCCAAGACAATATATTTAATCTAACCTTAATAAAACCAAAATTTACATTCAGTAAATTGAGTAAAAAAAGTTAACCCTCAACCACAAACTGTCTCTAGCTGCATAGATCTCTCCCTTTTTGTCCATAATTAACAAAAAGAAATGATGTCAGCATGCAGCATATTTATCAATCAAACTTTAACATCTCCCCCTCAATTGTGACTCTCCTGAATCTCATCTTCTTTTCATCTTTGGGGGTGGCAGCTTGATCTTCTTGATCAAAGGCATTTGCATATAACTATCCACACTTGCGTAGTTTGAACTTTCAGTGCAATGTGAGCAATTTCTTTTAGCAAATTAGATTTTCTAACCCAAATAACTCTAAGCTTTATCTTCAGTGAAGAAAATGACTTCCTCCATTGCTTATTCTTTGGTTGGCTTCTTAATTTATTGCAATGGGATCGAATGTGTCATTTAAGTCTATAATGGTGACATGTGGGTGTAGGTTTATAGGCTAACACATTCTTCTTTTTAGAACTCCCAACATGATTAACTCGTACAACATGTCGAATAGTAGGTGCAATGCTTTTAGCAAAAATAATTTTATCTTTAACCTTCGAATAGATGCACCATGATTATAAGTAAGACCGCATTTGTCATTTTGCAACTTTTGACTGTATAAGATACTATCAAGTGTTTTTGATTTAGTGTTTATCTTGTTCAGTGAAACCTTTGTAACATTCAGCTCAGACAAAGTCATCTCCATATTTCCGTTCAGATAATCTTTTTTAGCCTTGGAAGTCTACAACTCTTGTTTCAAGATTTTCAAACTCTTGTTCAACTTTCTTAAAATTTTGACTCTCATTTGTCAACCTATCAGCCATCTATTTGTTTTTTGAAAGTTGAAGAGATTGACTTTCTCAAAAGCTTGTTGCAATTTCTTCCTTGAGATAAGTAATCTTTTTTTCTGAAACTTTTTACTTGATTGCAATCCTATTGGAGAACTTAGTTACCTTCAAGGATTCCTGCAACACAATTTGTACTTCTCCTTCCAATCCTCTTCTGTATCCGACACATCATCATCAAAACCATTATCAAACAAATCTTATGAAGATCTAGCCATGAAAACAACAAATTTAGCATTTGCATTTGCAGGAGCAAAATTCTCACCCTCAGTCTTTTCCTCCTCTTTTTCAAAAGACTCGTCCCATGTTACATTGAGGACCTTTTTCTTGAGATTCTTTTTCTTGTTCATGTATTCACTAGCATAATGACCATATTATTGGAACTCATAGCACTTAACACCTTTTCAAGACTTCTTCGTCTCAAATTTTGAAATCTTCAAATAATGTTACTTATCATTGAAAATTTTCTTGAATTTCTTCAAAAACAGAATAGCTTCTTGAGGATCAATTTTCTCAGAATCGGAATCGGAATCATCTTTAATAACTTTGTCTAATTCTTTAAAAACCTTTAAATCAACACCTTTAGATTTTTCCTTAGCCCTACGTTTTACTTCAAAGGTTCGAAGATTTCCAACCAACTAATCTACCTTGAGAATGTCAAGATTCTATCCCTATTTTCCTAAATGGCCATTACCTTTGAATTAAACTTTTCGGGTAGATACTTCAAAATCTTCTTGACAATCTTATTTTCAGAAATAGGCTTACCCAAAATGAAAATAGAATGGACAATATCATTCAGCTTAACATAAAATTCATCAAAGGTCTTATCATCTTTCATCTTAATTGTTTCAAAAGCTGCAATCAATTTCTGCAGTTTAGACTACTTGATAGTATCAGTACCCTTATGTACAGTTTGTAAAATATCTCATGATTCTTTAGTAGATTTGCAAGTAAAGTTCTTTCTAAACTCAGAAGCAGACACTCCATTATAGAGAACATTCATAGCTTTGTTATTACAATTGAAGGTATGCTTTTGCTCTTTAGTCCATTGTGCTTTAGGTTTAGGAACAGATTTTCATTCAGTCACAATAGTGGGTCTAGTATAGCCATCCTCAACACAATCACAAATATCATCATCAATAGACTTAAGAAATCCAATTATTTTAACTTTCCAATAAGCATAGTTAAATCCATCAAGCAAAAGTGGCATGGTAGTGGATGTGCCTTCACAGTTGGATTCCATTCGAGAAATCAACAGATCTACACAATAGATTAATGTAACCTACTTTGATATCAATTGAAGGATCGAATCTCGTTCCTATTTCTAGATTCTAGTTCCAATTTTATATGCAACAGAAGAATAAGAAAACTAGCAAACAAATCAATCAACCACGCAAGAAGAATGTACGCAGATTTTTACGTAGAAAAATGGGAAAAACAACACAAGCCGTACGTGGACAAAAATCAAACACTATGAATCACACAGCTATAGGATATACTCACAACTCCTTCATGATCTTCACAACCTAAAGACTATAGTTGTTCTTACATAACTTCGCACTGCAACAACTCCGTATCGTCCTCTACTCTTCTCAACTAATCCAAGCACCTAAAAACCACTAAACACTGTGCTTGATCCAAATACCTTGAAAATGCAAGGTGCTCGCAATCTTTTACAAAAGAAGATAATCTTCCATATGAGATATAGAAGCAATATTCTTTAACACAAAGCTTCAGTCCAATCTCTCCAATAGATTCTCTAAAGATGTAATGGTCTCTCAATTAGGTTTTCTAAATGCAAAACAATGAGAGAGATACCTTAAGGTTGAGAAAAAACCCTTATTTATAACCCACAATTCGTGCCTTAGACTTAGGATTTGCATAAAACATAAAATAGCAGAACTAGCATAAACAAAAAATAATTTTATATCAGGAAAGTGGGTTTCTGTTCACCATCCGTTCGAGCACTTTATAAAAGCATCCAATTATATCAATTCAGCACAATTCCTATCAAACCTGCTTGAGCATCTAAACTTCAACTTGAGCTTCTAATCATAGATCCATGCACTCAAGCACATGTGAATATCCGCTCGAGTGCCTTCAGAAAACTTGAATCATCACAGCTCTTCTGGCGATGAACCACAATTCATTTCAAAGAAATATAAAATACAACTTAATGGATTTAGAGTTTTGTCCAATTCATGAATTAGTTAACACGCAAAATCCTTACAGTCTAATTTGTTTTGATTTCCCTTGTTTAGCTGGCTTGGCTTGTGGTCAAGTGGGATGATTAGTTCTTCATATTTTGGCTTCCTTCCACTAAATGTGGTTATGTGCTTTGACAATACTGGTCACCTTACTGGGGTGTAGTTAAGGGTGATTTTTTATACAAAGGCTTCCCAAACTATTTTTGGTACCTTATCATATTATGTTCTTACACTTTAAGATTTTCTTGTTATTATTATTATTATTATTATAAGCATAGCAATTCATGGCGCCTTATTCTATTGATAGGACATGTTCAATGCCGCAACAGAAACAACAGCAACAACAATAGAGTGGGCCATGGCAGAAATTGTAAAAATTACCACGTCATGAAGAAAGCCCCGGAAGAAGTGAGAAGAGTGGTGGGTGGAAAAGGCGAGGTGGAAGAAGAAGGACCTTCACCAAATGCACTATCTAAAATGTGTAATCAAGGAGACTCTACGGTTACATCCTGTTGCACCATTATTAGCTCCAAGAGAGTCCAATGCACTTGTTATGCTACAAGGTTACTCCATTCCTCCAACGACAAGAGTCATGGTCAATGCTTGGGCTATTGGGAGGGATCCCAAGTATTGGGAAAGGCCTGACGAGTTTCTGCGAGAGAGATTTGTCAACAACCTTATTGATTTTATAGATCAAAACTTTCAGTACATTCCTTTTGGTGGCGGAAGGAGGGTGTGCCTTGGAATATCATTTGCCATCCCTACCATGGTACTTGCTGTAGCCAATCTTCTGTATTCCTTTGATTGGAAGATGCCTAATGGTATGAGAGGAGAGGACTTGGACATGTCTGAAGCTGGAGGCATCATTGTCAGCCTAAGGTTTCCACTTCAGCTAATTCCAGTGTGCCACTTCTCTTGAGATGATAAAATCCACGCTTTGACACAGTGTGCCACTTCTCTTGAGATGATAAAATCCACGCTTTGACATATTGGTGGATTCTACTTGCTTCAATAGTACAACATATATAGTATTTCGTTTGGAGAAAGTCACACATCCCACATTGCCTAAGTAATAAATTTTATTTGGCTTCATTTATTTCTTAAGGCCTTCCACATACAACTTCAGCTTTTTTGTTGGTATATGTTACTTAGATGGAATCCAAAAAGAGAACAATCAACAGAGCCCGCATAATAGAAATCCATTAAATTCTTTCGAATTCAATGGATTCCATAGTGGTTGACCAATTCAGTATCTTCAGACCAAAATTTTGTAATTAGGGAAAATTTTAAAATAGGGCTCGAGTTTGCCCATATTTCAAATTAGGACAAAAATAAAAAATTTAAATTTCAAAAGAGGACTAAAGTTTTTCAATTTTCTCTAAGGTCAAGACATACAGCGAAATTTAGGACATTCCGACCGCTTTCCTTTAATTTTATTCTAAAATACCCAAAGTGCCCCCAAACTAGGTAGGAAAGGGAGATCTCGACTGCAGCCGGTGGTGAAGCTACGTGGCTCTCATCGGCTACTCCCACCACAGATACGAGGATCGACTGCTCATCTATGAGCTGATGCCCAAGGGAAGCCTCTAAGCTGCCTTCCCATGTCTTGAACCTTATCAAAACAAGCACTCATTTCAAAAAGGAGACAGACCCATTCCAATTAGGAGCAGTCAGAGACCCTCCTTCATGTAAGAGGTAACACAACCTCCAACATCTTTCTGTCGGTTCTACCTGGGAAAGGATTGTCAATGTTGGGTTTATGATTTCTGAGGTTTGTTGGTTTGGAGAAAATCTGGAGAAGCAGGCACTTGTAAAAACCCATCTAGCGTTGGTGGGGTCTGGTCAAATGAACGGAAGGTATCCATCAAAGGTGGAAGAGAGCAACACATGTCATCATATGAGTTTTCTAGACAAACTTTGGCAAATATTCCAGGGAATTCAGAGGACGAGTCCCTCCTCAAAGAGATGGAGACCGTGACGAGTGACGACTTGACACCAACGACGCTAATGGTCTTTAAAGAGGGTTTTTTTGTGATCACAGAGTTGTTGCGATCATCAGAAGAAGAGTTGAATTTAGAGACAGAGGTGAGCGCTTCCGAGGGAATTTCGCCAAGGCCAGTGTCGATGAGGGTGGAGGAAGGTGGACAGAAGCTCTTGCTGGCTATTCCGAGGGGATGCTCGTTTCGGTGCCAACTTAAGCTTCTTACTGCCCGAAGAGAGAGATGGCACTGGCTGCACCGCCACAACAGTCTCGATCATCCCTTTTCAATTTAGGGCATTTTGGGAATTTTGGGATAAAATGGGAAGAAAGTCGCTGGAAATTTTTAAAATTAGTCGGATGTACTAATTTGAAAGAAAATTGGAGAAATTAAGCTTATTTTGAAATTTAAAAATTTTTTCGTGCTGATTTGAAATCTTGATAAAACTTGAGCCCTATTTTGAAAATTTCCCCTGTAAAGATTTGGCAAATATATTTATTTGGTTCTCTCCAAATGGAGAGCTCGACAAAGTTTAGTGGCCAAGAAGTTCTGCATTATAGGACGGCTTCGGTGGTGGTACAAACATGAAAGCATTGACATTACAGAGGGTTCTGACAAAGCTCATAAACAATTCCTATGTTTTTCTTTTCTTTTCTTTTTTGCATTGTTTTTTTTTTAAAGATTTTACTAAAAAAACTCTATAGGTAATCCTTGAACCCAAAAAAGCCTCTTAGTATTTTAGCTTCCAACGCTTAGGATTTTTTTTTCATATAAAAAGCAGTATCGAATTCAATACTAGGTTTTTATACTAGTGTCGAGTTCGACACAAATATGTTCCTTTACACCAACGAGCAAAGGGTGGCGATGGACGAGCAAAAAGTTCCTAGCCTTCTTCCTCTACAGCTGTAACACGCCAATCCCCTTTGAGCCAGTTTAGTGGCTCATTAGTGTGCTTTTGTGTTATTTAATTCTTTTGGACTTGGTTTCGGGTCATGGATAGGTAGTTGGGTAGCCTTTGACCTAAGATAGGTAATTCTAAGCCCTTTTTCGTAATTTTGCATTTGCTTTGAGTGCATCATAGTTGCATCATCTTAGTGTCAGCACGTGTATTTCGTTGAACTCGTCATTTTCCGTAACTATCTCAGACCTATTCGGAGTCAATCGGAGGAATTGGACCCTCGTGTGACTTGAATTGTAAATAGCTTCAACCCATTGGACTTTGATTTAAACTCCAAAGCTATATATATGAGTCATCATCTAGATGTCTTCTCTCCTGCTCATTTCCATCGTTGCATGCAACAACTCCAGGGAGAGCTCCACGTCCACTCTCCTCTTCACTCTCTTCCTCACTCCTGGTTGGTGTTGAGTTTCGATTGGGTTTTCTTCCCCTCTTCTCTGTCTATGCTTTGAGGTAAGTGGGTTCTTCATTTCTTCTTCTCCAAATTGGATTTCTCCATCTCTCTTGCTGTGTTCTCATGCTTGCATGTGTTGTTTCTCTGTTTTGCTTGGGTTTTAGTTGGATCTGAGCCTGACTTCAGTGGTTTGACAAAGCTTTTGAGGCAAGTATAAGTACAGGATTTGATAACACATATGGGTATTTTGATTGATTGCTTTGATTTCTTCCTCAAGCATGCATGGGATGTTTTACAGCCTAATCCTAAGGTGTTGGGATCTATTGAGCTTGTTGTGCTAAGTTTCTGTACAAATTTGCAATTTCTGTACTTAACTCGATTTCGTTTCTGTACTGTACGGCTAAGAAGTAACTTCGTACGGCTCAGTTTCCAGAGCCTATGTTTTTGAACTTTGTTCTACGGCTAGGCTATGGCTAAACCGTAAATCGTTCTACGGCCAAGCCGTAAGCTAGCCGTGACCCAGTCGTGAATTAACACTCTGATCAGTCGAAACTTTCTGGACACAGTACTCTTACGGTGTGGCTATGGCTAAGCCGTGGACTGGTCTACGGCTGAGCCGTAGACTCAACCGTAGCTCAGCCGTAAAAGTGTCAGATCAGATGTGAAAGATGACCAGTTTAGCCGTGTTTTGAAGGGAACCACGGCTAAGCCATAGTGCATGTTACGGTTAGGCCGTAAGATGTCTAAGGCTAACCTACGGCTAAGTCGTAAGACCTGGAAAACCTAAAATTAAACTTAGGTTAATGGTGTGACCTTGTAGGGCTTTCACATAGGTTAACCACACATGTAAACCAACCCAATGGATTCTTTAGACCGCATGAATAGTCTGTTAGGCTATAACTTATTCATGTGAGCATCGATTACTGTTAAGCACCTCCCCATGGGTGTTGGTTTAAGGGACTTTGGTGCACGTGATGATTATATTGCAACACTTTGATGGCAACGGTGCATCGAATAACTTAAAACTACATCAACATGCACGGTTAGTGACAGTGAACAACTAGATTAGAGTTAGTTTGTAATTAACCTCGATTCCATGTTAATCTGAGATGTATTGCATATTGCTTACAGTTTTGCCCTCTATTCTGTTGATCTATGTTTATGCATTACGAGATCATTTTGCTTTCATTCTGTATAATTGTTTTAGTCTTCGGTCTATGCCATGCTTTGATCTATGCTATGCTTTGACTTATTTTACGCTATGCTCTGTATATTTCTGGCTTTGTAAATCTCCGATTCGCTGGGTATTCCCAAGTGGCTCTGCCCAGAGATTAATACGTGAGGATAAGATCCGGCCCTTGCCGTCGGTGAGTCCAAAGCAGATAATCTCTCTTTTCCTTGGATTTGATTTGATTGGTATCAGTCTGGCTCTACTCAGCCTCAGCCCTAGGATACCCGACGGGGTTACCTCTGGCTTGGTTCTCTGTGTCTCTGTATCGCTGCAGTGTATTTCTATCTTGGGACCCTAGAACCCAGGAAGCCGAGACCCACTTGTACCCATGGTCAGGTCGGTGATATTCTCATCTGTCTGCTCTCTATGTGAGAGAATATGGTCAATGTAGTAGCCACCTAGTTCAGTATTTCTATGCTTTGATTCATTTATCATGCTTTACTTCTATGCACGATTGCTTAGCATACTAATATGAAACTCTGTATTTACTCTTTTGTCATTATTCAATTTGACACTATGAGTGTTACGTCTCTGTTACTTATATTTGCTGGATCGTTGTATTCATGGAGTTGTCTGTGGTGTTGCAGGTTCAGATCCCTTGTCCGGCTCCCCGGCAGTCGAAGAGACTGCAGGGCAGGACTTAGAGGCTCCCTCCGGCCTGGCAGAGTGGGCTTGATCACTTCTGCCGAGTGCGTAGTTGCATATCATCTGGGGTCTAATTGTTTTGAGTTTTGGAGCTTGTATTTTAGACTTCGACTTCATCTCTCTTGTATTATTTTGTATATCAGTATTTTGGTGTGTACTCAGACTTGTATTTGGTTTTATAGTTGTGTATGTTATCTACGTCTTGTCCTGTTTTGCATTCTGATTTTCCGCTCGGTCTCTTTTGTTTTGCTTGCTATGATATCTACAGCTTCCGCGTACGCTTAGTTCACACGTGTTAGATCTCTTGTGTGCGTGTATTTGGACTGGGTTTGGATGCACGTGCACGGGAGTACGTGTGTCACTGGTTTGGCTTTTCGCTAACCCCCGATTTCTGGGCTCGGGTTGTGACAACAGCGATGGACAATGGACTAGCAATGGACAGGGGCAGCAGCGGCGGTCTCCCCCTCCGGTGACGACCACTGCAGCGTGCTCTAGTTTGGGCTAAATGGACCAGAGGTCCAAAAGCCACCTTCCACTTCCTTTTTCTTCTTCTTCTCATCTTCTCCGTCCGTTACAACCTCCACCTCGCCTTTAGTCTTAATGTCATTAGCATCAACGAAGTCCTCCCACTCAAAAGTGGGCTTCCACCTCGTTCCCTTCTCTATCACCATGAAAACCCAAGGTCCACTACTGGATCCTCTATATTCCTCTTATGCTTCTCTGATTAGGCCAAAAAACCCAAGGGCCACCGCTGCAATTGCCGTCACCAGAAGGGGAGCCCGCTGCCACCACCCCTACCTATCACAAGTCCACTGTACCATCATTACAAAGGAAGAAAGCCAAAAACTTCTTCCTCATCCTTGTTGCAAAGAGCTTCTTCCTCATCCATGTTGCAGAGAAGGCTACCGTGTCGAATTCGATGCCCAAAGAAAAAAGAATTAGATTTTTTTTCAAATCAATGATGGGTCCAGATGGGCCACCCAATCAAGGATCAGGTCTCCACATCATGTAGGGCACTGATGGGCGACCTTATCAGTGGGTCCCCTTAAGGATTGGACAGTTGGATCTCAACCATACTAAAAATTCCCTAGTTGGACACTTAGACACCCAAAGGGTTTTATCCACGTTAAAAAGAAACAAATCTGTATCAAATTTGACATTAGTATAAAAACCCAATGTCGAATTCGACGCTACTTTTTAGATGCATAAAAAAAACCCAAGTCTTCTCATGGGACCACTTTGGAAGCTAAAATACTAAGGGGCTTTTCGGGTTCAAGGGACACTTAAGGGGTTTTTAGAAGTAAAGTCCTCTTCTTTTTTTTTTTTTCTTTTTTTTTTTTTAGAAAACCCAAGCAAAGTTAACAAGAGAATAAAAAAAGGGATTGTAACAGATTAATCCTCTTCAAAGTCGGTTCTAGGTTCCACCAAATATTCAAAACTAACAATAGAGTCGCTTCTCTCTGGGAAACTTATTTTACTTTTTTAATGATATTTTCCAAAATCCACACAATATCATATGTAATTCTAATCAAAACCCTAAAACAATCCCTCCACGCCGCCCCCCCCCCCCCCCCCCCCCCCCCCCCCCCCCAAACAACAACAAACCAACCCCAAAAAAAAAAAAAAAAAAACAGAACATCCCCCCAAAAGAGGAACAAGTAGTCAAAAACCAGAAAAACAGCTATACAAGTATACCCAAAGAAAAGTAAAAAGAAAAAAGAAAGAAAGATAGTTGCTAATGAGTGGAGCTACTGAAACACTAAAGGATTGCAAAAGAGCCAGAAGATGAAAACATTTGAAAGGGTTTGTAATTTTCCCTTGAATGTGGATAAGGAGAGAAGCTCTTGTATGTGGACGCTAATTCGCTAAGGAGAGGATTTAATATTCTTGAAAGTGGCCACATTTTTAGTAGACCAAAGGCTGAGTATATAACATATAGTAGAACGGTTCCCAAGTGTTTTCAAGCTAGTTGGTCACATAGCACAGAAAAAGAATTCCCAATGGATGATATAGACCAGCTAGAAGAAGGAATAGCACCAGTCCAATTCCAACTGGTTTTGGCGAAACAACATGTAGAAAACAAATGATGAGCTAATTCCTCAGACGGCGAATGCATCCTGAGGTTAGGAACATCCCCAGACATGGAAGGAACATCTGGGTTAGGATTTTTTGGAGCATAAAAAGCCAATCGAAAAAAGCAATTCTTGGAATATTGATATCGTTCCAAATGACGGGAGCCCAAGGTTTTGAAAATGTTTGGAAGGAGTTGAAGACGTATGTGGATCAAGATTTAATTTCCATATTTTCATACAACTGAAAAAATCAATTTCATAAATTTATACACAACCACATATATCATTACATAATAGACAAAGGCCAAGAAGCAATCATCGTCACCATGAATTGAGACACAATAATAGGCACATTCTAGGATTCTAACTCTAGGTTGTTACACACGCTAACAAAATCACCAAGGCTCTTATATCAATTGTAAGTCTGGGGTCCGAACCCTAGAGAGAAGGCAAATAGAGAAAGCTTAAATCTAAACCAATTATGACCAATTTTAAACTTTTATTACAATTTAAACGTGATGTTTATAGGAATATAGAAGCGGAAACATAAGCAATAAACATTCACTATAATAAGAAAGCAGGCACTACAACACAACGATTTGAATCATCACTCCCCTGTATGCCACTAGTCAAGGCCGATCTTATATAGCAGCCCGATTAGATGAGGCTTTTGCTAACACTATGTGGATAGAGATTTACAAAGAGCCAGCTATTACCCACTTTCCAAGAGTTTCTTCTGACCCCCCCCCCCCCCCCCCCCCCCGGGCAAGAACACCCCTTTCAAATTTGACGAGATGTGGATCCTTCACCCAGATTTTATGAATCAAGTTGCTTTACGCTAGAATACTTCCATTCAAAGAAACCCCCAATACATCCTTGCCCAAAAGCTCAAGATCCTCAAACTCCATCTAAAAGGTTGGAATAGATCTACTTTTGGAGAGCCCAAATTAAAAATTCAAGAATCTCAAGCCCAAGTTATCTCTTGTCAATAGTCCCTGAATGACTCTCCTTCCGATCAACACCTAGCAAATCTTAACCTTGCAAAACCCTCTCTTCACAACTGGCTTAAAGCAAAAGAAACTCACTGGAAACAAAAATCTAGAATCAAATGGCTGCAAGAAGGAGACAAAAACACATGTTTCTTTCACCTTTCTGCAAAAGGAAGAGGGAAAGTCAATCTAATAGGGACAATCTCTATGGATGGAGAGACTACAGACAACCCTATGGCAATCAAGCAAAAGGCTGTTGAGTTCTTCTCTAGCCAATTTCAAGCTTTCCAAGAAGCCTAGGATGAGAGTCTATTTCAAGTTCATAGCCCCTCTGTGTGCTTTTATTTGCAGTTCCATCTGATAAGGAAATCGAGAAGGTTGTCTTTTTTCTAAGCAAGGGTAGCTCCCTAGCCCCAAATGGCTTCAATGGTGCCTTCTTCACTACAGCTTAGCCCATAATGGCAAGGATGTTTGTCTAGCTACTAAGCACTTCTTCCAAAGTAGTTACCTACTAAGAGCTTCAAATGCCTACCTTCTGGCATTAATCCCTAAAAATTCCTCTCCCTACTCTTTTGCAGACTACCGCCCAATAAGCTTGCTCAACTTCTCATACAAGATCATCTTCAAAATCTTGGCAACAAGACTTTCTACCATCCTCCCTACTCTGATATCACCTAAACAAGCAGCTTTTGTTAAAGGGGGGACCATCCTCCATCATGCTTTCTTAGCCCATGGGCTCCTCCAAAAACTAAGCACAAAGGTTTTGGGTGGGGCTCTTTGTATGAAACAAGACATATCCACTTTTGACAAATTACAATGGTCCTTCCTATTCGGAGCCTTAAAATTCTTCAACTTTTCTAACAAATGGAATGCCTTAATTTCAGAACTGATCACCACTTCCAAATGTTTAGTGTTTATTAGTAGAATCCCATGTGGCTTCTTTGGCTCTTCTTGTGGTCTTAGCCAAGGTGACCACCTATCCCCCAGCCGCTTTATTCTTACAGAAGAAATTCTCAACCTCAACCTTACCTCCCTCCAATAGGAAGGCAAAATTCAAGCAATTTCCCCCATCCAATCCTCTCCTTGTCACCTCCTCTATGTAGATGACATCCTGTTTTTAAAAGCTCCCAAAAGATATTTGCAGGCGGTCAAGAGCCTTTTATCTAACTACCAAAGAGTTGCAGGTCAAGCCTTTAACCTCTCAACAAGTCAACTTTTCATTGGAAAAACCAGGCCTCTAAACTTTGCTCAATATGCTCAATCCTGGCAATCCCTCAACCTTCTCCTCCTTCCTCCTCCCTAGGCATCCCCCTATTCATTGGCAACCCTAGACATAGACACTTCTCGAAGCATCTTGAAGCCTTGAGATCTAAACTCGATGGATGGAAAATGAAAATCCTTTCTTTTGCTAATCATCCTATTCTTATCAAGCATGTTCTAAGTAGCCTCCACATTCATGTTTCTCTCGCCATCCCCATCCCAATCAAAACTCGCCAACAAATAGAAAGATTAATGAGAAACTTTCTTTGGTCCTCAAACTCCACCCAAACCAAAAAAAACCTTGTCAGATGGGAGAAATTGTGCCTCCCAGAAAAAGGAGGAGGCCTGGGAATCAAACAAGTGGTGGAATCTAATGAAGTTTATATGCTCAAGCTAGGTTGTCAAGCTATGAAATCTTTCTTGTTGGGAAGAAAAAGAACAAGAAGCACACAATCCACACAAAATGAATGCAAGATTTACGTGGTTCACCTGATGTGGGCTACGTCCACGGAAATTCAAGCATGTTCATTATTGATAGAGATCACCACACAAGAAGAACAATCCTCTTCTTGTGATTACAAAAGTATAAGACTCTCCCTAGGGTTATTTTCTACAGAGCAACCACCCTTTTTCTTTCTCCCACCACTCAGAATAATATAGAAATCCTAATTAACAATACCTAAGCATTTACAACCGTCGGATCTGGCCTTATAACAAAGGGTCCAGATTAAACCGTCAGATTACATATTTACCCCAATAAATATTGAATATACTCATATCACGCTTCACGAACCCATCAATCTCCCACTTGAAGACTGATCACACTGAATGGCAATAACAACAGCAGAACACAGCTTTAAATCTCAATACCTTGTCTTCAAATAAGAAGTCCAACTACAGCCAAGCATAACTTCAGTTTATCTATATTCACCACCGTTATAAGCATATTTGCAGGATTCTAACTTGTGTGAATCTTTTCTAGTTTCAACACATTTTCTTCCAGAAGCCAATGTATGAAGTGATATCTTATCTGAATGTGTTTGGTTCGCGGATGAAAAGCTGAATTCTTCGTAAGATGAATGGCACTCTGACTACTATACAGCTTGTTGTCCTCCTGCTTCTTACCCAACTCTTCCATTAACTCCTGCAACCAAATCATTTCCTTGTTTGCTTCTGTAAAAGCAACATACTATGCTTCTGTAATTAAAAGTGCAATAACATTATGTAGTTATGATTTCCAACTGATTGCTGCACTACTGAAGGTGAAAACATATCCAGTAGTACTTCTACTTCTGTCAAAATCTCCTGCCAATTCTAAGTCAACATAACCCTGCATTCTAATGTCCGATCCTCCAAAATACAATGTAGCGTTAGTAGTACCTTTCAAATACTTGAAAATCCACTTAACTGCCTCCCAATGTGTTTTCCCAGGGTCACCCATAAATTTGCTTACAACTCCCACTACATGAGCAATATCAGGTCTTGTACGAACAATAATATATATTAAGCTGCCAACAGCTAAAGCATATGGGATTTTGGACATATCATTTTTCTCCAGTTCTATCTTAGGGGACAACTCTTTTGAGAGATTGAAATGGCTGACTAGTGGAGTGCTAACCGGCTTAGCACCTTGCATGTTGAAGCTATATAGGACCTTTTTAACATATTCTACTTGAGACAACTTTAGTGTCCGACTTGGTCTGTCTCTACTGATTCTCATAACGAGAATTTGATTTGCAGCATCTAAATCTTTTATTTCAAACTCCTTTGACAACTGCTTCTTCAAATTATTTATTTCTTGCATATTCGATCCTGCAATGAGCATCTTATCTACATACAAAAGGCGAATGACATAACAGTCATCAAAACTTTTGTAACAACAACAATGGTCTGCATGACATCTTTTGTAACATATATTGCACATAAACCTATCAAATTTAATATACCCTTGTCTTGGGGCTTGCTTCAAGCCATATAAACTCTTTTTTAGTTTACACACTATGTCCTCATTTCCTAAGACAGCATATCCTTACAGTTGATGCATGTAAATATCTTCTTCCAAGTCACTATGAAGAAATGTAGTTTTAACATTTAATTGTTTAAGATGTAAATTATTTACTGCTACAATGCTCAAAACATTTTTTATTGTGTTTAATTTAATCACAGAAAAAAATAATTCAAAATAATCAATACCTTTCTTCTGTTGGAAGCCTTTTGCAATTAATCTAGCCTTGTATCTCTTACTGGCATCATGTTCATCTTTCAACCTGTACACCCACTTGTTATGCAATGCATTTTTTCCTTCAGGCAACTGAACTAAGTTCCATGTCTGATTTGAAAATAAAGATTGCATCTCATTTTCCATAGCTTGCTCCCACTTAGCCCAAGTATCAACAAGCAATGCTTTTTCATATCATTATGGCTCACCACCATCAGTTAACAACAAGTAATATAATGAAGGTGAATAACACTATGTAGGCTTAGGAATCCTAGAGGACCTTCTTACTAGTGTAGGTATATGGGGATCTACCTATGGGTTTTCATTTTAATATGCATCAGGTGCATTATTTTCAAGAATGTCTTCTACATCTAAGTACTCTGTATTGTCCTTTCGCACATTGTCCTCATCCTTATGCATGACTTTCTCATTGAATACAACATTTTTACTTCTGATAATTTTTCTATTTTCTTCATTTGAGAAGCAGTAACCAAATTCATCATAACCATATTCAATGAAAGTGCATTTCCTGGATTTAGAATCTAACTTGTCCCTTTTTCTCAGCATCAACATGAACATAAGGGATACAACCAAATACTTTTAAGTGTGAAAGATTTATCTCTTTTTTTGTCCAAGCTTCCACCAGCAATCCACCATCCAAAGGTACTGAAGGCCCACGATTAATCAAGTATGTAGCAGTATTAACTGCTTCTGCTCAAAACTGTTTAGGTAATCTAGTATGCAACCTCATGCTTCTAGCATGCTCTACAATTGTCCCGCTCATACGCTCTGCCACACCATTTTGCTATGATATATTAGGAATGGCTTTTTCTTGATTTATCCTATTTGTAAAGCAATTCTCCTCAAATTCGTTGTTACAGTACTCTCCCCCATTATTAGATCTCAGGTATTTTAATTTCAAACCTATTTCATTTTCAATCAAAGTTTTCCACTTTTGGAAAACACGAAACACATCAGACTTGTGTTTTATAGGATAAACCCATAACTTTCTAGTAGCATCATCAATAAATATAACAAAGTAAGAAGATCCACCGAAAGAAGGTGGCTGTGTTTGTCCCCACACATCCATGTGAACCAGTTCCAACCTTCCTGATTTTGGTTGCCTCCCTAATTTAGAGAAAGTAACTTTCCTTTGCTTTCCAAAAATACAATCGTCACAGAACTCTAAGTCCAAAAACTTGAAGTCTCGTAGCTTACCTTTAGAGTGAAGAATTTTCATCCCTTTCTCACTCATATGTCCAAGTCTACAGTGCCATGTGTTTGAATCTGTACTTTTACCTGCAACTGTAAGGGAATTAGTACTGCTATTAGTCAGATAAAGAGTATCTTCTTTCTTACCGCGAGCAACAACCATACTCCCTTTTGTCACCTTCCATGAGTCACCTACGAAGATTGTTATATAACCAGAGCTTACAAATTGACCAACAGATATAAGATTTATTCTAAGGCTTGGTACATGCCTAACATCATTCAATTGCCATATACTTTTATTTAGCAATTTGATTTGAACATCTCCTTTGCCAATTTTGTCACAAGATTCATCATTACCAAGACAGACTTTTCCAAAGTTACCTTTTACATAATTTTTGAGATATTTTGTGTGCAGTGGCATAAAAGGACACACGAGAATCTATAACTCCATATTCAGATTTATAACAAAAAAAAAAGAATCAAACCATCTTGAACAGTATCACATACAATATTTGCAGAAGCATCATTGTCGTTGTCATTGTTACCGTTCCCCTGCTTGTTTTTCTTTGGTGGAGCTCTGCAATCCTTTTTTAAATGTCCCTTTTTGCCACAATTCCAACATGTGAACCCACTTTTTGACGATCTTGACTCACTTCTTGATTTAGACTTTCCACGATTTTAACTTCTCTCGGTTTTCCTTCCTCTGTTTTCCACATTCAATATACTTCCTGATGATTCACCTAAGGGTTTCCTGTAAAGTTCTTCATCGATGACAGCACTCACAATATTATCAAACTTCAGTTTGCTTAATCCCAATAAATTACTCAGTGAAATAACCATACTACCCCAACTATCTGATAAAGAAGATAACAGTAATAGTGCTCAAATCTTATCATCAAAATGTATTTTTACCGATGACAACTGACTCATGACTGTGTTGAACTCATTTATGTGTTCAGCAACAATCCTACCTTCAGCCATATTCATGTTAAGCAATCTTTCATCAAATATACTTTATTTGAAGCAGATGGTTTTTCATACATTCGTGAAAGGCAGCCATAACATCTTTACTGGTTTGCTCTTTTGAAATATTGAATGCAACAAACTTTGTTAAAGAAAGTCTGATCGTACCTAGGGCTTTTCTGTCGAGCACCTCCCATTCTGGATCTGACATAGTCGCGGGCTTTTTTGCTTTTCCTCTAAGTAGCAAGTAGAAATTCTTCTGGTAGAGGAGACCCTCTATCTTGTCTTCCAGAATGTGAAATTCTAGCCATCGAATATTTTAATCATTTGCTTTGTGTCGTCCGTCATTACTACCACTCAAATCAAAGCTCTATTTGCTTGATTATTTTTTTGTCAATCAAATAGTCAATCTATTCCGTCTATCTAGTAAATCTCGTCCCTACGAGTGCACAGAAAAAAAAACAGAGCACAATTCAAACTCTAGATGACATCAAAAAACACAATTGAATTCTGGCCATTGAATCTGGTCAAACCTGCTGTTGACCGATGCTAATGTTACTACTGACGTCAACTCCACTGTACTACCGGGCTTCTAAAACAAAGCCGAGTCGAGTCCACCTGACACGAAACCGAATTGCTCTCTGCTTGATGGGCCTCTGTTGCAAATGGGTTAGGTCCAACCTGACCTGACTTGACCCTACCTAGCGGGGCCTACAACCAAGACCCTGATTGTTCACCTCCTTCTTCGTTTCTAGTTTCTAGTTTCTATACCAAAAACCCTACACCAAACCCCTACTTCCTCGGAAGTGGCAACACGCAGGGCGACAAAACGAAGCGACGTTGACTAGTCTAACAACAAGGGGCGACAATTCCAATGGTGCAACAGGTGGCAGCAACTCGGGATAACAACTATGGCGGTGGGGAACCGGTGATGAGGTGCAACGACCAGCGAGGGGCAGTGCATCCGGCGAAGGGCGACGGAGACAGCAAGAACTCCGATGAAAATTTCGATAAGAAGCTGAATTTTTTGAACAACAGTTTTTTTTTTTTTCAAATCTCTTCTCTCTGAATTTGCAACAAAGGAATAGGAATTTTGTACTTTCCTCTCTTCAAGAAAACCGTGGCCCACAAGAGATTAGTCCTCCGATCTCTTTCTCCTTTACAGCAACCAACAAAGATTTGGACCCCTAACTGAGATTGTGGCCTCGTGTTCTTGACTCGGATGATTCTATGCACTACACTAGAGCACGATTGCTCTTACTATCTAAGACACGAACAACTTCAAATGGGGCTTCTTTGGATCCGATCTCAGATGCCTTTGGTCACAACCACAACAATCACTTCGAGATCTGAACCTTCGCTCTAATACCAGTTGTTGGGAAGAAAAAAAATAAAAAGCACACAATCCACACATAATGAAAACGAGATTTACATGGCTCGCCCGATGTGGGTTACGTCCACAGAGATTCAAGTCTGTTCACTATTGTTAGAGATTACCACACAAGAAAAACAATCATCTTCTTGTGATTACAAGAGTATAAGGCTCTCCCTAGGGTTATTCTCTACAGAGCAACCACCCTATTTCTTTCTCCCACCACTCAGAATGATACAGAAATCCTAATTAACAATATCTAGGCATTTACAACTGTCGGACCTGGCCTTATAATAAAGGGTCCAGATTAAACCATCAGATTACATATTTACTCCTAATAATTATTAATATACCCAAATCAAGCTTCACCAACCCATCAAGCCTCTCTATGGGCTTCTTGGCTCAAAAGGAGATACTTCAAGAGCTTCTCTATTTGGCACCCCAGCACCTACCTTGCAGGTTCTAGTATTTGGAGGAAACTTTGATCCTTGGCAAAGATCATCCAATCAAGAAGTAGATGGACTGTTGGCGACGAGAATTCTATCAATATCTGGTATGATAAGTGATTGGACCTTTCCCCTATTACCCAAAGATTTCCAGATCTCAGTTTCTCCCATCCAGATAAAGTTTTTACAATTATCAGAGACAAATCTTCCCAGCCCACCTGTAACACTCCAACCCAATTTAATCCAGTTTATCAAATAATTAATGTCTATTTGGTCATTTTCCAGTGCAAATTAGTTTAGTGCATGTTGTTTTGTTTATTAAGTTACGTTTCGGGTCATGGTTAGCTAGTTGGGTTGAGTTTCACCTAGATTAGGTAAGTATAAACCCTTTGTCGTAATTTTTTATTTTGTGCAATTTCATCATTCATGCAGCATCTTGGTGTCATCACATGTCTCTCATCAATCTTGTTGATTTCTGTAACTGACTCACATGCAAAACAACTTCGTTGTTTCCGTTAGATGGTTATTCAACTTGAACTGTAATTATCTTGAACTTTTGGACCTTCTTATAATTTCGTTCATACTTATCTTATAAAAAGGGAGATACATGCACTAACTCATTTCAGTTTTCTCTCTTTCAACATTTGTTCCTTCTTTCTTTCTCTTTTCTGCTCTACGTCTCTTCCTCCCATCGATTTCTTCTTCGTCGATTTTCTTCTTCACCTCGTTAATTAGATCCTCGCACCAACTTCACAATCTAGCTAAGGTAAGAATTTGATATGATCTATGGGTCTAGAATTTTTCATACACTGCATGCACTTAACTTCCTTGTTTCCTTTTTGCATGCAAGGATACTAGGTCTCACAGAAACGTCCAATTTAAGCCAAAGGACAGCAATTCACGTGAAAAAGCTCAATAGAGGCGAGTATAAGCACTTTATGGATGAATACATGTTGGTAACCTATGATTGCTTTTATTCTCCTTAATCTGTCATGTTTTCTATATGTTACAGCCCTTTTGTGTTAGGTTTGATACACTGTTCCCTTTGTTTTCGAATTGGAGGGAATTCAGTTCTATTTGTGTCTGACTCGTCCATTGAAATTCTGAAGTCTACGGCTAAGCCGTAGAGCTCCACGGCTCACTCTCCAAAGAACAGTAAAATTTGACCTTACACTACGGTCAGGCTACGACTAAACCATAAAATGTACTATGGTTAAGCCGTAGGCTAGCTGTGTCTAATTATAGGTCAAGCTATGGCTTGATGTCCAGAGAGTGGAAATTTGGAGAAACCTTCTACAGTTCAGCTAGGGCTAAGTCGTAGGGTGTGTTACGACTAAGCCGTACCCACACGTAGCTCAACCGTAGATCAATCACGGCCTAGCCGTAAGAGCATTTACGATTCAACCGTGGCTAGCCGCAAATGCGAAATAACTCATGAAGAACCATGGCTGAGCTGTAGTGCATAATACGACTAAGCCATTGTCACAACCTGAGCCCAGGAGATCGGGGGTTAGTAAAAGCCTAACCGATGACACACGTACTCCCGTGCCTATACATTTAAACCCGGTCTAAATGCATACGCACAAGGGAAGATTCACACGTGCTATACATGTACGCGGAAGCTATAGGTATCAAACATAACACAAGCAATACGAGAACAGAGTATATAAACAAGAGGTGACATATATAGATTAAAGGTTTTACAAAATGAAGCAAAATATACATATACAAATCATGAATGGATCCATCGTGACAAATCTCAAAATAAGGAAGACCCATATGCAAATGTGTCCATGACGCTCTCCGATGGAGTGACTACCTCCACTCCTCTAGTCCGGATGGGACATCGGGGGCCTCCCTAGGAGTTTGGTTGACCGACGAGGGGTCGGTCTGGGTATCTGAGCCTGCAACACCAAGGACAACTCGTAAATACTACGATTCAGTAAAGTATAAGCAATAACAAGTTAACACATATTGTCTCAAATAGAATAAAGAACATAATATAAATCATAGCAGGTCAAGTTCATATACTAAATAGTTATGCAATAAATACAACATGCCATTTGAATCAAGGTATACGTACTGTGTACATAACTAGTTGGTTACTATATTTGCCATATGCTCCCAAAATAGGGATCTTTTATCCGTGCTAAGAACACCATCGACCAGGCCAGGGTATGAATGAGTCTCGGGTTGCTGGGGTCCGGATTCCCCAAGAAGTGTCCTTACTGCAGCAAGGCCATATAAACTATACCAAATTCACCCCGTTAGGATCCTAAAACTGAGGCTAAGTAGTACCTAACCATATAAAGTTAATCATGTACTAACCCTTGGGTAGAGCGTGTATATCATGACAAGTATATCATACGTGCATACTCAAGATACTGAAAACATAGTAAGGAAGCCAACAATTCGATGTTAAATAAAACAATAAATCATGCTAAAGAGTGGAGATCAATGATCGTAATACAAGATGCCATGCAAACAATTATCATCGTACCAAATCAAGTTTATTTACTATCCAACCCTAAACTAATTATCCAGTGTTTCTAACCATGTATGATGATGTAGTTTTAAGTCATCCGATGCACCGTTATCAATGTTGCATTGCATCATCGGGTGCACCGAAGTTCCTTAAACCAACACCCATGGGGAGGTGCTTGATAGCTGGATAACAAACATGAATGATTCGCAACCCTCGAGATCATTCACGCATGTTCATCATAATCCGTTGGGCAAGTTGAGGTTGCCCACCTTCTACTTCAAAGGTCCTACAAGGTCTCATTTCTTTCCTAGCTTCTTACTAGTTCAAGTCTTCTAGCTCAGTCGTGGGTGACCTTACAGTTTAGCCAAAGGCACCTTACAGCTTAGCCGTAGAAGGCTTCACGGCTTAGCCGTGGATGGGCCGTAGAAGAGTTACAGATTTGCATACTCTCAGTTATTTTTAAGACACACCCTATATTGATCTACGGCTGGGTTTACGGCTTGGCCATCGTGCACTTTACGACTCAACCGTAGCACATTTCACAGCTTAGCCGTGAATGCGCTGGGTCGATTTCTGAATCTGTTACAGAATCACTGAAAACGTGCAATTATAGTAAATTGACATCAAATCGATGGAAATGAACATAATTTGGGCTGTAACCATAGTTCCCATACACAAGCAACAAAATTTGTAAAAATCAAATACATACCAACATAGGTTCATGAAAATTATGCTTATACTTGGCTCAATTGAGTTCTAACACATAGAAACTGTTGTCCTTGGGCTCAATTCACATCCAAACACGATTCAAAACTATCATGCATGAGAAAGAGAGAAAGAACTAGTGAGCACAGCCATGGAGAACGAGAAGAAGAAAGGAAAGAAGAAAACCAACACCCATGCATACCTTGAATCACACGAGAAAGAAGAGAAGACAAGATGATCTCAATCCCCCTTCTAGCTTGGCTTAATCAAGGAGAAGAGAAAAAGGAAAATCGAGAAAGAGAGACAGAGACGCCCACATGAGAGAAGAGAAGAGAGTGAGAGAGAAGAGTCGGTGGAGGCTTACCTTATATTAGATAAGATTAAAGGAAGAATTACAAGAAAGTCCAAAGCATAAAATTATTTACAATTCGAGTCAAATCCGGTTCCAACGGAAACATACGACATCTTTTGCAAATGATGTAGTTACGCAAGTTAACGAGCTCAACGAAAGACATGTGTTGATACCAAGATGATGCGCGAATGACGATGTCTTATAAAAGCTAAAATTACAAAAAAAGGGCTTGGTCTACCTAACCCAGGTCAAACTCAACCCAACTACCTATCCAGGACCCGCAACAAAATTAAAACAAAGCAAAACATAATTAACAGCTAAGGCAACCTTAATTAGTCGCTAATCGGGGTTAAGTGGGATCGGAGTGTTACAGCTATAAGATGCCTACAGTTAAGTCGTAGGTCACCCACGGCTAAGTCGTGAGATCACTTAAAAGTTAAGGAGAAATATAGGTTTAATTATGAGACCTTATAGGGCCTTCATGTGGACTTTCGATACCTTTTAACTTGCCAATGACTACCTGAATAGCATGAATGGTCTTGAGAGCAGTGACTCATTCATGTGTGTTGTCCACTTGTTAATTACCTCCCCATGGGTGTTGGTTTAAGGGACTTCGATACACGCTTCTCGATACATTGTAACACGCAAAAGACAAGCAACTATATATCGAACAACTTAAAATTATATCATCATGCACGGTTAAAAACAATGGACAACTAGCTTAGGGTTGGCTAGTAAATTGTCTTGATTCTATTTATTTGAATTGCATGGCATATTGGACGACGGTTATTGTCCTCCACTCTTTTGTATGGATTGAATATTCATTATATGTTTATTGTATGTCTTTTCGATATTATATGAATTAGATTGCTTGATATGTCCTTGCATTTGCTATTGCTATTCCATTTACATTGACTTAAGTATGAATATATTACATGAATGAATTGAACGTATACAGTTTAGTTATTCCCTGAATGAATGGCATGTTTTTACTCGAGTCCAAATCTATGATTGAATCAAAATGGTCAAGCACTACTCGGCTCAGCCTTATGATGCCCAGAATGGTTGACTTTGGCATAGTATGTATGTTGCTGCTGCAGTGTGTTCATGTATTGGGGCTTCCGGACCCCAGGAAACTTGAGACCCATTCGTACCCTGGCCCGGTCAATGGTGTTCTCCACGTATAGATCCTTAGAGGGAGGATGTAACAAATGTAGCAGCCACATAATACGGTACAGATATTCAATGATTCTTATAACATGCTATATCCAGATGCACAATTTGCCTAGTATACTAAGTTGAAATTCTATGCAATATCACATGTTAATTATTTTTATAGACACAACGCGTATTACCTTCTTGTTGCTTATGCTTTGCTGAATAGTCATATTCACGGGTTGCCCTTCGTGTTGCAGGCTCAGATTCCCCTGCCGATCCCTCGCCAGTCGGCAAGGCTCTAGAGGAGACCGTAGAAGCCCCATCAGGGCTAGAGGAGTGGGTATGATTACTCCACCTGAAAGCGGCATGGCATTTGTTGTATGGGATGCATCTGGTTCTTATCACCAAAGTTTTGTTTAACTCTTTGCATTTTGTGTGTCTTGGCTTATAGCAATTGTCCCTCACTCTTGTAAAGATAGGGTTTCTTTTGTTTGTATATTGTGTTGTAATAAATGTTATCTTTTGTATGTATTGTCTTATGTTGTATATCCTTTTCTTTTTAATGCAATGATACTAACAGCTTCCGTGTACATTGTATATTGAACGTGTGATTTTCTGTTGTGCATGTGCATTTAGACTGGGTCTAAGTGTGTATGCACAGGAGTACGTGTGTCACTTATTAGGTTTAAACTTAATCCCCGATTTCTTGGGCTCGGGTCGTGACACCACCTTCCCATGGTCACCCTCCATATCCTTAGGCAGGCATAATCAATCAACTTGGATATAGCTCGCTTCGTTGATGAGCTTAGATGGGAAGGTAATCCCTCAGGTCCCCTCTCTTTGAAAGCTGCTTAGAAGCAAATCAGGTCTAAAAGTCCAGAGACTCCTTGGGCTCCTTTAGTTTGGAGCAAACACATTCATCAAAGGCTCTCATGCTTCAGTTGGCAGCTTCTGTATAAGAAGACTCCCAAGCAGGCTTGGGCTCACTCACTTGGCACTCACTTGGCCCCCAGATGCAGTCTTTGTAAGTCCAACTCTAAAACAGACAATCATCTCTTTCTTAGTTATTCTTACACAGCCCACATCTGCGAATGGATTCTAGTAACCCTCCACTGCCCTCAGCCTCGCTCTCTCTTAACTGGCTCCTACTGGCTTGCCCTCTCGTCCAATAGAGATAAGACTAGAAGAAAAATTATAGCTTCAATTTTCTTCCACATCCTCTATTCTATTTGGTTTGCGCGTAATGAAGCTACCTTCAACAACAAGCTCCTCACTATTCAAAGACTCAAACTCTAGATCATCCAGCATATTCTTAAGTTTCTTGGTTGTACCGCTTCTACTCTTTTTGAAGAAAGCATTTCTCCTATGCAAATAAAGACTTTAAACAATCTTTAGTCGGTCTATGTTTTTAGCTTCTTTCTTGTTTATCCTTTTTTGGTTCTTTCTCTTAGCTCTTATGAGCATGTACATTTCTTATACTCTCTTTGGGGGCTTTGGCCCATGTTTTTATTCCTTTTAATACAATTTACCTTATAACAAAAATATATATATAGAGGTTTCCGTTCACCTGAAAACCTTAAAACTATTAAAATTTTCTTGGCTGATTTAGAACCATTATATATGCATTTTATGTTAGCCAAAATGGCCCCTTTTGAAAGATTTTAACGGATTAGATTTGCATCCTAACGGTATGATTCACACTATGAAAGAAACCTAATTTAAAGGGCAGACTTGAATCCATTGCAAAACGAAGACAAAATACACAGAACTTCAACTCTCTCACTCTTCTCGTAATGTCAGTTGATTGGTGGGAATGCCAAGCAAAACAATCTATGAAGATGAGAGAGTTCCTAAGCCCTTTAATAAGCTATGTTTACACTTTCCTCTCCATCAACGGAAAACACGCCCACCACTGCATGAATAGAGTTTTTCCAAGGACATGACTTAAATGGGAAAGATATCCATTGTTAAAAAAAATCAAACAAATGGTGGTCATCATGTGGACCACCACCTATGATCCCCAAAATTTTAATCTTAGCAATAACATTTACAACAGTGTTTTTCACCTAAAACATGTCTAGAATACATAAGTAGAGATAAAATGAAGTGCTAGAACATGCACCTAAGAAAGACGGATATGAAAGTGATCATCTGGCTAATACACACAATTTGAAGATACAAAGGTTATAATGCAATGTGTGTGCATGCTAGATGCATAAGTCAACTTAATGAAAGATTTGAAAATCAAAGCATTACAAGTTAAAGAGAGATTTAAACAGAAAACATATGATATATGAGCACTGTTGAATTCAATACATAAGATAGATTGAAAGTGATTTTCAAGTGATGGAATTAAAAATAAAAAGATTCACCCAAGTAGAAAAAGATGCTATGAAAGAAAACTATGATGTTAGCAAAGCATGGAACATTTAAGAAATGAAAGTTTAAACTTAGTATGAATAAAGGTGAAGAATCATTGCTTTATTTTTTTTTCTTTCTATTCCATCTCTAGGATCCCCACACTTAGAATCCTTGACTTGCTCGCTTTTTCAATTCAAAAACTTACTCAAGCCTTGAAAGTACTTTTGAATTTATAGAAAAAAAATTCTGCTACAATAGCAAAGGTCAGTAAGGTATTTTCTAAAAACCAACTATTAAAACGACAATAATAAATTCCAAGAGACACTTGAGTGTGTCTTTTCAGATATTTCATGTGTTAGTAAAATTTAAAGTGTTTTGTGCCTTCTGTGTTAGTAAAATTTAAAGTGTTTTGTGCCTTCTCAATAAGATGTGTCTCTTGAGCCCATTTTAGTGGATGTAACCTAATTCAAAGGGATGCTTTCCATCTCTGTTTCTTTAGGTCCAATTCAAGTTTTGAAATATGAAAAAATGCAGTATTTTCAGAAATACCCTGTCTAAGAGAATTTTATTATCTTTTATTTTTACTTTGATTTTAATGGTAGTTACATATTTTTTATTATAGTGTGCATACTTCGAATCAGAGTTGGGCATTATATCCTGAGGACAGAATTTCATCAAAAGCACCTACATGAGAGAAATTGTTGTCTTTAAGAAAGCATGTTAATTGGTATTCCTTGCCATTATTTTTATAGAGAAAACACATGAAAATAGTACAATCCTAAGAAATCTTTGATGATCCTTTTAGAAACAATTTTCCATGAAAAATCATGCTTCAGATAAAAAAATCCTTTGTGAAAAATCAAGTTTAAAAAAGTACACATAATCCAGTCAAGTTGCAATATACAATATTTCTAACAGGTTCCAATTCGATGTTCTCAAATTGGATTCACATGATTTCATTCTTCTTGTTAACAACTTGTAGGTTAAGATATAGTGATTTTTTATAATACATATAAACATTTTAAACTACTTACAAATTTTTTATTTTTATATTTTTCTAGATTTTGAATTATATTGCCATGTCATGCAAGTTTTGCTAATTAATTTGAGGCTAGTCAGATAGATGGCTGAACTTGGAACTCCGTTCCGATGGCAAAATTTGATACTATCCCCGGTCATAACCCAACCTACATAATATATATTGGTCAATCATGAGTCGGGAAAACCTATTTGTAGTAGCCCTCAAATTTAAGGGTTTTAGGAGCCACGATTTTTATTTTATTTCAAACCAATTACACTACAAGAAAAAACCTTTTTGCCAACACATTTATGTGTTGGCAAAGGTTAGTATCTACATTGTTAGACATATTCTGCAGCGTAATTGAGCACGTTGCCAGCATGTTGCCAAAGTCTCGTCAATAAAAATATTCTATAACGCAAGTTGACCGCATTGGGGAAAGTTAACTCTTCAGCAATGTAATATTTATTGCGGAAATACATTGCCGAATCATTTTAAATGTTACCAAAAGATGGTCTATAGGGAAAATTAGTTGACATACGCCGACGCAATAGGTACGTTGGCAAAAGGCGTTGGGGATTTGTCAATGCATGTAACGTGTTGTCAAAAGTCCACTTTCTGAAATGCACGTGGTGCGTTGGCACAAGTCTACTTTCCGCAATGCACATGTCACATTGGCAAATGTTCATTTTCTGCAATGCACGTAGTGCATTAAAAAAAATCCACTTTCCGCAATGCACGTGGCGCGTTGGCAAAATTTCACTTTCCGCAACACACGTGACTCGTTAGTAAAAGTCTACTTTTTGCAACACACCTAGAGTGCTGTTAAAAGTTCACTTTTAGCAACACAATGTTTGCGTTCGGCAAATATTTTTTTTTGCTCTGCCAACACAAATAATTACATTGGAAAAAGTATTATATATCACATTGGCATGTTCAAAATTTGCTTTTGCCAATACCACTATTAGCGTTAACAAAGCTATACAATCACACCTAACATTCCCTAATTTTTTATACACAACTTGTATTCATATAAACTCATTGCAATTGAAAATAATTTCTCAATCTCAAATATTAAAATAAAAAACCAACCTCAATGTGCATTCATAATGAAATTCGTTCAAACCTCAAACCATCTGCATTTATAATAAAATTATATCCAATTCAATTCCAAAACATACCTCAATCGCGAATATCAAAATAAAAAAAGAAAAAATAAAAATATTTAGACAATGTATTAAATTAAAGCAAGCTCTCTCTCTCTCTCTCTCTCTCTCTCTCTCTTTCTCTCTCTCTCTCTTGTTTCATCAAAGGTGCCATGCATTCCATGATGTCGCTCATCCATCTGTGAAAAAAGAAGAAAGAAATACATCAAACATGTTTTCAAGCACATTACAAGTATAATATATGTGCAAAAAAATTAGACTAAGATTAGAAAAGCCATTGGAGTTTTTAATCAAGCAGCTCAATAAATATAAATGCATTTTTTATTCCAAACTAAAATAAAAATTCTAAAACTGATGTATTAAGATTCATACGATAAACATGGATTTACTAACCAAGAAGTCTCGGCATGATCGGCTCCTGATACGTTTGGCCCACCAGGCGATGATGTCGAAAAGAATCCCGCCCGCTGTAGGGCCTCCATTGCCATAGCTTGGAAAGTCAAGAATTCTTCAATTCTTTTGCTTTCAACTTCAATTTACTCTTTGAGACTCCGCACCTCATGATCACAGATTTACTGTAGGCACGCTTCTGTATGTGCAATTTTTTTCTAATGTCCATGTCCTCCAAATCTCGATATGCTTTTTTTGTGTCCTTGTTCTTCCTATTTATATTCAATAAAGTTCTAAGGAACTCATCACTTATATTTTTCTCGATGTGCATGACGTCTAAGTTGTGTCGAAATTTTAGTTTCTTCCAATACTGAAGCTCATAAAAGCTGGTTGTTTTTGTCCAATTCAGTTCTTCAATGCTATGGGGTCTCTTCTTGTTGCTTTTATGCTTCCCAAACTTGACAGTTGGCAAGCGATCGATTTGCTCTAATGTCTTCTCCACCGGTACCTCTAAGGATTTTGTTTGGAGCTCAACCTTACCATTGAAGGCCTTACTCCTTTGGCAAGGGTGGTTCTCAGGCAAGTAACATTGATGGCCCATGTACCCAATCTTACTTCTCAAACCTTGCAACAATTGATTATCATTACAATTTGGACAGGCCAAATAACCTTTTGTACCCTAGCCAGACAAGTTACCATATGCAGAAAAGTCATTTATGGTCCACATTATAGCTGCATGCATTCGAAAAGTTTGGTTGCTGAAGGCATCATAAGTCAGTATACCATTTTCCCACAATTCATCTAACTCATCAATTAGCGATCACATGTAAACATCAATCTCTCTTCTAGGTGTATGCAGTCCTAGAATAAGTAAGAACATCATAAAAAATGGCTCCTTCATGCTTTTCCAGGATGGAAGGTTGTAGGGCATAAGTATTACAGGCCACATACTATAGAAATTGCTCATGTTTCCAAAAGGATTGAATCCATCTGTGGCTAACCACAGTCTTACATTACAAGGCTCAGATGTAAACTTGGGATATTTTATATCAAAGTCCTTCCATTCTTGACAATCAGCTGGATGCCTCAATATCCCATCATCAACACGCTTATCACCATGCCATCTCATATCCATGGTTGTCTTTCCAGACATGTACAATCTCTACAACGTCGGAGTCAGCTAGAAATAACGCAGGACTTTATAAGTGATCTTCTTACCATTACCATCATTGACTTTGTATCTAAACTCCCCACATATCGAACATTTTTCCACGTCTGCATTCTCTTTCCAAAATAGTATACAATCATGCTAACAAGCATGGATGACCTCAAATCCCATGCCTAACTCACGTAGGAACTTCTTGGCTTCATAGATTGAACAAGGAACTAAATTACCTTCTGGTAAAAGATCCAGCAATACCCCCATCAACATGACAAATGACTTATTGCTCCACTTACTCAATACTTTCACATGAAGCATTGTAATCACGAACTGCAAAAGAGTATACTTTTTGCAACCTGGGTACACCTCATGCTGGGCAACTTTCAACAATTTTTTAATATTTTTTACCTCCTCCTTCTGGACGGTATCAGCAGGTCGTACAAATTCGGATTCTCCACAATCACGGTCCATGTAAGTTCCCCTATAATAGTCTTCCATTAATTTAGAAAGTTCATCCCCAACAACATCTTCATTATCTTCTATTTCATTATTGCTATCATCATCGTTGCCATCATCCAACATAGGGATGATTGTTAGGAACGAGTTCATTGTGGTAGACCCAATGCTTGTAAGATAGCATCATCCCATGAAGGGTCGAATGGTTTTTTACAACTTCACTGGTATACCAATCAACGTTCAAACACTTGTTACGCGGGCACTAAATCTTACCATCCTGACCTGCATTCTCCATTACAAACTAAATAAATGACCTAACCCCTTCACGATACTGCTCACTTAATCTCTGTCTAAACTCAATTAGGGTCATCCAACTCTTGTCCATAGCTAATTACATGCAAGATCAAGTTTAAGTCAAATGTCATATCACTATGATTTGAGTTTGAAAATCATTTTTTCTTAATTTTTTTTATAACCCTTAGGTTTCCATAACACTAGATATATTTCAAGAGATATTGGATTGGGTTGTCAAACCATGAAGACATGGCTGATCATTGGTTTCATTAGACCTATTTCAAAGCAATAATAGAGCAAGAAGATATCAATAGACCCATTTCAAAGTAAGAGAAAAATCCAAAAAGAAACACAAAGTCTAAGATTTCATTTATAGGCAACTGATTGAGAAATAAACTTGGAAAAAGCGATATGGATCTTAAGGCTTTAAAAAACTTAATGTCTGAAACAATTCATCGATTACATGCATAATTGTTTAACAATGGTGTAGACACCTCATTCGGCACCCTATGCAGACCCAAACCACTTGTATAATGATGCCCAAAATTTACCTCAAATTAAGTGCTTTTAGCATTATTAAAATCAATTTAAAAAGACGTTAGTTATTGAAATTTTAAAGAGAGTTTTAGAAGCCAAGCATTGCATATCATCATTTAGATTTTTTTTTATCCTGCATTAAAAGATGCATTCCATTAAGGTAAAAATTAAAAATAAAAGAAAATAGGAAGAAAACTTGGAAAATATAAAAAGAAATGAATATCATCATCAATATGAATGTCTAATATATATGAACATGGTTCAATTCCATTGCTCGTGGCTGGAGTGCCCAATCATTAATAAAATAATAAAAATTAATAAAGATAAAGAAGATTTTGAGGTCAGAAACACTCACCCAAGATTTCCTCATTCTTTTCCATTCTCTAGACCATTTAGATATGTAGATCACTTTGATCTACTCGTCAAGAGCTTTCCAACAATATATAATACTCAAAAATCAAATGGATTAAAAGTTATGATGCTGGGGGCTCATTACACTTGGCCCATACTCTGCGTGGCCCACTTGTAAAAAATAATTTTTCTTGTCTAACTTTCTTCCCAAATGCCAAAACCCGGCCCTGGATTCTCAACCCGGCTCTTAATCCTGGCCTAGAGCCCTGACCTGATTTTAAACCTAAGGTCCAACCTAACTTGGGCCCATGATCCATGTCCAACCCATAGGCCCATTAGCTCACCTAATTATTCAAAGTTCAAACTAATTAAGGGTCAAATAATCTTATCCCCACCTCATCTAATCCAAATCTCAAATCCCATCTTATCCTCACCATCTCAAGTGTCCGATCCCAATCGAGCTAATCCACCAATTTCAATTTTAAAACCTGCTAACCAATCATCTTATCCTCACAATCTCAACTGTCATCACCTGTCTTCACCATTGCCAAACACATACCACAACCACACAACCAACCACATGATCATTCAACCACTCAACCCAACCATAACACTTACACTTCACACCCTTCACTTCACCATTCATAGCATAACCTCTTACTTAGATGATGTGATGGACTTAATTTGTTCAATCATATTCATCAGGGTAAAAAAATCAACATGAGGGTCTTTTGGGTGCAGATCATTTAAATAATAATGCCCAATCCCAACTCACATAACTGCCAGGGGGCCACACCACCAGTTAGAATTTGTTAAGAAATTAGTCAGCACAAAATGGATAGTCAACATGGTTTAATTAAATGGGTTATATCAAAATTATTACTGTTTCCATTTGAAGTAAAAAACTGTCCAACTACAAAAGTTAATTGTTTACAAAACCATTTTCTTACTCTTTTTTTTTATGTGAGAATAAAAAATCTCTCTTTTGTTTTTATTTTGAAGATAATCTTTTTGAAAAACTTTGAATGCTAAACAACAGACAAGTAAACCAATTGTATCTGATTAAACCAAAAATCTTCTGATGAAAGCATGTGTACGTAATCAATAAAATATATTAAAATATTTTATAATGGCTACAAATAATTATATTGATATAGAAAATGCACCGACTACGAAGATGTTGTGATATTTAAACTATAGTAAATATTCATAAAGTAAAATAGTTAAATACTGAATAAACATTAATATATAACAAAGATTACCGTATTATTCTGTTGTCAGGATAATATATAGCTTTCATCAATCCACAGTCCACTTAAAGACTTCAACTAATAATACTGAAGAGAAGTTGTCATCACAACCAATACCACCTCTCTGTGCAGGGACCGCCCAACCTCCACACAACCCAGATCTGGGGTTTTATCCCCACGCACGTTCTTCTTCATTTTCTTTATATATATATATATATATATATATATTCTTTGGAACTATCACAAGTGGGTCTGTGGACCCATCTCACTACCGGGCCCACTGATGATGCCCTGGCTGTGCACGCAGGGCAGTCCCTTGCATTGTGTAGCAGGTGGCAATCCACCTGGGCACATCGCACATGCACAGGCAGTGCTGCTTGTAGCACAATTCATTCTTTTTTTTTTTTAAATCTCATCCCATCATCAATGGCCAGATTTTCCCTTCTATACAATCCATCACAGCATCTACAAATCATCCATGAAATTAAGATCCATCTTTCTATCATAATCATTTATAAATTAACGGGCATCACACAACATCTACAATGATAAATCAATGGAACTAGTGAAAATCATTAGAGATAGATGCATCCACATGCCTGGATGCCTTTGATGAAGATTGATGAAAAGAATGATCCTAGATTTTTCTCTCTCGTGCACGCCCACAATCCCAACGAAGAAGACGAAGAAGAAGAGGAAGAAAAAGAAGAACCAATGGCTGTGGCTTAGCTTGGGCTCGGCCGATCAAGAGATGAAGAGGAAGAAGAAGAGCACTGTAGCAATGGGGAAGAAAGGGAGGCTGCTGTGATCGTCAAATACAAAAAGGGAATGGGGTTTGGGTGAATTTTTTTGGTTTTTATAAAAAGAACCCCATTGTTTAAGTTAATGAGTATATAAGGGCCTGATTTGAGTCCTTGGGTTTAATGAGTCCAAAATAGGTCCGAATTGGGTCGGGTCGAACGGTAAATACTCACGGTCCAAAAACCACTACCCGATTAGCCTACAAAAGAAATTTAAATAATTCTAATGACTTTAATTAATTAACTAAAATACAAATAATTAAATAAAATTATATTTAACTTAAATAAAAGAGGTACTAGGGTCCAGAATGTTACAACCACTATATGAGCAAATAAGTTAGAGCCCTGTCCATCTCAAACGTGGAAAGTGGAGAATCTGATTGCCATCACTTGTCGAAATGTTTAGTACCAACTTCATATAGAGAAGCTAAGAGAAATTCCAAAGAACCAAAGGTAAACAAACACCTGACTCCATAGAATTTGGCTGAGAATTCCATGGATCCAAACACCCTTATAACTATTGGTCCATGAGCATTCCGATGATACTTGAAAACTAAATCAATGTATAAATAAAATATCTCATTAACCTTACAGTATCAAACAATTACTTCCCACATGCAACAAAGACATGTGATTTTCATATAAAAAAAAAATCAAAACCCAATAAAAGAAATCAAATGAAAAGGAAATCTATAAGAGGAAAGATAATGAAAAAATACTTACAGTTGGTAGCAGCATTCACAAAACCACAGCGGTTCCGAAATCTAAAACAAGGCAGGGGAGAAGAAGATGCTCTGGGTTCTAAAACAAGGCAAGGGGGGTGGGCTCTCAATCACGCACGGGCCCCACCCGAGAATGGCATGCTTGCCCGCCTTCTATAAAAAAAAGAGTAGTAAAAAGAAATAAAAAGTAAAATAAAAATATATATAAATAAATAAATAAATAATCATAAATAATAAAAGAGAGGGATGGCTAGTTCACGATGGGACCTATCATGACTTCAAATTTTTTAAAAATGTAGATGTCGGTGATGGAACTTCTATTTGCAATTACTTAGCGTGTAGCCTATCCAACGCTAGCCCCTTTAAAGGGATTTATAAATGTTACCTAAGGCGGCCACATATTATGTGGAATTCAAGGTGGGTTACTGCCAATGCACACAGTGTGTTAGCAATTAAGATTGGTCTTCACCAACACACATAGTGCATTGGCATTGTTCAAGGTGCCTTTTCCAATGCACATAGGTGTGTTGCAAATAGGTCAAACCATGGCCAACATTTTTTTTACGTCGCCAACGGGGAATATTTCGTTGCCAAAATTTTCACTCTCTTCCCAGGGGATTTTTGGTTGCGTGCCAATGTAATTTCGACACTTTTTACCAACGCAACCCCTTTTGTGTTGGCAAAAGTATATTATTTTGTAATTTTTGCCAATGTATTATTATTTACATTTACAACAGGTAACATTTAGCAACGCCTTTAGGATGACGTTGGCAAAAAGCGTTGCGGATTACGCAATATGTTGTAGCAATGAGTCAGTCCATTCAGATCTACATAAAACCTATGGTATATGTAGGTCATTTAGGTGTGACGGGATTGGATTGATCTCTTGGGGCCTTTGTGGGCCCCACTGCAGGCCCAGTAAACTAGGTAGTTAAATGAAGAGGCATTAATTTATTCAAGGGTATTTTTCTGACAACAACCATTAGTTATGAATAATTCCACCTTGTTACAAAAGTTAAGAATTTCCTAAACATTCTTTGTACTAGTACTTTTTTGAGATATCACAAAACCTTTTGGTGATACAGTGAAGTTTTTGTGAGATATCGCATAAAATTGCCTTGAAATGCAGAGAAATAATAAGGTAATTTTTTGCAAAAAAAAGGTAGAAGTACAGAGAGCATCGTCAAAATTTTCTCAGATTTCGTAACAAGATAGGATTATGCATGACTAGTGGTGGCCATACATGAAAAATTCCTTTATTCAAGTGAACCAAGTCGGCCAAGTCCCTTCCCAGCCTCAACTCTTCCTTCTTTTAAGCTTCATTTTTCAAATATTTTTACTTTACCTATTCATCTAAAAAAAAAGGAGAAATTGACAAACAAAAGAATGCATGCAATCTGGGACTAATGTATTTTGTTTGTCCTTCCAAGTCTAGGCCCTGAGGCTTTTGACTTCACACTCTTGAGTTAAAGTATTAGAACTCTACATTGGTGGGCATTTATTAAAGTAAAGCCGCTTTAAAATAAATTAAAAAAAAGGGAATTTTACAGCGATAGTTGACCACTAAACGCGATTAGTCTCATGTAGGGATACTAATGGGTCGGGTTTAAAAGAAGATCCGACTCCCTCCTATTAGGGGCGGGGTTGGTAGTATATTTGTTAAGGTTCGGGTTGGGCATGGTTTTCCTACATTAACCCGAGTTAAATTCGAGACGAGTTTGGGATTCTTAGTACATCAATCCGACTCACCTCATAAATCTTTGCTTTATATATTATTTAGTGTATTTTTTGTTACATGTTTGTACAATAGTATTAGTGGCAATGAGAAAGGATGTAATCCTTGAGGTCAAGTGTTTAAATCCTATTAGACACATTTATTTTTAATAATTTTTGAGAATATAAAATGAACCACAATCAAATCCAACCCGACCCGTGTTTGTCATGGGGCGGGTTTGGTAAAACAACCATCCACCCATTATAGGTTGGGCCAAGAATGATATTGCACAAATGTTAATCGGGTCAAGTTAGGATTTAGGTAAACCCGAACCGAACCCAACCCGTGCTTGTCGTGGGGTGGGTTCATTATAACAACTATCTAACCCATCCTGGGTCGGGTTGGGTATGATATTGGACAAATGCCAATCGAATTAGGTTAAGGTTTAGGTAAACCCGAAACTGACCCGCCCCATTACATCCCTAGTCTTAAGTTGAGTTAGTGCAAAGATTGGGTCCCTTGGGTTTGATTTTGTGCAAAATTTATCTTTTGTTTTTTATTTCGTCTTCCCTTCTTTCTTCCTCCTCTTTCTCCACCCATTTCTATAGATCTAGTGCTGAAATGTGTGCACGGATTCACCAACATCACGGGCGATCGCAATCAGCTTTTCCAACGATCCTCTCATGGAAGTAGATCATCAATCAGTGGGAAAACGAGCGATGACCTGCGGATGTTCAAGTGGAGGGCGGAGCTGAGAAGAGGCAGTGGATGTTGGCCTGGCACAGAATGCACGCGTTTTGCTCGGAAGCCTCTGCTTCACAATTCTTGTTTTTGTGGCATTGATTTTTCCCATCTTCATTGCAACTTACCAACCTAGAAATCCTCTCTTCCACCCATCAAATGCTACCTTTCAGTCCGATGTATCCATCCTCGACACTGGTGATGATTTATGGGGTTTGGAGAATACCATTCGAGCTTGAATGCAAGGAAAGTAAAAAAGCAGGAGAAACCAGGATCTGCACCGAAACAGCAGTTGCCCGATTCGGGGTTGCTCATGGTGAAATTGTCAATGATTCACTTACAGTGGTCCAGTCCGACACGGCATTCAGTAAAGGACGATACTTTATTTACATGGGGGGTGGGGATGGGATGCAAGAGAATGAATGATTTACCTATACATGGAGTTTCTTGTGCAGGTTAGGTAGGTGAAGCACAGTATTCAAACTGGACTTTTTGTTTGTGGATTTAAGTATTTGTTTGTCTTCAATATAAACTGCATCTAAGCATGATGAAGAAGGGAAGAAAGATATAGAGAAAGAGGAAGAAAGATGGGAAGATAAAAGAAAACAGCTAGCGTTGCTCCTCCTTACACTAAAAAATAATATAAATTTTTGCACAAAATTAGACAAGGGAGACCTTATCCGTTCACTAACTTTACTCAAGATTAATTACATTTAGTGGTCAACTAAAAATTTTTTTCTATAAAATCCTCTTTTAAAAGTACCTCTAGGCCTAAGGTGCATCCTCAAACTTCACACAAATCAAAATCAGAGTTGATCCCGCTGTTGATTTATCATTTGATAGCAAACCTGATGACAACAATTTTCATTGAGAGTTCCCATGATCACTTACTTCTATCCATCGGTCAATGAGAAGGTGAAATTCACTGGGAGGTAAAATTTGAAGATAGCCCACGTACCTAAATGGATTTTCTTTTAGGCATGTGATGAATGAATACTTCAAAATAAGTAGATGTACTTCAAAATAAGCAGATATCCTATCTAGTACTCTACTTTCTATATATAAATTTGGTGCTCCTCTGGATCTTATGGCGTGAACTATTTCGAGTCCCGGCATTAGCATTTAGGATTTTAATATGCGGCCCCCACCTTGGAGTTTTTCTTTTTTTCCTTATCAAAATGATATTTCTCTAAAGTCAAAGCCTTTGAAAAACACAATTGCCTGTTAAGTCTATCTTCATACAGAACACTACATCGCCATCGATTTCCTTTTCTTACGAAGTTCCAAACTTTTACGATGGCCGCGGCATTGGTTTTCATAGAGTGGGATCGGTTTCCATGGAAAAACGACGGCTTTACAAATTTTGATTAGATACAGGCAGTGGGCTGATAATGATAGAAGAGCCCAAATCTATGGAAAGCTTCTGTGGGGCGCCAGGAACCACAAAAGCTTCTTTTGTAGAAAACTTAACCATTATGATTTTGAATACATAAGAGATTATTACAAGTGGACCAATAAAAAGCTCATTCTGGTAAAAAAAAAAAGTCAAGGTACCCCCTTATAAATATTTCAAGGTGGAACCTCAGGGATCACAAAAAGCTACTTTTGTAACTGCCCTGCCAATGATTTGGCTGCATATGGTGATGTGGCAAATCATGGGTAGTCCACAAACAACCATAAGATCTCAATTCAATTAGAGTTCAAGCAAACAAAAAAAAACAAGTTATTGTCATTTACGCACGGATTTGAACACACAGATAGGGGAAAGACAAGCCACACACAGAGATTAACACACAGCATTTATGTGGCTCGACTTGAGCCTACATCCACAGGAGAAGACGAAAAGAAAATTACTATAAGAAAAAGGATGACAAGGGATCACTCCCTCACTCAGCCCCAAACGCATGTACACCCAAGCCTCACTCCGATCATCTTCTACACTTCAACCGAAGCAGCAGAGCATTCCATTTATAGATTTCATCACTGGAATTAAAGTCCACATCTTCGATTGTTCATAGGTGTTGCAATGTGGTTGTTAACTAAAGGCGGCCGTTAACTAAAGGCGGCTACAGTATTACCGTTGTGATGTTGCAGCACTACAGTGCCAAATTGGCTCCATTAAGCCATGCAATCAACAAATCTCCACCTTGGCAAAAGTCGGAGTCAATCCTCACAAAATTCTTCTTCCCGTCTTCACATGCTCATTTGGGCACTCAGTTACTTTTTACACCAATCAAGTCCAAGCAATGCTTGAACTTGGTTGCTAGAATAAGCTTAATCATCATATCTACGAGGTTCCCTACTGTAGTGATCTTCTCTACTACAATAGCACCCTGAGAAACTATATCTCGAATGAAGTGTGCCCTAACATCAATGTTCTTGATTCTTTTATGATACATTGGATTGTTTGTTAGATCAATATCACTCTGGCTATCACAAAACAAAGTAGTTAACTATTGTTGCAATCCAAGATCACCAACCAAACCTCTCAACCAAATAGCTTCCTTCACTGCCTTTGTAGCTGTCATATATTCTGCTTTAGTGATAGACAAGGCAACAGTAGTTTGTAATGTTGCCTTCCAACTAATAACACCATTGGAAAGAGTGAAGGTATAATCTGTTAAGGATATTCTTTTGTCTAAATTCCCAGCAAAATCTGAATCGACATACCCAATAATACTACTAAAAGTGTTACTATTTATGTCATATATTATCCCAACATCCGCAGTAACTTTTAGATAACGAAGTATTCATTTCACAGCTTGCCAATAAACCTTTAAAGGTTTAACCATGTATCTGCTTACTACACTAACTGCATGTGAAATTATTGGCCTTTTACAGACCATAGCATATATGATACTCCCAACTGCACTAGCATAAGGAACACGTAACATGTGCTCCACCTCCTCCTCAGCTTGTGGTGATAAAGCAGTAGAAAGTTTAAAATTAACTGCAAGTGGAGTATGCACAAGTTTCGACATTTGCATGCCAAAGCATTCCAATATGTTTTCAATGTACCTTTTTTGTGACAAAGACAATTTGCTAGCTTTTCGGTCCCTATGAATCTTCATCCTAAGTATTTTCTTTGCAACGTCCAAATCCTTCATATCAAATTTATTACTAAGTTAAGCCTTCAACCTATTGATCTCAAGCATGTCCTTAGCAGCAATTAATATGTCATCAACATACAACAGCAATTAAATAGAAGAATCATTTGAGAGCTTCTTATGATAAACACAATTGTCATACTCACTCCTAAAGTAATTGTTTCCAACCATAAAAGTGTCGAAATGCCTATATCACTGTCTAGGAGACTGCTTTAGGCCATACAATGATTTTTTTAGTAAGCAAATGTGGTCATCCTTACCTTGGATTTCAAACCCCTCTAGTTGATGCATATAAATATGCTCCTCCAACTCGCCATACGGAAAAGCAGTCTTAACATCAAACTACTTAAACTCTAAATCCAATAAGGCAACTATAGCAAGTATTACCCGGATGGAGCTATGTTTCACCACAAGAGAGAATACTTCATTGAAGTCAATACCCTTATTCTGCGTATAGCCTTTAGCAACCAGTCGTGCTTTAAACTTAGCATCTTCCACCCCTAGAGTTCCTTCCTTCCTTTTGAAGACCCATTTGCAACTAACAATCTTCTCGTCCTTCAATGGTTTTACCAGCTCTCAAGTATGATTATTATGAAGGGATTCGGTCTTTTCACTAATGGCAATAGTCCACTTTGCTGATTCTTTACTGATGATGACACCATGATACGTAACCAGCTGCGCCTCCATACTTTCAGCTGTATTAAGAACGCAAGCGACAAAATCATCATATCTTTGAGGTTGCTTAATCTGCCTCCTCTCTCTGTCCCTAGCAAGCATGTAATCTTATGGAACTGCATTCTCACCATTTGAGCTTTGCACCTCATCTTGCTAAGCTAAGACATTTTCTTACAATTTTTCTTGCAAGTTTTCTGAAGCTTTCACCTCAAGCTCCACCTGTTTACTGACACCGTAATCTATTCCTGCATCAAAACACTCCTTTCTTGGTTTCAAAATTACAAACTCATCAAAGGTTACATCTCTGCTAATAATGCATTTATGTGATTTTCCATTTAGGCACCACAGCCTCTATCCCTTCACCCCATGTACATATCTTATGAATATGCACTTTCTTTTCCTTGGTTTAAGCTTGCCATCATTTACATGAGCATAAGAAGGACAACTAAATATTTGCAAATTTGAGTAATTAGCAGGAGAGCCATGCCATACCTCTTCAAGAGTTTTACACTCGATAACCGTTGATGAAAACCTATTGATCAAGTAACAAGCAATATTAACAGCTTTCACCCAGAACTTCTTGGATAACCCGGCATTGGAGAGCATACATCGGGTCCTTTCCAACAGAATTCTGTTCATCCGTTCTGCAAGCCCATTTTGCTATGATATATTTTTTACTGTGTGGTATCTCACAATTCCTTCATTCTTGCAGAATTCATTAAAAGCACTTCCACAGAATTCCAAGCCATTGTCAATTCTCAAGCACTTGATCTATTTACCTATCTGTTTCTCAATCATAGCCTTCCGTTGTTTAAACTGTGCAAAGACTTCATTTTTATGTTTTAAAATATACACCCAGACCTTGCAAGAGTAATCATCGATGAAGTCAACATATATCTGCCACCACCAAGAGATAGAATACGAAAGGGTCCCCAAAGGTCAGAATGGATATAATCCAAAGTACCTTTGCTCCAATGAACTACTGTGCTGAACTTAACTCTACATTGTTTTCCTAATACACAATGCTCACAAAAATCCAACTTTCCCATTTTCTAGCCACATAGGAAACATTGTTTACTTAACTCTTCATACCCCTCTCACTCATATGCCCAAGCCGCATATGCCACAGCTTGGTAGTGTCCAAATCTGAATCTGAAGATGACACAGCAGCAGCACCTATGACCGTGCTACCTTACAGAAAATAAAAACCACTCTGCTTCTATTCCTTCATCACCGTAAGAACGCTCTTGAAAATTCTCATGACTTCACCTCAAGCTTTGTAATTACAGCTATTAGAGTCAAAAGTACCCAAGGAAATCAGGTTTTTCTTCAATTCTAGAACATCCCTGACAACAGATAAGGTTCTCACAATACTATCATACATCTTAATTCGGATTGATCCTATCCCAACAACCTTATAGGCCACATTATTGCCCATAAGAACTTTACCACAATCTATGGATTGATAAGTGGTAAACCTAGGAACAACCCGAATCAAGGATCCACACATCACATGAGCTACTGACAACAAGAGAGAGAACATCTTCACTATCAGAATTATCTTCTGCAACACCGACTACATTTTTAGAATCAGAGATTTTCTTTTTACCTTTACGTTCTGGACAATTCTTTTTAAAGTGTCATTCCTTGTGACAATGGAAGCACTTTACTTTTTTAGATCTTGATTTTGATCTAGAACGGCCTCTTTTACTCGAACCTTTCTTCTCTGTTCTTCTACACACCATCATACCCTCACCCAAGCTATTACCATTGTTTTCAGGCACAACCTTTTTCTTCAACTCCCTAGAGTTTAAGGCTGCCTCTACATCGTCCTTGGATAGAGTCTCCTTACCATACGGGAATAGAGCAATTTTGATCTAGAACGGCCTCTTTTACTCGAACCTTTCTTCTCTGTTCTTCTACACACCATCATACCCTCACCCAAGCTATTACCATTGTTTTCAGGCACAACCTTTTTCTTCAACTCCCTAGAGTTTAAGGCTGCCTCTACATCGTCCTTGGATAGAGTCTCCTTACCATACGGGAATAGAGCAATTTTGATCTAGAACGGCCTCTTTTACTCGAACCTTTCTTCTCTGTTCTTCTACACACCATCATACCCTCACCCAAGCTATTACTATTGTTTTCAGGCACAACCTTTTTCTTCAACTCCCTAGAGTTTAAGGCTGCCTCTACATCGTCCTTGGATAGAGTCTCCTTACCATACGGGAATAGAGCAATTTTGATCTAGAACGGCCTCTTTTACTCGAACCTTTCTTCTCTGTTCTTCTACACACCATTATACCCTCACCCAAGCTATTACCATTGTTTTCAGGCACAACCTTTTTCTTCAACTCCCTAGAGTTTAAGGCTGCCTCTACATCGTCCTTGGATAGAGTCTCCTTACCATACGGGAATAGAGCAACATGATTGCTTGATCTTCATCGTCGATGCTAACATCTATATTTTTAAGGTCTATTATAACTTTAACAAATGCATAAAGGTGATTGGAGATAGATGTACCTTCATTTATTTGCAGAGTGAACAACCGTTTCTTCAAATACAAACGGTTTATCAATAACTTGGTCATATTCAGATTTTCTAATTTCTGTCATACCTCAGCAACGGTTTTCTCCTGAGTAACCTTCTACAATACTCCGTTGCTCAAACATAGCAAAATCACTCCATATGCTTTCTCTAGCATATCTTCTTTGTTTACATCTGACATCGTCGCGGAAAGGCCATTCTTTCCCTTAAGTGCCTTTTGCAATCCCTTCTGAATCAACAGTGCATGCATCTTTGTGTGCCACAAGTTCAAATCATTTCTACCATTGAATTTTTCAATTTCAAATTTTCCATTCATTCTTGCAAAATTTCTACACCACACTGTAGATCGTGTCACCACAAGCACACTGGAAGAAACAGATTTGAAATCCAAGTCCGGATTTCTCCGAATTCACATAAACAAGTTTTTACACTCCGATCGGCCAAACCTTTTCATTGATTGTCAAACAGGCAATCACCCTCTTCCACTGCGTAGATCTGCTCGAAACGGGTCCATAACCTCAAATGGATCTCCGATTAGACGTTAGATGATCAAGATATTACATAAAGAATTTCTAGCCATCGATCCGATCAAACTAGTATTGACCGTACTGTTGATGTCACGCTGATGTTAGCACTTCGCTTGGCTGCTGGCTGCTACTCCATTTACGTGTGGTACTTTGGTGCACTAGGGCTTGATGTCCTTTTCCTCCACCACACACGAGCAACAGCTTGCTTGAGGCTTCTCCTTGTTTTTTGTTTTCATGCCTCTATTGCCTTGAGTTCTGATTTGTTGATTGTATGGCTCAAAGGAGCCAACTTGGCACTCCAGTGCTGCAACACAAGTTTTCTTAAAGAAAAGTCAATGAACCGCATTATAAACATCTCAAGATGATAAACAATCAGCTCACTTTCACTGAACAAAGCACTCAATGGCCACAGCTCTGGTCCTTCCTCTTCTCTTCTTGGCTTCTGCTCTCCTCCTCTTCCTCACTGTAACAAGATCCAAGAAACCCGACCAACCCCCATCTCCTCCAAAGCTTCCCATTATCGGAAATCTCCATCAACTGGGATCTCTCCCACACCGCTCTCTCCACCTTCTCTCTAACAAATATGGACCATTGATGCTTTTCCATCTCTTTCGCACCCCAGCCCTGGTCATCTCCTCCCCAGAAATGGCCCACCAGATCTTGAAAACCCATGATCTATCCTTTGCAGGCCGGCCTCAATTATACGCAGGCAAGCAGCTCTTCTATGGCTGCAAAGACATCCTCTTCTCCCAATATGGCGAGTACTGGAGACAAGTGAGAAAGATCTGCGTCCTGGAGCTTCTAAGCAACAAGAAAGTGAAATCCTTCCAGCTCGTTAGAGAAGAGGAGGTGGGGTCCATGATCGATCAGGTGTCCCGATCATGCATCACTTCCTCAGCCATTGATCTGCGCCAATTGCTGACCGAACTTGCCAACGGTATCATTTCGAGAGTAGCTTTGGGAAAGAAGTTTGGAAAGGATGTGAAGGAGGAGTTTTTTCATATTATGAGAGAATATCAGATGCTCTCTATGGCTTTTTGTATGGGAGATTTCTTTCCTTCGCTTGCATGGGTCGATGTTGTGAGTGGGTTGGACCGGAGATTGAAGAGGGCTGCTCGTACCATGGATGGTTTTCTTGATCGTGTGATTAAGGAGCATCAGGAGAGGAAGGAGATGGAGGGTCGAGATGGGAATGATCAAACAGATTTTTTGGATGTTCTGCTTCATTTGCAGGAGGACCCGGAGTTTGGGGTACAAATGGATAGAAATAGCATCAAAGCCATCATCGAGGTAAGCTGGTTATATCATCTTAGCTGAATTGCTTAGGAAATTTCATGCAAACTCCTCCATGGGGTCCACTATAAACCCCACTAAGGGATAAGATAGGGAGATAAAAAGATTCATGTGCGACCATTCCAAATATCAAATTTGGCTTCAATTACATGTCTCTAACACCTTCTGTTACCCACGAGTCCAGTTTATTTAAATTGGTGTACAATCGATTCAACGATTTAATTTATTTAGATGAAAGGCAAAATTAGTGAACATATGCAATTCAAGAAAGTTGAACATGGCCCATTTGAATAGACTATGCAGTGAACCTGCGTAAAGTCTTTTTCAAAAAAGATGATAAACGATATATATATATACATGAATAATTTTCTATATATATCCTAAGCATGTGTTTTGCACATGATGAATCAAATTTAACTTCCCCTCTTGCTGACATAACGGGGGACTGTAATTATCAGCCGTGTTGATTTTTTTAGCTGGGCCTTATCAATTACGATGGACTTTCTGTCAGCGTCAGAGAGAGTTCTATGAGGCAAGGTCGTACATGATATGGATGGCGCAATTTCTTCTACCGTGTTCGTGCCCGCCAACGAACCAGCCTCTGCTCAGGTGTTGGTCAAACGCTTTGTGAAATTTAGAGCTGGATCCCGCATCTGGGACACGCCAAATGTGTAATGACTTCAATTAAATTTATGCAAGTGGGGCCATCTCTCGGAGATCTGAACCATTCATGTGATACTTTAACCCACCTGCATCCTATTGAGTCTGAGACTCATTTTCACTGCAGCAACGTTCATTATCAACAGAGAAAAATAAAATAAACTAATGATGATCATTGATTATTATCAATTAATGATGATTTTTATGTAATGGTATGTGCTTTAGGAGAAAATATTCTCCTACAAGCAACAGTATGTGGGAGCTTCCATCCCGATTGTCTAATAGGCATCCCCCAATGTCACTTCCCCCTTCATCTTTCAAATGAATTACACATAAGAGCCCATTCACATCGCACCTCTCCACGATCCTCCGAAACATCTTCCATGTTTTTGGGGTCATTTCATGTGACACCATTGATTATCATTTATGTGGGTCCCATGGTGAAATTCTGAAGACCATATAATAGCAATGGATTGAGACTTATCTTCATCATCACTTATCCCAACCCGAGAGTTAGATGAAGTAACAATATGTCAAAATGGAAGGAGAGGAGAGCCATCTCATCTGATTGATTTCTTCAATCCGAAATCTAAAATCATTTCTATACTACAACTTGTTTTTGTACTTTTCATCCCAAATCTCAAATCCTTTCCCCACCTCCGCAACCCTCCAAAAGGAGAACCATTTACTCGCCTCTTTCTCACAAAAAGCATAAAAGGATACTTTCATTAATTTGGAAGATGAGTTATTTTATAAGAATTTTGATCGCGTATAGCTAATTTTAGATATTACATTTGCCACTAAATAGTTAAAATTTAATTATTTGCAACAGAAATATTCATACAAAAAAGGTACTGTGATATTCTCCTATAGATGTATAACAACATATTGTGTGACCTGTTTGATATCACACACATATTTCATGATTTGCATGGTACACTATGACCCTAGAATATTTCTCCAACAGCTTTATGGAGAATTGTTGAACCTCAACAATTGATTGGCCATGCCGCCACCTAAACGAGGAAAATCCATACTTTTGTAAGACCCCACTACCTCACTTGTAGCTTTTCTCGCATTCAGGAAACGTTGCTCTTTAAGACTTTCTGCACTACGCGGCTCCAATGTCAAGTTAAACCAAACCCGATGGTGTGACGTTTGAAAACGTGTATGTCTATTGTAATAAGGATTCTAACCGACCTTACTTAGCATATATTTGTTGCGCCATTGGTCCAACCATCACTATCTTTTTAAGTTTTTGTCAAAGTGATATCTTCAATGCATTTAGCGCTTCAAATTGTTTCTCACACAAGAAGAATTTTTTAAATGTCGAACAAATCAAAGATGACATTTTGGATATGGATGCTGCAGTTCCTCCTGAAAGATTTAAAGTTTGACTATGCTAGGTTTCAAACCCTATTTTTAATGAGTTGTGCAGTTCAGCAGGCATGTTCCAAGCGAACCTTTTAGCCGTTTAGACCGGCAGCTATGATCAAAGTGAATCCTAGAACCAAACAGTTAAAGGGCAGTTGCATAGATGGTTAGCATTATTTTACAGCTCCCCATGTGAACAGTGGTCGGAGCCAGGATTTGCTTTTAATCATATTGGGGGGAGGTTTCTCAACCCAATCATTTCTTTCGTGACCCACTAATCATTTAAATAAAAAATTATGTAATAGTCCACAAGAATTTCATGAACAATTCATCACTGAGCCCACTTATTAAAGTCTAAATCAATAAAAAAAAAAATGCCCTCTCCAAATTAAGCAAAATTTCTGGGTTCAGCGCTACCAAAGAAACTTTCTTATGGTAATATGCATATTGACTCATGCTGCCTTTTTCCCTACATAGGACATGTTCAATGCTGGAACAGAAACCACAGCAACGACAATAGAGTGGGCCATGGCGGAACTAATAAAAAATCCTGAAGTGATGAAGAAAGCTCAACAAGAGGTCAGGAGAGTGATGGGTGGAAAAGTCAAGGTGGGAGAAGACGAACTTTGCCAAATGCATTGCCTAAAATTTGTAATCAAGGAGACTTTACGCTTACATCCTGTTGCTCCATTATTAACTCCCAAAGAGTCCAACGAAGCTGTCATGCTACAAGGCTACCTTATTCCTCCACAGACAAGAGTCATTGTCAATGCATGGGCCATTGGGAGGGATCCCAAGTCATGGAAAAGGCCAGAAGAGTTTCTACCAGAGAGGTTTGCCGACAACCCTATCGATTTTAGGGGTCAAAACTTTGAGTATATTCCTTTTGGAGCCGGGAGGAGGGCATGCCCTGGAATATCATTTGCTATCCCTACTATGGAACTTGCTCTTGCCAATCTTTTGAATTCATTTAATTGGAAGTTGCCCAATGGTGTGAGAGCGGAGGACTTTGACATGTCTGAAGGTGGAGCAACCATTGTCTCTCTGGGTTCTCCACTACACCTAATTCCGATGCATCATCCCTCTTGAGAAGATAAAATCCAAGTTTCGACATATTGGCATATCCTACTGGTATAAATGGTACAATAAATCCAAGTATTCGGGTTTCGAAGTGAATACAAATGCCCAATAGTTTGCAATGTATAATTAAGCATGAAAGCACCAATAAAATAGTGATTGTTGCCATTGCCCTACTTGGTTTGAATGGCAACGAAATCTCTTGTTCTTATTGTCAAATTGTTGCCTTCCAAAATTATCTTCTGGCAATTTCGTGCCTCGGTAAGATAGTAAAAGGATTTTGGGTTTTTTTTCTTTGGTAAAAGGATTGTGGGGTTTTATTAGTAAATTGGTGGAAAATTCTTGCTTGAAAGAAAAGTTTTAAACTATTAAATATGTGTAGCCAATATTGGTTATATACTTCTGTCTCGGAGGTTGCACGTGAGGTGCACTTCAACACTAAGCTGAATGAATCTTGAAACCCTTTCCCTCTATTTACTTAAGATCTATTGAGTTTGCACTGATTTGAATGAATTAGGCCATTGTTGGATTGAGAGTCAATTGATTTTATCATAAAGTCACTGGCCTTGTGACCCATAGATGAAGTGGTTAGATTTAGAAGCATAAAATTGAACCCAATTTTGAAATTTGTATCCATTTCAAATGGATCATTTCATTCCCCCTAGTTCTATCCTTAATAGGTCACCAAGTGGACCTCATAGAGCTATGCCATACAAAAGTTTCATGTGAGGTACATGTACTAGAAAAATTTTCTTTGGTGGGCAACAATTGAGAAGAAATTTCTGAGGTGCAAGCCTTGAAAAATCAAGTGGGGGAGTATTATATATAATTCACACGCAATATTATATCTTGACTTATGCAAATTGAAACAGGAAACAGAGTCGACAAGGACAATCCAAAGCTGTTAACAAGGCAGGGAAACTGGAATCAAGCGACTTACTGTCATATTGGGTCTTTTATCATTATTTTGTGAAAAACTTGGGTAATATAGCGACATAACTTGGCTAATATAGCGACATACTGTCATTTTGGGTCTTTTATCATTATTTTGTGAAAAACTTGGCTAATCAAGCAACTTTACTGTCAATTTGGGTCTTACCGTTATTATCTTGTGAAATCCGAGTTTTGGAGGATTAAACCGTAAAAATCCCTCATGGTACTGTTTCTGTTTTGCAATCCAGATGAAGGAGATCAATACTCCAATATCATATTCGAATAACCATTCATATTGAAGGAGGGAAATAAAAGCATACCTAAAGGAGCGAAAAATCATAGAAAAATGCAGAAAGCTCTAATATCGAGCAAATCTTCGCTGAAAGATTTTCAACCTTAATTAAATCCCAGATGGTCCCCACTGAAGATCACTACAAAATATCAATCATTATAATGTGACATTTGCAATAACATATCTGTAGAAAGATCTGTATTTCTTTATAAAAGAGACATCCTAGTAGATGATAGAAACTGCTAAGCGATTTCTAAACTAGAATTATCGCAAGAAATATTTAATATACAGTGATGAAAACAGCACTCTCTAAACTAGAAATCCAATTTTAACAAAGAAACACATGCATGAGGTCCTTGTACATTGACAAAGGAAGCCACTGGACTTCCCATTGGTAGTCGATCTTGGATATAATGACAAAGTCTCGTCAAATCAAAGAACCAAAAAATAATGATAAAAACAAGAACAATGGAGAAGAATTTAGTTCAGTATTGATCCCTTTAGAGGCCTCATTAAATAAATTTTTAATAACTCATCATCATTATCACCATTAAAACCTTTTCACAACTATATTCAGTCATATACAAGAATTCTATTTTCCAATCTATCTTAAGCTAATTCCTTAAACAAATTAGATTTCTTCATATATCTATTTTTACCATATCCAACCACATTCTCTTTGTCCTACTTGTTCTACACGATAAGTCATCAACTTATATGACCAGACTTTTTTCCAATGGTGCCATTGTTTCCGATCCTACACTTGGATGAAAATGAGTATTCTGTTAGATAGATAGACATAGAGCATAAAATTTTATCACAATCTAAATATAAATTTTAAAATAATCTTGTAAAAATCATATTTAGAAAATTCTATGGTAGGAATATCCCTCTTACTAGGGCCATTACAAACGACGAAATCATCTCTAATGCCAAAGTGGAATAACCATATAGCAAATACTATAAAAAAAAATTCGCTACAAAGCTAGATAAGATAATTCATTATTTTCCTTCTTCCCAATGTAAGACACTGGCATTTTATGTATTCTCGAAACAGCAAAATTTATATCGGATCTCTTGCTAATAAAGCCATCACGAGAAAAAGCAGGAAAGGCAACCATGCACGATGACTTCAATAAAGAGAGAAAGAGACGAGAACCTACCAAGCACCAGCAAAATTAATGAGGACAAAACAAAACCCAACTAGATTGCCCACATCTGGCCCAAAAATGAGCCACGTTGTTCTGTTCCCTAGGGATTTGAAGAACCCCAAAAGAAATAAGATCATGACAAACAACTAAAAGGTCACCAACTATCAAGTGCTGGTAAAAACTACCTCTAATAGCTCTAACCAGCTAAACAGCATCCATGCACAAAATGTTTGTTTAGAAACCCTTCTCTTTAATATTAGTTTTTGGTGCAAAGAGATGAGGAGCGGGCTCCATCCAATGGCAAATGTTGAAAAGTATTTCCACTGCCACTATTAATATCTGGAGATTTTGGTATGAATGGCTAGCAAAAGAAACCTAATATGATATTAGAACAAACCAGTAGCGAATTCAAGTCTCATGAGGAATGAATTGTCGCAAAAACAAAATGTATAGCCAAAAGTACGGCAACCGGGTTCCACCTAAGGGGGAGTATTGAGGAGTGAGCTCCACTCGATGTAAAATGTTAAAAAGTATTTTCGCTGCCTCTACAATCATAAAGTTAGCCAACCGGTCGCGATTTTAAATCCCACAAGGAACTACTCATTGCTTTTAAAAAATGCATGTTGCCAAAACTGTACTAATTGAGTTCCTGCCTCTACTAGTCTCTCGAGGTTTTAATAGCAATAGTTAGTAAAGAAAATTTAATAGGACGATCCTACTGTGGTTGCACCTACAACCAACTGAACCTTCTATTTGGTAAATTTACTTACTTTTTAGTGGTGAAGTTAGGTGAATAGTCATTTTAAGAGATAGTAAAAGAAAAGAAGTAAAACCAAAAAGTAGCAAATTTTAAAAAAATCACTATTTTTAAACAAAAAACAAAGTCAAAAAGTTAATTGTTCATGCCACTAAATGATGAAAAAGTCATATTTGAAAAAAAAAAGTCAAAAAGCTAGATTCTCATTTGACGAAATGACAAAAATGTCATGTCTTTTTTATTTAAGCCCTCTTTTTTTAAAAAAAGATAAAAACGAACATGAGTAAAAAAACATTTGACCCATCTTCTTTTCTTGTCTCTTAATTCATTCTTCACCTCAATTCACTTAAATAACTAGTGGAGTTACCAAGCAGGCCATTGGGTTTATACAATTTGAAAACAGATCCTTGTGGTTTGAGATATTAGTGATTCATCCATATTTTTTTGACTTGAATACCTTCCATGTCCCAAAATCAATAATCATATCGAGAATGGGCAGCCTCCATGAGTTTTGTAATAAATTTTTATATAAATAACAATTTTTCCATTACATCCATTAAAGAAAAATGAGTATGTCATTGTTTATAAAATACATTATTTTATCCCACGTCTCACAGGGCTCTCTCTCTCTCTCTCTCTCTCTCTCTCTCTCTCTCTCTCTCTAAATATATATAACACTCGTCGATGGATTAGATCAATAATTATAACCAATCATAAGTATATGTGCTAATTGTTATTAAACCTATTTGGATTTAATAAAGTTGGCCCCAAATTAATAAAAATGTATTTATGTAAGGTTACCTTCTCCAACTAAATGTATTATCTTTACTATCAATGTAAGTCTGAGTTTTTTATTTTTTGCAAAAGTTTTAATACAATCTAAGAATTCATGAGAAGTGGTTGTATTGTGTGGGATGTGGCCTTTAAGAAGGGTTTTCGGTCAACTGAAGGGGAACTATATATGAGGAGTTGTTGAGTATTCTTATTAGCATGTATTTTTGGAGGGATTCTAATGACTTTCAAGTTTTGAAGCCTTCCATTTCAGGAGAGTTTTTTCCTAAAGCTTTCCATTTTACATTGAAAGGAAACCGACTCATATGACTCCTTCGTAACAAGTATGGATGGGTTTAGCTCCACCTTGGGTTAAAGCATTTTGATATTTAGCAATTGCAGAGAAAATCCCCATTGTTGATAAGTTATGGAGTAGAAGAATCACCTCTTCTACTATTTCAAACATGTGTGTGATGTGTTGTCATGCCCTGAACTTGAGAATTTGGGATTAGAATGGATTCCAAGGCACTACACATATAATCCTGTAGCAATTGTAACACTCTGACCCAAGCTAAGCTTAATCTTATAGCATGATTTAATTAATGCACAATATACCTAGTGTATTAAATTAACTTCTATTGATCAATTGTCAAGAATTCTTTTAGACACAACGCGTATTACTATGCTTATACCTTAATGAATAGTCTTATTCACAAGTTGTATAATTGTGTTACAGGCCCAGATCTCAATCCTGATCCCGATCCCGATCTGACAAAGACCCAGGAGTCAGAGAAGAAGACCGCAGCAATTCCTTCAGGCTGTAAGGAATGAACAGCAGAAGCTTACTGACTGATCCATATACCAAGAGCGATACGGTATTATCTTAGGAATGAGTATTTTGAGCATTTTGGCACTGTTAGTATATGTATATATTTGCATCTATATAGATTGTTACCTACATGGTCTGATATTTATACGAATGTCCTTTGGTTCCTTGTATTTCATTGTTCTAGTTTATCTACATAGAATGTTTATCCTTGGCATAAATGCATATATGTGTATATCATGTTTTGGGTTGTACAAGTGATGAGTAGAATTAATATAATAATATTATGTTCTTTAAATGTTAAGATTTGGACTGTTCATGGTTGTAATGATATTTTAAACTATTCAACGAAAAGTAAAAAATTATAGGCGATATTGATAGGCTTCCGTGTATTGAATGCTTGGACAGATGTTCCGTTTAGCGCCTTACACATGCAAGTATATAAATATCTCTTGTATAATTCCATTCAAACTCTGATCTAGGTATGAATTGCATGGAAGTACGTGTGTCATTATTTGGATTTAACCCTAATACCTGAATTCTTGGGCTTGGATCGTGACAATAATCCGTGCAATGTCAGAACACGTTTGAACAACTACAAGGGATATTCCACAGGGACATATAAGGAAGATCCACAAACACGTATATTATGTTTCAAACAATAAAGTGGAGGCCTGTGAAATACATATGTAATCATCATAAGCAACAATAATGACATTGATGCATTACCATAAACAGAAGTCCATAAATTTTAAAACTATCCACATGCACACAATTCTACAATGCAAGCATACAAATCTAAAACACATGTCCATCAAATCTTAAGCTCCAAAACAACATGATATAGATGGCGTATTTAACCACAAGTCCAAGCATGTCTAAACTTAGACAACCCAAGAAAAAAAAGAAAACCCATTGACGCTCTTTGTAGGACAACTAATAGAAAACATCTCCTTCATTCCACTCATCTACACCCCAAAGTACCGTTGAGGTTCTTTCCGGGGGCACATCGATTGTGTTGACCCATAAAAAAATCACAACTACTATAATCAACTCAGAAGACTTCAAATGACTTCATAATGCAGCAATTCAAATTTTAAAATTGGTGGACTTCAATTGGTTGCTCAACTCACCAAACACCAAGTCTCAGGTTCAATGACTCAAATCCAAGGATCACCAAACAAATTCAAGCTTCTAAGTTACCAAAGTGGTTAAAACTCTCATGGCAACTCTAAAGCATGCTCAAGAATGATGTTACAAAGTTTCAAAGCATTTGGACTTCATCTAAACTCAAAACTAAGTTTCAGTGACTATTTGCCAGCTCCTCGGGGGTCACTGTGGAAACTAACACTTCTATATGTCAAAGCAAGCTCAAACTCAGTGAAACGCCTTTAAGTACATTTAAAAACTATCTTTCAAATTTTCAAAGCATTTGGACATCATTTAGACTCAAACTCAATTCAAATGGTCATCTACTAAGCTCTGTGGAATCACTACGTAAAGTAACACCTCATGAAGATTAAATTGGCTAAAAATCTTAGAGGAGGCTCAAATTATGTTCAAAGGAAGCTCTATAAAATTTCAAGTCAAACGGACATCATTTGACCCAAAGATTCAAACCTGTCAACTTTGGGTCAGTACCCCCCGAGCCAAGGGGTCACTGACCAAAATACTGCTTCTCAACATCCAAAATTGATAAAATTTGGGCACAAAACTTTAGTTATGCTCAAAAGATATTCTGCAAATTTTTTAGTCAAACGAACTTCATTTAATCCTACTTCCATTACATGTCAACTTAGAAGATAGTGACCCCCGAGCCATGGAGGTCACTAGCCAAAATCCTACTTCCAGAAGGCCAAAGCTGATAAAATTCATAATGAAACTCAAAATGTGTTCAAAGTTAATTTCTCGAAGTTTCAAGTCAATTGAACATCGTTCGGGTAGAAAACAATCTAACTACCTACATATGGGGTGAATAGTAACTTGGAACATACAACAACTAGGTCACTATTCGAAGTCTTACTTCCCTAAATCCAAAATGCATGAGATTTGGATGGACACTCCAAAATACTCCTGATATCAGTCCCTTCAAGTTTCAAATCAAATCAAGGTCATTTGAACCTCAAACAGTTGAAACAAGCGTCTATTTTCATGAAAAAGTCAACGGTGAGTTGACTAATCTAAAAGATCAAAACGGGTTGAAATTTCTATGACACGCTCAAAATAGTGTTAACATGCATTTCATAAGTTTGGTAAAGATTAGACATCATTTGGACCCCAAATAGGTGAAAACGGATCGCACACACAATAGTTCAAAAAACAGGCCCTGAGCGTAACCTTGCAGTCACTGACTTTCATCGAGTAGTTCTCACTGTTTTAAGCAGTTTCCCCCACTTCTTCTCGAAGTTCAACCTCCCATAACCTCTCTTCAACTTCCTGAAACTTCCTAAAACCACCTGGACAGTCTATAAAAGAGAAAAAAACACTTGAAAAAAGGGCACACAAAGAAAAGCCAAGAGATTTTCTACTAAAAGCTTCAAACAAGGCATCCTCCAGCACTCCAACCCACTTTTTCTTCTTCTTCTCAGTCACTCAAGGTGAGAAATGGTTTAGAGAAGGAAGCAGAGTATAGGTATTATTTAAAAGAAAGCTATGTTCCAGTATTAGTAAACCTTCGAAGGATAATATTGTTTCCTTTATTTCTCTCACTTGAGGGCTTTTTTAGCCATCATAGAAGTTGTGAACAAACCTCTTTAGGCTTCATTCTATCCCTTGAAAATCATAAGTTCAGAATGGCACAACTTTGGCTTCATACAGTAACCATTTTCGACTTGTATAAAAAATGGTCCATAAACAACAGAAATGATCAACGAAGGTTTTAATCAATTCCATAGTTGAATTTAATCCTTTCAATGGTCATTCAACACCCTTTAAATCATAAAAGCAAGTTTTAGCACCTTGTAGAAGTTACAGAGACAAAACAGTGCAATACAGAAAGCAAAACAGTAGCCTTTTGGCCACTGTCTGTAAGTGACCGTGGGCCACAGTCACTGGCTCCTGGCACTTGGGCCAGTGACCGTGAGTCACAGTCACTGTCCCCTACCACTGGGGCTAGTGACTGTAACCCACAGCCACTCCCCCAGTTTCTTCCCTTTTTGCATTTTTTTCACATTTATAATGTATTTTATTGTACTTTCCAAATTTCGATCACACCTAAAACTTGAGGGAGTGGTTGTAAACTTTTCAAAAACATGTAAACAACCTACATCCCCGCGGTCAGAGCATTTAAACCCATGTAAATAAAAGGGAAATTAATGATGAACTGTAGTTAATTCCCATTCTTCTTAACGCTTGAAGTGCGTGAACGTTGGACTCAAATCCATTGCACATTTTCGCATCATTTCAAGTGCGATCAGATTGCCGAACTAGCATTAGGTTCGTATCTATAACAAGAATGGTAGCACTGTTAATACGACGGTTAAGCAAATATAGAGATATATAAAACTATCATGTTGTATCTATTGAATTAGAAAACATATTGATTTAAAAAAAAGCAATAGCAGAAGCTAGGCATATTGTGCATGAAGTAAGCATGACTAATGAACCATAAATAGAAATACAATAACATACTATTTGACATCCACATGGCTATTCTCTCTCTAAGGAGAGCATATCATACTGTAAGAATCACTAGTGGTCGGATCAAGACCATCTAGCTACTCTAAAAGCGCCAACCAACTCTTTATACAACTACTGTAGTAGAGAACATATATAATACCCTCATTCGTGTCACTCCCCGAACCCAAGAATTAGGAATTAATAGTGAATTTCGAGGTGCAGCACACGTAACCCATGACAATTCGTGCCGCATCAAGACAAGTACAAATTACCACAAGGGTGATTCCACAGGTATAGGTGAGGAAGATCCGTATACACGTACCAGTCATTTCTAATTTAAGCAGAAACCTGGAGAACTCACTTGTACATATCATAGACATTAATAAAACATTTGATAATTCCATTAGTATAACCAAAGTCTTTTAAGTTTCCCAACCACATGCACGTGATACAAAAGTTCCATAAACATAAAAAAAATGCAAAATGACAATCCAACTACAAGCAAACTATGGCTACACAACAACCCCAAAGGAACCCTGTTACGCACTATAGAGGATGACTAATAAAATACATCATCCTCGTTCCACTCGTTTACATCCCGAGGTACTGCTGTGGTTCCTTCTTGGGGTGCTTCGACTGCCATATCGGCACTGGGTTCCGTACTTGTAACACCAAGGGTAGCACTGTTAACACGACGGTTAAGCAAATATAAGAATACATAAACCTATCATAATTTAACAATTGAAATTAAACTACATAAGGATTAAAAGAAAGCAAATTCGGAAACTATGCAAATTGTGCGTGTGAATAAGCATGGATAAAGAATCATATATGTAAGATAACATCATACTAATTGGCATCCATGTGGCTATCTTCTCTCTAAAAGAGAACATATCGTACTGTGGGAAATCACTAGCGATCGGGCTAAGACCATCTAACTACCTTAAGAGGATCGACCAACTCTTCATATAACTACTGCAGTAGATAACATATGGGATATCCTCATTCGTTCCCGTCGAACCTCCTATAGGTACAAACTAAGTAGTGCCGACTCAATATACCAAGACTGATCCGAATTCATACTTATCATACATAATGATCAACTCGTACTTATACAGAAACATATATCAGTCTTGGGGATTGTTACCAATTATAGATTCAAAATTACACTAAGTAACGGATAATCAATAATGCATACATAAATGAGCTCCCAAAGCTCGAACGCTCTCTACCTTAGCTACACCTATCTTGGCTCACGGGCTCACGCTCAGTAGAAGCTCCGTCTCTGATTTGCCTCAAGGTTTGTCAGGAGAAATGGGTACATGATTAAATCATGTTGAGGACAAGGTTTACTTAACAATATGAATGCATTCGAATTGAGGGGTTATCAAGGAAATTTACTAGCCAACCCTATGCTAAGGCATTCTGTGTTTCCTTAGTCATTCAATATGACGTATTCATAAAACGCCCGGTATCAATCTGTTACCAAAATTTTAGTGTTACATTGTAAATGTAATGGACACCACTTCTTATGCCAACACCCATGAAGTGACGTCAGGAAACGACCAGAAATCAAAAGAGATTGAGTGACAGCTCAACACTCTTCCTTCTTAGTATATTATTACCGTTGGGCTAATTTGTTTGAGATAAAGGTTCCATTTCTAGGGCCCTAAATGGTCTTGGTTATGTTTAAGATTCTAGGGTAAGGTTGGTTTTAAAGCCCTATGGTTAGCCATTGAACTAAATTCTGGAGTCACTTGTCTAATACAAGGTTCTGTTAATCGACTGATCGGGCGGGGTGTCCGACCGATCAGACACCTCCAAGAACCAAAATCTGACCGATCGGGTGGGGTGTCCGATAGATCGGACACCTCCAAGAACCAAAATCCGACCGATTGGGTGAGGTGTCCGACTGATCGAACACCTCCTAGAATTGAAATCCGACCGATGGGGCTTTAGGACCGACCGGTCGGCCCTGAAGCACTTTGCTCTGGGAGATTCAGTTCCTAACTATTTTCTCTTCATGTTCATTCTATTCTCCTGTTTTCCAACACCCAAAAGAGACCACCCCTACTACATATTGGGTCTCCCTACCATCTAATTTCAACATTCATTTCACCATTCAATCATTAATACAAGATCAATCTCACACAACTTCAATTAAAGATTGAAGAACTGTAAATAAATACATGCAAAGAACTCATCAAGGATCAATAAATCAAGCATACATGTAAAGAATATGCACCTTTATACTTGCCTTAAGTGCAATGCTTCACCCAAATCAATTTGCCCTTTGGTTAGGTGGTGGAGAAGGTTCCACTAAAGATGAATCTAAAACATGCATTGAGAAGAATAAGAATGTAATGCATATATGCCCAAAGCTTGAATCTCCTGACCCTATTGAGCCCAAGAAATGCAATGGTGATGGGGTTTTCTTACCTCAAGGCTCCTACAAGCAAGAGGAAGGAGATGAGGCCTTGTTTTCAAAATGAGAGGACAAGAAGAACAAAGAGGAAGAAGAAGATGCCTTGATTCGTTATATGCAAAGCTTCAATTGCCCAAAATGAAGTCTAAGAATAAGAAGAGAGCATAGGAGATGGAGAAAAACCGTTGCTACAGAAGAATGAAGGAATGAGAAGAAAAAGGTCGATGGTGGGTTTGGGTTTTTAAATAAAGATTTTTCTGGAAATTGAAAATTGGCCCTACTGGTTTTTATATATATCCAGTTTGAGTTAGTTGGGCTTAATTGGGCTGAGATGAATCCGAATCGAGTTGGGCCATACATAAAAGATGACTCTCAAGATGACATGCACTCGATACAATTATTATGATCCCCTAATGATGCAAAACCATAGAATCTTAAAATAAGAAAGGGCCTGGACTACCTAAGTAAAGTTCAAACCCGACTCAACTACCTGTCCATTATCCAAACCCAAAGGGATTTGAGTTAAATTAACCTAATTACACATTATTTAAAGTAAAACTAAATTAATTACTACAAATTTGATTATCTTGGGTTTGGACCTTACAATTCAATCCTGTCGAACCTCCTATGGGTATAAGCTAAGTGATACCGATTCAATGTATTAAGACCAATCAGAATTCGTACTTCTTACTTATCATACATAGCAATCAACTCAATCTTATATAAAATCATATACCAGTCTTGAGATCGTATATAGTCATAAAAATTGGAATTAAACAAAGTAAACTGTTATATAAATAATGCATACTTAAATGAGCTCTAGGAGCTCGAATCCTTCCAACCTAAGCTACCCCTATCTTGCCTCACAGGCTCATACTCAGTAGAAGTTCTGGCTCCGATCTTACTTCAAGGTTCACTTAGAAGAACGAGTACATAATTAGATCATGTTGAGGGCATGGATTTCTTAGCAATATGAATGCATTTAGATTGAGTGATTATCAAGGATATTTACTAGCCAACCCTGTGCTAGATAATCCGTATTTCCAAAGTCATTTAATGCAATATATTCATAAAACGTTCTGTGTCGTTATGTTACCAAAAACCTTGGTGTTATATTGTGTAAACAAAGGACACCTCTTCTTATGCCAACACCCATAACGTGACATCGGACAACCATCCAAAAAGTTGAAGGGGATGAGTGAAACTCTTTACTCTTCTTCCATATCATTTGATCACCATTAGGATAATTTAATTAGAGTAAAGGTGCCAAATCTAAGGCCCTACAAAGTCTTGAAATTTTCTAATTTCCTAAGTTCACTGTGTTTTTACGGCTTAGCAGTGTATAGGTCACAGCTTAGCCGTGTGGCATAAGTTTTCCCTTAAATTTACCCACAATTATGGCTCAACCGCATGCTGGTCTACGGCTTAGCCGTATGAAGCCTACGGCTAGGCCACGGCTAAGTTATGGCTTAGCCGTAGTACAATCCACGGCTTGGACGTAGGTTAACCATAGGAGAATGCTAGATTTGAGTCCTCTCTTAAAAGCTGACTGTAAAATAGCTTACAACTTTGTTATGGGGTGGTTACGGCTTAGCCGTCCACGGCTTGGCCATGGTCTTAGCCATAGAGTAAACAACAAATTTGAGCTCTCGGGATTTTAAATCGTATTTAGCCATAGTGTAACTTACAACTTAGCCATAAACTTTAGAATTTCTAAAACTGTGTTGATACGGGGATTCATTTCTCTATAGAACTTTTTCTATTCAATTCCACTATGATCTTCTCTATTCAAACTAACATCTTTCCTTTCCAAAACCCACAATTCATCAGTATTACATAATCATACTCATTATCACTTAATCCAACGCATATATATTTAATCAACGAGTGAAAGAGCTGTAAACTTGCATTTAGAGAAAAAATACTCTAAGAATCAATATAATTAAATATATATGTAGTAATATATACTCTTATACTTGCCTTATCCCAATGCTTCACCCAAATCAACTTTTCCCGTGGTATGAAGATGGAGAAAGCCTCAATAGCAAGAAATCCTACTACATTCAAAACCATATAATTGGTGAATCGAGTGTAAGATGCATGCATGTTGCTCATTTAAATCTCCTTCACTCTTTTGAACTCAAAGAAATGAAATGGTGGTGGTTCCTTACCTTAAAGAGCTATAGATTAAAGAAAAAAAGGAAGAGGAGATGGAATGGTTAGCTCCAAAGGTAGAAGATGGGTAAAGAGATGATGGGGAAGAAGATAAGTGCCTTGATTCCTACATGCACAGCCTCAAGACCTAATTTTCAGCTCTCACTTGAAAAGGACGTGAGAGAAGAGGATGGAGCTCCAGCAGAAAGAGACTTGAAGGTAAGGAAGAGGGAACGATGGTTACTCCTTTTAACTCAAATTTTCTTGAGTTTGCATGCAAGTCCACTTTCTTTGAAAAAATTACAATTTGAGTCAAATGATATTCAATTGAGCTAAGATAGATCCGAATTAAGTTGAGCCAATTATGAAAGATGATCTACGAGATAAAATACATATGATGCAACTAATGTGGTGCCAAAATGATGCAAAACATGTAACTCTAAAGTACAAAATGGTCCATGTCTACCTAAGTGAGATTCGAACCTGACCCAACTACCTATCCATGATGCAAACCCAATGAGTTTTGAATTGAATTAGTCTAAATGAGCATTAATTAGCATAAAGGGAGATTAATTATTATAAATCAAGTTAGTTCGGGTTTGGACCTTACATATGTGGCAAAAAGAATAAGACAATGAGCAATCTCTTTCTTCATTGCGAGGTGGCAGTCTATGTTTGGAATAACTTTATTAGGAGGCGTGGTATTGCTTGGTGTTGCCCGAAGAATATTGCAAAAGCAATAATTTCTTGGAGTGGTGGATGCTTTGTTGGGTGTTGACGTATTTTATGGAGGATGTCCCATTTTCTATTCTTTAATCTATTTGGAAGGAAAGAAATAACAAGATCTTTAATGGTTCTTCATCTTCAATGATTAAATTGATTTCTAAAATCGTCTTAAGGATTGTGAAATGGGCTTCAGTTTCAAAAAGAGTTTGTAAACTTATACTTTAATGATATCATTTTTAATTGGAAAGTTATATGAGGTATCACCCTTTTTAAGGGGAAGAGATCCATTCCTTGGTCTTCCCTTCCTTTTGGCATTTTAAAATTAAATTTGGATGGAGCTTCAAGGAGTAAATCAAGGCAGGTGGGGATTGGTGGTGTGCTTCGTAGTTGTAAAGGGGAGGTGTTACTTATGTTTTCTAAGCATATGGGCATCTGTGACTCGAATGAAGTAGAGGTGTTAGCTATCTTGGAAAGTCTCAAGGTGTTTTCAAGAAAATATTTTGGTCCTCTAGTTGTGAAAAGCAATTCCTTAAATGCAATCATTTGGATGTCTAACCCAAAGGAAACCCCTTAGAAATTTCAATTCCATTTTAATAAAATTTGGGAGTTATTGGCTACTCTAAATATTTCTTTTTATCGTGAGGTTAAATCTATCAAACATATGATGGATGCATTAGCCAAGTAAGGGATTGAGAGATTGTCTCCTTGGGTGGGTGTGATGATATAATTGAGGTGGGATAGTATAATGCTCTTGTACCTTCTCCCTCCCCTTTATTTTTTTGTTTTCCATCTTTGTTTCTTTTATCTTTCTTTACTCTTGTACCCTTTCTTTTCTATTAATAATTTTTGTTACCGTTTTAAGAAAAAAAAACATTTTAAGAATTCATGATGGATGCAAGGCTACTAATTGTGTGGACATGGAAGGTATAGATATGAGAATATGGGGACATATAGATATTGAAACCTCAAGTGTCTATTTATAAAACCACTAAAAAACTCAAAGGGAAGAGTAAACCATACTATGAATCCTAGGAAAATTGAAAATCTGCTTGAAACATAAGATAGTTCAATATTTGACTTCTTAATAAGGGAGCGCTACATAACACTTGGGCATTTTTTAAGAAAAATGCCCCTCGTAATTGGGGCCCACTGAGATGCATGATGATTATGAAAGTCTGTTAGATGTGAAGATCCATATGAAGCCTACCTATCTGCAAAATCTTAAGCCCATAAAATAATCCTAGCCTTTTAATGTATGATTGTAAAATTTAATGGTTTAAAAGCATCATTTTATCATTATTTCAATCATGGTTAAAAATATCGGCCGATATCGGTCCGTATCGGCCAATACGGACCGGTATCGGTCGATACCGGTCCGATATTTTGGATTTTATTGGTCTCGGTGAAATATCGCCAATTTCTCACGATATATCAGCCGATTTTTCAATTTATCGGCAGAACCGATATATCGGCCAATATTTTGAAAATATCGGCCGATAATATATATATATCGTCTAACCCTAATTTTTCCCTCTTTCTCCCCCTCTACTCATCCTCCTCTACCCAAAGTCGGCCATCTTGTTGCTCCTCCTCCATTAGCCTCCAAAAACATCACAAAATTATTTTTTTTGGGTGGATTTGGCTTATAAAAGTAAAGGAAATACATTTATAAGGTAAGTATATTAAATTTCTTTTTTTTTTAAATATTTGTTAAGTGGGAGCTTAGATGTGATCCATGATAATGATTCCAGTTGTTTTATGTTATAGATTTACATGTTGTGATTTATGAGTGTAGATCTATTATTTGGTTTTTAAAAATATTAAGATTTTAACATTTATTAAGATTTAGAGTCTTTTAATGTTAAGTATTATTTTTAATTTTATTAGTATGTAAAAACATGATTTTATGAAGCAAGTTTGATAGATTTAGTAGTAGAAGACATAGATCTACAAGATGTGGACATTTTATGTTTATTTATTTTCGGATTTTTAAATATCTTAATATTAAAATAAGATTTTTTGAGGATTTAATCACAAATTTGTTATTTTGTTGTATACTTCATATATGATATGAATATGGTAAGTTTTCATTTTTTTTTCAAAACATTATGCAAATACTAAATAGTTTTATATTTTCAAATTTTATTTTCTTGTATGATAATGAAATAATAATTTAATATTTAAAACTAATATTTTGAGGATTTCACTATAATTTTTTTAAAGTAAGCATAATCTTTGTAAACTTCATGTAGGATTACTTTTTTTAATTGTTCTTTAATGTAATTAGTTTTATATTTTTTAATTTATTTTCAGATTTTTTTTAATTTTAGATTAAACTATTATATATTTAGATTTTCATTATAAGTATGATTTCCTAATTTTATATAATCATTGTATACTTCACATATGCTATTTTTTTTTAACATATACTCCACATCATTTATGTGAATATGTAACATGTCAACATTTTTTATATTTCTAAATTTATTTTTGGATTGTTAGAACATGGAATTAGAAAAATTAAATAATTAATGTATCATTTAAAATGTACCCTTTTGAGATTCCAATTACTTTTATATGAATGTATTAATTTCTTTGTTTTTATTATATTCTGGATCTTAGTTTAAATGTTATAAATTGTGCCAATGTGTTCTTTTGTTTTGAAGAAGCAAGATTAAAATAGTGCGTGACATTGATCCAGCATGGAACCATTGTGAAGAAGCTGGAAGCAAGCACAAGATTAAATGTAATTATTGCCAAAAAATCATAAATGGAGGGATAACTAGATTAAAGCAACACTTGGCTCATAGGCAAGGCCAAGTAGCAAAGTGTCCTCGTGTACCACCTAATGTGAAAAAAGAAATGCAAGAGTTGTTGGATACAGGAAAACAGAAAAAGGTTGTCAGAGAGAAAAGAAAAGAGGAGGAATTTGAAGCATGTAGGGAAGAAGTTTTTAGGTCTAGGGAGGGAGATATTATTTCCTCCGATGATGATGAAGATCCAAATTTAAGCAGGGTTAGAAAAGAAAGTTTGAGGTCACTTCAGGAGGAAGAAGAAAGAAGAAGAATGCAGTATGAGGCAGCTATGAAAGGTGGCCAATATGATGAGGGTGGCTCATCTGGATCTAGGAGAGGGGGTTTGCGTCGAGCATTTAGTCAAAGACAACCCCGCCCAGTAGATATTGAGGATGATGATGAACCTCCTACACAGGCACCTCGTAAGCCAAGTGTGGTGGGTCCAACGGATCCATTTGCATATAGAAAACCAACAGCCAAGCAACCAAGCATTGTAAAAGCACTAAAGGGAAAATTTAATAAAGCAAGAGATAATTTGATAAGAGCTACTGGAAAGTTCTTTTTAGATGCAGCTATTCCACCACATAAGACAAACTCTCCTTATTTTACCACTATGTTAGATGCAGCAGCGGAACATGGTCCCGATATAAAAGCACCCACCCCATATGAGGAGTTAGAGCTCTAGGTGGAAACTTTTAAGAGGATTTGGAAAGAAAAGGGCTGCACACTAATGTGTGATGGGTGGACGACCCTCACAAAACGTCATCTCTTGAATTTTCTAGTTTATTGCCCTTCGAGAACAGTTTTTGTCAAATCAGTTGATGCAACAGATTATGTTCAAGATGCTAGATACATCAATAAATTGTTTAATGAAGTGATTAATGATATTGGGGCAGATTGTGTAGTTCAAGTTGTCACCGATAACGCTGCAAACATGAAGAAAGCAAGACTAATGCTTGTGCAGCAGAGGCCAAATATTTTTCGGTTACCATGTGCAGCACATTGCATAGATTTAATGCTTGAAGAAATTCCCAAAGGAAAAGTCATGAAACTAGTGATTGAAAAGATGAAAAAAATCACTAATTTTTTCTACTAGTCTTATAGACTTGTTTCGATGATGAAGAAATTTACAAACAATCATGAACTACTACGGCCTGGCATTACTCGATTTGCCACCCACTTCATAGCCATTGAGAGTATTTACAAGTATAGAGGAGGGATTCTCCAACTCATCAAATCAGATGAATGGCTGAATTCTAAGTGGGGAAAGCGGCCAACTCCCCTAGCAGAAGAAGTATGTAAGACCATTGAGTCCAATAAGATTTGGCCTCATGTTCAAAATTGCTTAAATGTTTTTGAGCCACTAATAAAAGTTCTTCGATTGGTTGATGGTGATGATAAGCCAACTATGGGCTTTTTACATAAGGCCATGGAGAGAGCAAAGATGGCTATTAAAACAAACTGTAAATATTATACTAAACATTGGAAAACCATCGATAGCCGTTGGGAGCGTCAATTGCATCATGACTTACACACTGCTGGTAAGTGGAGACTGATTTCTTATTGATTTTCATTATTATCTGAAATTCTTTTTAATACATTACTCATGTAAATTTTTGCATTTAATAGGTTACTTTCTCAATCCACAATTTCGATATGAATCTTTAGATCGAAATATAATTGATGAAATTCGAGTGGGCATGAAAAATGTTATTGAAAGACTAGCAAATGACGCCGATGAGGCTATTAGGGCAACAAACCAAGTAAGTAAATTAAAAAGTAAAGATCTTATATAATGTATGTTGTTTTCTTCAATTTAATTTATATCATTATTCATTCATAAGTCATAATAGTTGATAAATATTGATAATTCTTTTGCTTCTTTAATGTTATTAGATCGATGTATATAATGAAGGAATGGGAAGTTTTAGCACCACCATTGCTCGAAGAGCTGTCACACAAACATATCCTGGTAAGGATTGTATAATATAAATAGTAAATTATATTTTCATTATTTGAAAATTCAAAAATTGAATGTTTAATATTATTTTCTTTTATTTTCATCTGAATGGTGGTTAAATTATGAAGAGAGTGCTCCAGCATTAAGGACAATCGCAATTAAAGTTCTCAGTCAAACTACATCTTCGTCAAATTGCGAAAGAAATTGGAGCACCTTTGCTTTTATCCACACAAAAGTAAGGAATAAAATCACGATGGATAATTTGAACAAACTGGTCTACATTCATTATAACCTCAAGCTCCGTAGTCGAAATCGAAGAAGAAGAGCATTTGAGGATAAACAAGATTACTTCTGCCCAATTAATTTAGACTATATATTTTCAGTAAAAGATGATTTGTTAGGTGAGTGGCTAGAGGAGGCAGAAGAGCCATTATTAGATGGAGATCTAGAGCTAGCAGAAATGGTTAAGGACTTGACTGGGAAGCAACTTGAGCCAATGAAAACCTCTGAAAGATTACAAGAGATTAATTTGACACAACAACAGAGGGGTACTACGGTTGATCCTACAGAAGCAAGAGGAAAGGAGGTGGGTGAAAAGAGTGAGTCAAGTATCTCTACATCTTCCTCATCAGCAGGAATTCCTCCTGATTCCCCTAGGACTAGCGGTCACTATGGAGATAATGAGCCACCAATGTATGAGACAGTTAAGCATTTTCCTAGTACTACAGACTTAGATCCCCATCGTGGTTATGTAAGATATGTCTCACAAACTGAGCAGAGATTGGTAGTAGCATCAGTCAAGGAGGAGGGGAAGGTACTTCTGCAAGCAATGTTGGACAACAGCAGGCTAGGTATGGTCCGTATGAATACAATCTTCATTAGCCAACTCAACTGCCTTTACCTTCACCGTTACAACCGTGGCATGAGCATGGACAAGGAATGATCCAACATGAACCCCAACAAGCTATTTTTCGTCCTCATGAATTTTTTAATTTAAATTTGGGCCCCTAGTCATCTCAATCTACTGAGGATAGCTCATCATATTATGAAGGGATCTTCGCTCCTCAGCAACAATATCAATATGGCAAGGGCATGGGAGTGCAATGCAAGAGTTTGGATCATATTATTATAACCCATACCAAAGAAAAAAAAATGATGATGATGATGATATCGAGCCTGGAAGACACTCCACTTGGAATTAGGGTATGTATTGATTCTCTCCAATTGCTTTATGATTTATTTTACTGTCATTATGTCATATGCTATGTTAATATTCATGTTCTTGAATTTTACAACTTGCTTGATAATTGAGTGATAAATTGATGGTTGATGAATGATAATTGATGACTGATAAATAGTGATTTATATACTATATAAGATACAAGTATAACTTACAAGTGTACAACACTACAAGTCTACAACCACTATATATAAATTAAAAATAAATTATATTCTCTAAAATTTCATACTAATAGATAGTTCATATTTTATAAGTCATAATTATGGTTTTTATAAAAAAAATCACAATTTCGAACAAGACAGCGATACAGGATACCATAAGTTAGGGGGACCGATATTTTGATTTATATGTGTTACTAATGAAAAAAAACATTGTTTTCCAGTATTTTCTAATATTTTAGATTTTTTGGATATTTTTTCAATTTTTTTTGGATTAAAAAAAATTCACACCGCGATGACCGCGACGGACCGCGAACCGCGACCGATACCGATACCATATCGGTTTTTTGGACCGACTGATACTGGGACCGATACCACGATTTTTATTCATGATTTCAATCCAACGGTAAAGAAAAGTTGGTTGAATGCCAAACTTGGACTAATGATCATTCCGGGCAGGGTATAAAAAAAGACTAGATTGAATTAATATGAGTCCCATGACCAAAAAGAAGAGCAAAAAACGAGGGTGCTCATGGGCGAGGCAAACCATAGGCCAAAGTTGGGCCAAGCCTCCTTTGGGCTTGATTTGGGCCTTCGGCTTTAAGATGGGCTGTTCTTGGATCTATTTGGCCCATTTTAGAATTGGGCCACTTGAATTAAGTGTAGAAATCCTAAGTCTGGCCCAAACAAGATTATTTGAAAATTTGGTCAATCCTAATGGACTACACATAACACCTCCCTTGAATGGAATCTGCAACTCAAGTTTGGTTTGTACCATTGGATCGATTGCACACTCATACAAATAGACTGTACACTATTAAACTTATGAGGCCCAGATGGAAATGATAAAAGTGAAGGAAGAATTTGATCTTTTGGTGAGAGGAAGGGCTTAGGGGGATCTTTCTATCTCCCCTAGTCTGAGTCCCAGTGGAGCCCCATGTGGGCCCTACAGTGAGGTGCACACACCTATTCGTATATGCATATATATCCATGGCAACACGAAAAATATGAAATGCAATAATCGAAGCCCAAGCAACTTTGTCCCCGTGACCCAGTCTCACAAGATGATAGACGCAAAAATCAACATTCAATGCCTCAGAACATACTTTATTGACTTGACTTAACTGCCCAGTAATGATGCAGGAGATAGGCAGCTAGACATATTTATTGATCCGAGTCTTATCCTATTTCTAGTCAACGTGCAGTTGGAGGGGACAACTTGCCAGATGAGACATACTTTCTAAATTTTCTGACTAAAATGGTAGGGTGGTTCGTTCATCATGTGCGTCACACATTAACCCCGCAGGGGGACAAACAATTATAGAAATGTGTATTTCACAATGCATTTGGTACAGGAAATGATTGGATGAAGCATAAAACAACAAATATACAGGGAAAAGAATAGTGCGAAGTTCGGATCCGAGCGGAAGTTTCCATTGTATTCTACTTTAAGTTTCCAGTAGATTTTTTTATTTTTTGGGAGAGTCAGTAGCTTAAATTCAATGGCTGAAAAAGGTGCATCCATAGAAAGTGAATGGAGATAAAAACAACAGAAAGTAAAGACTAGTAGTACTACCATTTAGGATTAAATTCCATAATATTATGCATTTAAAGCCACTAACATTGAAGGGCCAAATTACGTCTTCTCCCAGTGCAATGATGAACATGCATCTTAGGTGGGTCCCACTTGCATGTAAGTTAAGTGTGAGCAATGCAGTGGATCATCTCGGAAATGGATAGATTTACCATGGGGGAGCCCTTGGGTGATCCTGGGCAATCGAGAGCCTTGTGTCCATCCTCTGCTGTGGGTACTGCAACTATAAAATAAGAAAACTGACATCAACGAGATGTTCTACTGGTAAAAAAAAGTTTAAAAAAAATACGGATAAAAGGATGGCAAGTGATTGGGTTCCATGAGTGACATTCTTAGAGCAAGTTTAGTGGTAATTATTAGAGGGTTTGCAGCCCGTAAGGGGCTTTACATGTTGACCCAAGTTGTGTTCACGTTTTGAATGTCCCAACTTCCTGGCCTCGGTTATATTTTAACTTATATAATTTTGTTAGAACAAAATGTACGAAATATGGCTATGGCTAGCATAGTTGGCCCAAATCATGCAATGAGCTGATGTTGTGATGTTCCAGGTTTGATTCCCACCTTGGATTCGACATCCCGAGTCAACAATTCAAATCAACTATAAGGACGGTCACTGTTTACCTCTCACCCATAATCTACACAAACACTCTTTTTAGTTAAACAAAATGCAACCATTAAATTTTGTTTCACTTTATCTTTATTCTATTCCATGGCGAACAAACAAACAGTATTATTTTAACATACAATTTTATTTATCATGAGTTTTTATGCTTATATACCACTCATGGTAAATCTTTCATATTGGAGATCTGGTAGACCGCCCCTATCAAGCATAGCCCCTTCTAATCCTAACATCCTCCTAGGTGGGAACTATGGGTTGCAAACTTATCGGCTCGATGGGTTGTAAATCTTTCATATCTGAGATTTTGTAGACCTCTATCAAGTATAACTTTCCAATTCTAACATCTTCATGGGAACAAGACAGCTTAGATTGAAATGGGTCTGGGGATGACATGGAATATCTATACACTACACCAAAAATACCAATTAAGAACATTCTTTTGGAACGGCTATAAACTGTTTCTAAACTAGAACCGTTTATAGCTATCTCAAACGGACTAAACCGTTTCTAAAATATAAAAATATTATCAAAATCATTTCTTAAAACGCAGGAAACGTGCTTAAAGTCTCTCAAAAAACAAAACCGAAAAAAGTTCACACCCAAAAAAGTTCAAACCCTCCTTCGCTCCTTTTCCCTTGCGCCCTTTCATTTCCCTCTCTCTAAACCCTAACACCCAAAGCCCTCACATCATCTCCATTTCATCTCCTCTAATCATTGCTTGATCTCCTCACACCATTTTTGATCTGTGAAATCAACGGCCACCATCTCATGGCCTCAATGATGAAGCAGCTAGCTCCAATGCGAGTGATTCATTTCCCAAGTATGATAGCTCCATGATTTTCCCATCAGGATTCGATTACGTTGAAAAACTATTTCAATAAGTTTGGAGCAAAAAGTTGGAGATTTCGTTTTTTTTTATTATTTTATTTTACCAAGTTTTGATCTCTTACGTCAGGTTCTAATAGCTTTGGAGGAATGTAGTTGCAAGATTTGTATTGGATTAGACATTATTTGCCTAGATCAATTTCATTTGAGCTAATTTTCATAATTTTCTATGCTATCATTTGTGATGGCTCAATTTTGCTCGAACTAAAAGATTCAATCTTTGGGTTTAACAGATGAATTTAACGGATGAATCTGATATGTATTAAAGATGATAATTTAAAAAGAGTGAAAAAAGATTTAAGAGATCTATTGGTTCTATTAATCAGTTATGTTTGTATCTAGATGATATTGATTTGTTGCTCTTTTATGTATAGTTTCAATTGTTCGAAACTCTGTCTCCATGAATGGTCATTTTAGAACCATCTTTGTCTAACTGCTTGAACATTAACTAAATCTGCATCTCAATGGTGTATCATTTTTCATCAATGCTTTTTGTGCCTTTTCGCCATATTGCTAGGTTTATCCAAGGTCAGGTAATTGGCATCCAGAAATCTTTGTGCATTTTTCATTTTTTGTTAGTTGGCTTCCTTTTTTATTGATAGTAGTAGCTCATAAATCCGTGGAGTGTGATGGTAGTTGACGAGTAAGTTTAATAAGTGTCTAGGTCTTTGAATGAACCATTCAGGTGTTTCTTGAAATGTCGCCTTCATTAGAGATGTCTAGATGGGAGATATGATTGCTACATGCTATCACAATATAGTTTCTTGAAAAATCTCAACAAGGAAATGGTTATAGGAATATTCAAATGGGTTGTCAAGTTCTTTATAGCAATGCTTATGAGTTGTAAACAACAATAAAAAAAACCATTTATCATATGGAAATTGGCATAAAAAAAAACATTTTCTTTCAAATACTATTTGGGTTGTTTATGTTTTAACTTCCTAGAATATATATAATCAGTTGTGGATCTGATGTATTTTTTTGTCGCCTAATATAAATGCTATTGTTACACGTGATACCGGTTTCTTCTTGGAAATCTAAGTACGCATTGTTTTAATCCAAGATTGCACACCATTTGGGCAACAAAATGCATGAAGACCTTGAATAGAACAAGCTTAGACTTATGTTTCTTTGTTTGCATTTTTCCCTGAATTGTGATGAAATCTAGTATGATCAATGTTGCTCGTTTTGGTGAACCCTGCAATACACACTTTATTCTAATTCCCATTTGTTAGATTCATTTAAGGATGAGTTTGATGTAATTTAAATCCCAGTTGGGTTTTGCCATTTACTTTAGTTTTCCTATACACTCCTCTAGTTCTTTTCTTTACTTTTATTTCTTTATTTCGTTTTCAATTCTTTAACTTCTGAAATTGCTTCTTAGTGCTATTATGATAATTTCTCAGGAAAGGGTGAGACCATCTCCAATTCCTATCAGCTTAAAATTCACCGAGATTGATATGTCCCAGCCTTGGGTAAGCTCTATTTCACATCATATAGTATAACTTAGGAGAACAACCAAAAGTAGGAGCTAAGTATAAGTGAACTACCATTAAAAAAAAGTATAGGTGAACTACATGATCTCATCCCAATGTCAGACAAAAATCTTTGCTAAAGCATGTTACCCATCTATATTTTTGCAACACTAATCCTAAAACTCTTTGGGCAGAATGAGGACATCGCTAAGCTCACTGAACCGTTGCTCTGTACATGATCCCTCAGCTATTTGCTTATGGGCTCAACTTCCCCCTACAAAAGTTCCTACAAGAACATAGAAACTGTTGGTCATTACATGGGTATCTAGTGTGACCTTGTTGTATGACGGTCATTGTTTTCGATTATTATTTTTATTGTGGGATTGAAGTTGATTACTTGTTTTGGGTGCAGAACTAAATGCAACAAGGGTAATACATTCGTGAACTTCATGAACATCATTGATGCATGTAGACTGCATCAGGTATTGGCGGGATACAAGTAGGAAGTCTCGGCCAATAAGATTTGCCATATAACTTATGAAAGAGTTCAAGTAAAGTGCCTCTTTCTCATCTTTCCAACTTACTTGAAATTTATTTATTGTCTACTTCCAATTTTTTTTAACATGTAGACCGTGTGAGAGGTTTCTCATTTCTTGTTTTAATTGTTGGTAATCAAGGGAGAGAGGCATCGAAGAAGCATTTTGAGTTGTCCACATTTTCCTATGAGACAGAAGCTTATTTATCCATTTTCTTTGACACGTATCGGTATGATTCAAGTGGATTCAAGTACTCCTCGATAGGGATATATGTTCCCCCTTCAGAGAACAACAACCTAAGTAGAAACTGTTGTCTATAAGAGGGCTTGTGCAAGTAGAGTGGGTGGAATGTCTGGAAGCTATTTTTGGGTCTAAGTGCTTTCTTCATTTGGTGCCTTGGTTATTCTAGTAAAGAAAAAAAAAAGTATTGAGGGTTTGATATGTAGATATATATGGGTCTCTCTCTCTCTCTGTGGGACAAACAATGACACTGGTTTTCTATGCGCAGGCTATGGAAGCAACATCAAGGATAAGGAAGTGAGGTGGGTCTGTGGAGACTTCAATGGATGGCCCCAAGGCTATGCATCATCCAATTTAAGAAATTCTGAATACAAGAGAACTGTGGGAATATTTGGGCTTGGATTTCAAGAGATCTCAATTTTTGCATTACCACAACTCTAGGCCCATGTTTTCTTTTTCATTTTTTATTTTTTTAAAAATTGAAATTACTTGTTAAAAATGTTGTATGAGAGGAATGTATGAATTTTTTTAATGATTGTGTTAAAACGAAATTTAATGATTGTGTTTTTATGAATGTATATGCCACAATTTATTTTATTTTCCTTTTTAAATATATAATTAGTAGTGGTTTAATAAAAATTATCATTTTTTGAAAAAAAAACATTCCAAAAAATTCTCATGAATAAATGGTAAAACAATATTTGGAACAGTTTTAAACATTTGGGGATGGTTGTAAACCATTCCAAAAGAAAAAAATTTAGAACGTTTTGATTTGTTCCAAAAATAGAAATTTAGGAACGGTTCAGAACAGTTCCAAAAAATCTGCGACACCCTTTTCTGGAACGGTTTTGAGCTATTCCAAAACCATTTAGGAACAACTCAAAACCATTTCTGATGGCCTTTTTTGGTTAGGTCAAAACCCCTATATGACCTATTTCTAAATCTTATCAAATAACTCCAATCTACAGTGATGTAGGACAACCCAACGTGCGTAACCTGCATAACTCAACTTGTAGAACTCTGATTTAGATCCAATCCATCTAATTAAGTATTAAGGTTATCTTTGAATCAGTTGTGGGCCCAAAAAGTCCCAAAGTAAATATATATAAATAGGAAAATAATTCAATAAGAACTAGTTTTTACCATTTTTTTGTGAGAACTCTAGGTAAGGCTCATCTGTCACTCAATCTAGATCTTGCAAGACACAGAGACCCCCCGATAATCGCATGCCCCAAGCTTCGATCAAATTCAAATTTACTGGACCGTTGGATTGATTGTGCACCAATCCGAATGGAATTTACTGTTCAAATTAGTTTACATGTGTGAATCAATCCTAACTTGACCCATTTAAAGGAGTTTAGTGCAACTTAGATTCATTTGACCTATGACCAACCCATATAGGATGCTAGTCGGGTAATGTAAGTCAAATACCAGTCAAATATGAATTATACAATTCAAATAGAAGTAATTTGTGTCAAATTAATGCTGGTTGTTTGGGTCGAGTACTAGTCATATAGGTCAAATACAGATTATGTGAGCCAAATACTGGTCATGCGGGTAAAGTTTACCATGCCTAGTGGAATCAATTAAAAACAAGGTTTGTTTAATTCTAGTTATTGGGTATCGAAGCATAGGACAACATGTAGATTAATAACAGATTAACAATGGTCCAAATAAAATCATGTAAATGAGGAGAAAAGAGCAGATCTACATTCAAATTGAAAAAAGGCCAAAAATGTTCCCAATCAAACCATCTTAACCCTTAGTTTAGGTGCTTAAGGCAGATTTATATAACGTATTTTCCACATAACAGGAATGTAAAAAATCTTCCCGTTTTCTATTAGCTTCTTTTTTTTTAATCATTTGTGACAAATTTTCATAAAGACAATGTCAATTTTTGCGAATCATGTAAAATCATTTTCGGCTTCACCAAATTAGGGTAGAGGATGGAGGGAAGGAATTGGTTCGGTGAGAAAACGGGGAGTACTATGTAGAAAATATAGTTTGCAAGATAGGTCTTATTTTGATCATTCCCCAATTGTATTTAGGGAAAGCACTGTTAGATCTGAATCGAGGCCAAGCACACACCACACAAAAAGAAGAATAAGAAATCACACATAGAGAAGACATAAGGATTTATATAGTTCGGCCATATTACTTACGTCCACTGACATAAAGATTTTACTATCAAGAAATTTCTCTCTCACCCCTTACAATGTTCTCTCTTTGTTCATTTTTCCCAGTTGCTTTCTTACTTGGTTACAAAGAACAAAACCATCCATGAAGAGAATATATAAGAGATTAGTCCTAATTAACTGGGCCCTCCACTCATAGGCCTAATAAGGAACTTTTGAGCCAAACCTAACAAGCGCATTTAACATTTTTATTATTTTTCAAACTAAACAACCTATATCGATTGGAAAAAAAAAACTAATAGTTGGTGGCGTGATACCCACTCCAGATATAATGAAGGAAGAGAGATATGTTAAATGTACGTAGAGTTATGAATTTATCCCAATGAGCCCATCGGAAGTTTCAATATAAAGTAAAACAAGGGGCTGCTCAAGTTTCTTACACAGTAGGGAATCACTTTACTTTCTCACTCAACAAGAACCCAATGGCCACAGCTCTAGCCCTCCTCTCCCTTCTCTTCTTGGCTTCAGCTCTCCTTCTCTTCCTCTCTGCAACAAGACTCAAGAAACCCAACCAACCCCCATCTCCCCAAAAGCTCCCCATCATCGGAAATCTCCATCAGCTGGGCTCTCTCCCACACCGCTCTCTCAGCCTTCTCTCCAACAAACATGGGCCGTTGATGCTTCTCCATCTCTTTCACACCCCGACCCTGATCATCTCCTCCCCAGAAATGGCCCACCAGATCTTCAAAACCCATGATCTCGCTTTTGCAAACAGACCCCTTTTACGTGTAGGCAAGCACCTCTTCTACGGCTGGAGTAACACCCTCTTCTCCCCATACGGCGAGCACTGGAAGCTTTTGAGAAAGATCTGCGTCCTCGAGCTTCTAAGCAACAACAAGGTGAAGTCCTTCGGTCTCATTAGAGAAGAGGAGGTGGGGTCCATGGTCGATGAGGTGTCCCAATCATGCCCTACTTCCTCAGCCGTTGATTTGCGCCACTTGCTGACCAAACTGACCAATGGTATCATATCGAGGGTGGCTTTGGGGAAAAAGTATGGAGACGAGTTTTTGGATATTGTTAGGGAATATGTGGCGTTGTTGGGGGCTTTTTGTGTGGGAGACTTCTTTCCTTGGCTTGCATGGGTCGATGTTGTGACCGGGTTGGATGGGAGATCGAAGAGGGCTTTTCGTGCCATGGATACTTTTCTTGAACGTGTGATTAAGGAGCATCAGGAGAGGAAGGAGATGGACGGTCGAGATGGGGATGATCAAAGAGACTTTGTGGATATGTTGCTCCGTTTCCAGGAAGGTTCTGAGCCTGGGGTGCAGCTTGAGAGAGAGAGCATCAAAGCCATGATATTGGTTAGTTTTGATAATATTCTGGAAATTTTCAAATAAGACCTTAACTTTTTACCTTATTTCAAAAAACGACATAAGTTTTAAATCTTTTAAAAGTAGTGCCTAACTTTTTCAAAAAGTTTTCAATTAAAGATATCTGTTCATCTAAAGATATTTTTCTGCAACTCCTTTCTTCAATTTTTTTAAATGCTCAAATTACTCTTTATTGAAATAAATTTCTCATTCAATTATTCGATATTCTTTTCATTTCCTTATTCGTGATTTTCATGAAAGTTAAGGACACCTAGCACCCTCATAGTAATTAACTACATGAAATGGATATAAAACTATGTCATGGCTTTAAATGATTAGGACTTTTGGTATCTTAAAAAAATTGAGGGGAAAAAGTCACCAAGAAATACCTTTAAATGAACTCTTGGAAAACCTTGGGACTAATTTGAGAATTTTTGAAACTTGTGTCCTTTTTTGAAATAAGATAAAAACTTAAGGCCTTATTTAAAATTTTTTTAATTTTTTTTAACATGGTTCTTGATCCTAGTCTAACCCTAAAATCATATCAACCTATGTTGGGCTCAATTTCATGCTATATAAATAGACTTAAATGGAAAATATATGGTTGTCTTTGTAGATAGGACACACACCCCCATAGTGCCCATTAAAGTTCCAACCCTGATTGATTGGTATGCTTTGGTCTTCCCTCTTGCCACTAGGCCAAGATAAAAAAAGAAAATGGACTTGAATGAGTACTATTAATAATATCATTATAAGTATATTATAAACAATGCACTAGTTATAGATTGGGTCAAATAATATTATAAACCGTGGGTATAATTTTCTATATCATATATAAAATTATTTGCTAGAGCATTGACTTGAGGCTGGAAATGGGCTCAGGTCCATTAGAGACTTGAGAGACAGGCCTAGGAACAATACATTTGTGATTAGACACTCGTCTGGTCCCATGACAGAACCCAAATCAAGTGGACTGAACCTGACTTTGTTACAACTTAGAGATTCGTGAGCGAGGCCCAAGCCTCAATAGTTCACACGAGCCCAATTTGCTAAACAGATATGGGCATGGCCCTTAAGGCCCAAGGACCCCTGGGGTTGTAATTTTTTACAATAGTAATTAATATGCATGGTAAGTAACTCACGTCGTCTTCTTCACTTCATAGGACATGTTCGTTGCTGCAACACAAACCACAGCCATATCCATGGAATGGGCCATGGCAGAGATTATAAGGAATCCCGAGGTGCTTCAGAAAGCCCAAGAAGAAGTAAGAAGTGTGGTGGGTGGAAAATCTAAGGTGAAAGAAGAAGACCTTCATCATATGCATTACCTAAAATGTGTAATAAAGGAGACTCTACGTTTACGCCCCGTTGCTCCACTGTTGATTCCGAGAGAGTCCAATACAGATGTTATGCTACAAAATTACTACATTCCTTCAAAGACAAGAGTCATCATCAACGCATGGGCCATTGCTAGGGATCCCTTGTCATGGGAAAATCCTGAGGAGTTTCTCCCTGAGAGATTTGCCAACAGCCCTATTGATTTTAAGGGTCAGCATTTTCAGTACATTCCTTTCGGCGCGGGGAGGAGGGTTTGCCCTGGAATATCATTTGCCATTGCTACTATGGAGCTTGCTATTGCCAATCTTTTGTATTTCTTTGATTGGAAGTTGCCTGATGGTGCAAGTGGGAAGGACTTGGATATGTCTGAAGCCGGAGGGATGGCTGTTAGCCTGAGATGCCCCCTTCATCTAATTCCAATATGCCATGTCTCCTAAGATGGGCGAAGCCATGTTTTTGTCCGCAACCTCCCCACCCCCACCTTTGTCTTCACAAAGAGACACGTGGCGCACTTCTTTGGCATAAAATCACACCACAGACCTTGTGTGAGGCACACATATATGGGATTCAGAGACATTTCACAAGAACGAAGGATAAGTACGAGTGTGAGTGAGAGAAGTAGTGTGGTGAGTGCCTAGTGTAGTGCAAGCGAGGGTGAAGAGTGCTACATAAGAGCGTTTTGGATATAAATGCCTATATGTCTGACGTGTTGTATGAGTGCCTGAGTGTGCCTTGTTGGAGTGACTTCTTGTGTACTATGTAGCGAGGTGCGTCTGCTTCTTTGAGCAGTGTCGTGAGGGGTAAACTTTGTAATAGTATATCTGTTTTGTAAAATGTTCTAATTAAAACATTTGAAAGGGGTAGGATTTGATTTTGCAATTGGAGTTCAACTTTGTAATTGCTTGCAAGATTTGCTTGAATTTTAAAAATTAATTTTAATTTGATTTTGAATTAGAAGAGATATTAGGTATTAAATTTACTTAAAAACAGAGAAGGGATAAGAATAACCAATTGCCACAAGCCAATCTTTCTTATATTTTAGAAAGTTCAACAATGACCAATAACCGATCTTTCCTATTTTGAAGGGAATGCAATAATATTTTCCGACAATTATTTGGAAACTTTGGTTTTAAGTTTAGAAATCTTATCATTTAAAGAGTCTTTCTTAGCAACAAGACTCTTTCAATTCCTTTCCTCCTCAAAATGTGATTATAAAATTGAGTCTCTCTTTCCATTCCCTCTTTTTTCATCTTTAATTATTAGAAAAGTACTTTTTAAAAAATATAAATATAAAGATGTTATGGGCCCATTGAATAATTCTTCGTAGGTACAGTATGGGCTACAGGGGTGCAGGAACTTTGGTCATAATGGGCGCCAGGGCTTACCTTTCTACAGGTTTTAGATAATGCTAATAGTGGGATATCTTCAAGGTGGTTCGATGATTACGGAATCCAAGGCAAGGTAAAGATTATTGGTTTATTATCTTATTTTTTGTGTCAATCAGGTTAGTCAGTTTGGAGTAATGTAGGTGTAATTGAGTTTGGGGTATTTCAGTAATTGTACTGGAGTTTTCTTAGGGACTAAGAAAGACTTTCTTAGGGACTAAGAAAGACTTTCTTAGGGACGACAAAAGCGACGATTATATATGATATGATATATAACCCTAAATCCTGGAGTGGAGCACAACAGGGAACTTTCTCCATGGACATAGGCAGTTTTGCCAAACCACATAACTTTGTTTTGTCTTCATCTTCTTCATAGATTGATTGCTTGAATATTGTATAGATTGTGCGTGCATATTTGATCATCAATCAAAGAGTTATTCGTTCATTTACGCCACTGCCCGAACATTAATTCCTTTGTGATATCTCTTGGGTTTCAATTCTCATAATGGCTTTAGCTATTTGCATATGCCCATTGAAGATGAAATCCATATATTCTCTCATTGTACGACTCATTTTAAAACCTTTAAATTCAAAAGCCTCCTGCCATCTTTTGAGTTTTTATATCCATACTATCTCCTAATTCATCTACACATACTATGTCATCTGTAAACAACATACATTAAGATAATTCATCTTGAATATGAGCAGTTAACTCATTCATAATCAGTTCAAAGAGCTAAAGACTTATGACTGACCTCTGATACAAACTTATATTAGAGGCATCAAACGGTTCAAGCCTCTCGGTCAACAACACAACCCACACAGCACGACACGAGGCACGGCCCCTTAAATATAGTCACATTTCCCTCCACTGCGAGGGCCCTTCAATATAATTTTTTGTTCTTTTCTTTCGTAAAAATATAGAAATGTATTCTCTTTTACTTTTCTTTTTTTATTATCTACAAAAACTATAAAGATTTTGAAGGTAACCTATTGAAAAATCTGCAAGTGGAAAATGTCCAAATGAATTTTCCCTCTAATAAACTAGGTCGAGTTTGATGGAAGGACTTGAATTTTTGTGTCATCCTCTTCTTTATGTCTATATTGTGTGTATTTTAAAAGAAATTAAATTTTCAAAGGCAATCGAAGCACAATGCGCCACAACCAACACGGCACTATCGAGCATAACCTAGGCACGACACGAGGCATGGCCATGCCCAAGAAAATTTGTTGCCACAGATAGTCTGACATCACTACCTACGGTCATTGGGAACTTGCCTCTCCACAGATAGTTATTATTCTTGTTATTATCCATTTATAAAAGTCTTTAATAATTTCAATATAATTGTTTCATATATTTCTTTAAACAACTAAGTAATGAAAATTAAAACTTTAAAAAAAAAGTGAGACGGTATATATATTATCAGACGGGTAAGCATTATCCTCGTGGAACCTGCACGTCTCGATTCTTTCAACTTGTAGGTATCACACATTAAGTATGACCGTTTTAATGAGCCCTAATCCTTCCACATCCATCCTTTCAACTCTGTTACGTCACTGAGCTACTAGTGGCTGGACAACTTGTAGGTATCAGACATTTTGTCCTTCTTAATGTGGCCTACAGCCTTCAACTGGCTAATGTCATTCCACCTTCCATCAAGATATGCACTTCTTCAACATGCAACTGTTGACAATTCGTCTCGGCATGAAGATGCATATCATATCCCTTTTTGAAAAGGAGACAATGGATAGTCTATTTTCAGCAATAGGAAGTCATTATCCATTGCAAGTAGCATGCCTTTTTTCCATGGATCTCCTATATGATTCCCAAATGCACCATTGGTACTAGAGAACCATTGCTTCCACACTTAGGCCATGCAAAATCAATGCATGGACCAAATTGTTCTGGCCTTCTAATTGGCATCAACGGCATACAATCATTTGTTTAATTAAAGGGAAAAAAACATACTTAACCCCAAAAATCAAAACTATAGTACCAGTCCAATTTATGACTGGTTCTAGGAATTCATGAGTCCACTGTTGAAAAGATGGAAGTCTCCCACCAGCTGCTCATGCATTGGCAGTTGTGACTTGTGAGTGCGGTAGAATATCATTGTGTTATTCAAATCTACAGACGGTTTATTGTGACCTAGTGCGATGGCCCCAACGACAAGGCATATGCACTCACCGTGCCTGCCACGGCAACGTGCCATTGACTTGTTCTCCCACACTCAATCAAACCAAACTAAACATAGTTAGCATAGTAAATTAGTTGTTGGCTATCTAATAGCTGATCACAAGTAGGGGCGGATGGGTTTTCGTTGTGGGTTGGTTGTAGACCTATCAATCTAGCTCTCAATCGAGACAAGGAGCTGCCGGCCTTGCTCTAAATAAGCCCTTAAAATGAAAGGTTTTGGTTTTTTCAAAAACAAGGGCCTTTTTGGCATTATTTTTGTGTTGTTCCCCATTTTGTATTTAGATCTGATTGTACTGAAATCGAATTGTGTCAAGACTAAACTCTGCAGAACTTATTTGGCAGCATTATATTAAAATAATCTACTAAGAATATACCATGTAAAACTTGTTAAGTAAATGTGTAAAAAAATTTTTCCAACAAACGGAAGCAAAATAATTGTAAAATCTAAAATGTGGGGCCCACCTTTTAATGTTTGCGGCACTTTCATATGTAGGCATTGTACCTACTTTTAAAATTAGAACATGAACCCCATACTCATAGGATTTATAAAATTGGTCTACCTTTATAAGAATTATAATGTGGGCCCACCTTTTTTTTAATGTAAATATGGGATTCATCTTTATAAACATATGGCATCGACATACCTTTAGAAATCAGAATATAGGCGCACATTCATAGAATTTATAATGCATATCCACCTTTTTTTATTGTAACTACGTGACCCATATTTAAAAATTATAAAGTGGAGCTATATTTTTTGTTATTTTGTACATTTAACCAACATTTAAAAACTACAATGTTTGCCCACATTTGAAAATTATTATGGGGCCGTCCTTTTTATTGATTATGAACACGAGTCCCACTTTAAAAATTACTTGGTATCTACCTTTAGAAATTATAACATGGGGCCACATTCATAGGATTCACAATGTGGGCCCACATTCATAGGAATTACAATGTAGCTCCACTTTTTTTATTTTTTTAATTATTAAATATTTTTTTGAAAGTTTTTCGAAACATTAAATATTTTTTGAAAGATTAAATTTTTTTTTTGAAAAGATTAAATTTTTATTTTGAAAGATTAAATATTTTTTTTGGAAAGATTAAATATATTTTTTTAAATATAAATATTTTTCTGAAAGAATAAATATCTTTTTTTAAGATTAAATATTTTTTTGAAAGATTAAATATTTTTTTAGATAAAATATTTTTTTGAAATATTAGATTTGAAAGATAATACTTTTTAACCATATAACCCATACTCAAAGGATTTATAATGTGGTTCTATTATTATTAGAAATTAGGAATTATAATATGGGCCCACTTTTTGTGATTGTTACCATATGACCCACTTTAGAAATTAAATAGTAGAGTCACTTTAAGATAAATAGAAAACAATTGCGCTAGCAAGTTGTTTTGAAAAAAAAAAGAGTTGTTTTGTTCAAAGTTTCTTATGCCAGCGGGTTCAAATTTTAATATTCTTTTCTACAAAAACAAACTTCAGAATTATGATTTGCACCTACCAAACATATTTTCTACAGACTTATCTCATGGAAACATGAGAACATCCAAATAACACAATACCAAATGCACCGTTCGAAAGAGTTGTAGGCTCTCTAATTTGAGGGCTTGGACAATTCCAACCCAACCCGGCCAGCCTCCTTCTTTATATTGTATAGTAATTTATGTATATAATATAATATAAACTGCATACACAACTTACTAGGTGTCTTTGGCATGGATACCAAAACGATCTTGCTTAGACATGAATTATCTTCATAGCTAAAATAGTGTATATATTAGGGTTGTAAATGAGTATCCGATTCTCTAACTACTCGACTGTTCTAGCCTATTAGAAATCGGGTATGGGTCCTATTTGAGGCTCAAATAATCAAACAGGTTCGATTATGGGTCCTATTTTTAAAACCGAGACCTAAACGGTCCGATTTTAGTTCCGGATCCATTATGGCCCAAACCCATGGACATAAGCCCTGCTACATTAAATAAAAAAAATATACGATACCCACCCGGCACCATTAAACCATGCAAGTTTCAGCCAACTTAGCAATGAGGTCCTATTGAGCCTCATCATTAACAATTTCTGTTGTGAAGGAATGCTCATTGCTTGAATGAAAGATATCTTCTAATGTTATTTATGTGGTTCATGGTGTATTCGTTTCTCTTGATAACTTTCAAGTGCTTTATATACTATAGTCAAGTTGTACATTGCTCCTTCATATTGTCATATTTTCAATTTTCTTTAAATTCTATTTCTAATTATCTTTCTAATTGTGATAGAATCAAAATAAGCCAAAAAAAGAAAAGAAAAAAGAAAGAAAAAGAGAAAGTAATGGAATCACATGATCGAATATCCCACATGCACATTTACATGCTTTACTTGAATTTCTATTTATCTTAGTTTAAGGTTTTGTTATTGCATTCTTTATAGTTTTCTAATAGTAGCATGCTCCTTGTTTGTTATAATTGGAGGCCCTTTGTTCTACAAGTTTGGGCATTATTTTTATAGTTTTCAGAACCAGACCTGGTTCAGAGCTATACGGTTCCAATTTCGGTTCTGGTTCCTGTTAGTCTTATTGGAACCGGTTCTAGTTCTAATAAATTAGAACTCAAACAGTTCCGGTTCTTGGACCAACCTCGAGATAATGGTTTTGGTTCCAGTTCCACTATGGACCCAAATTGAAACTTATCCGTTTGCAACCCTAGTATATATGAATCGTGTAAGCCTTGAGATTTACTGGAAAACTAAATTTTGTAGTTCTTTGGTTATTTTATTGTAGAGCCAATTGTTGTTCTTTTGATACAATTGTGCAGGCAGTACATAAAACATATAGTTTAATATGCAAACAAGTTGGAAAGTCCTTGATAGAAAATTTTAAATATATATATGACATAATCAATGCTGTGATTATTATATTGACAACGATGATTTTGATTAAGTATTTATATATTCAATCTATAACTAGATAAGAGACCATGGCACAGTAGAAGGTGCTCACTATTTAGCACGACAAACTCACCTCTAGAAAATCATAAAGAAGAATTAGATTGGTTGTGAAAATCATACAGCAGCGCTTTGTTGATTCAACCTCTACTGGTGGGAATCATTAAGTCATGATCAGGATGTGTAAAACCAAAATGCTTATACCCCCTATCTTCATGAAATAAAACATAAAAATATTGAAAAGTTTCTAAATATTTTCCTTTTTTCCTCTTCAGAATTATAATTAAGATTCTCCATAATACCATAGAAGGGCTTAGTTGCTGCCAATACTTAATTGCTTCCACGCATGGTATATGGCTAATCCATAGAGTACAAATCTTTGTCATTAATGTCAGGACACATTGATCACTTTTCAAAATTTATTTGTAATGGTATTTAATTGATATTATAGCAATATTTTTTGCTTATTTAAAAACTGGAGAAATGTGAAGAAATATGAAAATTTGAGAAAATGGAAAACTATCAAAGTATATTTTAAGTTACTTAAAATTAATTTACTTTTATGGCATATATTAGATAACCTTGTTTACATAAAATACTTAAGAAACAATGGCCAAATGAGCTCCACAATTAGAAAGCACAGGAGTAAAGTTTACAAGGCAGTGGTGTAGATGACAATTTGACTTTCTTGAGATTTTATTTACTAGGACAATATTTGGGTATTCATTCCTCATCTCTCCTAAATTCAATTGTGATTAATGAAATATTAGTTAAAGTTATTTTTAAACATTCACTTCTAGCTCTTCATTTATAACCACTTAAAAGTCTTAGAATTTTCCTGTATTCAATTCAATTAAATGAAACAAACAAGTCCTAACAAAAAAGTCCAAATTTGAAAATATTCTAGTAAGAGGTATGCATGATTGAATTAATCACATGAAATAAGCTCATTAAGAGCCTGTTTAGTTGCATCAAAATTTGTTAACTAGGGATATACTCCCGCTCAAAAGGAGTCCAGAGATTTTCCAACAAAACAGCAGTGATCGACAAGAGGTGGGGCCCACAATGTCAAACTGTCTACTTTCAACCTCACAAAGTCACTAGTCAAGCATCGCATCCAAACCAAACCAACTACAAAATGGAGCCGCCGATCAATTTCCAATCCCAGCCGTCCAAACTGAACTTATCTGGAGATTGAACGTGGGCCCCACCACGCCGTCGCACACAAGATATTCGTGGATCCACGTCTTACCCGCTTGCAACTTTGAATCATTCTCCTCAGCAATTCGTCGTCTTCTTCAAAGGCCTCCCCTCCCGTTCTCCAACTTCCGCCAAAAATAAACAAAACTACCCGCCCTCTTTCTTTGGCTATGCGTCTTCCACCATCTAACGACGAACCAATAAATTATTGTAAAATTGGTCTGGAAGATGCATCCGCGATACTCTCCTTCCTCAACACCACCGATCAAGCATACCTACCATCAATCGCAAGCCAATCCAAACAATCTCCACCTCATATAGATACCACTTGTTGAAATTGTGCAGTGGAATTGGACAATAATCTGCGATTGGCAAAATGCACAATAATTATATATATATATATGAATGAGGGTCAAATTCAATCTAATGTTTTTTATATATAAAAAAATACCAAACAGATTTCATTTGTTGAACTAATATATTCTTTTAGACATAACGATCACTTAAAATGATTTTTTTAGTAAAATACTCTGAAATTCTTATTTTCATTAGAATTAGGCATAAACTTAAAAGGCCATTTTGAAAAATCCCATAAATTAATAAAAATAATCCCTAATAATAAAAAGGAAAACCTCACCCTTACCCTTACCCTTACCCTTACCCTTGCCCCCTATTCCTCTTCCACCTTGTTGTTCATTTTGGTGTCTTTGGTCGTAGAACGCATATATTACGTAAGCACCGTCTTGTTAGCTTTTACTCAGTCGTAGTTGTGTTTGATTTCTTCTCCTCTTCTCAGTCTTTATTCTCTTTTTTCTTCCTTGATAATTTTTTTTCTTTTTTACAGACTCAAAACAAGAGAGAGAGAGAGAGAGAGAGAGAGAGAGAGAGAGAAGCAGTTTAGGTGAAAGACTGAGACGCCTTCTCTTTTCCTATTAATCCCTTCCTTCCCCAAACCAAACAGACGTCCTCTGCATCATCTCCTTCTCCATGTCCCGCTGTCCACCCAATTGAGAGCCCCAAAAACGAGAAAAGAGAGAGCTGAACAGATCAGTAGTAGTAGTAGTAGTAGTAGCAGCAGAGAGAGATGTTAGAGCAGGAAGAAGAAAGCCATGTCCGGACTCCCGCGGGACCACGGAAAACCTTCTGGCGCTCCGCGTCGTGGTCCGCGCGCTCCCCGACCTCAAACCCGAACCCTACTCCTCGGCAGCACCCCAACCCCAGGTCCCGCCCGTGCCTCCCCCCGCTCCAGCCCCTCTCCATCACCCGCCACCTCCCTGTCGACGAGTGGCCCCGCGCCGGCTCCGACGACATCGGAGAGTGGCACCCGCCGTCCACCCCCGGCGGCCGGGCGGACTTCCAGATGAGGCGGGACAAGCTCGCCTTCTTCGACAAGGAGTGCTCGCGCATCGCCGACCACGTGTTCCTCGGCAGCGACGCCGTGGCGCGGGACCGGCAGGCGCTGCGGCGGCACGGGATCACGCACGTGCTGAACTGCGTGGGGTTCGTGTGCCCGGAGTACTTCCGGGGGGAGCTGGTGTACAAGACGCTGTGGCTGCAGGACAGCGCCACCGAGGACATCACCAGCATCCTCTACGACGTCTTCGACTACCTGGAGGAGGTGCGCGAGGGCGGCGGCCGCGTCCTCGTCCACTGCTGCCGCGGCGTCTCCCGCTCCTCGTCCCTGGTCATCGCCTACCTCATGTGGCGCCACGGGCAGAGCTTCGAGGAGGCCTTCCAGTTCGTCAAGTCCGCGCGGGGCGTCACCAATCCCAACATGGGCTTCGCCTGTCAGCTCCTCCAGTGCCAGAAGCGCGTCCACGCCGCGCCCATCAGCCCCAATTCCGTCCTTCGGATGTACAGGATTGCCCCCCACTCCCCCTACGACGCCCTCCATTTGGTCCCCAAGCTGCTCCCCTCGCCCGGCGCCCACGCCCTCGACTCGCGCGGGGCTTTCCTCGTTCACGTCCCCACCCGGATCTTCGTCTGGGTGGGGCGGGATTGCGGCGCCTCCATGGCGACGGCCGCCGGCACCGCTGCTGCTCAGGTTGTGCGTTATGAGAGGGCCAGCGGCCCCATTGTTCAGGTGCGAGAAGGCGCCGAGACCGCCGAGTTTTGGGATGCTCTCTCTGCTGCTGGCAAGTTGTTTGTGGATGGTATGAGGAAATCCAGCAGAGAGAAGGAGGAGGAGGAGGGGAAGGAGGTGGAGGTTGGTGGGGCAGTGAGAATTGGGGTTGAGTGTAAGAAGGTGGACTTGTATGATGTGGATTTTGAGATTTTTCAGAGGGCGATTGGAGGCGGCGTCGTCCCGCCTCTTCCGCTGCCCGGAACTGGGTCGGAGACTCGGCTCCCCGCCAGAGAAAATGGTTGGTGCAGGTTGAGGCGAAAGCTCGCGTGTGTGGGCGTTAAGGAGCTTGTGACCACATCGCTGCTGCCCCATGGGGCAGCTCGGTCTGTGGATAGTTGCGGTGAAGCAGGGGAAGCGCCATCCCCTGTTCCACTGTCAAATTCACCCCCTTGTCGTTCGCCCGAGTCCTATTCTGATTCAAATACCAGCTCAAATTTGAGCTCAAAGTCGCCTTCGCCGTCGCCCACGGATACATCTACCTCGTCCACCTTCTCGCCGTCTTCATCTAATTGGTCCGAGTTTTCATTCTCATCTGCGCAATCATCCCCAACGCTGTCCGAATTTAGAGAACCATTTCCTGCCAAGCCTTCATTGCAAGAGGAACAGGCTAGTTTGCCTTGTAAAGGGAGTAACACCCCGTCCCTTGCGCAGCGCAGAGGAAGTAACACCCCGCCGTCTTTGATGTTGTTGTCATCAGCTGATGCCCATCCTCAGGCCCCCAGGATCATGGTGAGGTCGTGGTCGTTTTCGCTTCCGCCGTCCTCAGCGGCAAATTTAGTGATGGACGGCGAGTTTGAATGCAAAGACTTGCATGAATTGAGCACTGATAGAGTAGAAGATATGCAAGTCCAGATAGGGGATCAGAAAGGCTTGGGTGAAGAGTTCTCTTTTGAATCAAATGTTTGCGTTAGAGATAGCAATGGCCATCAATTGGCTGATACTCCTATGGAAGACCAGGAACCTTCCATCTCAGAAGATTTAAGTGGCAGCATTTCGGATCTCAAATACCCAATCCTATTCCAGTGGCCTGCTATGGAAAAGGTTGAAATGTTTCGTGCTGGGGTCCTTGACTCTAAATCTGTGTTTCTTTTGTTAGCTCCAAACATGGATTTGAGCAGTCATCATAAGACTAAAATGTTGCATGTGTGGGTAGGGTGTGATGTTGCATATCATGGACACGGTCCCTTGAGTGGCAGCAATAGCACAAATGAGGATAAGCGTATCTATTGGCAGAAAGTTGGAAGTGACTTTCTTTATCAGATGAAGCTGCCAGGGGATATCCCTGTACAGGTATGTATGGCGCCCTTATAGTTAATCTATTTGCTGCCATGCTGTTTAGGAACACGGGTCGAATACTCACAGCTCAAAACAGATTTTTGAGATATCATGTTACTTTAACTGGAGGTATACGTTGCCGCTGTAGCTGTATTGTAATTTTCATCAAAGGATTAGAATACATGTATTATAACCACAGTTGTTCCTTTCATGTAAAAAGTAGTTCCATAATGATGGGGCTTCAAGCTTTTATCTAATATGGATGCTACTAAGAGAAGTGGATAGCATCACAGAGATTATTTAAACCTAATCTTTATCATTATCAAATTGAATGATGACAGTGACCTGACTTGTAATATATTGAAGGCATGAGTAGGCCCTATTCGAATTGAATGATGACTGGTTTTTCGGTCCTCTTCGAATTTGAATGATGACTGTTTTTTCTATGTGCAAGTCAGATTTATTTATGTGTTTGTGTTTAGTTTGGAGCTATTATTAGTGAGAACCTATGTGGTGGCATTCATTTGGGAGCCCCAGTCATTGTTTTAAGCCGAAGACTTAAGATGTGTTTTTATAGGTGTCTTTTAGGTGGTATTTCTATTATGAAATAGTCCAAGTAAATCAACTAGCAGCATAAAAGGGATTTTATTCCCTTGTTATGTGCTACAAGGTAAACCCTTCTTTGTATGTAAAACACAACAGCACTAGTAAGTAGTAACTTTCAGATTTTAGTTTTTGAGAAATTCTACTTGCCATTTGTATCTTGGTACTGGTGTGAACCCATGGCAACTCTCTTTGTGTGATTTCATGAGGTTCTCCTAGAGAAGAAGGTCTTAAGTGTAATTCTGAGGGCCCTTCCATTTGAAAGTCAACTAAATATCAAATAACTCTTTAACTGAAGCAGTTTCTACCTGAAAACCTAGGCAATTGGGTAGGATTTCTCCCCGATGAAGGATCAATCAAGTACTCCACTGTGTCCCGTGGCCACACACTCTTTCGTGGTATTGAAGGCACGGCCCCCATAGAAAAAGTTAATAAAGAATAGAGTTATTGTCTTCCTTCTCTCCTATCTGAGAAACTGAATCCAGAGATCAAAAGCCATGAAAATCTGCAATTCATCTCAATCAAGGAGAAAAAAAAGAGCTGAAATCAGAAAAGGATATAAATCCGAGAGGGAGAGAGAGAGAGAGAGAGAGAGGTTTGAAAGAGAGAGAGAGAGATTTGAAATGCAAACGGGTTTTCATGAATGTGCTTTTGGGTGCTTAGGCATTTTTGTTTTCTGGGAAGGTGAGGGGCTGCTACAGTTTTATCTCTGTTAAAGGGCCAAAGTTTGAAGTTTGGTGAAGACTGAGAGTAAAGAGAGTAAGTGGATTATGGGCATGACTTTTACTGTAGGCAAGGTTATTTATGGGTATTTGTTTTGTGCATTTGGTTTGTATGGAGAAACAGAGTTCATGTTGCTGACCCCCACATAGCTGGGGCAAGGATTTGATGATGATGATGATGGTTTGTGCATTTGGTGTGGTGGCTTGTTGATTGATTAACCAACGGTCGTTTGCCATTGGCCGTTGGTCTCTTTTTCTTTGCTACTCAGCAAGAAGAAACTGCACATGTTTCACCTCATGGGTATGGGTCTGGCGGTCGGAATCTTTTGTATGGATCCCAAACTGAACCCTATCTCTTAACCGTTCTTGTAATATGTTTTGAATCCAGATCCGATTATTTTATCAAACCAAAATAGGTTCCAAATCCAAACCCTTTTTTTCCAGAGTCGGAGGCCCCAAATAATCGGATATCCATATGCAATCCTAGCTGAAACTAAGATGGCCTCTTTGTTGAAAGTTTAGATTGTACCTGGAACCAGGTTTTGTATCTCAAAACCAGTCAGCAACCACACATTGATCAAAAAGTTTAGGAATCACTTGATTTCTTCAGGTCCTTTTTTTTCTTAATCTAGGCTCTTAGAACATAAAATAGTGTGGATAATTGACTGGAGCAATCGTGCCCAGTTTTAATCATCATTATTGAATGGACTGGTGCATGCATGATAGCTTCATAGTTATGACTATTTAGTGATGGATTTGTGGTTACGCTTTCCCGTTTGATTTTTTTTAACTTCTACATCAGCCTTCATTTGATCTATCTGTCGGCATTTGGTGCATGCTTGATAGATAATTGATTGATTCGACTTATTTTGTTTCTGTGAATCTATAGGGCAGCAAACTTAGAGGAGTTGCCTTTATTGATACAATGATAGAAGAAATTGCGCTCGAGATTTTAGAAGTCATCATAATTTGTGTAAACTTATGAGGATCATTGCTATTAAGAATTGAATTGATCCATCCCGAACCCTATGTACTTCCCAAATAAAATTCAGCTGAACAATGAGAACTGTCTCTGATCTATTCTTGTTTTGAGATGCAACTCACTCAAGTTAAACATTGTCAATTCCATTATATGCCTGCCAAACAAACTCAACCTGAAGAAGAAGCACACACTACCGAAAGCATTAGTTAACTCATTGAGTGTGTGTTTGTTCCATTCCATTGTTTGTGCTTGTCATTTATACTCTACAGGAGTACATGTGCAATTCATAATCATGTGTATTCCGCAATGAAGCTTCATTTTATGGTGAGTCCTTGGAAGTTCATCTAGCATATTGCTTGTGTAACTGACATCCTGTTGCCTTTTCATTTGGAAATATATTCTCCTAGTAGAGCTAACATTTCAATGATGACCTTTCTTGCGAGGGAAAAAAAACAGGTGGTCCTCGAGGCGGATGAACCCTCGCAGTTTCTAAACTATATCAATCATTTGAATCTTCGAAGGAAGCTTCAACAATTGTAAGGTAAGGGAAAATCGGGCCCATTATCTACTACGGCCTCATTTCAGATGTGGTGCAAATAGTTGGAGAAAACTGCCGCCCCATATAATGGGTTATGGACAGTTTTCTCCACCTTTTTCTCCTCATCTAGACCTTATGTTCTAGACTCTACACCCTACAGGCTGGATAGGACTACTCTTCTAACCGATAATTTTACATTTTTAGATGAAGCGGCATCTTTCAGTTTGACACTCCTGAGTCCTGGGTATATGAATCACACTCATGTATAGCGTAGGCCAAGGTGAAACGAATGAGCCTGTTGCAAATTAAAGAATCTAGTTATGACGGTCAAAAGAGATGAATTCTATGATGCCTAGATAGCAGCATGGATGCGGCAAAGACACACCATGGATACAGCAAGGGGACAGATTTTACACATGAAAATGAAGTCTGTTGTATGATATTATAAGTTGTCCATTTGGAAGTATCCTGGTATCATATGTAAAATATATTTCCTTTTTTTTTTTCGCCTTTAGATAGGAACATGGCTCAAATCCTCAACCTTTGGCTACATGAGCACTGCTACAGGCTTGTATGCTAGACTCCTAAATTAATATAGTCATTAAAGAATAGAAGGATGATGATACATTCTTCAATACTTACTGATTTCCTTGGTGTAATTTATCTTTGTCTTGTCAATACCGTTTTGCAGTGAGCTTAGAAAATGTCATAATATATTAAATTCTGAACCCAAAGCAGTTCACAGTATCTTATGTTTGATTTTATTTAATAACTATGATATAATATAAAACAAAATAACATTTGATGCAGTGGAATATGGTGCTTTCCATCTTACCACACTACAAAATAATTGGAATAGAATGATATAACAAAAACCAACTATTTAAACCAGTGTGTTAGAACCCTCCAATTTGAGATTTTATGAAACATGGCACGCACTTGAGACTCTGCATAACCCTCACCTACCTGTGTAGATATTACACCAAGAATATGTTCACTTCCTGGATGGTGAGATAATTACTTGTGCAATCGTAATTTTAAAGAGGCTGGTATTTGTAACTTCGCAGGGGACCACAGATACAGAAACTCGGAGTTGGGACATGTCTAGTTTTGTGGGTGTGTGAGCTTAAGTCCCTTGTAAAACTACGGACCGAGTATGCAGTAGATGGATGTCTTAGTCTAGGCATGTAGTAGGTCGTTTGGATTAGGAGAATTCAGAATGCGAGGATTCCACATTAGATGGAGTTAAAATAAATCTGCACGTACAAATTCTCTACTTTTTTTACTTTACTCCTATTATATGTTGCGTATAAATAAATTATACCAGGAAAAAGTCAAGACAAAAAACAAAGGAACATAGCAAAAGCCGTGAAGTTACAAGACCTATCCACCTCTTCCTTTTAGCCAATGAGTATGTGAATCCAATGAACAAGCTCAGTGGAGAGAATTTGAACCTCCAAGAAAATTATCCACCCCTACAACCCCACCCCCCACACTTTTTATGCATAGAAGGATGTGGTTGTGAGAGGACTGAAAGGTTGGAAGGGGACTGAAAGGTGGAAGACAATGTCCAATGTGAAGGCTGTCAATTTTTAAGTGGTGTAAGAAGACCTCATTCTGAAACATGCCATAAGAGTTCAGATTGGAGGGTGATTTAGCTTTTTGAAATAGGACAACCAAAGCTTGTGTTTTCAGCTGATGAATGTGGATGAAACTATGCTATGAAAAGAAGTTTGTTTGAATAATCAAATTCCTTGTCTTCACTGATCCCCCGATACCAAATTAGATGCAAGCATTGACTGCCAGCTGCCCATGATGACAGGTAAGTTCGGTTTTTATCACTAGACTTGAAACTAGAGCATGACTTCTTCAAACTGACTATGGTTTTATGACTGCTTCGCACTATTTTAAGTTTATTTGACCCAGGTTTTATGACTGTTTCATAAGTGGGGCTCACAGAGGCTTCTTCCAGGGCCTTGTCCCTACCAGAGTTTCCAAGCTTCTTAAAACGGATCTGTTTTTTGAGGCAGGCCATATCAGATAGTCATGCTTCCGTGGAGACATGACCTGGCACGGCACATTTAGCAATATCCAGGCCAGGGCGCAGCCAAAATCCAGGCTAAATGGCCCTTGCCCGGGTTGGCCCAGCCCTTTGCAATGCCTCTCAGTTAAGGCAACAGAAACATTAAAGTCTCACTACAAATGCATCGCAGGTTACCTGCTGACTAGTGGGAGGTGTGCAGATAACCTACTACCTACTACAAAGGGAAAAGATTGAAAACTAAAAACCAGAGATTTAATGCCCGAGAGGAGCCCAATGAACCTAAAATCAAATATATCGGTCTGTAATCAACGTCATCGTCAGAGCCTTGTACCAACCTAATCATGGTGAGGTTGAGGTTGGCAACAAAAAATTCTATTTCTCCACTGCAGTCTATCCATGACCAAATCCTCTACTAGACTACACTTTTCCTATATTTGGCATACCTCTTTTTCTTGATGGGCCATCAACTTGCATTGAAAGACCTTTTTCTCGTCAGAACCAGTGCTAGCCTACATTAAACAGGTCCAAATCATCTCAAACAAAACTACTAATTTATCATGTATTAATGCTACATCTAAATGCATTCATTTTTAATTCAAAGGGTCCAAAGTTGTATCTTTCTAAGTAGACCGTCACTAAACAACTTTAGCAAATGCAGCTAAATAATTCTGGAGACAAAATACCCTGCAACTCAAATGGAAAGAAAGCATTCAGAACCTCACAAAGATGCAGATATCACCTTAGTAGTTACCATTCAACGAGTTTGGGGATCAATTCACATTACAGACAAATAACTGAAATCACAATTACATTTGGACTCTGACAGATAGCAGTTAAGTTAAATATCAACGGACAAAATGGGATCAGTTTTCACCAAGGATAAGCAAATGAAAAAAAATTCAACGGACAAAATGGGACCGGTTTCCACAAGGATATGAGTGTATGACACAAAAATATACACTAATCATCATCTCATCTTTTCTTTTAACAGTCTACTGATCGTGTCACTTGCGCCGCCCGCCGCCCCCCCCCCCCCCCCCCCCCCCCCAAACAAACAGAAGGCAATCATCTTCACCCATCTTTCTGAGATCTTAACAGGGCCATAGTCGGCCCCAGTGCACTTCTTCTCAAAGCTCTATAAGACCATGCACCCTTGTCTGGAGTTCCTTTGGCACCAAAACTGTTATTTTTCTGCAGCTGTGCCTTTTTTACACTTAAAGCCTGGGCGATATCATCCCAGACTGAAGTCTCCTGACCACCATTTTCTATCAAGGGAAGAAAACCACCATGATGAGTGATCAAGAAACACATCATGTATATGCCAACCATTAGTCGGTAAGGCCTGATTTTGTTGATTGTAGCCTAGCAATTATTTTATTTTTTAGGCCAAAAAATAAAAGTAATGGACCTCAGCAAGGGAAAGGCCTGACTTTTTTATTGAGGCCTAACTTAAGCACAAGTCCACTCTGAAGTCCAGAGCCATTTGTGGCTTTAGAGCTGGGCCCAAACTGAAATACTTATCATTGTAAGAGGTCAGGCGTGGGATAAGGCCGACATGTATCGTGACCTGAACCCAGCCCATCACAACACAATTGAGAAAAAATCCAGAATAAACAATCAAATACTACTGCAATTTGCAGTTTCATGTCAATTAAAGACTTCCGCCACTGATCTATCACATCATAATACCTGTGACTGGAGGAGGTGTAACTTCAGTATTATGATTCAACCCCACGTCCACCCCAGCTCCTTGACTACTTCCAGCTTCTAGACTGTTGGCAGGCACTTCTTGACTTCCATTTTCAGTCATGGGATTAGCTTTCTCATGGTTGATAATACGGACGTCAATCAGTGATGTAAAATCAATCTGAAGCACAACAATGACTTAGATTTTGCCAAAAGTGACCAAAGTTGTAACAGAAGCTTAAGAATGAAGTACATGCCATGTCTCAAGTACCTCTAAAGTGCCATCTTCATTATAAAGTGAGTTACTTGATAGCAGCTCGACAGCCTCATCTTTCTTTTCATCAAGAACCAGTGGATAATCTGGGACAGGTACCAGCATGACCTTCCCAGATAAAGGGTCATAGAATGATATTTTTCCTACCTGTGCAGAAAATGTAGAAGGTGAAATCATTTATTTTGTGTGCACTAATCATCGTTCCATAGTAATAATAAAGCAAAAGAACTATACTCGAAAAGAAGAAATCTCGGGACACCAAGATGAAGATAACTCAACCAAACGATATGCAATTACATCACCATCCTGCAATAAAATTCAGTTATTGTTAGATATAGTCTATATATGCTGGATCCTTCAGGAGACACATCAGATGCAGAAGAAAGAAAGCATGGGATCAGGGCTCAGCCCTATGCAAATGTATGATATCTGACAATATAATTTACAATTACAACAACCATGGACCCTTTTTTTTTTTTTTTTTTTTTGCAACATTCATTAATATCAATGAACATCTATTCTTTGCCCACTTTCTTCCTCTTCTTCTCTTTCATAATCTCTCTTCTTTGACCAGTTCATCATTGTCATCTTCAAAAAAGAATTGATGGAGAACCAGAGGGCATCAATGAGCCAAAAAAGTAGTGAGCTGAGGGATAAGATAAGGAGGCCAAGGGAGAAGTAAATGTAGAGGAAAAGGATAGCTTGGAGGTGGATAGAGCTTGGATTGCAGATGGAGTTAGGGTTGAAGTGGGGTCAAGGGGAGGAGAGGTCAGATGGCATCATGGATATGGCAGGGGTGGTTCTAGAGTGGAGGAGAGAGGAAAAGGGATGTGGGGGAGGGACAGAGTGATGGGGAGATTTGGAAAATAGGCCTTCAATTTCACTGAAGATGGAGAGGTTCTTAGAGGACTGTGAGATGGGGTAGAAGTTTTATTCATCTTCGATGGATTTTGGAGTTGGTGGGTGATGGGGGTATTGTTGGATTGGGAGCTTAGGAATGGTTGCATGCCCATTCCATCCAAACAAAATCAAGAATGACTCAATCTATTCTTTCTTGAAGAAGATGATGGTCATAAACTCAATCAAAGATGAGATTATGGATAAAGGAAAAAAAATGCTTGGGTTCACGGTCGTTATATCCAATTTTAAAGGGATTTTTTCACAAAATCCACAACATTTTTTAACACAGTAACGAACTGTAAAAAAATTTTAAAAAGTTCTCAGAGAAAAGAAATAAAAATGTTAAACATATAGGCAAATAAAAATGTTAAACATATAGGCATGTACCAGCCCATATCTTAGTGCCTGGGATGGAGCAAGTCTGACACTCATCACATGGAGGGACTAAAATAAATGGTTCATGGAAGCATTTGTATAGCATTAATATCTATGGAACCAAGACATAAATGCAGCATATAAAAGTAATGTTCAATAATTTGAAAGTGCTGTCCTGGGTATAAGAAAGGCAACTGAGCTATGGAGAAAGTTGACAGAGTATTTTACAGAGATGCGAACCATCCTAATGTATGATGCAGAATTAGGACTGAACCTTAGGCTTCCCAGACAAGGGCACAAGCTTCTCAAAGTCTATTGGATCATCTAACAGCTTGATGTCTTTGATGTTGACCTTCTCATCAGAATTTTCAACAGAATCATCATCATTCCTTCTGCAAACTGATGTTTTCTCAATTCCCCATTTTTGACCCTTCCTTTTGCTGGTGATGCCCCTCCACTGAAATGTTTCCTGGAGATCAATGTTAGGATTCACGATTAAGAATTTGTCTGAAGTAGTGGCAAATGCAACAACCAGTGAACTACATCTATGAACACTTACAAGGTAGCACAATGTATAGGCAATACATAAAAGCATATTGCATACAAGATGATTTGGCATTTCTTGGGAAGAACTGAAAATTAAAACAATTTGGATACCAGATATAAAACATCACAAAAAAGAATGTAGTACAAAAAGATAATGGAATCCCCAGATGAGCCAAGTTTTTCAATTTTAGACTATTGAATACGCCGACAACTCTAGTGTGCTATTTTAGCTCAATCACCTCACTCTATCTCATCACATAGAGTTTCCTTCTGCCACTCCGGCCTTCGCACAAGAAATTCCTTCCAAAGAAAATGATATGTAGGAAACGAATGATATCCAAAAGCAACAGAGGAGCTTTTTTGAGAAAAGAAAACAATTAAAACTAAAAACCAAAAACCAAAAACAAATTAAAATGACTTTTGGATACCATATATAAAACAGCTACATACAGAAAGGAAAGAATGAACTCTTAACAAAATGATGTAGCACAAGAAAAAATGATGAGAAGAATATTCTATGGGTCAACCCAATAGAAGGAACAGACTTCTGTGTAGGGGCCAATTCCATAAGAATAAAATATTAGCAAAAATTTGCATCCATGGCATAAATGGATGGGTTATGATGCAACTTGAATGTACACCAAACACTCTAATTTACATTAAATTGCTAGGAAAGGTTTAAAGGATACAACGCTTTTTCTTAAAATTTGTTACAGTTGAACCAATGTAATCCATGATACTTTCTACAGTCTATTCACAAAGACAATCTCCATGTTGGAAATGAATGAGGTCCAAAAGCAATAAGGGAACTTTAAAAAAAATAAAATGAAATGAAATGCAAAAATGATTTGGATACCAAACATAAAACAACTACATTCAGAAAGAATAAACTTAAAAAAAAATGATTTAGCACAAAAAAAGATGGGCAAAATAGTCTATGGCTCAACTCAATATAAGTAAAGGAACAGATATGCATCCATTGCCCAAAATGGATGGGTTATGGTAGAAGTGGGATGCATATCAAATGCTCTAGTTCACTTAAATTATTGCCGGGGAAAGGAAAACGAAGGATGCAACACTGTTTTCTTAAAATTTGCAAGTATTGAACCAATGTAGTGCATGATACATTCCACCATGTGTACAAACACTATGCACAAAATGAATTATATCCAAAAGCAATAAGGGATATTGTATTAGGAACACAACATACCACAGGATCTTTTAACTCCCCATTGCTCAGTTCTGCACCCACCAAAATAAGTATGATATCCTCAGGTAACCCAAAATAAAATAGCATAAAGCGCCACATTAAGTTCTAGATTATATAAGGATAGCAGCAGATATTGTTTGAGATGGAATTATTATTTTCTCCAATATATAATTTTCAAATGTACAGCAGAATTCAGGTTCATGCGCCAATAAATAATAATAATAATTTCAAGGCCAATCTAGATATTTGATTGGTGAAATATTGACCTGACAAGTTTTATCTGATATTTACTCTCTGAAACAGTAGGTTCGTACACAACAGAACTGCCTGTAAGTTTAAGTAATTATGTACCATACCAAGACAGCTGTTTATAATTTAAAATAAGCCATACAAAGACATAACATATGAATTTCAATTTCAGTGGAGATATGCAAACTCCTATGAGAATTGATGGTCAAGAGATACCACAAATAGATGCATTTCAAAACCTTGGCTCAATAATTAGTAAGGATGGAGAGATTGAGAAAGGTCAAACATAGGATGAGGAATGGTTGAAGCAAAGACTTGCTTCTGAAGTGCTTCGTGATCGATACGTATTAACAAGATAGAGGTAAAAATTATATAGGACAAACATTAGACTAGCTGACCTTTGGAGGAGAATGTTGATCAATTAAGAAATAAAACATGCACAAAATGAGTGTAGCAGAGATTGGCCAGACGAATGTGTGGAAAAACTAATAACAATAGAATAAAAAAGGAGCACATTGGGAGAATTTACGGATAGCATCAATAGCTGATAAATTAAAAGAGACTCCTGTGAGATGGTTTGAACAAGTCCAACACAAGCTAGCAACAGTGTCGTCAAGTTAATGGCCTACCAAGGAAAAGAGGTAGGCCCAAGAGGACATGGATGTAGCAAGGATAACTCTAAAGCAGTGCAACCTATCCAAGGATTTGGCTCAAGATAGACCGGAATGGAGAAATAAAATTCATGTAGCTGACCCCAACATAGTTGAAACAAGGATTTGAAGATGATGATGACGACAATGATCACGATTGAAGTTGGTTCATTTTTAAAGCTAGAAAACCCTAAATGCTATGACACCAACATACTTGAAAATGCCTAACATATCCATGTCAAACGGATGACAGTCACACTAGTACTCAATACTTCATCGATACCTCTATGGTGCAAGTCTAGAATATCCTACTGTATTAAGTCCCTTCTTTCGTGTAGTTATATTATTTTCTTACTTCTCCACATAAAAGAAGTTTAATTTGATTCAAAAGTATGACAATTTCATTAATTCAGAAATGTTCTAAAAAGATTTCAACAATCATGTACATATCAATATCTAGGTTATCCAAAGGCACAGCATCATATTTATGATCCTCGACTCGTATTCGTGTCCATACCAAATCCTTATCTGAATATCAAACCCTAAATGTTGTATGTTATATCACCGCCGCGCACATGGAGTGATAGAAATATCAACGCATAATGAGGATCTGGGTTCGAGCTCTTCTCACTGTTGGAAAATATTTGTTCCAGCCAATGGTTAGCCCAAATGTCTTCCAACACACTCGCGCATTTCTCATGATCTTTGACCCAGGAGTTAGCTTTCATAGTTTCTACAAGGCCACCCTTCCAACAGAGGGAGCAGAGATTAAAGCTTAGTGCTTCCCATGATTGTTGGTGCCCATAGCACAGAATAATATATAATCATATGCATAGAGGACATAACAAAGGATAATACAAAATCTTTTGTATAGAAGACACATGATGGAAATAACTAAGTTGTTTGATTGTGGCGGTATAGCTTAATGATCAAAAAGAAATGTAAAAATTCACCAATATAGGATATCAGAAATCTTTTAGGCAAATATTCTTTTCAGCTAGAAGGATTTTAGATATTAAATATTACAATTTCTATCATGACAATTAAGATGACAAGTCAACAATTTATTTGATTCATCTCATCGTTTCATCCAAAAAAGCTTCCCTTAGCGGATGGCGACTCCTCCTAACTTTTGGTTAAAACTCAACCTTTTGTTATCTCTACTACATTTACAGCTTAATGACCACCATAATCCATACTGGAGTGAGGTATCGAAAATTGACATGCCTTACTATTCTTAATGTCAGTCATGGCCATTAGATGCTAGAACAAGCTTAATAACAAATGTAACAAGAATTGTTGAACTTAAGTGAAAGGAACATCAGGGACAGAATGGTGGGTGGCAGAGTACAAAATGATATCAGCACTCTTTTTTTTAAATTGTTCATGGTAAAATTCATTAAAAACAGAGAACTAAAAACAAAGACCAAAAGAAGGGGTAAGGGTACAAGAGCATTATACACCACCCAACCACACCCCAAAAATTGAAATAAGGATCCCACAAAATAAAAGATCTATTAATCCCTTGCTTTACCAGCGTATCATTTAAACTCATGACGAAGGCATCCAAGTGATAGGAAGGCTCCTCAATCTAACTGAAGTGGAACTGGAACTCCCAAGAAACACTTTGAGAAGAATCACTCTCCATAATTATCTTATCCTAAAAAGAACCCGAATAAATTTGAAGGGCTTCGAATATGGCCAATACCTCCAACTCATTCAAGTCACGAATCCTGACCGTTTAGAGAGAACATCATGAATTCATGATCACTTCACCTTTGAAATTGACAAGCATACCACCAATTCCAGCCGTCCCCGATTTGCTTCAAGAAGCATCATCTACATTGAGTTTTAACACCAGCAGACCACCGGATGGATATCCCTCTTCCTCCTACAGTGAGCCGCAATCCATATAAGCCTCCCAATTAAAAAGAAAATCATTCATATTCAAATTGGAAAATGCCTACTTAACCACGGCCACTTTGCAATTCACAACTCCACCCAGTGCTCAAAACTTTGGCTGGAGTCAAATATCCCCTAAAAGTCTTCCCAATTCTTTCCCTCCAATTATCATTGACATCTCATTTGATAAGTTCATCAGACTCAAAGCAATAGGCAATACACTAGCGTTCCTTCTAAGCGACATGTACTTTACCAAGGATTATACTAAAAATTAACTGAATGAAGTAGAAAAAGCAGACCCAAATCTAAAAGATATTCATGGAACCTGCCCACAGTGATGAGTGAAGAGTGATTATGTCTTCCGCCAATGAGCCTATGACAGAAGACATCCCAAGGATCTCCATCAAGTTTATTATGTGTCTTTACAACTGAATTTTCAGGTCACTGACTAAAGGATGACAGTCTCTATGATGCGAATTATGTAGCTAACATGGAAACATTGAGTATAATTCTTCTTTTTCCTAAAATATAGGGCAAGGATACAGATAGAGGCATCCATGATCCAGCTAGGTCCCAACTACAGGAAACTGCTAGGTTCCCAGAAAATATAGAAAATTCACAGACTTCATACTGTGCTTGCTTATTAAATAGTATCGAGACCATGCAAGTTGATATTGCTATAGGCAACATAAAAACCATTAGACTACACAAGTATCAGGGGTGTAACTTAGGCTAAGCAAGCTCAAGCCAGCATGACTAACCACATAAATACCCAAACCAGGCTGAGTACTTCCAACTTAGGCTCAGGCCAGAGCAAGCTCAACCCCCAAGGCCAACCCACATAAAACCCAAAATCAGGCTAGGTACTTTCAAGCTCGGGCCTGGGCCTGGCCTTTTCAAGCCCAAGTAAAATTCAAGCTGGTACTGGAATAGAGTCTACTATACCCAAGTGCTAACCAGGTTCTTGAATTTTTAAGCTTCACATAGCTTAAACATCATATGGTGTACTATATATCACTCAATAGCCAACAACATAACACATGTTTTTGTGGAAAAACTGTCTTGAGGAGACAATCCTCTCTCCCTTTCATCATCAATAGTTACCTAGATTACAGCTTTAGTCAAGCTAATGACAATCACATATAGCTAGGGTAATCTAACATAAAACGAATTAACAATATTTACAATAATCCTATGACTTGAGTCCTCTTACGTGGGTTTTAATGGTATGTTGGGTCAAGGCCCATTTAAGATACAAGTGAGCTTACAGGTGACCTAAAACACAAATGGGCCAACATGTGGCCTAAAATAATGGGCAACTATTAGCATCCCCCTTCGAATTGATGTTGATCAATCAGCAACAACTTGCGAACCAAGAACTCGTGGAGCAGCCAAGGAAGGCCTTTAGTGAAGATATCAGGAAGCTAAAGTTCAATGGAGACTGAGGAAGGTTGATTAGTTTGCAATCATATTTGTCCCGAATAAAATGACAATTCACCTCTATATGTTCGGTGCATTCATGAAAGATTGGATTTTAAATGATGCAAACGGCACTGGTATTGTCGGCATGAAGAGGGGTAGATTGTGTCTGAGGACAACCAATCTCAAAAAGTAATCCACACAACCAATGAATCTCATAACAAGTGAGGACATGGCGCAATACTCAGATTATGTGGAAGATTTGGAGACCTTATCTTGTTTTTTGCTTTTCCAGGATATCAATGCCTCGCCCAAGTAAATGCACCATCCTAGAGTAGACCGACAAGTGTCCGGACACCCTACCCAGTCTACATCAAAATATGCAATGAGAATGAGTGGTGTACCGACTAGAAAAAATAATCTGCATGCTGGGGAACCAAGAATATATCAAATGATGCACTTTATAGAGGTCAAATGAAGATGTCTCATTGCAGTCATGAACTGACTCCCCACATTAACTGCATAAAATATATCTGGTCTAATAATTGTCAAATAGACAACGCTCCCAACTAGACGTTGTGGTAGGATTAAGAAGAAGATCTCTATCATTCTAAGTAAGTTTAGCATTGAACTCTAATGGTGCGTCCACAAGAGTAGATCCTTGAAGACCAGTGAGGTCAATGAAATCCATGACATATTTATGTTGATTTAGAAAGAGACCTTTTTTAGTTTGACATACTTCCAAGCCCAAGAAATAAGTCAATGGCCCCAGATCTTTCCATATAAAAGGCATCTTTAAGAGAAGATCAGAGTTTGCATATCATGTCACTATTAGCACCTATGAATTTACGATAATGATGTCATCCATGTATACCAAAAGTATAATAGCCCCTAAGGTAGATGATGAGTAAACATGGAAGGATGATAAGGGCTAAGTAAGAAATCAAGCCGAAGCAGTTTATTACAAAACATCTCAAACCACAGTGAAGGTGCTTGTTTAAGGCCATATAAAGAACAGCATAACCTAGCAACACCTGTTTTGGATATAGAGGTGTATCCTTGTGGCAGACGCATATAAACCTCCTCCTTGAGATCCCCATGGAAGAAGGCATTTTTTACATCCATCTGATGTAAGGGAAATGACTAATAAGAGGCAATGGCAAGAACTATGAGAAAGGTCATCATCTTGGCCAATGGAGCAAAGGTCTCCTCGTAATCAATACCATATTCATGTCAATTTCCCAATGCCACTAATCGAACCTTATAACTTTCCAATGAACCATCCGGCTTCAATTTAATAAAGTATACCCATTTACACCTAATGGTTTTAGCAGAAGGAGGTCAAGGCACAATATCTCGGGTGTGATTAGCCTATAGTGCATCAAGTTCCTCCTATATAGCCTGCCGCCAACAACCAAGTTGTACCGCTTGCGAATAAGAATTAGGAATCTGAATAAAAGAAAGAGCGACAAGCAATGAAGTATCTATAAAACCCATATGATCAGAAGGTCGCATGATGCAGATCAACCTACGAAGAATGATAGGTGGACTACCGTGAGGTATGGAAGCTAGAACAAGTGTCGTGTTGATATTAGTGTCTCTTTGCAATCTCCGCCTTTCGTACATAATATTTGGTTCAAATCATATGACTTCAGGAGATGCAGGATTAGAAAAATTGGGAAGAGATGCACAGCGGGAGGCAAATAATTTCGTTCGTTCCGTTGGAGGGAGAAGAACAAAACAAACACACACCCAAATGTGTGAAGATAAAAATATGTAAGTTGTATTTAAAAAAGACGATGATAGGTTGTTTGATATTCAATACGTGGAGATGGTAACCTATTGACTAGATGGACAGTTGTGGAAAGGGCTTTTGGCCAAAAACGGGCAGGGACTGAGGATTCATTATGTCCCAAAGGAGTCTATTTTTTCTTTCAGACTCTTCTTTTTGTTGTGAAGTGTAAGGGAATGTTCATTGGGATATGATTCCCTCGTGTCGCATGAATTGTTGAAATTTGTTTGAGACATATTCTCCCCCGGAGTCGGTACGAAGAGTTTTAATTGAAGTGGAGAATTGATTTTCAACATAAGCTAAGAAAACCTCAAAGATTGCAAAAACTTCAGATTTAGAGCGTAAAAAATAAATCCACGTGAACCAACTATAACCGTCAATAAAAGTAATAAAACCTAAAGAAACCCTCTAAAACCCTCACCCTCAGTTTATTTAATGATCTATGCCCTCATGACCAAGCCAGAATGAAAGCCCAACTCAGGCAATGGTTCTTTAGTAATTTTGATGGTGGGCATAATGTTAATGGTGGTAACCCTAAACAACAAAATATGAAGGAATCAGCTTGGATTTCATGGGATATTGATGGATCCATGGCAATGGACTCAGAGGATATCTGAGTCTTGCCCCTAGAGAATCCTAACCCACAGTAGAGAAGACATGACAATACTAGAGTGAACTTAAATGTACTTCAGAAAAGCCTCCAAATGTAGGGAGCAACACATGACAATATTCAATTCTTTCTCCCACAAACAAAATTTACTTTTCCACTAACCAAGCTAATTCTTCCATTTCAAACTTTCCATTGTTATTTTTAAGAAAGATTAGTTGTTTGTCACATGACAAATAAATAACCATGCATTCCACGCATGTACTACTGACATGCATATATTGGTTTCCCATCTTCTCCTTCCAGGATACATGCTCATAGAAGCAGTTGCCAACATGTCTTGATACCAGTCTATTCATGAAAGTTTAAGATTGAACATTAAACCTTGTAACAAATATCAAAATCAATATGTAATCAGTGTCATGGAAAAAATTCAAGACGATACCCTTTGATCAATAGCCCCATTAGGTCCAGTAGATATGGATTCCAACCAAAAACATGAGGAGAATTACCCCCAGATGACTGACTGAATATGAGAATCAAGAGATGGCCCTGATATATTGATTAATCTTCATCAATGGCCCTTAGAGTATGTCGTGGCTCTGATACCGTGACAATACAAGAGAGATGAGAATCGGATGGCTCAAGACAGGCTTTTGCAACAGCAGCCCTCTACTTTATACAGTTGTTATTAGCATCGGTTTACAAAGTTAAAATCCCATGGGAATTACAGTCAATCTACCATTCAAAAAAATTACAATCAATCAGCCATTGATCAAAATTTTTTTAAAAAATTATGCTAGTATAGGGGTCCTAAGATGTATACAAATTTATACACTATTATACAGTATGGTACTCTTGGATATCACATGTATCTATGTTTTGTCTCAATCAGGAGTTCAAGGAAGATAAAGCATCAGACCTTTGCCCTGGGGCTCAAATCGAATATGTCCAGGTCTAATTTCCACTGCAACAACTTCATCCTCTACATCAATATTTTGATCCAGTGGTTGATGTTCTGGAGAAACTTCAGGCATATCCTTTTCTAGCATTTGTGTCTGAGTGAGCTGCAAATCCAAACTTATTATAAAAAGGTTGCTACCAGAAAATAAATTGATTCAAGCACAAGAAAATTCAGATTTTAACTTTCTCAATGAAACCCATAATATACCACAAGGGTTAATCTAATAACTAAAATAATACAAATCACGCCATACCTCTTTCATATGTCAAATTACATAAATCTTTAGAAGGAAATTATATAGAAAACATACTCAAAATGGCTTGAACAGTTGCAGGACCTTTATAAAGTTGAAATACATACCTCTTTCTTTTGAGAATTGGCAAGCTCCCGCAACCATTTCCTTTTGGCCTTCTTGCGACGAGCACTTCTACTAGGAAACTGATAGATCAGATATACATGAGATTTATCGGAAATTATCATGAAAGAACCAAGAAACAACAAACTATAGACATAGAATCATACAAATATGGACAAACTAATATCCAAATTTACTGATGTACATACCATTGCCAATGGAGAAAAGATAGGCAATTCCATTTCATCCCTTTAAAAAGTAAGAAAGCAAACATTCCTTTTCTTCACTTTTTATTTCTTACAAAAAAACCCCACCCACCGTTGCATGTAAGGCAAAGTCTTGTGACAACCAAAACAATTTGGTTATAGAAAAGTATCCAATAAATGATACAGTGTCTGATTAGGTGTTCTCATCCTCCCAATGGAAGCTCTTTTTATTTCTTTCACGACAGTTCACTGACTTCATTGATTAGGAGCAAAGGCAAATAAACAAACAAACAGGATTTGACCGCTAAAAGAAACAAATTACAATTGAAACATCTGAGGTCGACAACATTCTCTTATGCTAATGTATCGACCTCAGAGTTGGGTCTCCAAGCACATGGAGATGTCACCCTTTGACCATGTGGAAGGTCCTTAAGCTAATCTATCCGTAGGGCAATTTCCCACAGGGTTGATGATTTAACCCCCACACATCTGACATCACAAACTACATCACTTTCAAAGATAAAGGGGAAAAAGGCGTGGTTGGTTGCCTCCCTGACCCCAGTCAATAAGGCTAGAAACTCGGCTTCATTTATGGTACTAACCTATGATGCCCAGATATAGATAAAAGTACAGACACAGATACTCATATGGTGATTGTGAATACAACTGTGCACTTTTGAAACTATATAACACGGATATGAATATGGATGTCGTAATATTTTCTCTAGATCACTTTCAAAATAATGAAAGTATCATTTGCCCACATTCCTCTCTTTACATTTTTTATGTTGATACGTAAACAAATTAAAAGAAGTATAGGAAATAATGGACTTGGCAAGTAGGCTAAACTTGCACTCCAGAAATATCGGTGCATCATTGGGTATCAATACAAGTGTCATATGGGTCCAATATGGATACCTAGGGCTTGTACAAGTATTTGGATGTTATATGTACAAACCACTGAAACCCCAGCCCTGAGAGTTCTGGCAAACAATTCTCTAAGAGTCATGGAAAAACCCCCTGGATCAGCCCAAGGTTCACCAAATGAGAACTTAGAAATAGTTCCTTAGCTTGTATGAAGTTTTGTGTATCACAGAATCACATTTAGCTCCCCCAATATTGTTTGCAGCACTTGTTACAACTTACAACACAAACAAGATACTTTGGCTTAGAACATTAGCACTACCCTCATGCTTGAACCATAAGCCACAATGCACTTAATATACCGGGCTAAGTTCTAAAATTTTGAAAAGCAGCACTAAGTTTAGGAGACAAAAGATCAACTGTACATAATTGTTATGAGCCCACATATTTCTTCTGGGAATGCATATTGAATGGAATTTCTTCATATCTGTATCTAAAGAAAGATTCAGATTTGAATATTCCTCAACCACACATCAGATAAATTGCAATTAAAATGAATAGATTTGACAATATTTCTAAATAGAATGATCTAACAGCTAGCAATCCCCAATCAAATCAAAAGGAAAATTCAAATAACAAATGTACTACATTGGTTAGGCACCTCCCACAGTCCCACTAGGAAAGAAGGTTTGGGTCGAATTGGTGAAACTATAGTGGCATTGTTCATGCCTGAACCAATCATGTGATGTACAAAAAAGAAAATTAGAAGATGAAGATACAGCAAACCTTTTTTGTGCCATTAAGCATATGAGAGGTGTCTGCATCCTTCTCGCTGATCACCTGCAACTGATCACTGCTACAAGAATGAAGTATGCATTCAATATATTTCACAACTAGAATGATAAGAGATGACAAATGATAAAAAAAAAACAAAAAAAAAAAAGGGCGCGCGGGGCGGCGGCGGGGGGGTGGGTGGGGGGGGGGGGGGGGGGGGGGGGGGGGGGGTGTGTGGGAACCCATTAGATGGGTCCTACACCGAAAAGACTCTATAGTTCTGACAGACAGCACCAGACTATTCCTCAGGGTTCAATCTCATGAAAAAATTAAAAAAGTGGGCGACATCTATACTACTAAAGATTGACGTTAACGTCCCTCAAAGTAACTTTTTGGGTTTAAAAGATACATTCAACTGACTGAGGCGATCGGTCGACCTCAGTTAAAAGGAGTGAGGAAAAGGAGAGGAGAGAATAGAACAGAAGAGGCCTTGGTTCGGTTCTGCAGTGAAACAGAGAAAGAGGGTGACCGCCCATTGTCTCCAGTACTGTGATCGGCAGAGCGGCAGCAAAGACTATCAATTTCACCGGTGTGAAGTGAAGAAGGAAGTGTAGCCCACTGCTTAGACTCGCAGAACCGAAGGGGTCTGGTTCAGTTTGCTGCAACTTGAGATTGAAGAATAGGATCTGGACATCCGACCTCATTGTCGGAGAAGACAAAGGAATGGGCAACAGTTTTCATTACAGAGAAGACAAACTAATTTGTCTGGTGCCCATGTGAGTCTAGTGTTCTTGACATGTGGAGAGAATCAATAAACAAGAAAAAAAAAACGAACGAAACCTGGGTTGGAATTTCTGCAGAATAGAAAAGAAAGGGCAGCCAGTCATTTGCATCACAGCGGGGCCTGCCCGCACTTGCCACACGCCCTGCCACTGCTGGTGCTTGTTTCTAGCCAGAGAAAGGAGAGGCCATTGCTGGCCACTTCCGCATGCCGTCGCCCAATGGAGGTCGTCAAAGCCCATCAAACACAACAAAGACGTAAGAAACTGAAACTCATAGACGAGCCCATTTTCTACTAATTGAAATGATAGAAGTCAAAATTCCATTCATACAACAAATAGAATGATGCCACTGACTGTAAAACACTATTCAAAAGAAAAGAGAAGCAGCTACTCTGAATCTACTGATTCAAGATCAAGGAAGAGATCAAGAAACTGTAGAATACAATATATAAATGCCAATACTGCAGGGAAATTACGAAGAAGAAGAAGCTTGAGCAACGGTACCATCGCTCGTCGCTCATTGTTCTTTTGCATGTGTGATCTTTGGCATTACATGAACTTGGCCTTAGTGTCTCTTACCTAGTTTCCAACAGTGCAAACTATTAGATATTACATTCCTATAAAATTTGGTATTGACACATTCCATATTTTCATCAGGCCTTGCAGATGAATGGCACAGTCTACATCATAGAGGTGCACATGCAGACCAACACCTGATTTAGGAGAGTTACATTTCAGAGGCGCACATGGCATCTTGGAGAGATCTTTTCCAATAGAGTTACATTTCAGTAAGCGTCAGTTAGCGATGTAACATTTTTTCCTCTCCTATCTTAACGGTATTCTGGCTGCTGCGTTACATTTTTACCTCTCCTATCTCGACAATATTCCAGCGACATTACATTTTTTCCTTTTCCTCTTCCTCTTCTTCTTCTTCTTCTTATCCTCTGTTGGCCAACGTTAACGTCACTCTTGCAATCTCTGGGTACAGATTGATCAGAAGGTGGGCCACCATTTTGAGAAGGAGAAAGAGGGTTTTTGCCATTTCAAACAGAGAAGATCAGAAGATTCCAGCTTGAGCAGTTTCTGCCGTGCTGTTGCCATGTGCACCGCCAACTCTTTCGGCCCATCGCCATTCCGAGGCCACCGCTGTTGACTGTTCTCCCGCCGCTGCTAAGGAAAAGGGAAGCGCTATACACAGTAAAGTTACTTTTGAGTGAGGTTAACATCACTTAAAAGTTACATAAAAAAGGGGCAACATTAACATCTCTAAGAGACGTTAACGTCACTCCTCCACTTTTTTCAATTTTGACACTAGATAGAACCTTGAGGACCAATCAAGTGCTGTCAGAACTATAGTCTTTTTCAGTGGGTCTAATAGGTTCTTTCGGGTTAAATCCGCTAAAAAAAGATGGGTTATTAGAAAAATGATAAGCTCCGATGTGTAAATAAAGTCGACTGACTAATAAAAAAAATAATTGGTATAGCAAGGCAAAAAATTATATCAAGCCCTGCTGGGAAAATAAAGCCATGTCATATGACCAAGAAAAAAATATGGATAGTCTGACAAAATATGTCAAGCACAAACAGGAAGATAAAGCCTTTGTAATTCCTCAACTGGTGCATGAAATATATAGACTAAGTACAGATTAAAAATTTTCAGGTCATCACAGCACACGCATAGATGTAGTAATCAATGAGTGAGATTTTGGTTTTTGTGTGTGTGTGTGTGTGTGTGTGTGTGTGTGTGTGTGGATTTTTGTTTCTGGTGGCTGGGTGGGGAGGGGGGTTGTGTTCGGTTACTCTTTTAGTTGACCCGTGATTGTTGGAATAAGGGTCTGTTGGCAATGATGATGAATAGATGAAAGCAAAAGATTTGGTCAGAGGATCCACAACAACCAACGGGGAAAAAGCGAAACAAATACAATATAAACTGTAGACTGAGCAGAAGGGTAAGGGTGGAATGGGAACTATATAGAAGCTGGAGATTAAGAAGACTATTTGAGGGGCATGGCCACAGCATCATCAAGATGACCGAGAGGGAAAAAAAATATAAATAACTGAAATGAAAGCTCAAATTCTGGATTGAGAATACAACACTATTCTTTGTACTTACCCCTTGTCACTGGGCATAGAATCAATAGCCTCAACTTCATCATGGACATCAGTGGAAATTACCACATTTGAATGGCTATTTATATTAGATGGTTTGCCTTTCTTCTTAAGCCTTTTTTGAGAGAGGCGTCCATCATGATGAACCTTTCCTTTCTGCCTCGTGTGGACATCCTTCTGAATTCCTTCATCAGCAATCATCTGATGTTCTTTAGTAGTGGCTGATCTAGCTTTCTTCCTCTTTGATGTATTCGCTAGCGCAAGGCAATAGTCAATCAAACCCCTGGGTTGTAAATGACAAAAAGTGACTTCTTTTGGAAAAAATGTGCTTGATGAACTAAACAAAGTATCAAATATCAAATGGCTGCAGGCCCACAAGAATGACAACTATTTCAATACCAAATGTTTAAATGGAAAGTTTTTCCACAAACTGAAAAAAAATGGAACAGAAAATAAACACAACAAACCATCAAGGTAATGAATAAAGCACTAAGACGATCACATCTCGTGGGAGACCATCAAATTTGGTTTTAAAAGCTAAAGTTCCTTTATGACTTTTCAATTGTCTTTTGGTTCTAATTAGCTGTCCTAATTCACAATTCAATACAGTATTTTAATAAATAAAAATAAAAATAAAAATAAATAAGCTGCTCCATCCAGTCGCATTATATGTTAAAGACCCAAAAGAAATTATTTCCTACTAAATATAGATAGCTAACAAAGGAAACTAAACCCTAGCAATTGAAGGAAAACTTAAAACTGCTAACTAATTAGTCCTAACCACCTTAAGCATCCAATCACATGAAACCTTCAACAAAAGAAAAATCTAGTCCTTATTGCACACATCCTTGGTTTACAGAACTTGAGAGCACACTCTTTTAGAGTCCACAGTATATGGCCCCGCTTTTGGGACCCCAATTCATGAGTGCATCAAAATCTCTGTAAAAAATGGAATTATTAACCCTTTAAAATGACTTTCCAAAGTGCCCTTTCATAAGGATGGGTACAGAGGGCGAAGAACTTATTCACCCAGTTGTTACAAAACTTGCAACTTGCTTTCCTAATTCAGGAAAATCTTACCACAAGAAGCGAACTGGACCATTCAAAAAATAAATAACCAATTAAGTGAATCAGAGAAGGATGCTTGCATATGAAGAAAGGAGACAATGCCACTGCCTAGCAGGCCAGAAATTATTAAGATTTTGTTTATCTTCAGTAGAAACCTGGCAACAATTACAGTTTGTTCCATGAAGATGTAATTGATCGCAGGTCTCACCTTTGATGGGCTTATAATAGGGTAATTTAGGTGGAAGTCTAATTTTTCAAACTTAATTAGGTGGAAGTCCACCTCCCTTATTCTTAGTTGCAAAAGTCCACTTGTGCTATAAGGTTTAATGCTTTAAGCTCATTCTATTCTACTTATTTTGTGATATGGCCATTCTACCCCTAGGGTTCGCTGCCGGCCAATGCCCAGACTACCACTTGCCAGCCAACCGGCACTGGGCCAGCCGGTGGTTGGAACAATGGCCGGTTGCCACCGGTCGCTGGAACGGTGGCCAGTAGGTGACCAGCAGGTTGCTGGCTGGCCACTGTTCTTTTAGAAGAGGGACACAAGGGTAGTTTTTTAGTATTTCAAGGGCAAAAATGTCTTAGTGGACTTAAAGTTCTAAAATCTTTGGAGGTGGACTTAAAGCTACATGACTTTTAAAAAATGGACTTGAGCCTAAAAGGCCCTAATAGGAATAATCAAAAACGACTTTAACAAGAACATATTATCAATAAAGGGTCAAATCAAGGGATTTCTAATTCAATTAGAATAGCTACAAATAAAACATCAACCTACAGTTGTTCTATCAGTAAAACATGGAATGCCCCCAGCTGTTGCTTGGCTGGTTAGGGATGTTTAGTCAGTGACTCAGTGTGCATGGGTGCACGAGTTCAAGTTTCTAGAGAAGGAGCAATAATAATGATTATGATAATAATAATAATAACAATAATAATAACACATCAGACAGATATATTATAAATGACCAATGCTAAACTCTAAAACCATTTTCTAGATGCATTTTGACAAGATGGACACAAGAGAGTACTTTGGGCTGTTATCATCATCAGAATGCTTTCTTTTCTTCAACCTCATGATTCCACGTGAGGAATTGTCCAAATGTAATGCATCCTCAGGAGGCTCTTCGTGTTTATTTTGAGTTTCCTTTTCAGACTCTTCAATTGTTAGAAGCTTCACCCCACTAAGTAAAGGTTGTTTCTCCACAATTTGAGAATCTTCAATATGATTTTCCCTATCATCAATCAGCATACCACCTTTCCTTTTTATCCTGATGCAACAAATTGATGTCATTCATTAAAAGTGAATATTGATCAGAACAAGAAATACTAAAACAAAATTTAGATATACAGTAAAAGCAGTATGCTTAGAGCCATAAAATGCAATCAATAGTCTAAGTTGACAAATTATTCAAGAAAGATCGGCATCAACAGAGGGTAGTCCCCACAGATTAATGAGAGAAAGTTAGAAAATCGCTGTACAAAAGAGATGTAAACCATCTGCTTAATAAATTGAATCAAGTAAAGTGAACAGAAATAATATGAGCCCACTTCATCGCCAATTCAATTTTGAAAATTTTCATTCCTTTTTTTTATTGACAATAAAGAATAAACAATGATCAACTATAAAAGAAAACAGTTCAGTCATCAATGTATGTTATAAAAAGGCAGGTAGAGAATACAGCTTACTACAAACTGATGATTTGCATCAGCCAACATCCACTGATGAAGGAGATGAAGTTTTTGATGGCTGGATGGCAGACCAAGTATTGGCCAATATGGAGGGATTTGATCAAGCACATGGGATGTGCACTCATTTGTGTAGGGCTCCAGGCACATGGTCGAGCATATAAGGCCATACCTAAACAGCACAACAGTCCATATAAAAGGGCCCAAAACAACCTACAAATGTGTCATTGGGACTGGATTTAGAAAACAGGCCATTGTTGGGACCAGACTGAAAAAACAAATCCTCTATGTGCCTCAACAGTCACACACCTAGGCCCACGGGTAGGTCCAGTCACTGCTAGCAGGCCAAATGGACTCAACCAGCACTGCCACTGGCCCAATCCTGCAGACACCTGGGTGCACTGCCATGACACATTCTGGCCCACATAGGCCTAGACCACTAGCTGGACTGCCTTGCATAAATAAAGGGGCCTCCCAGAACAGGTCCAAGGCCTGCTTGTACAGCAAAATGGGGTCAGACAGTGATGCAATGGAATGCCAAGCACGTTTCCGCATACATTTCAACACATCTCCTCGAGGACTTCAACATGAGGAGGCACCTCCAAGGGATAGAAACCAACGATAACTCTAAGTAATAAATTACTACAATACAATATAAATAGGGAAAGCAAAATTAGGGCCAAAGAAATGCTAAACCAATAATAGAAACTATCCTAATTACAAGTCTTTCAATAAAATTAGAAACCTACTAATATAAATAAAATATTCATAAACTATTGGTAGGACCACTTGTGGGCCTTCTATTATGCATCATCACCTCCCCACCCACCCAAGTTGAAATAAAAGTTCGTCCTCAAACTTGAGTCTCCTTCACATTGCCACTATAGACATGGGCCACATGGCATACTTGGAGAGCTTCTTTGGTTTCACATGCACGTAATCCCTTCATTGGCAGTTATGGCCTCTTTGGATAGAGCGTGACTTGCTTCCCACTGTGCTATATGTCCTGTCGCACCTGCCATGAATGTCATTTTTGTCATACATCCATAGGCGACCCAACAAGATATCATCACTATCTTTATAATCTTCACCAATGGAAAAAGTAACTTGGCATGTATGTCGAACTTAAGCTTCATCACCTGTCATTAGTCATTTGATTAAAAATAGGGGCGATTATGCTTATAAACCTTCAAATTCAAGCGATCAACAAAAGTTTGAGAGATGATGTTTTCATAACTTCCGCCATCAATCACAGTTGTGCAAGCTTGCCCATTTATGTACCTCATCATCATCATCATCATCATCATCATCATCAAAGCCTTATCCCAACCATGTTGGGATCGGCTACATGAATTCTATTTCTCCATTCCGTTCTTGCCCATGTATGTACCTATTGAACAAAAAATATTTTTACACAATCATTTTTTCTCAACAATACTGTAGCCTCTTTGTGGACCATGAAAGCTTCAAGACCCTCCACCGAACCTACTTCTCCCACTTCCTCTGTTCCATTACCCTTAGAATCATCTAGACTATCACACCACCCTCACCTTCAATGAGGTGTATGTGATTTAGACATTCCATTAAGCGATGCCCCTGTTGCGCATGATGAACGCATGTGATCCTGTTCTAACCTTTGGGCCTAAAGAAAATCTTTTCTGACAAACCACTTGGTTTCGTTTAGAATACTGCATTGATGAGGTTTTCTGTGCATCCCATTTAGATGCACTAAATTTACAAGCTTGATAATTTGCAATACCCTCGCGCTTGATGACATGTTGGATGATCTCATCAACATTATCAAAACACTTGAATGCAAGGATATATTGTAAATCAATTCTCAACCCATAAAAATATCGGTCAACTAACACATCATCGACCTTATTTAAACCACAACAAGCATGGATTGTCATGAATTCTTCAAAGTACTCAACAAACATCCCGAATCCTTGTTTCAAGTCTTGAAAGCTTGAACATAGATCTCTTGAGTAATTGATGGGAAGAAACTTTTATTTCAAAAGATTCTTCAATTCAATCCATGTATCAACAGGATCTACGTGTTGGTTCCTCCGTTTCTTTTGCAACTCAATGCACCATATTGCAGCATAATTGCGAAATCAAGTTGCTACCAGAGTAACTTCATGGCCCTCTGTCATTGGCTTGTGTGCAAAAAAAACTTTCCACACACACTAACCAATTCATAAATTCGTCTGGTTTCAATTTCCCCTCATATTTGAGAATCACAAGTTTAATTCTTAAATCTCAATCAACATTATTTTTAGTTGATCTCATTGATTCGGCATATTTTCAACATCATCTCATTGATTATTTGCATGCCAATTAGTTTCTAAATTCGCTAATATGGTTTCCATTCTTGCAAGAGTTGCTTGCATTTGGGTAATTGTTGTGAATAATTCTGCAATAGTGTCAATCAATTTTTCTAGGGATGACGATGAAGACTCCAAAAATAGATAGGCCTACACACGCAATTGACCTCGTTCCAAGAGCGACCTACCTAACTTGCCCCATTATCGGTTGAATCCTGCAGAACACGCAGAATTAAAAAGGCAGGTAGATGAGCTCCTTGCCAAGGGTTTCTTTAGGGAAACCCTAAGCCCTTGTGCCGTTCCCGCACTATTGACTCCAAAGAAAGATGGAACATGGACAATGTGCGTGGATAGTCGAGCTATTAACAAGTTCACCGTTAAGTATCGATTTCCAATACCTCGGTTAGATGATATGCTTGACATGATGGCTGGTGCCATCATCTTTTCCAAAATAGATCTTAAGAGTGGCTACCATCAGATTCGCATTCGTCCTGGCGACGAATAGAAGACTGCCTTCAAAATGAAGGATGGGTTATATGAGTGGCTCGTCATGCCCTTTGGATTGTCGAACGCACCAAGTACTTTTATGTGGGTCAGGACACAAGTGTTGAGGCCATTTATTGGTAAGTTCTTGGTAGTCTATGTTCATGATATCTTTATCTATAGCACCTCCACAGAACAACATATCAAACACTTGTGGCAAGTTTGTAGTACTTTGCGGAAAGAACAACTATACGCAAACCTTAAGAAATGTACATTCATGACGGATAACTTGGTTTTCTTAGGTTTCGTAATATCTGCAGCGGGCATGGCTGTTGATCTTGAAAAGGTTCGTGCAATTGTTGAATGGAAAATTCCATCAAATATTCACGACGTCCGTAGCTTTCGTGGTATGGCCACATTTTACCGTAGATTCATTAAAGGCTTCAGTACCATCATGACTCCAATCACAGACTGCATGAAAAAGAGAGAGTTTCGTTGGAGCCCAGCTGCTACTACCCCTTTTCAGGAAATTAAGGTCAAAATGACAGAGGCACCTATCATGCGGTTGCCCGATTTTTCTAAAGTTTTTGAAGTGGCTTGTGACGCTTTTGGTGTCGGAATCGGAGGTGTCTTGAGTCAGGAAGGACACCCAGTCGCTTACTTCAGCGAAAAGCTAAATGATGCTAAGCGAAGAAAGTATTCCAATTACGAGAGAGAATTCTACGCAGTAGTGCAAACCCTTAAACATTGGCGACATTACCTTTTACCACAAGAGTTTGTCCTATTCTCTGATCATGATACATTACGGTACTTGAATTCTCAATCTAAGTTGAAAGGGGAACATGCCAAATGGGTTGAACTTTTGCAAGAATATACTTTCGTATTAAAACACAAGGCGGGAGTGGATAATAAACCAGCTGATGCATTAAGTCGCAAAATTCATTTAATTCACTCCATGACTGGCGAAGTCACAGGGTTTGATCATATTCAAGATGATTACCCATCTTGTCCTGATTTTGGGGATATGTTTGCTTCACTTTCTGATAATCCTCTGCGAAGCATTAGTCGGTTTACATTGAAAAATGGTTTTATATCTCTCGAGGTATTCAGATTTGCATTCCCCGTACTTCCATGAGAGAATTTTTAATTTGGGAACTCTACGCGGGAGGCGTGGGAGGTCACTTTTACTGGCCAAGTCTCAAACGAGACATTGCGCACACGATTGCGTGTTGCCGAACTTGCCAATTAGCAAAGCAACGCAAACAGAATACCAGCTTATATACTCCTTTGCCCGTGCCTCACGCATCGTGGCAAGACCTCAGCATGGACTTCATGCTTGGGCTTCCCAAGACATCCAAGCAGCACGATTCCATCTTTGTCGTTGTGGACCGTTTCTCTAAAATGGCCCATTTTGTCCCGTGCTCAAAAACTTTTGATGCTTCGCATATCGCAAAGATTTTCTTTGAGCGTATTGTCAATCTTCATGGTGTCCCGAAAACAATTGTTTCTGACAAGGATGTGAAGTTCACTAGCTATTTTTGGAAAACGTTGTGGAAACTCTTAGGCACTAAATTGCAATTTTCTTCTGCCTATCATCCACAGATAGATGGATAGACTGAGGTAGTGAACAGAAGTTTGGAAAATCTATTCAGGTGTCTTGTGGGTAAACATGTGCGAACATAGAAATCTGTCTTACCAATAGCTGAATTTGCATACAATAGTTCTGTCAATAGATCCATAGGCATGAGTCCATTTGAAGCTGTCACTGGTTACAAGCCTAGGATGCCTATCGATCTCATTCCCATGTCATCCATTCATCATCCTTCTAAGTTAGCTGATGCATTCATTCAATGCATACATGCATTAAATGATGAAATCAAGAAAAGAATTAATTTACATAATGAACAATACAAATCTTCTGTTGATTCACATTGTAGATTCACAGAGTTCCAAGTGGATGATGAAGTAATGGTTTGCATAAGGCCTGAACGATTCCCACAGGGAATTGCCAAGAAATTACAGGCCCGCAGTACTGGTCCATATAAGATTTTGAAGAAATTGGGTCCTCATGCATATGTGGTGGACATTCCTTCCAATATGGGCATTAGTTCCATTTCAATATTGAGGACCTTGTGTCTTTTCATGGCCCCACACCATCTCCTATTGATCCATACTCTGTCCCTTCTCCTTCCAGTCCCTCACCAAGTTTTGAGCCTGCATCCTTCTCTCACCTTTCCCAACCAACCCCACCTCCTAAACCTACAACTCAACTGAAGGATGTAATGGAAAATATATTTGATGACCAGTTGGTTTCCACCAGACAAGGGGGCATTCAAAAGTTTCTTGTCAAATGGAAGGATCGACCTCAGCATGACAGCACATGGATCACCAGGACTAAATTGCAGCGTATTAATCTAGATCTTTTTAACCGCTACGATAGTTTCATCTCACCAGAGGTGCGATTTTCGCAGCCGAGGGAAAATGATGGGGACATCATGCCAAATTCCCCAAATTCATTCAAAGTATATCAAAGAAGAAGGCACGGGGCAGCAGATCAAGCTTTGATCTAGATGGATGACCAATATCCTGGCTTTGATCCAAAGAAAATATAAATACACCGTTGGATTGTCATCCAAAGGATATCTGACGATTGGATTTTGGTTGATCACGTTGGTGGAGCATTGACGGCCCCATGTGCACAATTACATTGAATGCCCCACATAGGGAAGTGTCACATGGGTTGAAGAAAGTGGAAGGGTCTCTTGGTTTAATTTGTTTGGATCCATAGTTTAATTTGTTTATGTTATTTGGTTCCATGCTTTAATTTATTTGGTCCCATAGCTTATCTGTTTGGTCCCATAGCTTAAGTTGTTTAGTTGCTTAGTCCCATAGCTTAAGTTGTTTAGTTATTTGGGACCCATAGTAAGTCATATGTAATAAGTAAGAGAAAAGGGGGGGACCACATTAAAATAAATAAATAAATAAATAACCGTGTGCAAGACATGACTTGCACATGAATCCCAAGACGTGCGCAAGTCATATCTTGCGCACATCTTCCCCTCCTTCTCTTTTCCTTTTTTGTTTTGTTTTGGTTTTTTTCCATTTATGGTGGGAAGATCTCTTTTATTTTCAGATCTAGGTTTTTTTTCTCCCTCATGATGCTATGTATGAAATTTGATTTGGAATAAGAAAGAGAGCTTTTCTTCTTCTTCTTCTTCTTCTCCACTTGGGTTTGCAAGCCACCTTTCTTGCCAACCGCCATTAACGCCTCCAGTGATTGGAGTTTGGTGAGAGTCCAATAAAGATAACCAATATCTCTTCTATTTCTCCCTTCTTGAGCACTTCCATATAACCATAGGATTTCAGATCTACAAAATAGATTGTGAAGCCAATAATCCCAGATCTGAAATTGAGCCCCTTTTAGCTTTGATTTGTTTTATGAAACCTTTTCTTCACAAATCCAAACCCTAAGTGTTGGAAGTCTTGCCTTCCATTAAGATCCTCTTCTCAAATCTGAGGACTATTACTGCGGGATCTGTGAAGAGGCCTAGATCTATGACTGATTCATTCTTTAGAATTAATTAACTATTGGTAATTAGCCAGATCTGAATTTTCTGTGTTAATTAATTAATTTCCTAATTTCATTGCATTGCATAAGGCTAAGTTTCAAATTGTCCTGCATCACCTACAAGTGTTCCTACCCAAAACTAGTTTAGGACTTCTTTATTTTTTTTAGGGTTCGGGGAATTGGGGCTTTTGAGTTTTAGGGTTACAATGCATGAGGATTAGGGTTATCGTTTGATGTAGCCCCGGATTCACGATCAATAAAAAGACCAATCTCCCAAAGGATTTATCGCATCCAAGAATGGGTTCAGCCACTAGGGCATCCTCATAAGAGGAGAAAACACCATAAGAGATAAATCTCAAAGGGAACGTTAAAATAAAGTATGCATTAAAATGAGGTCTAACATCCTTATATAGAGAAGTTAGCTTGATACTTAAGAAACAACCTTACTATAATATTGGAATGATACCAAACAAAATAAGAAACTTGCTAATATTAACCCCAATCAAATTAAATATTTAATAAAATTCCTGAATAAATAGATGGGCTATTGGGTCTATAGGCTAGGCCCAATGGGTTAGCTGACCCATGGTCTAGCTTGCATCACCGTTTGGATGGGAAAATATGGTCTAGGTTTTGGTGATGGTGATGATTTGCTGTGGAGAAATTCGAATGGGGATGCTGAAATGGGAACTCAACTGTAGGCAAAGAGAAACGGAAGGTGGAAGAGGGGTCTAGGTATGGTGACGGTGAAGGCTTTTCGGATATGGCTGGGATGGATGGATAGGCTCCAATAAAGATCGGAGATCAATTAGAGCGACGTGGATCTTTACTCTAATACCATTTAATGCAAGCCCTTAGGGTCAGGGCTTGCATGGAGTATAGAAGCACATGTCCGCAGACACTATAAAATGTCTCTACAGGGACTTCAATAAGAAGATGCACGTCCAAGGAATGGAAACCCACAAGAATTCTCTTCAATAGTCCAGTCTAAGAAATAAATTACTAAAATGTAATATAAATAGAAAAAAGTAAACTTTGGGCCTAAAAACCATAACCTAAACCAAAATAGAAATTATCCTAATTACTCTTCCAATAAAATTAGAAATCTACTAATAAAAATAAATTATTCCTAAACTATTTTTGGGTGTGGCACAGGCACGATCCACAATACAGAAGAATAGATCAATCTCCCAAAGGATTGATCAAATCCAAAATGTATTCAACCCCTAGGGCACCCTTACAAGAGGAACAAACACCATAAGAGATAACATCTCAAAAGATAACTTTATTAATTGAAAACTGAGCATACATAACAATGAGGCATAACATCCTTATCTAAAGGAGTTGGGTTAATCCCTAAGAAACAAAACTTATTAATATTAGTATAAGCTTAAATAAAATAAGAAACTCACTAATTAATGAAAGTACTAATCATCATCATCATCAAAGCCTTATCCCAACCATGTTGGTGTCGGCCACATGAATTATGTTTCTCCATTCCATTCTATTTTACGCCAAATCCTTAGATAAGTTAAACTTCTTCAAATCAATCAAAGTACTAATAATATCCCCAAATAACTAGAGGTCCAATTGGACTAATGGAGTAGGCCCAACAGGTTAGCAACCTATGGTTTGGCCTACATCAACTCTCCCCGGCGTAGAAAAACTCGACTTTGACGAGTTTGACAACTCGAAAATGTCGGAAGGAGTTTAGCTCCAAGGCGAGGAAAACTTCCTCCTGGCTCAAAATTAACCGCACAAACATTTGCTTGTTTTTCAGATCCGCAATTGCATGATATGGCTTGGAAACTTGCTGCACTCTTTTCCTCCACGTAAGAGTATGATGGATGTGTCTCTCTTTCGGATGTATGAATGTAGCTCGAATGCATGCATGGACCAGTAGATGCTTCAATTGTTGGCTTTCAAATATCCATGTGTAGTCCCCAAAGATGATGTCAATGTGGGGGACTTCAACAACTTGATCTTCTAGCAAAACCACTAGAGCAATTGATTTCATTTCTGGTGACCCAATGTGAGTTGCTGGAAGTGGAGTTATAATCAATCTTCAGGATGTTTAATGTCATTGCTAACCCTAGCAAAGCCTTCAATGCATGCCTTTCCTTGTTCTTTCTCAATGATTTGAGGTTTACGGTTGACATGCCTTGATCAATAGTGTTTGTATCCACAAAATAGTGTTGCCATTAATTTGCACTTCGATGTCGCCCTTGATGTCTTCTGCTTGCGCTTACGGTGCAATCATTTCTTTTATTTCTTCTTTATGTTCTTGTTGTGGTACTTCAATGGGAGGTGATATTGTAGATGAAGACATGGCTGTTGATGGCAATGGAATAAGCGTAATCCATTTTTCTTCCCACTCAATTGTATAAGTGTTCATCCATTTATCATTGTGCACTTTCAAGTCAAAAAGCCATAGTTTCCCAAAAATAATATGCGCAATATTCATATGGATCACATCACACTAAATTTTTTCTTCATAATTGCCAATCTTGAATGATACCAAGCATCTATGGGTTACTGGAATGACATAACCATTAGACCATGTAACTTAGTAGGGCTTGCGAAGGGGCTCAATGGGTAACTAAGGCTTATTAATGACCTCTTGCATGACAAAATTGAATGCACTGCAATTGTCAACAATCAAATTGGCGACTTTGTCTTTAACTCGTACCCGCGTATGAAACTTTCAAGACTTTCTCTATTTTTTTTCTTCCTTCCCATTGGAATTGAGAAGCCTGCGAATGACAATCGTGGGATCATCTTCTTCAACAAAAAATCTTTCCACAACATGAGCCCGTTGTCTTTGTTGTATGTGAGACCGTGTAAGCATATGCTCAACACGAAAGGCTTCTAAGAATGTTTTGTAACTATTTTGCAATAATTCATATGCCCTAAGATGTCTGTTCACAATTCTCTAATATAACGTGCCAAATTATGTAAATTATTCTCCTATAATGCACAAGTATTGTACAACTCCCAAACTGGCGGGTATATTCATCAATTGTCAAGTTTTCTTGCTTCAAATTAAGAAATTGCTCAAAATAGAACTTATTCTCAAAATAAAAATCTCCATATGCAAATTTATAAAAAAAATTGCTTGAAGTTCATTGGAGTTTCCAAAAAACTTCATGATGATGTAGGATGCAAGGGCAATAAGATTTAACTCACTTTGAAAAAAATTGGACCGATCTACTCGGCTGGGTCCTAAGTGGGCTTGTGCTTGGATCAGATCAGAAAGTGCAGCCACCCAACTGGGTAAGGCTCAGATAGACATGGGTCAAACTGTAAGTCCAACTAGACTTGCCTCAACCAAACTTGGGTCAGGTCAGAGCCAGAATTGTGGCCCAACTGGAATCAGTAGACTCTTGCTCAAGTTATTAAGAAAAAAAATAGCACGTCTCTCTTTTCTTTGACTATAGCTATTGAAAAAAAGAAAAAGAGAGAGCTAGCTTATCCATTGCCTTCGACAAGAAAGAGATGGACTCTAGCGATCGTGATGCAGCAACGAAGAGCATTACCAAGCAGATAACTGCCAATTGATGGAGCAAATGTTAGTTGCTGCCACTAGAAAGCTCGACAAGGGCAGTGGAGAAAAGAGATAGCGACACCGGTGTAGGTAGCTACAACGATGTCCAACGAGAAGCAGAGATCTCCTCTAGGTGCTAGGTACGTTCTTAACACAGACTCCTCTCTTCTCCCCTTTTTTTTTTCTTCTACTGCGATGGGGGACTGATAACAGAAGTCGATGGGAAAAGGAGGAGGGAGGGGGTTGGGGAGATCGATTGGGGTCTAGGGTTTGGATTTTTGCGATTTAGAGTAGCAAATGGGGTTTTAGGGTTGCAGCGGCCTTGGATCTAGGGTTTCAGGACGTTAAGGGATTTCATTAGGGTTGGGTTCCAATAGAGGAAATTGAGTGGAAAGGGTTAGGGCTGACTGATGATGATGGGAGAAGGGTTTGATGGGTTGGATTTGGTTCAAATTGGTTGAGGTTCTCGTCTAGGTAAGGCTGGGTCTCAGGGATGGGTCGGGATGGATTGATGGTTGTGTCGGGTTGAGTGTGAGATGGGTTCAAGATAGGCTTTGGGGTGATGCAGATGTGTGAGAGGGGTGGGTTCAGTGTGAGGGTGGGGCTGGTTTGGGTGGAGATGGATTCGGGAGGATGACTAGATGATTTCTGTGACAATGATGATGGTGATGATGATGAGATGGAAAGATGATGATGGGATAGAAATTCAAGAAGTATGAATGTCTTCCCGACGATCGCTCTTCATCTCTGATACCAATTCGCGCTGCCACGATCCATGATCAAGAAGAATAGATCAATTTCCCAAATGATTGATCGAATCCAAGATGGATTCAACCCTTAGGGAACCCTCACAAAAGAAATAAACACCATGAGAGATAACATCTCAAAAGAAAATTTTATAAATTGAAAACTGAATATGAATAACAAAGAGGCCTAACATCTTTATATAAAGGAGTTGGCTTGATCCCTAAGAAACAATACTTACTAATATTAGAATAAGCCTAAATAAAATAAGAAACTTGCTAATTAATTAAACTACTAATAATATCCCTAAATAACCAGATATCCAATTGGGCTAATGGACTGGGCCCAACAGGTTAGACGACCTATGGTCTAGCCTACATCAAGATGGGACCACTTGTGGGCCTATCTATTCTACATCAAACAGCCAGCCCAGAGTCTCTGCAATTCTTATGCACAGGACTTGCATAGATTTATATTTTATTCTCTCTGTTTAAAGAAGTCCGGCAACAGTTAGGATTTAGTGCTTTATTTAAGAGATGAATGCATGACTTAGAAGGTATTACTGTATTAGTGGTTTGATTTTTATTGTATTCCATATATTTAAACAATAATCAGTCAGCAGCACTAGTTTTTGGCAGGACATCTTACATTCTGAAAGGAATGACCCTTTCAGTGTTTCTTGAAGTGGAGATCCTTTGAGTTTTCATCCAAAACTCAGATCTGCACCTACATTTGCTGTTTTGTTGCTGTTTTTCCTGGGTTTTAATTATGTCTCTGTCACTGTTTGGATACAAGCAGCTGAATTTCTGCAGAAACTACAGGAACAGCTTCCATTGGAATCGCAGCCCCTATGGCTGAGGTCTGTAATTACCAAAAATAATGCTTTTTTTGTGACTTTCTGGCTTGTTTTGGGCATTGTTTTTGCCTTGGTGATTTTCTTTCGGAGAAACAAATTTTAACCATTGTCAAAAATAAAAATAATATAAAAAATATACAAACTTTAAATATCCACCACATGCACTTGTGTAAACATCATAGTTCACCAGAGAAAATATATGAATGATATAATGGTCGTATAATAATGCAAACCAGCTTATAATTGAGCAGGCTTCTAATATCCACCGCACGCTCATTTACATGGATATAATATACCATTTTTTACCCAAAAAAATAGATATAGTATACCTAGCACTGGTGGGCAGGTTGCAGTGTAGTCAATAGGTTCAACAAAGCATATATGTGAATGGCATTTCTTCTTTTTTTGAAATATATGAATGACAAAGTTAATGAATATATTCAATCAGATAAAGATGTTACAATAATTCATATTACTCACTGACCTGATGATATCTTTATCCCTGAAAATGCATGTTGATTCAAATGATGGTAAAACAAATCCATCCATCTGCAAGATAAAATAGTTTAAATAAGTAACCAACCAGTCACATAATACCTTAAATGTCATTTATTATATTAACAAGTTGTCTCACACAAAATTTTAACCAAAATATTTATCATTATTAACCTGTTCTTGCAGAATTCCCCTGATATACCAATGTCTATTCACAAAAGCTGATGCAAACCCTAGGGTTAGGGCTTGCTTGGAAGTGCCCAATCACGTGTCCAAGGACACCTCGAATCGTCAAGATGACTTCAACACATACGAGGACGCACCTCTTTGGGAAAACCCAATTTTATTAATTAAGCAAATCTGAGAATCTCTTCTCTACAATGCCATATATATAGTAAAAGCAAACTTAATGTGTAAGAAAACCCTACGCTAGTAATGGAAACTTTCCTAATAACAATTTAATTAGAAATCTACTAATAATAATCCTAATCTAATTTGAAGAGGGACTGCTGGGTCCAGACTGCATCATCCTCCCCGGGTTGAAAGAAAAGTTCGCCCTCGAACTCAATTCTGCTTCGAATTGCCTCTGTAAATGTGGTGAACATGAAGGAATTCCTTTGTGGCAGCTTTCCATGAAATCTTCTTTGGCGGTTATGGTTTCTTGGGATGAAGAGTAACCTGCTGTCCACCATGCATGAATGTATAGATATTATCGCGCATACCATGAGTCCCATTTTTATCATACATCCATGGACGACCCAATAAGATATCACCACTATCCATAGGTAGCACATCACACCAGATTGTATCTTTGTAAGTCTCACCAATGGCAAAAGTAACTTTGCAAGTATGTCGAACATGCGCTTTATCACCATTCATTAGCCATTTGACAAAATAAGGACGATTATGCTTGTAAACTTTCAACTGGAGCCAATCAACAAGAGCTTGTGAGATAAGATTTTCACAACTTCTGCTGTCAATAAGAACTATGCAATTTTGTCCTTAAACTGTTCCCACGAAACGGAAGATATTTTTTCGCAACCATTTATTCTCAGCAGTTGGTGGAGCATCCTTGATGACAATAAAAACTTCACCTGTGGTATCTACATCTATTACAGTAAGTTCTTCATTGTTAATATCCTTGGCATCAGTGTCAGTACCCTTAATATCATTTAGAATATTTTTATCAGCACCTTCAATCTCAATCAGATGTATTCGCTTTGGACATTCCGTTACACGATGCCCGTGTTAACAATGAAAACAAACCATCTTATTTTGACCTTCAGTCCTTGCAAAAATCTGTCCATTGGATTTAGCTTCTTGTATAGATGAATTCCTTAGAGAAACCCATTTGGATTTTTGTACTTGATGATTTGCAATTCCCTCAGCTTTGACAGCATGTTGGATGAGTTAATCGACATTATCAAAATGTTGGAAAGCAAGGATATGCTGAATGTCTATTATCAAACCATTGAAAAATCTATCAACTACCACATCATCATCTTCATTCAAGCCACAACGAGCTTGCAGAGTCAGAAATTCCTCAAAATAATCAACCATTATTTTGGACCTTTGTTTCAAGCTTTGAAAGCTGGAACGTAGATCTCTTGCATAGTTGACAGGGAGAAATTTTTGCTTCAAAATATTTTTCATCTCAGTCTATATGTCAACAGGGTTTGTGTTTTGATTCCTCCGTTTTCTTTGCAATTCAGCCCACCAAGTTGCAGCATAATTTTGAAATCTAGTAGCAATCAGTGTGACTTTATGATGCTCAATCATTGGCTTATGTACCAAAATATTTTCCACACACACTAACTAATCCATGAATTCAATGGGTTGCAATTTTCCATCATATTCGGGAATCACAATTTTAATCCCTAATTCTTGATCGGGATTATTGACTAGTGGATCGCGTTGATTCCGAATATTAGCACCATCATCACCGTTGTGAAGCACACACTGATTATTTTCCAAATTTGTCACTCTGATGTCCAATTATTGTAGGGTGGTGTGCATGCCATCAACTTTTGCAGATAATTCTCTAATGGCACTAGCTAAATCTTCAAGTGAAGAAGATGAAGATTCAACATCCACTTGCTTCTTAGGAGGCATTTTTTTTAATGTAAAATTTAACTCTAACTAACTTGATTTGTAAATCTACACTTCAGGAACAGGCTGGTGAAGACGGATGTGAGATTGGATGTCAAATGGCTTCAAAATCGAGACAATAATTTCTAGCCGTCAATTGAATTGTACGGATATCGGGATGACGTCAGCGGACTGGAATGGCAAACAAGTGGGCTTCCTACTGCAATTGGGTCGAGATGAAACTGTCTAGACCCAACAAGGATCTAAAGTGAAGTCAAGCCCAAAGGATTGGTCACACACGTGTTGAAAGGCACGTGTGACAATATCTTTGAAACCACAAAGAAAACGATGAAGAGGGGTTTAGAAACCCTTTTTGTCGTTGCTTTCTGAGTCTCGTTTGCAAAGAGATGACGAGGAGGAAGAGCTACGTCTCGGCTGGCGACGACTGCAAGCGGTAGCAATGAGGGGGTGGAGTCCCAATGCAAGTGGCGGCATGCTGCAATCAACGATAGCAAACAGCAGAAGGCCCTTGCAACGGCGGCTTGCAATGGCGACGACAGCGTGCGGCAGTGGATACCAACGACAACAGTAGGCAACGACAGATAGGTATGCACGTCTCCCGTCCTCTTGCTCGGCTCTTCTTTTCCCCCTTTTTTTTCACTTAAGTGTTGGGGGGGGGGGGGGGGGGGGGTGGGATTAGGTTTCCGGCGAATGGGTTTTCGCAGGGGTAGGTTTTCGATCGTGCAAGGCAATGGCAGAGAAGGTGCAGGTGAAGAGATTTGGATAGGTTGGGAAGAGGGTGGAGGCAACAACGATTAGGGTTAAGGTTCGGGCGGTAAAGGCCAAAAGGGTAAGGATTGGTTTTTTTTTTTTATGGCCGATGCCTGGCGAAGACCGGATTGGAGGTATTTGGTCAGGGAGGGTTTTCGAGAGGGGGTCGGTTTCTAGATTTTGAGGATTGGGAGGGGTTGGCTGGGATGATGGGATCTGAGATGGGGTTTCGGCAATGGATAGGGTTTCTATGACGAGGATGGATGTGGTTTCGTTGGGAAAGAGATGGCAAGAGGCAGATGGGATGGAGTCTCTAGATCAGCAAAAAAGGGGAGAGAGGATGATAGTAACACGCCGATCTATCTGAGGACCATATCTGATACCAACTAATGCAAGCCCGACGGTTAGGGCTTGCTTGGAGGTGCCTAATCACATGTCCAAGGACACCTCGAATCGTCAAGATGACTTCAACACACACGAGGACGCGCCTCTCTGGGAAAATCCGATTTTATTAATCAACCAAATCTAAGAATCTCTTCTCTACAATGCCATATATATAGTAAAAGCAAACTTAATGTATAAAAAAACCCTACGCTAGTAATGGAAACTTTTCCTAATAACAATTTAATTAGAAATCTACTAATAATAATCATAATCTAATTTAAAGAGGGACTGCTGGGTCCAGACTGCATCAAAAGCACAGTACCAAAGACAGACAGGCTTTCAAAGTAAAATCAGCTCATCTATACAAAGGATTACAATAGGCAGGATAAACTAGAGTAACCTAAATATATGACCAAACAGTACTATAATTGTTGACAGAAATCTCTGTAGATGCATGTTGACCCAAAAAGAGCCAAACCACTCTCCTTCATAGCACTCAAAGGCTAAATGGAGATTCTTGAAAATTTTCATAAAACTATCCAATGAATTTTCAGCACACAAATGTAATCAACAAAAAAAATTTCAGCATACAAAAGAGAAATGATTATCCACCTTTTACCTCACCTTTTATCTTCTGTGGTGAAATCAGGTCCACTTTCTTTTTATCAGTAACGGTAAATTAATTTAAGGAAAGGACAACAGTACAAGGAAAGCTACAACATAAAGCAAAAGCAAAAGAAAGTACTGGTACAAAATCTTTATACCAACACCAAAAAACAAAATAACTAAGCAATAGAGGCCACAAGCAGAATAACTCTATGCACCCCTTGTTTGGTTAGAGAGTCTACCATACCATTTGCTAACTGATGAACATGAGTGAAGGAAACCTAAATAGAAAAAGATAAAACCTTAATCTCATTTAGATAAAATTGAAGTCTCCAAAGACCCCTCTCCACCATAGACACTCACTTGATACTTGATAGCATTAGAAGAATCACCCTCCACATTTAAGTTTTCCTTGAATGTAGAATAAAAAATCCTTCCTTAAGGTTTTCAACATGGCAAGCACTTCCGTTTCCTTAGATTCTTGCATACCAACATTCTTGGAGAACATAAAAAACACTTCACCCTTGCTATTCCGAAGAACTCCACGAACACCTATTGGCCAGGGCTTGTCTTTTCACACACCATCAACATCGAATTTTAACCAATCCGATGGACAAGGATGCCAACACACCACATTCCTTTCCTTGGATGGACCATGCGAAATACAAGCTTCCCAATTCTAAAGGATGAAATCTAAATTCATATCATTAAATTCCTTCATTAAAAGAACCCATTTTGCACTCTAAACTCCACAAGCGAAACAAGAACTTTGAACATCGATGAAGATCCCCTAAAAATCCTACTATTTCTTTCCTTCCAAAGAGACAACAAAATTACAAAGAGAATAATCCTCCACAAAATAAAACCACAGCCGTGAAAAGGACTAACCCTCCACTCTTCCACCAACTGACATAAGGAGCATGGAAAGCACCAAAGACGACCACACCTCCTCAAGAAACAACCCCAAAGATAGGTCACATAGTCACAATGCAAGAAAACATCATTAATTGACTCACTCTCCTTCCCACACAAAGAGCAACAGTCCACCAAATCATCTAATATCAAGCCTCTCCTACGAAGGTTATCAACCGTACCCACTTTACCAGCAACTGCTAGCCAAACAAAAAGCCTCTACTCTAGGAGGAACCAAACTGACCAAACCTACAAGAAAGGAACTTTGGCCCCATCGAAGAGTCCAAAGCCTTATAACAAGGCTTCAAAAGAAGTTGGCCAAGGGAAGAGGCTTCTGAATGCAAACGTCCAGTTCATCTCTACAAATAGAAGTGTTAGAAAGTAGACCCAACAAGGACTAATACTCAGATGACTCAGATGGACGCAAAACTCTCAAAAACAACACACACCAAGAACACATTATTCCCCTCCCAACTATAACGATCTTTAACAAAAGACTCTTTATTAGATGACAACCCAAAAAGTCTAGCAAATAAATGACATGAATGACCCCCCACCCAACCAATCATCCAACCAAAATCGGACACAACTCCCCTCCCCCACATTGAAGCCTACCCATTTATAAAGGACTTAACCCCTCACTAGACTCGTCCCCAAAACTAGAAATGACTCTCCACAACCTAGAGACATGATACATAAGAACATTAGAGGGAACTCACCCCTAAGAATCCTCATCACATTTGGACACAATGACTTTTCACTACCATTTAGCTAGAAGACCCCAATTCTTTAGCCCAAGATCACCAAGGCCCAAACCCCCTGCCCAATTTGGCTTCATGACTTCACTCCATCTTACAAGATGCATTTTCTTTTTATTGCTTTGGCCTTCCCATAAGAAACTCCGTCTTAAATGGTCTAAATTTTCAATCACCGCCTTCAGCATTTTGAAAAGAGACATATAGTACACAGGCAAGTTGGAAAGTGTGGGTTTAATCACCATCTTCAGCATTTTGGAAGAGAATATATATGTATATATTTTACGTTTCAGAGTTTTCCTTTTTAATGCAAATACTATGTTTTCTAAAAATAAAAATGCTTCCCCGATGCTGACCTCTTTCATAACACTAGATACACCAAAGAACAAACAAGCCTTGTACTATTCTTCTCCCTAGTCCAAAGTCCTATATGCCCATCTATACTTTTGTAAATCAATATGTACATAATAAAAGTTCTATGCATTTATATAACGTATGTCACCTGAAAATCCCAGTACTGTTATTTGCCCTCGCCAATTCAAGGCAATCAGAGCTACAGCACGAACAAGTTCCAAAGATCTAAAGGGAGACTAAGTTTCTAAATCCCACAAAACAACCCACACCAACTTCCCCATGATTGAGAAAATGAAACCCCACTATTCGATCATCAACACGCTTCACCACGAAACTGCCACCCAGAACACAATGTGGTATCCCTTGCCACAGAGAACCCAGGATTACTTTACCATTCTCTAGCTTTTCATGCACTAGAAATTCAATCGAAAAAATGAACGATACCCCAAAATCACCCTGTTTCAAAGATACTGTTTTTACAACAAGACACAAGTCAATCACTATCGCAATCAAAAGGGGCTTCGAAAAAGATGGATTTTTCATGCATTCACTTACGTTTTAATGAATTGGAGATTCAAATGCAAATGAACAAAAACCCACTTAAAAGAGATTGAATTCCAGCCAAATACAACACAATCAATCAATCAATCGAAAGGGGGTTCAACAAGATGAAGTTCACTTGCACGTGAGAGAGAGAGAGAGAGAGAGAGAGAGAGAGGTTTACATAGAGGAGGAGGCCCTTGGGGCAAGCTTCTTGAAGAGAGAATTTGTGAGTGAGATAGGAGGCGAGATCAGCAATGGTGGTGAGTTGGGAGGGTGAGAGGAAAAGCCAACAGCGATTCAATCCCTCCAACTTTTGCGACTCGCTTAGAACATGCTCATCTTCGAACCGCAGTCGAACTCTCATTCCTCCTTCCATCTGTGCGTGTGTTTGTGAGAGAGGAAAACGGATGATGGCTGGTAAGTGCTATGCTAAAACCCTTGCTGCAGGGTTTTCACCCAGTGCATGAGATGGTTCCGATACGGGCCGGATGCAACAGCTTGGCTTTAAACAATACCTTCACTTCACTGGGAAGGAGAGCTGAGACGTGGGGGCATACTTAGAGATCGACGAGTTGGCCCGCTAAACCATTGCTCAAGAGGTTGTGGGTTTGAACCATGCTACCGTCGTGGAGCACAGGAGGTTTATTGGACTTCCCTGGGCCCCAAAGAGATTAGTCTAGCCCCAACCTCCATTAGCCAAAAAAAAAAAGGGAAAAAGATTGTGGGTTCAAAGTGTGCTACCACAGTGGAGCACAGGATATTTATCCGACTTCCCTTTTACCCCAGAGGAATTAGTCCAACCCACCCTTCCTTTGGGGAAAAAAAAAAGAGTGGGGTGAAAGTAAGTATGATTTGACTTTTCATTTTTACTTTATCTCAAACGTGGATTTTGAAGCTTTTTGGACAAATTTGCTATTTTTTTCCTTTTCTCGATATTGAAAATCGACAACATTCATACATTAAATCTTTCCTCAACATCACGACTTACCTATATCGAACTAAAATTTGGCCCTTTTCTTTTCTTCTTATGATATCGAGAATCGGCAATATTCACGCATTTAATCTTTTCTCAACATCGTGACTTACCTATATCTTATTAAAATTTTATTATTTTCATTGTTGAACATTTGTCATTGATAATAAATATTCTCCAGGTATTTAGATAATAAATACTCAGTTTACATTTTGGATTAGGCTGAAAAAATACCACTAATACAAAACATCTAATTTTTAACCCAAAATCTACTCCAATTTTCTCCACTATAGATTATAAATCACACATTTAGTATAGTACTCGTGAGGTTGATATATATAGTTGCATGCTCGAGACGAAAATTTCGATTTTAAAGGTTTTTTACATGAGTACTCATAACTACTACTTCCATTCAGAGGATAAGTTTCCTTTGGGAAGACATTATGAAGCAAGGACTATGTCAATAGAAGTTTTTTCAGTCTAATCTCAAAAGTAACTTGTGTTTTTATTACTTAAATAGTTGGAGAATGCTCATCATTAATGGCAAATGTTCAACAGTGACAGTAACAAAATTTTAGTCAGTACATAAAAGTTGAGATGTCGAGAAAAGACTTAATGTGTAAATGTTGCCAATTTTTGATATCGTGACAAAAAAAAAAAAGGAAAAGGCAAAATTTGAGTCAAATACAGGTAAGTTGCAATATTAAGAAAAGACTCAATGTATGAATGTTGTCAATTCTCGACATCGCACGAGGAAAGGAAATGACAGATTTCTAGTTCGATGTAGGTGAATTGTGATATAAAAAAAAACTCAATGTGTGAATGTTGTCGATTCTCGATATCCCAAAAACGAAATAGAAGGTCAAAAATTTAGTCTAATATAAGTAAGTCACGATATTGAGAAAATACACAATGTGTGAATATTATCGATTCTTAATATCTCGATAAGGAAAAGCAAAGGGCAAAATTTTAGTCAGATTTAGGCAAGTCACGATGTTGATAAAAAAAATTCAATATATAAGTATTGTCGATTCTTGATATCGCAAGAAGAAAAAAAAAGATAATTTTATCAGCAAAATTTCAAAGTCTACTATATAAGATGCTTTTGGACATTACATATATTTGAGGATGATTTTAGAAGTTTTATGATATTTGAGACTTTTTTTCATCAAAATCCCGATTTTTAGACTTGTGAAAAGGCCCATAAATGTCTAATCTAAAAATTACTTCGTTATCAAGGCTTGAAGTCTGCTGATAAAGTATACATTCAAAACAATCCTACACTAGCAAAATGCACCCGTGCTTAGCACAGGCAATAGAACTTCAAATATTAAAAAAAGTATAAAACAATTAATTTGATAAGTAATGCAAAAATTAACATAGGAGAAGAGGCATTTGTGTTTTTGTTCTAACAGAAACAATGTGATATTTAGTATTACCCATTGGATTCCTTACAATATTAGCTAATTTAGAAACACATAATAATAATAATAAATCTTTGAATAGGCATTGGAAATTGTTACAAATGGAAAGAAAGAAAATGATATGAGTTACAAAGGATAATCTAATAAAATAGGATCTAAAATTTTTCAATATGAGCTACCACTAAAGTCCGATTCAAAGTTCTCATCAGCGAACTACCTACCTTCCCAGTGACACACAAAGAACAAAATTGTGATAAAAAAAACAAATATTTAAAATATGAAAAAGGAATTACCTTTAATACCAATGTGCTGCTTTATTTAGAAGTTGTCTAGTTCGTGAGTCGCTTTGGTTTAGCTACAATGCCTAACTGAGCAGTACACCCCCATTCATTTTGGTCATACTTCGATTCCTTTCCATGTCATTATAAAATTTAAGGAACTTAGTACCTTATAAATACACAGTATTTGGATCGGTTAGATAGTTACAACAATGGCACCTCTTACTGTTTGGTATTGAGTTTAAATAGTCTCTTGCAAAATATAATTGTAATATCATATGCCAAAATCTAAATCCCATACAATGAAATTTCACTTAGTTAACAGATTAGTTCAAGAGCTACATGGTGAATATTAACATTCTAATTCAAGCATTTAACAATATCATTTTAATTGAAGTCAACCAAAGAGGAGAATCTAAAAACTTTCTTTTTCAATATGGCAACCAAAACCAATGGATAGATAATTACTTAAAAAAATACAACACCGGAAAGAGAAACAAAATAATAGAACTTGATGAAATAGAGCGAAAGAAAGTATATAGAAAAGATAATTGAAAAAAAAAACCTAACAACCCAGAAAGGAAATCAATAAAAAAAAAGTGAGGGAAATAGAACCCAGACCCTATATTTTTCTAGAAAACATTTAAAAGTTACAATCTATGATCCTATATCATAAACAATAGCAATAACAATAATGCAATCTATATCTCAACATAGAAACAAAATCCCTACAAATGAAACATACCCAAAAAGATTCATAAACATTTCTATCAACACATTAAACAAAATTAAAAATAAAAAAAGAAGCAAGGGTATTACTATCAAAAGGAAAAAAGATAAGTACAACTAAGATGATTTTATTTTGATGGTAATTGATGGTACCATGGATTGATCAGAAGAAATATTGTGTGATGAATTATAACATTCTTTTGTTTTTCTTTTTGCATGGTAGAATTCATTGCTTTCAGTAGAAATAGAAATTACAACTTTTCTGGGGATTGTGCTTACCATTTCTATTTTCTCCATAGCTCTAACTCTTGAAAAGGAAGAGAAATAAATATTTAGGAATTACAAAACCAAATAGATAAGCCATAAAACATTAAACAAAACAAATCCTAAAAAAAACGTTTGAGAAAGGAAATTTAAAGATTGATAAATTTGTGATGAAATAAGCAAGTTAAGCTTAAAAACCATAGGTCAAAAAAGGGAAAATGAATAATAGAAAGTTTGGAGAGAGATTTTGATAAAATCAAATTATTATTCAGCAAATTGGAAGATGCACATGCACAAATTCAAAATCCTGATGAAGAGGGTAAGAATCTAAGCATTGGTTTTACATATAAAGAAGTTAAGAGGAGCGGAAGAGTTACAGTCATTTGATGAATCTCAAGCAAAAATGTAGTCATTTGAGGAGATGTTTGCAGAAACGTGCTTGAGTTACAATAATGAAAAGAATTAAGAGCATGAGAATTACGATAAGGAAGAGAAATAAGTGTAAAACTATTTTCTCGAGAGAAGCAATGGTATTGTAGAGTCATTTGGTAGGAGGAAAGTGGAAATCATTTAAAGGGGTTAAAATAAAAGTGGACAATCAAAATTAATTGGACAAATTTTGGCTGATTTGTTAATTGAAACCGACTAGCTTAATATATTATAACTAGCAGAGAAGGCCCGTGCTAAGCCCGAGTCCCACAAAAAAGAGATTTTGAAAATAGAAGGATAAAAATCTAGAAAAAATTTCAAAGTATCAAAAATAAATGTCAAAAACATGAAACAAACTATGAATAAAATAGAAATATCTTAAATTGGAAAGTAAAGATAGAACGACTTAAAAAAACATTTAAAAAGTAACAGAAAAATAAACACTATATAGAAAATAAATTTTGTAAATAATATGCTAAAAAGGAAAAACAAAAATATGAAAATAAATGTAAAAGACTAACATTTGAACACTAAAGTTATTTGGTTTTGAATATGATAAAAGAGAAAAAAAATTGCAAGATTGATGAAAGAAAATTTCAGTAAACAAAATAAAAAATAATATTTGAAAAACATACTTTCTATTTTATCTAAACATTTATTGTAAAGCTATCCAAACCAATTACAGCACAAAAGATTTTTATTCCCTTAAAAAAAACTCCTTCAAAAACGTATTTAGAAAAGTTTATATTCTATTGAAGATACATCAAAAATCCATAAGGAAAAAAATTCAAGCTACTCATAAATACAGTAATAAGAATAAAGAAAGTTATCTTCGAGTTAGAAAGAAAACACCTTCTACTTATTCTTGGTTAGAAACTAAGAGGCTACCATTTTTTATTTCAATTCAGGCCAATGTTCAACTATATTTGATTAACCTACTAAAACTAAAGCTATGTTAGAAAGTCATACTATAGATCGATAATTCTTATATATTAGAAGTGTAGGTATATATTTAATCTTTAACTTAAAAGATGGTAGAAAAAAAAACTATAAATGACCTATTTATAAGAATATACCTATAATACATGGATACTTCAAAATGGGCAATGTGTCTATTACATTATATTTGACACTTCATTTTTAATAAGCAAAATCTATGTCCTTTTCATATATATCTCGTGTCCCATCATATCACACCGTTTCTAAGCATCATAGGCATGAACCATAATTCACAATAAACTTATACATTTATCATTGTAGTTATTAGATTATAAAATTATGGTAGCCATCTCCCACCACCCATAATATCCTTTTCAAAGAATATAATTTTATAATCATCTGTCGTTGGAACTCCTTGTAGTATAATCGACATGCATTAAGTTGGGTCGCACATTTGAATTGTATAAATAAGTCATTGGAAGAGGATTTGTAAATGCCAATCAAGTATAATGAAAGCAGCTCCAAGTAAAAGTTCCAACATTGATACAAATTAATGCAGATCCTATATTTAGAAAAAATAATAGTAAAGTATTATATACCAAAAATTAAAAAGAATTTAATTGTGTTTAGACCTGGCAAACGGGTCGGGTCAACCCAAACCTGAATTTGTTGGTTCCAACCCTAATCCGACCCGTTTTTAAAATGGGTTGGAAACCTTCAATCCTCACCCACGGCGGGTCAACCCGATCTAATCCGCCTAACTCGAATTTGATGCAAGTTGGGTAGGGTTGACCCAACCTAATACATTTAATTCTCATTTTGTATATGCTTTAACTCATTTTATATGGTCCAGTTTCATTTGTAAAGCTCTCCTTACATATAAACTCATTTAAAATATTGTATTGAGCATGAATTTATAATTTATTAGTTTTCAAGGTGTAAAAAATAGAGAATCTATAAATATTTTTTAGCCTATTTATTGAGAATTTGAGATAATCCCTTTTCAATTTGTATTCATTTTTATAATTCCATATTTGAGGATAAGTATGAAACTCATCAATGACATTGTATTTCATTCATATCCATATTTTAGAAGTAAATATGTATGCAACATAAAAATAATAAGTACATATCATTATTTCAACTACAAAACATCATATTTTCAAATAAAGAATAAGTTTTATGTTATAAGTATTAAAATTTCACATGACGCCTCCACAAATGATTAAGAGTATATAATTTATGAATCGCATGAATAAAAAAAGTCACATGAAAATTAAAAAGTCATGATAATTTAATAAAATCTAAGAGGGTCAAATAGGTTAGGACGGGTTAGGCAGGTCAACCCTAACCCAACTTGTGTTTTATACGAGTTGGCAAATCATAACCCTAACCTAACTCATATTTCAAATGGGTTGGGTTAGGCGGGTAAGAAATAGGTTGGGTAGAGGTGGGTTGGCGGGTCGGGCTGAATTTTGCTAGCTCTAATTGCGTTAGAAATAAATTGTATAGTAAAATTAATATTTCAACTATAATTATGGCATAACCAAATGCACTACAAGCAATTTTTGCTTCAATCAGATAAATAAAAACTCAATTGATTGATATATGAATATCAATAAAGAAAGAAAAGTTAAATTTTTACATCCTAGAGAAGTGGCAAAGCATTATTTTCCTCTACCCATTTAAACTTTGTACCGCCTATAGAATTTCCACACCTTTCCATGAAAGGTGGTTAAGAATGAACCGTTATTAGTATTTTATAACATATAAAGAAGAATTTCTCTACAAAAGAAAAATAAATCTGAACTTATCATAGAAGTCCGAGCAAAGGAAAAATAAAAAAAATAATTACAAAAATACTATAAAGAATAAAGAGAATGTCTTAAAAAAGATCTTATAGAAAGTATTGTAAGTTTAGAAATTTGAAATAAGAAAAAACAAAGAGCGAGAATCTCCACTTTGATGAATCGAGAAAGTCACTAACGAAATATTATTGGCTTTAATTGGAGGTATAATGAAAAAAGAAAAAGAAGAGTTACAAAGTTTATATAGAGAAGTTAATAAGAGAGAGGAATTACAGTTCTTCAAAGAATGTAAAGGGACAATCAAAATAAATTCTAGAGGGTTATAATCAATCGAACAAATTGAGCTTGATTTCTCAATTGAACTCAACCAGCTTAATATATAATAACCAGCAACTAAGGCCCGTGCTAAGCCCGGGTCAAAAAATAAATTATGGTAAAATTTAAAATTTACTATAAAAAACATATTAAAAAACCCTATAGAAATGCAAGTACCATTTCTAACCTATAGCCTATTTTAGTTTATTATTAAATTTGAAAATTCCATTAAGAGTTTACTGAAATAGTTCTACATATGAAAAAACCACGAAAATCATATCCAAAGCATTAGATAGCAATTCTTTGGAGAAAATATATTTATTGCAAAATAGAAATTTGATTATTATATCCATAGATTCATCTTATCTCCTCCTTGAACACATCTATGAACTTAATCAATAACTTAAAATGTTTACCTGAGGAGGCCTACCAATGCCCTTGTTAAGGCCGGGCCAAAAAAATTAAGTACATCTTAAATGTTTTAATATTTTTCAGTATAAATAATGATATTCATAGAGACAATGGTATGAGTACATCTTTATTTGCACAAAATTGTATGCATAAAAATACAAAATTATAAATCATACTTGATTTGAGAAACACTTGAATAGTAATAGCTGATTCCTTTTCTTTTAATTTAATACTATCATGCAATAATCATCAACACCTGGTAGTAATCAAATAAACAAATAAATTAACGTTCTAATCCCAATGGACTGACCACTAGCAATACATTAAAACACTTAATAAAAAACATTGAAATCTAATGTTTTTTTAAAATTTATTTTTGAATACTTATTTAATAAGAATACAATGTACAGTGGTCTAGGTAAATAATAAACAATTTATTAATGGAGCCGACATTGATAATAGTAGCTACATGAGAATCTTCCTAGTTTTAAATTCTATCAATAGAAATATATATTTGGAATGATGAATGGAATGATTAGATATTAAGAGGAAAAATCAAGTGGAAATTTTAGAAGATAAAAAGAGAGATTTTAGGAGATTCAAGTTTAAAAAATACTAATTGCCTAAAAGATAAGAAGGAGGGAGAGAATTATAAGAGGAGAGATTGTAGCATTTTAGGATGCTGACGTGGTGCTCTAGAAAAAAAGAAAAATAAGAGGCGATGATATGGCACCATTTAAAGGCCTCCATTCTTAGAACTTTAATATATATAAATAGCAACAAAAGCCCATGCTAAGCCCAGGCAAAAAAATAAGAATATATTAAAATATTAGATGTATTAAATTATTATAAAGAAAAAATTATACATTCTTTTTTTTATATTAATCTTTCTATTTTAGGTTTATCTTTTCTTTTTTGGGTTTAGGGCTAGGGTCATATACATAATGAATACAAATGGGTAAAAAAAAAAATTAAGACAAGTAATAATATTGCTATTTTTGGTTTATTTTTCTATTTCCGCAAATTTATTTGTAATAACTGATTTTCAATAATTGAACATCCCTTGAACAACCGTTCCTTGAATTGCAAGGAGAAATAAAATGATGAAGATAAAATATCAATAGGAAAAAGGTAATATGAAACTCAAATAAAATTAAAAGAAAATGGTCACATAGTAAGAAATCAAGTTTGATTATGGTGCACTTTGTTATATTAACCCTATCACATGAATGTGCGAAACAAGCATAGGATTTCTACAGATTTTTTTACCTTCAAGGAGAAAGAAAAATGGTGAGAAAAAAAAATTTGGCGAGGATAAAACATAGAGTGGTCTCATGCCTCCACCAATTTAGTCCTCTTAGGTGGTGGGTCATAGTGGATCAAATCTACAAAGGGAGTAAGTCCCCAAAGTCGCCCAAGAGTGGGATAAGGATATATTTTAGGAGAATTGATGAAGAAGAGGCTTGAATACAAGGAAACCAGAAACCAGAGCAGAAATGAGAGCCAGAGTTCATAGATCAAAACCCAGCCAGCAGACCTCAGTGGTTTCTTTGCAATGACCGCCGATCTTCTATTTGATTAGATTTTGCTGGCTAAAGATTTAAGTCAAATCGGGTTGCATGCGATTGCGCTCAAATCAATAATTGTAACAAACTAATCATAGTTTGGAATTCAGGTTTATCATCCTACACATCAAGTAAACTCAAATTGCATCAAAATCCCAGTAAGAGAACCACAATTAAAATTGACAGTACATCCAGCAGATTAATATAGTGAGGTATAGATCTGCCAGTCGCATCTACCATAGGGCCCACGAACTATGCCACGTGGACAGGCCATTTCGATTCTCCATAACCAAATCAGATAGGCCAAGGATTCAAGATCTAGGGTTGTCAAAGCTTGGAAAGGGCATGATCATCAGATCTTGGATTGAAAGATGGAATTGAAAGAGAGGAAGAAGAAGAAGAAGAAGGGATTGTAAGAAGATTTGCATTGGAAGAGTCATGGTAGTGGGTCCAGAAGCCCGAAGCAGAGGGGCAGGGCTCTCTTATGTTGTAGGGCAGATCCTTGACTCCTGCTCCAGATCTAGCGACCACGCCCTTTAGGAATCCATGGAGTTCTTTGTATGGATTCTGTTCAAACTTTATTTTGTTATAGTTCTGAGTGAGAGAGATATACCAATAATTTAACCCGAACTTTTTAATTACATATGATCTCCACCTGCCTATTTGTATGTACCTTTCACCACAGAAACCTCTCCATTCCAACCTACATCTTCCTCTCCTTCTTCGCCTTGCCTTCCTCAGTAATGGACTCAACTTCAACTGATGACATAGCTCATGATTTAAGCCCCTACTTCGTCGTCTTCAAAGATGGGCGTGTGCAATGCCTATGTCATAATGACTTCGTCCCTCCCTCTCTCAATCCCGACGACGTCTCCTCCAAGGACGTCACAATCCTACCTAAGCTAGGCGTCTCAGCTCGTCTCTACCTCCCCAAACTCGGCTTCGACAAAGCTCGTCGAGAGCTCCCAGTCCACATCTACTACCATGGTGGCGGATTCTGCTTCGCCTCTGCCTTCTGTGGCCTCTACCACCACTACCTCAATTCCCTCATTGCGGAGGCCAACCTCTTAGGTTTATTGGGTGATAAAGATAGAGGACGTATGTGACGTGAGATGATAAGGATGGAGTTAGATTTGAGATCTTAAAAATTGGAATCAAATGATATTATGGGATTATGATGATGATAAGGATTCTAGTGATAAGGGAAAGAGAGATCTAGTGGAGTGAGGTGGTAGAGGGAATTTTTAAAAGATGACGTGGCGCTCTTGGAAAAAAGAAAAACGGGGGTGCTGATGTGGCACCCCTTAGAGGCCTCAGTTTTAAGAGCTTTAATATATATAATTGTAAGTGGATAATCACAATAAAAGCTTTGTTGTTTTCAGAGGAGTGTCGCTTTATACCAGTACCAAACAAAAATAAAAAATAAAAATGGTATGGTCAGGCTACAGCCAAGACATAAATGACAACTTTTATGATGGGCATTTTATAAATTCATAATTGAAGTATATTTTAGCAGGGCTAGGCCAACACTATTTCTCTTTGTTTGGAGAAAAATATTTATTACTAAGTACAAAAGAGTTCAATCAACATTGGATCTACCTAACGAACTGCCTCCTAATCCAATGCTAGGAGATTTGGTTCTTCCTAGCCTAGCAGGGATTTAAATATCACCAGAAACCTTTTTCTCACCCGAGGATTAGTTATTTCATTCGATGTCCTCCTCTTTCACCTGAGGTGCCTCCCGTCACTCGAGGGCTCCCAAAGGCTAGGATACCCAAAAAAGAAAAAAAAAACATTGGGTCTACCTAGCTTACTACAAGTGGTAGATCCAACAAATTTTCCTTTGGGAGGCCACCATGCAAAAAAAAAAAAAAAAAACCTTTGTGAGTGGGCCATTTGTAGCAAGACGGGAATCTCAAAAAAACCAAAAAAGGGGGTCAAGGCCAACTCCCTTCAGCTTCGCCCTTCTTGTTACCAGTTTTCTTTCTATTATTAAAAAAGAAAGGATGAGGTATAAAAAAAATAAACTTCTTGAACTATAAAAACTAACTACCTAGGTATGTTTTCTACCAAAAAAAAGTGGAATTTAGGTTGTCTAAAAACTATAAATGCTTTCGACCCCCATCCAAAAAAAATATATATATATATATATATATAAAAGATTGTCAAAGCATGTCTCCCATTTTTCTATTTGGCATATATATGGAACTTCAAATACCAGCTACAATATATTGGCTAAAACAGACTTTAGGAATGCTCTTAGTCTTGAAGTTACAAATGCTTTTCGTTGAAATTTCCAGTTGACCAAGAATTTCGAGTAATAATTTGACAACATTAATTTGAAATCGTCAAGACAAGAATTCTTCAGATTCTTGTTATTCGTAATTGATTTTTTAGTGCGATTTGCCTATTCATCAAATCTTAAATGCTTCTTAGATCACTAGTCTAAATTCTCTTAACTCTGACACTGATATGGGAATTCCAAAATTTATATACTTATCACTTAAGTGTCTAAAATAGCTTATGGATATGTTTCCTGAAATTTAATTTGCTATATCTATGGCCATGAAAAAGACCATCAAAATAGAAACTTGGTGATATGATTCATGCTCTAAGATGGAAATCCTCAATCAACATAACCGTGCCTTCATAGAAGTACAATAATCCACACAACGTATGTGAGTCCATATGGTTTGGAGGTAAATCAATGATTGAACTGATTTTTTCTTGAAAGGTTTTTTTTTTTTTTAAAGATTGAACTGAATCATACAAGTCCGTAATTGGAGCACACTTCCAAATCCAAACAGCGTAAAATCACTGCCTCCACCTAGTGTTGTATTGTGGAAGAACTTCTCTCTAACTAGATTCTCCAAAGAGAATCCCATGCAGCTATCAGTCTATCACAAGGGATTTATGGTGAGGACCTTTGATTATGAAGTGCTTGCTTAAACTGTTCACTTTTTCAGGACATGTTATGGATGAATATTATGCTAGTCAGATGTATTCAACATAAAATTAATGTAACTTCTTTTTTTCAATCAGGAGTCTTGCAATTGTGGTGCCTAATTTTCAATCCCTACCATGGTGGGGTGTCCCTGAATTAAAAACGAGAATTATATGATTGAACGGGACGCTTGTGAGAGAAAATCCTTCTCTTCAACATCAATGAAGCTTTCTTTCTATTATAGGAAAATTGTGATTTTGATTATGGGTTGTTTTGAATTTCAAAGGTAAGCTCACATATGATAATTTACCCTGATGAATCCAAGTCCTTTGAGGCTTTCACCTTTGAGAAATTTGTGAGGCTCTTCAGTGAATAGTGGAGCTATAGGTACAAATTCAAACCCTTCAAAGTAAATGGCTTGCCTACTGTCCCTCAAAATTTTTTACTCTAACATAAGATAAGCTAAAAACACATGAACCTCAAAATACTCATTCATATGTTTATAAGTGATCAATATGATAGCAAGCCTATCTTCTAATGGAGAGAAACTTTCAAAAGAATCATTCATCATGAGCCAATTTACTTTGAATAATGAATGGTTTTTATTTCTAATAACTAGGCTTCACTTAAGAACCTCACAAGTCATGAATTTATATTAAGTGGAAGCCATGAGCCAGCTCGTAAAAATGTGGCCAAGAACAAGTAGGCAGTGTTTAGAGCCCTAGATCATTTACCAACGCATTGGTGCCACAAGAGGATTTCAAAATAGAGAAAAAGATTATATATATATATTTTAACAACCCCCCATTGTTTGCTACAATATATTTTCCTCACCCAAAAAGGAAAAAAAAAATTTGATCACTTATTGTTGGAGAAGATTTTGATTTGAATTCCTATAATCCTTGTTAGAGTCAAAACAGGGGTCGAGGGTTGGTCCCTTTTAGAAACCCCCCCTTATGCTATTAAAAATTTATGCCTTTGCATTTTACTTTTTACCTACAGCCTCTCCAGAAATTTGTAGGGTACCCTAAAATTTAGAAAACATACCTTACAATATGAAGAACTTATGATTTTTTTATTAATTTTTTACATCAGGCATCCTCCACTTTCTAAAAAATTTTCTTATTTTTACACGGTTACCTTACCTTCGCAAGAGAATCCTGCTGAAAGACAAGGAAAAAATCCAGTGGGCAAAGGAATAATAGGCCACGCGTCCCTGATGCCGCCCACTCATAATAGATCTGTGAGTCTCTTAAATGATGCCTACGCTTGCAAATATTGAACTATTCAGAGCAAAGATCCCTCGGTCCCCACTTCTGCCACGAAAAGATAGGCTCACTCTCTACCTCATGTGTAGCAAAAAATTAAGCCCACTTAACTTTTTATTCTCATTCTGAAAATTTATATTGGAATTTTATTTTTAATTATTTACTGTATAAACTATATATATTCAATTCTTATATGATATATTATAAACAAATAATTATGCAAAAAATGGAAATCCCTTTGCTAAGTGGGGGCCCTCCAAAACACCTTGGAGGGCCTAATTTACAGCCCATCTAAGTGGACCATCAAAGATGGACTCCTCTTCTGATAGTCACGGGTCTCAGGATTTGGCACCATTTAAATGTATTAGACCACTGGTTCGAATGTATATTTATTTTGAATGGTGATAAATTATGGACTGTGGATCAATTAAGGTGGATGATAATTTGAACCTCCGTGACATTTGCAGAAATGAAATTTGAAAGACTTTTTAAGGTGTAGAGAGAAAAATTTTCATCCAAAGGCTGCATTGGCGAGCCTCACGAGAGTGTAGCCGCAGAGGATCCGGAATTGCAGAAAACCAAAAGAGGAATAGTCCAAGAAAGCCTCAGAATTCCTTTTACTCTCTCCTCCTCATTCCCACAAGAGAACCTCTCTCGGATTCTCGCTCTCTCTCTCTCTCTGAGGCCGTCGGTCGGAGATGAGGAAGAAGAGCGAGACCATCTTCACCACGAAGGTCCTCTCTTCGATCCTCGTCGCCTTCGTCGTCTCCCTCGGCCTCATCTGCGTCTACTACGGCTCCGCCTTCGCTCCCGGCATCCGCACCTCCGACCACCTCTCCGCCGCCGACGGGACCGACCCCGTCCTCGGCAAGCTCCCCGATGACGCCGACGACAGGGATGCCGCCGCCGCCTTCGACGACGACCCGCCGCAGCGCGTCTCCTATTTCCCAAAGTCCATACCCGTAAGACACTCCCATATCTGATTTGGTCGTTTCTTTGTAGTTTTTTGAATCCGTCCGTGCTGATAGTGAAATGGGGTTGTGTTGGTTTTTGGGTTTTTGGTGTTGGTCTGAATTTTCTAGGTTTGTGATGCGAGGTTTTCGGAGTTGATACCTTGTTTGGATAGGAATTTGATATACCAGATGAAATTGAAGCTGAATTTGGGCTTGATGGAGCACTATGAGCGGCATTGCCCGGCGCCCGGGCGGCGATATAATTGCCTCATACCTCCCCCTGCTGGATACAAGGTTTGGATTTACAAGTTTTGGTGTCTTTGTTTTTGTGTTTTGGGCCTGTTTGCCCATTTTGCAGTGAAGTCCCAGGAATCCATAGTGGAGAGACTGAAATTGTTGGAGTGCTAAGGTGGAGATGCAGATTGGGTTGTCAATTAGCTAGGATTTAATTTACTTGGGTGATGGATGGGTTACTATCTCTCATCAAAGTGGAGATCATTTGATGGCCTCATTTTCAGCTCCAATCATTCACTTTTAGCTCATTTAATGGAAGCCTTGCTTAGAAATCTTAGGAATTGAATATCGATTCTTGCTTCATATTGAATTCCTAGGAATTCATAGTAATGGGGTTTTCTTACAGTATTAAAGGTGGGGACTGAAGGGTTTAAGGTGGAAGTGCAGATGGATTCATTACTATTTAGGATTTCATTTACCAGGGCGATGGGTGAGTAGTCATTTTGTTCGTAGATCTTCACCTTTAGCTCCTCATTTTTGGACCCCTTTAATAGAAAGACACTACTTACAAGTCCTAGGAACTCAATGCTGATCAAACAATCGGGCCCTCAGTAGCAGATGATATTGTTGTGTTTGGGGTGTCTTTGGAGATTTAAGTTGTCAAATTTCAGATCCCAATCAGATGGCCTGCAAGCCGTGACGAAGTGTGGAAGGTCAATATACCCCACACGCACCTTGCGTCTGAGAAATCGGACCAGAATTGGATGGTGGTGAATGGAGACAAGATAAATTTTCCAGGTGGAGGGACACATTTTCACTATGGAGCTGATAAATACATCGCCTCTATTGCTAAGGTAACTGGTGGTGCATGCTCGAGTCTTTTTTTTTTTTTTTTTTGTTTCACTGTTAGCAGCCAGTTTGGTTGACCGTGTACCCCCCATTGGTGGAAATGTTGCGGGATGTGCATTGCTTTGACCAATATGAGGAACTGGAGTGACTGATTTGGCTGCCAGTGGAGTACCTTTGAATTCTTTTCCTTCGTATCTTGTTCTTGTTTGTCATGGAGATCTTTGGTTTGTTGAAATAGATGCTCAAGTTTCCAGATGATAACCTCAACAATGGTGGAAACATCCGGACTGTCCTTGATGTTGGATGTGGAGTTGCAAGTTTTGGGGCATACCTTCTTCCGCTCAATATCACAGCAATGTCGCTTGCACCCAATGATGTTCATGAGAATCAGATTCAGTTTGCTTTGGAGAGGGGGATCCCCTCGACCCTTGGTGTGTTGGGAACGAAGAGGCTTCCTTATCCTAGCCGTTCATTTGAACTTGCTCATTGCTCTCGATGTAGGATTGATTGGCTTCAGAGAGATGGGATTCTCTTGTTGGAACTGGATAGGCTACTTAGGCCTGGAGGATATTTTGTGTACTCTTCTCCAGAAGCCTATTCACAAGATGAAGAGAACCGACGGATTTGGTTTGCTATGAGCAATCTTCTAGGCAGGATGTGTTGGAAGGTTGTTTCAAAGAAAGACCAGACTGTCATATGGATGAAACCAGTGAGTAACAGCTGTTACTTGAAGAGAGATCCTGGGACTCGACCTCTTCTGTGCAGTTCCAGTGAAGATCCTGATGCATCATGGAATGTATCCATGAAGGCATGCATCACACCATACTCTAAAAGTAAGTAATTTGAATGTTTTGAAATTTTTTGGATAAAATGGTTGAATAGCTTCATGAATTGGTACGTCTATTGCACTTTTGTTCTCAAAGAAATGTACAATTTCCACAACCTGAGGATGTACAGTTTGCTTGTTGAATTTCTAGGAAATGGTGACCAAGTATAAGACATTATAAACTTATGATCACTCCCACCACTCATTGCAGTTGCACCCTAAATTACCAGGTGTGAGATTTCTACCCTTTCTTTTGGTGGCCAGAATGTTGATGGACAAGACAGAAACTATAGTAACCTTCCACATTCAATAGAGAAGGCTAAAAATTAATTGGTTAGGACCTTACAGTCTGCAAGTGTTGGACATGGATTATAGACTGTGGGACTTTCATTCTCTATAGTCAACTTGAAATCTCAGGCAGGCAAGCTGTACATCTCTTTGGGCTGAACGTTTTATATTTTTTCAGTTGCTGTCAATGTGCTCCTTACTTATAAATATTTTAATTTAATTTTCATGTGATTGAGACTGTTTTTTATCTGAATACTATTTAACTGTGAAACTATTAAAGTGTCCCTTAAAATATGTTTTGTCCTCCATTTGTGTGAGTGTGAAGGAAGAGAGCAATGGCCATTGCAAATACTGTTAACATCAACCTCCTTGAGTAGAGACAGGCAGCCTATCAAATAAGAGAGTCAAAGCTGTTAGATCAAATTAAGGTTTAATTGTTCAAAGCAATTGCTAAGCCACCATGTGTTGAAGTTTAAACTTGATGGACTATAAGAATGGAATGCATTATAGTACCACTTACACTGTTTCATCTCATACTGGTACCTGATTGTCTACCTACTCTCATACCCATGCAGAGATTTTATTTCACACTTTTAACACATCAAATGATCAAAACTGAACTTACTAGGTGCAGGATTAACCTGTTTCAGTTCAGTTTTCTCTCTGGCTTGATGATCTGTGACAAATAAAATACATGACCATGGGTCTGATAAATTTCCTTATTTCTGTGAAATGGATGACAAAAACAATTTTAACCACTCAAGTCATTCTTTTTTCACTAACGATGGCTTCCATGCCTATATTATGTTCAAATGTCATCATATCTTTGTGCTGGCTGCAATCATTTGTATATACTTGTGAATTCAGAAATGCACCGGGCTAAAGGCAGTGAACTGGCTCCATGGCCACAGAGGCTTACAGCACCCCCTCCTCGTCTGGATGAACTTGGTATCAGTGCTGAGAAATATCAGGAAGACACGGTAAGCTTCTGTAATTTAGTTAGCCTGTTTGTGTAATCTGCTTGGTTTTTCAGACATTTAGATCAAATGAGTTTCATTTTTCAGCCTCTGAGATTTCAATTATTCAATTGTGGCATGGGATGCAGGAGGTTTGGCATTGGAGAGTCATTCAATATTGGAAGCAGATGAAATCCAAAATTGAGAAGGATTCATTCAGAAATATCATGGATTTGAATTCAAACCTTGGAGGGTTTGCTGCTTCTCTTAAAGATAAAGATGTGTGGGTGATGAATGTCATTTCTGTCTATGAATCTAGCAAACTGAATATTATATATGATCGAGGCTTAATTGGAACTGTTCATAATTGGTAAGTATTTGATTCTCTAGCACATCCTTCATTTAGCACTTCTCTTGATTTTATGTTATATCTTTAATATGATTTATTCTTTTGCTGCTGCAAATAGCAATTTTAAGGATGCCAATCGTACCTCAATAGTAGAGAAATCCAGGGAATATGGATCTGATCAGAAAGGAACATGCTATGGAACCTATATTTGGTTTCTATATAAATTAGAATCTGAATCCTGATCTAAGATTTTGGTTCCTAACATTGTTGTCAGAATCCTCATTTGTATTTTGATGCAAATGAAATCAGGGCATTAGTATCTTTTCCAAGTAATCTGATTCCTCATTTGGAACATGCATATAATGCGGAAGCATTTCTCTTACTAATTTGGGTGCTCCAAGATCTTGTTATATAGGGAGCACATTGCATTCCCAATTCAGGATGGAGGCCTCATGGTCTTACATCGGTTTTCAATCCATTGTAGATAGAACCATCATTAACAGCAATGTGGGTATAACTGTATAAGGCTTTTTTACCTTTTCTTTGCCCTTTCATTTGAAAGGGCTTTTGTTGTGTTCTGTTTCTCTTCTTTAATGAATATTTTTGTTACTGATAAAAAAAAAAAAGATAGAACCATCAGAGTCATCGTCAGTAAATGGTCTGGAGTCTGCACTAAAGCAAAGTGCCAAGAGCCAAGAGAGAAAGGCCTTCACACCAAAAGCATCTATTATATTATTTTCGTCTAAAATTTCAACTTGTATTTTATTTTTTTGCTACATTGGAGACTCGAACACAAGCGCTCTCATGCAAAAAATCATGTCCCTAACGGGCTAAGCTACAACCAGAGACAAATGGTCAAATTTTATTTCTGAAGAAAAAATGTGTAAGGAAGAGTGAAAAGGCAGAAACCCCTCAGCAAAAGAAAGCAACACCCACAGGCCCATCCTGAAGATGCCCAACAAACACAGTATAAGAACAAACAACTTCGATCCAACCTTAAGAACTTAAGATTGCAAAACTATAGGATATAACTGAGAGTAACTCCCCATTCAACTAGATTCTCTGCATCTCTATTTAGTTCTTTAAGGACATGGTGAAAAGGCAAGGTGAAATAATTCTTCAAATCTTGAATTCTCAATCACAACTGCCAACCTCCATGGAGCTTGAGACTCATGGACTACCACTTAACACTAGGATTAAATTCCTATAGAAAGGTTATTCGGCCAATGACTGAGAATACTGCAAGAAATAATAACTTCTTATGCTTAAGTTGCACTCCTACACTTTATCCAGGCCTTCAAACCATTTGCTCGAGACCTTAGTTATTATCTGAAGTAAAACCATTGATTTCTATAAAGCATCGCGTGCTCAAAAGTATTTAGTCTAGCATTTTGTTTTTCATCTGCCTCCCATTGCTGGTGAGATTTTCAACTATGTGCTGTAGCTTTCCTTTTTACCTATCATTACTAATACTGTATTCCCATATTTATATTTTATGTTTGCCTCATTAATTTTGTTAGTGTGCCTACCTTCATTTAAATACAGGTGTGAATCGTTTTCTACGTACCCTCGCACCTACGATCTACTTCATGCTTGGGCTGTATTTTCTGAGATTGATCAACGTGGGTGTAGCATGGAGGATCTACTCCTTGAGATGGACCGCATACTCCGGCCCCTTGGATTTGTCATCTTAAGAGACAAACCCTCTGTTATAAGCTACATTCGGAAGTTCTTGACAGCCCTGAGATGGGATGACTGGTCATCAGAAGTAGAACCAAAGGTGGATGCTCTTTCCCCTGATGAAGAAAGAGTATTGATTGTGAGAAAGAGGTTATGGGAAGATGGCATTGCAACATGGTAACACGCTTTCTTCATAAGGTAAGATTGTTTGATATAGCAATTTTCCATGTGCAAGTTTGGGAGGCCTAGAAACAGAGTTTTCTCCCCTCAGAGCATGGTTTTCTGCGAAATATGAAGTTATAGTTTCCATAATTATGGAATTACAGAATTAGAATTCTTTGGCAGTTTCTGTGTTTTCTTTTCCTCTGCATTAGCCATAAATTTTGCTTTATTGCTATAACAATTATAGTCTATCTGTATGGTTAAGGGATCTGCTCAACATTGTAAATGATAGTACCTAATTGCTAGGAAGCAATTCATCACTGTAATTTTGACTAAGAATTTTCTTCTGACCCAATAGTAAAGAGCCAAACTGGCCCCACTTTTATATAAACAAAATTCCTGCATGATTTTGACTATTTGTTATTCAAGGTAATTGGGCTGGCGCAGGTGCAGCCAGTTTATCCCCAGGGATGAAATTCTGGTCTGGCTCAGTGCTGTCGGAACCAAAAGTCAGCAACCTGTCTGGTCTGGTCTGGACCTAGCAGTTTTCATTAATTTTATCCATCCAATTAACTAGAAGTTATATTTGTGAAGCTAAAGATAGTTTATGTTGGATCACATGGGTCTGATCGGATTCATGGCCTCAAAAACTTGTTCAGTCTATAGCTCATTGGTTGCTTGAATTGGGGGTGGCAATCATCAGATCAGAATCCCGCTCGTTCACCAAAAATTGGTGGGAGATCAAGAAGTAACTCATACGATGAAGGTGAGCAGAAGCAACTGTGGGTTGTTTCTTAGCGGTCCAAAAGATGCAATTTGAGCCTAAGTATATGCAATAGCTGGTAGTTGAGCGATAAGTGAGAGCACAGCCAGCCCAGTAAACATTTAAGAGTCCATGCGGATTGAGAGACGATCTGTGAGCCATGGTGTAGCGTACCCTTGAGATATCTTAGGTAGCGTTTGGTTCGCTGGAATGATTGCTGGGAGGAATGGAATGGAGGCTGGAATGAGCCTGGAATGGAATGAGGCAGGAATGGTAATTCCTATTCCAACGTTTGGTTAGACAGAGGAATCATTCCAGTAATAGGACTCTCATTCCGATTCCTGTGTTTGGTATGATGGAATGATACCAGGAATGGAATAAAATTTATATTAAACTGACCAAATATAAAATTTATATAAAATTTATATTTTATTAAAATATTAAAAAATTAATAAATTTAGCTTTTTCAAATAAAATTTAATTTTTTTATGTGACAAACATTGTATTTAATTTTATTCTTAAAATTTTGATATTTTAAATTTAATTTCAACTATGTTTATTTTATGATTTATATAATAATATTTATTTATATTTTATTAAAATATTAAAAAATTAATAAATTTAGCTTTTTCAAATAAAATTTAATTTTTTTATGTGACCAAACATTGTATTTAATTTTATTCTTAAAATTTTGATATTTTAAATTTAATTTCAACTATGTTTATTTTATGATTTATATAATAATATTTATTTATATTTTATTAAAATATTAAAAAATTAATAAATTTAGCTTTTTCAAATAAAATTTAATTTTTTTATGTGACCAAACATTGTATTTAATTTTATTCTTAAAATTTTGATATTTTAAATTTAATTTCAACTATGTTTATTTTATGATTTATATAATAATATTTATTTATATTTTATTAAAATATTAAAAAATTAATAAATTTAGCTTTTTCAAATAAAATTCGTCAAAAATAAAATTGGGAAAGGAATGGAATGGCCATTCCTCCGCCCCCCCGGTGGAATGGTGATTCCCTTGTATAAAGGAATGGTGATTCCTGAAGTAATGGTCATTCCGCCGTTTTTTCACGAACCAAACGTGGGAATGGTCATTCCAATGGAATGGCCATTCCATTCCAGCCTTCATTACAGCGAACCAAACGCTACCTTACTTCCCACCTTGCTGCTTGATAATTGAAAATATTGGGTGCATTTATGAATTGGCTCACTGAGGTTTGCCGCATTAGATAGGTCAAAGACGAGTAGGTCAGGTATTGCAGTGCACCAACAACACTCCTACTGTTTGTGGTGCCATCAATTGGTGGGGCACCGAAGGTATGTAGATTGTGTTTTTGAGCCAGTGAAGTACTCAAGTACCTATAGACTTGGAGTTGATCATTTGGGTCTTTGATATGAGGTCCAGAGCGTACTTTGATTGAGATGAACAGTACCATCGAAGTGAATTTAATTCAATACCAAGGAAGTAGTATAGTGGCCGTAAATCTTTCATAGCAAATTCAGACCCTAATTTGGAAATGAGCGTAGCTATGAGTGACGGGTTATCACACTTGTGACAATGAGTGTGACAATGATGTCATCAACATAGAGAAACAAAAGTATGGTCCCTTGAGAGTAGTGAAGAACAAACAAGGAAAGGTCAGCTTTGCTATAAAAAAAAAAGCTTGATTTGAAGAAGAAATTTTTTTTTTTTTGGATGACCCTAGGTATCAATTTGAAGAAGATATAAACTTACTGTGTTCAAACCATGCATGTGAAGCCTGCTTGGGCAATGAATGGCATTCTTTAGTTGACATGCATGAGTAGGACAAAAGGGGTCAACAAAACCACCTACAGGGGGTTGCTCCATGTGAAGTGTTTCACAGAGAATGCCATGGATACATGCATTTTTCATGTATAATTAGCAAATGGATCAGTTTCACACTATAGCCATCGTGAGAATGAGATGGATGGTTATAGGTATTATGACAGCTGACAGTTTGATCGAAGTTAATGCCTCTTTTTATTGAAGGCTTTAGCCATAAGAGGGGCTTTAAATCTATGAAGGGATCCATCTTATTTTAGTTTGTTCTAGATAATCCACTTTGACCGTATCACAATCATTCTGGCAATTTGAGGGACAAGTTCCCAGGTTTCAATTTCTTCTTGCAATGCTGAAGTGGAGTCCACTCAGCTCGCGACTGGGCTACTTTAATCTGAGTTGGAATCGGAGATCAATATAGCGTTTACCTTCAAGTCCATCCATGGAAGTGATTGTGTAGGGATCAGGCTGAACAAATGGCCTGATTGAAGCCGTTGGATTGGTAAGGACATGACCTGACCGGTCATGATCAGTACCATGAACCCCATCCGTCGAACACTCCTCTACAAGCGTGGGTGCTGGTTGAAATGAGGCCGTTGGATTGGTCAACACGGAATTGCTCATGATCAGCACCTGAATTGGAAAGTGCCTGACCGAATAATTCATTATTTTCTTCTTGAATTGGATGGATATTACTACTAGTCACACCTGCAAGGTGTTGCTCTGCCTCTTGACATCCAGTGAATTGAGGCTGTTGGATTAGTCACCAAATCCCATGGATTTGCTTGGATTTGAATGAATTAAATCGTTGGATTGATGGCAAGTTTTTGTTGTTTGATATAAAGCTGAACTTGAGGACCTCGGATAAGGGGTTATATGTGTTAGATTGACTTCAGATTCAATATCTAGGTTGGTCCCACTTAGATCTTTCAATCATCCTTTGTCCCATGATCAGTGGGTCCCAAGGTGGGCCCCACTAGGTGATCTACACTGGAAGATTGTGAGGGCCGTCCACAGAGGACCAATTCCCTCTTTATATGTATAATATATATATATATATATATGAGAGTGCCTGGGCATATTGTAGAAGAAAACAACCTAATTGGGTCCACATGCAAGATTATGGAAGTTTATTAAATGGAAAGATATGTATCAAGCCTATTTGTATGCAAAATCTTGAGTTTACAAGATCATCCTAACTTTTTAATCTATTAAAATTTAATGGCTTAGATGTATTATTTTATCATGACCTCAATTCAATGATGAGAAAATGTTGGATGAGTGTCAAATTTAGACTTGTGACTATACATTAGGGGTGGGGGTTGGGGGGTGGGGGGTTTGTTTAAATAGTTGTTTGAAACGACTATAGACTCAATGTGGGGCTATGAAAAGAAGAAGAGGGGTAGAAAAATGGGTATTTTTAAAGTAGAGCATTTTTGCAAAAAAAAAAAAAAGAAAAAGAAAAAGAAAAAAGTGAAATGCTTTAAAGAATTTCCTACACAAGTGACACAACACACACACATATATACTTTAAATAATGAAAAGCAGCAAGACAGTGCTATCCAAATTGGGCCCTCAAATTTTACGGTGAGCGAAAAGTTGCCAAGATTCGACCTAGTCCTGAGGGCTTTTTCTTAGAAATATAAGTCCTCATTTTAAAGGCTTCTTGAGGGCCAGGTGAGCCTCTCACATGGGGACGACATATTGACGGACCTATCTGAGATGCAGTAATTGACGATTGTTCACCTGATGATGTGGGTACGTAAATCTGTGGAAGTGATATTGTCAGTGTGAGGTGACTGGGATGGACCTCCTGAGGATTGGGCTCCTTACAAAACTGGTGAGAGATGGGATTGTGTATCCTGCCTCAAGTGTTGGTGAGAAATCGGATTGGGCATCGGCATCTGCCTGTAGTGCTGGACCTGCACTGTGCAGAGTAGAATCATTCGCTGCAGTGGGCTCATAGTAGAGAAATTGTTGTGCCAGAGAACTGGATCCTATCTGCAAATAATTTACAGTTTAAAAAACATAGCTGAGAAAGCCTATGGAACCGGTCTTCATAAAAAAGATCGCAACAGTTCCTAGAAATAGTCTCCCATGTACCAAATAGTTGAGCACGCTCTGTTTTTTATGTGATCATGCGAGAGCAATTTGATTTAGTCCTAACACCGAAATGCTAATGCACTTTATCAATCCTCTTAAGATTAGGGATTGGTGGACATCCTTCGTAGGTTGGTGTAACTCAACGAACCCACCAACCCATATGCAAGTTAAATCTCCCCTAACTTTTTGGTGGGCCTTGTGGAAAATTACACACTACTTCATATTTAAGGGCAAGGCCATTAAGCCCCTCAATACAACAATATATGCAAGGACCATCATTGTTCACTCTATGGTAAGGCTCCCCGAGCCATGTCTAGGACAGTAGCCTAAAGACTTCTAAAGGAACGGCCCATGTGTTTACAGATTTTGCCTTTAAAGCTGAAGATGGAAAAATAGATTTTGACTTGCCTATTTGGCTTGATGGGCTTTGGATGTCCGCTTTACCATAAGGCCAAAAAGGCTTTTGCTTTAAGCCCCCACAAAATAAATTCCAAAATAGTAACTACCATCCTTTTTTTTAATCTCAAAAAAGAACCCATAATAGCAACTAGCATCTTTTCAAATTTCAAAACAAGCAATAGTAATATGTAATCTTTTAATTTCTCTCAAAAGAAAAGGCCTTATCTTTACATATTCCAAGAAAAAAAAATTGTTGTCTTTTTACATTAAAAAAGAAAGAAAAAGACTTCCATCCTTTTGTTTCCCCCCAAAAATATAAGGCTTCAACTTTTCACATTAAAATAAAAAATAGTTATCTTTTCACATTTAAGAAAAACAACTGCTATATTTGTTTTCCTTAATTAATGTCTTCTTTTGTTTTCAAGTATGATTTAAATAAAATATTAACAATAACATTAAAAAATAAAAAAGAACTCATTTAGAATTATCGCTTTAGGCCTCAAATTGACTCCAGTTGGCCCTGCATGCATGTTCAATTGATAGAACCAGGATTTCTTCTCCAAAAGAGGTTGAAGCAAGGGTCATCCTATACGCATTGAAGGAAGCTTTTATGTGAGGATTCCAAAAGGTCCTCACATTTTTCCAGATGCTTGGGAAGTGGTTCAAGCCATTCAAGGGGTAATGGATTGGTCTATCAATTTTATTTTGTTAGAAATCAAGGAAGGATCAAAATTATAAATTTCAAAATATTACTTTCTCCAATAAACTTTTAATTGTTTTGCTCATGAACTCCCCAAGGAAATTTATGGGTCTAGTTTTTTATGAGACGAGGAAGGTCTTCAAAGCCTTCGTAGCTTGGTTGATTTCTTTTGTAACGCCGTCTTGTTCCTTTAAATTCCTCATTTAGGAAAAAAAAAATACAAAAAAACAACAAAAAAGTCTCCCACGGTCTGATGTTGCATTCAGTTGTGAACCACCTGCAAAGTTTACGTGGACCTCTTGCATGTGAATTCGACACTTGTGTACACAGCTACAAGTGTTGCCCTTTATCATGAAGAGATAACTATTCCGTGCACCAGATTAATTTGGCGAGGAAAGGTTGGCTGCAGCAGAATGGTTGAGCTTGATGCAGAGAATGTGTTGATATAATTATATGGCCGACGCTCGGGCAAAAACCCTATCGTAAGCACCATTTTTGTCGGCCTCCTTTTTCTGCACTTAGGACACTATTTGATCAAATCATTAAGTTTGGCTGTTGGATTGAAATTCAAAAAAAAAATAATAATAAAAAACGAAAGAAAAATTGATGCTTACTAAAATTATTAAATTTAGGCTCACAGATTAAGAGATTATGGTGATCTAATGGAATTAAAATTTGGCACAAATGAAAGTAGCATTAAAATCTTTTGATGTGCCACCTCCACATAATTGGCCCAATCCTATGTGGGCCCTCGCAGGGAGATCTCCACGAGGTCTGCATGGAGAGGCTGCCCACTTGAGCATGCCCCAATTCATCATATGTATGTGCCCAACCTTAGGATCCGTCTTTTGACTATCCGAACCATTATGTAGACACCATCAGAGGATGTGGCAATTATTGTGCGTGTGTGCACTAGTGTGAGCAAACGCCACGATTGACAATCAACTACAAAAGAAGACGAGATTTTACGTGGTTCTCTAAAGATATTTATGTCCTCAGGAAATCAATTTTCACTGGGTTTTTCCACTATCACAGTATGTAGAACTAGTATAGAGTTACAGATTACATTATATATATAATCTTTGCTTTCTTAACCCCAAAGAAAACCCCAGTACAGTTACCAAAATATCCATGACCTATAATCCACTTGGTTTGAACCCGCTTGACCAACAATCTCTCCCTCCAGACCATAGGGAAGGCATCCTGAACCCCCACATTAGGAGCTCAGCTTGCCAAATCTAAATATAACTCTAGCTTTCCCTTAGAAGTGACTTTTATCATTAGATTCGAGGGATTCTTGTCAGTGTAAATCTTCTAACTTCATAAAGTTCTTATCGATCACCTTATGAATTTAATGGAATTTGACATCAATGTGCTTCATATGGTCATGGTATATAGCATTCTTACTGAAATCCATAGCACTCTAACTATTACAGTAAACTGCATACTTTTTTTTTACTTCAAATTCATTTCTTGAAGAAATCTCTTCAACCAAAATATGTCCTTCCTTGCTCCATTACCAGTTATGTATTACGCTTCTGTTGTAGACTGTACTGTGGACTTTTGCAATTAGATTGTCAAGAGATGGATCTCCCTACAAAAGTAAATAGATAACAAGAAGTCGACAACTGATGATTGAGATCGGCTGCAAAATCAGCATCAGTAAAACCTTTCACCACTAGTTTTGAGCCTCAAAATATAAGCACAAATTGGAAGTACTTCTCAAACACCAAAAGATCTACTTCACTACTTCCCATGCTCTTTTCTAAGGTCAGAAAGAAATCTGCTCATTAAACCCACAATATGAACAATGTCTGGCCGTGTACACAATATGGCATACATAAGACTCCCCATAACAGAGGAGTATGGAACATATGCTATCCATTCCTTTTCTTTATCTGTAGTAGGACATGATTTGAGCTTAAAGTGATTGGTTAAATGTATACTAATTGTCTTAGCATTCTTCATATTGAATTGCTTGATCACCCATTTAATATATTTCTCTTGTGACAACCATAGCTTTTTGGCACTCCTGTTATGATGTATTTGCATTTCCAATATTGTTTTTGCAGGATTCAAGTCTTTCATGTGAAAAGATTTTAACATCCTCTCTTTCAACCTGCCAATGAGCTTGCTATCATATCCAATTATCAGCATATCATCTATATACAAAAGAAGGTTGATGAACTTACTATGGATAAACCGATGAACATAAATACAGTGATCTGCAACCATCCTCCGTTACCCGTGACTCACTATGAATGAATCAAAGTTCTTATACCACTGTCTCTGTGCTTACTTCAGCCCATAAAGACCATTCTTCAACTTACAGACTATATGTTCTTTTCCTTATAATTTAAGACCCTCTGATTGAGTTAACTAGATCTCATCTTTGAGTCACTGCAAAGAAAACACAATTTTCACGTCCATCTGTTCAAGCTCAAGGTTTATGCTAGTGGCTAGACCCAAGATAACTTTGACAAAAGTTATCTTCACAATATGAGAGAAAACCTTATTGAAGTTGATATTGTTCGTTTATGCGAAGCCTTTTACTACTAATCGTGTTTTGTATTTTACCAGTTTTTTATTCTCATCCTTTTTTTAACTTGAACACCAATCTGCTTTTCAAAACCTTTCTACCATTAGGAAGTTGCACCAACTCATAAGTCCTTGTTTTTCTGCAAAGAACTTATCTCATCTTGCATAGCCTTCACCCACTCATCTTTATCATCATGAGTCATTGCTTCTTGAAAGCTCACTGGCTCCCCCTCATCTATAAGCAAATTATATTCGAATGTAGGGTACTTAGTTGATGGTTGACACTCTCGAGTAGACCTCTTACTTTGAGATTTTGTGGTTTTTGATTGAGGAGGCTGTAGCTCCCCTTGCTCAGCACCATCATCACCTGCAACCCTTGTGCCTCATCACGATTTGGATTGCTTTGTCCACCTTCTCTACTTATTGTCTGCATTGGAGAAGGAGTAGATGTGAGATCAACAACTCCATTAACTATTTCCAGTTTTACAATCTTCTCAACATCTTCAAAGAACTGGTCTTCATGGAAAACAACATCCTTGCTTCTGATAATTCTTCTCTTCTCTGGATCCTATAACCTATGGGAAACTCATCTTTACCATGCCTAAGAAAGATGCAACTTACTATCTTATTGCCTCACTTTGAACTCTGTTCATTCGGTACATGTGTAAAAGCCTTAGACCAAACACCTTCAAATGTGAATATGAAGCATTTTTACCTGTCTATCTTCTCTTTGAAAGATTAAAATCCAAAGGAACTGAGGGAGATCTATTAATAAGATAGTCAGCAATCAGAATGGCTTCATCCCAAAATGACTTGAGCAATCGTGCTACTCTCATCATGCATCTCATCCTTTCAAAAATAGTGCAGTTTATTCTCTTTGTCACACCATTATGCTGTGGAATACCAGAAACTATCTTTTCATGTCGATTGATATGCTTCAAGTAGTAGCTTTTAAATTGGTTGGACGTGAGCTCACTACTATTATCTATGCGGAGACTTCAAGAGTTTACCTGTTTTTCTTTCAACCATGATATGAAACTGTTAAAAAATCTATAACAACTAATTCTTTGATTTCAATGCATAAACCCAGACTTTCCTAGATGCATCATTAATAAATGTGACAGAGAACTTATTGACACCCAATGAATCTATCTCCCTAGGGCCACAAATATTAGAATATACTAAAACCAACACATTAGATTTCAATTTTGATGTTTAAAAGAAAGCAACCCTATATTATTTACCAAACAAACAATTATCACAAGAGTCAAGGGATGTACTTATGAAGTAAGGAACTAAATCCTTATTTGCCAACATTTTGTAATCCTCTTGATGTCCAGAATTCGTGACGAGTAGTAACGGACGGAGCACGGCAATGGTGAGCAATAGTTGGAACACCATGAGCGGCAGTGAGCGACGGTATTGCTCCGAAGATGGAAGGGGTTTTGGTGAGCCTTATTCTTCAGGCGATGAGGAAATGCAGCAGGTGGTGATAGATACTAGAAGTAGGTCTCCAATCAACATGGAGAACCCAAATCCTCTGCAATCAGAACCTCTATGATTCACTATCTTTTTGGGTAAACCCAAACTAGACTTCTCCTCAGTTCCTGGCCAAACCCAATAGCCGTGTATTGTGGAATTTTGTAGCAGCAAGATAACCACAGCCCCCAAATTGCAAATCTCTCCTCTTTTACTCGAGCTAGCCCCAACATTGCAAATCTCTCCTCTTCTACTCGAGCCAATAAATCCAAGAACCCTGTTCCAGTCCTCTTCTCTAGTCCTGGCTAAACTCGATAGCCCAAATCTCTCTTTCTTCTTTGATCAAACAAGAGCCTGATCTGTGGCCAATAGAGATCAAGAATCTGATCTCTCTCTTTCTGCATTGACTCTTGCAGAAATCCAGATCCTCCCAGAAGATCCATTCTTTCAATCATGGCACACGCAAACTAGCCCTGCAAGCCCAAGCTCTAAAACAATGATCACAGTATCTTGCGATCTCCACCGAGCGATCGGCAACTCACTCAGCAATCCGAGGATCTTTACCTTGCTATGATATCACTTGTTGTGCATGTGTGTGCATCAGCGTGAGCAAACACCACTATTAACAATCAATCATACAAGAAGATAAGAGATTTTATGCGGTTCGGGAATGTTGTCTGCGTCCACGGGAATCTAATTTTCACAAAGTTCTTCCACTATCACAGTATGCAAAACTAGTCTAGAGTTACAAATTGCATCATATATATAATTTTTGCTTTTTTAGCTCCTAAGAAAGCCCTAATACAATTACCAAAACACCTATAATCTAGAATCCACTTGGTCTGAACCCTCTTGGCCAACAACCCCAAAAATCCCAGCAGAAGATGATCCTAACCATTCAAATGGAGAATAAAACATGGTTGGTAAAGGGCATATAGTAGGAGTACTACTCAATGGCTGGTCCTAGAGATGTAAACCAGCCAGCTGAGCTGAAGTTGGCCAGGATGAAGCCCAAGCTCACCTGCTTCATCTATGGCTCAAACTCAACCTTGTGCTTGGGGTCAGTTTGTACATATCCTTTATGTACGTTAATGATCTAGGCCTCAACTGAAACTTGTGCTGTTAGATTTTGTGGACTCAATCCATCAGTTGATGTAATAAATTGATTAATTTCTTTATTTATCAATAAAAACATGCTTTACTTTCATGAGATGAATGTTATTTTACTACTTCATGCACATGACCAATACGTATGACATAATGGTTCATGAGTTGAACCGGGTCCCATTAGTATATTAGATGTGATATATGTGCATGGATGAGATCCACACACGGGAGATATATGTCACAAATCTTATGCTTAAAATAGCTTCACAACCAGTAATGAGATTGGGCATCTCATTTGATAAGGTTGCAGCACTTTGATCACTATGAGATAGTGTGATTTGTCTCAATCATCAGAATGTAAGATTCTGGATCACGGTGCTGGTACATTGGATGTATTGAAGGACCATGAGATGCACCTTATGGAATTCCGTCTCAATAATAAGGTATGCTCTCATAATTCCCTAGCAATAGGCTCTCAATCCTGAGACATTGACGAACTCAAGTTTCTATCTATTCATTTGCTTTGAGTCACCAATGAGTGAGGCCGACTATAGGTTAACACCTCGGTGTCTTGGGTATATGGTAGTAGAACTGTGGGAACGTTGAATGATCAAGATGGAATCTATCTATATTATCCCCTTGTGCCAATTAATGGATTTGTCATTAGTAAGTGCGCACCCATCTCAATTAAGAGTTAATTGGATGGTACTGATGATTATTGTGATTAATTGGGGCTCAAGGATAATAAGATGTGGAACTTAGATTGGAAGAGACGGGTTTATTCCAATTGATCCACGGATATTGATAGAGGGGCCTACTTGTGGTAATTGGGAAGTTAAGGGTCTTCATTGTAATTTATTCCTAAGACTGGAGTGCAATTGCATTTATATAGTGGTGTTATTTGCAGTTAACTGTGGGCCCGGATTGCACATGAGATGTGGGGTCGCGGTGTTCCAGTTGGAGCCAGCTTTCTAAGGAATCCCTAGTGGTCCCCACGTTAGCCCAAGTTATTGGAAAATAGTAATCCGACTCGAACTCTAGAAAGAAAGGATAAGAAAGGAGAAACTTGCTAATTGCTTTGGAAGTAAGACTTCTATTTCAATTAGACAAGGGAGAGATTTGGAAGTCTATAAAATATCCTTGGACGTCCAAAAGAGTCTCCCTCACGCCCAAAACCCTTTCGTGCAAGAGTTGCACGAGTTTCTCTCCTTCTCTCTTCTAGTTCCTTGAAGTTTCGAGTTGGGAATTTTCTCCTGAAGATTCCACTATTCTTCTCGAGAGAAGTAATCCAATTTGGGTCATAGCGTGGAAGGCTAAGAGGTGTAGAAGAAATCCATTAGAGCACTGCGGATCTCTAAAGGTATGATCTACTTCTTCTATGTCGTAGATTATTTTGGATGTCTACTGTTGGTAGAATTTTTACTGTACATGGTCACGAGATTGAGGGTAACGCATCCTGGATTGGGTTTTGGTCTTGTGTATAGTTGATCCCTGTGTCAAGTGGATCAAAAGTTTTAAAAATCTATCCACGAGACCCACCTACTTCCTACATGTGCTTGGGTCCATACAGTGTCAAATTCAATATCATGTTTGTTTGAATTAATCCCCCATTTTCACATGAATAAATGTTGAATACTTTGGATTACGTATGCCGAATCTTCATACGTTTCAAAATCTATAAATACTTTAGAAACAAAAATGAATACACTATGGTTTTATGGCTCAATAAAAAAAATTGGAACCCATAAGAGTTGGAGAAATTAAAAAAAAAGTGGTAAAAATATTAGATATAGCGAATCATTTTGCACCTTTTCAAGTATGAAGATTTTCATATGAAAAGTCTTCATTTACCTTCCATTTTTATACCTCAATAGAAGCAAATGTGTGGAGGCATAAGCGTTGCAATTACAAATCTAGTTAGTGTTGAGAATATAACAACCCTTTACCAGATTTAGTCTTCCAAGATGAGGAAGAAGAATTCTCATGTCACAAAGCTTGCGCTCGTGGGTCATGTTATGTATCCTGAATTTTATCAATCATCAATTAAAAGGATGATTATTAAAAAAAAACAAATAACAGTTCTTTTGCATTGGCCCACCTACAAAATCCAGACAGCTCTGTTTTGATCCCATGTGAAGATTCAATCCAATCAAAATGATGGAGAGGTGAACCAATCACTATTCCAAAATATATGAGTGTAGCCCTTTTTTTCCTTTAAAATTTATTCAGTTTTTTTTTTTCAAGTGCTACTACTATCTCTCTCACAACGGTCATAACTGATCGGAGTAGTGATACATATTTGGGGGCGTAGGTGGGTAAAGGTTGGACAATGAGCCGTTTGGATTAGTTTTATACTCTTGGGTTAGATCCTTGCCTAAACAGGCAGAGTTGCTAAATATTCACGTAACCCAAGAGACCAAAGCATCCGGCCCAGAGAGAGAGAGAGAGAGAGAGAGAGAGAGAGAGAGAGAGAGAGAACCACTAACCGAGACTTGACAGGCAGTTGTTGGTAATTTTTTTAATATATTGGTGATGGAGACCAAATCATTGAAAAAAGGATAATACAAAGATGGAAGAGAGAAAAGAGATTAAAAAGAGTTAGGTAGAAAAGTATTTTACCCCCACTAACTCAACAACTACATTATAAATGTCTCATAAAGTAAGAGCCTCTCAATCTCTTTTGTGGTCTGAGCATCAACCATATCGTTCGGTGCACGAAATTTATAATGAAATGCCACATAGATGATGAACAATAAGATCTAAAATTCATTACATTAACATAGATCAGTTGGTCTGTTTTGGTCAAAAGATAGCTCACATGTGTAATGGTGCAGACACCGACGCATAAGTGGAACGACACAAAACACAATTTGTACATGTGATATAATAAAAATGACTTCAAATTGTATGACTGCCCTTCCACACATTAACTGTACAACCTTGTCGGTAAAAACATAAATCCTGTAGAGCTAGTATAGGAAGGTCAATCTTGTAAGTGATGATTTTAGCCTTAAATGATATTCAACGTTACAGGATATCACAAACGCTGCCATATTTTTGGATTCCAGCTGTTTTCATCCTCGTCCTTCGGACCAAATAGGGAAGACTCTCATCTCATCTATCTCCCATTCTGTAGCCCTTTCAAGGTAACAGCCAATGAGGCTCTTTCTTAGATTTGGTGAATCATGCATCTCTAGATTAGGTGAAAGCATCTATTAGCCCGGCTAGGAGATGGATTCACGATTTGGTGAATCATGCATCTCTAGATTAGGTGCAAGCATCTATCAGCCTGGCTAAGAGATGGATTCACCAAATTTAGAAAGACAGTCGGTGGTTGTTACCTGGTGATGATATGGAGGATAAATTCAAATTACTATCTTTAGTGGAGGATTGGCTCCAAAAGATAAAGATGAGAGTTAGTGAGTCTAGTCACTGCTGACCCAGTTTGTTATTTATACGACACAAGATTCGTGTAAAGAAGTCAGAATTCAGTAGTAGTAGTAGCCATGGGAGCCTATCTTATGGTCATGGTTCCTTTCATATTCTTCTTCAGTCTCCTCCTTCAGAGGTCCTTTCCATTTTCCCCTTTTTATGCCAGTCCTTTTCCTTTGCATGGTTTTCTAATCTACAGGACTTAAATAGCGACCAACCAGCCTCAGAAGTCAGATCTCTCTCCCCTGATTAAACAAAAAACAAAAAAAGAATTACTCTTGCAATTAAAAGATCTGCAGTTTTTTTTTTAACTTAAAAGATGGTGTTGGGTTGGGTGTGTGCTACCTATACTGTTAGTATACTGTGTGGTTATTACTGTTGTTTAGTGGTTGTCTTGTAACACAAGTTCATGAAATGAAAAATTCTTTTCTTTTTACTTTCTTTTTTCTTGTTTTTTCAGATGGTGCTATTATCTAAAATTTAACATTTCTTTCTTTGTTGGAACTTTGAGTTTTTTTTTCTTTTGAGGGGGATCATAATTCTGTAAAAAGATGCTGTCTTAACATTTAGTGCTGGACAGAGAAAACCCATTTCAGGGGAGTGTCTGAATCTTTGCATTTCTTTCTCAGTTTGAAGATTCTCATTTGTGGAGGAGATCATGTTTCTGTTGTAATAGGGAGTTCATTAGAGATGCTTTTCATCAGTTCCATGGAATTTATGCTGAACAGAGAAAATCAATTTCAGGGGATTATGTGAAGGTGTCACAGGGAAGCAAGCCAAGCAACCACTTGCACTTGTCCCTCCTAGAGGTTGGAATTCTTATGATTCCTTTGACTGGGTTATCAATGAAGCAGAGTTCTTAGCAAATGCTGCAATTGTATCTAAGATCCTTCTATCTCATGGATATGAGGTAAACCAAAAGAAAGTCAGTGAGTGTTTTTTTTTTTTTGACAGTTGATGCTACTAACTTCTTTTCTTTCTTTTTTTTTTTTACCCCTTCAATTTTTCGTTAGTATGTTGTGGTGGATTACCTATGGTACAGGAGGTTGGTGCCCAATGCAGGCCTAGAATCAGAGGGGCTTGATGCGATCGATGGATGGGGGAGGCTGATCCCTGACCCTGGGAGATGGCCGTCTTCCGTGGGTGGAAATGGATTCAAGGAAGTAGCCAAGAAAGTCCATGACTTGGGTCTGAAGTTTGGGATTCATGTGATGAGAGGAATTAGTGTGCAGGCATACAACGCCAACACTCCAATCTTAGACCCCATTAAGGTGCTGCCCCTCTGTCACTCCATATTACATTTTTAGATGCCTAATTTATGAGTGCACAATGCTACTCTCTGTCCTCACTGTGTCTGTAAACCAAATTAATTTTCTTATAAGTAATCTCTACAAAGTTCCGATAGGCTACCTTTCGGAATGGGTCACAATTAAAAAAGATTTGAACTGACTGCTTGTTCCCAACCATCTAATCGTAGACGGATATTTCATTTTGATGGGACAGATGATAAGCAATGGACCATCCAAAAGTCATTATTAATGAAAAACTTAGATGACTTACTTTATAATTGGGAAGCTTGTATGGTGGTCTTTTTAGGGAGAGGAGATCCGTCCCCGGTCTCCCTCTTTATTTGGAGTTCTAAAGTTTAACATTGGTGGAGCATCATCGAGGGTAAGCCAAGGCCTGCAGGAATTGGAGGGGTGCTTCAGAATTACAAAGTTGAGGTGCTACTTATATTTTCCAAGAATGTGGGAATTTGCGACTGTAATGAAGTGGAGGTCCGAGCTATTTTGGAAACTCTTGGGTTATTTCACAGAAGTTATGTTGGAATTTTTGTGGTGGAAAGTGATTCTTCTAATGCAATTACATGAGTCTCAAATCGAAAGGCAGTTCCTTGGAAGTTTCAATTCCATTTCAATGAAATTAGGGAGTTATCTACTAGAATCAATGTATCATTTTGTCCTGAGATTAGATCTTCCAGTTCTTTGGCGGATGGGTTAGCCAAGCAAGGGGTCGAGAGAGCTTCTCCTTGGGTGGGTGTCGTTATGTAATTAGAGTGGGGTATGTTATAATGCTCTTATACTCTCACCCTTCTTCTTTCTATTTTTGCTTTGATTTTGTTTTTTGATCTTTTTCTTAATAAAGCTTTTGTTACTATTAAAAAAAATGAATCGATCACCAATTCATCATTATCGCACACAGAAGTTATCAAGTTGACCGACCCAAAAAAAAACAGAGAAATTAATCAAGATGTTTAATTTGATGTCAATTAACGTAGCTTATTTCGCTTTTCAAAGAATTGACACTTATACCATTATATTTTCTTTTTTTCCTGCATGGACCGTCGTTTGTATTTGTTAGGGTGGTGCCTTTGAGGAGTCTGGCAAAATATGGCATGCAAGAGATATAGGGATGAATGACAGGAGATGCAAATGGATGCAACATGGTTTTATGAGTGTTAACACTGATTTGGCGGCCGGCAGAGCCTTCTTGAGGTCACTCTATCAACAGTATGCTGAATGGGGTGTTGATTTTGGTAAGTCAATCTTTGCTAAGTGTATGATTTTGCATGGGCTGCTTGAGGCCAGTATTTGATGCTTATTTTGGTAATTCATTTATTGTGAATTGAAATTGCCAATTTCAGTGTTCAAGCACTGATGTGGAAAATTCTGATCATGTTCTTTGCCTCACATTTGAATGTTTCAATATTGGTTTTTTTTTAAATAATGATGAAACGCCTCTGGAAAGACTAATTATTATATTTTCCTCTTGTGTGTCTCTGATGTACTTCTAACCAGAAGTAGTGTGAATATCCTGGCAGAACAGATGGTTTCTATTCTGCTAGTTAAACTGTTTTTCATGCCTTTTTGTCCATACTGATCTTGTGCTATGGATACTTGTACATGCCCAGCAGGTCAGTAGCTGTTCGACCCAACACTCGCGTTGGTACGCAATATTGCACCAGTATTTCTAAGCCACAAGTTTAGCATGTCCCACTTACCATGGTCACTATTCCATATAATTCTTGTAGTTTTCTTACATTTTCGACATAAAAATGGAAGAAAGGAATGTAAAGAATGATATTTCCATAATTCAGAAATGTTTTTCAAAATTCAAAAATGTTCTAAAGAAAAAATCATGAAAGCTATTTCTGTATCCATGTCCTAAATTTATAAAAATGTAGAGTCACATCCTCAATTCCTGTACCCCTGTCTGTGTCTGTGTCTAAAACGAATTATAATCTGTGGCTATTCATTTTACCTATTGTGAATTTGTGAACTTTTCCTTGATCATCTGCAAACCTGTGTGAGGTGTAGAATTTAGTTTGTCTTAACTATGTATGTGACCAGGTGACCTCTCTCTCTCTCTCTCTCTCTCAGACAGGTAAATGTGGCTTTTCTAAAATGTGCGTTTGGTTTCTGTATATCCTTTTACTGAAATAGCATCCACAGTTATTTAGAGATTAATGTTTCCATTGGGTCAATTAGCTGATCATGTTGGATCTAATTGTGCTAGTAAATTCTCATTTTAATGTGATTTTGTTGTTTACTTCACAGTGAAGAACGACTGTGTCTTTGGTGATGATTTGGACATAAAAGAGATAAGCACCGTCTCTGAGGTACAATAAAGAACTTGTATTCTCTTAACAATGGTACTATTAATGATTGATGGAAAATTGTGTGTTTGACTGGATATTTAAGAGGGAAGAGAGATGGTACACAAATCAATATCATCATTGTTGTGCCTTGTGTAGGTTTTGAAACAGCTTGACCGTCCTATTGTGTATTCTCTCTCACCTGGTACTGCTGTGACACCGGATATGGCTGAACAAGTCAATGCTTTTGTAAATATGTACAGAATAACTGGAGATGATTGGGATAAATGGGAAGATGTGCACTATCATTTTAAAATAGCAGCGTATGATGTTGAGCGCATTTATCTTTCTTTCAACTCTAGATTGCATTGTGCCTACAGATATGCATTTCAAAATTATTTCTACCCTTACTTTAATTGTGCTAGGTCTAACTGTATAATTTTTTTGTTCATGTAAAGGGCCCTTGGTGCTGCTAATTTCATAGGAGCTGAAGGACTGAATGGAAAATCATGGATAGATATGGATATGCTACCGTTGGGGTGGCTTACTGATCCTGGTACATGAGTCGGTGAAACTAGACAGAAATTTCTAAAATATGTTCAGTTGGAATCACTTGTCTGCATTTAGTGCTCAAAATGTAGGAAATATTCAAGTGAAAGAAAGTTCTTCCTTGTCCAAAGAAAAGCTAAGCCAGTGAGGCTAAAAATATTGTTTCTGCAAAATTTTGATATGCAAATCTACGTTGGACATGCCCAAACTATCTCACATGGTTTCTCTAATTTTATCCCTTACTGATGCTACCTCTAAATGCTCTCAAAATTGCTGCTACATAATTTTATTCTTCCTAGTTTTACCCCACATCTACCATCTGTTACAAGTAGAGTAGAAGGCCTAAATAATTTGGCCCCTGTTGTGTTGCTTAGAAACTCATATATTCGATAATATTCCATTCTTAGGCATGTGATCATCCATTATTCCTGGAGTCGTTTCTACATATTTTGTAGTAGTCTATTCTGTTTTTTTTCTTTCCAGGTTGGCCTAGTGGCTACGGGTGAGTATACTACCCACCCAGGGATCGATCCCTCACTGGGACTGTTGGGAGCGGTTGTGTTATCCACATTATCCACTCTGTGATTCCCTTATTCTTTTATTTGTTGATTCCCCTATTATTGTTTTGTTTATATGTTTATTGTTGATATATTTGTGGTGTGAGTGTGTCATGGAAACTCCAGTTGTACTCTTTGTTTTGGTCTGGGCTAATTCAGGGAATCCCCGACTAGATCAGTTTGTCTCACCCAAGTAATTTTGCTTTTTATGCTAATTAGGTTCGGGCAGAGGTCCACACAGAAGAAGTAATCTCACTCCTGCTGAGCAGAGAACTCAAGTATGTGAATTATATGTTTTTGAGAACTTTTGATATCCTCATGAAAAAATTTTGACAGTTAAAAACTTCTTCATGCAGCTAACCCTGTGGGCTATGGCTAAGTCGCCTCTTATGTATGGTGGAGATTTGAGAAATATTGATGAAACTACGCTGAAACTCATCACAAATCCTACCATATTGGAAATAGATCATTTCAGCCAAAATAATGACGCGGTATTTTTTTCCCATTTTATCATACTCCCTTGAAGATGGCAAATGTGTGCATTGTATCTAATGAAACTGAGATAATAAAGATCTAGCAACCTCCGCTAATATCACTTAAGATGGAAAATACCTTTCCTACCGTTTATACTCTTCTGCTGTACTTGTCACTTTTAGATTTCTGGCCTTCTTTCAAGAAAAGATATCGGGAGTAGCAATCGTGTTTCCTCCCACTCTAGAAGCCTGAAGGATGAAACTTCACCGGGTAAACATGTATTGAGTCTCACCAGCTGCATGGATCACAAGGCGAAGGGTTGGGTCATTGAAACCCATGGTGAAGATTTGGGTCAGATCTGCTGGAAAGATGGCTTGGAAAGCAAGGACCAATCCCCATTTTGCCTGGGCAAAAGAGGACCGCTTTTGACATCGTATAATATCCTTCTGCCATCTTCAAATCAATCAAGAAATAATTAGTATATAATTGTTACATCTGTGCACTTTTTTAATGCAGGCATGAAGAGAGCATACAATATCAAGGAAAATTTCATTTACTAGGAATGAACACAACGGAACTTTGCCTGGAGACCCCTACAAACAGAAAGCTTACTTCATCAGAGTTAGAAATCAGTTCATTAGTCCCTTGCAAAAAGAATGCTAACCAGGTATGCATTCGTGTGCGACATGATAAATGTTCCCATGGAGCACTTCATATGATTTCTTAGTTTATCTCATGTGAATAAAATTCAGAAAAATGTACAGGTTTGAATAAACAGTTTCAGTGGCCATAATTTTTTTTTTTTGGTTGGGTTGGGGGTGTTTTGGGGGGGGGGGGGGGGGGGGGGGGGGGGGGGGGGTGTGGGGGTGTGGTTGTTGTTGTTGCTGCCAAAACCACTATGTTACAACTTACCAGCGACAGCTGTTTATGACTGTTAGTTCAACTTACAGTATGAATATCTATATGGCTGATCTGGATAGAGTTAAAACATCTAGACAGTCACAAGTCTAGTGAAAATGTCACCCTGCTGTAGGGCGTTTTAGACATCTGTCCCATCTTAGAACTACAATATTGTAATGGGGGTTTTGTAGTGAGCTTTTGGGCAGAAACAGATTCTACGAAGGATTGTTTTGGCAAAGCTGAAACCATTACACAATGGTAAAAAGTACCACCTTCTTTCTTTCTTTATCAAATCAATGGCTTGAAAGTTGAAACATTAAATCCAACAGGGCGTTTCTTTTGCTAATTAATTGTTCTTCTTGCCTTGGAATGTAATTCTTGCATCCTGTTGTGGGTAATCTGATATGGTCCTCTTGGACTGGGCTCATTCCTTGTCCTCTTTTAACTCGGGGGCCGATTTTGCCACTTGAAATGGAGTAAGAGGAACTGAGGAAGTAACTAGAGTTGCTGAGGCTGGTAGAATTAAAAAAGTCAGAGGGAGAAATAGATCAGGTTTGCTTTGAGTGAAACCTGCCCTCCAATAATTCAATTAAAGAATAAACTTCTCAATACATTCTTGATTCTATACATCAGATTTATAGGACTCCAATGGTAAAAAGAAAAATGGAAAAAAGAACGGAAAGAACATGCCTAATGACTTGCAACAAAGTGGCAGCTACCTAAAGGATCTTCTCCTAAAAATGAGCTACTGATACTTGAAAAAAATCAAGTCACTAGACACAATTGTCCATGTACACCCATCGTCCTACCAACTCTCCAATGTGCAGCAACTATGACCACAATACTCCCCCATCTCTGAAGGCTGCTCTTGTCCTGCACTTATCATAATCAGAGATGAAAATAGCTACGTAGCGGCCGCTATATCGGGCGTAGCGGCCGCGACCGCTACGCTATATTGAAGATAGCGCCGCTATCTTCTGTAGCGGCCGCTACGGGACCGCTACAGTCCGCTACGGCCGCTACGGGACCGCTACAGACTGTAAATGATGACTGCTTTTCAAAAAAATTTGAAATACATATTAAAGCTTATTTTTTTACTTTTTCTCTTCAAATGACATTTTTCCTCAATTTTTCTAGCCGCCTTCTATATTTGAAAGAACACCAAAACACGTAGGATCCCCCTTTTATCCTAAAAGAACACCAAAGCACGTAAGATCTCACTGGATTAAGTTGATGCAGAGAGTTCCTCTCAAGTGGAGTGTTTTTATGGAGCTATTAATTATTATGTCATTCCACATTTGTTGTATTGATTGTTCACTATTTAGTGTTTACTATTGTACTCTTAAGTTCCAACTTTTAAATCTTGAGTCTTGACTTCAAGTTCAATACATTGTTTATTATGTTGATATTACTTCATCATAGTTTTTTTAATAAGCCTTTCATTAGTTAAGTTAACATAACAACATGAATACATGTAAAAAAAAATGATCATTACTATTATTTTCTATTAATACAGCGATATAGGACCTCATGCAATGAGGGGACCGCTACACCCCTTTATCTTAATTACTTTTGCAAGAAAATTATATATTCTATCATTTTCTAATATTTAGGATTTTCTAAAATTTTTTTCAGAATTTTTTGATGATTATTTTAAATCACACCGCTACGCCGCTGCGTAGCACCGCTACCGCTATGTAGCGCCAGCTACGTAGCGTTTTGAAGGCGGGCCGCTACGCCCGCCGCTACCGCTATTTTCATCCTTGATCATAATCAAATCCCTCAATCTAAGTAAAATGACCCTACAAATTCAGCTAATGAAAGTTTGGAGGATTGTGGGCAAATTCCTCAATCTAGTTAAAACTGAAAATACATATTCAATTGAAATTACCATGATCATCTGTGTGACTGTTTCTGATATTATAGCTCCACACTAATTATCATTCCACCACTACTCCAGAGCTTAGCATATCCCTGTTATTTAACTAATTATTAGAGTCAAACATTAAGGAAATAATTGGAGGCCAAATGGCTGATCTTTGACCACTTATGATGTTATACTATCACAGCTGATTTTGTGCTGCTGTTTTAGCATGGTCCTGACGCTGTTGGATTCTTGAATTCTGTTAGTTTTCTGTTTGTCCTGATATGTTCTATTCATATGTTGAGGCTAATATACCTGAATTAGCAGATGTGGCAGTTGAACCATAATGGGACCCTTGTGAACAGCTATTCTGGTTTATGTGCTAAAAAGGAGACACTGCAAGGTAATTTAAGTAGCTTTGTTCTTTTAAGCAATCCAATTATATCAATATTCTCAAGTGATGAGTTGATTGTTCATGCAGCTACAGGCAATGATATTGAAGCTCAGGCTTGGATCGCAACTGGAAGAAAAGGTTGATAACAAATGAATCTATGGCAAAAAAATGGTCTTTTGATTTTCTGAGATGCTTTTAGCTGCAATAAATGAAAGTGTAAACAACCATCTCTAGAATTTCCTCAGTACTGAGTTTCTAGGAATTCTGCAAAACACCTTCCCACAAAAGGGGCAAAAAATAAACCTAAACAAGTAAAGGCGAAAATCCACAAATGACCATTAAATAATGTCCCCTTCTGTAGGAAATGAATCAAATGATTGCTCAGCCATTACCTTAGTAAACAAAATCTTAAGATAGTGAAATTCCCGCCTGCATCATTACGTTAATGCTTCACTCCTCAGTCCTCACCACTCTAATATTCTTTTGTCTGAGCTTCCTTTACTGTGAATTCCTAGGAATCCTATACTGACCAATTAATCAGGTTCTTTAAAAAAATTGACTGTATTTGCATTTGTGTCTTGTTCTTTCTTGGGCATCCTGGTGGAGGTTTGAGAAGGGAGTCTTCATTCCATCTTCTCAAAAGCTCCAGCCATCAAAGTCTTCATCAAAGGAGAACCCAAGGAATCATCTCATCACCATTGGGAGGAGATCATTCATCACTGTTCTTGCTCGCCCTGGTCCCTGTCCCCGGCCCATCTTATTTTCACATTTATAGGAAGCAAGAACTATCCCTTTTCGTGAAGATTTTCTATTCATCTCTGCAGAGTAGGTGTTAACTCATCACTATTAATGCTCCTCTTGCTGTTAATGGACTGCTGCTACCACTATTTTGCTACTACTCGTACCTTCCATTCCCATTTCTATGTAGTTTACCATCATTTTAACATATTCATTCCAGGTGAAGCACATCACTCACAATTTTTGTTTGGATGGGCAAAATCATACTTTCCGATATATTGTTTGACAATCACTATCAAACAGCTTTTTAAGGATTACTTTCCTTTATTCATTTCATTTTCTTTTGCACGTGTAGGTGAAGTATATGTTGCATTGTTCAACCTTTCCACAGAGGAGGCGACGTTACATGTAAACATTAAGGATTTAGCCAATGTGCTTTTTTTGAAATTCAGCAATTGTGTGGGCACTGAAATTTGGACTGGACAATACGTAAAGCCAACAGAACAGGTGCTTTCAGTGGCTGTTGGAACTCATGATTGTGCATTGCTTGTACTGACATGCAACTAGATATGAATAAAACTGTGATTCTAGTTTGGTAAAGTTCATAAATTATTATATCAAAGTTCATATCTGCAGTTGTTCTTGTTGTCAGTGTGAATGTGCTGTATTAATTAGTCTTAACCCAGTGGCAGACACAGGGAATTATTTTCAGAAAACAAAGATATAATGAGTTAACCAAAATATTGTTGGACCATATATTGGCCCCACTGCCCAAAAATGATCAATACATGCAACATCCTCCCCATTCATCAAGTGGGTCACTGGCTGCCGTGAGATGTCTAAGTAGTCTGCCAACATATCCTGCTGTGTCTCTAATTGTTGCAAATAAGGACACTCTTGAGGGTGATTTTTCTTCTATTCCCATCCAAGTGGTGGTCCCCCTTTTTAATTCAGGTGCATCACGGTCTTTTTGATGGGCCAACCAACATATTTAACGGTTGGATGAGAAGGTCTGCATGTAGATGTCCCCACAGGAGAGAATTTCACCACTCTTCAGTCTTCTTGAGTGTTACAAGTAAGAGGAGCTAACAGAAGGCTGGAGGGGTCATCCTTAGGCAGGCAATTTTAAAAGGCCAACCGGGATGACAGCCCTTAAACTCAGCCACACAGGAGGTACCGGCTACCAATGGCTATTCAGCTGGCAACCATACGGCAAGATACCTAGGACACACACCTTTTGATGATCTAAACCATTAATCTGATGGGCCTGTAAGGGGATGTATCAACCCCAAGAGCTCCAACAACAGATGCTAACTAACCACTAAAATGGTGAATAAAATATGGTTGGTAAAGAGAACAATGTATGGTTACTATACTTCTCAATGTTGAGCCCAGAGGTGTAAACTTGCCAAGCTTAGTTGAACTCAGCTGGCCTCGGGATATGCTCAGGCCTGAACTAAGCTGCTTCATCTGCAATGCGAACGCAAAATAGGCTAATCCTTACTTAACCGAGAGCTTGAGCTTGGAATCAGTTTCTCGTCCTCTTTGTTTTATGTCTGATAACAAGCCAAGCTTCAACTGCAACTTGTGCTTGGGTCCAGTCATAACATCACCCACCCAACCTGAGCCGAGCCCTTAATCGAGTCAAGCTGAATGGACCATACTCAAGCTATAGCTTGGCTTGATGAGCTCATGAATGGAACTCAAGCTCGAATCCAACCGAGATGAGTTGATCTGGCTCGTCTTGTTGACAACCCTAGTCAGGCCAGCATGAGCGCATTTGGCTAGATCTGGGCTGTGTCTTTGACTTGTGTAACGTGTATCGCCTAATTTTCTGGTAGTATAGCCTAATTGGCCTGGGAAATGCCCAAGTACGTTTACAGACCTGGTTGGGACAAGATATTCTGTTGGTCCAGTTAGATTGAGGAATGTCTAACTTTGTATAGGCTTAATCTGAACCTGACCCATTCATAGGTTGGGTCCTAGTTGTGTTGCCAGGTAGCAGACTTGGGTCATCTTGGTGTAGTGAATTAGCACCAGTCAGGCTGGGGTTTGGGTTTAGGTCAACTTGTATCCAACTCGACTAACACATGAGCCGCCCCATACCCAACTCGATCCATGACAGGTTTGAAGCGTGTGATACTGAACTTATCCGGTGATAGGTGTCGATCCAACTGAGCTCATAATGGTTAGCTTATTTTTATCTTTCTATAAAAAATATATAAAAAGAAGTCTTGAAGATGTGACCTTTATTAGTTTGTTACTCCTCAAAATGCCACTGGAATTTTGTGTATAAAATGTATGAAAGTAATATATAATTAAAGAAAAAGGGGATGGAGCGGGTCAAGCACAACCAAAACTTGAACCCACCTCAAACCCAACTTGGATTAGACCCACTTCTAAGAGAAACAAGTCACGTCTGATCTTATTTAAATCCAACCCGTTGCCATCCTATGTTAGAGGGTCAAATAGCAACAATGGACTCAACTAAAAAACCCAATCCATTCATCAACTGTCTTATAAATGTAAACATGATCCCAAACTGAAAATAAAAGAGAAAAAAAAAATACTAACATTAACCAAATCTTTCAGTATACTAAGAAGGAAAGAGGGGTGGTTGTTAGTTACATCATTCATTATCAACTATATCCCAACCTAAAAAATAAAATCCATCCCATTCTTTAACTGTGTCAGAAATGTCAACTTGATCCCAACCTAAAGAAAGAAGCTAACATTAACCAATTCTTTAGGAGGAAGAAGAAATGGGTGGTTGTTTGTTACATCATTATTCACTATCGACAAGATCCTAACCTGGAACATAAACCCAACCCATTCATTAACTGTGTCAGTAATGTCAACTTGATCCCAACCTAAAAAATAAAATGGTTATGGGGAGGAAAGAGAAGTGGGTGGTTGTTACATCAGCAAATACTCACATTCACCAAATCTTTCAGTTTGTAGAGAAGGAAAGAGTAATGAGTGGTTGTTACCTTAAATCTGGGAGATGAAGACAGAGGATGTATCAAATTCTTAAAACCAAATCAAGTTAAAATTTGAATTAGAAGAGATAAGCTCAGTTGATAGAAAGGTCAGTTAGTTGGCCCGTGACTTCGTTTGATATTTAAAGTATTCATTCTACAGATTGTCTGAAAAAGACAGCATTCAGCAGTAACCATGGCAGTCTGTGTTTTGGGTCTTGTCATTTTCTTTTTCAGTCTCCTCCTTCAAAGGTCCTTTCCATTTTTCCCATTCTTATCAAAACTTAAGTCACTGTTTCCTTTTTTTTTTTTTTGGCATGGTTTTACAATCTAAACAATTCAAGTGGAACAAGTCTCAGATCTCTCTGCCATGATGAAATAATTTGGATGACTCCAATAATTGAAAAAAATGCAGCTTCTTTTTTTTTGTGTGGGGGCACCTGTTAACAATTATTTTACTTGTTATTCTTGTTTCTTTCTGGTTGTTTGTGTCACAGCGTCTTGAAATGAAAAAATCAGATGGTGGAATCATCAATAACTTAGCATTTCTTTTTGTAGCTTGAATTTGTATCTTTTGTTGGGGCCTGAATGTTTCTGTAAGAGAGTAAAAGAAAGAGTTGTTTTCATCAGTTCCAAGGAATTAGCCAGGATAGAGAAAACCCATTTCAGGGAATTATTTAAATCTTTGAATTTGTTTCTCATTTTTGAAATTTCATTTGTAGGGGTGCTCATGTTTCCATAATGGAGTTCAACAGAACTGTTGTTTTGCAGTTCCATGGATTTAATGCTGAATAGTGAAAACCCATTTCAGGGAATTATTTAAATCTTTGAATTTGTTTCTCATTTTTGAAATTTCATTTGTGGGGTGCTCATGTTTCCATAATAGAGTTCAACAGAACTGTTGTTTTACAGTTCTATGGATTTAATGCTGAATAGTGAAAACCCATTTCAGGGAATTATTTAAATCTTTGAATTTGTTTCTCATTTTTGAGATTTCATTTGTGGGGGTGCTCATGTTTCCATAATAGAGTTCAACAGAACTGTTGTTTTGCAGTTCCATGGATTTAATGCTGAATAGTGAAAACCCATTTCAGGGAATTATTTAAATCTTTGAATTTGTTTCTCATTTTTGAAATTTCATTTGTGGGGGTGCTCATGTTTCCATAATAGAGTTCAATAGAACTGTTGTTTTGCAGTTCCATGGATTTAATGCTGAATAGTGAAAACCCATTTCAGGGGATTAAGTGAATGTGTTACAGAAAAGCAAGAACTTGCAAGCTTACCTCCTAGAGGTTGGAATTCTTATGATTCCTTCGATTGGGTTGTCAGTGAAAGAGCTTTCTTACAAAATGCTGAGGTTTTATCTAAGAGGCTTCGAGCTCATGGATATGAGGTAAAACAAAAGAAAATGTCAGTGAAATGAAAGAAAGAAGTCATTTTGCCGTTGATGATAACCTTCTTTTTTCTTTTTTTTCTCTTCAATTGGTTTTTGTCAGTATGCAGTTGTGGATTACTTGTGGTATAGGAAGTTAAAAAGGAATGCAAGCCGAGATTCGGAGGGACTTGATGTGATTGATGAATGGGGGAGGGTGATCCCTGAGCCAAGGAGGTGGCCTTCTTCCAAGAATGGAATAGGGTTCAAGGAAGTAGCCAAGAAAGTCCATGACTTAGGTTTGAAGTTTGGGATTCATGTGATGAGAGGAATCAGTGTGCAGGCATACAACGCCAACACCCCAATCTTAGACCCCATCAAGGTGCTGCTTCTCTGTCACTCCATCCTGCATTTTTAAACACCACATGTGTCACCATATGGCATGATTTTGTCTATAGACCATTAATCAGTCTGTTTTATATCTACAAAAATGGCATAGGCCACCTTTGGAATGGGTGACGACTGACAATGTAAAAATCTTGAACTGATCACCTGTTTCCATCAACCTGATGGTAGCCGAGTCCTGGGAAGATGGCATAGGTTGCGGGATTTAGTGACGGAGATGTCTTGTTGATGGAACAGATGGTACACCCAAGCTGTTGGACATTTAATTGACAGTCACTTTGGATCAACTGCTTTTATGTTTGGATGTGGAGATTGTTCATTCATCGAATTTTATATGATGATTAATGAATAGGATCAGTAATTCATCATTATTATAAGTTGTCACAATGACTTCTAAGCTGATGTCAAATAGCATAAGCTCATTTTTGCTTTTCAAATAATTGCACTTATACCACTATATTCTTTTCTGCATGACTGCATTTTGTGTTTGTTAGGGTGGTGTCTTCAGGGATTCTGGCAGAATCTGGCGAGCAAGAGATATAGGGATGACAACCAGGAGATGCAAATGGATGCCACTTGGATTTATGAGTGTTAACACTGATTTGGCAGCCGGCAGAGCGTTCTTGAGGTCACTATATCAACAGTACGCTGACTGGGGTGTTGATTTTGGTAATTTAATAGTAGAAAAGTCTGTGATTTTTGCATGGGCTTCTTGAGGCCACTACCAACAGTATGCTTGGATACTGGTTTTGGTCAATCGGTTATTGCTAATTCCTATGGTTCCAGCACTGCTATGGAAAGCATGATGTTCTTTGTCTCGCATTTGAGTGTTTAAACATTGGAAATTTTATGTAAAGATAAAACACCTCCAGAAAAAAACCAATTATTAATTTTTCCTCCTGCTTGGTTCTGACATACTTTTAAAACCCCCTCTTTTGAATATCTTGGTGGAACATATTGTATCGATTCTGCTACATATACTGTTTTCCATGCCCTTCTGATCCAAAACTTCCTGATCTCCCGTGGATAAATACCTGCGTGATATTCAGAATTTAGTTTTTGTCAACTATTTTTTTATGGGTAAATGTTGCTTGTCTAACGTGTGGATTTGGTTTTGTTATAACCTCATACCCACAGTCATTTATCCCTTAATGTTTCCATTGGGTCAAGCACCTGATCCTGTTGGGGCCCTGTTGTTCTGGTCAAATCTCACTTGATTGTGCTTTTGTTTCTTACTTCACAGTGAAGAATGACTGTGTCTTTGGTGATGATTTTGACATAAAAGAGATAACCGCTGTCTCAGAGGTAAAATAAAGAACTTATTATTCCTCTTCAAAATATTATTACCAATAATATTGTTAGTAAGATACTTCCAATGGAAAGTCCAGTGTCGAACTGAATATTTCAAAGGGAATATGGATGATACATGAAGCAATATCACATTGTTTTTTCTATTCTTGTATAGATTTTGAAAGAGCTTGACCGTCCTATTGTGTATTCTCTCTCACCTGGAAGCGCTGTGATCCCAAACATGGGCAAAGAAGTCCATTCTTTTGTAAACATGTACAGAATAACTGGAGATGATTGGGACACTTGGACAGATGTTGTCTATCATTTTAACGTAGCAAGGTATGCTCTTGAACCTAATTTTCTTTCTTTCAACTCTAGGTTGCATTGCCCTGCAAATAAGGGTTTCAAGACTATCTTCTTTAATTTGATTAGTTCTATCTCATCATCATCAAAGCCTGTCTCTAACTATGTTGGGGTCAGCTACATGAATTCTTTTTCTCCATTTTGATCTATTCTAAGCCAAATCCTCGCATAGGTCTCACTTCTTTACATCTATTTTTCCTCTGCCACCATATCCTCTTTGGCCATTGTTTGGCCATTGTTGCAAACTGTCACGCCCCAGGCCCGAGATTAGGTCATAACGGATAAACCCGTGATGTGGCACACGTAATGCCGTAGTAATTCACGCTGTGTTAAGGCAAACATAGACCACTACAAGGAAATTTTCACAATTTTTCTCATATGTGCGGAAAATCCATAATACATGCACATTCAAATCTAATCGCAGAACTTAGTGCTTAGTGCACCCAATCAACACCCCGTGATAGTATAAGAGCCTAAACAAATACTTGTTTAACATTCCATAATTAAATTACTTAAAGAGTTATCAAAATGATCATAATCTCATGCATAATAATAAGATAAAACAAGTTATCATAGCTCAAATCCTAATGGTTAACATAACTCATGTCGCTTTAGGGATACGCCTAATAGAAGACGTCATTTGGTCCCCACTCAACTAGTCCTAAAGGTACCGCTGTGGCAACCTTTGGGGTTGCGTTGATGAGCGGGTTGGGATTAGAGCCTGCTCCAGCGACATCAAGGGTAGCACCTTAAGCATGACAGCTCAACAAGAAATAGGCAGCGAAATCTAAGCATGTTAGCATAAGATAAAGCATAATCATAGGAAATCAAGATAACAGATTATCACAACTAGAATAGCACAACTAGAATAGAGATAAATAACGGAACAAAACTGGAGATCAGGTAACTAATTTGGCCACATAAAGGAGTGTTGAATTACTCCACAGAAAACCAATTACAGCGGTGCACAGAATTTCAACTCTTAATCAATCCCGCCGGGCCTCCTAGAGTCCAGCTCAGTGGTGCCGACTCTATGAATCAATATAACTCGTGCTTTCATACTTACTTTCTTAACAGAACTTACTGACTTAACATTTACAGTAACAGAAGTATATTGATATCAATAGAGAACATTGATAACAAAAGCAAATATAAAGGTAACAAAAGGAATATAACTGAACTAGTAACATAATATAAGGAACATAACTGAACTAATAACATAGTAAAAAGAATATAACTGAACTGATAACATAATAAAACATAATGAAAGGAACATAATTGAACTGATAACATAATGAAAGGAATATAATTGAACTGAAGAAGGATCTAAAAGTCATTGAAATATGTATAATTTCTAATTAATTAAGAAACAAAGATAATTTAAAAGCCAAGCTAATTAAGATGTCTGTGTCCATAGTTTTCCACTTCGGCATGATCATAAGGATTCCGATTCCATGTGTTACTGAAATCTTGGTATCACATTGTGTATGAATCCAGACACCGAGTTCCTTATACCCATACACGAAGGGCATAACATTAGAACTAACCGAATCATTTAACAAGGATAAGTGACAGCTAACACTTTCCTTGTTTATCCCATTTTATTTTGTTGGACAAGGCTTAAGGTATAATGGTTCCAAAAAATAAGGTCCTACATAGTCATAAGATTCACCTAATTATTCTAAGGTAATACTTGACTACGGGTCAAGCCCAAATGTGCCAATGAAAGGTTTAGTATAGTCAATCCAATCCAGATGGAAATTGGAATGATAATAAATAATTAAATAAATCAATTATTAAATAAACTGGGTGTACGCTCGAGTGCCGTTGTGCATGTGCTCGAGCGGGTTTCATAGAGACTAATCGCACATGAGCGCGAATGAATGTGCGCTCGAGTGGGATTTCTAGAGACAAAATGATTGAGAATTTTAATTGGGTGCTTGAGGGCGCTCGGATCTGCTCGAGCGGGTTTCACAGAGACTAATCGCGCTTGAGCGGGAATGAATGTGTGCTTGAGTGGGATTTCTAGAGACAAAATGATTGAGAATTTTAATTGGGCGCTTGAGCGCACCCAGATCCGCTCGAGCGCGTCGGCTCAGGACCCAGATTTGAGCTCTGTTTTTGCACTTAAGTTTCTACAGTTTCAAACCCACTTTTCCACCTGCATTAATACATGCATTCATACTCTGAATCTTCTATATTTATAGCTATTTCAACCTCATTCCAAAACATTTAATCATAACATTCATTTATTCCATTTAAAATCCATTTCTAACCCACCATAACATTCTCATTTATAAAACAAATAGAGAATGAGCTATACTAACAGGCTAAAAATATAGCAATCTCAAGGACTTAATCACAACTACAATCATGTATGTTACTACTTGCTTAAACTTGCCTTTTGGTGTTCCAAAATTCCAATGCAAGGCTCTTAAGTGCAAACCCTCAAATCCACTAGCTCAAATAAACCCTAATCATAGAAATGACATGAAAAAGAGATGAATGATGAGATGAATTCCATGACAGGATGAGTAAATGAAGCTAAACTTGAGAGAAATCCTATTTAATGGCTCAAATACCAATATGGGTCGTGTTTCTTACCTTAAAAAGTGGTGCCAAAAGGTGTAGATGAGCTTTTCTCTCCAAACAAACATCAAATGGGTAGAAGGGTATGTAGAGAAGAAGTTGTGTCAAACTTTTAATGGATGAAATCTCTCATTCTCACACACTCTATGCTTGTAGGAGGAGGGAAGATGAGCTTGGAGGCTGGGGTTCTTGTTTAGGAGGCACAAGGATATTCTCTCTTTGGGATAAGTGCCTTTATATAATGCTAGGATCGCTAGAAGTTTTGGGTAATTATTAGCAAGTCTATAGGCTTATGTTATTTACCAAAAGAGATCACAAGGGTCCACCTAGGTGACTTAAGTGTTAAATGAAATGGGTCCACCAATCCATTATGATAATGCAAATGGCATGATTAATGAGATGACGAGATAATGCAAATTAGGCTAGTTAACTTACCAATTAGTCCTCAAAACTACCTATGCATTATGTAATTAAGAGTAAATATCATTAATTAGCAAAAAGTATAAAAGATTAGCAATTAAATCTACATTTGGGGCCGGGATATTACACAAACCTATGGTAACAAGTCCAAACCATCTCAAACTAGTTTCTCATATTTTATCATCTATTGATGCAACTCCTAAATGTGCCCGGAGGCTTTCATTTATGATTCTATGCTTCCTAGTTTTACCATACATACACCTCAACATTCTCATATCTTGCTACAATCATTTTGTGCATGTGTTGCTCCATAGGTCTAGTGCTATCTCTAACTATATAATTTATCTGATCATGTAAAGGGACTTTGCTGCTGCTAATTTAATAGGAGCTGAAGGACTGAATGGAAAGTCATGGCCAGATATGGATATGCTACCACTGGGCTGGCTTACTGTGCCTGGTATATTACTCAATGCAATGTGACAGAAATTTTTACATGTTGAGTTGAAATCATTTGTCTGCATTTACTGCTCAAAACATAGGAATTTTCGAGTGGAAGGGGGTTCATTTTTCTAAATAAAAGCTAAGTCAGTGAGGAAATAAATATTGTTTATGTTGGCACTGGTGTCAATACAATATGATCCAAACACTACAAAAAAAAATATTGTGGGTGGGTTACTGGGTTTAGAAAAAGTTTTAACCTTATACCATTGCATTATGCTTGTTACTTTCTGAATTTACAAGTTTCTGCTGCTACTTACATTTTGGTTGCGATATCCCTGTCCATATCTATGTGGATTTCCCTTTATGAGGTGCCTGGTATCCATTCACATTATGTGTTTGTGGGTCTAGTAGATTCTGACACACCTAATCTTCCAAATTTTTTATGCGAATGAATTATATGAAGATCATGCCATGAATTATTGTGGTTCCTTCCATTAAAAAAAAAAGCATTGTGGTTCCTCCTATATTGCTTCGAAACTCTAATACAAGTCGGGTGCCATGTGTGATCATGCAGGTTCGAAACCTAGGAACAGCCACTTTGTGCAAAATTGCCAAAGATTAGGCCTGTCTCCAGTCTAGACCCTCCCAGGACCCTGCTTTGGTGGGACCCTCACTGGGTAATGACCTTTCTTATAGTGCTAGTGTACAGCCTACAATTTGCTAGGTTTTCAGTTTGCTATTAGTTTTGTGGTTTTCTCCCCCTCCCAAGGAAAACCTTAATGCCTAGGGACTTCCATTCTTAGGCAGGTGATCTTCTATCATTCCTTCTCTGATTCCTATATGTCTTGTGGTAGTGTTGTCTATTCTTGTTTCTTTTCTTTCTTGATTTTTTTGTTATATTTGTGGAGAGAAATGCATTGTGAAAACTTCAGATGCATCAATATGCTTCTTACTGTTTTCAGTTCATGAAGATTAAAGCACTTGAATAATTTTGATGTTTGATGCTGAACAGGTACAAACCGTGGTCCATTCAGAAATTGTAACCTCACTCTTTCTGAGCAGAGAACTCAGGCATGTGAATTATATCTTTCTTGAACTTTTGATATCCTTTCCGAAAAATATTGTGACAGTTCGAAATTTCTTCCTACAGATGACCCTATGGTCTATGGTTAAGTCTCCTCTCATGTTTGGTGGAGATTTGAGGAACATTGACCAAACTACGTTCACACTCATCACAAATCCTACCATATTGGAAATAGATCATTTCAGTCAAAATAACATGGAGGTATTCTGTCCACTTTATTATATATCTCATTTGAAGCGAAGGAGTGCATTACACATAATGAAACTGAGATAGTAAAGATAGCCATCTATTAACTTCTAGAAAAAAGATTATGTAACAACCTCTTTTAATACTTGTTACTACTTAAAGATGGAATATACTTGGTTCTACCTTCTGCACTCTTCTGATATACTTGTTGTTTTCAGATTTCTGTCATTATTTCAACTAAGGATACCAGAAGTAGCAATCGAATTTCCTCCCACTCTAGAAACAAGAGGGATGAAAAGTCACCTGGTAAACATGTGTTGAGTCTCACCAGCTGCAATGATCACAAGACAAGAGGTTGGGTCATTGGAACCCATGATGAAGAATTGGGACAGATCTGCTGGAAAGATAGCTTGGGGAGCAAGGATCAGTCACCATTTTGCCTGTACAGGAGACAACCTCTTTTGACATCGTATGAAATCTGTCTGCAATCTTCAAATCAATTGAGAAATAATTAGTATATGTCTTTTTATATGTGTACATTTTGAGATGCAGGGATGAAGAGAACACAGACAAACAGTATCAAGGAAAATTTCTTTTACTTGGAAAGGACACACAGGAATTTTGCTTGGAGACCTCTACAAACAGAAAGCTTACTTCATCAGAGTTGGAGATCAGTTCGTTAGCCCCGTGCAAATGGAATGCCAACCAGGTATTCTTTGTGTTTGATACGATAAATTCTCCAATTGAGCAGATGCCATTTAGTTGGTGTGTGTGTGTGTGGGTGGGTGGGGCATGGTTGAGGGCGTTGGGTGGTTTGGTTGTTTAGTGTGTTTTTAGGCTGAAACAGATGCTACCAAGGGTTGTTTTGTCACAAGCGCAACTATTTCAGAGGTAAATGCCATATTCTTTTTACTGTTTATCAGATCAATGGCTGGGAATGTAAATCCCTCAACATAGGTGTTTCATTTTATAATCACAAGGTTCTTCATGCCTTAGGCGGCAATTCTCTCATTGCATTGTGGGTAACAAAATCCCTCATTCTAGTTACAATGAAACTACAAATTCAATTAAAATCTCCAGTCTGTATTAAAAAGCACTATCTTCTTTCTTTTGCTAATAAAAGTTTGGAGAATAATACATGATTCTATTGCCTTATGGTACAATCATGCATTGTTTTTACACTACAGAACTTAGCATATCCATGGTATAGAGCTACCTTTTGGTGTCAAACATTAAGATCTATCAAATAGCATTGCAGGCCAACTGCCTGATATTTGACCCATTTATTACCATTATGGTCCCACAGCTTATTTTTTTATTTCTGTTTTAGGATGGTCATGACAATGTTGGATTCTTGAATTCTACTAGTTTATTGTTCTTCTTTAGCAGAATCTCTTCATTTACATTATTCATATGCTGAGGCTAATATACCTGGATTAACAGATGTGGGAGTTGAATCATAATGGGACCCTGGTGAACTGTTATTCCGGTTTATGTGCCACAAAGGAGACAATGAAAGGTGATATGAGTAATCATGTTTTCCATTTGAACCAATTATATCAATGTTCTCAAATAAAAAATTGTTTGTTCATGCAGCCACAGCCAATGATGCTGAAGTTCGGGCTTGGATTGCAATTGGAAGAAAAGGTTTGATAACAAATGGATCTGTAGCTGGAAGTTTGTTTGTTTTTTTTTTTTTTCAAGATGCTTTTAGTTTCTTGTGATAAATGAAAGTGCAAACCATCATTTCTAGAATTTCCTCGGTATTGAATTCCTAGGAATTTTAAGTAACCCCTTCCTACCAAAGGTGCTAAAATTAAAACTGAATCAGTAAAGATGTAGATCCACAAATGGCAGTCAAAATAGTCTCCCCTTTGGTAGTAAATGATTACCCCGCCATCACTCTAGTAAATAAAAGGGAATGTGAGTCCATCTAAGTTTTTCACTACTTTTGACTTTAATATTCTTTTGTTAGAACTTACTTAACAACGAATTCCTAGGCTGACCAAGCAATCAGGCCCTTAAAAGTATTTGACTGTATCTGCATGTGCACAATGTTCTTTCTTGGTGAGCCTGGTGGAAATTTGACAAGGGATTCTTCTTGCGATTCTCTCAAAGGCTCCTACCTAAAATCTTCTCACCAAATGGAAACACCAAAGGAATCATCAGCACTGGAAGGTGATAATTCATCACTATTTTTGCTCACCCTGGTTCTTCTCGGTGCAGCATTTTTTTCACATTTATATGAAATAAGAACTATTCCTTTTCCTGAAAATTTCCAACTCACCTATTTGGAGTGGGTATTAACTCATAGATCTACCTATTTTCCTGTTGTACAATCAACTTGCTGTGGCTACTATATTTCTCCTCATGTTGCTACTATCTAATGTAATCATTGTTTCTTGTACTACCACTTGTACGTTCAGTATAAATTTGTTTTTGCTGCTGCCACTTGAATTGATATCGAAAATCTTTTCAAGGATCACTTGTAATACCCTTTGTTAATCTCATTTATCATTTCCATGTGTAGGTCAGATATATGTTGCATTTTTCAACCTCAGCTCAGAGAAGAGGCTGATATCTGCTAAAATAAAGGATTTAGCAGGGGCACTTTACTTGGGATTCAGTAGATGTAAGGGCACTGAAATTTGGAGTGGAAAAGACATTAAGCCAGCAGAACAGTTGCTTTCAGTGGCTGTTGGAAGTCATGATTGTGCATTGTTTGACCTGACCTGCTACTAGACATGATAAAACCATGCTTCTGGTTTAGGAAAGTTCACAACTTTATATCAAAGTTCATTTCTACTGTTGTTTTTGTTGAGAATGGGATTATGCTGTTCTAGTTAGTCTTACCATTGAAAGATACAATGAATTATTTTCAGAAGAAACACCAGAAATAATGAGTTCACAAAATATTATTAGATCCATATTGCCGAACCACCCTGGAAAATGCTCAATTCTCCAACGCTATATATAAAAATAATTTAGGGCATGTTTTTGTGGTTATGTCTTTTACCAAGTAGGTTTGAGTGAAGCGCTCCAGCATAGAAAGTTAACTGGGAAACCAATCATGTTGTCTGTGTAAATGTACTCAAAATCTCGTATTGGATAAGAAGTGACAATCATGTGTTTCACTAAGTGTGTGGTTCTTCTCAGAAATCTAGAATCATCATACAGGATATTGTTTTCCTGTCTACCCTGCACTTTTGTGACAATCCAGGACCAGTAATAATTTTGGCAGAAAACATCTTGCTTGGACCCTTTCTTTCTATTTAATATGCACCCTAAACTCTTTAAGTACTGTCTGGTATCACATATGTAAAGTTTGACAGCATCGTGTACAGAAGAAAAAAGCCGAGACTCTTTATTTTGGAGACATTTTAATTTTATACATCAAATATTAATTTAAAAAGCAGCTTCCCAAATTCATTTATAATAAAAAGCTTTACAAGCTATAGCTATCTCATTGAATTGATGCTCAGATGCTGCCTTCCTTACACAAAATGCTCCACTTATTCATACCATTCTTGAAAGAGCCTTCAGGACCCCGTTCATGGTGGGCCTCCGAAGAGGATCTTCTTCCAAACAACTCTTGGCCAATAGAGCCAAACAAAGAGCATCACCTAATGGATAGTTCCCCTCTAAACAAGGATCCATGAAGCCCCTCAGCTTCTCTGAACAACTAGAGGAGCCCTCTAGCCCTCCTACTAAAAACCCAACTGAGTCCTTTATCATACAACCAACACCCACAGCTTCTCTTCCTGATATGAGCTCAAGCAAAACAATCCCAAGAGCAAAGACATCCACCTTAGGTGAAGCCAAGCCGTGATTAACATATTCGGGAGCCAAATAGCCCCTTCTACCCACCATAATGGTATCCTTCCATTTATTTGTTTCGCTATCATCATTTGCATTGCTGTTTTGAGGAAGAGGCTTTGCCATTCCAAACCCAGATATCTTTGCTCTCCAATCTGCTGTAATGAGTATGACTCTGCTGTTGATGTTCCTATGAACATAACAGGGCTTAGTGCAGTAGTGTATGTAGTGTAGGCCCACAGTAATATCGAAGGCAATTTTCATCCGTCTCATCCAAGTGAGCTGTCTTGCAATTAGTGGATCAGACATGCAGTTTCTCAAGCTTCCATTGGCTACAAACTCAGACACAAGGTATGGCTGATTCATATGACAGCATCCCTGCAACTTGACAATGTTAATGTGATTGATTGTTGTCAGTATCTCAATCACTCTATCTGCTTCTGCTGAATTCACCTGTTTAATCACCAAAACAGAACCATAGACTGTGGCCCTGTATAATGATTTGCTGATCTTGGAAGCCTCACTGAAATCTCCTGTTGCTGTTTTCAGCTCATCAAAACTATAGCTAAACAAGGGTTGCTTTAGCTTAGACACATCGTCAAGCAAATCCGGCGACAGGTTTGATAGTTGAAAGCTTCTTGGAGAAAAAGACTCAGAATTCTGCTGCCCTCTGTTTTCAGTACCTCTAATGAGTAAAAAAGAGACAATCAGAAGTACAATTGATGTGAAAACAACTACTCCAAGAACTATATAGGCAATATTGGGACTCAGTTTCCTGCCCTTTGGAACTGCACTTGAAATGATTGCAGTTGTTGGACCTGCAGATGGTCTTAAAGATGGAGCAAGGAATGTAACCAATGCTGGGATTTCTTTTGTTGGAATAAGCAGAGTTGTTTGTGGGTAAATTGTAGGAAATGGGCCAAGGCTATATAAGTTGTTCGCAACCCAGATCATCTCTTCTGAAACATTGAATTTCCAAGCAATTGCTGATAAATTATCACCTTCTACAACTGGGTATGTCACCAGATAATTGGCACCATTGCTCCTATCTAATCCATCAGGACACGCGCATCTGATAGGCACGTTGACCATTGAGTTTGTGGGAATCCTATCTTCCACATACAGATTCTGCGCTTTCAGCATCTGCTCTTTTGATAGTCCTTCAAAAGTGTCACATGAAATTGTAGAGTATGTGTCGAAACCAGAAGAATTGTATCGGAGGATGGAGTGCGAGAAATTACCCGAACAAGTGCAATGGATGGGGATGAGGAGCTCGCGGTTGATGGGGAGATTGTGGGATGTCAGTTCAGTCAGGTTGTTGAGGGTGAGGAGTTGGGTTTGGTTGGACTTGAAGAGAGAGGAGATTGAGGAGAGTGTTGGGTACTTCTTTTGGGTTCTGTAGACTGTGAAGGCCTGGCATGGCTTTGTGCTGGTGGTGCAGAGGTAGCTTGCACTGGTGGTTGTAGAGGTAGCATTGCATTCAGTTATGTCATAGGATTGCTTGGAGGAGATGGGTTGTATTAAGAAGGTTGCAAGGAATGTGCAGATGAAATGCAGAAGAGAAACCATGAGAGAGAGAGAGAGAGAGAGAGAGAGAGAGAGAGAGAGAGAGAGAGAGAGAGGAAATTCAAATGAACATGTAGTTTTGGGATTCAATGATGAGGCATGGAAGTGTGCTTTGGGATTCAATGACAAGGCATGGAAGTGTGCTTTGACCAGTCAAATCCTTCATTAGAGCAGAGATTAAAGAACACAATAGAAACAAAATGGAGAACTCTAAATGATTAAATTTGACAAGGTGAGATCATGGATGAAAGCTTCATGAACAAAATCTAGGCCGTTGGTTGGCTAAAGCTTTACCATGATCTTAACAGCTCCATTATAATAAAATCTGTTGCTTTCATGATGACTAATTGTTCTTGGTTTCTTTGGAAACTGAAGATGATTCTTTGGGAATAAGGTCAGAGCTTAATTTTATTAATATATCTTATGGGATCACATTTATCTTCTTGTCACAGAGTGCCAAACGGCCCATTATAATTCATGGTCACCTTCTTCATGGAAGAAAGTATATGACTTTGCGCCATAATTTAAGAGCTGCGAAACTCAGTTTGACTTAGTCGCCAGGCCAGGCAACTTAGGCTAGACTGACTGAGCACTCGGTCAGTCCTTGCAGCAAGGCCGGCTTGAGACATGTTGAGGCCTAAAGTGACAATCCTAAATATGTCATTTTTTATTTTTTTAATATTAATATAAATATTTAATTTAAAATTTACTTTTTTCATTTTTGGTAATTTAATATTACTAATTAAGTTTTAAATTCAAGTTTTGCTAACATATCTTTTTCAATCGATAGTATGGTTAATCCACTCAATCTTTCTTTTGACATTGTTGATTTAAATTAGGATTTTATCAATTTTATTTTTGAAAAACTTCTTTCTGTAAAACCAGTAGTTACAAGTATTGTTAATATTTTTCTAGTAGACAGATTTAATATTTATAAATTATAACTAATAATATTTACAAATAAAACGAACACTAACTATAATAAACATATAATATAAGCTTGGAATTATAAGAATTTTAGAAGTATAGAACCATAGAACCAAATTTATTAATTTATTAGTGTTGGCTATAAAGATTATAAATGTGTTACTTTTGAATTTGATGTAGTTTCTTCAATATAAATTAAAAAAAAAGGATTATATTTGAAGTTGTCTTCCATGGATTTTAAGCAGCACAGATACAAGGTGAAAATGTGCAAACTGGAAGATTTTCAGAATATAAAATGATTTTTTACTTGTTGTGATGTTAGAGTTTTCTTTTTTCGTTTAATGGCAACATTTTCTCAATGCTGAAAATGAGCTAGCTACTTTAATTACTTTTATGAGGCCTTATTCTATAGGAGAAATAAAATGATGATAATTGCTTTTTTTGAAATTTAAAAAGATTTAAGTTGCTTCTATTACTTTTATGAGGCCTTATTTTATGAGATTGAAAAAAAAAGATTGGAATTGCTTTTTTCGGGGCGTTATTTTTGGGGCATAAAACAAGGGCTTTCTTGCTTAATGGTCGAGTTGCCTCTGCCTTGCGGGCCTCGTCAGGTTCACTTGGTGACTTATGGTCTGAGTCAAATTGAGCATGTCAGAACAAGTTAGCATGAGTACTTGGTCAGACTCAACTAGAGCTGTTCAACTTGCTCAACTTAGCTGACCAAGCTGAGTCAACTCGGAACAAGTGTTTAAACTATGATTTGAGGGCATATCATATAGCTGCTCCTAAATAAATTTGAGAAGAAGTCGACAGCCATCAGGCTAAAAGAAGGATCTTTTTGGCAGTTAGTTCTATACAATTCATCAGATTGTCATGCAACTCCAAATGTAAACTCCAGTACAAAGAGTGTTTGTGTTCCCAAAAAAAAAAAAATGTAAAAGCTAACACTATGTGGCCACACGTATGCACATATTATCATGTGCCCGATCAATGCCATGCTCAACAAACTCATTTTGGTTTGCCCATTTAGGCTGCTTGAGCTGGTTCGGTAGGTCACTGAGTTGGGTGAATCACATACCAATAGTTGGGTGAGTCAAATGAGTCAGTTCTCAAACAGAGTTACCAGAATTACTCGTCTGAGTGACGTTCGAAGCCTATTTGAGTTTTCTAAGTTTTTAAACAAGGGTATAAACTGCAAACATGGTTTCCATGGGCTTTGGCCGAATGAGCTTTCAATGAGACTTCAATGAGAAAGCCTGCTTTAAGCTAGGTATGGGCTCATCTTTTTAGCCCTTAGGATGGGCTAGTGCCCATGTCTGCCAAAAGGCTTGACTGGATTTTTCTGTTTCGCTTTATAAATTCAAGGAAGGGGCCCAGTGTTTTGCCAATGAGTCGGCCTGGTCTTGAATTTAGGTCCTTGGTTTGGAATTTGGATGCAGGGACAGCAATATCAAAATGGGCTACACTTGGACAATCCTTGGCCCACCCAAGCCTGACATGTGCAACCCTTACTGTGGACCAGGTTATGATGTTGAGCTACTTGACCTGGCTCAAAGAGTTGGCCAATCTTCACATTGGGTGGTTTCCATGGGCTTGTTTGTTTTCACGAGAGGAGTAAATCATGAATAAAGCTGACGTGAAAGAAGTTTAAGCAAAATGCATTATAACATAGAACTTACTCCTCCCAGTGGCGGCGCCAACTTTATATCAAGTCAACTGGGCAGCTCCAACTTTATATCATATGATTCCATTCAAACACTGATGAAATAAGATTTTATAACACATCAGTCATATATTTATAATAGGATGGCTCAAATTCGACGCTTGTTTTAACTCAACCCTCATTCAAATAAAATAAAATAAAAACAAATAACCATGCTCATTCTTCTATTTCTTCAACCCTCATTCAATGCTCATTTTAATTTGACCCTCATTCACATTAAAATAATAATAATAATAAATCATGCTCGCTCTTCTATTTCTCCCCTCTTCTTCTTTATCCTTCTTCATAGATTCTTTCTTCTTTCCAAAATGTTAATCTATTTAAACCATTCCATCATCAAATTCTCAATTTCCACTTTCCACCAAACGTAGCCCAAGGGAAACATCTGAAATCTATGCCATGGATTCAACAATTTGAAACCCATAACCCTAATCCATGTCAACAGCTCCCAATCCAACTCAAACCCCATAATTGGCATGCATCATGATTTATCAAAAAAGAAAAGAAAAAAAAATAAGGCTTTGCAATCTAATTCTTCTCCACATAAATACTAAAAAAAAAAAAAAATCAAAGTATCCACAACAATAAAAGCAAGGGCAGAAGCTCTCCAAATTCAAAAGAACACAAAAGCACAGAATCAACTTGGAAAAAAAAAACACACACACACACACATTCTGGCCAGAACCATGGGCACTTGAAATTGTCATGGGTTCGGACTGAGGAGCTTTGTGACGTGCCAACGGGATTTTGGCAAAAACCATGGCGAGCACTTGAAATTTCTGTGGTAGATCTTCTTATACATGGCAACGATGTTGTTGTCCACGAAGTGGAGGAATCTGGCAAGGAGGACGAACAGGATAATGACGCAGGTCCACATACTGGCTCTGTCGTAGCCCTTCTTTCTGATCACCTCCAGCGCGACATAGGCTGGCATGCCATAGTTGGATGGACGTCAAATTTGGGCTTGATAATTGTTAGCCATTGCTGGGCTAAGTACCTCTAAAAGTAAGCCAGGCCACATAGTTTTAATGTGCCGATGATTCTCATAATAAAAGGTAAGGCCCAGTAGTGGATTTTCTTTTTTTTTCTGACTAGGTAATGGAAGAAGGTTCACTAACCCTTATCAAGATCTGGGTGTGGGTCCCCTATAGAATTGTAGAAACGGGTTGCATATGCTACGGACAGCTCAACTTAGTTACTTGCACACATGCTATGGAGGCAAACGCGTGAATCCGGGTCTTTCAAACTTCAAAGGGACCCACCACGACTGCCATCTTGATCAGATGGGTCACAAACAAAAGTAACCATTTGAAGCCCATCTGAGGAGAAAATAATCATGCAGTTGAGGAATTAAGATTAAAGTAACCATGCATGGACCTTGGTGTAGGCCTTTGAAGCTTTAGATCGGTTAAGATGAGTAATCTATAATCTAAAAGATCATATTGGAGGAGACCTAAGATCGTCTAGGAGAGATCGGCTCCATTGTATCATTTACTCTACATGATTTGAGGCTAGGATGCAACCCTGGTCGAAGAGTCAGATGATAGAGGGGTTTTGTTACTGTTAGAATAATTTTATTCCAAGATTAATCCAAATGGGAACTTGCTAAATTGCTAATGTCATATTAGAGCGCAGTTATTATACTCTCACTTAATTTTAAGTGGGGATTTATAGCCTACATCATGACATCGAGTATTAGAAGGGTTCATGGCTGGGATGTGCTGGGCTCTGAATGACTGTAGGAACAGAGGCCCATATCTAGCCCAAGCCCGAATATGGAGTAAATGTTAAGCACAGTCAGCCCATTTAGTCAATCAGGCTATCCGCACAAGCCTGAAACGATTCTTAAATTACAAGCTTGAGCCCACCCATTTAGTCAATTAGGTAGGGCGAGGCTAAGCGGGCCTTCTATAAGTTGTTTGGACCCCAAGCAATTATTTGGACAAACTTATCACTAAATTACTAAAATATCCCATTCAAGCCGAGCCGGGCCTGGATCGCATGTTCTATTACTTACTCTAACCCAGGCCCAAATTATACATCCATATCCAAACCAAACTGGGATGGGCCAGCGAGGGCCCAGCCTAACCCAGCCCATGAAACTCTATCAAGGATTCTTATTTTTGTCAATGCTCTCTCTCTAGCCCACCCTCCCCCCCCCCCCCCCCCCCCTCTTTTTCCTTCTTCTATTCTTTCCCTTCCTTTTACATAAAGTGGGCTCCATTGGCGTGTTTACCGGTGTGGTAAAGAACTCATCCTCATTTATTACTGCTCGCTCTCTCTCTCTCCCCCCCTTTTTACTCTACTATTCTCTCTCCCTCTCCCTCCTTTTTTACTCTACTATTCTTTATCTTTCCTTCACTTAAAGCGGGCTCCACTGGTGGATTTAGAGGTCTCAATTCTTTAGAGGTGTGTGGTAAAGAGCACTTCCACATCAAGACATGGAGGGTTCATACTTACAAAATGCTCTCTCTCATTGGGTTCAATCCATGGGTATGTTGCGGTTTCAACGCCAACTATTCAAAGTTCAATTCCTACATGAGTGCTGCTATTTAGACACAGAAATTTTCTCTATTGAGTTAGGTTTTTAATGAAATTTTGATTTCAAAATTACCCCTTTATGAAATGATGAAAATGCGATTTTCCCTTCAAAAATGCATACAACTCTTCCTCTTCACACACCGTTTGTTACCATTATTTCTCCACTGTCTCTTCTTCCTCCTTATCTCTTCTTCCTCCATCACTCACTCATCTCTTCTTCCTCCTCTCCACCGCTCACTTATCTCTTCTTCTTCCATCACTCACTCATCTCTCCTTCCTCCATTAATCACTCATCTTCTTATTTTCTAAAGGCTATGTCAATAATCAAATGGTGCAATGGAGAAGAAAATGAGGAAGAAATTGGTGGTGTTCACTCCAAATACGAGTGGCAAGGCTAGTGAACTAAGATTTTTATTAAATTTTGCCTTTTTTTTAAAGTTTTGTATTGAGCATAAGAAGATGAGGCAGCCTCCTATATGGATTCCCAGGGCCGAACACCATTTATTTTTTTTTTAAAGTGAGAATCATTTGTTTTGATGTTGCGTAGGCTTCTACACAAGCAAGTAAAGTAGAATCGAAATGTGTTAAGGATCATACGAATGATTTTACTACCGAAGAGATATGGTAGATTCGTCATAGTTTATACCAAAACATTTTGTAAATGTTGTTTTAAAAATAAATTTACTAAACTTTCTTGTATTTGTAGATATTCCACAGTCGGGAGGCATTAATCGATTGGGCTCATACTGTTGGAAGGAGAAATGGCTTCGTCATCATTATTAAAGTGTTTAATGCGCCTCAGGTTAGAGTTAAAGCTAGATTATTACTTGCATGTGAAAGAAATGAACATTATAATCCAAAGATGATTACTGATGAGGAGCCTGCTAAAAAGAAGATCAAGCAAACATGTACAAAAAAATGTGGATGCCCATTTACATTGAAGGGTAAAAAATTAAATACAAATGATGATTGGATGTTAGAAGTTATTTGTGGTGTGTATAACCATTATGCTGCGGAATATCTAGAGGGCCATTCATATACAGGAAGATTATCAAAAGAGGAAATAAAGTTAACAACCGAAAGAAATTTTGGCTTTTTTAAAACAAAAAAGAGAACTTAATGTGACCACAATGAAGTCTATATACAATGCAAGATATAGGCATAAAGTCATTGAATAAAGTTGGAGAAGTTAAATGCAAGTTTTGTTGGAGAAGTTAACAGAATATAAATACATTGAATGCAATAAAAATTTAGATAACGATGACATTATCAAGGACATTTTATAGACGCACCCAACTAGTATAGAGTTGTTACGTGCATTTCCATATCTATTAATAATAGATTGTACTTACAAAACCAATTGATATCGCATTCCCCTGTTGGAGGTTATTGGATTAACTTCTATAGACATGATGGTCTCTATATGTGTTACATATACGGAAGTTAAACGTGAAGACAACTATACATGGGTATTGGGTGTATTACGTTCCATCATTGGGAATGATGTTCTTCCCGATGTTATTGTGACAGATAGAGTATTATCATTGATGAATCCCATTGATAAAGTATTTCTAACTGCCACATATTTATTATGCAAATGGCACATCAATAGAAATGTGTTCGCTAAATATAAAAAGCTGTTTGAGACAAAACAAAGTTGGAACAAATTCATTACGCACTGAAATATATTGTCGAGTTTATCAATGGAATCTGAATATGAAGAACAATTGAGGAAGCTAAATGAACATTTCAGTACACATCTACAGGCATTTCAGTATGTCAAATCTAGTTGGCTAGATCCATAGAAGGAAAGATTTGTCTCTGCTTGAACAGATAATTGTATGCATTTCGGAAATATTAAAACATACAGGTATCGTTTTGAAACTTAATTTTAATTTTTCAATGTTATGCATTATTACTAACTAGATTATAAAACATTTTTGAATTTTTTTTCTTTTTTATAGGGCAGAGACATCACATAAATATTACATGTGCAGTTGAAAAGGTACCTTCAATATAGTAAAGGAGATTTAGAAACATGTTGGACAAAGATCTACAGTTTGCTTCAATTGCAGCACAAAAGTATTAAAGTATCATTCGAAAGGAGCAAGACAGTTGTCCAACACAATTTCAAGCCATCTGAATTCAAAGAGCTTCGTGGGAACATCGCTAGGAATGTATTGGAAAAAATTTTAATAGAAACAAAAAGAGCTACTGTCATTGGAATTGACCAAAATGTATGTCAGTACGTTATGAGACATATACATGGTTTACCTTGTGCTCATGAGATTGTAGAGTATATGGTTCAAGGACGATCGATTCCTTTTAATAGCATACATCCTTATTGAACCAAGCTTAATATGTTGCCAATTCATATAGTGAAAAACATGACTATGGACATGGAGTGTGTAACACTCCGACCCCAGCTTAACCCCATTTAGCGACTAATTAATGATGGATTAGTAGTTGATTGTGTTGAGCCTTTGTTTTGTTTTGTTCCGGGTTATGGATGGATAGTTGGGTTGAGTTTGACCTGGTTTAGGTGGACCAAGCCCTTTTTCGTAATTTTAGATTGTATAGGACGTTGTCATTTATGAACTATCTTGGCATCAACACGTGTCTTTCGTTGAGCCCGTTAACTTCCGTAACTACATCGTTTGCAAAAGATGTCGTTTGTTTCTGTTGGACCCGTAATTAACTCAAACTGTAAATTGGGTAAAGGATTGAACTTTTTGCAATTTGGCTAACCCTTATCCTTATATAAGACTCCACCGACTCTATCTTTCTCTCTTCAATGTCTTCTTTCTCTCTTCTTCGTTCTTCCTTCTAGTTTCTTTTTTCTTCACAATCAGAGCTTGGAAAGGAGGAGGGAATTAGTGTTCCTCTTGTCTACGTTGTTTGCTTGTGCGGTTTAAGGTAAACTCTGGGTCCTAATCTTCTTCTTCTCTTTCTTCTTCTCATCAGTTGTTGCACGTGCTCACTGTCCCTCTTTTCTTCTCTCGTGCATGGTGATTAGGAGTGTGTTTGGACGTTGGATTTGAGCCTAAGGACAACAATTCCTGTGTTTGAACTTATTCGAGGCAAGTATAAGCATGATTTGTCTGAACCCATGTTGGTATATGTTTGATTTTTGAATAATTTTGGAAATCTTGCATGGGAAGTGTGTTTACAGCCCATTTTGTGCTCAATTCCATTTATTTGAGGTGGTTTTGCTACCCCCTTTCCACTCCAGTTAATTCTGTAACAAGTTCAGAAAATGACCTTGGGCAATCTACGGCTAAGCCGTAACTGTACCACGGCTCAAAGTCAAAAAAGTTGAAAACCCAAGTTTCTTCTACGGTCAGGCTACAGTTAAGCCGTATAATGTACTACGTCTAAACCGTAGCTCAGCCGTGACCCAGCCATAGATCAATACAGGGTGTAGTTTTGAAATAACTGAGAGTTGGCAATTCTCAGACCTTCTACGGTCCAGCCACCGCTAAGCCATGAAGTGTTCTACTATTAAGCCGTAACCTCATCGTGGTTAAGCTATAGAACAACAACAGGGCGAGTTGTAAGACTTGTGGAAAGTAAGAACACTAGGTATTGAAGAGATCTTGTAGGACCTTTGAATTAGAATGTAGGCAATCTTGACCTGCCAACGGATTATGATAAGAACTGCATGAATAATCTCGAGGGCTGCGACTCATTCATTTACGTTATCCAGTTGTTAAGCACCTTCCCATGGGTGTTGGTTTAAAGGACTTCGCTGGACACTTATACTACAATGCAACACTAGACAACGGTGCATTGGATAACTTAAAACTACATCATCATACACGGTTAGAAACATTGAATAACTAGATTAGGGTTGGCTTGTAAATGATCTTGATTCGATTGAACGTTTGTTTGCATGGCATTTTTCATGATCGGGCATTGACCTTCACTCTTTTGTACAATTTGTAGTATCATGGTTATGTCCTCCGATATATCTGTTTGATTCGTATAAGTTGTTCAATCTGTATGTTCAATTCATATGATGTGTAGATATGTATGAAATGTGCCTGATAAGATACATAAGTTTGATAAGATATGCACGATCCGATAAAATATACATGTTTAACTCAAGTCCGTATATTTGTTTGATTCCATATGGTCCGGCACTACTCAGCCTCAGCCTTAGGATACCCGACGGGGTTGAATTTGGCTTAATTTATATGGCCTCACTGCAGTGAGTATATGTCTTGGGGCTTCCGGACCCCAAGAACCCGAGACTCATTCGTACCTTGGCCCGGTCAATGGTATTCTCAGTAAGTGTGTAAGATCCCTCTTTTGGGAGCACATGTCAAATGTAGTAGCCACCTAGTGTGTATATGTTACGTAAGTATTGATTCTGAAAGCATATTTCATTTGAATGTATAAGTGCCTAGAATACGAAATTGAAATGTTATGATTTACTTATTGTTAATTGTTTTGTAGATACAACATAAGTTAATTTATTACTGCTTACGCTTTGCTGAATCGTTGTATTCACTAGTTATCCTTGGTGTTGTAGGCTCATATACCTCGACTGATCCCTTGTTGGTCAACTAGACTCCAGGGGAGACCCTCGATGTCCCATCCGGACTAGAGGAGTGGATGTAGTTACTCCATCGGAGAGTGACATGGACACATTCGCATATAGGTCTTCCTTATTTTGAGTTTTGTTGTGTTGGATCCACTCATGCTTTGTATCTTTATATTTTGATTCATTTTGTATAACTCTGACCTTTCTGTAATCTCTGTCAGTATATTATTTTGTTCTCGTATATTGCTCCGGTTATGCATGATACGTACAGCTTCCGCATATGTGTATGACACGTGTGAACCTTTCCTTGTGCGTGTGCATTTAGACTGGGTCTAAGTATATAGGCACAGGAGTACGTGTGTAATTTGTTAGGTTTTTTACTAATCCCTGATCTCCTGGGCTCCGGTTGTGACAGAGTGTATTGCGGAGTTATGTTATATTCAAACATAATTCTCCAATTTTGATTGCACTCCAAAAATGCAAGTGTTGAAGAAATTGTGGGAGATTTTAAGGCCATATGTTATTTTTTTTACTAGAGCCAGAAGTGAAGTAAAAGACACAAGGAAGACCACTATTAAAGTTTGATATATCAACTAAACGTGATCCAAGTTCTTTTGAGTTGGCCTTATTCGTATATGATAATTGCTGGATTGCTTGATCTTACTGAAGATGGTTGGAGATAGGTCTTGTTGGAGAGCTTATTGCAAATATGAATAAGTCCAAGGCATTCTATGGGGTGGAGAATAGAGTTGAAGATCTTATAGCGTCATTATTTTACTTTTTAGGATCACCTATCATTTAATAATTAGATGACAATGGTTGACATGGGGCATCTTCTAGTATCTTATTATAATGTGGTCTTATTTCACTTAAGCATTGAACAGTGCCTTCATTTTCTTCCACTACGGTCATCTCATGTTCCTATTTATAGTAGGAGGGAGATATCAATTGGTTTTGTTGGTAGTTGTCATTTTGTTCAGGTATCACCAAACAATAATCATTGAGCCTTGAAAGCTAAATACTTTACAGTGCATATTCTAACATTGAGGTTTACATTTTGAGGTCTTTTTAGCACCCAGAGCTCTAACACCACCAATTGCAAACAACTGGCGAAAATTTCATCATTCTTATGTGAGTGAATGGGAAACTGAATATAAAGAACGAATTGAGAGCTTTAGAGAACTTTTTAGTTCTGACGTAGCCACATGTGAAATAATTGAATTAGAATGTATTTTATTATGTTGTAAAACAATTTTATTTTGTAATGGAAATGATTTTATGTGAAATTGATTGAAATGAATAAAGAATTTTATATTTCATTATATTGAATCATAGTTTAATACATAGACTTTGTAGTACATATTAATCTCTCCCTCCTAGAGTGACGAAAGTGAGTATGTGCTGTCATATGAGGGTCTCTGCTTGTTTCACCCTAATCTTCAATGATTAGTCTATGCAATGCTCAGGCCATATGTCAAATATTTCGAAGCAATCCATGTCTATCTTGTGCGAATGCTTCTTCAACACTTGGTTAGATTCATTTGTAAATGTGAAGTGCATTTCTTTTGTGCATATCATAGTCGATCATGTTCTTTATGACACTATCGCATAGATGCAAAGGAAGACCAAGGTGTGTCTGGGATTTCTCAATATTCTCCACGACACCATGGCGTACCAATCCATTTAACCAAGAACGCAATCCCAAGGATGGCGTACAGGTGTACTTTGGTTAACTGGGGCCAATAAGTGATCACGTTATATCTCCGACATATGATCCATTAATCTAAATGAAAGATGATATGATTGAGTTGCAATACCTCTGAAGCACGTTGGGGTTCTAAAGGCGGTGTAGGAATGGTTTGAACCCGACGAAACTACCGAAGAACCCTCTCTGGATGGTAGGGCTCTAAAATATCAAAGTGTGTAGTGCATCCACAGTATAAAGCGATATAATGAAATGGATGTTCTCGCTTGCAAGAAAAATAAGGATCCCATATAACTTGTAAACATCAAAACAAGTGTAAATGCATGTTGGTGCATTATATTGACAGTATATGCTTCTAATGGAAATAAAACAATTTTTATATTAATTTGCCTTATCAATGCTCAAACAGTCTAGTTGTTCTCGCAAATATTGTAAGGCAAAACCGGTTTCCCTACAACAAACCCAAACCACAGCACGAGGCTCCCTGACTGAATATGAAACGTTCCTCATGGAGCTAGTGTTTTAAAGTGTTTATATACCCACGCTTCCAATAGAGTCAAATATCCAGCCATTTGTTTTACTTCATTACAGCTCACTAAGCCTAATTGACGGTACAAATAAGCTAGTACAGCTGCACTCGATGCGTAAGTACTAACATTATCTAAATCCATTAACATATTCAGATATACACACTGATCTTTTGTCCTACTCTTGTCAGTAAAGAATGTACAACTAAGTAAATAAAGATGATAGGCTCTCACCGCACAATCAACAACTTCCTATCCATCATCATCACCTATTTTAGCAAATCTCTCTCTAAGCCATTCCAACTTTAGTGATTGGTTTCTTTGAGTGAATAGTTCAGCTTGTGCTTCTTTATTAGTGACTCCAATGCATTAACAACGTGCTTTACAGCTTCGGGGTACTTCAATTTCTGGTCATACATAGTAGCACAACCAAAAACCGAAATGTTTATCATGCATGATACATCTTCTACGGTGATTGTCATCTCACCGAAAGGCATGTGGAAGGAGTGTGGTTCAGGGTACCACTTTTCCACAAAACCGGAGACTATGGTCTTGTTCACTAACCGATAAATACAATCAATCAATGGAGACAACGAAGATGCTCCGACCTATTGCTTAAACCATGGACTATCGTTCAAGGTCCACAAATTTATTTTTTGCCCACGACTTAGGTATTTTTGCCCACGACTTAGGTATTTTAAGGTTCCACGATCCTACATTTAAACATAAATTCATAATAAGCTCCCCTATAATAATAAATAGATTATTGTTAAGAAAAAAAATTAAAACATACATCGCCCTTCCATAGGAAATATGCAATGTGTGTATCGAAACTCTTCAGCAAGCTCTTATTAGGTGGCCCAATTCTAGGCTGCTCTTTATGTTTAACATTCTCTTTTTGGGTTCTTCTACAAGCTCTATCACAGGTTGACGATGCCTCCTATTGGAGGCTGCGGGTCACAATCTCGAAGAACTTGCTCTATTCATAATTACAATTTTAATGAAGAAGTTCACAAAGTATCCATATCTGAAAAAATTAAAAAAAAAGTTACCAATGATATGTTCAGCCATAGAAGGCTGAACAAATGTAAACTATTCAGCCTCCTATGGCTGAACAAAAGGCAGGAAACTTAAAAAAACAAATGAGGATTTCATGCCTGGATCTCCAACACATTACAAAATGTATGCTTTAAAACCATCTAATATGATGTTTGGTAGTAAAATTAGACAATTTCCAGCCTAATGGATGCACCAAACTAAGCATTGCTTTGAAACCACAATGAAAGAATGGCGGAAATTAAAGAAGAAGACATTACCTTGAAATGAATTAGGGCTTAAGCTTTGGAATGGATGAGAGAAAGCCACGAAGTAAAGAGAGATGAGTGTAGTTGGAGAGTAAAAGCCACAAGAGGGAATGGAAAGGGAAAACGATTGTGTAAAGAAAGATGAGCGTAGTGTGAAAGAAAGAGGGAATGGGTATTTTTAGGGTGTTGGATGTGTTAAGCAACAAAAAAGAGGAACTTTTTTTTAACTTATGTCTAGAGAAAAATTGACTCAAGCGAGAAAAAAGCTATTTTAAATAGCAGCACTCTTCCTACATATGCTACCTGTGACTGCGAGAGTTTTATCATTTGCCCCAAATACTATGGTAAATAAAAAAAAAGACTTCCTTCTCTTTGTTTCTTTTACATTTAAGTCGACCTCATTGTTGGGAGTATTGGTCTTCCTTTGAACAAATTGAAATTCAATCTTTTTTTTTACTTATTTTTCTTTTTCTTCTTTTCTTTCTATAACTTTTAGGTCCTTTTAGTGGTTAAATTTTTTAGAGTTTCTTATGAGTTTTCCACAAAGTCATAAAAAAAACCTCATGTAGCAATTATAAATCCCCAAGGATTGGGGCTAATGAAAATTCTCAATTTTTTGAGAATTGTCTAGTTCGATCCTTATAGAATTTGGAAATCCTCATTTTTTGTAGTTGCTTATGTAATTATGTAATTTTTATGGACTTATATACCCATACCAATTCTTTTTATCTATATGCATTAAGTAACACCGGTTCCATGGATGCAGGACAAAAAGGGGAAAATATTTCCATAGAAAGATGATACAAATGTTTGGTGTAGTGGTGTGTAGCAAAGAAATCTATAACGCCCCACTCCACACGCATGTATGATATTTTCTGTTTTAGCCCCATGGGCCTTACGGTTTTGCTTTTGTTGTACCTCATCCCACCAAAAGGCCTTATGAAAGGTAAGAGTGCAAGCTTTACATATAAGCCCGATCACTTTCCTCTCTATAGTTGATGTGGGACTCCAGGACGTCACAATCCACTCTCCTAGGGCTACACGTCCTTGTGGAGTAGCTTGCTAGTCCGTGTAGCTTGTCAGCCCTCTTAGCGTACCCACATGAGAACCCGCTCACGGTAGGAAGTTAAACGCGAACTAGTCGAGAGTTGGCTTTGATTCCATTTGTAACGCCCCACCTCACATGTATACATGATATTGTCCGCTTAGGCTCATGAGTCTCACAGTTTTGCTTCTGATAGGCTTTATCCCACCAAAGGCCTCATGCAAGGTAAGAGTACAAACTCTACATAGAAGCCCAGTCACATTTCTCTCTATAGTCAATGTGAGACTCCATGAACGAAATATGAGTTTGGTACCATTTGTAATACCCCAACCCACATCATTTAGGAATGAAATATGAGTCTGGTATATAGTGAACTATATAGGTTACATTGTAAGTAGGAGACCACTAGTAACTTGGGCGTAAGCATTTTGGGCCATGTGATGGGCTCACCACCAGCCATTATAAATGATATCAGAGACCACCACCAGCAAAAAATGTGGGGCCTCCAATCCTGCTGGAAAAGCCTTTAAGGCAAGATCAGGATAGAGCTAAGGTAGCATAAGCCTATGAGTCAAGATAAGAAAATCTACAGGGGACACGAGTATGGAATGCTTTGGTCTTACATCGCCTGATGAAGTTAGATGGATCCACATAGGAACGTGTGGCCTTAAGAGGGGTAGATTGTAAGTAAGTTATTACTAGTAACTTGGGTTTAAGCATTTTGGGTCATGTGATAGGCTCACCACTGATTGTTACGAAATCAGATAAAAAGTAGGAAGTATTTGTTGCTAAAGAGGATTCGATATTCTTATCTAAGCAGTGTGACTCGTGGTGTTGCAGAAGTGGCTTCCATGGCACCTACATAAATAGCCCCTAATATCAATTTGAAATCCTCAACTAGATGAGCCCTTAGTGATGAATCCCTATTCCAAGGACAATGAGGAATTATAAATAAAAACATTGAAAAAAGAAAAAGAAGAAGAAGGAGGCCAATGGAATTAGCATTAAATAAATAGATTGTGCAAAATAACAAGCATAAACAATGATTTCTTCTAAATTTGTTTTGTTTTGTTTTGTTTTATTTGTAAGCTAATTCCATAGGCTATCTTTAAATATATACCTCGACTTTCATTAAAGCTAGGTGGAGCCCTTTTACAAGCCTAGCTTGAGTCAACCCTAGTTGAGCCTTTTAACAAGTTGAGCTCTGGTTGGGCCCAGCCCCAAGCTAGCTTGATCTTGGCTCATTGAACAACAAGCTGAGCTTAGGCTCTAGTATAATCCAGCCAAGCCATGGTAGCTCAATATGACTATTTGTATTTGGTCTCTTACTTTCTATTACAAGGAAATTTCTTTAGATGCCCACTTTTCTTATGCTCTTTTTCGGGATCTAATAAGGAGCCTCAATTATGATTTCCAGTCCCATTACACACTTACCCTCTTAAATGGTATCAATCCTAATTTGATGTTGTTTGGATCATTAGTCAATGTTGGATTTTATCATAAGTTTGTAGAATGTATAGCTATCAAACTTTTCATAATATAAAATTAAAGGCTAAGATCATTTGATTGGCATAATTTTTGCTACCCTAGAATCTAACAAGGTACAATACTCTAGGCATTGTCTAGGCTCCTCGTATCTCCAACTCTTTCACCTCATTAAAACACTCAATTTCTTCAATATATAAAGGTCTCTCCCACCCCTTTCAGATTTTTATATTGGGACCCCCTGCCCCATCTCTCTCTTATGTTGGATATAGTCTAAGATCTCCTACAAGTAGCTCTCTCTTTATCTAATATTTACTTCTTCATTTTACTTGCCACTTTTGAGTTTTATAAACACCCAATGGTTAGTATATGTGGAAAATCAATAATCATTGCATCTCAATCATTTTACCGTAAATAATCAGTTGAGAGATGATCTCAATTTATACAATGGAAAAGCAAACCTAAGCAACCATTATTCAAAATTCAAACTATTTAAAATCTCTAACATCCTAATGTTTATCCTAATCTCTACCAATCTAATCTTTATCCTAATCCCTAACAGTATCTATCAATTGTTTTTGTGGGTAGGTACCTTAACTTAAAAAAAGGAGGATTATTGATTTTCTCAATTAATTAAAGGGGTCTCATGTGCAAGGCAACTAGATTACAGCTCAGATACATCCGAACCATAACACTTTGATTCTAAACTTGAAATCCTTGGCTGCTATACATCAAGATGAGATTCTTATTCTATTTTATTAAGTTATTTATTTTTCTTTGAGTTTGGATAATGAATGCATAGAGTTAGGTTTTCATCATTTTAATTCTTAAAGATTTATTTTTACAAATACTAGTTGTGGTAGTGTCAATATGCCAATAAGTTTTCATTATTTTCTATGAAAAAAAGGGCAAACATAATATGTCATCATGGTAATATGCCATTTTAAAGCCACAAAAAAGGATAAGCAATTTTTTATGGTAAAGTTGAAATTGTTATTGTGCAATAATAAAATGAAAAAAAAACCATCATTTAAGTAGGAAATTGGATTTTTAACTTTCACTCAAAGACATCCATTTGAAGGTATTAAGTTTTCAGGACTCCAAAAGGACATCATCCTATCAAAGGGGTTAAAGTTGAAGAAGTACGTTAAAAATCTAAAACAGGAGCTATCAAAATTTTTATTCTTTTATGGCATTGATATTTCTGAAGTCTTTGACCTAATAGGACTAATCCCTGGTTGGCATCGACTAAAACCACTTAAATACACATCGAAAAAATTCAATGTATTTTCAAATGCAAAATGAGAAGCAAATCCATGCCTTATGATGTCACTCTGCCAACTCTGGCTATCAGATATTGTACTTAGTAGAAAATAATTACCTAACACTCTTTCTAAAAATTCAAATCCAATGTGCATGTCCCAAAACCCAATGGATTTACATATTTTTATAGAAGTACATGTCATTTGCTCAACTATATGCATTGATGTCCACCAATATCAATGTGACGTCATTAATGACGATTCCTTGTTCCAGGGGCAATGATGAAGCGGGTTTAAAATGGTACTAATGGTCAAGACTTGATCATTGATTTCTCTTGGTTTCTAGAGTGACTGGGATCCATCCAACTGCATAAAACAATTTCTACTAAAAACTACATGAAACAAAGACCAAGAAGGTTATGAGTTATAACTAAAAGCTCGCACACATCTTACGTGGTCCTTTGTACTGGTTTTTAAATGAGAATTGATTTTATATTGGTCAGTATTCATGTATTGTTTAACTTGATTGAACGAGCTCATCATAGTTTTCCCTATGTACATGAGCCGACCAACATTTTTTTTTTTTTTGCTTGAATATCGAATTTATTATCACTACAAAAGAGGAGTACAAAGGTAGACATTATAGGTAGCTTAAAACATATCAGTGATGTAAGACACTTCTTTAAGATGGAAAATTGGAGTGTACCTAGGATGTGATCTACTATTTTAGTTTTAGCGACATATGCCATGTGTAGGGAACAAAACTATACACTTTACCCATTTAAATCCACACCAAATATCAGTTCGAATCCAAGGAGAACTTATGCTAGTACCAACACAAAACAAGCTCCTTGAAACAGCCCACGGCACTTCCATAAGAAGTGAGACACTCTCATAAGAAGTAAAGCTTCTTACCCCAGTGGTAAGAAGTCGCAGTTTTTACTTGGCTATCGCCATGCAATTTGAACCCCAATTATACTATTTTTTTATTGCATGTGTAGCTTACTTTCGTATTTTATAGACTTTCTTTCTGTGTATGTCAGCTCTTTTGCCATATTTGTGGGCATTCTTCTCGTATGTGTGGACTTTTTCTTAGATTTCTACTTCTTTGAACTATGTAAAAAAAAAAAAACAACCCTATAAACAATATTGATAAAGATACCAAAAGTGAAATCCACCATCAGTTAACATGTATTTTATTAGCACTAGATTAGTGGGTTTATCATTTAGATTGAGAGAGGGAGAGAAAGGGGTCCAGATACTATGATTAGAGACCCAATTCTAATAAACTATGCATTGAGACCCAATTATCTTATAAAACTATAGTAATGGATTGATTTTTATAATGCCCGTGTACTCAAGTGGAAGACCTTTTATAAAAGAGTTGGCAATTTGGTTTAGATTTCTCTGTTCCCCGCATCCTGGAAAGGGGTTGAAGTGCATAACACTTGTCACCCTTGTCTGGTTGGATTTAAACAATATGATTTGTAATAAGTTGCATTGTCAAAGTTGGGTGGTCCATTCACTAATCCGGACCATCCATGTATGAAACAGGAGAGTTAATGAGGCCTAGCCATGTGGCCCAATTAAATCCAAGTCCACTGTTAATACCCATGTTATAACTTCCTCTGGCGAGTTCTATACGGGGTCCATTTGTTTGTTTAGAGGACTTCAAAGTAGCCCGAATCTTAGCATTTAGATAAAGTGGGAGAAAAATAATAACAATAATAATAAAGGATAAAGTAGGATGAATGTCAAGATTTGCATGATCAATTGAAGGGCCTTCATCATATTGAATCTGGATCTATGAAGTCCACTGAATGTGAAGGGGCTTGGTTGAACATAGGATGAGGTCAAGTGTAAAGGCTTAATAGGTCCTAAATCATATATATAAACCTATTTATAACAAAATTTGCATGTACGAGCACACATTTTTTTAGTTCGGTTTCTTAACCCTAGAACGTGCTTTTTTAAAACTAACTTACAAAAGACTACTTTTCAAAAGTAACTTTTTAAGATAAATTGTCATTTGATTAGCTTGATTTTTGCAAATACTTTTTCTACAGCAAAAGCCACCAAGGTTATTTGGTAAATGAAAAGAAAATAGCTTTAAATCTAAAATACTCAAATAATTTATATAAATCATCATAAAATGATAATTGCTTAATATATATAGGAGCATTGTTAGAAACATGGCCCCATTTCAAACCTAAGATGTGCCATTTCACGGGAACTCAACTAAAAACCATTTGGATTTGACAATCTCTACCAACTAGAAAAAAGTTATAATCTTGTCTTGAATTCATATAAAAATAATCTCAACATATTTGGAAAAGTTAACGTATACTTCAAATGTTAAAAAAATTAAATAAATAAAGAACCAGCTAGACAAAAACGACCAAAATAAATAGAAACTCTTTACTATATGAACAAATATTTTTCTAACATATTACCAAATTCTTTGTGGGTATCTGTTAAGTGTTGTTGTTGGTGCTGGAATCACCATGGGGATGGGGATGGTGATGGTGATGGTGATGGGACAACACAATTATCCTTGGCAATTAGCCGTTCAACTATCTACATGATAAAGTAGTAATATTTTTATTAAAACATATTTACAAAATGCGATGGTGTTCTGATTAGCTACAACCATTAATGGTGGTCTGTTCCCTTCCCTTCAACAATGACATCATCGCAACTCCAATGAAATATTTATATTGTAGCTGTCGTAAATGTGATATCTGCAGTAGTATTTGGAAAAAAAATCCCCCAAAATTCATTCAAAATCCAGAACAATCTGGAAAAACCCCACTCATCATACAACACATTACTTGAAAATCCATGATATCAATAAAATGAGAAAGAGAGAGAAATCAAGAGGTGGATATAAAGATAGATCCACAAAGGCACAGCTGCACAGGGTAAGGGGAGAGCCTTTGGATTGCAAATGTGTGTTTCATGGAACAAATAGAAGAGAACAAAGAAATAAGAGAGGAAAAATAATGAACAATAGTGACTTCGTATTGTGAAGTCTTGAACAGATGCTGAACTTTTGACTTCTACTCGTAGAAAGCGAAACGGCAATCACTAAATATACTTATCAAGGCTTTTGGGCTTTTTCAAAGCAAAAAGCCCAAAAACCCATATTAACAAGTTGAACCAATTAATGATTGGAACGTTGCATATTCAAAATAAAAAAGAATCCCTTAATATATCTAACTTTTTTTTTTAATCTTGAACCCATTAGAGGTTTGTGGGGCAGATATATCATTATCATCATCATCAAAGCTTTATCCCAACCATGTTGGGCTCGGCTACATAAATTCTGTTTCTCTATTATGTTCTATTTTGAGCCAAATTCTTAAATAAGTTAAACTTCTTCAAATCTGATTTAATGACCTTTATCAATATTTTCTTCGGCCTACCTCTACTTCTTAATGAGTCATCTATTTGAATAGTCAAACTTTTTCTCACCAGTACCATAACCAGCTTAGCTCAACATGCCCATAACCAACATGCTATACCTAAATGCTCTCGAAAGCACTTACTTCTAACTTTATCTTTCTTAGTTTTACCACACATCCACCTAAGATTTTCATCTTCGTCACATCTATCTTATGTATATGCGTCTTCTTAATTGGCCAATATTCTGCTCCATATGTCATAACTGATCTAACCACTGTTCTGTAAAATTTGTCTTTCAATTTAATTGACATTCGTCTATCACAAAGCACTCCAAAAGCTAGTTTACACTTCAGCCATGCAGCTTTTATTCTATGTTCAACATTTTCATCAATCTCCCCATCCTTACCAATCATCGAGCCCAAATCCCAAAAAGAATCTTCATGTAATATCTCATGGGTTTCAATCTTGATAGTAGTTTCAACACTTTATATACGTCTACTGAAGTTGTAATCCATATATTCTGTCTTTATATAACTTATTTGAAAGCCTCTAGATTCTAATGTCCCCCGCCATCTCTCGAGTTTTTCATTTATACCGTCTCTTGATTCATCTACCAATACTATATCATCTGCAAACAACATAAACCGTGGTACTTCTTCTTGAATATGCGCAGTTAAGTCATCCATAATCAATGCAAAGAGATAAGGGCTTAAGGCTAATCCTTGATGTAAACCTATAGTCATGGGGAATCCACCTGTTTTTCCATATGTGGTTCTCATATTTGTTACTGCTCATTTATACATTTTCTTGAAAATTTCAACGTAACTGTTGGGGATATTCCTTTTCTTTAAAACCTACCATGTTAAATTCATCGATACCTTATCATAGCCTTTTTCTAAATCGATAAAGACCATGTGTAGATTTTTCCTCTTTGCTTGATATTTTTTCATTAATTACCTAAGTGAAAAGATAGCTTTCATAGTTGACCTTCCTAACATAAAACTATGTTGATTTTCAGTAATTTTGGTCTTTTGTTTAGGGTTTTGCTCCATTATTTTCTTCTATAACTTTATAGTATGACTCATAAGTTTAATTCCTCAATAGTTGGTACAATTTTATATATTTCCCTTATTCTTATATATAGATACTATAATGCTTCTTTTTCATTCATCCTGCATTTTCTTTGTCATAAGTATCTTATTGAAGAGTCTATTTAACCAACTCACCCCAACATCTCTTAAGCATTTTTATATCTTTATTGGAATATTATCTGGGCCTATTACCTTTCTTATCTTCATTCGCTTCAATGCTTCCTTTACTACCACCTCTCTAATTCTACGAAGAAAAGTATGCTCTGTTAATGAAATATCCTCCCTAATTCTTATATCCCACATATATCCTTCATTTAAAAGTTTGATAAAATATTCATTTCATCTTTCTTTAATATCGTTGTCCTTCACTAGAATATTTTCCTCATTATACTTGATACATTTGACATGATCTAAATTTCTATTTTTCTTTTCTCTTATTTTTGCAAACTTAAAAATATTCTTCTCTCTTTTTTTTTGTTCCCAACCTATTATAGATGTTATTATATGATTTGGACTTTGCACTACTTACTACTTTTTAAATTTTTTTTCTTTGACTTCTTATACAACTCAAAATTTTTCATACTCTTAGTCCCTTGCTAAACTTTGTACCAATGTCTTTTCTTTTGAATAACTTCTTGAACCTCCACATTGCCAATCGGTGCTGTTTTCTAACTAGAGAAAAGTCTATCTGACTCTTATTACTCCCACTATTATAAGTAATTAAATGCTCATCTCTCTTTTTAAAATAAATGTTTGCTACTACAAGATCAAATGGCACTGTGAAATCCAATATAGTATTTCCGAATTCATTCATTTCTCTAAATCCTTGCCCTCTATGCACTTTCTCGTATCCTTTATTATCTCTTCCTATATGCATGTTTAAATCTTCTTCAAGGAAAATCTTATTACTATTTGGGATTTCTCGTAGTAAATCATCCATCTCCTTCCAAAAACATCTTTTAACAATTTCCTCTAATCCTACTTGCAGAGCATATGCACTGATGATATGAATTATGTTTTCTTCTAGCACTAGTTTAATTGCTATAATTCGATCATTAAATCTCTTTATCCCCACAATTTTCTCTTTCAAATCCTTATCTACAACTATGCCCACTCCATTTCTTGTATTACTCTTTCCTGTATAAAAAAGCTTATGTTCATCCGTAAGCTCCTTAGCTTTATTCCATTTCCATTGTCTCCTATATACAAGTTACACTAATTTTTCTTCTGTTTATTACCTCGACCAACTCCATACTCTTGCCTGTTAATGTTCCTATATTGCAAGTAGTAAGTTTAATTTTCTTACTTCTCATCTTCTTCTTATGGACTAACTTTTTAACCACACTAGTCCATAATCATGTGGTAATCCTTACACACTTTTCACTGTAAGTTTGTGGTACAGAAACATGCATTCAAAATACTAAAATAGAGAATAAGATACAGGTTTGCATTCAAAATAATAAAATAGAGAATAAGATACAGGTTTGTTAGTTTTAATCAATCGCTATTGGTGGGCCAGAGGCGGCGTTGGACGGCATCATGTGAACGAGAAAGCCAAGAAGAAAGTAGCCAATTTTATAATAGAACGTGAATGTTGACAGTTGGGCTGCCATTTTTCAGACCATCCACTCTTTCTTTCCAATCCAGAGGTTATAATCATCAAACTACCTTGAGACTCTTTTTCACCCCACTAGCAAGATTAGCAAAATCCATGTTGTTGAACTTGAATAAGTGAATACATCAGCAAACCCAGGACTTTCATTGCTTTGTGGGGTGTTTTGGATCCGAACAACTATTTGTGTTTTTAAGGCAAACCCATAATTTTCAAGTGGGATTTGTGGATGGGCCAAAAATCTTATATGGCCTTTTGAAGCAGATCCAAAATTCTTATATGGGTTTGGAAGTGGGCTTAGATCAAATTTCCCTCTAGAAGCTTGTATGTAGGTCCTCCTTGGATCCGAACAAGTATTTCTGTTTTTGAGGCAAACCAATAATTTTCATATTGGATTTGTGGCTTGGCCAAAACTCTCATATGGACTTTTGAAGCAAATCCAAAAATTTTATATGGGTTTGGAAGTGGACCCAGGTCCAATTGCCCTCCACAAGCTTGTATGTAGGTCCTCCATGGATCCGAACAAGTATTTGTGTTTTTGAGGCAAATCCATAATTTTGGTGCCGAATTTGTGGTTGGGGCCAATATATGGACTTTTGAAGCAGATCCAAAATTTTTATATGAATTTGGAAGTGGAACCCGGTCCAATTGCCCTCCAAAAGCTTGTATGCAGGTCCTCCTCTAACCACATGAGATTGCTTCTTTCTTTTGATTTTGACTTTCTTTGCTGGTAAGTAACCCACCAGTGGGGCCCACCCACCAAATGGTATTATTTGTTGCTTCAAAGTTGCATGAGGACCCACACTTAAAATGGCCGAGTGGTGGGAAAGTCATAAACTAACCTTAAGGTCCCAATTCGAACCACTGTAAAAACTTACCTCATATAGATGGCCTGTGAGTGATTGTGTGTAGTCGGAGATTTTCTAATGAACAATCATAAAGAGGATCAATGGGTTCCTCATTAAAAAAAAAAAAAAATGTTGCCGGAGGAAGTTCCCTCGTTGTTACAACAATGCAAGCCGATTCCATTTTATCCAAAATAGAAAAAAAATGAAAGTGCAAGTCCACTACCACTCTATTTGCGGTTTTTCTTTGTCAACTATCAGCCTATCACCATATCTCTTTTACCCAAAATGGAAAAAGGATTAAGAATCTATAAAGTGTGAAGGTACGTCCACAGGGTGTGAAAGTTGTGCAAAGAATTTAGTTAACTAAAAATGTGAAAAAATTATTTACACAAATCTCTTGCAATAAGGTAGTGAGTTTTTCTCTTGCAACTTGCACCTCATCAAAGACTTATTTTCTTTTCATTCCTACAGCCCCATGTTTGTAATCCAAAACGTTCATTTGCTTAGTGAACTAATCAATTACAAAGATCTTGAAGTTGAATGTCTTAAATCTTAGATTTTGAGGAATTTGTGGAAAATTATCAACCTCTATATGTGATTTTTTGCTTTATTATGGGCCATGATCAAAGTTTGTCATTACTCTTGTATTAATTGTAAATATTTGGATATTTAAATTCATATCTTGTTGGGTGGTGAAGTGAAGTGTAATGAGGTAAAGCCTCGAGAGAGCACAGAATATGATGGAGCTATGATAATTTTTTTTATTTTTAGTAGCTTGATAATGAATCTTTTAACTTTTGTGTAAAAAGTAGATGACTTCTTATAATTTAGTGGTTTCTCTTGACTTTTAACCAATGATTTATCAAGAAAATCTAAAGAATTAAATGCATATAAAATTGTTTGTCAGATGTACTTATTTGACAAATATGGGATTTTGATTTACATATGTAAACATTGGCCTATGCAACATTTGCACATATAGCATATACATATATATAAATCTCATTTTCCTATCACACATGTAAAGGGCAAATGACACCTAAACTCATACATCCCTCAAAATTAACAAAGTCATTACAAATCCAACTCTAATAGGCAGATCATCCATTTTTTGACTCCATTGCCATCTGTACTCTCTTCTTTTACTTTTTAACCCCTTTTTTACTCATAGGAGAGAGAAAGAGTTTATTCAAAATACAATAATAATAACTACGAAACATCCTCTTACCTTAGTGGTAAAAGGCATCAATTCTCACCTGACCCATGGTTCGAGCTCTCGACATGCCACCTTCCTTCACTCAAGGTCTACTATCCTGGGGCTGGAACTGTAAAGAAACTACAACAAGGGCTTACCTTAGTCCATAATTAGTCTAGAAAAAAAAATCAAACCATACCCTAGTCATTGTTATTTGTTCAATAATATGTAGAAAGCTTCAGTCTAAGAATAACTTACTCCATTGAAAAAGAATGCACATAGGGGCATATTTGTGTAACCCTATTCTGCAGAAAAGAAAATGGTTTTATTCAGAAAACTAATTTTTACCGTGTGTTTGGATATGATGTACAGTAAATTAGAGTAAAGTTAAATATTTGAATTTCAAATTTTCCTCTTCTTTTTCATAAAAATTCAAAATTTCCCCCTTCTTTTAAAAAATAGGTCAAAAAATCAACCACTAAATTACAAAAAAAATCTACTTTTTGTATAAAAAGTCAAAAAGATTCCTTATCAAATAACTAAAAATAAAAAGTTATCATAACCCAATCATATTTTATTCTTTCTTGATTTTAGACTTACTCAACTCTATTTTACTTTACTCCACAAACAAACACGACCTTAATGTGCTTGGTGCAACACAATTCCTTGGAACCACTAATTTGTCACGTCAGACTTTTCTTTAAGAATGTTGGAAATGGAATTCCCGTTTGGGGGTGGGGGGTCATTGGACTTCCATTTCCACAAAAAAGTTCAATATTTTTTATAATCTGATTTCATCTCCCATTTCACCGTTTAGATCCATGCAACCGGAATTTCTCTCTTTTTCTCCACTACAATGCCCCTCTTCTCTTCCTATTTCAACATCCCTTGTTTCTTTGTTGCTCCCTCCACTCAACATTCCGCCCCCTCTTTGTATTAAAACGACACTCACCCCTTCGTTTCGACCCCACCTCCATTGGATTGCTTTTTTGTTTTTTCAATGAAGTTTAAGAAGACCAACAATACAAAATGTAGGCCATATTTTATCCCAAAAAAAAAAAAATCATTGGCATTGAGTGCATGCATGAATATAACAATAATAAATTTCCTTTCATTATTGTTCATGAAAATTCCTGATTTAATTTAGTTAAGTTTTAAATATTATGATAATAAAGTCTCTCCAACTGGTGTTCCCTTAGATATTTGAGCTATGTTTAGATTTTTATTATTGCCTATTTTAAGATATTTGGTATTTTTCATTAATTTCTATTTGATATTTTTCCCCACTGATTTCTTTTAGAGTCATCCAACTAATGATTTAGTAATATTATTTAATTTGAATTAATATTATAATCATCTCCATCCTTTTAATTTGCAAGTTATAAAAAATTAATTTCTTCCATAGAAAATTATTACACCAAATAAAGGAAACTGATTTTTACCAAGTAATCTACAACCGCACCAAACAACATTATCATCAATTTATCAGGCAAAAGAAATTTGTACCAAACATGTGGGTACACAAACATGCTCTGAGGCATGAAATATTTCTTATTAAAAATTTAAAAGGCAACGATACCTCTACCAAAATAGAGAATATTAAAAGGTAAAAAAAAACTAGAATACATCTCAGCCATTAATTCCAGTCGCTAACTACATTAGATCCTGTGATTTTAGGAGTCCTCAAAAATTTGAAAACTACTAAAAATAAATTTAAGTAAAATGAGAACCAGCAAATTTGCACCAGACTTGGACGTTCAGAATTTGCTTGGATGAATTTGACAGTGGAACCCTCATGGTCTACCATCTTGACTGAATGGCCCCACCAAAAAGTACTAGACCCCTGGGCGACCCAGCTGATGATTGGTTCCATGGGGTTGGTCCTAATAAAGCCATTTGAATGAGGCCCAATAACAGATATTTTAGAGATGCAAACGAGTTGGATTTGATAAGAACCGTGGTGGATCTAGAATGGAATCCAATTTCTAAAGATGTAAAATAGATTAGTATAACTAGATAAAAGAGCTTCAAATTATTATTTTTTTAAATACAAGTCAAACTATTAAAGGTATATGATTAGGCAAGTAGGCTCTTAAATATAAACTAGCAACAAAGGCCCGTGCTAAGCCCAAGGCCGAAAATTGAAATATATTAAATTTTTAATTCTTTTTAAAAATATAATTAAGAAAAAAAATAAGTGTAAAAGAAAAGTATATTATTTTTAATTCTTAGATTTATTTATGCATAAAAAATTATGATAGAGAAAAAATGAAGTAAAGATTTTAAATAATACTAAAATGGAAAAAGATGTATATATGTAATCAAAAAGTGATTTGATATATTATAAACTTTAATCACTTCAAATGCACTTTTGAAAATTCGCCTTAAATTGAAAAAACATTTTAGCCCTTGATTTAATGACACGCATGCAACTATTTTATTGTATGGCATAAGATATTAATTATTGATAAAAAAGAATGCTTTGTTATTATTGATAAGAAAAAATGCTTTCTTAAAATTATTAATGATAAGAAAATAAATTAAAAATAAATTTATTGTTAAGAAAAGATGCCTGAGCTAAGCTTAGCCCAAAAGTAAACTAATTTATTCATAATATTTAGATTGAAATACTAATGTTCAGTAACTTTGGAAGAGGAATAAGAGATTTTTTTTAAAGAAAAGAATAATAATGACAATTATTGAAGATTGTATTAAATAAAAATAAAAATAATATTTTAAAAAAACTCCTAAGTGTGTGCGGACACATCCATGGTTTAAATTTGAGAAAATTGTAAAGACAAAGAAAAAAAAATCAAATTTGTACTAAAGATTAAAAAATATAAATAAAAAGAAAGAATGACATCAATTATGAGTATATAAATATAGTTTGATGCATATGTAAATCAAAAGAAAAAGACGCAATCTTTGAAATCCATTAAACAACACAATTAAAAATAATAACTAAACCAGATATAGAAAAGTAATTACATACCTGGTGATGTATGCTTTGGAGTAGATCCAAACAATTTGTTAAGACATCCAAAACACCATTGTAGTGTTATAGATCTTTTTTTTATATATATAATTAATTGATTATAGACCTAGTATGTCCTTCCAATTCCATAGACCTGACTGCGGCCCATAATTGCTATTGGTAAAATCATCCTACCCACTACCTTCCACTATTTTATCAAGTTAGGTGTCAACCAACAACCATTCGTTTTTTTTATACCATTCATTTTCCTGAACATATTCATATCATCAATTTAAAGTTAAGAGGCCAAGATCACCTAATCAATATGGCTCCCAACTCAGTTCTACCCAATGTAAGGGTAGACAATCTCATTCATTCCCAATACTCAAGACTCCACCTGGGATTTTTTCCCAATTTCAACAATGCCTCGGGCACATAGATACATTAGAAATAATTACCAACCATTCTGTTGAGACATTGAAACAAACAGTGATCTGGGGTACATCCAAACGCACTCCAAAAACAACCATAAGTGTAAATAGAAGAAAGAGAGATGGATTAAATACCTTAGAGGGATTGTCTCTATGAAAGTTCTTGACGATGGAGATGATGTGGTCGGATACTTCAGATTTGTTGAGGAAAGAGCCTTTGATGGCTTCAAATGATAAAAGGAGTTGAAGGAAAAAGAAATTTACCATAAAAAGATAAGAGGAAGGGAGAGAGATTTTGGGGGATGAAAAAAGAGATTGTAGGAAATCCAAGTTTAAAAAATACTAATTGCCAAAAAGATAAAAGGGAGGGAGAGAGATTATAGGAGGAGAGATTTTAGTATTTTAGGATGCTTACGTGGTATTCTAAAAAAAAAAAAGTTAAGGGGTGTTGATGTGGCATCCTTCAAAAGCCTCCATTTTTATATCTTTAATATATATAATATGACTTAAGCTATGTGGGCTCTTAGAACCTATGTTAATTCTTAATGTATAAACATAATCATCCTAGGTCTAGAATGTGGGGTTGGAACGTGCAAGGATTTGATCTTAGGATTCGGATGTTTTGAAACTTATATGCACGGATCCGATCCAAATCCAAAATTCTCTCGGATCTAAAGAATAGGTTCCGTATCTGCTTTATTCAAAATGGGAGACGTCAATGTTGGAATAATTGGAAGATCATTTGCACCAATAGTTCGTAGGGACGTTTTCTAGAATTGTGTCATATGTTACATAAAACCCCATATGACTATCTCATCAAATCAGCCCCTAAAGTTAAAACTAATAAACATTGGAAGACTTCTACCAAAAAATACATATTGGAAGACTGTTTGGGAATCACTTAATCTACTACTGCTTTCTAGAATATACAGGCCCCCAGCCCCACAGGCTCGATTATTAACTTCTGAAAATGAAAAGCTTTGTCCACTGCCGGACAATGATCCAAATAACACGACATGACATCTCAATCAGTCAGGAATCAGTTGAATGAACCCTTCAAATGTCAATATCCGCGAGGAAGCAGTTGCATGGAGGCTTCAAATTTCACCATACACGAGCTTTCTTTTTCCAAGAACTTTGGGGTTATGACATTCTATAGAAATTTTGTACAACCAATCTTTCATGCTGTGGCAGGGCCGCAGGGCAGACCTATATGGATCATTAAAGCCTTAAATTCTTGCCAAGACCCGTTAATAAGGAATGTGAAGGCTCTGCTAAAGCATTTATGAAATTGTCTATATGGGAAGAGAAGGTCGCTTACAAGCTTATTAGGCATCCACGTGCAGTGGATGATATGAACGCATAGTGATACTCTACACCGAATTTTGTTAAGCGGTATGTATGTGTTGATGCTTATGTGTTGATGCTTTGAATTGATATTACTAAAATGGCATCTTCAGATTAAATAAAAAAAATCAATCTCAAATTTTTAGTTGTCTGAATACGTGAAATCATCTGAGTCCACCGTATAAATCAATTATTGGGTGCACATTTAAAATTCAATTCGTTCAAAATTAAAGTATCATTCTTACTACTATATGATACAAAAAACGTAGTTCTATTTTAGTTTTTTTCCCTTCAGGATTAATCATATGTAAAACCCATAATTCAACCCATTTGTGTTTCTCTTTTAATCATGTGATTTCAACATAATCAATCCGATGGTGACAATAAGCTTATTTGACACTAAACCTGGCTCAAATGTAATAAGCAGGTCGGGTAATGACTTTGAACGGCTTGGATTTTGTAGGTAGTATACAACAATAATGGATTATTATAATGATCAATGGATCTAGATTATAAGCACAACCAAGAAGTAGCCGCCCGTCACTTTCATGATTCACCCCACTCATTCGGAGCTTGCTTCCTAGAAAATCTTAACTAATAACTAATCACAAAAATCTGATTGGCTTCTACACTAGCGAGGTTCATCATTGATAGGAAATGAAATAAAAAAAATAAAAAAGTTGTGGTAGCATCGATAAGGGCCAAAATTGAGAAAGAATTTGGGTCTAATCCAAAATTCAAACAAAAATTTTGGGTACACCTACAAAAGTAAAATCTCATATAAAAATTCCAGGGCCACAATAAATACCATCTATAACTAATTATAATTTTTTTTATAATAAAAATTCATGTGATAATTATCACAGAAAAAAAAAGGAAAAAGAAATCTTTAAGAAAATCCAACGGTCGAGATCATCCAACATAGTGGTCCACATTCCAATGCTCTATAGAATAAAAAAAAAAAAAAAAAAACGTCCACTCTGCTCTTCCCTCCGTTCCCGGGCTGCTATTTAGAGCAGCCGCAGTTTAAGGATCTGATGTATTTTTTGGTTGTTCAGTGCAGGTTAGCACAGGCCCTCCCAGGTCCCAACTTTCTCTCTTTCTCTTTCTCTAAAATCTAACAAGAGAACAGATTTTACATAGGAATCAAAATCCAAACAGACCACGGAAATCATAAGAACCTTTGAAAAATGGATTCCGCTTCTTCTTCTGCTTCTTATCACTTGGTCAGGATTCCATCTCAGCTTCTCCAAATCCCTAGCCCTAACAGATCCTTTCTCCGGTGGCCCAAATGCGCCCAAAACACGAACCCTAGCTGGGCCGCCGAGACCACCACCTCCGCCACCGCCGAGCTCCCCCGCAAGAAGATCCGCCGGCTGGTCGCCGAGTTCCGGTCCCTGCCGGAGCCCGTCGAGCGCGTGAAGCGGCTCCTAGACTACGCCGGGATCCTGTCCCCGCTCGCGGAGTCCGACCGGGTGCCGGAGAGCCGCGTGGCGGGGTGCACGGCGCAGGTGTGGCTGGCGGTGAGAATGGACGGAGAGGGGCGGATGCGGTTCGCGGCGGATAGCGATTCGGAGATTGCGAAGGGGTTTTGCTCGTGCTTGATTGGGGTGCTGGATGGGGCGGCGCCGGAGGAGGTCTTGAGGCTGAGGACGGAGGATTTGGAGGCATTGAATGTGGGGTTGCCGGGAAGAGTGCAGTCGAGGGTTAATACCTGGCACAATGTGCTGATCAGTATGCAGAAGAGGACCAAGGCGATCGTCGCCGAGAGAGATGAGATATGTAGAAGCTTAGGTTAGCAAGTAATCTCTCTCTTTCTCTCTCTTTCATTTTCACTGTAAAATTTTTAATCTGCTGTTGTTTGATTCATGGAGAATCTGCTTTTATTACTATCTGTTTGGTGTTTTAGAACTATAGAAAAAATAAAAACATCTGCTCTTATATCCTAAAGATAGCAGGGAAAAAAAAAAAGCAACCCAATATAGTTGGGACAAAGTTTTGATCATGACACTAAAGATCTAATAAAATGGAGCTCAATTGGGCCGGCTCGACTTGGCTAGGCTCCAATTCATCCAACTAGGTCAAATAACAATGGAATTCATCATTTGAAGATAAATAGTGATGATTTTTCATATTTGCTACGTTGTTCTCAACTCTCGAGCGTGTTGAATCATTGGATGGCCCCAAGCTTATGAGGCCCACCTAGATGCATGCCTAGAATGAGAATAAGGTAGATGGAAAGATCTCACTACCCCATAAAATTATCTGTGCAGCCTTAAAACTTAATTTTAACTATAGATTTTTTGAAATTCGGTCCAATGGTGATTAAAGGTTCTATTCGCACAAAATTGGGTCTCATGTGGGATCATACGGGGATAAGAGTGTGAAAGGGGTGCACTGCCCTATAGAGCCTGTACTTTACGTGTCCATGCAGTCTACTCATAGGGAGAATTTTCTTCTCGTTAGATTACGTTAGCAATCACTTTTGCTTTTAAGAAATTATCCGCACTTATGAATGGTAATCTCTTTACCAAATTTGGACTTTCCCCCTTTTTCTTTCGTCAGATTGAAGGCTTCTGATTGATGCGGATAGGATATCCCAATTGTAGACTTTTAAATTGCGTGCTGGTCATGGAATGGACCAGTTCCAGTTGGTGCACAAGATAATCTATGTTCTTGTTAGACTCTCTCTATCAAATCGTTGTTTTTTTCCCCATATTGGAAATGTATAAACTGGTATTACCAGCCAATAAACATAATAATTGAATAAGATGGCCAAAAGTCCAAGAGCAAAGGGAAAAAATGTGTTAAGAGGATTATACCCAGTGGCAGAACCAGATAAGAAAAAGTAAATTGGAGGGGCCATTGTAAAAAGTCAAAAATTTTGCAATTAGGGTGGGCGGGGGGACGCGCCTGATTATACCCTCGCCTAAACATCCAAACAAAGAAAGATAAAGCAGCAAGAAAAAGAAATATATTGAAATTTAATAGTTTGTCTCTATTTAAAACAGTAAATACATAGACTCCCGAAGAAGAGAATGGATTTTGGAGGAGTAACTATCAAAAGAAGAAAAAAATAAATAAAATGAAAGACCTAACTGAATTGGGATTTTCATGATTAGTTTTTCGCCATATTTAAATAATCAGAAAAAGAAAGTCTGTCTTATTTTTTTACTTTTTATTATTAATTTATTTATATATTTATTTTACAAGTGAGTATTCTGGAAAATAAATAAACACATGAGTCAGGAGCTTTTTCCATGTTGAGTTGAAGATATATTAAGAAACCTGCTTGGCGGTTTGTTTAATGCTTCAAAGGTTTGCATGATGATTTGTGGATCTGTGACATTTGATCTGCTTCTCACAGAACAAGGATGCATGAATCCCACACAAGAATGTTGCCAAGGTAGACTATTGACTAAGAATGGTCTTAAGTGCAATGAAATGGCAAGTTATAGTAGCTTCTGGAGTGAAGCTGAGGACATACTACAGAGTAGCTGAAGCAACTTCGGTAGCAGGTGGGTGGATATTGCAAAATTGCAGAACTGTCTTACTGGATGTTGGAGATTTTGTAAGTCCTATTGGAAGAAAACAAATTTAATAGTGCTCACTTCAAACTCCTGACTAAAAAGGGAGACTGTTTAAATCCTATTGGAAGAAAATGAGTCAAATTGTCCTTCAAAATACAACAGAAAATCAAAGGGAGATTGTGTTAAAAAAACGAAGTTTGAAAAGAGCCCAATTCAGAAAAAAGAAAAAAAGAGGTTTGAAAAGAGCTCACTTCAAAAGCCTACTGCTAGATCTTGTCCATTTCACTGGGTTATATTTAGGAAGAGCCCCCTAGCTACAGCCAGTCGTAGTCATCTTTTGCTCATTACTTCTGATACTTGTAAAAGTAATATTGATGATGGATGTCTCCCACTGTGTTCTATTTTCATTCATGATGCTGTATGAAGTTGGTAACTTAATAAAGGTGTTTCTTTGATGAGAATGTATGAGTACTTTCAGTTTTCATGGCATGAATAAACAAAAACATTTTTCTTCTCATTTGGAAGATTTTTACAAAATAATCTCTATTGTGATGTAACAATGATCATTTCCTGTGATGTGACAATCATTTTCAGAAAAAGACAACGTCTTCCTGTAATATAATGAAAGATCATTTTCCTGGCTGTATCAGGATTTTTACATTCTCGTGTAATTGCAGGCAATGTTCTTGTCCCCTGATGAATTAACAGTTGAAGTACTATTCAATTTACTGAAGGATTTGAGAATTGGTATTGTTGCAATTTTTTATACGGACCCAGAGGTCCAGGGTGTCTAACTGCTGCACCACAGCAGTGCCTCACATCTGTCTGTTTCCTTGGTTATGGCAGATATGGCTGTCAATATGGCAGAATCTGGATGCCAATATATCACAGTGCTAGGTGCAGGTTTTATGTCAGAAATGGTGCATGCAATCCTTGATCAGTTGATCCTGCTGGCTTTGGAAGGTATTCCTGTTTTCTTATTCTCGTTTCTCTTCTATAATAATGTCACGATATTATCCCCTATAATTGGTTTCTGAACGTATTCACTCAAGAAAAGAATAAGCACTTGGACAACATCTAAGATCCTTTCAACATCTAACTCTTCATAGAAGGTTCACACATATAATCTTTTCATTTTCTTAATAATATTCTTCTAGTATTTTCTATTATTATTGTTTTCATTGAGACAAAAGTTCCTTTTACAAATTTTTTGTTCTTTGTAATTTTTTTATTGTGACTTTCTGCAATCAGGTTGGAAAATGAGAAGATCAGATACTTGTTGGCAGATGCTATATCCAGTCCTGTGTATATGAAGTTTCTTGAGGTAGTTTCAAGAGCAACTCATGCTTTCTACACTATCTGAGAAGAAAGCTCAAGCTCATGAACTTGTGCCAAAATTTACTTGTGCTTCTTTTAGGATCTTTTTGTTTCGCTTATAGTACATATTGTATAAATTAAAATCATATGTATTGGCTACATGTGAATTTGAAGGATTTGTCATCAGTATAAGTTATTAATATTACAATATTTGTTTGTCATCAAACTACATACGGCATTAGAAACTGCTACTGCTTCTGCTGCATTTTCACAAATTAGTCACAAATCTCAAAAAACGTTTCAGTTTTGAAAGTAAGAAGCGGCAACATAAGAAATACATATTTTTTTAATTGTCAAATCTCAAATCCCCATCAAAACTCATCTCCATGGTGACAGAAGGGGCAGATCTAGATCGTCAACTGGTAATCAACATCAGAATATGGGTTGAGGACAGGATGGCAGCAGCCATAGATCAGAGGATTGTACCGGAAGCACTGGGAAATCATTAATTCGGATGAGTGGGGTACAAATTGTTAATATAGGCCCAAGCCCAAACACAAGCCCAACTAAAAAGCCCAACTGTATTTAAAATGGGGTTTGACCCAGCCATATTTAGGATCATCCAATTAGTTGTAATGAAGTGTACATGCCTTTTCTATTCTTCTAGATGATTTATACAGATTGTAATTGATCTATGATTGAGGTGGTTGGAGCCTTAACTTGGTAAATAGATGTATATATATATATATATATATTTATTTATGAGAAAGATGGATCACAGTAAGCATCGAAAAGCTTTACACAAAACTTTCTCTTGAGTCAAAGCAATTCTCTTCTCCTTTTTCTGATATCGTATCAGAACTTCTATTTGGAAAATTTAGATAACAGATCTGTATATCTAGAGGAAGTGTAATTTACTTCCTCTAACAAGGAAAACAACTCTCGGCACTGGTCTGATCAATGGTGGCCCACCTCTGATCATCATGGCAGAACCCAGAAGACATATCAACTTGGTTGACTACTGCATCTAAGATTTGTGGTGAATTTTTTAGAAAATTTTCAGGCTCGGAGGTAAGTTTTTCATCACGTTTTGTGATTTCCTAGATTTTACGACATATTTGATCTTTACCGTACAAAATCCTGGACACAATTCTGATCCATATCAAATTTGATATCTGGCTTCGAAAATTGCTTCCCCTATTTACTGCACGCTCTAATTACTAATCAAATCTCTTTGTGGGGCCCACATCAGCCATCTACAGAATTTTTTTGGCTCACCTGGGGTTTTTTTTTTCCTGATTTTTTGGAATAAAATCTCTGTTGCTGCTCACCGTTCATAGTTTCTATTGCTGTTGGACTTGCATCTTTGCTTCCATCGCTTATTGATTGGTATCATCTTCTTAATTGTGATCTACATTTATTGATTTCCTTTTGAAATGGACAAAAACGAGATTTCCATCATTAAATTTAATGGAAACAATTATACATCATGGGCATTTCAACTTTAGCTTTATCTTATTAGTAAAGAGCTATAGGGATATATTGATGGCTCTGATCCTAAACCTAAAACTGATGGCAAGGCTATCACTAAATGGAAAACAAAGGATGCTAAGATCATGACTTAGATACTAGGATCTATTGATCCTCACTTCATTTTGAATCTTCGGCCTTACAAGGCTCCCAAGGACATGTGGAACTACTTGAAAACAATTTACTAGCAAGGAAACTCTACAAGATGGTTTCACTTGGAACATGAATTATCACAATTCATTCAAAGAACTTTGTCCATTTAAGATTATTACTCACAATTAGTTCATTTGTGGACTGATTATACAGAGATCATTTATTCTAGCATATCATTAGAATCTTTGAATGACATTCGCGAGATTCATGCCACCAGTCAAAGAGATTAGTTTCTGATGAAGTTGCACCCTGCATTTGAAAACGTTCGCTCTAATCTGATGAGCGGAGTCCCTTTGCCTTCCATAAAAGCATGCCTCAGTAAGCTCCTCCGTGAAGAACAATGCTTAGCAACTCAAGCCACTATTGTCCAAAATACTACTGGAAATATTGTTGATGTTGCATATGTGGCCAAAACTAACACGCACTGGTGTAATGTGAAACAGCAAGGTCGTGATATGAGCAAGGTTCAATGCTACTACTGGCAAAAGTTTGGCTATGTCTCCACTTAATGTAATTAGAAATTTTGCACTTATTGCAAGCTGAAGGCCCATGTTCTTTCTGAATTCCGAATGCGCCTACAATCTCGACACCATAAGGCCAATCTTGTAACCATGGACGTCTCATCTTTTGCATCAAATCTTGTTGCCAATACAACCACCCTAGTTTCCTCCACTTCATCTTCTTCTTCTCTAACTCCCAAAATGGTACAATAGATGATTGTCAATGCATTTACTGCACTTGATATTTCAGGTTAAAATAAAAATTCCACCTAGTATCTCGATTTGGGGGCTTCCAATCATACACACTCTTCTTAAAACTTATCTTCCATTAAAACCTATGATGGAAACCTCCAAATTAATATCGCAGACGGGGGTAGTATTCCTATTACTGTTGTTGGCTCCATTTCTCACTCTTTACCATTACACCATGTCTTTCTTTCCCCTCAATTATCTACAAACCTACTATCTGTAGGCCAGCTTGTTGATAACGAATGTTCTTTGTTTTTTTCTCATACTAGTTGTGTTGTGTAGGATCAAGCATCGGGGAAGATTCTAGCGAAGGGGCCTAAGTGTGGTCTTCTCTTTCCACTACAACTATCTGCACCTGATGGGAATAAATCAGTGTCTGCCTTGCTTTGCGAATCTCGTTTGAATAATTGTTAATTATGGCATAAAAGACTGGGATATCTAAATTCTAAAACATTGATGTCATTGTCTGATTCTCCTTTCTTTGCTAGTAACAAAATTAATGTTAAAGATATTTCTTTTGATTGTAATAGTTGTAAAATGGCTAAGAGTAAAACTCTCCCTTTTCCTATGGATCATTCTTTATTTTTGAAAAGTTTTGATCTTGTTCATAGTAGTGTACGAGGTATAGCACCTGTCATCTCACATTCTCAATTTAAATATTTTGTTACATCTATAGTCGCTTTACGTAGATTTATTTTTTTACATTCTAAGTCCGAAGTGTTTGCCACATTTAAAGTTTTCTTAGCTTATGTTGAAAACTAATTTCATACTTCCATCAAAATACTTCACACTGATTTAGGAAAAGAATATGTCTCAAACGAATTCCAACATTTTTGCAACAATGAGGGATCTTTTCCCAACAAACATGTCCTTACACTCCTCAACAAAACGGAGTCTTAAAAAGGAAAAATCGTAATCTTTTGGATGTAATTCGGAGTCTTCTTTTGGATTCATCTATTTCTGCTCGATTTTGGCCAAAAGCACTATCCACCATAGTGCATTTAATTAATAGGTTACCTCTTTCTCGCATTGAGAATCAGACTCCTTATTATCGCCTTTTTCAAAAGCAACCACGTATTGTCATTTACATACTTTTGGGTGTGTTTGTTTTGTTTTTCTTCCTTCATTGGAGTGAATAAAACTATCTGCTCAATCCTCACAATGTTTTTTTTTTTTGGGATATTCAAATGGTCAAAAAAGTTTTTCTTTGTTATGATCCGGCATTAAAACGCATTCGGACCTCTAGGAATGTTGTCTTTTTTGAAAATCAATATTTTTTCCAAGATCATACTAATTCTCATAGTGCTTCTACCATTGCATTTGTCCCTAATTTTGATGAATCCCACCCACTTTCATATTTGTGATTTAAAATTTTAAATCTAACTTTGTGTATAAGAGACATAGATTACAAAGTGACACCACACCAAAGGAACCTGACACTACAACTTCTTCTACACTTGATCAAGCATCCACCCTGATCAACTCACTATCGTGCCTCTTTGGCATTTTATTCGTCATTCCCGACCTCTTGACCGGTTTCGTTTCACTCATTCTTCACTATTAGCTACACTTTCATCTGTTACCTTTCCTTACTCATATTCTCAGGTAGTGAAATTTGATTGTTGGCAACAAGCTATGCAGGAAGAACTCCATGCTCTTAAAGAAAATCATACCTGAGATGTCGTATCGTGTTCACATACTATTAAACTAATAGGTTGTAAGTGGGTTTATACAGTCAAATTAAATCCTGATGAGTCCTTGGCTAGCTATAAGGCTCGATTGGTGGCACTTGAGAATTGGCAAGAAGATGGCATTGATTATGACGAGAATTTTGCTCTGGTTCCCAAAATGACATCTGTACATACAATTCTTGCGATTGTTGCTTCTAAGTCTTGGCCTCTTTATCAAATAGACGTAAAGACTACTTTCCTCCATGGAGATCTCAAGGAGGAGATCTATATACGCCTTCTTGATGGTTATCAATCTACCTCTAAAAATGCCCTTGCACGGTTAAGACGATCATTATATGGCCTCAAGCAAGCATCTAGAGCTTGGTTTGACAAATTTGGCACTACCTTTAATTGAATTATGCTCCAAGTCAATATGACCTAATAAGTCTTTAAAAATGCATCATTTTATGTGTATTTTCAAGAATTTTAAGGACTTATTCATTAGAAATCTCTTCATTTAGTTGAAATTCATGTTTTTATGATTTTAAAATTCATTTTAGAATTTTCTTGCAAAAATTCATTGAAAATCACAATTTTCCATAAAATCATAAAATTTTCCATTTTAGATTTCTATTTTTAAGAGATTTTTCAAATTCATGATTTTACATGAAATGATAAAATTTCTCATCATCATTCGTTAATTAAAAATGAATCATGATTAATGATGAGAATTTATTGTGTCATTTTATGTAAATTGGGCCCACATTAGTGTATTTGCAATTTTTATTCAAAATTATTAAATTAATTGAAAATCACTTTTATTTGCAGGGAAAATTGAAGAAAAGTGGCTCACATCAAGATTTGAAGATAAAGAAATTATTTGTAAAGAAACCCAATTAAAAAAAGAAATTAGGAAGTCTTGAAGTCCAAGAATTCACAAATTGGAAAGCCATCTTTGCAATCAAGTTTCAGCTACTCATTGGATGTCCTTAGTGGGTTCAAAGGGTTTTATGAGATTTTATCTTTTCAGTTATCTTAAGAAATCCAAATCTAAGTGAAAGATAAATCAAAGAGGAAAGAAGTTTTTCACATGAGAAGAAATAGGAGAAAACATGGAGTGATCCAATCCAAGCTAAGAACGTCCAAACAACTGAATGCTTGGAATTGCATAGCCATTAGGATTTGTGGGGACCACTTCTCATCAATTGAAGGCAGTGAAAGATCAAAACAAAGCAAGTAAGAAGGTGACAAAAAACAATTAACGTGAAGCCACGTTTGATGAGTCCACATTGATTTGGAAAGTCAAACCTAGAGAACCACTTTAAAAGAAAGTGCACAAGTTTGATTAGCCAAAGATAATTTCCATATTGGAAAAGAATTCCAACTCCACATGCCAAGAAGTCACCATTCCACACGTAAGTTTTTTTTTTCCATACCCATTATTCAAACACACCATCAGAATCTACTCCACGCCATACATATCTTTTCTATGTATCTTTCAACCCATTCAACCAATCAGGAGATCATAAAACTTCTCTCCCTCACACATGACACGCCCATGCCCATCACCTCTCTCTCTCTCTCTCTCTCTCTCTCTCTCTCTCTCTCTCTTTGTTTTCCATATTCTACATTACCACACCAATTCCTAACCCATTCCATCTCTCCTCTCCATCAAATTTTTAGCAAAAGTGGGGTTTGGCTAGCCTTACTTGGGTCCATTCTTCTTCCATCCATCTTCCTTCTGTCATCTACTCCTCCTTGGTGTGAAGATTGAAGATAAGAGTATGGATTACGCGCGAAATCTCCTCTTTTTGATGTCTTGGTCTAGGGTAAGGGTAGATTTTCTTTTTCTAGTTATAATTATTTTTGGAATATTATTGGGTGTATTAGTTCGTTTAATTTTAAATATACAATTAATGAGGTCAAGGTGTTCCACCTTGGATCCACACCGTGTGTTTATGTGTGGTGACAGTACGCACATGGTGCGGTATTTTTGTGGATTTTTATTATTTCTGCCAATATAGTATTTTAATTTCTAAAAATAAGAGAAACTAGCATTCTTTTTGTTTTAATTTTATTATATCCGAATGTTTTATTTCTGATTTTTAATTTAGTGCATGACTATTTATTCCTTTACATTGGTGGTTTGATCTACTTTATTGTTTTGTAGTTTATAGTTCTAGGATTGTTTTAGTTTAAGATTTTTAAGTTAGATTTAATTTGTGAATTTTTTTTCAAATTTGGAATTGTACTTTAATTTTAATTTTCAGAAGTAGTAGTGTATATTTTTGTAGATTTTATTAAGGTAGCTTTAGTTTTTCAATTAGGACATGTTTTCTGCGAATATTAGCTCCCTGTGAATATGATCCTAGACTCACTGGGTAAAACTACATCGAGACCTTGCACTTGAGGTTTACGTTGATCATGACCCCTCCATGTTCACTCACATTACAACACATAGTACTACCATACTTCTGGTATACGTGGATGATGTCATAATCACGGGTACAAATAGCAACATGATACGGAACCTTCAATCTTCCTTAGAAGATGCCTTTCATATGAAGTATTTAGGTCCATTGACAAACTTTCTTGGATTGGAAGTTAAAAAAACTAAGAAGGGAATTTTTCTTCATCAACATAAGTATGTCACCTATCTTGTTGCTCTTGCAGGTCTTCAGGCCTCAAAACCTTTGGACACACCACTAGAATTGAATGTTAAATGTCGGCAAGATATAGGCGATCTTCTTATTGATGCTAAATTCTATCTCCGACTAGTTGGGAGCCTCATCTACTTGACCATCACAAGACTAGATATCTCCTATGCGGTTAATCTTGCCAGTCAATTCATGACTGCTCTATGACATCTTCATTTGACAGCAATCAAACGTATCATTCAATATGCTGCTAGCTCTCCAAAACGGGGATATTTTTCAATTGGTACTCCACTCAATCTTTCTGCATACTTCGATGCCGACTGGGCAAGATACCAAGATACTCATTGCTCAACAACAGGATGGTGTGTCTATATGGGAGAGTCATTAATTTCTTCAAAATGCAAAAAGCAAGAGAGGGTTTCTAAATTATCTACGGAATCTGAAAACCGAGCCATGTCACAAACGTGTTCTAAAATTATTTGGCTTCGAGGTTTCCTCTCAGAAATTAGATTCCCTTAGTCTACAGCAACCCCTCTGCATGCAAATAATACGAGCGCAATTCGCCTGACTGAAAATCCCATCTTCCATGAGCGTATAAAACTTATTGAGGTGGACTGTCATTTCATCCGCGATGAACTTCATCGAGGCATCATATCTCTACCACATATTTCATCTAAATTACAATTAGCGGCTATCTTCACCAAGGCTCTTCCTCAACCTCATCACGAGTTCTTGGTTCGCAAATTGTTGTTGTTGGACTAGTATCAATTTGAGGGGAGATGTTAATATAGGCCCAAGCCCAAGCACAAGGCCCAACTAACAAGACCAATTGTATATAAAATGGGGTCTAACCTAGTTATATTTAGGATCATCCGATTAATTGTAATGAAATGTGCATACCTTTTCTATTCTTCTAGATGATTTCTACAGATTGTAATTGATCCATGATTGAGGTGATTGGAGCCTTAACTTGGTAACTAGATGGGTACATATATATATATATATATATATGAGAAAGATGGATCACAATAAGCATCGAAAAGCTTTATAGAAAACTTTCTCTTGAGTAAAAGCAATTCTCTTCTCCTCCTTTTCATGATACACATAACACTGGGAAGGACTATCAGAGCCACAGCTTCTAATCTAGAGGTAGGCCACGAGCTCCACTGCCATCAGAGGCCTTCGATCCAACAAAATTCAATGGATGAATAATGAGAGAGGGAAGTTTGGAAAGCGATTTGAGGAGGAGATCTTCGGTTTTACATGAGATGGGTGGGCTTTGAAGAGTGAAAAACCCTCACCAGAAAGTGGGGAAGAAGAAGAGATTCTATGAGTTTTCCTCTAGAAACATTGGTTCAAAGAGAGAGACAGAGAGAGGTAATCCATATTCCTTGACACTATAGTTTTCTAATTACCTATGTATTAAAATCAATAAATATGCATTCCATGGCAAACAAAGACACCCTTAATGTTGTACAGACTGTGAAATAGGTTGGTGCCATTAGTTGTATTTTCATTTAAGTGTCATATAGACTTTAACTTTATATGAACACTGCACCAGGGTTCTTATTTTTGTTAAGTCATGAATGTATTCTGTTTCATATTTTGATTGTATTACAGTGGACATATACAAAGTGTTGAAACTACTGTCAAAATTGAAACTCATGAGATACCTTGTAGAGATTCTTTTCGGTATCTGGGCTCGATAATTAATAAGGATTGGGAGATTGACGAAGATGTTAAGCATAAGATAAAAGCTGAATTATTGAAGTGGAGACTAGCCTTTGGAGTGCTTTGTGACAGATAAATGCCAACGAAATTAAAAGGCAAATTTTACAGGATAATCGTTAGACCAGCTATGACATATAGAGCAGAATGTTAGCCAATTAAGAAGAAGCATATATATAAGATGAATGTGGTAGAGATGAGATTACTTAGGTGAATGTGTAGTAAAACTAGGAAAGATAAAATTAGAAATGAGTGTTTTCGAGAGCATTTAGGGGTAGCACGAATAGGGGATAAGATTAGAGAAACTCATTTAAGATGGTTTAGGCATATTGAGTGTAGGCCAGTTATGGCACCGGTAAAGAAAAGTTTGGCTATCCAGGTAGATAGCCCATCAAAAGATAAGGGTAGGCCGAAGAAAACTTTGATGGAGGTCATTAAATCAGATTTAAAGAAGTTTAACTTATCTAAGAATTTGGCTCAAAATAGAACGGAATGAAAAAACATAATTCATGTAGTCGACCCCAACATAGTTGGAATAAAGCTTTGATGATGGTGATGATGATAATGATCTTGATTGTATCACAGTCAATATTGTTTTATTCTCTAACTTGAAATAGTATATGTCATTGGGCATTTGCTCAGATTCCGGACTTGAACGTTTGGTATGGTCATGATTTTTTAAAGGGTGCAAATATAGCATCAATGTTGCACACTTGGCCAGTACGATTAATTAAGAGATTGTGCAAATACATCCAAAACATCATAGGAACTGAATAAAATTGCTGTAATCCCGTCTGCATTACTATCAGGTGATTTGCATTCAGTGGGTTTTTTGTTTTGAGTAGACATGGCTTCATATGGAGTATTATACGTGTCTGCATTTGATCTACATAAATAATCCTTTATTGTTTTTCCTTATTTTATTACGTTCTGTCATTATCTGCTTTTATTCTGCATTATACGTTTTATGTATGTTATGTCTAAAGATATGAATCTAAAATTTTAAATAAAAAATTATAATACCGGTTAATTGAGATGGTCTGTTGCTAACACTTCTGATAACTAGAAAAAAAAAAAAGAAATCTTTTTGAATGATATCTAACAATGCCACAACTGATTCCTGATGTTACATATGCTAGTTAGACTTCAGCATCAACAATAGTCTCAGAAAATAAAAAATTATGAAGAAAAAACATAAAGAAGAATATTATCATTTACAAGATCCCCGTGCTTACTGGTAGCGTCATGGAGAACGCGAGTTCAAGTCACGGAAACAGCCTCTGTAAAATGAAGATAAGGCTGCGTATATCTTGTCCTCCCCAGACCCCGCTATACAGAAGCCTTATACATTGGGCCGTCCTTTTTTTTTGCAAGATTCTTGTACTTTTGAAAACAAATATACTAGGAAGAACAACGTGGCCATGTGGCACACTTGACCCTACTACCAACTGCTACATCCATTTTTTTCTTTTTCTTTTTGATCGGTACCAACTGCTACATCTTAGGAAGTTCGTCAATCGACGGACAAGAGCTTGTAGCATAGTTGCAAGGTGCTCATTGTCACAACCATGACATTGTGGGTTAGAGTCACATTACCTATAAAAAGAAAAAGGAAGGAAAAGAAAGAAAGAAAGGGAGGAAGGTTCTCTATAGATTTTCTGGGAATTTTTTGTTTGCCCCTTTTAAATGTGCTCTTAGTACTTCCTTTCCAGTAATTTATCATATAATACGTGTAGATTCCCCCCTCTTCAATGCAAGATCTCTCGGCTCTTCTACCTTTTCTGTATCATCATTAGTCTTAACATTATTAAAATATCTATCAAGGCATTGACTCAGTTGGTTTGAGATTTAAGCTTGTTACTCAAAGTCTCAAATTCAACTCTCACCCCTTGCATTATACGGGTACTATGTGTGCAATTATGTATGCATCCCTTAGAAATAGTCCTTGCTGGTCAAAATCGGGTGACTTTCGGGCCGTAGGCCAAAGATCCGAAGGCTGCGCTAGCAAGGAATACCCTAGGTCATAAAAAAAAATTTGTAATTTTACCATTCAGTTTTTTATCATAGTGCTAATCAATTTTTTCTAATTTTCTTTCAGGATGGAACCCGCATTGGACAGGTCTTTTCGGACAAGCAGTAGTAAAGAAAATCCAACAGAAGTACTGCAGTGCATTCTTAACAGCTTACTTTGAAATCCGGGAAGGAACACTCTCCCTGGCAAGGGAAGCAGCTTCCACCAAAATCTATTGGATTTCATCATACGGAGGGTGTAGGAGGCTTTGGAACGAGATCTCGACCAACCTTCTGTTATTGTCTAGAACAGAATCAGGGATACTGAATTCTGTCGCATTTGTCCTACAGATTGAGATACTAATAAAAGTTAAGGAGTTACTAATAGTAAATAAGATTTGAGTTACTAATAAGAAATCGTAAGATAATTCCTTTTATACCTAAGTGATAGACTTTGATTTACTAGAAACCTTAATCCTCCTGCAAATATTAAGAGAGAGGCTACGTAGGCCCTCACATGGGAGGTAGGTAGGTAAGAATGTGTTGGTGAGTTAGATCAGTGGTGGCTGATTTTCAACTTCATCCAACAATATCCACCATTGGATTTCCATGATTAAACAAAACATTAAACCATTGAAATGTTTTCATCATCATCATTGTCATCATTCCTAGTGTATATGAAATTGGCTTTGTGAATTTTACTTTTTCACTCAACTCTCTCTAACTCCACAAATATATAACATGCCTACTTAATAATATTTTCCAGTCTTCATTCACCTAATATCTAGTAAAATGACTGATGTTTCGATCTAGATATGGAACTTTCCATTTTTCCTCGTCTGAGGCCCACAAGTTAGCTCCTTTTTTAGCCAAACCACACACATGCTGATGGGGATTTTAACCAATGTGTTGGGTTTTTATTTCCTAGACAACTGCACTTTGCAGGCCTCCTTTCTGTTGCCATTCAGCTTGTACCTTATTGGCTAAATTATCAGTATAGAAGGTGATTATACGCCCTTGCCTCGTTGCTTAATTCAACAAGATGGGGCCACGACATCTGTATTGCACATGAGCGAGGATGTGGGCACAATGATGATTTAGATGCACTTTGCTTTCACTTACCTACAGAGGCATTACATGTGCTTTATGCAAATGATCACTAACCAGAACTCTAGATTCTAAGCTGAGGAAAAAGAAAAGACCCACTCAAAACTTGAAATGGGACTGGAAAGGAACATTCTAGTAGCATCCTACAATCAGAGTCCAAAAGAAACATATGGTCCTGGAAATGAAAGAAGAAATGCCGTATGTCTTTTACATTCCAGTCTCCAATTTATTGATAAATGAGTGACTTTACTGGGACGTTTGTTATTGTCCAATTCAACCCTAGAAAAACAATCAGCTGTTACTCCAAACTGGTATAAAATCCAATGTATCCCAGCGATAAGTAGTACATGACATGCCATCCATCTGACCATCCCTAGTCTTGATTGGGAAGCCAAAAAAACCAGAGTCGGAGGAACTAACCATCAGTATTACAAACAAAAATGCAGGGAAAATGAGTTACCTAGTTTAGAGATTTTAAGGTACCCTAGCACGTTGAGATCAGTCAGATACAATGGAGTGGTTTATCAAACCATAACTTTTAAAGGTAGGAACATCAATACAGTATACATATGAGAACCAGGCAGTTAGCAACCCTATTTCTCACCTAGATGCCCAGGGTTTAGTCCCTTAGTATGCTGCCCGGGCTGTCAAAGGGCCGGGCCCGGGCCGGGCTTAGGTAAACCCTTATCCTACCCTCACATGTGCGGGCCGGGCCTAACTGAGCAAAGGCCCTCAACTTTTACGGCGGGCCTATAATTTTTAGACTCTTACCCAACCCTCAAGGGCTAGGGCCGGGCCTGGGCCGAGCCAGGGCCAAAAGAAAGGAAAATTTTTTTTCTTTAATGGAAATAAATCTTCTATATACAATAGCCTATACCACCACCAACAACTAACCTTATACAAACTCTCCTCCTTTATCTAGGCTGGGGACTGGCAATGCAATGCAAAAGGCAGCATGGCGGAGTTAAAAACTTTTTGTTAAGGCATTAGTGGTAGCGTTTAGGGTATAGGAGCGTTTAGGGCTTTTTCTTTTTACCTTTGTCGATGAGAGGGAGTTGCTTATATATGATGACATTTAGGGCTTTATCTTTTAAAAGATGAAAATGCCCTTCAAATGTTACTGTTTTATGACTGTTGGCTAGGTATTTTGATAATTTATCATAAAGTGAAAAGTGGAAAACACTTGGCTGTAACATGGACATAGCTTTTGTCAATAAGTTTAACAGGCCCAAAAGGCTTGTGTATATTATATATTTTATATTAAAATTTAATAAACAACAGGCCAGGCTGGGCCCCCTCGGGCTTGATTAATTAAGCCTAAGCTCAGCCCTCTATATACGGGCTTTTAAAAATAAAACCTTATCCTACTCTCAGGCTTTAGATGAAAAAAATAAGCCCTCGTTTTGAGGGTTTTTGCCGGCCGGGCCAGGCCGGGCCCCCTCTCTAAAAGGCCGGATTGACAGCCTTAGCTGCCCCTTTCCTACCTGTTTTGGCACCCTTCCCGCTTGTGTGGGTATTCTTCCTGCGCATATGGGTCCCAGTCCCGACGGCTGGGGTGCCCACAAAAAAAATGCAGTCCAATATATAATCATCATCAAACACAAATAAGACATGGAATAATAGAACTGTTAGGATGTGGTGTAACTTTGAGCCTAAGATTCACCTGGGGTTTTCTTCACTTGCAGAGGAAAACAGAAGCCCCATCAAAGGGTAGGGAAAACAAAGCATGATTTTTTTCACTTTTCAACATTCAAGTACACATTCTCCACTCCAGTTTTTCTCCATTGAATATCGAACACGAGGTAAAGTGAAGCGGGACCAGATTTGTACTTACTACATCTAGTAGAGAATCTACAGTTTTCCACCTCAGAGGGATGTCCTTTTTCAAAGTGGTGGCATTTATATCAAAGAGAAAGTGCTCCGATGATTCAACAAAAGCTGCCATTCCACCTACATAGCATAAGACTACAAAATATATCTTGAGAGCCGTTACTCTTTAGCAACATTCTCTCCTTCAATAAGGCCCTATTTGGGGCTTTGAGAGGATAACTTAACAATATTCTTCCCTTAAACTTGATCGGAATCAATTAAACTGTTGGGTCCCAACACATCGTCATCATCATTAAAGCTTTATCCCAACTATGTTGGGTTCGGTAATTAGGTCTAAGCACAAGGCCAAAATTAATTTAAAATATTTGAATCGAGGTAAAAGAAGTAAAAACCATATGTGTTTGACAGCAAATTTCTGATTGGTCTAAATCTAGTTAGTTTCGGTTGAAGGAGGGGTCATGCATGACAACACTGCTAGGGCTCCAAAAGCCTGACACAACTTTTATGACAGAAGCTGCTTATTTCAGCACTCTTCTTTTCACAATAGATTCAGGAATAAAGGCTTAACTTGGGGCCATTGATCTACAGGAGAGCTCCAAATATCAAATGAAGTTCAAAACCTAAATCTCATTACCACCTATTAAGATTGTTTATTAAGAGAGTTACTTTAAACAAAGATCAGGGATCTCCTAAAAATGGATTGCACTGATGCTCCATGGGACCGTAAAGAATCAGTTGAATAAAGAATCCTCTCATTCATTCTTTACGACATGGCATCTGATGACATTTAAGACATGGCTTATTTCTGTAAAACTCCTAAAAGTACCTACAGTGATCATTGGCAGTTAGAAAGATCACACATGATAGGTGTGTTTTCAGTGAGACCTAGCAGGAGGTTTAAACCTGTTAGGAATTCCACTCTGGAGGGACATCCTTTTCAATGGTGACATGAAACACCAGAGACCCCATCATTGAAACATTTAAGTTGGACACCAACATGTAGTGGTTCTTTCCATTTTAACATGAGTGGGCCTGGCTAAAATGCTCATGTAGGCCTGCTTATTCTTGGAGATTTTCAATAAATTTCAACGGATTTAGGTTTTATCACTTTAAAAAAATGATTTTCAGTTATCTAATATTCATGTAAATTTTCAAGGGGAAAACTTCTCTCGAAACGCGCAAGCCATTTCTTGTTTGAGAATCCAATTCACAAATGCGCAGTTCTTTATAGTTTCCTGTGAGTGGACCCTTGACCATAGATCAGAAGGTGTGGCGCACCATATCTCATTGTGAAGGCAAACTAGTATGTCTGAAGATGCGGGCACTATAATGCAGTTCACATCATTGTGAAAAGCTTTTAGAAGCCTAATCTATTGCACCTAATGACCCTGACTAACTTGTTACGATTTTTTATACAGATCCAGGTTTGAGTTCACCCATTGAGTCAAGTGGCTAGGCATGCGTCTTTTCATGGGCTAGCCATTTCTCCCAAATGATGCCCCAAGTGGCTCTTTGTAAAGAGGGTCTTGAAGAGGCCAAACAAGAACAAACACATGGGCACTTTGACTCTCAATGCACTCTCTTTGCTCGACTTCTATTTGGCAAGACTGGGTTTCTAGACTGATTTCTAGGCTGTGAGTTGGTCCTGCAGCTTTAACTAGGCTTCATTATATCTTAGAGGTGACTTGCCAGTAGACGGTTGCTGATTTGACTCCACCAAATGAGTAGCCAAGAGAAAGAAATCATCTTTCCTTCTTCTTATGATTTTTACTGGATGTGGGATACCATTCATTACCAACACTAGCACCTGAGGTACTTTTTTTTTATCGGCAAAAAGCGACTAAGGTATTTAGAATTTCATAACAAGACTCCCGTCATCATACTTTTATTTTGAAATTAGGCACCAGAATCACATATAAAGGACACTGGCCAACAGGCCAGAGCAACACAATGAAAAGATTACTGGCTAAATTAATAGATAAATACAAGAAGACCACGGTTTTGGATTTTCTTCAACAATTTCCAAAAAGAAAGTTTGACTCATAGTAATGAAAGATTTTTACTCAGTTTGAAAACTATCTAATATCAAATTCACATATCAGATTGCTCAATTTATGCTTTGCATACCTCAATTACAGGTTGCATCACATGTGGATTCGGTCTTTCTCTTTTTTTTCCTTGACGCAAAGCTACTGGGTCCAATGGCAATGGACATCCGCTTTGTCCTGCCATCAAACAATAATTAGAAGCAGGCCCTTTGCTCCATTTCAACACATGCCTCTGAAAAATACGCAACCAGAATAGGTATAACATACCGCACAGAGAGTTCCTCAGACTCTGCACCATCTTGTTCAACTTCATCTGCCTCATCTGACGAATCAAAAGATTAAAAATATAAGAAATCCAGCAGCAGGACAAATGGATGCAACCTAGCAAGATCCCACAGGTATTTGGTAGCACTATAGCAGTATCATCACATGTTGGAAATTAACACTTTTATGCAGGCAAACTATCTAATCTTTTTCGATCATATGAGTATCTAGTTATCTTACACCATAATTAACAGATAAAAAATAATCTGTGGGTATCTAGACAAGGCAACCTGTCTTACACTACTGCATCAAAATGTACTAAAGCTTTCCACTGGGAGCAACACAAAGACAGTAATCTAAAATTAGAAACTATTTTGAAGTACTGTTTGGGCAAACAACTCAAGGATGCAAATGTGCCCCTCATAATACAGTTAAGAAATCATTCTCAATCCTTTTGGTGCAGTCCAAAAATGTACATTATTATACACCTGCACCTGGACTTAACCAAAACAATGGATGAGAAATATGTCTTCAGTAGCTTTTATCTCACAAGATTGTATGAAATCAAGTGACTGCAAGAAGATGTAGCTGCTTCTAATTGTACACGAAAGCTTTCCACAGGGAGCAATGAGAACACAGTGTATGTCACACTCTTAACTTTCAATTGCATCTAACAAGGACACTCTGCTTGCACATCCAAAGACGCATTATTGCTTCCCTGCACTTAACAAGGGCAAAGTGTCCAAGAAGTACGAATGACCAAAATATTTATCAGTAGTTGTGTAACCAAAATTCAAGTTATCCTGCTTTTCTAAAATATGAGTTCTAAAGTCTTCTCTAACAAGCTTTAGCTAAGTAAATTTGTTGAAACATCTGTACTCCAAAAGAATGGTTAAAACTTAACTTTGAGAGGAACACAAACAGTAGCCCAAAACAATCTGAAATAAGGTGCATCTGACTGTTACAAGGACAAGATTTATTTAGATACCAATAGAAACAAAGTCGTTGCATCATGGATTGAAATCAAGCTTCATATGAAGCTTACACTGCTACATTAAATCAAGAGAATCTCATTCAACAACATCCAATGGTTGAACATCACTCCCTCACCCTAAAGAAAAGTCAACTTCTAGAACTTAGCCCTGAAAGTGAATCAAGTAAAAGAGAGCTCAAAGGCCAACCCCATACAGATTCAATGAAAATGATGATAAATCAGCTTCCGTCATCCACCATGAATGTTCAAAGAACACGTATATTGTAAGGCAATGCCAAGATGGATAGATAACTAAACAAGTAGTGCATCATTAGGGATGTAAACGGGGTAGGTTCTGGTCTAGATCCATGGCGGACCCGGAACCAGAAACGTTAATGAGAAGATGGAATTGGAATTGGTTTGGAACTAGTTTCTTGGTTCCGGAACCAAAACCGTTAATGAGAAGATGGAACTACAACCAGAAAAGGTTCTGTATATGAGACAAGTCCAGGTCTAGGTAGGTAGAGAATGATTTGGAAGAGGGGAAAAAGAAGGTCTTTAAAAGAAATTCTTGAAAATTAAGGAAATATGTCGGGATATGGGTCCATAGGATGGAACAAATGTGGACCTAGACCCGTTTACTTATCGGGACCTACATAAGGACCTAAACCTAGTTATTAACGGATCAGAACCTGCAAGTAATCAGTGAATCAGAGACCCGTTTACATCCCTATGCGTCATGGTGGCACCATGATGCTTAAGGCTTGGAGCCATATATTAGAGTATAGAAGCCATATCATGTTCTGTTTTGGTTCAGGTCTGATTCGTAGTGCATCACTCATGGGCTTTCCAGAGAATCCATCTTCTTATTTCAGTTCACCATAATCCATTCAACTTATTAAGTTTGTAGAATTGATTTGCAGGCTTGATACATCCAGTTAATGGCATAAATTCATCCTATAGGTAAAGCCATCACATTCCTTCCTCAAGATTTATTTTTTTTCAAATCTTCGAAAGATAATACTATATTTGTCTAGCTCTGCAATCTAGACAAATTAAGGGTTTGATGTGGATTTTGACAATTTCCAATAAATTCAAATAACATCAACACAGCAACTAACGTACCCTTTTTTGGTAATAACTACATCAAAGGATTTGCCTTGGTTTGAACTATTTATATATATATAAGGGCTTTGCTCTAGTGAGAACTGTTCTCACAGAGTCACCGTGAGAACTTTCTATGGGGCTCATTTGTGCGCCCCATCTATGGAAAGATCTATTTGGGACCATCCCAAGTATCAAATTTGGCCCCAATCCCATGTCCCAAACCCCTTCATCCGTGACCCACGAACATTGGTTTCATGTTAAAAAAAAATTTCAACCCTCCATCCAACGATCTAGTCCATTCAAATGGGTGCCAAACCTCGGGATTAGTGACTATTAGGAAGGTCCCTGTTTGTGTATGGTTTGGATTGGTTGCTAGGTGCGCCCCACCAATAGTTCTCATGGAAGCATGATGAGAAATAGTTCTCACTTAATATTTCCCATATCATCTGAGTTTACCTTTAGCAATCCTAGATGAACATCAAGCTTGACATGGGTTGATCTACGGACGGAGTCCATCTACTATGCCATTTTGGTATCAGAGCTTCAGAAAGTTGCCTCTACATGAGTCCATCACAACTAACCCTATCTTAAGTACTTTCAAAGACTCTAATGTGGCCATACTTTCAGCTCCACTAGAGTCTTCATAACCAGCTAGACCAGAGTTCCAGAATTGTTACCTCTATGATCTATGATTCTCCCCTAATCAAATAGACCCTTGTTACCAAAAGAGCGACCACATATAGAAAACCTCCATATTTCAAGCAATGGCAGGAACCACTAAACTTTGAGCATCCAGCTTAAATACAATGGCACAAGTATGTATGCAGATAGGAGCTAATATGCCTCAGAAGTCAAAATACTTTAGTAATGGATCTCCACTAATAATCCAAGCTCTAATCTTCTTGACTCATGAAGAAAATGAATATGGGAACCTTAGCATAAGATCTACAGTTTATTATCTCTGTACAAACAACAAACCCATCCCATATTTATGCTCTTTATACAGTTTAAATTTCAGCTCGCACTTGATTTAAATAAACATGAAATATACATGAATAACATTCTTTAATATCTAATTTTACTTAATTAATAGATTTTATTTCTTTCTTCTAATAAATATTATTTCTTTCTTCTTGCTTCTTTCTTCCAGCTCTTTGAAATTCAGAGGTTAGGGATTGCACTGAGATGGATATGGTGTCAATTTGGTCCAATATAGCAGTGGTTGGTAGGAAAATTTCTTTAGAACCTCACATTGATGATGATCCTATGGCATTTTAAGTTTTTAAAAAGCAGAACAATAAAAAAAATGTCGGTGACTAGAAGTCTTATTTGAGGAAGGTGATGATGTAGCCAAGTGCAGGACACTAAATTCTAGAAGAGTTAATGTCTTTCTACTACGATTGGAGTTTCAGAAGTTGTCCTGTTTTAGGAGTGTTATTGAGCATCATTGCATTCAGAGTTAGGCTCCAAACTAGCGAAGTTTAAATTGTAAGTTTGATAGGTGTGTTCAAGAAGTAATTGGTGATCTACTGGGATTGGAGAAATTATTAAAGACGACTGAGTGTAGAAAGTACTTTACAGACTTGTTGGTGACTGCAGTTACAATTCAACAAAGGTTTAAGCTCTCTCTGAGGGGTGAAGAATGTTTGTCTTTGGTTTGCTAAAGTCACATTTTGGAGACATTAGCATCCCCATGAAGAACCCCACCCCCCCCCCCCCCCCCCCCCCCCCCCTCAAAAACACCCTATTAAAACACGCACAGACAGAACATGCACACACATGCGAGCACACATACACACTATTCGCACTACTCATACTCAAATATAACATCATGTTTACCTATTCCAACGCCTTCAACTTTTTCATCACCAGACTCTGTAGAAGATCCCCAACGATCAGTTCCATCATCAAAATCCCAACGGCTTCCAACAGGAGGTGCCCAGAAATCTGGTTCTGCTGAGTCACTGCTTTTATCTAAAGGTTCCTTCACTTGAGAATCACCTTTGCTAACCTTACCCTTCACGACCTTTGTGATACTCTTTTTGTTTGCCTTTGATGCCTTAGGTGACAGCTTCTCTTTCTTCTTTTCCACCACTGGTGGTGTGGCCTGTTCTGCTTCCTTTTGCTCTGATCATAAAGTCCACTGTCAGTTAGGAATTAGGATCATAATCTCATATGCAACTTAAACTTAGTAATGAATGCCAAATGTTAAAAGAATAGAGCTTTATTTGATGGAAATCACAAGTTTTCAGTGTTTAGGATTCAGCTGTTAAATGGCTCTCCACTCTCCAGCAAACAGAAAAGCACAGTTGTTTAACATTGTTTCTTCCACAAAATTAGAAGCCATAAGTTGAGCATCATGTTGTGGTATGGTCTTCAAGTGTTAGAACCATAGTTACTTGATTCGCAATTCGACCAATTCACATTTGAGTTCGCAGTTCGACATTTACCCCAATTCGAAAATTCAATGGAATAGACTTAGTTAATTCGCTTTCTAATTCACTTGATTCATGATTCGAGTTCGATGAATTCGATGTCCTAATTCAAATATATGTCAATATAGTTTGAGATGATTTATAGGTTCTATCCAATGTATATAAGCAATTTATTAGAATTTTTGATATATTAATAAATGTCTAAAAAATATTATTTCACCTAGAATATGAAAAATATAAATGTTTAAACATTCCCATAAAAAGTCTACAAAGTTAATAAAAATTTTAATTATGTAAATGGGTGAAATTATATGCTTAACATTTAATTAATGTAAAATGTTGGTAAAAACTCAAACCCACATCTATTTGATTGTTTTTTTATTTCACTTCATTAAAAGATGATTTGATTATTAGATTGACAAGCATAAATTATATAATATATATATGTTACAGTCACTTGAGATATAAGTGATTAATCTCAAGGTGGGCCTATGTCTTTTTGAAGTGATATTTATTTAAACCTGTAGATCACTAAGGTAACCGATTTAGATTTCTAAATGCGGTCCATATAGCCTCCTTAAGTTGCAAAATGAATCCAACATATATGGTAAAAATAGCAACAGAAAAAAGAAGAAAAGTATAAAAGGCTTGATTTCATCCCTTTAAACAGGGGTACAAGTCAAAGAAAGGAAGTATAAAACAATTAAGTTCTCTTTCACACTTCCATAGAAAAGGCAAAAAAGTAAATGCATTAAATTCCATTCCTCGTTTCCATGGAAAAAGAGTAAAACACCTTTGGACTTGGTGGTCCATATGACTTTTTACCTGCGAAGAGGAGCTAGAACCATTTTTTTTCTCTACCTTTCCATCTTTTCTACCGTACTTTGTACCATGCCATCCTATTTATTATAATCCTTTCTTCTTTCTCATTTCTAATTGTCCTTTCACTTCCTTTTTCATTTTTTATTTTAATTTTCCTTCTCTCCCTTTCATCTTCCTCTTACTTCTTCAGCTTCTACGAATTGCTACAAACTGAGTCTTCTCTAAGACTCCAAATCATCCAAACCAAACAATGATTTGTTTGTTTCGAACAGTACGCGATTTGAAGGCATGTAGAGCAAATTAGGTAACTATAGTCAGAAAAACTTCAAAAATGACATTGTTTTTGTGATGTATACTTTAAAATAGCAAGAAAGCGAACCCTGAAAGGTTAGGAAAGCATTTAGTAGTACCAAGAGCAGGAAATACTTGATCAACTATAAATAATACAAGGAATGGAATGAGAGTTTTTTAACCCAAAAGGAAAAAATAAAAAAAGAATTAAAAACAGACCTAATTTATGCTGGAATCTTTTCCCACTTATATGCTTCCAAATGTGCTCCTCGGATTTGTTAATGGTATCTCCAGTGAGCCTACAGATAAGTTTTGACCTGCAACAAATTCAAAGAACCACTGTCAATGAACCACAAGTTTCAACCTACAGCCCTCACTAGAACCAGAAGAAATCAAGAGTAAATCTAGAATTAGCATTTTAGCTCATTGGAGGAGTAGACATTATTCAAAGATTTTTGTGTTGCATTCTCAAGACCTCTCTGCCCATATACTCTAGTCATCGCCAATACTTGCATTGCAAGAGCCTGTTTTCCACCTTTAATGATCATATCTCTAATCACCGCACAAGCAGAACCACTTGCTGAATTGTTTCAATGCAATCTTGTCCAAGATAAATTATGCAATAGGAGAATTCACCGTAAAGTATGCACCTTATATGTAAGCAAGGCAAGATAAATAGACAATATAAGAATCTAGGACCCACAGCATGCTCAATCTCATATGAAATACAGATCTGACAGAATGTAACTGAATTTTCTTTAGTTCATTCTACTTCAAAAGGAGTTGCACCCTTGTGAATGCCATTCAACTTCAACAGAGTTAAAGAAAGGAGATAAGTCCATTCTTTTTGTAACGATTTTTGTAAAACGAAAAAAAAAAAAAAACAAAGTAAATGCACACAAAGAGTAAAGTAGAAGTAGATCATCTTACACCATATATAAAACTGTAGACGAAGTTATCATCAACAACAGCAAACATACAGAATGACTCACATAACAATTATAATCAGCACAAGCTCCAACTTCCATAACTCATGCGAACTACTCTTAAAATCTTAAGATCAGTGTTATGAAATTCAATTCGTTTCAGCTGAAATTTCTGAACAATTTTGGTTTGTTTGCTCTACTGAAACGAACAGGATCCTTGTAATTCTTCATCCCAGAATTTGTTCCAATTTGTTCGATTCAATCCAAATTTCATGATTCATCCAGTTTGTTCAATTCATCCGATTATTCGGCCCAGCATTTAGGTTGCCTTTAAAATAGAAAAAAATGAAAACAGAGGGGGCTAAACATATTTTTTTAACTTGAAAGTAAAAGCAAATATGCATTTTTGGCCTTTTGGCTTAAAGAAATTAGTGTGCTCCACTGTTGAGCCGACCATCTATTAAAATCTAAATAACTATATGGGCCCTAATTAAATTTTATTCCAATAAAAACTATTTTAATATGAATAAGCTAGTCAAGTTTCCCTCTAACATGAAATAGGTCATCAAATATAAATTGACATATTGCATTGATTTAGTAGAATAAATCAAATGTATCATTTATTATTGTTGCAAGGTTATCCCAGGAGAGAATTTGACCACATAACATAGGCTCGGAGTTTTAGATATTTACATTAGAAGTAGAAAGAAAATGGTAGTAAACAAAATGGGCTCTAAAACAAGGTGGAAAGATTTGAAGGGGGAAAGAGCAAATATATTTAAGGACATTATGATTAAGAAGGGAGAATGGAATCTTGAAGAAACTACAGTAATGTAGAATCAAATGGCTAATTACATTAAGAAGATTGCAAAGGAGATACTTGGAGAATTAAAAAGAAAGAGACATGTTAATAAAGAATCATAGTGGTGGAGTGTAAAGGTTTATGAAGTTATTCAAGAGAAAAGACATTGCTATAAAGTTTGGCAGGAGACTAAGAGTATGAAAAATTTTGAGTTGTATAAGAAGGCAAAGAAAGAAGCTAAAAAAGTAGTAAGTAGTGCAAAGTTCAAAGTAAACGATGACCTCTATAATAGGTTGGAAACAAAAGAAGGAGAAAATGATATTTTTAAGCTCGCAAAAATAAGAGAAAAGAGAAGTAGGGACTTAGATCATGTCAAATGTAGCAAGGACAATGAAGAAAATGTTCTAGTGAAGGACAATGATATTAAAGAAAGGTGAAAGAAATATTTTAGCAAACTTTTAAATGAAGAACATATGGAGAATATAAGAGCTAGGGAGGATACTTCATTACCAGAGCATACTTTTCTCCGTAGAATTAGAGGGGTGAAAGTGAAGGAAGCATTGAAGCAAATGAAGACAAAAAAAGCTACAGGCCCAAATGAAATTCCAATAGAGGTATGGAAATACTTAGGAGAGGTTGGGGTGAGTTGGTTTTATAGACTATTTAATAAGATATTTGTGACAAAGAAAAGGTCAGATGAATGAAGAAAAAGCATTGTAGTACCTACATATAAGAATAAGGGAGATATACAAAATTGTACCAACTATCGAGGAATTAAACTTATGAGTCATTATGAAGTTATGGGAGAGAATAATAGAGCAAAGACTTAGACGGAAGACCAAGATCGCTAAAAATCAATACGGTTTTATGCCAGAGAGGTCAATTATGGAAACTATATTTTTACTTAGGCAATTAATGGAAAAATATCGAGCAAAGAGGAAAAATCTACACATGGTCTTTATCAATTTAGAAAAAGCCTATAATAGGGTACCGATGGATTTAATTTGGTGGGTTTAAAAAAAAAAAAAGAATGTCCCCAAAGGTTACATTAAAAGTTTTAAGGATATATATGAAGGAGCATTAACAAATGTGAGAACCACATGTGGAGAAATAGGTGAATTCCCAGTGACTATAGGTTTGCATCAGGGATCAGCTTTAAACTCTTATCTCTTTGCATTACTTATGGATGAGTTAACTACGCACATTCAAAAAGAAGTACCATGATGTATATTGTTTGCAGATGATATAGTATTGGTGGATGAATCAAGAGATAGTATAAATGCAAAACTCAAGAGATGGTAGGGAGCATTAAAATCTAACGGCTTTAAAATAAGTTGTACAAAGATAGCATATATAGATTGTTACTTCAGTGGACATACACAAAGTTTTGAAACCACTATCAAAATTGAAACCCATGAGTAGAGATTCTTTTTGGTATTTGGATTCGAGAATTAGTAAAGATTGGGAGATTGGCGAAGATATTGAACATAGAATAAAAGCTGGATGACTAAGTGGAGACTAACTTCTGGAGTGCTTTATAACAGACAAATGCCAACGAAATTGAAGAGCAAATTTTACAGGATAATGGTTATATCAGCTATGACATATGGAGCAGAATGTTGGCCAATTAAGAAGACACATATACAGAAGATGGATGTGGCAGAGATGAAAGTGCTTAGGTGGATGTGTGGTAAAACTAGAAAAGATAAAATTAGAAATAAGCGCTTTCGAAAGCATTTAGGGGTAATACCAATAGGGGATAAGATTAGAGAAACCCGTTTAAGATGGTTTCGGCATATTGAGCATAGGCCGGTAATGACACCAGTGAGAAAAGTTTGACTATATAGGTGGATGGCCCATCTAGAGGTAGGGATAGGCCGAAAAAAACATTGATAGACGTCATTAAATCAGATTTGAAGAAGTTTTAATTTATCTAAGGATTTTGCTCAAAATAGAATGGAATGGAGAAACGGAATTCATGTAGCCGACCCCAACACGGTTGGGATAAAGCTTTGATGATGATGATGATGATGATGATGATGAATATATATAATAATACTTTCCAAAATATTTCGCCGAAACCTCCAAATCAACCGAAATGGTGTCCAAACTGAATTTCATAACATTGCTTAGGATTCAAAAGGCTTAAAGCTGTTTACAACATAATGTATCATTTGGAGAAAAAAAAAAGTATTACAACATTAGGTCATTAATGGAAAGATTTATCACAAATAACAGACATAAGACTTAAGAAACACGGATACGGACACAGGACACGGACACGACGATACGGCAAATCCTAAAAAAGTAGGATACAGACGCGGCAAATAATAAATATATATTTTTTTATATATAATCATAAAATTAAAGAATAGTTATATTTCTAGCCAAATTAAGAAGCATAATGTCACAATTAATAGAAAAGAAAAACAAAACTAATATTGGAAAAGTAAAAAAAAATGAGACTAGCAAAAAAGAAAAAAAAAAAGAATTAGAACAGAGGGTAGCCAAAAAGAAAACATAGATTGTCTGGAAATTTTCATATTTGGTCTAAAATTGTTCTTATTATTTATGAACTTTTGAAACTCTTTTTTTTTTTTTTTTTTTTTGATAACAGGATTTGGTCACACTCAACAATAAAAGAAAAGAAAAAAAAAAGGAGGGATTTAAAATTTTAAAATAACACCGCAAGGTCCTACCATGTCCAAATTCAAAAAAATAAAAATAAAATAACGAACACATTTTGTGGCATGTTGGACACGTGTCTGAGCCGTGCCTTTATATGACAAATGTCCGACATGGACATGGGGACCCTAAGTGTGTGTCCGTGCTTCCTAGTATGAGACAATGAGTATGCTCCTAGAAAACACCCCATTGGATATAATCTACTTTAAAAATCAAGTGCAAGTTTCTCATGATGTTAAAGACAATCAAATCACAATTTACTGCTATATGGTTCAGACACCGAATTTCAATCACTGATGACAATGATGTGATCAAAATCTACTGCAGATGTGAACTCTGAACTCTGAACTACAGTCTTCTCAAGGAAGTGTCCATTATAAACTTCAGAAAATTTAAAAGTAAGGTCTCTAAAGGTCATTGTCATATACAAGGAGTTAACCTCTAGGTAGTTACCCTAACTGATAATATGATAGCCAGTCACCATTTTGAAAAATATGTTAATGTGACAGACCCACCCTCATTTTTTCTCTCCAAATAAATACGTTCTTAATTCCTAAATGAAAAAGATAACAAGAAAATCATCATACAGTCCAGGAGAATTGCAGTATAAATATAAGGCCCAAAGTGAACTGAGTTTTCTACTAATTCCTCATGAGTAAGTCAGCTGCCGAGCTGACAGATCATAGCACATGAGACCAGCTATAGCAAAAATGGTAGAATCAATTGATGTGTTTCCTCTAACCAGTCTGAGTGCCGCCAAGGAAAATTACAAACTTTTGATACCCTTCTTAATGAATCACCTTCAATGATAGTGTCAACTGCTGTAAGGCACGTAAACTCCCTGCATCCAATTAGGTAGGTATAAAACCTTTTTTTTAGATAAAGTCACAAACCTTTTCTTCATTTAACTCATTATTTTTAGAAGGGACCAGAGATTGAACACTAGTCACTTCATTGTGACTTCTATAATTCCCCCAAAAGCCATCATTTCTTGTAAATTGTAGTTCCATCAGCACTTCCATCGAAATAAAGATAAACCACCAAATGTTCCTCCATTTGCACCTTCTTCATAACAGTTCCAACCAACCTCTTAAAGATTGAAAAAAGTGGAAAAGTATCCATGCTTCTTGCATTCCCATAAAGGACACCCACACACACGAAATTTGAAAATAATAATAATAACAATAACTGAAAGAAGGAAATTGAACAACGGGATTGAAAAGAACGTACTATTTCCTACCAACCAAAATCACATCAAACATAATTGGTAACTAATTACATTTCTTCTTCATTTATCATAAACTGTTAGAAACTTATCAAAACCTGCCAACCAATAGAAACCGACCAATCTAGCCAGGCTGGAACCACCCCAAATCAGCACAAATTCCAACTTCTGACTACCAGCTCCAAATTAGATGCATAATAAACAGAGAACGCTCAGAAGTGGGTTTTTCCATACATCTGAAAGTAAGAAATCATAGCTCCAATCCAACTTAGAAATGAAAAATTACTGTGGATGAAAAAAATACCCCAATCTTTCCATTACACTAGTAACCCAGCTTTAAATATCCCCCTAACTGAGCTGCCCAGCACAAAATTCACCTCTAAATCTAATTGACTACAAAAACCCATAACCAGTAGTTTCTTATCACTAAAAATAAAACAACCCCACTAACAGATAGCTCAAATTATTGAAACCCATTGTCTCTCATTCGTTCACAATTGCTTATTAGCCAAAAATAAAACAACCCCACTAACAAATAGCTCAAATTATCGAAACCCATTGTCTCTAATTCGTTTACAATTGCTTATTAGCAAAAATAAAACAACCCCACAAACAGATTTCTCAAATCATTCAAACCCATTATCTCTCATTTGCATATGAACATAAATTCACTTATATCCGAACACCCATTGCAGGATGCAAAAGGTATAGAAAGAGAGAGAGAGATTACTTGCAGAGAGGGTCCTGGTAGAAGGAGTTGAGAGGGGCCTTGTTGCGCTGCAGAAAGGCGTCGATCAGGCCCACCCGGCAGCGCTTGCACCGACCGTACGATTCCATCTCCTTGGCCGGCATCTCGTGGCCCGTCTCGGAGCATCTGAACCGTCCATTTTCTAAGGGGGTGAATGTGGGTGGACCCAAGAGGAAGTGACCCTCCATCGCTTCCTCTTCCAACTTCATCTCTGCCTTTTCAGTTTCTTCTTCTGCTTCTTCTAGAAAGTTCTCAGCTTTCTCAGTCATCTTATTCTTATTCTTCTTCTTCTTCTTCTTCTGCGCCTTCTCCTCCTGCAACATGGTTAAGCCCTAGATGATGATCCAACTTGCAAGGGTTCTTCAATATTTTGTTTAGAGGAATTTACATATGACCCCCTCAAGGCCTTTTCTAATATTTGCAAACAACCTCCATCCTTCATTTTGCAAGAATCCCTCTTTGCTTGCTAGTAGTCAAAAGGAAAAATTCGATGAAATTGGCCAGTAGTTGAACTTGTTAATATTTTTGTTAATAAAAATGAAAATCAATCACATTAGACTACCATAGTCCTTGAGTTTACATCTCTAAAATTTATCCATTTTTTCACCATAGATTTTTTTTATATTTAATAAAATTAAAAATAAACATTTGAGAGCGTGAAATTGCATGTAACCATGGAGATGTGAAAGCCCAGAAATGAATTGGAGCAATCAAAAGTGAGCACAAGTGGGCCTTATAGAACTAAAATGTACACACAGTTCCCTTATAAGAGCAAATCCATGTCCCATTTCAAATTATGAAAAACAAAATCTATGTATTAACCACAAATTCGACAAACCCAGCTCCACCACATAATGTATAAAGTAGTCATAAAACGAGTGAGACATCGAGATGCACCACAATCTAAACTAGTTGTAAATTTGACAAATTTTGTTCCAAACTCACCTCTAATCCCATTCATTGCCATCCATAATATCATTGTTATTATTATTGTACACACATAAAAAGAACAGCGTACTCAATACTCAAAAATTGATTATTGGGCAATCAATCGCAGCAAATCAAGAGGTTGTTCATTATTATCATCTCCATCACTATCCTGTCCCATGCTAATGAGTTATATGTTTTAATAAAAACATTACTTTTATAAAATTTTATCATAATCCAAATATGAATTGCGTGAAAAATTTGCATGCAATAAAAATGAAATGACAGGTGCTATCTTTAATTGAAAAAGTACATGCACTAGTAGAGTAAAAAGTTTGCACAAACGAGAACGAAAGGCCCCCTCCCTCCGTCAGTCTCTCTTTTACATCTGCTTTACTTTCTCACTACTTTACCTTTTCCACCTACCGAACTTCCTTTTTCGCCTATGTTAGTAGAGCTCCGGCTCCCATAAGGAGCCCTACCATCATTCCAAAAACCCTAGCTTGTTTGTCTTTTCTCAGATCTCTCTCTCTCTTTCTTTCTCAAACAAACAAACCAAAACCCTAACTTTCCAAACCTCAGATCTCGGCCAAAAATGTCCAATCCCTGGGGCAACATCGGCGCGTGGGCGGCGGACGCCGAGCAGGCGGAGGAGGAGGAGCGCGAGCGCCAGGCGGCGGCGGAGGCCGACCCACAGATCTACCCCAGCCTCCGAGAGGCCGCCGCCGCCAAGCCCAAGAAGAAGAAGGCCACCGCCATGACCCTCTCTGATTTCGCCGCCGGCGCCTACGTCGGCCCCGGCGGACGGCGGGAACAATCCCTCGAACAGAGGGGCCTCACGCCGGATGAGATGCTACGCCTGCCGACCGGCCCCAAGGAGCGGTCCGCCGAGGAGATGGAGCAGGGCCGCCTCGGCGGCGGCTTCAGATCCTACGGCCGCGGCGGCCCCTCTCTTGGCCGGAGAGGCGATGATGGTGAGGGTTCTTGGAGTGGCGGCGGGAGGAGATCGTATGGAGGATTTGATGATGAAAGGAGAGGGCCTCCGTCTAGGGTTTCTGATTTCGATCAGCCGTCCCGTGCAGACGAGTTTGATAACTGGGCGGCTGGGAAGAGACCTGTCGCCTTCGCTTCGCCGGAGCATGGGCGGCAGGAGCGGTATGGCTCGCTCGGCGGAGGCGGCGGAGGCAGCGGATCCAGGGCTGATGAGGTGGATAACTGGGCTACAGGGAAGAAGCCAATTCAGACCAGATTGGGCACTTTTGGTTCAGGTTTTAGGGGTTCGGCTCCGGCTCCGGATCTTGATCGATGGAGCAGGGGAGGACCGCGTGATGGGGACCAGGAACGGCGAAGGCTGGTCCTGGATCCTCCCCGGGGAGGAGAATTGGCGTCGAACGAGCCTGCGAAGCCTCGGGCGAGCCCGTTTGGGGCGGCTCGCCCGAGGGAGGAGGTTTTGGCTGAGAAGGGGCTCGATTGGAGGAAAGTGGACTCGGAGAAGACAAGCAGGCCTTCCAGCTCGCGGTCCAGCCGACAAGGGAGCCCGCCTCCGCTGGCGGATGTGGCGCCCAAGCCTCACACGAGGGTGAATCCATTCGGGGATGCGAAGCCTCGTGAAGTTCTGCTGCAGGAGAAAGGGAAGGATTGGAGGAAGATTGATTTGGAGTTGGAGCAGCGTAGCATTGACAGGTTTGGACTCTACATCTCTTGTATCATTTTTGATATGCTATTTGATGTATGTTCTGGAAGTTTACTACTGAAGTTTGCTCAGGCTCTGAATTGCAATAAAATGCTAAAAATGCCATAGGTTTTTATCATCTATGTTGTTGTAATGCACCTGAAAATTATCAATTGCTATTTTACATTTTTGGCCGGTCCTTCACCCATGGGCCATGCCAGGACTCCACTGGAAGCCTTTAGTGTTGCGCCAATGGTCCCTGCCTTTATGGTTTATAGATAGTGGGGATTTGAAAATCCTGCACCGTCCTTGTGTGGGAGTTCTGTTCATGTGGGTGAAAATTTAACTCATCTATTTACGTACTTATTCACTGTTATGTTTATTTCTTGAGTTAGACTTTGTATGATTGAGTGGCACACTCTAACGGCCAATATAGTGGCTTCCACTATTTGTTGTGGCGAACTTTCTTTTTTTTTCAAAGCTAATGCAGTTAAGGATTTACATAGTCCAACCCTCGGTTTGATATGTAAATGGATTTTGTTTTATATTTACATAAATATGCATGGATTCTGTCCTAATGCTGATAGTTCCAAACAATAATTATCCATAGGTCTAAACACAATAAAGGTCATGCATCAAATCATTTTCTGCTTAGTTGTATGCCTTTGCAAGGGGTTCTAGTCTGAGGTTGATGTCATGGAAGTAACGAGAAAAATTCCTCTCTTAAGTGAGGAATAATGGGAACTTAGGAGCTAAGAACAAACACTTGGCATTATGAATGCCAAAGTACTTGTTTAGTTGCATGAAACAATACCCATTACGGGCTTCATTTTGTCATTGCTACTGTTGATTCTTTCTCATAATTATCCATAGGTTTGTTAAATTGGTTGATTTCAATTTTCTGTTAGGCTGTTGGTTATCTTTCTCATAGGACTTGTCAGTTTCTCTGCTTCTTAAAACGAGACTTGCATTGATGACATCTAACCCTGAGCCTTTATTTACCTCATGCGAGAAGAGTAAATCACATGATGTGATACATTGTCTAGTTTGAATTTTTTTTTATCAGTCAAGTTATCTATTATTCAGGTCTAAAGGGAACAGGTATTGCCATTGGGAAGTAGTTTCTTGAATGGAGTAGTGTTGCAAGTGTTTGATCAGATTTTTTTTCCCCCTTCCCTTTTTTTTTTTTTTTTTTGTGTGTGGCTGGTTTATAGGGTTTCAAAATTTTAGGAAATTTTGGGGGTTAGGGTTTACAGGGATTGAGGGCTTGGTTTTGGGCTTTTAAGGTTTTTGGTATTTTGGGGCTTGGCTGGGGTGGAATGGGGTCTGCAGTTGATAAGAGCTTTGGTTGGATGAGGGTTTGATTTGGCAGGGGTTGATATTTTGAGGGATGGAGGATGTGATTAGGGTTATTGATGTGGGTTTAGGTTGTTGGGGTTTGGTATTGGGGTTTGGAGAAGGCAGGATCAAATAGGTTTTGGTTCTGTTGGTAAATTGCGGCAGGGATTTGGGTTCCGAAGGCTGTGTAGGGAAGGGGAATGGCGAGAGGGAAAGGATAAAGGACCTTGTGTCACTTTTCAAATCTGGGTTGTGATTTGAGAATTTTTTGCAATCAATCTTTGGTTATGATACCAATTAGCGTAGCCCTGGATCTACAAATGATAGAGGAACAAGTGTTAGAAGAACATAGGCAAACTCTACAAGAGAGTTTGCTGAATCTGAGGACCAACTCCACATGTGGAGGTTCGGAGGTTGCCCAAGCATTCTCAAATTAGAGAAAAATTCACAACCACAGGGAACATTTAAATCTTCATTCAATAATAAAAAAGCTGTCCTCCTTGATAGGGGTTCCACACATATATAGGATGGAATATGACGTTCCTTTCTAAGTTGGAATTCCCAGATCAACTATACTTCCGACTTTCTCTCCTAAACTCTCTTAAAATTAGAAACCATATCAAGTATACTTCCTTCTTTCTCTCATAAACTCTCTTAAAATTAGAAACCATGTCAAGGATACTTCGTTCCACCCCCCCCCCCCCCCCCCCCAAACAAAAAAAAACACCCAAAACCCCCCTCTTCCTCTTCTCCTCTTAAACTCTCTTAAAATAAGAGATTTGCTTAAACAATACAAATCAAATAGAACTCCTAATTAAATACTCCTAATGAAATGGTTGTCCTGTTCGGCCCATGGACTGGGCTCAGTAGGCTGGCTGGACCATAAGGTTTCATCCAACATTCTGCTTTTTCGTGGGTGATTGCGGATTCACGTTGTTTCTCACAGCTGAATCACTATCAAATTAAAGTTCTTAGTTCATTCCATTGACCTACGAAAGTGGGATGATTTGAACTTCTCTCTGTTCACAAGGACAGCTGTACGGTTTCATCCACCATTCTGCTTTTTCATGGGTGATTGCAGATTCACGATGTTTGCCATGGCTGAATCACTATCATTCCAAAGCTCTTTGTTCATCTATGAAGCACAGGTTCCAGAACAGGTATTGGTATGGGTACGCCGATACGGCAAATCTTAAAACAACAGGATACGGGTACGGCTGAGGTACATTCATATATAATACACGGATACTTCAAAATGGGCAATGTATTGGGTGGTATCATATCCGATACTTCACCTTTTTACAAGTAAAATCCATGTCCTTACCGTGTCCACAGCATGTCCTTATTGTATATATGCCATATCTGGGCATCATAGACATCCATTAAAAAATTATGTATTTTTAAATTTTAATAATGTAATATGCTAACAATTAAAATAGATTGGAATCGCTAGATGTAATTAGCCAACAATTACTTTATACCATTACAAATTCAACTTACAAACCATAATTTAATGTCAAAAAGCATATACAAGCCAGGAATTTAATGTCATTACAACAAATACTACAAACCAAAGCACTAAAAACAAAGTAAACATCAAAGCAAGTCCTATCAAGCTAACATTCTTTACAATTCACATCGAGTCATCTATCAACTTTAACTTCATCGCCTTCATCAAATAATACAGCTTTCATGTCAGGCTCATCAAGTGAAAGACTGCAATTTCAAATAAGTCAGCACCATCTAATGAATCAAATGCATCTCCACCAATGTCCCATAGCTTGCTCTCTCCTTCCGTGTACTATCGACTCCTCCTTGATAGGAGACAAATATTGTTATGCACAAAGATTAAGCCTTCATGACGCTGTGGTGTCATTTTGTTTCATCTCATGGAGTGAATGAAAGAGTAGGTGCTCCAATTCCTTTCACAACATAATGAGGAACATAGCTGGCTAAGTAATTTCAGTACTAAAGATTGGAGAATAGGTGCGGAGGACCCATGCGCACACTACCAAACAATTGGGTCCATTACTCTTCCTATCAAATTTTGAATTAAATTCCCCAAAAGTATTCATACCATTCCTGGTACGTACCATGGCATACCCCAAAAGTCAAACTCCTAAACAAAATGTACTAAGTACGTTTGACCATACCTTGTATGTATTTTGCCATTCCCATAACCATACCCACACCGTATATTTTTGGAGCTCATGCTTCATTGTTGTTCATTGACCTAACCAAAAGTGGGATGATTTGAACCTCTCTTTGTGCACAAGGACAGCTGTATGATTTCATCCATTATTCTGCATTTTCATGGGTTACCATTACACTGCTAAAATTTTCTGTCCAGCATAACGGTGTGTCTCTTCTCTCATTGAGGTTTTATTAATTAATCGCTCATGTGATTTAGAGGCTATATCCATAATTCTTTAACCCAATGGATTGACCATGCTGGGCTAGTTACTGGGTTGAGTTGACCAGGAGGCTTGGTGGGTCAACCTTGGGTCAACCACATGGGTTGGTAAATTAATTTTTTATTGTGTTTATATGTACGTATATAACTATGATAAAGAAAAAAACATGTAAAAAATTCGTAAGGGATTATTTGTCTTTAACCATGATGCATGGATACTTTAAAATGGACAACATCTTTTGTTGTATCGTATTCAATACTTCACTTTTATGTGTAAAATCCATGTCCTTGCAGTGTACACGGCATGCTCCTATATCTAGGCATCTTAGTCTTTGAAATGTGGATGTAAAAATGCCTTTTACATGCATGTAAAAATTAAACTTTAAAAACAAGACCATGTTTGTTTGGAAGCACCATTTTCACATGATAAACATTGAACAGTTTGGATTACATATATAAAATCTTCATATATCTCATAATCTATAAATTTGAAAAACATGAAATTGAATGAGTTCGGATTTGTGTCAATAAACAATTTGAATGATTTTAATTTAAAATTTGGAGCCAATAGGATTTGAAAAGAAATAAAAGTTGGTGACATGGTTTGAAACCACAGTCTGTCTGGGTGGACTTATACTGGCACCTCTTCTAACCAATAGGTGTGTAATGGTTTCACACCTCTTGAAGCGCATAAATTTTGATATGAAAATGATCTCGTTTAGACACCATTTCCACACCTCATTTATGCATCACATGTGCATGTTGATCACGTATTACTGTTATGCATGTGCATAATTTACATATAAAAATGAGTGCAAACAAATGTCCCCCAAACATGTGTATTTTCTCTTAGAAAAGTCTAGATAAATCTCAAATTCAAATGCATATCTAGGTTACATAATTTTGCAAATAGTTGTAAGACAAAAACTCACATAACAGCATTGAAGAACAAATATCAATCAAAGCCTTTACAAATTGCAAGATTTAAAATCCTTTACTATCTCGGTGGTCGCTTCTAACTGGTTGACGACATTGGAGAAGTAATATAAAAATTTAAAAAAAAACCCTTAAAAAGTATCACAAGGGCTGCAGTCTGCATGAATAAAATGACATACGAAAACCTTGGAAAGTATCATTATAAGGGTTGCAGTCTGCATGAATAAAATGACATACGAGAGAGTTTGGGAGCTAGTTTAGTTGCATTTTCAATTTCCTGGACATCTGAAACAGTCTTGTTCTTTGCACTGTATGATAGCATTTTTGAAAGTTTGGATTGTCAATATCTCTGGATTAAATGATTCAGACCTGAGACCGAAGAAGAAAAGATGCTGAAAGAAGAGATAAACTATCTTAAGGAACTGATGAAAGGAACAGAGGTCAATGCGAATGGGGAATCGATGCCTGGGCCTGCAGAAGAACGTGCCACTCTACATGAGCAGATACTTGCCAAAGAAAGGGACCTGGAGATGCTGATACGTGATTTAAACAACAAAGTACGTTTTGGGCAGAGATCAGCGAGTGACAGGCCCAGCTCTGGGGCAGGCAGGATTGCTAGCTTTCCCGATAGGCCACCATCTCAGTCTGGTATGCCAGAGGAGCCAAGAAGCATGGAGTTCACGGAAAGGCCTCGATCTCGTGGATCAGATGTTCGGACTAGGTCCGGAGATGACAGAAGATCATTTCAAGGTAGCAGAGAAAGAGGCTTTTTTGCCAACAGGGAGATGGACAGGTATGCATATTATTTTGATTCATTCTCACCATTTTATGCTACTTTCTATCTTATCTTATTTGACAAGGAAAAAGCATAGTTCACATCCTTTTCTTGTCTTTTGGACTGTCATCAATTGAGATGGTTTATGATGTTCATGTCAAAGAGTGGCGTGTACATGTGCACAGGCTATTCTTAAAATCATAGAAGTCACATTATAGGCCTGTACATTTGTAAATTGAGACAGAAGTTCAAAGTGAGCTAATTATGAATAGAGCAAAAAGTAAAAAAAAAAAAAAAAAACAACAACAACAACAACCCAGCGATGAAAAGGGGAGAAAGTTTTTTCATTTTTTTTGTTTGAGGTGGGGGGACGCGCGATGATGTACATGATAATTTGCCCCTGTTGGTGAGACTAGGTTTAATAATTTGCTTCAATTTTTCAGTTGTTAACATGCCTTATTTGTGCCGCAGCAGAAAAGTTGTGATCAATCTCATATGTGTGCTGTGTACAATGGATATGATATGCTATCCATAGGTGAGCATATCATCTCTAGCTGGGTTTGACCTTGATGACAGGCCTTTCCTAACGTTAGAAGATGACATAAATACATAATCATGCACACCTTTTTTTATTAACTGTGTGCTCATTTTTTATTAATTAATTATATTTTATGCAGAACTTTTTATATTTTTCAGACTGAATTTTGATAATCTCTTTCTCAATGAAGGATTCTTCACTGATTATAATTGCATTCATGAGGATATTTTTTTATATTTGCATTGGGAGGATTTGGTTTATCAGCTGTGAGAATAACCAGGTTTTTCTTCTTACTGCCAGGCATCTGACTATATGACGGGTTTAGTAGGGTTTAGTAGCGTGCTTGTATCTTCATAAAATTATGGAATTTGAAAATTTCAGGGTGGTTGTGCAAGTGGACATCTTGATTGTTTATTTTTCAGAAGCAGTTGGTGAATAGGAATATATTGGTGGTGCAAAAGCTTCCTTTTAAAGCAACAATTCCCAACTATTCTTTCTTTTTATATCTACAGTGAGGGGCAAAGAAATGATTGGCTACATTTACTATTTACAAAGAGCACTATTTGTCTGAAGGCTGGTCCTAAAGCCTGTTGTTTTGTTACCTTTTGCAGGTCCAATTCTAGGGAAAGATGGTGAATTTGTTGAAGGGTGGATTCATTGAGTTTTGTCCTGACATCAGAAGAAAATAATGTTTCATTATTTGTTTGCTTTCTATTCAGGGAAAAAAAGGAATGAGAAATATGCAATACCTGACAACTTCTTTTGATTCTATTTTTGAATCCTTGATATGGTGTAATGTTTCAAAGATTTTTTTCCCTGTCAAGGCAAGCGGCCTTATTTATGTTGTGATCTCTATTCACTAAATCTCTTTTGACATGATGAATACTTGTTATTTGCTTTCTTTGGCAGGTCAGTTCATGAGACTATTTTTTGAGTTGAGCAATGTCTTCTTTATTGTCATAAATATTCGGTTGGTAAGGTGGCATGCACGGTATAGTACAAAAACCACACAGAGTACGCTGGACTGTAGATAGTTTAAGCCATGGACAGTTTCTTACAGAGTGCAATGAACTGGGAACAGTTTTCTACACCTCCATTTTTTCTTTCTTTCTTTGTCTAACTTTCCTCATCCAAAACTAAAACTAAATGACCCTTCGAGTATTCACTGTAGTTTACATTAGATGGTGTCTTATATCACATCACCCTATCCATATGTTCCTAGGCCAAATGCAACTACTTATTAACCTTCTTTCTTGTTGCTTCTTGATGAGGGCACTTGCAGCCTACTTGACCTTAATTCATGCACATTTTCTTGATAGCTTTCACATCATTGAGCCTTAGTAGGGAATAAAAGTTAACCATTTTAGTAGGGCTTTCTTAAATATGCACCCTTATTCCCACATGCACGAACCATGATATAGCCTGCAGACATGGGACCTACAGTAGCCCATGTCTCAACCAAGTGACCCAAGGTCCATGGCCCATGGGTGGTTAAGTTGGGACTTTATTTCAATTTATTTTTCATATTTTCTAATGATGGCAGATTTCATGTGTAACATTGTCAGAATGACTTGAACTTGGATTCATTTGATAGCTTATTGTATCAGCTCTTTGTCGAGCTCAAGTCTGTGCAGTTCTAGCTTGCATGGAGAAAGTTATATCCAAATTTTTGATAAAGAGTAGTTAAGGAGTCACGAAACGTATCCCTATGTTTTTGTTATTTTCATTTTTATTATGTTTAGGCGATGAGGAGTTCATTTTTCCCCTTTTGTTCACAAAAATAGATGTAGAGACGATCAGAAGGGGGGACAGGAATAAGATCCTCCTCTCAGAGATTGCTGTTGTTTCTTTAGTATTTCGGTGGCTTATGTTGTGCAAGGATAATATGCCTGGATGCGACTGTGCTTTATGCCGACCTTTCACTTACTAGGTGGCTGGTTTGAAGATTGCAGCTTGGTTCAGTGGTTCTCCAACTAACTAAACAGATTTGGTGGGTCTTGATCTCTAAATTGTTTAATCAGTTTGATAAGGAGAGGAGAAGAGTCTCCTGCTAGTGGTGGAACGTGGAAGCCTGGCTGTGTGCCATTCATCATGGATGGTTCCATGTCAGTGAAGGGTCCTGGGAGAAAATTTTCGGTGGATAAGATTGTTGAAAAATCAGTGTTAAGAGCTATTAATTAGATAAGATTGTAGAGAGAGATCAGTGCTAATAAAACCAAGTCCCGCCTGTATTGGATTTGTAGTCAGAGTATGCTCTGATTCTGTTTACCAAAGCGTTGATAAATTATTTTATAAATATTTTTCAATTGTTTTTAGATAGATCATGCCCTCAAATCTTTGAGGCATGCTACACCAGAACTGTAGAAGATTAAGATGATATATAAAGAAATTGTGACAATGAAGCAACGCACGTCAATATAGATCAGGCAAAGGTGGCTCGGATAACACAGAATTTAACAAAATGAGTTCAAACTTCAAAATCTAAAGAACGAATTTCAGACGTTGATCTATTGTCCTCAGCTAGTTAGGAATACCAAATGCCCCCGTTAGGGGGCATGAGTATGTTAAGAGTGCGAATAAGAAGAAATGCTACACCTGCCACTAGGTGAATATCCAAGCATAAATCTCAATACGGAGTATCACTCAAATGATGAATCATCCATAGATTGTGAGTTCATCATCCAATGATTGTGCGAGATATCTGTCAGTGTCAGATGAAGATCACAGCCTTGGTCTTAAGACAAACGGTCTACTAGTTAATAAAGAATAAAAGGTAAGGTTATCACATACAGTTCTACCATAGATCTTAAGGAAGCATATGACGTAGGAACGGATAAAAGGCAGGTCTACCGTTACAACTATCACATTAGAATCTTGATATATGATTAGATTAAGCTTATGAGGAGACGAAAAACAATTGATTTTGTGATTGAAAGCTTGGATCGACAGCAAAATGGTGTTTGAACTATCAAAGCATTGTTGATTTGAATGGGTAGCACTGCTACAATTTAATGGGTCTACTTGTACTTTATTCGAATTCCGCATTCTATGGCAGATTTGGTAGTATCCAAATGTTCGTCAACAAGGGCGATTTGAACCCAGGATCCAGCAAATTCGAGGGTCAGTTTCCTCTAACCAAGAGGGAATGATATAATAATAATAATAATAATAATAATAATAGTAATAATTCTTGGGATGGAGTGACATGTCGCGGGAATGCTTGGGCCAAAGCTTCTTTTGCAAGTCCATATTTATGAGATCCACTCAAGCCTATTTCTCAACCAGGTGACCAAAGCGATGGCCCAAGATATGGTGCGATAACCAAAGCTGAATTGCTAGTTGTCAAAATCGGCCTCCGAGAAAATGTCACCTTCAGCCTCAACCTCCCATTAGTTACCTGTTGAAGGGGACTCTTTTTATGTAATTCAATAGGCAAGGCAACACCCCCCCCCCCCCCACCAAAAACACAAATGCCTTTATGGATATTGTTGAAGAGGTTATCCAACTTTCAAGAAATTTCAATACTTTTATCCACAATATCAAGCGATCAGCCAATGATAAAGCGGGTAGACTCGCCAAAGAGGGAGTTCTTAAAATTGAGTTGCATATTTCTATTTAATTGGTTTTTGGGTTTTTTGCCATCTTTTGGGGGCTCAAACCCTTCCTTTTTGTTTGGGTTGCTACCCTGAATTTTTGGGCCTTTGGAGTTCAGTATACAACTCTTATACTATATAATTCCATAGAGAAATGAATACAGTTACCATTTTCAAAAACCAAAAAAATAGCTTATATTTATTCCCATTTAGCCTCAGGGCCCATTGAGAAACTCTAATCTAATTAATAAGAGCTAATTAGATTAAGGTCTAAAATAAAAGCTCCAAATTTTAAGTCTTAATTTGTTCTTAGTGTGTGTGATAAAATCATAAAAAAGAACTTTTTTCATGAGGTAATTGGAGCCCACCTTAGAAATTGTGGTAATTGGGCCCACCTTTTAAAGATTACAATGTATAACCTGCCATCTACATCATATTGAAAATCTATGATGTTCTTTTCATCTGAAATAAATTGCATTTTCCACCTCTACCCACTTTAGCTATAAAAGCTCTAAAACAATAAGTAGCCCCTCATAGCCTTCTTTTTTAGAGGCAAAAGCTCTAATTTCTAAATAGGCTCTAAAATCATAAAATTGATTAGAGGTTTTCCAAATGCTCTAATATGTAAATAAGCTCTAAATCACAAAATAAGAGCTTTCTAGAGTTACCAAAAGGGCCCTAATTGAGAAAGCTATTACCAATTTTTTTGAGAGGGTATAGGAAATTTAAGAATTTAGGGTTCTCATTTATTATACTTAGATGGATACAATTGAACTTGTTCTTTTTTAATGGCCTAGATTATTTTTTTTTTCTTCTCTTATTTGTAAAAAGAGATGTAAAGATTACTAGGAAAAGGAGATCGGAAACAGGTTTTTTTCCTACTAAAACATTATTATGATAGATAAGCAGATCACTACTCGCTTGCATAATATTTGATATAATATAACAAATTATTTCTTTTTAAAACCAAAACATCACTGTAATATTTCATAACCCATCTGATACAATGTCATGCCATCACATATATAAAGAGGTGTACACACAATCTCCGTCTTAAAGCAGTCCCACATGAATTGAAGGGGCATCTATATTATTACTTAGTCGATAGAGATGCTGTGACAAGCTTGGGAGATGTCAATGGCTGGGTCAGAGAGGCCTCCATTGAGAATCTTGTTAGCAATCCACTGGTTGGCAGCTTGAGAATAATGCACCCCATCCCAGCTAATGTGCATGGAAGGATCAGCACAGGATCCACCAAATACCTCTCTACCATTTACCATTGCCTTGTTCCCACAGCCTACAGTGTAAACTCCATCCTTGTGATCCCCACAGCAGTATTTGAGAGGATCCAAGAATCCTGCAACCACATATCCCAACAATAAATAAATAAATAATCAGGGATTGGACGATGCAGATCTATCTAAAACAGAGCAGGATCACCCCCATGGTCCATCTTGCCAGGGACCCTGTTTGGGTTTAGCTTTCTTCTCCCTTCAAAACAAATACAAAAGCCTTCATATAATTTTCAATGGTTGAGTGTGAGGTTCAGGCCCATTTACAGCTGAGGACATTTTAAGAGGGCCAGATGCCTAAATTTTCTTTCATTAATTATGTGATTACTCCCAGGCCAGAGCTTTTAGGCCCAAATAAACAAACACATTGGGCCCTTGCTGATTGATTGTGGCCCAGGCTCAGCTTAAATCCCCTGCAAGTTCACTGGTATGTTTTATGGTTCAATACTATTCTTAACTGTTTGTGACTAATTTTGCTGATAATAACATGAACCGCGTTTCAGATCACTAGTCTGAGCTGTCGTTACTGTCCAGTGCTTACCTTGCTTCTTGGCCTCTATGACCAGTCCATATTTTGCCGTGTATACATCGACGTAGGTCAATGTGGATTCAGGTAGCAGTTTCCTGAGTTGGGTCACCATCTGTTTGAGCTGCCTGTTGAACTCTTGGGCCACCTCATTCTGGGTCTTCAGACACCCATACCGGTCGAGGTTCTGCGGCTTGAAAGGATAGAACATCACTGAGTAGGGCAAGCAACCAATGGGCCCTGTGTTGTGTATCCAAAATGACCTGGCCCCTTGATCATAGAGTTGCTGAGACATGAACAGAGAGATGATAATGTAAGATACACTTTACAAGCTGATAGTTTCATATGGGCTTCGACATTAACTGCTCTTGGATCCGCTGAAAATATTTGCACGTAAGGCCCAATAAGCTTTTGTTCCAATGTTTTTGGCCCACTACCGTTCTTGTCCAATGGAAATGTATTTCAGCTAAATCCGAACGAGCTTGTCACTTCTTTGGATCAGAAACTATCTGACCCAAGGGGTTAGGCTGGGCCAACTAAAAAATTTGAGATTAACATCCACGTCTTCTAAAAAAAAAATTGTCATTAGTTTCTAAAGCTCGACTCTGATGACTTGAAAGGGTATAAGTCAGTTAAGTTGGGTCAGTTTGACCGAGTTTTCAGCGGAGTTGTTTGACTTGCTGCCCTTTGAGTTAAGTTGAGTCAACTCGACTAAGTAAGAGCTAATTGAGTTGAGCTTTTGATTAATTTATGCATTCATCATTTTAGTTAAAGTGGGATGTGCACGCAATATCAAAGCATATTAAAAAAAAGTAAAATATCAAATCAAAATTTGAGTCTATAGTTAAAATATCAAACATTGAAAGTTATAGGAAAAAGAGAGAGGGACAAATTTATTGTCAAGAAGATGAAATCAAACCTATGAACAAGAGAATTAGAATCTGGGCTTACTTGGACTGCTTGATTAAACTGGTCAAGGATGTTAGGAATGGATTCTAGCACTTGGTCATCGCTCATGGACTTGAAACCAGCAGCAAGGTCGTTCTGTCCAATATCCAAAGTGTAGAGAGCCTTGGTGAAGTCTTCTGGCTTTGGGAGACGGCTTTTGATGCTCTTATTTCCTTGAGAGCACACATCCATCAGAACATTTTCCATCTTTCTAATAAAATCTAAAACAATTTAATGAAATGTACATGTCATTTAGATTCTCCAAAGTTAAGGAAAATATGCCCTCTTCACTAAAATTACAAAAAGCAATTGCATTTGGATGGGTACAAATCCAAAGGTACAAATTCTATTTTAACATTTCCTGGCCCCTGTGCACCCTTATTTGTTTGTGATGTGGAGACATGCATGAAGAAAGAGAAAACAAAATCTAAAGGAAAAAAAAACCCCATAACCAGGATTTTTTTTTTTTTTGTTGTCTTTTCATTTCACATTTTCTTACCATCTTGATAAAGTTCAAGGCCACGGGCATTAAATTGTTGAAACTGCCAAAGTTGCACATTGAGTGAGAAAGGACTAAAGCCTCCATAGAATAAGCTGGTATTTTGTGGCCGAATGGTTGATCCCCCTGTTGCAAAATTTGCCCCATGTCGAAAATTCGCTCCAAGGGAGTCCAAGTAAGGACTCAAGTATGGTAATCCTAAGCTCTCAGCTGTTGAAAGTAGAAAATAAGTGACTTTGTTTGGTTTGTAGAAAAAGAATGAAACTAAAATAGTTAATACATAATTAAATTTTGAATGTGAACAAAGAGCAGTCAAATTGCAAGAATTCTTTTTTTTTTTTTGTTTTTTATAATAGGAGTTTGGGCCTTGGAAATTTCAAATTCTAACAAGAAAATGTTAGTTGAAATCTGTTTGATTGGGAGAATTTGCAAGACGAAACTGAAATTCACAAAGCTGATTTTGCCTTGTGATGCTGTTTGGAGATTAACAAATGGGGAAGTCCAGTAATAAAAACAATCTTAGAATTTCAATCTAAGTAGGGTAAAGAATAAGTTGAGGCTGTGTTATTTTTTGCAAACGTTATAGCAGAGCAAGTTCAATTTAGATCATCCTCGTTAGGGAATGTTATGGTTAATCTACAAATTCTCTTGTATATGAGTATGTGACAGTGCGCGTGAAGTCAGCTGGATCCATCAATAATGGACCCATTTGCCTTTACGTAATTACCTACGAAATCAATGATGAGACGGCCATCACAGGCCCTCCCAGAGGGCTTGCCAAAGAAGTCTACCCCATTGGGAGGAGGAACAGGCAGAAAGGCTGCAGATATGCCTCCAGTGTCTGAGTTGGAGTCTCCAAAGTTGTATATGGCTGGAAACTTGCATTTCTTAGGCACTTTATTTTCCTCCCCATTCACACCTTCTCCACCCACCACTGCCAACACCCACATCACAAACACCCACACCCATATCCCTCCAATACCCATTTCTTCTCTCTCTCTCTCTCTCTCTCTCTCCTATAGCATTAAGCATTGTACTTGTGGTGCGTTGAACTGTTCCATGTGCTTTGTCAGTATGGCTGGACATGTCCATGTGACCCTGTAACCGCTTTGAGGATGTTTCTTTTCTCGGTTACTAGTACTACTCACACTGTATCGACCCATTGTTTTGTCATGAAGGCACATTTCTTTATAAGAATTCGTGAATTTAATGTCTACAGGGATTTAATGTCTACCAGAATTTGCAAAATTTTAGATGCTGAAATTATAAAATGCTGTTGAATTATTGCATTCATGAATTCCCTGTTTCAATAGAAAATCCTCAAAAACTCCTTTCCTTCCCTTTCTATCAAAACCCTGCAGAAAAAAAAAGTTTTGCACTAGGATGGAAAAAAAATAAATCAGATCTATAAAAGGGGTGGAGAGGAAGAAGATGATTGAACCTGATTTTAATTTTGTCGTGTAGAGGAGATGGCATATGACAGTTGGGGAGACCCGGAGTTGCAATTGGAATACCTGAACTTGCCCGGAAATCTAGTATTCATAAATGCTAGAGTAAAGGTTAGCATTTGGGAATTCCACCTTTTTGGAATTCCAAAATGCTACTTGCCTCAAATGCAGGTAATTTCAATAAATGAACATGGAGTTTCAAACTGGAATTTAGGAATTCTCATACAGTTTGAATTCCTGTTAGAAATATTTGCAAAAAAATAAGCCCAAGCATGGGGATGGAAAAGGGATTTTATTAAGTTAGCCTTGATTTTCTGGCCACCTCAAAAGGGCCCCTCCATATTCTGTTCCTAGATTTTCTTTTTTCAGTTATTTGTTGTAGTTATTGTTTTCACCTGTTCCTAAGTTTTGTCTTTTTTTATCAAAAAACCTGATTATCTGTTTTCCAGATCCAGCTCCCCTGGCTAGGCCCGACTCGTACGTGCACATAGAGAGCTTGTGGTAAAAGGCTCAAAATTTATTAAAGATAAAAGTAGAAGGAAACGCTTTGAGGGTTTTACTAGAAAAATCATGTAAGGGGACTGCCAATCCATAAACATCACCTAAGGTATGGGTGCACCGTAGTGGTCACACTTGACCATTCCGGTTCATTTTTCCATTTAATTGGCAAATGGCGATATCGCCACAAATTTTTTACACCAGTGGGAAAATCGATGCTCCCTTATTTCCTTCTTGTTGTTTTCTTTATTATTTTCTTCTTCTTCTGGTTCTGTTTTTGTTCTTCTTATGCTCCTTCTTTTTCATTAGTTTTTTTTTTCCTTTCTTTCTTGTTTTGTTTTTCTTCTTCTTTGTTCTCCTCTATATTCACCAAACAACCTCACACCCTTCTATATCTTTCTTATTTTTTTCCTCTACCATTGATCCGAGCACCCACCTGCACGGACACCATCCCTCTTCCTCTATTTTTTCCCTTCTTCTTCCTCCTCCACTTCTCTTTTTCTCTTCCAGTTTTTTGTTTTATTTTCTCTACAACCAACTTCAACTTGAGATCAACATTCAACCCATTAAAACATATACCTACCATTGGCTCTATACAACCAAATTCACTACTGCTTCTCTACTTGATTTGGTGTTTTTGAAAGGATTGAATATGAATTCCAATATAAGTGATTGAATGAAATATGGACTTGATCATGTGAAGTCAAGTCATTCGTCTGATGAAATAATTTCATGCTCAGAGAACCAACCCCCTGTAGTCTAGGGCACGAATAAGTTAGCTATATCTCATTTGAAATGAGTTAAATGAGAATATCAGAGGAGCTTTCAACATGTAAAATTTAAGAATTTTGTATTTAATACAAGAGCGTAGTGAGCTCATCGTCATCCTCCATAACAAAACTGAATCATGGCATCTATCAGTTCTTCTTCCTCTTCTTCTTCCTCCTCCTTTTCTTGGGAAAAGGCTTCAAGCCGAAACCCATATCAAACCTAAAACTATTATTAACTCTTAATAGATTTTACATGTGAAATGAAAAAATATTGGATCTTTCATGTTTTGAGGGTAACAAGGGAGCACCGAGCTAGTGTCAAGTTTAATGTTCTCCAATTAAATATTAAATAATAATTATTAAAAAAAACAGCAAATGATAAACGGATACTTCAAAATGGGCAAAGTATCGCATTATGTTGTATCGTATCCTATACTTTACTTTTAACATATAAAATCTATGTAAGTGCCGTGTCCATGGCTTGCCCTTAATGTATCCATGCCTCATCTAGGCATCGTTTTAGACATCGTAGCTCCAGTTTACCCATACCTTCGGTGAGGTTTATGGTTTGAAATTCCCTTACATGATTTTTTTTTTTATAAAATCCTCATTTTTTTTTATAAAATCCTCAAATGCTTCAACCCCCACCCCCAACAACAGAAAAAAAAAAAAACTTTTAAACTTTTTCAACCTGGGATCCTTTGCGCACACAGACAAATCCAAGTTACGCCTCTCTGTAAATGAATACTAAGTAAAAGCAACAACCTCTTGAATTTTTTAAACCCATAAAAAACCACAGGAACCAGCAGAAACGCTGCAGATATACTGCCAATCACACCTTCTCCACCCTCCATAACCAACACCTACATCACAAACATCCATACTCACATCCCTTCAATACTCCTCTCTCTCTCTCTCTCTCTCTCTCTCACATATAACATGTGTACTGAAACTTGTCCATACTCTTTGCAGAATCGGTAGGTATGCTACATGTGAACCCTCCGAGGATGTGTCCTTTCTTCGGTTACTACTTCATAGCTCAAACTGCTTCTGCCCATTGTTTTTGTCAGGAAGGATAGAGAAGAAAAGGGATTTTATCAAGTGAGATGATTTTTTTATAACTTCGAAAAGGCCCCTCGATTTTTTTTTCCTACTAACTTAAGACCTCTCTTAATGGAAAACTTGAGTGTAAATTATGCAAGCAAATCAAATGCACAATTATTATTTGGTGTGGTTATCAAGAGAGGAGAAAGAGTGAGAATTCACGAAGAATATGAAGGTTTGACCCCTCCATCCGAAGTGAATTTTAGATTTTGGGTGGCTTTGATGTCTGCAAAGATTTTTCACCTTTCTGCGCTAGTGTTGCCGCATTTGATGTGTGATATTTATACATGTTTGTAGTATTTTATTTACATGCATGTTTTGCACTTTATAAATTTGGAGGTGGCTCCAACTCTTGCCTATTGAAATTTGCCTTTGAGCCAATACAAGTTGGAGATTTATTTTTAGCAGATTGAGATTTGGGCCAGAGCATCTACACCATAGGGACCACCCTGAAGATGGCCCTGTTGCATAGTTAACCATAATGTGTGTTGAGAAACATGAGACACGTAAGGCTATCTACATGGCAGGGCCCACCCTTAGGATGGCCCAGATCTTGTACACTTGACGTGTATCGAGAAACACAAGACAGCTCAGACCCCAACCTGAATTGCATGCAGGTTTTAATATCAAGGGTGGAACCGAACAGACCCCAAAGAATCCTACCCCAAATTTCACTTTTGGTCGGACCAGGCTACGTATAGTCGCATTTAGCCTGACCATGCCAAGTCACATTGCCAGCTGCAAGAGGCCACAACCCAACCTACCTAGGGGGATAGCCGCTTCGTATCTTGTTATCTCCAACCAGGATACAATAAATAAGACATGCAATGCCCCACAGCCGGCCACTTTTGCAGTTGTTCCAACTCTTGTTAACATCTATTAATGATTAACTAACGATTCTCTTGTTATCGGCTATACTTTCCAGAGTCTTCATTTCTCTCTACTCTACCCTCCACCACGATCACACCACCCTCAAGTTAACCATGGAATGGAGGTTCAAGAGAGATTTAGCAAAGGTAAGCTCTCACCGAGACCCTATAACGATCAAATTAATATATGTAACATAAATAGTAAAGATTGTTAAGTACTGGCCGAAAGGGATTATTATGGATGTAAACACTAGACTATTGGTATGTCTGAACTAAGACGGTGAGAGATCTTGAGTTTTAGAACCATGGTCGAAATTAAATTTTCTCACCTGCTGGAAATTATATCCTGCTTGCCCTTTATTTTCTCATTTGTGCTTGTCAAACATGCTAAAGTCCCACGTGGGGTTGACATCGGATCTGTTCTAAATGTTTGGTTCCCATGATTGTATTCACCACGAAAGGCCCGTGAATGGTAAGGATCTCTGGATGATCCGAACCACGGTTCCCATCGCCTTATAAATAGCAATCCCAAGGTGCTTTGTAACGTAAGACTGAACTCCACATTTCTTTACCAGAATGTGAAGATGAGCCATGTGAGTTAAAAATGGATCCAAAATTCTTCTAAGGGTATGTTTGTTTCATGTGTTTCAGTTCTTAGGAATCCTAAAACTCTCTATTTCCATAATCGGTTAAAAATGAAGAATCAAAACGGTGAACATCAAAAATTCCGTCAAATGAATTCTCCTTTAGAAGTTGAATCACGATAAGATGGGAGACGAATACCCATCCCTTAACCTAGTAATTTAAATCCTAAGAAAGTCACGCTTCCATTGGCCGGTAGTGGTAATAATCTTTTGATAGAATTTATTTTCCATGTATTACATGCAGACAAACAGGCTTAAAAGCAACATCAGATTACTCTTCACAATAGTTTCCAAAATTAAGTGAGCATTTTCCCAAAAAGATCTCTGACTATGAATAGTTTCCAGGATCAACATATCGGATGACACGTTAGAGTTACTAAATTCTAGAAGCATGAATTATATATTCTAGACTGAAACACAACACATAGACAATGACTATCAGACTCTCAAGTCTCACCCTCCTAATTCATGCAGGAAAACAAGCCAGCTATAACCATGCAGAAGAAGCTGGTGGAGAATAGGAGGCCGAGGCAACCAGAGCCAGCAGAGCCCGTTCCGGACATCACCGACCTCATGAATGATTGGTTTTTCGGGAGTGTGAGCACGGAACGTGGAGCACATAATTTAACAGAAGGGGGATTAGAGAGTGAAGAAGAGGAGGCTGGAAGGAACAACAACAGTAAGCTAACACAGGAATGGCTGGAAGAAGCCAGGAGGATGGTTGCCATGTCTCCTTCCCGACATGAGTGCCCTACTCGTTTAGCCGGGTCACCGAGGTTCGCCGCCATTAAATCAAGTGATTCTCCGGCAGCACTCGACCGGAGAGATCCGCTTTCCAGATCAGCAAGGAGGTAAGTTCGGAGTATGTATGGTCTGTAGTTGTGCGTGTAATTGGAGTAGAGCTTAAAAACACAGTTTAGGACTTTGTAATGGAGAATGTCAAAACCGCTATATAACAGTTGGAATTGTTACGGGTATCCATGTACATGTTTTTTTTTTTTTTTTTTTGAAAACGGTCGGAACATAATTCATTAAAAGAAGCCAAACAAGAAGGAGAACAAATGAATAAGAAAGAGGATGGTGAGGAATCTCCCCAACCTCAAGACAAAAAGAAAACTTCTTAATTTCGTAAGCACACCTACCACAAAAGAAGACCTATCAACCCCTTACATAGCTAATGCGTCTACCATGAAATTAGCAGATCTAACCTGTGACAAAAAGAAACATCAAACCCTGCTAACAACTACCATATTGCATTTAAGTGGGATTGAAATGTACATGTTAACAATTTGCATTGAATGATATAAATGGAGATACTTATAACATATATAACTACACAAATAGTTAATTATATAGTTAAACTGTGATCTTTCTTTTTTGGTTAAAAGATCATCATCATCATTAAAGCCTTATTCCAATCATGTTGAAGTTTTTGTTTAAAAAATACATTGACAAAATTTTCTAGAAAATGAAGAATAAAAAAATAAATTTTATCGTAAGGGCTCTTAAGAGTAATAAATAAATTATAAGTGTGCCCGTTCTATCGTCCTCACTTCCTAATTTCTAATGTGTTTGCACTCCCTCCAATTTAATACTAATTTTTTTTATTGAAAGACAAAACATCAATGTTCTTAAAGGTCGTTAGACATTAGAACATAAATCAAGGAGTCCCAGCAATTCAATAGGTCGAGCCTTTTGTAACCTAACTTAAATAAATATCACACCACCCTTCTATTCACTGTAAGAAAGGTTCTATCTACTTTAAGTCCTTCACTTTAGAATGGACTTACGTACATCCACGTAGGGGCGGATGCACCCATTGAACTCTAGTCTACTTCTAAAATTATTGTAAAAATTATGATTTTTACTTTAAAATTTTATATAAAAATTTTACATCTACGCACAAAAGCCATATCAAAATCCCATATTTGTTCTCGAAACATTATTGTGTCTTTGAGTGTGAACCCCTCAAATGAACACTCTGGGTCCTTCTTGCTTCACCCCTTACCTTTTTGACACTATTTAATTTTGTATATTTTAGATATGATGAATCCAACAATAAATCTAATTATATTAATTTCCATTTTAAAACTTTAAAAATACATGATTACGTAAAATGGGAGGCTTAGTTTTATAAACAGTGGGGTGATGATATATTAGTAGTTGTGTGATGTGTAGCAAGGGTAACTAATGTAACGGTTTTGGCCCTAGCCGCTACAAAGTCTATAACAGTGTCTAGGAACTTACTTTCGAATTTGATCTTGAGCTGACACAAAAAAAACCGAAACAGGCACCGAGCCGTGGAAAGCTTCAGCGGAGAAATCCTCACAAAAACCGCCACCAAACACAACCGTAACAGATCCGAAACGCTCGAAAAACCCGATACGGACCCATCTCCTGCTTCAGCTGTTCATCAATGGTTCTCCAACATCCTCAATCCCAAGCAGCAGCGGCAGAACCCTTCCTCCATCCGACAAGATCTCGATCTCGATCTCAGCGCGACGGCGGGGATGCGGCAGCCGAGGCAGGCGGCGGGGCCGCGCAGATCGAGGTTCCAGAGGGACGCCGCCGACTCTCCGACGGCCGGAGTGCCGATCTTGTCGAGGCGGACGTTCAGGGATCCGGCGGGGAAGGCGGAGACCCAGGTGCTGTCGCCACCGAAGAATCTGGTGGAGTCGTCGCATCGGAGGTCGATCGCGTCGGCCACGTGCTCGAAGGAGAGGCTGTCCAGGTCGAATGGCGGTGACGCGGCGGGGGTGGGGCCCGGGAGGAAGGAGGGTGAGATCGGGCCGTTGAATTCATATCTGAGGGAGCAGAGGGTGAGGATCGCGAGGATTTCCAGCGGGGACATGTCCGGCAAGGCCAAGATCATACTATCCGGATCCGATTATAACAGTTACGGTTTGTTTTGTTGCTTCTTTCCTTTACTATAATCATTGTAGTCATAATTTCTCCATGGGAACTAATGGGGCCCACTTTCGATTGTTTCTGGGCCGTTCATCATGCTCATGTCAATCAATGAATGGTTAGATGAGAATTGCTAGATCTCCTGCCTCCTTAGCTGTTTCGATCATCTCTCTCTCAGTGATGCTCAAAATGAATGCCTTTTATTAAATAAAAATTATTAATTATAATATTTAAAATAGGCTTTATTTGTTTAAGATTAGCAAGAGGAAGCATGTTTAATTTGAACCATTAGTTGATAATTTGAATAGTTTAAAAATGCATGTTATTAATTTCCTCCCGGAGACATGTCCCCATATTTTGATTTTAATTCAACAAGAGTTGTTCCATTGTAAGCTTGACTACATGCCTGATTTATATTATTAATAATGCATGAAATTGTACTAATCATATTATCAGTCATTTGTTGGTACTTATAATTGGACCAACAGTTATTAAAGTAAATTTTGAAAATATATCACCGAGTATATGGAATTCATTTAAATGGATCTGAATTGTCAAAGTAGACCCTATGCTAGAGTTTCATACATCCTGATCATAGAATGTGTGTGGGAAACATTGGGATCCCAGCTCTTAAAAGTGATGTGTTGCACTCAGGACTACCACGGGTGAGCGAAACACAAAAGGTTTGAAAAAACAGATGGACACATTGAAAATTTGAGTTATTGTTCAAATTTTACATAAATAGGACTTGGTTCCACCATAAGATTGACTTTTTTTTAAAGATGTGATTAACACAATCTAATGCATATTCAGTCGTCATATTTTTTGCTTTATCAAAAGGTCAATCTTAAATGGTGTCTGTCAACTCCTATTGGATAAATTTTGAAGTTACATGTACAGTGGGAGTGTGTTTATTTTGAACAAGTCGGATTTGCAATCCTCACAGCAGAGTTGCATTCCTCCTACTCAGGAGTCCTTCAAATCAAAGGCTTCATAGACTCCTGATTCAATAATAAGGTGGGCTCTTCCTCTGCTCCCTTATAATAGACGGCTGGCATGAATGATGTAGTCCATCTGGTGAGTGAGCCACTTTGATTTGATGAAAGGCTCCGACTTGTCAAATGTTCATCTGGGTCGTCTATTTTGTTTAAGGTGCAGGTGGTTGGTGTGTTTGCAGGCACTAGCTCCATGGTGGCTGCCATATGCTATGGGTGGCTGTTGGAGAATATCAGCGAGGAAAAGAAGAAAAAGGAGGAGGAAGCAGAAGACGATGATGAGGAAGAAAGGTGGAATGGAGTGGTAGTTCCTGTGCTTAATTTGAATAGGAGGAGGATGTGGAAGCAAAAGCAGGCTGCTTGGCTTTTCCACCACCTGGGTATTGATGCTAGTGCACTGCTCTTCTCTGATGAGGTACTACTTGCTCTTTTAACAAGGTCACTTACATAATTTAATTTTTTTATAATATTTTAAATGAAAAGTTTCAAAAAGCAATAAGAGTCTTTGTCCATTAAAAAAAAAACTACACGAAAATTTGAACATTTCAAAAAATTGTAGAAGCTTTTGATAATTCTTTCAATTAAGCCCTCACCGTATAAATTGTTTGCAAATGACAAAAACCCCATATATCATTTTTCAAGATTCTCACTTTAATAAACCATTTTACAATAAGTGGTCAAGCCAACCCGAGTGACCTAGTGGGACCCACTCCAACTACCTTTATACATGGATGCTTAAAAGTAGGGGATTCCAAATGACTACAAAGCTAGATTCAGTAAATGATTATGATCATCAAAACCAAAATGACTAGTTTTAGGAGGAAAGAGGTTAAGAAAAGACAAAAACATTCATAAAAGAAGGGCATTTTTATCATTTTTTTAAAAATTTGATGGAAATGACTTGATTGAAAGAATTATGAAAAACTATTACACTTTTTACGAAAAATTCAACTCTTCATATACATTATTGAAAATAACCCAAAAGCTTCATACTTTTCATAAGTTTCCCCTATTTTAAAATAAAAGGTTCTATAATTAAACCCAACCCAACCTGCGCACCCATCTTACATGGGTTTGGATCACCAATTATTAACCCAGCACAGATTTGGTTAAGAGCAGGTCATGTGTCCGTTGTTAAAGATTTGGGTTTAGCTCTAATTGTATCAAATTTATTGAAATCCAATCCGTTATTATTCATTGTTGATGGCCAAAATTTATACGAAATGGTCAAAATTGAATAAAGGAGCGGTTGGATTTAATATGTAGTAACTGAATTCTTAAGATTTCTATGCACTAAATCATGGTTCTAAACAGTGCCCAAATCAAGTTTTATCACCCTGAGAGTAGGCCCAAGCATACGGTCTTAGTCAGAAGGTCACCAAGCCAGGGTGAATTTGGCCCAGTACTTAGTCAGACTTGGCCAGACTTGTTTGGCTCGATGATCTACCCCTAAGTAACATGGGCGTGTTTTGCGAAGTTAGAAACAATATTGAATAGCTTTTAATCTATGTGCCCAAGACCACTCCATGGTCCTAAACCAAAATTTGGAGCACCCAAAAGTGGCCTGGGTTCTATTGTGGACCTGTTAAAACCCAGCAGTTCTAGCTCAACTAGCAGTACAACCTGAACATGTAGACTTTGAGCTTGCTAACATATTCCTGCAATTTGGTATCAGGTGGATCTTGAAAATCTAATTATTTCAAGGCAACTGAGTATACTAGTAGTTGGACAAGATGTTCTCAAAACAAATGGAGAGGTGAGTATTGATTGATGTCAAATTATCATGTAAATAAAGTGTTGCTGTTCATGTTGGTCTTCATTGGTATTCATTGCCTTAACCATCATGACATTAATCTTTCCTCTTATAACATTCCTTCACATGATGTTTTCTGTATCATTAGGTGGGGTCCGAATGTACTGTTCTTACAGATAACTACTGTGAGGATGCTTATGATCTACTGCAGACTCCCTATTTGAAAAAACTCCTGGTATTTCTTTTTTTAAAACATAGTTTGAAGTAGTTCTTTCTCATTGTTCTCTATTATACATATGATGAAAAGGATACTATTTTCATTTCGTTTCTTCTGTTTCGGTTGACTCTCAGTTTAATCTTCTTCCAGCTTGCAGGAATTCTATTAGATACAGAGAATTTAAGGGCTGCTGATAAATACTCTACAAATAGAGATGCCGAAGCAGTGCAGCTGCTGTTGGTTGGTTCGCCATCAAGTCACAGACATGTGTTCTATGAGCAATGTATGATGCTTACTTTTTATAAGAATTGTTATTTTGGAACCTATTACATGAGACTTTATTGTAAACTTTGGTTTATTTGGAACTCAACTAGTGATACAAGATCAGAAAGACAATTCTTTTCTAGAAGCCATGCAACAAAATTATGGGAAGCCCCCTACAAGAGGTATCTAATACTAAACTGTTCGTCTCTTTTTATTGACTAACCACCTAGCTGATGCTGTGTTTTTATTCGTCAAGTTTCATTCTACTGTGAAACTCCAGTCCTTTACATTCAGTTTCTTCCTTTAGTAGTATCCAATCTGCATCTGTCAAACTACATGGATCTGGAGAGCAACATCTGCAGATGCAGATCTTGCTAAGAGAACCTGACTGGAATATCATAGTCTTTCAAGAGGATAATTGTATCCCCATGTTGGAAAATGGGTCAGTCGTGTCATATCTCGGCTGCTCATTAGGTGGGGGCTTACACACCCAAGCTTTGAGGTCATCAAGATAGAGATCAAAAAGTAATATGAGTAGGACTAGTAGAAAAGTTAGGGGTTATGATCTTCAAGTCTCCTTAAAGTATTGACTTTGATCAGAGTTTTCAAAAAATAATCACCCAAGGGTTCATATTCTATTATAAGATGTGCACATGACATTGGTGACAGGTGATGTTGAGAATGGATTTACAATGGAGCATAGAGTTTCAGTAAGGAAGTCGGTATCAAATACTCACCAAGAAATCAACAAGCGAACTTCCGATAAGAGTCCGGGCAATATGAAACCCATAAAGACTAAGGAGGTTTCACCAAAATCAGGTATCTAGCTTCACTGAAGTTTCATGTGGACATAGGATTTGGATTAACTTCTGCATGCTACATAATTTTGTAGTTTTTGAATGATAGCATTTTCAAATCATGATAAATTCCCTTTATTACCAAATCATGCTTCAGATTCATCTTTAAACATGACAAATTATTAACGTAGAATTGATTTGGATTTCAGTAGATGGATTTTTTCATGATATTGTTCAAAATCTTCAATGCACAGGAGGCTCAAATGACATTTTGTTCAAACTAGAATAAAGACTCGATGCATGATCACTATTTGATTGTAAAGCAGCTATAAAATATATTTTTTATTGGTAACAATGAATTATATTAAAATAGATGATCTACAAACAAAACAAAGCACCCTACCCCAAGTCCCCAAGAGATACGGGAAGCCCTATGGTATAAAAGAGAGATACGAAAAGAAAGAAAACCCTGCAAAAACAAAGAAATTACAAGGTGAAAGCAACTAAATCAAAAGACCTAACCACCCCTTGTTTTGCTAAAGTATGCTAAACTATTAGAACCATGCTGAAGATGTTATAAGAGAGAGGTTCTTGTAAAAATAAGTTGGACATAGTTTCCCACTGTGGAAATCATATATTGGATGCTAACTGAGTCAGAATTGACTTCAGATTCTAGAGCAAAGGAAAGCACCTCCAGTTACCCCTATATAGGGATGAGTGGAAATGCAGAACTCAGAAAAAGCCAACCACAAATAAAAATAAGATAAACCTTCAATAACGACAATAAAAGAAGATTAAGGTCAATTGTACAAAACTCATTTATGTATTACTATTTAATCAAGTTCATGGTGATGTGAGCCTCTGTACAACTGATATGATTACTCATTTCATTGTGATGTTATTTCTACCCGAGCGAGTTTCTGTGTTTTAGCCATGATGTGCTATCATGTTATGCTGCGGCAATTGAGTATGACACTATTACTCATAAAGTCAACCCTAGAGTGAAAGAACCCTGTAGAATAATGGAAAATTTACACATATTAGCAAGCAAACTACAATCTGATTTGTATAATTGCTCTCTTTGTTAACAGCTAAACAGAGTCAACCAGAAGCACCACCACCAAAACGAGCCACTGAACCTTCCGGTGGCAAGAACAAGTTCTTTCTTGCAAAATGGTTTGGTTTTGGCTCAAAATGATATGAAGGTCTTTCCGACAATTGAGTCTGCATCCAAAATACATGATTGAGAACTAGATCTTATTATAGAGGACATGATAGCAATCTTCCTCATACTTTAAGGAATTACACCATTTATTGAGAATGCTCAAGGTTTCCATGTCATGAATAATTTAGTTAGTTTCATGGATTTTGTCTAGTGATTTTACATATATGTACTATGATTATTTATTCCTTTGTAAGAATGTTGAGAGTAGGCATGGTTGTGTTTTGGATAATATAATGTTGATGGTTGTGAGCAGCATAAACCATTGACTTCTTAATATATATATATATATATATATATATACACACTAGAGATTTCCATTCTGTGATGAACAGAGCGATTGGGGAACCTTTCTCTCTTAACTGGTAGACCCTCATTTTCATGAGGCCAGCCATACAACCTAGACCCAAATCAAACCATGGGCGCATAAGTTTTGCATATGACCTTCCTTATATGAGATATACTTTGCATATGACATTCCTCATATGAGATATACTGGTCGTCAGGAGTCCATACAATGCATCTAGATGATTGGAACTGAAAATGCCCCATGTACGACTACAAGCATTCGATCCCTAGAGAGTTGGCTATGGAATGGTTTTGGCTTCCTCAGTTGCTAACATAAAGGAGGAAGAGGAAGTTGGGCCCAAAGAAGGAAAATATAACACAAAACTAGCTATTAATAAGTCAAATCCAAACCTGCAATCTTGTTCAATACCCTAACAGAGACCACTTCAATGTAGCTAGCAGTCAAATTTGTAGATTCAAGCAACTCTCATATATTGAAAGCCCAACTTGCCACAGGCATGTTTAAATTGTTCAATTTGAATCGACAAGCTCATGCTATGATTGTAAATGTTGAGATCCTACCAAGCTTAATAGAGTTTGATTAGTCTAACATGAATGATGTAGTACTAGAGTGTAATTACTGAATGAGTTTTATCTTGGTCTGTTTGATGTTTGATTCAAAAGGCAATGTTCAGCTAATGTAAGCTGCTCTGTAGATCTTAAGAATGTTCAAATTTTCAACCTTAAGGCAAGGTTGATTTCGAGGAGAGTGGACTTCAACGATCTTTACGTTGTCTTTTATCTCATAGTTTGAGTTTCGACTTCTCATCTATTTTTGAATCTCAAACTCATCTCATCTATCCCCTATCTCTTATTCTTATACCTTAGGAGTAGAAAATCTATAATAGATGGAAGGAATTTTTGTGAGGCGTGTAGAATTTTTCTTCTTAATTAGCTTAGTAATAAAATAGGAGGTTCTCAGTTCCCTCAAAGGCTTAGACAATCCAGTAGGAGGTTTCGGTTCCCTTGAAATATACAAGCATCATTTTATTTTATTTGTTGCTTAGCTTATAGACTTAGCGGTGGCAATTGGGTCGGGTTGGGCTAAACGGATTGGGCCAGTTATAAATGGGCCAAAACAGTGCAACCCAATCCAACCCATTTATTAAAAGAGTCAGTGACCCATAACCCACACCCACCACAGGTCAAACCGACCCCACCCCCTTTAACCTGCATAGCCTATACAGGTTATGCAGGTCGGGTTGGGCTACTTAACACACATCCATTGCATTTGTTAAATCAAAACTTTAACCACAATACAAGCATAGTTCATGTAATTAAAACAGTTACATCACTATTCACAAATCATTAAAAAAATCATCCATATAATATGAATAATTCTAAATTATCTTGTTCAAAATAAGCATAAATTTTATTCATTCCTACTATTACAAGTATGAAATATAAAATCATTGTCATATTAACAAATTGTATCATGCATCATCCTTAAATTAATTATTTTATCTTACAACTAATAAAATCCCAAAGCATTAAATAAAAAGATTTTCTCTTTTTTTCAAGCACCAATACTTTGATGATTAGATGTGTTGGATGTGAGTTGAAAACAAGATAAAAAGTAGAGAGCAAGAAAGAAACCATGGAATGAAAAAGGATGGAAGTGGAGATGACCGTGAGGAACACCGACTGCCTATGTTCTTAAATAGATTTCAGTAAAGATAAAAATTAATGCAGGTTAAGCTAGTCAACCCTAACCCAACCCATTTAATTGTGGGTCAGAAATTCCTGACCTGTTAACGGCTTGCCTATCGTGCGGGTGAAGTTGGGTTGCAGTTTGCCAGTTCTGCTTGGAGTAGGAAAAAAAACCTTTAGATAGATAAATATAGGGCATATCCTATGCTTTTGGGCCCAGCTAGGATGCATTCAGCTCAAAGGGGTAAGTGGGATGTGTATGTAGCATCCAAGAGTGTGGGTGAGCAAAATATCCCTTCAATAAGATAATCCTAACCATTGATTTTAAAGGTTCAAAATGTAAAAGTTTTCTAGCCATTATTTTGTGTTTGAATCAATGGTGATTAATGGCCAAACAGTGTGAACTTAGGGCAGTGCCTACTCATGGGAGGTAGGAGAATGGCATGAATTTGCAAAAGTAGGTCCCAATTTACAGAATGCAGAGGAAGGGCTTAAACCTTAAATAAAGATGAACTGATATGAGAGAAGCCTGACAACTATCCAGGGAATTTCAACATCAAATTATTGTTTTGTTCATTAACTTGCCAAAAATCTGTATGGGTTAGCTTGTTTTGCTAGGTTTTTGAGAGAGGGTTGGTGCTTTAACCATTGTGTATCTTAATTGTTTTGTCTCTCTGTTGTGCTTCGTTTCTAATGAAAATTTTCTTCTACCGAAAAAAAACATCAAATTATTGGAATCATGGACCAAATCAAGCTCACAAAGACGCAACCCATGAACAAAGTGTCTCTTGTAGCTGGTCACACTTGGGTGCACTGGCCCATATATTACCTAAAGCCAGCCCATCTTGTTATTCAGGACAGAATCAGTCTATAGGAATATAAGTAGACCCAAGCATGGTCGTTAAGGGCCCATTCGCAGATGGCAAGGAATACCTTGAGTCATAAAAAAGAAAAAAAGGCCCATTCGCCTAGTCCATAATTAATTCCTAAAATTTTATGAGCCACTAGTTTGCCTCAAAGGGGATAAAGATCTACAAGGGACGTCTATCAAATGATCCCCTTGAATGAAATGGTTGCCTGATCCCTTGCAAATTAAATATTAGGAATTTAATGGTTCCCCACAGGTTATCCTAACTCATGAACTCTCTGCAATTTATGCAAAAACCAATTTAGGAGGATGAAAATAGTCCTTAGTGAAGCATAGGGTTGAACTTTGAGCAGGTATTGGTCCATTCTTGGCCCATTTAGGACAAGAAAGTCAGGCCACAGATGAGCCCAAACCCACCTCAAGGAAGGCTGGATTTGGTTTGTGGCCGGGTTCCCCTAACCCTGCTCATGAAAGTTGCAACCAAGTCACTTTCGATTAACAACATGTGAACCAAATCCACCACACACCAAAACAATGATTGAATGATTTTTCATTCATTCATTGAACTGAGATCCTCTTAAACCAGCCCTATAAACATATCAGTGGGGCTATCTAAAAAATCCCAACTGCTCAAAAACAATTGGTCCACCGAGTATCGAATGACCAGGGGGCCATTTCTGGAATAAAATTGTTTGATGGGGGCTGTGACTTTGAACGGTTTTAAATTTCAGAAAGAAACCCACTAATAGATTAGTAGGGCAGAACTATGGTGCAGCAAATCTAGCAGGACACTGGGAGTGGGAGCCACATTCAAATGATGACCAATTTAAAAACCTAGCACCCATTGTATCAACTGCAACAAAATCCTCCATTTGCTCACTCGGGGTCCACTGTAGACTAATTATATAGATGAAATCCATTCTATTTTATTAAATACAAAAAGTAATTAATCATGTGTTTAACATTTTAAATCCACGAGTGCTCCCCAAACTCATCTGAGCAGAATTTTATTTAAGGACATTCATTTTATGCGGAGTTAAGAGATTTACACCCTAAGTCAACCACTGAACAATATCCTAGATTTTTCTTCTCTTTTTTTAAACCCATTTATGGGAGTTGAGACCCCATGGAACCCGCATCAGTTGGAGCAACCCTTGGTTAAGGGTGGGAGACCTCTTTTGAGGTAAGTGAGCCCTAGGATAGTGAAGAAGACCTTGGGTGAGGTGAGAGAGCCCTCAGGTGAGGGAAGGTGACATGTCTAGGAGTCCATCCCTTGATAGTAAAGTCTTAATAGAGGGTATGACACCATTCTCAATATCAATGGTTGCTCAGTTAGCATTTCCCGCCCCTCACCCAAGTAATCGGGGTTCAATCCTGGGGCATGCTGCTCTCGTCTTACGTGTAAGGCTTTCTAATGGGTACTACCGACCCTCTTGATTGGGTATCCTAAAAAAAGAAACTACTAAAAAAGATCTCCTAATGGGTGCAAGTTTTTGTGCATGAGATGAGTCGTGCAATTTCGAACCATTAGTGAAACCATGGGTGCAAATTGTTTTTCAGGACTAATCATGCAATTTAGACCCTTAACTCACAGCATGGGTGCCTTTTTTTTTTATTCTTCGTCTTTTCTTTTCTTTTGCATAGGATCATTCCTAATATTAGATATACTGCTGGCAGGAGGCCACCCAATACATCTAGATGTTGGATCTGAATACACCCTGTTCCAACTGTTGCAAGCTTTTGATCTCTAGAGGCAGCTATAAATTGATGGCTTCCTTATTTGGGCTTCTTACATTTTCCACTGGGGCTATCATATTTCACTGAGCTAATAGCAATGGTGTTTATTTATTTGTAAATACTTGGATTGAATTAATACCTTTCTTTGATGTGTGTTGTGGTGAGGTGCTTTGTTGTTGAAAGACCTCAAAAACCTGTCTCCGCTTTAATATTGATCTCTATCTCTAATTAAGTGACGCCAAACAGAGCATAGAACATGATTCAATAACTGACTCTCTGTTGATTAGCTTTTGGCCTTGTTTTTGTGATTAGTGGAACTTGTCTTGGTGCGGTAGCTTTCAAAGGCCTGAAGGTATACTCCAAAATCGGCATCCTTTCATGTGCCAAGTGATTGATGCAATCAAATGAGAGAGTTCTGGGGACCTTACTAGGATTGATTTTAGCTTTATTCCAAACAAGTTTGACTGGTCTAATTCCTAACAAGTTTGACTGGTCTAGCTAAATTCCGCTTCATAACCTCGACCATATGCATGACCTCGTGATCTGTGGGGAGATTCGTTTTTTGTTGGGTTTTCATCTTTTATGCATTTCCCTTTCTTTACTCAAAAAAAAAATGTTCATTTTTTATGATATGGGTATTTTTGAGGTGTTTGACCCAACAAGACTAATCCGTTGGCCCACTCGCTAAAATTGACTTTTATTGTTGGGCTTTTTTTCCGATAATTTCCTTTGGAATTTGTTGTTACGTTTTTGTCAGATGAGATATCTTAACCATTGTTTCAAATCTTCAAAATTTTTTGATTTCTAACTACATTTATCTTTGATGATTAAATCGAACGGTGATTAGTAGCAATACAAACATTAGGTGACTGACATAGTCATTGGGTGTTAAGTGAATGGCTTAAATACCAAAGGTGGACTAATTTTAGAAGATCGCAATCGGCAATTACTATCCAAAAAGTTCAACACCTAAATACTGGAATCTTGGACCAAACCAAGCTCAAAACGAGGTTCACTGCATCAACAGTCTGTCACTGGTAAGGATCTTGTACCAAATCAAGCTTAAAAAGAGGTTCACATCATGAACAATCTGTCACTTGTCAGCTGATCTTGTTATTCAAGTGCGAAATCAGCCAGCCTGAATAAAAGTAGGCCCAGACGCCATCCCTAAGGGCCGTTTGTTAATTTTCCCTTACTGTAAAGTTAAAGTCATCTTTTATTTCACCATACAACAACCCAAAAAAATCAAATCAAAATATCTCATTTTAAAAAAATTCTTTTACCTTTTTACACAAAAAAGTTAAAAAGTTCCATTTTTATCCCACTAATTAACAAAAAATATCTACTTTTAACAAAAAAATCAAAAAGTTACATTCTCTTTTAACTAAAAAACAAAATCTAATCATTGGATTGATTTAATTCCTCTTATTTTTTTATCTTTTAAAATTGTCATTCACCTCACTTCACTCCACCAGTTAAATTAACAAACGGGCCCTAAAGAACCAGTGTTCCTCTTCTATATTTAATTCTAAGGATTTTTATAGGGGTAAAAGATTTACATGGCACCATCAAATGATCTCCTTCGCTAGGAAATGATAGCCCGGCCCAGCCCGGCCTACCCTAATAAATTAAATATTTCCAATTCAATGGTTTCTATAGACCTCCTCTTTGGCCTTTTACATTTCACCTCTTATTACCCCCTTTGATAAACACCACTTTATGATAAATTCCTAAGAATTCAATACCAAGAAAGTGAACGAGCATTGAGGCCTTGTTTAAATCCCTCGAATTTGATTTTCTACAATCGGATTACCCAAAAATTTAGTTACTTGTAATTGATTATAACAAAGAACAAACAAATGTGAATTATGGGTGACATAGGTTATCTAAATCAATGAACTCTACAATTTAACCCTGGGTTCAACTTACATAATTTTTTTGGTAAAATCCTCTTAAATATGAGTAGAAAAATTAAATTACTAAATTTTATTTCCATCTATTTTAATTATATTCAATGAAAAAAAAAAAAGAGGAATGTTGCCCAAACCCACATCAATTTAGGGTGGATCTGGGTTGTGACTGAGCTGACCTGACCCAGTTTCAAGTTGCAATCAGCTGATCAAGTCACCTCACATGCCATTAACAACATGTGAGCCAAATTTATTTACCAAAATAATAATAATAATAATAACATGTGAGCCAAATCCAACTTTACAGCAAAAAACTATGAATGATCATTTCATTCATTCATTGAATTGGGGTTCTCTTAGGTTAGCCCTTATTAAATATCAGTGGGGCCCACCGAAATCAAATCTGAACTATTGTAAAAACCATATACCCATGAAGCGGCCAACAGCGACAGTGTTGACTGGGGTGAAATCGGTCGATGAGGTTTATAATTTCGAATGTTTTTATTTTGGAGGTGGACCCCACTAATGGATTTGCATGGATTGTTATCTTCTTTTCAATGGTTGAATTGCTGAATATAGGAACTGGAAAGACGTGTCGTGATTGTGACGGCTGCTATAGGATTTCACCGAAATGACAGCAATGTGCGAGCACCGAAATCCTTTGCATTTATTTATGTATTTTGTTGGTAAGTACGCTCCGGTGAAGAAGTAACTCTGGAGATCCATCTTTCAAACAGTTAGGCTTCATGCACTGGGGGTTAGGGAGCATTCTTTGTTATACCAATAGTCGAAAGGGAATTTTCCCATATGGAAACTCCTTATGACAATGACAACATTCTTGAGAGAATTCTTAGATTTTTCTATTTGAATAGTGAGAATTAATAACATCAACTTTGCTCTTTTGGCCTATACGATTCTGAAATTTCAATTTTCAAAATGCTATATTGTTATTGAGCATTTGTAATTATATTAATCGAAAAATATATTTGAGAAATTCAACCCCCCCCTCCCCCCCCCCCCAAAAAAAAAAAGAAAAAGAGAATTCTTACAAACAAATGAGCTCACATAGTTGAGAATTCTTGTTTAGAGAATTTCAAATCACATATAATATTCAGATGCTGAGATTTCAAAATTTCTTAAAATTAAAAGTGACTGTTTCAAATGGATTTAGTATTCAAAATGCCAAGATTAAACGCAATATTTGAAAAGTTAATGGTACAACATTCACATCAAAGTTAAAAATCCCTAACACAATAAGTTCTTGTAAGACGTACCTAAAATAAAAGGCCTAAGAAGTCACCAAACCTAATAAAGCAACTGTACTGTAGTATGGTCCAGCTTCCCTATTTTAATGCATGGGGGGGTTGACTTTTTTATAATCCAAGCCATCCATCAGTATTAAGACACTTTATAATGATCACCCTCTTGTAAGTTATTATTTAAATATTTTTGTAATGATCACGTATTATAACTTATTATTTAAATATGTAACATTGCTACCATTAAATTAAACTCCATCTGAAGCACATAATAAACTTTCCTTATTATTCTCTTGTGGGACTAGAAATGAAGGAAGGTACTCATATGTGATCAATCTCAATGGATGGACTACTGAATGTTTCTTTAAAAACCTAAATGCAATAAGTAGTAAGGGCCTTAAGGCTGATAAATAGCTCGAATTATAAAAAAGTGAGCCCAACCATGCATTAAAATGGGGCGTTGCACCATGCTATGTAGCCCTGCATAACCTAATATATGAAAATATTGAGAGAGTTTGACCTATTTGATTTGTCCAACTTTGATGACTTATCAAGATGAGTTAACTCAGCTAAGTCGTAGCTGGTCTTAAAACTGAGTTAGACCTCATGTCTTAGCTATTACATTGGAACTGCATAATATATGCTAGGATCTCCATTATGGAGCTCATTTAAAAATAATTTGGACTATTTAAGATGAATTCCATCCCCTCCAGAGATATATTCTCATATTTTAAATTAATAAGAGTGGGTCTTATCATTCGATTGACCACAAGATGGAAAAGTGTTGAACATTAAATCAAAAGAGATGGCGCATCAATGCCTAGTCACATTTTCAATCGTGTGTTTAATCTTATGGAGGGATTTTACTCCTATTAAAGTGAAATCTTGAGAAGTGATTAGAAGGAATAAAATTCATTTTAAATGGTTTGAATTATCCTTATGTGGGCCTAATGATTGGAATGTGTTACAACTTTGTAATAAATGCGATAGGGGATCCGCACTCTTTAAAACTTGTTTCCAAAAGCTATGTATGATTCAACGCTGGTCAGTCTTAAAATCCATGACTGCCGAGCATGGCGCCCGTGCCCTACAACTTTCCATTTTCGCTCGAGTGTGCATGACATGCATATCTTTACTGAAATAAAGAACACAAAATGAACTGGAGTGGAACTGTACTGTTCATTTGAGTCAGACAGAAAGGTGCCTAAAAGCTGACAACACGGTGCAAAGTCCACCCTATTATTCCCAAGTGGGAGCACATATAGAAACCCCTAGCCAAATCAGGTTACTATCCACCATTCACTGGTGGACTTGTACAGTGAGCGTCGGACCTCGGAAAAAAGTAGGGGCCACTTCAAACATATAATGCATTTTCAAATCCTAGACCTATCATATATATATATATATTTATATTTATAGTATAAGCAATATGGCAATAGATTGGATATAAATGAAAACCCGCAATAGAAGTGGATTTAATAGTAATTTTTTTTGTTTTGTGCAGGGCAAATTTCGGTTTTGTTCTCCCAAGCCATTCGCTCCAAATATATAATATCTATGTACGTATTATTAAAATAATAGACAAAGCTCATATAGTGTAATTCATTTTGAACCTTTATATAAGGCATTTGAAAAGAAAAGGTGGCATGTGCAATCCCTACTAGACACATTCTCATGCATTTTTATATATTTTAAAATTGTTAAGTTTTAAAAATTGATATGGTAATTTAACCCTTTTTCAATTATGATTCTGGAATGGAATGTTTAGTTCGTTAACACTCTATTTGTATAGTTTGTATTTTCATAGGATAGTTAGGAGCTGAATATACAAGAATTTATATATATTGTGACTAATTAAGAATGAAGATATAAGGTAAATATTCAAAAATAAGCATTAAATAATGTTTTTTATTTTATAAAAATAGAATAAAAGAACGATGATTTGATAACTCAAATTCTAAGAAAGTCAACAACTGATTTACATCTCCTTAACCCTTGACCTCATATTCTTCATTGCTTCCCTCTTTAATAACCTTAATGAAGCTCATTTAATCATGAATGCATATGTATTTAACTTCTATGTATTTTATGTAAGCAAACAAACCCTAAAACTAATTGAAATTAATAATAATAATAATTAAAAAAAACAAAGGTAAAGATCCATAAATATAAGTAGAATAATCTCTAATTTAAAATGAATTAAATGGAAATGAAAAATAAATCAAACTCTAAGAAAGTCGATATCATATCTACGTCTCCACCTTATTTACCAAAACTCTTCTTATAATAGGATTAAAAAACTCTTTTTATAATAAGACTAACTCCTATTGAAGTAATATTTGCAAACGTCATTAAAGGGAGTCCGGATCTTTTTTAACATGGAAACCATATAACACATGCTTAAAACTCCATTGTTGGGCCCAAATAGGAATATAGGGGACTGCTCAAGATGAATCACATCTCATCCAATGATAAATCCTCTACTTTCAATTCAAAAGTAGCAGTTCCTATTATTCGATTGAACACATAACGAAAACATGATTGACACAAAGTGGAATCGCTGATACGAAGGGGAGACCCACCCACCCCTTTGAATGGAAGCTTGAGAGCATATTAATATGAGGGAAGAAATTCATCTTAAACCGAACCGTGAGGATTATGTCTTTGTTAGAATTATGTCTTTGTGAGCCCGACGATGGAGATTTATATTGATCAGGACTCCACCAAAGAGGGTGACATTCATTTTTGAATGATTGAGATAATAGTTGGGTCTCAATCCATGGTAGAGATCTAAATATCCCACCCACAGGGAGGGTGTGGGGCACCCGGAGATGGTCCCCTTTGATAAGGGCCCCATTTCCGGAGGGCAGAATCATCATGTTTCCCACGCTACTATCTACCATTCAAAACAAAAGCGTTACACGAAAGCCTACTCCCGCATATTGAATGCCCCCATTTCGGTCAGGTCGGGCAGTTCGGGCAGCACGCTGGCCATCTCTCGCTTTCTCTGCAAATCTCTCGCTCCTTCTCTCTCTCTCTCTCTCTCTCTCTCTATCTCTCTCATACATACATTTCCAGAATTAGCGATTTCGAAATCCCCCAGATTTCCAGATTCCGGGAAATGGCCGGAGATTCCCCGTTGGAAAAGGAAGCAGACGATTCAGATTCCGAATTTGTGGAGGTCGAACCGTCGGGTCGATACGGTCGGGTCAGTTTTTTTTTTCAGAGAATTCGATTCATTTCTCACCACCCCTTTTCTTATCTTTCGTGATTCTGTGCAGATTGATGCTTTGATCTTGAATTCATTGCCACCCCAATGTTTATTTTCTTGAAATCTTGCTTAGAATTCCAAGTTTCCTGCTTGTTTGCACTGTCTAATCCTTGAATTCCTCATAAAAATGGTATCTTTAGATGATTGGATATGTAAATTTAATGTTGTTGATGGATTTCTGTTGATGTTTATGCAGTACCATGAAGTATTAGGAAAGGGCGCTTTCAAAACAGTGTATCTATCCTTTTCTCCTTTCCCCTTTCATTTTGTTTGTTTGATTCTGTATCAATGATGATATGTGCAAAGTAGCAGGATTGAATTGAAGTGGCTGTTAGTTGGGTTTTGAATGAATGCTGGTTTTGCATTTTTTTTTAATAGATATAGAGCATTTGATGAATTGGAAGGGATGGAAGTGGCTTGGAATCAAGTGAAGGTGGGTGATGTTTTGCGGAGTCCGGAGGACTTGGAGCGCCTGTATTCTGAGGTCCATTTGCTCAAGACTCTCAAGCACAAGAATATAATCAAGTTTTACTCCTCATGGGTTGATACTAAGCATGATAACATCAATTTTATTACTGAGATTTTTACTTCAGGGACATTGCGCCAGTGGGTACTCGCTCTCTCTCTCTCTCTCTCTCTCTCTTTTCTTTTGTTTCTTTTACGAGGCACTTGTACAGACTTTGGGGTGAAGATAGGTTGGATAAGGGACAAGTTGGGGTGAGTGCCGATTCATGGCAGGTAGTGATTTTAAGGGGATTGAATTATTTTATATCAGAAGTTGGAACCTTATCCAAAGTTCCCATTATGAGATCTGCCTTACTAGAAAATTATGTATACAGTCACATATTCATGCACAAGTATTGGTATTCACCTCAATTAGACACTTATCTAACGAATATAAACTGTTGGATTTCAAATTTAAAGAACGAATTTTATTTCAATCTCTAATTTTAAGACCCCCAATCAAGGGTTAGTATGGTTTGGTTTGGATCAGTTTTGGTCTACTAGGGATCCACTTGACAGAGCTGATCATTCTCCCTATGTTTGACATTTATGCCCCACAAAAAAAGTTCCTCATTTTAAGATACAAAACTGATTTCTTTTTTAATATACACCATAGATGTTGCATTTTGCCCCTTTATTTATTTATTTATTTTTTCTATTTCTCGAATTTCATAGTGGATGCTTCAGCTAAATAGCATGTGTCTTCAATTGCTTGGAGGCTGTACTAAATGTCCAGTATAAGTAGTTGTGTATTATCTTATAGGAACTAGGATGATCATGTAAATTATAGTCTTACTCAATTCATAAACTATCACTCTGTTCAGCTAAAGCATCCACCATGCAATTTAAAAATTAGGTGAAACAACAACAAATTTTCCTTTTTTGTTTAGGAAGTACTTTCAACTGTATGGTGGATTCTATATTTATATGTTACAGCTTGTTGCCTTTGATCATTCTTCGTGTATATGTGTTTATTGGAATTGTTCAGAAATCTTTTTGGCAATCTTTTATAGGTACCGGAAGAAACATAAGCATGTAGACATAAGAGCTTTGAAGAATTGGTCGAGGCAAATCTTGGAGGGTCTTCTATATCTCCACGGCCATGACCCTCCTGTTATTCATCGGGATTTGAAGTGTGACAACATATTTGTGAATGGAAACCAAGGGGAAGTGAAAATTGGTGACCTTGGATTAGCAGCCATTCTCCGCCAGGCCCACTCAGCTCACAGTGTCATTGGTAAGTAATTCCCTGTGTTTTAGCAGAATGTTGAATGCTGGAAATTGATATCTTTGTAAATGGGTTTGCAGGGACTCCGGAGTTCATGGCACCTGAGCTTTATGAAGAGGAATATAATGAGCTGGTAGATATTTACGCTTTTGGCATGTGCTTGCTGGAGTTAGTGACTTTTGAGTACCCATATGTGGAATGTGCCAATGCAGCCCAAATATATAAGAAAGTGACATCAGTGAGCTTTCCGTGTTGCTAGATCAATTTCTCTTTATCTATTTGAATTTTCCTCCAATTTCTATAATTTCTTATCCGTCATTGTCTCTGTCACCACCAACTTGAGTGAAAATTGATATTTGACTCATTAATATGAATAGCCAATGGAAAGTTATTCTCATTTTGAGAACTCCACCAGTGGAAAGGAATACCAGACAAAGTTTTCTGCTATTGCAAGGAGCTGCTACTAACAAAAACTATTATTCTATGTATTTAGAATGTGTAAATCATGATTAGGATATGTGATATTTAGTTATAATTTTGATGGGGTCACTTAATGTTTTCTGAACATTTAATATTTAAAAATTCTAGCTGCTGTATGATGTACCAGCTGGAAGTCAATTTTCGGTGTAAAGATTTTAGGAAAGCCTATTGGCCTAGTAGGCTAGTCCACTGACTTGAGTTGGAAGTGTTTAGTATTGGTAAGTTTAACGTTGGAAGTTGCAGTGAATAGTGATGCTTATTAATATGAGTGATGTGACAATTACAAATTTAACAATGATAAAATTGAATTCTAAGGCCTTTCCCTCTATCAGACATCTAATTGGCAATGGTGCTACAGCATCTTTTGGTATGATACATGGTTGGTTGAAGGGTGGTTAATTGATTTATATTGTTTCCTGGCCCGTTATCACCTTGGTTTGGGTACATCAATGATGGTGAGTCACTTTGTGGCAAATAATGCACTGGCTCTTGCAAATAATGCATGGGTTCTACCCCCACCTACTTCAGCTGATCTTACCATTATATGGGAAAAAATCACTACGGATATAAGCCCTTGTGATGCAGCAAGGGCCCACAAGTGGTCCCCTTTCAAGTAGATTATGATTATATTATTTTTATTATTAGTAGATTTCTAATTTTCTTGTTATTAGGGAGTTTCTATCATTAGATTAAGGTTGCTTGGGCACTAGGTTTTATTTCCTATTTATATGACATTGTAAGGAACAATTAAAGCAGAGTTTGTTTTTGAGTTAATAGAATTTTCTGTGAGATTTTATTGTTGGAGGCTTGTCCTCTTCATGTGATTATGTCATGGAAACCCTCATTGTGGCAAGGCACTCACTTTGATTGTAAATCCTACCCTAGGATTGCATCAACTGGTATCAAAGCCGAACGATCCCTGATTGTCAACGTGATTACCCTTATCCCAACTTCTCCATTACACCCAGGAGCCCACCCCATCAATCGAACTGAAACCCCTACCCGCCTGTAAACACCCAGCCCTTGCCATCCTAGGAACCCTAACACAGTGCTACAGTTACCGAAATCAGACCTTTCCCAGACATGCAATCCCTTCATTCGAACCCTAATCCACCCTCAAACTTCCCTTTCTCAAACTCCCATTCGTTTGTGCAAACCTTGCTCAAGTCCCCTCTATCTGCAACCAATCCCAAAAAAAAAAAAAAAAGGAAGAATCAAGAAAAAGAAGATCTAAAGGAGAAGGGTGCCTGGATTGCCGCTGCCGCACGCATCACCACACCACTGCTTCAAGCATACCTGTTCACCTTCCCGGAGCTACACCTAGCCACCTAAGTCATCCGCCACTCGCCATCAACCATCGCTCGCCTGAGCCATCGCCAGCATCGCACGACTCCACCATTGTCCTCCGGTCGCCATCGCTAGCCAAAGACTTCACCCCTTTGATCATTGTCTCAGACCCTCCACCTCTCTGATTGGACAAAGCAAGAGCAATGCAAAAAAAGGGGTTTTCAAGCCCTTTCTGTGACACAACACACGAGAAAAAAAAGAGAGATAAAAAGACCTGGTTTCAAGGTCTAGGTCACGTCAATTCAATATTGACCCATTTGCAATTTGAGTCCCCAACAACAAAAGTTAGCTTTTTTTCCTTTTATTGGACCTACATTCAACCTGATCATTATCAGGTCGGGACATGTCAGTTTTGATTCACTTGCAGAAGAAAGCTCATCTGATTATATTGCTGCCATCATCATTGCATTAGCCTAAGATCAGTAGTCAGATTTTTTTTTTGGTGATCACAACACCATCTCAAGCCCAATTTCCAATCCGTCTTCTCCATCGAGTTTGTAGTCAGCAAATCTGCACATCAGGTCAGTCAAATTTTAATTTTCATTACATAAAATGCATCCTAAGAAGCAAGTTGAAGTCGAATCTTAATCTTCTTCAATTGAAGATTTGGTTGGTGCCATTAGAGATTTAACTACCACAGTGAACAACATGCAAATCACTCTGCAATAACTGGAAAATAAAGTGACAACTTTAGAAAATAATCAGCGTATGAATCACAATCGTGCTGGTGGTGAAAATATTCGGAATCAACGAGACCTGCCAGTTAATAATCTTAACAGAGATTTAGGAATTAAACTCGTGATTCTGGAATATGATGGAAAATTGCAACCCCCTGAATTCATGGATTGGGTAGTGTGTGTGGAGAATATTTTTGCACCCAAGCCGATGACGGAGAGCCAAAAAGTCACATTGATTGCCACTAGATTATGTGATTATACTGCAACATGGTGGGTTGAATTACAAAGAAAAAGGAGGAATCAGAACATGGACTCCATTGAAACATGGAATGAGATGAAGAACACTTTGAAACAAAAATTCCTTCTCGTCAACTACACTAGAGACTAGTGTTCGAGCTTTCAAAACTTGAAACAACGAACTAAGTCAGTTGTTAAATATTCTGAAGAATTCCTGACTCTACAAGCTCGTTGTGGCTTGAATGAAGATGATGATGTGATTGTTGATAGACTTTTCGATGGATTGAGAATCGACATTCAGCACATCTTTGTATTTCAAAATTTTGACAATATTGATGAACTCATCCAACATGCCATCATAGCCAAGGATATTTCAAATCATTAAGCGCAAAAACTCAGTGCATCTAAACCACTTGGTTCATCTGGAAAGTTTTTTTAAAAGCCTGAAGGTCAAAATAAGATGATTTGTTTTCATTGTCAGCAAAATGTCCAAAGCGCATGCATCTCATTAAGACTGAAAGTGATGAGAAAAATACCCCTAAAAGTGATGTGCAAGATGCTCCAAATGATTTTAAGGGGAATGAAAGTGATAAGATTGAGATTATGGATCCCTTAAGAGGAAATTGACATGCTCATGGTCATCAAAGAGACTCAGCCGAGCCACGGGAAGAAGTAGTTGCGTAATAATATTTTTCGCTCACAAGGTACAGTCAATGGGAAGCATGCACAGTTGGGATTGATGGAGGTAGTTCTGAAAATATCATTTCTCAAGCCTTAGTAGATCGTTTGAAGTAGAAAGTTCGAAAGTATTATCATCCATATTTTGCTAAGTGGCTAATGATAGGTGATGAAGTGCAAGTATGATATGCATGCCCAGTTAGTTTTGCTATTGGTGAAGACTACAATGATACAGTTTGGTGCGATGTACTACCAATGGATAGTGGTGATCTCTTATTGGGATGTCCGTGGATGTATGACAAGAACGGAACTCATGGCATGCACAACAACACATATACTTTTGCTCACAATGGACAGTATGTCACGCTCCATCCTATGAAGCCCAAACCACCCAAACAAAGATCACAAGCCTGCATTACTAAGGATGCGCTTCACGTACACAATATCTACTAGTGCAATACCAAGCCATACCGAGTTCGTGGTCGAACTCTTTTCCAACCAGGGGGAATGATGCAGTAGGGGCCCACAAGTGGTCCCCTTTCAAGTAGATTAGGATTATGTTATTTTTATTATTAGTAGATTTCTAATTTCATTGTTATTAGGGAGTTTATATTATTAGATTAGGGTTGCTTAGGCACTAGGTTATATTTTCTATTTATATGACATTGTAAGGAACAATTAAGGCAAAATTTGTTTTTGAGTTAATAGAATTTTCTGTGAGATTTTATCATTGGAGGCTTGTCCTCTTCGTGTGATTGTTTTTGTGGAAACCCTCATTGTGCCAAGGCACTCACTTTAATTACAAATCTTACGCTAGGATTGCATTACCTTGGACTGATTTTCAAGATGAAGTGGTTTGGACTGCTGCGGAAAATGGAACACTTACTCTAAAATCTGCTTATCAAATTACTTGTGACCATCACAATATTCTAACCCCACATTGGGTGGATTGGATTTGGTTCAAAGGGTGTATAAAGAATTTCTCTATTTGTGCTTGCATGGTTTTTACGAGATGCCTTAAAACCAAAGACTTTTTATTACAACAGAATATAGACTGTGATTCTAGGTGTGTTTTATGTGATTGCTCTTGGGAAACTTTAGTCATCTCTTCTCCCAATGCATCTTTTCTTAAACTGTATGGACTGTACTTCAGAAATTGTTTCTCCCAATTGCCTTGTGATTCTCTGGATGATAAGGTTCTATCAATCATTGATAGATTGGTTCCTCTAAATTCTGATTTACAATGCCTTGGGCAGTTGATTTTTTTCCAGCTTTTGTATTACATATTTGGAGAGAAAGGAATGCCAGGATATTTCAAAATAGACAATCTTGATCTTGTGATGTTTTGAAGTCAATAATGAGTAAGGTGCCTAGCAGAATTATATTCTTGGGCCTCTCTCTACCAAGTAGAATTGCCAGTCTATGGGAGTCCATTCCCACCTAACCAAAGGGTTGTTAAAAGGGTTGACGCTCCATAGGGTATTTCATTATCCATTTTGAATATGCAAAATGTGATGATTGGGATTTTATGGAGAGATAAGAATGATCCAAATGATGGGCTGCTTCATTTAAAATATTGACTTCTTTACTGCAGTTTAGGCTATGTTTGAGTTGATTCGTGAGTCTGTTCATATATTATCACTTGAAGTGGAGGGAACTCTTATGAATTTAATTAAAAATCCAAGTAATTCATGCTGGTGGGAAAGATTTAAATCGAGGAAAATGGTGGCTTAGCTTTCACGATTTCAGGAAATCAAGGTCATGAAAGTATCTAGTAGATATTTGCCGCTTAGTAGAAGACTTCAAAGTACTTTTGAGTCTCCAATGCACATTCCGGCATATGACCTTTTTTGGCTTTGATCTGATTTTTTTGTCTTTATTACCTGGCCCAGTTCGTGGGTGTTTCTTTTTTATTCTTGTTTTTCCCTAGTGGGTATTCTTTGTTCTAATGGGCTATGCCCCATTGAGAGTGGCTGTATTATAGCTACCTCTCCCTCTGTATTATATATTTTACTTGAATGAAAGACGAACTATCTTTAAAAAAAATTTTCGAAGTTATGCAATGTCCCTGGTTTTCTTCTTTGGCGAGTGGATGCTCACCATGATCATTGTTGTCATAATGGTCACCAATGCCATAAGTCGTCATCATCCCAATCCAAAAGTTTGGACATCTCGATCTGCATCAGCATGCAGAAAACTTAATCAACAGTCATGGTCCTCCAACTAGTTGACTTTCGGGAAAGGGGTCAGCTATGATAGTGGCATGTGTATGGAGACAGAATGCTTGATAGCTCGGATTTAATTGTTCGACACTAAATTCTATTTCTTAAAAACTGTCTATACTGTAAATATTTTACTTTTTACTCTCTTTTGGTTACATTTTCTCTCTTGATTTTACTCAAATTTTTGTATTTATTTAATTGAGAAAAAGGTTTCCAACAGCCTCAGACACTTTTTTCATTTTAGTTTTGTTTTAATACTCGTGTAGGGAATTAAGCCTGCATCATTGGGGAAGGTGAAGGATCCTGGAGTAAAACAATTTATTGAAAAATGCATTTCCAAGGTTTCTGAGAGATTGCCTGCTAGGGAGCTGCTGATGGATCCTTTCCTCCAATCGGATGGGGAGAATGAGGGTGTGGGTCATTCATTGCAGTCTGATGTGAGTCAGTCAGGTAGAAAATTCTTGCCTTCAGTGAGAAGCATGCCCTCCATATTTACTCTTGTTATTGTAAAAAGTTCTAAACCGTTGACTGAATATTTTTCTTTTGAGATTACAAAAACACAGGTGGCAACACGCGCGCTTCGGGTGGCCCACTTGAGGGAAGTAGAGACTTCATGGTTAAAAGTCAAAGGAAAGATGTCAACACTATATTTCTAAAACTGAGGATTGCGGATTCCACTGGTTATCCACATTTCTCTAAATTTCATTTTGATTATTTATTATAGGTTCTTGAGGCTTGATCCAGCCATTAACATTTCCATTTTTTCTTTTATTGATATCATTGCCTTATGGGTCTGCAGGTCACGTTCGCAACATCCATTTTCCATTTGATATTGAGGAAGACACTGCAATCAGTGTTGCCAGTGAAATGGTTGCAGAGTTGGACCTTACAGATCAAGATGTTACAAACATTGCTGCAATGATTGATACCCAAATACAGACCCATGTTGGTGGGTGGGTCCCAGATGACGCATTCGAAGATAATTTTGGCGATGATACAACAGTGTCAGTTCTCTCTGACTCTGAATCTAAAGACGAGCTTTCTGCATTAGTCAATGATTGCAACAGCCCTTCAAGTGGCCTCGTCCTGGATCGGCTTCCTTCAGGTCGGATGTATTGGTCCGATTCATCCAAGGGACTCGGTGGAGTTTCACCAGGAAAGCCTGGCCATTCAAACTTATCTTCTGAAGTGGGTGTGCACCCTAGTGGCAACTCTCCCAGTGAAGTTTGTGAACAGACAGGTTCTCCTGATTGTGATCACAGACACAATAGGGATTATTCAAATAGTGCATCTTCACGTGATCAGCAGAAAGATGGTGCATCTATGATTGACAGAAGCAGAGAAAATGATGCCCCATCAGTATCTTCTAAAAGGGAAAACTTGTCCTCTGGATTAACTCATTGGGACAAGGAAGAAGTTCCTGTATGTTCTGAGCTGAGATCAAGTGGTGATGACATTGCGAGCACAATAGACCAGCATGCAGGTAATAGAGCAATCTCATTTGAAAGAAGTCACGAAACATCAAATGAGCCACAAGATGTTAAGATCATCATTGAGAAGCTAGAACATCTCTTGATGGAGCAGCAAAAGGAACTTGATGAACTAAAGAGGAAGCATCAAGCGGCCATTGAGGACCTTTTGAAGGGATTGCCACCCGAATATCACAGGAAATTTGATTATTTGCCACTGCGTTGAGGAAGCATCAAGATGCCTGATCAGGTCCACTGGTATTTGGGGACTCGGGACACTCCATATTTTGTGTTTCTCCTACACCAAGAAGCATTGTCATCTTACATGTGCAACTGTTCTGCAAATTGAATCTTGGAGATCCTTAGTTTCATCTATTGCTGATGATCTAGCTGTTCACTTTGTTGAGGAAGTTGTGAAGCAGTTGGTTGTATGCAATAGATGGAAGTTCGCAGTTCACAGTTCACACTGGGCACATGATGAAGAATGAGAATGAGAGGTATAGCTGTATGTTGACTTGTCATTTAGGAAGAACACAACATAGATGCTTGAAGTGTTATGTCAATTTGGTGTTCAACGCTTTAATGCTTCTGCAGACCAATTTGTTTTTTATATCTCCCAATATTCTTGTATCTCTTTGCCTACGCTTGAAGAAATTGATTTATCATTTTTTTTTTACAACATTTGTGTACACTGTATCTATATTTTGATGCAGACCCATATATAAGTGGGACATAGCTTGTAAATATCTCCATTGCAGTTATGTTTGAACAATCTTGTTCAGCAAGTTGTATTGGTAACAATTGTGGCTTAAAGAGGGAGAAGGATTTGTTATGTTTTGTTTGAGCTATATCCAATCTTTGCACTGAGCCCTTCAAGTATTACTGTTATTTAATTCATTGCATTTTGTTTATTTTTTGTGTTGCCTCAGCAGTCATTGTATTGGTATCTCTGCCTTCATGCTGTGTGCATTGATTTTTTGGACAGTAATATTTTTCAACTTGAACTTCTCAGAACTGCAAGCAAATGGAATGGAGATACATTTATTTTGCAAGTTGATCTCTTTGTTTATTTTGGCTGCTTGAACTTGATTGCAGTATATTGGGCTTCTAAAGTTTCTTTAATTCTGACAAGAATTGATCAAGACATGGCTCATCTTTTGGTAGGGTAACTTTAGAGTTTTTACTTTGGGCTTTTTGTTAACTCTTTCTTTAATTTATGATGAAGACTGATACTAAAACGTTTCAATTGGTTATTATAAGAGATGACTTGCTTAGATAATGTTTAAAGTTCACTTCTGTTCATAAAGACTCATAACAAAAACATTTGTATTAGTGAAAGCCAGTGCTGTTCTATCCATTCAATAATAAAGAATTGAAGATTTTTCTTTTCCCACAAACGGGGAATTCATGACTGGAGGAATATAGGTATAAGCAAAAAGCCTTTTGGGTGTGGTGCCTTCATTCAGTACGGTGTGAAAATTAATTAACTTTATTGTGGGTGAGATATTGTTTGTGATTACATTGTCATTAGGTTGCTTACACAAACCTAGTGTGCTTAAATCCCAATCAACAGACTTCTGCTATGAAGCTTGATGGGTATGTTTAGAATATATGCTAGTACATTATGTTATTCTTGACAAGTAAGGATGAGTTCCATCTTTTATTGTGATTTCTTAGCTATTGGTAGAATCTACCTTAAGGTGATCTCTTATTACCTATTATAGAAAATTAAATAAAAAGGTACATGATGTGACTTGCCCATTTTACTTGTGTTTTTTTTTTTTTTTGAAGTAGAAGCCATTTTTACAACAATATTTGTTTAGAAAAATCAAAGTAAAGCAGGTGATGTGATGGTTCTACTCTACAATGGAAAAGGGGAAGAGGATAAAACCAGAGATATGATATAAGTTGTAAAGGAGTAACATTTTGTATATTAGTGCCTTTTACTCTCGACACCCTCAGTCCATTCTTAATGTTGCCCTTTATTATCTTTGTACTCTCTTCCATGCAAAACAACTAGATTTTTTTATCTTCCAAGTATCCTTCCAAAACTTAGCCTTACATAATCTAGATGATATCCCCAACAATGGGCGGAGTCGAAGAAAATTTTGTAACATTATAATTTCTTTTCCACATGTTCTGCATGAGTTGCCAATAAGGTTTTGTCGTTGTTTGTGAGGCTACAAGTTGGTTGGAAGAAAATGGTTTTGCTCTCACACTAGCTGCATTTAAGAGTGACGCAACTAATATTTGGGTAGGCTATACATGTTCCATGTCATTTATCAACAGGCAAATAGAAGAAACTCGCCAGCATGTATTCTGGATATGTGCATTCAAATTGGTACAGAAATGTGACGAACTGAATCCAGGGCTGATCAAGACTCATTAAGTGACACACAGATGAGACTTTAAAATGTGTACATGAATAGATAGAGCCAATTGCAGTAACAGTGACAAACTATGACTGTTATGTGGAAGCAAGACACTCAAATTTAGTAATGAACTGTTGGTACTTACATTCCATGAGAGTACATCTTTCATGATACTGAGATATACACTAGTACATTAAACAAGAAGCATTTTGATTCATGTTCCATCATCATTTATAGATTGAAATAAGGCTCCTACGTACACCATTGACTAAATTGGTGTTCACTTGATGGATGAGAACACCAGTAACACAGATTGGATGCTATGAAATTCAATGAAGGTCCACCAAATGATATATGACTTGAATTTGGACTGAAAAGAGACGAATGCTTAGAAGATAGTTGATAGAACTAATTGCTGAACAAACTCAGTTCGCTGCCTTCGTTCTTCATCAACCTGCTCTTGATCTCCATCAGATGTAGAGGGCTCAGTGCTGCATTAAAAAAGACAGCAATGTCAGAGAAATTTTTTCAGCCAGTAATCTAAAATGTTTCAGACGACCATGTCTGAGCAGCAACATGCAGCATGCTAACTAGGGCTCTTATCAAGCTGAGTCAGCTCACGAGCTAGCCTGACTCCCATCAGTTAAGCTCAGGCTTCATGTGAGGAAATTAAGTCAATCTCAAGCTCGGCTCCAATATGAAAGAGCCAAGCTAAAGCTCAGGCCTGTTTCAGGTCAATTTTGTTCAAGTACTGTAAGTGAGGGCTTTCCTTGGGGTCAACCTCGAGCCCAACTCAATTAATTTAACATACATAGATTTATATCCAAGTCCTAGATCAAGCGGAAACCTGACTCGTCAATACATGTAAAATGTTTATATGAAGGACAAGCTGCACACAAGGCCCAAGTCAAGCTTACATCACCAATAATCACGCTCAAGCCTGTGCTCGAACTCAGTTAAGTGAGGACAAGCAGATCTCAAACTTGGCTCCTCTAGATTGACTCAAGCGTGAGCCATGGATCAGTCAGTTAAGCTAAAGCTCAAGTTGGAGCTTGGCTCAGTTGCACCCTTAATGGCAACTTCTCTTCAGCGCTACTTTCTCTTCTTTTTTTTTTTCGTTTTTTTATTTCTCAGATAGCCTTCCATGCAACTTCCCCAAGCACAAGAGTCCCACTACCATGATCATATTTGATGTGAAGGAATTGAATGCCCCTAAAATAAAAATCTTGAAAAAGTAAAAGAGAAGGTAGTAAAGTGCTAATGTATTGTAACCTGTGAATATACCCAAATTGTTACTTACTAGATCTATCAGAATGACATTAGTAAGGAGTCAGAAATCAGAAAATGAAAAAAAAAAAAAAAAAGAAGGAAAGAAAGTTCTTCGGTCTATGGAAATAGATTACATAATATTTTTTGTAACAGTTAAACAGCAGACAGCTTACATTATTTTTAACTATACATATTCTTTTAATGGTAACAACTGTATCACAATAATGATACACATACAGTATTTGAGAGCTATACTGAACCGGAAGAAGAGTTTTTCTTTTCTTTTCTTTTTCTTGTGTGTGTAAAAGAAAAAACAACTCTATCATGCGCAAAGAATAAAATAATGAAGGATACATAGTTCCATCACCAAAACCCATATTAGTACACCTTCCTCAGGAACCATATTGGTACACTGTACTCCCCGCTCCACTGGAGTTAAGGATGCTTGAGTCAAAAAAAGCTAGGTGCTTCACAGTTCCCGGAAGCCATACACATGGCAAAAATGGAGTCGCCTTCCATAACCTTTCTGTAACGCCCCACCCTATACACATGCATGATATTGTCCGCTTTGGCCCATGGGCCTCACGGTTTTGTTTCTGGTGGGCCTCAACCCACCAAAAGGCCTCTTGCAAAGCAAGGGTGCAAGCTCTCTATATAAACCCATTCACTTTCCTCTCTATAGTCGATGTGGGACTCCAGGATGTCACAATCCACCCCCCTTAGGGCTGCACGTCCCTGTGCAGTAGCCTGCCAGTTCTTGTAGCCTGCCAGCCCTCTTGGCCCGCCCACATATGAACCCGCCCACTTGCACCAGGCCACGGCAGGGACCCACACTCGAACTAGTCGAGAGTCGGCTCTGATACCATTTGTAACGCCCCACCCTATACACATGCATGATATTGTCCGCTTTGGCCCATGGGCCTCACGGTTTTGTTTCTGGTGGGCCTCAACCCACCAAAAGGCCTCTTGCAAAGTAAGGGTGCAAGCTCTCTATATAAACCCATTCACTTTCCTCTCTATAGTCGATGTGGGACTCCAGGATGTCACACTTTCCACTTAAGTTTTCTCATTTCCCAAAAAAAGAAAACAGATTGCCAAAGTTCTGCCACATTAATAGAGAATTCAGACCAGGCCTGAAAACCACCTAAGAGTTTTAGTCGCACTGCCACAAATTAGTCCCCCTGCCTATCCCATATTCCCCAATGAGCTGCCATCAAAATTCAACTTAAGGTAGCCTTCTGGGTGTGAATGCAATCGCAGTTGGGGATTAATCCTGGATGCTGAAAAGGTACTAGCAGAAGTAGCCTCCAACCAACAATTGCATAGAGATTTTGTGTATAGAGCCATCTATTCTATTTTTAAAGCCGCACTACTGGCACAGGATGCATTATGTTACTACCACTATCCCTCAATGTGTCATAACCAGAACTAACCAATAAATGTTGTCAATTGTATCATACCACTGAATCATTATGTGTTGGCCACTAATGTTGATGGCGAGGATAATTGAATGGATTGCATTGTGGCCCATGCAGTGGAACTCAAGGCAAAATTTGATCATGGCCAAGGAAGCCTAACACACGTGTAGGCTCAATAAGCCCAGAACAGACAATCAAAGGAGTCTATAGGCCCAAATGAAGAACGCAGGGGAACCCATAGTTGACAATTTTGGTTCAGTTCAGCCATTCAAATAGTTTCAGTTTGGAACACTAACTGAATTGAACAATACCCGTAAAAAATCCATTCTCGATTTCGGTTCATTTTGGGCCATTTCAGTGGATCTCAGCCCATTTTGGTCATTTTGACAACATTGAAGTATGGTTCATAAATTACAAAATATATTATAAGTTGAGATTTGAGAATGCATGTCTAATTTCACATTTTATGTAGAAATAACACATTGCATTATTGATTTAGTAGATTCAGTTAAATGTATATAATTTTTATATTATTTTTAACCTTTATATTTCTCTACATTCATATATATATAGGAGATCTACTTGACACCCAGGCATTTTTGCTACCAAAACTTCCCCTTCAACAACCAATAAAAGGACGACAAATTTAGAGTGGTAGTTGATGAGTTAATAAGAGCCAATAGTTGGAGAGAGAGAAAATAGGGATCATTTAGAGAGAGAGAGAGAGAGAGAGAGAGAGAGAGAATGGATTTGAATAGTAGGGAGAGAATTCAGGAAGCACTAAAATCGCTGCTTCTTATTGGATTCTAGAAATTGGCCAGAAAGCATTAAACACGCTGCTTCTTATTGGATTCTAGAAATTGGCCAAAAACACCCCATTTTAGAGGGAGCATCTTAAAGAGTTTTTCATATCTCAGTGTGTGTGTGTGTGTGTACATCCATCCTCATCATATTATGGTATGATAAGGGACAACCAGATGGGGCCCTACTGATCACGGGATTGGGGAGGGGATGGAAAGAGATATTTTGGATCAAGCCCATATATCAAGTTTTGGGTAAATCACATGCCTTTAAGCCCTTCAACTGTGCCCACAAGTTTAACGACTTTACATTAAAGAAAACATTTTACCCTAAATCTAGTAGCCCAATACATTTGAATCGGTGAAAACTAAATGGATCTAGTGTAATTCAAGGGGTCCATGTGTGTGGATGGTTAGGATAGATAATTAAGTCGGCCCCACTATGTGTCCCTCACCCTATGGTGAGGGATGGATGCACTATAAATATATATATATATATATATATATAAACGGTTATCCATTGTATCCAGTGCACAAAGGCCCACCTAATGGTCCATCCAACTGGACCACACACACACATACAACCCTTAATTTCACACATCCCCTAAGGTTTGCACCCATTCAAATAGACTGTACACCGTTAAACTTGCGGGGCTTAAACTTGTGGGACCCTGATGGAGATGATAGGATTTAGGGATGGCCCTAATTTTTTGCAAGATGAAGGGCCCAAGGAGATCTTTCGATCCCCTAGGTCCAATTCCAGGTGGGGCAATGTGGGCCCCACGTTGAGGTGCACACAATCATCCAATGCACGAGTCACGCACTAGATGACCAATACAAATATATATATATATACACATGCATACATGTAGAGGATTCTTCATTTATATTCATCCCTCACCATTTTTTTGTGAAAACTCTAGGTGGGGTCCATCTATCACCCAATCCAAAACTTGCAACACACGGGACCTCCTGATAGACACACGACCCACGTTTCGGTCAGATTCTAATTTATAAGACCGTTGGATCGACTATACACCGATCCAAATGAAATGGATATGTGAGCCATAGATAAAGAGGTTAGGGACATGTGATTAAGGCCAAACTTGATATATGCAATGGTCTTGCATAGATATTTCTATCCCTCCCCCCAGTCTCATTCCTTGGGGAGGTCTATAGTGGGCCTTACGTAGACTTGGCAAACAGGTCGAGCTGAGAAAATTTGGGTCAGGTCAACCCAAATTTATTGGTCCCAACCCTAACCCGCACCCGTGGCTGGTCAACCCAACTCAACTCGCCTAACCCGAATTTAATGCGGATTGGGTTGAGATGACCCAACCTGACCTGTCTAATGCTTCTTTTATATGTCATCCAACTCATTTTATGTGGCCTAATTTCATTTGTAAAGGTTTTCTTAGGTCTAAATTAATTTGAAGTGTTGTATTGAGAATGAATTTATAATTTACCAATTTTTAAGATGTAAAAAATGGGGACAAATTTCATTAACAATTTCTAGCCCATTTGTTGAGATAATCCCTTCCCAATTTTTGTTCAATTTGATAATGTCATATTTTAGAATAAGACTTATTAAAGCCATTGTATTCCATTCATATCCATGTTTTAATGGTAAATTTCAATCATTAACTACCCAACATAAAAATAAAAGATGCAAATCAATATTTCAAGTACAAAAACATCATATTGTCAAATAAAAAAAGATAAGTTACATATTTTATGTATCAAAATATTTAACTATATAACACAAAAATAAAAGAGGCAAGTTGTGGCATAATTCCTCTGTATAAAATTAAGAGTCACATGGTTTATGGCTGACAGAAATAAGAAAAGTCACATGAAAATTAAAAAGTCGTGGTAAATTAGTTAAATCTAAATGGGTCAATCGGGTTATGTAGGTGAACCCTAACTCGACCCGTTTTTATACGAGTTGGTAAACACTAACCCGTGACCAACCCATATTTAAAACAGGTCAGGTAAGACGGGTTAGAAACAGGGCAGGTTGGCATGTCAAGCCAACTTTTGCCAGCTCTAGCCCCATGGAGAAATGTGCACAAAAAGTTCATGAAGGTCAGATATGTAAGAAGAGGCCCTATATATATATCCCTATATATATAAATATATATGGGCAAGCCTCTCCAAAGCTCAAGCTTCTATAAGAAATTTTGTAAGCCCAAGCCCTTAGGACCCACCTTTGGTCCATCCAAATAGACTAAACACACGACCCCCTTGAATTGCACATGTCCACCAATTTTTTGTTAAATCCAAATTTACCGCTGGATCAACTGTGCACCGATCTGAATGGCTTGTTGAACATTAAATTTTTTGAGCCCAGATGGAGATGATAGAAACTACGATTGTGGCTGATTTTTTGCAAAGAGGAGAGTCCTAGGGAGTCCTTCAAATCCCCCTATCCCCATCCCCATGTGGGTCCCCAGAAGGGCCCCACAACAGTGAGCCACACACTTTATCTTACCTTATCCTAAGCTCGGCTCCCTATATATATTTGTATTTCCCATAATGCAACTCTAAAATCCTCATCATCAAATCCTTATCCCAACTATGTTGGGGTCAACTACATGATTTTTGTTTCATCATTTCAATGTAACCCGAGCCAAATCCTCAAATTTACTGCACTTTCGATGTCTATCCTCATTACTTTTATCCATGTTCTCTTCAGCCTACCCCTTCTCCTTGAGAGGCCATCAACTTGCATAAAGAAACTTTTCTTCACAGAAATAGTTTTTGTCCTACGTTGGACATGTCCAAACCATCTTAAATAAGTTTCTCTAAATTTATCAGCTATTAATGCTACCCCTAAACGCTCTCAATTGAGCTCATTTTGGATTCTATCATTCCTAGTTTTACCACACAACCATCTTAACTTAGTATTCTCACATTTGCTCCAAAACATATCACTGAAATTCTGAATCCACCGAAACATTTAAGTTTGGAGCCATATGAAAATGAGGTATGAAATGAAATTGGCAACTCTGAGGGAACTTCCCAAGCTGCTCAGCTAGGCCCACAAGCCTATGCAAACAGGCCAGTCAGTTGTCTGGTCCTATTCCTCACTCTTTTCCTTTTTTTCTTTATTTATTTTAATGGTTGTGATGGACCCAACCAGTTATCTGTTTCCGTTACTTCTGTGTTGGCATAACTAAATCTTTCAGCAGTAGAAAGAACAACTGGTTTTGGACATTGGACTGATTTTCTGAACTTGAGCTTCTGGAATGGAAGAATCCAAAATTACTTGAAACAGCCCCTGTTCCCTTTTTGTTTCTCTTTGTTTCCATTACCTTTTAATAGGTTTTTCCCACCCAATGTTTAAAGGGAACTGCCCTGGATGCACAGCAGGCTTCAAGCACATCCAATCTTGATCCATATACTGTTTCACTATATGACAGCATGGTAAGGTTAGCCACATACCCTTGACTGCATCAGCTACCCACTCAACAACTTGCCTATATTTGTAGGAAATGGAAGCAAGAACTGCTAATGTACATGATGATAGCATGTGCCACATGGCCCACATGACGGCTACAAGGATGGTTCACACATGAGAATATAATATTAGCTTTAACGACTTAAGACATCTCATTGTTATCTGTAGAGAAATGGAATGATTTGGATATTATCTCAATGATTAGTTTGCAATCAATTTATAGATTGTAAGTTTGTTATGAAGTGATTGTAAATAGAGAGACCTACATATTGGAATCATCTCATCCCATTCCACAAATATATACAAAAGAGCCTCATGAGAGAGAGAGAGAGAGAGAGAGAGAGAGAGAGAGAGAGAGAGATTCCGTTTTTGGTAGAAGGCAAGCCATGGGTTGAGAGCATTAAAGACATGATTAAGGGGCCTTCATTCGCTTTAAAAACAACTTTCAGTTGTTTTCGATTTCCTCTACCCAGCAGACATCATTCCTCAGAATTATTTTTTTGAAAACGGCTATACAAATTCAGTCAAATGTGCTCTCATATTTTATCCAAGTTGAAAACACAAATATTTCCATGAAATGATGCCAAACACCCCCTAAAATTCAAAGCACCCTGAAAGTTCTATTATAACAAAGCAACCCAGAAATGTCTATACACAAAAAATAACCAACTTGTGGACTTCGAATCATTCACACTAATGTTCATCAAATACCTGTGTAATAGGAAATAGCAATCCAGTGCTCATATGTAGAATTACCAGTGAATCTTTAGTATTCTGACTTAAAAGGCAAAATAAGTCCTAGTATAATGCATGGCATGCATACCAGCAAAAGTCACCTACCAGTTACCTCAGCCTATTCTAGTTGACAATGAATGGCATGCACATTGTTCTGAAAATGAAATCGCATTAAAATTGTTTAAGGGGTTGGATTAAATTGAATCTTGAATTGATGGGTTTTTAGGTTTTCATAAGAAGTTAAAAATAGCAGCTATTCATAAGTCATTTATTTTCCATCAATTGCAGCATTTTGTCTCTTTAAATCCATAAAGAATAAATCCAAATCATCAGTAATCAAATGGCTAGGATGTTTCAATTGAAGTTATAGAAGTGATTCATGAAAATAAAAAACAACAAAGCAAAAATAAAATAGAAAGGCGTGAAAACCATATCTACAATGGAACATTTCAGTCGCAAGCCTATTCCTTCTAAAACCCCAAACATTCTTATATTAAGACATTACGAAGTTACTAAATTACCTCTTAAAATAGAAAAGTCAAAAAACAGAACACAAAAAAAAGAAGTAAAAAAGACTAAAATAGCAATCCAGGCGATGCGATCATTGCCAAAACAGAACACCTGGACCGTGTGAATCAATACAACAAGTACTGGATTGTATGATTCACAAATGAATCCTATGCTATACCTGTAAATGGAATTCACCATTTAGGTATGAAGCTTTCTCCCCAGGATTTTATAGGAATTTATTGGATTCTTAGCCTTAAAATTGTGGGGTTCTAACAAAAATGAATATACCCACACACACTTATATATTTCTAGTTGTCATATATCTCTAGCCTCATTTTTCATAAACTTGCCAGCAGATCATATTCTACATAGTGAAGAACATCGCAACAATGAATTTCATAGGCATCACTTTTAAGTAGTAAGCTCGAATGAATTAAGTACCTCATTGCACCTACAGTTGTTGATACAGCCCTGGAATCAATTCCAGAGTTGGCATCTCCCTTATCATTGGCATCTGAAAGAGTTAAGCCACAGAGAAATGGTGACAGAAGTGGATCAGGCATTGAATCAGCATTGTTTCTCCTAGCATACGAGGAAGCAGCTCCTCCTCCCAAAAAAGAGCTCAGATCCCGCAGTTCCTTGCCCAGCACTGCTGAGCTGTTTGTCCCAAGGCCTGTTCTTTGGGATTTCCTCCTCCTCTGTCCATCACACAGTACTTGATGAGTTTAAATATAAGAATTTCAGTAAAAACTCCACAAAAAAGAAACATCCATTACTCATATAGCTCGAAGGATACCTTTAGCAAATGTGCATGCTGCATTGTAAAATGTCCGACCATATCCCTACCTAAATTTTCTGCACACACTGGACATACCTGCATATAGAAGTTCGAAGGCAAATTGTCAAATTGAATGCTTAGATCTCAATCGAATGGCACATTCCATAGGAGGGAGGAAATCCTAGAAAGGATTCTATGGAGTAACAATGAAAATGAAAGCATTGAAACCATTGCTTTCTCATTACCAATCAAACAGGCATCACACACGTACAGAGATGATATAATATATATTTAGAGAGAGAGAGAGAGAGAGACTATGGCTCCTGTCAGTTTCTCTGTAAAGAATCTTCTCTTTTCAGTAAATAAACTGGGTTAAAATGTCATGTGGCTGAAACTAAGATTCTTTACTGAAAATATCAGCATGGCTGCAGGGGGCCTTTAATGGCTCTCACGCAAACCTTTCTTAGGTTTTTCTCCCTTTTAACTAGCAAACTCTAACCTACAAGAATTTTCCAACGCCACAAAATCTACTTTTGATAAATTTACAGGTGAAAGGAAACAGAATATGCAATAATCATCTGAAAAAAATCCCCACCTGCAGGAATTATGTAGCATGACAGCATTAAAAGAAATACATGGAACATTAAACATCAGGTCACCAATCATCTGATGAAAAGCATCCACGACTAAAAACTTAAAACAATCCTGGTAGGGAATATGGTTAGTGCAGAATTAATCTTGTTGTTGACAGGTTCTATCACCAATCTATTAAAGGTTGAGCTTCAATCTCACTTGCTTTAGGCTAATCTGGCCATGTTTTAAAATTTTAAAAATGTATTCTGACTTGGCTTTGCTTGGATGAGTCAAATGACACAATAAAGCAGTGGAAGAAAAAAAAAATTGAAAACTGAGTCCACTCACAATTCTGTCCAAGTCTAGGTCAAAAACTTGTTCACTCAGCCCAACTCAGTCAAGACTCAATGAATGCAAAAAGAGGGGGTAACAATGGCATTAACAAAACTTTTTGTGTGAGTGTATTCACTCGAAGTTTCACTTTCATGACTAGCAAATACTGGGCAGCATTCTGTCGAGTTTTCAAGCTTTTAAAAACTGAATTGACAGCTGCGCTTGAATGAAAGTTCCAATCCAAACAACTCACTTTACTCTCATTTAGAAGTTAGAACACATATATTGGTTCTGTCGAACAGTGTATAACATGTCATTCATGTTCTAAAACTTGGCTGATAAGACTCATACCAGGCAGGCACCTACTGCTTTGAGTCAGCCTCTGAGTGACACTTTGTCCAAGTTATATGGGAAAAAGGATCAAAATAAAAACCAATTTCCCCCCATTTTATTGTTTTATGAAGATGTTGGAGGCTTTTGGACTGATATTGAAAGATCAAAACAACATCTTGTGGAAGACCTGTATTCAAAGATTGGAGGTACTGTTCACATGATGTTTCTGTTCATCTGTCTAAGTGAGAATTAAACGCAACCACCAACTACTACTTAAATACATTCAGAATGATTGATACATGTGCGCCATAAAATTCTTGGTTCATAGGGCAACAGTTTCCATTGTCAGCATTTTTCACTACTTTAAGCATTTTGTGGCTCTAGGATGCGTTTCGGTCCGAACCAGGTCAACTCGAGGGCAACTAGGTTGCTTCATGAGTCTGAAATTTTAAAACCTCAAATTTAATCAGAAAACCCAGTATAAATGGAGGAGAGACAGGCATACATCCCATCGGTTCTTTTTTGTTAGTGAGGTAAAATGGTGGCGAACAATCCTAGCTTTTCGTCAATGTGATTACACTTCATTTTTAATTAATCAGGGCATGTGTGTTTCATGTAATTGAGTTCCTTTAAATTCTATGACTTTCGACTTCTAAAATTGGTTAAAATGAAGAATACATATATAAAAGTGACCATCAAATAACCTCCTCATCGATGGAAACTCAATTAAGGGAAGCTGGGAAATGAATACCCAACCATCACCATAGTAATTCAAAATAGAAAATGTAGTCACTGATGAAAAATTACATGAACATTCATCACCTAGAATCCAGCAAGTTTTCGAATTTAAACAAAAATGAATTGATTTAATTATCTCATACCGCATTTTGCACATCAAAGCAATGCTCATCTTGTAGATGGGTGCAGAGAACAGCAACCTCAATATCCACATTACAGAAGGGGCAGGGAAACAATGCTCTTATTTCCTCATCTCCTTCAGAATCATCTGGGCACAAATGCACTTCTGTCGAATACCAAAGAACTGTCAGAAGAAACTTTGCTTTTCATAAAGACACACTATAGGAAACAAGCATCAAAGGCAACATCATTTTCTGAACGTATTAAAGAAACCAAGAGCTAACTAGATCTCATTCACGAACTGGAAGATACAAAGTAAGAACTCAAAGCGGCATACAGTGAACACGAGTAGACAAGAACTTTGTCATAACAGAGAATTAATTAAGACACTTCTCAGCAAGCCCATATCCCTTCACAAACATCAGCAGAGCAATTCCCATCAGCTCTGGCCCTTCCGGGTGCCAAGAGTTATAAGAAAGGAAGCGGACAATGCGTCAGTTAGTATTTATCTTCTTTTGCTCTTCATAGATGCAAGTGCAGCATACAAACAACAAAACTTATAAGAACCCACATAATCCAACACATAGGCCAAAAACACAGTGAGCCCTCAGACCCCTTTTTTGTTCATTTATGATGAAAAGAAGTGTCCACACAATTGTTGCCACATTTGCTTTCAGACCCAAAAAAAGAGAATCAAGAAATCTGCAGGTATTTAACATAGGAATTGAAAACTAATCAAGTCCTGGTATCTAGACAGGATTTCCAATAACCTAGAAAATAGAGGATTCCAATTTACTAAAAAGCATTCACTGTCTAAAACAACAAAACCCAATCATGAAAAAAAAAAAGTTCAAGTATAAAAAATAATAAAATAATAAAAACAATTTCACAATTCAACCAAAACCCAAACTAGTAAGGAAAAAAAAAAGCTCTTTTCGAGCCACCCGGAGAATAATTTTTAGAGAAAATCACCAAAAGGAAGAAAACTTGGTTTGCTAAATCATTTGTCTAGAAATCACTGATTATACCACCAAACACATCCTCACAATCCACAAAAAAAAAAAACAACAACAACAGAATTACCTCAAAAAGGCTAAAGCCTAAGCAAAAAACTCACTGCCTCATCACAACAAGGACAAAAAAAAACAGACCCAGTATCCACATCAAACAGAAAGTTTCAATCTTTATTATAAAAAAACAAAACAAAAACAAATCTTGCTATGAATAACCCAAATTACAGAGCAAACCAAAAAAAAAAAAAAACTGGATTTTTTTTTTTTACATCTTCATGAACATTTACCTGCACTGAGCCTAGAAGACTGCATGGCAGATAAATGCTTGGCTGATTGAACTCTAGCAGCCCAGAACTCCACATCCATGGATGCCAGTGATTTCAGTCCAAACTCCACAGTTTTTTCAGTGGAAAGTTCCTTTCCGCTTCTCTTCCCTTCTCTTCTCTCCTCTTCTCTGGAAAAATAAAGTAGGTACTACTGCTACTACTAATGTGAGTGCAGTGTGTGTGTGGTGTCTGACATCAATCTAGCCTCCTAGACGTTTTGGATAGATTGATGAAGAGCAGCAGGCCACGTGGCGGCTCCACAGGTATGGGAACCCCACGGTTGATGAAAGCCTCCCAGGAGGGGGAGTACCGGATAGTGTAGGCCGCCATTCACGGAAATTGAGAGGGTGTGCTACGTGTGTACTAGAGTCAAAGATAAATTCGCGTCCTGCAACGCCGGGCCCGCAGGAGTAGTTTAGTGGGGCCCACCTTGTAAATTTTATGATAAAAATTGAGGAAGTGGATTCAATTTTTTCATATTCAAAGTGATGGATTTGGGGGCTGTTGGTTTCTAGTGTAGAATAAACTGAATCTTTTAAAAAATTGCCTCCACTTTTTTTTTTATTTGACATTCAATTTTGTTTTATTTTATTTTACCTCATCCTTAAAGACATATATATACTTATCCGAATGGAGTGAAATGTAGTGAAATGGGAAATGAGATTTTAGGACAATGATCTCCTATGAATTAACAGGCTAATATGCAATTCAGCTTATGTGATTCATTTAGATACAAATTTATCATTGAAAGGAGGGCAAATGAAAATGTTTTGTGGATAAGGAGAAGCTAAAAAATAGACCCACCAAATTATCTTTGTCCTGGATTTAATGGCATTAAATTTAAAAAATAAATTAATAATATACTCTTTTGAAATTTAATCTAACAACGAGTGAATGTTGAATCGTATAAAATTGGCTTTAAAGTTTAATATCAAATCATCAGATGACAAAAATGCCCAAGGGGATGCATGAATCAAAAGTGAGCCTTATAAAAGTGGACCAGGCAGGCAATCAGCTTCTGAAAGGACATTTAAAACACTCAAACTGATCAAGTCTAAGGCCATAGTGGGATACCTGTTATTGAGTATTATTTGCTTTATGCATCAACACAAAATTATAATTAGAAAATTTTAAATCACTCAAAATAAATTTTATTTAGATAAAATACAAGCTATCTTCAAAATAATTAATGCATAAAATATGTAAGTTTTGATGGTATGATTCACGTGTGTCTATCATAGCCATTAGCACGTCAACGAACAAATGACCACTTATTATTAGCATGAGGCTAAATTGTATGCATAGATGACTAGTTAGTCTAACTAAGCCAGATTGAAGCAAGTCTTAAGTCTAACTATGATACTAGCTATAAGATTTAAAAAGAAAATAGTAAATAAAATAATGAAATAGGCTAAAATTAAGGAAAGCCACCAGACCATCACTTTTAAATGTGGGTTTCCTGTTTCCACCTTCTTAAACAGTTTAGAAAGACGTTTGACCAATTGAAGGGTTTTGGTTGGCCTATCCATCTCAAGGAGACTTGCCAAATGATCCCATTTTTGAACACTCCATGTGACATGTTTTATGGGGAAGTTGGCCTATATATCAATGAAGAGAGAAACCCGTAATGTGACATGTTTTATGGGGAGGTTGGCTTATATATCAATGAAGAGAGAAACCCGTAATTAGGCATAGCATCTTAGGAAAAGAAAGAACACACTGAGAGATGCACTCCTTTAATGTGGCTGTTTCTATTTTAATTGTCCATTTTATTACCTTTTTTTTATCACCTTAGGTCTCATAGATAGTTGATTCACAATAAATCTATTCTTTTAGTCTGGTGGGTTCAGAAGGCCCTTGCGCATACCACTTGTGCGTATTAAAGGTGGATATGGTGGTCCCATCAAACCCCAGAACAATTGGGCCCCCACAGATTTTTTTTTTAAATTTAGAATATTTATTGTGATTTTGCTTTATTTTTTATTTTATTTCTGCCAATATTTTTTCATTATTAATTGAAGAAAACATAAAATTTTGAGAATCTTTCACTTTTTTAATTCAATAATCATTTGTTCACACACTAAAATGCACACAAGTGTATATATTCCATGAAGCAGTAACAAGTGTATTTATCTCATAAGGTGGTGTTGGTGTGTGTAAAAGAGAGGAATAAAAAGTTGAACACAATTATTATTGTGTGGTGCTATATATATGCATTTTATATGTATTTTAATAGTAAGAGATGAATTTTGCAATATTTGTGTTGGTGGTAAGAGATGAATTCTACATTTCCACCCCTCACATAGGAAATCAAAATCCTATTTTTCTGAAAAAACAAATCAGCTCATTCGTTCTTTTTTCACACAAAAAAGTGTCGTACAAAATGAAAAAACAGTGGACTACATTGAACTTTAAGACAATATAAGGAATTTCAGATTACACAAACATCCCTCTGGGACTTTTTATGCATGAGAAGAATCGAACTCCATAGATTTTGTATTTCACTTGAGATAAATCTTGCATTCTTCTCACATAGTAAAATCAAGATCCTCTCTATATAAGAAAAGTCAATTACTTCTTTTCACTTTCACATAAAATAATGTGTGGCATCAAACAATGAAACAATATGAGAAGCTAAAAAATTTTTATCTCTATCATAAAATCCTCTCATTGTACAAACACATCCTTACATTTCTACACAGATGCCTACCAATGACAAGTACAGATGAGATCTAAAATTGCCAATGTTAATCAAGGTAAGCTAAATATCAACATTTATTATTATTATTAATGAAATGATGGAACAGATCTTTTTAGAGGCCCAAAGTAAAGGTAAGAAACGGCTGTGCCGGCATTGAGTGGCCGGCCCAACCATGTGTGGACCTCTAGAACAATACTACTTCCCAACCACTATGAAACATTTAAAGATGGGTTTAATTTCTTTTTTTCCTATCAATTATAACAAAACTATCATTGAAAGTGAGAATGAAACATACAAATGGAGAGAGAGAGAGAGAGAGAGGATAGGTAGCCTCACACCAACACTCTCCTTACACAAGAGGCATAACAAAAGAGAAGCCAAGTAATCCACCATGGCATTGGCCAAACAGTTGACATGCTTGAAAACCACTAGAAAAAAAAAAGCCAAAAATCTTGTATCTACGATGAAATAAAGAAATTTCTTTGGAACATTATCTCCCTCGATATAAAAAAATATGGCATCCAGGGAATCATTTTCAATAATCAAGCTTTCATGAAACACAAAAAAAATTGTCAACGCCTCTAGATTGACCAAAACCTCTGCCTCGTTTAAAGCTTTCAATCTAATAGACTTTTTTTTTTTTGGGTAAAATTCACTCTAATAGACTTCAAAAAAGAAATGAACACCTCTCCTTTATAACTTATTGTTATAAAGTTCCCCTCAAACATCTGCCGGGCCATCTTCATTCTCATAAAATTTTCAAATATGCTTAGGAAAGTACCCACATAACCAGATAAAACAAACTCATTTTTAGATGCTACATTACATGTGCTGCCTCAGGCATTTAAAGCTTGTAAAGAATGAGCCTCATGCAGTCGTGTGACATTGAAAAAACTTTCATAAAATAGCAAGCAGACAAGTAATTTTATCCAAGCCTCCATTGTTCATTGATTAAACACCAGTAACTTGTGTGGCACAAAATAGAGTGTAGGACCAACAACATGTGACTTGGTGGGACCCACATTGTCAGTTAGTGGGAGGTGGAAGGTGTGCCTTTCTGCCAAAGCATGCCATCACTTGCTTTCTAGATTTTTGCCCTTTTCGGCAAACAGTAACGCAGTCCAGCGAACTCCCAAAACTAATGCTGTAGAGAGTTCAATAAATTTCACTCCCTCCATGACCATCTTCACAAATTTATCTGTGAAGCTCACATGTAAAATTTAAATCGGTCAAAGTCTACATCTCCGTGTGCGTTACTGATGGGTCAAATTTAGCTCCAAGCAGAATTTGGTCCACCATCATAAATATTAATCATATAAAGCTTATCTAACTGATCATTAACCTGACAATAGAGCCAACTCTGATGGCAAAAACATTTCCCCGGATATCAATTGAAAGAGAAACAATAATCATAAGCAATTCAAATTTAATAATTCCACGCTCCTATTAGCAACTGCTATCCCTATCAGCTTGCACATGCAAAGTAATAAAAATAATAATAATGATACTCTTACCGATTTGTTGGGCAAGCATGAGAAGATCTTGGCTGGTCTCTGGGCAAGGAATGGTGGAAGACATGTACAGGGAGCCTTGACTAGAAAGAGTAGGTCTGTGATGTCTACTGCTCGATAGGACCCACAAAATGGAGCCCTAGGTTCAAACAAGTGGGGGTGAAAATAGGTTAAAATTGATTGTGGTCTATCTAGGGTAGGGATGAAATAAGCATAATACTATCCATTTTGGTTCACTCATCTCCACCCGAATGCGCCTTAACTCCGGAGTTTTTATGAGATTGGTTTTAAAACATATCATGTTGAGTTATGACTGAGTTTGACTTATAAGCCCAAAGTCAGAACCTGGTTATTTTCGATGTTGGACTAGTGAAGTCCCTTCTACCTTATTATTCTTTGGTGGGTGATGGGCCCATCAAACTGTAATTGGATCTAGCACCTTGACCTAGCCCCACTAGATCTCACATTAAATGTATACAACGGTTGAAGAGAAAATTCCAATTGGCCTTCCTTGAGCCATTCCAAATCCTTTCTACTGCCACCCTGGTCTTCTAGAGTTGTGCAAGCATTAATTTCTTAATCTTCTCACAAGATTTGTATAAGTACTAAGTGTTAGACGTGAGTGGTCCTCCTGACCACATAACTAATGATGATTGGGCCCCACGTATTAAGTCCACTAATTTAATTTGCTTTCCCTTTATTGGTTTGATTTTAATAAATCCATCTTGGATTCACTTTTAAGCAACTCAATCTATTGGAATTCTTGTTTGGCTAATTTTTGAGGAAATTAAGAAAACTTACCTTTAATAAATTTCTTTGATGACAATAAATCTCCATATGCTTTATCTATAAAAGTGGTTTTCCAATCCACTTTCTTAATCTATGATATTTACAAAGTATCCATCAACTCTTACACTTCTTGAAATGGGTAATAAGAGAGAAAGGAGAAAACCCTATTTGAGAAAGACGATCTGTTCATCATCAACATCACGGCATAAGGTACATATTTATTTTTTGAAATTATATATTATTTAATGCATAAAACTAGATCCATAAGGTTTAATGTTTTATTACAAACTATATTAGATTTAACAATGGTATCAGAGAAGTATTAAGTTATGCAATGTTACAAGTATTAATTTTGCTTAAAAAGATGAGAGAAGAAAGAGTTGAGACTATATTTGGATGGAAATGGACCGGACGAGGAAAGATGCTGATGGGCCAGCCCGTGGGCCACTTCATGTCCAGCTGTGCCAAAAGCATGAGCACCCTCCCAAAACGGCCTGACCTGGAATGGGCCATACCCATACCGGGCTGAGCCACGGCATGTTGATCAGAATGCCAGAGCCCAGCACAACCTGGCCCATTACGTCCATAATCAAAACCCAAATCAATAGCACTAGCAGGCACCCACAACTAAATCTGATCCTTTCCCGGGTCAGGTTGTAGGACCCTTAACCGGTAGGTGAACTCAAAAGACTTGGACTAGGACAACACACTGGTCAATTGGAATGCAACCCATATCTTGTTGGGTTTGCACCTATATTCCATATTCAGGTCAAGATAGGTCCACATATCAGCAGCAAAAATCGAACTGCATGTCCACCCTCACACCCCCTAACTTCGACATATAGGCACCCATAACTTTTTTCTTTCACTTTTTTTATTTTATTTTACGTGGTGGCCCCCTCAAAATATTCTCCATGCTAGTTCAGTTCAGTGGCAAGCCATGGACCCCACCTGGTTCCATCTAATGGGAGTCACATGCATTGAAATGAAAGATAGCCTGAGTCATGTCCTAATCAGAACCAACTTTAATATGCAGTTTAAAGATGCTTTAAACAGGACAAGAGTTGTAAGTGTAATGAAAGTTCTAAGATCTCGAAAGGCATTAAGAATCAAACCCTTGAGAGACCAATGCAAATAAAAGAATCTACTGTAGATAAGCTTGTCGTCTGTCTCTTTTTAGTAAGTTTGTGACTCACCATTTTAAGATTCAGGACACTCATTTGGCAAGCTTTATGCATATTGAAAGTTGGAAAGTAATGAGGTCTGGAGAAAGGATTAAGGGAGGACTAATTAAATGCCAACTTTTGTGTGTATCTGAAGAAAGGAATCTCATCACCTTATCTTTCTCTGAGTTGTCAAAGTACACTGCGGGGTCACCATGCTTTCAAAATATCATTTTTTTTTTCTCTCTGTATCTCTCTTGTACATGCTTGCTGATTGCTGGACGCGCACCGAAGAGCACATAAAGGATAAAACACATGGTTGATGGGTGAGGACCAGACTCTCAACTAGTGCGCTATTCATTTATTGCGCTTTTTGAACTATTCATACATCATAGTTATTAGCATTGCCTACATTGCAACAACTTGACGTATTAATGATGTTGTTTCGATTCTCCTGATTTTGTGTTTGGTTCCCCCATGTATCATTCTTAAAAAAGATTTGTTGAAGTTCCATGCAATTTATTTTCATTAGGCTAGCTTTATCTTTTGATGACAATATAATCAGGCTAAAATGACTACAGCTCACATAATTTTCAATTTCTCTGTATGGGGGTGATTCTGCTCCACTTCATTTCTACTTACTACTGAGGAATCATACCTAGGTCTGACTTGCACAAAGAGGGATGGACAGTACTTTTCGAACGAGAACCAGGCCTAACAAAGTTTGATCTATTAACCCACAGCTTACTGCATAATGCCTTGTGGGACCTATCTACAAGATTAATCAATGTAGATGGAGGGATTCAAAGTGCTATAAATGGATGGGGCCGGACACAAAACTAACTTGATTGGAGATGAGGCGGTGCAGATGTCAAGACCGAAAGATCAAGGGTGAAGGGCTAAAATTTTAAATTTTTAAGGGCAAATCCAGCAGTTGACTGAGCCCAACGAGTGTCAAATTCAGTTTGCTACCAATTTACAAGAAGCAGAGATGAGAGGTGAGCCCAACATGAGCAATATATATATATATATATAAAGATTTTCCTATGAAAACTATCCTCGCAATTTTTGTGGGAAACAGATTGTGGAGCACATATGCCTACCCGTGATAAATCTGTCACACATAACTAAGCAAGCTGGGCCAAAAATAGTCCCCCCAAGATTTAAAATCTGACCAATAAACGGGCCAACCTTGAGTTAGGTTCACCCATTAGCCTCAAGTCAACCTGAATGCACCCGCTGCCACCCCACTAACCTCACCCCTTTGAGTTCTTTCATCAATAGGGCTGCAACAAGCACCATACCATATGAACGTATGATTGGTACTAGGACTAGGAGACCATTCCATCAGAATCATGGGCTGGCCAGCCTGAGACACCTAGCTCACATTGGGCTGGACTTGGCCAGCGTTTTTAGTCCTATGGGCTGGCCAGTGGCCACTGGCCTACTTTTCTGGCCTGATAATTAAACATACCAAATCCCGAACTAACATATGCATCAAGGCCCGGCCTGACTACCTACCAAAGACGCATTTATAGATTTTCAGTTGGACTGGGGCGGGCTTGCTTTTCAGCCCTATGTGCGGGATCTGAGTTAATATTAGCCCTGATAATTAAACAGATCAGGATTGCACAAGCATTGGCCTGGCCGGGCCAGCCCGTAAGAATTTTTAGGCATTTAGGCATTACAGATACTATTCAGTCAAGTAATTGCCTCCTGGTGCCAAAGAGGCAGTGATTGATTGGTAGATGCCCAGAGGCAATCAGACGAAGTTGATTGCCTGCATATGTGCAATATATACAGTCCATGACCATGTGAAATTTGATGTGAACAATCAAATATATTGCCCATAAGAAAAGCTGATTGGAGTGGGAACTACGGTTTTCTTACATTTTCAGATTTGATACATTACAATAAAAAAAAAAAAGAAAAGAAGAAAATAACAGAACTCTCAGGTTGTTAATTCGGAAAGCTCTCTCTTTGCTGTCTCAACCAATGTAGACAAGAAATTGCTAGCATCACAATTATGAGGGTTAGTCAAGGCTGCATGTGCCAGGAATGGAAGTTTTCTTAAAGCTCTTCCACTAAGTCCCTGGAAATTTTAAAGAGAAAAATGAAAACGAAAGAAAAGAACCCAAACAACCATCACAACTGGAGCATGTTAGCATCAGTGCAAGTGTCCAAATTACTTTCAGTTATGTAAGGGATAACACATGATGGCAAAATCATTTCAGGATTCAAATTCCATACCTCACAAACCTCCGCAGCCTCAAGCAACCGTTTGGACAAAAACAGTGGACCCAATGGAACCTGTGCCTCCACTGCATTTAACTTCTCTCTTAAGCTTGCATAGCTAAAAAGAATTAGTTGATCATGTTCCTAGACATAAAAAAGAATCAGACATAACCATGAGAGAGAGAGAGAGAGGGAGGGAGGGAGGGAGACTACTGGATAAGGTTCCAGAGGATCTAAATGATTCATATTGGTAAGTGTCATGAGATGCCCATGTTCAACAAAAGTTGCATGTGTCACACCATACTATGATACACAGAATATCAAAGCATAATGTATTTAATAAGGTGGCACGTCTTCGGAGTGGGTAAAATGCCAACGAGAGAATGTTCACACTAAACATCAGTTCAGACTCAGCAGAGTCTTGATCGAGTCAACAAGTCAATACCTCACACACATGCATAACTGATCAGATGAGCTATATAGTTCAATATTATCATGGGTAACTGCCCATGTGGGACCATACTGTGATTCCCTCTCCCCCCTACCACCCACTTCTCCCTCTGAACTGGCACCAAACCCGGTTTGGCGCGCACATACACAGAGATTATAGCCACCATTGTACCATATGTGTAAAGTCATAACTGTTTTCCTACCTTTTCGATCTTGGGGCCTTAACATCTACTGCATATGATGGCCAACCTTGCTGATTTTTTGCCCAATCATTATACAAGTCTATAGACCGTTCCATCCCTTCACCTGTGCACTGATTGAACATCCAGGTGTGCCCACAGGGCTATCCCCCTTATTAAGCCTCACAGCATATCATTGTTGTATTAGAAATGAGAGAGAGAGAGAGAGAGAGAGAGAGAGAGAGAGAGAGAGAGAAATTTTGTGGATCTGGCCATTTCACATATTAACCTATGATCAATTCCCATGCCTGCCCACCACTAAACAAGAAAAATGTACACTAAATTCTTGACACAAGAAGTCATAGTTTTGCTCACCCTTGAATTGATCATGCAAGAAAGACAAGTATGAGCAGCTCATCTAATGGGTAAACATCTTCCAACTTATGGGCACTAAATTCACCATTTTTTGTACACTGAGATCACTAAAACATAGATCCCTCTTGCCCCTCATGATTGGCATGAACCCAAGTGGATTCCATAAGTAGGCAGATAGGTGGAGAGAGAGAGAGAGAGATATATATATATATAATCTGACCGTTGAACCTATATACACGATGTGTGAGGATCCTAGGTGAATGGATGACTACAACTCAAGCATACAAATCTTAGACCCCTAGCCCAATCATCTGGGTGCAACTTATTTTCAACTATTGTAAAGAAGTTTTGATATGATGATGCCCCCAGGCTGACTGGAATGAGGCAAAACTAAACCAAACCCAATCCATATGGTCCCCCTGCACATCCCGCCAAGCCAAGGCCATGGCACACCAGAATTTGTTAAAGATCTCTAAGCTGAGAATGGATCAAGCTCTTAAGAAATGTTTAGCTCCACATGTTGTAACGCCCCACCCCTACACGCATGCATGATATTGTCCGCTTTGGCCCATGAGCCTCACGGTTTTGCTTCTAATGGGCCTCAACCCATCAAAAGGCCTCATGCAAGGTAAGGGTGTAAGCTCTATATAAACCCATTCACTTTCCTCTCTATAGTTGATGTGGGACTCCAGGATGTCACAATCCACCCCCCCTTAGGGCTGCACGTCCCTGTGCAGTAGCTTGCCAGTTCCTGTAGCCTACCAGCCCTCTTGGCCCGCCCACATAAGAACCCGCCCACTTGCACCAGGTCACGGCAGGGACCCACACTCGAACTAATCGAGAGTCGGCTCTGATACCATTTGTAACGCCCCCACCCCTACACGCATGCATGATATTGTCCACTTTGGCCCATGAGCCTCACGGTTTTGCTTCTAATGGGCCTCAACCCATCAAAAGGCCTCATGCAAGGTAAGGGTGTAAGCTCTATATATAAACCCATTCACTTTCCTCTCTATAGTCAATGTGGGACCCCAGGATGTCACACATGTACCCTTAGATTTCAAATTTGGCAGTATGAGCAAGTAAAGATAAACATTTATGAAAAGCCTAATATCAAAGAGGTTTTTCTGTCAGCCTTTTGACAAAAGCCATGAGGAGCATGAGCCATGAGTCTCCTATAGGTATCACCACCTACAGGGAGTATACTTTAGGGTGTTATTGGACTACTTTAGGTCATTATTTGACAGTCTTATCTTTAAACAACCAGATCCACATGCCTTACATACAATTACTGGGAGTTTACCGTAATGTACAATATATTTCTTTGTTGTTCTTAATATGCTAATTATTGTCGCAGTGGATGCCTATTTTGAGAAATTTTATGTGCTTAAATAGCAAAGATCGTAAGATAGTATACCTGTGAAGACAAAATTCCTGTGCGTAAAAGTTCCTGGAAGCAAGACCTCAGTATCTCATAGCGTGCTTGAAGAGTAGGTGGGCCAACATATGCCTTAATATCAGCTCGGTCAACAAAAGCAATATCTGCAACCTAAACAACAATGAGTTCATACACATTGAACAGTTGAAAGCTCACACAAGAAAAGTACCTAAAGAAAGTGCATGTCCATCTATAGAAACATAGCACATGAGAAGCAATGGGATTAATATCCACAATGAAGCATTAGATTAAAAGCTTAGGTTTTAGATGACTATGAAGAGTACCATTGAACTAGATGACAGCATATAGAAGAAGTCTACAGACTACACCACCATTCAAGGTCAAATGAAGTTCTATAAATGATAGCTTTGAAGTTCTACCCATTATCTATGTTGCATGTAAATCTGATGATGAAGTTCTACCCATTATCTATGTTACATGTAAATCTGATGAATTTCCAATCCCTACAAAAGAAGGATGATCAATAAGCCTTTTCAGTTGGAAATGGAAATTGACTACAATAGGCTCTCTCCACAGTTGTGAAGGTACAAACTGTAGATTTTTTTTTTGTTTTAAAGATCGTTAGTTAAGGATCCTGAAGGTTTTCTATTGACGAAACTGAACTGCAACATCATGAAACGTCAAAGGAAACTGAGACAGATCATATTGAGGCCATTTCAGATCTATACTGATTCTCCTCTGTTGGAGCCACCAGTAAATCTCCACTTATGTACTCATTCCTGATTGTATCATTTCTTGTTACTCAACATCTCTATATTAACATTAGCATCTGACCCTATGCACTTTCTCCAGTTTAACTGTTGGATTGCAAAATGCCCCGTTAATCAAAGTAACATTAAATGGTTGCACAACACTCCAATATCATGTATCCACATCGCCCATCATCCTCTTTGTGAATTTCACCACAAACTCAAAGGTTATTATGTAGCTGAATTTTCTGCTCACTAAATGCTCTGCAGACAACATAAACCAGAAATTCATTTGGAATTTCAGCCTTTGGGTTTGATTTCATTTCTTTAAACAAAATTCTGGTTATGAACAAAATGATAAGTCTATTTTTTATCCTTCCATAGAAAAATTGTGCTTTTGAAAAGCAGTAAACACAATCTAATAAATGCTATAATATTGGTTAGAGTAGTTCAGAATCGGTGCTGTCAAAGCCATGAAACATAAATCAAGGTTTGCTAGTTCTATGCAATCAACACACAATGGAAAAAAGAGAGTGCTTTTGGTGGGTGGGTTTGGGGGGGGGGGGGGGGCGGGGGGTGTGTGGCGCGGTGGTGGGTGGTGTTGGGGTTTGTGGTTGGGGGTGATTAGCTTCATTTAAATAAATAAATAAAAGCTCAATGCTGGCATACCAATTGCAGTTGTTATGTTTGAAGTAGTAAGAATGATCACGTTGGGCCAAGATTTCAGCCTGTCCATCTGAGTAAGTAAAGCATTCACAACCTGAACATGTTGGAAACATCACTATAATTAGGGTTGAAACCTAAAGGAATCCTATGCTTAATAGATCAATTAACAGCAAAATATGTAACAATCAATTCATATGGGGGTGTGATTCAGAGGTACAAAGGAAGATCACCCTGATCGAATCTGAAGGTTCTGAACCAGACAAGGCCGCCTGTCTAGCTGAGGCAAGGCTTTCAACTTCATCTGCATCACCGCATAGTACAAATTATGAAAAAGGAAAAACATGACAACACTAAAATTACACTGCATGATGTAACCAATAAACTCAAGTGGCCATGCAGGATAAGATATACGTAAGTCTTGGGATCAGTTCTACAATTAGCAAATAAAAATCCAAGCAGAAAAAAAAGGCTAATCTAATATAGGTGAGGGCAAGGAAACAACATAGAAACCATAAACTCATCATAACTAGCATGATGCACATAAACAAATAATGGTATGAAAACAGGAATATGACACCTTTTTTTCCCCTAAAATCCAACAATAGATGGACATCTCATTCATGAAAACACTAGTTAGATTTAAGTGTTATGCTTTTAACTTGAAGTAGAGGGCAGGCCTTGGCACAATGGTAAGGTTGCTCCATTACGACCTAGGCATCTGATGGGGACATCAGATCTGATCCCTCTCCTTCTTATAAGGTGTATCAAAGAAGAGGGCGCAAAACAATGGATCGAGCTTTAATTTGGATGGATGACCAATACCCAGGTTTTTGTCGCGAAAATATTGTAAATCCACCGTTGATCCATCATCGCGAAGACATCCGATTGCTAGATTTTGCAGAATCTCATTGAGAAGGCCTCATGTGTGCAATTGTTTTGAAGGCCCCACACTGCAAAGTGCCACATGGGAGGAAATAAAAGAGTTTTAAAGTTTGGAGGGGCCCAAGTAATTAAAAGAGTTTTAGAATAAGAAAGGGACCCATGTTTTTTAATTATATATGTAATAAAAGAGGGGTCCGCAACTTAAAGCACAAAGGGAAGTGCCTAGGGATTTGTGCGCACATCCATGCGCACAAAACCCAAGGGAATTGACCCAAGTTGTTTCTTTATTATTTTCTTTTGTTTTCTTTGTTTGGATGATGTCATCTTTAGGGTATTATTAAAAGGACTTCTCTTGTACTCTTTTGTTTATGTTATGTTATGATATTGAATGATAGAAAAGCTTTTTTCTTCTTCTCCCTTTAGCCTCTAGAATCTACCTTCTCTTGAGATCTTTTCTAACGCCTCCGGATTGGAGTTTGGTGAGACCCAACAAAGGTATCTATATTTCTTTCACTTTTCCTCTTTTCGAGAGCAATTTTTGTTACTATCACTTAGATCTAGAGCCATCTTGGTATTGACATCAGATCTAAACTACCAGATCTGAACCCTACAGATCTAAAATCCCCTGGTTTACAAACTTCAGATCTGAACCATAAACCATCGGAGATCTAAAACTTATTTCAGATCTGAACTTTTTATTAAATCTGAACCTTTGCTAGATCTGAAAATATTATATCTGAATTTTGTTATCATAGATCTTCTCTCTAGACCATTGTCCAAATCATTGGATGTGCACTACTGACCCTAAACAATCTGGAAGTTCTATCTTCCACTAAGATCCTCATGTTTTCTATACCAAGAACGGGGTTCACTGCGGGATCTGTGAGATCACCTTGGACCGGGAATCTATTATTTACTAGAAATTCAATGTTTAATTTACTTGGATTGCTTATAACTGAATTTTAATTGTTCATTTAGATCTGATCTCTTCATATTAGAATAGATCTCATATTGTCCTGCATCAGCATCGGGGGGTTTGAAATGTGGAAAAAGCCTCTCCACTTATAGGGCTTCTCTGCTTGTAAGGGTAAGGATACATACATTTAACCCTCCCCTAACCAAATAGTGGCAAGAGCCTGGTGCACTGAGCTGCCTTTTTTTTTTTTTTCAACTTGAAGTATTTACCACTGCTCTCTCTCTCTCTCTTAAATTTAATGGAATTCAGTAGTTTCTCAGGCATATCAGTTCAACAAGATGAAGACACTGAATCTATAATTATTTTTACAAGATATCTGCAAAGAATTTCTTTTTGTTCATTTGATTTACAAAAATCATAAAATTATTACAAGATCAAATATTATAAGCCTAAGACAACAAGCGAGAGATGTCAATGAATTTTTTTATTGCCTAGGTTATTCAAAGGATCTGTCCAAAAAAACCCATGGTATAGCTCTTCCTTTTTTAACCTGATTAATAGAGTTGAGGTCCATACCCCAAGTATCCATGTATACGAGTGATGTGTCTAAAAATAGTATCATCATCATCATCATCATCATCATCATCATCAAAGCCTTGGCCCTACTATGATGAATTCTGATTCTCCATTCTCTCAGAATTTATATATAAAATAATATATTAATAATATAATATTATTATTATTATGTATGAAAACTGAACTGATGATAGCTTGCACCACTATGGTTTGGTGCTTTGTATTCCAAACATTAGGTTGTGGATTTGAATCCCGTTCCCAATCTTCAAATATTGTCATGTATTTATAATTTGGGTCAAGGAAAAAGAATGGTCCAGGTCCAATTGCGTAAACTAAAAAATGTCAAGTTTGACTTACGAATACATCCCAAAAGCTTAAGTTGTTAGAAAGCAAAAGACACCCCACCCCACCCCCAACCCATCCTCCTCATCGAAGGGGACACCATTCAAATTCACAACCCACATGTGGCTACCCACACAATATGTGCCTGCCCACTCAACCTAGGGGAAAATGCTTCCTAAAGCTTGATGCATGCCTGCCCACGTAACCTAGGGAAAAATGCCTCCCCAGAGTTTGAACTCCAAACCAGGCATGGCTCTACTATCATGTCAAATCCAAATAGCTAATACATCCCAAAAGCTTAAGCTGTTCATAAGCAGAAGATAAATCTACTTAAAAAATCAAGCCAGTTCTAGGTCCATCAATGGTCACAACATTTACATCCCATACAGTCTTAGCGAAAATGAATTCAATTACTCCTACAAAGATTAGGGAATAGTTCTAAAATCAATGTTCAAATACCAAAAACGTATTCCATAGATCTCCGACAAGGATTAGGTGATAATTTGATATTTTATCATAAAAAAGCAATTGTTCAAGTACGCTTCAAAAGAAACAATATTGGCAGCAAAATGTAAGGCATGATCTCCTACATAGATGTAAAGAAAAAGCAACCTGCAGGGCTTTTATCAAATCACAGGTAAGAGAGTATAACAGCAGACATAGGGTAGTGACTTTAGATAATAATATTAAGCAGAGAATAGCCAATACAAATTTGATAACTGGCCAAGAATAAGGGGGTCGAATCTAAGGCAGAAACGTTGAAATCATTCAAAAAAGGAACTGTTGAGGCAAGACGGCATTAAGTATAGGATAGCCTATACAGATTTAAAGAATTGCATGAGAATAGGTGGTGAAATATAATGGGGGGAAATAGTGAAATCATTCGAAAGAAAAAAAAAGTGTTGAGGGAAGGCAGTTAAAAATGGTTCCAGTCCTAAAGAAGTGTAGGGCCAAAGAGTTACAAAAAACTTTAAAAAAAAATGTCAAAGAAGTACTTCCGAGAATCCAAGTGGAGGAAGAAAAGGATTATACATAAAGAATCTGGTGGAGTTCAACAGTTCAAAAGGTCATTGAGGAAACACAAACCCTATTCAAAGAATATCCAAAAACAAAAAATCATAGAAGACTAGAAGAAAAGTATAAGGTGACTAAGAACACCACTAAAAAAGTCCTAGGCAAATCAAGGTTAAAAAACTATGGAGTACAGAAACTTTCATATTCAATTGCAAACTAAGGACAAGGAGGAAAATTATGTTTTGTAAGCTTGCCATTCTAAGTGAAAGGAAACAGACTTTGATCACTGATGCAGCCCCTAATTTGCAAATAAAATAGACCAACTAGATGGAAGAAGCTTTAGTTGCATGCCTTCCAAACTTTGAGAACGTCTTTCAAGTTAGTAGTGATGCATCCAATATTGGTATTAGAGGAGTCCTTAGCCAAGAATGTCATCCCATAGCCTTCTCTAGCAAAAAGCTCTATGAAGCCAAATAGAGGTTCCCGAGCTATGATTAAAAATTATATACTTAGTACAAATTCTTTGATATTGGTGAGACTACTTAACAAGAAAGGAGTTTATCTTGTTCTCCGATCATGACACCCTTAAGCATTTACATTGCCAACAAAAACCACATGCGCTGAGTGGACTCAGACTCGGCCTAAACCAAGTCTGGTCGGCCCAATTTGACCGACTCAGCTGAGTCCTCTAGGACTTGATCAGTCCCATGAGACTTGGCCGAGTCGACTCGAACTCGATCATGTGCAAGTCGGGTCCCGAGTCCGATTTTTTAAACCTTGGTGCCCACCTCCAAGAGTTCTCTTTTGTCATTTGACATCATCATCATCAAAGCCTTGTTCCAACTACTTTGGAGTTGGCTACACAAATTATGTTTCTCCATTTCAATCCATCCTAAGCCAAATCATCGAGAAGGTTGCTATTGTTACTACTTCCATCTACATCTTCTTCGGCCCATGGATAAAAAAATCAGCTGATACCGGTTCGTATCCACCGATACGTACCTGTATCGGCGGTACCGAGCCGATATTTTACTGTGTATCGGTCTCGGTATCATCACGGCAAAATATCGCAATATATCGGCCTAGTTTTCAAAATATCGGTAGAACCGATATATCAAAATATCGGCCGATATTATATAAAAACCCTCTAACCCTAATTTTTTCCATCTTTCTCCCCCTTTACTCATCCTCCTCTACCCAAAGACGGCCATCTTACTGCTCCTCCTCCATTAGCTTCCAAAAGCATCACAAAATCATTTTTTTGGGTGGATTTGGCTTATAAAAGTAAAGAAAATACATTTATAAGGTATGTATATTAAATTTCTTTTATTTTTTTTAAATATTTGTTTAGTTGGAGCTTAGAAGTGATCCATGATGATGATTCCACTTATTTTATGCTATGGATTTACATATTGTGATTTATGAGTGTGGATCTATTATTTGGTTTTTTAAAATATTAATATTTAACTTTTGTTAAGATTTAGAGTCTTTTAATGTTAAGTATTATTTTTAATTTTATTAGTATGTAAAAACATGATTTTATGAAGCAAGTTTGATAGATTTAGTAGTAGAAGACATAGATCTACAAGATGTGGACACTTTATGTTTATTTATTTTCGGATTTTTAAATATTTTAATATTAAAATAAGATTTTTTGAGGATTTAATCACAAATTTGTTATTTTGTTGTATACTTCATGTATGATATGACTATGGTAAGTTTTCATTTTTTCAAAACATGATGTAAACAGTTTTATATTTTCAAATTTTATTTTCTTGTATGAAATAATAATTTAATATTTAAAACGAATATTTTGAGGATTTCACTATAATTTTTTTTAAAGTAAGCATAATCTTTGTAAACTTCATGTAGGATTACTTTTTTTTATTGTTCTTTAATGTGATTAGTTTTATATTTTTTAATTTATTTTCAGATTTTTTTTTAATTTTAGATTAAAGTATTATATATTTAGAATTTCACTATAAGTATGATTTCCTAATTTTATATAATCATTGTATACTTCACATATGCTAATTTTTTTATGGTTGTCTCATCATTTATGTGAATATGTAACATGTCAATATTTTTTATATTTCTGAATTTATTTTTTGATTGTTAGAACATAGAATTAGAAAAATTAAATAATTAATGTATCATTTAAAATGTACCCTTTTGAGATTCCAATTACTTTTATATGAATGTACTAATTTCTTTGTTTTTATTATATTTTGGATCTTAGTTTAAATGTTATAAATTGTGCCAATGTATTCTTTTGTTTTGAAGAAGCAAAATTAAAATGGTGCATAACATTGATCCGGCATAGAACCATTGTGAAGAAGCTGAAAGTAAACATAAGATTAAATGTAATTATTACCAAAAAATCATAAATGGAGGGATAACTAGATTGAAGCAACACTTGGCTCATAGGCAAGGCCAAGGAGCAAAGTGTCCTCATGTACCACCTAATGTGAAAAAAGAAATGCAAGAGTTGTTGAATGTAGGAAAACAAAAAAATGTTGTTAAAGAGAAAAGAAAAAGAGAAATTTGAAGCATGTAGGGAAGAAGTTTTTGGGTCTAGGGAGGGAGATATTATTTCCTCCGATGATGATGAGGATCCAAATTTAAACAGGGCTAGAAAAGAAAGTTTGAGGTCACTTCAGGAGGAAGAAGAAAAAAGAAGAATGCAGTATGAGGCAGCTATGAGAGGTCACCAATATGATGAGGGTGGCTCATCTGGATCTAGGGGAGGGGGTTTGCACCGAGCATTTAGTCAAAGATAACCCTGCCCAGTAGATATTGAGGATGATGATGAACCTCCTACACAGGCACCTCATAGGCCAAGTGCGGTGGGTCCAACGGACCCATTTGCATATAAAAAACCAACAGCCAAGCAACCCAACATTGTAAAAGCACTGAAGGGAAATTTGAATAAAGCAAGAGATAATTTGATAAGAGCTACTGAAAAGTTCTTTTTAGATGCAGCCAGTCAACCACATAAGGCAAACTCTTCTTATTTTACCATTATGTTAGATACAGCAGCGGAACATGGTCCTGGTATAAAAGCACCCACCCCATATGAGATTGATCATCTCTTTGTTAAAAAAGAATACGAGGAGTTACAGCTCTGGGTGAAAACTTTTAAGAGGATTTGGAGAGAAAGAGGCTGCACACTAATGTGTGATGGGCGGACGACCCTCACAAAACGTCATCTGTTGAATTTTCTAGTTTATTGCCCTTTGAGAACAGTTTTTATCAAATCCGTTGATGCAACTGATTATGTTCATGATGTTAGATACATCAATAAGTTGTTTAATGAAGTGATTAATGATATTAGGGCAGATTGTGTAGTTCAAGTTATCACCGATAACGCTGCAACATGAAGAAAGCAGGACTGATGCTTATGCATCAAAAGGCAAATATTTTTTGGTCACCATGTGTAGCACATTGCATAGATTTAATGCTTAAAGAAATTTCCAAAGGAAAAGTTATGAAATAAGTGATTGAAAAGATGAAGGAAATCACTAATTTTTTCTACCAGTCTTATAGACTTGTTTCAATGATGAAGAAATTTACAAACAATCATGAACTATTACGGCCTGACATTACTCGATTTGCCACCCACTTCATAGCCATCGAGAGTATTCACAAGTATAGAGGAGGGCTTCTCCAATTCATCAAATCAGATGAATGGCTGAATTCTAAGTAGGGAAAGCGGCCAACTCTCCTAGCAGAAGAAGTATGCAAGACCATTGAGTTCAATAAGATTTGGCCTCATGTTAAAAATTGCTTAAATGTTCTTGAGCCTCAAATAAAAGTTCTTCGATTGGTTGATGGTGATAATAAGCCAACTATGAGCTTTTTACATGAGGCCATGGAGAGAGCAAAAATGGCTATTAGAGCAAACTGTAGATATTATACTAAACATTGGAAAATCATCGATAGCCGTTGGGAGCATCAATTGTATCATGACTTACACACTGCTGGTAAGTGGAGACTGATTTCTTATTGACTTTTATTATTATATTAAATTCTTTTTAATACATTACTTACGTAAATTTTTGCATTTATTGGGTTACTTTCTCAATCCACAATTTCGATATGAATCTTTGGATCGAAATATAACTGATGAAATTCGAGTGGGCATGAAAAATGTTATTGAAAGACTAGCAAATGACGCCGATGAGGCTATTAAGGCAATAAACCAAGCAAGTAAATTAAAAAGTAGAGATCTTATATAATCTATGTTGTCTTCTTCAATTTAATTTATATCATTGTTCATTCATAAGTCATAATAGTTGATATTGATAATTCTTTTTCTTCTTTAATGCTATTAGATCGATATATATAATGAAGAAATGGGAAGTTTTGGCACCACCATTGCTCGAAGAGCTGTCACACAAACATATCATGGTAAGGATTGTATAATAAAAATAGTAAATTATATTTTCATTATTTGAAAATTCAAAAATTGAATGTTTAATCTTATTTTCTTTTATTTTCAGCTGAATGGTGGTTAAATATGGAGAGAGTGCTCCAGCATTAAGGACGATTGCAATTAAAGTTCCCAGTCAAACTACATCTTCGTCAAATTGCGAAAGAAATTGGAGCACCTTTGCTTTTATCCACACAAAAGTAAGAAATAAAATCACGATGGATAATTTGTACAAACTGGTCTACATTCACTATAACCTCAAGCTCCGCAGTCGAAATCGAAGAAGAACAGCATTTGAGGATCAACAAGATTACTTCTGCCCAATTAATTTAGACTAAATATTTTCAGCAGAAGATGATTTATTAGGTGAGTGGCTAGAGGAGGCAGAGAGCCATTATTAGATGGAGATCCAGAGCTAGCAGAAATGGTTGATGATTTGACTAGAAAGCAATTTGAGCCAATGAAAGCCTCTGAAAAATTACAAGAGATTAATTTGACACAACAATAGGGGGGTACTACGGTTGATCCTACAGAAGCAAGAAGAAAGGAGGTGGGTGAGGAGAGTGAGTCAAGTATCTCTACATCTTCCTCATCAGCAGGAATTCCTCTTGATTCTCCTGGGATTGGCGGTCACTATGGAGATAATGAGCCACCAATGTATGAGACAATTGAGCATTTTCCTGGTACTACAGACTTAGATCCCCATCGTGGTTATGTAAGATATGTCTCACAAACTGAAACAGAGATTGGTAATAGCATCGGTCAAGGAGGAGGGGAAGGTACTTCTACAGGCAATGTTGGACAACAGCAAGCTAGGTATGGTCCGTATGGATACAACCCTCATTGGCCAACTCAACTGCCTTTAGCTCCACCATTACAACCGTGGTATGAACAAGGACAAGGAATGATCCAACGTGAACCCCAACAAGCTATTTTTATACCTCATGAATTTTTTAATTTAAATTTGGGCCCCCAGTCATCTTAATCTACTGAGGATAGCTCATTACTTTATGAAGGGATCTTCGCTCCTCAGCAACAATATCAATATGGCCAAGGGTATGGGAGTGCAATGGAAGAGTTTGGATCATATTATTATAACCCATACCAAAGAAGAAGAAATGATGATGATGATGATATCGAGCCTGGAAGACACTCCACTTGGAATTAGGGTATATATTGATTCTCTTCAATTGCTTTATGATTTATTTTACTGTTATTCTGTCATATGCTATGTTAATATTCATGTTCTTGAATTTTACAACTTGCTTGACAATTGAGTGATGAATTGATGGTTGATGAATGATGAATGATGATTGATGACTGATAAATAATGATTTATATACTATATAAGATACAAGTATAACTTACAAGTGTACAACACTATAAATTTACAACCACTATATATAAATTAAAAATAAGTTGTATTCTTTAAATTTTCATACTAACAGATAGTTCATATTTTATAAGTCATAATTATGGTTTTTATAAAAAAAATCACAATTTCAGACAAGACAGCGATACAGGATACCATAACTTAGGGGGACCGATATTTTGATTTATATGTGTTACTAATGAAAAAAAAACATTGTTTTCCAGCATTTTCTAATATTTTGGTTTTTTTGGATATTTTTTCAATTTTTTTTGGATTAAAAAAAAATTCACACCGCAATGACCACGACGGACCGCGAACCGCGACCGATACCGATACCGTATCGGTTTTTTGGACCGACCGATACTGCGATTTTTATCCATGCTTTGGCCCACCCTTTCCACTTGGAGGGCCATCAACCTACATAGAAAAATATTTCCTCATCGGCATTGTTGCTAGCCTACATTGAGCGTGTCTAAACCATCTCAAATGAGTACCTTATTTTATCACCTATTGACGCTACCCCCAAATGTTCTTGAAAGTGCTCATTTTTCATTCTACCTTTTCTCGTTTCACCACAAATCCACGGTCCACCACAATATTCTCATCCATGTTAAACTCATTTTGTGCATGAGTTGCTTCTAGGTTGGCCAACATTCTACTCCATAGGTCTATTGTTGTTATGCTTTGATCACAAAGAAATCTAAAAACAAGTCTCTGGTTCAACCATCCAACTTTGGAAGTTTCTCTCTGTCATCCAACATAAGGCCAGCAAAAAAAACTAGCAAAAGCATTGAACTACCATAAGCATTTATTGACTTCCATATCTATTACTCTTCCTAGATTTTTCAACAAGATTATGCAAAAGATAAGCATTTTGAATGCATATGTATTGATCTTCTTAATGGAGAAAATGTTAAGCATTCATCTTAAATAATCATGGTGGTTATCTATTTCAATGCACGCAACTTTGTTTACCAACCACCTCCATTTGAGACCATGTCATGCAAGAGTTACACGCCGTCGATGTAGCAACACTTGGTCACGATAAGGCCCTCACTCTAGTTAGCAATTAGTATTTTTGGCCTCCCATCAAGTCCTATATTGTCAAGATTTGTGAATTATGCAAAGTGACAGCTTGCGAAATTCAACAAAAAGAATACAAGTTTATATCAACCCCTATTGGTTCCACATGCTCCATGGGAAGATGTCAATATGGACTTTGTTCTAGGTTTGCCAAAGACAAGATGGAAGTTCGATTCTATAAATGTGATCGTGTATCGATTCTCAAAAATGGTTCACTTCATCCCTAGCTCGACCATTACTGATGCTTTCAAGAAAACCCAATTGTTCTTCCCAGAGGTTTGTCTTCATAGCCATCTGAAGAAAATTGTGTCAAACCATGATACAATGTTCATGAGTTAATTTTGGAAAACGCTTTCAGATAACTAAGACAAAATTGCAGTTTTTCAGTGCCTACTATTCATGGACTGATAAGCAAACGGAGGTGGTGAATAGCAGTTTTGACAAGTTACCGTGTTGCCTGATACTCGATCATATTACAACATGAGATCCAATGCTACCAATGGTTGAGGTTGCTTACAACAGCTAAGTTAATAGGACAACCAATATACCACCTTTTGAAGAAATGACTGGAGTATGCACACGCCTTCCAATTGATTTAGCTCCTCTACTTGTAAAAGCACAACCAAGTGGCAAGGCAAAAGACATTATCATGATGTAGGTACACTAGTAATGACAAGTCCAATGCAACATAGCCACTAGTAATTAGAGTTACAAGTCGCAAGTTAATGCACATCACCTTACAATACTAGAATAGTAGTTGAATAGATCAGGTCTTTTATACTAAACATCAGATTAGTGTTGGAATTAGTACTAGACATTTATGGGGTTAAGCCAAGCTCAAGTCAGATTGATCATAAATTGCAGTAATTTGGTTCAATAACTTCTTTTCACATCATAGAAAGGCAAAAAAATCTGACTTAGTCATTGACAAAATGAATATTGTAATTTCTACCAAGGTCCAGAAATAGAGAGAGCAAATTATGATAATCTCTATGATGACATCTCACCAATCAAAACAAATACCAAGTTGCTTTCTTCCTCCACCATCTCCTGAATTTTTTGGAACAATTTTGCTACCTGGTATAAAAAGAATCACTGTCTCTAAAATGACAATAGTATCAAGTATTTGAGCAAACTTACAAACTAACCATAAGAAATGCAACAGAAAAGAAGAAAATTAAAAAGCATTTGCCTATTATTTTAAAAAGTCATTTTCGCAATGTCAGTTAAACATTATTTTACTTAAAGTGATAGCTAATCGTTTTTTTTTAATTATCAATGAAGATTGTAGATGAAGTAAAAACATAATGACCACATATTGGTTCAGGAAATAAACAACACAAGCTCACTCGGTAATCAACATTATTTTTTACTTAAATGTCAATTTTTCCCCTCTTCTCATTTTAAAGAAACTACAGTACCATTGAATTATCAATAATTGACAGCACTCTAGAGTAGAGGCAATTAAAAAAAATGCAGATGAAATGGGGATCCCAACCATGGCACTGGCACTGTAGCACACTGCTAATGTTTAGCTTTGCTATTCTCATTAGAATGATTCAAAACAATGCTGATAATTTTCATCTATCAAACTGATTGTAGTACTCATAAATCATAATATTGTTGGTCATACAGTCTAAAAGACCTAGAGCAACAAAAAACAGCTAAATTGCATCCTGTAAGCATGAAATGTTCTGTAACAATATTCTGCATCAAATCAGTACACTAGTGCAGGAGCAAAAAAAAAAAGTATGATCCTTGTGCAAGCATAAAGCCTGACAAGCTTCCTTAGGCCATATACATTGACAAAGTGGCACCAATAGTTTCTTTTCCCATTTACTTTAGTAGAGGCCATATTCCGCATGTCAAATGATATCTGAATGACATGAAGTTGGGCGCATTTGATGGGTTATTCAATTATGTCTCCAAAAAGCCCAACTCTGTACAATTCGAACAAGATTTGAGCAAGACAGACTTTTCTGATGAGGCAAGTCCAAGCTACAATTTCATGGTATTTGTTAATATTTCTTATATTTAATTATAAGGTTTAAGATTGAAACATCACACTAGTACTTTCACTGAAGCACTAGTGTGATGTTTCAATTAAGGCACTAGGGTACATTGCTATTTGTCAAGTTCCGGAGAGCAGAAGGTATGGAGCCCAATTTTGAGGAGAAACCTTAAGGAACATGAGGAAGACAAATTTATTCCTCTACTCAATCTCTTGAGTGGGGCTTATACTGCAGTAGGGTTTTTTTTTCTTTTTTTTTTTTGGGTGTGGGGGGGGGGGGGGGGGGGGTGGGGGGGGTGTGCTCTTTATGCTTCCAAGGATGGCTTATTTTTTAGTCTCTTCTTTTTTCTCAGCCTTATTTGGAACAGTGGTTTCAAAAAGCTTGGTGGGTAGCATTTGGAAAATCAAGGCTCCTCCTAGAGTAGTGGTGTTTGGATGGCTAGCTCTTCGCAAAAGAACCCTTACTATGGATAATCTAAGGCGAATAGGGAAGGTAGTGGTCAATTGCTGTCCCACGTGTTGGAGAGATAAGGAATCGGTGGACCACCTCCTCTTGAACTATATTGTTGCTCGGATGATATAGATGTCTGTGGTTGACTGGTTTGGGTGAAATTGGGTCTTCCCGAAGTACATCCTAGAGCTTTATCAAGCATGGCATCCTCCAATTGGATTGCCCAAGGGGAAGGAGTTGTGGAGGTTGTCCTTTCTAGCAGTTATTTGGCTCTTACGGAAGGAAAGAAATTCAAGGTGTTTTTAGGGGAGGTCTGAGAATTGAGAATTGTTGGAAAAAATTAAGTTCTCAGTTGCCTCTTCGGTAGTCAATAATCATCATTTCAAAGGCTACTCTTTGGATCAAATTATGCAAAATTGGAAGGAAGTCGAATTGAGAATTGTTGGAAAAAATTAAGTTCTCAGTTGCCTCTTGGGTAGTCGTTAATCATCATTTCAAAGGCTACTCTTTGGATCAAATTGTACAAAATTGGAAGGAAGTGGCTCTCTCTCATGCAGTGCCTTAGCTCTTTGTTGGTTCGTTTTAGTTTCTTGTCTTCTTTGGTGTTGTTTTGTTTGTTGCTTTGTAGTTTTGCATCTCTTGTGTAGTAAGCTTGCCAGTATAGTCCTCTTGTACTACTAGCTTTTAATAAAAAATTGCCATTCAAAAGAAAAAAAAATCACACAATAAAGCTAGACTGATCCTATGGTATCATAAATAATTTACACATATAGCATATATGCTTTTCCTTTTAGAGAGTTTTCTGAGGCCGCAAATCAAATAAGACAGCATTACACAATTGGAAGGGAACATGATTGGATGGATATGCTTTGACGTGGCTTCCTATCATTTACAACTTTTCCACCAACCAATTGATATAAGATGAATGAATTTCTACTTGATTGCTATCATTTTTTATATGCTTGAAGCATGCCAAGCAGCCAACACAATACCATGTGGACTAAATTAACCCAAGTTTGCAATTGGAGTAAAAAAACAGGTTGGGTAGAGTCCTACTTTATCCAGATGTGCCTAAGCATAACCAGCTCCAAGAGTGGGGTTTGTTTAAAAGTACGGTCCAATCTGCACTAACAAGCCAATATCTGACTGGAAAGATGGATGCAGTACCACCCAGCCCCCATGAATTTTCAAAACAGAACATAGATTTCGATCAATTATTCGAGCACGGGGACATGTTCATTGTTTTTTTTTGAATTAATCATCAAAAGTAGAATATGTCATATGTACTTATTGAGGGGAATAAAAAAAACTAAAAAATGCAATCAACTCTCAGCTTATTGAGTCATCATATACTGGTCCAGAATCTTAAACCCAGGCTCGGGTATCCAGGCCCTGACTTTTTCAGGTTAGATTCAATCACGCCTATGATATGACATGACCCACTGATAGCCTATTAATTTTTTAACCTACAGTCCTATATAAAACTCCATGATATTATCTCCTTAGTCATTAGACCATAACCTGGAATAATGAAGTTGGGGCCACATCCTTACTCAGCATCAACATGAAAGAGTAGAAGCACCTCATGACCCATAGGGCCAAGGTCAGCTTCACCTTTATCAAGTCACAAGAAAAGCTGATTTTGAACAAGCTAATACGACAAAGTAAAAAGTTCTTTCTTAAACACCATATTGGAAGGCTTCTAACGTGGAAGCACATACCAATTTGCCACTTTCAGAGAACCATTTGCTGAATAAAGAATGTGCATTTATTTCAATCAACTGACACTGTGAGTACCTGATATGTGGAGATCAAGGCAAATAAGTTACATTCAGGTATTGCAAAGGCACTAATCAGAGATCACTTCGTTCCATAAACATACCTGGAGGTGAAACGTATAGAAAGTTTTTGAGCTAGTGCCTTGCATAGAGATGTCTTCCCAGTTCCTGGGGGTCCATGTAAAAGGACAATCCTGCAAAATAATATACAGTCAACAAAGGAAAAAGATTTGCACTTATATCACAGAATTTTGCAGGTTATACAATACAATTAGAATAAGTTCCAATTTCCATCCAAAATATAATAGTGAGTATAAAAGCATTCAGAAGTAGTTGAGAACTAATGACTTTCACCGCTAAAAATGATTAGTTGTAAAAAAATTTGACACACCCACTAATTGTTTCAAGGCCAAGAAATGAATCCCTCCTTCTATCAATCCTTCCTTCTATTAAAATGTGGTGAGTTTTGCAACAACTCTCCTCTGTGAGACCAGATAGTATTTTGTTGTCAATCAGGTATGTGAATGTAACTTCAAATAGAATCCTATAGTCCACACCTTATCATGGTTAGAATATAACTCAATACAAGTGTCTCCTCTCAGTGCCTCTATCTGTATAACTTTACATATCCTTACACAGCTGGTTCAAAAAAAGAGACAAGATAAGCACACCCATCATTATGTTTTCCTAAGACCAGCATAAAATTAATTTCTTGTGGGAGAAGGCCCTAACTAATAGCGTGCTATTGCAGACTCAAGCATAACTTCCGTTACACTACAGCACATAGGGGTGTTCATGGGCTCACCCAGCCCGAGCCCTATCCAGGCCTAGCCCGCTGTGGGCTGCACTTGGATATGTTATTAGGCCAATTTAATAATTGGGCCAGGCTTGAATTATGTGAAGAAAGCCCAAACCCCAACCCGGCCCATGAAATAAATGCATGTAATTCAATTTAATTAGTACAAACAATTACTCAAAAGGCCATAAAATTGACTAAAAGCCCAATTTGGCCCTGCGCAATTATTTAATGCGCAGGCTTGTGCCTGACTTTTACAGCTAATGTCAGGCTTGGGCCAGGCCGGGCCTGGATATGCATAAGCCCAGCCCATGAACACACCTAACAGCACACAAAAACAAACACTTACAGCAGGGGGAAGCATACAAGAAACAAGTCAGCAAGCAAATGCAGAGGTGTTTGAAAAATACTTGAGGAATAAACAATGAGTAGGAAATAAGAAAATGACGAACAACATCTGTAGATTCATAATAGAAGCATATGGCAAAGCAATAAGAAATATATTTTTAAATTTTAAATTTATAAAAAAATAGAAAATAAATAAAAAACTACTAACTTGTGCTTCAAAAAGATTTCACAGGTTACAGTTTACAATTTGTACACGTTCCCTAATCATTTTGCACTTTTTACCAATGTTTCAAAGATCTTACTGATGTTCCACTCTAAACATGGGCAAATTTCTATTCTGGAAAAACATTTCACACTCTTTTAGGGCATGCTAGGCACTATAACATTCACGTACCAAAGAAATATTATGCTCAGCTCCAGTGATAAATTTATACAATTAGATCTTCTTCGTCTCAACTAGTCAATAAGAACCTGCATTCTATGAGGAATGATCTGGTTATTATTGAAATCTCTGCACGTTACTCACAGTACAAAGGACTTCACAATTCATAGAAGAGCCATCTTTTGAAGTGGATTACTGTAAAATGGATCTCAAACACCCATTATCTAATTTAAAGGATGATCCTAGCCGCCCATCAGGAGATTGGAAGATGTATGGCCATACTAAATGTGGCCAAGGGCCCAAGGCATCCATTTGCATGGTCGCCATAGGAAGAATACCAACATTTCATTAATCAAATAAAATGCTAATCCTTTGATCAGTACTAATACTCAACCTTTTATCTCCCCAAGTGTTGCTTACCGATTCCATGACACAAGACAAGGATCAACCCGTTTCTCTGTAAAGAGCAAAGCACTAGAAGCATACCGCAACAGCCTTTTCTTAAGACTTGTTTCATAAATTAAGCTGAAAAAAAGAATAATGTTTCGTTATACAATAGTCATTAATTAAAAAGATGAACTGCAAATTGTCAAGAGGATGACAGTGACCCAAACCTTTCCCACATGCCGTCAAATTCTTTTGCAGGTAGAATCCACTCATTGAAGCTAGAAAGTAGTTCGTCTCCACTTAGTTCCTCACCAGGTCCCTCTTCATTAAGCTGTCATGTAAGATACATGTTCCAAAGTATTCAATTGTAAATCATGTTACGGTATAGTTTGAACTAAAATGACGCAGGAAAAAAAACAAGAAAGCAAATTGCTCAAGTAGTGCCAGTCATGTACTCATGAAGCAATAGTGTACTTGTGATATGAATAAAAAGCATTCACAACTTGTAGGAGAGAATCAATTCACTAGATGCACTAACAATATGAAGTTCTTAGGATGCCTCATACAAAGAAATCAAGAAAATGGAAGTTATTAACTTATTAATATGGTGCCAATTTTACTCAAATAATTCCATTATCACTTAAAATGCTAGCACAAGTTGGATTTATCAACACAAAAATAAAAAAAAGCATGTGTTGAGAAAACGTTTAAAAAAAACACAAGTAGATATGATATGGAACCTGGAAAGAGAGCATCAAGTACATGCAAGAGAAGGATTTAGCCTGCAATTAAAAACTAAAAAACTGAGAAAATGCATACTACATGCACCTTGGCGGTGAAAGCTTGCCTCATCTCACTTTTTTCATACAAAATGTGGGCCTGCATCATACTTGTGCCACCCAAAATTCAAGTCCATCCATTTCAACTTCCACTTGGAATTTTGCAAATAATGCAGATTTTTCAAAGAATTGTGTATGGAGGTTATCATACATTCATATATATATATATGTATATATATAGAGAGAGAGAGAGAGAGCCTATAATTTAAAAAACTTACAAACCAAGAAAATGCATACTTCATGGAGCTTAGTGATGAATGCTCGTCTCATCTCAAATTTTTATATCAAATGTGAGCCTGCGAACTGTTAAGTATATTGATTGCCCCAACTCTTAACTCCTAAGCATTTTGGTTGCAATGGTTAACAACTCTTGATATGGTATTAGAGCCACCATAGGTCCAGTGTTCGAATCCACGCTGCAGCATCATTGGAATTATGCTGTGGACACACATGCGCAGGGCAAAAGGTCCCATGCCACTCTATGACAGGCGCGTGCTTCAAATCCAGGCGGTGTCTCACCCAAGGGGGATGTTAAGTATATTGTTTGCCACTTTGCCGCAACTCAAACGCCTAGTCATTTTGGTTGCAATGGTTAGAAACTCTTGACAAAAACATACTTGCACCACCTGAAATTTGAGTTCATATCAACTTCCACATGGATTTTTTCCAATAATGCACCCAACATGAGGAGATTTTTTAAAGAATTTGGTCTATAAATGCACTCTCATGTAGGAGGTTATTATTATTATTTTATCATTATTATTATTATTATAGAGAGAGACTGTAAGCCCCCACTCTCCACTTTGTCAGAGGGAGGCCATTGTTTCTATTTTTGTTTGTAATTTTTGTTATATTACGCTCCTTTTCAATGCAGCTCCTCTTTTATTTATGGTGTCCATCTCCTACCGTTCTCCTTCTTCCTTTCATTCTTTTCCCCTACCTTTAATGTTCTTGTGCGTGCATCGGGTCTACAGATTGATTGACAGCAGTTGAAACCAAAGAGAAGAAAGAAAGATGGTCTCACATTTCTTCAATGTATTGCATCACACAGCCCACTGGTGATGGAACTTGTGTATTCCTTCCACCCATAACAATCACAAAAACCCATGGTGTCACAGGTCAAAGGGTTCCAGTTAGACATACTACAATATTAATACATAATGATATACAAAAGTGGGGATAGTAATTTAAGCATCAAAATTTCATGTCCAATTCACCTGAAATACATGAACAACAGGTTTGACTTGCCAAAACAAGAGGATTTCATGATTCTCTACACATTCATCTGCAAAACCAACAAGCTAAATATCATAATTGTGCAGACTTGCACCAATGAGACATTAGACCCCGCAAAACTAAATGTGTTGAATGGTCATCAATAAGTTCTTATGAAAAGATGGCCTCTTATTTGCTTACCTGTGTCACAAATTCGGATCCTTCTCACATTTTCCAACAGAAATGGGTCATCAATAGGCACTGGAATAGGACCATCTATATAGCTTAAGCTTCTTTTCTCAAGCATTCTGAGAAATACCACATTAATGAATCCAACAGAACAGAACAAATAACAAAATCAGGAATTGCACAGGAAAGTCAACAGATGTAGACAAAAAATTTAGAAACGTGGAAAGCCAACTCAAGCAATGCCCAAGGAACACATATGAATAGGAAATAACATCAAAAGCTGAGAACATTAACAGATTCTATACAGATAGCTATTAAATGATTAAATTGAGGATTAAAAAAAATAAAGAAGAAGAAGAGAAAATTCGAAGCATGCATTTGAAGTGTAAAACCCGAGTCACAAAAAAGTAAGGAAAGATCCATTTTTTTTTCTTGACTTTGCCAGTTTTTAATAGACCCAAGCCCTGATAAAGGAGGTTTGCATTAGGTAGGTCGACAACCAATGTAAGATTTTGTCACCACCCAAATATGAGTTCTAAGATGAAAGATTCTAGAAATCCAAGAAGAGGAGACAGATATGTCACACGATAAGGGGGCATTGTTCCCAAACCCACCTTATGAGGGTTAAAAATAACATTAAACCCTCCACCACCACCCAATAGAAAAAAAAAAAAAAAAAACATAAGAGACGATTTTAAAAAGATTGATATTTAACATTTTTCGGTTTTTCCGACTGCCATAGCACTGTCATCCCTACATACCAATCCTTTGTTTATAATTCAGAGTGGATAGAGTACTGCTTCTTAAAGGTAGACCCAGTTTGGTTTGGCACGGTTTTTATTTCCACCTTCAGGTTTGGTCTGGCATAAGAGTTATAGCTGGCCGCCAGCCTTACCCCAACCCTGGCCATTTATATGTGAAGCAACAATTACTGTTTGCTTGGAAATGGACCCTAGGATTAGGGACATTCAAAAGAAAGCTATCTCTTAGATAGTCATGCAAATGAATTAACACACCAAAGGACCATTGCCAATCCATTCATTGCACATCACTAAATAGATGAAGCGGCATTTGGCTACCTCAAGAGAGTCATAAAAACCCCACCGCCGCACCCCTTTCCCACCACCACCATCATCTCCGACTGCCATATGCATAGCTGCAGTAATATCCATTTCCTAGATTACCCACATGACCCAGAACTAAAACGCAAACTAAAACTTCCCTCCTCCAGATTGCCCCAAAATACCTTCACTATGAGGAATCTCCAGTTCATCACTGTATGCTCCAATCCAAACCCACAAAGAATTCGGTTAAAAAACCAAAAAGGCGGGTCCTTTCGGAGAACCCACAGAAGCAAACAGCTCCCCAACAATCCCGGCTTTCAAACACAACCTTAAAAATCTTCCTAAGAGGAAAAATCAAAAACCCAAATCAGAGAAAGATGAAAAGAGACGAAAAGTGGAAAGATCAGAGAGAAAAACCTCTCCACTGCTGTCTGAACATCTGCAATTCGAGCTGTGCTTGAGGGATTGAGGCAGACCTCGACTGCAATACCATCAGGGGATGAGAAAAGGGAAAGTCAGAGGCTTGCAATCACAGGAGGAGAAGAGAGAAGGGAGGGACTGAGAGTACCTGAGACGAGAACCTTCTCGACGGGAGGGAAGGGAGGGGCTTCGGTCTGAGAGGCTCCATTGGGTTTGCAGAGCTCTGCATCTAGAGGGTTTTGGAAAGAGATCTCCATTGGAGAACTCATTTTCTTCTTCTCCTTCTATGGCGCTTTTAGGGTTTTAGCAGAGAGAGAAAGAGAGAGAGAGAGAGAGAGAGAGGGAGATTTCTTAGGGTTTTGAATTTGAACAAGGACGATGAGACTTTGATACTACATTTGACTGAAAAAAGAAGCGGGAGTGGAGAAGGGAAATTTTCATTTAACCCCCTATGATGTGGATAATTAAATATCAGGAGACCTGGTTAAAGGTTAGGTTTTGTCCTCTGATGGAATGAGATTGGGATGTTTTTATATTTAACATAAAAGAGACGAAGGTTTTCTTTGTTGTAACTTGATTTTGTTTGAATCAAGGCTGTTAATGTTCAATAAAATTCATGGTTATTTGTAGCTTTAGCTTTAATTTACATGAGACTCAGTTTAGGGAATTTTATGAGATTTTAGTCGTTGATTAACTGTCATCATGGTTGAATGGGGTTTTTATATTAACGGAGCTGGTTGTTTGTAAAACTTGGAATAGCATATGACTTTTTATAGTTGATATAATTACAAATGGCTGTATGTAAGTTATCGAGGTAAAATGAAAGTGGCTGAAGGCCACGTGTGCAATCTAAAACACGTGTGTGACCCAACCAGTCTCGTTGGGCCTGTCGATCCGGCCTTCAGGTGGGGTGTTTGATGGGGGAAAAAGCCTGGGTTTGTTTGTGTGATGACGCGGGTTTCCTCTTCTGGAAACCTACCATCCAAGTAAGAACCAAATCAATGCTCCCACATCAGTGCTAAGTGCATAAAAGAAGTATTAAAGTGTAGAATCCGGCCTCTTCTTCCTGCTACAGTAAGGGTTCATTTGTTAATTTTACATATGATGTAAAAATGATTTACATATATAAATGACTCACATGTAAAACATAATTTTTTATTTGTTATTTTCACATGTGAATTTAGTTATACCTAGTCGTTGACATGTTTCTCAAAGTTTTTCACTAATCTTAAAAAAATTTTGTCGAATTAAGTGATGAGATTTGTTTTGATAACCATTGTTGGTATTTTTAAAGAGAATCAACGGTTTAGATTGGAAAAAAAAGATCTAGAGAAATTAAAATTGAAGATCAAATAGCATAAGCTTTTTTGTAAATATCTCACAATCAATGAATCATCGACGGTTAAAATTTGAGCTACTAATTGTTAAAGGCATTTTGAAGAGCTTCTACGGTTCAGGCCGTTCATTAGAAACTCATATGATCCAAAAAATTTGAAAAAAAAAAAACAGACTGTATTTTCAACTCATGAAATGTACAGCAAAAATATGTACGCATCCAACGGTTTATATGTATTTTGAACATATCTCAAAATCTATATTAATTCAATATGTGACATTTGACTGCTAGTAGAAAATGGCCTTTTGAAATAGATGAATGATTTAGATCATGGAAAGGTGGCCCACAAAATTCCAGAAATGGAAATTAATAGCCAGGAGTGTTTCATTAATATCTCATGATTTATGATGATCCAACGGTTGATTTTTTTTTTCATAGCCGTTTCTGCCATTACTAACATGTTGGACAATTCGGATCATGATGGGCGGTCCACAAAATTTTAAAAAAATAAAAAGGGTGTCATGGGCGTTTAAGTACTGTAGCACCGCAAAACCAAAAGTGGTGTGAAATGAATTCACACCTTCTAAGGTGTGAAAGTGAATGGGACTTTTTGTATATAGGTTATGTCACAATCCGAGCTCAGGAGATTGGGGGTTAAGATTAAACCTAACCAGTGATATACGTACTCCCATGCATATACACTTAGACCGTGTCTAAATGCACACGCACAAGAAAAATTCACACGTGGCAATAGATATACGCGGAAGCTGTAGGTGCCAAACTATAACCAAAGAAGATATATGGAAACAAAATAATATATATACAAAAGATTACATAAATCCAGGGTCATATAAAATGAGCCAGAATACAGAATACACATTATAGAGGTCACAACAACAAAGCCAATTGAGATCCCACAACAATGCAGACTTATATGCATGTCAATGTTACGCTCCGGCAGAGTGATCACATCCACTCCTCTACCCCTCACGGGGCACCTGAGGTCTCCCCTGGAGTCTGATTGACCGACGAGGAGTCAGTTGAGGGATCTGAGCCTGCAACACCAAAGACAACTCGTGAATACAATGATTCAATAAAATATAAGCAACAATAAGTTAACGCATGCCGTATCTAGCAGAATAAGTAATGACTAATAAATCATAGAGTTTCAAGTTCGTATGCTAGGCAGTTGTGCATTCAAATGAAGCATGCTATCAGAATCAATGCTTACGTGATATGTACATAACTAGGTGGCTACTACATTTGCCATATGCTCAATTTTAGGATCTTACATACTGAGCACATCATCAACCAGGCCAGGGTACGAATGGGTCTTGGGTTCTTGGGGTCCAAAAGCCTCAAGACATAAACTCACTGCAGCGGTGCCATACATACTAGCCCAAGTTCAACCCCGTTGGATATCATAAGGCTGAGGCTGAGTAGTACCTAACCATATGGAATCAATCACATACTAGAACTTGAGTAAACTATGCATATCATATCGAGCATATATCATATATTCTAATCAAACGTTCAACTCATACATACAATACTCAAATTAATGGAAACATATCAAACATATCAAGCAAATCAAACTTACCATATCAAAATGGCATAACGAGGACTATACAACCCATGCAGAAGAGTGGATGTCAATAATCGTCATTTAAGATGTCATGCAACTCACTTTGCTCGAATCAAGATCATTTACTAGCTAACCATAATCTAGTTATTCAGTGCTTCTAATAATGCATGATAATGTATTTTTAAATTATCCGATACACAGTTGTCTAGTATTGCATTATGTCAAAGGATATATCAGAGTCACTTAAACTAACACTTATAGGAAGGTGCTTAACGGCTGAATAACGTGTAACACTCCGATCCCCTTTGAGCCGGATTAGTGGCTCATTAGTGTGGTTTTCTGTGTTTTAATTCTTTCGGACTTGGTTTCGGGTCTTGGATAAGTAGTTGAGTAACATTTGACCTGGGATAGGTAGTTCTAAGCCCTTTTTCGTAATTTTGCTTTTGCTTTGAGTGTTTCATCTTTGCATCATCTTGGTGTCAGCATGTGTATTTTGTTGAGCTCGTTGTTTTCTGTAACTGCCTCAGACCCATTCGGAGTCAATTGGAGAAGTTGGACCCTCGTATGACTTAAACTGTAAATAGCTAAAACTCTTTGGCTGTTGATTTAAACTCCAAAACCTATAAATATGAGTCATCAGTCCAGATGTCTCATTCCCTTCGATGCTTGCATGCAACGTCTCCACGTTTTCTTCTCTTCTCTTCATTCTCTTATTCAGTCTTGTTGGTGTTGAGAGTTACATCTCTTCCGATTGGGTTTTCTATCTCATCTCTGTCTTGTCTTTGCTTGAGGTAAGTGGGTTCTCTCCCTGTCTTCTTCTTCTTCTTCTTCTCCAATTGGATCTCCCATCTCTCTCTACATGCTCATGGTTTGTGTTTGGATTTGTTTTGCTTGGGTTGTAGTTGGATTTGAGCTTGGCTTCAGTGATTGACAGAGCTTTGAGGCAAGTATAAGTACATGGATCGTATAACACATATAGGTTTTGTGTTTGACTGATTTGATCTCATCTATGACATCCTATACATGTCTGTTGTGTTTTACAGCCAAATTCTGTAATGTTGGAACCTCTGGAACTTGTTTTGTTTAGGTTCTGTATCAAATTTCAGTTTCTGTACTCAGCTCGAATTCGTGTTCCGTATTGTACGGCTAAGCCGTAACTTTATACGGCTCAGATTCCAGAGACTTGAATTTTCGTAATTTGTTCTACGGCTAGGCTACGGCTGAACCGTAAATTGTTCTACGGCTGAGCCGTAAGCTAGCCGTGATTCAGCCGTGAATTATCCCCCTGATCAATCGAAACTTTCTGAATTCAGTACTCTTACGGTGAAGCTACGGCTAAGCCGTGGATTCCACCGCAGCTCAGCCGTGAAATGTATCAGATCAGAGGTGGAAGATGACCAGTTTAGCGGTGTATTGAAGGGAGCCATGGTTAAGCCGTAGTGCAAGTTACGGCTAGGCCGTAAGGTGTATACGGCTAAGCCGCAGGTCACCATGGCTAAACCGTATGACTTGGAAAATCTGAAATAAAACTTAGGATAATGGTGTGACCTTCTAGGGCTAAAATACAGGTTAACTACCCATGCAAACCGGCCCAATGGACTCTTTGGACCGCATGAATAGTCTGTTAGGCTGTGACTTATTCATGTGAGCGTTGATTTACTGTTAAGCACCTTCCCATGGGTGTTGGTTTAAGGGACTTCGGTGCACGTGATGAGTACTTTGCAACACTTCGATGGCAACGGTGCATCGAATAGCTTAAAACTACATCATCATGCACGGTTAGTGACAGTGAACAACTAGATTAGGGTTGGCTTGTAAGTAACCTTGATTCCGTATTAATCTGAGATGCATTGCATATTGTTTACAGTTTTGCCCTCTGTTCTACTAATCTATGTTTATGCATTACGAGGTCATTTTGCTTTCGTCCTGTATATCTGTTTTATTCTTCGTTCCGCACTATGCTTTGATCTATGCTGTGCTTTGACTTAATCTATGCTATGATCTGTATTTCTGTTATGCTCTGTATATTTCTGGCTTTGTATATCTCTGATTTATTGGGTATTCTCTAGTGGCTCTACCCAGAGATTAATACGTGAGGATAAGATCCGGTCTTTGCCATCGGTGAGTCCAAAGCGGATAATCTCCCTTCTTTTGGGATTTGATTTGATTGGTATTAGTCTGGCTCTACTCAGCTTCAGCCCTAGGATGCCCGACGGGGTTACCTCTGGCTTAGATCTCTGTATCTCTGTATCACTGCAGTGTCGCTTTGTCTTGGGACCCCGGAACCCAGGAAACCGAGACCCACTTGTACCCTTGGCCCGGTCAGTGGTGTTCTCATCTGCTCTGCTCTGCTCTCTATTGGAGAGAATATGGTTAACGTAGTAGCCAGCTAGTTCAGTAGCTCTATGCTTTGATTCACATATCATGCTTTACTTCTATGCACGATCTGCTTAGCATACTCATATGAAACTTTGTAATTAATATTCTGTTATTATTCACTTTGATACTATGAGTGTTTCATCCCTGTTACTTATATTTGCTGGATCGCTGTATTCACTGCGTTGTCTGTAGTGTTGCAGGCACAGATCCCTTGCCCGGCTCCCTGGCGGTCGAGGAGGCTGCAGGACAGAGTCTAGAGGCACCCTCCGGGCTGGCAGAGTGGGCCTGATCACCTCTGCCGAGTGCGTACATGCATACCATCCGTAGCTTTTGGGTTTTTGGTTTTTGGAGCTGTGTACTTTGTACTTCGGACTTTATCACTCTGTATATTTGTACATCTTGATTTTGTCGTATACTCAGACTTGTATCTGGTTCTCGAGCATTGTATTTAGCTTTTATCTTTTTCGTTCCGCCTTTGTTTTGGCTTCCGCTATTTCTTTGTTGTTTGCTATGACATCTACAGCTTCCGCGTTCGTTTGTTTCGCACGTGTTAGATTCCTTGTGGGTGTGCATCTGGACTGGGTTTGGATGCACGTGCACAGAGTACGTGTGTCACAGGTTTAGCTTTTCGCTAATCCCCGATTTTTAGGCTCGGATTGTGACATAACGTACATGAATGAGTCGCAGCCCTCGAGATCATTCATGCCATTCTATCCTATTCCATTGGGCAAGTCAAGGTCACATGCATTCTAACTCAAAGGACCTACAAGGTCTCTTCAACACCTACCTTTCTTAATTTCACTGGTCTTATGGCTCAGTCATGGGTGATCTACGGCATAGCCGTAATATGCACTCCGGCTCAGCTGTGGTTCCCCTTACTGTTCATCCACATTCACGGCTTAGCCTTGTTTTATTCTGTGGCTCAGCCACGGTGAGGGTACGGCTTAACCGTAGCACACCTCACGGTTTAGTCGTGGCTGGACCGTAGAAGGTTTTCTCAATTTTCTACTCTCTGGAAATCTGAGCCGTAGGCAAGTACGGCTTAGTCGTAAACTGCACGGGGTCATTTTCTGAACCTGTTACAGAACCAGCTGTATATGTACAAAATTGAAACAACAACATCAAAGAGATAGAATTTGACGCAATTAGGTTGCAAAACACAATTCACATGCAAGATTGAGAAGCTGTTCATAATCAATCATATACCAACATGGGTTCATCCAAATCATGCTATACTTGCCGCAAATAAGTTCTAACACGTTACTTGTTGCCCTTAGGCTCAAATTCGACGTCAAACTACCTACCTATCACCATGCATGCAAAAGAAGAAAGAAAGAGAGAGGCGTTGAGCACGTGCAGTAGCTGACGAGAAAAAGAAGGAGAAGAAGAAGAAGATCAAGAACCCAAAGCTTACCGTAGAATACATAAAAGATGAATCGAGCGTGAGTGCAAAGGATTCTCCTTTCTTCCTGGCTGGATCGTGAAAAAAGAAAGAAACGAAGAAACGAAGAACAAATAAGACGTTGAATGAGAAAGAAGGTCGTTGCATGGCTGTTCATATAAGGATAAGGATTAAAAAAATTTAGAAGAAAGTTAATAGCGTACATTAATTACAGTTTGAGTCAAATAACGGTTCAACGTAAACAAATGACGTCGCTCGCACACGAGGTAGCTACGAAAAATGATGAGCTTGATGAAAGACACGTGTTGACGCTAAGATAATGCATGAATGACAACGTCTTACAAAATAAAAAATTACGAAAAAAGGGCTCATGTCTACCTAATCCCAATTAAAGTCAACCAAACTACCTATCTATGACTCAGGACGAAACCGAAACAAAGGCAAACACACAAATAACAAATAAGTTGTCATTAATTAGTCGCTAAACTTGATTAAGTTGGGTTGGAGTGTTACGGGTTACGCATCAAAATCACATCTATTTTATACACCATATGTGTAAAATTTTCAAACAAACATAAATGATGGGGATCCATTACACATATGAGGCGTTTATATATGCAAATGTAGGGAAACAAACGACTCCTAAGGGCTTGTTTAGCATCCCTAGTCTTATAATTATAGACACATCTAAAATAGAGGCATTAAAAAAGGATTTAATGCCTCGATTTTAGATAGGTCTATAAAAATAAGACTATGGATGCCAAACAAACCCTAAATGCCTGCAAGACGGTATCCCCTTGTTTCCGCATAAAGAGGTGTTACACAAACTCACCATAATACTTTTTTTGTTTATTTTTTTTAAATGATGAGGGCAGGCTAGGCTCAAATTTAAAAAGCATGCCACCTCAGGAACAAGGCCACAGCAAGAATGTGCCTCATTCACCCCACTTCCTTGTATATTTATTTTACATATGGATGCATGCTTAGGTGCACATCCTCTTATGAGCAGCATTCAGATGGCCTTTTTCTTTTTTTACTAACATATAGGAGCAAGGAGCTCATATGAATAATCCAACCTCGCAGACTCGATGAATTGGCATAATTTCAAAATCGACACTCATCTAACTATTACTTACCGGTGAATTGAATTAAAAAATGAAATTTATAAAATCATTAAACTTGAATGCCATAGATTAATGGGTTAGGATAAATTTAAGGCCACATATGAAAGAAATTATTGTTTACTAAAATATATATTTTATATTTTACAGTATATTTATCTAAATATTCAATTTAAATTAAATTTCTAAGTATATTTAATATGCTATGTAGAAAAATGTTCATATAATAGATATTTGAGTTGATTAAGTAATTTAGCGAGTCCTTTATGGGATCCACTTGAATACATTTCAATGATTAGAAAATGGTATGATAGGGGTCTCATTGTGGGGAGAATTTTCTCTTGCACACATGTTCTAGCAAGAGCATGCATCTGGATCGTCACCAGATGTGGGAAATGTCATTTCAATGTGTATAAATGGGTCTCTTGTGAAGGATGCTGCAAGTGTTTTTGTGTTGGCTAATTCATGGGTTGGACAAAACTTAAGTCCATTGGTGATGTAGTTTATGTATCTTTTTAGTATGTACAATGGTTTAAGTCACCAGATGCACTGAAGTGAATAAATCGAAAAAAGAGCAATAAATTAAAGTGATTTTTCTACAGACAGTATGGTTTACAAAATATCATATCTCACAAACCAATAGTTGGATATGGGTAAGTTACCTACCGTTAGAAAGCTTGTTTCGAGTATATATCTGTAGAGCCAATATTGCAACAATCGGGGCTAAAATGAGAAAGTTATGGCATCGGAAAGTTTGTAAAAAAAAAATGTGCTGAATTTTCATCCAAACAGTGTATCAATCTGACTGATCGGACCATTAATCCGACCGATCAGACAAGTGTAGAAAAATCTGCTGACTTACGATTTTTCAATTTGATTTGAAGCGAAATTTACTTGTTTTATGCCAACTCCTTTCCTGATTGAAACATACTTACGAGGCATGAATTTGGGGGCTATATAAATGGTTCTCTCTCAAACCTAAGATAGAGAGCTCATTGTTCTAAGTGGGGAATATATTTTAGAGATCATCTCCTAGAGAGCTTTCATTAGAGAGTTGAAGGGTTAAAATTCTGCTATAAAGATCCTTGTCTCTACATTCCTTTGTAGATGATTATCTTCTAAATATAAAGGATTGTTGTAGGGAGTCAAGTGCAACATTTAAAAGGCGTTTAGGTGCTTGAATATCTAATTGAGAACGTCAAGGGGTTGTTGCAGCGGAGTGCTGTACAAGAGAGTCACAAAGTTCTTAGGTTGCGCGACAATTGGATAAGGGTTGTGAATATTTTCTTTGTAATTATGGTATGATTCAAGTGTTTGATTCTTGGTCATGGTTTTTCTCCGGTTTAGGTTTTCACGTAAAAATTATGCTTTGTTTGTAGTGTATGATTTTGTTTAATTTATTTTCACTGCGTAGTTGATTATTTAAACACATAGTATTAAGATTGATTGCATTAATTCAGTATAGAGGATCTCTCCAAAAACCTTCAAATGCCATAGATGGCTAGTGTGCAGGAGAAAACCGCCCTTTATATGATTTTGGATAAGTCATCTCAATCATATCATCATTCAACCATTAATTTAATGGCTTCACATGTTGCATTTTGTTATAAAATTTAGTTCAATAATGTGTGTATCATCTCCCATTAGTTATAAATTAGGGCATCTTTCAATGCGTGTTAGGTTGATACATGTGAAAGGATTGGACTGATCATAGGGTGTCCCGTGTAGGTAGTAATGAATTACCTCTCACATATTCCATGAGGAATATGCCTCATAGAAAGAAATCTTAAAATTAATTAGCTGTAAAAACCTAAAGAATAATATTTCATGCTCCTTTTATGACTGACTCTAAGTTGGTGTGTTTAGTAAAATTAAAAAAAAAAAGAACCACTCATTTTAGAAGATAATTAGGGGCCACTTTAGGAATTGTGTTAGCTGAGGCCTACAATTTAGAACCACCATTTGTATCATTTTGAAATTTTTATGAGGTTATTTCATCCCACATACTTTTTGGTATTTTGCATTGTTCACCTCCATTGGCATTAGCTAAACAGGCCCTATAAAAAAAAAACCCGCCACGCTAGCTTGTATATTAGAGACAGACGCTCTAATTTGTAAACAGACTCTAAAATTAGAGACCTACCAAACTCTAAAAAATATAAGTAATTTATAAATCACAAAATGAGAACTTAATTTTTAAGTTACCCAATGCCCTTTAGGCTAATTAAGAGATTTAGTATAAAAAGAAAAAGAAAGATAAATAAATAAAAGGACCTGATCAGATTGGACTTGGACCCCGACTGAACTTGGCCCCGTCCAAATGAGACTCAGCCTAGTTTTAGACCGTGGGTCCCACTTGCAGAGGGCTCAAGGCAAGCTGCCTTTTTAGAAAGCATACACATACATACACACAACGTTAAAACGTATGGCTGAAAATATGAGATCCACAAGTAAAGAAAATATGGCAATGACAGGACAGGAAGCGTTGATAGCTTTAAAATGAGACAAGAAAGGTGGGTTCAAGGCAAATTACGTGCACAAAATCTACAATGGCAGATAGAAATTGATGGAATCAACTGGAACCGTCAAAGTTTGGACATCTGGCTTTCTTTCTAGGATGGTTTCTACAATACCAGAACAGACCAGACTCTTCCTGACTGTGTCTTCTGAGTCAAAAAATTTATTTTCCCTGATTGGTTTGGAAAGAATCTTTGTTTATTTGATGATGAGATTGAATTGGGGCATCAAGAGACGCTTGCAGGAGAAAGCAAATCTGTGGTATTGGTGGCCACTATCTTGTAGTTAGTGAACCACTGGCCGATAAAGCAGTGGTTTTGTCGGTTTGAGTCTCGGATTTAATTTCAAGGGTTTCGGGTTTGATTGGATATAGTTTCGAAGGTCTTTAGTTCGATCTAACAATTGACTTTATCTAGGTAATATGTGTGTGGCTATATTTATTTTTCGAAAAATAATTCTTGCTCTTTAGAATTAGATTTTCCTCAATCCGAATGCTATTGGTTTGAAAGGTGGATTGACGAAAAATGGTTTGGATCATAATAAGGAAAAATACAATAACATATACAGGCTCACTCTAATAAAGGGCAACACCTTGGCCTTAACGTGAAGTGTGCGTTGTCGGTTGTTATTGTCATGACTCCGGGGTCCTTTTTGGTGGCTCGTCCGCACTCTTTCTACTGTGATTTTGGTGTCGATTCGATGCGAGAGGGAATATTCAGAGGCCATAGAGAAATATTCTTTTTGTGAGTAAAATATCAACACAGCACCACCACCACATGTAATTTACAGTAGTGCCATTATCATGAGTCGCTGAACCAGGTTCCAGTGAGGCCATGACCCTACTTCTCTGTGGCGTCCAATACATGAATCATATCATATGGGGGCGGGAATTATTATTATTATTATTATTATTATTATTATTGTTAATTTGTGAGTGTGTGTCGTCACGAGCTTACTCAGAAAAATTTTCGTGGGGAGGCTTTAATGTAAAATCATAATCTAATGGAAGTAAGATTCAAGAATCTTGTGTTAGTATTTTTGTATTGACAAATCATGAGGTAAACAAAACTTGGGTCAATTGAGTTGTATTTTACTTTAAAATAGACTGTGCTTGTGCGCAGCTAAATTAAAGATAATGCAAATTGAAGTAATTTCATAAGGACAATATGAATTAAAAAAGTTATATCTTAAAAACTGAGTCTCAAATATTTGCAAATTACTTACTATTGAAAAGCTCATTTTGAGTAAATATCCGTAAAGCTGAAGATTGTGTAAATCAGAGCTAAAATGATAAAAGCTATGGCCTCGGGAAAGTTTCCTCATGCACATAGGAAAATCAAATGCGCTCAAGCGCGAGTTTAATCGGGCTTGAGCGCTTGAGATACTGGTTAGCGCATTTAAGCGTTCATTTAACCATGCCCAAGCGCATGGATGGCAAAAGCCCACCGAACTTTATGGATTTCTTATTTATTTGTGCCAAAACTTTTTGATTCACTTGGATTTAGTTTTTAACTTTAAGACACAAATTATGAACTATAAAAAGAGATTTTCTCTGAACTCTAAGTACAACACAACATACAAAAGCTCTTTTAAGCTCTGAATTGAGATTGTTATTGGAGAAATTATATACAGCTTCCATGAGAGATTGAGTTGAAAGCTTTAAGTTTTAGAGTTGAAACTTCTAATTCATTGTAGGAAATTTATGAGTTTTACTTTAGTGTAGAATATTGTTCTCTTATTAAACAGACTTATTCGTTATGGAATTAAAGTACTAATAGTGGGACACTGAGGGACTACGTGTTGTGGAGATCTATTAAGAACAACTACAACGCCTTGTATTGAGGGATTTGTTGTAGGGTTTTGAGTATATCCTATACCGCAGAAATTAGTAATCGATTTTATTCACTTTGGACTTGTGATTTTTTTATTTAGGTTTCCACATTAAATTTTATCTTTTTTTTTTCATGATTGATTGCTTTTATTATTCCGTTATATAAAAGTAGTAATTAAATTACAATTTAGAATAAATCTCAAGCATTCTAAAACTTTCATCCTGGTTGAAATTCCGCAAGACGATTAATGTTGCATCAAACAAGTTTGCGAGAGAGAAAAGAAGGGAAAATGACAAAAAAAATAACACTTCCAGATGAAAAGCAAAGGAAAGTGAGAGAAAATGGATTTAGGCAATATTAAAGTAAAAAATTAATATGCGAAATCATAAATTCTTTTTAATTTTGCATAAAGTAACTTGTGATTTGGCATAAAGTAGCCTTACGATTTTGTAAAATTTATAACTACCTCAATACTCTCAGTATGAAAGTTGTGAAAAAATAGCTGCTCTTTGGTTAGGACTTAAAAAAATCCTACTATAATTTTATCCATACAAAAAAAAAAAATCCCTTAAATGTATAATTCAGATTCGGCCGGCAACACTGGAGGCTTCACCAAATTTGACAGTAGAACTGTCCATATGACCACTGTTCATGTCATATGGCACATACGACGCCATATCTTAATATAGTGCAATATTGCACGTATCAAACTGTATAACATCTTAGGGCGAGGCAATATTTCATGTGTTGTATGAATAACTCGAATGAAACTACTGAAATTCTACCATTTTGATGTAAATATTAGTTCTAAGGACACCCCTACAGTCAAAATCCTCTTTTTAAAAAACTCATCTCATAAATTGATGAGCCTCACAGCAAACTCTACACCTCCCACTCAAGCTAATCCTGTAAAGACCCAAATTACCATCCAAACACATCTTCTCATGATTTCGAATGCTTTGAAAGCATCGACGGCTCAAAATAAATGCAACAAATTCTCAAATCAACATTCTAACTTTAGAATGAGTCCAACTTCTATCCCTAAAATCACGCGACACTTTTTCAAAAGGAGGGAGTGCTAATACCAATTTAAACGGTCAGGATTTTAAACAACTCCTTGAATTGAATTGTGGAGTCTTTGCTTTCACCCAACTCAAGGGTTTGCAATCCACGAACGCTTCCCACGCGCCAGGTCCCAACTGTACGTACCCTCCCTCCACCTGGACCCCAGCGCCCCACAACAGCTCGCAGATCCTCTCTCTATTTCTCAAAACGGCAACAACAACCGAAGAAGAAGAAGAAGAAGCAGCAGCAGCAGCAAGAAGAAGAAGAAGAAGAGAAGAAGCCCCAAAACCCTAATCCTATTACTTGCTGATTTCGATGCTGAAGCCTGTGACGGAGCCGTCTCCGCCGTCCACGGCATCGCCGGCGGCGGAGAAGGCCTTATCCTTCTTCTCCCGCGGGTGGCGGGAGGTCCGCGACTCCGCCGGCGCAGACCTCCAGCTGATGCGGGCCCGCGCCACCTCCTTCAAGAACCTCGCCACCTCCTTCGACCGCGAGCTGGAGAACTTCCTCCTCAGCTCCGCCTCCTCGCTCTCCGCCACCATCCGCCCGCTGCCGCCGCCGCCATCGTCCCCGGCGGAGCTCGAGTTCGTCAAGCGGCTCCAGCCCAAGCTCTCTGAGCTCCGCCGGGCGTACTCCTCGCCGGAATTCAGCCGGAAAGTGCTCCAGAGGTGGGCTCCGAGGTCCCGGATCGGCATCGATCTCTCCGGGATCAAGAACGCGATCGTCTCCGAGGTCGAGGACTCCGTGGGGCTCGTCGAATTGGACGGGGAGAGGAGCCGGCGCGGCGGAAGGGGGAAGACTCGGGGGAAGGAGTTTCGTTGGGTTTGGAAGGGGGATGAGGAGTGGGAGCCGATCCGGGCGTTGAAAACGAGGCTGAGGGAGTTGGAGAGGAAGAGCTCCTCTTCGGACTTTCTGGGCAACTTCAAGAGCATCGAGTTTGTGGAGAAATTGAAGGCCTCCTTGGTGCGTAAACCTTTGAATTTTCTTTTCTATCGATCTCTCTTGCTGCAGAATTTGAAAAATTCCATTCTTTATGGGAGTTTTGGGTTGGGTTGAATTCTGGGATTTCAGAATTAGGGTCAATTCCACTGCTTCCTCCTGAATTACTAGGAATTTGTAGTAAATGTGTGCTTTTTTTTTTTATAATGATCAGAGGAGTTTTATTAGGATTGAATTTGATTTACTGGGTTGGTGGGTGGTCAATCATTTTCTATTCTAAGGAAGATTGTTTTAGGGCATTTGATAGAATGAAAATTTGAAATTCTAGGAATTCAGTACCCAATTAAACAAATGGCCTTTTGGGTTTATATTTGCATTTCACTTGGACCTGATATCCTGCTAGATTGATTTAGCCCAGGTGTGGAATGTGGTGAAGCCTACAAAATTGCATTTTCCAGGCTTTATTGGAGTGTTGAAGAGGTTTGAAGTGAGGGGACCGAGTTTTTTGATGTGGTGGGTTCATCACTTTCCTAGGACTTAGCTTATTAGGGAAATGAATGGCCATTTTCTATCCAAGGAGAGATTATTTTATGGCCCCATGTGGTCTTCACCTTCAATCCTTCTCTTTTTAGTGTGTTTGATAGGAAGACATTGTATAGAAATCCTATATCTAGTGGAACAAAAGGTGCTCTACTGTTTTGGTTTGGCTTGTTTGGTAAGATGGATGATTCCACGACTTTATTACTGTAACTAATATCCTGATAAGTTGATTTCTCTGGAATCATCAAACAACTGTGGTGGAACCTTAAATTTCTCTATCTTTTTTTTTTGCTTTCCCAAATACTTGAGAATTAGTACCTTAAAAACTGAATAACATGAATGCCATGTAAAGTTATCATGCTATGATTTATTAATGACATGTTAAAACTGTGCATCTCCTTTTTATTAGATTTAGGAGGAAAGATATGTGCTACTGTTTTTGACTTTTGGGATTCAGTAGTCAGTATAGCCATAGCTATTAGTATTTCTGTTGCTTTAGGAAACGTTCGTTAAAGTGGTACTATACTACTATGGATAAGTGTAAAAGTATCTGTGACACAATTTACATGAGTATGATTTCTAAACCCTGACTTGTCTGCCTTTAGTTTTCAACCTTTTTTCTAGCAGTATTTTTGATGAATAAAATGTGTTGGCTGGTGGGGGTGCGTTTAACAACTGAATCTATGAATCTTAGTGGATGCAGAGCATCACGCTCTATTCTTAGCCTTATATTGTCTTGTTAGTTAATCAGGTTTTTTGCTAGACATTTCATACTTGCTTTCATATTAGAGGAGATGGTGTTTGGTTGCATATGAATGAGCATTTTCACATTTCCTGGATGGTTTTCTACTTGTTGTGGTTCTCTGATATGTAGCAGCATGTATTGTTTTTACTTAGTCATTTGAAGTGATGTCTTTTAATTAGCTTTGAATATTTAATGCTAAAGAATACAAAGTTGTCTGATGTACTGTTTTATGTTCCTGCAGAAATCAATCTATAAAGAGCCTCACGAATCAAAGGTTGGCTCTTATCCCATTCATTGTTTCTGACTGCTCATCTGTCATGGTATTTATTTGTTAATACTTTTTAGGCGCATTATTTTTCATTAACCCATACTTTTCATTGATTAAAGGAGGTGAGGCTAAGATAATGACAATGATGCTTACCGGTGGTTGTGGTTGTATCGCTGTGTTGATGTTAAGCTGACCCCACAGTTGCAAAAGATACCCTGATAAAATAACAAATGATGTGGATTGGATGGGAGATGCGGGGCAGGTATATGAGAAGATGGAGGGATAAGGGGCTTCAAACCCAGAATCTCAGGCTCATGCCCAAGGCTTTGCGCCATTCCATTCCAGGAGAGTTTGCATAAGAGAGCAAAGCTCTCAACATTCTTTGTTTTAATTAATCATTGTCTGAAGCCAAAATGAGGCATTACATCTTTATATAGGACAAGAAAAAAAGAAAAAACATAAAACTGATCTCAACCATTGAAACGGTTAATAATGGTCAAGATTAAAACACTTAGATCAAACCTATGGACCCTTGGATAACTCAACAAAACTCCAAATAATTAAATACATAAAACAAATTTAACTTTCTCTGCCTATGATATTAAACCGGCATCTGGCTTCACTTTTCCAGAGAGACTTGTATCTATGTTTTGTTTATTTTCGAAAACCATGGGATTTTTTCTACCCTAGTTGATAACCTCTGTGCTGAATTGCATAGTATATGGGCTGTTTGTTAGTGGCTTTTTGCATATATGCAAGTACTTGAGCCTCTCTTTCCTATTTCATGTAGGAAGTGTTTCCGTTGGATGTACCTGAACTTTTGGCATATTTGGTAAAGCAATCTGGACCCTTGTTTGATCACCTTGGTGTAAGACGAGGTATGAAGAAATTAGTCCTTGATAATTAGTTAGTTTATTTATAGTTAACTGAAATTCTTCTGATCTGTTTCAAGTGCTGCAAGGTTTTAGACATTTAGTTGAGCAGCCTCACGACAGATAACTTTGTGACTTGATGCATGTGGTAGTTACTATAACAAAAACATGGTTCTTATTATATCTTGCATGTAACATGGAAAACTGGAGAAATCGGGTGGTACATTCTAAGGATTGGAAGAAGACTAATAAGTTGCGAAGATGGCACATCCATGCATTGACAACGTGCTCCTACAGCTGTGGCACATATACAATTGATTGGATTTATTTAAGAGGCTGTTCATACCTAGCATAACTGTTTACGAAATTGAGCTTTTTATTAGTATATTAAGCCTTTTACCTATCTGCTTACATATACGCTTGATTGGACCCATTTAAGAGGTAATTGAACCTATAATAGGCTATTGATAGAACATCTGCTACAGAGAATCCTAACTGTTTACAAAATTGAGTTGATTATTATTATGTGAAGTTTTTACATATTTGCTCACATGTAAACTTTATCATGTCCAATAAAGGGATAGTTCTTACCTAGTATGGGCTGTGGATGGAACACCTCCTGCTAAGATGATCTTAACCATTGTGTATCTGCTCATTGACTGGTAAGGAGTTCTAATTTACACACAACAAGTGCCACAGTCATGGGACCTTTTGCCAAATCGTTTTCCCCCTTAAGTGTATCTATTGAATAAAGCTCAGGAAAGCCGAAAACCCTATAAATTATCTAAATAAGCGACAAGGGAAAATCTCCTAGAGAGAGAAGATGGTAAGGATACCAGTTATATAAAGTGCAGCAGCCTGTTGTGCTTGACCCCCCATAGCCATTGAACAGCTGAGAAAGAGATTGAAAGAAATAGAAGCTAATGCGGAACGGAATGGAGACGCGGGCCTGGCATGGTGGAAGATGGAGATAGAGGGAAAAATTGGGCTCTCATCAAACTCCGATATGGAAGCATTATAGAAATTGGGCTCTCATCAAACTCCGATTCGGAGTTGTTAGAGAAATTTGGCTCTCACTAAACTCCAATCCAAGAGGCGTTAGAGATTTCGATGGAAATTCGAAGAAACTTGGGGAAGATCCCCAAACTTTTCATTAAACATCAATTATTAACTAAGCGAAAGAGGCTTTACAATGCTTAAATAGAAAAAAAGAAATAACCTAAGACTAATCTGGACCATCCAATTAAGTTGACGATTACGATTAAAATACCTTATTAAAATAACATAAAACACAAATAACTAAATAAAAATCCTAAATAGACTGAGATAGGTGGGCTGGTACCAAAGAGGGGTTCACTCATGGGGGACCATTGGTCAGTCCTACATCAACTCTCCTCTTTTAGGAGAAAACTCGACCTCGAGTTTTATAGTTGTCCCCCAGGATCAAATATTAAGCGCACAAACTTTTGTTGCGCTGCCTGGTCTTCATCTTCTTGGCATGATTTGGAGGTTGGAATCCATCTTTTCATTGAAGTAAACAGGGAATGGAGGCATGGCTTCTTTTGATGTTTGACTTCAACATTGATGCGTGATTTGACTGTTAGATGCAGCAATTGTTGGCTTTGAAGTAGTAGATCGCAATCTTCTATTGTCAATAGTTTATCCCCACAGATGAAATCAATATGAGGGACATCAATGAGTTGCACAACTATTTTAGCATTGACTTTTTCTTTGTTGGAGACAAGCTTTTCTAAATGTGGTTCTACATTCATATCCGTTGGATTCTCAGGGTGATTGCTAACCATTTCCAAGTCTTCGACTTTATTTGTTAATGGTATCTTTTGATCAACACTGTCTAAAGGATGAGACTCAGGTTCATTTTCTTCCAATTTATCTCAAGGACAATTGTTTGAAGGAGTGTCACATGCTACTTCATCTAACTTGATTATGGAATCATTTCTTTCATGCTTTTGTTCATTAATTTTAGCCTTAACATTCTCCACAATGGGTTCAACAACATGAGCTTAAGTGGTTTGTGGAGAATTTTCTTTTTGCAACTTAGCTTTTCGGAGGCGATCGCGTTTTATCAAACGCTTGACATGAATCGCTTTCTGAAATGCTTTAAGTATGGTTGTGCAAACCTTCATATTTTTCCAAATGCTTGGCTTCAAACTCCTAACAAAGATAGGCCATAATGTTCATCAGTTTCTTTTGGTCTACATAATACACGTAGCCTTTCAAATTCAGCATCGTAATCAAGAACTGATAGCTTGCCTTGTCTCAAGTTCAGAAATTGATCAAAGTAGGTTTTGTTATCAACATACCATTGTCCATAATTAAGTGAATATGTCAATCCAAGCGCAGCATGATGAATTTTCGACATTAGCTCTTCTTTCGATTCTATATGGAAAACTTCAAAAAAATAAAATATAAAATAATGCTCTCTTTTTTTTTTGTTCTAGAACTTGACTGACCTGATTTGTAGATCTATTTGATTAGAGTTTGCAAGTGAAAACGGATTGCCAATCAGAGTCCAGATAGAGGAGATCTTGCCATTTGAAAATGGATGGTTGAAATTGTATTGACTACAAACCCTTTATTGATGAAATCTCCATCAATATCTACACCATTGTGTAGATGTTATCACCACGAGCACACAGGATCAAATGGATTTGAAATCGGAGTTCGGAAGATCCTGATATTACAAACAACAAGTTTCTGCCGTCTGATCTGGTCAACCAATCTATGTGACTGTCACCGTTAATGTTAGTGTCTGCTGCTTGCTTCTGGGCTTCTTTGTAGAACTGGGCTTGGTCCATCTAACCCAAAACCAACTTGGCTTGTACACTAAAACCATGCTGATACTTTTTCTTTTTTTTTTCATAATAGGTCAGGTTTGCCTGACCTGGATTGGTCTTTGACTGGGCTAATTGTGCTATGATTTAGGTCCAATCTGGCTCGTGAACCAACTTGGCCCGAACTGAAGTCCAGGGGTTGGCTTGGCTCATGGCATGTGAGAACATGGTTAAAAATCGCGGTATCGGTCGACTCAAAAAACCGATACGGGATTGGTATCGGTTGCAGTTTGCGGCCCATCGCAGTTGTTTCGGTGTGAAAAATTTTTTTTACCCCAAAAAAATTTGAAAAGTTTTCCAAAAAATCTAAAATATTGTAAAATGCTGGAAAACAATAATTTTCTCCGTTAGTAACACCCACAAATCAAAATATCGGTCTCCCTAAGTCATAACACCTGGTATCGTTGTTTTATTTGAAATTATATAAATTTATTTATAATTAAATATATGTACATGTTTATACTAAAATAAATTGAAATCTCACAAGTTTTATGACATGCAATTATAATTATGACTTCTAAGCTATGCAATCATAATTTTGATTTCTGAGCTATCTATTAGTGTCAAATTTAAGAAATTGAAGTTCTTACTCATTACTTTATAAATATATGCCAAACTAAAAAGCCACAATCATTTTAAACACGCTCCAAACAAATTTTAGTAACTATTTTTTAAATATCTATAGAATTTCATCAAAAACCCTAATTCTCGAAATCCTAATTATAGATCTATCCTCAATATGTGTAAATAAAAGAAAATGAAATGTATCTATAACAAAAATAGCATGCAATCCTTAGTTCTAAGCTATTTCTAAATAGACCTTTAGAAAAGTTTCAAAACAAAAAAATCATAATATTGACACTGGTAGAGTTATATGTGATTTTTTCAATGCAATCCATAAAAAATAAAATATTTTGATTGCTTAAAAGTGAAATGGTTGTTGAAAAAGAAGAGTGGCATCTAATATGTTTGGAAGGAGGAGAAAATTAGTGTAAAAAAAATGAAAAGAATTTAAATATTGTCGGCCGATATTTTAAAGATCGATATTTTGAAATATCGGCCGATAAATCTCGATAATAAGGGGATTTTTTGCCGATATGAGGCTGCGACCGATACACAGGCCGATATCGGACTGGTATGGGCCGATACCGGTACGTATCGGCCGATATTTTGAACCATGTGTGAGAAGTCATGTGTGACGTGACTTCCTCGTTGCTGTTGCACATAAAAAAAGGGGCATTGGTCCCTTTCGATCCTCCTTGGATTGGAAGGAAGTGGAGGAAGCTGTTGCTGCTGCTCCAGCAATTGCTCCTATGGCGAGGGTGTTGGGTGGGTGACGACGAAGATTGCAACTAGCAGGCGTGCAGCGACAGCATGTGGCAAGTAGTTGACTGTTGGTGGCTTGGTGAGAGCGCTGGCGTGTAGCTTGGGGCGCTGCTCATGGTGATGGCGATGGCGGGCGGCTTGCGAGCAGATCTTGAGTGCTAGGTATGCACTTCTTTCCTCAAAGCTTCTTCTTTTTCTTCTCTGCTTCTTCTCTGCTTCTGCTCTCTCTCTAATCTACTTTTTTTTTCTTTCACTTGTCAGAGCAGAGGTTGGCTTTTTTGTTTTTGTTTCTTTTTTTTTTTTTTTTGGTCTGGGTTGGGGATGGAGACAATGCAGAGGTTGGGTTTAGGGGTCTGGAATTGGGGTCAAGGCTGTGGATTGGTTGTGAAGGAGACAACGATGGGGTTTGGAGACCACTTTGGGTGTAGCAGTGGGATGAAGGGGTCGTAGGATCTGGGATCTAATGCCTGTGGTGGTGAGTGGTGCTGGTTAAAGGATTGGTGGAGATGGGAATGGTTGTTTGTGATGACGATTGTGCGGCAGAGGGACTGGAAGGTGTGGTGGTCATCTGGGCTATTGAGATTTAGGGTTCTAGTGCCGTGAAGGAGATGGAGAGATGGGGTTCGGGTTTTGTGAGGATGATGGGTATGTGTTGATGTTAGGGTTGTGCCAGAGATGGTGTGTCTTGTTGGCGTGGTGCAGGGTAGATGCAGATTTGATGATGATGGCTGGGCAATAATGATTGGATGCCGAGAATTGAATCCGGGATGGATCGCTTTTCGGCTTTAATACCAATTAAAGTGGAACGGAATGAAAGACGGAGGGCGGGCAAGGTGGAAGATAGAGATAGAGGGGAAAATTGGGTTCTCACCAAACTTCGATCCGGAGGCATTAGAGAAATTGGGCTCTCACTAAACTCTGATCCGGAGGTGTTAGAGAAATTGGGCTCTCACTAAACTCTGATCCGGAGGTGTTAGAGAAATTGGGCTCTCACCAAATTCCAATCCAAGAGGCGTTAGAGATTTTGAGAGAAACTCGAAGAAACTTAGGGAATATCCCAAAACTTTTTATTAATCATCAATCATTAACAAAGCCAAAGATGATTTACTGTGCTTAAATAGAAAAAAGAAAAAACCTAGGACTAATCTGGACTATCCAATCAAGTTGATGGCCACAATTAAAACACCTTATTAAAATAACTTAAAACCCAAATAATCAAATAACAATCCTAAATACACTAAGATAGGTGGGCTGGGCCAAAAGACGGGTCAACCCATGGGGGACCGTGGGCCTGTCTTGCATCAGAAGCCTAGGGCCTCAGCTCAAGAAAACCACTTGAGCTCACAGCCTGGGCGCAAGCATCAAGAAGAAAAGCTAACCAAAGCACAAGATCCAACAGCTAAGCTAGAAAACCAACAAATCTAGCTGGACACATCCTAGGCCAGAAAAGATTTAGGGAACATGGTTAATGTGGGAGTTACTTAGTAAATCTTTACTATTCACTACATCCGTGTGTCCTCCAAAACCATAAGACCAGGATATGAATGATTTCATTTTCACCTAACTGTCTCTTGTTGGATCCCAAACTTTATCATCCGAATTACTTGGACTAAGAATCCAATTTAGCTCGCTGGATAGATGGAGTCTGAGGTTCTAAAATCAGACTGAGGGGGCTACTTGTTCCTCTTCACGTTGAGTTGACTCGATTAAGTACATGTGACCTGACAGAACAGACCAAGTCACACCTACAGCCTCAAACACTTCAAGAATATTTAAAAGTTTAATAAAAATCTTAAAAAATAGGAAAGAAGTCCTACAATGCAGAACTTTTAAGTCTCATTAGCATGAACAAATTTAAGTATAAATAGGTGTTGTTATTTATTTTTCACTCAATGGAATGAACAGTTTGTCTGATCTTTGAATGCTAAGAGCCTCTACACAATGTGGTTTTAGTCCTCTAAGATCAATGTGAATGATCCCCAAAAGCCTCCAAAGTTTCTTCCAAGAGGAAAAATAAGGAAAGAAAATGTGTTAACACTTTTTTTAATAGCACTTGGTTAGAATGGACACTGGGGTGGGGGAAGGGCTCAACTCTTCTCGGTCTGGCCGATTTTTAAAGCCATGATGGAGATGAAATTCTCAGGTGAACATCCATTGTATTATTAAATGTGCAAAAGTGCCTGAATGTAGTGGCTGGTTTCATAGGGTTGCATTCTAATTGGCATGGACTGAGCCGATACAGTTTCTCCCTCCTTTCTATAACTAAGTAAGAGGTTGAACTATATTTTTTGACCGTGAGGATGGTTAGGGATCAGGAATTGATCCGATACTGGTTGCTTTGTTGTGCTAGAGTGTGCTAGGAATTTCTATTTGTCTATAGTTGCAACTGTGGAGGCGACTGGCTTCTACACTTTTATTGCTGCGTCTTTGTGGAAGGAAATTATACGCGCATCTGATTTCAGCATCTCTCTAAGCACAAGTTCCTTTGGCCTGGATTTATGCTTGAAAATTCTCACATTTCTTTTGAAAAAGACATGTCCAACAAGTGGTGGGAACCATAGAACTGAGCCCAGTGGGCATAATCTGAGAGGGTGCAAGGACTATTTCAGATCCAGTCACTATAACCGCACTAAAAAAAAATGATCGCATGATTTTAAAGGGCAGTTTCATTTCATACATAACAATTTTCTATATCACTGGCTCATCATGGAGGGCATGGATTGGAAACGAAATTTCTTTTTCAGTTGATCAAAAAAAAAAAAAAAATATATTAGTTCAACTTAGACCTTGATCACTTATTCACTTACTTCTAAAAGTTCCATAGATGGCTACTAATTAGATGTGATCATCTAGTCATTGTAATGGTGGAAAATGATATTTCTTGAAGGACTCATAAACTGTTTTCTTTTATTTATCATCTATATTTTGTTTTATTTTATTACTTCCATTATAGTTTTATTAGAAATTAATGCCAAATTGAGTCTCATGAAATGTTGACTGAGTTGGGTCTTGCCAAAAATGAATTCATAACATTTACATATCTTTTTACCCACAAATTTGTGTTCTGCTTTTCGAATTCTCACTCACATTAGAATGGCTTAAAAGTGTTTTCTTCCTGTTTAACAAAATAGGGTGAGGAAATGAGAAAAATTGAAATGAAATTGGAATGGCCATACTATTACTGTATCTTGGCCGTACCAGTCTTTTCATTGCAAAACTTTGGGTACCCAATTTTTCAGGTGAACCCAAGATACTGAAACCTATCAAATGATATGTATGGTGTTAGCTAAAATATTTTGACCTTGATTATGCTTCCATGAAATCAGTGAGCTTTAGCTAAACTATAAGTGACCAAATCTAATATTCATGATGTGGTTATTATCCTTGTCAGCATTATTGTATACAAACTTATCATGTCTTGGTTGAATAAATTTGTATTACAGCCACCAAAAAAGCTTGTAGAGTGATGGTGATGTCTATTTTATTTATTTTTATTTTTATTTTTTGATTTTTTTGAAATGGATTGGGTGGTGATGTCTTTTGGCTCCGTATTCTTATGTGGATTAAATTTATTGTTGCTTCTAATACACTGATACTATCCATGGTGCAGAGATATGTGACAAGATTGTAGAAACTTTATGCAGCAGACGGAAGGACCAACTTATATGGCGTTCTATATCTTCAAGTGAAACTTCCCTTGCTGAAAATGAGAAAATTCATGACGAACTTGACCTCAGGGTAGCCAGTGTTCTACAAAGTACGGGGCATCATTATGAAGGGGACTTTTGGAGTGATTCTGTAAAACATGATTTTAATGGCAAGACACGTCATGTTGCAATTGTTACAACTGCTAGCCTTCCTTGGATGACTGGAACTGCTATAAATCCTCTGTTTCGAGCAGCATATTTGTCCAAATCTGCAAAGCAAAATGTAACCCTGTTAGTTCCATGGCTCTGCAAGTCGGACCAAGAATTGGTTTATCCCAACCAACTGACTTTTTGTTCACCAGAGGAGCAAGAAGCCTACATACGCAACTGGCTAGACGAAAGGGTCGGCTTCAAGACGGATTTCAAAATTGCTTTCTACCCTGGAAGGGTGAGTTCCTGAGAAGTCATGTTTTCTTCAAGAAAAATTTTCTAAATTTTCGAGAGGAGACAACTCTCTCACTGGTCAAATTTTAAGTCACCACACGGACTTGAAGTTTTCTGTACCCACTTTTGGTGCATATATGTGCATGTACAACCACACAGACTGAGGTATATTCACCCATTTTTGCAAAATATAGTGTCTGGGTGTTTATCCACTTTTGCTGTATATTAAGTGTGTATTCACGCACTTCGTGCTTGCTTATGACATAGATCCATGAATTATGTCATTTATGTGCTTAATGTATAGAATAGTATTCCACAAGTTTGAGTTGACTTGATTGAGCTGTTGTTTAGTTGACTGGGATAGAATTTTCAGTTATGTACTATACAATGTATTGTGTTTACTTCATATGTTTATTTGGCTTGCTTTCAGTTCTCTAAAGAACGGCGGAGCATAATACCTGCTGGAGATACTTCACAGTTTATTTCCCCCAAGGAAGCTGATATTGCAATACTGGAAGAACCAGAACACTTAAACTGGTACCATCATGGAAAGCGCTGGACAGAAAAATTTAATCATGTTGTTGGTGTTGTCCACACAAATTACTTGGAATATATCAAAAGGGAGAAGAATGGTGCTATCCAAGCTTTCTTTGTGAAGCACATAAATAATTTGGTTGCCAGAGCTCACTGCCACAAGGTATTAGTTGAACACTTGGATCGCCTTCGTCCCGTGCTTCATGCAAATACCTAAAAATGAGTTTATGTTGCATTTGGATGGCACTGAGCAGCAAGCAGTTTGAATGTTTAGTATAGTTGATGGCAATTTTCTGTTGTGCATTTGAGGAGCCACAGGATATGGAGAGTACACGAGCAGGCACTCTTTTCTGCCTCTTTCACCTCAAACCATTATCAGCATCAGTGCACCAGTCACTGATATTGATTTAGGATGTAGAAGTAACAGTACAATAACCGATCATGTGATTTTCTAGTTCCATGCTGCTTTAATCTCACAGTAGAATGGCTGATACTATCCATTCTGCCATGCTAGTTAGAGTAAATGCAATTGTGTAAACATTTAAATGCACCTTAATTGTGAAATATTTTAGATGCTTTGGAGAGTAATGATGGTTCTTTCTACCCGAAAAATTCTCTTTCAACTTTTTTTTATTATTACCAGTTTATTATTATCATCATCATCATTCCGCTTAGTGTTACCACCACCATCATTCTGTTAACTAATGCCAGAAGTTTAATTCTTTTTAACTGAATTATTGATATCCTGTATGCAGGTTCTGCGTCTGTCTGCTGCGACACAAGATCTACCCAAATCTGTCATATGCAATGTTCACGGTGTGAATCCCAAGTTCCTCAAGGTTGGAGAGAGAGTGGCTGCTGAGAAGGAGCTTGGACAGCAAGTTTTCTCCAAGGGAGCATATTTTCTAGGCAAGATGGTTTGGGCAAAAGGCTATAGAGAGTTGATAGATTTGTTAGCGAAGCACAAAAGAGACCTTGATGGCTTCAAGCTGGACATATATGGGAATGGAGAGGACTCTCTTGAAGTCCAGTCAACTGCCAAGAAACTGGAGCTGAATCTTAACTTCCTCAGAGGGAGAGATCATGCAGATGATTCGCTTCACGGGTATGACATGAATTCCTAAGTTTTTATTTTTGGCTCATTAGTAGTATGTGGGGGCTATATTTTCAGTTCTTAGGGGTTTTGAAGTTACCATTGCATGGGTAAGCCCTATTATAGGCAGTTTGACTCTCTTTTCCTGAAACTGATCCATCCATTCAGGAAACATACTAAAATATTAATCACTGGCCTTCATTTTATTTTTATTTTGTTGTTCATGATTGAATTGTTTGCGTATGCACCAGCTGTGGTATATCCGTGGCGGGGCTTTTCTCTTGTATGATTCTTTCCGTACTTAATTAGTCATGGGTTTCCCCATGAATGCATGGGGACTGGTGAAATGGTCCATCTTCGTTAAATGCTGCTTCTGACCCTAATACTGTGAGATAGGTGGGAAACTGGGGATATCAAGTGTTTTCTCTTTATTTTCTTGATACAGATTGATAAGAACTGAGATGCTGGCCAATATTTTTTGTTAGGATGGTTGACATATTGGTATGTGGTCATAACATCTGATATTCCAGCTGGATATTGGAAAGTATCAGTCCACAGTGCCAATATGTCAAATCAGTATAATATGCACACTGTTCTGGAGGGATGAAGCTGGTATATAGCATTTTATTTCGGGCCTTTTCAAAATGATGCTTTTTATTTCTAACAGCTGACACAAATTCTGTTTTTACCTCTTGTAGTTACAAGGTTTTCATCAATCCTAGTGTCAGTGATGTTCTCTGCACCGCTACAGCTGAGGCTCTCGCCATGGGAAAATTTGTGATCTGTGCTGACCACCCGTCAAATGAGTTCTTCCGCTCATTCCCCAACTGCTTGACTTACAAGACATCAGAAGATTTTGTTGCTCGAGTTAAAGAGGCATTAGCTAGTGAGCCCCAGCCTCTCACTCCTGAGCAGCGATATAACCTCTCATGGGAGGCTGCGACACAGAGATTCATGGACTGCTCTGAGCTAGATAGAATCTTAAACAATTCTGAAGACTCAACCAACTCAAGAAAGGCTAACACGAAGATGATAAAATCAGTCTCAGTGCCACCTTTGGCAGACATCGTTGATGGGGGGTTGGCATTTGCTCATTATTGTTTCACGGGGAATGAGATCCTGAGGTTGGCAACGGGAGCAATACCTGGTACACGCGACTATGACAAGCAGCACTGTAGGGACTTGCACCTTTTGCCACCACAGGTGCAGAATCCTGTCTATGGTTGGTAACCAAAATCCCCACTCAGTATCAATTGCCCATTGTATATTATATTTTTAGCTACGAGTCTCTCATCCTCTAGTTGTTTAGATGCTTAATATTAGTTTCCTTTTTGTATAATTAATTCTTTCTAATTTCAGGAAATATCCTTTTAATCCCTTATTTTTCAATCAGCGGTAGTTTCCTTTCTGCATGATTGATTCATCTCTAATTTCAGGAAATGTCTTTTTAATCCCCTTTTTCTAAATCATTGGCGGAAGAACTTCTATTAGAACTTCCAAGTTGTACGTGGTGAAAAAATGAACTACTAAGCACTACATTACAAGAGCGCTGTACTGTTGGGAGTATGAATATGATTCACGGAACTACTGAGCGCTCCATTACAGGAGCTCTGTACTGTTGGGAGTATGAATATGATTCACAGACATTTGCCTCGGGGATGACTTAAAAACAATACAGAAGAAGGTATCATGCAATGATCATCTGTGTTATCAACTCCTTGTTTAGCCAAAATAGCCACCATCTTGTTTGCGCTTCTATAAACCACTGGTGATATATAGTATTGCTGTTCATACAAATCTAAAATGTCTCTGAGAATCACATCCATCCTTCGTGGCCTGCTACTGTGATTCAATAACTAGCTTGTTTAGTTTTCCGATTCCCTTTCCACAATTGGTTACCTTGAAACCTAATTTGCATAGGCTGATTGCTTCTTTTAATGCTAAGACTTTACCCTCATTGGATTCTTTGATGCCCACTGAAGCTGAATAAGTACATTGATTGTCTATCTTCAGTTCTCCACGCTTTCCCTGCGCCTTCTGAACCCAAACTAGCTTTTGTAGCACCATCTACTTCGAGCTTGAATTAACCTCTTGGCGAAGGTTCTCATTTTGGTTAATGGTCTGTTTTCTCTCACATCCGATCAGTAATGCTTGCCAGCTTTTTAAAAATCCAAATCATACACCTGCTTTCCTTCTTTCTCATCACCCAGTGTGCGATTTTGAATTGAATCAAATCCTCCCCTCATCTGTTGTTAAAAATCCTATCAGTGATGGTTTTCCATAGTTGGACGATTTTTTGTTGCCTAATCCGCATTGGTGCCGTTCCAAGTGGGGACCTAATGAAATAGAAGGGGTCCTGCCTTTGGTCCCCTACCTTTGGTGAGGTCCAGACTCTGAAGCGCACGCTTCCGCATGAGCACATGAGCAGAAGAAAAGTTTCCTCATTCCGTATAGCTAGGGGTGTTCATGGGCCGGGCCAAGGCATATTTAGGCAGGGCCTGACTTTGGAAACACTGACCCAAGCCCGACACAGGCTGAAAAAGTCAGGCTTGAGCCAGCCCATTTAATCAATCAGGTAGAGCCAAATCAATCGGCCTTTTATCCATTTTATGGTCATTTGAGTAATTGTTTCTCCTAATTTAATCAAATTACATGCATTTCTTACGCAGGCTGGGCTTAGGCTTTCTTTCACTTAACCTAAGCCCAATTATTAGATGGGCCTTCATTACATATCCAAGCCGGCCCAAGGCCGGCTAGGCCCGGATTGGACTTAGGCTGGCCTGGCCCCAACCCACCCTAAACTGGCCTCTCGTATTGTGCTTTGCCGTCCTTGTGAAACGTTCTAGATCTCAATGATGTAACTAAATCTTGTATGGTTCTTAAAATCACTCAGAATATTCTAAATAATTTAAAAAACTCTTCGACACAAAACGCCCGCAAAGGAAGCATCTCACAAGCAACTGGGTCCTAACATTTGCAGTGGCATCTTAAGGCCTGATTCTTTGCTGGTCTGAGAAAATTTTTAATTTTCATGCATAGTGAAATTTCTGGATTCTTTTTGTACTTGAAAATCTATAAATTCTACCAAAAGCTAAAGATGATGGAATTCTAAAATTCTGGATAGACAAAAGAGACCTTTTTTTTTTCTAATGACATACAGTATCCCTTGCCAGTTGGGCCTTTGAACTTTTGGTCTCTGGCCCAGGGGTTACTTGATTTTGGCGAACAAAGACTATTCCTTAGGAAAAACATATGTGGCCACGCGTCTAGTACTTAGAGAATGTAAGAGGTGGGAGTTGAACTTGAGATCCTATAAACAAAAGAGGCATTTTAGGTGGCTGAAATTATGAAATTCTTGTGAAGAAACATGGCATTTGCAATCATTTGGGATAAGATGTCACTTCATGTCCGAAAAATCGCAACATCCCAAATTCTTGGCAGAAATTCTACCAAAAGAACACTAGCAATTAGTCTCACTCAATTTAAAGGAGGCAAATATATTCGATCTAGCCTCTTGACTGAACAATTCTGGGGAGACTGAGGAAGAAAAACGGGTCGGCCGGTCTTGAGTCTATTCACCCTGAGATGAATAGAAGACACTGGTGAAACTGGGTCAGGTGTAGTCAGGTCCCAGTATTCTACTAGGGACCTGTATTTGAACCCACTCAAATGTTGTCCAGGTCACAAAAGCCATACTCGTATATGAATTTAATTTAGGAGACCCGAGTCAGAGCTGGGGCCAAAAGAAATGCCTTGATCCAGACACAAATCCTGCCTCAAATTGCTGAATCCAAATAATGATCACTTCGCCAATCACAGTAATATTCTTTACCTGTTTTGAACTTTTAAACTGCAAGGCCCACCTCTGATAAAGAGATCAAATCCGAACACATCCTATCCCATTGATGGACTCAACATGAGCTTTTCTAGAGCCACCAAAATCAACATTCAAGCTAAACGAAAGATGAACTCTCTTTGGAGTGGTGGGGATGATGGTCTTAGCCCAAACTCAGTTGAGCTATTTTGTTCTTTCGCTAACCGAGGGTGTTCGGGCTCTTTGGGCCGGAAGTTGAGATAATTAATCAATTCATTAAAACCAGGACTCAGAACAGCACATGTGGTCTCGTGTGGGCCCGCTTAGATCTAGCAAAGCATACTTTAGCTGATATCAACTTGGGAAGTACTTGACCAGGAGTGTTGAACGAAATCCTTTTCTGTGACAATGTAGTGAGTGAAATGTTACCATGGAATCAGGTGGATACTGATGTAATGACTGTTAGGATGTAAATATGTGGGAACTGATATAAATGACTGTTTTGTTAATAAATAAATCACACGGATCTCATCTCTCAGGCTTTTGTCCGTTTGTTGCTTTCCTCCCTAACCTGTATTCTGTGCCTTTGTGGCACCAGTGAGTACAGATCAAAAATCACATTACTGACAGTTGATGTGGAACAAAAGGACAAGATAACACAGGGATATGCCGTGGTACCTCCGAGAAGCATGTTTCAGTACCTCCAATGCTGGAAGAGCATATGCCATATAACTTTAACAAAATGAAAATTACCCAAAATGGAATCCATGGAGACTGTCCATGACCACTAATTGAATGTTGCTTCAATCATATCAGGTCGGGGGGTTTTTAATTTCAGTTGGATAGGATTCCATTCAATTCCCATTCTTAATATATAGTAGTAAGCGTGTACAGTGATTTTTTTTCTTGACTCTGGAACCTATGATAAAGAGACCCATGGGGATAACCCCAAGGACTTAGAGATTGAATGTCAAAAGATACAGGTCATCCATCCATAGTTATCAATTTTGTTTTGTTTCTATCCAAATGGTTGAAAATTTTTGTTTTGACCATGAAATCAAAACGAAATGCATGTTGTAACTTGTTGGTTTGACTTTTAGTCAATCTCGGCCATATTGGTCCACCTCGGCTGAAAATTTAGATTTTGACCAAAATGACTTTTGATATAATATTTTCAAAATTTTCTGTTTATAAATATATATACTTTGTATTTATTTTACATTTTTCTCAAAATGTAATTCTAAAAATTTTTAGTAAAATGAGTTAAATCCATAATTATTTTTTTAATTTTTTAATTTTTATTTTCCTACAAATATAATAGGAGGATATCCACCTACATATATTCTTTACCATTTTGTTGAGGGATACTTTGTTTTAGACTTAACAAAGTTAAAAAAGTATCATGACGTGTGATGGTTTTTTCCTTTTGTATATTATTACCTTCCAAAAAAGAAGTATCCACATCATTTTGGTGAGGAATTCATGCACTTGAATATTGTCTATATATATATATTACTTCTTTTTATATTTTTCTTAAATGTAATTTCGAGAAGTTTTGCAAAAATTTTGAATAGACAAAAAATTTTCACTTTGAAGGCAAAACCGAAATAGGGTTTGAAACAATATTAACAACTATGCATCCAACAATTCTTTGGGGGTGTTTGAATACTTTATTGTAAAATAACAGTATAAAAGGTGAAATATGTTTTTCATAGATTACTTTTTTATTTTCACGGGGTAAAGTAAGTTGAAGACTGACGAGAAGGTTCTGAATGGTAAAACTAACCACTTAGCTTTAAGTGGTAATAAGTAAAATATTTTTGCAGATGGGAGTTTGCGTTTTCACTTGTTGCGACTAACCGAATATTGGTAAAGTAAAATTTCTAATGATTGGGATCACTTTTCTAATCTAATTTACCTCTTCTAAAACAAACTTTGCCTAAATTCATGGATGGTGAAGCCGTGGCGCCCATCATATCAATCGTCGGCTAGCCCACCTTGTCTAAATGGTCTCATAAACGTTGTTACTGATATCCTTCTCCAAGAATTGTCATCTCGAGGAATATTGGGGACACTTCCCAATTGGGTTTTTTCAAGATATTATCAGGGAAAAGACACAACTTCTTTTGTTTTTTATGAGGTGGATATTCTTGGAGACTTTGACTCAATAGGACTAATCCCCTAATATCATCCATTAAATCTATATAAATACACACCGAGCAGATATATGGCAGTTTCGAACATGATGTTGGGAGCAAACTCTTGCCTTATGCCACTCCATCTACTCTCATGTGGATAGAAAGATGCCACATCACACTAATCAATTTTTAAATAATAAAAAATACAAAAAAGATGAGGCACACAAGTTTAGAACTTTTAAGTATTCACCAATTGGTTTTGATAATATAGTGTTTTTCCTTGGGACATTACTATTCTGCCAAATTTTTTTATGATGCCAAAATCATATAATCATATACATCTAGACACTAAACACACTCTGATACACTGGGATTTGTGACAGAATCTGCCCCATTGATTATTCAAGGGCCATTGAGAACATGGGTATCTTGTTTTATATTAAGATCATTTGGATCTGTCGTTAGTTGCAATCTAATATATTCTAGAACAAGTTTAAAAGCTGAAGTATTCTATCTGACTCTCTAATCTCCACAGAACAGTTACATGGAACTCACTATTGAAATCAAAATGAGAAAGTAGGGGCTGCCAAATGATTTTAGTTTAAGCTCTTAAGAAAGATTTAAGAAATCCAAAATTAATGGGTGGACTGTGACATGAATGAACGATCAGCAAAGGTCGACGATTTAAATGATGCTCAAAAAGCATCTATTTGCAAAGCATAGTCATGGTCTCAGTGATCCATGACACCATGGAATTTTCACCGCCTTCATCTCGTGAGACATTCACAAATATTTGTGTACATAGGAATTCATGGTTTGATGAGCTCAACTCAAAGGAATATTAAAGAGGTGAGGGAGATTTTTATTTTTTATTTTCCATTTATTTAATTTCCATTGAAGGGGTAGAAATTTGATTGGTCATTTTTAAATATTCACCTTTTTTTTTTGGTTGGCTAGCCCAATGGCCAAGAGGTAGGAAATAAATAGCTCCCACCAAGGTTTAAAACTTGATGGAGGCTATGAGAGTGGGTGCCTTATCCATAAAGCCAGCCCTCTATTTCCACTGTTCACCTTTTATTGTTCATTTTGAACCACGTAAAAGATGTAAAAGTCTTAGAACTCCTACAAAAGAGGCTCACTAATTTTGGGGTGGCAAACAGGTTGGGTCTTGTTAAGACAGGTTTTTATGGTTTTAGAGTCAACCCATATCCGACTAGTTTTTTAGATGGATTAAATAACTTCATAGCTTCCCATTGGCTCAACCTAGTTAACCCTGACCAACCTATAGAATCTTTGAAAAAGACCAATACATTTAAAAAAAAATCAAGACTTTATTTGGATTAAGTTATAGGACATAAAAAAGAAGCCCAAAATATTAAAATATATTATTCTAACCTCTAAATATTAAACAATCAAGATTTTTTGAATAGATATAAATATATGGATCGACTCTAACTCAACACATTTATATAGATAGGCAATTATGTGGGCTTGGTAGATTGACCCAAACCCAACCTGTTTAAATGTTGGTTAGATTTTGTGACATGTGGCCAACCCATATATATTGCTGGTTAGGTTAGTGGGTTTGGTTAGAATTTGCCACCCTTGTCCATCACAGGGAGATCCAAGTACAGGCGAATGGGTGTGGTCACACCTGTCAAACCTTAGTGTGCTTCTAAAACCTTTAAGGAAATTCTAGATCCACTTCTAAAAGTTTAATAAAATTATGGTTCCACTCTTAAAATTCACATGAAAAATCTCCAGTTTGCCGCCAAAACCAAACTACATGGTCTGCACCCCTCAAATGAGAACCTTGGTGTTGTGCACATGCAGAAGCACTATTACTAATAGTTGCTGTTAGATTAGATTAAGGGCAAATACATCAACATCATTACACACATAGAGAAGAAGGAAATTATGCAATCATGACATAAATTTTTGTGGTTCGCTAGAAAGGTTACCTCCACGAACTATGAGTATCTTGCTCGATTTTATTACAAAAGATATTAGGCACCTCATTACAAGGACTCCCCCTTCTCTAACACTTAACTCCTCAGTCTTCACAAGTCTTAATCTTGCTTTTATAGCATCTTGCCAAACGTGATGTATCAACATTACGGGGACAAAAGCTCACACCTCTCTACACCCTATATGGCTATACATTGTTTATACCACGGGGAATAGATCTGTCACATCTCTTACATAAACTCTGAGGTTACATTAAATGAATATATAATGTATGCTTTCTTGGCCACTAAGAAAGCCTCGATATAAAGACCAAAATACCCTTAACCATAACTTGGTCATTAGTTAGACTAATGAACAAATCCGGCTAGACCGGAATACAAGACATAAATACAACAATCTGCACCTTGCCTTGGATTCCATAAATCTTTGAGTAACATTGGAAATATCTGTCTATGTCTTCACATACCTTGCTGAAGGTATATCTTTTTATTGATATTGCAAACTTCTTCTTATCATACTCTACTTCGAATCAAAGGTTTGAATCCATTAATGAGTCAGTGTGATGTTAATATCTGAATCACTTATAAACTGCGCAATTTCAGCGCAACTATAAAGATCCAATCAGCATGATAACTATGAAAGAAATATATCTAAAATCTGACTCCGATTGGTTCCGATATTGTAGAAGCAAGTTTCTACTCTTTGATTAGTTAAACCTCCTTGTTGATCATCAAGCAGCCAATCTCCCTCTTTCATTGCATAGATCTGCTCGAAACAATTCTGTAGGTGCAAATGGATCTCCGATTGAACGTCGGATGATCAAAATATTGCAGAAATACTCTTTAGCCATCGAATTGGTCAAACTACCTTTGACTGTGTTGCTTGCTGACGTGTGCTGATGTTAGCACTGCACCTCGAGTGGCTTTGCAGAGCTAGCCAGGTCCACCTGGCCTAAAACCGACCTGCACTCTGGGTTTCTTCTCCGTAAACTCAAGACCCAGAACGGATCCTATTTTCTATACCCTAACTTGGTCATTGGTTAGTCCAATGAATCAATCCGGCTAAACTGGAATACAAGACATAGACTTAACACTTGGATCCGCCTCTAGTCATGTGATGGTTTGCGTTGATATGCACTAATAGAGCAAATGCAAGCCATTGTATGATTTTGACCATCCTCTTTAATTTCTTTTGTAAACAGAGGAACCCTTGAGACGAAAGAACATAGAACATGGCTTATCCACAGTGGGGCCTGGTGCATGAATAGTTTTTATCAGCATAACAATGGGCATACCATTGACCATCCGCGGGCCGCTAATTGAATCAGTCCTCTCACAGGACAAGTGAAATTGGGTTGGCAGAAAGTTAAAAAGACCACTCTGCTTCTCAAATGAGCAAAGTCCCCTATCAATCGTTCCTGCTGCTTATTTTTGTGTCGTTGTTATATCTTATATGTGTATATTGCATGTATATCTCATGTTTGAGAGGACCACGTGCCTCTCTAACTGTTATCTAACTCATTCCTTCTACAGCCCTAACCAGCCCTCAAACTCCCTTCTTAATGTATTTCTTTTAAGTAACGTTATCCTTTTATCATAGCGATATTTAAGTGAACTGGTTGTGGTTTCTTTTTGTACCATTTGATCCCCATTTATGAACTACTTTTTTGACCCCATTTATGAACAACCTAACGAGGGATGTAAAATGGGCTAGGCCGCCCAGGCCCAGAATACCGGTCAACATGTCGAGGTCTGGCTCAACACATCCTAGGTACGGGCTGTGTTGGGCCAGGGTGCCGAGGCCCATGACACAGCATGTCACGGCCTATGGCCCGATAGGCCCAGCTTGAATGGCACATATAATGTCCATTGTTTTTTAGTATTTCCCCCTGCTTAGAAGATAGAATACTCTTTTAAAGTCTAAGATATTATTTTTGTTTCATTGCCTACTTATCCATTTTCTTTTTGAAACTCTAACTTTTCTCCTATTATTTGAGTAAAAAATATAGAGGATTTTACTGAAAAAATCCTCTTAAAGTCCCTCTATACAAAAAATGACTTTAAAGATATGATTCTACCATAGTAATCCTAAGGGTCCTTTATGGTTTAAGTTTTTTAAATCTAAGTTGGGCGGAAGTATCCCCACTCACTCATGTACATGAGCGAGAATATCCCCAGTCATTTTTTTCCCTCTTTTTCATCTTTCTTTCTCCTCCGCTCTACTCATTCTTTCTTCTTACTCCTTTTTCATTCCTCCTTTCTCTTCCTTATTTCCAAAACCACTACCTCCAAGGTGAAAACCGCATGCCAGCCCATCCAGCCCAATATCAACTTTGCATTAGTTTTTCGTACCATAGCCACTACCCCTCCTTCACCACCACCACTTCTCGGACTCGTCATAATCGGCGTTAACATCATCTACACTGAAGGCATCCCTGCCCTCTTCTTCGGCGTCTCCTTTGCCTTGGTTGGTTCAAAACAAAAATGGTTCTCTTGCCTTGATTCAGGTCTAAAGAAGGATATGAAAAAATGGGATTTTTTTTCCTTTGGAATGTTGGTTACAAAAAATGAGTTTTTTTTATGGAGATTTTAAAATGAAGTTGGAAAGATGTTTCTTTTTCTTCTAAAGATAGGATGGAGTATGTGCTTGTTGTGTTCCAGAGAAAGGAGGAAGGGGGAAGAAGAAGAAGAAGAAGAAGAAGAAAGAAAGAAAAAAAAAGAGTAGAGAAGGAAAGAAGATGAGGAAGAAGAAGAAAACACGAGTAGGCAAGGATATCCCTGCTCGTGTACTTTGTGAGCAGGGATATCCCCACCCAACTCGGATTCAAAAAATTTTAATTAATTCGAACCCCTAGGACCATTAGGTGAAATTATGTCTTTAGAGTCCTTTTTAGTATTGATGGACTCTAAGAAGATTTTTTCAGCAAAATCCTCAAAAATATATCCTTTTTCATCATCATATCTCATGCCACCTGTCAGGATGAATCTACACAAGGTGAAGAGGGGCAATTGCCTAGGGGTGTTCATGGGCTTGGCTAGTCCAAGCTCTATCCAGAGTGATAGAAAGCCTAAAGCCTAATCTCGCGTGCATAAAGAATGCATGTAATTTAATTCAACTAGTCCAAATAAAAGCTTAGTTCGGCCCGGCCAATTTATGAAATGGCAGGCTTGGGCCTAACTTTTACAGCTTGAGCTAGGCCTAGGCCAGTGTTTTTAAAGTCGGGTTGGGCTTAGATATGCCATAGCTGGTTCGGCCTTGCCCATCCCATTAACACCCCTTCAATTTTCCTCTTCAATGTTTTGAAATTCTCACATGCAGATAAGGCATTTTAGATTTCTTCATGCGCAGTGCTATTTTTTTACTACTTTTACTCCTCACTTTTTGCTTCAACTAAGTAATTGGGTTAAAATTATCTTTTTAATTTTTTAAAAAGCAAGCCATTCTACTATTCTAGGTAAGATTTGACTCTCCTTGTAGGGCAATATCATCACTTTTTTTCTCCTTTGTTTTTTATTTTATTTTATTACCTCATTTCTCTCTTGGCTTCCTTATGACTCTTCCTTTTTTGCAAGTCTACCATTGCCTATTGTCTTTTTCGTTCTTCAACACTTAACTCATTCACATTGTTCTCAAATACAACTATACAGTTAATTCAAAAAATCCATCTGTTTGTTGTTTCTTTTGTATCTTTTTTTTCATTTTTCTTTTCCTTTTTGTTTGGGTTCGATGGATGCCTCTTTAATGAGTATATTTAGATACATATATTAATTTTTTTCATGTCATTGGTTATTAAAAAAAAAGATTACTTTTTTATGTTATTTATTTTTCTTTATTTATATTGTGAGGAATTTTTTTGATACCGTGTTATTTAAAAATCTGTCAAGAAGATTGATTTTGATTAGCTTGGAATGGATACCTAGGGCTACGTAAATGGATAAATTAGATTGGTAATAGTGATAGCCCATTAGATTATTTTATAGCACGAAGTTTTTTTATAGGTTAGAAATTTCTAAAAGTCACAATATATGTTAACGTACAGGCCGCTAGAAATCCACTGTAAGAGCCACATAATTATAATCCAAAACGTTTCAAATCAATACCATTTCCTCTAATGATATATCTTAGAATTTCATTATCAATAGGAGCAAGGCCTACCATCTAATTGAGTACATGATTGGTTGTATTTGTACGATATCATATAAAAAATGCAGCTTTACAAAAAATAAAAAAAATTTACTAAAAAATAAAAAACTTCACTAATCATCATTCCTGATTGATAAATATTGATGATGGAACGGTGACAAAATAAATACCTTTATTTAAGGACTTTGGGATATATTCCTTTCTCCATAGAAAGGAGGCCTTGTTAGTTCTCTAATGATGATGGTAGCGGATCCAGTGAGTCCGTGGTGAACTGTCAACCTTCAAAAGTAAAAAAATACCGATAATCGATCAGGTATCGATTCTGTCAGTCAGGACCATCACATTTCTCCATAAATCTTTATTTATTGAGTTCCAATTTATGTGAACGTGTTGAAACATGACAGAAAAGTTCCTGTCGACATGTGGATGGAGAGTGAGAGCGAGAGAATATTGCAGTGGTTGTGGAGTCAAGACCTACAAAAGCGGGATGCATAGGGAATGATATCAGATGTGGTAGCGTATTGATTTAGGATGTTTATTAAAACAACATTTTCTTGTTTCAGTTTGGAACTGGGTCATTGAAAAAGCCTTGCTCTTTTACATACCCTGAAAGGAATCAAGAAGAAATTCCATCTTCTCGCCACTTGCAGCTTGCACATTGGTTGAGTGGAAAACAACTCAGCCCCACTTTCCTTCCATGGATTTTTCTTTATCTGATCATGTATTTAGTGGTTCTGTTCAGGACCATCATGTCATAACTGGTTATACTTATGTGCATGTGGAAATTAGCAGCTTTTGTCTCATTTCCCAATCTCATACTATAAAAGTATCGTTTGCATGAAAATGGGTATTGCTGTTTAGAACAAACAAAATAACCATAGGTTGCTTAAGTTTTAACCCTTTCTGTGTGCCGCCCTACCTTTTTTCTAGTTTTTAGACCCGACTTCAATTGGAGTGCTGTTGGACTCATATTGTGTAAAAGTACTAAATTGTTCATTAAAGCCTCTTAATACTGAATACAATAACCATTGTCGCTACTTGTAACACCTCGACCCTAAATTAGTAGGTTAGAGGTTGTTTGCTTGCGTGATTAGTGTCTTGCTAGAGGTTACTGTTAGGTTATTGTGTTTGACCTTCTCTGGGTTATGTTTGAAGTCTTGGGTAGGTAGTTGGGTTGAGTTTAACCTGGATTAGGTAGCTTCAGGCCCTATTTCGTAATTTTCTTATTTATTCGAGTTCGTCGTTTTGATGTCATCTTGATGTCATCGCGTGTCTTTCGTCATGCTTGTTAATTGTTGAAACTGCCCTGAGAGCATCCGGAGTCGTTTGATGTGTTTTAGTGTCCGTATAATTCGAATTGTAATTTGTATAACTTTTGAACTTTGTTGTAAATGGCTAAACTATACATATATATATATAACCGAACCGGTTCATCCTTATCCGTTCTATTTCTCTTCCGCTTTCTTCTTTCTTCTTCGATCGTTCTTCCGTTATTCTTCTTCCTTCGCTCCTCTTCTTCGTCGGTGTCAAGCCTCGAGCTTTTGCGCCAGTTCTGAGTGACTTCAGTCTCGAAATACATAAAAGTTTGGCAATCATTGTCTAAGGCAACTAGAAGCAATTATTGGATGAATACATGTTGGTACTCCGTGATGGTTATGATTTACTTCACTTATGCTTAGTGTACGCATGGTATAACAGCCCTTTTGTGTTTATGCCTTCATTTGTTAACAGAAAAACAGTTTTGAACTGCTTCTGTTCGCGTCTGCTTGCTTTAAGTCTGACAAGTCAGTCCTGAAGCCCTGACCAGTCGAATTTTGGCTCTGGAAGGGGCCCGACCGGTCGAATACCCAAGCGATCGGTTGGCTGAGCAAAATTACAGGAATGTGGGACTTCATGTAAAAGACCTCTGTACTGACCATAGGCTACCTGGGGACCTAAGAATGGACCCCGCTATTGAATTACCCTTGGACTTATCATGAATAGTCTTGGGGGCTGAGATTTATTCATGATTGTTATCCATTCGTTAAGCACCTCCCCATGGGTGTTGGTTTAAAGAACTTCTATATTCTTTTTTCTTACAATGAGGTATAAAAGGAAGAACAACTGATTATTAGATAACTTAAAACTACATCATCATGCATGGTTAGTGACAATGGATAACTAAATTAGAAGTAGGCTAGTAAATGACCTTTATTCTATCTAATTAAATTGCATAGCATATTGACACACGGCTCTTGCCTTCAACTCTTGTTTTATGTTACTTTGAATATCTTGCCATTGACATGGACATTGATTTGCATGTATGTTCTCACTTGTGTAACGATCGCATATCTTATCTTGTTTCCTTATTATTCCTCATGTCTTGATATATGCTTATTTGAACGTCAGCTTGGATATTGGTTGGATGGAAGGGTATAGTGCCTCCTTGTGGACCTCTCGATATCCCCTGCTTGACTACGAGGGGGGACCGAAGTCCCACATCTAGTCAGAGATTGATTGATTGATTGATTAAGTGATTGATTGATCGTATCTGGCTCTACTTAGCCTCCGCCTTGCGATACCCGACGGGGTTGATATTCAGCGTATTATTGATTGTTGTCGCTGCAGTGTGCTACCGTCTTGGGGATTTCGGACCCCAGGAACTAAGACCGATTTGGCCGATGATGTTCTCACTACTGATTGCTCCGCATAAGGAGAATGGGCAAATATAGTAGCCACCTAGTTCAGTATGCTTATTATTGACTCTCACTGGCATGTTTTATTCATTTGCTTGATCGCCTAGTATACTCACATGACCTCTATTGAATCCACCTGTAATAAATTCTTGTTAGATACAATGCGCGTTACCTATAGATTGCTTATAATTTCTGAGTCATTGTACTCATGTATTGTTCTTGGTGTGTCAGGCTCAGATTCCATCTCCGATCCTACGAAGGTCAGTCAGACTTCGGGAGAGATCATAGGGACCCCTTTTGAGCTAGATGAGTGGGAATGAGTAATCCACTTCGGAGAGTGGCTTGTCAGTGTTCTTGGGCATCTTGTTTTATTTCATATCATCGTGTCTCCTTTTGTTTTATCTCTCCTTTTGTTTATAATGTACCAGTGACTCTATTGTATATGATGTATATATCGTTTTGCTCATATGTTTGTTTTATCCTTTGGTTCTTTTGTTGTAGTATAATGTAATGATACTTACAGCTTCCGCGTACAATGTGATTGCATGTGTGAATGTTCCCTTGTGTATGGGTATCTAGATCAGGTTTAGATGTAAGTACACGGGAGTGCGTGTGTCCCTGATTGGATAGAGCCTAATGCCCGGTTTCTTGGGTCCGGGTTGTGACACTACTGTTGTATTCCAACAGGATCTTTAGTTCCTCAACTCTTGACTAGGATCATGTTGTAGGGCCATTAAACTATTGGATCTCTCCACATATGGCATAACATTACACTTAAACGCATCCGTCTAGCTATTTTGGAGAATTGTGTGGCTCATATGCCAAAGGTTCCATGTCGTTTCTATTGACGAGTGGGTTCCACCTGATAGAAAATATTGAAAAGTATTTCTGCTTCCTCTACCAGCACCTTGAGGTTTTGGTAGTAATGGTTAAATGGGGAAATTTAATATAGTATCAGAGCCAACAAATTGTAAGTTCAAATCCCAAGAGGAATGATTCGGCGCTAAAAAATTGCATGTCGCCAAATGTGCATTGACCTAGTTCCACCTGAGGGGAGTATTGAAGAGTGGGCTCCACCTAATAAGGAATGTTGAAAAGTATTTAATAATTTCAAGCATGAAATAGGGCAAAAGGGAAAATTTGAAAACCTCAATTTTTAGACATCTTTATTTCCTTGGTTTTGCCCTCTCATCATTTTTCTCATTCTTTCATTAGAAAAGGAAAAAATTTAGTATTATGGAATTTTGTCTCCTACTTATTTTTCAAAGATAGGAAAGAGCTCTCCACTTTATCACCTAGGTCTTAAGTCCTTATCCTCTAACAAGAAAGTGAGAAGTGGATCTCTAAGATGGGGCCTACTTATTGAAAATCCAAACTGCTTGTCATCATTTTCAGTGGTATTTTTTGAAAATTTACTCTAATAATATCTAGACTTGCCCGAAGATTGAGCATAAAATTAATAGTGTTATTAATTCATTAATCATATAAGCAATTGTATTTGACCAAAGAAACATTTGTCTATGAAAATGTTACCATGAATCCTTTACTTATGTAAAATCCACTTTCATATCCCTTTACATATGTATCATACTCATTTGAAAGCGAAGATTTAAGGAAAAAAAAAACATGGTCTTGTATTTTACATATGCAACATTTGCATATGAAAATATTAGAATCCTTTACATATGTCGAATCCAATTTTGTTTCTCAAGCAAAAAAGGCATATGAACCAATCTGAGAATGGAACTACCAAAAGAAGGACTTGCTCCACCCTTCTAGAATAAAGCGCCAAGTGTCTTTCACCCAAATGATAGGGATGGGAAAGGCTTGGGTTTGAACTTTGGAAAGAATAAGAGATAACCCATGCCTGCCGTAACTTACTCCTGCCCTACCTTGTACCTAACCCAACTTGCTACGAGTTTAGGATATGTGACCACCATATGATGGTACAAGCTAGGTGCAATATGCAAATTGGTCATAAATAGAGTAAAGCAAAGTAGACAAAACCTAAATTGACTTGGTCCAAATTCATAAATCCATACTTGCCTTTAACTCAAAAAAACCACTAAAACCTGCCTCCAATAAGGGTAATATTGGTTGAGTAAAACAAGAACACAACAATATATATGAAAATTCTATTTTTTCACAAATTTTTTTTTCTAGAATTAGCTCACACCGTTTTAGGATACAATAATATAAAAACACTATTTTTAATGCCAACTCTTGGTTTAAAAGGATTTAATCTCAACCATTCAGTATTTTCTAATTTAGAAAGAGTCCTATCTAGTCAAAGCAGTAAAGACATTTGATCATTAATTTACAAGAAATTCAGGGAAAAAATTTTCTAACTTTGGCTCATTATATAGTTATATTTGTATGTATCATGTACGTATGTTTGTATCATGCCCATCAGACATGTTATAGATGACAAGTATATTTTTGGGATATTTAGAGGCCGATCCCTATAAATTATTTCATACCACATTAGATTCAACAACATTTTGCTTAACCTTCCAAGTTCAGCTTAATTAATTTAGTATTGCATTAGGTCCTTTTAGTTGGTATTTAGGGCAAAAAAGTGACGAAAATACCCCTTTTCTTTTATGGTTGTATTGACATTAACGATTAGTGACGTCACTTGTACCTTTTCTTCTTGCAAGCTTTAAAATTCTATAACTTTCATTACATTTATCCATTTGCAACAAAATTATATATTTGAAATCCTTTTTTCGAGATTTACAAAACATGATCCATGTTTGTTACTTAATTAAAAATTTTTATTTATTTGGTATATTTCGATTGAAAGCAACATATAAAATCTGTTGAATTCAAAATAGATAAAATCTCATGTTTAGTTTAAAAGGCCATTATAGAATACCAAATAGATAAAATCTATTAAACTGAACAGATAAAATCTTCTGTGGACAAGTAAGGCAAACAAAAGCTGTTCAAAGCAACAGATAAAATCTGTTAAACTCAACAGATAAAATCTGTTTGGGCCAACATGGAATACTAAACAGAAAAAATTTGTTGAACTCTGAATAGATAAAATCTTTTTTTTAATTTAAAAGGCCAACATGGAATACCAAACAGATAAAATCTGTTAAACTCAATAGATAAACTATTCTCTAGAAAAGAAAGGCAAACAACTCCACCAATTTTTGCTGCCGGTCCCAAGCTTGGGTAAAGGAGGAGGGTTGCTTTAGGTAGGTTGACAGCCTGCGTAAAACTTTATCACAGCCCAAACATGAATTCTGAGATAATAACATTCTCAAAATAAAATGGAATGGAGAAACAGAATTTATGTAGCCGACCCCAATATAGTTGGGATAGGGCTTTAATGATGATGACGATAATGAGACAAGAAAGGCAAGCAAAATCTATTAAACATAATAGATAAAATTTGTTAAACTCGATAAATAAAATCTGTTTAGGCTAACATGGAATACTAAATAGATAAAATATGTTAAACTCAATAGATAAAAACTGTTTAGGGCAACATGGAATACCAAACAGATAAAATCTATTTGGACTAATATGGAATACCAAACAGATAAAAATATGATAAAGTTAACAGATATAACTGAATAAAGTTAACAGCTAAAACCTTCAGTTACAAGAAAAGCAAACAAATCTGTAAAAATCAATTAATAAAATTTGTAGGAAAGACCAACATTAAACCCATTATAAATCGACGCTAAGCACCAACAGAAGTTGAAGAAATAATAAGAAAAGAGAAAAACCACCCGATGCAGGACCCAATCATTCACAGCACCAGTAGGAAAAAAAAAAAACCACACCTACTCCCTTGAAAACCATAAGAGAGGAAATCCTAATTGCTAGATCATTGATCATGGCCCACTTAAAGATCCTTCATGCCATTGAAGAAATCCTCATCGTAGTCTTTGAAGAAACCCCCCAACACAAACGCAAACCCAACAAAGTGGGCGAACATTTGGTTCAAGGAAAAAGCTTTGAAGCATGTGGTTTTCAAGATGCAGCTTGACCAACTCTCTGCATCTCCTAACCAAACCCTAACATAGAGGTGGACGACAACAAATCCACCTTCTATGCCACCGATCAGACCTCTTTGCTATAGGATTCCCTTTTCCTGCGCATCTTCTCCCTCCTCCCTATTAAGTCCTAGATTTTAATTTTAGGTCGAATCGGTTTGTCGAATTTGAGTCGGGGTTTGAGTTGGGTTGAGAGGGGTTAGATGGATTGATTAAACACTCTTGGGCCTTGGGCCCGAGTTATTTGACTCATTTTAAGCCAAAAGACCTTTTTTTAAAATTTTGTTTAACTCATTAGAAAGCAAGGAGGCCTTCCTTGTAATTTAGAAAAACCTTTACATAATATAAACCCCAAGGGTTTTCCTAATTCTCCTATCTTCTTCCTTTCCTCTGCAACCAAGCCCTAGAAGTTCTTTGGGGAGAAACTAAGGTGGGAGCTGCATATTCGTTTTTAGTATCGAGATCCAGGCAAGTGGATAATTGTAAACAATGTGGTTTTGCTTGTTTTGTTGATTAACATGCTTTAAGATGTGACTTTTTTAATAGATTTTGATGTCTTGATTAGGGCTTAATGATGAAGATTTAATTTTTCTTTATTTTGGTTGAAATTAAGAAAATATATGAAAAGAAAAATGACAACAGCAGTGTCGGCGTTGCCTGGGCATGCCAGGCGGCATGGTTGCTTGGCATGCCCAGGCAGCGGGCCTGTTGCCCGGGCTGGCTGCCTGGCAGGCCTGGGTAGCGGCTGGGCAGGGTTTAATTAGGCTGAGCCCATTTAAAACTTTTTTAATTAGGACTTATTATATTAATTGTAAATGATTTAGAATATTGCTTAAGGATTAAGGGTGACTTGATTATAATAATTAATTTCTAAATTAAGTGTGATTAGAATTTTAGTTAGGATTGTTTATAAACTTAAATGGGGTTCTAATTACGTGTGATTAATATTTTGTTTAGAGTGATTGGAATTTAATTAAGATGTAATTGGGGGTGAATGAATCTTAATTAGAATGGAATTGGAATTTTAATTTGGATTTTAATTTGAGTTTAGATTTCGAATTTGAATTAGGGATTTGGATCTTTTGTCTTATATAATATAATTAGGTGTTTTTATACGCATCAATGATTAATTGTTCCCTCCCCCTTGTTGATCACAGTTTGATTAATATTGGATTTGGAATTTGAACATCTTTTACCCAATTTGTAAAACACATTAACCATACATAATTGGATTAGATGGATTCCTTTTTTTATAGAAAAGTTGGTTGAATGCTCACATGAGAATTGGATTAAATTCAGAATGGGAATGTGAGATTCGGGATGTACCACATGATAGACACTGAAAGTAGGATATTGGCATCGTGAACTTCCATTCCCATTGTGAAAGAGGGTTGGTTCTCATGTGTATATTTAACTAACTATGACCGTTAGGTGGATTAGTGCTTACCCTCAGAAAACTTGAATTGATACACGATCATAATACACTTTCAAAATAAATAATCTAAATGTTCAAATTGATATTGGGATAAAGGGTTTCATATCATGGTTCATTGTGCATCAGTAGACGTATGTATTTGTATATATATATGTATATCTGACCAACTGCGGTTCGGAGATGGACATACGCTATCGGGTTAGTGTGTATTGTAGAGTATAGTACACAGCTCTGACATTTGTTATATCTAGCGGGAATACCTGTTTTTGTTTAGTTGTCTGCGGGAATACCTGTTTTTGTATATTATATTTGTGGGAGTACTCATTTTGGTATATTGTATCTACGGAGATACCTGTTTTATGTATTCATGCCATTGGGTTTGCAATTGGTATATTACGGGTCAAAATGAAAAATATGTTTTAATTTAATTGATTAACACTATTGCTTGCAGTTTATCCTTTTACTAGATTACGTCAATCTAATCTACTATTTTTGGTGTCTAGGTTTCATTACCGGTGCCGAATTAGAGGATCAGCCGATACAGGAGATTCCGCAAGATGGTGGAGTTGTTGAGTGGAGTACTGATGACATCGTCTGAGGTATCCTAGCGTGGTGCTGAGATTGAAACATTAGATTATGTAATAAGGCCATGCTTAGGGCCATTAGTTTACTTATTAATTTTATTTGTCTTGAAATTATAACTTTAATTATTATGCTTCGAAGTACTTGACTTTGATTTTATTATTAATGAGATTTGTTACATGATTGGTATGTGATACTCATCTGCGAAGTTTATGGATTTCAGTTCCGTTTGTGATTATGATTGCTTGATCACTAAGCATGGTCTCACAAAGGACTTCGATTCACCCGGAATTGGGGCCTGTATCGTTTATGTACAAAAAATCTTAATTGGCTATAATTCTCACACCCTTGGAACTGGGTTTGGATCCGTCCTAATTTTGGGGGCGTGACACTCCCCTCCTCCTAGCACCTCCCTAACTCCCTAGTCTTCAAGCGCTAGCTCACACTCCATGGCTGCTCCCTCAGCCTAGTCAACTGGCGCTTCCTCGACTTTGGCCGCCTCACCTTCCACTTCCCTGACGTCACTCAAATCGACCTTGTCTCTACTTTAGTTGACTCTCACTCCCCCGCAGCACCTCCGGAATCTTCCTCACCCTCCCTTTCCTCTCCACCCCTATCCACTTTGACTTTGCCTCGCCACATGCCATGCATATTTGGGAGTGGGAGAGGGGGGTGAAGAAGGAGAGGAAGAGGAGGCTCATTTTTATCGATTTACTAGTTTTTTGTAACTTAGGGACCTATTGTAACAAAAATTATGTCCCTTGATCTATGGTGTTATGGAAAAATACTGAAGTCCCCTATATTTTTTCTATCAATGAAATTTAATGAATTTTATTAAATTTAATTTCTCCTGATCAGATTACAAGCCAAGAAGAAATTGTGGCCAAATACACTACATAACCCCGTAACTTGCTTCTAATTGCCCACAAGTCAACTGCTAGCTAGTATCACTATAATGCATACAACTCTCCAATGTTTACACGTCCATGTTTCCATTTTTCATTGGTTCCTTCGAACTAGCATTTTCAGGGGAATCTGAAATGGATCCGCATACTGTGGTCAAGACATGGGGGCTATTGGCATCGTCGGAAAGTGGTTTTATCCGATGAAAAGACGGCGTCCTCTCAGTCACTCTGGTTGGCTTCTTGAATTTTGCCTTCCGGCCCAGTTCTTCAACGGCCTCGGCGAGCTTTTCTGTCTGGTCTACAATCTCAATGAGTAGGGAAGCGATGGTGGCCGCTGGTAGGATCTCTAAGATGACGTTGATCTCCAAGGACGTGATCTTGAGGGTGGCTTTCAGGTTGGCCGCAGCTGTTTTTGCACCTGCCACATGGGCTACAGCGGCCGCAGGCTTCATCATCAATCGAATTGCAACTGCTAATTCCATCAGAGCCTTGCCGGATTCTGAACTCATCTTTGTGCATGCATCTTTAATTCTTTCTTGGAATTCCACAGGTGTCTGCAAGAGTAGTAGTAGCACAAAGTTTGTTTAATTTAGCAAAATAAACAAGTTAGTACGGTACTAAAAGCTTGGCTTCCGGGACATTTGTTATAATTTTAGTTACAAAATTGGACATTTTTGTAATTCTACATATAAGGCTCTTGGGTGAAAAATGACCTAATATGATCACCTAAAATATGGTATTAAACAATTTGTGCCCTTGGGTGCGAGCTTGGTAATACTTGAACCAAGACCCAATTATTGGTTGGGTTTAATATATGGACTTGAGCATGAAATAAATGGACTCTGTTGCCTGGATCATTATTTTATTGGATTATGATTAAAGTTACATTGTCGTTGTTATTGTCATTAATATTATATACAAAGAATAAATGGGTATTTCAGTATGACCTGTGTGGATATGCATTCAAATCCGATTATCAATTAGGCCTAAAAGAGCAGAAAAAAGAGCATCCTCACCTGAATCTTTGAGCTGATGCATGAATTCAGAGCATCTATGGAGCAAGCACATTGGCGAGCCAACGCTCCAATCTTTAGATATTGATCCCATGGATGACGAAATCTGAACCGTCCATGACCTGGTTCCCATCTTGCAAAATTAGCCTACAAAATTGCAGAACAAACAAAAAATTTTTGACACCAGGGGTAATCTAGTAAATTCACAAAATCATTAAAATTTCCTCAAAATTCCCAAACATCCGAAGCAACAAACGGAGAAGATGCTCTGAAAGGAATTTGCATGACAACGAGGAAGATATTATCACATGTTTATTTCTACAACTCTGGCCCAAGATCTAAGATTTTATTACGAAAATGCCACTGGGCTGGACTACTCAGCCTTACTCACCAGAGCTTCCTCAGAGCTCTTCGAATTGAGGATGCTTTTATAGGCCTGAAGAAAAGACTTGTCCTCTCTTGCAACATCAGCTTCATCTCCTCCTTCCTCTTTCTTGAAGCTTTCAGCTCCAAACCCTGCAAGTTTTTAAAGCATGAGACTACATAGAAAGGAAGTAAGAGGGTTGTTTTAATTGTTTGGGAAGGAGCAGGAGGGGTTTAGTACCTTCTAAGAATTTTGCCAGATTTTCTATGTTGAGTGCTGATAGCTCTTGGAGCTCTTCACCAGCCCAAACAGGGTAAACAAAAATGGAGATGAACACGCAGGCGGAGCCACCAATGGCGATTGTTGATAATCTCTGTTGGGCCATTTCGACCAGGTCATCCACTCGGTACCCAGAAACTGCGACTAGGCTAAACGTCAAGAGGAAAATCAACACTCCGTAATCGTATCTCGCCTTGATGCCAGGGAAGAATCGTGCGAACGTCGATGACACAGCTGGATAAAAGATGTTGTGAATGGTCATTTGCAGAAGAGATGCATGGCAGCCAAGGGCTTGTGTTTCTTAATGTGGGCCCCATGGTGTATAAACCATGAAACGAAAATGAACAAGGTTGGAAGATGCTAGCTATGCAATTTGTCCTTTTATGTTCATTTTGGATCACTGCTGTACTTTTATGTTGATTTGGACCAATGCTTGTACCTTTTTTTTTCACATCAATCAATAGTTTTTTAAGGTTGTCTCATCACGGAGACTTTTGGAGCATACTCTATCCATAGTGGGACCCTTCTGATCAATGGTCATGATTGCTAACTCATGGTCCTGGTGCTGCTTACTTATGGTGCAAAAGTGAGATGAATGGGTTAGGGTCATACATTTTCTTTCCATGAAATGGGTCTTACTCTAGTGACTACAATATACCTATTAGAAAGACAAAAGCTCCCAGAATTATAGGCTCTCCTCTCTTCCCTGAAAGGCTTGCCAGGTGTTGAGCTCCAACTCCTAGAGCACCAGCCAGTAATGTTGCAAATGCTCTATTCAGACCTTTACCCAGCGTTGCACCTGCAAAATGTTCAATTCGTGTAAGTGTCCATAGCTAGAAAAGAAACCTATGACACTATGACGTCTCTCTCTCTCTCTCTCTGCTAAATTTTAGTTTTGTTAAAGCACATTTATGCATATTTGGGTGTTCCTTGGAGAATGTTAAACCCACCTACGGTGTACTCAAACACCACAACTACGGTCAGCACGGCCCACAACGCAGACACTCCGAAGCCACCATAGAGAGGTGTACAATAGTAGAAGAGGGAAACCAGACTAAGAGCCAATCCCACTTTGAATGAATGAATAATCCTCCTTGGATCGTCTTGTCCAATCTTCTTCACCTTCTTCGGCACACCGACTATGCTCTCAATAACACACACAAAGAAGGCCTCAACCCGCTGCATACATCTTGTGAAAAACCCAACTTGCTCATCGCCTCCAAACCCAATTCCCATAGCTTAAAGATGGAGAGAATGCTTGCATGAACTGGTGCAAAAGCCCAAGGGAGAGACCTAACTCAAAATGAGCTGTAGGTTTCTCTAGTTTCTAATACTGGAGAGATATATAGAGAGGGAGAGAAGAAAGATGTATTGTATGAGAGGGTACAAAGACATGGTTGTTGAGATGGACCGTGGCTGATTTATAACAAGAAGGGGAAAGGAGGTGTGGCATTTGGATTTTTTTAATGATGACATCTGTGATGCTTTTTGTACTTTGATAGGAGAAAGATTTTCTTTGGTAGAATATTCAAGACGGGCTGATTTGGATGTGGCTCGGATACATCAGATTGCAATTAAATTGAGTTTCAAAAAGGAATTGATGGGCCTTGGCATGAAAACGATTCCATGGTAAGGCCCATCTGAATTCTGGATTTAACTATGATAAAGCTGTGTAGCACTTGAGGTTGGGGGTAATACAGTAGAGATAATGGCATACACTAGCTATGTTAGAACTGTAAAGTGCATGGGCGGCTCTGATCTTCAGCTGCTTTGCCTTGGTAACTGATTTAAACAACACCGGGTTCTCAGAAAAAAGGAGTCAAGGGGATGGGTGCTTTTGTCTCTTCGAAACGCCAGTGGACCGTGTTAGTTTTACCAAAAGTTATGTTGACCATAGTGCCCATACGTTTGCATGGTACAAAATTTTGTATACAATGAAATTTGGAGCCCCCAATTCAAGCACAAACCTTAGGTCTGTTCTACACTCTCCAGCACAGAGGGTCATTTGCATCTACAGAATGATGATTATCCATTTCAATGTGATTCTGCTAGGTGGTCATCAAAATTTGTGGGCAATTATCTATTTGGATGGTCAGGCATATCAGTGGATTGCAGCAGCTGTTCGGCTATGACCCATCCAAGAATCAAGAGGTGGGTCACTGGCATGTTTACTGATTTGTTTGAAATATGCATACCAGGTTGGGCTTTGATTAGTTATGCTCATGAGGATAAGGAAGCACAAAAGGAATTTGTAAGGATTTTAGTTTATTGGCTAAATTTATGAGTTGAACAAAACTCTAGTTCTAGTCAGAGTTGTATTTCTATTGATTTTAAACTAGGAGTCTGAAGAGGTTAAAGAGTCTCAAAAGAACTGGAATGAAGGTATTTGGATTAAAAAGGTAATATTTCACAAACCGATCGTTATATATGGGTAAGTGACCTACCGTTGGAAAGCTCGTTTCGAGTAGATATCTGTATATTCTAAGATTGTATCAATCGAAACTAAAATGATAAAGTTATGGCCTCGAAAAGTTTGTAGAAATTATGTTGCCCCAAATTATGAAACTGCAATTACGCAAATTTCTATTTCTATTTTTAAGTGGAACTTTCTTGTTTTGTGCCAATTCTTATTCAGGTTGGATCACTATTATGATGCACGAAATTGGGGTTATAACAATGTGTTTTCTCTCAACTCTAAGACAGAGATCTTATTGTTCTAAGTGGAGAATATATTTTAAAGATCATTTCCTTTTAGAGTTTTTATCAGAGAGTTGAAGGGCTCAAGTTAGTCTTCTATATCTTTGACCGTTGAAGATTGTTTTAGGGAGTCAAGTATAACATCTAAAAGGCGTTTAGGTGCTTGGATTTGTAACAGAGGATGGCATAGAGTCGTTGCAGTGGAGTGTTATGCAATGACAATCACCAGTTCTTAGGTTGTGCAATAACCAGATAAGGGTTGTGAGTATATCTCTTGTAACTGTGGTATGATTCATTGTGCTTGATTTTCGATTATGATTGTTTTCCCGATTTGGGTTTCCACGTAAAAATCGTGTCTTCTTATGGTGTGTGCTTTTGTATTGATTTGATTATTATTTCCACTGCGTATTTTTTTATTTGCATGCATCGTATTGAGATTGATTGAGTTAATCGAGTTAATCGACTTTTGACGACACTCCCCCCACCCTAAAAAAAAAAAACCTTCAGAATTTCCTTGCCATATTGACTCCAAGGAATTGATTACTCATTTGGGCGCAAGTATTGCTAAAGAAATTATTACACATCTTCTCATGATTGGAATATTAGACAGGAGCGCCCACCGAAGAGTTCTAGGCTACCATTCTGTTTGTCACCATGATCAAATAATTAGGATGAGTCACAATAATTGAAAATTGGATGGATATCTTGTTAGTATCTGTAATAGGGCCCACTCATAGGTAGCCTCAACACAAGGATATACCTTTTAAATGAGTCTCTTTGAATAAAGAGAGGATGTTTTAATCCTTTTAAGACTCAAACTCTAATTGAAAGAGTTTATTCCAGCTCTCATTCCTTGTCCTATTCCATCTCGAATTTGAGTCTATTATCCACTAAGTCAACTACTATAAATAGATATGGCTAGGGGATAGCAGAGTATCAGAATACTTATAACCAATATAGATAAGTCATTTATCACCATCTTCTCAATTAGGGTATCCATTCTTGCCCTAAGATTGTGAAGGGTGAAGTGAAGGGTGAATTTTATATGGCTGATCTCTAGTAGATAGTCAATGATCTCTACGTCCATCGCTTGATCCCAAGCCGACGCTGTTTTGATCGCGTTTGTAGCGGTCCTATGATTTTGATCTATTCTTCCACAACACCAAAAGCGATTATTGGTTTAGAGCGATATCGGCGCACTCACGCAACGATTTGACTTTGGCTGCAAATTAGGTAATTCTAAACCGAGCAGGGACTGAGTGTTATATGCGACTAGGGCTGTCAAAGGGCCGGGCCGAGGTAAGCCCTTACCGTACCATCATATATGTGAGTTGGGCTTATGTCAAGCCAAAGCCCTCAAATTGCTCAGTGGGCCTATAATATAGAAATCTTTACCCTACCCTCAAAGGCTAGGGTTGGGCCAAGGCCTAAAGAAATGATTTTTCTTAATATTATTATATATAATAGTGTTTCTATTCCATGATGCTAAGTCGCTCCTTTATTAGAGATATAGATGGGTACAATGTAAATGTTAATATTTTTGTGCAACTTCTTAAAAAATACATGTAATAAGTTATTTCTTTCTCATATAAAAATATTATTTAGGATTGCATAATAGTAGCTAATTTGATGGTATTGTGACATGAAACTAGGCAATAGGAGACACTATTAAATACTTTATCACACCAGTGGTAGTTAAAGAATGTATTAGTTTTATTTGTCATTAGGATATTAGTAAGGTTGTCGCAAGTTAAAGTTTTACTAGTTGTACCATTTTTTACTAGTTTATATACTACCTTTTTTTTATAAAGCAATAATATGGACCATTAGATCTTGTTAGACAATTCTCATATGATTCAATTGGATTTATTCCAAATATACATTAGACCGTTTTCAAATAAATTGGTAAGTATGTATGGTTCAAATAAATATTAAACCACTTTTGAATTAGCATTGACCCTAACTTGTAACTCTTTGAAACATCAACATTATATTTTATAACAAATTAATTAAACTTTGACTACTGAAGATGAATGACTAAGATGTTTAATGCATGAATCACAAGCTTTAACTCCATATGTGAGGTTCATTTGAATGAAACAACAATCATAAACATAAAGGGATATAAATAAATTGGCATCGATCAATGGCTAGCTAGTGGATGAAACTCAACTCCACTCAATGATATTGTTAGTGCTATCCCTCTAAGTTCTTAAACTTCAATATATAGTTTATATTGGGAAAAATCAATCGGATAACAACTTGAATTCTCTTTTCATTGAAGAATATGTCTATGTTAGGCAAGCATAAAATCAAGCATACCATTCAAAAGAAAATGTATAATTAAATATATGTACAATATTATGATCTATGAGAATGTCCATCAATTAATATTGTTTGACAAAATATTAAGTCTCTATTATTAATTGCTACTTAGAGGAGTTTTTTATATTTTTTGGTAAATAAAAAAAGGGTGGTCCAGTGTATGAAGGTCCCACATAACGGTGTCTGGGGAGGGCAAGATGTTTGCAGCCTTACCTTCATTTTGAATATATTATTTCCATGACTCGAACGTACGTCTTTCAGGATGCTACCGATAAGCCTTTATCATTGGGCCAAGCCGCGCTTCTATTGATAGACAAAGAGCTAGGTTGGGCCGGCTCCTCTCGGGCCGACTAAGTTAAGCCTTAGCTCGACCATTTAGATTGCGGGCTTTCCAAAATGAAGCTTTACCCTACTCTGAGGCTTTAGGGCAAAAAGAAAAGCCCTCACTTTAAGGGCTTTTGTGGGCCTAGCAGGGTTGGTCCCCCTTATAAAAGTGTTGATTGACAACTCTACATGCGACTTGTCTATCAACAAAGGTGTCTTGTCAGTGGAAGGATTAAGAGTCATTGTTGACTCGTCCACCAGCTGCCTTGTTCGCTAACAGAACTGGACCTTCACTTTTTAATATTAAGTATATCAAAATAATGGTGGCGCCATATTAGTTTAAATACATTGAACTTCATTATGAGCTACACATGGTCGTAATATAGTATAATCACAATTCTGATTCTAGAATTCTTTGTTTCCATGGCGATGAGATCATGACTAAGAGGAACAATTGAATAGTAGACATATGTTGATGTAACATTGCATCACATAATAAGTCCTGTGCCTCTCCAAAAACTTTTTGATATATTAATTATAAGTTTCAAGGATATTCCATAGGCAATCCATTTATTGTGCATGTTGTGCACTGTATGGAGATACTATTACATAAAATATTTCAGACATATAATCCCTGATGGCATAATTTCTGTACTTTTAAAAAGAAAGTTGAATTAAAATAATGCATATGGTTGAAAGCCCCAAAATCACATCTATGAGACAATCTAATTGTTATGGTAATATGCAACCACCCATATGTTGACAGGGGCAAGGTTATGAATTAGTAAAGCCTCTCTGGTCCACGTAAGCACAAATCCATCAGATCATGTCACCTGGTCTTTAATCATTTATATTCCCATTAGAACAAGATTTGAATTAGAATTGAGAAAATCTTAGTGGGTCCACTTAATGGATGTTAAGACCTGCTTTCAACTTTGTAATGCTTATTGATATTATTTTTGCATTTAGATTGTTTTATTTTTATGATTCTTTATTATGCGGGGGATAATTGCATAAAAATTATAGTATTATGTTGATGATGCTATCAAATTACCCATTTAATTACGATAATTAACTTTTACTATCTCGAATTAGCCTTAAGCATGAAGGGTTTTCATTACGATGTCCTAATTTTTGGATTAATTTGAATGCAAAAAGAGCAACCAATACGTTTGTGTATGTTGCTAATGCATGTGCATTCATTGATCATCATTTTTTTCACTCATTTGTAGTGAGGACTTCGAAAAGCATTATTGTTGACCTTAATAAGGGGGATAAGTTAGATGGGAATAACTATGATAAATGGTATCAGTCTATAATTTACTTGTTTGATGAACAAGGGCTATGTATACTTTGGAAATAGTTATGATCTGACCCCAACTTGAAAATGATGTTGCACCCATGCCTGCATTGCATGATTTTGATAAGTGGGAGAAAGATAATCATTCTACCTATAACATTATGTTAAGCAGTATGCATTTTGAGTTAGGTCCAACTTATGAAACTTATGACCCGGCTAAGGAGTTATGGGAGGCCTTGAAACAAGAATATGATGGTATTACTGCTAGTAAGACCCGCGTTATAACCATGGAATTTGATACGTATTCGATGGCCTCAGGAGTTAAACTCAGTGACCATCTCCGTAAAATGAGTCAAATGATAGCGGATCTTACAAGTATAAGAAATAAACTAACTGAGGACTAAAAGATCATTGCAGTCTACAATCTTTACTTGACTCGTAATACACAACAAAACAAACCTTGACTCGTTTTGAGGCAATTAAGACCTTTAAGAATTTTTGTCGCCATCTTGAACTTGAAGCCCGAAGAGTTCAAGTAGAAGTCGCGGGACAAGTATTGGTTGCTAATTAATAGTTAGGGTCAGGATCAAGACCTAATACAACCAAATGAAAGCATACGTTTAAAAGGGGGCAAATCACGAAAAGGAGCCTAAAACAGATCTGAACCCACATGCACCCAAGTAAGACCAATAGAAGCATCAAAAGTGTAATAAGCCAATGGACTTAGCCAAAACCAAATGCTATAAGTGTCAGGAACTCGACCGCATCGCTAAAACCTGCCCTAAGCGAAATACAGTAAACACCCTAACTTTGTCACTCACTTTTGTTTGTTCCGAAACACTTTATGTGGATGAAAGTTCTAATGTATGGATAATTGATTTAGGGGCAACCAAACATGTAACAAAGGATATGAGTGGTTTTCGGGAATTTTCTACTCATAGATGTTGGTCGCAACAAGCTTTACAAGGGCAACAATTCTTCTGAAGATGCATTAGGGACTGATGATTATTTTCTTTCAACATCTACAGGAAAGACCATGGTGCTCCATGAGATGTTAATTGTATCTAGCATGCGACGGAATCTCCTGTTAGTTTGCCTGCTTGTGAGGGATGATTTTAATATTCATTTTTCTAAGGATATGGTTTCAATTAAGAAAAATAATTTCATGTATGCATGGGCATTTATTGCAGGGGACTTATATGTTTTGGATTTTAATAATACTATAATTGTATTATTTGAATCTTTTATTGTGCATGACATAAGTTCCGAATCTATTAAGTGGCATTCCCATTTGGGCTACATAGGAAAGGAAAGGATGATTTTGTTAGCCAGATAAAGAATGCGTAGATTTCTCACACAAGTGCAGTTGCCTCCATTGAGTCGTGTGTGACTGGAAAAGCAACAAAGAAACCATTTCCTAAGGTTGAAAGATCCAAAGCGACCCTTGAAATCATCCACTCTGACATTTGTGGACCAATGAATGTGGCTAATAGACAGAACTCGACATTTCATTACTTTCATTGATGATTTTCTTGTTATGGTTGTGTTCTTTTTTTATATCCCACATATATGAGGCAATTGATTAATTCAAAATTTTTACAAAATAAGTTCAAAATAAGTTTGATAAAAACACCAAAATCCTAAGGATTGATTGAGGTGGGGAATACACTTCAGAGATTTTTAAAAGTTTTTGCATGGAAAATGGTATTTCTCAGCAGTTAACTATGGCATACACTCTACAAAAAAATGAAGTTCCCAAAAGATCGAATATGACTCTTTTAGACATGGTAAGATCTATGATGGTTTATGCCAATTTATCAATTACCTTCTGGGGTGATGTATTACTTACTGCAATATACATTTTAAATCTATTCCAAAAACCCTATATGAGTTGTGGATTGGCAGAAAACTTTTTTTGAGAGATCTACGCTCGTGAAGTTCTTTAGGGCATATACTAATCCTGCATCCAGATAAATTAGAGCGTAAAACAATTCCATGTATCTTTGTGAAATACTCTAAGTTGTCAAATGGATACATTCTAGTTCATGAGGATGTTACTAGCAAACTGATTGAAATGGAATCTCGTGACGGAGACTTTTTCAAGCTTCAATATCCTAAAAAGAAGAAGACAAGGGTATCTGTTGAACTTTTTGAAATAGATGATTCCACCTATCAAGGGGAATTCAAATCACTTGCCAGACTTAGTGGGAGAATCCTATAAATATATAGATAAGTGGGAGTAATCAAAATGCCCTTTGTCGTTCTTCTCATGGGTTAATTCCTAAGAAATTTTTTGAATTTGAGGAAACTTCTGATTTCTACATTGCAATTGACGAGGATAAACCACGTTTTTATTAAGAAACAATAGAATCAATAAACTCAAATGAATGGATGTTCACGATGAACGAAAAGATCAACTTTATGCGTAAAAACCATGTGTGAGATATTGTGTATCTTCCCAAAGATAGCAAAGCCATTACAAATAAACGGGCTTTGAGAATGAAGTGAAAGGTTGATAGTTTCATTAACAAATTTAAGGTTAGGCTTGTGGCTAAGGGTTTCACACAGAAGGACAGTGTGGATTACGAGGAAACTTTCTCCCCAATGGTGAGATTTTTTTTTGTTCGCATGATCTTATCTATTGTGGCTCATATGGATTTAAAATTACACCAAATTGATGTTAAGATCACTTTTTTAAATGGTGATCTTGAGGAGGAGATATACATGAAACAACCAAAATGATATGTGGAAAAAGGCTATAAAGATGAACTTTATAAGCTCAATAGATCAATCTATAGCCTTAAACAATTCTCATGACAATGGTACAAAAAGTTTGATAATATAATCATGTCAAATGCTTTCTCCATGTGTTACAAAGATTATTGTGTTTACATTAAACGATCTAAACGTAAATTTGTGTTGTTATCCTTTTTATGTTGATTATGTTCTTTTAGCTTGCAATGACATTGAATTTTTAAATGAGACTGAGGTTTGGTTATCAACTGCTTTTGAAATGAACGATTTGAGTGAGGCTGAGTTCATTTTGGGAGTTAAAATCATGTGGGATTATAAGAAACGCCTTCTTGAGCCATCCCAAAAGACTTACATTGAGAAAATATTAGAAAAATTTAGAATGACTAATGCAGGACCTGTTGAGATCTCCATTGACAAAGCTTGTAAATTAAATAAAATGCGATGTCCTTAATTTGATGAAAAATAAAAAAGATGGCTTTCGTACCTCATGCTAGTGCGTAGGTAGTCTCATGTATGTTATGATGTGCACGTGTCCCTATATTTGTTATGCGGTTGGGTTGGTTAGTTGCTTTCAAAGTAACCTGGGTATTACTCTGGACTGTTGTCAAACGAATCTTTTGATATTTAAAAAGCACAAAAGATATGATACTTTGCTATCAAGGTGGCAGCTTGAGCTTGTTGGCATATAGTGATTCAACCTTTTTGGATGATTCTGATGATGGAAAATCCACATCAGGTATGTATTCTTACTAGGAGGGGGAGCCATTTTATATTCAAGTAAGAAACAAGAGTGTACTGTTATGTCAACCGCCAGGGCTGAATATGTTGTTTGTGCACTGGTGGCTATGGAGGCCGTATGGATTCAACGTTTTCTGCTGGATTTGGGACTCGTACCTATTGCTTGCAATCCCATTCCATTGAAAACGGACAGTACAACTGCTATATGGTTAACAAAGGACCCTCAACTCCATTAGAGGGTGAAACATATTAAAAGAAAGTGGCATTTCATCCATGAGTAAGTAGAAGCAAAAAATATAGTAATATATCTCATGTGCCATCTTTAGAAATGATTACTGATCCGATGACCAAACCTTTAGCGCGAGAGTTATTTGTGATTCATGCAAAGAGCATGATAATGCATTATATGTAATTCTTTATTTCAGTGGGAGTTTATTGGACTTATCTTAATAAATCAATTTCTCATTGTTTTATGGATAACATGTATTATTCATTTCCTTTTTTTATGCATTTCATTCCATTCATGTTATATTGGTAATGAACATAGAATAGTGTGTGTTATGATACATGTGTTGCACCGGACATGCTTGGTCATCTACTCGCATGGATAAAGACCGCCATTGATGTCTTCGTGACCGATTGGATGAGGTGCATCCATTTGTGTGATATGCTAATTAGGTCAATATAGATTTTATTGGTGCATGCAAATGTATGGAACGCCGGCTCAGTCTTGTGTGCATTGGGGTGATGTGCATCACAAGAATGAATGAGACAGAGCATTAATTGTCAGACAAACTAACACCCTAGAAAGTCCAATAGCTTGTTTTTGAAAACCAAGCGTGGTTGTATTTGTGACATCCTGCTTGCGTAGCAGTAAATTTGTGCAAATATTAGCATGAGCTTATTTGTGGAGCTAATGCAATTTCACATTACGATGCATGTTTACGGATTTGCATATTTGAGGGTCTAGCTAGAGTAACTGGATGATACCCTAGAAATCTAATTGCTGTGTGAGAGTTAGTCCTGTAGGTGATTCTTGAGCTTGGAGTTAGTTTTTGTGTAAACTAATTCCTGAGACTCTTGTGCCCTTATATATTGAAAAGATGAAATTGGGTGACGTTACTTTAGTTGTGGATGAGTTACGACGACATAGGAGCTTATGAGCCGCCGTGCTAAGAAAGTTACTTGGTTGATTTTGACTCTCGTAAGACCATGGGAAGAGCCCTTGACATCACACTCATATTTATATGTGCTTAATACATTTACCAACCCGGGCCATACCAATTATTTTGAAATTTTATTTAAGCAAATATTTTTAAAATTATTTATATATGTAAATATATTATTTGAAGAAAAATGTTTGCAAAAATGACTTGCTTGATAAATTGAATAAGCATGTATATGGGTTGAACATAACTTAAGGGTATGAGTTCATGTCCAATCCAGTGTTGTCATGCAAATGTCTAGGGCAGACTGATGTGTCGATAAGTTGGTGTATTTTAGTTAGATGGCAACTTAGTTTATATTCTTTCCGTGAATAGGCATTGTGGAGGTCATACTCTTCAAATCTATTTTTATTTTGTAGAATTTGATGATGGATGGCTGAGATCTAATGATATTAATCTTGTTTAGTAAGAGTGAGAGATTATTAGCATCTGTGACGGGGCCCACCCATAGGTAGCCCCAACATAGAGACACATCCTTCACAAATGAGTCTATTTGGATAAAGTGAGGATGTGTTACTCATTTTAAGACTCAAAATTCAATTGAGAGAGTCTATTCCAACTCTCCTTCATTATTCTATTCCAACTTGAGTTGAAGTCTATCATCTACTAAGTCAACTACTATAAATAGATATGGTTGGGTGGTAGTAAAGTAACAGAATACTTATAACCAATAGATATAAGTCATTCATCACCATTTTCTCCATTATGATGTCTATCATTGCCCTGAGATTGTGAAGAGTGAATTTCACATGGTTGATCTCTAGTAGACAATCAAGGATTTCTATGTCCATCGCTTGATCGAAACTGACGCTATCCTGATTGCCTTTTTAGCGGCTCTGTGATCCTGACCTACCCTTCCGTAACACCAAAAGCTATCATATCCTAAGCTTTTGGTTACAGATTGATTAAAGGGTTTTGGTGAATGTCTAGAATCATCCCAATGAGATGCAAAATGGACGGATAGCCAATTTGAAGGTCCTGACAGATGGATGGAATCATCCAAATTTTGGGGGAGGTGTTCTAATGAATTGATGGAGAGCTCTTCCCATCCAATGGTTCTTGTGAATAAAAAGGTGAGGCCAACTGTTCAGATTAAAGGCTTTCACTAAAAATTAAGGTAAGTTTAGCACAAATTAAACTGGGCATTAAGGAAAAAGAAAATGCTCCTTAAAGTTTGAAGGCACTGCCACAAAGGGAATCTATGGAACTCTCTCTTCCTTAGCATATTATAAATAAATATATATAACACCACTATTTTTTGTTAGATTCCCATTGGATTTCTCTCTCTCTCTCTCTCTCTCTCTCTCTCTCTCTCTGTGTAATATGTTGTGGTCTAATATCACAATTAATATCAAGTGAATATACAAAACACATGTTGGCTGAGATGTGCGCTACTACTTGATAACATGGCATAAGTTCTCAGTCAGTGACGTATGACTTAGACTCAACCCGAAATCTCAACCAAAGGTTGATGCTTAACTAAAAGCGATGGTTTGAACTTTTTGCAAGATTGCTATAATTTTGAGAATGCCTTAAGAATATGACACCCTAATGAGTACTCAACTAAAAGCATGTGCTAGAATCCAATTGAGAACAATATCACAACTGCTTAAAAAAGACAATCACCCATCAGGATGATAATAACAAATCCTTTTGAACTTTTGCCTAATAAGTGATGCAGCCTAATACCACAAAGGAAACACAATTCCACTATTTATCAAAAAGATATAGGCAAGAAGGAGTATTAGGGCAGTTTTCAAATTTTATACCCTCTTTAGCAATTCTTATTGTGGGGATTTAATTAGGCTCTTCCTTAAATCAGAATGTATGATATTCGCTCTAATTTGTTCTTTTAAAATTAAATATATGGGAATTTAAGAGACTAAAACTTCCAATGAATTCTTGCATTGCGAATTGTACTTGAGAAGAAAAATATTTTATTTTGGTCCTGTCTCCACCAATGTTATTGCATCTATGAAACATCCCTAGAAAAATAATATATAGAAAAAGATAATAATAAATAACATCAAGAACAACAACAACGATGATGATAATAAAGAAACAGCAACCATTATCATGTTAGCCTTATCCTATCGATCTAAGGTTCGCAACAACAACAAAAATACTAATGATTTTAGTGTTAGACAAAAACTAAGATGGAAACTAACATACACTTTGCATGTTATGATAGCTCATTTCAAATGGTACAAAATTTATGCGTAGAATTTAATTTGTAAAAATATAACTTATTGTTTATTGTAAACTATTTTTTTTCCTTTCAAGGTTTCTTATCCATTTCCATTAGATTAAAAAAAAATTAGCAGCATACCACACATATTGCATGATCAGGGGTGGAACCAGGATTCTGCAACGAGGGAGGCCAAACTAGAAGAATTTTTTTTTCATGCAATCATTATATTTCCAAGTGTTCCCTAGAATTTTTAAAAATTAGAATCTCAACTTTGAAGGAGGCTGGCAATGATGTATCAACGTCCTATTTTTTTTGTCATTTTTTCTCCTAAAATATTTATCAACTGGAATTGTCTGTTCTATCTAAAATTAAATTGAAATCATAATAAATACATTTTAGCAACAATGATAAAATAAGTATTCACAAATCACAATTTAGTATGGGGTTTTTTTTTCTTTTTCTTACTATCTAATTCAGTTATCACACAAATATTGAAAATATTTTAGAAATCAAAACACATAATTTGGGCAAAAAAATTATTTGTTCTTCACAATTACATACTCAATGTCAATGACATGGTCATACTAATGCATTTTCATTAAAATGGGCAAAACCTGTCAAGTATATTAAAATGCTAGAATTAAGATTAAATCAATATATTAACAATGACAATCCTATCCACTTGCCTTGATGAGAGAAAATGGAAATGAAGAGAAACCCTAACTCAAAATCAAACCCACGGTGCTCAAATGGAGAGAAAGCCCGAAGCTGAGCCAAACCCACATATAAAATGGGAGAAAAGACTCTAAGGAACACCTCTAAAATATTATTAATTAAAAAACCCAAAAGACCTAACTATGAAGAAGTTGTGAGCTTACTTAAAGCTCAAGGAAGATGAAGAAGTTTGGTCAATGGTATTTGCGAGATAAGGGTGATGTGAAGAAGAAGATGCCAGAGGAAGACCGGTGATTGGTGGCTTGGAGATTAGTTGGCCTTGAGGTGAAAGGAGAAGGGAGAAGAGGGATCAGGGAGAAGGAATAAAGTAAAAAAAGAAAGTGAGAGAGGAGGTTTGGGCCGTGCCAAAGGGACCTTAAGCACCTAATTTTTTACATAAATTTTTTTTTTCCAAAGCTTGGGCACACCCCCCCACTCCCCTAACACACACACACACACACACACCTAGTTCCGCCCATGACCTTAGGGCCCTAATTTAGGCCTACCTAATTTTTTACATTAAAATTTTTTTTGTTTTTCAAAGCTATGGGGGGGCTTCCCCGCCCACCCCCCACCCCAAAAGCTAGTTCCGCCCATGATCGCATGCATTATTTGCTGCCTGCTCCATAACATTGATGCCCATTGTATGTCCTGCAACTTGAAAACAAGGTGCATGAACTTTATCTGCTGGGCATGCATCGTTCAGACTTTTTCTTTCTGGTTAGTTTCTTCCGTGATAATCCTAAAATGCCAGCCTTTTTTCCACTTGGCCATGAACAAGTGACATACAGCAAGCAGGCCTTAACTGGGTACTATTATTCTTTCACTTTACATTTTATTTCTTATTTTTACATTTTAGTATGAAACCGTCGCATCAGTCGCTTATCACAACCAAGTCAATTATCATTTCATTATAAATATATATTATGGTTTTATTTTTATTTTTTCTAATTTTTTGCTATGCATAAGAAAGGAAATATGCTTGTTATTATCATGCACCCACTTTCACTTTTTGTTATATTCTCCCTATATTTTTATGTGGGACTTGCAACTACTTGCTTCAGCTGTCGGGTGAAACAGCAAGATAAAAAGTTAATAAGCTTCTTTCTTTGGTATGTGAAAACAATAGCTGCTATTCCTTCTATCTTCTTTTTCTATATAAAATTCTTCTACTTCGTCCCATCCAGTCATTGCATTATCCTTGGTGGATTCTCTTCCCTTGCTTCCCAACGTACATGATTACTGAAATCAACTAGTGGTCCAGAACCACCAAAGAATGTCCTTTTCTTCTTTTGCTGATTTTGATAGATAGCTTGAGAACCCACTGATTTACTTCAATATGAAGAATATGTACATATGGAAGGTTCATGTGCACCAACCATAGTGTTCTATATTTGTTCCTTTCTGGAATCATATTCAGACATAGAGGATCAGCATCTAGAGATGTTTGTTTTTTGTTTGTCGTTTTATATCAGAGGCCAAGTAAAACTAGCGTCACAACTAGGTTGGGCCTCTGCACCTGGCATGATGCAGGCCCAGGTGCATGTGGACCTGGTGAGCGCTGAATCTGTAGGAAAAAGAATATGGCCTATTCATTAAGTGGATTATGCCCAGCTTTTGTCCAACTAATTGCTGGACAAGGGATTGATATCAGTACCTTTTGAGACTTTTTTAGGACTTAAAATTAAAAAAATTCCCAAAACATGAGTCAATCGAAAAATTCACTCAGTTGACTCATTGTAGACATGTAAAACAATATAAAAAAATACCCTTGAGTATGAGGAAACTCAACTAATAGCCATGACTTCTTTCTGGGAACGGGGCAGGTCATTCAAGCTTTCCCAAGGCCCGTCATTTTCGAATTTTGTGACAAGTTTACACAACTTAGGCATGTCGAGATTCAATGGGGTCCATGATTTGAATGGTCTGTTTTGATGTGCCTACTCATTTGGATGATTTTGGCACTAGCAATGGGCCAGTAGTTAGGCCTATGAGTACGACCTCTTGCGCGTGGAACCCTTCAAGCAGCAAATGTTTAATCCAAGTTATCAAATCGATGGATGATTACACAAAAAGCCCTTGGATTAGGCTATTCGGGCTTTTGATCAGGAGCAATTAGAAGCCATCACCCACTGCTCGGTAAGGAAAGATTCTTCATTTCATATATAAAAAAAAATTGCATGTACTTCATACACTTAATTATTCATTCTCATTCTCCTAGAGAGGTTTAACTTAAACCCCATGTTCTGAACCGAAGACGCTATACCCATGGAAAGCCCCAACACATGTAATATAAGGCCTATTGTTGTGGGGTTCCAAAGTGGCAAGACTGTCAGGCCCATTCAACTCTTTTTCTAACGGTAGATTTGTTGATAACTTAAGCTTGATTAAGACATCCATTAACACTCTGTTCCATGTATAGAAACGATGCATTCATGTTCAGAGATCCCAGTTTGGAACTTTGAGTTGATAGATTTAAGTCCCCACTCCTTTCCCTAATTAACCATTCAGCTTTCTCTTTTCAAAGTTCAAATTAGCCTAGGTTAGGTACAGCTTTAAGCTCTTTGAATGGAATGAAACAGCTGTGAAGGATTATCAGTGTTGGGTTTGATCATCCTTGTGAGGGGGACCTTCCTAGTGTGAAGGTCAAGCAAAAAAACTCCTTAATCTTACTGTAATCTAGCTTAATAAAGACACCTTGCATGCGATGTGTTGACTGGAGCGATATGGCAAAGACAGAACCAAATCAATCTCTTCAATTCAAATCCATAGGGGATTACATCATCAAATCATAATCAAGAGGAATTGTCCAGTTATTGCTTCTGAAGCAATGATATGCTTGATGAACTTAATGGCCACATGTTAGCTTTGAAATGGTCTTTTGTTACTCGGTCTATTTGGTGTCACCATTTTTGGGCATTCCCTGATCTGCTGGATCAACACCTTATCATCTTTGATAACCGGTCCACATTGTTTTGGACAATTTAAATTACGCAAAGATATTCAATCCAAGAGAATGATAATGTCATAGTTAGGTAGAAATAACAGTCATTAGGACCACTATTTGCACAAGTAGGGCACATTCACAACAGTGTTGCTATGGTAGGCGCACTTGCAAAGTAGCCCAACTCGTTTAGTTTGGCGAAGTGGTGCTGGTATGTGGAATTGTTTATAAACTATCAAAAGTCCAAACATGAAAGCCGCAAGAAAATAGTAGGTAATAAAAAGGCTAAACATAGGCTTCTCCTATCTATCTGGTCACATTTTGGCCAAAGTGCGAAGCCTGCCTTCTGAAATGGGGTTCTGATTTCTGAACCTTCGAAGATACCAGAAGAGATGAAGTTAAATAACAAGTTGCAGGCAATCGTGGCATGAATGGGTCTTATGGTGATGAAGGTTGTGCTGCAGTTGCACCAACTAAAAATAACAAGTTGCAGGCAATCGTGGCATGAATGGGTCTTATGGTGATGAAGGTTGTGCTGCAGCTTCACCAACAACATCCCCACAAAGGCCCCAAATTGGTTGCATTTCTATGGTGATATCAAAAATAAGGCTTTGGCTTTTACTGTTTGGTCTCTTGCAATAAATTGAGATGGGTCATCAATCTTATCCACTGCTTTGCGGGGGTGGAACTTGGGTCAGGCTAACCTATGGGCTGGACATACCTCATGCCCAAATACAATGGGCTTGATCCACACTAACGTGACTACATGGACCTGAAGTTTTAAGTCCCATCGGCTAGATCAAGCACAATTACGTCTAAACAATTGTGCGTGTGTATAAGCGATGTATACATATGTTGGTCTGCACACATTGGGCATTTCGAAGGACCGTTCCTCTGAATGATATTAAGGGTATGTTCCTTTGTATAAAAATACATAGGATTTCACAGTGAAATGAAATCTAGCAAAAAAATTATTAAAGACAAAAGAGTTGAAGGATATAAAGTGGATATCAGACCTTATCTATCATAGGCATCGAAATACTAAGTGATGGCAGGGTATTCATTTATCATATTCTCTTAATTTAATTTCTATCAAAGATGAGGCTATTTATGGCTATTTTGGATGCCACCTTTTGTTCTTCATTTTTAATCACTTATAGGAACACAACCCAAGGTACTCAATTAAATAAGACAATATGCCCTAAGTTGCTAGGAATTCATTATAAAATGGGTTTCAACAAGAGAGTATTAAGACCCTGAAGTTATGTAAGGAGGAGACTGTATATGAAACCCAAGTTTCATAGGATTTGATTTCCTAATGATAGCTGGGTAATCATTTCTCCCTAGAGAGAAGACTATTTAGGCTTTTGAAGATCATTTGGGGGTAACTCCCAGTTTCGTCAGTTTTACCCACTTCTATAAGAAGACATTTATTTTTGAGAACTCCCAGAAGCCATTTTCATGAAAACAACCGGGTCTTAACCATTCGTTTTACTGCAAAAATGATCCTGATCATTATAGACATCTGATCAGGGAACCTTCTCCTATCTCTAGGGAATATTAAGCCTACGATCATGCCCTATGGTCATTTTAGACATGTCCACTCACCTCTCCAGTAGAAAAAGTTTGAATCATGATCTATGTTTCCCAGATCAATGGTCTAGATTTTATGGTCCAAAGCAAGTCACACATTGTCTTCATGGTCGTGATTTGGAAGGGCACGGACATCAAACTATGCATGTAAGATGCTAAATCTCTGCATAATCAGACATCATGAGGCAGGTTGGCAGTGCTTAAAAGCAAAATAAACTATACAAAGTGTTTGTCAATTGGCCATTTATAAAATGTAATAAAAGAAAGAAAGAAAGAAAGAAAATGAAGAATCAGATATTCTTTGACATTTGTTTTGAAGCTTTAAAATAGAACGCAAAAAATATATATATATTTATATATTTATATGGCTCCCAAAACGATTCTGTCTTAGGATGTTAAAGTTTAATGGGTTAGTGATTTTGAGGTTTGGATGCATTCTAAGAGTGTGGACGCCACGTGACATGATGGGCAAAGGATAGCAGTGATGGGCCTTTTGCTTTTTATGTTTTATTGGATGATTCTTTGATGATATATATTTATAAAGATGTCCCATTCATTGTAAGATTTATCACAAAAATTATGATAAAGATGAATTTATTATATATAAGATCTTAGTATCACATATAGGATGTTATCATAATATCTTATCCTATTAGGTGCCTTTATATGATAATATTATCAACAATAAGATCTTACAAGAATAAAAAAAAAACTTTAATTATCATTATAAATATTTCTTTTATAAAATAATAAGACACCTTATTGGTAGGGGTGCTCATGGGCCGGGGTAAGGAATATGTGGCCCGACTTCAAAACTATAAGCTCAAGCCTGGCTTAGGTCTAAATCGAGCCACAAGGATATGGCCGAAGCCCAATTCCAAACATGTAAAAGAATTTGTGTTTCAAACCTCTCCGCTATAATCCCTTATTATCCTTTTTCTAATCTGAATGAGCCAGACTCCGGGCTCTCTACAACTAAGTCCAAGCCAGGCCCATCTATTAATCAGGCCATAATAAAACATCTGAGCCTGGCGTAAGTACCTAAACCAATGGCCTAAGCGCGGGCCAAATCGAGCTGGGTCCAATCTGTCTCAGGCCAGCGCAGTCCATGAGCAACCCTTCACAAATTACAATCATACCCCTTCAAGATTAGACTGTTGATAAGCAAGATTGCCTCATGAACAGATGAATAGAACAGAAACCCCTGGTATTCCTCTGTGGGTACCACCAATGTGTGGGGTAAGTCGCTTAGAAAAGGACGACTTTTAACCCACTTACAGAACTGAGTCAACTCATGTGAACCAGAGCAAGTATTCAAAACAATGCCAATTAAACAGGATGACCACTGCAGAGATATCGGGGCCAAATCCATCACAAGATGGATCCCATCAGAATGGCCTCGATGTCAAAGTGCACATCAGGTACCATTGCTCTTGTAACAAAGTAAAAATTAGTTCATTCCCATGCTCACACCGTCTGTACATGTATTGAAAACTGCCACCCAAAGTCCCTAATACACATAAAAGAGCTACTTCCTCTAACAAAGAGAGGAGTGAGCCAATACAATCTGTATGTCTAGAATATATTTCCAAAACCACACCCTCAAATAGCAAGTGCTCAGCCCCTTAAGTGCAGAGAACTTTCCTTTGATGTTGTTCAGAAGATTACTGTTCATGAGAGGGATGGACGCAAAAAAGCTTCCTAGAGTGAGGTGATCAGGTGGAGTCTGCATCTGGAAAGAAAATGTCAGTTGGAAGTTAGAAACATGAGAAACTGGAATGCTAGTCATGGCAGGGAAATATCCAGCCCGCTCGAAGCATTTCCAATTTCTCATTGCACCAGCTGATTATTGGAAAACATCAGCCAAACTGGTCATCGGAAGAGAGGATGGAGGATGAAGGTTATGCCCAATCTTGCTGCTATCAAAGCCTTTGGGCTTTGTGCTGCCACTGCTCTTCATGGTTGGTTCAAGCAGGCGCACGAGTGACAAAAACACATTCATCCTAGTCACATCTCTGTTAGCCTGTGAAGCACAAACACACAGACCCAAATCAACTGCAGGAACAACAATGGAAAAAACTCAAGAATGAATTAAAGGTATTTGTGCAATTTCCAGTCAATTAATGGTGATTTTGATGTTAGACAAGCGTTCCGCATACAAGACAACACCAAGAAACAGCACCTTGTATGTGAAACTTAAGCATTGCAACTTGTGGAGGGAGAGGCCAATAACTTCGACGCAGTTGAGAATGACATGTTACAATGTCCGGAAAGGGAATATGGCTAATAGAATATATGAATGGAGAAGAAACCACAAAGTAGCCCTTCATAGATAGGACAAGGCTTCAATGATGATGATAGTAATCTTTGAGTATCTAGCGCACACGATTAATAAAGAAGAGGTTGAAGGTATATTACCTCTACCGTAAAGCGTGCCCAGACCTTATTATCACAAACTTCCATCACCCCCTTTAGGATGGTCAAACCCAATCCACGAATTATGTCAGCTATCTCAAGAAAGAAACCCCTTTCCTCGCAAAGCATCTATAAAAGAAGATGATGTTAGGATTTAGAGGGCATCATTAACAAACTAAGAAATGGACAACAATTTACCTCAATGAGCATTTGACGAGGCTGATTCAGATCCTTGACTATGATTGGGTAAACCCTGCATGGAGAACCAACTTCAAATGCTAATGTTCTACCACCTTCAAAGTTGTCCTTCAAAAGCAAGCCACCCTCCTCGCTGATATTCTGCAGATGAGTGGAATTCTATTTTAAAAAAAATGCTAAAAAGCATATGTTCTTCACATTCCACTTCTGTTTGGAATACAGAAAATGCTGAAACCACAATAAATATAAGATCAACAGATCACCATTCCATGAAAGCATCATGCTTCACTGACAACCCTGATTGGATATGTGGAAAACTTTGTTGATATTCTGGAAGTATATGATGCTACAACTGTACTGATAAGATATGTGCATGCCAAATTGCCTATATATACAGGTTATATAAATCGTTAAACCTGGAAAATCAAAATATTATATTGTGCTTTTCTTGCATTCCAAGGCAATAATGCATCTGTATTGTCTGATGCCCTGTAGATGTGGGATCCTACAAGAATTGCCGCAGTCAAGTGATTGGCGGCCCATGACAGTGGGGGACCATTGTGTAATCACTAATTAGACATTTTTCTTTTCCTTTTATTTTTTTATCAGCCAAATACAAATGGATCCACCAAATCCGATGCATATTCTCTGACAAGAATATGGGATTCAATTTCAAGACAGTCAAACCTGAATGTGGATAAGATCCAGGCCATTCATAACAATACAGATCATGTTCTTGTGATACAAACTCTTCCTGATGGGTGATGCCTTTCCTTCTATGGTGCCCAGTATAGATACAGACCCATGGATAAAAGATAACGGACGCAACTCTGCACTTTTGGAAATCCAGGTCCTAGTGCGAATGTGGCTATCCTATCCATCACACGAAGTTTCATATTTTACATTAAAGACTTCTATGCATAATTTATACTTTCTTCAGAGAAATTCTAAAGTAATAAAATCATCATTATTTGCATCCTTTCTAACTTATTTTATGTTGAAAAGTAAGAAAACTGCTTGATTGTTACCGATAAAAAAAAAAGGAAGAAAATTGCTACAACTGTATGAAATTATGGACTTCGTATGGTAGGAATGCTAAACTCATACCTCAGAAGTACTGGTGCAGTATCAAGTACCAATACAAGTATCTTATAGGTCCAACACAGGTATACAGTGTACCAGGCACATACAAGTATCTAGCTATCATAAAACTCCTTCTACTGTATCAACTGAGAATTGGATTTGGGTGTCTACAGCACATTCAGATTCCGGTCAAGATCTGACGCAGCCCTGGATCTTGGATGGGTAGTAGAACAATCTCCTGAGGGATTGTTCGAATCCGAAGATTCAATGGCAGTCACGATCACAATAGAGAACAAAAAGAAACTCTGGCACTCTGAAATTTTATTGATAAAAACGTGTTTAATACAGTGAGAATTCCTCCTTATATAGGAGTGATCGTGTCTAAACAGAGAAGGACTAATTCTAAGCAAATAAGACCTACTAAATAAAAAGTGTATCAATCGGATGTCCTACTAAATTAAGAAATAACAAAATAGAAAGTGTATCAATCGGATGCCTTCCGATTATGTGATCTAGGCCGGACTTGGGTTCGGCCTGCATCAGCTCTCCTCGGCTTGGAAAAACTCGACTCCGGCGAGTTGAACGCTTGATATCTCTCATAAAGATCAGGATTGAGGCGCTGGAAATCAGTAGCTGTAATCCACGTAGCATCAGAGATAGGACGATTGCGCCAGCGTACATAAAACTTCTGATAACCTCCTTGACGTGTAGAAACAATTTGATCATCAAGGACATCAATAATTTCATCAGGAGGTGGAGAATTAACTGGGAAGGAAATAAGCTGCTCTTCATTTTCTCCTTCAGTATCATGGCCACGATAGAGAGTAAGATCCTCGACATTGAATGAAGAACTGACGCCTGAATCAGTAGGGATATCAAGAATATAGGCGTTAGAATTAATCTTCTGGAGAATCTTGAAAGGACCTGAACTTCGAGGGTGTAATTTCTTATTAGCTCCAGGTGGCAATCTCTCAGGTCGAATACGCACCATAACCATATCGCCTTCATTAAATTCAACAAACCGACGATGTTTATCAACTTGCTGCTTATAAACATCATTGCTGGCAGATATATGGCGGCGTACTTCATTATGGACTTGCTGCATGTGTTGGAAGAAAGTTTCAGCATCTGCACTCACTCTGGCATCAACTGGTAACGGAACAAGATCAACAGGGAGTCGAGGACGAACTCCTGTAACAGCTTCAAATGGGGAAAGTCCAGTTGATCGGTTGACAGAATTATTGTAAGCAAATTCCGCCATAGGGAGCACTTGATCCCAATTTGTAATTCGGTCACGTACAAGACAACATAACAATTGGCCAAGACTTCTGTTTACCACCTCTGTTTGTCCATCAGTTTGAGGGTGATAAGCAGTAGAGAAATTAAGTTTGGTGTTGGACAGCATCCATAATGTCTTCCAGAAGTAACTCATTAACTTCGTATCGCGGTCAGAAACAATAGTTTTGGGAAGCCCATGGAGTCGAACAACTTCCTTGAAGAATAATTTGGCCAACTTCGTATCAGCAGTCGCAGTGCAAGGAATGAAGTGTGCCATCTTTGAAAAGCGATCAACAACAACGAAGATGGAATCAACCTTTCTAGCAGTCGTAGGTAAACCAAGCACAAAATCCATGCTGATGTCTTCCCAAGGAGTATGTGGAACAGGCAAAGGCTGATATAACCCAGTATTCTTCTTGTTTCCTTTTGCAATCTGGCATGTTCGGCATCTTTCACAAATATGAATCACATTGGTCTTCATACGAGGCCAATAATATCTGTCACTGACAAGGGCAAGTGTTTTGTCGCGACCCAAATGTCCACTACATCCACCTGCATGCAACTCTCGCACAACATATTCACGAATAGAAGTGGCTGGAAGACAGAGTTGCGTACCTTTAAATAGAAAACCATCATGAAGACTATAATGAGGATGTTGAATATGACTGCCATTACGGAGATCCGCATAAATAGAACCAAAATCTTTGTCGGCTGCATAATCTTGTTTGATTTGCTCAAAACCAGGCACATTAATAGACATAGCAGTCAAAAGATGTTTTCTCCGGCTTAATGCATCCGCAATCAGGTTATCCTTTCCAGCTTTATGACGAATGCTAAACTTGAATTCTTATATATATGCACTCCATTTAGCTCGGTTAGCGCTGATCTTCTGCTGAGAGTGTAAATATTGCAGAGCATCATTATCAGAGTAAAGCACAAACTCATTTGCAATCAAATAATGCCTCCAGTGACGAAGTGTTTGGACAAGTGCATAGAATTCTAGATCATATGCAGTATACTTTCGCTTGGCATCAGAAAGTTTCTCACTGAAGAATGCAATAGGATGTCCTTCCTGGCTAAGGACTCCGCCAATGCCAACATTTGAGGCATCGCAAGCAATTTCAAATAGCTTGCTAAAATCAGGAACTTGCAGAACAGGCGCTGCAGTAATCTTTTGCTTGATCTTCTCAAAAGCCCTGGTGGCTGCATTGGTCCACTTGAAGTCACCTTTCCGCATGCAATCAGTAATAGGGGCCATAACAGTACTGAAGTTTCTGATAAACCTTTTGTAAAAATTGGCAAGACCATGAAAACTGCGAACTTCAGTAAGGGTAGTAGGAATTGGCCAATCAAGGATAGCGCTTACTTTTGCAGGATCCATCTTAATTCCTTGTGCAGATACTACATATCCCAAGAAAATAACAGAGTCACTCATGAAAGTGCATTTCTTGAGATTGATATAGAAACGCTCCCGGCGGAGAAGTTGGCAAACCTTATCTAAATGCTGAAGGTGATCTTCTTTTGACTTGCTGTAAATAAGAATATCGTCGAAGTAGACGACAACAAATTTTCCAATATAAGGCTGCAATAATTGTGTCATAACCCGCATAAAAGTATTAGGAGCATTGGTTAAACCGAAAGGCATAACCATCCATTCAAAGAGACCATCCTTTGTTTTAAAGGCAGTTTTCCATTCATCTCCTGGTCTTATGCGAATTTGATGATATCCGCTCCGCAGGTCAATTTTGGAAAATATACATGCACCAGTCATCATATCTAACATATCGTCCAAACGAGGAATAGGGAAGCGATATTTTACCGTGATTTTGTTGATTGCACGGCTATCTACACACATTCGCCAACTTCCGTCCTTCTTGGGAGTGAGAAGTGCTGGAACTCCACATGGACTAAGGCTTTCCTTTATATAGCCCTTCTGAAGCAAATCATCAACTTGCCTTTTCAACTCTGCATGTTCTGCTGGACTCATCCGATAAGCAGGTAAGTTAGGCAAAGAAGCTCCAGGAACCAAATCAATAGCATGCTGAATGTCCCTTAGTGGGGGTAGTTCCTTGGGTAACTCTTCAGGAACTAGGTCGGCAAACTTGTCCAATAATGGCTTCACTTCCTGAGGAATAGCATGAGAATCATCAGCAACTTGTTTAGTAACTAAGGCATACATAACACCTTGCTCTTTGCTTTCAACTTCAAATTTCCGCATGGTTAAAATATGCGATGTAGGAGCAGTTGCGGCGGCAACGGGAGAAGGGGTAGGAGAGGATGGCGGAGTTGGCAATGGACACAGCACGATACGTCTACCTTTCCAATTGAAAGCGTAGGTATTGTGTTCATGATCTGTGATCACTTTAAGCTTCTGTAACCATGGCCGCCCGAAAAGAATATGCGTGACGTTCATTGGTATGACATCACAGAGAAGAGTATCCTCATAGTTGCCAATCTTAAAAGGCACACAGCATTGCTGACGAACAGGAATAGAATAGTTATCAACCCATGCAACTTTATATGGCCTTGGATGCTTTACCGTGGGAAGTTTAAGCTTCTCAACTGCTTCTTGGGAGATAACATTCATAGCACTTCCACCATCAATAATCATATTACATGCTCTGTCCATACATCTGACACGAGATCGAAAAATAGAAGCATGATTCCAATCTTCATCCTCTTTAGCATCCGCTACTAGCAAACGACGATCTAGAAAGAGAAGCGGAATACCATCATCAGCGTCTGCATAATCTACCTGATCAGCTTGATCTTCATAAGGAGGATCTATATCAGCGTGCCCTGATTCAACATGCTCATCATGCTGAGTATCAATATCAGGCTCATTGGAAGTATATAAATTACGATGAGGGCATTCATTGGCATAATGTCCTCGTTGCTTGCAGGCATGACAAACAATATCCCTCTTGTCTGTTTTTGCATAAGCACGATTATCAGGCTGGTTCTGTGGACCCCTCTGATTCTGTTGGGGATTCATCTGTCTTTGTTGCAGCCCTAGCCGAGAATTCTGAGGAGGCTGCTGAACTTGACGCTGTGGAGGAGGCCTATAAGCTGTTGCTTGATTGCGATTATAAGTAGGATCAGGACCTCTTTTGATGGAAGACTCCCCGGCTTGGAAAAGATTACGCTTCCGCAATTGAATTTCATGTTGGGCTTTGCGGGCTTTATTGAATATTTCATCCACTGTGGCATAATCAAACATTGCCACCTCTCGTCTGATATCGGCACGCAGATTATCCCTGTACCTAGTGATAGTCAGACGATCATCAGTCCTCAAGTTACAGCGAACAATGTATTCGCGAAACTTGTTGGTATATTCTTCCACAGTCATATTGCCTTGCTGGAGACTCAGATATTCTTGGTGAAGTGTATCCATGTAATCAGAAGGAAGGAAATTGCCCTTGAGCTTCTCTTTCATAATATTCCACCAGAGAATCGGCTGGCCTACTGCGAGCTCATTGTTTTCAACACCATACCACCAAATACGAGCAGGACCCTTCAGTTTAACTTTGGTAAAGGCTATCCGCTGTGCATCATTCATACCATACTAAGCAAAATAGTCTTCCAAAGAATTAAGCCAATCCACAAAAACTTTCGGACTCGCATCACCACTAAAGTCAGCAATGTCAATTTTGACTTTCCTAGTGATGTCATCAGGTGGGTAGTGAACTTGATGATCTCGTTCAGCCAGAAGGCGCTCCATAAAATCACGAATGGATTCATGATTTTCGGGTCTTTCTGGTTGGACAGGCGTGTAAACCATAGAGATATTGGAGGATCCTTCTTGACTAACAAATTGCTTTGTTTGTAGCTCAGCAATGGCAGTTTCTGCAAGTTTGAGACGTCCCGTGACATCTTCTAATTCTTGACTCAGTTTAAGGATGGTTTCATCCCTCTGGCGGTCAGTCATCCAATGCTGAAGATCATCACCACGCCTAGGCATGATTGCTTCTCTCTTTTTTTTTTTCAGAAAATAAAGAAAGTGGGTCGGGTCGGTCTTGTGATGGGCCGGACCAACTTAGGTCCGTTGACTATGAAGTGGGTCGGGTGCGCGTGCTCGGGTCGGGTGGCACGTGCACGGGTCGAGGTCCAGAGGCACGCGCCCGCCTCTCGATCCTTCTGTCTTGGGCTGTGTGCAGAGAAAGAAAATAAAAGAGAGGAGGGAGCCTTATCTGCAAAGCGAAAACGGATGGAAGGGCAGAAGCAAGGCGAGACGGATGGAAGGGCAGAACAATGGCTTGCGCTCGTCGACGATGAAGATCGGCTGGAGTTGATGACGATCGGCAGTGGTAATCCAGCCGGTGGAGGTCCCGATGCTACGGAACCACCTGCTTCAGTGGTGGACGAAGTGCTTCGTGCCGCTGCTGATGACGGCGACAACGACGGCGACAACGAAACGGCTGGAGGCCGCCGCTGCTGAGGACGGTGATGACGAAGCCGACGACGTGGACGCCACCAGCGACAGGTACGCTGTCTCTCCACTGTCTTCTCTGCTCACAACGCTCTCTCTCGCTCCGGTTGCGCTCTGTTTTTTTTTTTTTTTTTGGCTCGGGGGGGGGGGGGGGGGAATGGACTGCTGGTGCGTGACTGGAGATCAAAAGGGGGGTCTCGGTGCCGGATCGAGGGGGTTTAGGGTTGGAAGAGGGGAGGGGGGGGGGGGGGGGTTGGTGCGGGAAAAACCGAGAGGGATTTTGGACAGGGGCGTGGGTGTAGGGTGCAGTTCTCCGATCGAGTGGTTGGGGTTTTCGTGCGGCCGGTAAGGGAAAGAGGTTTGGGAGTGGGAGTAGGGTTGTGGTTGTTCGGCTGATAAGGTTGGAGAGTTGGGAAGTGGGAAGGAAGAGAGGGATGGGTTCCGGTGGTTCGACGGGACAGAAAAGGGTCGGCCTGGGATTTTTTTTTTTTTTTTTTTTGCAGGATCTGGGGTGCTCGGTGGTGGATCGGGGGGTATGAGCAGGGGGTTGGGTGTCACAGAGGTTGGGCTGCTGTTGGCAAGGGTGATTGCCAATGGACAGTAGGTGGAAGGATGGATTCCGGGAACGACAGAGTCCCCCGGCGACCGGATCTGGGCTCTGATACCAATCTGACGTAGCCCTGGATCTTGGATGGGTAGTAGAACAATCTCCCGAGGGATTGTTCGAATCCGAAGATTCAATGGCAGTCACGATCACAATAGAGAACAAAAAGAAACTCTGGCACTCTGAAATTTTATTGATAAAAACGTGTTTAATACAGTGAGAATTCCTCCTTATATAGGAGTGATCGTGTCTAAACAGAGAAGGACTAATTCTAAGCAAATAAGACCTACTAAATAAAAAGTGTATCAATCGGATGTCCTACTAAATTAAGAAATAACAAAATAGAAAGTGTATCAATCGGATGCCTTCCGATTATGTGATCTAGGCCGGACTTGGGTTCGGCCTGCATCAAGATCCTACGTTTCTAGACTCAAGTCCACGACGCTGATATCCTAATTGGTTTCAGATCTACCAAAGATCAGAAAAAGTACATGCCTAACCACAACCTAAGCTGTTCATATTGTAATCTGTGGATGGTGCATTACCCAAATATCAACACTAACCAGATGATCCAGCCTGATCAATGGTCATTGAATGTAAAAGAGAAAACCCAAAAAGATATATTTCTTCAACTGGAGGCTAGTAATCAGATCTGCTTTAGTAATTATGCCACATCTACAATCGGAACTATCATTTAGATGGAATGGATATGCTACTCAATCTTGTACATGTCTAATCAGCAGAGTATAATTACTAACCAAAATATTCAGCATGGTACCAGTGAAAAATAAAAGAGATTCTGCATGGCCTGTACCGTTTGGAATCCAAATCTAGATGCCAGCAGGAAATAAGTTGAGGTATATTAGTACATAGAACCCTTAAAATTAAACCAAATGGGTTAAATTATTTAGACTGCAATTTAAGTAATAATGATGGTTGCATTTGATTTTCATTCAATCATATGAACATTAACTCTGATCTTTGAATGCTTAAACTTCTAGAAAATATGATTTTGATCTACTGAATATTGTGCCAAGGGACCCCAAAAGCCTTAGATATCTTCTCACAACAAGAAAACAGGGGAAACTATTGGTTTTAGGCTTTTTCCTCACCAGACTCAGCCGGAGGAGAGACAAGGAGTTACTCTGACTTATTAGGCCATAGATCCCTCTTTTACGGTTAACTCAGCTCGAACATGTGGGACCCTTATCTTGATTTGGGCTTTCCTTTATGTTTTATTTTTAAATCCTTCAATCCACAGCATTATGGATGCTCAATTAATTTATGTTGGTCTCTAACGCATCAAGATAATGCCTTGGGTGGTCAACTCTACCCTCATGCATGCTTCCCATAATCCACACTACAAAATTCAGCCATGGACCCAAACGTAAACCTGCATTCAACATTGATTTCTTCTCCATATATCATATTAATCTTTTTCCTGTACATGTTAATCCTGTCCTTTGGCATACAAGGAATATATAATCCTTGGAATTGCAGTCTGAGTTAATAAGCCAAGGCTGTGTCCATTATTATACACTTTGTAGTACCCTCTACATAAATAAAATCATTATATTCTATAATTTTAGTTATTTTCAAAATGTAATTCAATTATTATGTTCCTGTTACTTAAATCTCAATATTGTACTTTAAAATATTAAATATTATTATAAAAAATTTAAATATCCCTTCTTTACATACCCTAAATGCTTAATAAATTTTGAATGAGAGACCCTCCATCCGAGATTGACAGCAACCCAAATTTGTTAAGCAAACATATCATCCCAATGCTTTGCGTTAACTACAATTATCAAAAACCTAAAGTAATGGCACAAAGTCAACAGGAAGGAAAAGAAGCTCCACACCTTTGACTCAGTTTGCTTCAGCTTGTCAGCATGCTTTGTCACACTTTGCAAGAAAACCATGTGCTTGATAGTACGCTCCAATAGTGCATCAATACTACACTGCTCATTCACCAAACCAGTATTGGCCACATTATAGCTGCAGAATAAAACTAAAAAGGAAACTCATGCCAAGCAACAACAAAATTACCTTTGCTCCGTTTGGTACAATTTCTCGTAACTCCTTAACACGGTCCTGAATCATCTGCCTGTCTTTTGGTCGGGGTCTAGGGTTCTCCCTGGGCCTAAGTCTTCTCCTAGTTGATTTCCCTGCTTCATTAGCCCTTTTAGAAAGTGCAGTTGAAATGCTATCACTCTTCACATTCTGTCCATCTTCAACCAACAAACTGACATGAGATTTATATGCACTGTCAGTCTGAGGGCTATTTCCAGTTTTATCCAAGCTACACGACATTTTAAAAGAACTTGATCTGACTATATCTGCTTTTGCAAGAGCCTGAGAATATCCAAACAGCTCTCTTTTGTTGCTATCTGGCAGAGCCATATCACTGTAACAGGATTTATTATGAATTGAAGGACTACTAGCCTTTGTAAGTGTAGTCTTGCAAGATACATTATCATCTACGATCTGTTTGCCACTAGCATGAATCTGTTTGCAAGAGCCTGAGACCACAGCATCCAACAAATTATCCGTCCCAGATTCAGAGAAAATGCCACTCTCAGAGATCCCATCATTCATTGGACCAAAACGAAAAGGCAAGTCAAGTTGAGGTAGGCATGTAGAAACATCTGGTTTTATGTTACCAGCATTTCCATCTGCCCCATGTGAAAGAACATCATCCCGACTATCAAATAGTTGCCGAATCTTAAGACCCATGCCCAGCACATCAAATAAGTTAGATCCCGGTGGGGAAGGGTGAAAAGTTGTGTCTGCAAAAGTCTTCTTTAAATTACTCTGAGACTGATTTTCTTTAGAACCTTTAGCACTCTCACCAGAGGCATAGTTTGGTGTGATGATACCACTGTCTTCACAGATGGCATGTTTACTACCATCGCCGCGCTTTGAACTACTCACCAAGCATCCTTCAAGTGATCCAGAAGGCATGGACCCAAAATAAGAAACTGGTTCATCTGAATTAGCTGTTCGATTTTCAAGGGATTCAAACAAATCTTTCTGTATTCGCTGTTGCCTCATGGTCCCATCATGCTTGAAAACTGCACGGTGATGATGGTTGGGCATAGACCCTTTTGAAAGTAAGCATGAGCTTTTTGCATGATTTAAATGCTCAGACACTGGAACCACACCTGTAACAGACTGAAGACCAATGCCTTCTAGAGGTGGACAAGTACTAGGTGATTCACTTCCACCATACAATGGAAAACCAACATAGTCTGATATAGAGGATGTGCATCCAGTGGATACCAGCTGAGATGCTTTCATGTTATTTAAAAAAGTGGGCATATAGTTAAGTGCAGGCTCTTGCAATCCCTTACTAGACATGATCTGCTGTTCCATGAATGTCAAGGTGTGGCAAGGTACACCCGATCTAGGAACTGAGGGTGGATGATTGCCTCCGGACATTGAAGCACATTGTGATATATGCTGGTTCAACTGCGCATTTGGATTGAGTACCATATCTTGAGTTCTCGTAACTTCATCTTCTGATTTGCCTCCAAAGAGAAGGCTAGGTTCTACAGAAACAACCTGTGGGTGGAAGAAAGCACCAGGAACTGTGCTGATCAAGTTGGAGGCCAATGGGGCCAATAAAGCATTAGCTTGCCTGTTGTTGTGAAGCTGTCTATCTAAAGAAAACGAGGGTTGATGAACAAGTCTCGAAGCTGAAGATATGAGAAACTGCTGATTATCACTATTTCCACCAGGGGGTGTGAATGTTGCTACTCTGCTACAAGCATTTCCAGATCGATCTGCAGAAACAGGTATTCCAAGTGAAACAGGTGCTTGCATCTTCTTGCCTAAATCACTGTTTGAAATAGCAGAAAAAAGAGCCCCTGGAACACTTCCTAGTTGTACAAATAAATTCTCCACATGACTTATGAACCCCAAATTCTCCACAATCTGCAATCAGAGGATGAGCCAAATGTAAATTTGCAGAGAGCCAAATAATCTTTATTTACTATTTTCCTATTTTTTCCAAGCAGCCAACAAAACATGAGAAAAGAATGAAATTTCTCATTCTAGGAGCCACTTCTAGAAATCAAATGGATCCTTGCAAATAATCTGAGTTACAAATATATCTCACACTTTGATCAATTGATCAAATGAAGACCCATATTAGATTGATCATATTTAATCCAATCAAACTAAAATTAATTATTGAAAATTTGTTGATTGGTTACTTGTGATAATGTGATGGGCCATGATGCTTGCGGTAGACATCGATGTTGAAAACCCACTGACAGGTTTCTTGTGATCATTTGATAGGCCAGAATGCCTAGCAGTAGGCATGGATGGTTAATTGAACACCATTTATTAGCCATTCACCAATGGTTGTGAAAAGGTCCACTGTGAAGGTGTGAATGATACGATAATGCCAGTTAGGAGTACAGATCCCCCGCGTATCTCATGCTTCTTGTGAGGAGTGTGGGACTCCACAGTCAGAAACACTTACTGAATATTCGTATTGCTCAAAATGAACACCCTCCCCTATGTTTACTTTCCTAAACTTTCCTCCAATTGGAGTCAACTAGGACACACGAACACACGCCTAGGGTCCCCGTGTCCGACATGGACATGGACACAGCTCCGACACATGACAACATGCCACCAAACATGTCTGTTATTATTATTATTATTTTATTTGGACACGACAGGGACACAGTATGACACAGTGGGGACACAATAAGACATGGCGGGGTTATTTTAAAATTTTAAATCCCTCTTTTTTTTTTCTTTTTTCTTTTTTTTTTGTTTTTTTATATCGTTGAGTGTGGCCAACGCCTGTAATAAAAAAAAGAAAAATAAAAAGAAGAAAAAAAGAGAATTAAATGAAGTTTTGAAAGTTCAAAAATAATTCAGGAACAATTTTAGACCAAATATGAAATTTTCCAAACAATCTCTTTTTTTTTTATTGCTACCCTTTGTTCTAACTCTTTTTTTTTCCTTTTATGTTAGTCTCATCTTTTTTTTTTTTGCTTCTCCAATGTTAGTTATGTTTTTTTTTTCTATTAATTGTGACATTATGCTTCTTAATTTGGCTAAAAATATTACTATTCTTTAATTTTATAATTATATATAAAAAATATATTTTTATTATTTGCCGTATCCTAGCCGTGTCTATATCCTACTTTTTTTAGGATTGTCCACATCGCCGCATCCGTGTCGTGTTGTATCCCTATTCCGAGTCCATATCCGTGCTTCTTAGGGAGTCAGTCCCCCGTAAGATTGAACAAAATGATATGTTCTCAATCATGCAGTGAGACCAACTCTTGTTGAAGTAAAATTTGGGGAGGAGAGCCCAATGAAAGAGAGAAACTTTGTTCTTAACAGCAAAGATTTTCAAGACGTAGGCCCCACTGCGGAACACAGGTACTTAGATATAAACCCTACTAGAGCCAAACCTAGACATTATTATTATTTAGGTCCAAAAGCATGCCCAAATTTTATGGGTCAGAACCTTCGGAAACAGGGTAATCGGAAGTCCATTAACATCCCTAACCATAATGACCAACATACAAAAAAAAAAAAGGAAAAAAAAAAAGGCAAGATTAAGATGCCTGACATGGATTACACTTTGGCCAACAAAATTCAGTACGTATTAGCAATAAGCATCAGGTCCTAGCCCATTGTATAAAATGTGCCATACAAGTTAGTAGCTTTTTAACGAACTGCTTCATGCTAACTTAAGTAAACAGCTTAAAACAATTAAAATACAATTGTGCAGTTCTATGCACAATCACAGTTGAAATTCAGTAGGCAGAACACACACACTGACACACTGATACACCCACACACAAGGAAAAAAAAGAAAAAAGATGGCTTTAGAAAGTAATTCTTTCCCCCCTAGTGCACATGCAATCAACCAAGCCATATCAGATTTCTCCCCTTTGGAATCCAAATGAATAAGACTATTAATCAAATAATTTTCTTAGTACATTAAGACATTGAATTAATCCAATGTTGTTGAGTAATGTACATGCCAAGCAAACATATGAAATAAACATGAATTAAATTTATCTAATTTTTATGAGTTCCAGTAATAAAATGAGAATATGAAAAAATAAATACTAACCCTCTGAATCGAACCTAGTTGAATTACACCATGGGGATGCACAGGAATAACTGCAATTGTCTGTGGAGCAAGTATGATCTTAGTACACTAGAAATAAAGTACCAGAATTTGACTGTAAATAAAAATTTGTAATGCAGGAAAAACTTTGAAAAATTCAAGAAAAAAATTGGGAGTTTTGGACCTTAATGCCTGCTGAGAATTGGTGCTGCACCTCTGCCTGGATCTGAAACAGAAAAGAAGAAGGAAAAAACAAAGAAAAGAAACACAAGTTAATGCTAAATTTCACATGGTTACAACTTATGGTAACTATTCAATAATAGAATGATATAAGATGTCATGTAGGCAAACCATGGATGCAAAAGAATAGATCAGAAGTGACCAAAATGCCAAAAAAGGGTTCTTCATTTTCATCACCTATTTTTTAGATGACAAATTGAGTGCAGATAGAGTTTTTTCTATTTTTGGTAAAAGAGTGCAGATAGCGTTAGAGCCCACAAATGAGCCACAATCAAGAGATTCAAATGTGAGATGAGTAAGTTATGGCCAAAATACTAAAAAGAAATAGTCTGGTGATGCAAATGGATACTTTGGCCATTATTGTTTTTTTTCCTTATTAAGATGATGAATTTTAGGAACTAACAGATTGCTATGGTAACATTTCTTTTCCTTTTTCAAAATATATATACAGATGTAAAAGGATTAAGGATTGCTTTTATTGTTCTACATAATAAAGAATCATTCATTTACATCGAGAAGTTATTTCTTAATTTTGAGTGCAGCACACAAAGCAGATTAGGTCAATGCTCTATTCAAGCGGATAGTATGATCATTTATACATAAGCCATAACAACTGATATTTTTACTAGTGTACTTTTGAAAGAAAATAAAAGAAAAAAGTTGAGATCTTTTCCTTCGTTTGAAGCAAGTTGAAACAAGAGTCCACAGCAGGACCCTAGCAATATATAAGTATAAACAGCAAATCAGCAATCATCCTCTGTCAACTTTTTTTTAATCAGCAATCACTTTGTGTCGGCATGTTTGATATAATGAGCCTACATAGGTTTCCGTTGTCAATATTGACTCCATAACGGGATGAGGCTTCAAACATGATGATCATACAAAGTTACATACCATCCATTAATCTAAGGGGCTGTTTAAGTATCCTGAAATTAGGAGTGGCAACAGGTTGGATTTGGGTCGAGTGCAGCACTATGGACAAGTGGCAACATGTATAGGCTCAATGCAAACCCAAACAATTTCTTACCATGGTCGAAACCCCAGTGCACTCCCTGTATATACCAAAATGCAAACAGGTTTATGGGACTTCAGGAAATTGATTGCTTGAGAATGAGGATTTCTATATGTTACCGATTGAATAAAAAGTGGATTTCAAGACATGTCATTAGATTGGAAACACCAAGAACTTCTTAGCAACAGAACAAGCCTGTAAATCCCACTTTTTTTCATTTTGAGAAACCCAAAGAAATATCACTAAAAGTGACAAATCATTTATTCAAATGAAGGAAGACATCAAAGTTTTAGAATCATTTTTTATTGGTAATAAAACTCAACATTACTTTACTTTATAGATAAAACACTTTGACTGATTGTAACGACTCGAGTAGCCCACTGGCCTAATAAGTTGGTAGGCTTGTCACATAGTCCAAAATACTTAAGTCCAAGTTACTAGTAGTAACCTATATAGTTCATTATATACCAAACTCATATTTTATTCATAAGCGATGTGAGATGGAGTGTTACAATCTGTCTCCCTTAAGGCTACACGTCCTCGTGTAGATCCATTTAGCTTCACCAAGCGATGTGGGACCGAAGCACTCCACACCCGTGTCCCTTGGCGATTCCCCTATCTTGACTCACAGTCTCGCGCACCCCAGCTATCCTGATCTTGCCTCAAGAGCTTTCTCAGAGGGATTAGGGGTCCCACATTTCTGGCTGGTGATAACCTCTGATACCATTTGTAACGACTCGAGTAGCTCACTGGCCCAATAACTTGGTAGACCTGTAACGTTGCTCAAAATGTTTAAGCCCAAGTTACTAGTAGTAACCTATATAGTTTACTATATACCAGACTCATATTTTATTTATAAGTGATGTGGGATGGGGTGTTACACTGATGCCCTTAAAATCAATTGGCTGATTGCCTAGAAGCCACAAGCATTTATACCTATATACTTTTCCTAAAATGAATGACAAGAAGACTGAGGTTGACTTCAAGCTCCGCCATAAGGTATCAAGGTTAACGTCCCAAGAAAGGAAAACCCAAAGGATGCTTTTGCCTTTCACTCACAAAATAGTAAATATGATGCGTTCCAAGTAGGATTTGAGTGAAGGAATTAAATCTCTGTTCCATACCCAGACATCATCAAAATCAAGTTGAACCGTGATCAAGTTAATTGCACATGCATGTCACCACATCACTTCAATTTGTGTATGAGCATAGAAACACATTCTGAAAGAGATTCTTTCATCTTTTTCCAATCAAATTTCGTTAAAAAGTTCCATTCTCATTAAAGTAAGGCAAAAGCCCAAGTTAGTATCATCCAACATAATCAACTGAGAACGCTACAATCCAAGTAATCCATTTAGAAACTTTCTGTACAATTGCCTTTCATCAATTAAAAAGAATTCAGAACATTTATGGGGCCATGCTTGGCTTTGATAATCTATATTCATGTACCTGATTTCCACCCAACTTTCAACCAAAATAGTAAGCAGGGTAGGCTTACTTCTGTCTCTGTGTGAAATTTGGGATGAAAATTGTGCATGGAAAGGGGACTGATATAGAAATAGAAAAAAAAAGGATGTTTCCATTTCAAGAGGACTTAATCATTTACATGTGATTAGAACTTGAAGTACATCAAAGTAGTACTAGCCATTAATTGAAATTTGCATCACAGATCAAAACTCAAATCCATACCTCAGACAATGGTCCACGGTCAAAGTGGGCTTCTTGAATAATCCATTGGTGATTTCCCACGAAGGCAGCACGCCCAACTATCCTGGAATTAGATGAAACATTCTTGTAAGCATAACTAAAAATAAATAGATTGGATTCCATGTTTGCTAAAGTAAAAAATAAATAGATTGGATTCCATGTCTGCTAAAGTAGCAATGCAAGAAAGTACAAGAAGGATAAAGTTGAACCAATAACTCCAAAAAGCTAAGCTTCATACCCTTCCCCTACAACATGAACCTGTGGCATCATCATCTTATTTACAAGAACATCAATTCCAACCTCTTCTTGACATCTAAGTTGATCAAACTGGCCTTCCGGAGGGTTCCAAAGCACATCCCACTCTTTAGGAAGAAATTGGGTACCTCCACTTCTTGAAATGCCCGGAAGCTCGGAATGCCGCACTAATTCATAATGGCCTTCTTCCCAGACCAAAAGCCTGCCAAAATCAAGCACACACGGAATAAATCCCGGCAAGCATCAACAGTACACAACCAGATATAAACATTAAGAAAACAATTACAGGTTTCATTCATTTTTATCAAATAAGCGTCTAATTGGAAGCTTTTTTTGTTTCAAAAAAAAAATGGAAGCATTTTGAAGAAAAAACAACAATCCCATGAACTAAAAATTACTATATATAGAATTTTTTGAAATTAAAGTATTTGTGTTTTTCCTTTTCTAGTGCTTTTGGAGTTTGGGGGCCTTTGTTTGTGCTTTTTGCAGTGTACCTCTCTTATACTTTATCTTTCCCTTTTTCTTTAAATAAAGTCACCATATAAAAAAACCAAACTATCTATCTATCACAAGATTTACATTCAAAGACGACAAACAGAGGAGGAGAAAAAACTGACAAGCATCTGAATCACAGCCCATCAAAACAATCCAACGATGAGTTGAGAAAAAGAGAAAAGCAGCGGGAAAAGACCAATAGCAAGCAAACAAGAAACAACACTGACTGCAATACATCTGAAATCTAGTTAAATCTGCAAGGCAAGTAAACATGAAATAATCGCTCTTTCCTTAAATGCAGCCAGCCAAACAGAAATCTTACTATCACATTCACCAGATTAAAAAACAAAAAAAAATTCCAACCATCCATAAGACTCTGATTGAAATAGAAAGCAGGGACAGCAGGCACCCAAAATCAACTTGCGTAGTTTGGTTGGATCAACTAAAGGTGGGCCCCACACAGGGGTTAAATCAAATGATTAGATGCCACTAAAAGGATGACTTCTCCACTTGATCATGGCACTTAGATATGCATATCCCACTGGAATCTTTGACAAAACAAACACTATATTCCAAATCAATGCACACTATTGTAGAAAAAAAAAGGGGGGGGTGGGGTGTAAATCTAAGAATTGCCCAAACAATCAAACATTCTGAAAAAACACAAGAAGGGGAGCAAAACCCTACCTTCTTCAAAACCATCACTAAACCTTAAAACAGATAGAGAATAGTGAGAAAGAGAAGCAGAAATCGCGAAATGCAGGCGAACTCACGAAGGGTTTTGACGGGCGATCTTCCAGAAAACGGCATAGGACCATCCGCTCTCGCAGCAGAGACATCTCAGAGCTTCCTTCAGCAAAAACCCCATGGCTGCGATTCCACGAAAACCCCTCCCAAAACCCTCGAAATCGATCGCCAAGGACGAAAGCCAAAAGAAGAAGAAGAAGGATGAGCAAGTGACGAAGATGCTTCCACCCCGGATTCCGACCGTGCTCCGGCGACCGCCGGCTCACGTCCTAACTTCCACGGCAAGAGCCCCTCCCTGCTTGCTTCGTCCTCAACCCCCCGCTCCTCTTCCTCGCCGGCTCCAGCTTTCCCGCCACCATTTTCCGGCGGCCCATCACCATAGTTGCAGAGAAAAATGAAGAAAGAGGATGATGATGAAAACAAACGGTTTAGATGACACCAGAGGATCTGATTAGGTACAAGGCTGTGAATCTGTCCATGAAGGGCAAAATGGGAAAGTGAGAAAGAAAGATGGAGAGTAGAAGAGGGGGATTTTGGAGAGTTTGTGTGTTTTTTCTTCTTCCTTGTTCTGCTTGTTTTGATAAAAGCTGCAGAGTTGAGACTGAGAGAGCATGGGCTTGTTTTTGATGTTTCAGTCTCTCTATTTGTTTTATCTTTGTGTGCTTTATCCGTGTGTTTTTTGAGAGAGAGAGAGAGAGAGAGAGACAGAGAGAGAGAGTAGTTTTAATTGTTTTGGGGGTAGAGAGGTGAGTGTGAGTGGTGTTGCTGTTTATTTGGTTTGCTTACATTGGGGCGGGGAAGGGGAGGGAGGGAGAGGGTGTTGGTTGGAACATAGGGAGGGAGAGGCTTTTATTAATTTCCACACATGGTCATTGAAATGACCTCACCAAACAAATGGAGATAATTTCCTCGTTATAACGGTCACAGCCGCGTTCACAAACTTTTTTTTTTTTCGAAAATTACATCCACGCCACATAGTTTAGTTAAAATATAAAAATACCCTCTCGATTTTTTAAATTTATACCAACAACCCTTGTTTGATTGCACTCGAAAAATGATGTGAAATGCAACGGATTCATTTTCAATATTTACACATTTCAAGCGTTAAGAAGAATGGAAAAATAATTACAATTCATTATTAAATTCCCTTTGCTTACATGGGTTCAACACTCTAATTTCGGAGATATAAGTTGTTTATAAGTTTTAAAAATTTACAACCCCTCCTTCTAGTCTCAAATGTGATCCAAATTTAAAAATTATAAGAAAATATATTAAAAAAGGGGCAGAATGCAGAAAGAATGAATGTAGGAAGGGGTGACCGTGGCCCACAGTCACCAATAGACAGCGGCTGAAATGGCCACTGTTTGTCCGCTTTTCTTGTTTTATTTTGCTTCTGTGATGCCTTCAGAGTGCCCGAATTTGTGCTTTTCGACTTTTAGAGGGTTGAATGACCACCAAGGATGCTTGATTCATCCATGGAATTGACTATAACTTTTTATAATCATCACTTTTTTGTTATGGATTGTTTTTGTACAAATCCGGAAAGGGTGTTTTATGTAAGTAAAATGAGGCCAAAGTTGCCCCATTTTGAACCTATAATTTTCAACAAATAGAATGAAGCCTAAAAAGGCTTATTCATAACTTCCAAGATGGCCTAAAACTCTCTCAGGTGAGAAAACCAAAGGAATGCGGTTTCATCCTTTGTATGCTTGATGGCCCTTGTATTTATCTTCTCTAAGTGATATGCATGCTTCTTCTCCTTTCTGAATTATTTATCACCTTAGGTTAGTGAGAAGGAGAAGAAGAAGTAAACTTGTAGTGCTCCAGAAGCCTTGTAACTTGCTTTGATTCTCTTAGAACTTGTTTGAATTTGCTTTAAACCTTTTGAACTTGTTTTTAAGCCCCTTCCCAAGTGGCAAAACTTGCCTTTTATAGACTTCAAAGGTAGTTTAGAGAGCTATGGGAAGTTGTAGTTCCGTTATAGGAAGTTGTAGTTCGAAATAAAGTGAAGCAAACCACTGAAAACTACCGGGAATCACTTCATAGATGTCCATGATAGTGGTTGCAGTCATGGACAGCTCCAATTCAGGGTTTTTGCATATGTGATCCGTTTTCATCTGTTTGGGGCCCAAATAATGTCTGATCTTCACGAAACTTGGAGGATGCTTTCCAACACTATTTTGAGTGTATTATAGAAATTTTAGCATGTTTTGGCTTTCTAAAGTTAGTCAACCTTCCCGTTAACTTTTTATAAAAATAGGCTCTTGTTTTAGCTGTTTGAAGCCCAAATGACCTCGGACTAATTTGAAACTTGGAGGGACTGCTATCAGGAGCATATTGAAGTGTTCATCCAAATTTCATTTAGTTTGAATTTGTGGAAGTAGGATTTCGAACAGTGACTCACCGTTGCATATTCTAAGTTAATGTCTTCTTGCACTATAGATAGTTAGTTTGTTTTCTACTCGAATGTTGTTCAATTGATGTGAAATTTTGAGGAATTGACTTTGAGCGTATTTTGAGTCTCTGATCCAAATTTTATCAGCTTTGCCCTTTCAGAAGTAGGATTTTTAGTCAGTAACCCCCGTGACCCCCATGACTAGGGAGTCATGGACTCCTAGTTGACATGTAGTTGTAGGAGGGTCAAACGAAGTCCTCTTGGCTTGAGAATTTACAAAACTACTTCTGAGCATGACTTAAGTTTTATATCCAAATATTATCAACTTCGGTTACTTGGAAGCAGAACTTTGGTCAACGAACCCATGGTTTAGGGGCCATTAAGCTAAAGTTGACATGCTTGTTGACTTTTAATCAAATGACATTCACTTGACTTGAAATTTTGCATAGTCGCTTCTCAATATAATTTAAGCTTTCTTAAGGAGTTTCAGCTGATTCCGACTTCTAGAAGTATCTTTTGTTACAATAACTCCAAGGAGATGGAAGATAGTCACTAAAACTTGAATTTTAACTGAAATTAAGTCCAAATGGTTTGAAATTTTGAAATATCACTTCTAAGTACAATTTGGAGTTGTTATATGATTTTTAGCAACTTTGGTAATTCAAAAGCTTGAGTGTGTTCAATAACTTTTAGACTTTAAGCCAATGAACCTTGAAATTGAAGTTTAGTGAGTTGAGTGACCAAATAAGGTCTACTAATTTTGAAACTCGAATAGCTCCACCTTGAGCCCATTCGAATCCTTCTGAATGAGCTACATCAGTTATGAACATCTGGATGCATCAATTGACCCAGCATTCCACAATCCTAAGGTTTATGTTCCCTTGGTTTGAGATTTGATTGTAATATTTTCACTACAATATTTGTAATTTTTTATGGGTTAACATTGTTAGACATTTTCCCTTGACGGAGGTAACAAAAATAGCCATTTTACCTTTTTAACCCTTATGGAATATCATTTTTTAATTAATTTTTTTAATTTTTTATATTGAATTTACTATTATTAAGTCAAAGTGGGCCCCATGCATCTTTCTCAAATTTCATCTGAAGATGAAGAAGCTATACAACAACAACAATGATCTAGAGGATCAAGGTGGGCCACACCTGTTTTTCCATATCATAGAGTCGGACGGTTATCCGCAATAAAGAAGAGGCAATCTAGACTTTGCTATTGCTGGAGAAGAATCTTGAAACAGTTAAGGAGACAAGAGGTTTTTTCTGCTACAATTAGCAGATAACCATGTAGCTCAAAATAGAACGGAATGGAGAAATAGAATTTATGTAGCCGACCCCAACATAGTTGGGATAAGGCTTTGATGATGATGATGATGATGATGATGATGATGAATTAGCAGATAACCATGGAAGAGATCAAGCACAATCTCATGACAATTCCGATCAATGTAAGCCACAACCTTTGTAGACATTGAAGAAGGAAGCATAGCCAAGAAATGTTTTCTATGTCTATCTAGCATCTTCTTCCTCCTTCAACGTTGCAGCAGGGAGTGGTGTTGCAGTAGCAGGAGATATTGGTCATAGTTGGATGAACACAAACCTTAAAAAAAGCAACAAGTGGAGAGAGAGAGATCCAATCCCTTGTGTCTCCTCCTCAAATTCTCATTTTAGTCACTAAGCTTGTGTTCCTAGCATTTTTCTTTGATATCCGATGGAAACTAGTTTAGATTGAGACATAGGGGTTTGTGCTCATGATTTTCTCTGATTTTGGATATTAGAAGCGAAGATACTTTCATGATTTCGATTTCAGAGAGAAAGTTTGGATTTTGGAGTTGATAATTGCATGTTAATTTTTTCGGTTTTTCTTCTAAATGGTTGGAGGAAAAAGCATCCAACCTAATAAGGGTTTTTGATTCCTATATCCTTCAAAATGTGCTAAATTAGGGTACATCACAATATCACCAGATCTTTTCGACTTTTGATTGAAAAATTTACCATTTGGGTCTCATCAATTAGGGTCTTTTTTTTATAAGAAAGTCTTTTCAGCCGCTCGTAGATTTATCGTGTTATCGCCAGATTTTCCCCCTCTGCAATTGTCGCTATCGCCGTGGTCGGAGGAGACAGGTGGGCTGTTTGCAAATGCCTGCTTTGTTGTGGTCGATGACTGATACGAGGAAGAAGGGAAAGTAGAGTTACCCCCGCTTTTCCCAACAGGATAAGGAAGAAGATTAAAAAAATTTTTTGGTTAAGGGGTAAATTGGGTATTAACTATGGAATATTCACATTTCCCTTGTTTTTATTTTGGCAAGGCTTCGCTTGTGGGTAGGGATGGTTATGGGGTGGGCTTGAGAGGAATTGGGGTAAATTCAAAATCACTTTGCCTCAATTTTATTTCATCCAAATTCTAACTATTGTATGATGGGTTATTAGTTTTTTTTCCCTTTTTTAAAAAAATCTTTCTGGGCTCCATTCATGTCATAGAAATGTTCTCTTACAAGCATAAGCATGAACAATCCATGCTCCATGGAGCCCATTTAAACTTATCTTTGGTCGGTGTAGCCACTTAAAACTAGTATCTCTATGATCCAACTTCAACCCCATTTTTCTTTTATTAAACTTTTACCCACTATTTGATTCAATAAAAAAAAACTATGATTAAAATGCCGCTAAAACTCAATTTCAAATTTCTTAACTTTTACCCACTATTTAGTCATATGAGAAGTGTTCTTACACACATATAGTAAGAACTTTTTATGGGACTACTTGCAAATCCTATCTCAAAATGGGACTAGGAAGATTAAAAGATCTATGTATGACCACCCTAAATATCAAGTCTAACTCCAATCATATGTCCCTAACCCTTTCATTTATGGTTCTACAAATTCAGTTCATTTGAATTGGTGTACAGTTGATCCAATGGTCTAATAAATCTCGATTTAACTGAAACTTGGAGCCTGTAACTATCAGGGGGCCATGTGTATTGCAAGATTTTGATTGGGTGATAGATGAGCTCAACCTAAACTTCTCACAAAACAGTGGTGAGAACTAGTTTTCATAAGATTATTTCTCATATATATTAGTATGCATCAATACCCTATATTAATATGTCCAAACACCCTATGTTAAGGGATTGATGCATATCCAAATGCCCCATGTTGAAGGATTGATACATACTAACATTTTGGGTTGGTGTGGTTCCTCTACGCCTAGGACACTAGAATATCGAACCATGAATGAAAAAAGGCATGAGAGAAATATTGGCTAGTGATTGTAAAGCTCAAATTCTTAACAGGAAGGGACATGAAAGGCCTCTACCCTTCCTTCTCTTGGATAGATAGAGAGGGAAGGCAGAGCTTTTGATTTTTTCATATTGTCAAATAGTTGAACAATGAAAAATGAATTTTTATATTGTCAAACAGTTGAACAATGAAAATAGATGGCGAGTGCCTGATCCAATTGATGGGGTCATGTACGAACAAGGTTCAAATCCTATAGCATGGTGTGGAGACGAAGTCTCCCAGGCTATTTTTTTGCAGTGAAAAATTTCTGCTGTCTGTCTTTTTCTTGACTCATTAGATAAACATGCTACTACAGCACCTCGTTTATGAGATCCTTTATCTGGTTCTCTATTTGATAAGGGATAATAAGTCCATTCAAACAATTATGACCATATTTAGTCTAATCAGCATTATCAATGTTCAAGTCATCATTATCGTAATAATCAAAGACTCCACACATTTATTTGCTGGATAATTTTTGCAAGTAAGTCAATTTCTTTTATTGGCTGCCGTAACTCTATAATGTAATTAGTATTTTCTCATTACTTCATCAAATAGTTAACTGGTCCTTCTTGTCTGTACTGAACTTGCAAAAACTTCAATTCTATTTCGGATTCTTCAATCCCTGGGTGCTTATGCCTGCATGTCCAATCCTTCCCAAAAGGCGTTACAATGATTTCCTCTAATTTTAATTTTGCACAAAAGTGCCATAATTTGTGCTTATTTCAAATTACACCCTTTATCATAATTTTCATATATCCATCCTAGCAAGAGCCATCTAGCTACGTGAATGACTTTACCGTTATAACGGTAGCAACGGTTTCCGCTTCCCTGGGACAAAAGAACGTTTGTATTTAGGCAGGTCTGTCGTCCGAAATGACAAAAATGCCACTCATTTTGTCGTTTCTGGTTTGGCTTTTTGAGGTTGTTCTTCGTTCTGCTTTCGAGGGAGTCAGAGACGAATGTGGCTGTGGGCCCTACACGAAACGTAGCCCTTCCAGTTTCTTTAAATTACCGAGAGAGGCACAAGTGTTGATTAAGAAATTAAGTATTAAATACAAGGTTAGTTTAGCAGAGTACCATGGCATTATTCTATGTAAATCCAATTTCCTTGTGCTCCAACAATCTATTCTTTTGTTGCATTCTGCATTTCTTTTTTCGTGGGAGACTGTTCTTGGTCTGACATTCCACGTTTTTGTCCTTAGCTTTTAATTTAATTACTAGTTTAGTCCCTAATTTTGTAATTGTCAGTGGGCTCCACTTTCTCAGCAAAAGGTTTTAAAATACCCAAAAATGTATACATTTTTTTCATCCATGCTTTGGATAGCCGGTGGATGGAAAACTCGGAAGTGTCCGCACATGTGAGGAGAAAAAACGCAAACTCAAGAGAATGAGAACTCACAAATGCAAATAGAAAGGAACCAAAGATCAAGCACTAGTCATCCTAAAGGGAGAAGTGAGGCTGCTAATTAACAGGAGAACCCCTGTTCTAATTATTTTTTATCTAAATTATAAAGAAGAGGCCAGTGCATTGATAGCTTAGAAACAACCAAGGAATTCAGTGGAGTGCATGTGTAGCTAATGTGAGTGTTAACTATAACTGCCCCTATATTCCAATTGGAGGATTATTATTATGTTTTTCTTTTTTACCTCAATATAACTCTTGCTGGTTTTTCCTTCAAATTAAAATATGTCAGGGTAATTGTCTTGCCACTGATCCAATAGTGGTTTTGATCGGATTCATTTATGGGAAGATTTGGACAAATTAATTGCATAGGAAGAGAGCCCATTGTTTACCGTTGTGATCCGGGTAGATTATTATAGTAATCTCATACTGCAAAAGAGATTTAATAGACTAGTTATTATTTATAAAAAAATGATTGGTTGTTTTCAATAAGTTAATGAATTAGTTATTAACGAGGCTAGTGTTATAAAACATTTTGACGGTTCTTAACTTTGAATTTTCACCTTTTTTGGTGATATAACTTCTATCGTTTCCATCCACTTTTTTAAGTTTAATATTGACCATTTACTTGTTGTATGGAATTGCTAGATGAGAGATACCACCATCCACCCTCATGCTCATGTTTCTTGGACCACTAGATGAATATTTTGCACAACTTGTCGTTACCTATATGGGATCTTTGATAAGCAACTACTTACTTAATTCACCTTTCGTCATCGTGTGTGTGTGTGTGTATATATATATATATATAGGGAGAGAGAGAGAGAGAGAGAGGGAGAGGGAGATGAATATTTTGCACAACTTATCTTTACCTATATGGGATCTTTGATAAGCAACTACTTACTTGATTCACCTTTCGTCATCATGTATATATATATATATATAGAGAGAGAGAGAGAGAGTGATATTCATCCAATAAGAACTGTTTATTATTGGTTTCATGTTGGACTAAATGTTGATTTGTATCAGGAGACATAAAGAGAAAAATAAAGAGCCATTGAGCATGAGCTATGCTAGGTTTTAGGAATTCATTTATTTCTTTCTTTATTACATGTTATGCATGTAAAATTTTGTAACATTTCTCCATGGGCAACCTACCAATAATCCAAATTGATGAAAAAAAATGGTTAGATGTTTATGAGTCCTCTTTACAAAAATAAGAGTTGGACCCACTGTTAGACTATAAAATCTCAATTTATTTTAAAATAATCGCTTTGATGGTAGGCTAATTCTATTTGAATGAAAATTTACGGGCCGATAAAAGATGGGGGCATTTGTTTTGATTGAATTATATTTTTTATATGTGGACCCATAACAATTTGTGCAAATCACCAATCTATTTTGATCATTAAATTTTTTATAAGTCAGTCCATAACAACTTATGAAAATCACCGTTTATTTGAATTATTTTTTATTTTTATAAGTGGCCCCACTGAAGAAATGAGTTACACAAGATGAATGGGCATTAATTCTGCCTGTTTTCAGTAAAACAAATCTTGTAACTTCTTGAAGCAAATTTCTAGGCATTACAGATGGGTAAGCATTTAAATTTGAATAATACTAGCCACACTCCCCATCTCACAATTGTCCTACGTGGCATGTTTAACTTCATTTATTTTATTTTAACACTGTAGAGATGAAATAGAGGAAAAGTGACACATAGGACCGTTGTGAGATGAGGAGCGTGGCTAGCATGAATATTTAAATTTAGAGCCTCCTTAAGACATAAGATTCATCATTATCTCCAATTTACCAAAATTTTAAGCATCCCAGATATGCAAACATTTTAAGTTGTGCAGTCATTAAAAGAGGGAGAGAAAGTAGCAAAATTTTTTTCTCCTCTAGCGTGGGAGTTGTTTTTCCTTTTCTAGGTACAAGTGTTATTTTACCCCGGTGGGTGTGCAGGTTTCTCTTCTGCGACTTTAGGATCTCCGCTTTGATCGATTGGATGTGGGATGGAGGAGAGCTTGGAAGCACAATGGCAGCATATGACTTTGTCGGAAACTGGAAAGGAGGCTGTGGAGAATGGAGATTGATCAGACCTTGTGTCTGGATTCGTCGGCATGAGGAAAGCAATGCCTATTGATCAAACTGTTCACTTCAAAATCATACAATAGAGATGCTTTGAAGTCGATAATGATATATCTATGGAGACCGAGTAAGGGTTTGAGATTCAGGGACATGGGGGACAGCATCTTGCTTGCGGAGTTCGATGATTTAATGGACAAAGATCGAGTAAAAAGGAATGGCCCGTGGTCCCTTGATAAACAGTTGGTCCTCTTACATGACTACGAAGGAGATTTACAATCATCTCAAGTTCAAATGAACTTCGCCTCTTCCTAGATTCGTCTATATGATCTACAGCTAAAAAGTATGAAAGCTGGGGTTACAAGGGTGATTGGTGCATCTATAGAGCTGGTTGAAGATGTTGATGCTGTGGAGGGTGATGTGGGTTGGGGAGAGTTTTTGAGGGTAAGAGTTTGTCTTAATATAACTCAACCTTTACCTCGTGGCAAGAAGATATCTCTGGGGAATTTGATATCCGTATGGGTTACATTCAAATATGAGAGGCTCCCTAGTTTCTGTTATTGCAGCGGGTGCCTTGGCCATGGCGATAGGGACTGTACTTTGTGGCTAAAAAATCGTGATAAGTTTCAGATAGATGGCTTTCCGTATGGCCCATGGCCTCGTGCAGAAAGGGTGGTGCCAAGGAACGTCATTAATGGAGTAGGTGATGACAAAAGAGACAGGGAATCCTCCAAAACCTCGTCAGCTGGTGGTTGGAGAGGAGGGACGGAGGTTGATTCGGTGGTGCATGGCGAGTCGAGTCCCAGTCGATCAACTGCGCAAATCAAGGAACCTGTTTATGGAAGTAATAATTTGGGCGATAATGTGGACACTGATTCGGGAGTGGGAGCCGTTAAGGAAAGTTTAAAAGCTAAAATTCTGCAACGTCCTGTCCAGAATGGAGAAAATCAAGGTGAAGCAGCTAAGCATGTAGATAACACGTTGGAGAGACTGGTTCTCTGTCGTGGCATGATTGAGACAAATCAAGAAGTTGTGGATGGGATGGAAATAACACGTGAGTTGGACTCTATCCCAATGCCAAATAATATCATGGTGGTAGAAAAAGATGTTGTCCATGAATTGGGCTTTCCTGACACAAATAGGCATTGGACTTCCAAAGGCCAAGTTGGGGTTAATGGGCAGCATAAAAAAGATCTAAATGACCTGCTAGCTCGTGGCAAACCAGTCAATGCAGGTGTGTCTCAATCTTTATCAGAATGGAAACGGAGAGCACGTGACGCCATAGGGGTCGCTGAACCAATGGTGCTGAAGTCCAAGATGAGTAAGCGACAATTCAAAGATTATCAAGGTGAAGTCAACCGGGTCGATTCAAATGGAAAAATGCTGAAGCTATCTCAAGATGCTGAAATGCTTAAAGCTAATTCACAAACGGCAGAGGCTAGTTCCCAGCCCTGTTGACAACCATGAAAATTTTGAGTTGGAACTCTCCTGGGCCTCGGAACCGAGAATTAGTTCGTAGAGAAGATCCACTATTTTGTTCATATCAAAGACAAAGAAGGGGTTCAAAGGTATGCACAGAATAAAACTAAAGATGAAATATTATGAATTACTAGAGGTGGAAAGTGAAGGCAGAAGTAGAGGACTTGCGGACTTGCGTTTTTATGGAAAGAGGAAACAAAAGTTGTTATTAGTAGTTTTTCAAAATTCCACATAGATGCCTTAGTTGAGGATGGGAGGAACAGTAAACCATATCGAATCACGGGACTTTATGGCCATCCCAAAGTTCAAAAAAGGAAGCAGGTCTGGGATCTTTTTTGTTCCTTAAAGGCGGGTTTTACTGGTGCATGGGTGTGCTTCCGGGATTTCAATGAGATTGTGGGTTTACATGAGAAGTATGGTGGGGCACAAGATTGGAGTGGGAGATTGTCACAACCTGAGCCCAGAGTTCGGGGGTTAGCAAAAGCCAAACCTAATGACACACGTACTCCCGTGCTTGCACACGTAGACCGAATCTAAATGCACACGCACAAGGGAACATTCACACGTGCCGAACATGTACGCGGAAGCTGTAAATATCAGAAACATTAACTAACAGTGCAAGAAGAGAATACGAAGAAAGGACTGACATAATTACATATGAAGTTTTTTTTTTTTTTACAAAAAGAATCAAAATACTAGTTACAGTCATGACATATACACAAGCGTGCAAATCCTCAAAATAAACAAGAAACAAGACTCCAATGCTATGCATTCCACGAACGCTCTCCCGTGGAGTGATCACATCCACTCCTCTAGGCCTGATGGGGCCCCGGGGGTCTCATTTGGAGTCTGGCCGACCTGCGAGGGTTCGGCAGGGGGATCTGGGCCTGCAACACCAAAAACAACTGTGAATACGAAGATTCAGCAAAGTATAAACCATAGCACGTTAACACACGCTGTGTCTAATAGAATAAAGAGCATCATGTTATTAAAGAAGGCATTTTCGTATACTAGGCTGTCATGCAAGAAAGAAATATGCTAAGTGAATCAATGAATACATGCTGTGTACATAACTAGTGGCTACTACATTACCATATGCTCCCAAAAGAGGGATCTTATAACGTGCAAAGAACACCATTGTCCGGGCCAGGGTACAATGAGTCTCGGTTTCCTGGGGTCCGGTTCCCCAAGACATATCCTTACTGCAGCAAGTCCATATAACTATACCAAATTCACTCCGTCGGGATTCTAAGGCTGAGGCTAAGTAGTGCCTGACCATACAGAGTCAATCATGAAAACCCTGAGTAGATCGTGACAACATATCATGCGTGCATATCTGTGAGTGAACATATCGTACATGCATACTCAAGGTAAAGAATCACAATGTGAAAGTAACGGAACACAAGTAATCATGTCAGAGAGTAGAGGTCAATACTCGAATGCAATATGTTATGCAACAAATCATGTGAATCGAATCATCTTTATTTACAAACCAATTCTAATCTAATTATCCGGTGTTTCTAACCGTGCATGATGATGTAGTTTTAAGTTATTCGAATGCACCGTTGTCTAGTGTTGCATTGAATCGAGCAGTGCACGAAGTCCCTTAAACCAACACCCATGGGGAGGTGCTTAACATCCGGATAATGAACATGAATGATTCGCAGCCCTCGAGATCATTCACGCGTTGTATCACATTCCGTTGGGCAGGTCTAGGTGCTCTACATTCTATCATGAAGGCCATATCGGTCTTTTCCTTACACTTATCCTTGTCCTTCATTATTTTAGTGTGGATACGGCTTAGCCGTGTGTGTGCTACGGCTTAGCCGTGTGTGGTCTACGGCTTAGCCGTGGCTGGATCGTAGAAGGTTTGTCAATTGATGACTCTCAGTTAAATCCAGAAAATGCACCCTGTATTGATCTACGGCTGGGCCACGGCTGAGCTTCGGCTTAGCCGTAGGGCAATCCACGGCTTAGCCGTGCCCTAGCCGTAGAGGAAAACTGGGTTTTTCTCCTCTCTGAACTTTGAGCCGTAAGTGCCATACGGCTTAGCCATACGTGCACGAGGTCAATTTTTCTGAAAGACATACAGAATTCCTGTACCACCAGTCAAATTGAAATTCTCCAATGGAGATGGACAAGTACTGAATCAATGAGTAATCAAATGGGCTGTATACACATTTTTCCATATCAATTCATGTAAAACTAACCAATTTAAATGCATACCAACATGGGTTCTCACAAGTTATGGTTATACTTGCCTTAATTGGAAATCAAGTGCACAATTGTTGTCCTAAAGCCCAAACACAACCTAACACAAATCAAACCACATGCATGCATGAGAATTGGAATCACAGACACACCATGCAATGAGAAACAAGAAGGAGAAGAGATAGAGAAAGGAGATGAGAGGAATGGAAGGAATGGAAGGAATTCCACTCACCTCACATGCAAGGACCCAACTTCCTCAATTTGAGCTTGATCGATGGAGGTCGATGGAGGAGAGAATTCAAAAGAGAAGAGAGAGAGCTCCACGTGTACAGTTGAGGAAGAAAATGAGAGAAGGAACGTGAGTTGATCGATGGATGAGTTATATATAAGCTAATGGGTTGTTCAAATTACAAGAGGGTCCAAGTGAGAATTCTATTTTCAGTTTGAGTCAAATCCAGGTCCAATCGAATCACACGACATCGGTTGCAAATGACGTAGTTACGAAAGTTAACGAGCTCAACGAAAGACACGTGTTGACATCAAGATGATGCAAAAATGACCATGTCTTAGAAAAGCTAAAATTACGAAAAAGGGCTTGGTTTACTTAATCCAGGTCAAACTCAACCCAACTACCTATCCATGACCCGTAACGAAAATAAAACACAAACAAAACACGATTAGCAACGAAAACAAGATTAATTACCCACTAAATGAGGTCAAGCTGGGTCGGAGTGTTACAGAGATGAATGACTTTAAAGCTGCATTGGATTTCTGTTGCTTTAAAGATTTGGGATTTCGAGGGCCTCAATACACATGGTGTAAGCAAAGGAAGGGTTTTGCAAATATAAGAGAAAAGTTGGATAGATTTGTGGCCAATTGAGAGTGGGTTGTAAAGAATATGTTTGCAGAGGTTCGGCATTGCATTGTGTCTCACTCAGATCATCTCCCTATAATTTTAGACTCCTGTGTTCAACAGAGGTACACCCGTAAGAGAAATCTAATTTTCAGGTTTAAGGCTATATGGGTGGGGAATAAGGAGTGTGAGGAAACTATTAAGAAGGCTGTCAATGAAGAAAGAGGAATAATATCATGGGTATTCAAAACTCAGAGGGAGAGTGATGTGAAGCTGAGAAGATGAAGGATGAAATTATTGGCTATTTTTCCAAAAATTCTTCATCTGCATGGCCTCTTAATTTTGAAGCGCTTTTGTACACTTTGGACATTCAGGTTACTGAGCAAACGAACAAGAATCTTTTGAAAGAGTTCAAGGCAGAAAAGGTGACCACGCCATTGTCACAAGTGCACCCCACAAAAGCCCTCAGCTCGGACGGTATGCCTCCTTTATTTTTCAAAAGTTTTGGGATATTGTTGGTAAATCTGTAACTGATGCAGTTTTGTCGGCTTTAAGTTTTAGTAATTTGCCTAGTGAGATCAATCATACATTCATTGTCCTAGTGCTGAAATGCAAAAGCCCTGAAAAAATTTCTGAGTTTCACCTTATTAGCCTCTGCAATGTAGTATATAAAGTTATCTCTAAGGTTCTGACCAACCGCCTAAAGCTTGTCCTCCCTATCATTATTTTTGAGAGTCAGAGTGCTTTTTTTTACCAAGGAGGCTTATTATAGATAATGTGTTGGTAGTGTACGAGGCTACTGTTAGATTTTGTGGACTCAATCCATCAGTTGATATAATAAATTGATTAATTTCTTTATTTATCAATAATTTCATGCTTTACTTTCATAAGATGAATGTTATTTTACTACTTCATGCACATGACCAATACATATGACATAATGGTTCATGAGTTGAACTGGGTCCCATTAGTATATTAGATGTAATTTTTATACATGGATGAGATCCACACGCGGGAGATATATGTCACAAATCTTATATTTAAATAGCTTCACAACCAGTAATGAGACTGGGCATCTCATTTGATAAGGTTGCAGCACTTTGATCACTATGAGATAGTGTGATTTGTCTCGATCATCAGAATGTAAAATCCTGGATCACGGTGCTGGTACATTGGATGTATTGAAGGACCATGAGATGCACCTTATAGAATTCTGTCTCAATAATAAGGTATGCTCTCATAATTCTCTAACAATAGGCTCTCAATCCTAAGACATTGATGAACTCATGTTTCTATCTGTTTATTTGCTTTGAGTCACCAATGAGTGAGGCCGACTGTAGGTTAACACCTCGGTGTCTTGGGTATGTGGTAGTAGAACTGTGGGAAAGTTGAATGATCAAGATGGAATCTATCTCTATTATCCCCTTGTGCCAGTTAATGGATTTATCATTAGTAAGTACGCACCCATCTCAATTAAGAGTTAATTGGATGGTACTGATGATTACCGTGATTAATTGGGGCTCAAGGATAATAAGATGTGGAACTTATATTGGAAGAGATAGATTTATTCCAATTGATCCACGGATATTGATAGAGGGGCCTACTTGTGGTAATTGGGAAGTTTAGGGACTTCATTGTAATTTATTCCTAAGACTGGAGTGCAGTTGCATTTATATAGTGGTGTTATTTGCAATTAACTGTGGGCCCGGATTGCACATGAGATGTGGGGTCGCGGTGTTCCAGTTGGAGCCAGCTTTCTAAGGAATCCCCAGTGGTCCCCACGCTAGCTCAAGTTATTGGAAAATACTAATCCGACTTGAACTCTAGAAAGAAGGTTTTAAAAAAGAGAAAGTTGCTAATTGCTTTAGAAGTAAGACTTCTATTTCAATTAAGCAAGGAAGAGATTTGAAAATATATAAAATCTCTTGGACGTCCAATAAGAGTCTCTCTCATGCCCAAAATCCTGTTCGTGCAAGAGTTGCACGAGTTTCTTTCTCCTTCTCTCTTCTAGTTCCTTGGAGTTTCGAGTTGGGATTTCTCCTGAAGATCCCACCAATCTTCTTGAGAAAAGAAATCCAATTCGGGTCATAGCGTGGAAGGCTAAGAGGTGTTGAAGATTCTCATCATCAAGCAGAGTCGCAACTTCTCCATTAGAGCACTACAGATCTCCAAAGGTATGATCTACTTCTTGCATGTTGTAGATTATTATAGATGTTTAGTGCTGTTTAATTCTATTTTTTAGATAGAATATTTACTGTACATGGTCACGAGATTGAGGGTAATGCATTATGGATTGGGTTTTTGGTCTTATGGATAGTTGATCCCTGTGTTAAGTGGGTCAAAAGTTTTGAAAATCTATCCACGAGACCCACCTACTTCCAACAGCTACTAACTTTTTTTTTTAAAAAAAGGAGAGGTAAAAAGGGATTCATGTCTATTAAACTTGATATGAGCAAGGCTTATGATAGAGTTGAGTGGGGATTCCTAAAAAGAGTAATGTTGAAGTTAGGATTCTACTTGAAGTGGGTCTCTCTGATTGTGGTTGTATTTCCTCAATGTCTTACTCCATTATAATTAATGGTGAGCCGAAAGGTGTGATTCATCCATTTAGGGTTTACGACAGGGTGACCCTCTCTCCCCGTATTTGTTTCTTTTATGTGCAAAAGGACTCAGTTATCTTCTAAAGGGGGCTGAACAAGAGAGAAAGATCATGGGCCTTAATATATGCAAAGGGGCTCCTCGACTGTAAGGTTCAAACTTGAACTAATCCCAGTTTATAATAATTGATCTTAATTAATGTCTATTTAGACTAATTCAACTCAAATCCATTTGGGTTTGGATCCATTTGGATTTGGATTGGGTTCAAACCTTACTTAGGTAGTCAAGGACCTTCATGTAATTTAGAGCTGTATGGTTAGCATTATTTTGGCACTACATTAGTTTCATCATGTGTAGGTTATCTTGTTGATCAACTTTCATATTTGGCCCAGCTCAATTTGGATTCATCTTGGCCCAATTAAGGTCTCATTTGACTCAAATTGTAATTTTCCTTAAAACAGTGGACTTGAATGCAAATCCCACAAAATTTGAGTTAAAGAGGGATAACTTTCATTCTCTCTTCATTTTTTTTTTCATCTCCTCTCTAGTTGCTGGAGCTTATTCCTTTTTACTCCTTCTCCTTCCATTCTTGCTGGAATTTGGACCTTGGGACCTTGCATGTAAGAGCTATGGCACCTATTCTCTTCCTTATCACTTATTTGTTCATCTCCTTCCTTTGAAACCTTCAATTTCATCTTCTTCACCTCCTCTATAGCTCCCTAAGCAAAGTCTCTACCTCCATTTCAATGTTTTGAGCTAAAATGAGTTAAGGAGACTTAAATAAGCAACATGCATACATTTGCTACTCAATTCACCAATTGCATGTCTTTGCATGCAATAGAAACATTTTCTATTGAGGCTTTCTCTATCATCAAACCAAGGAAGAAGTCGATTTGGGTCAAGCACTATATTAGAGGTAAGTATAAGAGTATATCTTACTATATGCATGTTTGATTTAGGTTGATTTTTGAAGTACTCTTCTCTAAATGTAAATTTATAGCTCCTTCAACTCTTGAATTAAGAATATGCGATGATTTGAATGATAATGGGTATGTTTATAAAATAATGATGAGATGTGGGTTTTAAAAGATGCATGATGATAGTTTGGAGCAAAAAAAAAAAAAAGCCATAGTGGAACCATGTTAGAGAAGTTCTGTATTAGACAGAACTCTGTACTGAAACAACTTCAGAAATCTGAGCCGTAAGCACACTATAGCTCATAATTTAGAGAGCCAAAATATGAACTTAGTTCTACAACTAACCCACGGTTAAGTCGTGAAATGAACTGTGGCTAAGCTGTAGGCTATTTACAGCTAGTATTTCAAAGAACCCAAACTAGACATATCTCTATGGCTAACCTAGGGTCATTCCATGAAATGAACTACAGCTAAGCTGTAGCCAAGCTGTGGCCCAGTCGTAGGCTTCATACGGTTAAGCCGTAAGATAATACACAGCTGAGCCGTAACTGTGGAGGAATTTAGTTGAAAGAAAACCTTGTACATATGGCTAAGCCGTATGAACACAGAAACTTAGGAAAATTAGGGACTTATAAAGACTTGTAGGGCTTTAGATAGAGCACCTTTACCGTAATTAAAATAGTTCAATGGTAATCAAATAATGAGGAAGAGTATAACGCTATTACTAATCCCCTTCGATTTTTCGAATTGTTTTCCGATATCACGTCATGGGTGTTGGTATAAGAAGAGGTTTTTAATGCCTTTACAATGTAAAACCAAGATTTTCGGTAATACATCGACACCAGACATTTTATGAATACACCGTATTGAATGATTACGAAAACATGGATTATCTACTATAGAGTTGGTTAGTAAATATCCTTGTTAATCACTTAATCTAAATGCATTCATATTACTGACTAGTCTTTGCCTTCAATATGATTTAATCATGTACCCATTCTTCGAAGTGAACCTTGAGGTAAGATCGGAGACATAGCTTCTACTGAGTGTGAGCCAAGATAGGGATAACGAGGGTTGAGCGGGGTCGAGCCTTAATAGCTCATTTAAGTATGCATTGTTGGTTAACAGTTAGTTCATCTAATTCTGATTTTTATGATTAAATACGATCTCATGATTGGTATATGTTTTGTATAAGAATGAGTCGTCACTAATAATGATACGAAAGTATGAACTCTGGTTGGTTTAGATGCATTGAGTCGGCACCACTTAACTTGTACCCATAGAAGGTTTGATGGGACCAAATGAAGGTATTATATATGTTTCCTACTGCGGTAGTTGTATGAAGAGTTAGTCAAGGCTCTTAGGGTAGCTAGATAGTCTTGGCCCAACCACTACTGATTTCCCATAGTATGATATTCTCTTCTTAGAGAGAAGATAGTCATATAGATGCCAACTAATATGTTATGATATTTCTGTTTATGATTCATTACTCATTTTTATTTCATGCATAGCATGCGTAGGTTCCGATGATTACTCTTTTTTAATCTATATGTTCTAATTCAATTGATACATTACGATAGTCTTATGCACTCTATATTTGCTTTACCGTCGTATTAATAGTGCTACCCTTGGTGTTATAAGTACAGAACCCAACACCAATGCCAGTGTAGTAGTCAATGCGATCCCGAAGGAAACCCCAATGGTACCTTGGGGTATAGATGAATGGAACGAAAATGATGTCATTTATTAGACATCTGACATAGAGCGTCACGGGATTCTTTGGTTGTTTAAAGAGTAAATTATGCCATCTCCCTCATTTTTATTTTGGAGTCAAAGATTGATTGATGTTTTTTTTTTTGTATTTTTGCTTATGACGTGTATTTTAATATTAGATGCGTGTGTGGATGATTTTAAAACTAATGAACTTCCGTTTATGGTTAGGAATTAATGATGTTATTATTATTACTTATGAAAAATTACAGGTGAATTCTTCAGGTTTTCGCTTAATTGTACAATATGATTGATATGTGTATATGGATCTTCCTTAAATGTACATGTGGAATCTCCCTTGTAGCAGTTCGTACATGTCTTTGCATGGCACGAATTGCTATAGGATTATATGTGTTACGCTTCGGGATCCATCCTAACCCCCAATTCTTGGGTTTGGGGCGTGACATCGACTCAGTCACTTGTTCTTTGCAAATGATAGCCTTCTCTTTTTTCAGGCAAGCCGGGAGGAAAACCTTCATATACATCACTTCCTTCATATCTATGAGGCAGCGTCAGGCCAAAAGATTAACAAAGAGAAGACTTCATTATTTTTTAGCAAAAATACAAGGCAGAAAGTTTAGGATATAATAAAAACTTCTTGGTGGATAGCTGAGATTAAACAACATGAATACCTAGGGCTTCCATCCTTGGTTGGGAGATCCAAGAAGAGGACTTTTCAAAATGTCAAAGATAGAGTATGGAAGAAGCTTTAAGGGTGGAAGGAAAAGTTACTTTCTCAAGCTAGTAGAGAGATCTTGGTTAAAGCAGTTGCTCAAGCAATTCCTACTTGTGCTATGAGCTATTTTAAATTACCAATGGGGCTTGGCAAAGAGTTAGAGAGAATGATGGCCAAATTCTGGTGGGGTCAACGTAATGATAAAAGGAAAATCCACTGGGCCAGCTGGGAGAAACTTTGTGAATCAAAACATGTGGGGCATATGGGGTTTTGCACTTTGGAAGATTTCAACTTTGCCCTCTTCGCTAAACAAGGTTGGAGGCTCATGCACAATCAACAGTCCCTTTTTTACAAGCTGTTCAAGGCAAAGTATTTTCCAAATGTTCCTTTTCTCTAATCATCTGTTGGCAAAAATCCATCTTTTACATGGAAAAGAATTTTTGAAGCCAAACTGATTCTTTTGGAGGGATGTAGATGGAGGGTGGGTGACGGTCAATCTATTTAGATTTGGGAAGACAAATGGCTACCGACTTCCCTAAACTATAAGGTTACTTCTCCTAGATGAGTCTTACTGGAGGATATAATAGTAAAGGACATTATTAACCAGGACACTAGATGGTGGGATGTGTAGAAGGTTCGGGATAGTTTTCTCCCTTATGAAGCTGATGTGATCCTAACGATCCCTTTGAGTCCTAGTACGTCGAGTGATGTACTAATATGTGCTAAAAACAAATTAGGTGAGTTTTCTGTCAAGAGTGCTTATGGGGTCGCACTTAATTTGCAGAAGAATTATAGTTTGGGTGAGAGTTCAAACTCCAGTGTTCGAAGGAAGTTTTGGTTGTGGATATGGAATATGAAAGTCCCAAATAAAATTAAGACCATTGCATGGAAAGCTTGTAAGGAGATATTGTCAACAGAGACAAATATTGCGAAAAAAAGTCCTTTTTATCACCACATGTGATTTGTGCAGGTTTTGAGTCTGAAGATTGTATGCATGCTTTATGTTTGAGCCTTAATGTTCTTTAGGGTGAAGGGCTTGTTTTTTGGGAGTGGATATTTCCTACTGTTATAACTTTGGTGTGTTTGTATGGGATTTGTCAGAAAAGTAACCAAAAGTTGACTTAGAAATTTTTTTCTCTTTGGCTTGGGGTATTTGGCATAGAAGGAACCTCTTTATACATAAAGAGGAGCTATTTGATCCATGGTTCATCATTGATGGAGCTTTGTCTTTAATTTAAGAATTTAAATGTTCTCAACTGCTTTACAGACCTCCATTAAAGAGAAAGCCTTAAGGTGGAAACCTCCTCTGCCGATGTTTTAAAGCTTAATGTGGATGGAGCACTATTCGAGAAGATTTAGAAGATAGGTGTAGGCGCGGTGCTAAGAAATGATAGGGGTGAGGTGTTGATGGCTATGAGTACGATAGAAAATGCAGTTGAGAAGCTAAGGTTATTGAAGTTCTGGCAGCCCTAAGGGTTCTTCAGATGATTTTTCATATTAGGGCAAGTGATATTATTCTTGAAAGTAATTTTTTATGTATGGTAGATACTTTAAAACAAATTTAGGCAGGGACTTTTGATTGATGAGATAAGAGTTTTGTTGAATTCTTTCAAAAGTTTTGAAGTTTTATATGTGGGTAGGGATGAGAATGCAGAGGCTCATTTGCTTGCAAGGCATGCCTAGTTTGTGAAAGAAATGTTAGTCTAGTGGTTTTCATTTCCAGATCTGATTAAACAATATATAATAATTGATTCCACGTTAATCTCTTATCAATAATATCTTTATTTTTCCTATAAAAAAACTGTTGGAAGACGAGAGTGGTGGTCCAAATGACCACCGCTCATGACTGTAACGTCTTTTCTCATCTCTTCACTGCCATTCACTGCCCATGCACGTTTTCTTCAGTTTCTCCTCTCTTAAATCTCCATGAATGAAAGCTTGCAACGGTCCATAATGAATGGGAGACGTTGCAGCCATCAGTGATGGTGAGATGGCTATAAAAGCCGGGAAACTCCCTCTTCTTCACACTTACATACACTCATACGGATTCAAATCAAAGGCTGAGCATCACCATCGAGTTGCTGGCATCAAGAGAAGACTGAGGGAGTTGTAAGACCCACTTTGGCATCCATTCCGTCTCCATTATTGATGGATACAGGTATGCCCTGAAATTTTTGAAATCCATTTACATTTAATCATAACCATTGGTGTGCGAATCTAATCCGTTCAGAGTTCCTAGAATGGGCCATTTTGGCTAACAAGTTGGTATCAGAGCAATGGTATTTGCGTTGAACGGGTTAGAATCACAAAAAAAAAAGGACCCTCTGTTTTTCGGTTTTCAGCACAGTCACAGAGCAAACAAAAAAAAAAAAAAACTGTAACAGGGGGCTTGGGCCGTCGCCTAAGTCGACGACCCTGACGCTGTGCAGGGGCGCGCAGCCACTGCGCGGGCGCTGCGCAGGCTGCGCACGGCGCAAGCACAGCGCTGCGCCTGCGACGCGCTGCAAAAAAAAAAAAATAATTTTTTTTGTAGCAGTCGGCTGGCGACGGGAAAGGGCCGGCAGTCCCTGCCGCTGCCGTCGCCGGCCTCGGGCGGGACCCCAGCCGCCGTCCGCAGCCATGCCGGCGAGTCTGGGGACCCCAGCCTGTCATCGTCTCTATGAAGGAGATGATGAACAGTGCGGGTCGGTCTGCGGGTCGGTTTTTCAGGTCAGCCGGGTCGCTATGCAGGTCAGGCCGATGACCTGAAAGGTAACCCAAGCAAATATGGGTCTGGGTTTTTAGATGGGTCAATCCCATTGAACTGACCCGACCCGCTGTTCCTAACCCGGACCGTATACTTGGACCCGACCCGACTTACGGGTCAGGCTTGCAGTTTCGGTTTACAGGTCAGGCCCGACCCAACTGACCCGGTTCAACTGGAATTAAAGTAGACAGGGCCTCGGTTTCGGGTTTCAGACTGACCCGGGTCGACTGACTTGGCCCAGCCCAACATAACGGAATATGTAAATGACAGGTCAGGTCAGACCCGACCTGACCCGACCTGATCTGAACCCAGCAGAGTTGGGTTTCCAGTTATATCACAGGTCTGTTCCGACCCAGCCCAACCTGTCAAGCCCGACTGGATTGAACAGGTCAATTTATGACCTGGGTCTGACCCGACCCACTGGCCTGGCCTGATTTGAATAACTTATTATTAATGTTGGTATTAATGTTTTTTGAATAATTGGGTCCTTATAAAATTGATCCGTTCCGATCAGAACCGTCCATTTGATATATTTAAATGCTGTAATCATTCTGATGGGACTGGATCATTTAAATGTGATCAGATCAAGGTCAGATCAAGGAAAAATGGACGATCAAAACCTTATTTTGATCATTACGGACACATATGATATCGGATTTTCGATCCGTTTCTTTTGTTGTGTTCCTTATGATGAGATCTACCATATTAGTGAATTTAATTCCCGATCCAATGGTTCAATGATAACATCATAAGGTTTTATGCATGTTTAACTCATTTAAATTCATGTTTTCCGCTTATTGTTTACATGATTAATGTTGTTTGAGTTATAATTTGTTACATGCATGAATGTTTGATAAATAAATTAGTGTCATAGGTTTCAAAGTTACGATGAAACTCATATTTTTCATATTGAATAAAAGATATCACATATGACACTTAAATTGCAATTTCACTTAAGGGATAGATAATCGACCCAAAGGAGTTTATCTTTCGATTATTTGAAAATTGGGATACAAACACATTAAGATATTTTGTGAATTCGTGCTGATCTATGCCCAAAGGTGGGATCTCACTTATTCACTTAATAAATTGTAGTTTTATCAAATAATTGCGAATAATAAAATTAATATGTTGCATTTGACCCAAAGGTTATTTGTAATGATGTCAAATTATTATTTTGTTGTAAGTTTCCCTGTGAATTCAAAGCATTATAGAATTGTGAAAGTAATAGTTTATATCTTCTTTCTTTTACAGCTTCTTCCTCCAGATTATTGACTCTTCCCTCGTGTTTAGGAACCATTCCCTTATTAGATGGATCAAACTACCCCGAATGGTTAGACATGTTAGCATTGACCATAACTTTTCTCGACTTAGAGATGGCCTTAGATGAGCCCATGCCTCTTGCCCTCACCGAACAGAGTTCTGCAACTGAAAAGGCCAAACATGAACAGTGGCACAAATGTGACAAGAAATGCCAAAAGATCATAATGACGTCAGTTTCTAAGAGTATTAGGGGATCACTTGATCCAAGAAAACATGCCAAGGAACTCTTAGAACAGATCAAGTCACAATTTGAAGTGACTGACAAGGCATTAGGTGCCACATTAATGAACAAATTAACAAACATGCAGTATGATGGGACGAAGGGAGTTAGGGAACATATCCTACTCATGTCTAACCTTGCATCCAAGTTGAAGGATATAGACTTGAGTATCTCATATGGATATTTGATCCAATTCATTCTGGATTCCCTTCCCCCTGCATTTGGCCCGTTTAAGGTTACTTACAATCAGAGCTCTAGTCGGTGGACCATAACTGAACTGATCGCAAGATGTGATCAAGAAGAGAGGAGGCTTAAGGCTGAGGGGCAATTTCAAGTAAACTTAGTCTCCCAATTTAAGGGCAGGAAAGGTTTTAGAAACCTCAAGAACAATGCCAACAAGCCCAAGGTAGATCCGAAAGGTCAGAAACCGATGAAGAGAAAGGGGAAGAAAGGGTCTGAAAAATGTCACTTTTGTGGCAAGAAAGGACATTTCAAGAAGGACTACCTCAAAAGGAAAAATTGGTTTGAGAAAAGAGGTAAGCAAAGAAATTTATCTCTTGTATGTGAAACCAATATTATTAATGTCCCATCTAATACATGGTGGGTAGACTCTGGTGCAACCGTTCACATTTCTGGTTGTATGTAGGGATTCCTTTCAACCCGGAGGCCAAGTGATGGGGAACGAACCATCGTTATGGGGAACCGGAAGGAGTCAAGAGTCAAGGCAGTAGGAACATATAGGCTGGTGCTAGATACTGGATTCGTTTTAGATTTGCCGAACACCTTTTATGTTCCGGAGATTTCCCGAAATTTGGTTTCCATTTCTCAATTGGATGTGAAAGGATATGTCTTTAATTTTGATAGAGGATCTTTGAAACTATTTTTCAATAATATAATGATTGGTAGTGGTTTATTGTGTGATGGTTTATATAAGTTACAGTTAGATATTTTATATACACAATCACTGACTACACACCATTTTTCTTGTGGAATGAATGTTGGCATGAAAAGAGGACTGATAAAAGAGAACTCCTCCAGGTTGTGGCATAAACGGTTATGACACATCTCGAAAGAGAGGATGTTGAGATTAGTGAAGGATGGGTTATTACCAACCCTTGATTTCACTAATTTCGGTGTCTGTGTTGACCGTATCAAAGGAAAACAGACATATACAGTCAAGAAAACTGCCACACGAAGTTTTGAACTCCTGCAGTTAATCCATACGGATGTTTGTGGAAAGATAGATATACCTTGTTTTACAGGAGAACAATATTTCATCATATTTATAGATGATTACTCACGTTTTGGTTTTGTCTATCTTATTAAAGAAAAATCTGATGCTTTGACTATGTTCAAAATTTTCAAGGCAGAAGTAGAAAAGCAATTAGATAGGAAGATCAAAATTGTGAGATCGGATCGTGGTGGTGAATACTATGGTAGGTACACTGAAGCGGGCCGTAACCCAGGTCCGTTTGCAAGATTCCTAGAATCCGAAGGTATTGTTGCCTAATACACAATGCCTGGAACTCCTCAACATAATGGAATTGCTAAAAGAAGGAATAGAACTCTTTTAGATATGGTTAGGAGTATGGTTAATAATACTTCGTTACCCGAATCTATGTGGGTTGAAGCACTGAAGATGGCAATGTATATTTTAAATAGGGTTCCCAGTAAAGCAGTTCCCAGAACTCCTTTCGAGTTGTGGACTGGAAGGAAACCCAGCTTAAACCATTTCAGAGTTTGGGGATGTCCATCTGAAGTGCGAGTTTATAATCCACAAGAAAAGAAGTTAGACCTTAGAACTGTAAGCGGATATTTTATTGGTTATCCAGAGAGGTCTAAAGGGTATCGATTTTACTGCCCTAATCATTCACTAAGAATAGTTGAGTCCCATAATGCTAAGTTTTTGGAGAATCATGACAACAGTGGGAGTAGCGAGGCTAGAAACATTATATATAAGGAGATTAGAGATGGGCCTCAATCCTCTACTTAAGATGGATTAATGATTCCACTCGATCTAGGGACATTCCCAGAACAATCTGTTGATCCAATTCCTCAAGATACACAACCAACTCCTCCAATACAACCAAACATCCCTGAAGAAAATCCGGAAGTATTGAGAAGGTCGACTCGTATGAGAAGGCCTGCTGTTTCGAATGATTATGTTGTGTATCTAGAAGAATCAGATATTGGAATTAAAGAAGATCCAAAAACTTTTAATGAAGCTGTACACAATGACAATTCTGATAAATGGTTAGATGCTATGAAAGAAGAATTAGAATCCATGGCTGTAAATGACGTTTGGGATCTCGTTGAACTACCCGAAGGGTCCAAGACCGTCGGTTATAAATGGGTCTTTAAGACCAAAAAGGACTCTAAAGGTAAAGTTGAACGATTTAAAGCCCGACTAGTGGCTAAGGGATTCACTCAGAGAGAAGGTCTCGATTTTCACGAAACCTACTCTCCGGTATCTAAGAAAGACTCATTCAGAATTGTAATGGCTTTAGTAGCTCATTATGACTTAGAGCTATATCAGATGGATGTTAAAACAGCGTTTTTGAATGGGAATCTTGATGAAGAAGTGTACATGGAACAACCTGAAGGGTTTGTTCAACAAGGTAATAATAGAAGGCTAGTCTGTAAGTTAAAGAAGTCAATATACGGGCTGAAACAAGCTTCCAGACAATGGTACTTAAAGTTCAATCATATTATTACATCTTTCGATTTTACCGAAAATCCAGTTGACCATTGTATTTACCTTAAGATCAGTGGGAGCAAGTTCATTATTTTAGTCCTGTATGTAGATGACATTTTACTAGCCAGCAATGACCTTAGTATGATCCGAGAAACTAAGGTATACCTTGAGAATAATTTTGACATGAAAGATATGGGTGAAGCAACTTTGGTAATAGGAATCGAGATATTCAGAGATCGATCTCGAGGATTACTCGGGTTGTGTCAAGAAGCCTATGTGCAAAGTATTCTCAAACGTTTTCGAATGGAAAGGAGTAAATCACAAATTGCCCCAATGTCTAAGGGAGATAGGTTTAGTAAAGATCAATGCCCCATGACTGATATAGAAAAGTTAGAAATGAATAAATACCCTTATGCGGCAGCAGTAGGAAGTCTAATGTACCTTCAGACATGCACGAGGCCAGATATTAGTTTTACAGTTGGGATGTTAAGTCGATATCAAAGTAATCCAGGCATACCTCACTGGGTAGCTGTCAAGAAAGTGATGCGTTATCTCAACAGCACTAGAAGATACATGCTCACATATCAGAGATCCAATACGCTGGAGGTCATTGGATATTCATATTCTGACTTTGCGGGTTGTCTCGATACTAGAAGGTCAACATCTGGATACATCTTTTTGTTGGCTGGCGGGGCAGTGTCGTGGAGGAGTGCAAAACAAACGCTAGTCACTCCATCCACATTTGATGCAGAATATGTGGCGTGCTTTGAAGCCACGGGTCACGCATTATGGATGCGTAACTTCATCAAGGGACTTACAATTATGGGCAGTGTTTCTGAACCGCTAAAGATTTACTGCGATAACAATGATGCTCGACTTTTTGTGCAGAATGACAAGTGTTCCAGTAAATCAAAGTTTTTGGAAGTAAAGTACCTTGTTTTGAAGAAAAAGGTGCGAGATCGTTTAGTGTCAATTGTTGGAGCTCCATCGAAGCTCATGGTTGCTGATCCATTAACAAAGGCATTGGCGCCAAATGATTTTAAAGACCATGTATTGAGTATGGGATTGAAAGATATGCCTTGAAGGAATCAATAATGTATGACACTATTCAATGATCAATTAAAGAAACGATTTTGCAACTCTTACTTTGTTATATATTCACATGTGATAATTATGCAATGAATATAAAAGTATTATGACATTATAGTTCCCATTAAAGTAGTCATATTAAAGTTAAGTTCTTGATTAGGAAAGGATACTGGTGTTGTGATTGTGGAAGGAAATATATCGTAAAGATGTGTAACCGCCACAGTTCGCATTAGTAAACTAACCTAATCTTAGCATTACAGTTTTCATGGATAATCGGTGTTTTTCAAATGATGCGCATCAGTTAGAGTCATTTTCAAAATTCGTTTGCAAAATAAAGTATTTTCTATATACTATATATATACTAAGTGGATGTATAGTGGTCATATGGACCAAGTAGGAGATTGTTGGAAGACGAGAGTGGTGGTCCAAATGACCACCGCTCATGACTGTAACGTCTCTTCTCATCTTTTCACTGCCATTCACTGCCCATGCACGTTTTCTTCAGTTTCTCCTCTCTTAAATCTCCATGAATGAAAGCTTGCAACGGTCCATAATGAATGGGAGACGTTGCAGCCATCAGTGATGGTGAGATGGCTATAAAAGCCGGGAAACTCCCTCTTCTTCACACTTACATATACTCATACGGATTCAAATCAAAGGCTAAGCATCACCATCGAGTTGCTGGCATCAAGAGAAGACTGAGGGAGTTGTAAGACCCACTTTGGCATCCATTCCGTCTCCATTATCGATGGATACAGGTATGCCCTAAAATTTTTGAAATCCATTTACATTTAATCATAACCATTGATGTGCGAATCTAATCCGTTCAGAGTTCCTAGAATGGGCCATTTTGGCTAACAAAAACCTCCGTCCTATTCATTCAACATAGGGTGTTTTGGATTCACGAAACAATAATTATTTGTGGACACACTAAAATGCACACGAAATGCTTAGGGCGTTTTCTAGCATCCCTCATATATTTTTGTGAGTGGTTCAGATGGATTATAAAGTCGGTCACACTATGTTGTCCCTCACTATAATATGATAAGGAATAAATGCGCATGAATATTTCTCTCATATATATATATATATTGCTAAAACATGGGGGTATCCGCTCGGTGGGACAAGTCGAATCTTACCACAATGTAAGTTTGACCGTTATTGCATGTAGATGATTTCAAATTTGAACTCAAACCCAATTGAAACTCAAATCCAGTGAACCCCACCTAATAACATGGCAATTGGTTTTTTTTATTTTTAATCTCCTATAGTAAAATTTAGAGGACTTTACCAAAAAACTCTTCTTAAACTTTGTGAAAACCAAAAAAGCCTCGAATTTAATATAGACCAAAAAGGCCCTCTTGCCACATTTTTTTTTGTTTTTATTTTATTTTGTTTTGCTTAGTAGCTATATTGTTGTCTACCTATATACATGAGAAGGGATATCACCATTTATTTCATCTTCTTCTACCACTCGATTCCCGCCCTCTAACCACATGGATAACATAATATTTCTAGCGGCTAACACTATCATACCAAATATTTTACTTGACCTCTTTTAAAACAAACATTGCCCAAGGGCATCTCAAACGAGCCGTGTACGCATAAGTCAAACCTAGAGGACACAAGCTTTCAAAAGAAAAAAATTATGTTACATGTAAATCAGGTGTCTGGATCAAATTTCAATGCCTAAAGGCCAAACTTGAATCTGACTAGAATCTTATGTATGCATGTTTATAGCGCAAAACTTTATTTTTGGTCAAACATAACAAAAAACTTAAATCGAACAAAGTCCACCCCCAAACTTTAATTTTATCAACGTAGGATTGACCGAATGGACACATTTGTCTCATCTTTGAGGAAACAAAAGTCTATTGAAAATTTCTTTCTCCCCCACCCTCAATTACTAGTAAAGTATATATATATATATGTATATTTAGGGAAAAACTACTATACATATGTCCCTCATACTATGGTGAGGGATAATTTCTTTTTTAGACTTAACAATATAAAAAAGGTGTCATGAAGTGTAATAATTTTATCTTCTTGCTCATCAATACTTTTCAAATGAAGGAAGTATTCCTCACAATAGTGTCAAGGACATATGCATAATAGTTTGTCCATATATATATATATTTGTTGTGGTTGGAACTGTAATCTACTACTTGTTGTGATCAACCACCATGGATAACATAATATTTCTAATGGCTAAAATCATTATACCACATATTTTTACTTTACCTCTTATAAAACAAATATTGTCTAAGGGCATCTCAGATGAGCTATGTAACCACTAGTCAATTCTAGGGGAAACAAGCTTTCAAAAGGAAAAATTTAGGTTCCGATTATTATAATTTTTAATTGGCAACACAAGTTCATTAAAGGGAACCGACAAACAAAGAGTAACAAACTCAAAAAGGAGGGTACAAGAGTAATGAATAATTTCCACTAAATTATATAAGCTCTCTCACCCAATGAACTAACTTGTCAACCCCTTATTTGGCTAAAGCATAAAGTTGGCAGATCTAGCCTTATGACAAAAAGAAATTGAGATAGTAGAGATAACTTTCTAATTTCATTAAATGAAAATTGAAATTTTTAGGGATTCTTTCTTCGATTAAACACCCAAGCGATAGCATTAGAAGAGTCATTTTCCACTAGCAATTGATCATTATATCTCTTAGAAAACATCCTCAAAGCCTTCAAAATGACTAACACATCTGCTTTATTAGAATTGCAAACACCCACATTCTTAGCGAACAAAAGTAAGACCTCTCCGTTGTTAATGCGAAGCATACCTCCAATACCTATCGGCTTCGGTTTATCTCTTAAAGCATCATCTACATTAAATTGAAGGTGTGTGGGGAGAGGGAAGGTGTGTGGAGAGAGAAGGGAGTTGGGTTAGTTTAAGGATATTTTTTTAATTTTTTTAAATGTGGTGTAAACTGAAAAAGAATTTGGTATTGATTTGGCAACTCTCATGTATAAATGTGTTTATATGTGAGGTGCACGACAATATAAATTACTATCTTTTATTATACTCTTACTAGTAATATGCATATAACATTACATTAAAAGTACTAATGGCTGACATAGAGAATTGGGCCTCTCTCTCTCTCTCAAAATAAATATAAATAAATAAACTAAAATCATCTACATGTTACTTCACTGGGCTACATTAAAGTGGGTAAGCCTCACAAGAATCAAATGGCTGGAGCCATCAAATCATCCGCATCATCTAGAGGTGTTTGTTGCAAAATTCTTAAGAGGGATATCTTGCTGTTGGGAATGTTTGATTGTCATTTCGAAGGCTGTCTCCTCGCATTAGCTCTTTGAGTTTTCAAAAAATTAGCTCCTTGAATTTATTCTTTTGGTTTGCACATTCTTTCAATTTCTATATATCAAACCTTTCAAAATGTTTGCAGGTGCTTGAGCATTTGGGTGCAAATCCACATTAGAGATGGCTTTTGGAATTCTCACATATTCCCTAGATATGTTTTTCAAAATTCCACTAAATAAATAAGCCTTTAAATTTTGGACTGTTTTTTTTTAATTTGTTTGTTGAAGTGTATATTATAAAATAGAAGATTTTACCAAGAAAAAAAAAGCCCTCCCTACAATTACTCTTTGTGAAGACAAAAAACATACTTAAACTTCAATAACGACCAAAAAGGTCTTGAATGTGAATATACCGCTCATGTATGTAAGTTAAGTAGAAGAAATGAGTGGCCATATTTCCACTCATACAGTTGAGTTAAGATACCACCACTCAAAAAAAAAAAAAAAAAGAAAAAAAGAAAAAAAAAGGAAAAAATAAGAAGAAGAAACAAGCAGGTGTTTAGAGATTTTTATGTCAATATTGAAATTTGAGGACATTTTTAGGTCTTCACCAAGTTTAGGGAAATTCTTCCTATAAAATTCTTTATAAAGTATACTTTCAAGTCAAAATCATCTATTTGGTAGGAGTCCGACAATGCTTTATTATTATTATTATTCTTTTTTGGTGATTTGGTCCAATGGCAAGAGAACCTTGGTGGGCATCCTTTTCTTTCTACTCCGGTGGGCACTATAGGCCCATTCTTTTATAAGAATTTCTGTTATGAATTTGGATGGTTGGGGCTTTTAGGATATGCTGTGATATTTTGTTCCTTGATATTTACAAATGTTATGTTCATTTGTTAGAATTTCTGAATTTTACGACTTGAAAGGATTCCATTAGCTTTTTGAAATTTCAGAATTCCATTTTCTTCACCCTTTTACTAGAATTCTTGAATGCATAAGTATAAGGGAACATTCAGGAATTCTACTATATTTAGAAATTTCAAAATTTTATAGACATGAATTTTGATAATTCTAACAAAAGGATAGGCCTGTGGAAGTAGGTGCCTTATCCACCATATGAACCTTATATTTGGGAGAATGTTTTATTTAACAAGAGGTGTGGGCACATTTGTGTATATAGAAAAGCAATAATCATGTGAATTTGAGCTGAGCCGACCAAATCACCCTTCAATTTTTTTGACTAGTTGATCACGCATGGCTCGGTTGATTTTCAAGACGTCCTCCTCGGGCTTTCGAGAGCGAACAACATGGATGGGACAGGTTGGGTTAGCACCAACAGGCATTGAATTTGTGAATTATCAAAAGTACCTTGGACTCAAAGCAATGCATTACACTTCCTGAACTGCATTTTTTTTACGCCTGGCCTTGAGGGGGATGTCATTCTCAATTGACTAAAACATTTTAGTTTAGATGAAAGAAGACTTAAAACAGAAAAAAAAAAGGGACAAAAGAGTATGGATCATCATCTCTCAAGCACTGGGAAGGGGTTTTTTAATCAAATAAAAGCTTGGCACTTGTCATCTTTGTGAGGCACATTGTTCCCTGAAATATATGGCCGTACATCACTCCTATGAGAGAGCAATATTTAGAGTGGCTTTTTAATACGAGGGTGTGATCGGCTAATTGAGATTTGGAATGAAATAAAAAGTTGGAGTTATTGAGTTCTTAAGATTTAGGTTTCAACTAAACTAATATCTCAAAAGTCAAAATCCCACCTCACAATTTACTTTCTGGGCTTTATTTATTGTTGAATAAGAAAAAGGTCAATGGACACGAAATCCACTGTTCCTACTTATTGAGGCTAGATTTCATATTATATCAAGTTATGCCGCAAAACAATGCTAACTTAGATAATTTTGCATGCATGAAATTGAATTCCTATAGATTATTAGAAATATTTTCTGTTACACCAGTTAAAATTGAAGAAACAAATGTAAAATAACTGAATGACTGTTAAATAAGCTTTTGTGACAAACAATTACTTAGGGCATACTTGTTTCCATTATAATACATATAATTTAAATACATAAAATTCATATCATAAATAGTTAAAAATAAATATCAAATGTGAATTTTAAAAATGAGCATCATAGAACCTTAGGAAAATAAAACCAAAAGAAGATGGGAAACAAACTAGTATGGTGATGGTTGGTAGTTCATTTCCCATTTTTTACTCTTTTTTCTTGAGAGAAAAAGTTATTTGATGTTATTCTTTAGAATTTGCCAGTAAGCTTCATTTTAAACTGTTAATGTTAATGATTCTACATTTTTTTAATGTAAACAAGCATGCCCTTAGCCACTTCCTCGATAAAACAAATCTTATTTAGTTGTCACCCTTATATGTCCACCTCTCACTTCTTTATTATTCCTTTATCTGGACTAACTTTACCGTTAATTCTTATGTTAATTGTTCAGAATTCAAGATAGACAATTGGGCAATGAAGGCCTATTTTGTTGAGATAATTTGTAGCAAAAAATTTTCATGGACTATCCTTGATCCTTGTTTGATTTGGTTTGAACAGTGAGAGTTAGGTTGTGTTTGGCACTCTTATACCTTTTCTTGTCTTAATGAGGCTTAAAAACGCATTAAGTACGTTTGGGAACCAAATATGGAACCTCAATTTCAATCCTCATAAAGACATGTTATCTCTATTTCCCAAAGCAACAAACCTAAGAAGAATCTAAGTAGACAATAACCACTCGAGCGGACATACATGCTACATAGTGTTTGAGACGGGAGACGGTCATGCTAAAATGAACGCTTCTCTCCTTTTTTTTTTTTTTTTTTTTCAAATCTAGAACCCTAAACGGCGATTTAAACTGTTAGAAGTGTTAAAAATGCAAAAAACGACTAGTATGTCAAATTTCAACTATTGATCAATCTCTGATCTCAAGATATTTACAAAAAAAAAAAAATGTATACATTAGATCTAAAATTTTTGAAATTATGGGCCCCCTAATCATGATCCGAACTATTGATCATCTTTAAAAGGATAAAAACGACTATGTGTTAAAAACTCAGCCTATGATTCCAAGTGGATCTTGATAAATTTAATAACATGTGCTCAATCGTTGATGTATTATTGTTCATTATTGACTGGGTTTTTATCATGTCCGTTGGTAGTCTTTTTTTTTTTTTTTTGCTTTCTATACATTTTGGCACCATAAATCATAATCTAAGCCATTGGATGTATTTAGAATATCAAGCATGGTTGTGGACTCAAATTTTAGCCGTTGGATCATTATAACTTTTGAGATATTTGCTGGAAAAATCTGAACATTTATATCTATTTTTTAACAAAAGTGGGTCACAAGTTTAAAATCCCAACAAATATTTCTCTTTATAAGGCTAAAAATGACTATAATAAGTTTCAATGCCTAATTCCTCATGGATCTTAAGATATTTATAAAAGACTTTCAACCGTTATATTAATAATGTCTATTTCATTCAATCTTTTTGTATTACCAAATAAACTATTTCTAAAATATCTACTTCAAATGGGCCATTTAAAACAGATCTATTTTGTACAGATTTATTTCATATATAAACAAGGTTTATCAAACACAGCCCTAGTAAAGTTGACAATGTAAAAGTCACTCTTCACTGCTAAAATCTTGGAATTCAACATTGAGGTACACATTAATGGTGGTATATTTTAACCCCCCAATAAAATTGATATTTTATTATTATTTTTTAAAAGGCAATATCAAATTCTCACTTTTAAGGTGGGAATGTGAAATTACCAATGCTAGGTGACTACCGCCACGACACATTTACTTGGGGATGATGGCTACACTTACATTGTACATGTCCTTTTATCCTAGGACTTTCCAAAAGCCACCGGCCAGTTTCACTGTCTTTCATTGTCGAATCGTCCACGGCTCCACGCGGTTTGAGGGAACCTTTTTCTGTAAAATTTTGTCACCTCACCTCGGAAAGTCGAATGCTTGGAACGCTTTTTCTACATCTTCTTTTGCTTTATAGCCTTTAGGGAAAATGTCCACTTCACCTATTCCTCACTACTTTATGAAATAAATGGCTGCCCTTCACCTGGTGTTACCGGACACGGTTCAGAAAAGCTCAATTGATAGGCTGTGTGACTTGGCCAAGTTGACTGAGTACAAGTTTTTTTTTTATTTTGGATTTTTTTAAAAAACCTCAGGTTCAATAAATAACCCACAAGCCCAATGAATTTTGATGCCCTCGTCCAACAAAAGATAATTTGCAGCACGTCAACGGCTTAGATCAGGACCTATGGCTAATGTTATAAGATGAATAATTGTGATTAAGTGTGTGGCTCTCTGCTCCCTCTCCTTCTCTTTGAAACCTGTTTTGATGTGTCTATGTTGATGAAATATGACCACTGGTATATAGGTTAGAGAAAGTGTCCAAAAGCCAAGGTATTTTAAAGTAATTTGGCCTACTTCCATCAAAGAAGCTCATTAAGGTGACTCTTATGTTTCCTCTTCTAATACAATTAGATTCAATACTAGCTATATGCAATTAGGAATCTAAATTAAATTTGCACAACCAACGAAGACAAATGGTCATAGCTTTTAGTCTTTGCAAAGTGATATTGAAGGGTCGCAATCTTTGGGCTTCCTAAGCAATGGATGTGATGATGCAGCCACACTGATGGAAATATTCTAACATGGTACTGTACGAAGGATGCCGCAAAATTGTTGATCATTTGGGTTCTACTTGCTATTGAGATCCAACGAAACAATTTCCGATGATGGGCACATCCAATCCATCTAATCAAGAACTTCTTGTTGGGAAAAGCGGTGTAACGAAAACTATAGATTAACCTTGATGAACACATGCAATCACATCATCAAATAATAATACATATGATACAACAGTTTTACGTGGTTCAACAATCTTGCCTACGTCCACAGAGGCGATAACTTATCTATCATGATCCCATCTAAATCCCTTACGATATAGAGTTACATTAATATATATAGTTCTCATTTTCTTAGCTAATAAGAAAATTTATACATAATTTTTAAAATACTCCTAATCCTGAACCTTAATTCTCGCTAAACTAGACGACCGATTCAACTAAACCGAATTACAAGACAAAACCCAACACTTATTGTCTTCAAATTGCTAGGATTCTATCAATATATCAAAGGTTGAAAAATTAAGCACCGTGCGACTGAGTTACAGCCTTAACCCCTAATGAACTTCTCCTCGTTGAACGTGAATTAAGAGATCCCCATATATGACCCACTAAATGAATTGCTGACATCTTCCAACTATAGTTCCCCTTTTATCTTGATTGAATGAGCGAACGGTCTAGATCTTGTCAACTTTTACTGAAAGTTTATTTTATCTGATCGAACATTAACCAAAACATGTCATGATTGGATGATCTTGACCATCAACGATATTATATGCAATAAATTTGGATATTGCTAATTTTTGTATGGAGAAATGATATGGTACCGTATGCCCCCTGTACCCCAAAATGTGGTGCATCTCCAAGAGATCTCCACAGTGGGCTCCACTTTTCTTAATCCAAACCACTGGATGGATGTGGTGCTTGTTTTCACCTGAGGTTGGTTCTTTTGCTTAGTTGTTGTGGCTGTATCTTCTTCTTCTGGTTTAATGAAATCATCTTTTTCCGCGTGGGGTTTTGGCTGTTGTTGTGGGGAGGGGGGGAGAACACAAAAACAAACTTGGACAAAACACTCCCTGAAAATGAATGAGCCTGAGGTTAAATAGCAAACCTATCAAAGTGTACAATTCTAATCCAACGGTGATATTGCTATGATGAGTGTGATACTGGAGCCAGTCCCCTTCATGGACAGAATGTTTGATCCAAGGATTTTGATTAAGAAGAGTGGACCCTACTGTGGGAAAATCCAGGGACAAGCTACAATTTTCGGCAGCTTGGCATCTAGTATTATCCAATCATCCAATCATCAAAATTCTTTGGTCTGCAACTCAATCCCTTTTTTTTTTTTGGGATTAAGCTAACAAATTCATGTTAAAACTATTATAATATATTAAAGTTGAAGGTTTTGAAATCAATGTTGACCAAAATTCTTTCAATTTTGACTTTTTTTAATTGAACCTTAAAATGAAAAAAAAATATAGGATTTGAGTTTAGAACCCATGACCTTTTGCCTATTTAAATAACCATTGCACCACACAATATTAACATATAATTATTAATAAGAAAAATGTAAAAAGTAGTAACATGGGGTGGAGACCTAGCCATGCGAGTCATGTTTGTGCTTGGCACGAGTTATTGTGGTAGTAATTTATAAATAGAGAGATATAATTCATGTGTGCCAAAATTAATGTAAGAAGTAGAACTGTAAAACCGACTGCTCACCAGAGCAGTGAATCCAGATTTTATCATACATGTTCTCTTCAATGACTATTTTTCTAGCAATTCCTTTATTTGCTTCAATGTTGTAATTATTGATCTGTAGTTTTTGCATATAAGGCCATTACACTAGGCTCTATTACTTTCTTTTACTGTTCATTTTTTTTTCTTCTAAGTGATTGGTTTTTGATAAAAAAAAGATTATCCGAATTCCAAGAATCTAGCTTTAAATTATTACTTTTGACCCTACTAGTGGATATTTTTTTGGAGAATTTGGTGGTTTGTACTCTTATTATTCTTTGATTAGTAAAATCCGAAAATTATCTTTGTAGTAAAAAGATTAAATCAACAACAAGGGAAAAGGATTTGTTAAATTGCAAGTATTTAGCTGTAGAGATATACTTGGCATAGAACAATATTATTTAATGTTTTTCAAAAACTTTGGATAATGTCATGGTTGCTAGCTTCTTATTTGTTGAAGAAAAATACTATATTATAGAAATAATTATTTACAAGAAAATCTTCTCCTATGCATATGCTCCGACGAGAGTATGCATCCAGACAAGAGGTGTCAAACGGCTTTGTTGCCAAGCATGAGAATCAACGGGCCGTGGCATGGCATGGCTCGCAGGCCCATGGAATAGCACGACATGACATGTCTGGTGGCATGGCCCATTTCATATTTCTATGTAGTTTATATATATATTTAGTATAAATATAAAAAATTGTAGTCTTTTACTTTTTATTATTCATTATTAATAAAAATTGTAAAAATTTTGAAGGTAATGCTTTTGAAAAACCTTTAAGTAGATTGGTGGAGTGGATCAAATTTGACCAAACTACTTAAATTTGTGTGCCATATTCTTCATGTATCGTCCAAATTTTTTAGCCTAAGACCCTAACCAAATGAAAGAACGAAACATTAGAAAGCCTGCACCGCAGAAGCACGTACGATAGTTTGGCACGGCCTGGGCCATGACCCAAGCACAACACAAGCCCTGTCGTGCTGGGCTGAGCCTTGCTGAAGCTGGCATCCAGTGGCACGTTTGACACGTCTAGAAAAATACTACGTTTGAACGGAAAAAATGGTAATAGTATGCTTGGGCTTGAGTGTCTACAAAAGTGAATGGATGGTCCACTTCTTTATTGGGTTGATCAAGTTACACGATGAGGGACACATTGTATATCTCAGCCATGTCCAATTTTTATCCATTTCTTTTGCTTTCTTATGATTGTAGACCGCTAGTGTCACTTTATAGACAATATCAGGACCTAGCATATCTTTCCTCCTTTCTTGCCTTTTAGTCAAAATCAAATTTATTACTAAATCAATCAAACAAATTTGTTTCTAAATCAATCACTTTACTTTTAAAATAATTACTACTTCATAGTTTAGTCTCATTCATATATTTTAGCTCAAGATTTGTATTCTATTCACGGACTTTAATCGCCCAATATGCCTGACGCAGTTGAAACACTGAGCCATCAATTAGGTCAGATTTTCGAACTATGCAGGCCTTAGAGCGAGATTTATCCATTTCAGTTATTTTATTTTATTTTTTCAATAATTTGAAAACGATCAGGTTGACATGAACTTTGACAATTACTATCAAATCAAAGCAATTTGCATACGATTATTTATATCTTAGGATGTATCGTCTCTTGCTTTTTTCTTTTGTTGTCTCCACAGAAAGCTAGTGTAGTAGACTCTAGAGATGTGACCTTAGAGGTGGGATGCGGAAATCCTCTCACAGCCTATAAAAGATGCCTCAAACTGATGGAATTCTAGCACCAAAAAAAAAAAAAAATCCATTTTCCTATCTTTCCGTTGCAATATGTATTTAGGTAAAATGAGAGCCTGTTAAATTTCATTACGGTTGATCACTAGTAAAATTTTGAATATACAAATCATCCACTAGCCATGTTCATTACAACCATCTTCTAGCAATGTGTATCGGTTAAGGCCTTACAGAGGTCCTGGGGACCTCCAGGTCATTTTAGGACTTCCCTACCTCTCTATTTTTATTTGATTGAACTCAAATTGATTTGTGATCTTTTATTGCTAAGTTGATTAGAAAAGAGTTCTAACAACATAAGCCTAATCAATTTCTCATATCCTAATAGATCATAGCTGACCATTTTTCCCGTATATATAGTGGATAACTAGAAGGTGAACTTACTCTATCTTTGTCTTTTCAAAGTACATGGGCCCATTCTTATGCCTTACTCAAGGAGGACATATGCCCCTTGCCCACATAACTAGCTTAAAGTTTCTCATTGGATAGCCATCCAATATGAAGATTTTGAGATCTAGAATAACATCAATTTTAGATTGATCTTCATTGTGAAAGTACAGACCAAAAAATATTTTTTTTGTCACCAGTCATGTATTGTGTGAAAGCCCGAATTGATGGACATGAGTAGGGTGCGACATGTCTGATGAGACAAACTTAAAATTGACAAGAACCCAAGTTCAGCCTGGCCAAACTAATGTTCCCAAAGGGCTAAAATGAAAGTGATCTGAACCTATGAATGTGACCTGAACCCAACACGTAATTAATTCAGTTTCATTTTTCAGGAATTGTCAACAACCAGAACCAGAATCTGTCAACCTAAGTTTGGGATTTGGTCAGTTTGGGCCAGTGGGGTCAGTTTAGGTTTGGCCCAAGTTTTACAAATATGCACTTACTGAAAGAGTGGCAAAGATTATCTCTTAATTAATAGTACATCCTTTTATAACTTTGTTTATTTGCTATGACTCCTCTTGGGGAAAAGTGAACTCTTGAAAATTCATCAATCTCAACTCTTTTCTTCTTATGGCTCAGCCCAGTCACATTGCATTGATACTAAACTATTATTATTATTATGTACCAGAAAGACTCAGCTGCACATGCTGCCCACCAAAATCGTCGATCTACTTTTTGCATCTGTGGATGTCATCTCTCAGCGTGGCCTTCTTGTCTTCTTCAGTTGCCTTCTTTTAGTTTCCTGTCCTCACCATCTCATTTATTGCTCTCTATCATGTGGTGTGGAAGTCTCAGTCTCAAAGATCCAATCCTCTTCACTTGCATGGTGGGACCCACATCTGATCACCTGTCAGATGGTGGCCACACCCCAATAATCCCTTTGGGTAGGCCTTGTCAGTATAGACTCAGAACCCAACTCTCTCTCTCTCTCTCTCTCTCTCTAACTTAAATGAGCTGGGCGTAACTCTGGCTCGAAAGTTTGTTGGATGCTCACAGCTCAGCCAGGATGAGGCAAAAACTATAAGTAGGAAACGGGTCTAATCGAGTTAGGTTGAGGCCCTACTGCATCCTGCCCATTAAATGGGTTGTACAATCCTAACCTGCACAAGTGGATCAACGAGACCCACCTTGGACTGAGGATTGTAGATGCTTGGCCCAAACCCAAACATTATCTAGGGTGGACCCAATAACTCAATCTGGCCTAATCCTACCTAAAGCCTCACAAAGTGTGCATATATTTTCCTGGGCTTACATAAAATTTGGTCCAGATGACTAATGAGAACAAAAATTCAACTTAAAACACGAGTAAACAACAATAGCATTAGTTGATTAGTCGTAAAGGAGTTCTTAGAATATTATTTTTATTATTTTATTCACTAGGTGTTATAAAAATATTAGGAATAATAATATAAATGGGCAAGACAGATTAGGCAACCCACGGTAATTTCATCCAAAACTTTACCATAGCCTAGGGGTTGTGATCTTGGGACCCAAGAGAGCTCACATAGGTTGAGGAAGCTTATAAGGTGGGAAGGATAGCCCCTACTCTTGGGAAGAGGGGCCAACACGTGTGAATGGAGTGGCATAATCAATGATTGATCCCTCAGCAGCCAGCGAGTTAAGTTTGACCTTATTTATGACCAATTCACATATATTGTTACATGGGTCTTCGCTGGAGTTGCTGGGTGGATATGATTTTGTCACCTTGAGTCATGAATAGCATCATTATCATCAGCATCAAAGCGTTATCCTGTTATGTTAGGGTTAACTACATGAATTATGTTTAACCATTTTAGTCTATGTTGAGTCAGTCGTTCGCCTGCATTAGACATGTCTGAATTACTTAAACAAGTCTCTTTAATTTATAATTGATTGATGCTATCCTTAATACTCCTAAATGTGCTGATATCCAATTTTATCTTTTCTTAGCTTTCCTATGCATCCATCTCGCTATTCTTAGATCTGTTATGGTAGATTTTTTTTTTTTTTTTTTTTTGCGTATGTCGTTTTCTATCATAGGTTGTAGCTGGTCTAACTGCGATTATAGAAAATTTGTCTATCACTGTTAGTGGGTATGTCATGGTCACAGAGTACTCTAGGAAAAAGTTTCTACTTTAACTATCCAACTTTGATTATGTGTTTGACATCGTTATCAATCTCTCCAATTTTACTAATTTTAAAGTTAAGATAATGGAAGGACTTTTGTTGTGGTATTTCTTGAGTTTCCATTCTTAGAGGAGTCACATTTTTACACATCCCTTGGAGTTGCAATATATCTTCCCACTTTATAGGACTTATTTTAAAACCTTTAGATTTTAAAGCATCCGGTCATCTCTTGTTTAACTATGAATATAAAATAAAATAATATATGTCTATATTTATTAAATTATATATTTTTCACATATAATGTTATTTATCAGGACTTGCCTAAGAAGTAATAATTTTACCACAACAAGGGACCCACCCATTGTCAATCAAACCTTATAATGACCAATGCCCCAATTGAATTTCATAAAAAATCTAGCTTTAGAACAAATCGTCCAATTTTAAAGCCCCTAAATCAATGGTTGTGATGATTTAATTAATATAATTTTTGCCGAGAACCCTTCACAGTGAGAACTTTCCATCACATTATCCCTTAATTGACATGCATCTAAGTGAATTGTGAAGGGGCTAATAAAATCCACAAATGACTTATCTCATAAAGAACAAACCCATAATTAATTGTTGTTCATATATATATATATATCTAATATCACACAATAACATATATGTATATATTATCTGGGTGCCTGAGGACAAGCCTGAAAGGAGCCCAATAGCACTCGTACTCTCTCTTAACAGAAACACGTGCAAGATAGGAAACTAGGTCTACATCCAAACTACAAAGTCTCATATGACATAACATTGCTTCTACATTTATGGCATTTATCACTTGGCAACTGGCTGAATTTGTCCACTTCAATATCTCCATTTCTCTCTCTCTCTGAGTCTTCTCTTATGACAAACATGCAATGTTCATGCTTGCAGTTTAGTCATCTTCAAGTGGTCATGCTCTGTCCTTCATCTCACATTGCTCTGCCTTTTCCAATCATAGGAGGCACGCATGTTGGTGTTGTGAATTCCGTTTGTTACCCATCCATTCAGAAGTTTTGGAAATAAATGACTCGTGGCTTGAAATGATGGGATGGGTCCTTTTAGATGAGGCAGGCAGGTGCCCAACTAGGGTCGAAGTTGAGAGCAAGTGGACAAACAGATGCAGTGAGTGAAGAAAAATTTATAAATGGACCACTAGTATAATGCTGGTTAGACTTTTCATCTCACAATTCATTTAACAATTGTTATATATGGCAAGCTTAACTTATTTATTTTGTTTTTAACATTGTCGAGGTGAGAAAAAGGAAAAGTACTATATAAGAAGGTTATGAGATAAGTGGTGAGATATAGAGTATGGTTAGCATTAGTGCCTAGTACTTTTAAGTATAGCAAAATGGTGGAAATTTGAGGTTGAAATGAGTACTAAACCATGACCTGGTAAATCAAATCCCAGGAAATCAGGTCTAATCTATAACGTCACCTTATATATCCTTTTTCTTTTTCTTCCCCACTATTTTTTTTTTACTTGTTTGATGTTTCTTTAACTAACTTTACCATAAAGTCAGGAATTTAATACTGAGCAATGAACAGGCATCAAAGAATTCAAGTAAAATAGACACTTGAACGAATGAACGAAGAAACTTAGCACGTATGGTAATTCTAAAATAAGTTCTTGTGTTGGGATATAGAGTTTATTTACATTTTAGAGCGTCAGGTAAACTCTAATTGTCCTTTTTAATTTTAGAGCTTATTTATAAACTAGAGCTTTTGCCACTAAAACATAATCTAAGGGACTGCTTTTTCCTAAAGCTCTTTTAGCTAAAGCAAATAGAGGTGCATAATGCAATATTTACAATTATTTTGGATGAAATAACCTCATAAGATTTCCAAAATGACACAAATGATGGGTTCTAAATTGAAATTTATAAAGGTGACCCTCAATTATGATCATTCCTAAAGATGGGACCCAATTCGTACAATTCCTAAAGATGGGCACAATTATCTATAAAATAAGATTTTATTTTATAATTTTACCAAATACACTGATTGTAAATTAGAACAGAATCATTAGAGCTTTTTCATACCTTAGTCTAATTAACTCTTATCAATTAGATTAGAGTTTCAAAACAGCTAAGTATAAGGCAGTAGTCAGGTATATGAATTTCCTTTGTGCATTTAACACAAGGTCAAATTTGAACCAACACTTGGCCGTGCTCCTCCTGTAAGTTGTATTATGACCTTAGAGCTACGGTGCTAATTTCAAAGATACCACTGATACTTGTGGAATTTTGACTTTATAGGTGTCTTTAGGTCACCTGCATTTTGCTTGGTAGTTGCTGAATTTTTAAAAGAGTAAATTAGCTAAACGCCCATCCTATAATAGTTTTAAGAGGTTCAATTCATGCAATTCATGCACAAAGTTGCTGAGGCATATAGTTCTACCGCTTAGACTTATTCAAGGCGAAGGTCTCTCATTGAAAATTTCATTTTTTTTCATGACTGATTTGCCCTTCAACAATTACTTTTGTGTTTTGAATTCCAAAACTTCGAAATTCCATAACTTTTGTTCATGATATCAGGTTTATTATTATTATTTTTTAAATGGTATATTTGGAACCTACTCATTGAGACCTTTCAAATAACATCTATGTTGCATTTGAAATGCTAAAAAAATTTATCAAAATTAATCTAAATTTTACCTCAAAGCAAAACTCATATAAATTTCTTCAAAATTCAAATAACTTTTTGCAAAACTCATATAAATAATAAACATTTTTGGCAAAAAGTTTAAAATTGGTAGACCAGTTTAATTATCTTATTTTTTAGTGAAATTTTGGAAATTTAAAGTTTAACATGTAGTCTTTTATATCGAAGAATTTCAATCAAAACGATTTCGGGAAATGGGTGAACTAGAGGCTTAAACATGCTGAATTCTACTACAAAGTAAAACTAAAAAGTTTTTGGCAAAAAGTTTGAAATGGGTAGACGAGTTTAATCATCTTATTTTTTTTGTAAAATTTAGAGAATTTAAAGTTTGACATATAGTCTTTCATATCCCAAAATTTCAGGTAAAAAAACATTTCGAAAAGTGGGTGGACTAGAGGCTTAAACATAGGCTGTCAGTCAAATTGTGCACAGAAATTCTGCGCAAAAAATTCATAAATTTTTGCGTACCTCATATAAAAAACTAAACAATTTTTGGAAAAAAGTTTCAAATGGGTAAACCAGTCTAATCATCTTATTTTTTTCAGTGAAATTTGAGAAATTTAAAGTTTAGCATGTAGTTCTTTACATCCTAGAATTCCAGGTCAAAACAATTTCGGAAAGTGGGTAAACTAGAGGGTTAAACATGGTCGTAGTCAAACTGTGCATAGAAATTCTGCATAGAAAACTTATATAAATTTTTGTAAAACTCATATAAATTCTATTTAAATTGAGTTAAATTCTGACAAAACTCATATAAATTCAGTTCAAACTTTGATAAGTTATGATCAAACTAGTACTTTGGTAAATTATGCACTATTTGCACTTTAGGTCGTCATATAAATTTATGTAAAACTCATAAAATTTTTTTATAAAACTCATATAAAAAACTAAGTAGTTTTTAGCAAAAAGTTTGAAATGGGTGGACAAGTTTAATCATCTTATTTTTTAGTGAAATTTGAGAAATTTAAAAAAAAATTAAAGTTTAGCATATAGTCTTTCATATCTCAGAGTTTTAGGTCAAAAAAATTTTGGAAAGTGAGTGAACCAGAGGCTTAAACATAAGCCTTCAATTAAATTGTGCATAGAAAGTCTGTACGGTCATATAAATTTTTGCAAAACTCATATAAATTCTATTTAAACTGAGTTAAATTCTGATCAAACTCATATACATTTAGTTCATACTCTGATGAATTCTGATCAAACGAGTACTTTGATCATACTCATACACTACTTTGCACTTTGGATTGAATTGAAGACCATACTCATGCACTAGTTTGCACTTTGGGTCGGATTGGATCAAAACTAACCCAACATTTGAATTTGAGCTCAATTGGTTCAGGTATTTGACCCTAGAACTTAAAAAAGGGCATGTGTGATAGGAGGCTACTCCAATCTTTCTATTAAAAGATTTTACTTAAAACATTTGGTAAAAACTAATTATAAAATGTAGGGCTGCAAATCTATCTATAAGTGAGTTTTGGTAAGCTAGAATTTGTACATGTAGCATCCATCTTCCTATGGTGGCCAGGTCATCAATGCAGTCATCATTTTAAGCCTTCAACCAGTCTATCTCTGTGGCTAGCTTTTTCATTACTTCAATTCTGTTAGTAGGCTGAAAGTGAGACAAAAGATGTGTGATATCATACTGCCATGTATATATATATATGTACTTAAAAGGAAAGTCTGTCCATTCACACTAAAAAAGAAAAGGTAGGAATTTCAAAAGCAGTTGTTGCTATCTACCATTCATTTTAGTTTTCAAAGGTCTATTTTATGATTTGTTGAAATACTTTCTAAACCAAATCTTATTTCTATTTTAGAATAAAATGAGCTGATGCTTTGATTCTGCAACATCTCTAGTAGTGAAGCGGAGGAGGTCAACGTGATGTGGCTGTTGTGAGAAAGTGAGCTCATTTTGTGGTTGCTACATAAGCGACGGCCATTTTCAGGTGCATGGTACATTGGCGGCAGTGGCTGTCTTGTGGGAAGGAGGGGCTTCTGAGGTAGAGAGGGAGGTGGTTGAGTCCTTGATCACGGCTGGGATGTGGGGAGGGATAGGTTGAAAATCGAGAGAGACAGACAGAAATGAGGGAGAAAGAAAGAGAGGGTCATTTTGTCTTTTTAAGTGCTGACATTTGAAAAAAGGACCTCCGCCTCTATGAGAAAAGATCATAGAACTCTTGCCATAAAATAAAATGTTGAGAAAGCTGTCGTTGGAAGCCCTCTCTTTAAAAGTACATGAAAATTGTTTGTATGATAAAGGAGGACAAAAAATCATAATCTCACCCTTATGTTGTATGATATCTTACATATCTAGGATATCGCACAAAATTTATTTATTTATTTTTACCTCTATTAAAACCCTAGGTCGTTGAAAGAAAACCATTTTTACAACAATTGTTTTTCTGCCTTTCTCCTCTTCTTCTTCTGTCTTTTTAACAATATCAGCTTCCCTTTCATACTAAAGGAAATTGTCCTTCGACTCCATTCTCCCTCTTCTGTTCTTTGCAGATGTCACGGGCAAGGAAGCTGGTGATTTCTAGTGGCTTTGGGTTTCGGAGTAAAATGTTTTTTTACTCATCCAGCTATAGGTAATGGAAAGTTTTATTACAGTTATTCAATTTTTTAAAATGTATTCTCATTTTTCATCTTTTTTTGCTAGACATTCATGTGGATTTCCCTCAGTTTTTATTGGTTGTTTTGTATCTCTCTCTGATTTGGCCTCACTAAAGACGATGTGTCAGTAGATCCAAATCCGAAAAAATCCTCTCGCATGTAAGTAACATATAAGGTGATTTGAAAATAGTGTTGGGTTGTGTCTAGTGTTATAGTTTAAGTAGATCGATCAATTGAGTCAATCAGGATATATTAGGATTTGAGAGTGTTTTGGTTTTGGTGCTGGAGTATATACGTTGGCACTTTCGAATTACAGGAGGGAATAAGCCTGCCCCAACTTCCCTTCTTATAGAACCATTGGAAGCCCCACTAACATGAAGGGGAGCCACCCACCTCCCCAAAGGATGCCTCCCTCAACAATGCACGAAGGCAGGAGTTAAAAGAAAAAGATCTCTTTTGTCCATAACGAAGGGTACGATAGAGGGGTCTATAAAAGGGGCCCAACTTAGATATCAAATTTGAGGTTAGTCTAATACCTTCAACCTATTCATCCGTAGTCCATAGTCCATAAGTTTAGGTCTTTTATATAAAATTAAAAAATTGACCCTTAATTCAACGTTTTATTCCATTTGGATTTATTAAAACCCGATGAGACCTATGTAAATAGGAGGGGTGAATTTGAATGGTTTGCTTGGATGCAATAATAGAGGGCCCATGTGGTAGCTTGTGCTATAAGATCGTAAGAAAAGCTAGTAGCTTTAATGTGGGCAGCATCAGGATGTTTATGTGTTTGGTATTATTTCAAGCCCGGATCCAAAGCATGGGACAAAAAGCCCAAAAAATAGTCAGGCGATAAACACAGAATGTGACTGACCCCGACCAAATAGTCTGCTGGCCTCTCCTATTGAAGCCTCTGACTTAAAGCCTCAAGGGATAAGTGTACAGCAATTTGGACCGACAATGGGCCTACTGCCATAGTTTTGGGCCGATTCAACACTCACCTGGATTTTTTAGGCTGGGCCTATTCAATGAGATGATTTGGTGGGTCCACACCTTCCCATCGACAGCCCAATGGTCATGCAAAATGAACCATTAATTTCACATACTCCATCGAGAAACATCCATTAATTTTTATTATGTGGCCCACCGACTACTAACTTTTGTCACATGACACGGTCCAGAAGTTACACTTGAAGGGTTTTGAGTTACACTTCATGGGTCAATCCATCAAATTTTTTTAAACCATACTATTGGCCTAAAACTTGGGTTTCCATAACCTTGGTTGAAACAAGGACTACTTCGACCTGGGCCTTGATGGGACATTCTGGGCTAAGTGGGTTCGATCTTGATATCAGAGGAAATTGGCATCATGTTTGTTGACGGCCTGGGTTAATGAAAACCAGTCTGCTCCTACATCTAATAAATAGTTGGCATGTGCTTAAAATAGTTATTAAATCAAATTAGCAGATACTAGAAACTGACGATGAAATGGATGGGCATGGTCCAACTGGCCCATCTTTTTTAAAATTGTGTTTGTGGATGGCTAACTGGATATGAGTCCGTATTTTGGTGCTTGGTTCAGATCTGTATCTAGTTGATTAACATCTCGGTAAAGTTCTACTCTAGCCAAGCCTGACCAGACTTAAAAAAAATAGCCAAGCCCAGTGGGTGAACTGGTAGAGTACATGGTTCGGTCCTAACTAGTTTGTCAGTCCAGTTTAATCAAGTTGGCCCATAATTAAGAAAATGATAACAATGTAAATTATCTTTACAAACAAATTCACAGGATAACCGACCCCATTAGATGAAATTCATCATCAGATTCTCCACCGTTGATACTACCACCCACCGTTTAATACTTTCTAATTCTTCATGATCATCATCATCATCATTCAACCCATTATGATGATGATAATATTTGTGATGATGAATTAGAAAGTATAAATTAAGATCCATTATGAAATCTAGCAAGTTTTTTTTATTACAAAAAAATAGAACTTTTAAGATTTGAACTTATTTGTTTGTCATCGAATCACCCGTTTTTTTTTTTTCTTTATGATCTAGGGTATTCTTTGCTAGCTCAGCTTTTGGGCCCTTGGCAGGAGGCCCACGGGTTGTTCTAGGGGGTCTATATATGGCTATACACATAATATTTAAATAATGCAAAAGTGCGAGTCCAATTTGGGAGCTTGGGGAGCACTTAATGTAAAGATGCAGTTAAGTGTAACTTTTGTAGTATACTTTTATACACCACAGGTTTGCACATTTCGAGATTGATTCAAAACCTTTTCCTCTCCAAAATTCTGCTTGTCAGATTGCAGTGCAGCTTTGCAACTAGCAGATGTTTGTACCGGTCGGAAGGATTTAAAAAAAAAAAACAGAAGAAGAATGTGATCATAGAAGTTTGATCAAAACCTTCCAAAAAGTGAGATTTGAATATGAATATGATCAGGTATGTACGTCTTTCTCAGAAAAGTTTGTAATTAAGTAGTGAGCACAAGCGTTCATGATGAGCATGATTAGGTTCATCCGGGAAGCATGCAGATTCGGATGGAGCCAATTGAATGTTACCTGAATCAAGATTATTCTACATGCTTCATATATACAAAATATATATACTCATTGGCCGGGGACGCCCTACCTATTCCAGTTTCAGCTTGCCTTGGGGAGGGCGTGGATATATAAATTGGGCCTGTTTAACATGTGGGTTGCACTTGCATGAAATGACAGGTCTGGCTGTGGCCTGACCTGAATAACGAGAGCTTGTAAGTTCGTGATAACTTGTCTAAACAATTGGTAGAGAACCCGAATGACTAATAAAAACCTTGGTTCAGCCTGTTCCAATTGACTAATTAGATAGACTTGGCCTTTGGCCTGCGTCGGGCTTGGTCTGGATATAAGCTTGCGAATATAAAGTTGGAGAGAGCTTGGATACTGCTTCACTCAGCCTAATCTGGCCCATGAACATCCTGTTTGTTATATATGGTTGAATATGCAGTCAATTATTCTATAACCCTGCTCACCATGGCAACCAGGAGGGTTTAATTGAGTATATCAAGAGGGTTTGGCCGAAGTTATCAAAAAAAAAAAAAAAAAGAAAATAAAAAAAAAACTGCCTATGGCCATTATTAAACTGTTTTTTTTTCTGTTTTTATTTGTTTGGCATATATGGACCACCCGCCCACACTATTCAGCTCTATTTTAATTATAACCATCAGCGTTACAATTTGGGACTGTGATTGTGATTCACCTCTGGTTATTAAGGGGAAGAAAGAGTTGCCTCAATGCCAGACGAACCAATAGATTGGCACTATGGTTTAGGCTGATTTAGCGGATTGATCACGTCTAGGATCTTCTAGTTGAGTTGACTGGACGGAGTTCAGCAAAGTTGATAAGTGTTTCAACTGCCGTGAACCCCATGTGGGGCCATGTTCTGCAACCACATGATCACGCAGATGACCAAGTCAAAAATCAGCAAACTTTACTCATTCAATGGGCCCCACATTGCACTTTTGCGGTGGACTATCTATCCTTTCCTGCCCAACCATCTATCATGAATGCAGTTAGTGGCTAGAATGGGTCCCATAGAGTAGTTCTGACGGTACGACTTTCCTGTTGCGCATCCATTGTCTTAAAGAGAGTTCCTATTTTTCTTGAAAGTGTTGAAATGATGGAAGACGACCGCACCATACACGGAGGTGGGCCATGATCCTTTTTTGATGGTTTGTAGATCCTACATGGTGATGATGACAGTGAGAAGTTTCATAATCAGATGATGAGGGATCACACACAAGTTGCGGCACATGTAAACACTTGATATCCCTATTTGATTGGAAGCATTCTTAAGACTCATATGTGCTTTAGGATTTGGAATTCTCCCCATGCTCCTCCTTGTGATGATTTAAACATTCAAGCTTAGGGATGGCGATGTGTCGTACATAAATGAGACCTGTCCGCCACTATTAGGAGTGAGTTTGGTAATTTTTTTTTCAAATGCGGGATGAATTTAGGGTTTGTTGGCCCAAACATTCTTACCTTAAATATATAATATTTATATATTTATTATAAAAGTAGTAGATAAAACTCATGTGGTGTAGGTAGTTTTGGATTTTAATATAAGATATATGGAAAGAAATTGTGGCATGTTCAAACTCTACTATGCACATTCTTATCTATTTTTACATATTTTAAAAGTTTTATAAAATTTAAATGTAACTTGACCCACTCAAACGGGGCTAGATTTGATATTATAATTAGTAATCCGTCATGGGGCCAGGTGGGGCAGATTGGATTTGGATGAGATAAATTTGAGACGAGGTGGGTTTGGATTTACACCAACCAAACGCCCCCCGTTGTTATCCCTCAAGCTCATTATAACATTCAAAATGCTAAAATTCTAAGAATTTAACATGATAAATGCGGTTTTTCAGGCCTCCAATCAAATGGGCCGCTAATAGATATGCCAATTCCAATCAAAACTCAAAACCCAATCACTTTTGTCAATTCTATCAATGTAATCTAAGACAATAAAATGAATTGTTAGTCTTGAATCAATTACATTATATTGAACCTTCAAGTTAATTGTGTTAAATTGAGTGGCTAGATAAAGGAGGCTTATCTTTTAGAGATTTGTCAGCTGCAGCCTAGCTTAGTTAAACTGGATTTTTCATTTAATTTCTTATCAGTTTTCCATCTTAAGCATAAGAATTAATGTTAAATCATGCCAATTAGGCCAATTTTTGGTCCTGAATCCAAGTGAAAAAGATTTTCATTTCCTATCACAGCGATGGGCTTGCTGCGAAGTGAGTCCCACAATTGTTAATAAATTTACTATTGCACAGCATAAGGGTAAGCTGTGTTTAAGTTTCCCACAAGTAAAATAAACTGCTTATTCTCCTACAAGTTCTCACTTTTTGAAAACCTCTGCAATAGGGTTACCTTTTATAAATTGAACCTACATTCACCTTTCATATATTCAACCCACTCATACAACAGGACCTCCCATGAATTGGCACGTATTTAAAATTCATTTCAATCAACATGCACTGCTTTTTCAATTGACAAATATAAAAATTCAACCTATTTGGAATTTCATAATTTCGGAAAAATATTACCCTGCTTGATCTTGACTTTAAAGAGGTGGAAGCTCAACCAATAAACTCCAAACTCGGATCCCAAGTTTCGTTGGAAAAAATTACCCTATATTTTACATATGATCAATCTAACAATTGGGTGGAAGTGAATTTTCATTTAGTGCTGGGATATATTAATGATGGTGAGTCATAAGCATCTAATGTTCATTAATAATTGACCTAGTATCCGAATTTTGAAAAAAGTGGAGCATATTCCAATTATAAAAGCGAGAACAAACTAGATGAATATAATATATGAGAGAGAGAGAGAGAGAGAGAGAGAGAGGAGTGCTACTGCAACATCAGATCCTTTTATTGATATTGATAAGAAGATATGTCAGGTCCAAACAGATAGATGATTGGAGAGTGGAGAATTGAGAAAGGTCGATTTTGACTATGTACGTACATGAAAACAATGTCGTATGAAAGATGAAATCATGGCAACAGCTGAGTTCCCTTGTATTAATTAAATAAAAGACATGTAAAACACATCACAGGCATGTGACCCATTACCTGATCCTAAAATGACAACGTCTACATCTTCTCTGAAGCACATCTCCTTATATTCCCATGATTAATGGCTATGTCAATGACCCATGCACTTGGCTTCCAAAGGCAAGCATCAATTCCACATGAAAGAAAGCAGCCCATGAATTAACGCTGACAGAAATATTTTAAGGGGACATTCCATTCAAAACTCACTCTCTCCAACTATTCAGTAACTTATAATATTTACCTAGAGACTTTGTGATTGGAAAAGCACCTATAGGGGTCACATCTATTTCTACTAACATCTGAAAAGTGGCGCCCAATAATCAATGTAATCTTAGATTCATCTCTTCTAACATTTTAAAGTTCAATCAACATGATGATAGCAAAGTAGAAAAGTGGGGTGTTAGGGGCATGCTTAGATAAATTAAAGTTGCTAGCCATCTTGGTAGCATCAGTTTGGTAGATCACATTTTTTTATGTGGGATTTGGGAGATGAGTGGATATGGGTACTAGATGATGTGTACATGTAGGATGTGACGCGTGTCATGATCCAACGTGCGGATTGATCATGTGACAATCACAAGGAAAAAAAATATATTAGTGGGGTGACGAACTTTGGTCTTAGTCAATAAGAAATTAAGGTGATGATGGGCTTAATCAAAGGTGTTCCCCTTACACATCTCATGTGACCTATCAGACTCCTTTCTATGAGGCAATGCAATTGCAATATGTCTCATTTCAATGGCCATACCAAGCCCATGGTCATGGGTGTGGAGCAGAAAAGGGATAGGATTCTATGTGGGGAGAATTTGACCAAACTATAGCGATTTAGGTTGATAAGTTTTGATGATCAAAATGTCGCGATGCGATTAACGGTCGAAACTGTTTGAAAGAAAGGGTATCTATTATTTTCCTCAAGCACATGCTTAGGTTATGACTTTCTAAGCATCAGGCCAAACCCATCACTATCATGAGGCTAGTTGCCAATCTAAACACGACATGTTAGATGCTTACACTAATAAGCCAAAATCTTATCTACACAACATATTACATAGAATAATTGCACACTTTTATGTGATGTCATTTGTGATCATCCAATCTCCTTGCGCTTGCTATACTGCCACTAAATTGGCACTCAACCTCATTTGACATTCAGCCAAAAACTAATGATGGGCCTTTTATGGTCAAGAGATAGCTTCGCAAGGACATGAATGCAACAGTGGAGATTTCTTAAGAAGTGCAGCTTATTTGAAGAATTGTTATATTCATAAGAAATTGGAGTTAGAAAAATAAAATCATTAAGCTTATCCAACTAAGGCTTTGTTGATGATGAGTTGAAACACCTCATGTTTTCAGCACTACTATTTCTCTAATTGAAAATTTCAGCGTAGAGCAAGGCCCACACCTTTATGCACACCTAACATTACTCATATGGGGATGGCAAGGTCTTATCATTCATGAGGATTAGGCAAAAGATTAGCAACAACATATTATCGTAACCCTTCATCATCTTATAACCTCGAAGTTAAATATTTTTTTAACTAAATATTATTTCTAGATTCCACCAATGATGACTATAAGGGGTTGATGAGTACCAAGTTAATTGGGTGGTAGGTATCTCTTGGGAGTTATGTAACTCGTATAAGATGTTGGTTTGCTCAGCACACTCTATAGTTTTTCGGGTATATGTGTGTGTGAGTTTTGTTCATGTGCTCGAAAGATTAATCCAATCCGGTTATATACCCAAGGTAAACCCTTGTCATCATAGAGAAAAAACAAACAAAACAAAAGAAATAAAGAAAGAAACGTTAGGTAGGTGGTAAAGGGGAGTCATTCAACGAAGCTAAAAAGCATTGGGCACAATGAGCTTCTGTTTTTTTACAGGGGAGAGGAGTTAAAAAAGATGATGAAATGAGGGTGGGGGTGGGGGGGCAAAAGCCCCGCACACTAACATGCGCGTCGATGCAGTGTACACGTGGGATCTCCCTCTGGTCGTCATGCTCGTTCGTCTCCCTTAGTCATTTTCCGAATCTTTGAGAAATGTCGAAAATGCACCCCAAAGGATGCTACCACTTTGCAAATTACAGGAACCCGTCCCGGGTGTCGTACAAGGTTTCCTCAGTGGAGTGCGTCTTTGTCCTTTGAAATGACGAAACTGCCCTTGACTTTTGAGTAGTAAAGGGCCACTTGGGCACTTCACATCCATCATCTGCACACTCGATGATACCTTAATCTTATCCATGTGGTAACCGAGATCGTTTTCAAGGGTGTCCCATTGTACTCTTTGTTTTTATGAGGAAAATCCTTGTTCAAACCTTTGTGACCCTAGAGGGGGCATTTTAGTCATTTGGTCTAATAAACCTGGCCCACCAATTGAAAGGTACCCTAAGGGGTTGTTTGTTTTAGTGCATTTATATATGTAACATCTCGTATGTAAAATGATTTAACACATTTAAGTTTATTTATCAAATTTACACATGTGATGTGTAAATCATACATAATTTTAGTGTGTAAAACATGTGCAAAAGGTGCCATACACTTTCACACATCAAGAGAATCACACCCACTTTGTAAAAGTGGTGATACAGTAATATTTTTACCATTTCACCCTTTTCATTTTTTTTTAAATTGTTTTGGGACCATAAATTATGATCAGAACCATTAATCGTGTTTGGAAGGCAAAAAATAGTGATATTTCTAAATTTTAACCGTTGGATCATCATAATTTGTAAGATACTTACAAAAAATTCTATACTGTTAATCTTTATTTCTAGACTTTTGTGGGCCCAATATTCACAATCTGAACCGTTAAGGCTCTTTAATAGTCTTTTTCAGTTAGGAAACCTAATTCCAAGTGTTGATTCAAGATGGATCTCGAAATATATTCAAAACACATAGCAACCATTGGGTGAATGCATTGTTTTCACAATACATTACTTGAGTTGAAAGTGCAGTATATTTTTTGCAAATTTTTTTTATTATTTGGACATCTAATACATCCTCTTCATAATGCCAAGAAAGGCTAGTGATTCAAATTTCAACCGTTGATCTTTCATATATTGTGAGATATATGAAAAAAAAGTCCAAACCATTTGATCTTGAATTTTGATTTTTGTGGGCAAATTTTTTTGATCCAAATTGTTAATACTGTTCACAAGGCCAACAATGTCCATCGGGTTGAATCTCATCACTTGATTCATCATGAATTTTTCAAAATTTGTAAAAAATTGTGAAATAAAATGTGAAGCATTGGATGCAATAGGATTCTCATTTGAAGAAGGATGCAAATAACAAAAAATAAATTTTGTTTCACATGTGATTCATTTGCATATGGAAAAGACTCTCCCATGTGTGAGTCATTTACATATATAAACCATTTTCACATCAAATGTGAAATTGACAAACGACCCTTAAAAAAGCCCTCATCAAGTCATGACAATAAATAAGTTTTCACTAACTAAATTGTTGGATCTGAATAATTTATAAAGAAATAATCAAAATTGCAATCATGAATCTCCAATTTTTTTAATTCCTTTTAGAGGATTTTAGATGTAGAAAAGATATTAAAATATAGAATGAAAGAAGTAAGAAAAGAATTCGTACAAACATTATACAGTTTATGTCATTGTTTTGGGCTAAACCCATTAAAAGTAGGAAGTTGTGATGGCCACAACTTTTACAAATCGAGTGATGCGAGTTGGTTTTAGTAGTGCTTTACGCTTGCTCTTTTGTTCTTCTTTGTTTCTATTGTTCTATTCTCCCTTTAATCAAGCTCACTCTTTATCAGGGGAAAAAAAAGGTCCTACTTTTTTGAGTTTCTATCATGCCCACAAAGCCAAGGTTGATACAAAACCAACTAACTGAATGTGGTAGCAAAGTATAGGCCTAACTTAGAGCATGATGATTATATCCGAAATGGATATGGATCTACACAAAATACTTTGGTTGAAAGATGTTCGCAAGCTCATTACATCTGCTCCCATCTCCCTTATATAAGTAGTCCCAAGGGTCATGCTAATGTCGGTAGTCTTCTCCGCAAGGAAACTCATATCCCCTAACCATCTTGGAGGTCAAACCAAGAGAGTATAAGATTTAATTTGCTAGTCTAAGCACTGTTAAGACATATTTGGAGAGATATATCATTGCCTTTACCATCTGCTTGATTTGACCTGGTACCAATGGCATGTGGGCTACATGATTCCTTCAGTGGTAATCAGCTGAAGATTTCAACCTAACTCAAATTGTTTATTAACTTGGTCAAATATGTTCACTTGAGCATTACATGAAATGTCGACCCATCCTAAATGTTCACTTGAGCATTACTCGAAACATAAACCCATCCTAAATTATAATATTTGGTTTGGATTGGGTCAGCAGGTATGTAGAATTGTTGAATATTGTTTTCCATTTGCATTTTATATTCATTCCACAAAAGAGAATGACCGGAGAGCGTATAACACAGTTCAAGGCATCAACTGTTGTAGTCACAAGATTGAGAACTCTGAGTCAATTTTATTTTCTAAAGAAAATAAAAAAAATAGAACAGGATAAAACCATCCTCACATCTATTAATCTTATGCTTTCACTTGAATAAACACCATTTTGGAGGAAGCAATGTATCATTATCATCATGAAAACCTTTTGCCTATTATTTTTGGGACAATTTTATAGGTTTTGTTTCTCTATGCTGATCTATTCTCTTAAAATATTAACTTTTGAGAATACGTATTTTGAATTGTAACAAAAGTTTTACATTGATTGTCAAGCTATTTAACAAATCGTTCTTTATCGGGATTAAAATAATTTCTAAAAACTGGCTTATTTTAATATGTTTCGTATATTTTTTAGTCATAGATTAATGATAAATGTCTAAGATGACGATGAGGACTGCTGACATCTTGATTTGGGGATAGTTTTCAATCTTTTTTTTGTCATTCACTTGTCGAAAAGCACATCCATTTCACAAAAATTCTTCACCTCGAGGACATGTAGTCTTATGTGAATTTCATGGTTCCTCATAGGCCCTTTTATATTTACATCAACTTAGTCAATGAAAACAATGCTAACTTTGCAACTTTTACTCATAAATTTGGACCCATTGACCATCTTTCTATATCTTGCACTAAACAACCATTAAACAAACGTCACCATATCACATTCCTCCATATTTTCTATGGATTCTCTTTTCTAGAGTGCGAAATCCAATGTTTGCCGAAAATAGATAACACTGATACGGAATACAAGAAACAAAAAAGATACTAGTTAATTCAAAAGGGAAAAGATACGGTTTAATAACTACAAATGTCTCTTTCTCCTTTCGTAGAATGTGGGAACCTGAATTTATATATTTGTAAGCTCCAAAGAGGTCAACTCTAAAAGAGGACTCCCCAAAAGTTCCCTAGATTGGAAGACCCTCACCCTTGATGTTAGACGTATGTGTTTTCATAGAGGTTAATTATATGCTGCATATCACAATCATCCATTAAAATGGTATATTCTTCCAGTGTACTTGCCATGTTTAAAAAACAATGGTTTGCTGTTACAACGATGCAAGACATTGCGTGACATTATAAGAGTTTCAATGAATCACATTATTTATGAATTAGTGAAAGCTTTATAGTTAAACCATCTTCTTCACCATTACCATTATCATAGCCTTTTTCCATCAATCTAGATATGATAAGAAAGTTTTGCTTTAAAATTCTACATATAATATATAACCCACATACGTATCAATCAAATAAGAACAGATCTCTCTCACTAGTAATTTAAGAGTATCATCGTTAATGATGTCACTCATCTGTGTAGAGTTACCTTTGTTAGTTCTGAGCTTTCATTGGATCCTAGTTGAAAAAACATGGTACACCTCATTTCACATGAGACAAGTTTTTCTTGGCTACTTCACCTAAAATTCTAAGGCCTCATTCAACTTTGTTACTTTGGTTGACAATTAATCCTTTGATCATATTTCGATGATAAGTTTTGACCTCCTGTACATGTGCCTCACCATTACTTTTGTTTTGGTATTGATTATTAACTTATGCTCTCCTTACGTTTTTTTTACAATAATCTACCCCACTTGAATCCCCACTCATCTTTAATCAACGCATCCTCATTGTTATTCCAATTATATTGAGGTCAATTATATAAATTATGTTTTTCTATTTCCATTTATCTTGAGTCAATTCATTAGATAGATTGTACTTCATTAGATCCATCTTTATTATTTTTATCCATTTTATTTAACAAGCATAAATCACATATTTTTATCAGATGATATCATCATCATCATCTTCAGAGGCTTATTCTAACAATGTTAAGGCCAGCTAATGAATTTTATTTCTCCATTTTAGGTTGAATTTTAGATAAGTTGCATTTCTTTAAAATCGTCCTCAATGTTTTCATTAATGTCGTCTTTAATATCCTCACTAGCATTATTGATGGTCTATCTACGTGGGGCATGTCCAAACTACTTTAAAAATTATTTTGTAATCTAATTTTTATTGATATTATTGCTAAATGCTCTCTAATACACTCAATTCTAATTGACTAACTAATTCTTCCTGATAAGTAATAACTGGTTTAGCTGTTGTCTCTTCAAATTTGTTAGTATGTGAGATACCAAAGTACCAAAGAGCAAATCTCAGCTTCAATTATCCTACTTCTATTCTATGTTGGGATTTAGCTCAATTGCTCTATCATTTTCAATTACTTCTTTTTTTCTTCTTCTTCTTCTTCTTCTTCTTCTTCTTTCAAATCACAGTCCATAGATGGGTGATAAGTTTCTAGATTGTGCCATTCAAGTACAACTTACTTTAGCTCAATGTGTACAAAATGCCCATACTTTCCAACCAGCACAAAGCTTGACTTGAGGGGTGATGATTTTTGTTATACCTTTTATTAGTTTGAAATTTGTGAACAAAATACATAGACTTTGTAGCAATGAATTCAAAGACGAAAAATTGTCCGAGCAGTGTAGCGTTTTGAATTCAAATCATATATTCCATTCTCGCTCTTTGTAGTTGCCGAGGCATTTTGGGCAGCCCAATCATGGGGCCCAAAAAAATTCTAGGAACCCACTTTAGACCTTGATGCTAGTAATGGACAACCAATCTTAGATATGGATCAAAGTGTCCAATCAATAAGCCAACTTTGGAATCATCATTCAATGCCAGAGGCATAACCAAGCACTAGCCCTGCTTAGCCCTTTGGTGTATTGGCGATGGGTCTTAGTTAGACCCTGGTGGTGTGAAATGTGAATTGTCCATCCCTCATATCGTAAAAGGGTGGGACCCATCCCACTCCCAGTCCCATTAAAGGCCGAGAAAAGTGTGGGGGTAAACTTGCCATTTCACTGGAGGATCGTGATGCCTTTTCCACAATCCATGTTGGAACTTGGTGGCATGCAATCAATAATAGGAGGACGAGCGGGCAGTTGGGGCAGGGGGTCAGGCCACGCGACGCGTGTCTGCCCGGGCTGCCCCGACAGCGACCGGGGCTCGAAATGCCCCTGTGGGAAGAATCGCAGGGATGTTCCGATTGGCCGATCCATTGACCTTTCGACGCGTGGGGCCCGCGCGGCCCTTGAAATGACGCGGCAGGGGCTGCTGGTGGGGCCCACCTGGAGGACCGAATCTTAGAGGCTAGTGAGAGGGGCCCCTCGCGTGCCGACGCATGTCCCTACGCGGGGGGTTTTGGGGTGGGGACCATGTGATGGCTGGGGGCACAAAAGTCCAAACTACCTTCACTGAGAGCAGTTGCCCAGGCCTTTACGTTAGCTGGCACGTGGGATCGACGCTAAGTCTGTGGGCCCACACCTGCCTAACACCACCCCAACCCCTTCGCCGGTTTAGTGCGCTCTGCTACGTGTCGCCTTTTCCGAGCCTTTCGAGCCCCCAATGGATACCTTGTGTGTCGTCTCTCTCTCTCTCTCTCTCTCTCCCCCAATATGAAGGTAAAATAACTTTGGTGTGGATACTTTGTTAATTTTGTTTTGTGGGGGACCAACTAGAATAAAATATCTGTTTGATTTTGAGCTTATCAATGTTAACTTCTTATGAGGCCTAGATGGAAAGTAGCGGTAGACCTAATGTTTTTATTTTGAGTAAGAACTTTATGTGGATTTTACTGGGTGATAAAAAAAAATTTTCATATAGGTTAACCCACGTTTTCATTTGAATTTTGACGGTGCACATAAGTTTGATGAGGGTTACTTCACCTATCCCCATCCAGCCGCGAACCTAAGATTTTTATTTACGAGGGACTAAACCTTTGCTAATATTTTTTTCATTGGATAAAACTACATATATGCAAATCATGCTCAACAAATTAAAAAACGTGCAGCACGTATATATGAATATTAGTAAATTAAATTGTTTGCACAAAATTAATTGCATACAACTCTCATAAAATCTACAATTGAAATAATTTTAAAAATGATGTACAAATTATAGAGGGAGCGAGAAAGAGAGAAAAGACCTGGATTAATAGTTGAATCCCTCCCCACTATGCGTAGGCAAGAAGAATTTAGTAGGTAAGAGGAAAAAGAATACTATGATAGAGTTTGTACTGGCACTATAGGTAAGAGGAAAAAAAAAAAAGACATAATAGATTCATGAAATTAGAAGGAAAGATTATACGAAATGATTCATTTATTAAGGTAACCACATAAAGAGAGAAAAAATCATATGCTGCAAGAAATGATAGAGATAATATATAAATTCATATTATAAATGAAAAAAAACCCAAAATCTAAGCCTCAAAGACAGAGAAAAAGAGACAGAAAGCAATGTTCATCTAATGTGGGGGCATTAAAGGAGGTAAGGTGTTGAAAGCTGGGGCCTAGGGCAAGATGGATTGGCTGTAGTCCCCTCAAAGACATTTCGAAAGCAACTTGGGCCGGCCGCACCCATGTATCATAGTGTGGTCCACCCTTGTACCCGTATATGTGGGTTTACTCATGTGTGTCAAACTATAGCTTAGGGATGGTGATGGTTCATCAGGGCTATTGAGAAAGATAATAAGATTGATCATTTTTGGTTATGCTTATATATCCATATCAACACATTTTCCATGGTTGAGAATGTAGGGATAGCTCACAGATTGAAACTTGGGAAATCATGTTCTTACTGTGTTAATATTTTCTTCCGTGTGCGAGCAATTCTCTCTCTTTTCTATAATGATCTTTTCCTGAGCATGAGCTACGGTTCACTTCCGTGTTAGTGAGTTTTTCTGAACTATACTTTGCCTGGTAACACAAAAAAAAAGTTAAAAAAAAAAAACACACACACACACAGAGTAAGATTGCTGATCGGTTGTTTTTTTGTTTTTGCCCTTTTCCAGTGAAGATTTCTTAGACAAGTAATTGGTGGTTATGAAATGGATGGTTACAAATTGAAGAAAGCAATGGTCCATATGCAATGGCAACATGGTATTTTAGGAGCTGATGAAAGGTAATAGTAAAGTTGAGCTAGAACCCAGTCTACGGGGGTATGTTGAGCCATGCCAATAATCTAATTAGGGTGCTGTCGGAAGGACTTTTTTTTGTTTTCTTTTATAAATAGAGATTAGAGGGAAGGTCGAATACACTTAGGTACTGTTTGATTAGTCAAACCCCTAGTTTCCTTTGGGACAATTCAATGGACCTACTGTTTATTAGATTATACTGCTATTTGGCACACCTTTGACTCACCTAATCTCTTTTTAATCCCACTCATAACACTGATTGTTACACCTTCAATCCATACTAATTACTTTCAATGCCATTCTCAGCGCGTTTATCAGCATGCATCAAGGTGGTCTTCGTATAATTGGATTGGCAGATTGCAAGCACTAATTGGATTAGCAGATTGCAAGCACTAATGGTCTTTTTATTTTATTTTATTCCCTCTCGTAAAAGCTCACACATGTACTTACACATGCTATGAAAGTCCATTAGCAACTGGAAATTGATTGCCAGCTGTCTCTAACTAGTGATGATCATTAGTGAAACTTCCCTTCACTGAAAATACAATTTTAAATACCAAAAAGTGGAAAATCAACCCCAAAGAGATGAAACGATGCTTTAAATTATGACACTGATGATCCAAATTCATGAACAACATTAAATGGTTGAGATTATCCACAGTGTTTTTTTAATTGGGATTATTACTGTATTGAAGCCCTTAAATCTGATAAATATCTAAAAAATTTCCACCATAAGTTATTTACCATACAACTATTTGTATAGAAAAGGATGAGGATGCCTGAAAAATATTGACTTTACCGCTAAACTTGCGATATCCTTAAGCAGTAGGATATTGAATTGCGATATCCTAAAAATGTAGGATACCATAGGTTTTGATATTTTTTTAAGTTAGGATATCAAATAAATTCAGATTTTTTTTTACCCTTTTCCTCAAACTTAAAGCGTATTTTTATCACAGAACTATGTTTCATCTTTGTCGTTTCGCAATTTTCGGATTTCTGTATTGGTGCTCTTCATTTTCTATTATCTAGAGTTCATCTATATTGGTCATCACAAGAGGTATGTAGCCTTTATCTCGTTTTTTAAGGGAGAAATAAATGAATTTATGTGGTGCAAAAACTCTTGTTTAGTTTCTTTTTTTTTAATATATTTTGTAAAATCACTTAACAAGATTTAGATCTTTAGATATGATGTGAAGCCTATAGGAGAGTACCTCCTTATATATGATAGATGACAGTTCTGAGCTTGGGACATTGTAAGTTATCTTCTATAAATATAGAGTGGAGTGAGATAAAGTGTGAACATGGACGTGGGCCATCCAGCTCATCATTTTATCTCTTTATGTAGCTTTTTGTGACCACACCCACATCACATAATGTTTACGATCTATCTCTTAAATTCTGTAGGACCTAATACAAATTTTGAAATTCATGAGAGGAAAAATGATGGGAATGTCATGCTATTAATGACTAGGTATGGAAAAAAATTATATCTCCCTCACTAGTCTAAAGAGCATCACAGTTTTACAATTTTCCAACATTAGAGCTTTTTTTGTTCTGTTTCATCATTAGATAAAATGAATTATTATGCTTAAATTTAATAGTGGATATTGGTGTGATAAGTCACATGAGGTATGTGAATGAGGGTTAACCAGTGTTCGATGAAAATGTTAAGTTGTAGATCCCGATCACCACTTTAATTAAGGAATGATCCATATTATTATTTTGGAGAGAAGGTTCCTCGCCACTGAGGTGATAATGTTTAGGCATTTATATTGGTTCTTATTTATTAATTCTCTCACCTCCATATAGTTTACTTTTATCCTCTGTAATAGTATGTTGGTAAATCATAATTTAATTTCAATTCTTATGTTTTATATTGAAAACTATAAAGCTGATAATTATTTAAAAAAACAGCCCTTAGTCTTTTTAGGTACTATTTTTTTGGCATAATATTGTTTGTATGAATATCATAGGATAGAATTTGATGATATAATCTATTTTATAATTAAAACATTTCCAATCCATGCAAAGATATGACCTTTATTTTTTATTGATAAAATTTGAATTTGTTCGATATCCTACATAATTAGTATATCGTAAAGTTTGATTTCCTAACTTAGTAGGATATCGAACTCTGCGATATCCTACTTGTTTGGGATATTGCACAATTCAATATCCTATTACTTTAGGATATTACAAGTTTCAGAGTAAAATCGATATAATTTTAGCATCCTTTCCTATAAGAACAATTATGTGATAAATAACTTATATTGAGCAGTTTTTGAATCTTTGTTAAGTTTAAGTGCTTTCGAACAATAATAATCCCCTTTTAATTTGGCTCTGTACAAAAAGGGGCAAATAATTGAGAGACCCTGCTTAAGGTAGTACATCCAGTACACACTGTACTTTTTGTTATTTTTATTTTATGAGGTTAATAAGTCAGACATCCAATTCTCGTCTCCTGCATTACATGGACAATTAACGCTAAGAATGGAAGATAAATGTTTTTTTTTTAATACTCCCAAGGCAATGGATTCGCCTATAGAGGAGGGCTTGTAAACCTTCCTCCCCAAAGAAGACTAGTGGAAACTCTCATTTCCCTTTTTAAATTTCTTTTATTAAAAATAGGTTATACGGCACTCTACTTCTTCATCTTTTTTGGTAAAATAGGTTATTTAGCTCTTCACTTCTTTATTCTGCTGCTCAAAAAAGGTAATGATAAAATAGTTGACAGTTTACCCGTACCTGGACTTAGAGTTACGTGTAGATTGGGCTGCAATTGTTTCCCTGATAATACGGGTATATGAAGTCTTCGGTTTCTAGTGAAGCGGTTAAGGAATCTATTTTTGGATCCTAGAGAATTTTGGATTCAGTTCCGATCCATGCATATAGAATCCGGAGTAGGATCCTTGTTTGTTCCAACCTAAGATTCAAGTATGAAATCATTACGTTCAGGTATTATATATATAGAGGTATAGGTATATATGAGTTTTAAAGGTCTAGATAGTTTGAGTAATATTCATATTTGATAGTATACTTATCTCTAATCATATGACTCTTAATTGTCTCACTTGTATTTTAAAATATTTTTGAAGCTCTTTTATTCAATATACTCTTGTACTCTACATATTATTTTAGTTCAAAATCGAAAATTGGATCGCCTTTTTTCCTTTTATGTTGATGCTAGATTTAGATAAACACATAGGTTTACTATGAGATTTAAAATAGGAGCTGAGTTTGGATTCACCATGGTTCTAGCTTCAAATCGGACCTGTTGCTGTTCTTGCCTTCATGGCTGTCAATTTAGCCCTTCTATGAGGGTATTTGGCTTGGCTTGACCTCGACAAGCTTACAAATGAAGGGTTTTATTTTTCTTAAAAAAGCTGACAGTTGGGCTTAAATAGAATTCTTATATGGCTGCCAATTTGAGCCTTGGGATTGGACAATACCAGGCCCAGCCTAGCCCTCTTTTTTTTTTTTTTCCTTCCTTAATGTGTGTATGTATGTGAATTTATTGTTAGCACAAATGTGGGTTTATTTTAGCATGATTCTTATTTGGGTTCGTACATTATTCTAACATTATTATTTATATAATTCTTATGAGGATTTCATACGATTTTTAGGTAAATAACCCATCATGTAAGATTCTCATGTAATTTGTTTTTGCTATGACCTATCTATGTACAATTAGCATATATGTGGAATCTTTTGAGCATATAAGTGGGCGTATTTAACCATGATTACTATGTGCGGTCTTAATAGCATGGAATTACTTTTCTTTAATTACTGAGCCTAATGTTTAGCCTCACTTTCAGATTTAACTTCAATTGCCCACCTTTAATAATCCTAATGCTTGTTGCAGAAGAAGATTTGAGATTTTTTTTTATTTTTTTGCTATATATATGATCCATTTGTTTGTACCAAATTTACTTCATGAGAACTCAATCCAATAAACTCTTTCAAGGGACTAAAATTGAGGAGTTAAAAGATAAGATTAAACAATTCCACAATCTTCTCTTAGATGGTAAATGATTGCTTAGCCATCACCCTATTAAACTAGATTGTAGTTTAATGGAATTTTCCATTAACATCATGTTGTATGTTGCACTACATTGACAGTTCTAAGTGAAGATAAAGGGAGCATACACATCAGGTTTATTCAGTGCCCCGGTGGCACTGTAACATATACATATATATATATATATATATATTAAAAAATCTAATTTTCTTCTCTTCAAGCCCTGGATTCAACCCTGGCCTATTAGGTTTGGGTTACAGCCTGAGCTGTATAGGACCTCTAGGACATTGGCCCACTCCAGGTCCAGCGTTCATGTGTTGAAGATAGGGATTGGAGAACCTCAAGCCAAGCTCGGCCCTCTCACGGCCTTGATTAGCCATGTCACCTGATCCCAATTTATAGTTTGTGATTCATGGGTTGCATTTCACTTAATTCATTTAAGTGATCTTAATTGGCTGATAGCAAGATGAGATCGTCTATATTAAAGAATCTTTCACATGAGCACAACAGTTTCTTTTTAACTTATAAGTTGAGCTAGGTTTAAAATAAAAAAAATTTAAAGCTATTGAAATGTTTCTATCATAATCAAACTTCCAATGTGACTTTCTGATTATAGAATCTTGGCTCACTACGAGGTGCAAGATTTAAACCATTAGTGCTAGGGTGTTTAACATTGGGAGACTTACAAAGAATCAACTCATGATCTAAAGGATCGTTTGTTAATTTTACATATCACATGAAAATAATTTATATAGGTAAATGATTTACATGTGAAACATAATTTTTGTTTGTTATTTTCACAGCCCTTCAAATATGAATCTAACTGCAAATAATAGTTGATATGTTTTTTGAAGATATCTTAAGATCCATATTGAATCCACACTTGAAATTTAACTTTCGAGCTGAAAGTGACTTTTTGAACGAGATTAACAGTTCAGATCGTGAAAATGGGGACCACAATATCCCCAAAATTAAAATCAATGGCCTAAATTATTTCATAAATATCTCACAACATAAGATGATCCAATGGCTAAAGTTTTGCACCATGGCTGTTTTTATCATTTCAAACATATTGGACAATTCAGATCTTCCATTTGAAGCATGCAAGATCCATAAGTTTGAAAAAACAGACTGACAGTTCAAATAATGGAGTGCACAGTCACAATGGTGTATACATCCAATGGTCACAATATTTTTTGAAGATATCTCAAGATGCATAATCAATGAACATCTAAGATTTGACTTCCTTGCTGAAAATGGCATTTTGAATGAGACTAACGGTTTGGATTGGCATAATAGGGTCCACAAAATCCCAGAAATGGATATCAGCATCTTGAATTGTGTCTTCAATATCTTACAATGTAAGATGATCCAACGGTTGATTTTTTGCACCATCGCCGTTCTTGGCATTCCAAATATGTTGGACAGTTCAGATCATGATTGGGGGGCTTTAAAAAAAGATTAAAAGGCATGATGGGCATTGATGCACTATTCATCAATTAACCATCACCTTTTTGAGGTTGGGTGTGAAATGTTTTCACACCTCAACGGGTGTGAAAATTTTCAGCCCCTTTTGCATGCCATTTACACACTAAAATCATATGAAAGTTACACACTACATGTGTAAAATTTAAAAACAAATATTAAGGTGTTAAATTATTTCACATGTGTAGTATTTACATATATAAATTGTCTAAAACAAATGACCCCTAAATACCAAAAGAACTTATGATCTAAGTTGCTAATGATCCATATGGCTGATTGTACAATGATACAGCATGTAACTGTAAATTGTAATGAATTCATAGGAGATTCCTTATTTCTTTACTACATTAATAAAACAATCTCACTACAAAGATCCAGATCTGTTAGTTCTTCATGCTTGATTAGGATTAGTGGGCACAGCCTCGATTAAGATACTTTATCCACATCCCTCCATAGGGGGCTCCACCACCTCTCTCTTCACTCTACTTAGGGTTGGGCCCAGCCCCCTATAGATGGGATAAAAATAAAAAAAACCTCATCACCAAATGCATGGTTTGTGGAGTCTAGTTTTAGGTAGTGCTGGGGAGTACCTCAAATTTACAAAGTTCTATCGAAATGGCAACTACAACAAATACAATAAATGCAACCGTTTGGACGGTCTTGGACTTGACTGTCGTGCCCAATCGCTACGACAAGAGGGTTAGCATGGGACACTCTTTTCACCTATATAGGGACATAGGATTTAATTTCATACTTAGCTTTAAGAGCTAGCCCCCATATTGCTTTGAATAGTAAGAGTGCCTTTAATTTTCTATCTTGGAAATCATATTGAAGATAGAAAATCATATTGAATTTACAATTGTTTCTCCATACCTCCTGTTCACAATTTTTTGCACTTACGATCAAATTTATACTGATAAAGCCTATAATATTGACCTTTGATTGGTTGAATAGAGCTGCGATGATGATGACTAGTAAAGTGATTTCAATTATTCATTAGGGAGTATTTGTGTAAGAGGAACGCTTGTGGAAACTTGGAGAGATAAGGCATCATGATTTTCTAACGCCTCCTTGCATATGTTTGGTGTAGGAAAAGGGGGGCAAAAATAATAATTGCAAACTTATTTTCTTCTGTTAGCGTTAATCCAGAGTTTCTACCTGCATGGTAGGAATGTCTATTCTCCAAAGGACGAAATCTAAGTTTCCACTTTCGCACCTCTACACAAACGAACCCTTAACATACTATATATATATATATCTTCCCTCATTCTAACATTTCTTAGTGGAGGTAGGATATCAATTTTAAGAATGAGAAGGTAGTGATCTCATGCACCAAAGAAGTAGGGTTTGATGATATCTAAGACATGTATGAGATAAAATTTAGATTAAAATGAAAATATCACTTTGCTGAAATTAATAAAAGAAGGCTTTGATGGAGATGATGATGATATAAGTTTTCACACTACTTATAAGTTATTTACACTAGATGGATTTCTTCCCATTGTAACGTTTCTCTAATTGGAGGTGCACAAGATGTCCATGCACGAAGATTTTCTCGTGAGTGATGCTGGGTGTGGGAAAAATGAGTTGGTATCCTTTGTCAAATGCCTTATACGTAATTAAGGGGTCCCATTTGATGAAGGTTTAGGGCATGTTTTTTAGGTAAAAGTTCTGTCAAGAATTTGAGTTGTTGGGATTTTTAAGACATGATGTGATTTATTGTCTCTGCAATTTGCAAATGTCATGTTTTTTTATAAGAATTTTATAATTTTAGCTACCTAAAAGGTTTCTTTTTTGGATTCAGAATTTTAAAATTCGAGCTGCTTTAAGTTTTGGTAGAATTTTTAGTTGTTTTAGTACAAAGGAGTATATAGAAATTTTACTATGTTGGGAAATTCAGAAATTCCTTAGACATGAATTCTTTGAATTCCAACAAGAGAATAGGCCCTCAGGATGGGGGTTTCCGTTCTAAAGGTTAATTTAGGATAACCAAATAAGTAGGGTTGAGTGACACCCAAGTTCCCTAGAGGGCCCACACAATATTGCAGTGTCGGCCAAAAAACATGAGTGACGTGTTGTGTCTGGTAACGATCATGATCGAATGGCTGAGATGCAATCTCAGATTGTTCCTTGGCCGGAAATGGTGTCGGTGCATGCATGGGAGAGGGTGGGGGAGGGTGGTGGGTGGTGGCCATAATGGCATAAAAAAACAAAAAACGAAAAGAAAAGGTTGGGAAAGAAGAGGGGGTAAAAAGGAAAAGGGTTATTGGCAAAAGGCTGGGGGAAGTGGGTGGTACAGTACTTGCGGAGGGGTTTTTGGTTTTGTGGTCGCTAAGGCCTTGGAGAAAAATCAGACGAAAGGTTGCGTATTGAGAAGGACTTGTGGAAAGAAAATGGGTCACATACACACGCACAAGTGCACCCACATTTCCTTGCTAATGAAGAGGTAGGACCCAGTTGAAAGTGCCTTTTTCACTACCTAGGGATATGCCCAAAGACCTTTCCAACCAAGCTCACAACTGACATTAATCTTCCAAATCAATTGAACACCATTTCGTTTAATGGACTTCTACAAAAATGTATATACCCACAGAATAGTTTGGCTATGTACACTTTTAAAAAATGGCGTACATTATATCGGCCAAGGCCGAAATATTTTGATATAAGGGACACAAGTTTTTAATTAAGATCTTTGGCTTCTTTGCACTTTCACATGGAATTAGATTTCTAGAAAATTATGGTAATGTAGGTAGGTTGCCACATAGACTATTGAAGGGGTAAGGGTTAAGGAAATAAAGAGGAGATGTAAATGGAAACCGACTAAATTAGATGGAGTCAATTGTTCATTTATCAACTCCTTATGATCTCTCCTTAATTCATTTTATGCAAATTATTATTTTTTCAATCTTATTCACCTGTAGGCTTGTTTGTTTGCATAAAAATAAATAGGGTCATCATAAATTCTTATGTATTCTAATGCAGACAAACTTATGTATTCTAATGCAACCAAATTAACTCTTGAGATGCATAAATACATTTATTTGAATTCCTTAAAATTTAATTCCACCCAAATAGATAGCAGGCCCTCAATTTCTTAGATAAATATTAAATGCAAAATAAATATCGAAGCAATGGTGATTTTGTTTCAGTTCATTTGAGGTTTAGGAATATGTATATTGAAATTGTTGGTAGTCATTGCTTTAGACATTTGGAGCGATTTAACTTAGTTTTTGCCAAGCGATCTTACTACCTTCGTAAATGTTTTTGCTTGGATGATTGTTTTTTTGATCGGGTAAAGTTGTGCCTTCTCCAAGTTTAGTTGTAGTCTTGTTTTTGTCTTGTTGTATGATCTTCCCATTACCAAAAAGAAAAAACTTGGTTTTGGCGTAACATTTAAAATTGGAGTTTCAAGTAACTGTCTTTGATTATTATTATCTTGAAAGTCATTTTCGGCCTGGCTAGTGTTAGAATTGAATCATGTTTTAGAACCATGATTAAGATAATCATACTTGTGATACATAGAAAGACATTTAGAACCACGCGCATTTGTGTCTTTTCAACCTCTTTATGTGGAAATGAAATGGATAATACATCAATGGTGAGTAACATGGAGTTGCAATGAACAACAGCACAACTACAATAATATTAACAATTCACAAACATGCCTTTACCAAATGAGAGAAAAACTATCCCTATCTATATAATTTTACCCTTGACCTTTTACCTTTTCCATTTTTATCAATGATTTCATCCTGTTTGTGAAAGGAGTTTGAAAAGACACAAACAGTTTCTATGTAATGTTTGAAAGAGACCCTGTAAAAATGATCACTAAATGATCACTATATTTCATCCATGACAAACATTTGGGTGAATGGTCATTATAAAACATGTGTAAGGAAAACAATTTTGCACCAATTACTTTTGCGAAACAACAAATGGGTTAAAATTGTACTCCACCCGGTAAATAAAAAGGAAGGCCCACTGTTTTATTGATTGATCTTTATAAAAAAAATCATGTATATATGGAAAAAAATCCTCTCAGACCTATTTTTCACTAGTGTTTTATGAGAAGTCTAGGTGGAGTTTATCTATTACACAATCTAAATATTACAATATATATGGAGTCTCCCATAATCATATGCCTAAGTTTCAGTCATATCCGAATTTAATAGGCAGTTGTATTTACTGTGCATTAATCTAAATGAATTTGATCTATGGGCCACGAATAAAAGTGTTAGTGACATGTCACCTACATAGTCATACGCCACACATAGATCTTTCTATCACCCATATATATATGGGGCATGTTATAAAACTCTCCGGGCATTTTTTTTTAAAGAAAAACTCCAATTTTCTAGTTGGCTAATGTGATCCTCTTGTCCTATTATTTAGGAATTCAAAGTATTTATCCATCCTTAATTTTTTTCTTTTAATATAAGTTGACATGTAAAGGTGAGGTGACATGATCTCATTTGACAAATCAAAATGGCAAAAACTCCCCTTTTGAAATAGAGAGCTTTTGAGAATTCATCTATATTATATATATATTTATATATATGGAGAATATTAGTATGTATTTATCCCTCACCCTATATATGGAAAATAGTAATATATATTTATCCCTCACCCAATAGTAAGGTACACTTCTATATTGGATATATTAATATGTGAAAGCCAAATAAGAAAAGTTATGTAAGTATTTTCCATCCTATGATAAAGAAATGTTACATGGTAACATTTCTCCGTATATATATTCTTTAGTTTTATTTATTTAGCATCTATGTTTTTTATAACTTTACCCTTGACCGGCTGACCCCTACCTCCTCTCTTACTGATGCATTTGTCCTTTTCATGAAAAGTGGTCGAAAAGACATAACTATAGCGTGTAAACTCTTGAATTGGGGTCGAAATCAACATAGTTTCAAAGAAAAGATTTAGCCAAAGAGCTAATAAACTAATTGGCTTTAATTGTATGGTAAGGTTGAGAAATCAGTAAACACAATCTGAATCCTCACCGCATGATACGAAATTGGCTAAATGTAAACCGAATAAGAGTAATATGGGACACTTGTAGAACCCAAACCCTTTAACATAAATATCTCTATTGTTGGTAAGCCATATCTGATTCCACTAAAAAGATTGGGCCCAAATCAGATTGAACACAAATAAAGGTGACCCCTGTGTGTTGGCTCCGAACCAAATTTCACATAAATAAAAGTTGGGTGCGCTGTCAATTGATCATGTAGCCAATCTATGGTGGGTCGAACTCCTAACCAAGTGAAATTAGACCCAAAGCTAATGCATAGGTGGAAATTTCTTTTAGATGAATGGTGAACAGTTCAGATCTTACATTTGATTGTGCCCACTGATAGATTTATAGTTAGGTTTGGCAAACACCATCTTCCTTGTATATAAATATAGGTCAAACAACCTTGTCACCAGTTCATAACAGTGCCAACTCGTGATCCAAACCATATTTTTATAACTCCACTTCTTTTTCTTTTTATTTTAAATGAACGGCCCACATACAACCATAGAGGACCAGCAGGACCATCTGTAGTGTGGCCCACCATGTGGGTGATCCAGATCACATCACCACGGGCAAGTCTAACTGTTCCAACGGCAGCTGTACTGCATATCTCCTTTCCAACAAGCGACACTTCCCTCGCACGTGACCCCACCATCAAACTATCTTTATTTCATATGGCTTTCAAAATTACTGTAACGTCCACACTCAGTTCTTTTAATCCCAAAAAAGGTCAATGGACTGACAGCGCAAAGAAGCCCACCTTTGGACTGCTATGAAAAAGTTACAGAAATGTCCACACCTTGAAAATGCTATGAGGGTCACTTTCTTTCACGAAAAGGACCAACTCTGCATAAGGGTAGGAAATATGTGGGCTTCCAAAGGGCTTGGGGTCAATTCAAGAGTTTTAGCATTGAGGTTTTTCTTTTTTTTTTTTTTCAACTTGAGAGCTTTTGTTCTAATGGTATAATAGTCCCAATGCATTGCATGAATGTTTTAGTAGGGTGTATTGATTTTTTTAAAAGATTTATGGCAGATTTCCTTTCTTTTAGTGACAGTAGACATTGTAACCATCAGCTATAGCTAGTAAAAATTATATGAATTGTTCAATTTTTTCTTTGCTAGAATACATTATTGAATTGATCAATCCTTTTGGATAATCTAGAGCTTCCATTCTAATTACACAAAAGTCCTAATGAATTGCCTGAAAATTTTAGTTTATTATACTATTTCTTGAAAGGATTTTTTTTTTTTTTTGGTAATTAGAATTTCATTCAACAAGACCCAAAAAATTAAAAAAAAAAGACAACAAATAAGTCTGGGGATAACACAGCTTCACCCAATCAAAAAAACTATCATCTCAACAAAGACTTTTACCATGATAGTAAGAGTGCTTGGCCAAACATGGGCAGCCATATTAGAAATTTCAGAATAAAGAAGAAATTAGCAAAGGAAATACACCTATAATGATGTTTAATGTCCAAAATAATGGGATTGATGGTGCAATCCTTTTCTCCATTGATGGTATCCACCACTTCCTTTGCATCTGAAAAATACACAACCTTTTGAAAACCTCTACTTGAAGCTTCCTTTAGAGGAATTAGTATTGGGGTTGTTCACTGAGTTTGTTCACTAACATTGTACTTTGTAGTCATGAACTAAAGCTATTGAAAATTGAGTTTAATCTGCTCTTACTTCTAATACATCAACCAGTTGTTCAACCTTTTCTATTTATTTAGAATACGTATGCATGGATATTATGATATACGTTTATTTATTGTGGAGAATAATTTTGACTATGATTATTCATTAACAGCAGTCATTAGCTAGTGCTATTAAATATACTATAATATTTTTATTTATTTTTATTTTTTTGATAACAAAGGGTGCCTCAGCTCTTCGGGCCGAGGGAGCTATTAAATACACTATAAATTGATCAATTTCTTCTTACATATAATACATCAATTAATTGATCAGTCCTTTTGGTTTATTTAGAAGCTAGGGAAAAGAAGTAATTTGTGGAGATGTGTGGCGACTGTATTAGACATATCAATCAATTTATACATGGTGTTGAAGTTGCTCGGTTTAGGACTAGTCAGAGGTGGAACCAATGTGGTAATGCTCAAATCTTTTTAAAAACCCCTTGAAGTTTTTAAAAACTTCCCTCTTGGTTACATTTGGGTGCGCAAGAATTTTTATTTTACGTAATGATCCTTCCCAAAGGTGAGTTTCCTAGTTTTGTCACTATTAACTAATGACGGATATCTGTCTAAATTAAAACAAAAGTGGAAAGGCTAAAAACTTTTCTTTAGAGGAATATCTTCTCTTCTTGTTTTGATGCATTTTAGAGGAAAAAAGTAGTTTCCTCTTATCACTACTTGCAAAGATTAGGTTAGGTTTCTCCTAAAAAGATCATAGAAAATAATATTTTGGTTGGTGAAATTGATATTATATAAAAACATTGTTTCGAAATGAATTTCACCTCATCGCTTATTTCTCCATTTACATAAAAAAAAGTTGATAATCAAGATTGGAAAAAAGCAATAAATCTTCATGAAAATAATTCTCCTGTTGAGATTCTCATGATTTGAATCATGTTTGAGAATCATGATTAAGACGAGTTATCTATTATATTAAGTGCATGTTTGTGTCTTTTCAACCTATTTTTGTGAAAATGAAATGGATGATACATAAATGATGAGTGAATTGGATCTGTGATGCACATCATCTATAAAAATATTAATAAAAATTCCCTTGCATGCATTTAAGGAAGTAAACTTATTCCTACCTATCCGTAACTTTCCCCTTGACCCTTCACCTTTTTCCATATTTTAACCATTTCATGAAGGGAGATTGAACAGACACAAACATTCTATCTGTAAACTTTCAAAGGGTTTTTATAGTATCAATCACTAACAGATGAGATAAGGTTAATAAACATTGTGGTGAATGGTCACTCTAACAAAAGTGACGGAAATAATTGAGCACCAATTGCTGACAGACAAACAATGGGTGAATTGCAATCAAGCACCACATCGTTTTTAGAAAAAAAAAATGGCTATTACTTTGATACTTCTATGAATAGATGATTATGGAAAATAAAATGACCTGCGTTTAACTTCACCCTTGACATTTGACCTTCCTCTCTTATATCAAAGCTTTCATTCCTTTTTGTGAAGTGAGGTTGAAAAGGAAGCAATATAATTCTGAAAGTGATCTAAAACAAACGTCGGCAGATTTGATGAGACAAGGTTTCTCCCGTCATAAAATTGTGTATAATGGCTACTAAAATAAATGTTAAGGGAAAGAATATTTTGCATTCCAATCTCTTTTAATGATCACTAAGATGAGATAAGGTTTTAAATATCATTAGCATTGTGGTGAATGGTCACTAAAAGACACGTAAAGGAAAGAAGTTTTTCACCAATTGCATATATAGAAGTAATGCAAGAATTGCAATCACACTCTACATGGCTTTTATTTAATGGTTATTTCCTTGATTGTTTTATGAATAGATCTTTTTGAAGCAATAAAAATAAAAATCGAAAGCTTGTGTGTAACTTCACCCTTGATGCTTTACCTTTTCCTCTATTATCAAATCTGTCATCCTTCATGTTAAGATTGATTGAAAAGGAATGAATAGAACTTCGAAAGAGATCTCATAAAAATGTCGACAAGTAATGAGAGGGGACTTCTACCAACATAAAATTGTGGTGAATGACTACTAAAATATTTGCAAAGGGAAAGAGTTTTGCTCACCAACAGCTGTTGTACAAACAAGGTGCATGAAATCCAATCAAACTCTACATGGTTATGAAAAATCAGGGTTTCATGAACAAATTTCCCATTGCCAGAGCATTCTCTTCTATGATAGCTGTTCGTAGTAAATATTACATCTCTAGGAGTTATATGAGAGGTCGTGGATTCCAATCCTCCTACATTCAATAGAATGTAGAAAATTATCAATTATACAATACTTTAGTCTTACAATTTTGAAAATAAATCAAATTCAGCCTGTATTTGTATTTATTAGGGGGTAAGTTTTATATCACAAATTATTAAATTTTTATGCATCTAAAAAATTAGAGCTCAACCCCATAATAATCTTGAAACATTATTGTCCCATGTTACACTTACCCTATGTAGAACTCAAGCGAAACATCTTAGCTAAGAACAACTCCTCACTTTAATAGTAAGGACTTTTTGTTCTCATTAGAGGGTTATGGGTTCAAACCTAACCTCTCCATCATTTGCATATCTGAGAGAAAATAAATTGAGTAGAAAGCACTAAAAGCAAGCACCCTTTGAGCTCAATTGAAAATGACTGTCCCGAGGGACTATACAGCTTGTCTCATGTAGATTTAGATTTAGTTTATAGTAGCTAATACAAAGCTAGCTTTCGAGCTTTCTTTCCAAGTATTTGCAAAAACTCGGTTATTTCTCATTATCTCACATATGTGAGTTGTGTTTATATCTTCACATATAAAAATCTCCATTACCTTGCATGTGAGAGTTGAGTTGGGTCAGTTTTCAGATCCCAGCCCCTCATTTGAGTTGTTACCAAATAACAGTGGTGAAGCATCCTAGCTTCTATAAAAATAAAAAAATAATTAAAAAAAAAAACAGTAAACCATCCGAGAATCCCATCCCCTACGTGTTCTCCAAGATACTATATTTGCTTCATTTACATTAGAAAAGTTACTAAAGCATCTCTAATTTTTCTTCTAATGCCCAAAACAGGCCGACTAACATGTGTCCTTGTCTTTTAAAGAAAAGGACCACATCTGCAAAAAGGTAGGACATATGAGGCATCGGTCTCCATGTACTAGTGTCAATTCAAGGCTTTTTAATGTTGAGAAATTTTTATTAGTTAAGTGCTTTTGATATAATGACTATTGCAATCATCAGGTAGAGTTATTAAGAAACTGTATAAATTGTACATTTTGTTCATATTTATAATACATCAATCAATTGACCAATAATAGAAGACTTTTTAAACTGATAGACATTGTAATAATCAACTAGCAATTAAAAAAGTTGTATAATCAATAATTTTTGCTTACTAATAATACACCAAGCGTTTGATCTATCCTTTTAGTCTATTTAGGAGACATAATTTTGTAGAGAAGCATGATATATGTATAGGAGACATAATGACCATTTCATACTATCTTGTTGACATCGATAGAATTTGACCAATCAAGGGTCTATGGCCTATCTAAAAAAAAAAAAAAAAAAGAAAAAGTAAGAAGACTGAAAAGCTTTTTTCTAGGAAAATATCTTTTCTTATTGGGTGAATTTTTTTTAGATGAGAAAAGTTATTTTCTTTTCACTAGTTTTTATAAAGAATAGATGGGTTGGTTTTCTTCTACAAGAAAAAGCCATTATTTGCTCACTCTTATTACTACTTTTTTTTTATCAAATGAATTAAACCTCATAGTTACATTCATTTGCATATAAACATAGCCGAAATCAATAAAAGAAACGTGATAAATCTTCACCAAAATAAGAAAAGAATCTCTACTTAGAATTCTTCCTCAGCTTACCACTTAGCGATGATTTTTCATTCATCGTTTTCTCCTCATTCAAAAATTGGCCCAAAATAATGCTCATGTAAAATGATGAATCTTTTGATAGAGAGGAATATTGTCCTCATTTTCTTACTACAATTGTTTTATTGTTTGGCATGACAAATTTTCTTTACTTAAAAATGGATAGATTTTTCTCAATAAAGAAGATTTTGATTTCATATAGGAGTGATAGGAATATAAGATTTTCCATCCCATGAGAACAAAAATCCGCAATGGAAAAATCCTGTTGCTACACAAATAGGTCCCAAAGGTATATATGTTTGTGGAATAGAGGATTCTAATCCTCTAAATTTCTGTTGCTGTTGGAAAGAGGAATCTTTTCATTCCAACCCCTACTGCAATAGTTTGAAATCATCTCTATAAAAAAAAAATTATATCTTCCTTCCTAAAATCCATAAAGTATCATACCAATAAGGACATTGAATAAAATATTAGACACTGAATGAAATATCACAAATAAAATCCTCTTATTACACAAGTGTATCCTACTACCACCAAGAGAAAAAGTTGTAGGAAGTGGCCCACAAATTGAAATTGTGGGCTTTAATAGAATTACAATGAATTCTTGGGGTGCTTTTGAAAAAGGTGACACCCTTTTTGCTATTTTTAAGAGGTTCTGGTGTCCCATCCTTGGATGTCAATCAATCCCTTATCTCTTCCCCTTAAACGGCGTTCTTCTTGCATCAATTATCAAACATCATAAGGGTCCTTTTCTATCACTACAGATAAAATTCCCCTGCCCCAAGTGTCAAGTATCACGTTGCTGTAAAAAAAATTGTCAAAAATATCAAAGAAGTTCCCTATTGTCCACAGATTAGCGCTTTCCTGTGTCTGTACGAAATTGATAGACACCGTGAAGAGTCAAACCCAAGATAAGGATGGAACAGAGAGGTGGGTAGTGGAATAGATCATTTTCATTCCCAGTTCCAATCCAACCTCTGCTGTGGGCCCCACCAAAGTGGGCCAATGTCTCAGAACTCCCGCAAGAAGGAAAATTGATGGGTCAAATTCAGCTAAAAAAAAAATTTTTTTTTTCATGCCCCCACATCCAAGCTGGCCTCTCTTGTGAGGCCCACTTTGGTGGGAAGATCCTGAACATATGATCAAAATAAGAGAATCGTCAAATTCAGCAAAAAAAATTGGATGGTTAAGGATGTCTTTCATTAGGAATTGGGGCTGGGCTGGGCCGGGCCGTCGGGCACATATTGGACGGCTGAAGATTGGTACACGTTTGTGATGTGATTCGTTGAGTGTGATCCATCATACAATAATACCGTACAGGAATTTAATGCATACCAAACCTGTGGTTTTTTTTTTTTTTTCCCGATTGGTTGTGAAGGTTTTCTTGACGTGTGCTTGTCATCATCGTGCATTTTACTTGGCTAGGCTCTTGTCTACGGACTGCGCACGCTTGTTGGCAACTGTCTACCTGTACGTTTGGCACCGGTCTGTGGTGAATGGTGATGGGGAAATTTTATGGTTGCAAAGAATCTAAAACTTAGAATTATCCCATTCTCATTTAAAAAATTAGATTTGATCAAAGAAAAAATTTTCAGAGAAAAAATCTTTAAGAAATTAATGATTTCGAATATTTGGGCCAATATATCATGATCTACATAGCCCCACATTCTGAAATTTAGTTTTATAGCTTTTTTTTGCCTCTAAATTAAATTTAATGGTTTGGATTTTTCAAAGGGGGCTCCTGTAAGTCTAACTTTTCATCAGCAGCGTCGATTACTTTTTATTTATTAGATCTAAGCATATAAGATGATTCAACAGCTAAAATATAAAATTTAACCGTTTTTTGAATGAAAAATAATCTTAACGGTGCTGATCTACAATATGAAACCCTACAAACGATCAATCGGCATGAAACTCTGTTGTTCATTTCTGGCAGTGTAATAGCTCTCTTCAACGTTGCCATGGAATCCATGCATTCAATGAGAGGTGTTTGACCCTCTCTTTCCATTGAAACATGAAATGCGGATAGCTATTTTCCACGTTCCATGCTTCAGCCAAATATGAGGATTCTGCATTTCTACAGAAAACCACCCGATTTTCCTTGGAAACACGATTTAGCAAACATGGCCTACGTGCCCCATGAATTCACACCATTTTACATCCTCAATTTACCCTTAACAAAGTCATCTCATGTGTAAACAGTTTGCATAGAGCCCATTTTCCCACTTATGCAATGCATTTATGTTAACCTTTTTAGTAAAGTGGGTATGATTAATAAACAAATATTAAAGAAACAATGTGGAGAAGACATATTTGAACTATCAGAGGATGGTAGATTTGCTGAGGTGATGGTTCCGTGGTTAAGTTTTTTACTATGAGCCTATTTCTTTAGTGAAATCTCTAACGAGCATTTGATATGTTAGGAGTTTATAGTATAGTTGTTCCCTTGGCATTCAAAAGTGTTACGTTTCTTTATTAGAATTGTGAATTTCAATCTCCTAAATTATCACAAATATGCATTTGGCTTCACTTAATTGCAACCTCCTTAGCATTTATAAATGCTTCTTTGGCAATGAGAATTTTGGAACTTCTCCTTTACTCTTTACTTTTAACTATATTAGGTGGGAATTAGGTGATGATTTTTGGTTTTCTTAATATGATATTCAACTAAACAAATGTTTTGGCATAAATAATACTTTTTTATATGTTTGAACCCAAAACATGGATTGTAAGTTTCTATTTTGATAAGCACATGTCAAGGAGCTACACACATCAAAAGGATGATGAATCGAATCAACAAAATGCAATTATCACAATGCATAATAAAAAAGTAACAAGCTATGAGAAAGCATCTTGTTTAATTTGACATTCTTCATTAACAATTTCGCACATAACCCAGTTTTCATAGATCCAAGATTTTCAATCAAGGCTATCCATAGATTTCCAAAAAAAGGCCACACCAATCTAAATCATCCATTTTTATGAAATCCTAATCATCTAGATTTTTTCGATCAAATTAGATGGCATGATGGATTCATCAACACATGTAAGGCGGATGGTTGGCCCAAAAGCTCTACTAGGTGCAATACACCTATTGGAGAGGGGCAACATGACATTTCTCATGTACTCTATCTCTATCTCATTCTCTCCCCTCTTTGATGTTAATGTTGTGGTGGTGGTTACCTTTAGCCTCCTTTATCTTAGCATTTCATCATCCAACCACACGCATAAAAAAACGATAGAAAGAAAAAAAGAAAAAAAAACTAATAACAAAAAAATAATAATAATAAATAAATAAATAAATAAATAAAGTGATGACAGGAAGATATTTGATACATCACAGGGGGAGAGTCTCCTTCCTTTCATTTTTTATTAGAGAAGTAGACGTTTCCTCGTTTTTCAGCTGTTTGTTTCTCTGACACTATGAGTTTATAACACCACACCCCCGCTTCTCTCTCTCTCTCACTCTCTCGCAGATGTTCTTCTCCTCATCAAACGTGCCTGCATCTAATGATGAGGAAACGAGGGTCAAATCACTGAACTTCTTTTCTTTTGATACATTCGCAGGTACTTCTCAGACACCCTTTGAGGGGAGGGTCTCTCTCTCCACCCCCACATGAAAGGAGAGGAGAGAGAGAGAGAGAGAGATGATTGGATAATGGTAATGAAAGAGGTATCTTTTTTCTCAGTCTTTTTAACCCCAGCTCTTTATTTCTTTTCCTTTTCAGCTGGAGAGAGTTGCAGACACTGAGTCTGACAAAGTGTCAATTGGGTGTTTCTGAGACTGGAATGAAGGGATGGAGATGGACAGTATCCTTTCAGCCGTAATTGTATGCGTCTGAGAGCTATATCTATCTTTCAAGGATCCTTTATATGCGTTTGCTGTCACTGTAAGCAATATCTCCGCCAAAACCAGATGATGATAGAGCACGTGCACATGGATCTTCTTTACTCAGGTAATAATACTACTATAATTGAACACCATACATAATAAACAGCAACCCCTTTCAATTCCCTCCTCTTTCTTCTGACCAAGAAGGAGAAGGGAGAGGCAAACACATGGGTTCTGTTCTGCCTCCAGAAATTGACCCAAAATCTCAGTTTTCAGATCGGAATTGTAGTTGTGACAGATCCACAAAATTCTGACTTTTTGGGTTTTTGGGGTTCATTGCTGGATGATTTGTTGGTCCTGGGCTTAATCTCCTTCTGTAGATTCCATCAGAAATTTTAGTCCTGGTGGCTCCAATATTTTGAGATTTTTTGCCTGTTCTAAGGATTTTGTTTTTATGGATTTCTTTCAGGAGTGTTCTGAACTGTGAAAGAGTTCGAATTTTGGCTTCTTGGTGTTGAGTTTGGTGAAGTTCTAAGTCGGATTTGAGAGAAGAGGAGAAATGGGCTGAGACAAAGGACTGCTTTGCATCTGGTGTCTGCATACGGAGGAACGCTTGTGTTCATCTTCTGAATTGTACAACAGTAGAAAGCTTTTGTTGAGACACTTAGCAATTGAATTCTCAATTGAATTGTATTGATTAGATCTGAATTGAATTCCATGGCTACTTACTACGGAGCTTCTGAGATGCAATCAGATGGTCTACAAACACTCTACTTGATGAATCCGGGCTATGTCGGATACCCCGATCCACAGACTCCGGCATCGAACATGCTCTTCCTGAATTCTGCCGGGAATCCACTCAATCCGGCCAATCTACCCCACGGCCACCCAACTCAGCAGAATCAGCACTTCGTCGGAATACCTCTCCAGGCGCCGGCCTCCGGACAAGATCCCAGCCGTCCATCGGTCCATCACCAACATGACATCTCGGCCGTCCACGGGTTCGTCCCCCGGGTCCACTACAATCTGTGGACGTCCATGGATCCCGCAGGTGCCACTGCCGGTAACCACCACCAAATTTCCACGACATCTGCTGGAGGTGGAGGTGGCGGTGGCGGTGGCGGAATCACCGACATGACGTCACTGTTGGGTCTCAGGCGGTCAGTGGGACCCTCACCGCCGGCGATGACTGCCTCCCAGCAGGGTCTGTCGCTGAGCCTCTCGCCACAGCAGCCGGTGTATGGGACGTACCGGCAAGAGCCTGACGTCCCGACACCAGCTCAGCCGCCAGCGATATCTCCGGCGAGCGGCGATGACATGCGAATTTCAGGCTCTTCTTCTTCGGCATCGGCCGTCTCGAACGGAATCTCTGGTTTGCAGAGCGTTTTGATGGGTTCTAAGTATCTGAAAGCAGCCCAGCAGCTGCTTGATGAGGTTGTGAGCGTTGGGAAGGACTTCAAGACCGATTCTAACAAGGGGTCCAAAGGGCAATTGAAGGCGAACAGAGACTCCCCCGCAGCAGAAGCTTCTGGTGGGGGTGATATCAATGGAAAACGGGCGGCGGAGCTCACGACGGCAGAGAGGCAGGAGCTTCAGATGAAGAAGGGCAAGCTCATATCCATGCTAGATGAGGTATACATCTTTTGTAGATATGATAATTTTCAGGGATTGAATTGACTTGAAATTTGAATTGGTATTGTTAATCAAGCAAAACCCATCAAGGATATTCAACTCATTTTGGAAAATCGCATTCTTTTTAGCAAAATTGGAACAAAGAGTTGAATTTGAGTTGGATCGGACGTTTGAGCAGAACCCATCAAGTTGAGCTTTTCAAAGAAGTGATTTTTAGCAATAATTTCCTCAAAAATCTGAAATTTAAGTTGGTTTGATTGACCTGCATGAATAATCAATCAGGAGAGAGAGAAGCTCTTAATCTTCTTTCTTCCCCCTCTTTATTGGAATATAAAGAATTTTAATTGAATTCAGTAGAGAAATTCAATAATTTGAAGTGGGGCTATAACCTGCAAGTGCGCGTCTGGATGTCCTCCAAAACAGTGGTGGGTCAGTTGCTGTTCCACCCACATAATCCCCTACTGCTTTTTACAGATAAAAATCTCTTAAAAAAACCCACTCAAACGGACAGAACACACACAAACACACACACACAAAACGCCATCCACAGGGATGCTGATCCATTGCAATCCGAATAATTCCATCCGAACACCCCCGCATGCCATGACCAATAATACTGAATTGGGTCTGTCATATAACAAATCTTCCTCTTAAAACTCTAGGCTTTTCTGGGTTTCGTCCTTCTCATCCATCTGTTCTCTGAAATTGTAGGTGGAACAAAGGTACAGACAATACCACCACCAGATGCAGATTGTCGTCTCCTCATTTGAAGCCGCCGCTGGAATCGGGTCGGCGAAGACTTACACGGCGCTCGCACTGCAGACAATATCGAAGCAGTTCCGCTGCTTGAGAGATGCGATAACCGGGCAGATCAGGGCCACGAGTAGGAGCCTGGGAGAGGAAGATTGCTTGGGAGGCGGCAAGGGAGAGGGCTCGTCGTCTCGGCTCCGGTTCGTCGACCAGCATATCCGACAGCAGAGGGCTCTTCAGCAGCTGGGGATGATGCAAAACAATGCATGGAGGCCTCAGAGAGGGCTGCCGGAGAGATCTGTGTCTGTACTTCGTGCATGGCTTTTTGAGCACTTCTTGCACCCGTACGTACTATACTTTCTCATATGATTTTCGTATAATTGGCATGATTGCACCAAGTCTCCACCGTTCATCTGATGGGCCACATTCCGCATCAGTGGAACACTGAGGAATTCACCACATGGATAATCCACGCAACCTGATTGAAGGGATTTGTATGATCGCAGATGGACGGATGAGAAATTTTTTTTTCACATTGAACATCCCAAACTGGCTTGAGTGATTGCTGAGTGGGTGCTCTTCTCGTGATGGGTTCCATCCATGGTGGGTCCCAACACATGAACGGAATGGATCTGGTATGCGGGTCCACAGGAACTAGTGAATGTCTGAAATGCCCGTGGTTTATTCATCGAACTTAGGCCGCCTGTGTTTGAAATGAAATGGGAAAAACTGCTGGCTTTCTGTACATTAATGTATCATCAATTGATTGTGGGTCCACTTGAGATGATAAAATTGACGGTGAGGATGGAGTCCTTCACTGAACTTCCATCATTGCTTAGCTTCTTCTCTTCATTTTTAAAGAGTGAGGTCTCTGGAACTGATGTTTTGATGAGGTGAGCTAAGCATTGGCAGCGAATTGAAGTTTCACTGCATATACTCTCAAAAGAAAAATTCCCTCTCACTCTATGGTACAAGATAAACCTATATGTTGGAACTGGACCACCGAAACAACTGACCATGAATATGCTATTTTTAGACACTGTAAGTATGTTTTTAGATAGCGGATTTCCTCTCTCTCTCTCTCATATATATATCTCTTTCTCTCATATATATATATATATATATCTCTCTCTCTCTCTCTCTCTCTCATGCATATATATGTTTGAACTAAACTGTCTCACTGAAGAAATTTGAACTAATACTGAATATATCATTTTAAGCACATTGTATAGATGGTAAGGAACATCCTAGAATGGCTAAAATTCAAGAATTTGAATGGATTTGAAAATCTTACCCCTCTTAAAATTCTCTTTTTAAGTTCAAGTGAGGGGTAGCTAAAGCAGCTCTGAATTACTAGTGTCACACCAGAAGGGAGTTTTACAAACAATGGAATATAAATAATGAATAAACAAAAGCTTAACCTTCTTTTTAGAAAATGCAAAGAGTGGTCCTAGAAACTACCTCGTTCCCAATCAGGTACATCAAAGGGAAAAAACCCATTTAAGCCGCAACATTATTTTTTTATTGATTTTTTTGGTGGTCTGCATCAAATATTAATGATTTGGGACCAAGGTGAGACTAATGATTTATACATATCCTTACCCGTGTCAATATCTATAGGGATAATTTGAAATTGTAAAAGAAATTGTCATTTGCTTCTAATTTACATTAAAAAAATCACTTAATCAAATGGATATGATGTAAGTCCTCAATGATCGGTAAATACTAGTATCCACCAAGAATAAATTTATTTTAATTTTTCTTAATATTTTTTATAGTTTATTTCCTAGATTTTTGTAAATTATTCAGAATCTCATAAGAATTTTTTCAATTTGTTTTCTTTCGGATTGTTACTCTTTAGACAAAAATCATGTATAGATCCATCTGCACTAAATGAGAATGACACAAATCTTATATTCCTCTTGTTTGAGATTTCTCTCTCCGAGTCAGTTTTTCCCCTCTCCTCAATCAAGCATATGACATGGTTGGGTCAATCTCCTGCTTTTGAATGTTGAAAGCTTTTTCTTTCTTACTAGAATCATCTTCCTTGCTATTGATTGTTGATTATGATCATAACATTGATTAATGGATTAATATGTGTTTCTATGCGTTAATCTATTTAAATTCCCAACACGGGCAACAGGTACCCCAAAGACTCTGATAAACACATGCTTGCAAAGCAAACTGGGCTTACTAGGAGCCAGGTACTAAACTCATTTCCTCTCTTCAGCTTTCTTTTTTTTTTTTTTTTTTTAAGATGGTAATAGCAGCATTTATTAAAAGAAGAGAGAACACAATGAAATGAAGAGGGAAAAACAAGAAACAAGAGGGAGCAAGAGCATTGAACTCCCACCCCATTAGAAACTATATGACAAGACCTACCCAATGAGACAACCTTTCAACCCCCTATTTAGTTAGACTATCTGCCATACAGTTAGCAGATCTAATCTCATGGTAGAAAACAACATTGATAAAAAAAGGTAACTCCTTCATTTCATTAAAAAGAAATTGAAATTTTCAAGGAGAAGCCTTGATCTTAGTTATCAAGATAAATAACTCCTTGATTCCACCCAAGAGATTGAAATTTTGTCTCTTCACTATCAATTTAGTTATCAAGACCGCATCTGAATTAGCCCTTGATATTGTCTAATGCAGGTCTCTAATTGGTTCATAAATGCCCGAGTTCGTCTTTGGAAGCCAATGGTTGAAGAAATGTACTTGGAGGAGACCAAAGAACAAGAGCAGAATGGCTCAGAAGACAAACCAAGCAAGAGAGAGATCAATGAAGATATGGCATCCAAATCCACGGGTGCTCAAGAGACTAGTCCAATTGGAACTGAACGGATGAATGGTAACAAAGCCAAGGTGGAAAATATCAATGATCCAAAAGTGCCTCCAAATGGGATGTCTAATTCTCCTGGCGCTGTATCTGCAGTCATGGGAAATGCTCGAAACCAAGCTTGCTTCTCTCTCATTGGATCATCCTCCTCTGATGCACATGCGCAGGGCAGTTACCATGACCGTGATGGGATGCTGCAAGGGAATTCAAAGAAAGCTCGAATTGGCCAATTGGAGAGTTTAAACACTATTGCATCGATGGAAACAGACCTGAAATCAGATGAGGCGAGTGACAAAGAGATCTACATGATGAAGTTCAGCAGTGAACGGCCTAATAGAGACAGTTACTCACTAATCCCGGGCAATGCAGGCCAGGGAGGCGGTTTCGGGACCTACCCAATTGGGGAGATTGGAAGGTTTGATCCAGAGCAATTCGCGCAGAGGTTCTCAGGAAATGGAGTTTCTCTCACTCTTGGCCTCCCACATTGCGAAAATATTTCTTTGTCTGGGACACAGCAAACTTACCTTTCCAACCAAAACATACCCTTGGGAAGGAGACTTGAGATGGGCAATGAAACCAATGACTTTTGCAGCATCAACACCCCATCAGCCGCGCACTCGGCTAATGCCTATGAAAGCATCAACATTCAGAACAGGAAGCGGTTCGCCGCTCAGTTGTTGCCGGACTTTGTGGCTTGAATTTGCGTGCCCGACTTCCTCGTAGTTCAGTCTCTAGCTCTCCTTGTGTGGATGGCTCTTTGGAGGTTTCAGTACTCATACATGTAACGCCAGATGTTATAGTCAGAATCCAGGTGAGCAGCATTAGGGTGCATGTAAAGCTTGTGATTTAGTCATTGGATAAAGGATAAAAGGAGAACATGTTAATCTCTCTTTCCTCCTTCAATAGAGGAAGGAGTTGCAAGCCTTACTGTAGAATAGAAAATACTAAGTACAGTTTTATACCTTAGGGACAAAATTTGGGTTTAAATACATCACAAGTTTGGGTTCATGAAAATGAGGGATGTATATTATTTTACACCTTTGGAAGACAGTTTACCAATCATAGACATACAAAGGGTTTTAGGGGTTACAGATATTTGTGTCATCTATGTATTTGACATACATATGTGTGTGTATGCATTTCAATATTTGTTTTGAGTTAAGTATATGTATAGATGTGAGAATACTATCGTATAGGCATTTATCTATCTATGCATGTGTCTATGAAATTAAGTTTATCGTGTTTTCCATTATACCCCAAAAATGAAAACTGATTATATATCGGACAATGTCAGTGGAACTGTCGAACAAGTTTGCACTTGGTGGGTCCAAATTAATTCTCTTCAAGCTTTGGATAAGACTGTATTAGTGGGAATGACTGAGCAAATGGAATTAGGTCAAAATTGAATCTTATTCATACAAAATATGTGTTAGATGAGCACTTCTTACAAATATCCAATATGTGTTAGATAAGCACTTCCTACGGAGAGTGATTTTGGGTTGTCACCATACTGCATTGGATGTTTTGATTCAAAGGTCTAGAAGTAGGCTCCACCAAGTTTTGATCTTGCATTCATAGTAGCCTCTATGCAGTTGTAGAATTCTCAAGGCTGACCCAGATAGATTGAATGATACTATGATGATGAAAACATGTCCTTAGCTAATTGTTGTTATTGCTCAGCCAGTTGGGAATATGGGTGTACGACTTAGAGTGCACAAGTTCAAATCCTCAATGTATCAAAAAACGATGATGATGACAATATATGAGAAGTATTCTAATGTAACTAGGGGTGGACCTAGGTATTGTCTTTTAGGGGCACTCATCACTTGTGGAAGAAGCCCATGCCTCCATTAGAAATAAGCCATTGTCCCCATCAAAAGATAATATAATGATAAAATTATCATTATGGTCATTGTCCACCCCCTCAAAAGAAAATCCTAGGTCCACCATTTTATGTAGCCAACAACATTGAAGTTGAAATGATCACAATGGGCCCTTTTATGTGAGCCCAGCCTGTTCAATCAGACCAACCAGTAGTGACTTGGCAGGCACCTAAAGTAATATTGGTTTGGGAAATACATGACCAATAGATACTGCACTAGTAGTGAGAGCTAATTTTATTATCATAAGGTGAAAGCCTCTTTGTATCTCCCAAAATCACCTAGATTGGATGATTATCTTTCAATATTCTTTCTTGACTGTCCATGAAATATAATAGAGAGAGGAGGAGTGTTCACATTCATTTCAATTGTATTTCAATTTGTTATTGTAGGTTGTTAGTTCCATTGAACTTCGTCCATAAGCATCAATTCATGCCTGCCTAATGCCAACTATTGTAGGTGTAGATTCACTAGAAGCCTGTACACAAGCATGAATCATACGGTAGGTTTAAAAGTCGGTTAGGAATGGGGTTGGCACCAAACTGTGTCAAAAAGATCATTGTCAATTGTAGTTGTAGTAAAATGATGGCTTCTAGTCCGAAGTCCTTGAGCATCTTTAAGACAGGCCCAATGAAGGGTGACAGAGCTTCCTTGCATATCTACCACAAAAAGATAGACAACCCTTCCAGGGTTGGTCCATCTCAATTTTTTAATAGTTTGTTCAGATTACATTACCAAACATCTGTCTACCACTTCATACATTAACATATAAAATTATTCATTTCTTGCGTTGCAATGCATTGAAGCCATCTTAAAATACTATCATGTGGGGTCTTTGCCTGTACATGTGTACTTTAAATGTATGCATTGCTTTGGGGTGGGGGCGCCTTATGTCCCAGCTGTTCAAACTTCAAATCCTTTTGGCATTTGTGTTCGTGGAATTTTCATGTATAACAAGCATGTAGTGTATGTGTGTGTGCGAGAGAGAGAGAGAGAGAGAGAGAGAGAGAGGCTACACGAGGGGATAAAGGGATTTTGATTGATGGGTGAAACTATTTCCTTTTCCAAGCTATCATAGAACAACATGAGTTAGAGAAGGGACCCCATCGCAAGAAAGCTTTTGGCTTTTTTTTTTTTTAGTTTCATCCTTTTATTTAAAGAAGCCAGCTGTGCGTACCAACCACTCTCTCTCTCTCTCTCTCTCTCTCTCTCTCTCTCTCTTCCAAACTGTTGATCCTAGAGCACTTGCTATGAATTTACATCTCTATAAGATTTCTGAACGTCAATAATGTAATAAGTTAATGTGCTACGCTGCCAGTGCAAGTGTTGAAGACATGGGCATCTCAAGGTGAGACTCATTTCTTTTATCTTAAACTAGGATACTTGGCAAAACTTAATGTGCACTCCTACCCAACAGAGAGAGGGTTTTACATATAACCATATGAGAATTAAAATTAAAACTTGTCTATCAGAAGTTTTCATTTGTACGGTGTAAGACTGTAAGGATTTTTGTGTTGGCAAATTCATAAATCCTTTAATATTGTGTTTTATATATCTTTGAGTATGGACAATGGTTTGAGTTATCAGATGCAATAAGGTGAAGAAATAGAAGAAAGAGCGACAAATTAAAGTGATTTTTTCAGACAATATAAATTAAAAAGGTCATATCTTACAAACCGAACATTGGATATGGGCAAGCGACCTATCGTTAGAAAGCTCGTTTCGAGTAGATATTCGTAGAACCCAAAATTATCTTAATCGGAACTAAAATGAGAAAATTATAGCTTCCGGAAGTTTGCAGAAAATGTGCTAAATTTTCGCCCAAGCAGAACCTTAATTCGATTGATCAAACAAATGTAGAAAGTTCACTGACATGTAATTTTTTAATCCGATTTGAAGAGGAACTTGCCTATTTCATGCTAATTTCTTTCCTGATTAAAACATACCTATGAGGCACGAAATTGGGGCTATAAAAAGAGTTCTCTCTCAACCCTAAAGTGTAGAACACAAATCTCATTGTTCTAAGAAGAGATTGCTTATTGGAGATCACCTTCTCTAGAGTTCTTTCATTGGAGAGCTGAAGGGTTGAAGTTCTGCTCTAGAAATTCTTATCTTCTACTTTTCTAAGTGTAGAAGATTGCTTTAGGAAGTTAAGTGTTACATTTACAAGGTGTCTAAGTGCTTGAATCTGTAATAGAGAACAACAGGGGTCGTTGCAGCAGGCAGCTGTGCAAGGAAATCACAAAATTTTTAGATTGTGGGATGACTGAATAAGGGTTGTGAGCATTCTATTGTAATTGTAGAAAGACTCATAGTGCTTGATTGTTTATCGTAGTTTTTTTCCAATTTGAGTTTTCACATAAAAACTGTATCTTCTTGTGGTGTGTGATTGTGGTTTAATTTATTTCCGCTGCATGGTTGATTGTTTGTACACATAATATTAAGATTGGTATTAATCAATTTTAGAGGCTCTCTCCCCCAAAACCTTCAAGTGGTATCAGAGTGGGTTATGCTAATTTGCTATATTTGATCCTAAGAGCTATCTAGAATGGTGCTCAATCAAGAAGGCACATCCACTGTAAAGCTTTCATTGTTTGATGGTTCAAATTATGCTTATTGGAACCAAAAGATGATTGGGTTCCTCAAGTCCATTGATGATGATGTGTGGGATGATGTTGAAAAAGGTTATTCAAAACCCACTATTACTGTTAATGGGCAAACAGTTCCTAAACCTAAAGCCCAATGGACTAAGGAAGAAAAGCATACCTCCAATTGCAATAATAAGGCTATGAATACTATTTATAATGGAGCGTCTGCTGATAAGTTTCATCAAATTTCCACTTGTAAAACTACAAAAGAAGTATGAGATATTTTACAAACTGTTTATGAGGGAACTGATACTGTTAAGCAAGTAAAGCTGTAAAGGTTAAATAAGTCCTTTGAAACCATTATAATGAAAAAGGAAGAAACCTTCAATTAGTTTTACGCTAAGTTGAATGATATTGTTAATTCTATTTTCAATTTGGGTGAAGTAATCCCTGAAAGTAAAATTGTCAAGAAGATCATGAGGTCTCTTTCTTCAAAGTTTGATTCAAAGGTGGATGCTATTGAAGAGAATAAGAATTTAGAAACCCTCACAGTGAATTAGTTGGTTAGAAATTTTCAAACTTTCAAAGAAAATTATTTAAATAAGGGAAAATCAGTGAAGAATAACAGTTTGGCTTTTAGAGCTTTCAGAGAATCTCTGAAGCAATCTGCAAAGAAAATTGAAATTGATTTGGATTCTGATAATGATATTACTGAGTTAATATTTCAGTTTCAAAAACTCATAAAGGCTAAGAAAACTAAGTGGAAGGGATCGAAATCCAAAAAGAATATGACATTAGCCAAGGTTAAATGTTTTGATTGTCAAGGTCTTGGTCATTATGCTAGTGACTGTCCCAACAAGAAAAAGAATCCCAAGCACAAAGCTCTGAAAACTTGGAATGATGATTTTTCTGAAAAAGAGAAAGGCCCTGAACCCGATCCTAAGGATGTTATGAATAGAAAGTTTATAGCTTTTATGAATAGATCCACTGTGTCTGAAGATAGTTATGCTGTAGAGAATGCTGATATTACACTTTCAGATGAAGAAGATGATTGGGAAGCAGAGTATAGGATTTTACTAGACAAGTCTATGCGGATGAACAAGTTATTTGAAAAAGATGCTCTTAAACGGAAAGAAGAGATTTTGTTTCTTAAGAAAGAGTTAGAGGATGCACAATCACAGGTTCATCTTTGAGAAGGACAAAAGAATTTCATGGCTGATAAGCTGACTACTGAGAATCACAAGTATGGTTTACTGAAAGATGAATTTCAAAAGGTTGAGCAAGAGTTGAAACTTCAAAAACCAACTTGAAGACTGTTAAGGCTGAAAAAGAAGACCTGGTTAGCAAACTAAATGATTCCACAAAAGCCTCCCTAAATAGAATCTATATTGGTTCGAAGATACTTGAAGATATCTTGTGTATTCAGAAGCTGTCTAATGACAGGCGCAGTCTTGGTTTCAATGATAGTGCATCTACTTCAAAATTTAAATGGTAAATCTGTTTTTGTTAGAAGTATTGCACACACTACTCTATAAGTTGCACATGTTCATAATGTGATGAGTAGTTTAAAAATGAAGAATGTGTCACGTCCTGCACGCACATCCACTTGTCATCACTGTGGAGTTAAAAAACACATTCGGCCCCATTGCAAAAAGCCGCATGTGTTACCAAAGTATAAGCAATGGTGGGAACAATTGTTTGAGCCAAAGGTTAAGATAAGAAAGATTTGGGTTAGGAAGTCTGATTACCTAAAGAAGTTGCTCACATTGTGTTAAAAGATCACATTACACCAGTGTGGGTGGCTAAATGCAAAAACCCCTGATCAAGATGATCAAGCTCCCATCCCCAGTGTTGCTATGAAAATTCTATTAAGAGGGAAATGTAATCAAAGGGAAGCTACTATTGAATCCAGGTTGACAACTTTGCTGCATAATGATCATTTGTTTTGTCAATTATGGACAAAAATGTGGGAGACATTGAATTTAAATGGAGAATAGAAAATTTGTGCGTAGTCTAAAGATAGATGGAGCTAAAGATGATTTCTTTGGAACTAGTGCAAAGCTGATGGGAAAATTTTCTTTGCTATTTCAATTTACTCAATGTATTTTTTGTTTTATTTTTAGGTAGATTGATTGTATAGGAAGTTTTGTCCATGAATTGCCAAAGGGGGAGATTGTAAGGATTTTTATGTTAGCGAATTCATGGGCTGGATAAAAGTTGACTCCTTTAGTATTATAGTTTACATATCTTTGAGTATAAACAATGATTTAAGTCATCGGATGTAATGAAGTGAATAAATAGAAGAAAGAGTGACAAATTGAAGTGATTTTTTATGAATAATATGAACTAAAAAGGTCATATCTAACAAACTGAGCATCGGATATAAGTAAGAACCTACCGTTGGAAAATGCATTTCGAGTAGATATCCATAGAGCCTAAAATTACCTTAATCGGAGCTAAAATGAGAAAGTTATAGCTTCCGGAAGTTTGTATAAAATACGCTGAATTTTCACCCGGGTAGAACCTTAATCAGATCGATCGGACAATTCATCCGACCAATTCGACAGGTGCAGAAAGTTCGCCAACATATAATTTTTCAGTCTGATTTAAAGAGGAACTTACCTGTTTCATGCCAACTTCTTTCCTTATTAAAATATACTTATGAAGCATGAAATTGGGACTATAAAAAATGGTTCTCTCTCAACCCGAAAGTGTGGAACCCAGATCTCATTGTTCTAAAAATAGATTGCTTATTGGAGATCACCTTCTCTAGAGTTCTTTCATTGGAGAGTTGAAAGGCTGAAGTTCTGATCTAAAGATTCTTGTCTTCTACTTTTCTGAGTATAGAAGATTGCTTTGGGGAGTCAAGTGCTACATCTAAAAGGCGTTTAGGTAATTGGATTTGTAACATAGAACGACAGGGGGTCGTTGTAGCAGGTAGCTGTGTAAGAAAATCACAAAGTCCTTAGGTTGCGGGATAACTGGATAAGAGTTGTGAGTATTCTCTTGTAACTGTAGTATGATTCATAATGCTTAATTCTTAATCATGGTTTTTTCTCTGTTTGGGTTTCCACATAAAAATCGTGTCTTCTTGTGGTGTGTGCTTGTGATTTGATTTATTTCCGCTGCGTGGTTGATTGTTTACATACAAAATATTGAAATTGGTATTAATCCATTCTAGAGGTTCTCTCCCCCCAAAACCTTCAAAGGCCATAAAAAAGGTTAGCAAATAAAAGGTAAGCATTGGGGAGCTCCATGTCCTTAGTTCTAACAGCTGGAGAGATTTAATGGACTTAATTCAATTTAGATGACTGACCCCAAAGTTCTCTTATAATTGATCCTGGCCCATGGCCCCACAAACTCTTTCTCATCTTCTATATATTTTAAAACATAGCTAAAGGTGTCATACTGTGAAAGCGGGATATGGATTTGAAAATCTTTATCTATTTGTGTATCAGGGTCTCACATTGGGGTGTGTCCAAATGTTGAGTATATAATTAACTTGATTTCTATAGAAAATAGGCCTTCATATCTTGGATGGGGCCACAACAGTGTGGGCCTGATTATTAGTAAGTTATTCAATATAAATAATAGGGATGGCAACTCAGACTTGCTGCACCTCATAACTTACCTTTTCTTGATGAAAGAGCAATTCATTAAAATCAGATAACTATAAAAATCTAATAAACCATACATTCAATAATTTTCACTGTAATGGTCTTGAGAAAACTCCGCCAATTTTTGTTGCCGGTCCCAAGCCCGAGTAAAGGAGGAGGGTTGCGTTAAGTAGGTGACAACCAGCATAAAACTTTGTCACAACCCAAACATAAATTCTAAGAAAATGATATTTTACGAAAAAGCTAGGGCGTTCCCCGCTTTAAGCGACACATCCCGACTGTAGTGAAAAGTGTGCAAGGGCTACCGCATGACTTTGGGCTAGTGCAGTTAGAGAAGTTAGTCCATGAGAAGAAGAGGAGGAATAGGAAAATTAGATTTGCTACTTGGAATATAAGAACTTTGACAGATAAGAGCATAGAGTTAGTTGAGGTAATGAAAAGAAGAAGAATTAGTGTGGCTTGTATCCAGGAGACAAGGTGGAAAGGGAATAAAGCTAAAGAGCTCACGGATGGGTATAAGCTTTTTTATGCAGAAAAGAGTAATACAAGAAATGTAGTGAGTATAACTGTAGATAAGGATTTGAAAGAGAAAATTGTGGGGGTAAAAAGGTTTGATGGTAGAATTATAGTAATTAAACTAGTGCTAGAGGAAGACATAATTCATATCATCAGTGCATATGCTCCCCAAGTAGAACTAGAGGAAAGTGTGAAAAGACAATTTTGGGAGGAGATGGATGATTTAATACAAGAAATCCCAAATAGTGATAAGATTTTCTTTAGAGGGGATTTAAACGAGCATATATGAAGAGATAATAGAGGATATGAGAGAGTGCATGGAGGACATATATATGGAGAAAAAAGAATAAATTCGGAAACACTATATTGGACTTTGCAGTGGCTTTTGATCTTGTAGTAGCAAATACTTACTTTAAAAAGAGAGCTGAACATTTAATTACTTATAAAAGTGGAAGTAATAGGAGTCAAATAAACTTTTTTTACTTAGAAAACAGGACCGTTTGGCTTGTAAAGATTGCAAGGTTATCCTAGGAGAGAGTTTGATTACACAATATAGGCTCGAAGTTTTAGATATTTGCATTAGAAGTAGAAAGAGAGCGGTAGTAAACAAAATGAACCCTAAAACAAGGTAAAGAGATTTGAAGGGGGAAAGAGCAAATATATTTAAGGACAAAATGATTGAGAAGGGAGAATGGAATTTTGAAGGAGAAACTACAGTAATGAGGAATCAAATGGCTAATTGCATTAGGAATGTTGCAAATGAGGTACTTGGAGAATCAAATGGGAAGAGACATATTAATAAAGAAACATGGTGGTGGAGTATGGAGGTTCAGGAAGTTATTCGACAGAAAAAACATTGCTATAAAGTTTGGCAAGGGACTAAGAGTTTGGAAAATTTTGAGCTGTTTAAGAAGGCAAAAAAAGAAGCTAAGAAAGTAGTAAGTAGTGCAAAGTTCAAAGCATGCGATAACCTCTATAATAGGTTGGGAATAAGAGAATGAGAAAATGATATTTTTAAGCTTGCAAAAATAGAAGAAAAGAAAAGTAGGGACTTAGATCATGTCAAATGTATCAAGGACAATGAGAAAGATATTTTGGTGAAGGACAACGATATTAAAGAAAGGTGAAAGGAATATTTTAGCAAACTTCTAAATGAAGTATTTTAGCAAACTTCTAAATGAAGAACATTTGGGCGATCCAAGAGTTAAGGATGATACTTCCTCACAAGAGCATACTTTTTACCGTAAAATTAGAGGAGTGGAAGTGAAGGGAGTATTGAAGTGAATGACGACAAGAAAGGCAACGGGCCCAGATGGTATTCCGATAGAGGTATAAAAATGCTTAGGAGAGGTGGGGTAAGTTGGTTATGTAGACTATTCAATAAGATACTTGTGACAAAGAAAATGCCAGATGAATGGAAAAGAAGCATTGTAGTACCAATATATAAGAATAAAGGAGATATACAAAATTGTACCAACTATCGAGGGGTTAAACTTATGAGTTATACTATGAAGTTATGAGAGAGAATAATGGAGCAAAGACTGAGAAAGAAGACCAAGATTTCTGAAAATCAATTTGGTTTTATGCCAGGGAGATTAACTATGGAAGCTATCTTTTCACTTAGGCAATTAATGAAAAAATACCAAGCAAAGAGGAAAAATCTACACATGGTCTTTATCGATTTGGAAAAAGTCTATGATAGGGTACCGAAGAATTTAATTTGGTGGGTCTTAAAGAAAAGGAATGTCCCTAGATGTTATATTGAAAATTTTAAGGATATGTAAGAATGAGTAATAACAAATGTGAAAACCACATGTGGAGAAACAGGTCGATTTCCTGTCACTATGGGTTTACATCAGAGATCAACCTTAAGTCTTTATCTCTTTGCATCAATTATGGATGAGTTGACTGTGCATATTCAAAAAGAAGTACCATGGTATATGTTGTTTGCAGATGATATAATATTGGTGGATGAATCAAGGGAGGGTGTAAATGCAAAGCTTGAGAGATTGGAGCATTAGAATCTAAAGGCTTTAAAATAAGTCGTACAAAGACAGAATATATGGATTGCAATTTCAGTGGACATATACAAAGTGTTGAAACCACTGTCAAAATTAAAAACCATGAGATATCACGTAGAGATTCTTTTCGGTACCTACGCTCGATAATTAGTAAGGATGGGAAGATTGATGAAAATGTAGAGCATAGGATAAAAGCTAGATGGTTAAAGTGGAGACTAGCTTCGAGAGTATTTTGTGACAGACGAATGCCAACGAAATTGAAGAGCAAATTTTACAAGACAGTGGTTAGACCAGCTATGACATATGGAGCAGAATGTTGGCCAATTAAGAAAACACGTATTCATAATATGGATGTAGCGGAAATGAGAATGCTTAGGTGGATGTGTGGTAAAAGTAGGAAAGATAAAATTAAAAATGAGCGCTTTCGAGAATATTTAGGGGTAACACCAATAGGGGATAAAATTAGAGAAACCCGTTTAAGGTGGTTTGGGCATGTTAAGCGTAGGTCAGTAATGGCACCAATGAGAAAAAGTTTGGATATACAGGTGGAGGGCCCATCAAGAGATAGGGGCAGGCCGAAGAAAACATGGATGGAAGTCATTAATTCAGATTTGAAGAAGTTTCACTTAGCGAAAGCTTTAGCTCAAAATAGAACGCAATGGAAAGATAAAATTCATGTAGCCGACCCCAACATGGTTGGGATAAAGCTTTGATGATGATGATGGTGATGAATGGTCTTGAGAAGAAAACCTCTCATTTATACATCCAAAACCAACAACATTATTCAAAATCTCAATTAAGCTAAACTCACTAACAAATCACTAACTATTCTATCCTATCTCTAAGTTAATAATCTTATTTCTAACATTCTCCCTCAATCACATGATTCTTTGATGGAAAGAAATTGTGATTATCAATAATTAAAATAAAAACCCTTTTGATCTCTAAAAAATAATAATAAAATACTTTGCAAAGTGATCATGTCATATTGGGGATCACCGTCCGTTTGTAGATCCATCACCATCGCAACCCGCTCCTATTGAGTTTGTCGGTCCTGGTAGTCGACTAGATCAGATATGGTACAATCTCTTCCAAAAGCTTTGATCACATAGATTAATGGATATAGAGATCCAAAGGTTTAGGTATTTCAATGGACTAATGAGGGAAGAAGATAGTAATTGATTTTTTTTTAATAAAAGAAAATTGATGGTGATCATTGCAGAAGATAGGACCGTACTCGGCTTGATCGCAAAATCATCACCGGGCTCACCTTTGACACTAAATAGGATTCCAACAAACCATGTGTTCCATAATTTCCACCATAATAGTCTTGAGAGGAAAACCTCGCATTTATACATCCAATACCAACAACATTTTTCAAAATCTCATACTAAGCTAAACTCTTTAATAAACCACTAACTATTCAATCCATCTCTAAGACAACAATCTTTTCTTTAACATTAACCAAACTCCCACCGAAACTGCCCCACAAAAAAGACCAACCTCAGTAGCCCCCTAAGAGCTTTAGGGCCCTGTCCCAACTTATATATCTCATGATATATCATGATTGCATGAGAACCAGAATTTAGCTAATGAATGGACAGCTGAGTTAAAGGTTCTAGGAATATAAAAAAAAATCCCCACTATATGAGAAAAGTGCAAAATTAGATTCCTAATATCGCTAACAATTGGGTTGATTTCCAAATCAAAATTGCCATTAAGGGCATGATGACCACTTCTTTAGCATCCAAGTACATTTGAATCCTTGTAAAGCCCTTCCGTTTCTCCTCCTTTACGGTTTGGAGTACTGCCGTCTACAATGATTCCTTCAAGCAAAGCAACATATCTGAAGGAAGTTTTCCCATCTACTACTCTATAGGAAGCACCTGAGAAAATCGTCACGTTCTCCTCAGATCCAACCACTTTGGGGGATTCCTCTTCCCAATCTTACCTGATGAAAGATTTAGGACATATGAATCATATGAAACCAAACACATTCCATGATGGGTTGAGGTTAGGTTGACTTTGATACATGTTAGCCCGTACTCCCTTTGATGCAAAAGAAAATGCTTAAATGAGGAGCGGGGCAGGTTGAATAAAAAAGGCTTGCACCCGCCACACCCAAGTACTTGAAGCCCATAAAAAACCTATATGGCCCTTGAACCTATAAAAACTACTAACAAACCTGCACCAATAGGAGGGTGTTAGAAGTTTGAAATTGGATTTGAGTTTGTAAAAGCCTAAACAATGTGTTGTAAATGTGTAAATCCAAGGTGTTATGGGGTCTAAAATCAATTTTTCAAGCTCTTCAAGTGGGTTTTAATCCCAAAACAGCAGAAAAACTTGGAATTGTTATACCTCTCATCATGATTATCTGGCCATGTACGTGCCCCTGAGAATCTTGATAATTCAGGTCTCAACCATATTCAAAGTTCGCCCCCTAGATTGTGATTTGTGGAAGTGTATTTAACAGAAACAAGCTCATCATCATCCACTTGTTGAATAAATGAGATGATTAAGCAGAGCATTATCTTGCCAACGATAGAATGGTGAAAATATAAACAAAGAAAGGAGAAATTCGACATAGTCTTGTGATTTGGCTAATTGAAAAAGGACATCAATGAGGAGATGGCAAGATATCCTTGAAAGGGTAATAAATAAAATATAAGAAAGGAAGAGAATACGGACATGGCAAGATATCCTTGAAAGGGAAACAAATAAAATATAAGAAACGAAGAAGAGAAAGGGACATGGCAAGATTTCCATGAAAGGAAACAAACAAAATATAAAGAAGAGAATCAGGAGATGGGTAGATAAGGAGCCCAACTCATCTTATCGTCATTGTTGGTACAAAATGAAGATGAAACTTGAATATCAAGGTTGCAAAACTTACAGACGTAGACTTGTCCAACGCTAAAAACAAAAGTTGGATAGACTCAATCAGAGACTCGAGAGTCTTGTTATTTTTATTAAATAAGTTAAGTTAAAAAATATTTTTAAAGAATAATATAATTCTAAAATATAAATATACATTCAGTCATGATAATCAACAAAATGGAAAATAAAAGAAAAAAACTTGCATATTACATAATTTATTACTTGAATGTAAAAGATCGAGTTAAAATTCCAAATTACATTCCAACTACCATTTTTTAATTGTTGACTTTGAACCTCATCTATAATTACATAAAAATAAATATTAACTTTTAAAATCAAATTTACCTATCCAAATGCAAAGAATTTATTAAAATGAGGTAATTTGACTAAGTCTCCCTTGTATTTAACTTAGTCTTTGGTTAAAATGAAATGGCTCAAGAGAGTCAAGGTCAACTTTGGGGCGTTTTTGTCGCTCCCCCAATCCAATATTTCATAGTTAGGTACAAACACTGAGGAGTGACACATGTCCCATGGAGATTTGAGTCCTTGACTCATGTAAAGTTATCCCCACAAGGGAGTCCCACATGATTTCACATGTAAGGCATTCAATGTATCATCATCACATCACATGATAAATTTCACAGAAGCCTATGTAACTCATAATACATGTAATCAATATATATTTAATTCATATCATTCCACAACCATAGAATAAAATAGGTTGATAAAAGCATAAGCTACTCCGTAGTTCATTAGGGAGACCAAATAAGTTAAGAGTGAGAAATCAAGTTCTAACAACAAAGTCATCTAGGCCAACAAAAGAAGATAGATGTTGGGACTCTCGTGCAGCATGGATATCTAAAAGAGATCATCAATAGTCCACTCCGCTAACTCTTGAGGGGTATCCATGACGACATCAGTGTCCTCATAAGGAGTAGCGGTGTTATCACTTATAACACCAAAGGTAACACTATGAGACACGACGGTGGAACAAGGCAAACGGTCATGAAAACATTTACTGATGATCACATGGGGCCAATATAATAGTAAACCAGGCATATGATGCATGAGTAATCATGAACAATGTGAATCATATAAGATAATGTCTAGTAACATCCTAGCAAACTTGGTATAACCACACTCTCTATATTTTCTCAATTTGTTTAAAACCAATGGCACAAGAGGAGAGAGCGAAAACATAATGTGAATGTGATGGCACCACTAGGAGACTGAGGGACAAAACCCTCCACCGTGGACTTGAAGTATCAGTGAACTCCCATATCATATATTAGGTTGTAGCTAGGCCATAAACATAATACTAAACCCTCCCTCGGTTGGGTATGACTGGGGTCAAGTCGAAGCTAAGTGGTGTTGACATATATGTAACAAACATAAATTGAATGTCATAAACAAGAAACCTATGCATAGCGAAATACTCTGCAAACACACATAACATGACTATATATGTGATCGTAACATAGAGAGTATTCTAACATGTACAAATAGATATAAATAGACATGATATATTATTAGGAATCATGAGAAATAAACATGAACAATATAGGTTGCATAAACAAGTCATGTGTATTGGATTGCTATTAAATTCAAGAAGTGAGTTACTGTCTAATCCTAGGTCCAAGATCACCAGGTGGCATCGCCATCCAATAGTGTGTAGTACTAGGGCTCTCAATGTCATTAAGCTACCTTAACCTTGGTGGGTCATACTTTAGTTTATGGACACTAAGTTATCTTAGGCCAATACCTTTGGCTTAGCGTAATTGAATACCAATTTCTGATATCTTCATAGGTGAATGTTAGCTCAAACAATACCTAGGATGGGTTAAGAGTCCATTAGGCTTGTTTAGGGTCCAAAGGTTCCAATACTAGAGTCCCAAACTAGATCCAGTTGATCCTAAACACCTAGGTATTCGCAGTTGACTTACAATTGGTCTTCGTCAACCAGCCATTAAGGCCTTTTACTTCTATAAAGCAAACGAGGCTTTGAATTCCCCTACTACTTCTCCAATGATTTAAGAGATAAGCTTACTCTGAAACCTTATTCTAGTTCCTAATGAATCAAAAGATTAAGCTTACTCTGAAACCTTATTCTAATTCCCAATTAACAAAGCATGCTACTATCAAGTGCCTTTTTACGGCGCAAACCACCCCCCCCCCCCCCCCCCCCCCCACACACAAAACACTATTTTTGTACATTAAATATGCATTATATATATTATATACTATGAACATGTATTTGAAAATAGTGAGATAAATGATGCAACTATAATTTACTATGTACATGTATTTGATCGTGTACTTAGATGATTCAACTGCCTTTTCTATTTACAACTAGGAAATCATGCATATGAGCTTGAAATGAGTATCTACCATAAAGTTCATGCGAGAAATCATTGAAAGAAGTATGCATGTAAGAAACCATGAGTGTTTACTTGCCTTAGGTTGGTGTTTAATCTATTTACCACAAAATCCAAGCTTAATGACACTTCCCAAGTCTCTATATCGGAAATCCCTAATTTCTTACATCATCTATGCATCAATATTGAGCTTCTCTAGGTGAATCTAAGCTCAACAACGTGATTAGGAAGAAGCTTACTTATAACTTAAGTAGAGGAAGAGATGAGCTCAATGGGGAAGAAGAGAAGCTTGTAGAAGATGACATGGATGAAGAAGAAGATGATGGACATGAGTTCCCCTTGCTTGATTGAAGGCTAGAAAATGGAGAGGAATCGTAGAAAAGAGAACCCTAATTGCTAAGAGGTCGTTTGTTTTAAGTAATTTACATAGGTAAATAAACCACATGTGTAATGGTTACACACCATCATGTTTGTTTTCACTCATTTACACATGAGATGTGTAAAGTAGATGTGAAAATGGTATGAGAATGACTTGAAAATCAGGTAAAAATTTTCACACCTCAACAGGTGTGAAAACATTACACATGTTACTATTACCAGGCGGGTGAATAGTAACCATATATGGTAGTCCACCTTTTTGCAGTTTTTTTATTTTGTGGGCCCCAAAATAGCAATCTAAACCGTCTAAACTCTTTCTAAAGGTCAAAAATAGGTCAGACAACAATTTTCAGCTGTTGGATTATCATGCAACTTGAGATATGATCAAAATAGTTGAAACCGTTGGATGTGATTGAACTCGTGATTGAACCTAGTCTACCTTTCTTATTTTTTGACTCCTGTGGGCCCTTTAATGTAAATCAAAACCGTTGAAACTTTTGTAAAGGCTAAAAACGGCCATGAGACCAATTTTCAGTCATTGAATCATCATACAACTTGAGATATGATCAAAACAGTTGAGACCGTTTGACGTGATTGAACCTGTGATTGAACCCAGTATGCCTTTTCTTATTTTTTGACTCCTATGGGCCCCCTAATATAAATCAGAACCGTTGAAACTCTTATGAAGACTAAAAACGGCCATGAGACCAATTTTCAACCGTTTGATCATAATATAGTTTGAGATATTTACAAAAAGATCTAACAATAAAAATCTGAAATTCTTAATTTTATGAGCCTCATCTTAATGATCTGAACCGTCCAAACTCTCTAGAATGCCTATTTTGGCTTAGAGATGTAGGCCTTTTCTATATATATTTTAAGATATTTGTGATAAATCATGAAAAGTGGCAAAAATATTATGATAAACGGTGAACCGTTGGATTTCTTTTAATTTACATATGAAGAGGTGTGAATTTGACAAACGATTGAATGCATTTACATGTGAGTCAATTGCATATCCAGATGACTCGCATGTGAGTCATTTACCTATGTAAAGTATTTTCACATGATATGTGAAATTAACAAACGACCCTTAAGCAAGTGAGAGATGAGGGATTATGAGATGGGTTAGGGTTTTAGTATAAGGAAGATAATTTTTCAGACTTTGTGAGCAAATTCAAAATTTAAGAAAAGGGCTTTTGAGCTAGAATTGAGGGCTCCAATGGGCTGGGTCCCAACATGAAAGATGTTTGAAATGAAACACTCTACCCAATGGACCAAAGGTCATAGTGAAAGTAGGTCCATACCTATCATTTCCCATAAATCCAAAATTACAAGAGGGTCTTTTCACTACCTTAAAGCCAAAGAAAAAAAAAACCCTATCCATTCTACCTATTCATCACCATTAACATTCAAAACATCATTTTTAGCATATAATGTCAATTAATTAGGTACTAAACACTCTTAAGTATTAAAAAGTATTTCTACTGCCGCTTTCAACACCTTGAGGTTTTGACAGGAATGGTTAGCTACGGAAATTTAATATGACATTAGAGCCAACCGATTGTGAGTTCAAATCCCAAGAGGAACAACTCAACGCAAAAAAAAAAAAAAAAAAAAAAGTATCGCCAAAAGTGCACCAACCAGGTATTTAATATTAACAAGGGTTGGGATCTTACAGTTTTCCAACCTTGTTGAATATGAGTTGAAAGATGTATAGAAATGGATTTGTTGATATCAGCCCAAACACAAATAGAGTAAGTTGGAAAAACTTGATTGGTGTTGTTAGGATTGGTGTTTATTTTTATTTTTGAACTCGTAGCACTCATTCCGCTTGGAAATTAGCACTCATCCAAATGTGAGACTCATTCGAGGTTCATAAGCCCATGAACTGATTATTCAAATTTGGCACCATCCAACTTTATCAATGTTAGACTTGAGGCCCTCGAAAGTGTAACTAGGGTTTGCTCCTGAAGGTAGTGGCTTAATTGGTTTGAGGCTTAGGTTTGCTCCTCAAGATCTTAAGTTCAACTCCTGCCCTTTGCATTATCCAGGTATGATTTATGCATCCACATATGTATCTCCCAGGAAATAGTCATTGTTTATTAGAATCAAGTAACCCCAGGGTCAAAGGCCAAAGGTCTCAAGGTTAAACTGGCGAAAGATACCTTGTGTCATAAAAAAAAATAACGTGTAACTAGGATGATGAGGATTACTAAATCTTGCACAGAGGTAGGTCATCGAGTCTAGATGCTTATCTCCCTCTCTTCTTATGAGTGGAGGGGCCCATCAACTGAGATTTCGAGCTACTCAAAATAAATGCCTTCTAATCAAATAATTGCATGAAATTTTGGTGTTAGATATGTTCCATCATTGATGCTAGGTGCTTATGCATCACCCAACATCAGCAGCCGGGAAAGAGAGGGGAAAAAAAAGGCAATTCTGTGTATGCAATTCTTGGCATTTTTCATTGTGCTGTCTGGCTTATTGCCTCAGTGAAAATCACTTACCGGGCCCCATGTGCATGGGGTAATAACCCAGCCCAGATGAAACCTGAAATGGCAGGACTGAGCCTGAGCCCAAAAAAGTTTCTGAGCTCAACTGCAAGCCCATAGTCAATAATATATTTAGATGATGGTATAATGATTCATGTGCGTAAGTTATGTACCCAGGGCCCATTTAGACAGCTAGTCCAAAGCCCAAACAAACCCAGCACAAATTGAGTTCCCATGTAGTCAAAGAGATGAAGCTAAAGGGTGGCCCGGCCCAAATTGCAAATGTCACCCATCCTCAAGCAGAAACGTCGGTAACAGAAAATCACCTAACTAAGAAAATTATTGTTTCCGAAGGATGTTTCAGCATTAGATTTCCCTTTTAGCCATGGGCCTACTCTACTGATGAGGAATCGGATTCAGCTTTTGAGCTAGACTAATCCAAGGTGTTATGTTTAAGGTATTTCTAACTATAATAAATGAACGTGAGGCTGCCGATGGGATGGTTTTAGGGTGGTGCCAGGGTGTGCCCAGACCCAGCCCATGTATCACCGGCCTCAAATTTAGGCCTGATCTGGGCTGGGCCAGCCCATCGAGCATTCTTGTCAAGACCAAAACCCTAAACAAAAAGTATTAAGCCCCGGTTATATCTGGACCAACAGCTTTATTTAATATAGAGCTAATTATTTCTACATAAATATGGGATAAAATGTGTATGATTGACCACCAGTACATGTCAGTTAACTTAGACAACAAAAAAATATAAAATTTTACCAAAAATGAAGCCATGCTCTCATTACAACCACACTATTGAACATTCAGAAGAAGCTATAGTCTCACAATATCTTGCTGCAAGGATACATATAAAAAATTGGCCAACTTCAGTTTTAGTGGGTTGACCATATCAATAATAAAACGATCATTTCTTATGGTCTCTTAAGCAAGCACGGTTCCACTCGCATTCATGACCTTTTACAGGAATTGATGCAAATCTGAAGGCTACAACTGATTGTGCAATTCCAAGTTTGAGAAGGGAACACCCAACACACAGAGCTAAATCTAAAAATAAAATAATCTAAAAATGAGGGCTATTGAATTATCCAAGTATCTGTACATTCTTTTTCATATATATGGATAATCCAAACAAGAAATGAGCTCCAAAAAGATTCCAACTAATGGAGGGCTGTTGAATCAACAAACCCCAGAACAATTATAAAAAGAAAAAAGAAAGAAAATTAATGATAACAATTAACAATAACAATAATGATAGCTTGCTTAGAAAACAATGTAGGCTTGATGGCCCTAGTGAAATGGACTCAGTTATTTGGAAATTTGTCATTTAGTTAATATGCTCAACGCTTCATCACTTTTGTTGATTGTGCACGTTCAACTCCAGCTATCAAGATAAATAATAAGTGAAATGGTCAATGTTGAGCTAACCCAAGGTCCACTTATATTGTATTAAACTAAACTTGTACTCAGCTCAAGCTGGATTAAATGCCTCAGAGCTGACATTGATCTCAAGTTGTAGAGTCCAAACCTAGCTCGAACCAAGCTTGAGCCTGACAAATTAAGTGCAAATAAAGCAAATGCAAAGTGAAGCTTGGCTCAACTCAACCCAGTTCAATGACGACTCTAATGTGGATATTTATAAAACATAAACTTGCCAACAAAAGAAATACACTTATACTATATCAGCATGCCAATCAATGGGTTGATGGTTCATATGTTTTTGTTTGCATGACATTTTTGGCACAGCATCTATACTTTCCAAGCAACATTTAGAATTTAAAATTTTATTATTTGAACAGTTTAAATTATTCCTTTTTCTAGCCAGATGTTCCCTTTTATAATCCAAAAAATGCCCTAAAATATTTAGAAACTTTACCCTCCTAAAAGAAGACCACTAGAGGATCATCAGTCATCTCACCCATAATGACATAAGAATCATTTTTTCCCTTTTCACTCCATTTTAAAAATAATAATAATAATTTGGCAAGCACAGTTCTCTGTATCAAAAATAGAAATTCATTCCTTGCAGTAGTTTGTACAACATCTTGTCATTTAGAACATGACAGTATACTTGTTTTGTTTATAGTAGTAATCCTAGTCAAGGCTGAAAGATTTGCACAAGGATTTGCACAAGATATTCAATGCAAACATAATATATAAATACTCATCAGACGCAAAACAGATTATATGCAGTGATCATAAAATACCTAAGTTACAAAAGCCTTCTTTGGATCCTCTAACTTGGTTGCTTGGCATTCAGCTGAGCTGTAAATTTAATTACCTGCAGGCTGCAACTCTGTTTAGCTGTAATTTGTTATGGCAAATAACAGAACATCCCTCACTTGCAGGTGACTTGGGGTTATCCAAACACGATCCCTCTCAATTTACACGTAACCTTCAGTTTAGAAAGATCCAAACAGGCCCAAGGATTTGTTAAATGTGAACAACAATGCCCAAGAAGGAATTATCCCTTAGTAACGCCATTCCTACCTCCCGCAAGGAATGTCATCCTTCTCTTAGCAATCTTAGACCTGTAACACCATACCTCAAATGCCTCTGTAAGGTCTGGATACTGGACATGCTCCCCACTCAACCAATCAGCTAGGATCTGTGCTTGATCCCCCGACGGTAATGCAAGCACCATTGAAACAAATGCAGATTCCAAGCTCTGCCAGAGCTCACTATCCATCTTAAATGGCAACCAATCGTCACCATCACAGCCAACACGGTCCAGCAAAGGTCTTGTCCTCCTTACAAATGGAAGCCAGACCTTTACCATGTGAAGTCGCCTCACTGTTGGAATGACCACAGTTCCATATCCGATGGCCTCAAGAACCTTGGCCGTCACTTCAATCACTCTGAGCTTTGTCTCAAGCATATCAGCACTTGGGCCAGCACCCTCAATGGTTTTCAGAATCTTATCTGACATCTCAACCCAGCTGTGAACGAAATCTTTCATCATTTCCAACTTCACCAAAATCTGGCAAGCCCATGCCAGGTCCGATAGGAGGGACTGTAAGACCCGTGTCTCACCCTCCTTAGATTCTGATTCTGTTGACCCACAAAGGATAGATTCTAACTCCTTACAGAATCTGGTTAGGAGGCCGCTCACACATTTCCTGACTTCAGATTTTATTCCGTCATTGGCAGTCAACAGAGGGGCATCATCATCTTCAGTGAGCATGTACTCAAGCTGTTCCTGCGCAGAAGACTTCAGCTCATTCATTGATGGAGGAGGTGATGACGTGGCAAAACGGATTGCTGAAAGGAAAATTCCGACAACTGCTATTGGATTGACGGGACGGAGACGGGCTAGGATTGGCTCTGCCAGTGATCCAAGGCCTGGGATGATTCTTAGAATCTCCTCCTCCTCAGCCTCCTCCCAAGGGACTGCTTCCAAGTAGTTCACACAGGAATGTGCCAGATGGTGGCAGCCAAGCTGGATGGCCACCAGTAGAATGCCAAGTGCATTCCTGACACCATGCCAGGTGTCAGGCAGTGATTCATTGTTGACATAAAGGAGTCGTAGAGCACTGACATGGTGATCAAATTCTGATTCCTGGCAGTAAACTTCAACGCAGTTACGGGAGTCCAGGATCTGGCATGTGGGCCAGTCCTCAGAGAGACGGTCAGCAAAGTACTTGCTCTTCTCTGTGAGTACATGGGAGTGGCAGTAAAACCAATCATCTCTGCCCTCTTGTGTTCGTAACCTGACAACAACATCACTGGTTGACCGGTCACCAATCTGGCTAGGAACATTTGTAGGGTCTTTCCTCTATACACATTGTGCCATTGTCCATAAACAATTAGTGAAAAACACTATGCAATCAAAATAACAAGGCAAACGGGCAGGAAAGCAAAACCAACTTCCAGTAGAAATATTCGGAATTCTAAACAACATCAATGCCATTCACTGTTCAGGCAGTAGTTAATAGAAAATACATGATCCTCAAGCCATATGATATATAATGACCTAGCTTCTAGGGCATGCTGCAATGAACAAGTGATCTAGCCCGATCTAATGGCCCCACAGTAGATAGACCGCATCTCGGAGATAATAGCAATCTACTACTATGATTTCTCCATGTTAAATCCTTACTGCTGCTCTTTCCTTAACAGCCTACACTGTTGATCAAAGGTTTAGGTTGTCCCCCGAGGAAGTATGAAGCATGAACTGTTGACAAAGCCACAAATCAGATCAATAGTCTGGACCACAAAACCATAGGCCACACTAGTTCAGTCTCAAGTTCCACAGAAACAACGAGTATTCTCCTCTCAGGAATCACATATTTCCCCATTTTCCTAAAAAGAAAAGCAGTCAACATCCAGAAGATGACAATCACATTACACCAATATGAATCAGACAGTCAAATAAGCTTCATCTTCTGCCAGTTAAAAAACATAATTGGGCAGTTAAGCTGAATGATAACTAGAAATGGACGAAGTTGGGGATGTTTGATAGAAACCGTGCATGACAAGAAAAGCTTCTGGAAAAGAAATCACCAATAAGAGCAATCATTCATATGAGGAAGATGGATTACAGAGAGACAATGAATAAAGTCTTACAGTTGAAGAAAAATTCAAATAGACGGTAGCTTCCTGTTGAGGAAAAAATCAAATAAAAAAAAAAAAAGAGGACGACGGAAAGAATGAATGAAAGGAATATTTTCCTGAGTGAAAATAAATGAGAAGCATAATCATGGTTCAGCTCATGTGCATAGTGAAGGAATAAAATTTATGAAATTTCAATAGTAAGTACATAGTTGCCGCAACACTTATTTCTTATTTTCGAATGCCAACATCTTTTATATTCCATTCCCTCCTTTGTAACGCTTCCAGATGGTTTCAATAAAATTGCGGTAACAAAAGAAATAACCCAGATATATTTCTCACAGCATTTCACCCATCCATTTCAGTGTGGCAACAGCGGCAGGAGAAAATGGTATATACTTTTATAGAGTTGTAGACAATGATAGGCAGGTGCTGAAAACATAAATTAATAGTATATAACAGGAAATAACCTTTTCCTCTAGTCTTCCATTGTTTTTCCATTTACTTGATTGCTCAATAGCACTTTGGAAACCAACCCCCATAACAGGAAATAAAATTTTCCTCTAGTCTTCTGTTGTTTTTTCCATTTACTTGATTGCTCAATAGCACTTTGGAAACCAACAAACACCCCCCACACCACCCCCCCACGAACAAAACAATCCTGACCCCGCAACCCGAAAAAAAAATTTCCAATTGGAAAAGGTTACACACACAGAGTGATATATGGCAGCAGTTTTCGGACAGAAAAGATGTATGCATCAACAAACCGGCAAACATCTGATCTTCTGGTTACTACTTACATATTTTTGAACATCCATCTGGTGTGGATTACCGATAACAATCCCCCAAGCTGAAAAATGCACATAGAATTGGTTCCTGAATGCACAGAGGGATGTAAATAGAGCCGCTGACTATGTATTTTACTAGCATGAAATTCAACATTTAAGAAGAGGGCTACACGACTGGGAGTCTACTGGTAATTAAGAATCATATACGACCATCATATCATTGAAGCCTAATCTCATCTACCTAGGGTTGGTTTTCTGAATACTACTTTTCCACTTTACCATATTCAAGTCCAATGTCTCTTGCCAAGTGTTAGTCATTTCTAAATACTTCATTCCAAGTTCTTAATGATCTTCAACCCTCTCCTCCCGGGCAGTTCTTGCAATACTTTAGTCTTTAGTTTTTCATATCCTAAGATTGTTTTTAATCTTCTATGTGCATGCACAAACCATGTCAAATAGCATTCCTTATCCCTTCCTGTTACTCCAAATATCCACCTTAATATCCTTGTCTCAAGCCCATGAAATTTATCTTTTCGCCATTTCTTTGATGCCCAGCATTCAGCTCAATACAACATTGTAGGTTTACCCTAAAAGGAAAAGAAACTGCCATCTAATAATGATAACGTTTTAACTGGTACATTTACTAGCTTGCTTCTTTACTTCCACAAATCAGCATCAATCTAACATGAGAGAGAGAGAGGAGGAAAAACCCTATTAACCTGGGTGATGCAGGACAAACCTGTACTCCCCATGGGTCAACCCGCCTTTGGGCCTAGCCCACATATACTTATCCTATTTCTTGTTAGTTAATTAAAAGTTGTCGTTTTTTTTTTCTTTTTTCCTTTTCTCTTTTAGTTGGATGTTTTAATTTTGGCCGTCAGGTGTGTTTAGGTGGCAAAGATTAGTTCTAGGTTTATAGATATGAATGTAAGGCCTCATGGCTTACTCAGTGAATGATTAATGAAAATTTTTCTTTAAAAAAAATATCTAATAAAATAACTCAAAATAGGATACGGATAGGTGGGCTAGGCCCAAAGGGGGGTTGACCCATGGGGACCACAAGTCTGTCCTGCATCACTAGAGCATAGTGATTTCAACTAGACCAATTCGACTTCCCATTGTAAGAGTAAACTAAAAACTAAAATTATTCTCAAACCCATTTCTAAATTTGTGTCAGAGACATTAATTATCATCCTCCAGGAATCCTACAAACCCACCATTCTATCTATAATTTACTCCCACAAATCAACATCTATCTAGCGCGACTGATCAAAATAGAGAGAGAGAGAGAGAGAGAGAGAGAGAGAGAGAGAGAGCAGGAAAAACATGTTAACCTGGGGCACTAATGATTTCAACTAGACCAGTTCAACCACCTATTCCAATACTAAACTAAAATCTAAAAATTATTCTCAAACTCATTTCTAAATTTGTGTCAGCCACATTAATTATCATCTTCCAGGATATCACATCAAAGTCTAACTGGTAGCATAAAAAGGAACAAAGAAAACTCACTGAAGACTCCATTTAATCCAGATTGCTAACGACTGAGACCTTCATGAATAATCATGGCACCTGTAAAAGCTTTAAAAAAAGAATATTTTAAAAAAACTGGGGTAACGACTTAGACCTTACAAGTAACAAAATGAAGTTTCAAAATGGTTGGATGGACTAGTCTGAAACCTTAATGAATTCAGGAATCAAAACACTGCCACAACTTATGTATAGATAGACTAGCAAAGCATACAATAGAAAGAAAACAATTATACATGAACCAGATGTGGACCTGATATGCTCCAGAGCCATCGACACATCAGAATCACTACAAAATGCAGCACAGGGACATCAAAGAGATCTCAGGAACTGTGCTAGGAGCTACAGTGAACTTCTGAACATTCATGAAATTGAGGTAATAAACAGGATTGCTTTGTTGGTTACCTCTATGGGGTTATGAGCATTAATATACACATTATAATAATAGAATACCCAATCTCTTGGTGCACCTATGATACCCGGATACTTGTGCAAGCCAAACGTATCCATATCAGATCAATACAACACTCACATTGGTACCCAATACTGCACCGATACTTCTAGGCTATAAGTTTAGCCTATCCAACTTACCAAGTCCATTATCTTATATAGTTCTTTTCATTTTGTTACTTCTCGACATAAAGAAATGTTAGAAAGGAACACAAAAAAAGATAACTTCATTAATTTAAAAGTGACCTAAGGAAAAATTAGGACACCATATTTGTATCGTATCCTAGATTTCCAAAAGTGCAAAGTATATCTCAGATCCCCGTATCGGTGTTCATATGCATATCGAAATCTGGGCATCATAGTGGTGCACTGATTCTATTAGGAAATTATGGCACTTGGTGCTATTTCATCCCAGTTTGTTTCAGTTGCCTGTTTGGCTCGAGTAACATATGATTTTCAACTCCAGGGTATGCCATTCTTCAGCAATCTATTATGTCACAGAAAGTTCTGCAAAAGGCCTATTTTGATGGGATGCTAGTTATCATTAGATTGAATATTCATTATAAAAGTATTATTGACTATACTGAAACAAGTTTGGAGTTAACTGTTCCTCAGAACCTATATTTAAAAAGTGCAGCTTGCAATTTAAATTGTCATGAATTTGAAGCTATATAGGTGGTAATCTACATGAAGTGTGAAATTTTCCCAAAGATTTTCCATAAACCACTTTATGTTATTTCATTGAGAAGACACAAGCATTATATAGGGAAAGCTACAAGTGAGATGCAACCTTGTATATGAGATGCAAGTATGAGGTCCTCTTGAGTGATATGGATTCGAAGGGTACCATGTAAATAGGTGGTGTGTCAAGTTCCACTCCAATCCAAGACCTCTAGCCTCGTGATTTATATTCAAATTATTTTAGCTATTGAAATGCATGCGGTTGGATGACATTTCTGGGGTGAGTAGAATGGGTTTAATTTATTTAAACTTTACCCACCCTCAATCCAGACAGAGTACAAAAGGAAAGGAACCCAACCCATTAAGGAACTCATCACAAGCCAACACTAACCTCAGCAGATCCTCTCATGGTCCAATACTAATCTCAATAGCTCCTATCACAATCTACCATGCTGTAAACTTATCTCTAAATTATTCTAACCAGTATTAACCTCTATAGTATATGCATTTGTATATTCTTTATCATGTCTCACATTCATCCAAAAGACAGACACACTTTAATGGGCCAAAAATTCCAACCGCACTTGCAACCATCAACGGAAACATAATATCCACAAGTCAAAATAACCTTACAGCATCCTAATTTATGATTCTAAAGAGGAATATCAGAGTCCAATATTTGGATAATCTGACAAAAAAATCCACTTCTGCAGTAATTGAATTCAAACCAACTAACATTTTGATGTCAAGCTAACAATTATCTTAAAACTGGGAGCATAAATTGGAAGTTGGGTTCCAAAGCCAACTTGTGATAATGCTATCAACAATCCCAGTAGTAAATTGGAAGCATTTACAAGTAGATATTTCGGAAGAAGTAATACCAGTATGCAAACCCCAGAAAAAAGACAGACAAAGAGAGGGAGACTGAAACAAAGGGGGATTACAAGAAATAAAACCAGAGAAGGGGAAGGAGCAGAGTAATAGACAATGAAAGATTTAAGAAGATAGAAGATGGAATTACCATGAATGAGTGAGGAGTGAAAGATTGCTAGCAAGATCATGGCTTTAGCTCTTGCTCCCTTTTCCCCTTCCAGACAGAAAGAATGGCCTGGGAGAGAAAAGGAGAGATCATGGGTCAGAAAGTGGACCTGGTGTGGGCCCTTGGGGAGAGATTATACATCTGAAAGTGGCCCAGCTTGTGGGTCCCACTGAAATCCATGTCCATCATGGGAGAGGAGGTGATGGAGAGACCCATGTGTGGGCTCAGTGTGCCGAAAATGATCCCAACCCTTCACTTAAACACCCCAAAAGTTTGGGATTTTGAATTTTCGTTTTTTTTTTTTTTTGAAAAGTTTAGCATTGTTATGCAATTAACGAAGAAAATAGATAATTGCTTCATCCATTGGCACCTCTATATCACAGACATGCTTGGGGACCATTCCCCTGTCTAGATCGGTAGCATCACTCCTGGCTAAGGGGCTAATCTAGCTTTAAAAAATTCTAGGGGGTCCTTTTGTTTACAAGCATGAAATATTCACATGGATAGATTAGGTGTGAAAATAGTGAATAAATAAGCTCATGTTTACACTTCATTCTTTAACCGTGTTGCTGGGAAACCAATTCACATAGCTAAAGAGGCACAGGTAGTGTTTTTATCCATGGGAGCCATCAAAAAGTTTGATTATTGCAATCAAGGCGGTGGCTTAGTTAATGTGAACCTTGGGTTTGCTTCCTAAGACCTAAAGTTTGATTCCTACCCTCTCATTATTCTGGTAATATGTGGGTGGTCATGTATGTACCTCTAATGAATAATTCTTGCTCGTCAAAATCGAATAACCTCCAAACAAAATGCCAAAGGCTTGAAAGCTAGGCTGGCAAGGAAGATCTTGTGTCATAAAAAAACAAAAAAGCTTTATTATTATTATTATTATTATTATTATTATTATTATTATTTTACTTATGTGGGCTCGTAAATCGTAATTCACAATCCAAACTATGTCTTCTTTATATGGTTAAAAATGGCTAAAAGGATAAATGTTTTATCTTAATTCCTCCTGGATTTTGATAAATTTGTGAAAAACTCTAAATTGTTGATTTTTTTTTCACTTCTATAGGCCACAAATTCATGATGCAAATTGTTCATCTTCATTATATGTCTAAAAAATGGCTAAGATATAAAATATCTTGTGTTAGTTCTTTATAGATTGTCTTAGTTCTTTATAGTTTTTTTGAAAAATTAAAAAAATCCACAAAATTAAAATACACATAAAACCATTGAATGCACTCATATTTACATGTGAAAAATGGTGTTTTTGACAAACATTGTGTTTCACATTTTTATCATTTGCATATGTAAGCATATTCACATGTGTAACATGTAGCATATAAATCATTTACTTATACAAACAAATGACCCAGTGGGTGTACTTATGTGGCGAGAGGATTCCATTCTACATGGAGTTCATTTATGTGTGTGAGTGTGTGTGTGTGTGAGAGAGAGAGAGAGAGAGAGAGAGAGAGAGAATTCGTGCATTTCTAACACGACGTTTAAAATCCTATCTATTAAGGAAAATTATGTTTTTTTCCCTTTTTTATGAGAAAAATATGTCATGCCAAACAATGGAAAAAAGGACTTTACAGAAAGTCAAAATGATTTTCCTCTTAATCGTGGATTCCTCTAATCACACAAATACACACAACCGCAGATGGGAGATGTATTTTGATGTTCATTGCATATGAAAGTAGGGAAACTATGATTTAAAATCTCAAAAAAATAAAAAAATAAAATAAATAAAGACATTAAGTCAATGGTAGCCAGATTTAGAGGAGAAAAAAGGACTATATAACAAAAAGACCAAATGGCATACTACTACAATGAGTATAAATAAAATAGGTTTTGCACTCCCTAGTGGATTCAATATCCACCAAAATTGGGTCATCCGTTTTTCACCTAGCATCAACTTTAGCTCACAGTACCTTGCTCAGAGAGCCTTCTCCTCACAGCCAAGACCCTAGACTTTTCTGCTAAAAAAAGTAAGTGACATCATCAATATCATGCTTTTGGAACCCGGCCAATCTAGGATGCTCTCCACCATAGCCTTCTCAGAAACTTAAAAAAGTGGCAGAATCTTTAAAAACAATGGAATACAGACAGTGGACCCAAACGCAGGCTCAGATTCCTCACTTGTAGCCCACTTGTGCTGGACACAGCTGAGTTCGGCCCAAATCCAGAACAATGGCAGCCCCATATACAAGGCATATGGAAAATGTGCAACCTGCATTCATTATCCAATCCATTTACGGTTGACACATGTTAGATCAATTTCCATGTTTCTTTGTCATTTAAAATTTTGATTTCTTGCAATTTCATTTTTAAAGTCAGGTTTAATCGATTCTTATGACTCGGAGTAAATAAAATTAACACCCCCTCCGTACCCACACATGCACGCACACGCGCACACATAAAAATTAAAAAAAAAAAAGGGGAAAGAGGTTTTCACCTATAGGACTCGGGCACAAGGATAATGTTTGATTTTCAATGCCCAAGTTGAAGGACTCGACTCATCCAATGTAAAAGATTTGACTTGGATCGAGTCAATGCGGAGACTCGATAGAGTCATATTTTTTATAAAATAATTTTAAAAACATATAAAACTATATATGTTAAACTCCGCCAGTTTTTGCTGCCGGTCCCAAGCTCGAGTAAAGGAGGAGGGTTGCATTAAGTAGGTTAACAGCCAACGTAAAACTTTATCACAACACAAATATGAATTCTGAAATAAAAAAACAGAATTCATGTAGCCGACTCCAACATGGTTGGGATAAGGCTTTGATGATGATGATGGTATAATGATGATAAAATTATATATGTTATTTATTAAATATACATATACATATATTTAGAAGCATTTATGATACTTAATTTACGTTAATAAATTTATACATGCAAGAAAAGTATAATAATAAGAAAAATGAAAGAGAAAATATTGCATATTGCATATTGGATATTGCATAAGTACAAATATCTAATGTAAAAGATCAAATGCAAGCTTCTAGTTGCATTCCAATCATCATTTTCAAATCACTAGCTCCAAACCTCATGCATAATGACGTAAAAATAAACATTAATTGTTTAAAACTCAATCTGCCTATCAATTGGTTAAGAATGCACACAACATAATAAAATGAGATGACATGGGGAGTTTTATTTTTCAAAATGAAATGGCTTCGGAGAGTCAAGAGTCAACTGAGAGAGTCTTCAACCATGTTTTCACAAACACAAATCCTCTTGTATTAACCGTTCCTACAAAGATTTCAATAGAACTGACATGTAGGAGTCCTGTAGGTGAAAATCACCATTCCTATGGATGGATAATTCAAGTCAGGGTCACCTATATAATGGGCTAGCTTTCGTTGGATCACTGTGTCAAAGATGCATATTATTTTGATTGAGAATTCAATCTTTTAATGAGTCAAAATTGATCTTGTAGAACCCAAAATCCTATTTGCAAATAAATCAAGATAAAAAAATATTAGACTCGTAATATAAGCGATGAGTGCAATGTTGAATGTCACGTACTACAGATTTTACCAACTAAATTGCTCAGAAAAGTAATTATTGTTGGGAAAGCGGCGCAATAGAAATAACTTGCAACTAACAAATCAATTATGATGAACACACACAATCACACTATCAAATAATCATACACATGAACACAGCAATTTTAAGTAGTTTGGCAACCTTGTGTTCACGAAAGAGATAAGTCATTTATCATGATCCAATCCTCTCGGAGGTAGGGTTTTGGTGCATTGATATATTTAGTTCTCACTTTTTATGCCAAAAGAAAATCTATATACAATGATTAAAGTACCCCTACCCCTAACTAACCCAAACGACTGATACGGCTAAACCGGACTACAAAATACAACTCAACAGTTATGGCCTTCCTTCCTCTACAAAAATAATTTTTTGCGGAATCTTTTTTTATAACAAGGGTTTCATGTGGTATAGAATCTCTTAGGACCATTCCCTTGAACGCATGTAAAAAATGCCCACACAAATGTGCACTAGCCACCATCTAAATCTAGGATGGGATTCAAGCACACACAGTGTGGGGAGGCAATCAACGCCTTATGCCAACCAACTATTCACTACACCAAAAATACCCATCTGGAACGGTTTAAAACTGTTCCTGAATGAATCTGGAACGGTTTCAAACCGTTCCAAAAATGGGTGTCGCAGAAAATCTGGAACGGTTTTGAAATTTTGGAACGGTTCACAACCGTTCCAGATTTGAAATTCTGGAACGGTTGTGAACCGTTCCAGAATTTCTTGCCATTTTTTTTAACTTCTTCAAAACATTTTTAATAATATTTTTTTAAATCATAAGTTTTTTAAACCACTACTAATCACATAGTTAAAAATAAAATGAAATAATTGTGGCATTCACATTCATATATATGCAATATTAAAATTCTTTTTTAACACAATAAGTAATGTATTTTTTGTCATGAAATTAGATAAACTTGATTTAAATATGGATTAATATATCAAAATTTAAAATACAATCTCTCATTTTTCATTTTTGCTTGGCAAAGCCATATAGGCTTTTCTTCTTCAAAATTTTCCACAAGAGCCCAACTTACCAGCTTAGAAAGTCGTACAAGCCACCTCAGTTGGAAAATGCTCCTCTCCTCGGGAGCTTCATATTTCTCAAGCGGAGGAATTAAAAGCATACATATGAATTTGTTGAAGATAGAAGTACTAAAATTTGTTGATACAGGAATGGATAAAGAAAAATCCGAAGTGGTCCATATGCACAGCTGAAGGTGCTTCTAAATTGTACATAGAATTGTATGTACATAGTTTTCTTTCTTAGATGAAACATTGTCCTGATTTGGAGAATTGGTGAAGGCCTTTACATAAGCGGCATTAATATCTACAACAGTTAGTGGGTGGTTTGCAATGGTGAAGAACAACCCGCTCCATGCCTTGCACGAATGTGTCTACACAAGAAGAAAAGAACACATACAAGGAGTCAGATGTGTTGTATGACTATCTATGTTGCACACATGGGATGCAAAAATCAGGCAATGAAGATTGCATCTACAGAACAACTCCAAGCCATGGGTGAACTTTTGCTGAGTGTCTCTTCACTCCATATCATTTTCCAATGATTAGATATCGAATGTAAATAAAGGGCATGTCATTTTACCTTTCGCAGAACATGGGTACGAGGGTCCTGGTAAGCCGTTGATGGTATAAGCATTTGAAACATTAGGACCTGTCCCATATAACAATCATTAGATGTTAAGCTACTTGGAATGCACAAAACTACATTCTTGATCAATCCTTTCTGAAATCCACAGTTCTCACAATAGGACGAAAAATCTCCAGAAACAAATGAGCAAAAGAATGTTTTTTTGTAACTTTGGAGAAAATAACAATGTCCTGTGGGTTTGCAACCTACCAAATTTAAGTATAACAACCCAATCAGTACAGTGACCTTAAAGAAATGACCCAGTACCTTCCCCACATACTTTTGGCCAAACCTTTGAGGATTTATAGTCATGAATCCAGAATAATCTACCTGCAAATGAAATACAGTGTAATTTATATTCATGAGCTAGGGAGTATGACTAGAAGCAATTTGAAGAGCCCTAATAATCTACATGCCCCACAAGTCATTGAACGATACAATGCCTCCAAACTGGACCGAGCCACAACATGTTGATTCTTACTTTTCCAGAATTCAGTATTGCCACCAACCAAGGAACAATAGGAGATCGTCAATCCATTTTTCAGTTAGCCTAATAGGCATCTGCTTTTTTGCAGTTTCAAGCACAACACCACAGATGTTAATTGCAAGTCTCAAAATCACAATCAACAAGTACTATACAAGGCAGATTAACACTATAGATTAAATAAGACATTACAGAAAAGAAAGTAAAAACCAGCATATTTCATACCTTCTGTCTAGGAGCCACCTATTGATGCCTTTGACATAGGTGAAAAACAAAGTCAATGTCTGTATATTTCAATAGATAAAAAAAAAACATATATGAAACAGCAAATAGAATTTATGTTACCTCCTTCTTGCTCTTGCCTTCCTCCTCATCTTCATCATCGTCATCATCATCTTCCTCATCGTCCTCATCCTCTACATCATCTTCATCCTCCTCCCCATCATCTTCATCATCATCGTCTCCTTCTATGTCTTCGAAATCCTCCCCTTGAACTGCCTCACTCATGAATCACGAGACAACAAGAGGTACGATTTTATCCCTAATAGTTGACCTACAAAGGGAAGTAAAACAGTTTCACATCATAACACAGCTGCAAGAAGGATCCCCAGAAATTTTACAATCCTAATGATGGCAAAAAGCTGCACATGTTCTTATGGTGCCTGATGTGTCAGTTACCCTACAAATAATAGAAACTACTCTGTTCTCATCATTGTTTGAAGGAGACTGTGTGGTAATCAATTCTATGATGTACAAACACTTCAAAAAGGGCAATGTATTGTGTGGTATCGTATCCGATACTTCACTTTTTGTGTGTAAAATTTGTGTCCTACCGTGTCCACGGTGTGTCCTTGCCATATCTGGGCACCATCTGTATCATTGGTTGCTCAAGCGCTCAATGGAACACAATTACTGTTGAAGGAGTATCTGTGTAAGTCAAATCATCTAAACCCTGATGGCAATCAGACCATGAAAACAACCAACCACCTCCCTTTATCATTGAATAGAGCTTCCCTGATATCGGCTGATCCAAGTTTTCTGTAGGCTACCCCATCCATCTTAAACATAAAAGAACCCTGTGGTATCCTTAAGCTGCATACCTCTCCAATTATATACACATTCGAATTTTTGGAGAAGTCTTCCAACATATTCCCCCTAATCTCTGACCAAACTAACAGCTAGGTGCCGATGCTTGTCCAGAAAAATCAGTCAATTCTTCATAGCCTCTCTTTTTGTTAAATATCCCATCATTTCTTGATTTCCATGAATGCCGCAAGATAGCCACTGCAGAACACCGTCATGGTCACTTGTCATGAAAAGAGCTTTTTATTTTACTATATCGGTTCATTGGTACAGTACCATAGTAATGTTTTCACTTGATTATCTTTCTCCAAAGTCTGACTTGTCATTTGCTTTGCTTTCTTCTGTGACTTATGAGTACCACATCATCTGCTAACAGCATATATCATTAACCTTCATCTTGGTTGTGCCATTAAGTTGCTCATAACAATGGTGAAATAGTAGGAACTCAGTGCACCCATGGTGTGATCCAATTCCAACTGGAAACTTTAAGGTTGCCCATGAGCGATTCTTTTCTGATTCTGTCAAATTAAGTGCCTCAGTATTCCAATGCACGTCTTGCCTGATTTAATAAAGACCACCTGCAAATTTCTTATCTTCTGTATTCGATGAGTAGTGTTAATATGAACATGGGGTCAATATTTAGACCTCCCTAACACAAAGTAGTTCTCTGAAGTATTTGATTCCAGTGGAAGGCATTCCTCGTTTACTTTCGTAATATTTACCATATGCATTGTTAGCTTTAATAGCTTTGTAGTTTTCTCAGTTTTGAATGTCTCCCTTGTCCATTCAACACACATGTTTCCTTCACTCGGAAAAATTTGTTTTTTGCCAATCACAATCCTTTTGATTCTTAGAATACCTTCTAGTCTTAATGCTCTATTTTTCCCCATTCCAAGGTATTCTTTACTTCTATTCTTTCTGTGCTATTGATCAGCTCGGCATAGCTCTAAATTTTGAATTACTTCACTTCTATATTCCTTATGTAATAGGTCTTTGAAAACTTATCTATTTATAATCAACCTCATTTTCTTTTGTCAAGATTTTCCCCCCAATCTCTCTTGTTTTCCTTACTATAATCTTGGCAAGCTTACCCTTCTCCCTCTTCTTAGCTCTCAACTGCATGTACAAATTGTTTTATGGTTCAGACTTGATTTATGCCTTTCTTTGCAGCATTATTTGCATACTTATTCTTGTTTAAGTTTTCTTTAATTAAAAAATTTTTGCTTCCTACTGTTCTTGTTTTATTTTCATCACTGGCTTTTTGAATTTAAAATTTCGTCATCTATTTTTCTTTCATGTATGATTCCTTCGCCCTAGGCTTCTTACTTCTTTGGCAATCAATTTAATAGGACCCTTTGTTCTATCTCACACTTCATCAGAATTAATAACCCAATTCCAAATTTCCTATTCTATTGCTGCTATGCTCTCTGGATATTGTTTATACATTCTTTTTATTCGGTCACCTTCTTAGAGAATTCTTCATTTACTTATTTAACTATTCAACTAACAATGGCCAAACCTGATAACCTATATTGTGCTAAGACTCTTTTGTGATGACTTTACAACTGTTGCAGAATGGATATTCTTTGTAAAATTAGACTGTCGTCTTTAGTTGATTCTTAAAGGTCAGAGTCTATTCGCCCTTCTCATGTTATGTGTTTCCTATTGCAGGTTCAGAAGTCATGACATAGTCGAGGATAGTTTCCCTCATATCGTTCTTTTGCCCATGATAATATATGACTTATCCATCTCTGTTCTTCCCTATATGACCATTACTCTCTTCCTCATCTATAATATTTTCCTTAATTTGTGTCTCTTAACACTAATTCAACCTTCAAGTTTCCAAATATTCCTCTTATCACTCTCACTTAATTCTACCTCGTGTGCTTATGAGTATTATTGATGCTTAGGATATTTGTGGTATAAGAAAGTTCTATAAATTCAAGTACCTGGCTTGATATCCTAACTTTGAACCACAATATAGCAGACCAATCTATAAATAATGGTATAACAAAGTTCTTGAAACAAAAATGCTCTGAACATCAAAAGGTTCCAGTATAACAAAATGAAAACTCTGTACACTGAAAAACAGATAGATGCTAGAAAACCTTATTCAAACCCCTTAATGAAGACAACTTTCTCTAATGGTAAAAACTGTTAGTTTTCATTTATGTGTCAAAGGTTCCACTCCAGTTATGAAAGCCTTTTCAGAGAGAGAAAAAAAAAGGTCTCTTATATCACCCAATAGTTCACTTGGATTTTCACAGAATCGGTTGGACGTGCATATTTCCAACAATTTTAATAACCAATTAATTTATTAAAAGGAAACCCTAAAATGACAATCCTAAATGAAAACCAAAGTAGGCAACCAATATATCCCTTAGAAAAAGCCCCTGGTATTTGTCTTCTAGGATAGTAGCTTGTTTTACATTTGGAATTTACATATTTGATAGATGGAGCAGGTGAATCCGAAATTTGTTGATCCCAACATCTAGTGGTTATCTGTTAATGTATTTGGATTTGGAATTTGGAATTGTAAGAACATGAATGAATTTGAAGCTGTTTGGTGCACTTTGGAACTTGATACAGGATTAGAAATAAGATTTTTTGGGAATTTTGGTCTAGATTTTCAGTTGGATGTTGAATGCCATTAGGGTTTCTTGTTTGATACCAAGATCTTGATATTAGTCACAAGAACTAAAACCAAAAACGAAGGTTTGGAGTGCTAATAGATTGGGTTTTCTAGAATATGAGAATTTCAGGTCCTAGATTGAATTGTGGGGAATTGCTGAGCTAGAACTGTTCAAATTCAGATTGCAATGACTCAGAGATCAAAACAGCAAGAGGTTATTACGAGCCAAAATCTAAATTTGCTGTACTTAGATCAGCATGGAGAAGAAGACAATGATGCAGAGGTTAAGGAAAGAAAGAAAGAACTGGTAGGGTGGGGGGTGCAGGAGGAGAGATATTCTGGTTTTGGAGGAATACCTGCATATCTGCCTATAGTGACATTTCAAGCTAATCCATTACTTTCTTTGCTGTAACAGAACCATCTTGCATATGTTTTAAGGGCCACATGGTGTTTCCTGGCAATCTTTATTATTATTAGTATTATTTTTTTAAAAAGTAGCGGTAAACTTTGTTGAGACAAACACGAAAGAAACAACAACATGAGTATAAGAGACTTATACCCAAAAATAAAATTACACAAGAATAACCTCCCATTGAGAAGATCTAAGGACCCCTTGTTTGGCTAAGGAATCTGCCAACCCACTAGCTGACCTAATTACATGAGAAAAAGCTATAGGAAGAATAGAAGCCAGCTCCTTGATCTCGTTGAGAACAAATTGAAATTTCCAAGGCTTGACTGTTGTCCCCGTATCCTAAGAGATACCATTAGAAGAATCACTCTCCAAGGTATAAATATCACTTTATCAAACTCTTTACATTCCATCTATTTATTCAATTTTCATATTAAAATTGGGCCGACTAAAATACATACAAACACTTATGATACCTTCTTCAAAGTTGTTGAAAATCTGTGGGTTTACAAGCAACACTTAACAAAACAGCTATCAACCTTGATGAAAAGGAAACCATTTATGCATACCCATTTTCGGAACCAGATTTAATTTCAACTCGAAGAAGATCCCCAGCACTGAGATGGGTGTACCCAAAGTGTTTAACAATATTCGCACACTGGGTTCCCTTTCCACTGCCTGGGCCACCTGTTCAAGCATATTTTTTCACAAAATCAGACAAGTCATGGAAAGGAAATTAGAAAAACAAGGGCCAACCATATAATAATATATATATATTTAGCACCAAGAACCAAGAAAAAATCTACATAAATTGGGCTCTTTCCTATCAATAACTAGATTGTTTGAATAATTTATTTTAGCTTGGCATCAGTTGAGTAATGACTCCAGACGTAAATAATTAACAATATTCGCTCACCCAAAACAAAAACAACTTTAACTTTCTTCTCAGTGAACAAACTGCCATTTGCATCCTGCATTCCAAAAACAAAAAAGAGAGAGCTTTATCATATAATAAATCAAGAGGCAGTCTCCATTCTTCAATGTGAAGAACAACTGAAACAATGATGGTAGACCCTCCTAGAAGTTCTATAGTTTGTCATATAGGCATTTTCCGACAATCGTTTAGCTCTATACTCTAACAAGCAACAGACTTCCACTATCACAACATAACATGCACAGAATTTTCTGCAATTTTGCAAAAAAAGCAAGGCATGGGTATGATTGTTTCCGGTCTAATCTCTTCCTGTTTACCAAGCACCATTCAGACACCGACATAACAGAGGGCACAGACGATGGAATGCTAAATGAGAAGAATTTTTAACTTCAACCAAATTTTTGGAGCAATGCAGCAAAAGAAACCAATTGATCAATGGAAAACTAGATTGTAAACCATGTGGAGAGAATCAAATCATGCAGAAATCAAAGCCCTTGGGAACAAGAGAATCATAACATACATTTCCTAATGGTGCAGCATCTACCACAGCACCCATTAGTATCAACCCTCTTTTGTCTCAATTTAGCTATCTGCATAACACAAATATAGATGTATTCATATATAACACAAATGCATGCATGAAGATATGAATCACTGTTCTTGTGGCTTGATCTAAAGCATTTTAGTGTAAAATTCTCAGATTGGTAGCAGATCTGATCTAGAAAGCAAAGGAGAAGCAGGGAAATGAGCTCAAAAGGAACCAATCTAAGAAAGATGTTAGATCTAAATGAATGGAACTGGAAGAACGCATTCATATCTAGGAATTGAGAAGAAACGGGTATCAGATCTGAAAAGAGAAGACGAGGATTGTAGCAGTACCTGATCTGCGAGCGATGTGGTTGGTGCGTTTGCAGTTGCAGAGAGCAAGAGGAGGAGGAGGAGGAAAATGGAGGGAAAGAATGAGATCTAGGAAGAGAAGGAAAACAGGACATCAGCTTTCTTGGCCAGCTGATGTACAGAAGACAAGAGTCACAATCTAAGGCGCCTGACCAGTGGACCAATTTTTTCCCCAGTTGTCCCAGTGGCTAGAGATGTAGAAGTAACCAGCCCAGCCAGGGTCCGATCCGCGGTTGGAGCTATGGGAGTGGAGCACAATCCACAGTGGTAGCCCTGTGATTCCCCAGTGGACCAATTGGAAGTCCATGGCTCATGTAATATTAACTAAGATGTGCTGGGTCATCTGATCATAGAGATTTTATATATGTGTGTGAGAGAGGTTCATTTAAGAAGATAGGTCATAGGCTGATAGCTTACCAAATATATCATCATTAAGCAGTAGAAACTAAGTTTCTGTGATATCTTCTGATGATATCGTATGCAGCTACTGGTTCAATTCCCAACCTATGAGTCTGAAAATACAAACATGAAAATAGAAAACATAACAATTCATGTAAATCCATACACAGTCCATCAGCCAACTTGATCAGCAGTTAACAAGGCAGTTTTGAATTAATAAAAAATTTATACGTTTTACTATAAAGAAGGAAAATGCCTTTAAATCAAATCTGATTTACATTTAACCTAGTCAGACAAAGAAAACACAAATTCAAATTCTGTTACAATTCAATACCTTAATTGGCACAAAAACAATCTTATAAACAGCCTTCTAAATTACTTTAAAGGCAACATGATGTTCTGTGTTGTTCACTACTTTGAGCTCACAATAGCTCTGCTTCTCCAGCTCAACTGCCATGGAAAATTACAAATTATTCACCATAAGCTACATAATTTCTCATTAGTAACAAAAAAACAGAGATCTTTTTTTCCCTAATTTGGAGAGCCCACAAAAGTTCATGGGGTTCAAAGTTGTTTAAATTGAATTGTATGTGAGATCAAACCAAACACAAAATCCACAAGGAAAGGAGGCAACTTTACCCTGAAATGTGAGCTCTCCTGGGTGGACAGAGATCATGGTGCTACTGCTGCCCATAGATATCGATCTCAAACCGTTGGTTAGAGGAATTTCATCCGACTCTGCACAACCATAGTCAAGAATAGAAATCTCAAGACACAGCAACATTCAGAAGATCAGATCAAGAAAACAATTTCCAAAGAAAACAATAACATTTCCTCCGATTTCAGAATTTGCAGAATCGAATCCATCCTCTGTAAGGAGATTCCTCTGCATCCTCTATAAATGTAAGTTCTTACAATTCATTAAGGATATCTATTTTCAATAGGAAAACACCCCATTCATTCAATAAGCATGCAAAACGGACGGAACGCAGCTAAAATGAATATCAAAAGGATGCATGCACCCCATTCAATTAATAACAGAAACATGAATTACAATTCACAACATCATGCAAAATCATGAACAGTTGGCCTGAAATGTTCTGGCTTTTATGTTTAAGGCCAAACATCAAATGGCTATGATCGCTAACTCAGGTGATTTTTTAGGGATTAGAGATTAATATCATGGCCCTCTAGTCAACTATCGACCATGCATATTTTTAGCTAAAGTGGACCCCATAAAGTGGCTCTGCTCCTCTCAGAAAAGATGGTAGCCACCATTGGAATTTCGGGTTCAAAGAAGCACTCACAACTCACAAGGGGTGGAATAAGGTCCCAAACATAGGTAAACGAGCCAGTTAATATCTAAAAATCAAGATTTTCTAGAAACTTTAATACTATGGACTTTCTTTACATTTTTAAAGTTTTTTTTATAGAAAAAATTGTAATCACATTGATATGACAATTCAGACGATACGTATCAGGTTTTGGCCTGCACAATACAGAGTCTGATACAAATACTTGAATCCACAGGTGTGAAGCCTTATCAACTCCATCTTCCTTTACCCGCCTTGCATCTCCCCTCCGTTCACCATCAAGAATCCATGTACTAAACTCTTCTTAATTGTTGTTATGGAAACAAAAAGTTTAAGAAGAAGACAGCAAATGCAAACAACTATCAGAGTCATCCGCAAATCATAGTACTAGTAGTAGGAGGATGATTACAGTGAAGAACTAGAAGTAGAAAACAAAAGCAAAAAGGGTAACCCGCAGATAACTTGAAATATTTTAACTAGTAAATAGTCTAAAGACTTCAAACAAAAGAAAGCTAAAGCAATGAGATCTAAACAAATGACACATTGTAGAACTGATTCCAATTTACGGAGATCATTTGTTATTTCCAGCCACAAGCATAAACATGCAATCAACAAAGAACAACTATCAGCGTAGTGGATGCATGTACCTGAATAAATTGTCTCCTGCCAGTCATCTACAAATTGAAGATCCAAGATTCAATCTTCTCTAATGCAGCTGTAAATGTACTTGTCTCCTACCAATCATCTACAGATTGCATGAAAACAGGGTTCTTAACCTGTTTGTAGCTAACACTACCATTCCATTTCTGCGGCGAAGGCTTCCCCTCATTTCTTTTCCCATTGCCATTAGATTCTGCAACCCTTCCAATCATACTTGAGGGATGTGCATTACCAAAAGCTTGTGAGATAATCTCTCTCAAGACAACTGTATTTGACCACCAAAAAGTCAACCTTAAATGAAAATAAAGAAAAGGAATTAGTTTGCAAGAGGGAAAAACAAAACCTTAATGGATTCTTGGATGAAGAGAACTGCTATCAACATGCCAAAAAGCTCCCCTGCAATCCTTGTAAATCTACTGATAACATTGCAAGCATTGAATATTGCTAGAAGAAATAGTAGGAGAGCAGTCCAAACGCAAACCCTGTAATAGAAGATAACAATAAGATCAACCACTTTTAGAAATATATAAAAAAAATGGAACTTAAAAAACTATATAAAGAGATATGGATAGACTTTCCATACCATTCTGCCCAAGCCAACAATAGGTGTGCACTGAGATCTGTTTGCTGCTTCGCAAACTTATATAGATAAGCATACATTATAATTGTGGGCTCATGTACTATTCATTTTATTTCATTACTGAGTCCAAGGGTCATTGTGTTGGTGCAATGGTAAAAGTCTTAGGTGCCATGTGTGATAACGCAGGTTCGAGACCTGCGAACAGCCACTCTGTGCAAAATTGACAAAGGTTAGGTCTATCTCCAGTTGTGCCCTCCCAAGACCTTGTTTCGGTGGGGTAGCGTTACACCCATTAACAATTCAGAAAATGGGTTCCACCCACCATATGCAAAATAGAGCGTACAAATTAATGTGAACATTTCAAACTTAAATGCACATAGAATTCTTTCAAATAAACAAACTATATACCTGAACGCAATAACTTCAATAAATTCAGCGTCAATCTGCTTCATTATAAAGGTCAATAAATTAGAGCATGTAATCAGGTGTATGAAATTTGAATTTTGTAACGATTTACATTTACAGTTATATGATAATGTACGTACCACTTACTCCCGTCTCTTCTTTCACTTCCCTTACAGCCCGGCAGAAATATCCTCACCCTATTGAGTAAAGACATCAATATGGGGTGAATGAACATTTTCATTTTTGGTACACCAAAGGAGAAGCTTCTTGAATTTTAAGTAGACAAATGTACCTCATCAATAACTCAAGTTGGAAATTTCCATATGCCTATGCCCTGGAAACGTCCACTCTTTTCGTGGACTACCAGCACCTGCCAAACAATAGGATCTTCTCATCCAAACTACAGAACCATCACAACAAGCTCACCAAAACTGGAAAAATTATAAAGCAGTTTAAAACTTCATATATTTTAAAATGAGAAGCCAAGTTGCTTTATTTTAGAAAGAAAGAAAGAAAAACAAAAACACACAAACAAAAAACTATTCTATCTACAAGTTGAGTAAAAATTAGATCATGCTGAGGAAATCTAAAAAAGAAAAAAAGAAAGATCTTGATCTTTATTGGTAGGGGGTCTAGGTTAGAAAATAGAAAAAATGTGAATTAAGCAAGAAATCAAGATTACTAAAATATCAAAAAATGCTTTTCTTCCATATGCAATAGCCAGGTGTTTGACAGCATGCAACTTCTTCAGAGTTTTAAAGTTAAAGAAGAAAAGGTGTGCTTTGGACACCAAAAAATCTTTATATGAATAGTACATGTTTTTACACGCCTTGTTGCCCCTTGGCCACACCAAATAAATATGAGGAACAAATATCCAAACAATTTTTTAATCTTTAGATGGTTTTAACCAAATAAGTGACAGGAAGACTAAAAAGATGGGTGATTGAGATTAAGATGTACCTCTATTTTATCATTCATCACAAAAGCACCAATGCCCACTCTGTGTGTCGCATTTATTGGGATTGTATGAACAGTGTCAAGAATCCAATACACATAGAAATTCTATATATGCATCTGTGTTAAAGCCTAGTTGCTGGTCCCTTAGTGTGGATAGTGCAAAAACTATTTGATCAGAAGATGCATTGTCATAACTTCTTTTTCATATTATTTTTAATATATTCTGTTGAGTGGGCTGACTTCACTGCATTATGCTTGGAGAATTGCAAACAGTTGGTTGTGAGAATTTCATGACTGTTGGTAGGATTGTTATGCTGAGTACAAACTCTTTAAAACCTTACAATAAAATTTTCAATGCGTTGAAGAAATTCTCTAGAATACTGCTATTGTCTTGTTCCATGTTTCAACTTCTTCTCTTTTCTTGTGTGCTTTTGTCCAATAAAGTTGTTGAGATGTCATTACTGCAGTGTTGTGCTAAATGCAATTGTCTTGACCCTTAAACACATATAATGTCTCTGGTATTAGTTCTCTTTCTAAAGAACCACCTATTTGCTGTTTTCCCCTTGTTATTTCTACGACTCTGATGTCCTACTTCCTTGAAAAGTTGTTTGGTCACAAGTCTTTTGGGACGCTGTGCTTGATTTATGAATACTATGCTAGTGTGGCAGATTTCTCAATGGGAATCTAGTTTGGGCTAGTATGTTTCAGCTGTCTTAATAGAACAGTTTGATCAATAAAAGAAAATTGAAATCTGGGAATGCATTATGTATACGTAGTGCTAGAATGCATAGATAAGTTTCAAAAATAGATGCTAACAATGTTATAAAGGTTCAGATTTAGTTTTGTATACAATACTTTTTAATCATGCTAACAATCATAATTAAAGTGCAAGATATCACCATGGTCCAAACCTTAATTCTTACCTCTTCTGCAGTACTGCTCCAATGCTTGAAAGTTCTTTAAATCATTTACAGCCAATAGACCATACAACTATAGCTAAACAACAACGCCCTAGTATGCCCTAGTGATTAGTAGTAGAATCATCAAACACAGTTAAACTACAATCTCACACCAAATGCAACAAGCAAAAAATCCCAGAAATTTTGCCTTATGCATTCAGAATCCACAAAATCTATAACAAAAAACCAAAGAAATCGACAAAACTCCAAATGAAAACCAGAAATCATCGGAGAAATGCTCAATTTAGCTCACCGAAAATGTGAAGCTAGAAATTTCAAAACTCCACTCAAAACACTTCAAAACCTTAAAATCAACAACAGAAACTAAGAATAACAACAACGAACCTAAAAAAATCTCCATTAGTCTCAAATCAAGGAAATGGGCCAACATCAGCAAAACGAATCTCCACAAATCGAATGTCTACTCTCTGTATCAAATAAATCGATCTAAAAACAAGCAAAACATTCCAAAAATAGAGATCTGACAAAGCAGAAACAAAGAGATTTATAAGATCAGATGAAGCAAAACACAAAAATCATTTATAAGATCAGATGAAGCAAAACACAAAAATCGCTCAATGATCCATAAGAAAAAATTGACATGCAACAAATAGATTTATACCAATCGGTACCAATCGAAATGGGATTTTAGTAGATCGTGAGTAATGGAGAGATGAGAAGAAAACCTGTAGATAAGAAGAAGATCTGCAAGTCGCAAAGGCGAGAAGATGATAGCCTTTTGGAGAGGAAAACCCAAGCCGTCCGATTGAGTAAGAACGTTTAGAGAGGAAAACCGTAGCGGTTCGACTAGGTGAGAACGTTTGGAGAAGATCGTTTGGAGAAGATGCTCATGGAGGAGATCGTTTGGAGAAGATGCTCTTGTAGGAGATCGTTTGCAAAGAAAACCCTCTCGTTGATACAGAAGAAAACCGTCGCAAACAAAACCCACTCGTTTTTATTTTGAGAAAACAGGTGGGCCAGAACGGGTTAAACCCGTTTCATTTCAAGAACGGCTCAAAACCGAGCCCATCATCCGTTCTTAAACAGCAATTTTGGTGTAGTGATTATGCCTGATAAGAAATAATATTTTATAGACTTATTAAGGAAAGATAATTAAATTGTTTTCATCTTCCATCAAAGAAAACTACAATGAACCACTGAAGTGTCAAGCACGATAAATTCTAGGCTTTCCCACAATGTCAAAAACACTCATGTTACATAAATGTGTCACTCATGTTTGGTGCAAAGTATTTTTTTTGATGAAATGATGTAAATGTATACTGGTGCTCTGTGGATTCTTTATTTAAAAATAATTTTTTACATTTGGTGTAGCAAATTTTCATGAAAAACTTACCTAACCTACATATAATTAAGTTATTATATTAATTTCTTGAAAGTCCAATTACCAACAAAAGCCCACAGAATGAGGTGTGGAAATGGAATAAGATATGAGATTATAAAGGGGGACAACTTTTCTGTAGAAATGGAATTCCCATGCCCCCCATAGGAGTCAATTTCCCACCTCTCCAAAGAAAAAGTTGACATGGCAAAAAAGTAACTCCATAGAAATATGTTAAACTAGACACAAGAAAAGTGGGTTTATCGTGGAAAACCTTTTACTTTTTATGAAAAATTGTTACACAAACATTTACCTTTAATATGATATACAACAATTCTTTTTCAGTTTACAAGTGGACTGAACTTTAGAACACGTTTATATGAAAGTCCATGGACTTACAATTTTCCACAGAATGAATTGCCTTTCCTATAACCTTGTCAACTGGATATATTTATCTGTAGAAATGCAGAAAATTGAATTGCCTTTTAAGCACATTTGTGTACATACCCATGAAAATGGATTCCATGGGAAAAGAGCTTTCCGGAAGTATAAAAGTTGGTCTTTTGTACAAAATATTTTTTTCTTGATGAACTGAAGATAATGTTGTTTTGTGCGGTTGCCAAATATTTGGTAAAAGCTATAAATAGAGCAGGCGAAAGGGTGGATGGTGGGTACAAAAAATAGAGAGTGTAAAAATAGGAAAAGAGGGGAGGAACATCGTAGTAGATAGAAAGGGAGGAGCTTAGATATGTGGTTGCAACGCACTAGTGGTAGACCCAAGGTTTTTATTTGGGTAGGTAGGGTGAAACCTTTGTTAAACTTTACTAGATATTTTTTTTCATTGGATGGGACTACAGTATGCATATGCAAACCATGTCCATCAAATGAAAAATATGAAGCATATAAATATGAATATTCATAAATCAAATTGTATGCACAAAATTAATGGCATAAAATTCTCATAAAATCTACAATTGAAACAATTTTAAAAATGATGTGCAAATTAGAGAGAGAGAGAGAGAGAGAGAGAGAGAGAGAGAGAGAGAGAGAGAGGATACAAGCTTTGTGTTACTAGGGAGGGAAAGCCCTAGATCAATATTTGAACCGCTCCCACTATCATAGGCCAGAGGAACTTAGTAGGCAAGAGGAAAAACTATACTATAATAAAGTTAGTAGTGGCACTATAGGCAAGAGGAAAAAACAATAGAGACATCAAATATCTATGAAATTAGAAGGAAAAAATACACGATATATATGATTCATTTATGAGGGTAACTACAGAAAAAAGAAAAAAATCATATACTTGAAGAAATTATGTAGATAATAAATAAATTCATATTATAAATGAACAAAAATCCAAAATGTTAGTTTCAAAAGAGAGAGAAAATGAGACAAAATAATGTCCATCTAATGCAATGAGGGTTTCATGGGCATTACAGGAGGTGGGGCCCGGGGCAAGATGGATTTTAAAATGAGACTTGGGACATACAATCATAGTCTCATTAAAGAAATTTTTAAAATAACTTGGGGTGGCCGCACACACATAGCAAAGTGTGTGTCTACCCCCGTAACCCATGGTGAAATGGGAAAATGGTGAATATTTCCATAGAAACAGAAGTCCGATGGTCTTCTATGAGAATTCTGTTTCCAATATTTTGAATGAAAAGTCTGACGTAGCAGAGAAGCGGTTCGGAAGAATTTTACTGTACAATTCATAATGATTTCTTCAAAGAAAATCATTTCCTTTTTCCACAAAAAAATGTTATACAAGCATGCCTTTTGCGTTTTTTATTGAGAAAAGCATTTGTAGTGTTTAACTTTCTTTTTCATTTCCATGAAAAGTGGTCAAACAAATATGCCCTTTGGTTCGAGGAACTCTTTTTTTTAGGTATTTAATTACCATAAAAATTGTTGATATGATCATGTTGTCCTTTCCAAAAATGGTCTGTGCACAAGCAACATGATAACAGCAGTTTCATCCTAGTTCGGGAGATTGGGATTCCTGAACCCAATAACCACAAAAGGTGAAATTGCAGAAGGCAAAAGTTATCACTGAACAAGAAAATCACGTGGCTAATGTGGAGTGAGTGCTGGAATCGGTGATGGGTATACCTATAATAATTCATACATGCGGGTAGGCCAGGGTGAGAGAACTGGGAAGTGGGCACTGGGCAGGATTCAAGCAAACTTTCCACAAGTCAAAAAAGCAGAGAAACGCATTTTGTTTAGGCTGCCCATCATCGAATTTGAACGAGTAGACGGTGGGGTAATGCGCGCGACACGCAATGAATTCACACGTCGACCACAAATGCAACTCCTTCCCATTTTCTTCCATCATGGTTTTGTGGAATCCCATGGGTGTTTGTTTACGTGTACGTAAAACTGGTTCCTCAGACTTTTTCCTTTTCGGTGGAAAAGGAAAAGATTCTCGAATCCTCATTTGAAATGCTTTTTCTGAAAGAAAAAAAAAAGCTCCTACCAAACATGAAAAGAATTATACTAGAAAAGTTGCCAAATTTTCTACACCTTTTCTTTTATAAAAAAAAAGTAGTTTCACAAACACGGACTCAGGGTTCTTTTAAAAAAAATTACAAGTTTTGCAAATGCCCAAATACAACTCAGTATCTAAAAATTACGAAATTGGAGGATTTCAAAGGTCAAAAGTAATAAGATTGGAGATTGAATTATTAAAATTTCACTAATCATATAAAGAATTTTAAATGCCTGGTGCACAACAATTTCACATGGAATTTTCATTAGAAATTCCTCCAAATAAGTAAATTAAAAATTTTGTGGTGTGTTGAAGAGAGATTTGACAAAAGTTTGAACACTAAATATATTATGATAATTACCAGTACTCCTTGTAGTTAGGAGCCACCCATAGCTGCCTAGAGGCCCACAAAGTCCTACCCAACCCAACCCATAAGTAGTCCCACCCAGCTAAGGACTGGTCAACTTGGACCATAATAAACTGCAAAAGAAGGGCCTCCTCAATTATGGATAAGCTTTAAGCCCAAGCCCATGTACGTACACCCTAGTCGCACACATGAGATGTGTGAATAAAGAAACATATAATTTAATATAATTAGTCAAGGAAACATACATAAATGTCTTTTTCTTTTGAATAATGCCAACATAGAAGGTCTAACTTGATATATTTATGTGACCTCTTTATTTATCTTTAGGGCTCATCTAGTTGCGTGGAATTGAATTTTTAAAATTTCATAAGAAAATGGGTTTCAAAGAAAGGCTAGGAACTATGGATAGAAGGTAAAGTTATAGATAGGGCCCTTGACTTTGCTAGATTTGATTTTCTAGGATGTGTTCTATCTTATGCAAACAATTAGGCCTTTACAATATAGGCCAAACCAAGGATGGGCTACAAATATTTCCTTTCTAACTATATTTAGCAATCTTATTCCATGGTTGAAGCCTTAAAATATCCGACAGTACTTTTACCATGCTTTATGAGTAAAAGAGGGCCTGCAATTGACAAAGGACACTTTGGCGGATTTTAGATATAGATTATTACCAACGAAAGACCAGTTGAATACTTGAAAAATCATACGGAAATTCAAAATACAAGAAAGGCGCCCCATGTTAGAAAGATAAGATACATGCTTTCGCTTTTGCTTCTTCTGTAGAAAGCACCTGGCAGGTAGTACCCAATCCATGGGTTAAGGGAAAGGTGATAATAACAATGATCAATACAAAAGTCACACTTAGATAGCGGTACCATCAGGAATTTTTAGTAGCGTAGTAAAAAAGAAATGTAAATTCTGTAAGCTCTATTAAAAATATATATACAAAAATAAATCTAGTATATTTTATAAGCTCTATTAAAAAACTATTCTTTTTTTTCTTAGGGTTGTCAAAACCTATCTTAACAAAAAAAAATTGTATTAACGTTTTCTAAACCAAGGTGGTGATCAGCTGGACTCTATATGCAGATGCTATTGACAGTGGGATCTGCCTCAGCCTCCTACCTCTACCTCAAACAATCACATACACATATATGTTATTTATGGCCACCAGTAAATATTCTCAGTAAAAAATATACCATTGAACTGACCATAAATAAAATATAGTCACTTTTATTAAAATGATCATTTGTATTAAGTAGAGTGGAATTTGGGTTGAAGTTAAATAAACACAACAAAGATATACTATATTACTATATGTTCATATTCATTTATATAAATAAATATTAGAATATATATGGTCAATAAGTTCAATTGAGATTTTTATGTTTGAGATATAGATATATGTAAATAACATTTGCACGTCTAAGTTTTGCATGCGTAAAATTTACAATTAAAAATGTTGAACATATTATATTGTCGGTTTTCAAACATGTTTTTCATGCACATTTCATTTTAATACGTTTGCTTGAACTAGATGTGTAAATATATGTAAATTAAGAAATTAATGTATGATGTCCGAAGAAGAGCAAGAGACGATAAATCTTAGTTTTTGTATGATTTTAGTGGAGGACGCCAAAACTTTTCTGAAAGGGAAATGGTGGGCTCCACACACAACAAAAGATTTTTAGATGTGAAATCTCATAACCTTTGGGGTTTATTGGGTCTATGAGAATATTAAATGTTTATTGTGGATAATGAATTCCACACTAAAGAGAGTGCAGAAAAATTGAAAAAAAGGAAAAGTAGGAGTATTTTTATAAACTTATTAACACAGGTGAGGATTTAGGATTTGAAACTTAATACCTTTGAATTTATCATTTCTACAAAAAAATATTGAAAGCTTCGGATAATTAATTTGAACCCACTAGAGTGCAGAAAAAACTACGAAATTAGATTTAGGTTGTTAATAAAATTTCAACCTAGGGATTTGTTAGCCCCATAAAAGTGCAAAAGAAAAAAAAATTAGGGCTTATACTTTTACGAGAATTTTGAGAATTCATTTCTTGGAAATTTTAAATTTTCTAGATATAGTGGAATTTTTGAATGCTTCTTTGTACTTTAGCATCTAGGAATTTCAGTAAAAGGTGAAAGCAAGTGGAATTCTAAAATTTCTAAAGTTATTAAAACCCTTTTAAGTAGGTGAAATTTAGATGTAAAAAAATAAAAACATTAAAAATGCTAGGGGATAAGATATCACATCATATTTTTAAAATTCCAAACCACTTAAATTCGTTTCAGGAATTCTTGTAAAAGAATGTGCACTAAGAGAATGAGAAGGGCTATTCTAAGTAGCACATAGCTTTCATGACATAGCCTGGTTGGGAATTATTGAGTTTATGTCTTGTATTCTGGATTCACCGGATTAGTTTATAGGGTTAGTCTTGGATCGGGCTATGGGTCAGGAGTATTTTGGTCTTTGTACAGGGCTTTCTTAGGGGTTAAAAAAGACAGATTTATATATGATGTAGCATGTAACCATAGACCTAAGTAGAAGAGTGTAGTAAAAGAGTAGAGTTCTCTTTTTGTTGTAGACGTTGGCATTTCGCCGGACGACAAAAATCTTTCGTGTGTGCTTTTGTGTGCTTATCTCTTTTTCTGTGTGGCTTTGATTGTTGATCACAGATTATGCGCTTCCGCACCAGCAAAACAAGAATGGTAAAGGTTGCTTGACATAGATCGGATGGGACTCTCCGAGGTAAGGTAAGGAGCACTTGCCATGTGGTCCAGTATGGACCCAGCACGAACCCACCACATTTACACATTAGGCCAACTCCACTTGTTAGTAAAAATATTTACATATCTATCCTAATGTCATTGTTTTGGTAGAAATAGTTAATAGAAATAATTTAATATAACATTGAAGTTAATTTCATCACTTTTTTTTAATAGCAATGATGAGCGAAGAAAACTTAATACCACGGACTAGACGTCCAGATCGGATCATATTTTCCAACTAAAAAAAATGACAAAGGAATTGAGAAGCTGGTATTAGACTCATTACTAAAAAACAGTAGGCCGCCAAAAGTTGAAAACTCTGAAACTCTAAGCGCTGCCAGTCTACTAGTATTTCCAAGAGGAAAAAACACGAGGCAGATGACTTTGAAAGTTTGAATAGTAGGATTGACGGCCGCCGACTGATCGTAAGCAGCGTGCATCTGCATTTGCATCTAGATGTCTTCTCTATTAAGTATAGCAGTTGAACATGACCCTAACACTTTCATGACATTTTGACTTAACTTCTCCCCATTTTCTCAGCTCGCCTTCTCATTTCAGACTTCATTCATGGACTTCTACATTTGCAAACATTTTCTACAGTTTGCAGTTTCATTTCCAGCAGTTCTCCAGTAGACGCATTCCTTCTTTTATTATTTTCATTATGGCGACCCGTGCTACACCATCACAGTTAATTATTGGTAAAATTTTATATACACAATACATCATCCGCTAATATTATGCCTTATTACTGAACTTTTTAACTACTCAAACAATCTAAACTGTATGTAAATTTATGTGTGGACTTCTCGTAAGTAGTCCACATCATGAGGCCCACTAGGATGTCTACTTATTAGTGGCAGTGTGGTACATGGAAGTGTCTCATTTTGGAAAAGTGTCAACAAAATCAGCCTTTTCATACCATTATACCATTTATTAATTAGCCCTTAAGTTTATTAGTCTTTATCTATATTCTTTTTAGATATAATTCAATGGTAAATGAAAGTTTGATAAGTAGAGCTGGAATACATATATTGCTGCTCGTATAAGAACATTTATCGTATTGTGTGAGGCCAAAAGGCACCTATGTGCACTCATTTTTTTAATGGAAGGAAATGTTGGAAGCTTTTTCAGAAAGAATTTTATTTATTTTTTTGGTCAGAATGCTTTTTACCGTTGAAAAGCACAAAAATCAACATAATTATTTAATGATTCTTGGAAAAATAAGATTTGTCTGTAAGGGTGGAAAAAAATAAATTCTGCAAAAAAGAAAATGCGTAAGGAACCAATTTTCGGTAAATGCTATCCAAACATCTCCTAAGCACTGGGTTAGGCAAAATGGGTGGCTCGCAGCATTCCTATCACAAGCACAGTTAATAATTGTTTTGTTGAGTTTAAAATTTGAGCCTCAGAATCGAGCCAAGGTTCGAATTTTGATTGCCTCGTGTTTTGCCACAATTATGACATGTGTATGTACTTTATATTACATAGATTGTTATAGCTTATTAGGGAAGTCTTTACCTATGAGCAAATTGCAGATAACTTACGACTAGATGCATTTTTACTCATAGAAATGACCACCTTCAAGATCTAACAATCTGAGCCAACTATCCTGACTACCAATGATGACTGATTTTTAACCAGTTGGGCAGATGTTTCATTTTAAAATGCTAAATTAAATTAAAGTTAAAGCATTAACTATGGTTTAACTAAACTTAAGTTTTATGAGCTTTCTCATTTGCATTCATGTTTTATTCATATCAAGTTAGAACAAACGAGAACGGCAATTTGCGGTGGTTTTCACCTAATTTTTAAAGGTTCGAACCTTGGACGTGTCGCCCTTTTCTACGTGTGTGAGTTTCTTTTCACTTGTGTATGCTTTCTTTTCACATGTGTAAGCTATTTTTTCAAGTGAGTAGAAAGTCATCCAATGTGTGGAGGCTCTCTCTTAAGTCCAACCTCCTTTATTGGTAGAAAAAAAAAGGGGGGGGGGGGGGGGGGGGGGGGGGGGGGGGGGGGGGGGTTAGATCTAATTATTGTTGATAATTCAGCAATTGGTTGACCAAGATCCGCCCATGTAAGTTCTCCAGTGTGTCAAGTGAAAAAATTGTATCCCCTGTTTGCCGACAAGCCCACTCGTTGTTTTCTTTTCTCCTAAGCCGTCCATTTTCAAAGCCACTATGATCAATCGTCTACTGCCTGTGGTCCATGATTTGATAATTTTAAATGGAAGTGTGAACATTGCTAGGGAATATCATACTCCTGCTGACTATCAAATTAGTGCTTTTATTAAGTCGTTCTCGTCTGGATAGCATGTCAAATTTGACTCGAACGTGTGGACCTGCTCAGAGATAGCGCGACCATCTGGATGGCCCAGATTGATGATTGGACCGTTAACTAGTCAACGATCTGAGCAATGTGGAGCCCACCTGTGACAGTTCTAAGCACCATGCACATGAGGGTGAAGGTTGAAGACTCACCATAGCCACATGGGGATCAACTTTTGCCCTCTAATGGGGCCTCAGATCAATCTGCTTAAAAAGTTCATTTCAATCGTCCATCTTCCTGGCCCTATAATTTGATGGGCACGATTCTTAGTCAACACAAAATTTTCTCCTCCAGACATCCCAATTGGGACATCGCTAAAAAGATGGCCCCTTACCCATCAAATAATCAGACGCTCAAAGATTTCACGGCACCAACGTGATAATGGGGAGGTCAATATGTAAGAATGTCTGTAGGAGAAAATTTTCCTTCAATCAAATGGAAAAACTCTGCTTGCATGTCTCATTTTTAAATGTGCTCTACATGCAATTGTGAACTAAAAAACAAAGGGAACGGGTGGGGTTAAACTAGTGACCCTGACTTGCTCCAATTGAAACTAGGTAGCATTAATATTATCTTTCATTATTTAGCGCGTTCATGAGTCAGTTTTGATTTTTGTTTGAAAAATAAAATAAATTCCAATATGATAAAAAAGAAAGAGTATTTCTAATATCAAATTAATATTCTAACTCTTATTTATTAAACGTGTATTAAATTTGCTATGATGGAATTTACTATCTTAAATCATAAACTTGTATGAATTTAGTGAAGCACATGTTAGGATAAGTCGCAACGAATAAATTTGGGTTTAATCTCACCGGCATCTAACTCATGATGCTATGATTTTTTTTTTTTAATTTTTTAAAAGAACGAACCCACAACACCCACTAGCACTATATATAAGGTAAGGCTTCGAATGATTCGAGCCCATTGCTAAAGATTTAATTCACTCGAACAATTTAAATATAAATAACAATTAAGTGTTCTTAACGATTTAAGTATGCTACAATCCATATGTTGGACTCATGATAGTGTACAGTTTTAGTGGATGAGGACCTACTTGCACCGCAAGTTCAGTCAACATTGCCAGCATTTTGTCTACGATAGCTTTCAGCTTCTCGCGAGACAATAAAAGACGAGAAATTACCTACACGAGATATTTGAAAGCACATGAGAATGGAACTCTGACAAAAGGAGTCCAACGTGAATAAAGTTTCCATAATCTCGGCTTCTGCTTTTACTTAGAATCCCCTGCAATTTCTGAGAATATCAGCAACGTCCTAACTTCTTAGTTTTACAAATAACCACTTTTATTCATTTAAATCATGGCCACCTGGCTGTTCTAAATCAATTACAAACCAGCATTTGACCCGCTGTTGAAATTCGATGCGATTATTTTAGTGTAAATGGGGGAAAGCTTTCTAAGTCTAACTTAGTTCAAATGAAATAGAGCGCATTTATAATGATTAAACTAACTAAGAATCAACAATATGTTTTTCGCATTATCACCCTTAATTTAATTTGTGAAAATATAGTTTAAACTGAATAAAAATGAATATAAATTATTTATGATAAATAAACTGACTAAACATCTACAATCTTTTTGTATCTTCACCCATAATGTTAATCTATAGAAAGATGAAAACCTTTTTATATTTAATACGATTCATATTAAATTGGAAGTATCAAAAATCTTTTTATATTATCACACCAATTTTAATCTATTTTTGATGAGATGGGTATCCTTGATCAAATTTTTGACATAAATGGGTTAATTCTATGGGTAGCACTTATTAACTCCATATAAATGTACCTCAAGTAAGGCTTAGGCACTTTTTAGTACAATATATAAGGAGCAAACTCATTCTTTATGTCACTCCAGCAATTAGCAAAATATCACATGATTAACTTATTAAAAACCAGCAATCTTTTTGCATGATCAACCCTCATTTAATCCAACGACATATTTATGGAACTATTTTATTCTCTTGGGACAGAATATAATGGAATTGATAGAAAATTGCCACTCCCTAATGGTCAAGGTAGTTTTTTGAGATTGTCAACAATCGAGTGTGGTCATAGTTAACTTTTTCAGCTCATATTCGTTCCTTGGTCTCTCTCTATAAATCTATTCCCTCCCATGCCTCTAAAATCTCAATTCCACCTCTTCTTCTCTGTAATCAATTCTTCTTCTTCTACTGTTCCTTTGAATTGAGATTCCATGGACAATGAAATCGAAATTCCCAAGTATTTCATCTGCCCCATCTCTCTTCAGATCATGAAAGACCCCGTTACAACCGTCACAGGCATAACCTACGACCGTAACGGCATCGAGAGATGGCTGTTCCGTGGCGGCAACACCAGCTGCCCGGTCACCAAACAGCCACTCTCCAAAGACTCCGACCTCACCCCAAACCACACTCTCCGGAGACTCATCCAGGCATGGTGCACCGCCAACGCCGACAGCGGCGTCGACCGCATCCCAACCCCTAAAACCCCACCTGAGAAAACCCACTTCATCAAGATCCTTCAAGACATCTGGGTTCCTCAATTGCAGCTTGAATCACTGAAAAAGCTCAAGATTTTGGCGACTGAGAGCGAAAGGAATCGAAGGCGCATGGAGGAAGCCGGGGTCCAAAAGGCCATGGTGTGGTTGGTAACGGAGTGTTTCAAGAAGGAGGATTTGGTAGTGGTTGAAGAGGCTTTGAACGTTCTTTACCTTTTCCAAGCTCCTTTGGAGTCCATGAAGCTCCTCATCGTCGAAAACTATGATTTCATCGATGCCGTGACGTGGGTTTTGCAGCAGGAGGCTGCTACACTAAATACCGCCAAGATTCATGCAGTTCTTATCTTAAAACCGGTTATCGAAACCGCCACTTCTAGTTTCATTGGACGTTTGAGTGTGAAATTCTTCCAAGGATTGGTAAAGATCGTAAGAGACGGGATATCCCCCAAGGGGACCAAGGGGGCACTGCGTATTCTTCTCGAGGCATGCCCATGGGGGAGGAATCGAATGAAGATAATCGAAGCCGGGGCGGTCTTCGAGCTCATCGAGTTTCAGCTAGCGACAACTGATAAGAGAAGCAATGAGCTTGTGCTGTGTATATTGGATCATCTTTGTGCAAGTGCAGATGGGAGGGCTCAGCTCCTTGGCCACGCCGCGGGGCTTCCATTGATATCGAAGAGGATTTTGAGGATATCGCCGGCCGCTGATGATCGGGCGGTCCGGATTCTCTCATCCATATGTAAGTTTTCTGCAAATAATGAGGTTCTTGGGGAGATGTTGAGGGTGGGAGCTGTGGCAAAGATTTGCATGCTTTTGCAAGCTAATTGTAGTGCAAATGTGAAGGAGAAGGTAATGGGGGTGTTGAAGTTGCACTCCAAGGTGTGGAAGAACTCGTCATGTACTGCTAGTGTTTATTTCCTGACAAGGCAGCTGGGCAGCTGATATTGGGAAGAATGGGAGAGGCAATTAGGTAGGCTTGATAGATGAATTTAATTTTGATGTTGTAAGAGAGATTTATAAATGTAAGGTTTGTCAACTTGTAAGTATTTGATACTTAATTTAATATACCAGGAGAAGATGAAGAAGAATACAACTCTGACACGTCTAATGTAATCTTTTGATTTGTGATAGTGAAAGTGTACAAAGAAAATGACAAATGCAATCTTTGGATTTGAAATCAGTGGAAATGTAATAAATAAATAAATAAATAAATAAATAATGAACGTCACAATATCATCAAATCACTCAATGACATGTCATCTCTGTTAGAATTACTGGGCATTAGCTGTGACCCAATGACTACATAATAATGTAAGTTCCCCACTTTAATAGACCACTATCTATTAGAATTCCTATATTAGTAAGTCTCCTTATTTAGATATTTTCTGTGTTAAGGCAAAATTGCTAACCTAATAGTGTTTCAATGCTAAGAGAAACTTAAATCCCAATTCAAGTAAGATTTTATGATGGAAAAAGAGTTGTTTAAGGAAAACCTATATATAGGGTTTAGAAGTACAACTTCTATTTACATATTACATTAATTGGCTCATCGATATAACGTATTTATAATAGTTGTAGTTGAGGAGTGTATTAAATCCTCAATCAAAGATCCAAATCAAAGTTATGTTAGTTTCAAACTAACAATCTCATCATGGACCACATAAGCACGCTATTTGTAAGGAAGGGACCCTTGGACATGAGTGACCCATATCATCACACTACAAGAAATCACATTTTTAGCTATAAATGTTTTCGTTACCAAAAGATAACAAAGCGTCAGTATATACCTTTATCGACGAAAATATTTTCATCGTCCGAACGTCACCAAAAAAGGTCAGCAAAATATTTTACCGACGAAAAAAATTTCGTTGATGAAAACAATATTTACCAACAATAAATTTGATATTTACCGACTCTAAAAAATGTCGACAAAATTCATTTTATTTATTTTCAATTTTAATTTCACCTTTACCGACTCTTTTTTATCATCGGTAAAATTTTTTTATATTTTCTAAACTTTAGAATCTATTTTACCGACGTTTTCAAATGTTGGTAAAAAATTACAAAAACTTTAAACTTACATTTTGCCGACATTCAAAAAACATCGGCAAATTAATTTATATTTTTTAATATTTGTTTTACTTTTCCAGATGTTTGTTAACGTCGGCAAACTCATTCATTTTTTTCATTTTAATTTTCGTATTTTTAAAATTTTAAAATCTCATTTTACCGACATTTTCAAACGTCGGTAAAAAAATTATAGAAAATTTTAAAATTCCATTTTTCCGATGTTAAAAAAACGTCAAGAAATTAATTTCAGTTTTTTTAATTTTTATTTTACTTTTGCCGATGCTTTTTAACGTCGGTAAAATCATTTATTTTTCAATTTTAATTTTTTCCTTTTATCGACGTTTTTTTACGTTTTTTAACGTTGGTAAAATTTATCCCTATTTATAAAATTTACAATATCATTTTGCCGACGTTAAAAAACGTCGGCAAATGTTTTATTTTTTAAAACTTTAATTTATTTGCCGACGTTAAAAAAGTGGGCAAATATCATTTTTCGTGAGCAAAAGTTTATTTTTAAAAAAATATAATAATTTTTTTTCCATTATAGTCTTCCAATAAACTTGTTTATACACCTGTATGAAATATAAACCTATTCATGTACTTGTATTTAACATAAGAAATCCATCCATACAAGAATTGCTAAATAAACAAACAACCATCATCATTTTTCATCAAGTCATTCATCTCATTCAACAAATATTACAGTGATACAATCCCACATAAATATCCAATATACAAATATCAATAGACTAAAATGAAAATAAGACACCTCTCCAAGTTTGCAACCGAACCCGAATCGTCCATAAATTTATAATGACAAAAATAACATTAGAACTTTTTCAATAAATTAAATTACAAATGTAAGATACACATTTATATATATAATATTTTCCTAAGTTTTTCAGCGGCTTGTTTTCCGGCCTAAGTATTGAGAATTAAGCGGTTATTGCGTCTACTTCGTTAATCGGGAGTCCTATTCACGAGCCATCAATTCGTACAAGTTACTTTTGCCTTGAGCAAGGTACTCGTGCTGGTTTTTAGGCTGCCTGATAGCCGTTCCCAGTTTTGGACCTCCGGCGGCCTATGTTCGAGCCTAGGTGTTCGAAATCCAACGTTTTTAGGTCTAATTCCATAACCGGGAGTCCAATTTCTGAACCATCAGTTCCTACAAGTTACTCTACCATCCAGCAAAGTGCTCATGTCAGTTTTGTATTTTTCTGTGGCCGTTTTTCCTTTTTGACCCCACGGTGGGCAGTTTTCAAGCCTAAGTCTTGAAAAATCATAGATTTTTGCTTCTAATTATCTAACCAGGAGTTTGATTTATGGACAGTTAATTCCTACAAGTCACTCTGTCACTCTACCTTCGAGCGAAGTGCTCTGCCAATTTTCGATTTTTCTAGGGTTGTTTTCCTTTTTTGACCCCCTGGTTGGCGGTTTTCGAACCTAAGTCTTGGAAAATCGTAGGTTTTTTCTTCTAATTCTCTAACTAGAAGTCCAATTTGTGGACCGTCAGTTCCTACAAGTTACTCTACCCTCGAGCAAAGTACTCATGCCAGCTTTCAATTTTTCCGGGGCCGTTTCCCAGTTTTGACCCCTCTGTGGGCAGTTTTTGAGCTTTAAGTCTTGGAAATTGTTAGTTTTTGCTTCTAATTTTCTAACCGGGAGTTTGATTTGTAGACCATCAGTTCCTAGAAGTTACTCTACCCTTGAGCGAAGTACTCACGTCGGTTTTTTATTTTTCGAGGCCATTTTTCGTTTTTGACCCCTCGGTAGGCGGTTTCGAGGGCCGTTTCCCATTTCAACCGGTTTCAAGGGCCATATCTCTAATCGTAGGTGTTGAAAATCCTACATTTTTAGTGTTTATAAATTTCAACGAGTTATTATGTTAAAATTTCAAGAGAATAATATACTAATCAAGGGGTTGCATCATGCTCTCCAATAGCTGTGCCATCACCAGCAGAACTGGTCCATCTAAAGATGTTGAAGCAGATTGTCGAATCTATCCATGTTGTAGCTGCCAGCTGTTAAACAAGGGCCTCAAGTGCAGCTGTCCTCCTGTCCTACTCAGCTTGCCTCCTAGCCTGTCAGCTAGCTACTCCGCAGGGCGATCATCTCAGGATGTGGCTCCTGAAACTGTGTGGAAGATGAAGAGGTCCTCGTGTATATACCATACCCATTCAAGTCACCCGACCTCTTCCTAAGCACATCAACAGCAATTTGCTCCTCAATCATCTGAGCTGTGACAGAGGGCTACGACTACTCCTCAGTCCGCTGCACCAAGGCCTCCGCCATTTAAATCAATAAGGGATTTAGAATGCTTTTGTGGTATTATTGATCAAAATTGAATCGAAGAGCAAACATTTGTCTCTACTGAGCCATGTCATTTACCCACTCATTACTCTTTTGTCTACAGTGGGTGTCGTGGAAAAACTGAGAAATAGGAGGCGCCTGACCGGCATTCTGTGCCATCTGTCATTTAAAATGATTTTGTATTAGATATGAACCTACATATTGATAAATAAATAAACTTAATCAAGTTTCTTCATATGAATATAATTAGTACCATCAGAGAAATTCTTGATGCAAATGACCAGGAGCCACTAGTATGATTGTATGGCAACTTGGCTCGACTCTCTTGAACCTTCTTCGATTTCACTTACAGAGAAGAGCAATACTACAATAGCTTTTTTCAACAAATCATAACTAATAAAATTACTTTGGAATATAATTAATTATTGTAGATAACATCCAAATGTTACCTTCCACTGTGGTGATTTCCAACACTGCAAGATCATCAACTACTAGTCGGCTGGATCACAGGCATCTGTCGGGTGGTCCTGGGGTCGGCGAACTCCCTGCTCCAACAGCTCGAGATAGTGACTATGCATCTCGTATTTCCAACTCATATATAAAATCTTGCATTGGCAGTCAATGTCCGTCCTGAGCTGCATATCGCCCTCGTAGTCCCCAATATCCAATATTTGTTGCAATTAAGATAGAGCCATATAATGATTAGTAATAATAAAATATAATCCATGTCTTGTAATGACGAGCACAACTATGATCAGTTTGGTTGATAATTCTCGTTAGTTTACTTAAACTAAACCAATTATGGCAAGCTTGATCCCACTATTGAGCTTCTTCCAGCCATGGGGTCGGACTGGGGCCATCTCTCTAATAACTAACCCAAGATGGTTAACCAACGATGGTGCAGGTTCCCCCTTTGGCCTATGGCTCGAGCTGAGGATCAGAATTGGGATGTTATGACCCAACTCTCTCTTTAGCTTTGCCGCCTTTTTCCCTCGCGTAGTGCCCCTTACATGCCCCTTACATGGGTTCATACCTCCGAGACTGGGGCTGATGCTATTAAAATGACAGTGCTAAATAAGCTAGTAAACACAAATCATTAAATTGAGTTGAATTTAGGATTTTAAAAGGTCATAATTTTTTCACCAAAACTGCTACCAACTATATGAGGACTCGGCAGAAGCATAGACGGCAGAGGTTGGGTCGGCAAGGACTGTGTGGTAGATGGCTACATCGGCAAGGGTTGTGTGGTCAAATGTTGTATCAGCAAAGGCTATGTCGCAGCCTCGGGTGTGCTTTCTGCACGAGCTAACCTAAGTGCAGCTGCGATACTCCGAGCATGCCTAACCCTTTTCTCCCGAGGCATATTTGCAATCTAGCTTAGAGCAAAGTGATAAGGAAAATAAATAATTATTAGCAAAAATCAATAATATTAGTAAAATGAATGTCAACAATTTACATTCAATGGAAATGAAAATCATTTTAGCATGAGTGTCACTATCAAAAATTAATATTTTAAAGTACATGTCATAGACATTCACAGAAAGATTACCTTATCCAATTTAGATGAAGATGTCTCGTCATCTACATCATCATCTTGTGGGGGACTATAGCTCTTATCGCTATCATTCCCACTAACCTTTTTCTTTTTGTTCTCGTTTGTCCCTTTAGCCAACCCAAATATAACATGTGCAGCCGACGGGAGCCCTTGAGATACAAGTTTATCTTAAGAACGATCTCAAGACCTATATCATCCCTAGAACATTGTACATTAGTACCATTGACGAGGACTAAGACAACAAATGTCATTTAGTCCTGCTGAAATACATCATTAGGTGCATCATCATCGTCATCATCATCCTATTTAGCAGGTACATCCCATACTCCTCGAGGCTTGACCCATTCTACAACTCTCCAATTTTTTCCTTTAATGGTGTCATTGATATAGAAGACTTATATCACCTTACTTGGTAGGATAAATGGATCATCCTTACACCAATGACCCGTGATATCAATGCTTGTAATATGTCTTTCGATGTTTATCTTGTGCTTGGTCGAAGTGTTGTACCATTCACATTCAAATAAAACCACTTTACCCCCGTGTAAATAAGACAATTTCCAGATTTTGTGGATGTATCCATAGTAGTCATGTTTCTATCCTTCGTATTCCCCGTTCACAACCAAGCCACTACTCTAACTTCTATGACAATTCTCACAATCTTTAGTGTGATATCGGACACCATTACAATCACACCCCTGTTAGAGATTCACTAGTGATCTAGGGCTATTTGCTAATAACTAAATCTCATCAGTAGCTTCAGTTAAACCACTAGTTCGCAATTGATTCATCTACATAAGCAGATTAAGACAAATGTATTACGCTAATGTTGTTTGAAGTGTAATCCAATAATGTATAGCATTTAAAATGATATTGTTTTTTATGTCTTACAGTAGGAGAGGTTGAAGGAGGTGACTCAGTCCTCCAATATCACATGCAATCCCTCCTTCACTTGGAGATTGCAAGAAGAAGAGAAACTAGAAGAGATGAGAAGAGAAGAGTCTCTAGCAGAAAATGGAGGCAATGAAGAGGATGAAATGGGTTTAAGCTATTTTAATTTGAATTTTTAGGAATTTATAGACAAGTCTACATTTGTTTATATCATTTACAATTTGAGTAAAGTGGACGCTAGTTAGGCCAAGATGGATCCTAACTGAGCTGGGCCAAATATGAAAGATGACCCACAAGCGAAAATACACATGCTGCGACTAAAATGATGCCAATATGATACAAAATTATGAAAAGCTAAATTACAAGAAATCATTGACTATCTAAATAAGGTTCAAACCGAACCCGACTCCCAAGAGGTTTGGATTAGATTAGTGTAAATAAGTATTAATTAGAGTAAAATAAGAGTAATTACAGTAAGTTATGATTAAATCGGGTTTGGATTTTACAGAAGGAGGTGGTGAAGAGGGTGGAGGAGGGAGCTGTGGAGAAGATGGTTAAGGTAGTCAGAGGAGATGAAGGAGAGGAGGGAACGGGCCTCGGAGAAGGGGTTGAGGCAGAGGAGGGAATGGAGGAGGGAGATGAAGAAGTGAAGGGAATTAGAGGAAGCAAGGATGGAAGATGATGAGATGTCTTCGCCCTCCTCCATCTCCTCTCGAACCGCCCCCATCATCTTCCATCCTCCCTCCCTCCAATTCTTGTTGGTTAGAGAAAAAGACGAAGCTGCTTTGCTCGCTATGTAACAAACGATACTCTTGGAAGTATCTCTTATCTCTAGAACTTTTGGTTGTCCTTTTCCCCTGTTGCTACATCACCTATATAAAATCCCCTATTCTTCACTTCATCTCCCAACCAATCCAAAGCAACAAACAAACAAGCACAGAGAGAGAGAGAGAGAGAGAAATAATCAAAGCAAATCAAACAAGGCCAGTGAAAGTGAAAGGAAATTGATCTGAAAGTACTAGGATTGGAGTATTGATGTAAAAGTGCTAGGATTAGATTACTCATTGCTGTCGACCCTCCACCACATCTACATGCTTGATGAAATGCTTGACAAGATGGAGAAGGCCTTCAACGCTCCCACTTGCACTTACGCATATATTTTTTTACTTCTAATAGAAGCATCGAACTCACCCCTAAGTTGTGAGTTCGATGCTCCCCAATTAGATGCAAATATATTTATATATATATATGATGGTGGTCATGCACCTAGACTTTCGGTTAGGTTTATAGTTAGAGGGACTCCTTATATGATTTTTTTTGGTAAAATTCTAAAAAAAAAAACACCATGTACAACTTAGAGAAGATTTGAAAAAAAAAAAAAAGGTCATATTGCAGCGCACAAACAACGTATCGTCGGATAAGTTGCATCATTTTCCGTAACAATAATTCAAGGTGAGAGAGAAAGGAAACATGAAGATGGAGATGAGAGCCAAAGGCGAAATCATTAGGGGCGAAGACGTAACGCCTGAAATCCTTCCCCTCGCCTTCGCTCTGTCCGAAACGTTCCTCTCTTCCCACTGCTCCACTTGCTTCCTCCCTCTCCCTAATCCCCAAACTACCCTCCACAATCTAAACAATCCCACTCCTATTCCCATTCCCTACCTCGCCTGCGCGGCCCACCCCACCACCCCTCTCCTCTACTGCTCCCTCCCTTGCCGGGACGCCGACGCCGACAGCCACCGCCTCAGCGCCGACTGCCACCTCCTCCAACTCCACCCCTCCACCTCTCCCCCCGTCTCCCTCGCCGACCTCCGCGCCGCCCTCCGCCTTCTCCTCTCCTTCGAGACTCTCGGATGCTTCACCGTCCGATGCTCGAGGATCTTCGGATTGATGACGAATGGCGAGAAATTCGCCGGAGATGAGGAGATTTTGGCGGGAATTAGAGATGGGGGGAGGGCGATGGCGGCTGCGAGGCGGATGAGGGATGGGGCTTTGGGGTTTGGCGTGGAGGAGGAGGAGGAGGACGAGGAGAATGAGGCGGAGGAAGAGGAGGCGGTCCTGGGGATCGTGCTGACGAACGCCGTGGAGGTGCAGGTTAGCGACGGGCGGGTGGTTGGGACGGCGGTTTATGGGCCGCGGTTCTCTTGGTTCAATCACAGCTGCAGACCCAATGCTTGTTATCGTTTCGCTTTGGGACGTTCGGATGGTTGTGCTTTTGGAGAATCCGGTTTTAGGGTTTTCGCCGCCGCCGCCGCCGCCGCCGGAGAAGAAGAAGATACTGTAAAATATCTAATTTTACACTTGTTTACAGTGAAATTTTTAATTTTTTTTCTTGGAAGATAACTAATGGAAAATTTGAAATTTACTGTGGGTTGCAGTTGAAGACATGGATTTCTGATGAAAGAATGCTGGATCATGGTGAGTTCTTCTGCCTTAATCTCCATGCTATATTGGGTTAGATTGTTTTAGTGGGCTTAAATTTTCATCTCCTAATCCAGTTTCATGTAAATATGGTCCAAGAGTCTTTGTTAGAAGCATTCAGCCAACAAGTAAAGGGGAGGAGGTGTGCATTGCTTACCTGGATGTATTACAACCTAAGGTATAATTTTTTTTAGTACTTTTTATATTAGGTTTACTTATCTAAGGATTTGGCTCTAAATAGAATGGAATGAAGAAACAGAATTCATGTAGCCAACCCCAACATGGTTGAGATAAGACTTTGATGATGATGATGACTACTTTTACACATAGTAATGTATCTATTTTCTTCCACATTTTACATGGTGTGGCCCTTCCGATGAATGGCCCTGATTTGGGATGCATGTTCCATATTTGCTTGTGCTGGCAACTGACATTCTGCATCTCAGTCATTTAGGTGGCCATACCATTGTCTCATATTGCTTTTAACTTGGACTTGTTACAAGTTTCAATTTGCTTAGATGTCCTGATATTGTTTATGGTCTTTAAAGCTATGCTCTCTAGCATGGAGATCAAGTTACTTCACCAAACCTTTTCTTCCTGATTGTTAAACTGCCAGTAATCATTTGATTTGGTTTATTTCATTGGTCATGGTTACATATCTTATGTTTTGAATTATAATTGTGTTTTCAGGCATCAAGGCAGTCTGAGTTGTGGTCCAAGTATGGATTTATTTGTTGCTGTGACCGCTGCACAGCACGACCACCAACGTATGTTGATCTTTGTTTGCAGGTAAGAGCTGAAAAGGAAACAAAAACAAGTGTGTGCTTATTTTTTCACTTTGTTTTGCCCATGCATGCAAATAAACTTAAGGATTCAGTATTTCAAGTTTTCAACTCAACCTCATGTCAATGTGTAATTTGTATTGCGTTGCACAATCTGACCTTGAACTATTGAATGCGCCGTTTCTTCCCATCGTACACAGTTTCATCATGATTTTTGACCTCTTAGTTTTCTTAAGAAACTTTGCAGCAGCCCTCAAAAAAGATTTTTTTATAGCATGCGGGCATCCACCAGACCATTTCTCTGAAGTTATATTTATTTTTACTGTGTCCCTCTCCACTTTTGTGTAAGTTGCACTCACATCATCATTTTTCAGAAGATAGTGTTGGGTAATTTATTTATTTAATAAGTAATAGGTAAATTATTTTAAGAAGAGAGAGAGAGAGAGAGAGAGAGAGAGAGAGAACCATACACATAAAATGAATAGAAAAAAAGTATAAGAGCATTATACTCTACAGAAACAGGTGCAACTAATAACAAAAACCAACTACATAGAAAAAGATGCTAAAATTCATAATGGGCACTCTATGTATGGCCCTTTTCAAAAGATGATGATACAACATAGATAGTGATGCATATCATCAATATAGCCAATGCATCAGTGTTTTGCTGGACCAAAATATGAGGTCCTTCACTGAGACTTGAGAGCATGAGTTCTAGACAGGTCCCTTCCATAAAGATTGGATTCTGAAGACTAGATTGGATTCTTATAACTCAAAACTCTGTGGGTGTTCACTTTCATTGGCTCAATTTTTCCTGAAAGATTTTTTTAGGAAACTCTGGACAGTCTGAAGGCATCTTGGTCATGTTTACTTGACAACTTCTATGGAAGTGAGGCGTGCAAAGAACTTACCGATTGCCTAGATCAGGCTATCGATGATGCTGCAGAAGGGAATCCCAAGGCTTGCTGTGAGAGACTTGAAAAGATGCTTGCAGAGAATTTCCAGTATCAGCAACCTGCTGTGCAATTGCTGTCTGCGTTCAAGTTGCAACCCCTGCACCATCTTTCTCTCAATGCTTACATAACATTATCGTCTGCCTATAGGATCCGTGCCAGCAGTATATTGGCACTAGATGCAGGTAATCAAGATGTTGCGTTGGATGCTTTTGAGTTGAACAGGGCTGCAGCAGCATACTCCTTACTGCTTGCGGGTGCTACCCACCACTTATTTTCATTCGATTCATCCTTGATAGCATCTGCTGCCCATTTCTGGGTTGGCGCGGGGAAATCGTTATTACTTCTTCTTGGAAGCCCAACAAGGAGTTCAACCATTATGAAAAGCTTTGATGACCATTCATCTCTTCTCATTTGGAGTAGTAGTTGCAATGAACAGATGCCACTAAATGACTCAAGATGGGATAGAGATGGCGACCATTCTTCTCATACACACGAAGAAAGTATTATTGCATTGCGAGGGTTTAATGCAACATGTAAGGGTTTTTTAAATTGTATATCGAGGATTTCATTGAAGGTATGGCCTTTCTTGATCGACAGCCTTCTTTGCTTGAAAGATATTAAGAGTCCTGTGGATTTCAGGTGGCTTGGGATAGATACCCGACAAATGGTGGAAACCCAGATAACCCTTTCAGGTTCTGCTATTGGCCTCTGTTCTCAGAATGAAGATGGTTGTAGACATAGATTGGAAGCGGAGATACGCATCGAAGGGGAAGAAGGAAAAGGTGTCTTTCAACTTGCTGCTCATAGCTTACTATATGGTCGATACCTTGCTAGAATTTGCTATGGTCCTGATTACTATTTGACTGATTAGTCAGATTCTCCCCACAGTACTGGGTGCAGAGGGGCGCCCATCATAGGTTTGGTCAAATTGGGGTTGTGATTGGGCCGCGTGATGGAGAAACATGCTCTGCTCTCTTGGCGTTTTTTTTAGCATACTCCAGATTGATGAGATCAAGCTAAGATGGTGATGAAGGCAACAACTTGAGCTTTAATTTTGATAGATTTGCAATGGAGGCATGCATGAGCTTTGATTCCTGGCCTATCAGTATCATGGCTGTCACTATCAAGTCTGTGCTTGAAGTGGCATCTATCTACACTCATGCTTAACCATGTGTCCTAGCTCTATCCAATGATGCTGTTGGCTGAAATTATTGACCAACAGGCTGTCTGGATCTATGAAATTAGAAGGAAATTGATGGAATTGATTGGTGGGTTTCTGTATTTCTGTAATATGCAGAAGAATTTTAAATGATGCCTGTGAAGATGGATAGAGTTGAAATGTTGCATCTCTGTATTTTTCTGTTTGCAGAACAGAATTGCAGGTGTTGGAAATGAGTTGGGTAAACTTTTTTCTGCATTACATAGAAATTTGTGTGCTCTCTTGAGGTTGTACATAGTAATTTGTGTTCTCTCCTGAGGCTGTTCAGAGTAATTTGTGTGCTCTGCTGAGGTTGTTCATGAATTGCCCTGTCTCCCTTTCAATCTGGACCGGTGCCTGCTGATGCAGTCGCTGGTTGTTAGTTATGGTTGTATAAACAGAGGTGGGTGTGGGTACTAAAAAAGGGCCACATATACTGTACTGGATGATTTTATATCAGTAATACAGTATCTGGCAAAAGCTTGTTGTGGGCCACACATTATTGTTGGACGAATGGGAACTGATTGATGGTGATTCAAGCATCTGTCCTGTGATCACAAGATGGAAGCAGGCCTCGGACTGTACAGCTTCTCATGATCCAGTAATGGGTCAGGGCCTGTTTGTTTGCAATAAAATACGTAGGAATTGGATGCAAAGGAATTATTGGGTAAATGAACTCTACCAAACAGGTCATAGGTGAAGAATATTAGTTGGAGATGTAGATGGGACCTTGACTTTTCTATGCATTGTATTACCAAGGTGATTATGATTATTTATTTCTCATCTTTCTTTGATTCAACTTTCATTAAGGAAAGGCAATTTGATGATCATTTTGAAATGGTCTTCATTTTTAATCACCTCTGGTTTGATATGTATGCATTCAAATTCTATGTATGATGCAAACAAACATGCTTGCTGGAAAAAAGAAAAAAAAAAGTGGCCGTTTTAGGGCTGGTAGGCTTGCTGGTCAGTCAGTCCAGGTGAACTTCTATTAGACGGTTTGCCCAGTGATGTGGGGCACTGCGGCTAGGCCCTATGGCCCACTAAGCATGTCTAACATCTAGCCTCTTGACATCCTCATGTTTCTGGGGCCAAGTAGCATCCGAATAATAACCATATTTTTATCTTTTTATTTAAGCTCTCTGGGCAATTGGTTCAATGAAATTCTTTTTACACCCCCAAATCAGTTATGGGTTTAGATTAGGTACACCAGCTAAATTCAGGAATGGCAAGAGTACTCTCCTACCATTCATCGGACTTGGATTGTCTACATCCTATTTTCATTGGAACTTGTAAGTTGGTGCGTACATCTCACACGAAATAAATAGGGTTTTAACAACATTGCTTTATTCGTTGCAATTGAATATGTGGCATTGAGTTTCATGATGAAAAAATCAACCGCAGAGAGATTATCAGCTCTGCCGTCACCAGGATAGCTAAAGAGCTGATCATTCATTTTGATGACTCAGAGCATTTCTCAACAGTACAACCTTCGGACCTTTGGCATCCGCCCGGTGTGTTATTTGCTTCTGATGAGAAAGGATTATTTTCTAGAGAGTATATATGTATCCGCAAAATGTATTTATTTATTGTAGATGTGGGGATGTATTGGATAAATATGGTTTTGCAAGCTTCAGCCCATGGAAGATTGCATATATGACATTTTGATGCAAAATGCAAGTATGCCAACTTTCATGTTTTCATTAAGTTACTTATTTATTTTTTTCAGCCATCCCGATCCCTCGAGAAAAGCTTTTTTTTTGAAAATTCATGGAATTGCATGACTTTTTTATATTTTTTCCTTTCATATCAAGCAATGAAAAAGGTTTTTGTGAAGAAAAGCCTGCATTCTTTTTAGAACAGGTGGTTAAGGAGCCAACTGAATGTCCGAGGTTGAACATTGGACATGCCATCTTTTTCACATGTGTGGGCTTCTGTTTCATGTGCTCGGGCTCTTTTGTGGGACTCAGCTACCTTGACTGGTGTAAAAAAAATGCTTTTTTTTATTATTATTCTCAAGGAAGAGTAGTCATACAAATGCGTCATGAGATTATTATTACTTCTGGCTAATTTTCTCTAATTAGTAGTAGTAGTAGGACGAAGAGGAGGAAGAGGAGGAAATGCCATTAGAAAGGAAAACAACACAACAGCAAAAGACGTTTTCCAGCCGTGGGCTCGTTAAGCTCTAAGTAAGCCTGTCAAGGACTCAAGGTTGTTCTGAGTGGGAACAGAAGGACCAGCATCTTCCCAGTTCGCTTTAATCTTCGCTTGGATATACCAATGGTAGAGCAATGGAGGCAGATAAACACTAAAGATAGTTTAGGACTGAGTATGCCATTTTAGCCAGATAATCAGCAACCCTGTTCTGGACTCTTGCCGAACTTGATTTCCCAACTTTCCAAAGAAGCTAAAACCTTCACAAATCACAAGCTTCTTCCACAGCACCATAAACTCCGAGCTTAGAGATTTTTCTTCCCTCAAGTTATCCTCCAAGATTCGGCATTGCCTATTAGGGACCAAAGTTTTTATTCTCTCTTCTGCACGGGGGAGAACACCTTGAAGGAGGGCCTTCCAGAGGATGAGAGACTGCTTCCAGTGGCGGACCCAAGATTTTTGTTTGAGAGGTCCGGACTCTAATTAATAGGTAGTTTGGTTTAGGGGACAAATTGAAAATTTTTATGTGGATTTTGAAGGTGACCTATGATTTTTATTGGATTTTTTTTATAGTAGACTTAGAATTTTCATATAAGATTTAGAAGCATACCGTAGTGTGACAAGTGCGAGTACACTCACACGTAACTACTTAGGTCTGCCCTTGACTGCTATAGCACTAGTGATTGGTGAACTTAGGAGAAGGGTAAGTTTTTGGGGGTGGACTTAGAAATTTTATATGGGTTTTAGAAGTGGATCAAAGATTTAATGCATGTTTTTAGATGCGGCGAACCCAAGTCTGATCGAGGCAACTACCCCATAATGATATACTAGAGCTTCATGACCTACGTTATTTGAAAAATAATTATATTTTTAAATATTTAAATAAAATTTAAATGAATATTAACACAAAACTCAATACACAATCATACTTTAATAGAATCCTCAAAATCAAATGTTTAATGGATAAATAAGTAAAATGTGCCAATCAAATTATCTAGCATGTCGTATTGGAACATACCAAAAAAGTTATTATGAATAATATAAAACATGTAGAAGAAGAAAACTTATGAAAGTATTGTAGTCAATTAATAAAAAAAAGAGAGTTTAAAATCTTTGTCACTGTGGAAAACATTAAGAAAAATACTAAATTAGAAATTAAAATGCTAAAACTTAAAGTTTTATGTATTTTGGTGTGGCACAATAGCTAATATGGGACCATGAAGTTCATGGAAGCCATGGGTGTGGGCACATCCGTCACCTTGGAGGTGATTGTTGAGGTCAATGTGTGCGAGATGCTAGTTACTACTCCATCTCTCTCATTGATTTATTTTGTTGGATTAAGAACTTTTTTTATTTTAAAAGTAGCAATATTCATGTGAATTGCTCTAATTGAATGATTTGAAAATTTTGTCAATTGATCTCTAATATATATATAGGGACATATATATATAACCTTCTAAAATTCTTCGTATCAAGATCTATTAAGAAGAAAAAGGTTGCAATGAGTTTTACATAAAATACAAATCAACTATGTTGAAAAAAAAACTTATTTGTTGCAGCTAAGGAGGTGTAAGAGTATGATATAATTCTAAGTACTAACGAAATGATATGTAATCTACAATGAGACACTCTATGGAAACTTAAGTTAACCACAATGCAAGCTTATTGAGTGCAAACCCCATATATCTTGGTTGGGTCCACTGGAAATTCAGATTTGAGTCGCTCACACATAACTTCACTTAAGATTCATATTGATCGATCCAATAAAAAAGGTTTTTTCAATCACGTAAAAAAACGAAGGGGGGGGGGGGGGGGGGGGGGGTGGGTTATTCAAGACTTATATATATATAAGGCTAATTTTTTTCCTGGGCCATATAAAAAAAGGATGTTTACTTTATCATGAGGCCAGATGCTCAAGTAAGGGTTTTTTTTTTTTTTTTTGTGGGTTTGGTGTTGTGGTTGAGGGGGGGGGGGGGTGGGTGGTGGTTGGGGGGTGGGGGTGTTCAACATGGACCATAGTAATGTGACACATGCAACAGCACTAAGATGCACCCCTCAACCACCCACAACTAACACCATGGGCAAATAATCACTAAAACATATTTATTATCACTCTATCCTTTCTAGCAGATTGAGGCCAACTCTTGCATTGTTGAACTTGTCGTGGGCTGGTACGACCCATTAATATTCTTATCATTATCTTAGCCACTCAAATTTACTTTCTCCATCTTTAGATAGATTGAGCAATGAGAGATATTTTAGGAGAAGGGCAGTGAGAGAGATTTTTAGAACTTTAATGAGAGCGTGCCACTTATCGTTCTTTCACAAATAATAATAATAATAATAATAATAATAATGCGGGTATGCTTTAGTGGGCTAGACTTTACTTCCGTATTTAGTCTTATTAATATATATTTTTGTATCTTGGGTGTGGCCAATCCATCGATGATGATTTAGTGTCAGACATCTTTAAGATGATCGCCTGAGATCAATCTCCCACCTCCCATTGTTACTCCATTGGTTAGGGACTTTGTAGTTTGTGAGTGTGAATGCGTGCATGAGCATACAGCAATGCAAAATGGGGAAAATTTTTTTTAAAAAAATTTGGGTGCATGGGTTCCTAGCTATGGGCTAAGACCTACACCTGAACCCAAATACCAATCAGGTCCAAAAAGAGGATCCGTATTCATATTTTTCATATTTGAACCGACGAGTCACCTGGGACTCAAAGGCCAATTGAAATCCCTAGTTAGATGACTCCTGCGAGAATGACGATGGTTCAGATTGGGTTGAGTAAACTTAAACCTTCTTTTCTTATTAAATAGGTTAGAATTGTGAGCCTACACTAGTGGGTATTAAAAGGATAAGCCAAAGCTCCAGGAGTGCCTATAGGTATACCACCTATGCCCAATGCCCTTGCCTTGCCCTCGACGAAGGCGAAACCCAAGGCCTGAAAGAAGAAAATTATTGTTTTGATTTTTTCTACATTGCCGTTGGGCGCCGAGTGCCAACGAGATGTTAATTCTACCCCTTTCACCTTGTTACTCAGCAATGAAATGCAATAAGCAACGTGGACAATTTCAAAAAAGAAAAGATAAACCTTGTTGACTAGTGGCAAATTATAAAATATTTACCAGGTAAAAACAATGGCGCAGTTTTGAAAGGTAGATTGAATAAAGTAGATAAGATTTGAAATACATAAGAAGTACTTGATTCAAATGGGTCAGTTTGTTTGCATGGAATGGATTACATTTAGGTGAGAAATATCTACATTTATTCAATATAATTGCATATATTAGTTTCATAATTCACACACGTAGTCAAAACAAATGGTGTAAAATGGATTACACGTAAAAAAAAATAAAAAAAATAAAAAGAAAAAAAAACCCCACATGTATGGGTGTTCATGGGTAAAGTTGGGCAGAGCTGAGACATATTTGGGCCGGGCTCTAATTTAGGAGCATAGACCTATATCTGGCCAAAAGCCTAGCCCACTTGAAATAGTCAGGTTAGAGCCTGTCCATTTAACCAATCAGGCTCGAGTTTTCTATCACTTGTTTGGACTTTCTATCACTTATTGCACCAACCATTTACTAAACAACAAGCACTACTCTAGCCTTGGTTGGATTGAGCTTTAGGCTTTTTATCACTTAATTGTTGTCAAACTTCGTGGTCTGGAAGGGATCTAGCTAGTGCGAGTAAGCTTCAACAACGGGAGTCCACTGAGTTTGAAAACTTAAACATAAGGTCCAAACAGGCTCAAAGCGAGATGGGCCTGCCTTGTGCCCTAGTTGGCCTTGCCCATGAGACCCTCTGAATTCACATGTATTGTTTTTATCACTTTCTGAAAAATTCTAAAACATCCCTTAGCTTTTCATTAGTTTTAAAAAAAGAACGTCAATCATCGTTAATATCAAAACATTGTCTAAGTTTTTCGAGTTTCTTTCAAGTGATTCCTTTTCGGCCAAGCACCCTCCCTCTCGCAACCCTTTTACATTTTCTATTTAATAACAGCAATGCCCTCTCTTAAAATATAGGATTAGGGCTTTTGTTTCAAATACCCTCGTAATCTTTTTCATTATATCCTTTTCTCTTCATCCGCCCCTCCCTTCCCCTCGTTCCTCTTCCTCTCTTCCCTTGAGCTGCGGCCATGAAAGATTTTGCCACACTAGGTCAAATATTATTTGGGTGACTAGAAATGAAAACATGCCTTTATGAGACTCTCTCTCTCTCTCTCTCTCATGGCGAGTCCATCTTGTTGGTACTCATTTATTTTCTTTATTTCCTTTTTTAATAAAGTATCCTCGTGATATTTGACTTGACAGGACTAATCCCCTAGCCGCACGGACGACCTTGCAACATAAGTATACTAGGTAAATCTAAAGGTATCAAATGGACAACATGGAGAGCATACGCAGGCCTTTTGGCAACAAACGAACACCCAGACGGGTAGGCACTCTTTACTTTTAGTTTTTAATTATTTTTTTAGCTTTAAACAATGATTCAGATACAATTCCAATGTGGTGGTTGGAAGCAAAATAGGTTGATAGATAACTAGGGCTATCAAAGGGCGGGGTTAGGGGTAAGCCCATACCCCACCATCATATATGCAAGCAGGGCAAAAGTCAAAAGAAAGCCCTTGGTGCCCTAGGCAAACCTACAATACATAAGCCCTTTAGCCTATTCGGGCCAAGTCTAGGCTAAGGGCTTTTTCTTTTCTTTTTTTTTTTAGTTTATCCAAAAATGCCTTTGTTCAAACATCAAAATATTTAATTAGAACTCGATCCAAAAGGTAGAAAGAAAAGATTATAAACTAGAATGTACTGGAAAGGGAATTCTTAAATGCCAACGTTTAACAATCAATACATTTATCCCTCTTTGTTATAACAATATAAATCTTGAAAAAAAAAGCTATACAATTTTGTAATATTATATTGTCCTAAGAAAAATTATAAATTCATCCAGTGAATGTTATCTATCGACATCCTATTGTTATAGGCACACCAGGACTCCTTGAGTGATCTAATGGAATTGTGGTTTGGTTAAAATTGGTTTCTAGTTGTCTCCTCTATCCTAAAATGGGAGCCAAGAAGGTTTTTGATATAGGATTTCTTCTTCTTCTTTTTATCTCATGCTCATTTCATTCATTGTCATGGATGATGAAAAGTCAAAAAGAGGATGGTATACTCGCACTCATTGCCATCTTAGTTGCCCATCGACTTCTCATGAGGGCTTCATCAAAGATGGATTTTGTAAAATAAGGTCATGTAACAACATTGCTCGAGAAAGCGTTGCCATGCAAATCCATGTTGAGAATAATAGCTTCTTCAGTCTAATCAATTAATAATATTAAATAACAAAATGGAAGCATATGTATCATATAACAGAAATAGAAGGAATGGCTTTTATCTTATGTATCTTTTATTGATAGAAAAGGATGATAAAGAATAAAAGAAAAAAAAAAGAAAACCTTGAATGGAGCACAAATTCACCATTCCACAGCCCACATTGAAAGTTACAAATAGCGACACTCTAGGTGTCAATGTTGTGAATAAAGCACAACAAAATATACCATTCATTGCTAGATTTATACATACACATATATATATATATATATATGAACAAAACTATTATGCATATGTCCTTTACACTACTATGCATATGTCCCTCATACTATGGTGAGGGACACTTTCTCTGTAGAAAGTATGATGTGCAAGAAAACAAAACAATCATACCTCATGACACCTTTTTAACCTTGTTAGGTTTGAAAAAATAATTGTCTCTCATCATAATGTGAGGGACATATATATAATAGTGTTATTTAGAAGTTTTATATATAAATTCATGTACATATGTCGCTTATTGTTTTTTTTTTTTCGTAAGAACTCTGAGTGGAATCCACTATATGGTCCATCCAAATAGACTATACACATGACCCCTCTGAATTGCACAAGTTTACTAATTTCTGTTAGATTTGAATTTACAGGACCCTTAGATCAACTTTACCCCAATCCAAATGGAATGGATTTATGAGCTATGGATGAAGGGGTTAGGGACATGTGATTGGGGCCAAACTTGACATCTAAGGTAGTCTCGCATGGATCTTTTCATCCTCCTGTGTCTCATCCCTTGGTGGGGTTGACAATGGACCCCATAGAGAAGTATGCATGGTCCCTCTGTGAGGGACGTATATACATAAAAATTCATGAGAAACAATCTTATAAGAACTAATTCTCAGTTCTCAACACTTTTTTGTGAGAAGTATAAGTGGAGCCCATCTATCGCCCAATCCAAATTTTGTAATACACAGAGACCTATTGATAGTCATGTGCTCTAAGTTTCAATTAAATTCAAATTTACTGCATTGTTGGATCGATTGTACACCAATCCGAATAGACTGAATTTGTAGGTCATGGATGGAGGGGTTAGGGACGTGATTGGGGCTAAACTTGATGATCTTATATAGATCTTTTCATCCCTAATGGTCTCATCTATAAGTGGGACCTATAAGTGGGCCCTATAAAAATTCTCATGGTGGGTGTGTGAGAACATTTCTCATAAGATTAAATTATATATATTATATATTATATAAGGGAAATAATCATATAAGAACTAGTTCTCACCACTTTTTTGTTAGAAGTCTAAGTGGGTCCATCTATCATCTAATCCAAATCTGATAATATACATGGACCGCCCTGATAGTCACACACCCTAAGTTTTAATTAAATTTGAATTTACTAGACCATTGGATCAATTGTGCACCAATTCAAATAGACGGAATTTGTGGGCAATGGATGAAAGTGTTAGGGACTTGTGATTGGTGCCAAACTTGATATTTTAGGTAGTTCCACATAGATATTTCCATCCCGCATAGTCCTACTCTAAATGAGACTCACAAGTAAGCCTTTATAAAAAGTTTTTACGGTAGGTGCGTGAGAACATTTCTCATAGGATAAAAGCCGATTATATAATATTATTAGATACAAGATGGGCGGGGCTTGGCCATGCAAGCCTAAGCTCAGCCCACAAGATTATAAGCAATAAGGATAGGAAAATTTTCAAAAAAGCCCTCACATATTTTTGCATGTTTCAAAACAAAAAAAACAAAAACTTAAAATTTCAAATTAAGATCTAACTTTCTCATAAAAAAATTAATTAGGTCCTTATGACAAATTTAAGTTGCTGCTAGCATATTTCCAGCCTTCTAGTATGCAAAATAACAAAAAAAAATCCCCATATCAATAGAAAACCTCTACCCTTTTTCAAAACCCCACCCACCTTCATTTGGCCTGAAAGAGAAATTAATTGAAAGGAACATGAAGAACTTAAAACCATCATTGAAAGAAAGAAAAAAAAAACACGTCAAATCCTATTTAAAAAAATAATTTCTAGGGTTATTTTTTTTTTTGCAAACTAATGAAAACTTTGAGGATGATTTTGAAAATTATCCTTTATCTTTCTATATCGGGAGGTGAAAAAGGTCTGACCCTTCCTTCTATAAGTTGAGATTCTGTACTTCCTGTCTTTCTCTGAGAACAGAGGAAGGGAAAGATGGAGCAGCAGCAGCAGCAGCAGCAGCCGGCCCACAACATCTTTGAGAAGCGCCCCATTGTCAAGAACAATAACAAGACTCCTGCCGTCAAATGGTTCAAAGAATGGTATTCACCCTCTTCTTATCTCATTTTACTTTCCATTGATTCCTGCTTATTATTTGTCTGTCCTTGTCTACGTAATCTCTATTGGAATTTCATCGTATTTGGTTCTGTTTGTTTCATGAGATTTTTCAACTGGACACTGATGGAATCGTCCCCTTCTGAGTTGGGTTTAATTTATTTTTTCTTCCAATTGAGTATAAGCCTTCACCCAATTGGTTTTTGTCAAAGAACCCATTTTGGGTTTCTCTAGAAAAAAAAGTATGTTGGTCTGATTTGTGTTCCACCCACATCAACTACTTGGAGTGTTGGGTCATGTTACAACATTGCCATTGTAAGGAGAACAGCTGATTGCCGGAATAATGGCAGTTTGAGTCCTTCACATATATGTTAACATAAGATGCTTGGTATTAATCCACTAATGAGAAGGAAATAGTTTAATTCTATTGGCAATCCGCTGAGGGATGGGAACAGATTAGGTTTGGTATGGGTCTGGGTAAAACCGACGTCCGCCTGGATCAACAACTGCCCAATCGCAACCTGGTGAGTGAGAGTTTTAGGATATGCATAAAATCTTCTGCCCCATGAGGGCTATGTGTAACAATCCAAAATGAGGTGGGGAAAACCTTGAATCTTTAGATGGAACCCAACACCTTCAACCACTAATTTTGTTGATGAAGTGTCTGGATGCCTTATACAATACCTAAGGCCCTTTTATAGGGTTTATAGCTGCAAAAGGGAGAGCAAGAAATTTGGATTTATTACTGGTTGCTGTTGAGAAACTTAAAGGATAGTGAGGAGTTTGAAATTTTTGAAAATTGAATTTTGAGTGGATCATTGCAATCCACCCCGCTTGAAGGCAACCTTGCCCTCAAGTTTGAAAACTTGTAGAATTCCCTCAGATTTGCAGATTAGTGAAGATTAAATGAACCCTAACTCTTGGATCAAACACCAAACAGACAAAGACAGTGTCTGTCTGTAATTGCAGCAGTGATTGCAGCAGTGAGCAGTGTCTATCAAGCTTGGTAGAATCTCAACATTTGCAATCATAGCATGAAATCTATAGTCAGTTTGAATTGAACAATATAAGAATGTAGTAAGTTGCACATAAGTGCTACTTGAACCCACCAATTTATATATTAGCTACTTTGAAGTGATTTTTTTTAGGGCATTGAATGAGATTGCGGGCTTGGAATTAACTACATCAATATCCAGTTCTGAATTTAACCTTTGTTTTTTTTTCCTTCCCCTTCGGGATCAATTGCCTGATTTGCCTCCTTAGTCTGATTGCCTTCATTGTAAGAGACTGATGTTTGGAGTTTGGACCACTCATTTATTGGCTTTAGAATCAAAAGCTCAACTTCAGCTCAGGATCAAGTAAAGGGGATGCTGCAGTAATATCAGGCAGCAGTTGATGCACTAGGGCTCGATCTTGATGTGAAATCATGAGTTCTGGTGCTAATTCCCCTTTTTGACGGGAACCCTTCTATAATAAACCAACTTGCCAGGGAAAATCTTTTGTCAAAAAGTCGAGCAAGATATGGCATTGAAGGTTGACATCCCTATGCCTGACCGTAGAACTCCCTAAAATTATATGCACACCAAGATAAAATTGTATTTGGGGCCACTACAGTCAAATATCTAATTTTATGGGTCTTCTATGGCCAAATATCACTATAGTAGACACGGTATACATGGATTATACCAGAAATACTGAAGTAAAACAAAAAAAATTGTTGAAATTGTGAAAGGTTTGGAGGTTCTATTTAGTTTATGTTATTCCATGCTTATGGATTGATTGATCGTTGCTAAAAATTTCAGCAAAGAAACCACCTTCAAAGAGTTCTAAACATTTCAAACTAAATAATATAGTCAGTGAAGTCTGGCGCTAAGTAGACTTGGTAAGTCCCATTGATTAGGTCTGAGTCCTATGACCCAACTTGGTTAGGCCAAGTTTAAGCTAACTCGGACTCGGCTGATTGTTTAATCCATGAGGTCATTTTTTTCCATCCCTTGCTCTTTCTTTTGACTTTTTTTTTTTCAGATGTTTCTATTTCGCCCCTTTATTTATCAGTTTTTTCAATTAAAATGTTGCCAATAGCCTATTTTTATCTTCCAGGGTGCCCCAAGAGGTTGTTGCAACTGGTGGGAAGTGCATGGTTTTGAAATGGGTTACAGGTGCTTTTCGCCATTCTTTTTATTTCACTCCTACAACTTAGCTATTAACCCTTAAAAAGAAAAGAAAAGAAAAGAAAGGATACTCCATAGTCAACGATAGTGAATAGAGCTGTTTTCTTTTGTTGATTTGTATTCCTTTCTTGTATCTATTTTTCTTCTTTTAAGGATTAAAACCAGTGTCATTAGAAAAAAAGGTATCAAACATCACGTCTCTAGTTTGAATTTTGAATTGGGCCACAAATAAAGGTTGGTAGGGGGGATTCGACCCAACCCAGCTGAGTTGCATTTGACCATGGCCAAGTCAAGGGCTAAATCCATTAAAACACTGGAAGTAAACCATGAGATGGCATTGAGTGAATTTCTTTTCAACATGAACTTCTTATTAAAAGAACCATCATAAAAACAAAGTGATTCCATAATTGTTATTGCCATTTACCTTCGCTTCATTAGAACGAGGGAAGGGGAGATGGACCTGTTTTCAGTGGGCTCTCCTTGTTTTTCTTCTTCTCCCTGCCCTCCTCACTCAATCCAAACTTCATAGTTTCCTTGCTTTCTTCTTCTTCTTCTTCTTTTGTGTGTGTGTGTGTGTGTGTGTGTGTGTCTGTGCGTGCGTGCGTGTGCGTGTGCGTGTGCGTGTGCGCGTGCGGGCTGCTGGTTGTTGACGTGCATGGAACATTGTGAATCTTATTTGAGAGAGAAAGATAAAAAGAGGGAGAGAGAGGGACGTGTAGTGGTTATGGGATGTGGGTAGTTATTTAGAGGGAGAGAAACGAGAGATGAGGGGAGAGGCGAGAGAGAGAGATCAACATCTCATTGACTAACACGTATTATCCTTTTTTTTTCCCTGATAGCCTAAGAAATTAGCTTTCAGGATTTGGGGCCTTTTGGTTGACTCATGCAATACCACTTCTAAATAGAGATATAGATCCTACACGTTTGGAGAACATGAACAAGACCTTCCTCTTGCTTCACCGGCAACATTGAACTTGAGGGACCTACAAGGAGGTGGCCTTTTTTAATCTTATTGTTATATCCTGCTAGTTCATATAGGATTTTAGTAAATTCCTCATATTGTTCTTATAGAGTTTATCATATTGATTACTAAATCTGCTAAAAGTTGCCTTAATACTAAAATGTAGATAAAATGAGTGGCAGTGGTGTCTGTTTCATGCAAGGGTACCTCTTTTCTTTCTGACATCCCTTCTGTTAGCTAGGTGGCAAAGTATAGTGAGTATTCTTTGGCATAGTGCTAGACAGTCAAGGCATAAAGTAAATTGTCCTTTTCAGAAATTAAAATGGCTTGAAGTTTCTTTCATTTATGTTGCTTTGTTGAGTCGAGGATGCTGCCAAAGTTGTCAAGTTGCAGCAACTTTGTTCACGCATCTATGATACACGGGAGACCATCTGCAACCGACTGCATCATGTAGCGAATGGATCAAGTTGCATGATCTGCATTATCAGGTCAGATGACAGATATAAATATAGGCCTGGCTCTTTTGCCGATTACTTGCGCAGGAGATTGTGCACACTGCCCTTGGGGCCCACCTCGGCCCTATCAATCATGGGTAGGCTAGGCGATCAAAGATCCAAATGGAACCTACTTGTGTCTAAAGTTCTAGTTCATCTGGTAATCCTAACCACTTGATTCATGGCCTTCAAGTTCAATTGTTTTAGAATGCATTTATTATTACTATTTCAATTCAATGGTCACTTTAGCTTGGATTGCTGCAAAAGTACGGGGGCTGTGACACTAGAAGAGAGAGAAGAGAAGAAGAGGGGGGAGAAAGAGAGAGGTGTTGTAGTCTTCTTTGAGGCTCTGGATGGATCATATGGGGCCCCAAGTCAGTTGAGCCATAAACCGCAACATTCACATTATCTAACATTCAAATTAAATGGGTAATTTTATAATGATCTAAGGCAATGTCACAAGTCCTACAAGAAAGGCCAGTAATGAGAGGGAGGGATCCTTATGGAACTTAGAACTTCCACTTGCTTAGGGTTAGTCTTATTTCAGTAAATTACTTGTCCCTTTGTGAGGATTTGAACAAAAGTTGAGTTCAACTTGTATGCAATTGGTTCATTGTGTAATAGGGGCTAAATGAGCATAATTCAAATTCGAAACAAGTCTCCCAGAGCATTATTAAGGCCCAAAATAAACCCAGATCTGGTGTATTATGTTAATTGAAGTGTAGGATGTGAAAATAGTGGATTTATGGCCAAAATACATTTCCAATAGAGTTCAGCTGGCTAATTGGGTCCAATATGGGCTTGGCCGATCAAGTATGACCCGATAAGGTTTGGCCAGGTCTAGTGGGACCCATTTATGATTTTGTCAAGTAGGGTAGGGTCTCAATGGGTTCGGATGGTGGGGATCTTGGATTGGATGGTTGGATTTGATGGGATGATGGTCAATCGGTAAAATATGGGTGAATGGGTCAGATCTGATCAAAGGGATGGCTGGTTGATGCAGCATCGGATCCACAATCGATGAATAAATTAATCTCCTAAAGGATTGATCGAATCCAAAGAAGTATTTAGCCACTAGGGCACCCTTACAGAGAAGAAAACACCATAAGAGATAAATCTCAAAAGAAAACTTTTATTGATTGAAATTAAGCATTTATTACAATGAAGCCTAACATCCTTATATAGAGGAGTTGGCTTGATCCCTAAAAAAAACAAAACTTCCTAATAAAAGAATAAGACAACAAAATAGGAAACTTGCTAATATTAATCCTAATAAAATCAAACTACTTATAATATTTCTAAATAACTAGATATCTAGTTGGGCCTGTGGACTGGGCCCAATGGATTGGCCAACCCATGGTTTGGTCTACAACACTAGTGGCTAGGTGTATGATGGCTATGATGGTTGAATGGTGGGGTCCGAGGGCTGGACTGATGGATAGTGAAATCAAGTGAAATCAAGGGCTGGTGGTGTAGATCTAGTGATTTAGAAGTGATCTAATGGTGGAAATGGGGTAGCTCTACAATCTTATTTGGCTGGTGGTTAATGGGAGTTGTAGATATAGGGTTGGAGTGTAAAGGGAAAACTCCAAGGAAACGAATTGAGGAGAAGAGAAGAAGATACTTTTACTTGGGCTCTCATCAAACCCTGGTTTGGAGGCATTACCGAAGATCCTGTGAGCACAATGATGGAGACTCGGAGAACTCAAAAGAGGGTTTTTTCAATCAATAGCATGGCATATGAAGAAGAAGAGAACATAACATTGTCTTAAAAACATGAAGCCCTAAAGACTCAATGACATCATCACTTAATTAAAAAAATAGGAGAAGTCTTGGCATTGGGATTCATGAGCAATGGGATGGGCACAAAAATGCCAAAGCCAAGTTGAGTTAAGTTGTAGACCCCTTCTACTTTAGTAATTTCTTTAAGTTATGGGGCCCCTTTTTTGTTTTCTTAAATCACGGGCCCCTTCTTGTGTAGCATTCTTTTAAATTTCACTTGGCCCCCTCTTGACTTCATGTTGTTCTTTCATTTCCTCTCATGTAGCACTTCCCGGTGTGGGGCCTTAAATGCGATTGCATGCATGAGGCCTTTTGTCTATCAAATGCTTAATCCAAAGAGATCCAACCATTTGGATGTTATTAGAATGGTAATCCAATGGCTGATTCTCAGTTTCTCGGCAAACAAATTCAGGATATGGAACATCCATCCATAGAGTTGCTCGATGTGCAATCCTATGCCTCTGTCATTGATGATCTTGAAAGAATTGGGGGAATTAGGGTTGATGTCCCCATCATGCGAGACCCTGGCGGATATGTTTTCATCATTTATCTGCTTGACATAATATAGCAGATTGATTGGGGTGCTTTCATAGGAGAACAAACTGTCGAGTGGTGTTGTCCTTTGTAGTCAATACATTCTATTTTATCTAACATTTGTCTCATGTTTTGGTTAGAGGACATGTTGAAGGCCCTGAGAGAAAAGGAGACAGAAACAGAGCAAAAGGAGCCTGAACCTGAACCAACTACAGAAGTTCTTTTCCTCTGCAGCTATGAGGGATGTGGGAAGACTTTCTTCGATGCTGGGGCTTTGAGGAAGCATTTCCACATCCATGGGGAGAAACAACATGCTTGTCACTGGGAGGGATGCGGAAGGGTAAGTTGTCACTGCATTTATCTATGCTTGGATTCAGTTTCATTGAAATTCGAATTAGATAGCATTATAAATCACTCAATCACCAATTCACCTTAAACCATTCTTTTATGGGTGTCAGCATAAAGGTGCAGCCAGATAACGAGGATGCGCTACTTTCCAAACTGTTGTGCTTGTGTCTGATGCATCCGTTGGACTTTCATCAATGTTTCTCTTTATTGATATTATTATTAGCAGTTTTTGTATTACATAAATAAAGGATAAACAATGTGAAACAGGATCCATTAAGATAATGGGTAGTTGGCAGTAAGCTACATGAAGCAACTCAGTTTGCTGGTTCTTAATATGGGCAACAGAAAATTAGTACGTGAACTGCATGAGATAACTAAATTTAACTTTTGTGCTGATTTATTATTTGCAATCGCATGATCCTCCCTTGAAGCTCCAGATTTAGCTGATTCATCTGCTTCCATAATCTGTCTCCCAAGGAGCACAACCTAAAAATGCAGTTGATTCCTTGGTCGAGCTTGAATTCATTTGCTGTATATAATAGAACCACCAATGCCCTTTAGTTGAAGGCAATTCAACCACAAATAGCCATTGATTTAATGATTTAATCCTTTGATAGCTTGAATCTCAGTTTTCCTATACTTAACCAATGTCCACTAGTCCCAACAACTCTCAGTTCATTTTTGATAACACTGCCATGCCATGAAACCTGTGTAGTGTTTGAACTTCCACTATTTATAGCTATCTGGTGGCAAGGCTGTATACCTTGCTGATGAATATGCACCAAACCTGATCTATCAATCATGGGTAACCACATATTTTTTAATTTTCAGTGGAGAGGAACCATGAAATTCTAGTTTTGGGACATAACTTAATCAAACAAATATAATCCTTGCAAATCAAAGCTCCCTAGAAAACGCTTCTTGTTCAAATATTCTTTATTTCTTAACTTCCACGTTCCCCATTCAATTCCTTCTCTCGTGAAAGGAGCTGAAGTGTACACCCCATCGACAAGACTTGGAAGAAAGTCAAAACCCAGAGATAGAGAAGAGGTTGATAAAAGAACAACTTGAGGAATGGACAGGAGGACTGAAATTTCTAGAATGAGCATGCTCTACAAAATTTGGCATTGTGTTTTGAAGGGAACTGAGGGCTGCACCCCATCCAAGAGAGTGAGAAGAAAGTCAAAACTAGGAGATAGAGAAAAGTTTGATAGAAGCAGGGCTTTTCTTCTTTCTTTTCCCCTATTTAAATGGGAGGGGGGTGGGTAATTACAAAGATTTACTAAATTCAACTATTCAAGTCTACAACTTCATCATTGAGATTGCTTGTTTTTCAGGACTACGGAAACAAAAGGAATAGGAAAAACAGATCCATTTATGCAAATAGGGATCATCCATGAAATCTTTGATTAGCCCGGATTGCCTCAAACCAATTTGACCAGGCCAAAACTTTTTCTTGTTACTAAATTTGGCATACCCTTGAGTTTAGATATCAGATTTATTGTCATTGAGAAGGTCAATGTGACTTCAGATTCCAGATTGTAATTTCAGTTCATCCAGTTATGGTCCATCCCAGAAGGTCTCAATCTAATAGCCTATTTCTTGCATCAAATAAACAAAGGCTAGCCAATCAATGATATGAACCTAAATAGTCCCCTGACATGTGTTTGTTTCTTCAAATCCTAAAACATGATTACTATAAAAAATAATTTCCCTCATCTTAGTTGTGCAATTTTCAACCAAACATTAAAAATAAAACCATCTTGGCTATTAGTAATAGATTTGAGTGACGACAAATTTAACTTATATAGTATGTCAGAACCTTAGATTTGTGATGGGAAACATCAGTGAATGAAGCATCCAATGTCTATCCTAGAAGATCAACAGCTGTCAATGAAAAGCTTGAGCATCAACCAATAGCCAGTTCTATCCATTGCCATTGCAGTCCCAGTCATGAAACAAAACAGGGTGATTCAACTATGAAAAGGTATAAATCATGCAAAAGTTAGCTAGATCATATGAGACAATAAGGTGCATAGGTTTTAATCTCAAGCATTTGATTACATCTCAAAAAAAAAAAGAAAAAGGCGGCTCAGTGCACGAGGCTCCTGCATAGCGGGGTCTGGGAAGGGCAAGATGTACGCAGCCTTACCTTCACTTTGAAGAGGCTGTTTCCGTGACTTGAACCCGCGTCCTCCAGGACGCTACCGGTAAGCCTTTACCATTGGGCTAAGCTGCCCTTCTATTTGATTGCATCTTACTAAGACAAAATTCCTATTGACAGTGGCCATAGCACAGTTGGAAGGTGCTTATTGTTGCAACCATGAGGTTTTGGTTTGAGCCATGTTACCTATCAGATAAATAAATACATAAAAATCCTAGGCTGCAACAAATCCAACCAAATCCTGGATTTCGCAAAGAGCTGTGGTCAATGTTTGGTTTGTAGTCCCTGCTGGTAGATCACTGTCTCTTATCTTTAGGCATGGAATAAGCATCTGTTGCAGCCCAACACCTTTGAGTTCAATTTGAGATATCCCTTATAACTCCCTTGCTTTGAGTCCAAGCTCCCCACTCTGCCATGGAGAATATTACTTCTGCGAGGATGCCCAGCTACGTGGACCCACAAATCCTGGATTTCACAGAGAGCTGTTGTCAATGCTTAGTTTGTAGTCCCTGCTGGTGGATCAATGCCTTCTATCTGTTGGAATAGAGTAATCATCTCATGCAGCCCACCACCTTTAAGTTCCATTTGAGATATCCCTTAGAATGCCCTTGTTTTGAGGGCCCACTCTGTCGTGGAGAACTTTACTTTTGTGAGGATGGCCAACTATGAGGACCCTTTTCTTTCAGAGATTTTTTTTCCTACTCTTCCCACTTGCTCTTCCAGGCAAAATTTACATACTGCATGGCCTTAACTCTTTAAAGAACTTGGCTGCTGCCTATCTGTGAGGGATAATGGATTGGAAGGAAGAAGGCTCAAGCCAGGAAGTGGAAAACAAGAAACGAACAGTATACCAAAATGAATGAGATTACAATGAAAGAATATATGATCAATGGATTCTTCATCTGCACAACATTTTTTGGTTGGCAAATAGATCTTTTATTTGGAAACTGGCAAAAAATTACAACAAAAAGCATAAACATCACACATCTTAGAAATTTGAACACTTTGATACTCTTTATGGAATGTCATTCCCTTTCCTACTCTCTAGTTACTTCCTCCTTGTCTATCATTTTCAGTATTTTACCTAGTCCTTGTTTTGTGGACAAAGATGCAACTGCTTTATTCTTTTGCCTAGTAGGTCTTCATTTGTCTTAATTGCTTGCAGCATTCACTCATCTACATGACTGCTGATCATTCTGTTATATTATGTATTTTCATTGCAGAAATTTTTAGATAGTTCCAAGCTTAGAAGACATTTTCTTATTCATACTGGAGAGAGAGATTTTGTATGCCCTCATGAAGGCTGTGGTAAGGTAATCATCCTGCACACTTGAGCCTGTTCCCTTTTTGAAATTTGCTGTCGTTTCAGAATTTTCTATTTCTTTCTTGTCTCAATGTATCTTGATCTCTGTGGAAGATAAACCCAACTCACCTCCCAAAAGAATCTATAACTTTCTCTCTGTCGTTATACTTTGATGGGGTACTTGAACATCCAACTGAATTCCTGCACATTACAGGGAACTTTCCATTGATGTTTGATGATTCATAGACTAGAATATTTTTCCCTTATTCTACTAACACTCTCAAAATAAGTGATGCATGATGTTAGAGTTTGCATGCAGGTAAACAATTATGCAAGCAAAGAAGAATCTTACCATTAAAAAAAGATAAATAAATAAATAAATAATAAGAAGAATCAGTTCTGATGGAAGGCTTATTTTTCTTTTTATATTTTGGTTAATCGTGTTGTGACACCTTGTTTTTATCTCATGCCTGATGGAAGACTTACTTTTCTCTTACATTTTTGTATACTAGTGTTGTCAGTCTGGTTACTGACATTGAAACAAGAAGTCTCATAAAAAAAAAAAAGAAAATACTTCGAAAAAACAGCTTACCTGCAGTTGCTTCCAACTTTTTATAGAGCATGGCATACTAAAGAGGTTGCATGAGACAAGTTTAGTTTTAAATTACCAACAAGCTTTAGGATAGTTTGTTGGTGTCCAGGCATGTAGATGGTAACTGGATGCATGCAACTGCCACTTGATCTGTCAGTAGTTATTTTCATCGTGTTGTTCATTACATTTTGGAATATCTTTGTGCTAGGTCTTTCAATAAAGAGGATCATGCAATTGGACTGACACCATGATGTATGACAGTTTTTCTATAGCATATAAGATTCCGGATATGTTATAAATTTATTTAAACCTTGGAAATGTGAAGGTAAGTTTAAAATATGAATCAACATCTCCAGGGGTTGAAAGTGCACCGATCTTTTCAATCTGTACACACATTTGTCTTCATATAAAGTACATATAACTTGCATTTATTGGGTGGTCTTATTGTTGAATCCATATTGTTCAGTTATTTTCTCAATGACGGTTCCATGTTTTCTTCCAAAGAAAATGGTGATTCATTGATAACTTGATAAGATCTACAGAGCATTCTTGAGTTTAAATTTGGAGTGTAATGTTTTAGATGTTTTACTGTGAAATTGTCTGCTGCGAATTGTAGGCATTCTCCCTGGATTTTAACTTAAGAGCACATATGCGGACACACTCACAAGAAAACTATCATGTTTGCCCTTATAAGGACTGTGGTAAGCGATATGCACATGAGTACAAGCTAAAAACTCATATCAAGGCACACCATGAAAAGGTGAGTCTGCTATTATTCCCTTCCAAATCTAGTCTTTATTAGATTCTCATGGGTCTGGTCTCAAAATTACCAAAGCACTTTTCCAAAATGTGCCCATTTTAGCTGACAACTATCGTAGAGGCAAAATGGTCCAGATGTGGTATAAGAGAACCTAATGAAAAGGTTTTGTGGGAATTAAGAGTCTGAGCAATTGGATCATTTGTTTGATTCATGATTATTCAGCAAGGAAGCTGTGGTTTAGACAGTTCCACACCCAAAAGTTGTGTGTGGGTTCCCTCAATACCTCGAATCATTTTAATCAAGTGGCAGCTAACAGGTGGGGGCATTGGTTTCATCCAAAGAGTCATGGTTATTAAGCAAGAAAGTCAAGGAAAAAGAAATGACCACTCCTATAAGTTGCCCGTGGGTTCACATGTAACCTTGATTTTTCTTTCTTATACAAAATAGGCCCAAAATATCTGTTCTTTAGGTTTCTGCATCATTTACCATTGTATTTGTAGCCAGTAAAGATCAATAATCCATGTAGCCAGTAAAGATCACTAATCCATTTCAATGTGTCTGCTCCACTGATTATTTTACAGAGCGCGGCAATGGATGTGATGAAACACACTGCTCAGTCAGAGAAGACACACAGTACTCCAAAAACTCCTGCAGTAGCTTATGGGTCTGCTTCTTCTGATCGGCCATATTCCTGCCCTTATGAAGGTTGCGGGAAATCCTACATTCACGAGTATAAACTGAACCTTCATTTGAGAAGAGAGCATCCTGGACATAATTCAGAAGAGAATGGCAAGCAAACACCTGACATGGACAATGACATGGATGAAGCCAGTGACCATGATGCTTACCCAGGAAAAGGTGGAAACAGCAAGAGCGTGAAACGAAACAAGCCCATACCAAGTCCAAAGATACCAACATCCAAAGCCGCGCAACGTAAAGGCTCGAATTTGGCTCCTGTGAATCTGAATGTTTCTAGGAAACAACAGTGGCCCAGCAAGGAGATGTATGAGGAAGATAGTGAAGAAACAGAAGAAGACCGTGAAAATGTTGAAGAAGATGGTTGGAGGTATGGAGATAACAATGAAGATGACGAGGAGACGGAGTATGAGGACTAAGGCCAGTTATTCATCTTCTCTTTATTATTTTCCCCTTTTCTATGTTTGTTTTCTCTAAATATATGGGAAGGTCAGCGAATGGCATGATGGATGCTTTTACCAAATGAGGAGTAGCTAGCTTCTATTATGCTGTGTTTTCTGCGATGTTGGCAATTTCTGTTGTATTTATTTACCATTGTTGTCAATTTCTATTTTGTTTGATTGAAATGGCCGAACAATCTTGGTTCGAAGTGCCTTGCTTTGCCAAACCAAGATTTGGAAAATATAGAATTTATCTAATATAGTTATGAGAATAAAATTAATTTTTACTTAAATTTATTTGCGTAATGACCACCTATAATGATGTTACGTTAGGGTGGTTTAAATTTTTGAGAGTGGCTATGATTATTAGATGATATGGCTGAAAGTAAACTAAATAGAAAACCAGTTTTCTGGTCATTAATTCTAATTGTCGAGCATTCTACATGTGAATTTGACTGTAGGCCCACTTAAAAATACCTAAAAATGTACTGCCCAAATTATATCTAGATATGGATTGACCTCTTTAAGTTAGTGGGTTGGGCAAAGGAGAGAGTTTTGGTCTGATTGAGGTCTTACCGGATATACAACTATGGGCAAGTCGAGCCCAGGTCCAGTGGTGGCATGACCCACAAGCATGTGAGCCCACAAGCATGGCCAAGAAGAACTGCATGGCTCTGTTGACCGGGCCAAAGAAAATCTGTAACTTAACACAATCTTTTCTCCCTCACAAGCATTTTGGAGAGAGAGAGAGAGAGAGAGAGAGAGAGAGCATAGTGTGAATAAATTTATTGTTATAAAAAACACTGTAGTATACAATATGGGACTATTATTATTTCTGGTTTTGGAAAGACCTTGTTGAGGGGGGTCAACTCCATTAGCAATGAAGTGGGGTGGATAGTCGGAAATGGGGAAAAGATTTCAGTTTGGAATTGTAGCTGGATCTCTTGTAAAGATGATCTAAGGTAACCCTTTTCTACAACTGTGAATCCAAACTTAACTGTATACATCTAATATTTATGCTCCCTTGCATAATTGTGATGATAAAAGGATTTGGCCAATGTCTAAGAATGTCCAACCTGCAACCAAAACAAAATATCAATTAATCTCAATGGGTAGCAGGTTTGACAACACCTCCTCCATCAATTGGAAGGCTTTGGAGACTTACTCTCTCTCAATTCTCAAAAGGTACCTTCTTTTTGAATGGAAATGCTTGAGAAATGTGCTTCCGGGTAAGTGCTTCTACTAACTAAAAAATTGATGTCCTATATGCTCTGAAAAGGAGGAATCGGTTGGTGATGCTCTTGTGGGGTGAAGTGATGCAAGAGCTAGCAGGTTTGGCTCTCATTTTGGTCTTCTAACCAGAAGCTCTGCTTTTGGAAGAATGGTGGAAGGTACTATGCCAGCAAGGCCAGCCATTGCCTCCTCTCAGTGGCAATCACTCTAAAAGGTGGGGCCTAGCGATGTGGTGGGTTATATGGAAAATTAGGGATGAATTCCTGTTTTAGGGTCATCCCTTGAATCCCACCAATACAATATCCTCTGTGAAAAGGCTTTGTGAAAGACCTTTGGTTATTTGTAAGAAAATTAAGGGAAATATTGCTGACAAATGTAGTTTTCCAAGAGTGATCTCTAAGGAGGAAGATATTGTGATATTTTCTTGTGCAGCTTTGCTATGTTTCTAAGAGGATCTTTGGTGGATGCAGGTGCTCTTCAAGGTCGAAGACTTCTCTTCAAAAAAAGCTGAAACGAGCGCGATCCCAGATTCTTTAAAGAGGGCTAGAGAAAAAGGATTTTCCAAAGTGTGCTTTCATATGCTTTGGAGGTGGTGCAAGCCTTCAATGGTGATTTTGATTGAACAATTAAATCCTATTATCTTAGACCTTAAAGACTTGGTGTTACATTTTGATTATGTGTTGATTGACCATATTCCTAGGTCTTTGAACAAGCAAGCTCATGCACTTGCTAAACTTTGTTTTTGAGTAGGATATTGATTTGGATAGGGCTATTGTAGAGCTTGGGGTTGGGGGCTAGCATTGGTTTGTTTGGTGCTCAGGTGTCAGGTTATTTTGCCCCTCCCCTGCTCTTCTTTTTTGTCTGTTTGTTTGTCTGTTGTCTGCAATGAATTGTCTTTTCTTTATGAATAAGTTAATAATAAAATTAGACTATTATAATTCATATACAACCTTACTGAGATGGGTGGGGCTGAGGTGAAAACCAATTGATTCCAGAATATCAGAATTGCGGGAGATCTCCATATGGATCCTTGGTACTTGGATTTCATGGGCATGTGGTCTACCTGACCAAACACCCAGGAATGGGGCCCACACTGGATGACCAAGTTGAGGAGTGTAGTAAATCCCCAATCAAAGGAACCGCGCAAGTCAATCTTCCCCATGTTGATAGGTATACATCTACATTGAAATTTAAGTTTGTGTTTAAGATCTGTTCCTGACTTCCTGTCTTTTTAGATCAAATTTATTTATGCTAATCCTTTTAGATTAATAGAGACTTCATGGATCTTACCTAAATAGAAGTGATATTTCTGTTAAAACCTTGATGAATTCATATGAAACCTAATTAATTTTAGGTGCAGACCGAATTTTGATGCCTAAATACAAGTGATATATTTTACTTAAATATAAACATTCTAGTATTTTTTTTTTCAACTACAGGGTCCTTGCACAAGGGAGTTTTTTTTCTTTTTTTTTTCTGGGTAAAATGCACTAGGGAGTTACGAACATATATTTATGTTTTTCAATATTGAATACCACAGATTCTGTACAGTTTATTGCAACGTATGTAGTTTTAGACACTACTACTTGCAATTTGGTCCTCTTTGGCCATGGTAGATTCGGGTACCCTTCAGGTCGAATAGGATTTTGGATTTACACACTGGAGTTGAGCCATCACCATCACTCCATCAGACCCTGCCTGGCCTTTGAAGTTGAGCCGTCACCATCACTCCCTCAGACCCCACCCGGCCTTTTCGAATGCACCTCTCTCTCTCTCTCTCTCCAAGTGGGAAGTTTGCATCATCCACCATTGCAAAGATCCTGTTTGTCACTGTCATTATCATAAGGGCTTTAATCAATTAAAATTATGGTTGCTTGGAAATTTCTATCAAGTTCTGGATCAAGCTAATCATAATTTATATTTATTCTAGTCACAAGAGAGAGAGAGAGAGAGAGAGAGAGAGACAGAGAGAGAGAGAACTTAAAGGGACCACTTAAAAATACATACCAATCACATGACTTAAAGCGACATTGAGCGGTCTTGATGCCGATTGAAGGGTAGTGATAAAAAAAAAAATAGTCAGGTTGACTTTTTTCAATTTTCAGATCTCAGGCCAATTCTTATTTAAATAATTTTTTGGAAAATAAGATTTTTTCTTAAATGGTTCCATTGTCATATATTACTTTAGTTGAAAACTCTTAGTACGCAGGGAAAAAAAAACACATTATGATGTTCTCCTCTAATCTAGACCCTTTTTTCAATTGGTCACATTGATCAATCCCAACCAACCAGTTGCTTCTACTACATATCTCCAATTTTTAGAGGGTTGATGTAGTGACATATAGTGTGGATTCGCACCCCACATCTTGAGTTTGAAACTGTCCCAGATTCATATGACGTGTGTGGGTTTAACAGCTTCATATGGGATTAGTCTTATTTGGGTTAAAGCCCTTGAGGATGCCTACATCATCGAAAAAAAGAAAAGAAAAGAAAAGAAAAGAAAAGAAATATAGGGTTGGGATAATTTTTCTGGACCATTTTAAGATCTCCCTGATATTTATGAGGCCATTATAAATTTATAAGAGTATTGTTGTAATGAATGTCCTGCGGATGGAGTTGAATATACAACGCATATCTCACCCACTCTCAGTGGGTGAGATGCTCCTGTCTCTATCTTCATTTAAAAAAAAAAACATATTCTCCATGATTTTCGCATTTCTTGTGTGGGCCCAACCGTAATCCTAGTTACCACGAAGGGTGAATCGATGGAGGGGACGTCTCGGTTAACTTGGCTCAACTTTTTCTTTAAAAAAAAAGGCCTACTCTAGAGAATTCTAGTGGTGAATTCAATGGTTTAAATGTTTAAATATTTTTCAAACTTCCATTCGCTTAGACATCTATAAAAATGAAGTTTGGAAACTGAGACTGTAAAAAAAAAACTCTTTCTTCTTTTTATGTTGATAGATTTTTAGCTTGTATCCCTGGTGAAAGTATCTTTTTTTTTTTTTTGAATTTATTTCTACTAGTTAATTGGGCTAGTTTGAAAAATGTTGTTTCAGTGCGCCTCCCTTTAATTGGGTTGAATTGACACTCATGTTAATTTGGACCTGTCATTATTTATGATACATGCATAATATGTGTAGTTATTCAAATATGCGAATCAAAAACTAAAGGCTTATTTGTTTATAAGAAATTAATTTTTTTTAAAATTTTAAAACATATATTCTTAAAGATGCTGAAATTGAAAAGAAACAAAGAAGAAAAATTAAAAACACCCACGACTATTCTCTCCTTCAATTGGGAAATGGATTAAAGTGAAAAAAGAATGAAAAGGTGAAAAATACCCAACCGTTGTCCTAGTAAATCAAATTCCAGAAATGTAGTGTCATATCTTCATCTCGTCCTTGTATCATCCCTTATCTACTTATCCTTCCTTGAACCTATTTTTTGATAAATTCTTACAAGTTTGATAAGCTTAATATTCTGCATTTCTTATAATCCATGTCCAAGCCTTCTCATCTTTTAATTTAGAGATATTTATAACAAAAAAAATTACAAAGAACTCCACTAAACGCTAATTATTAATAGCAATTCGGATTCTTATCAAGAGGAGATAACTAGATGTTAAAAGGCTTTTTTGTTAAAAAAAAAACCATATTAGGTCACAATATTGTGAGCATTTCTTTCTAAAGACCAGGTGCATTCAAATTTAAGAGTACTTAGGATTCAAACATCGTATGGTATTTGTCTGGTTTACTTCACCCAAGTTTCTTTCTTTTATTTAAGGGTTCTTTCACCTCACTTTACCTTTACTTTCCTCACCAAGTAGATACTTAGGTTCATACCCACTTTAACTAATTACCTAAAAAAGCAAAAAAAAAATTAAATAAAATCTGCGCCAAGATGTCCACATGATATTCTTTACCAATTACCACTATGGTAAGGAGCTGTGCTTTGCATATTGAGCTGGGTCACCTACTAGTCTTATATCCCTATTAACAACATTAATTATCCATTAAGATTGGCGAGGGAAAGTGATTACATGGATTAGGGAAAGTGATTACATGGATTAGGGAAAGCGATTACATTCACGGAGATATTAACCAGAGAGATTAGTTCGCTCTTCTTTTTCTTTTTCTTCTTCTACCTCCTCTTCTTCTCGCAACTGCTCTCTGCTTTGGGAAAAGGGTTGTTATTTGATGCAGAGGAATGGAAGCTGATGTTTTGATCCATTGATTCAATCCCCCCCACCTTCAGATGTTCTCTTCGTTTCACCACTCTCCACATGATCACTGATTTCAGGTCTTCTTCTTCTCTTTCTTCACATATTTTCTTTCTTTTCTATGACTGTAATTGCAGCCTTTGAGAGGGATTCTGATGCTATCACCCCTTTTCCTCTCTATAATGAAAGAGTGGGTTTCTGGGGTTTTAGCACTCTGTTCTGTTTGTATGCTACAAACTACTACCAAGCGGTTTCCTCCATCTTGTGGGGTTTTTTTTGTTTTTGGTAAAAAAGTGATGGTTTGCAGAAATGAAATCTGGGTTAATTTTGGGTTGGATTGATGTAGGGCTAGAGAGCTGCAAAGTGGTGACTAGGCCGCTCTGGAGGTTCAGTTGGATCTGAGGTTTGTTGATCTGCAACTACATGGCGTTTGGGTGTTTTTGGAATCTGGGGTTCTTTCCCATCTTGTACATACTTCTTTTTCTTTCTCTATTGAGGGGCAATGCAACTGCTAATGTGGTGTTGATTGGGAGCAATGTTTCGTTGTCGTTTGATGACGTTGAAGCAAACTTTGGTAAGAAAATAGATTTCGTTTTAAAGAAGTTTGTGTATTCACTTCATTGTGTACCAGATAAGATGAATTTCTGATGCAAAATGACCATCCACCATATGTTTATAAAAACTGTTTCTTTGAGTTTGTGTTTGATATTTCTTTGCCCTGCATTTTGCACTTATATGGGCATTCATGCTCAAAGAGTATATATCTTTTCTTTTTTTTTTTGTTGGAATGGTAACTGAATTTATATCTTATATAATTCGTATTGTGTTTCTTGGTAAAAAAAAAAATGTAATAGTAATCAACCATATAGGTCGCATTGCAAGAACTTTGTCTTTAGGTGCCAATCCCGGAAGAATCTTGCTTTGTGCTCCCTTCTCTGAAGTGTTTTAGTAGCATTAATGACACTTGGAAGCATCACATTACCTCCCTCACCCTTGCACCCCCTTGTGCTGCTTCAACATCATCATCATCATCATTGTCAAGCCATAGATTTGTCCCATGTATCTGGGCCATTTTCTATGAGTTCTACAGTTTAACTAAAAGAAAGAAGCTAAGGTCATAATTCCTGTAGTTCTAAGTTGTAACATCTGTTCATGAGAGTGACGCTTCACTCTCTTTTTCTTTCTTGCTTTGTTCTCTTACGTGCATCCCTCTCTTCTTTATTTTAGAGAGAAAAATCCCACCCTGGATTGGTCAACTTCAGCTCCCAAGAGGGATTTAAGGGAGCTTAGATCCCTAATGTCAAAGCTTTAGCCAAATGATTTTTCAGTTCCCCCTTTTCATCCACATCGTCTCTAGTGAGCACAATATCATCAGCATATACCACAAGAATTGTGCTGCTCTGTGTTCTTTTTGCAAAGACTCGAGTGGTTATAAAGTGAAATGAAAACCAATCTCAAGTAGTGCATACTAGATCATCGAATCCAAGCCCGTGGAGATTGCTTGAGACCATGAATAGCTTTCCATAGTTTTAGACACCTTGCCTTTCTCTTCTTAGATAAAATGTTGGTGGTAAGCTCATAAATTTCTTCTTCTAATTCTTAATAAAGAATTGCATTCTTGACATCTTCTTGAAACAAGGGCCCTGATTTATTTGCAGCTACTCATGTGCAGTTGGTCATTGATATTAAATTCTGTTCTCCACCTAGCTTCTTTTCTTTCTAGCTTCATTATTTATTTTTATGGTTGGGATTACAATAGAAGAAAAAAATGAGAAGGAAGAAAGGAGGGGGGTTGCGTGGGTTTGGGAAGGGTTCGGTGCTGTAATCATACAAACAAATGCAAGTTGCAACTGGGGGATCTTTTATGCAGAAAGATTTATAACCAATGTACTAGTAAGACATTGTTTATTTGCACTCATTTACATTTGTCAATGATGCACACTATGGCGGACACATGATTTTTGTTTGAAGGGGGTGGAGGCAAAGAGGTTATTGGGTTTTGAGGGCACACCCAAAATTCTAATGTGGGTTTTTGGGGGCGGTCCCAGGATTTTCAGGTTAGTTTTGAAGGTGGACCTAAGTTTGACGGGGATGACTGCTCCCAAGACCATGTATATAGGTTTGCCATTGGATGCACGTGTGCAATGGTTATGCATGATCATGTTTGTTTGTGCATATGTGTTGCCTAAATGAAGTGTGAAAATGGTATATAAATGAGGTCATATTTAGCCTTTCATTTACATACATGAGAAGGTAGTAAACCATTTTTTTTATTTTTGAAAAGGGTAACTATAAACTTTTTTTTTATTTTTGAAAAGGTTGACTATAAACTTTTTTTTTAATTTTTGAAAAGGTTGACTGTAAACGTTTTTTAATTTTTTAAAAGGGTGACTATATTCATTGCTCGGAACCACCCCCTCCCCCCTCTCTCCAAAAACACACAAAAAATGGGAGAAAGAGCAACCAAAGCCATAAAGGCTAAAGCCCTAAAAAAGGGGACCAACCAAAAACTAAATACATATTAAGGAGCTGGAATAATCAAAGAAGATTGAAGAACTCCCTCTTTGGCAAGTTGATCCACTTCTGCATTGGCCAATTGCATATAATATGAAGGAAGGACATGTTCAAATCACCTAACAGCTGGGCCACCTCTTCTACGATATATACAAGGTACCAGGTAGGAGTTGAAGACTGAATCGCCCACTGGATTACACAAGAAAAATTTCCTTCTGCAAAAAGCCATTGAAGATGAAGATGTGACGCTTCTTGAAGGCCCATGTTCGGAGCTAGCAATTTACATATGTACATGAGTAGAAGCATTAGTACATGTTGCAATAGAGGTGTCCCCATGGATAGGTTATTCTTTATTGGTCTGATAAACCCTAAGATGTTTAATTTCATATCTTCAGTCTTCATAGATTTTGAGAATTTAGCCAAAAGCGTCCAAAAAAATCCCAACCTCTAGATCTAATTTTCTACTTTTTTTGGGCCCCCAATTCATGATTTGAACTGTTCAATATTCTCATATTAATGGTAAGCATCAAGACTTCTAGTGTCTTATCTTAAATCTTTATAGACTATGAGAAATTTGTGCAAAACATTTGAAATCCAACACATCCAAAACCATTGGATATACTCATGTACTCTAGGTGAAAATGGTGACTTGACAAACATGGTAATATGTTTCACATATGTTACACTCACATGTGTTAGTATGTACTATGTAGCATTAACATATGTGAAACCCATTTGCCTATCCCATGCATAAAAAGGCAAATGACATCATAAAATCAAAGAAGATAATATTTGGCCCCAGAAACCCTCAAGTAAATGTTGAAATACAGAAATGAAAAGTCAGTTCCATTGCCTAAGGTTAAGTCATACCACATTCTTTTCTAAGAAAAATGCAGGATTTGATTATCATAAATTCATAATTAACCTTAAAGAAAGGAAAAAAGACTCATAAGGTTCAAATTGCAAGTTGTAAGATTCTTTATAACTGGGATTTAAGCACATGATTCAATAAGCTTTTATATGAATTACATGGTCAAAACTCAAATCATTAACTGTTAGATTGTTGGTAAAAGTAAATGTAGTTTGTATCCCTAGAATGATTGAATAGGTGTGAAACTTCATCCACCCTTATGATTGGGTTGTGCCAGGTCATGGGGGTAAGTTTGTCGACTGGACAAGTAACCCCAGTTTTTATTTCTAGTTGCACTTGGTTCCTATTTGTTTTCATGCATTTCTGTTTTAATACTTTTGTTCATTCTTGTTCAATTTGTTTCCCAAGGATGATAGACGTGCAGCCTCTTTCATCATTTTATGTCCTTGGCTACTATAACTTGGTCTCATCTCAGCTGCAACAACATGCTTTTGTGCACTTGATTCCTTGTGCTTGATTGCTAATAATTTTATGGCCATGTTTTGGTGCTTATTCATTTTGAAAATTTCAAATTAACAGCTCCAATAAAAAAAACGGGAGAATGCGGAATTTTATATTTGGCCGACCCACTTGATGCATGTTCTTCATTGCTTAATAAAGTGACTCCAGGTCAAGGTGCAAGTTCACCATTTGTATTGATAATTAGAGGAGGATGCACCTTCGATGACAAAGTTAGAAGTGCACAAAATGCAGGATTCAAAGCAGTTATTGTCTTTGATGGTGCAGATGGTGCTCTGGTTGCAAGTAATGTCTCTTCTTTGTAAACTTCTTTCTTTGTTGCTTTGAATGCTTGCAGTTATTTACTTCTATGTCATCAAATACGTACTGAAGATGTTGTTTATGTATGATGTAGGCCCTAGGGTTAGGGCTTGTGTAAGGTGCCGAAGCACGTGTCCAAGGACACCTCGAATCGTCAAGAAGATGTCAACACACACGGGGACGCATCTCTCAGGGATAAAACCCAATTTTATTAATCAACCAAGTCTGAGAATCTCTTCTCTACAATGCCATATGTATAGTCAAAGCAAACTTAATGTGTAAGAAAACCCTATGCTATTAATAGAAACTTCCCTAATAACAATGTAATTAGAAATCTGCTTAAGAAAAAAAAGATAATCCTAATCTAATTTGAAGAGAGCTGCTTGTGGGGCCTAGATTACATCAATGTATTTGATGGTTCATGCAGAATAGATGCATTTCTTAATTTGTTTTTACCTATTTTACAGTGTTCATGATGAGGACTGGTTAAGTTATGTTGTATTTCTACATATTTTTATTTGAAAAAGTTTGGAAAGATGAAGAGAGAAGGCAGAATAGTCATTTCCATTTTTTTTTTTGGTAGGTAACAATAAAATTTATTAAAATGAAGACAAATGCATGGAACAAGAGCATACAAGATAGCTAATAGGTGATCCAATACAAGAGACATGTACCAGCCACTGAACCCCACCAACTACATTATAGGAGCGTTTAGATTACTTGATTGATCAATCCCTTGCTTAACTAAAGCATCTGCCATTGCATTTGCATATCTACTAATATGCTGAAATGTGACTTACATCTGAGATACCAAAAAACCGATTTCATTGTTCGTTTTTCAAGGACCTCTCAATGATTTCACCCATGATAAAGCATTGACCGAGTCACTTGCCACATTAAGGTTATGATAATAAAAGGAGTGATAAATACGAAGAGCTTCTTGAATTGCCACAACCTCTACTTCATTAGAGTCTTTGATCCCTACATGTTTAGAAAACATATACACTACCTCCCCCTTGTGATTTCTTAAAATGCCTCTGATTCCTGTCAACCCTAGTTTCCCCCTTGATGCTCCATCCACTTTGAACTTAAGAACTCCAAAAGGAGGAGACAACCATGAAACTTTACTTTTCTTCTTGCCTCCTCTCATCGTTAAACAAGCTCCAAAACTTTGCAAAATGTTATCTATCTTAATATATGAAAGTTTCTTAGTAGGACTTACCCATTTAGCGATCCTCACGAGAACAATTGTTAGTACATCTTCTCAATTTGATTCTTTTTTATTAAAAATTCTATCATTTCTCTCTTTCCAAATTGACCAAAGAATGGAAAAAGGAATGGTCCTCCATAAGATCTTAGCATTTCCAAACATCAGAGTCCCCCTCCACGCCTGAAGCAGCGCCGCTAAATTGTGACAGTTCTTCTGAGGAATCAAAGGATTCAAATTACATATTGTAATAATCACCTGGAAAAATTGCAAGATCCTTAGAAAAAGGGGTTCAAACTTGAGTTTTGAATTGTTTTCAGTGCATTTGGTTCAATTATAAATTTATAATATTCAAATAAAAATTTGTAATATTCAAGTCCTAAGTTCTATATAGATGTAGTAAGGTTAGATCTGAGTAAGTGCAACTTATTTGAGGATTTTGATAAAATCAAAATGGTGAAATAGAATTCAGATAGCCAATACAACATAGTTGGGATAAGGTTGTTCAAATCATTGTAAGATTTTTATGAGAATGCTTTTGACTCATTTGAATATCAATTATTCTATATTGTAAATTATCCACTGTTGAAACATTTCTTGCAATTGATGCACTGCAACTCACTTTGGCCAATTGGGGGGAGGAGCCTTACCATATCAAGTAAGTGAACTAGGTCATTGGGTGACCGTTTCAATGATACATAACCATTTTCCTTTAAGAAAATATATGGTGAATAAATACACTAGGGCTTCTCTTTAAATATCTGAGTCCTTAATATCCCTGCAAACTTAACTTTGGTTGGTAGTTTTAAGTATAGTTTCTTTTTTTTTTTGTTTTGGGGTGGGGGGGGGGGGGGGGGGGGGGGGGGGGGGGTGGTGGCTACTATCTTTTGGAGCAGGGAATATCTTTTGGATTATAGGTCTCTTATTCCACCTTTTTTCTTCTTTTCTGTACATTTCCTAGAGTTGTCCTGTAATGATTGTTCTCTCTCTTTCATGAATAAAATGGTGGTTGTTACTAATAATAATAAAAAAAACAGCATGGGGTGTAAAGCCATAAACTGTTATGTGAATATTATTAAATAACCTATTTAATAACCTTTAATTCTGGTTGTTCCAAAATTGGCTTCTTTCAAGCTTTTTTGAACTGGCTAAGGGTGATGGAGGTTATGCACGTATTCTATGGAAATCATAATCAAGTGAGACTTCATCTCAAGGCAATGTGCTTTTGGAGTCACTACCACAGAGTTTATAGTATAGTTTTTTTTTTTTTTACCCGGTTGTCTGTCCTTGTTCACTTTTCTTTCTATGTTTTTGCAATGAGTTTTTCGTGTCTTGTCACTTTTTGGTAGTTATATATACACATGCGCGCGCACGCACACGCATACATACATGCATTTGATCGGTGTAGTTTATTATGTTTTGGATAAAGTAACCAGTTACCATGTAAAATAAATATATCTTTGTTCTTATTTTGAAATTTAATGGGGTGGTACCGTGGTAGATATTAAAGAAACCGGACCTATTACACTTGATCAGCAAAGACCCCTTTGCAAGTGATTGATAGATCATGAAAGTGTTATGCTAGTTACCTAACCATTCCAAGGTATGCCTTTAAGGAGTGTTACATTGTAGATCAGTAGTATGAAATGTTAGTTATGGATGCACTGATTCATGAAAATTGTGGGGTTCTTTGGGAATTATTTAAAAAGGTGGGCATGGAAAAAGCTTTTATGTAATGGGATGAGGCCTTGATGACAACGACATGAGAAATCCTAGTTAATTCATACACAGAATGTGGCTTTAATGATGATGAGCATCATTATTAAAAAAACTTTCATCTTTTGCATCCATGGTGGAATAGATGGCTGATATAATGGATAATTATTTGACTAATTATAATTCTCATTTGACACTACTGATATTCTTTTTTTATTTGTTTTTATATATTTTTTAACCTCATTTTCCCGTTCGAGGAAGAAGCATGGAACTTGAAAATCAAGACACTTCTCATTCATGATGTATTGGTTGGTTAATAAAGCCATAACTATGTATCATAGTACCATTAAGTATATTTCCTTTCCGAATTTATCTAAGTAATTCAGCTTTTTAGTATGAATGGGTTGGTTCATATCATTTATGCATCAATTCTGGACATGTCTCCCCTGTCATTGGTAGCAATAATGAAAAATTACAGGATAGTAAGTTTTTGGTTTATTGCGTGATGACATTCGCTTTGTCCTTCTTAAAACAATAAACCTGTGCAGTCCATAATCTTCTGTGAATTGCAGTGGCAGGTAATCCAGCAGGAATCAAAATACCTGCAGTATTTGTGTCCAGGACTTCAGGAGAAATGCTAAGAAAATATGCCAGCATAGCTGACATGGAATTGTGGATTATCCCTACATTTGAAAACTCAGCATGGTCTATCATGGCTATCTCTTTCATATCAGTACTTGCCATGTCTGCTGTGCTTGCTACGTGCTTCTTTGTGCGCAGACACCGTATAAGACGTGAGCGAGGTCGAGCTCCACATGTTCGTGAGTTCCATGGAATGAGCAGACGATTGGTCAAAGCAATGCCCAGTCTGATTTTCACTTCGGCTGTAGAAGATAATTGTACTTCTTTAACTTGTGCTATATGCCTTGAAGACTATAGTGTTGGGGAGAAGCTTAGAGTACTGCCGTGTCATCACAGTAAGTTCGTTGATATGTTAAACAAGTTTTTGATTACTACAATGCTGTTGTCTAGGTAAGTAGAGGAGCTTTGCTTGATTACCCAAGTTCTTTGCAATTGATCAAAATTCCCCTACTATTTGAAGAGTTCATCATTGGGGACAAGGAAAAGCCTTGAACCCTGCATGTTGGATTGCATTTTTAAAGAAGTGAACCGAAAGAAATCCATTCCTGTTCAAAGCCTGTTTGTTATATTTGTTGAACCCTACTAGGGAACTGCAAAAACCTACAAAACATTGACACATCAGATTCCTTGTTCCCCTTCTCTCCTACCGCAAAGAAAATAAAGAAGTTGGAATCTTTGTTTCTTTCGAAGAAAAACCAAGGAAGCTTGAAACAAATGGGCATTCTTTGTCCTTCGGCTGTCGTTCAGTGCCTCAGCTGGTTAGGGACATGGGTGTAGGAGTGGCGTGCATGAGTTCAAAACCCAATGTGGAAAAGAAAAAAGGCATTCTCTTAGTGACTGGCATGAAGTAGATAACAAATCACTTGGGCGCAACATGTGTAGATGTTCGTTTCCTGTGTTTGCTTTTCTTGGGTCCATACTCTATATACCAATTGACACCATAAATACATGAGGTCATGGTTTTTCTATTTCCTAGCTTAATATATAATTGACAAATGGTGTTTAAGTAATTGATTTTGTGATGTAAGTATGGTGGGCTAACCCAGCAACCGACCAGACCTGTGCGGCTGAAAATTCAGGACCAAAATAGAGAATTTTGTGACAACTTGTCCAAATAAAAGGGATTTTCTTTCCATTTGAATTTTAGCAGTTATTTATTCTTTGAGTTGTGATTAATATTCCAAACTAGAATTTGTTTAGGTTAAGATATAATTTCCTGTTTTGAGAATTTTTTAGTTTTATGATCTTTGTTTCCTCTATATGGGGATATGTAATGCAGTGAAAAGATAGAGTTGAAGATTAATAATTTAAAAAACAGGATTTTACCAAAAACATCATCATAGGTTACCACTTAACAAAAAACATCATATTAGCAATGGGTGCACCGGAGTGATCACATATGACCACACTAATGTTTTTTTTTAAACGCTATGGGGAAGCATTAGATCCGACGCTCATGTTTTACCCCATCATTATATCCGATGCTCCCGTGTTGGGTTTTGCATTAGGAAGCCTAGATCCTCTTCCTCCATCCTTTTTTTCCATCTTCCTTCTCCGTCTCTCACCTAACTCACTGGCTACCATCAACCCTTCCAAGTATGTGTTTGTTTTCTTATCTTGATAAGGTGTGTGTTTGAAGCCGTCTCCTTCATCACGTCAAGGTATGTGGCAATCCGCTGCTAAGTACACCAACAGCAGTATTTGATTCCCACTCTCAGATTTCTCCATCATCTCTGGTATTTCCCCTTGACAACGGACATCGTCGCCGAACCGAACACCCTATGACTTGAGGAATACTGCCAGCACCCTCGCTTGGGGCTTCCCATTCCCTTTCAGTGTCACGGCGGGGCACCTTCCCCCGACTAGATCCGGCTATAACCCAATCTCGCACTCGCCGTGGCAGATCAAGAAAACGTCCACTATCCGGTCTTCCTCCAGCATGGCATCAAGAAAACTTCCACCGAGCAAAATGGAGGGGTCTACGTTGGGTAGGATTGGAAAAATATATTTTTGTAGTGTTTGTTTGTTTTTCTTTTCTTTTTTTTTTGTTTTTGTTTTTTTTGGAATGAGATGATATCTAGGGTTTTGTAGGGTGGAAGATTTTGTTGCAGATCTCTAGATTTGTTGAAGTTTTGAGGTTCTGTGTGTGTGAAAAGGGTTGTGATGGCTTGACCAGAGAGAGGGAGGTGGGGAACGGGAAGAGCTATCCCGACTTCCTTCTAAGGGCAGGGGGGAGCCTCGGATTCAATGCTTAGGTAAAACATGAGTATCGGATTTGATGCTCCCCCATAGCATTATAAAAAAAAACATCGGTGACCACTCCGGTGCGCCCACTACTAATATGATGTTTTTTGCTAAAGGGTGATATATGATGATTTTTCCAATAAAATCCTCTTGAAAAAAAAAAAATCTACTCTGCAAACCTGTTGCTTTTCCTCTTCATGAGAGTTTGTAGTAGACATCTTTTGTGTTTAAACACTTTGATCTCTATCAATCACACCCTATCCAAGAGGGATTGCATCAATTTGGTATCAAAGCAATAGGTTTAGTGTGATTGATAGAGTGAATTCGAAGGGTTGGGGCTTGATCTATTATGGTGATCAAAGGAGGTTTGGACTAACCCCTCTTGCAGTTGAAGAACACAAACACACCCCCCAACCCCAATCCCACCTACAGCAAAACCCAACAAAAATAAATGAAAAAAAGAGGCAGGGCACATGGCGATCAACGCTTTAGGTGCTCAATCAATCTGTTCCATCTCAAGGACAGACATCTTTTATCTCCTTCGCAAGAGCAATAGAGCTGCGAAGTAGAAATGTGATGCAACAAAGGCCCACAAGCGGTCCCCTTTCAAGTAAATTAGGATTATATTATTTTTATTATAGTAGATTTCTAATTTCATTGGTATTAGGGAGTTTCCATTATTAGATTAGGGTTGCTTAGGTGCTAGGTTATATTTCCTATTTATATGACATTGTAAGGAACAATTATATAGAGTTTTTGAGTTAATAATATTTTCTGTGGGATTTATTGTTGAGGCTTTGTCTTCTTCGCATGTTGTTTTTGTGGAAACTCCCATTGTGCCTAAGGCACTCACTTTGATTGCAAATCCTACCCAAGGATTGCATCAATTGGTATAGAGCTGAAGATCCCCTCGATTGTCTGTGTGTTGCACTCTATCCATTCTCCTGTCATCTCCATCTCTATTGTTCCTATCCTTGCTCATCGTTTTCAACCCTTTCCTTTTCAACACAGCCGGCCACCCCAACCACAGCAGCCCCTCCAACTCGTCCAACCACATAACTGAAAAAAAAAAAAAAACCGTCCATCCTAGCCGTTCAAAACCTAACCCAATCTCCATCACTGATACCCAAAAACCATCGTTCCAAAACCCTAGACCACATCCACGTTGATCAAAGCTTACCACCAACACCACTGTCGGCCAACCCTACCATCGCATCCCCTAATCGAAATCCCATCTCACCATTTGAAAACCCTCAAACATGCTTGCATCCTAAAACCCAAACCCGAGAACTCATCTGCCGGCCAAGACACTAAACACCCCTCCCCCCACCACAAAAAGAAAAAAAAAAAACCACTAAGTAGTAAAAGAAGGAGGAGATTCAAGGGAAAAGGCGTACCTGGCACTGAGAGCACTGCTGCAACTACTGCCAACAATGTCGCCCCTCGCTGTCATCCATCTCCACTCACTATTGCTGCGCCTCCAGAGCCCTTCTTTTTCGTTGCGCAAAGAGCAAGAAAGGAAAGTTGAACTTGTTTCCTTCGAAATACTGGAACATGAGGCAGACATAAAGTGCCTCATGTGCACATCCAGTGACACGTACAAAACAGGCCACACCGTTTGTTTCTTTTTGGGCCAACACAAATCTGGTCAAGTCCAGTCCACCCTTGGTTTCGACCAATCTGCTTTGAATTCTAATCAGATATGACATCATTGCTAACATTGTCCTTGCATTATCAAATTTCAGTCACAGCATATTTAATGATCTAGGGTTAGAATTTGTTTCGGTGATATCGGCATCAACTGCACCTTGATTTTAGATCCGTCTTCGCTAGCATGTTTATGGAGATCAGATCTACATATCAAGTCAGTCAATTTTTAAATTTGCATTAAAAAAATGCCTCCTAAAAAGTGAGTTGAGGTGGAATCTTCATCGTCTTCAATTCCAGTTTGGTTGGTGCCATTAGAGATTTAACTATCACAGTTAACAACATGTAAACCACCTTGCAACCTGGACACTAGGGTAACAACTTTGGAAAATAATCAGCGTGTAAATTACAATCGAAATGATGGAGAAAATATTCGAAATCAATAAGATCCACCAGTTAATAATCCTAATCGAAATTTAGGGATTAAACTCATGATTTCCGAATATGATGGAAAATTGCAGTCCGCTGAATTCATGGATTGGTTAGTGTGTGTGGAGAATATTTTTGCATAGAGACCAATGACTGATTGCCATAAAGTCACACTGATTGCCACTAGATTTCGTAATTATGCTGCAACTTGGTTGGCTGAATTGCAAAGAAAAAAGAGGAATCAGAGTGTAGACCATGTTGAAACATGAACTGAGATGAAGAATATTTTGAAGCAAAAATTCCTCTCTGTCAAATATGCATAAAATCTATGTTCAAGTTTTCAAAACTTGAAACAAAGACCCAAGATAGTTGTTGATTATTTTGAGGAATTTTTTACTCTGCAAGCTCATTGTGGTTTAAATGAAGATGATGATGTGGTCGTTGATAGATTTTTCAATGGATTGAGAATAGAAATTTAGCATATACTTGCCTTCCAACATTTTGATAATATTGATGAACTCATCCAACATACTGTCAATGCTAAGGGAATTGCAAATCATCAAGCACAAAAATCCAAATGGGTTCAGTTAAAGAATTCATTTCTACAAGATACTAAACCCAAGGTCCATCATAACAGATTTTTGCGAGGACTGAAGGTCAAAATAGGATCATTTGTTTTCATTGTCAATAGCCCGGGCATCGCGTAGTAGAATGTCCAAAACGCATATATCTCATTGAGATTGAAAGTGATGAAAAAATATCCCTGAAAGTGATGTGCAAGATGCTCCAGATGATTCTAAGGGGAACGACAGTGATAAGGTTGAAATAGTGGATCCCCTAGAGGAAATTGACATGCTCACGGTCATCAAAGAGACTCAGCAGACTGAAGGAAAGAAATGGTTGCGCAATAATATTTTTTGCTCACAAAGTATAGTTAATGGGGAAGCATGCGGGGTTGTGATTGATGGAAGTAGTTCTGAAAATATCATCTCTTAAGCCTTAGTGGAACGTTTGAAGCTGAAAGTTTGAAAGTGTTATTATCCCTATTTTGCTAAATGGCTAATGACAGGTGATGAAGTACAAGTACGGTATGCATGTCCAGTTACTTTTGCAAATGGTGCAGACTATAAAGATGCTGTTTAGTGCGATGTGCTATCAATGGATAGTGGTGATATCTTATTGGGACATCCGTGGATGTTTGATAAAAACAGACCTTATGGCATGCACAACAACACATATACTTTTGCTCACAATGGATAGTAGGTCATGCTCCATCCTATGAAGCCCTAACCGCCCAAACAAGGATCCCAAGCCTACTTTACTAAGGATGCGCTTTACGTACACAATGTCTACAGATGCAATTCCAAGCCATACCGAGTTCATGGTCAAACTCTTTTCCAACCGAGGGGGAATGATGCAGCAAGGGCCCACAATTGGTCCCTTTTCAAGTAGATTAGGATTATATTATTTTTATTATTAGTAGATTTCAAATTTCATTTTTATTAGGGAGTTTCCATTATTAGATTAGGGTTGCTTAGGCACTAGGTTATATTTCCTATTTATGACGTCGTAAGGAACAATTATGCAGAGTTTTTAAGTTAATAATATTTTTTGTGGGATTTATCGTTAAGGCTTTGTCTTCTTCATGTGATTGTTTCTGTGGAAACCCCCATTGTGCCAAGGCACTCACTTTGATTGCAAATCGTACCCCAGGATTGCATCAAAATGTGGATAGTCAGACGAATCAAAACTCTCTTGTAGGTTAGCATCATTCAAATTTCATTTATTGGATGGATATGAGCTTTTTTCCCTTATATCTTCTCCTTTTTTTCCATTTTTATTTTTGCAAAATCCCAAAGTTTTAGTTACAATTGAAACTATAAATTTCTGCTGAATTTCAACTAGTGGTATTTTTTTTTCTAAGAAAAATCAGTCTCCTAGCAACTCCCTGTCTTCTTCCAATTTCTACAATACAAATCATCATCAATATCATCAAAAGCCTTATCCCAACCATGTTGAGGTCGGCTACATGAATTTTGTTTCTCCATTCCGTTCTATTTTGAGCCAAATCCTTAGATAAGTTAAACTTCTTCAAATTTAATTCAATGACTTCCATCAATGTTTTCAATTTCTACAATACAAATCTAGACCTAAAATCCCAACAGTTATAAATCCCTTAAATCCGGATTGTTAAATTTTTGTTTCTTCCTAAAACTAGTTCCTATCAAATTCTTTTTCCCCCCAATTCCTACATCTCAATTAGTTCCTTAATTTAATCCCAAAATCCAGCACTTGTAAGTCCATCTCATTATAAAAAGAAAAAGGAAAAGAAAAGAGAAAAACAAGAATGAATCCTTCTGACTTGATCTCTCAAAATACTAGGATTTGATCTTCCCACTTGCAAGAAATGAAGTGAGCACCCTCTTGAACTCTAGATATGAAAGTTTTGAGCAAGAGAAATCGCGTAAAAACCCCATTTCATGAGTTATATAGTTAGCCAAGTCCGTCACTGTGAGGACTGAGCTGAGTTGCACCTTCCGCTATCAAGTTGGCCGGACCAGACTTGGTTTGTGTCGAGTTGGAGTTGACTCGGACTTGACCAATTTTTTGAACCTTGTCTGAAACATCAATTTTTTGATAGCAAATTAATGTTGGTTAAACTTTAATTTGTCAGGGTCCAGGGGCCCACAAGAGATTGATGACTTATAGGATAAGTTTGTAGAGTACATGTATAATTTGTATTGATCTGAAATCATCCCAGTTCAGGAAAACTTCCAGTTTTGGGACTTCACAATTTATTATAAATGGAGAGGGCCAAGCCAAAGGAAGTGCTCTGTACTCTTTTTTTATACTGGTATCTATTATTTTGATACCAAAAACATTGTAGCACCTCTCTGAAAGGGCGTCTTTCTTGATGGTGGTATTGAATAATCATCTATATTGAAGGCGGTTATGTATCCACCAGTCTTCTTTTCTCTCAAAATTGAATGAGGTTTCCTCCTTCATTTGTAGCTAGTTCAATGATGAAGACAATTTGCTACCCAATTATTGGTTTTGCATAGTTTAGTTATATCCTTCGAAACCTTCAATCTCACTTCTATTAGTATTGGGAGCCCACCTGTCTGAGTCAGCTCCATATGGAAGATCACTTCTTGCCAAATGAATTTCTTACTGTCCAGAATCTCTGCTGTCACTTGGGTAGTACTGCTTATTTCTGATTTTCTATTCTTTACTCTACCCATCTTGTTGGTTGACCACCTATGACTTTTGGGTTGATTTGGATGTAAAACTTGAACTCTTAAAATGAACTTGAACTGTTAAAATGACTAGGTCTCTTAAAATTAGTTAATGTCACTAGATTGGTCATAACTTTTTAAGTACTAGTAAAAAAGTTGCACATGTTGGATAGATAATTTATTAACTCATCAAATGGGCCTAGGTTTTGTCAACTTGATTGAGTACACATGAAACATGCTCATCTCCAAGAAACATGAAAAAAATACTCGGGATATAGTGGAACATTTTGTTTTTTTATTTTTCGTTTTTGGGGAATTTGCTACATGTGAGACCCTTAATGAGTGGAGCATGCTTTGGTTTTTAGACCTCCCATTTAACAAAATGAAATTTACAAGGAGCTCTTATACCCTTGGAAAATACCACTGCAGCTTCTCAATTCTTCTACTAACATTGTGCATTTTGAACAAAGACAAGTAGTAAATTGGAAGATTGGCAAGGGTGGCATTGATAACGGTTCCATCAAAATGCTCTTCCCATGAGGTCATCTCCTTTTCAATTCTTACTACAGTAGGGTCCTCATCCTCGAGCCAAACCCCAATGCTTAACTAGAATAGTGCCTCTAGTGAGCAGCTATGATGCCCATATACGGTGTGGATATGGCAGGGACAAGCCCATCGGTATGGCAGGGACATGGATTTTACTTACAAATAAAACGTGAAGTATCAGATACAATATGACGCAAAACGCCCCCTATTTTGAAGTGTATGGGCATCATGGGAGAGCAGTCAGCTCGACCTCGATGATAGATCTTTTATCTACGTCAAGCTTAAGGCGTGACACTATCTGAAATGCGTCTACTAAGATAAACATTGCACAAGCCTGGATGATAGATGCATCACTTACAAAAGAATATCTTCAGAGAGGGAAAGAGAGAGAGAGAGGATAACCTTGTCGTCCCTCTTCCCAGAAAGTAACCGTGGGGCCTTTATTTAATGTGCAGTGGGAAGTGAGAGATGCATTCGTCCAGTCTATTACGTTTCTTTCCAAAACCAAACCGTTTCAACATATGATTTGATGCATTCTCTATTAGTTTACATTGGGATGTTTGTAAAAATTTTTAGCTGGTTTAAAGACAGTTTGGCCATTTTGTGTTCTCGCAAATTTAATTCATGCTTGATTTCTAAAATTTTCGTCACTTTTACCATTCATTTATTTTCTCTCATGATGTTACTGTATAGTGTTTCGTGGAAAATCCATCAGTGATTACCTGATTATCTTCTCGCTTGTTTTATTGCATGCTGTTCTTGATTTAATGATTATTTCTTTGTTTATTTATTCATTTTATACAGAGTTTCATGCTGTTTGTGTTGATTCATGGCTTACAACTTGGAGGACATTTTGCCCCATTTGCAAGCATGATGCAAGAACAAGCACTGGTGATCTACCACCCTCGGAGTCCACTCCACTGCTTTCCTCGGGTTCCATACCTTCTACATTGTCATCTGTGCATTCTTCATTCACCACATCTTCACTGATACAGATAGCCCCATCATTTCAATCCTCCACTGCCTTCTCAAATCCATGTTCATCACACGCAACATCTTCATCTATACAAATTGCACCAGGATCCTTCCGGTCTCCATCAACATCTATTGCTCAATACCATTCTGGCAGTTCTTACATGTTGCAATCTCTGAAGACCTATGGCCCCTCACCTTCTTTAAGCGCAAGCAAAAGCTCTGTAGATCTCAGGAATGCATCATCTCACAGGTTTTGTGCTTCGCATCTCATTTCTCCACATGTTCTGGGCCTGCCTTCATTGGCTTTGCCACTTAATTCACGATATGAATCCCCATTCGTTCCGAGTTCAGGTAATGCATCACCAATTTACATTGGGTCATCTAGCAGCCAGCCATTTAATCTGCATCGTAGTGACTCAGCAGCGAGCATATCTCCTCTTGCTTCTGCAAATTCACTGCCTGGATGCTGATGTAGATCACGTCCCCAAAGAAGTAGTGCCAGAGGAATCATGGACCTGAAATGAAAATGCTGCCCCTGCTGGCGAGGAAGGGTTGTCTGGAATCTGGATGTTCTAAGTGGGCTGTTTAAAGCTGAGAATGGGTATGAAGTTGTAATCTATTCCATTTTTTTTAATCAAAGCTGTACATTATATGGATGTCATGTGGTTGTGCTTACTCAATTTTCTGTTGGGTAAATTTTTCATGTTAACTTAATATTTTTTATGTGGTGCTACATTCGTTTTGGAGTTATGGTATTGTGATTGAAGAAAAATTTTCATGAGGATTTATGTTACAAAACGCTGTGCAAGAAAATCTCTCCCTTTCATGAGGATTCATGTTACAAACTGCTGCGCAAGAAAATATCTCTCTCTCTCTCTCTCTCTGCATGTGACTGAGAGATTTATTGGTGGTTACAAGGAAGGGAATGCAAGTACCCTAGAAGTATTATATATTATTATTATCATCATCTTTTCTATTACATAATAATTGTACCATGTTTTACTGTGAAAATAATGTGACTGCATTAGTAATGTGTTAGTTTCGAAAGTGCTGCGGGCATGTGACAATGAGTTTATTTAGGAAGACGTCACATTGTCAGCATTGTCTACACGTATTAGGATTTAATTTTACAAGCTTTGTTCCACTCATCAATACCTAAGATCAGTTGAAATTGAGTGATTGGTAGACCATGATGATCTCACATGATGATTGTTTAGATTTATTAATTGAACAATTTTCTTTTAATAGTTGTGCTGGATCTTCTATTTTGCGGAAGACAGGCCAGTGAATCAAACTGGGTTTTATGAATACCTACATGATGGGTGGCGTAGAATCTTGATCAGTAACTAGAAATTTCTATCACAAAATTGCCATGCGTGTTACCATTAAAAAAATTGTCATTTGTGTTTTTTGAATATTATGATGTTCTCATGAGAATTCTACAATTACTTTTAGAATTTCCTTATATTTTCAATCTTAGAAACTCTCGTGATGTATCATGATCTGTTTACCTGACTCTTTTTTTTTTTTTTTGTTTTTTTCTAGTTCAGACTTTTCTTTCTGAACTGCTTCAAGACTATTTTCTTTTAGTACGTATTCCTAGTGAAATGGAACTTTTCAAAACTGCCACTTTTTAAGAATGAGAATTGGATGGTTATTGAACCATCAATATTAGTAGTTGATTCTTGATAAACTTGGAAAGTAGGTGGTAGGACCACATGATAAATGAGTACATGCTGCTGATTTGACCTTTCTTCTCCTTTTTTTTCTCTTTATTTTTGTTCGAAGTGGTGTGAAATGAAATAAGGGAATTTGAAGATGGTGCACCATGGTGTGTTATGAACATTTGCGTTGGAGAATAGGTTAAGGATAGACCAGTTCCTAGCGGAAAATTGACAAGTTGATATTTCTAGGAGGATGGGCGTGTACATGGATCGGTTCACGGTGGGACAAGCTCTGGAAAATCTTTTATAGGGTGCCTTTTAAGAAAGAAAGGTATTTTCAGAAGACACATTCAATAGACAATAGGGGTTCAACAACTTGAAGATTTATTGGGACAGATGCATTTATTGCTTGGTTTCTTCTGCGATTTGTGCTGTTCAAGGCCTCGTAAATTTGTTTAAGGCAGATTGGATTTGGGCGTTCTGCTATTTAGCACTGTTGAGCATGTGTGGGTTGATATTTGGCTGTTGATTATGGGTTTTTTAGTCATTTTCAGCAACTGTGTCTGGAGCACAACCGGAAGCATGACAACCATGGTGGATACGGTGTTCAAAAGCTCTCCTCTTGATCTCGAATTTGATCGAAACTTAGCAGTCGGTTAAAATTGCATGATTGAACCAGAGGCCTTGAAAACTAGAATCAATGTCAAATAAGTGTGCTAATTTGTTGAAAGGGACTGGGTGGAAGGAGTTTGATCATGGTCTCAGCCGCTGGGTCTCATAGGCATAGCTGAGGTCACGTTTATGCAACATCGTGGATTCCTCTATAGTATAGAAATGTCTCTGCTTTTACATGCTTTCCATTTTTTCTATTTGTTGAAATGCTTTTCCTTGTGGAAAGATGAAAATATTTAAATTGTTTGCCCGCAAGTCTGGGGAATTTGAAATATTCAGATGAGAACACTCTTCATAGTTGTTATGACTATCCTCCTAGGGAGGCGAAAGGGTCGGGTGGCCGGCTAGACTCGTGGTTGTCCGAGCCCTACCATCTACATATATGTGTTAGTCTTAGGGTGGGCCAAAGCCATCAAAGGGCCTATACTACCTATCCCAGAGTTAGGGCTGAGCCCGGGGGCTGAAGAAAAGAAATTTTACTTTTATTATTTTTCAATGATGTCACTGAATACCGAGTGTAAATTTGAAGGTAACCTTCCTTTATTTCTTTTCTAAAGTTTGGGACTGTGACAACCCAAGTAGCCCAGTAGCCCAATAATTTGGTAAGCTTGTCACGTGGCTCTTGATGTTTATGCCCAAATTATTAGTAGTAACATATATGATTCATTATATACTAGATTCATATTTCATTCATAAGCGATGTAGAACCGAAACATTCCGCACCCGTGTCTTCTACGGATTCCCATATCTTAACTCTTGCCTTAAGGGCTTTCCCAACGGAATTGGGGGTCCCACATTTCTAGCTGGTGATAGGTTCTAATAACCATTTGTAATGACTCGAATAGCCCAGTGGCCCAATAACTTGGTAAACCTCTCACGTGACCCAAGATGCTTGAGCCCAAGTTACTAATAGTAACCTACATAATTCATTATATATTAGATTCATATTTTATTCATAAGCGATGTGGGATGGGGCGTTAAGGGACCATCAATGCAATGGAACAAGTAGCATGGCAGTCGATAAAAGCCTCACGTTACGACAATCTAATCTTATTTAGTAGGGTGATGGCTAATCAATCATCTACTATTTGAGAGAACACTCTTCGATAGTATTGGTAATATTATCTTCTCAACTCATCAGTTTTAGGCCATTGATGGAACGAATTGCATACATTAAATATAAGGAAAACACAAAGAAATCCTATATGAAAGTGAGAAAATTTGTCTTGTGATTTCCTCCATAAAAAATTATCGTATTTGTTGTGAAATATCAAACATAAGAATAGAGAGGAGTAGAGAGGAAGAGAAAGATCTTCTTATTTAGAGATGTATGTACATACAAAGGGAGGAAGTTTATTTATAGGTAAGGTAACCTCCTCATTAAGAAACCCTAATTACAATAGATTCTAAATCTAACTCATCTCATGTGGGTCCCAATGTAGTCATCCACCTATGATAATACGTCTTATCACTTTTTCTTGAATGACTACCATTCAATGACAATTGCCTCATTAAAACCTTGTAAAAGAAAAACTTAGTGGGATAAAAACTAAAACAAAGGAAAAAAAATATCGTGTTTTATATGATCATTGAATTGGTGTTGGACGTGCATAATGCTGCCTCGTTAAAACCTTAACTAGGAAAACCCAGTGAGATAAAACCTAGAAAAGAAAAAGAGTACAACACACAAATGTCCTGGGTAGCATACTTCAGGATATCTCCCCCTGATTGACTACTCCCGCCTAATGATAACAATCTTTCACATGGTTTGATGATGAACTCGACGCATGTCAATCTCGTATACAAGTTTTCAGAATATTGATTTTGGCAAAGACTTGGTAAATTGATTAGCCAAGTTGTAACTTGAACAAATTTACTTGATTTCAATCTTCTTGTTCTTTTGCAATTTATGAGTGAAGAAGAACTTTGATACAATGTGCTTCATCTTATCACCATTAATATACCATTCTTTAATTTGTTAAATACATTTCTCATTGTTTTCATGGATAATGTTTGGGGTACCTGTATTAGAAAGTAATTGACAAGAACTACAAATATGCTGAATCAAAGATTTTTTGCCAAATACATTCCTTACTGGTTTTATAGAGGACTAAAATCTCAGCATGGTTAGAAAAAATAATTACCAAAGTCTGTAGAATACTAAGAAATGGTGGCATTATCACTAAAAAACGCATAACCTGTCTATGATCGACCCTTATGAGGATCAAAGAGATATCCTAAATCTGCATATCTTACAAAATTCGAATCTTAACAACCATAAGAATAAAATAGAAGTAAATATAGTATGATTTGTTTGATACTGATCTAGTACCTTTAAATTGGTGTGAAACTATATATAGTAAGCATATTTACAAATAATGAAATATCCCATTTAGAACGTCTCTTAATATGCAGGTTGAGAGAAAATTCTCTTGTAAATAGTCAGTAGTTTTCTTGAGCTCTTCTGGAGTCCCGATTAGATTTATGTCATCTATATAAATTTCCACTATTGTAAATCCATTTAAGGATTTTATAAAGATATATTGGCAAATGAGATTGTTTTCATACATTTCCTTAGATAAACATTCACTAAGACGATTGTACCATATTCTTTTATAATGCTTCAGGCTATACGATGAACGTCTTACTTATGTTAAGTACGTACTCTCTAACTTTGCTTCAGACAAAGCAAATTCTTCTAGAGTTTTCATATATACGTCTATATGTTTTCAATCCTAAGTTTCTGTAGGAAACCTTGTATCACAATTCTTGCCTTATATCTAGTAATTTCATTCATTTTCTTTACAAACACCAATTTGTAACCACAGGGTAAACAACTTTTGAAGTTTGTGCTATAGATCCAAATACACAACGTCTATTGAAAGATTCTAACTCTTCTTTGATGAAAATTTTCCATTTTGCCTAATCTTTTCTTTGTCGATATTCATTCATAATACGTGGTTCTGTGTACCAATCATCATCCTCATTTTCCTTTGATATATGTGTTGCTACTGCATATGCAAATGCGTCATCGATAATAATTTCCTTTCTATCCTATCTTTCTCTTGAATAATTAAAGTATATAGATCTCTTTATTATTGGGTACCCTTGCCTCTTCAAGGGGTGCCAAAGTCTCTTTCGGGACTTGTGCCTTTTTCGGGACATCAACTTCTTTAGAAAATTTAGAGATAGTGGATTTTTTTATAACCTCTAATTGAGTGAAATGATGTATCTTTTAAGGAGTATATGATTTGTCATAAACTCTTTAGGAGTATGATTGGGATCTGATTGCTCATTTCTCCTCTTCCGAAGAGTTTAGTCCTTGGAACTTATAGGTCTGTTACGTTTCTGATAGGTAACAGATTCATTTGCTGCTATATTTCGATTTTTGTCCTGCAGGGATACTAATTCATGTTTGTCCTATAAGGATATTAATTCGTACTTGTGAATTCATAGCTGGTATAGATGACCTTGTCAGTTTTGTTGCATAATTAAAAGCATCAAGAAATTTGTTTGTAATTAAGTACACAATTTTTCATACTTGATCCTTACATTGTGAAGTACATAGATCTAGATGAGACAGAGTGGGAGCATTCTACGTTAATTCTCGTCGTTCTTCAGGAACTAATTTTTTTCTACAGTAATAATGTGTTCTTAGGAACTCTCTCATCTCCCCCTAGCGGTGGAAAAACTGTTTCATCAAGATAACAATAAAAAATGAACAGTGAATACATCTCCTGTCATTGGTTCTAGATATCTAATAATTTGGGGTAAATCATAAGCAACATAGATTCGCAATCTACGTGTGAGTTCAAACAGGTCACAAACCTGTTATATCAAGCCTTATAGATTTAATAAGATGTTTAAGGAAATATACCCTAAATAATTTGTGCTAATAGGTAGGCAAACGCTAAAAAAATATGCAAACATCCAACCAATTGATAGAGGCATTAATAAAAAACCATAAAATACCTAAAAAGGTCCACTAAGAGGATTTTATAGGTTCACAAATGTTGTCTTGTATCCTTTTTAGAAAGGATGGTCAACTGATGGTCCTCTAAGGAGAGCCCAAAAGAGTTATAAAAAATTTCCCTTAACAGAATAGCCCAAGGGTGACTTGACTTATCCTACCAAAGCATTAAAGCCTTAAGGTCACTAAGCTTTGAGCTTAGTTTAATCTTCTAGCTTGACTTTGTCGTGTTATTCATAATTAAATGTGATTCGATTTTTGGAGATTGTCTTGTAATATAACCTTGAGGTCTGATGAGAATGCACTTAGCTTTTCTAGTATTAGCTTTTGACTGTTAATACTAGTAATGATGTACAAATTTTTGTGTTACCTTCACTTATAGTGTTTATATATAGTACCTAGTCATACCGATGTATTTGAATCTAAGTAAGTTTCTTGGGGAACTGCTTGAAAAAATAATAATGCATCCTTAATGCATATGTGGCTACCATTTGATAACATTATGTAAAGCCTTTCGAAGCATTTAAGTATTTGTACAAATCTAGCTATGATTAATACCTTGTGTGACTTAAACCCTAACTCTGAGAAAACTTATGGTTTTCAATATAGTGTGTTTTATGGCACTGTCTACTAGATAGATATTATCCTTAGTTTCATGCATTCCATGATTCATACGACAAGAAATAATTAACTCACATAATTATTCAGACGCATTATAAAACTACAATTTGATAATGGCTAAACAATTCACCATTCAAAGTAAATATAATGTGTAAACACAAGATACGAGGGATAAAAGAATAAGTCTTACCATTTAATGAAATATCTAAAAATTGAACTTAATATTCAAATTCACAATAGTAGTTGTAAATCTTCTAGACCATGCTTGGTGGTTCTCCTAATTTAGAAAAATATATTATTAATCACCTCTCTTGGGGTGATAATTTTCATCTCTGCTGGAGGAACTATTATGTCTACATTTTTTGGCCTTATTTCCGTCTTTTGGTGATCATACCTATCTATCAATGATATAATGGCATAGAAAATGAGGGCTTATGTTATATCCTCTGAGGATATCTCATTTCTCTCTTTGATGGCATTACTAAGCCTTTTCGAGTGTGTAGAGATTGATTTAATAATAAAAACATAAAAAAAATAGAACTTCGGGTTCTCAAATGATTAAATATAATGAAGAATCGGCCAATTAAAAAGTTAGAACTTCAAGTTCTTAAATGAGGAATCAAAACTTCTGGTTCTGTCAAGGCTTCAGGCTAAAACTTCAAGTTCTTAAAGCTACTAACTTTATCGAAGATTTAGGTTTGAATCAGAACTTCTGGTTCTGTCAAAATTTCTGATTTCATTTCATGGCCTTCGTATCGATCTAGATTACTTTGGGTTTTTAAAAAATTCAAAACTTTAGGTTTGAATCATGAATATGTCATCGATGACCTCAAGTGTAATGCCTCAATTGTAGTTTTACCCTGTGAGTCGAGATCATATCCATAATAAGCTAAATTCGCAGAAAACCTGTCCTAATTGAAAAATTAGTGCTACCCTACAAAAAAAATCTATAAAAATACATTAGTACTAATTCTAAAAATTAAATTTAAATTACAATTCCAAATGTAAAAAAAATAAGAAAAAAAATCCCAAATCAAACCTAACCTTAAAATTCTAAACTAAAACAAACCTAAAACTAAAAACTGCAAGTTAATAAACTAGATCAAACCACCAATGTAAGGGAATAAATAAACCATGCACTAAATTAAAAATAAGAAATAAATCATTCATAAATAATGGAAAAAAATAAAATAAAAAGAATTCTAGTTTCTTTTATTATAGGAAATTAAAGCATTGTTTTGGCAGAATTAATAAAAATCCACAAAATACTGTACCAAGTGCTTACTGTCACCACACACAAACACACGATGTCGATTTAAGGCAGAACACCTTGACCTCACTAATTGTGTATTTTAAATTACAATGAACCAATACAACTAATAATACCCAAAAATAATTGAAACTAGAAAAACAAAATCTACCCTTACCCTAGATCAAGACATCAAGAAATAGATAGAACTTCACGTGAAATCCGACTTCAATATTCATGCATTACCAAGGATTAGATGAAAGAAAGAAGATGGAATGGAGAGGATGGATCCAAGTGGTGTTGGCCAAACCTAACTTGGATTGGGCGTGTGATGAGATGAATGGGGTTGAAAAAAAATCTAACAAGTGAAATGTGGGACGAGAGATGTGAGGGAGAGAGTGGCTAGCATTTAATTAGGGAATGGGTTGGCATATATATAAGAAAAAGAGAGAGATTTGGGTGGTGGGTGCAAGTAAGGAACATTAAGTTGTGCAGAAGAGTCCAACACCTTTCTAAAATTTCTATTAGACTCGCAGTCGGCTTCCAAGGAAAGAAAATCGTTGAATCTGAGGATGATAAATCCTGGACGAGGTTGAGGCCTGCTAATCTTGGAGGAGCATGTTGTCTTGTTGAGTTTCAATTCTTGCTTCATGCAAATTTGCCAAACCCGGATCCAAGGAGTTAGGGATTAGAATGTGCCCCCAAGGTATGAATACGTAATCCAGTAGCAATCCGTGCCATGTAAAGATAGGCATGAATAATACAAGGGAGATTCCACAGGAACGTATTAGGAAGATCCACCAATATATAAATTTAATCTCAACTAAGCGGAAACCTGTGAAATACACTTGTAATGATCATAAGCAATCATGAAGGAACATTTTATAATCATAAAATAAACTTAAAGTTTTTTACTTATCTATTCCCATCACACATAACCATAAATTACTTAAACATATTCAATTATACAATCTCAAAGAACATGTTCATCCATCAATCAAAACCCCAACAAAGATAGAGATGGCATGTCAAACACAAGCCAAGCATCATTAAACTTATCAACGCCACAAAACCCCTTTTTGACGCTCTTTATAAAATGACTAATAGAATACCACTCTTCTACACCCCTAGATACCATTAAGATACCCTTTGGAGGCCCATCGATAGTCGTGCTGGGGTTGGATTTAGTACCTGTAACACCAATGGTAGCACTATTAACATGATGGTTAAGTAGATATAGAGATATATAAAACCATCATGATGTATCAAATGAATTAAAGAACATATTGATTAAAAGAAGACAATAATCGTAAACTAAGCATATTGTGCATGAGATTAGAATGTATAACGAATTATGGATGGAGTATCATAATGTACTAGTTGGCATCCACGAGACTATATTCTCCTTAAAGAAAATGTATCATCTACAGAGAGTGTATAACATGCATATGGAAATTACGGTAGGAGATTAGTCTAACTTCCCGAGGAGCGCCAATAACTCCTCCATATACTACTACAGTAAGAACAGAAGGAATACCCGAATTGGTCTCGTTGAACCTAATAAGGGCACAAGTTAAGTGATACTAACTCAATGTATCAAGACAGACTTGAATTCATATCTTTCATGCTTATGATCAACCATAGTGATAGTCTCATATTCATACATCTTCATTCATATTTATCTTATCATACATATGATAATTTAGGTCTTGAGATCATATTTAATCAAAGAAATCAGAATTAGCAAGGTAACTGTTAATTAAACAATGCATACTTAAATGAGCAACTAAACTCAAACTCTCTCAACCTTAGCTATACCTATTTCAGCTCACAGACACACACTCAGTAGAAGTTCTGGCCCGATTGCCTCAAAGTTCACTAGAATGAATTGGTACATAATTAGATTATGTTGAGGGCAAGGCTTCTTATCAATATGAATGCATTTAAATTGAGAAAGTATCAAGGAGATTTACTAGCCAACCCGATACTAGATAATCTGTGATCCCAAGAGCATTCAATATGATGTATTCATAAAACGTCTAGTGTCATTGTGTTACCAAATTTTAGCGTTATATTGTGTATGCAAAGGATACCTCTTTTTATGCCAACACCCATGACATGACATCAGGAATGCGTTTAGAAAATCGTGGGGAATAAGTGACAATTCTATACTTGTCCTTCTTACTATTTAATAACCATTGGGCTAATTTAGTTGGGGAAAAGGTGCCATGTCTAAAGCCTTACAAAATCATTTGAAATCCCCAATATCCTAAGTTCACAGTGTTCTTATGGCTTAGCCATATACATGTTACGGCTTAGCCGAGTGGTTTAGTTTTTCCCTCAATTTCATACACATTTATGGCTTAGCCGTATATTGGCCTGCGGCTTAGCTGTGCTAAGCCTACGGCTAGGCTACGATTGAGCTACAGTTTAGCTGTAGCACAGTCCACGACTTAACTGAGGGTCAGCCGTAGAAGAAAGATGAAATTTTGGACTCTTGAGAAAGCTTACCGTAAAATGACTTATGGCTTAGTTAGGGATGGTTACGGGTTAGCCGTAGTTTATTTCATGGCTTAAAAGAGGGTTAATCGTAGTTTATATATAGGTTTTTGCGCTCTCTGAATTCCGAGCGTAAATACTTACAGCTTAATCGTGGCTTCGCCTTATGTCACATCTCGAGCCCAAGGATTTAGGTATTAGGATTAAACTTAAAATAGTGATACACGTAAACCTAAGTGTAAGTGTAATCACACAAGGAAAAGTCACACGTGTAAACATTTGTCTAAGCATTCATATGCGGAAGCTGTCAGTATCATTCAGAAAAACAAGATGACACACAATAACTGGAAACGCATCTACATGTAATAGAGTGAAAAGAAAATGTGTTTTTACAAAAGGGAAGAAAGTCTCTGAAAAGATAGAAAGTTTTACACAGTATACAAAATACAAAGAGTCATGGCCTATACGTAAAAAAATGAAACTAATGTAACCACAACTCAATATAAGGCCTATACTTGCCCAAGCTGCACTCCGAGGTGGATCGATTAGAGATAAAGTTGCTGTCCACTCGTCTAATCCCGATAGGACCTTAGAGATCTCTTCCGAGTTCTCATTAACCTTTGAGGGATCGGAAGAGGGATCTAAGCCTACAATACTAATGAACAACAAGTGAATAAGACTATTCAGCAATGCATAAACAAAATGAAGCTAACACGCATTGTATCTACAAGAATCATCAACAAGTGATCATAGATAGATTGTTAAATTAGTATACTATGCATGTTGTGCATTTGAACAGAGCATACTATAAGATTCAATTAACAGAAATACTTTACTATGTGGTTACTACATTTGCCATCTCCTTCCTCTAGGGATCTATGTGTTAAAAACACCATTGACCAGGCCAATGTATGAATGGGTCTCTTGTACAGAAAGTCTGGAAGCTCTAAGAAAATACACTGCAGCGGCATAATTCATGCTACACCAAAGTAACCCCGTTGGGTATCAAAAGGCTAAGGCTGAGTAGAGTTAAACCGATTCGATTCATTCAATTGAATTTATGTTCAAGTCATTCGTACAACTCATTCATACTCAAGTCAAAACAATATCAATACCAAATGTTTCTCAAAACAACAATTCAAATAGAATCAATATGTACATGATTATTGCAAGTCAGGATTAGTAATGGAATAAAAGAAGGCAATAACAATAACCTAATATGCTATGCAATTCGCTTTAATAGAATCAAGGCAGTTTTACAAACTCACCATGATCAAGTCGTCCATTGTTTACAACCGTGCATGATAATGTAGTTTTAAGTTATCCGATACATAGTTGCCTTTCTTTTGGTTTTACATTGTATCGTGAATGTGTATCGAAGTCCTTTAAACTAATACCCATGGGGAGGTGCTTAACGATTGGACTATACCACATAAATGAGTCTCAACCCGCAAGACTCCTCATGATGTTCAATTATTCCTTTCAACCAGTTAATAGGGTATAGGATCCAAAAGTTGGGGCCCTATAGGGTCTTCTAATAGTACATGCTTAATTCCTAATTCTCAGTGGCCTTACGGCTTAGCCGTACGCATCTTACGGCTTAGTCATAAAATGCACTACGGCTCAACCGTAGTTGCCCAAAATCATTTCTGCATTCACAGTTGAACCATGGTTTGCCTTACGGCTTAGCCGTATTTATTCTACAGTTGAGTCATGGTTGGGCTGCGGCTTAGCCGCAGCACATTATATGGCTTAGCCATGGCTTAACTATAGAAGGTTTTCGATTTCTCATGCTCTTTGGATTTTAAGCCGTAAAATACATTATAGTTAAGCCTCGGCTTGGTTTCAGCTTAGCCATAATACATCCTACGGCTTAGTTGTATCTTAGCCGTAGAGGCACTTTCAAATTTGATGCTCTCTGGAAGTTAAGCTATAGAAGACTTACAATTTAACTGTAAGCTTTAGATTTTTTGGAGCTCAAGGAATAAATGTACAGTTTCAGAATTTGATATCTTAACATGAAATTTTAAATGAGTAGAATAGAAGTACATTTAAGGGCTGTAAAAACACATCTAAATTAAGAGATTTGCAAGTATCATAAGAATCATATCATATTAATATGTATTCATCCAAAATTTGCTTATACTTGCGTTAGATTAAGCTTTTCAAACTATTAATCCTTCTTTTTTGCTCAACTTAAGTAGAATCATCTAATTCTTGAATCTAAATGCAATGCATACAAAAAATGAAGAAGGAGGTGAGTGCATGTGTTAGGGTGAGAGTCTTTTTGACCTAAAAGAGCTGTAATGGGAAAGGTTCTTACCTTAAACCACACTAAAGAGATGGACTAATGGAATTCGTACTTGCATATTCTCAAGATTGATCTTGTTCTCTTTGATGCAGAAAAGAAAAGGGAACGGAAGGAGGAAAGAACGTTAGAGAGAATAACTGAAACAAATGAGCACTGAAACCCATTGAAATATATATATAACTTTAAGTTTTTAAGAAATTCTAGTTTCCTAGAGGTAATTTCAGTTTGAGTCAAATGAACATCTAACTAATTCAAATGATTTCGTTTATGTTTAAGTCAAGTACGAAAGGTAATGAACTCTACGAAACACATGTGATGATGCCAATATGATACATGAATAACGTAAACTTTTAATGTCTAAAATTACAAAAAAGGGCTCGTATCTATATAATTCATGTTAAACTCAACCCAACTACCTATCCATGACCCTAAATATGACTCGTTAAGATAAAACATCATTAACTAGGCTAATTCTATGAAAATTCGCTAATAACTTAATTAATTAGTCGCTAAACATACTTAATTAGGGTTGGAGTGTTACACTGTAAGTTTCAGAATTTCTAGAAACGATTTTTGAAGCACAAGTTCAGTACAAACTCTTTACCTTTGGTTCCAATGTGATCTCTTATGCTCCAAATTATCATAACATGTCTTCCCAATACCCACATTTCACCAATATTGCATATTTATACTCATTATCACTTAATCTAGCACATGTAGACTTAATCAAGGGTGAATGAGCTGTAAACTTATATTTAGAGTAATTACTTCAAGAATCAACAAATTTAAACATACCTGATAGTAATATATACTCTTATATTTGACTCTAGTACAGTGCTTAACCCTATCAACTTCTCCTTGGTGTGTGAGAATAGAGAAAGCCTTAATAGATGAGTCCCCTATAACATGCAAATGCATGCAATGGGTAAATTTATTGTAAAATGCATACATGTTGTTTATTTGAGTCCCTTTCACTCTATTAAACCTAAAGAATTGAAATGGAAGTATTGATTTTACCTTAGGGAGCTGTATTTGTGAAGAAGATGGTGAATATGCTAATTGCAATGAAGGAGATGCACAAAAGGTTGAAGAAAGAGATGAGTGAAATCTATCACTCTTGCATGCAAGGCCTCTGACTTGGTTGATGAAGAAGATGCTAAGGAATGAAAGGAGAAATGTAGCTCGAGTAGAGGATGAAGGGAAGAGAGAAAGAGAGGGGAGATGATGGTCCTCTTTTTAATTAAAACTCCGGGACTTCACATGCAAATCCAATGCCTCTTAGAAAAGTATAGTTTAGGTCAAATGGACCTCAATTGGGCCCAGATGAATCCGAATTAAGTTGGACCAAACATGAAAGATGGTCTATACGATTAATTACACAAGATGCAACTAATGAGGTGTCAATATGAGGAAAAGACTCTAAATTACAAGATGGCCCTTAACTACCTAGTTAAAGTTCAAATCCGACCCAACTACCTATCCATGACTTAAGCCCAAAGGGTTTGAGTTAATTAACCTAGGCAAAGTTTAATTAGTACAAAACAAGATTAATTAATACAAATCAAGATTAGTTGGGATTGGAACCTTACATCCTCTCCCTCTTAAGATCATTCGTTCCTCCAAATGTAATATACCTCAAGCAAGAGCTCTGAAGTAGCTTCTTCTTGCCCATGATGCTCCCATATAACCTTAACCCATTTTATGGTCTGAGTACGCAACACTTGATCTTTGGTGTCAATGACATGAAGAAGTCATTCTTTATAGCTCATATCCAGTTGTACTTGAATATCCTCTAATTCAAGAACATGTGAAGGATCTGGAAAGTACTTCCTAAGTATCGATACGTGAAATACGTTACAAACTCCCACGAGCTGAGATGGTAACTCTAACCTATAAGCTAAATCTCCGACTCTGCTTTAAATCTAAAAGGCCCTACAAATCACGGAGCTATCTTACCTTTTTGTCCAAACCATATAGTACCACTCATCGGAGAAACTTTCAAGATGACCTTGTCTCCCACTTAAAAGTCAAGGGGTCTACGGTAGTTGTCTGCATCACTGTTTTGGCGAGATCGTGCAGCCTTCATTCTGTCTTGAACCTTTTGTACTTTTTCTGCTGTATCTACAACAAGAGAAGGTTCATAGAGACTTCTAAATCTGACTTCTTCCCAACAGACCGAATGGCACTTACGACCATACAAAGCTTCAAATGGAGCTATTCCGATGCTCGCATGATAACTATTGTTGTACTCAAATTCACATAAGGAAAGGTTTTCATCCTACTCTTGCTCAAAGTCCAACACACCTACTCGAAGCATATCTTCAAGAGTTTGTATTGTTCGTTCCGATTGTCCATCAGTTTGAGGATGAGAAGCAGTGCTAAGATTGAGCTTGGTACCCATAAACTTCTGGAAGGATTTCCAAAAAGAAGATACAAACCTACTGTTTCAGTTAGATACTATAGAAGCTGGAGTACCATGTAACCACGTAACCTCATTTATGAAGATTTTGGTCATCTCATGGAATCTCATCCCTTTCCTAATAAGAATAAAGTGGGATGACTTCGTCAGTCGATCGATGATCACCCATATCGCATCATGATGTTTGCTTATCTAGGGCAACCCTGAAACAAAATCCATTGAAAGATTCTCCCATTTCCACTTTGGAATATGCAGAGGATGCAACAAACCGAGAGGCTTTTATATTCAACCTTTACACATTACAGGTAAGATATTTTGCCATAAAACCTAAAATGTCTCTCTTCATATTATTCCACTAAAACCTGTCATTTAAATTTTGGTACGTTTTAGTACTCTAAGGTGCATGGAATATCTAGCATGATGTACTTCTGTCATGATTGCTTTTTTTAGATTTTGAACCGCTGAAACACATAACCTATCTCTGAAGTACAACACACCCTCCACTATCCTGAAATATAGTTTCTGAGATATATGGTCGCGAATTTTAATGAACTCTGGATTTTCAAACTGTCTCTCTTTAATCTGCTGAATTAAGGTGTATTCAAAGACAGACATAGCCACTAACATGACCTTATCATCCACGAATTCGACTTCCACATCCAAATTTTGAAATTCTTCTACTAGGGACCATTCACCACACATAACTGCTATCTCAATAGTTGATTTCCTATTTAGAGCATCGGCCACTACATTTCCTTTTCTTGAAAAGTACTTTATTGGAAAATCATAGTCCTTTATGAACTCTAGCTATCTATGCTGTCTCATGTTAAGTCATGTTGAGAGAATAAGCACTGGAGACTGTGATGATCACTATGGACTTCAAATCTCTCTCTATACAAGTAGTGTCTCCACAACTTCAAAACGAAGACGACAGCGCCGATTCTAGATCATGTGTGTAATTCTTTTCATGTTCCCTTAATTGTCGAGATCCATATGCTATCACCTTTCCGTTTTGCATTAATACACATCCTAACCAAATCTTTGAAGCATCGATATATATAACAAATCCACCACTACCTTCCGATAAAGATAAGATTGGGGCTGAAGTTAACTTCTCCTTAAGGAGTTGGAAACTTGACTCACATTTAGCTGACTAAACAAATGGTTCATTCTTCTGAGTTAACTTCGTCAAGGGTGCGACTATTCTGGAAAAGTCCTTTACAAACCTTCAGTAGTAACTTGTTAAACTAACAAAACTTTTAACGCTACGATTGTTTTAGGGCTTTGCCAATTAATTATTGCCTCGATCTTAATTGGGTCTACTGCAAGTCCATCATTTGAAATTATATGCCCCAAGAAAGCAACTAGTTCTAACCAGAAATCACACTTATCCAGTTTGACGTATAATCAATGATCTTTCAACAACTGCAATGAAGTCCTCAAATGCTCCACATGATCATCTCGAGTCTTGGAGTACACCAATACATCATCAATGAAAATTACTATGAATCAGTCGAGATAAGGTAAAAAGATCCTGTTCATCAAGGCCATAAATATGACTGGGGCATTGGTCAACCCAAAAGGTATGACTAAAAATTCTTAATGCCCATATCTTGTCTTGAAAGCTGTTTTAGATGTATCTTGACCTCTAACTCACAACTAATGATATCCAAACCTCAAATCGATCTTTGATAAGTGGGTTGCACCCTATAATTAATCAAATAGTTCAAGAATTCTAGGCAATGGATATTTTTTTTTATTGTCACATGATTCAATTGCCTGTAATCAGTACACATTCTGAGGGTGCTATTTTTCTTCTTCACAAATAAAACTGGGGCTTCTCATGGTGATGTATTAGGATAAATGTAACATCCCGACCCAACTTAATTGTAATTTATATTAATTAAACTTGATTTCTTATTAATTAATGTATTTTAGTCTTACTTTATCTTGATTTTAATTTTTATCGGGTCATAGATAGGTAGTTGGGTTGGAATTGACCAAACCTAGGTAGGCAAGGACTTTCTTGTAATTTAGAGTCTCATGGTTTGTATCATATTGACACTTCATTAATTGCATATTGTATATTTCATCATGTGGGTCATTATTCATATTTGGCCCAGCTCAATCTGGATCTATCTTGGCCCAATTGAATCTCAATTGGCTTAAACTAGAATTTTTGTGAACAAGCTGGACTTGCATGCAAATCCTAGCAAAATCCATCTTTAAAACCTCAATTCCAATAGATTTCCTCTTCTCCTTTTTCTCTACTACTGGAGTAACATTCCCTTCCTCTTACGCTCTTATCTCCTCTTCAAGCTTGGAGTTGGAAGGTATGTCATAGAGCCTTGCATGCAGGGCCACTGGGTTTCATCTTCTTTTTCCTTCATCTTCCTGTGTTTCTTCCCTACTTGAAACCTCAATTTCACCTCATCCTCTTAGCTACAGCTCCCTAAGGTAAGAGCTTCATCAATATTCCATTTCCTTGGTTTTTTTTGAGTCAAGGGGACTCAATCTTGTAGCATGCATGCATCTCATGCTTATTTCTTTCAATGAATGTCTTAGACCGTCTTCTATTGAGGCTTTCTCCACCATCAATCCAAAGGAAGAGCTAGATTTGGGTACAGCACTGAGTTAAGGCAAGTATAGTTAGATATAATTACTACATGTATGTTAAATTGGTTGATTCTTAATGAATTCTCTATGTATGCCAATCTATAGCTCTTTTACTCTTTGATTAAGATTATTTAAATGTTAATGATTAATGAGAATGTAATTATAAATTAATGATGGGACTAGATGAAGGTGAACCCAATTGTGATATGGGTTGATGCTAAGGAGTGATTAATAGATTTAGTTGGTGAATGGGAGTGGAAAGAGCTAAGAAGAAATAAGAAAAACCAGTTTGAAACTTATTCTGCCCGGATCAAAATGCTCCAGGGCCGACCGGTTGACCCTGGGGTTTGATCGGTCGAATTCTCATTCTGGGAGGTGTCCGACTACCGAATTAGTTGGGTAACCAAGATTCTGAGTTCAAAATTTTATTTAAAGATTGGTTCAAACAACTGACCATGGACCTTCCATAGTCCATCACAGGGTATAAGGAGAGACTATACTTTTGATATTTGGTAGAGTCGAGGTGTTATAAAATTTATCATTAGATTATCTAAATTTTCTACAACCAAAAATTAATGGAATATGGGGCCTTACCGAAGCTTCGGTAAGTGTTAGTATGTATCGAACAATGGGTATTACTTTAGACTATTTTATGAGATAAAAAATGATTTTTTAGTATTTTTTGAATTCTTTAGTATTCTTTTGGCCCAAAATACTCTACGGAACTCACTCACAATGTTTCGTAAGGCAAGCTTTATATAAGCACAAATATTCTATGAAAATAATAGTTATTTTATGGAAATGTTTTGGGGGGGAACACATACACATGTTAGGAACATTTTAGGATCATTTATGAGAGTTATTGGGTAGGAAATGTACCCATCAATTTTACTAAAATCTTATTTTACTTCTTTAAAATGGGGATTAAATTGAGAGTTGTTTAAACTTTATTTCGAAACTTTAGAGATATGATATAAATCATTCTTACCGTTAGGACATTAAGTATAATTAAAGACCATGAATGACCTTAGAAATGGTATCTTTACCTCAAACAAATTAGCCTAATAGTAATTAAATACTAAGAAGGAAGAGTGTTGAGCTGTCATTCATTCCTTCTTGATTTTCTGGTCAATTTCCAATGTTGCATCATGTGTGTTGGCATAATAAGAGGTGTCTTTTGCATACACAATGTAATATCGAGATTTTGATAACACAATGACATCGGACGTTTTATGAATACATCGTATTGAATGACTTAGGAAACACGGATTATCTAGTATAGGGTTGGCTAGTAACTATCTTTAATAATTGCTCAATCTAATTGCATTCATATTGTTAAGTAACTTTGCCTTTAACATGATTTAATCATGTATCCATTTTTCCTAGCGAAGCTTGAGGCGAAATTGGTGCTGGAGCTTCTATTGAGTATGGCCTGTGAGTCAAAATGAGTGTAGCTAAGGTTGAGAGGGTTCATGCTCTATTAGCTCATTTAAGTATGCATTGTTTAATTATCAAATATTTTGTTTAATTTCGATTTTTTATAATTGAGGTGTAGTTAAGACCGATACTCCCTTATGCATTATATAATCATAAGTATGAATGAATCTGTATGAATATGAGGTGATCACTATGATTGATCATAAGTACAAAAGATATGAACTCAGGATGGTCTTCATATGTTGAGTCGGCACTACTTAGCTTGTATCTTTATTAGGTTCGACGAGACCAATTCGGGTATTCTTTATATTCATACTGCAATAGTTTATGGAGGAGTTGGTCGGTGCTCCTCGGGAAGCTAGACTGATCCCCTAACAAAATTCTCATATGTACGTTATACACTCTCCCTATATGGTCGCTCTCTTTGAGGAGAATATAGCCTCGTGGATGCCATCTAGTATATTCCGATATCCTATTTATGATTCATTACTTATGCTTACTCATGCACAATATGCTTAGTTTACGATTATTACTCTCTTCTAATTAATATGTCTCTAATTCAATTGATACAACATGATAGTTTTATATGTACCTATATTTGCTTAACCGTCATATTAACAGTACTACCCTTAGTGTTACAAACAGGTTCAAGTACTGATTCCATCTTCGAAGCACCCGTAGAGGAGTTTCCAAAGACTTCCCAGGGTATAGTATAGCAGTGTGGACTTGACAATATTTTCTAGTTGTCTATCTCGTAGAGCGTCATGGGTTATTTTGGGACATGATAAGATATGCCATTGGTGTGGTTATGTTCATGCATCATGTCATTATGTTATACTATTATGATGTTACCTGATTTGATGGACATGTAAGTCTATTATTCGGACTGTATTTATATCCTATGTAATTGGTCACACCATGTATTCTTACTTTGGATCATTTATGTAGACACTTGTACTTTGGTCATGTAGAATTATGCATAAGATTATGTTTCATTTAAAGGATTTTTTTAAGTTCTATATTTTTGGTTTAAAATTTTCAATTTAATAGACTCAGTTTATGCTTAATACTATATCTCAAATCTAAATTGTATAGAATGTTGTTAAGTACGGGTAAAAAAAAATACACAAATTTCCATAAATGTTTTAAATGAACATGTGTTACATGTCAGTCCTCACATGTGAATTCTGTGCTTTTTCCCTTGTGATGGTTTGTACGTATCTTAGTATCGCACAGATTGCTAAAGGATTATGTATGCCGCTCCTTGAGAGTCGCCTTAGTCATGGAATCTCGGGCTCGAGGCGTGACAACGAATAAACCCCTTATCCAATAAGTCTTGCAACTGTATCTTCAACTTACGTAACTCTACAGGGGCGATTCTAGATGGAGCCCTAGAAATCGGAGCTGTGCTGCACACTAGTTATATAGTAAAATCTACTTCCCTAACACAATGAAGACCAGGAACTTCATCAGGAAACACATCTGGAAACTCGCAAACCACCGGAATCTCTTCTAACTACTTGGGTTGTTTCTTTTCACCAATAAAGGCAATGTACCCCTCGCAACCACAATAGATTAATCTTTTTGCTTGAACTGTTGAGATTAACCTAGTATTCAAACTCTTCTTCTCACCTTGAAATACAACACTCGGACCGGCTTCGTCTACCTTTATGGTGACGGTCTTACGGAAGTAGTCCAGATAAGCCATATACTTAGTCAACTAATCCATGCCTAGGATTACATCAAAATCGTTCATCAATAACACAATGAGCTCTGCTGGGAAAAGGATCTTTCCAATTAGAATTTGACAATTACGGTAATAATCCTCACAAGTCACCCTCTTGCCAACAAGGGTGATAACACTTAACACATACGGTAGCTCCATTAGCAGCTCCCGTATCCTATTAGAGAACTGGGGTGAAATAAAGGAGTGCGAAGATCTCAAATTAAACAACACTTTAGCTTCTATATCACAGATAGAAACTTTACATAAAACTGCATGTTCTGCCACTTTTGCTTCTTCATGAGTCAATGCATAGGCATTGTTGCTGTCTTTGCTGTCCTTGACCTTATTGTGCCTGCCATTAGTCTTGCCTCACCTGCTATTGTTGATATGGAAGCATAGGTGGTGCTGCTCTAGACGACTGTTGATACTATTGCTGTGACAGAGCTTAACCCAAATTCTTTATTCTTGGGCATCCTGACAAGCGATGGTCCAACGAGCCACAACCAAAACAGGCTCCGGTAGGCCTCCAACATTTACTTGTCTTCTGGCCCTTTTGCACACGTCACAAACTAGCCTTGATGTCTCATTAGCAACTCCATTCTGTTTCCTAGAGTGTTGACTCCTCCCAGAAGGTGGGGCACTTCTCCTAGACTTTCCCAAGAGTAAGCTCTTCTCAATTTCTTCGGCCGCATAGGCTCTCTCCAAAGCATCATCATACTGCACTGGACGCTAGTAAACCATAGTATGTCCCTTAATAGCAGGCCTCAACTCTTCAAGGAACCTCTTAACTTTTTACTCCTCAGTGTCAATCAAGTCCAAGGCAAACCGAGAGAGCTGACTGAATACATGCACATACTCTGCAACCATCATGGAGTTCTGCTGTAAGGTGAGGAACTTTGCCTTCTTCTTACGAGTCACCTGCTCTGGGATAAACTTCTTCTTAAATTGCCTCTTAAAAGCTTCCCACACAATGGCTTCTGGCATAGCCCTAATTTGGTCACGGATACTCTTTTACTATATATCCGTAATATCTTTAAACATGGATGCTGTAAGGACCACTTGTCGCCTTTGTGTGCAAGTCAGCGAATCAAAAATGTTCTCTATGTGTACGAACCATTCATTAGCTTGTAACGGGTCCTCTCGTCCCATGAAATCCATAGGCCCTTTTTTCCGGAACTTCTTATGTAAAGAATTAGGATCATCGGGCTGGTTCTACCTTTCCAGAAGGGTGGCTAGTTGCAATTGCATGGCCGCCTGGTTGGCATTGCTAGCAGCCAGTTGATGCATTAGCATCATAAATCTCTCTTCCATGTTATATACGGGATGGGGAGGTGGTGACGGTGGAAGATCCACACCGTCCAATTCGACGTCTTTATGGCCATTAACACCTCAACTGTTGTTCATGCCAAACTGAGATGCATTTATCTGTAATTGTAATGGTGGTTAGTCATAAATAACACATAGTAGAAGGTAAGTTATTAGTCTTTATACAAAATCCATCCCCTAAATCGAACCTATCGTAACCTCGTCACGTTTCTTAGAGTTGCTAAGTCTTTTAATTGACTTCTTAATCGCTCTGATACCATTACTTATGTATATAACACCCTAATCCCAGGAGTTAGGGATTAGAATGGGCCCCCATTGTGTGGATACATAATCCCGTAGCAATCCGTTACGTGTAAAGATATGCACGAATCACTAAAAGAGAGATTCCACAGGGACGTGTGAGGAAGATCCACCAATACGTAAATTTAATTTCAACCATAAAGTGGAAACCTGTAAAATACACCTGTAGTGATAATAAGCAATCATAAAGGGAACATTATACAATCATAAAATAAACTTAAAATCTTTTACTTATCCATTCCCATCACACATAACCACAAATCACTTAAACATGTTCAATTATACAATCTTAAAGCACAGGTCCATCTATCAATTAAAACCCCAACAAAGATAGAGATGGTGTGTTAAACACAAGCCAAGCATCAATAAACTTATCAACCCCACAAAACCCCCTTTTAACGCTCTTCATAAGACGACTAATAGAATATGTCGCCTTCATTCCACTCTTCTTTACCCTTAGATATCGTTGAGGTACCCTCCGGTGGCGCGTTGATAATTGTGCTGGGGTTAGGTTCAGTACCTGTAATACTAAGGGTTTAGTATTAATACAATGGTTAAGCAAATATAAAGATATATAAAACCATTATCATATATCAAATGAATTAAAGAACATATTGATTAAAAAAAGGCAATAATCTTAAACTAGGCATATTGTGCATGAGATTGGCATGTATAAAATCATGGATAGAATATTATAATATACTAGCTGGTATCCATGAAGCTATATTCTCCCTAAAGAGAGTGAATCATCTAAAGAGAGCGTATAACATACATATGGAAATTACACTAGGGGATCAGTCTAATTTCTTGTGGAGCACCAATAACTCCTTTATAAACTACTGTATTAGGAACATAAGGAATACCCAAATTGGTCCTGTTGAACCTAATAAGGTACAAGTTAAGTGGTGTCGACTCAATGTATCAAGACCGACTTGAGTTCATATCTTTCACACCTATGATCAACCATAATGGTCGTCTCATATTTATACATCTTCATTCATACTTATCATATCATACATATGGGAATTTTGGTTTTAAGATCATATTCAATCATAGAAATCAGAATTAGCAAGGTAGCTGTTAATTAGACAATGCATACTTAAATATGCAATTAAGTTCGAACCCTCTCAACCTTAGCGACACCAATTTCAGCTCACAGACACACACTCAGTAGAAGCTCTAGTCCGATTGCCTCAAAGTTCACCAGAAAGAATGGGCACATGATTAGATCATGTTGAGGGCAAGGCTTCTTATCAATATGAATGCATTTAAATTGAGAAGGTATCAAGGAGATTTATTAGCCAACCCTATGCTAGATAACCTGTGATCTCGAGGGTATTCAATACGATGTATTCATAAAACGTCTGATATCATTGTTTTACCAAATATTGGTGTTACATTATGTACGCAAAGGATACTTTTTCTTATGCTAACATCCATGACGCGACATCGGAAATTCATCGGGAATAAGTGACAGCTCTACACTCATCCTCCTTATTATTTAATAACCATTTGGCTAATTTAGTTGAGAAAAATGTGTCCTATCTAAAGCCCTACAAAGTCATTTGAAATCCCTAATATTCTAAGTTCACAGTGTTCTTACGGCTTAGCTGAGTAGCTTAGTTTTTTCCTCAATTTCATACGCATTTATGGCTTAGCCATATATTGGCCTACGGCTTAACCATACTAAGCCTACAACTAGACTATGATTGGGCTACGGCTTAACTGTATCACAGTCCACGGCTTAGCCGAAGCTCAGCCATAAAAGAAAAATGAAATTTTGGGCTCTCAGGAAAGTTCACTGGAAAATGACTTACAGCTTGGTCACAGGATGGTTACGGCTTAGCCGTAGTTCATTCAATGGCTTAGCCAAGGGGTAGCCGTAGTTCAAATATGAGTTTTTATGCTCATTAGATTCTGAGATGTAGATACTTACTATTTAGCCGTAGCTTCGCCATAAGCTTTAGAATTTCTGGAAACTATTTTTGAAGCATGAGTTCAGCACAGAACTCTTCACCTGTGGTTCCAATGTCATTTCTTATGCTCCAAATTATCATAACAGGTCTTCCCAATACCCACATTTCACCAATATTGCATATTCATACTCATTAATCACTTAATCTAACACATGTAGACTTAATCAAGGGTGAAGGAGCTGTAAACTTAGATTTAGAGTAATTACTTCAAGAATCGACAAATTTAAAATTACTTCAAGAATTAACAAATTTAAAGATGCATGATAGTAATATATACTCTTATACTTGACTCTAATACAGTGCTTAACCCCATCAACTTCTCCTTGATATGTAAGAGTAGAGAAAGCCTCAATAGATGAGTCCCCTATAACATGCAAAGGCATGCAATGGGTAAATTTAATATAAGATGCATGCATGTTGTTTATTTAAGTCCCATTGACTCTATTAAACCCAAAGAATTGAAATAGAGGTAGTTATTTCACTTTAGGGAGCTGTATTTGTGAAGAAGATGGTGAATATGTTAATTTCAATGAAGGAGTCGCACAAAAGGTTAAAGAAAGAGATGAGTGGAATCTATCACTCTTGCATGCAAGGCTTCTAGCTTGGTTGATGAAGAAGATGCTAAGGAATGGAAGGAGAAATGTAGCTCAAGTAGAGGTTGGAGCGAAGAGAGCAAGAGCGGGACAATGATCATTCCCTTTTTAATTAAAACTCCTGGACTTTATATTCAAATCCAATGCCTCTGGGAAAATTACAGTTTAGGTCAAATGGACCTTAATTGGACCAAGATAGATCCGAATTAAGTTGAACCCAACTTGAAGGATAGTCTACACGATGAATTACACAAGATGCAACTAATGAAGTGTCAATAAGATGCAAAGACTCTAAATTATAAGAGGGCCCTTAACTACCTAGGTAAAGTTTAAACCAACCCAACTACCTATCTATGACTCAAATCCAAAGGGTTTGAGTTAATTAACCTAAGCGAAGTTTAATTAGTACAAAATAAGATTAATTGGGATTGGGACCTTACAAAATTCCTATCTGTCACCAAACCAGTTGTGGCAACACACATAATATTACTCATACCAGCCGTCACCGAAGTTTGGTTGCTGAATGTGGTGATCCCTCACTCTATTCCTTTAACTTGGGTTGATCCATTGAAGATGGACAAGTGCCGCTCTTTTCCATGCTTTTGCAGACTCGAATGAAACGGCTTAGGTGTATAAGAGATTTGAATGGTGGGTTGGTTTCTGAGTTGGTGTGGAAGTAGTATAGCTGGTGTGGGAATCTTTTGTGATGAGGGGAATGGTGAGAGATGGACTGACGTGTCTTTTTGATAGCCGGGACGGTACATGAGGTGGTATATGGGGGCTCCATTGTCAAGCATAAGTAGGTTGAATGGAATTGGAATACATTTCAATTTTGTCTTTTTTTGCCAAACTCTACACCTTTTATATATGAAGTTGGAATGCTTCACGTCACTTCCACTTTCCAATTTTGTCTGTGACCAGCACTCCTCTTATACAATTAAAATTAGTAACAAGGCTTGAATGAGCACTTTTAGAAACCAATTTTCAATTCCTTCCCTTCTTACTTTTCGGTTTGGGCTCTCCATTTGGCATGTTGTGTTGGATATGGAATAGAAAACTAAGAAAATCTCATGGCTGGCCGTACAACCCAAAGATGGGGTTTGGTTGGATGTTCTTTAGTTGGCTTGAAATTCTTCTTGAAATCCTCTCCAAAATCCTCTTGACTTCCTTGCATTATTGACTTTCTTTAATTGTAATTACAAGAGAGAGGCTTCCAATTCTTTGGCAAAGTCTGATCTTGAATCATACGCAACAGAGATCCATGTGAATCTCTTTTGTTGAATTTTCCTACACATAGAAGTGATTTTTAGTTAAAATAATAATTTTTATCAAAAAGTTACAAATGCACTAATGTAGGCCCAATTTATATAAAATGACACTATAAATTCACATTATTGATCATGATTTCTCTTTATCCAACTAATGATGATAAAAATATTTGTCATTTTTATGTAAAATCTTGAATTTTAAAAACCTTCTAAAAATAGAAATCCAAAAAAAAATGGAAAGTTTTATGATTTTATGGGAAATTGATAATTTTCAATGAATTTTTGCAAACAAACACAATAATGATTTTTAAAATCATAAAAACATGATTTCCAATCCAATGAAGAGATTTATAATGAATAAGTCCTTAAAATTTCCTAAATTGAACATGAAATGATGTAATTTTCAGGACTTATCAATATGAATCTACAGGTTCATATAAACGTTAAAAAAAAAACTTAGGACTACTAGTCCATAATTCAAGGAACTTCGAGTCTAGATTATATATTTGATATAGATCTTCTAGTTCTATTATATGCAACTATTGCTTCTAGCAATTAATCAGAACTAAAGTTTCATATAATTATATAGTAATAACTATACCAAAGTAATTATGTCAAGCATGCAGCACAATGTAATAAAATATATAGAATTAAAAGTGTGCAAAGAAACAGAGATAAAAGTTAGAACTTCAGGTTCTTGACATCCAATTGAAGATAATTGAGAATGAATGTAATGAAGAATTGACCAATTCGAGTTAAAATGTTAGATTCTCAATATAAGAATCAGAAGTTCTAATTCTGTTAATACTTCAAGCATAAATCAGAACTTTTGGTTCTGTCAAAACTTCATGTTTGAACTTCTGGTTCTATAAAGATTTTAGGCTTGATTTTGTAGCCTAGTATTGATTGGTTTATTTTTGGATCTAAACATCAAACTTTCGGTTTGATTAGGAATATGAATATCCGAGTTCATATTATAAATCTGAGAACTTCTGGTTTCAGATTAAAATAACCCACGGATTTTCTAGTCCGGATTATAAAGAACTTCTAGTTCTTAGATTAAAATAATGTATGAAACTTCAAGTCCGGGTTATTAATTCCATATAGAACTTCTGTTTCTAAATATCGAATGGAACTTCGGGTTCCAATTACTTATATAGAACTTCTAGTTCTATTTATGATTTATGAGTTGCAATTCTATCAAGATCTCTCTTTGATAAAAGATAATGAATCATTCATCACTCGAATTATATATACTTGGAGATTATAAAGATAAACACATGTATATAACTATCAAACCAATAAAAGATCATAAAACAAGGAGAAAATTATTTAACCGTTGAATCGTTCTCATTTTGGTGTCAATATGTAAATCTACTCACGAGCTTTCCGTAGGCACAAACAGATCTCCGATCGAACGTTCGATGATCAAGATATCGCAAAAAAGTTTTTGCCATTAATCCGATCAAATCTGCCTTTGATCGTATGACTTGCTTACGTGTGATGATATCAGCACTGCGCTGCTACTCAGGCTGGACTGTTGTAAACAAGTTCAGGCCAACTTGACCCAATTTAAACTACACATGCTTGAATTGCTAGGCTCTGCAAAGCGGGTCAAGTCTGAACTGACTGGAACTTGACTTGCAACTTGTCTCTTGGCTGGGCTCCTTATAACAGGTAAGGTCAATCCAACCTGACCTTGACCTGAACTTTTCTATTGTCTTCTCCGTCATTACAAGACTGGGTTTTGTAATAGAACCCAGCGCCCGCCTGCGCCACCTCTACAGTGGCAAAATCGGGGGAGACCAATGAGGTCTGGCGGCGTCTGATGGTGGTAGCTTCCCCGGCGACAGCAACTATAGCAGTGGTAGTGGTAGTGGTAGCCGGTTCCAGTATTTTTTTTTTTTTTTTTTTGTTATTCAAATCTCCCCTTTGGTCTGATGTAACTGGCTTAACCTATGGCTATGAGGAGTGCAACAAGAACCCAACCTGGATCTAGATCCTTTTCGTCACATAGAGGTCTAATCCTCCTCTCCAAATATGACCAGCAAAGAAGGCCATCTTTTCTCAATTTCTGCATAGGGAAGATCCTTTGGTCTTTTTCTCCAATTGGAAAATTAGGTCCATGGCCCAGCGTGATCAAACAACTCTGATCTTTCTTTGGCAAATCTGAAAAAAAAGAAAGAAAGAAAGAAAGAAAAAAAAAAAAAAGAAAGATCTCATGCAAATCTCTCCTTCTAAGATTTTGGCCAGGATCCCTTCTTCTGGAAAATTCAAACTACAAAACCATAGAACTTTTCATGTTGATAACGTGTTGTGAAATATCAAACACAAAAATAGAGAGGAGTAGAGAGAGAGAGAGAGAGAGAGATCTTCTTATTAAGAGATGTATGTACATACAAAGGGAGGAAGTTTATTTATAGGCAAGGTAACCTCCTCATTGAAAAACCCTAATTACAATAAATTCTAAATCAACTCATCTCATATGGATCCCATTGTGGGCATCCACTTATGATAGTACATCTTATAATTGTATTCACTTTGTTATTGTTTGATGCTTGTTAGTATGTGAGAGTTAGTGGGATGGTATAAGGCGTGGGCTTGTTCCGCTCATCTTGTGTTTGAAACTGCTATATATTTGCCTGTGCATTTATGTGGGCTTCCACGTGTCACCTAGGGTAGTAGTCTTATTGCGTCAGATATCTTAGGACTACTAAGTCATAAAAGGGGAAATAAAAATAAAAATAAAAATAACAAAAACAAACAAAGCAACCTACAAGCTTTACCGAGACTCACGCATAATGCCCACAGGCATTTATTCATATTTATCATGTAAGTGTTGCTTTGATCTCGAATTATGATAATATGCTCCAATGGACCCCATTGTTAGGTGGCATGTATGGATCAATTCATGGGCCCCATAATGGATAAGCCATGCATTTAAAGGAGGTCTTATGGGCCAGACGTAGACATTTCTTGAGGAGGAAAGGAAGATAAATGGTTGAGAATGAAGTGCAGCAAATCTTCCACATTTGAAATTATTGGTCATCTGGATCTTTCAGTTGTGCTATTTTACTTTGGGAGTAGGCAAGGGTCCCATGATTGAACCAATGGAAATCCAGCTACTAGCTGCAGCCTTCTTTGGATTGTAAATGGGTTCGCTTGGACCTGAATGGGGCTACAAAACCTGACCTAGAAAGTACTCTTTCTGGGTTGAAGTTTAGACCTGAATCCTGATGCGTGGGGTTTGGGTTGAAACCTCAAGCGAATGGGTCAGATACTAGGTTATGGATTTGGACAAAATCCAAATAACAATAACAGCAACAATGTAGCATAGTGTAAGAATTTTTGTTGGTTAGGATCTATGGTAGAGCTAAATAGAGATTTGAGTTCCATCTAGGTAACGGAATTGCCAATCTATTGCTAGCTTACTAGCTTAGTGGTGCTGTACTTCTCTCTCCACGGAAACGACCACAGCCAGGTCCGCAACCATAGCGCTGACAGTTAGGAATTTGGGTAGTGTATAGTGGGTGTGTGAGTTATACTAATGAAATTAAATTTGTGAAATAAATGTACATGCCTAGATGAATGTACATATATGGAAGGGCTACTAGTTAAATGTATTTGGAGAGGAGGGGCCACTCAACGTTTCGGTTGAAGGGAAGGACAGACCTTATTATTATGTGAGGTGAGTGGTAACGAGAGCATGTCATTAATCAAGGTTTGATTAAGTTAAAAAAAAAAAACCTCACTGAGACACTAGGGTTTATAACAATGGAGAAGAGAAGTATAAGGGAATAGTTATAGAAATCCACTTTTGTATCATCTAATTATAAATTAAAGGAGATTTTAGTGAAACAACAGTGAATCACCTGGAATGACAAAAGCTTGGTCAGGACACAAGGGCCTCCCCATTCAAAGTTTGAAGGAAAAGTTATCAGTCGTCCCTTCTCTCCTATTCGTTTTTTATTTTACTGTGTTTTTTCCGCCTTAGATTGATGCCGTGGTACAAAGAGTGATACTTCAACGTAAGGATGGGTGATTGATCCCTCATTGCTACTATGATGATAAGTAGGGATGGAGTTATGATTTTCTTTCAATGGGGACAAATAATAACGGACTAACAGCTGCTGTGCTAAATTTATTTTGAAGGAAATCGATAATGTTTTTATAATTATAAAATTTTGCTTGTCTTTTAAAAAAATATATATACTTACTTTTCATAGTTTTTCAATAATTTTTTGTAAAATAAGATCCTATTGGAAAATATATAAATATTTTTAAAGGCATAAGTTCTAAAAAACTTTAATGATAGTTAAAATACAAAAGTAATATGACTCATCATGATGAATTCAAACTACCTACTCAAAATAATCACTTCCTCATTTAGGGCTAAAAATTGTATCTCACTCGTTTAAAGTAGGGCCCATGCAAGGTTGATCAATTGAAAATAGATCCATTTATAATTTATAAATAAACTGATTGATTAGATATAATCATTTAAAGTGCCATAATGTCTGTTATGGATGTGAATGGTTGAAAATCCACTGATTAATTACTTATAATATTTTGATGGGCCATGATGCTTGCAGTAATCTAGATGATTGAAAGCATATCATTAATAGCCATTTGCTAATATTATAAAAAAGATGAACAATCAAGGTGTCATATTTATGCTACTCTAAATAAAAAGCATCCCCTGAAGTGGTTTTTCCCATAATGAGATTGAGTACATAAAAATTTTAATTGTGTGCTTAATATGGTGGGACCAACTCCTATTTGAATAATATTTGGAGATAACGGAACCAAAGAGAGTGATTGAATTTTTAACGGTTTTAATTTCTATTGAGATCATCTTGGTAGCCCTTAATTTAAAAGTCACATAATTTAGTGGTCCTTTAAGTATAGACTTCTTTGTGATTTAATTGTGGATAAGAGTTTAGAATTCAATCCAAAGAAAAAGCCAAGATAACCAAATTTATTCATAAGGAAAGACTTCTTCAAAATTATCATGAAGGAAAAGATTTACTTGATTGGTTGCAAGTTGCAATCACTCCTTAAAATTTAAAGAATGATTTACTTACTCTTTTTGCAATCAAGTGAGAGACAAAAGTATCCTTAGTCATTTTTAACTTTCTTCATTATGCAGAAGATAAAGTAGATGAGTGGGGGCAAAATTGTAAGGGACCATAAAATTTTGTAAACCACTTTAATGAATTCAAATGGCCATACAAAGTCGAGTGGCGGCAATTCTCTCCCTCGCCCCTGATGATAACGTGCCTTAGTGATTACCACTAATATAAGTGGTTGGGCAGTTTCCTGTGCCTTTTAAGTGTTTTGAAAATTTTCTATTTTTGCATGGGTCGATTAATGAACTATCATAATCTTAAACTTGCTTAGTCTAGAATTCCGTAGGTGTCACACTATGAGGTAAGCTCGCTGTTAATGCTGTGCTCCACCATAACTAATGCGCTCCCACATAGGCTCTACCATAGTACTTTTCTAATTAATCTGTGCTCTGCCCGCACCAAGTGTTGATGGAGGCGCTTTCATGATAGTGAGACGTCCTTACCACTTGCTATCTCGTGAACATAAGAACTTTGACCATGAATGATAAGAACTAATCAGATCTTTATAACGCGCCCTCCCTCTCAAAAGTCACAGCTCACTGGAAATCTATGTGCCAATGGAAAGGCACTAATCTTTTTGTGTCAGCTTTGCGGGAACTTACAAAGCTAGGACTCCCGGGGACAAGGCTAATACCCCCTTCAGATTTTAATACAACAGTAGGCAGTTGGGTTTTTTTTTTTTTTTCCTCTCTCTCCCGTTTGCTCCTCATATGGACCATCGGAACTATCTTATTTTATTGATAAGGCTGATGGGCTGACTTCCCGTTTTAAGTGGCACACTAAGAATATAGAGGCAAATTAGAATTTGTGCAAACAACTTTTGTAATGTCTCAAACTTTACGTGGGACTCACTTTGATGCATGTCAATCACAAGTTGAACATAGAATCAGAAACTCTTAATGTAGATTAGAGGTACATACATATTCGGCAAAATCCAATGATCTTGATCATTTATGAAGTGTCCAATTTGAGTTGTTCACCAGCACTTTTAGTGCTATATATTGGACTTTGGAATTTATAAATAGACGGTTACTATCATAAAATCATACTTGTAAAAGTAGCCCATGTTTTAATTTATATAAAGAGCTTTCAATCTCACCCTAATCCCGTGATTGGCATATGGATCAAAGTGAGCCCCACAAAAGAACTCGAAGTTTGAAACTTACAAAAATCTTCTTTTGAAGTGAGGTTCCTAGCACTCATATTACATCAGTTTAAGTTTATTGGTGGTTGTTTTTTAACTCATCATCATCATCATCATCAAAACCTAACTAAATTTAATCCTTTACAAAGATGAATAGGCCTTGACTAATTGCCCCATGGGAAAAGAAACTCAGGAGAAGGAAAAATAAGAGAAAGAGTCACTTTCTGGGCATGTTTGGATGGAAAAGAATAGGTAGAGAAAATTATGGACAATGCTGCTTTTAGCAGACAAATTTCACATGCAAATGAGCCCTTGGTCCTCTTCCTTCGTAAGTAGATTACAAAAGTATTCGTTGCTAAAATTGATGTTTGGTAAACAGACGTTTTCACAAATTTTGGTCATCTTGATTAGACATAAGCTTTATAATTGTGGATTAATAAAGAATCTATGTCACAACAATAACATCTATCACAATCTACCTGCGTTGAATTTTTTATTTCTTTTGTCACAACAATAACATCTATCACAATCTACCTGCGTTGAATTTTTTATTTCTTTCAATGGCAATGGATTTTGTAAAATCTTATGCACCTATTGAACTACTATTTTTGCCAAAACTAATTAGTGATAATAGAGGCATAACTCAATGTTTTAAGGCATTTAAAATCGCACCCAAGAGCCTGTTTTTAGAGCGGTTATAGGGAACGGCATTATGGCATGCCTCAGCCTAATAGATTTATATATATGTGTGTGTCTCAACTCTTTGGGTTAGACTAATTCTTTCAAAACCAAGAAGAGCCATATAAATTTACTGTGGCCTCAATGTAACAGCGCAGCTTGAACCTACAATCTTCAGGAACAAATCATGGCCCTCGATCACTTGAGCTACCCTCGAGGTCAATGGATTTGTAAGATAAAAAAACTCTAACATTTAGGTTTCATTTTACACCTATTTCAATTCCTAGATACCGGGAAATCTAAGAAGACTTTCTACTTGTGGGTCCCTGATTTGGCGGGTCAGATTATCATGGATGATAGACTTGATGAGCACATGGTTAAGGCCTATTCCTACAATGGATACGGAAGGCCCCACAGTTGATGTAACACGATGAAGCACCAATTGATTTAGATCTTTTCTCTATTGTAATTTTGTAGGCATTATTGGTCCACCCATCAAATCAATTGACAAAGATCTTTTCACGGGGACCATTTTAATAGCTTGTTAGGTGGGATTCCGTAGAAGAGTAAATGGTGAGTCAGACGTTTCCCCATTAAGGAGATTTAGCATACAGGTTTTTCTATTGCTTTTTTGTTTTCCTGAGTTCATATTTCACCATGATTGGGATTACCAAGTGAAATTTGTGCCTGTGTTTATTTGTAAGCAAGCAATATCATTATTTCATTAATTTGTATTCCAATAACACAGGCAATCAAAACCAAAATCTTCTTTTTGCTGCTATAGTAGCCGGGCATCTGAGACTAACACAAATCACGAGGACCCAACTGTACGGCTCAATTCATTAGGTCCACTATCAAGCCTTGTCCACCACCACATAAAATGTTACTAAAATACATTATCTGGCTATTAATTATTCCCTTTAGATAAGTATTCCTTTCTAGTACTTTTTTCTTGGAGATTCCTGGCATGGACATAATTTTATGCGTTGAAGGCCCTTCACCCCAATCAAGCAATAGACCCAAATTGAGTGATTATTAAAGTTGCGGGATTAACAATGACAATGCTTCTAACTCATTGCTGATATTGACCCAACTAATGACCAATTTTACACTGCTATGAAGTAAATCATAACCAAACAGAAAACAAATGATACAATGCTTGTACTCACAAGCTTGCTACGGGGACCACTTATGGTTAATCCAACCCGGTTACACTAATCTACCCCACTGTAAACTGTCAATCATCGTAGGATTGGATCACCAAATCTTCAAATCCTTGGAATGATAATCAAGAGATGAGTTATTATATTCATTATTTAAGTGGCGGACCCAGAAAATCTCCTTGAGGGGTCCACGACCTTAAAAAATGTTTTTAGAGGGGGCCATATGTAAAAAGAAAAACAATTAAATTTATGAATTTCTTAGGGTCGTTAATGACTGTTCCACCCTCAATCAACATCGTAATAATCATCATCATCTTCTTCATAGTTTATTTTAAGTAATGAGGAGTATTCACTTTTGAGTGGTACAATTTTGTGCCATCTAATCATCCCTTAATGGGCCTTGTTGTTTGAAATTTTGGTCAAAGGAAGAATCTTGGTAAACATATCACAGAATAGAATCCAATCCAAAAGCAAAAAGGCATTGGGACTTATCTTGGCAATAAAGATGAGTAAAAGGCCCACTTGCTTCACAAGGAGATGGGATCAAAAAAGAGGTGGGTCACCAAACCAACAGAATCTGTTTTACTCTTTACACCTACATGCATGGATGCATGTGGATGTAGGCAGAGTTAGGGTTTCTAGAAAGGCCTCTGTTTAAAGTGTGGAGTGAGTGCCGGTAAAAATGTGGTTGGGAGTGGCCAGAAAAAAAATAACAAAAAATGGCTGAGAACTACTATGTTAGTCTTCAACAACCCAAAACTTTGAAGCCAAAAGACTAAAGTGCAATGCGAACTGTCTAACCGATGGGCCCAGCCATTTATGATCCTAACCATGTGGCTCATGGGCCCAGCCATTTATGATCCTGACCATTTGAGATTGCCACATATGGTCACCCACCCACCCACAGTTGGACTTTCAATATCTACTCCACAGCAGCCCTCTCTAATTGTTTAAGTGACAGATTCGAGTTCCACCCCACAAATAGAAGAGTATGGACCACTGGACCACCTTGAATCTGACCAAATTCCATCCCAAATTGGATCTAGAACTATTCTAGACTATGATAAATTGATACTTTAAAATGTTCAACGTATCATGTCGTATCGTATTTGATACTTCAATTTTTATATGTAAAATTCGTATTCTTACCGTGTTCATTGCGTGTCATTGCTGTATCAATATCATATCTCGGCACCATATATCCTAGGTTAGACGGTAACCTCTTTTTTTTTTCCCACATCAGTATTAATGGATGGAGGATCTGAACTGATTATGGACTGTCCTTGATCTGACCGGGACCTGATTGAGTTAGTTGATCTCTGACCGAAGATGGGCCATGCAATTTGGAGATTGGGATTGGTGATTGGAGTTGTAGTTTGGTTGTGGGAGACTAACGTTGTAGTGTGACCAATAAAAAAGAGAGAGGGAGGGGGACCAAGCAGAAGCAGACCTACCTACCCAATCCAGCTCTCCCTCTTTGCAACCACTCGTCTATCTCAACAACTCGGTCAAATAGCCCAAAGGATCGAGTCAATTGGCCCTCCGAATCTCCCCTTGTACACGTATATATCCCCTCTCTCTTCTTCCCACTCTTTCACATTACATGTCTCTTCTCTCCTCCTCATCCTCCTCCTCCTCCTCAACAACAACAACAACAACAACAACAACAGCAACATTCTCACTCTTTCATCACATCACACCTTTGTGTTTTACAATTCATTAGAAACACACCCACATCGTTCTTTCATCTCTTTCTGTCCTTCTCTACATACCCAGAAAGGAGAAAAACACATATCTATCTATTCATCTGTGATTAAGAAGAGAGAGACGATGGGTCGGTCTCCCTGCTGCGAAAAAGCCCATACAAACAAAGGGGCGTGGACAAAGGAGGAAGACCAGCGTCTCATCTCCTACATCAAAGCTCATGGAGAGGGCGGCTGGAGATCTCTTCCCAAAGCTGCAGGTTTGTTTCTAATATTTTTGGTATTAAAGAGTGGAATATTAGAAAGTATTTTTGTTGCCTCTGCTAAAACTTGGACGTCTTGGTAGGAAGGCTAGCCGATAAAATTTAATATTTCTCTCAATTGTTTTTGAGAGCATGAGAAGACTAGACAACAACCATCTGTTTTTTTTATATACAATTATTAACGGGGTTTCTTGGTTTCTTGGGTTGTTTCTTGTTGTGAAAAATGTCTTGTAGTTTGGGGTCATTGGTCTTATGGGTCACAGAGTACATCAGGTTTTTGTTAAAGAAATCATTATATTATTGGGGTGAGGAGAAATTGTCACTCTAATTTCTATTTGTAGCTGACGTAGGCATAGCGTGTAAGTATGAAATATTGTAGTACTCTTGCATTTTCTCTTTTATCTTTGATATCTTTGTAAGACATGAGAATTGAAGGGCAACAAAACTATTCATTTTTCCAATTCATATCTGAACTGGGTTTCTTGTGTCCTTTCCTTCTTCAACCAGGATTGCTTCGCTGCGGCAAGAGTTGCAGGCTAAGATGGATAAACTACCTCCGCCCTGATCTTAAGAGAGGCAATTTCACCGAAGAAGAAGACGAACTTATCATCAAACTCCACAGTCTACTTGGAAACAAGTGAGTCTCCTCCCTCTCCCTCTCTCTTCTCTCAAGTCTCATACAGCCCTCCAACACCAATTCACTTGATCCTCTCTTTTTGGGTAGTCTTCTTATTTATTCATCTTCTCCATCTACCAATGACTGAAGGTGGTCTCTGATTGCGGGACGCTTACCTGGAAGAACTGATAATGAGATCAAGAACTACTGGAACACCTACATCAAAAGAAAGCTCTTGAGCCGGGGTCTCGACCCTCAAACTCACCTACCCATTGGCGAGTCGACTCACTCCAACGTCTCTAATTCTCCTCCTCAACTCAACTCATCTACAACACCGGAGATCGCCCTCTTCCGCTCTGACACTGCAGCTGAAGACGCCAACAACAGTGGCACGAGCGAGGTGGTGGAGCAGCAGCAGCACCACCAGAATATAGACCTCAACCTTGACCTCTCCATCAGCCTCCCCATCCAATCCAATCCATCTTCAGCCAATGCCGCCGAGTCCGAGCAACGGTTCTCCTTCGAGCCTAGTGGGGTCTGCTTGTGCTGCCACTTGGGTTTTCAGAGTAGTGAAGCATGCCGCTGCCGGAGTGCTCCCGACGTTCATGTTGTCAGATACTACTCGCCGGTAGACTTGTAACACTCGAAGAGGAAGAGAAAGAAAAACTAGATATATATATATCTCATATGGAGGAAAAGAAATTTTATTTTTTATATATATAGAAAGAATTTTTTTTTCCGATTTAGCTCAGTGTCCGAGCGTAAAATAGAATAGGCACCCACCAAAAATTTATTTGTGTGAGCACTATGGGAGAGGGTTGCTTATCCACTAGGTCGACCCTCTCGCCCCATAGAAAGAGCCATTGGACTCTCACCTGATTTCTTTTATTCTTTACAACAAAGAGGAGAAAATAATTTTTTGTCTTATGCTTTTTTACTTTTACAAGTGCATTTTTTCAACATTGGAAAGTAAGTGGGGCCCACATTCTAGGATCGGCACTGGCCATCCAACCAGTTGGCTTGTAGGATTGGAAAATCTACCACACGTTGGATGATTATACCTTCGATAAAGAGTGTTAGGCAGTTAACAGTTCGTTAGAATTTTAGCCGAAATGTCCTGTTGTTAGTGGAACTCTGCGTAGGGTTTTCTTCTAATCCTGGCGGCATTAGAAGTTGGAAATCCAAGTCGGTTAGGATTGTGGAGAATTTGCATTTGATTCACATGCAGAAAATTTAAGGGCCCGTTTGTTTGACTTGGACCTCTTTGTTTGCATAAATAATAGGACTTCAATATACTGGAACCGTGCCTTTAAGCGATTACCAATGAAGATCAAAGCGGACATTCAAAATTTGTTATCAAATAATTTCTCCCAGTGAAGTTGAATACCCAGCTATCAACCTTATAATTAAAAGCCTTGGAAAGTCAATGTTCCATCCACATTGTTGCCTCCTATCATTACCTCTTTAATAATGCCAGTTTAATTAAAAGATTTAGCTCATTTAATTATGAATCTATGTATTTAATTTTCATGTCTTTTATGTAAATAAATCGGCCAGTAGTGATAGATTCATAGAAATTCACTCTAAAGTGAAGTCTAAAGACGAAAAATGAAAAAAAGTGAAGATTTAAGGATACAAGATAGAGATATAAATGAGAACATCAATTTTGTTGGTTTGATTTACTAGGTTTGGTATTTTATTCCCATCAAAATGGATAATATTTGATGGACATTTGTAAGTAGTTTACTATTATACCTTTTCTATTCTAACCTCTTAGAGGGAAATTTCTCAAAATCCTTATGAATTCAATAACAAGCAAACTGGTGAGCACTTAATATCCACTTCTGGGGTTCCTAATCTAAGCACATAAAACAGATGAGTGGGCGACTTATAAACCCCTCAGTTTCCTCTGATTTGATTTAAATGGCCAAGTAATTAGTTCCCACTGAAGTAGCTATTTGATTTCCACTTGTCGATCTTCACTTTTATATTTTAAAACTAAGAATTTTCATAGGAGTGCATTGATTAGAATTCCAAAAAATTCAACAAAGTCCAAACAAACACAATCCAAGTGATGCTTATAAGGAAAGAACAACAGTTAAAATTTAATCAATATTTTGAAGGTCGACGAGGATACTTTAGAAAGTTTCATTTCTACCTAGGATCAACTTGTTGGTCCATATTTGGAAGAACATCAGACCTAATGACGAATCTGGATCATATGGTGTTTTTCCCCATGCTGAGTGAGAGTGAGCCAATCATAGCATGCTACATCCGTGCGAGGGAGCCTTCCATTCAAGTGGGCAATGGAAGCTCCCTCCAAGGCAAATTTAGATTAAGTGAAGAAAATCCTCATGGTAACCATGGAGGGATCTGTGTATGACAAGTTAAATACTAGTCATATGGGAGGACCTAATTGATCCACCGTAGAGGTTTATATAGGAGGATCCGGACTCATCCAAGGGAGCCGCTGATCGGTAGGCTGTGATTTGCCCACTAACGCACATGGAAAAATAAAAAAGAAAGAAAGACTGAGTCATACAATTCACACATTGATAAATTCTTTTTCCATGGTCAAAAGTGGGGCCCACTTCTTGCAAACGGCTGGTTATTTCCACGACAACTTGTTATCCCAGGTGACCTATTAGGCTATATCACCAAGGGCAATCAACCTATCCTCTGCACGGGTGCTGATCCATGAGCCAGTTTTGTATTGTACCACTAAAGATAAGAAGGCTAGAATCGGTGCACTGCATGTTGATTTCCTTTTTTTTTTTTCCCCGATGGGTTGGTCCACCATGCAGAAATGTAGAATGGAATTCCCATTTCCTTCGTGTTTGGAATTTCAGCGTTGTCTCTATGCAAATGCAAGCAGAGGGTACAGAGAACATGTCAGGTGGGTGTTTCGGTAGGTAAAGCGATTGCACTAAAGCGTTCTTATCATATACCATTCACACACATACATATGAGAACATGAAGAGGAATACAGACGAGTGCACTACAGTCGTTTGGTAAAGATGGGAAAAGAAGGGGAACAAAAAGCCTAACAGACACCCAGCTGCCAGTACATGTGATTACAGATATGATTTTTTCAGACCCATGTGTTGTGTAGGGCCCAAACCCAGTTCTCATCTTACCTAACTTATTCATCTCTCTCTCTCTCTCTCTCTCTCTCTCTCTCTCACATGTTGCCATTGACCAGCGGCGAGGGGATGGTTCCATTATCAAGTTGTCCACGTGGAAAAAGTAATTATTCCAACTCATGGTGACGACCTCTCCTACCATGATTTTTTTGGGAGATTTGCAGAGACACCCTTTGATTTTTGACAAAATAAAAACTGCCACCTGCCTTTTATATTTTTTTCTTTTACAAATAGCTAGTCTATTAATTTGGAAAAACAGTTTGTCATGGTTCAGGCCAGCCAAACTTGGGGCAACATGGAGCTGGTTTTGGGCTCCATTTAGGCCTCTGAGCTCTCCCTAGGCTTAATTTTTTTACTGGTTGAGAAGTGATGTAGAAGAAGTGGCGGAATACTTTATAGACCACAAAGATCTAAAGATTCAAGAAGGCTTGTATAAGAGTATCAACTCCTAATAGTCCTAGAAGTGATGCAGAAGAAGTGGCGGAATAATTTCTAGAACACAAAGATCTAAGAGTCAAGAAGGCTTGAATAAGAGTGTCAACTCCTAATAGTCCTAACTTTTGATCCGGGTATCATCTCCCGCACACAAGTACGTTTTTTCGAAGGACGTGCTCACACCATAGACATCTGCCTTTGGGCTGGTGCTATCTTTGGAAGCAAAAATAGCAGTAGTTTGAAGGTCCAAGCATCATAGTTTTAACCACATTGTCCTGCTTACTCTAAGAGATTTTTTTTTTTTAATCCGTTTGACTCTGAATATTTTTGTGGAACGTCTTAAAAATTAATTTAAAGTTTGTCTGAGGGTTATAATGTAATTTGGTTTTTTCTCTATTTTTAGTAAAATTTACCATCTCAGGAAAATTAAAGTTTTGGATGTTATACAAATCATTGTTAGTTTCTATAGAGAAATAACACAAATTTCAGATTCACTTTAGGATTTTTCTAATTCTTTCTTGCCGATTCATAGTTTTGTTTGTAGGATAAAAAGGGTGATCCTCTTTCTTTCCTCATTTGCTATTTCCTTTACGCTAAGTGGGTTTAGACTGAGCTAACTTTTGCTCAAAGGTCTAGTTCACCCTATCATATTCAAGACAAAGGGTATATATACAAGGGCGGAACTAGAATTTTGCATCGAGGAGGATCGAACTAGAAGATTTTTTTTTCATGTCATCATTATATTTTCAAGTATTCCCTGCAATTTTTAGAAATTGGAATCTCAACATTGGATGAGGTTGACGAATCAAGAGTTAGCAATGATATATCAACTTCTAATTTTTTTCGTCATTTTTTCTTTTGAAATATGCATCAATTGGAATTGTCTTTATCTTCTAAATATTAAATTGAAATCATAACAAGCACATTTTAGTAATTATGATAAAACAAATTATTCACAAATCACAATCTAGTAGAATTTTTTTTTCTTACTATCTAATTCAGTCGTCACCTAAATATTGAAAATATTTTAGAAATCAAAACACATGATTGGGGCAAAAAAAATTATTTGCCCTTCACAATCACATACTCAAAGTCAATGGCATGGTCATATAAATGCATTTCCATTAAAATGGGCAAAACATGTTAATTATATTAAAATGCTAGAATCAGGATTAAATCAACATATTAATAATGAAAATGCTATCCACTTGCTTTATGATGAAAGAAAATAAAAATGAAGAGAAGCAATAGCTCAAGACCAAACCCACGGCGCTGAAATAGAGAGAAAATCCAAAGATTAGCCAAACCCACTTATAAAATGAAAGAAAAGACTCTAAAGAATACTTCTAAACTATTATTAAACAAAAACCCAAAAGATCTAACTATGAAAGGGTGGGAGCTTACCTAGAGCTTTAGAAAGAGGGAGAAGTTTGAAAAATGATGTTGATGGGATAAGGCATAAGGCATCTCGACAAAGAAGATGGAAGATGGCGAAGGAAAGTCAGTGGCTGGTGGGTTGACAGTAGCTAGCCATAAGCTGAAAGGAATGAATCTTTTTTGGACCAGGAAGAGTTCATCTTTTCTCTCTCTCTCTCTCTCTCTCTCTCTCTCTCTCTCTAGAAAAGCGTGAATATTGCAAATTGATTGAAAACATCTTTCAGAAGTTGTTGTAACCCCCAAAGCACACATTTACCGTAGATAACCATCCGCCATTAGAAGAAACATATCGCATTTTTGTCTTTTCCTTTCTACCTTATATCTTTTTTAATGAAATTTATGCTATCGTCTAAAAAACATGCTGAATATTCACATTGATATTAGTATGAGTCATACTCACTACTGACTAAATTTGATTTTAAAAAAAAAGTAGCTTAAGAAAGCATTAAATTTTGGGGCCCATAAACCTACGGTTTCAATGATCTGATTGAAATGTTTCTTTATCCACCATCATGCTGTTTATCTTGATGGTTGCAATTATCTAATTGAGATGATTCTTTTCCCTAAAATTTATCTACCATCATGCAGTTTCCCTTATCTGCATGCAATCCTACACAGAACTAAAAATTTTACCCTTCACACATGCAATACAATATAAGAGGTAACCCTCATCACAAATATATAAACCCATGTTCGACATCTTTGTTTCCAAGAGAACGCAGTGCCCACAACATTGACAGATGCATGCATGGCCTTTCCGAAATTTAGATTGATAGAGAGAGAGAGAGAGAGAGAGAGAGAGAGAGAGGGGACAGGAGGTGGTTAGTGGTAGGTGGATTTGCCGGGGACAGAGGAAACCACCTCACGCTTTTTTGATGATTTCCGGCCTCTTGTTTTGGGTAGGTATTAGATTCAAAATGAAGAACGTTGCTTCTGGGAGGCTGGGCAGGTGGGCCACACCCACGCCACCAAATCCGTTTGGCATTAGCCAATGAGACCGCAACTATCATTATCAACCGTTATTGTTATATGCAATATATTGCAATGGATGTCTATTTCTGCATGCGAGGCCAGAAGTCTGACTTGTCAGATATCAATCCTGATCGGTTATAAGAGGATCCAAAACACAGCAACCGTACAAATGGGTTGATGGTCCATGGTCCAGATCAAGGGTTGATGATTATTTTGGTCTGTTAAGATTTACCTAGTATTTTAGATTTTGTTCTTTACCAACTAGATTTAATTAAGCTTTGTTTAGGGGAGAATTTTTACAGGAGTGAGCCTGTATGGGAGACTTGAATGGGTTGAAAGGCCTTGTGGGGCACTTGTGATCCATCCTTCTACCTTCACAACCAGTGTACCCAATAGTCATTCCTAATATGACACTTACTGGACTGGAATGAAAAGTCCTTTGCGTATTGGAAGGTGCTTGCTGATGTAATTTTTAGATTATGGGTTTAATTTACTAATCAAAATTGTGAAGATTATATATTTTTTAAACATCCTAAATTCTTAGGATCCGGCACAAAAGTAGGCTTCTTTTAATTTCTGAGGGGCTCTTTGCCATCTAACAAGGTGATACATCTTATTCATAACTATCTTCTCCCCACACTTTTTATGGATAGTTCTGCTCATGTATGCGAGTGAAGATATCGTCGTTCTGTAAAATAATAAAAGAAATAAACCAAAAGGGCCCCTAGGACATATATATGTTTTGAATTTTTTTTATTTACAATTACTCTAAAGGGATTTTTTTAGTAAATTCTCAAATTTTAGTTATTTTTCAAATAAAAGTCCTACCAATCAACCACCACTGGCCTACCATAAATAAATCCTGGCTCCACCGCTGATTTTGGGCCGGTGGGTTCCAATATGAAACTATATTTTCCAGTTCAAAAGACGCCACCGGAGAAATTGGAAGAAAAAATCACGTAGTCAGGTCAAACTGTCAAAGTTCAAACAAAGTAACAAACCATATTACTTCCTGTATTCAGAATCAACAAGGGCCTGCAGTTGTTCAATGTGTCGAAAATTTATCCTAGTATTTCAGGAGTTTGAAAATGCAGTGATTTTCGGTCACGTGTCAACTTTCAAAATCATTTCACTTTCAAAATCATGTCACAGGCAATGGTTTGGCAAAGTAGACCAACAATGGTCAAGATCGGAGACATCCCATCATGACCTGCTCATTTAATACAACAAAAATGCTGACCCACCTAACCAATACGAATTCATTTTCCCCATGATTCTAGGAAGAAGGTGAGGGGCGAAAGAGAAGAAGAACGAATCAAAGAAAGAAAATGAAAAGAGAGCGGGTGTGCCCTAGTATCTAGGCCCACTGGCCCACCAGATGCTGAGGACGATTCTAGATTCATTAACCACATAGCAAAAACTGGATAAATTAGTTGATGCTAATCTTCTGGTCCAAATTCAACAAATGAAACCTTCATTTTATAACTTTAGATTAAATCGTTAAAATATTAAGTCTGCTTTACTGCGGTAACCCTTTCATGTGATCTGGTATATGTTGTGGCGAAAAAGAACTTTGTAACAAGAAGAGAAGCAGAATTCACAAGGAAAATGCCATGTAACCCAATCTCCCATCATTCTTGTAGACAGATAAAGCTTTGATAACAACTACTGGTGGTGCCTTTCTATTATTCCTCATTTTTGTACTAGTTTTATAATACGTTTCTACAGACCTGCAGCTACCCCTCTCACGCCTTTCAAGTATTAGACTTGTGACCACAACCCCATTCCTGATCTCAACGTCACCTATGCAATAGCAAACATCAGTTCCTCGGTAGAGGTATCGATCCGGAAACCTGGACCGAGTCATGTACAGGTTTGGGTGAGCTCCCTAGACCCAAGGTGGCATAGTGATCTAGATAACCCTGTAACAGACATGGATATCATTTCAGGAAATGGAATAAAGCAAAAATCTTGGGTTAAGGCTCCAATCTCAAAATTTTCCATATCTAGTGAAACGTCATAATGCGGTTTTTTTTTTTTCATCAAAACAAAGGTTGATAATAGCTGGGCCCGCAATCCAACTTTCCTAAAGGATCAATCAATCAGCTAAAGTATGCTATGGGAGAAAGATTTCCCTCTTTTTGTTTATGTTTAGACTTATATCTAATCTAGGAGATAGCCACAAGCTCCTCCATCAAAGATTCTTCAAACGAAAAGAAAAAAACAGAGGTACTCCATATGCTCGCTGCTAGTAAGCTAGTATTCGCCCACCCAATGCTGTACTAGCTAAGCTAGAAATTTGGTGGTTAACTCCACAGACTGACAAAGCCAACCAACAAAGCCGCTAACCCCTGTTACAGTTCTAGCAGTACAAGTTTCCAGGGTGTACCTTTGTTCTATCTAAAACACTTTGGGTGTGACCACAGTAACTGTTAACATCAAGCTCACAGCCAAGAACGCTCAGTCGTAAGAGGCATCAATTCTCACTTGGCTGCTATGGATTCGAACCGCACATGCCACCTTCCCTCACCCAGCTCTCTCACCTCACCCGAGGGCTCCATCACCTCCCCTGAGGACATGGTCACATCCCTATAGCTGGGTGCCCAAAAAACAAAACAGCCAATATCATAGTGAAATTTTCAGGTGCTAGGGATGGTGCTAAGCACCAAGCAGATCGACTCACGTGGTGCCTAGCACCACTAGCACCTGAAAACTACTCAATATCATAAGCAGTGAAGATAGCTTCTAACTCATCTAATCATTTTTCTTGTAGTTTACCAAGGACCCGGATGCTTTTTCCTTAATCCTCAAGAGAGAACATGAAATCCACATGTAGAAGAGTCACATTCAACCCGGGAGAAAGGAGACCATTGCTTTTCTCTGAGGCTAGAAAAGTTACCGAGTTTAAAGAGGACAGATACCACCAACACAACCGATAAAACTCAAAATCCTTACTTCCGGCAAGACATAAGTAAAGTTCTCTTTTCATTAAACTTATCTATGGATGAGCCAACAATGGCACCTCAAAATCGAATATATATAGCATCATTCATTCAAAGCACTGAATTAGCCATGAGGCTGTATTAATCTAGCTCAAAACTACAAAGCAACTGCCCATTTAAGCTTGCAAGCACAAAAGGTTCATTTAATTTGATGGCGCGTCATAACGAAAATCTCCGGAAATTCAGCAAACGATGATATTAGTGCTCCAGGTGAAAAACATATTCAGTCAAGCGCTGGAGTTTACTGGGATCCAATTTCTGCTCTGTGAGCACTGGCTGCCTCTTCACAGTCAGCATTCGAGAAGCTGGGTCCATGCTCCAACCATGCTGCAGTGCATCTGTGTGCAACAATAACACCTCTTAGCCCACTACGCACAAAGGGTAATACAAATACCAGCTACCAACTACTAGTGGATTGTAGCCCTCAATTTGCTCTAGTTTCAGGATGAACCCATGACATTCACTTTTTACTAAATCACGCCTTCATACAATCAGTGTAAAAATGAAAAGGTGGTCCAGACTGTAAATCTGATGGCCAATCCTGTGATTTAGTGGGGGCCTCAAAAAGATCAAAATATTGGAATATCCTAGCAAACTATCTTTCTCCCACAAAGAATAAAGGGCAGAATCTTACTATCTCTAAGATTCTCAGAGCATGTCCCTTCCACATGGGGACCATAAATTAATGGTCTAAAATCGGATTCACCAAACAATGACAATCACTTGTATGGAAAGATGAGCATTCAGGACACCTTACAAATCCAAAACCATCTCAATTTTTTCTTTTCGTAAAATTGTCCCCTGTAGTGCTCTTCTCTACTAGAAATATCAAGCATGAGGAATAGTAAGTACAGAATAGCAAAGGATACAGAAAGCGTACAATTTGTGGCATCTTCCTCAGACATTCCCAGAAAGTGAGCTGTGTCAGCTACACTTATTGTTGAATAAGCAGACACCAGTAGCTCAAACATCCTCTTGGTATACCTCTCTGAACATAGCCAGACACAAAAAATCAACTGGTATGTGGCTGAATGGAAGTTCTCATGCAAAGGTTAATTATTCGAAAATGGGTTTTTAATACAGATATATAAACAGATATCGATTCATGTCATCACAAATTCACAATCTCATGAAAGATCATACAATGCCCCTACATGTAACTGATGTGCAACCGACACATGTGCACGCGTCAGTATCTCACTAAAACATATAGCTCATGGGTAAATCATAATCTTCCCATATTAGGCACGCCGATTGTAACATTCTGTAAAATTATCCCAATTAAGGGGATCAGTGATACTCTAAATAGAAACTTGAATAGTAAAAATGAAGGAGCCCTGCTGTAAGGAGGGATCCAGCTTTGTACCGTTAAACAAATTCATCTCTTCCTCTTAAATTGATACCTACTTCCTCCTAACGGATGCCTCCCTTTCAAAAATGAAAGACCAAAAAGAATTAATTCCGAGATTGGGACAAAAATGAAAATAAAAATAAAATGAGAGAGCAGTGCGAGAATTGTATTAATAGATAATAAGTTAATGATGGACATGTCTGCTTATTAAATAGTGAATTAGCCTTTACCAAAAAATTAGAAAATAGCTAATTAGCATCAATCAGTAGTTTGGTAATCATTACCTCTGGTGCTTGAATATAGGAGTGGCTTAAGCATGTGAGTGGAGAAGGATCTAAGTGCGACTTCCACACAATTATAGGTTTTGAAGTGTAAGCGTTACATACGATTCTAGTTTCTTTTTCAGATGGGTAAACTACTTTGGTTATTCACTCCACATAAGAGCAAGAGAGTGGAATCCCCAATATAAAGGTTAAAGCAACAAAGTTAACTTCTAGGCTCACTCAATTACTATTTAAACCTAGACAGCGGATTACATTATTCATCAAAAGTAGGTAAGGCCCATCCAATCATGTCTCTTTCTTTCTTCTCTTTTAACAAACATATTCCACTCACTCACCTTCAAGAAAAAATCTGTATTTCCGGGGTAGAAGTTGGTCTTTGACTGAAACCAAGTCATCATTTAGGTTTAGGATAAAGTCCACAATGTTCTATAATTATTCATGGCACTTTTTCAATGTAGTCATGGTTTATTAAGAGTGATTAATCGTAATTATTATAACTGTAATTTGTAACATAATATAATAATAAACAAGGTTTGTTTGACCTAACGTTCAATCCTAAATTTAATGCAAGACGAGCCAGGCCCAAGTCCATTGGACCAAGCCCATGAGCTATTTGATAAATCTGGCCCAAGCCCATTGGATTAGCCCACAATTCTAATGGAATTAGATAGTTGCTTTTATGGAAAGTTATTAGTAATTAGGACTTTATTTTCATTAGCTTCCTATTTTATATAGTTTCTTATATTGATTTAGTTTCTTTTTTGAGTCCTAGTAGGATTGGTTGCTTTCTTTTCTATAAATATGCAAATCCCCCTTCTGAGACACCCTTTTGATTGATTAATGAATTGAGGTTTGTTTTTAGAGATTTTAGTATTCTCTTGTGATGGTGATTGCTCTTGAATCCCTTAGGATTTGGCCAGATTTTAGTATTCTCTTGTGATTGTGATTGCTCTTGAATCCCTTAGGATTCAGCCAAATCCTTACTGTGGGTTTGGTCCACTTCTTCGTGTTCTCCGGGCTGCATCATAATTTTCATTCCAAGTTGGCATCAAAGAGATCTGCATTGACACTTACACTGCAAGCGTAGGGTTGACATCAACAGCCATACTACTGAAGTTAGCAGGGGACATTCAAGGTTGATCCATACAAAATGCACATGGCTTGATTTGAACGGATTTTAGAATGTTTGGATTTTGAAAAAAAATTTAGGGGCCATTCTGGAGGAGAAAAGACCTGCTTTTACGGAAAATTCAATGAACCTCTCTCTATTTCATCCTATTTGCATCATCCTCTTGAAGCCCTACATTTCATTCTACCGTGCCACTATGTTTTTCAACTTTGACCAAAACTGTTCCCTTTTATCACCACTAAACTTGCACTCAATATATTTTTTCTTGGTAACATTACTTGAACCCACAACCTCCAGGCTGCAATACCGAGCACCTTCCACTATGCCATAGGCTCTAGTCCTTCACTCCAAATAGTTTTCCTTCAGTTTGCTAATTTTCATGCCATTTGACTTGAGCATTTCTACTAAGGTTCATGTTAGTATTTAGTTGTTTTTAGTATGACTAATTAGCACCGCATCACTTGCAAACAACAAAACATACACCAATGAACTTCATCCTAGATATCTTCCATCAACTACGCCCAAGAGAAAGGGGGTTCAAAGTAAACCGCAATTCAGCTCTAAGAGGAAAATTGCAAGTCTCAAACACCTCTCCACACAGTTCTTACACTTGTTACTTCCGCTTCATATATGCCTTGCCTGTATAATTTCAACATATCCATTAAGGATACATCTTCAATTCCATCAAAATAACTGCTTCCATAACCAATCAATAAATGAAAATTGGCTCTGTTGTCCATCTACATGAGATAAACTCAAATTGCTTCTTAAAAATAACTGATACATAATCAGCCCTCTGAAACATCAGTACACACCTCCTTTGTGGATGACACCTAGGAACCAAGACCTAGGGCCCTTGGTCATGAAAATGAGACAGAACTCTTATAAAAAGGAAGTCATGAAATCTATATACTTTAATTGGACAATGTTCTCCTACTAGCAGACTGCAAATTGCTAGTATGCAGTCTAGCTTGTGCAACTCACTTAGATACATGTCTATCAATGGGAAAAGCAAAGATGGAAAGGTTTCCTTATGAACAAGTGGGGCCCAAAAAATCAGCCCCAATAAATTATCCTAGCCCTTGATTTAACAGCCCCAAAGTTTAATTGTGTCTAACCAGAGATATTTTTTGCGATTCAATCCACTGATGAGTGAAGATTCAATGTGTAAAATTGGTCCTGATGATAGATCATGGGATGCTAAGAGCATCAAAAGGGCTGTATAGATCAAAGGTGGGCTCTTGAACTGCACATGGGTTCCACTCATGACTTTCTCCATTCTTCATAACTTCTATCATCATAGTGCTTTGCAACTATCAACCCATTAAGGCCCACTTAATTCTCATCTAATTGAGGTGAGTAATTTAACCCATTACAGGACTTAATTTTCATCTCACTTGAGCCATTAAGGGACTTAATTTTCATCTCACATGAGTTACACCTAAACATTAACTATCATTTAGGACAAGGAGAGCCGACTATTATGACACTATTTATGCAATCCCAATTCTGACATAATATGTTATTTAGGGAGCCCACTTGCAGATTTGGTTTAATTTTCAGTCAAAAACATATTGGTAATTCAAAAGTCATTTTCTCCAAATCTAATTAAGAAATATTAAAAAAAAGTTCAAACTTATATAAATATCTAACTGAATGCTTGAGTGGTTTGAGTTCGAATCGCATGGTAATATATAGATATTTACTCACATATTATTTGAGTGCTATACATGATTTTGTCTTTAGTTAATTATTTTATAATATAGATTTAGATTTTGATGATAACCCAAATGGTTTATGATTCAATCAAATCAATTTTTTTTGTTAATAATACTTAAATTTAATATTAACCTTAATTTATTATTTAATTTGCATGAGATTTTAACCAGTGCATCACATGGGATTTAATGCTAGTATGTGTGGATAAATAAGGGGACAAGAAAATACTACTTTTCTTTGTTCTCTTCAAATAAACAGTAAAAGTCAACAAGAAGCTTACCCTTATAGTTGTGATAACTGATATTGCTTCAAAAATAAGATGATTGGTTAATCAATGAAAGCGCAATGATCATTTAGTGAATGACTTCAACTTTTAAAAGTAGTGGCTCAAATCTTTTAAACTCTCACAACTCGCCAAGTGATAAACACAAATCCAACTTGTTATCATTGAAAGCCAACAATACCACTTTCCCCAATTGCTGAACACACATGGCAGGAGGTACACTATTGAGATTCTAAGCTTTCAAAACAGATGCTACAAAAGAAGAAAAGAGAAGGGCTAACTTGCCTGAGAAATCCATGACAAGCCCAAGAACTTCTGGACTCCAATCAAACCCACGAATAGCCTCATAGACACCAGCATAATCCCGCATCCACAAGCACTGTCCTATTTTCCAAACTGCAACAATCTCAGGCTGACTCTCTTTAATTATTGAAGGTATAGACTTCCACAAAAACCTCGCACTGTCACTGCATTAAAAGAATGGAAATTTTATAGAAGAAAACCATCACACCATCCATCAAAAAACCTAAAAACAACTTATTATCATCAAAAAGTACATCATTCCAGGCTAAACCAAAACAGAAACGAAAGTACAAAATCTTTCTACTTACATATCATTAACATACATATGCCCTAACAGATGAATTGCATAGGGCCACCCTTCCTGTGAAAAAACACCCTCAGATGCTGCCTGTATTAATCCATCTCCAAAAACAGTAAATTGTGAGGAAACTGAGAAACTATGAAGAAATAATGAAAAGTTAAAACAAAGATAACTTTCATATGAGCTTCTCAAATATGTCCCAAAGCTTTCACCTAATATTCCATCAAAGGATACATTACTTCATTTCCTAGGTCAATATTTTAAAATTAATATAATCACTGGAAGTCATCTGCAAATCTTGTAATAAGTCAGAAGTAAAACATCAGTGACTTAAATATTGCAATTTTTTAACTTTTCCAATAGCACTCTAAAACCCACCAAAAGGGAAAAGAAACCATAGAAATTTTCAGAAGAAATGTACAAAAAGAAAGGAAAGTGTTCGTCCATTATCCTTTTATCTTCCTGCTAAAAGACAAGTTGAGAAAGAACTTCAGAACTTGCCTGGAGCATAAGTTCATCACAGATGTCGGCAATCTTCCCATATGATTTGGATGCAATGGCGCCCTCAAGGAGAGAGAAGTCCATGGAATCACTTCACTTTAATCTCCGCAAGCCCAGGTAGCAGCTTATTCTCTTTTCACTGTTCTGTCACTGTACAAAAGAGGGAGCAAGCCTTCTTTAGGGTTCATTTGTTTTGATAAGCATGAGATATGCAAACTGAGTTGTGCTATATAAATTTTACTAATGCAAATTGAGGTTTATAAAATCTTGTATGAGTTGAGGGTTTTACATTGTTTGTCTTCAAACTCTACGATTGAAACATTTTCATAGAATATTCAATTTACATTATGTTCCTCAAACTAGATGCACACATGCACCAACATTGAGGAATTAATATGTGGGCTCACATTTAAATATAAAAATTAACATTTTACCTATGTAATACCTAAAAAGTGAAACAAAAAAAGTCTAAGCACCTTCAAATACTGAGCATGACCCTCATATTCAAACATTAAGTGTAAAGGGCATAATGCTTGATCTTAAATGGACATGCATCCTTCAAGACCTAAAATTTTAAGCTGAAAAATTAAGTTTAAAATAAAAATGGACATGCACCTGAACTGGACATATGTCTGTTCAAGACCTGAAAGTTAAAGTATCATCATCATGATGTCCATCCATCAAAGCCTTGTCCCAATTATGTTGGGGTCAACTACATGAATATTGTCCTCCATTACAATCTATCTTGAGCCAAATCTTCAGATAAGTTGTACTTCTTCAAATCTATTTTTACTACCTTTATTCATGTCCTTTTCGGCCTACCCCTTCCCCTTGGTGGGCCATTAATTTGTATAGACAAACTTTTTCTTACCAACGTCGTTGCTGACCTGCATTAGACATATCCAAACCATCTCAAATAGGTTTTCTAATTTTATCCCCTATTGATGCTACCCTTAAATAGAAGGGCAACTTGGCCCAACAGTAAAGGCTTACCGGCAGTGTCTTAGAGGACGTAGGTTCAAGTCACAAAAACAACTTCTTCAAAATGAAGGTAAGGTTGTGTACATCTTGCTCTTCCCAAATCCCACTATGTAGAGCCTCGTGCACTAGGCTACCCTTTTCTTTATTAATGCTACCCTTAAATGCTCTCAAGATTGCTCACTTCTAATTTTATCCTTCCTGGTTTAATCAAATCCATCTCAACATTCTTATCTTTGCTACCTCTATTTTGTGCATGTTGCTTTTTTATTGGCCAACATTCTGCTCCATAGGTCACACCTAGTCTAATCACTGTTGTGCAAAATTATCCCTTCAATCTTGTTAGCATTCGTCAGTCACAAAGCATTCTAAAAGAAAATCTCCACTTCAACCATCCCACTTTTATCCTATGCTTGACATTTTCATTAATCTCCCCATCCATGCTAATTAATGAGCCAAGATAACAAAGGAATCTCTTTTTGATATCTCTTGGGCTTCATCAATTCTCATGGCAGTTTCAGCTCTTTGTACATGCTAAATAAAGTTGCAGTCCATATAGTCTATCTTTGTACGACTTATTTTAAAACCTTTGGATTCTAAAGTCTCCCACCATCTCTCAAGTTTTGCATTCACATCGTCGCTTGATTCATCCACTAACACTATATCATTTGTAAACAACTCACTTGCCTCTCCACAAGTTCTTACACTCGTACCACTCCTTCATACATGTCATCAATAATTTCAATTCCTTTTATTTAAAACACACCAAATTAAATATCTAAGTGCCCTATCGTAAGATTTTTCTAAAATGAAGACCACATGCACATTTTCCTCTTTGCTTGATATTTTTCCATTAATTGCCTAAATGAGATGATAGCTTCCATAGTTGACCTCCCTGACATAAAACCAAATTGATTTTCAGATATCTTGGTCTTTAGTCTAAGTCATTGCTCCATTACTCTCCCATAGCTTCATAGTATGGCAAATAAGTTTAATCACACAGTAATTGGTACAATTTTGTATATCTCTCTTACTCTTGAATATAGGTACTATACTTCTCCTTTCATTCAGCATCCTCTTTGCCATTAATATCTTATTGCAAAGCCTAGTTAACCAAACCACCCTAACTTTTCCTAAGCATTTCAAAGCCTCTATCGGAATGTCTCCTACATAGTCTTTATTTAAAGTCTTTCTAAAATATTCCCTCCACCTTTCTTTGATATTGTTCTCTTTCATTATAATCTTTTGGTCCTTACTTTTAATACATTTGACATAGTCTAATTCTCTACTTTTTCTTTCCATTATTTTTGCAAGCGTAAAGATATCTTTACATCTAATAATTTTTCATATTCTTAGTCCCCTGCCAAACTTTATAGCAACATTTTCTTTCAATCGGCTTTTTGAACCTTTACACTTTAATATGCCGATCCCAAATCCGGCCCAGATTACAGGCCTGCAGGCCCAATTGATCCTTGATCTCCTCAAGGATCCTTATCCTTAGTTAAATTAGTAATTAGTTAAGACTTCCTTAATTTCATTTAGTAAGTTATAATTACGTAAGATTAGTATTTCCTAATTTAGCAACAGCCCTTCCCATATAAGAAGGACCATCTCATTGTATTAGATATGATTTTATCAATAATAATTCAGTTTCAAGAGATTTTCTCTCTCTAGTTGTGATCGTGAGTTTCATTATGCTTTTAAATTCCTCTTTGGATTCAAACAATCCTCCGGGAAATTGTTCTATACTCGATCGGAGATCTGGGAGATCTGGGGCTACGCTACACTCTACCACCAAGTTTTTTTTATTCTAGTATCTTTTTCCTTTCAACTCTCCAAGCATCTCTTTAACAACCATCCTAATACATTTAACCTAAGAAGCACGGGTACTCGAAAAATATACACGTACACGTACAGGGTATATACCCGGTATGGGTACGGGTACAGCAAAATACGTACAGGGTATGGTCAAAATGTACCGGGTACTCTGTTGACTTTATGGATCCATATCCGGTACGTACCGGTACACATGCCCTATTTTTTAATGTTTTATCTTTAATGAAAAAAAGAAAAGTTGAGGGGCGCAAAATGTAAAGTTTGTTTTATATAAAAGCTTCAGCTTCAGCGATCCCAGCCCCAATTGCTCTGAGAAAAACGGAAGCCTCTACCGCTGAGAAGAATGGAGAAGGAAAAGAGCAAGAGAAAGAAAGGAGGAGGAGGAGGAGAAAAAGAAGAGGAGGAAGCTGATCGAAGCCTTAATCTGAAAAAGCCCTAACGTGCCTCTACCTCTGCCGCTGAGAAAAACGGAATAAGGAAAAGAACGAGAGGAGGAGGAGGAGGAGGAGGAGGAGAAGAGGAGGAGGAAAAGGAGGCTGATCGAAGCCCTAATCTGCCAGAGCCCTAACCTGCCTCTACCTCTGTCGTTGAGAAAAACGAAAGAAGGAAAAGATCGAGAGAAGGAGGAGGAGGAGGAGGAGGAGGAGAAGAAGAGGAGGAAGAGGAGGCTGATCGAAGCCTTAATCTGCCAGAGCCCTAACCTCCTCTACCTCTGCCGCTGAGAAAAACGGAAGAAGGAAAAGACCGAGAGAAAAAGAGAGGAGGAGGAAAAGGAGGACGAGGAGAAAAGGAGACTCATCGAAGGGGAGGCTCGTCATCGAAGGGAATGCTCCTCTGGAAATAGAAAAAAAAAAGCAGGAAAGGCTCAGGAAGGAAAAAAAACAAACAAACGTAGAAAAGAGGGAGGAGGCGTACCTGTTGCACCTACACATCCGCCACATCCGCCGCTGCATGTCCACCGCTGCACGTTGGCCACTGCAAATTAGCCACTGCCACAACTGCAGGACCTTTTTCCTTCTTTCTTCTTTTTTTCCCCTGCTCTACTCTGCTATTGCTGTAATTTTTTTTTCCCTGATGGTTGGTGCTCTCTTCTGTAATTTTTTTTCCTTGCTCTTCTCTGCTGTGAACCCATGCTATTGCTGTAATTTTTTTTTTCCCTGATGGTTGTTGCTCTGCTGCTATAATTTTTTTCCCTGCTCTTCTTTGCTCTACTGATGGATGTTTCTGCTGCTGATTTCTTTTTTCCTCTGAAGATGCCCTGTTGCTCTGTGTTTCCCTTTTTTTTAATGCTCTGCTATGCTTTGCCGTTGGCTGTTGCTTTGCTGCTGTATTTTCTTCTTCTTCTTTTTTTTCTCTGCTCTGCTGCTCTGCATTTGCTATTTTTTTTATATGCTCTGCTCTGCTGTTGCTTTGCTATTATATATATTTTTTGCTACACTGTATGTCTGCTGCTTAATTTTCTTTTTTTTTTCCTGCTCTGTTGTTTTTTTTTTCCTGCTCTGTCATTTGCCACAGCTGCTGCTGTTGCTATTTTTTTTTTTAGCCATTGCCGTTGGTCTGTCATTTGCTGTTGCTGTTGTCCTTTCCATTTAAATTTTGGTTGTTTGGCTGTTTGATTATTTATTAATTGATTACACATCTAAGAGTTCTAACTTATTAGCCTATTACATTATTAAAATTTTTAAAAATATAATATTTTAATGGACGTACCCCAGCCATACCCGTATCCTATTTTTTAAGGATTTTACCGTATCGGCGTACCCCGTACTGTACCCGCACCGGTACCCGTGCTTCTTAGCATTTAACCATTTGATTCCACATCGCTATAGTTTCTCCCTCTTCAATCACTTTATCTTTAAATATTGTTGATTTTTATACTTTCAAATCCCTTCACCTTGTTTTAGAGAACATTTACCTAGTAAAAAGCTTATTTGGCTCCTGCTAGTTCCACTTTTATAGGTAATTAAATGTTCCTCTCTCATTTTAAAGCAGGTGTTTCCTATTACAATGTCAACTGCTAATGTGAAATCCAAGATAGTGTCTCCTTAACTCATTCTTTCCTCCAAATCCTTGTCCTCCATGCACTCTCTCACACTCTCTATTATCCTTTCATATATGCTCATTTAAGTCCCCTCCCATTAAAATCTTTTTACCAGTTGGGATTTCTCTTAGTAAATTATTTATCTCCTCCCAAAATCATCTCTTAACACTTTCATCTAATCTTACTTGGAGAGCATATGCATCAATGGTATAAATTATGTCTTCCCCTAACACAAGTTTAATTGTTATAATTCTATCATGCAACCGCTTTACGCCCATAATTTTCTTCTTGAAATCCTTATCTACAACTACACCCACTCCATTTTTTATTGTTCTTTCCTACATAAAAAAAAAGTTTATAAACATCAATGAGCTATTTAGCTTCATCCCCTTTCCACTTTGTCTCCTGTAGAAAAGCTACACTAACTCCTATTCTTTTCATTACCTCGACCAACTATATGATTTTGTCTATCAAGGTTCTTATATTCCAAGTAGCGAGTTGAATCTTTCTCTTCTTCTGAACTAACTTCTTTAGCCGCACTTGTCTAAAATGCTGTGGTAGCCCTTGCCCACTTTCCATTGCAACCAAACAATGCTGCAGTGCGTCACATAAAGCAGGGAATGCCATAGCATGATCTCAAAATGTTCTTATGTCAATATAAAAATAAATATTAATATATATATTCTCACCTTTGATTCAATCATTTGCAATTTGGATTACAATGGACGCAGGTCCCTAGCCCCAACATTCAAGGTACGTTTGTGCAGTGGCCATTGCCAAAGAAAAGGTTCCTCTTTTTCTTTCGTGCAGCGAAGGAATGCTACCAAAATTTCTGGTGCCTCCTTTTTTTCTCGCAAAAGCCTCACTAGAGAGGATTCAGAGCTCCTACTGTAATGGGTAGGAAACGAGTTCCGCAGAAGAGAAACGGCACGGTTTCCTCTTCCGATGTATTTACCAAACATGCCCTCAAACATCAACATGTGTGGCACCATAGAAAATCAATTTTTCGCAACTAAAGGAAACTACCCCTTTCTAAAAGTAAGGATTATACAGGCATAGTTTTATACCATATTTTACAATTTGAAATGGTTAGTCAAATCATACTGCCAAACATTTTAGCAACTTTCTATTTCAGATGAACACCAAAACAGATGAATGTAACTCAAATGTCTAGAAAATTTAAGAGATATAATGTATAAAATTCAATTTATAGTTTCAATAAAAGGACAAATACTGACTACACATTGATACAACATATATTTGGCATTTAAAAAACAATTCCATCAATATCTAGCAAACAAAGTCAACAATCATCACCTAAACCTTTCTATTTATTTATTTGCACTAGTAACACCCCTTACACACAAGTCCCATACCATCAACAAGACAACCAGGGATCAGTCCGTTGTGGTTTCTGTGAAGGGGAGTTGCCTTAACCCTAGAGCTACAAGTGGATTGGCATCAACCAAACCTATTAAACCTCTCTAAGCTAATTTTCATCACTTTAATCACCAGACATCTTTCCATATGCATAAAATCATCACTCACCAAGCGCATAAAACTCATCATGGTAAGCATTTATCAAACAAGAAATATCAGAAGCAAAGTACTACAAGAACAAAGGAGATATCTAGAATAGTGTAAACTATAGAGCTATCATGCTTATGAGACATAAGATAAAACTTTGAAAGAGAATATTAGTACAACACTGACAACAAGAAACAAGTATATTATACAACAAATTTGGGTTTGTGCCGGGTAGGTCCACTACAAGGTCCCCTTTAAAAAAAAAAAAAAAAGAAATACGGAAGCCATTTTTTCAAATCAGATCACTTGTGGAAATGTTTGGAGGGAAAATGACATTTTTACACAGCTTTTGTTGACTTCTGTTCTGATTAAAGAAGGTGACTGATAGAGTACAGAGACAACTAATTTGGTCAGAATTTGAAAAAAAAAAAAGAATATAACTAATCGGCATAATAAAATCAGATGGGACATGTGTGAAGGGGATATACCAAGCATCTGACAGTTTGAAAGAAATGAGAGGATGGAAAGAATGAAGAGGTCCTTTGAATTGACAAGCCTCTCTTGTATATAGTTTCCACGATCTACTGTTCAGGAAAAGTAAAGTACAATATCTTTGATTGGGAATTACAATCAATCAAAATTCTCTTAAGATAAATAAGTGGGTATAGTGCTCCTAAGGTGTATACAAATCTATACAATGTTTTGCATATGATATTCAATTACTCATACTAATCAAAGTTGCATTAGTGTCAAAGAAATGTGTCGTATGGATATCTCAGTTTCCTGTTTGAGTTGGACTGCACCAAGCTTAGAGCCCCACTTATTTGCCCTGGTTATGGGCAACTTAAAACAGAGACATCCAAGATGAAGAACCTTGCTTCATTTTATTTACAAGCGTATGGTGCTAATAAATGATAAGTCAGGACCATGGAGAAAGATGCCCAAAGCAAGCGAGATGAAAATTAGTATCAAAGGAAGATTAAATGGAGTTCGAGTTTAGAATATCAGAGAGTAAAGAAGTTGAGATGGTCAAAATTGAAAACCATTTAGTACCACAATGTGATAAACTTTGTTATCCAGGTGCAAGTGATAGGACAAAATGGACAGCTTGAGTTGGATATAGTTGATAACATTAGCAAATGGTAAGAAAAAGATAGGAAATCAAGGAAGTTCTCTGCGAATATCAAGTGTCATTTCAGAAAAATGGGTATTTTTCTCAGATGGAAATCAGGGCTACTATGTTGTATAGAGTTGAATCTTGGGTATCAAATAAAATAAGGTTAAACAGCACCTGTGGCTGACAGGCATGGTAAGAATGATGTTGGAGTTGCAAAAATGAACAACACTAGGAATGTATACATATCAGGAAAACTATGGATAGTTGCACTAAAAGAAAAGATATATATATACATATATATATTGGGAGATGGTTTCTCTCCATTCATATAAAGCCAGAAAAGGCCCATGTAAGATAAACTGAAGCATTACAAAATCAAGAAACTAGAAGGGGAGATCAGTAAAGACCTTGGCTAAAGTATTGAGGAACAGATTTTAAAAAACAAATAATGTGGAGTCACAAAGACTCAAAGAGCATGGCTTTACATAGGATTGAGTAGAAGAGCAAAACTCAAAAGGGAAACTCTAAACAGATGCGCTATGATAACAAAGACAGTAATGGCCCATCAAGAAGAATTGACAAGACTGGGGTAACATAACCATCACTTATCAGACATCAATTACAGAAAGTAATCATAATCTTGATGTGTTCTTTTAGGGGATGTTTCCCATCATCAAACCACTTGTGTGCTCACATGAACACACCCATGTGGTGAAACAGAGACCTGACTTTCTTGGCCCAGAGATAAATAGGGATTTCTGGGGTCAACTTGTTCAGGATTTAGCAATAATAAAACTAATTAACCCAACCCCAACCCTATCTTAATGGGATAATGAATGCCCAGATGATGATTAGCAAAAGACTTAAGCATAACACACATGAGAACACACAACCCCCCAATACAAGTCAAAGAAGCATAATTTTTCACATTCTAAGAAAATGTCAATCACCCAGTTTAGCTAGAAACACAGAGAAATCAGAAGAGTAGTTACCAAACCAATACAGCACAAGAAGTTTGAACAAACCCGTCTTTAGAATACCCACTCTAAAGCAAATCCAATCAATGAGAACATAAAAAAGAAGAAAGACAATAGCGCATTCCATTCACCCATAATCCAATCCTTAATCAACCATCACCCATCATCAATCAATAATCAATATACCCATTCAACCAACCAGCGATTACATAACAAAAAACCCACTGAAGGACGTCCATAGCCGTTCTCTATAAGACCTGCTAAAACCCCCATCAAAACCCTTTCAGTCCCCCATAAAATCCCTGTTCGTTCTGTTCACAGAGAGAGAGAGAGAGAGAGAGAGTCGTCCTCGTACCTGCTGAATCGAAGAGAGAGAGAGAGAGGTTGCTTGGTGAAGAGTGGGGAAAGTCCGGGAAGGCACTTTCTAAGACGGAAGTTTTAAGTGTAACTTGGCAAGTCACGGCGCCAAATCTAACTTACCACCTCCACGGAACATGTGGGATGTGGCCCACTGAAAATCGAGAAATAAATTATCTAGATCAGCTAGGGTTGCAAATGAGTTCTCCATCGTTGGATTAGAAGTTTTGACCCGTTAGTAATCAGGTTTTGGTACTTATTTAAGCTTGATAAGTAAATGGGTCTAAGTGTAAATCATAGTTTTAAATTTGTGACCTAAACACTTTTAAGCCTAATTCTACAATAGTTTAAGCCCATGGACTCGAAACGTGATATATTATCTTAATTTTTTTATAATTTTTCATAAAAATTAGTTTTTCTTCCAAACATTCTCTACCCAAACCCAAACCTGGACCTGAACCTGAACCTGCCCCATACACAGGTTTGGATCCGGGTCTAGTTCTATATTATCGTTAACGGTTTGAATTTCAAAACTAGAAAATTAGTTCCAAATCCATTCCAAGTTCAGATCTATTTTCTCATTTACGGTAGACCTGGAACCGGAACCAACTAGTTTGCAACTTTAAGATTAGCAATATGAGAAATTTGGCATCACTGTAGATTTTGAACATTGTATCAATGCTGAGAGAATTTAATTAGCAAAAAATTAAGTATCAGTTAAACGAAAGCATTCAGTTGAGCACTGTGCACCTGCACACAGCGCATGTAGACCATCATTAAAGTAGGACCCACCCTTGCATATGCAAGATGGATCTCGTAGGTCTCAAAATGCATCGTGCAAGCGTGCAGTGCTCAGGAGAAATTTTTTCATCATCTAAAATCATATCTTACTAGCACAAAATCCATGCTAAGTATGTCTATGTATACAATTGAAATTAAAAAATTAGACATTAAAATTAGATAATATTTTGAAGCTAGTGTGATATTTTATTTTTCTTTTTGGTATATTTTCTTTTTAAGTTTCTTATGATATATATTTATCTTAACTATTTTATTGGCTGTTAAGTTCTCTATTTTCTTTATTTCTATTGCCAATGTCAATCTACTATTTTTTTCATTTGTTACATATTTTTCCTCTTTGCCAATAGTTTGTTATTGTTTTTTCCTTCAAAATTGTCTTAAAAAAATTCGTGTTGGATTTTATGTTCATTATCTTCATTGCGTTTGCATAGATGGCTGCCCCAAATAATTTTCATATTGATCAGTTGCATATTTTTGAATCTCTTTAATTTTAATCATGGTACACACCGGATTATTACATTAGAAATCAATTCTAACAATCATTAAAATAAATCCACCAAACTGTATTAAAAATAAAAAAAATCTGAAAATGGCATGAGCTCATTTAAAGATCTTCATATTTTTATAAAAAGTAAAATTTTCATTTCACGAAACAAGATTAAGGTAAAAACTAGAAAATATCATAAAATTTGATAGGGCCATTTAAAGATTCTCATAATTTCATAAAAAAGTGAATATTCAATTAATTTTAAACAATTTCATTTATTTTTCAAACCAACTGAAGGGACTTTTATTTTAAAACTGGCCATTTATATGGTATTCTATGTTAGCCTCGAGATTAGTGCATACCTATTTTATTTATCTACATAAGAATATAGGGAGCCCCTCAACTGCGGGTCAACGTTCATGTCTCTGAACAAGTGGTAGAGCGCATTTTACAATCCATCCGAGTGAACCATCAAACAGGGATCCCCGAATAGTCATGGGGCTCTGGGTCTGACATCCATCTGAGTAAATTGCAATGTTGGGTTGAGTATGCACTTGTTTTGGATAGTAAAAATTTATTGATTAAGTGGGGCCCATTATGATCTAAGCCCTTATCAACATACACTATCTGCATTGGGGGAGATTTTTCGATTCCCCTAGTCCCATCTCCAAGTAGGCCCGACGTGAGCCCCACAACTCTTGTGCTCAACTGAGGGTCTACCGTAGATATATATAGGGGAACATTCATCTACATATGTCCCTCACCAGGGGACCGTGCATACTCCTCTGTGGGGCCCATGATAGACCCCACCAAGGGATGAAACTAGGAGAATGAAAAGATCCATGCAGGACCACCCTATATACCAAGTTTGGCCTTAATCACATGTCCTTAACCCCTTCATCCGTGCCCACAAATTCATTTCATTCGAATGGGTACATAGTCGATCCAATGGTCCAATAAATTCAAATTTGACCAAAAATTGGTAAACGTGTTCAATTCAAGGAGGTCGTGTGTGTGATCCTTTGGATGAACCATAGTGGGTCCCACTTAAAGTTTTCACAAAAAAAATAGTGAGAGACATATGCATATGAATATTCTCCATATATATATAGGAAAATATTACTATACATCCATCCCTCACTTAGTAATAAGGGACAAATAGCGTTAACTGATGTGAGGGATTGACACCATTAGTTGTTTGAAATTTTGGTTAGAAGTTTTAGCTCAGCCTGCCCAAATCTCAATTTGAATTCATTTAAAATTAAAGGTCTTGCTTGAATTCATTCACACAGCCCTTCCTTTGTTGTCACCGTCTAAGATCTCTCCCTCCTTCCCTCGCATCTCCAACCAAACTCAAGATATTCTTCTTCTTCTGCTTCTTCTATTTCTTGTTTTGTTTATGCTTCATTGGTGGCACACATACTGGGATGAGAGCAGCGCAGTCCTTCCTTTTCTTCCTCTTCCACACAGAATGGGCTGGGAGCAGCGCAATGCTCTTATTCTTCGAGTTGGATTGCCCAATGCCTTGACGTGAGCCCAACCCAACCTGCAAGTGGCTTACCCTCTTTCAACCCAAATGAGATTTTCTCCAACCCAACCTGAACAATGATAGGATTGGGTCAGATGATAAGATAAGAGTTCAAGTTAGACCTCACCCGTTTTGGAATCTAATCCTAATACACCATGTGTTTGGGCTGCCTTGGCCATACCAACTGGGCATCAAGATGTGCACATTTTCTTAGGCACACAGAGCATTTATTTTTTGTGTTGATGGATTACATACACAGAGCATGTATGTTAATTACCCATTTTATTTCTGTTGATGGATCGAGTTAATAAATCTGTTTCTCAATTGAGACTGGCACACAGGGAACCCTTTTCTTGATTAAAGTAGTTTTGGTGCGTCTGATCCTATTTCATGGTTGCAGTCTTCATCTTGGTTGTGCTTGGCTGATGAGATTTTTTTGATGTTTTTTTTAATTTTATTTTACAGGATGTCCTTGTCCAACACCTCAACTACTAAAATTATTACTAAATGCCAATGTGGGAGTAGTGATATGAAATTATTTATTTCTCATATAAAATTGAATCCAAATAAAAAATTTTAGAGATGCCCAAGATGGAATGTAAATACTATAAGGTGGCCAAGGTGTCATTTTGAATGTGTTTCTTTTATGAAATTATATTTATTCAAAAATTGTATCAAACACAATCTTTTGCAAAACTTTTGCAGGATGGTAATGGCCCCCATTCAATTACATGGGAAAATAAAGTTTTGAAAGAATAAGTTGGTGAATCAAATTCAACACCTTGGTGAAACAATGATGTAAAAAAAAATTATAAAATCTGGCCAATGTAATTACATACTTGAAGAGCTTAGTTGAGATGCACAATAGATTGTTGCATGCTACTGTAAAAGAAAAAAATAATAATAAAGAGAAGGAAAACCTTAGAGATTTACAAACTGTGTATTTACATAAAATATACCGTTTAATGTTGATTATGTCCCGCGTTGTAATTTTGGCATTACGTTTTAAATGAAGAGTTTAACTGTGGCCATATCTATTTTTTCTCCTGTTTGATAGTTTAACTATGGCTTCCAAGATGATGGTGAACATCACTAGTCCATAAAGGTATACATACTGGTTTGTGCTAATTTTTGTAACATATGCAATGGATCAATTTAGAATAAATATTCTAGGGCATCAAAACCAGTCCTACCAAGGCATCTGAATATTATAGTTACAATCTTTTGCTAAAATGGATTGAAAAAATCAACCCAAATTTGAAGTGGGGAGCTGATTCCATATTTGAACAATAAACATGCATTGGATAAGCAAGTTTTTTTTTTTTTAGAGAGGCCAATTCTAATGGAGTTTTTTGTTTTTCGTACGATCTAGTTAAGGTATCATCTAGTAGCCAAACGCTCTCTTTTTTTTAGAGAGGCCAATTCTCTGTGTCCTAGTTTAAGATATAAATATAACTTGCAAAATGTAACCATTGAATATTCTAGAGATCACAACTAGCACAATGTAATTTTATTAACCAGTCCAAACCAATAAGCGAATAGATCGGTAATTTATCATCAAAACCCATACAATCAAAGTGTTACATCCTTTCACTAATTAAATACATTTGAGGATTAAAAACACATTATAGCATCTAAGCTCATGTCAAACCCAACATCTAACACTTCAATTCAACCTTTAAATCAAAGCATCTTGCATAATACAAAAAAATATTCGCATAGGTTAAAATTTTCAATGAATATAGCATTGATCAGTAAATAACATGGATGAACATAAATAATAACTTATGCCTTAATATGATGGATTAGAATTCCTCATCGAAAGTGGACTTATCCAAAGACTCACATTCATCAGATGGGTCTGAGTTGAGTTTTTGTGAACTTGAAATATTTGATGAAGGTTTCTTTATGGAACTAAAAAGAAAAAAAGGAAAGAGAGAGAGAGAGAGAGAGAGAGAGAGAGAGAGAGAAGGCATTCATAAAGTAATTGAGAGAGAGAGAGAAGGCATTCATAAAGTAATTGAATGAAGTATTATACAATTAGTTAAAATTGGACAACATTAAATTTATTATATTACTTTTGTAATAGAAAAGGACAATTACGCCGATCATGTGACACGCCTCGTTAATTTGTTTCATCCGTGGCATAATCTTTCTTTTCTCATTGCCTTTTCCTTGGAGGATTTTAGCTTCTTTGAACAACCCTTTGTATTAGCATGGGCAGGCTCACAATATTCTATTGGACCAATCATTGCCTTTTCTTTTTTCTAGTAATCCTTCTCCTCAATTATTTCTGAATCATTTATATTCTTAATTTCTTTTTTCAGTTGTGCGACAACCTTTCTTGCATGTTACCATGTGTAACACTCCGATCCCCTTTGAGCCGGATTAGTGGCTCATTAGTGTGTTTTGTTTTGTCTATTTCTTTTGGACTTGGTTTCGGGCCTTGGATAGGTAGTTGAGTGACCTTTGACCTGGAATAGGCAGTTCTAAGCCCTTTTTCGTAATTTTGCTTTTGCTTTGCTCATATCATCTTTGCATCATCTTGGTGTCAGCACATGTATTTCATTGAGCTCGACAAATTCCGTAACTGTGTCAGATCCGTTTGGAGTTAATTGGGAAAGATGGACCTTCATGTGACTTGATTTGTAAATAACCCAGACTCTTTGGACTTTGACTTAAACTTCCAAAACATATATAAACAACTCAGCTCCAGATGTCTCTCATCTCTGCCCATTTGTTTCCACGTTGCATGCAAGAGAAAACTCCAGGGAAGCCTCTCGTTCTCTCTCTCCCTCTCCCTTTCTCTTCACTTCTCTTGATCGATTGTAGATTGGGATCCTTTGTTTGATTGGGTTCTTCCTCTCTCTTCTCCATTCTCTCATCTCTGTATATTGCTTAGGTAAGTGGGTTTTGCATTCTTCATCTTCGATTGGATTCCTTCTCCAAGCTATGTGTGTTTCCCTCATCTCATGCATGTGCTATTGCTTTGATTTTAGTGGATTTGGAGCTTGAGTCAGTGGATTTCAGATTTGAGGCAAGTATAAGTACAGGCTTTGATAACACATATGGGTGTTTTGTTTGATGGCTTTGATTCACTTCTTATTCTTTGTCTAGCATGTTTTACAGCCACATTTTGTGAATTTGGAACCTCTGTAGCTTGTTTGGAGATGTTTCTGTGTCAAATTTCAGTTTCTGTCACTATCCCGAATTCATCTCTGTATTGTACGGCTAAGCCGTGAACTTCTACGGCTTGATTTCCAGAGACTCGAAATTTGAGTTTTGTTCTACGGCTAGGCTACGGCTAAGCCGTAATTTGTTCTACGGCTGAGCCGTAAGCTAGCCGTGACCCAACCGTACCCCAGCCGTGAATTAAATCTCTGATCAGTCGAAACTTTTCTGATATCAGTACTCCTACGGTGAGGCTACGGCTAAGCCGTGGAATGCTACGGCTAAGCCGTGGATTGGTCTACGGCTAAGCCGTATACTGACTGTAGCTCAGCCGAAAAAGGCATCAGATCAGAGGTGAAAGATGATCAGTTTAGCTGTGTTTTGAATGGAACCAAGGTGAAGCCGTAGTGCATAGTACGACGAGCGCGTAAGATGTCTTCGGCTCAACCATAGGTCCCTCATAGCTAAACCGTTAGGCATGGCAATTCTGAAACATAACTTAGGATAATGGTGAGACTTGTAGGGCTCAAACACGGGTTGACCCCTCATGTAAACCGGCCCAAATGGATTCTTGGAACGCATGAATAGTCTGTTAGGCTGTGACTTATTCATGTGAGTGTTGTTTTACTGTTAAGCACCTCCCCATGGGTGTTGGTTTAAGGGACGTCGGTGCACGCAAAGATTACGCAACACTTTGATGGCAACGGTGCATTGACTAACTTAAAACTACATCAACATGCACGGTTAGTGACAGTGAACAACTAGCTTAGGACTGGCTTGTAATGAACCTTGACTCCGTATTAATCTGAGATGCATTGCATATTGTTTATGGTTTTGCCCTCTGTTCTGTTAATTTATGTTATGCATTCCTCAGTCATTTTGCTTTCGTTCTGTATATCTGTATCATTCTTTGTTCGGCACTAAGTTCTGATCTATGCTGTGCTTTGATTTAATCTATGTTCTAAATTGTAAATCGACTATGCTTTGTATATTCTCTGGCTTTGTATATTTTGGGTATTCCCTGGTGGCTCTGCCCAGAGGTTAATACGTGAGGATAAGATCCGGTCTTTGTCATCGGTGAGTCCAAAGCGGATAATCTCCCTTTCTATGGATTTGATTTGATTGGTATTAGTCTGGCTCTACTCAGCCTCAGCCCTAGGATGCCCGACGGGGTTACCTCTGGCTTAGATCTCTGTATCTCTGTATTCACTGCAGTGTCGCTTTGTCTTGGGACCCCGGAACCCAGGAACCTGAGACCCACTTGTACCCTGGCCCGGTCAGTGGTGTTCTCCTCTGCTCTGCTTTGCTCTGCTCTCTATTGGAGAGAACTTGGTTAACGTAGTAGCCACTTAGTCAGTATTTCTATGTTTGATTCACATATCATGCTTTACTTCTATGCACGATTTGCTTAGCTTACTAAGATGAAATTCTGAAATTATTATTCGGTCTTTATTCAGCTTTGATACTATGCGTGTTTCACCCCTGTTACTTATATTTGCTGGGTCGTTGTATTCATTTGTGTTGTCTGTGGTGTTGCAGGCACAGATACCTTGCCCAGCTCCCCGGCGGTCGAGGAGGCTGCAGGGGCAAGTGTAGAGGCACCCTCAGGTTTGGCAGAGTGGGCCTGATCATCTCTGCCGAGAGCGTTCATGCATACTTCCAGTGGCTTTTCGAGTTTTTGGTTTTTGAGAGATTGTATTTGGACTTTGGATCTTTGGACTTTGGACTTATCTTCTGTGTATTTTGTATATATTGATTTTGGTGTGTATTTGGTTTTATATCAGTGTAATTGTCTTTGTCATTTCCGTTTTGTATTTACTTTGGCTTCCGCTATTTATTTTCTTTGTTGCTTGCTATGATATCTACAGCTTCCGCGTTCGTCTGTTTCGCACGTGTTAGATCCCTTGTGTGCGTGCAGCTGGACTGGGTTTGGGTGCACGTGCACGGGAGTACGTGTGTCACTGGTTTGGCTTTTCGCTAACCCCCGATTTCTGGGCTCGGGTCGTGACATACGTATTGTATGGTATCAGAGCTTGCTAGTTATAAGCATGTAGGCATCTAAGATCGTGGTGAGATAACGATATCAACTATTTGACTCGAAGTCTCATATGTTGATTTGGGGTTTGACTAACTCAGGGCATTTTATATTTGTGTGTTGTGTTTCTTTTCCTTTTGCAGGATGGCATCAGGATCGGGATCTCGGGATGAGAATCAACAAGGCCACAACGGTGATAGTGGATCAGTACCTCCACACATCAGTAGTGAGGAACGAATGATGATGATGATGCAGTCTATGCAGTCATTACAGGCACAGATGGCATCCATGGTAGATAGGCAGAGTCAGGCTGCCGCAGTTGCATCACCTCGTATAGATCAGCAGGTGATTGTCCAGCCTAAGGAATCAGATCCTAATGCTCTTTTTGACAAGTTCCGTAAGCGAGGGGCGACTGAGTTCCATGGGATAGAGGACGCATTGCAGGCTGAGCAATGGTTGGAGCAGACTGAAGAGCTATTTGATACAATTGTGTGCAGTAACAAGCAGAAGGTAGTTCTCACAGCCTCTATGCTTCGGAGTGTAGCCAAGACATGGTGGAGGAGTGTTAAGACTTCATTTCAGACTATGCCCAGTGCCACAGTGTGGGAGACCTTCAAGCAGCAATTCCGTCGGAAGTTCATGCCTCTCCATATTCAGCGAGCCAAGGAAGTGGAATTCTTCAACCTTCAGCAGAGACAGATGTCAGTTGCAGACTATGTACACAGGTTTACCGAGTTGTCTCATTTTGCAGAGGACATGGTGAACACTGAGCATAAGAAGGTGACTCGCTTCGTCAACGGTCTGAATCCGAGGCACAAACGCCACGTGGTTGCTTGTATGTGGCCGGCTACATTGGATGACGCTATTGACAGAGCTTATGATGCAGAGGCCATCTTTGAGGAGGAGCGAACAGAAGCTAAGAGGGCGGCAGGTTCCAGTGGCAGAAGTCAGTTTCAGAAAAGGTTCAAGGGTAAGCAGGGCAGTTCGAGCAGTACTCCGTTGGTATGTGGTCACTGTGGGAAGGATCACCCAACAGACAGATGTTGGAGGAAGATTGGGGCTTGTTTCGGGTGTGGCTCTACGGATCACAGGCGGGCCCAATGCCCGAAGTTTCAGTCCTCTCCACAGACGAGACAGGCAGGACCTACAGCGCAGGGCAGATCTCAGCCAGCTCGCCCAGCTCAGAAGCCGAACCGCCAGACAGCCCGAGCCTATGCTGCTACGCATGAGGGCGCGGAGGAGGCCACGGTAGTGGAAGGTAAAATTTTAATTTCTGATGCTGAAGCTTTAGCCTTATTTGACTCAGGGTCTACGCGTTCGTACGTAGCACCCCATTTTGCTGTGCAGCTTCGACAGCGACCCACACCACTCCCATATTTGTTGTTAGTATCCACTCCGGTTGGTAAGCGTGTGGAGTGCAGTGTTTTCTACCCTCAGTGTGATGTGCGGATAGCTGGTCATCAGCTCCCAGTAGACCTCGTGTTGCTCACGACACTGGATTTTGATGTGATCCTTGGTATGGACTGGCTTGCAAGATATCATGCGTGTATCAATTGCTACAGCAAGGCTATCTACTTTGATTTGGGCAGCGGATTCCGATTTGAGGGCAGCCAGACGAAGTGCCCAAGGCGTGTGATATCTGCTTGTAAGGCAGACAGGATGCTTCGTAGGGGATGTGAGGGATTTCTCGCATTCATCTCAGAGAAGAAAGATCAGCGACAGCTCAGTGAGATCCCAGTAGTTAGCGAGTTTCCGGATGTCTTCCCGGAGGATGTGCCAGAGTTGCCACCGGTTCGGGAGGTAGAATTTGCTATTGATTTGATGCCAGGTACAGCACCCATCAGTAGAGCTCCATATCGTATGGCACCTGCAGAGTTGTTGGAATTGAAGAAACAGTTGCAGAATCTATTGGATAAAGGGTTCATACGCCCAAGTGTTTCACCTTGGGGAGCTCCTGTATTGTTTGTCAAGAAGAAGGATGGCAGTTTCCGGATGTGCATTGATTATAGGCAGTTGAATAAAGTGACTATCAAGAACAAATATCCATTGCCTAGGATCGATGAGTTGTTCGATCAGCTTCAGGGTGCAGCTTACTTCTCGAAGATTGACTTGAGGTCAGGATATCACCAGCTCAGGGTGAAGGATGAGGATGTTCCGAAGACAGCTTTCAGGACTCGGTATGGACACTACGAGTTCCTTGTCATGCCATTTGGTTTGACGAACGCACCCGCAGCTTTCATGGCATTGATGAATAGGGTGTTTACTTCCTTCTTGGACCAGTTTGTTGTGGTTTTCATAGATGACATATTGGTCTATTCGAAGACAGCTGAGGAACATACAGACCATCTGAGGAAAGCATTGCAGCTGCTTAGGATCACAAGTTGTATGCAAAGTTGTCCAAGTGTGAGTTTTGGCTTGAGCAAGTTACATTTCTGGGTCATAAGATTTCTAGAGATGGATTGATGGTGGATCCAGCTAAGATTGAGGCAGTAGTCCATTGGCCCCGTCCTAGATCAGTGACAGAGATTCGGAGTTTTCTGGGTTTGGCGGGATATTACCGCAGGTTTGTGCAGGACTTCTCGAAGATCTCAGCCCCGCTGACTCAGTTGACTCGGAAGAAGGTTCCATATGAGTGGACAGAGAAGTGTGAGCGTAGTTTCCAGATGTTGAAAGAAAAGCTCACTACGGCGCCAGTGTTGACTCTCCCGGATGGTAGTGAGGGATTCGTGATTTATTCCGATGCTTCTCGAGTTGGACTAGGTTGTGTGTTGATGCAGAATCAGAAGGTGATTGCATATGGATCCAGACAGCTGAAAGAGCATGAGAAGAACTATGCCACACATGACTTGGAGTTAGCAGCCATTGTATTTGCACTGAAGTTGTGGCGGCATTACTTGTACGGTGTGAAGTTCGAGGTCCATTCCGATCATCACAGTCTACAGTACCTGTTTGATCAGCATGACTTGAATATGAGGCAGCGGAGATGGTTGGAGTTTATCAAAGACTACGACTTTCCGATCAAGTACCACCCAGGCAAGGGCAATGTAGTTGCAGATGCGCTCAGCAGGAGGACAGACAGTCTTCCGGTGTTGGCAGGATTCTATATGCTTGTGCATGATCAGCCTGTTGAGGTTCGGATGGTAGGTGAGTTGGTAACATTAGCTACTACCTTCGTGTTTCAGCCTGAGGTGATTCAGCAGATCAAGGATCGCCAGTTTGAGGACCCCCTCCTGGTGAAGTTCAGGGATCGGATTGCAGATTGACCTGATTTTAGCTTGGTGGATGGAGTTTTGTACTTCAGGAATAGATTGTGTGTTCCCGCTGTGGACGAGCTGAAAGATAAGTTGATGACAGAGGCGCACGATGCCCGATATGCGATGCACCCAGGGAGTACGAAGATGTACCGGAACTTGAAGGACAGATTTTGGTGGAACAATATGAAGCGGGAGATCGCAGGGTTCGTAGCTCGATGTTTGACCTGTCAGAGGGTAAAAGCTGACCATCAGCGACCTCCAGGATCATTGCATCCATTGCACACTCCGCAGTGGAAGTGGGAGCACATTACGATGGATTTCGTCTCCGGTTTTCCGCCGACCAATAGAAAGAACAATGCGATCTGGGTCATAGTGGACAGATTGACCAAGTCAGCACATTTCCTTCCGTTCAAGAAAGGGATGACATTCACGGAGATGGCCAGGAAGTTTGTTGACGAGATAGTCAGATTGCATGGCACCCCAGTATCGATTGTGTCGGATCGAGACAGTCGTTTTGTATCTTCATTCTGGAGAGCATTTCAGGAAGCTATGGGCACGAAGCTGAGTTTTAATACGGCATACCACCCCCAGACTGATGGACAGTCGAAGCGTACCATTCAGACGTTGGAGGATATGCTCAGAGCTAGTGTGCTGAACTTTGAGAAGGAATGGGATACACATCTGGCCTTGTGTGAGTTTGCTTACAACAACAGCTTCCACGAGAGTATTGGTATGGCACCATATGAGGCTCTTTACGGACGGAAGTGCAGGACCCCGGTATGCTGGGAAGAAGTTGGAACTAGAAGTTTCCATGGTCCGACGATCATTGCTGAGACGACAGAGAAGGTGCAGAAAGTGATAGAGAATCTGAAGATTGCTCGGTCCAGGCAGAAGAGTTATGCTGATACTCGGAGGAGACCTTTGGCATTTCAAGTCGGAGATTGGGTGTTCCTTAAAGTTTCTCCGATGAAGGGCACAGTTCGATTTGGTCAGAAGGGTAAGTTAGCTCCGAGATATGTAGGACCGTTCGAAGTCAAGAGCCGAGTTGGAGATTTAGCTTATCGGTTGACGCTTCCAGTCGAGTTCTCCGGTGTTCACGAGGTATTCCATGTGTCGATGCTCCGTAAGTACGTGCCAGATTCGAGCCATGTGATTCGCTACGATGATATTCAGATTCAGCCTAATGCAACTTACGTTGAGCGTCCGCTTCGCATTGTTGGTACACGAGAGCAGATTCTCCGTACCAGGACTATCAGATGGGTTAAAGTGTTGTGGGAGCATCACGGTCCAGATGAGGCTACTTGGGAGCTAGAGGAGCAGCTAGCACGCCAGTACCCCCAGCTCTTTGCGCAGGTAGGTAGTCATTCCGAGGACGGAATGATTCCTAGTGGGGGAGGATGTAACACTCCAATCCCCTTTGAGCCGGATTAGTGGCTCATTAGTGTGTTTTGTTTTGTCTATTTCTTTTGGACTTGGTTTCGGGCCTTGGATAGGTAGTTGAGTGACCTTTGACCTGGAATAGGCAGTTCTAAGCCCTTTTTCGTAATTTTGCTTTTGCTTTGCTCATATCATCTTTGCATCATCTTGGTGTCAGCACATGTATTTCATTGAGCTCGACAAATTCCGTAACTGTGTCAGATCCGTTTGGAGTTAATTGGGAAAGATGGACCTTCATGTGACTTGATTTGTAAATAACCCAGACTCTTTGGACTTTGACTTAAACTTCCAAAACATATATAAACAACTCAGCTCCAGATGTCTCTCATCTCTGCCCATTTGTTTCCACGTTGCATGCAAGAGAAAACTCCAGGGAAGCCTCTCGTTCTCTCTCTCCCTCTCCCTTTCTCTTCACTTCTCTTGATCGATTGTAGATTGGGATCCTTTGTTTGATTGGGTTCTTCCTCTCTCTTCTCCATTCTCTCATCTCTGTATATTGCTTAGGTAAGTGGGTTTTGCATTCTTCATCTTCGATTGGATTCCTTCTCCAAGCTATGTGTGTTTCCCTCATCTCATGCATGTGCTATTGCTTTGATTTTAGTGGATTTGGAGCTTGAGTCAGTGGATTTCAGATTTGAGGCAAGTATAAGTACAGGCTTTGATAACACATATGGGTGTTTTGTTTGATGGCTTTGATTCACTTCTTATTCTTTGTCTAGCATGTTTTACAGCCACATTTTGTGAATTTGGAAGCTCTGTAGCTTGTTTGGAGATGTTTCTGTGTCAAATTTTAGTTTCTGTCACTATCCCGAATTCATCTCTGTATTGTACGGCTAAGCCGTGAACTTCTACGGCTTGATTTCCAGAGACTCGAAATTTGAGTTTTGTTCTACGGCTAGGCTACGGCTAAGCCGTAATTTGTTCTACGGCTGAGCCGTAAGCTAGCCGTGACCCAACCGTACCCCAGCCGTGAATTAAATCTCTGATCAGTCGAAACTTTTCTGATATCAGTACTCCTACGGTGAGGCTACGGCTAAGCCGTGGAATGCTACGGCTAAGCCGTGGATTGGTCTACGGCTAAGCCGTATACTGACTGTAGCTCAGCCGAAAAAGGCATCAGATCAGAGGTGAAAGATGATCAGTTTAGCTGTGTTTTGAATGGAACCAAGGTGAAGCCGTAGTGCATAGTACGACGAGCGCGTAAGATGTCTTCGGCTCAACCATAGGTCCCTCATAGCTAAACCGTTAGGCATGGCAATTCTGAAACATAACTTAGGATAATGGTGAGACTTGTAGGGCTCAAACACGGGTTGACCCCTCATGTAAACCGGCCCAAATGGATTCTTGGAACGCATGAATAGTCTGTTAGGCTGTGACTTATTCATGTGAGTGTTGTTTTACTGTTAAGCACCTCCCCATGGGTGTTGGTTTAAGGGACGTCGGTGCACGCAAAGATTACGCAACACTTTGATGGCAACGGTGCATTGACTAACTTAAACTACATCAACATGCACGGTTAGTGACAGTGAACAACTAGCTTAGGACTGGCTTGTAATGAACCTTGACTCCGTATTAATCTGAGATGCATTGCATATTGTTTATGGTTTTGCCCTCTGTTCTGTTAATTTATGTTATGCATTCCTCAGTCATTTTGCTTTCGTTCTGTATATCTGTATCATTCTTTGTTCGGCACTAAGTTCTGATCTATGCTGTGCTTTGATTTAATCTATGTTCTAAATTGTAAATCGACTATGCTTTGTATATTCTCTGGCTTTGTATATTTTGGGTATTCCCTGGTGGCTCTGCCCAGAGGTTAATACGTGAGGATAAGATCCGGTCTTTGTCATCGGTGAGTCCAAAGCGGATAATCTCCCTTTCTATGGATTTGATTTGATTGGTATTAGTCTGGCTCTACTCAGCCTCAGCCCTAGGATGCCCGACGGGGTTACCTCTGGCTTAGATCTCTGTATCTCTGTATTCACTGCAGTGTCGCTTTGTCTTGGGACCCCGGAACCCAGGAACCTGAGACCCACTTGTACCCTGGCCCGGTCAGTGGTGTTCTCCTCTGCTCTGCTTTGCTCTGCTCTCTATTGGAGAGAACTTGGTTAACGTAGTAGCCACTTAGTCAGTATTTCTATGTTTGATTCACATATCATGCTTTACTTCTATGCACGATTTGCTTAGCTTACTAAGATGAAATTCTGAAATTATTATTCGGTCTTTATTCAGCTTTGATACTATGCGTGTTTCACCCCTGTTACTTATATTTGCTGGGTCGTTGTATTCATTTGTGTTGTCTGTGGTGTTGCAGGCACAGATACCTTGCCCAGCTCCCCGGCGGTCGAGGAGGCTGCAGGGGCAAGTGTAGAGGCACCCTCAGGTTTGGCAGAGTGGGCCTGATCATCTCTGCCGAGAGCGTTCATGCATACTTCCAGTGGCTTTTCGAGTTTTTGGTTTTTGAGAGATTGTATTTGGACTTTGGATCTTTGGACTTTGGACTTATCTTCTGTGTATTTTGTATATATTGATTTTGGTGTGTATTTGGTTTTATATCAGTGTAATTGTCTTTGTCATTTCCGTTTTGTATTTACTTTGGCTTCCGCTATTTATTTTCTTTGTTGCTTGCTATGATATCTACAGCTTCCGCGTTCGTCTGTTTCGCACGTGTTAGATCCCTTGTGTGCGTGCAGCTGGACTGGGTTTGGGTGCACGTGCACGGGAGTACGTGTGTCACTGGTTTGGCTTTTCGCTAACCCCCGATTTCTGGGCTCGGGTCGTGACATACGTATTGTATGGTATCAGAGCTTGCTAGTTATAAGCATGTAGGCATCTAAGATCGTGGTGAGATAACGATATCAACTATTTGACTCGAAGTCTCATATGTTGATTTGGGGTTTGACTAACTCAGGGCATTTTATATTTGTGTGTTGTGTTTCTTTTCCTTTTGCAGGATGGCATCAGGATCGGGATCTCGGGATGAGAATCAACAAGGCCACAACGGTGATAGTGGATCAGTACCTCCACACATCAGTAGTGAGGAACGAATGATGATGATGATGCAGTCTATGCAGTCATTACAGGCACAGATGGCATCCATGGTAGATAGGCAGAGTCAGGCTGCCGCAGTTGCATCACCTCGTATAGATCAGCAGGTGATTGTCCAGCCTAAGGAATCAGATCCTAATGCTCTTTTTGACAAGTTCCGTAAGCGAGGGGCGACTGAGTTCCATGGGATAGAGGACGCATTGCAGGCTGAGCAATGGTTGGAGCAGACTGAAGAGCTATTTGATACAATTGTGTGCAGTAACAAGCAGAAGGTAGTTCTCACAGCCTCTATGCTTCGGAGTGTAGCCAAGACATGGTGGAGGAGTGTTAAGACTTCATTTCAGACTATGCCCAGTGCCACAGTGTGGGAGACCTTCAAGCAGCAATTCCGTCGGAAGTTCATGCCTCTCCATATTCAGCGAGCCAAGGAAGTGGAATTCTTCAACCTTCAGCAGAGACAGATGTCAGTTGCAGACTATGTACACAGGTTTACCGAGTTGTCTCATTTTGCAGAGGACATGGTGAACACTGAGCATAAGAAGGTGACTCGCTTCGTCAACGGTCTGAATCCGAGGCACAAACGCCACGTGGTTGCTTGTATGTGGCCGGCTACATTGGATGACGCTATTGACAGAGCTTATGATGCAGAGGCCATCTTTGAGGAGGAGCGAACAGAAGCTAAGAGGGCGGCAGGTTCCAGTGGCAGAAGTCAGTTTCAGAAAAGGTTCAAGGGTAAGCAGGGCAGTTCGAGCAGTACTCCGTTGGTATGTGGTCACTGTGGGAAGGATCACCCAACAGACAGATGTTGGAGGAAGATTGGGGCTTGTTTCGGGTGTGGCTCTACGGATCACAGGCGGGCCCAATGCCCGAAGTTTCAGTCCTCTCCACAGACGAGACAGGCAGGACCTACAGCGCAGGGCAGATCTCAGCCAGCTCGCCCAGCTCAGAAGCCGAACCGCCAGACAGCCCGAGCCTATGCTGCTACGCATGAGGGCGCGGAGGAGGCCACGGTAGTGGAAGGTAAAATTTTAATTTCTGATGCTGAAGCTTTAGCCTTATTTGACTCAGGGTCTACGCGTTCGTACGTAGCACCCCATTTTGCTGTGCAGCTTCGACAGCGACCCACACCACTCCCATACTTGTTGTTAGTATCCACTCCGGTTGGTAAGCGTGTGGAGTGCAGTGTTTTCTACCCTCAGTGTAATGTGCGGATAGCTGGTCATCAGCTCCCAGTAGACCTCGTGTTGCTCACGACACTGGATTTTGATGTGATCCTTGGTATGGACTGGCTTGCAAGATATCATGCGTGTATCAATTGCTACAGCAAGGCTATCTACTTTGATTTGGGCAGCGGATTCCGATTTGAGGGCAGCCAGACGAAGTGCCCAAGGCGTGTGATATCTGCTTGTAAGGCAGACAGGATGCTTCGTAGGGGATGTGAGGGATTTCTCGCATTCATCTCAGAGAAGAAAGATCAGCGACAGCTCAGTGAGATCCCAGTAGTTAGCGAGTTTCCGGATGTCTTCCCGGAGGATGTGCCAGAGTTGCCACCGGTTCGGGAGGTAGAATTTGCTATTGATTTGATGCCAGGTACAGCACCCATCAGTAGAGCTCCATATCGTATGGCACCTGCAGAGTTGTTGGAATTGAAGAAACAGTTGCAGAATCTATTGGATAAAGGGTTCATACGCCCAAGTGTTTCACCTTGGGGAGCTCCTGTATTGTTTGTCAAGAAGAAGGATGGCAGTTTCCGGATGTGCATTGATTATAGGCAGTTGAATAAAGTGACTATCAAGAACAAATATCCATTGCCTAGGATCGATGAGTTGTTCGATCAGCTTCAGGGTGCAGCTTACTTCTCGAAGATTGACTTGAGGTCAGGATATCACCAGCTCAGGGTGAAGGATGAGGATGTTCCGAAGACAGCTTTCAGGACTCGGTATGGACACTACGAGTTCCTTGTCATGCCATTTGGTTTGACGAACGCACCCGCAGCTTTCATGGCATTGATGAATAGGGTGTTTACTTCCTTCTTGGACCAGTTTGTTGTGGTTTTCATAGATGACATATTGGTCTATTCGAAGACAGCTGAGGAACATACAGACCATCTGAGGAAAGCATTGCAGCTGCTTAGGATCACAAGTTGTATGCAAAGTTGTCCAAGTGTGAGTTTTGGCTTGAGCAAGTTACATTTCTGGGTCATAAGATTTCTAGAGATGGATTGATGGTGGATCCAGCTAAGATTGAGGCAGTAGTCCATTGGCCCCGTCCTAGATCAGTGACAGAGATTCGGAGTTTTCTGGGTTTGGCGGGATATTACCGCAGGTTTGTGCAGGACTTCTCGAAGATCTCAGCCCCGCTGACTCAGTTGACTCGGAAGAAGGTTCCGTATGAGTGGACAGAGAAGTGTGAGCGTAGTTTCCAGATGTTGAAAGAAAAGCTCACTACGGCGCCAGTGTTGACTCTCCCGGATGGTAGTGAGGGATTCGTGATTTATTCCGATGCTTCTCGAGTTGGACTAGGTTGTGTGTTGATGCAGAATCAGAAGGTGATTGCATATGGATCCAGACAGCTGAAAGAGCATGAGAAGAACTATGCCACACATGACTTGGAGTTAGCAGCCATTGTATTTGCACTGAAGTTGTGGCGGCATTACTTGTACGGTGTGAAGTTCGAGGTCCATTCCGATCATCACAGTCTGCAGTACCTGTTTGATCAGCATGACTTGAATATGAGGCAGCGGAGATGGTTGGAGTTTATCAAAGACTACGACTTTCCGATCAAGTACCACCCAGGCAAGGGCAATGTAGTTGCAGATGCGCTCAGCAGGAGGACAGACAGTCTTCCGGTGTTGGCAGGATTCTATATGCTTGTGCATGATCAGCCTGTTGAGGTTCGGATGGTAGGTGAGTTGGTAACATTAGCTACTACCTTCGTGTTTCAGCCTGAGGTGATTCAGCAGATCAAGGATCGCCAGTTTGAGGACCCCCTCCTGGTGAAGTTCAGGGATCGGATTGCAGATTGACCTGATTTTAGCTTGGTGGATGGAGTTTTGTACTTCAGGAATAGATTGTGTGTTCCCGCTGTGGACGAGCTGAAAGATAAGTTGATGACAGAGGCGCACGATGCCCGATATGCGATGCACCCAGGGAGTACGAAGATGTACCGGAACTTGAAGGACAGATTTTGGTGGAACAATATGAAGCGGGAGATCGCAGGGTTCGTAGCTCGATGTTTGACCTGTCAGAGGGTAAAAGCTGACCATCAGCGACCTCCAGGATCATTGCATCCATTGCACACTCCGCAGTGGAAGTGGGAGCACATTACGATGGATTTCGTCTCCGGTTTTCCGCCGACCAATAGAAAGAACAATGCGATCTGGGTCATAGTGGACAGATTGACCAAGTCAGCACATTTCCTTCCGTTCAAGAAAGGGATGACATTCACGGAGATGGCCAGGAAGTTTGTTGACGAGATAGTCAGATTGCATGGCACCCCAGTATCGATTGTGTCGGATCGAGACAGTCATTTTGTATCTTCATTCTGGAGAGCATTTCAGGAAGCTATGGGCACGAAGCTGAGTTTTAATACGGCATACCACCCCCAGACTGATGGACAGTCGAAGCGTACCATTCAGACGTTGGAGGATATGCTCAGAGCTAGTGTGCTGAACTTTGAGAAGGAATGGGATACACATCTGGCCTTGTGTGAGTTTGCTTACAACAACAGCTTCCACGAGAGTATTGGTATGGCACCATATGAGGCTCTTTACGGACGGAAGTGCAGGACCCCGGTATGCTGGGAAGAAGTTGGAACTAGAAGTTTCCATGGTCCGACGATCATTGCTGAGACAACAGAGAAGGTGCAGAAAGTGATAGAGAATCTGAAGATTGCTCGGTCCAGGCAGAAGAGTTATGCTGATACTCGGAGGAAACCTTTGGCATTTCAAGTCGGAGATTGGGTGTTCCTTAAAGTTTCTCCGATGAAGGGCACAGTTCGATTTGGTCAGAAGGGTAAGTTAGCTCCGAGATATGTAGGACCGTTCGAAGTCAAGAGCCGAGTTGGAGATTTAGCTTATCGGTTGACGCTTCCAGTCGAGTTCTCCGGTGTTCACGAGGTATTCCATGTGTCGATGCTCCGTAAGTACGTGCCAGATTCGAGCCATGTGATTCGCTACGATGATATTCAGATTCAGCCTAATGCAACTTACGTTGAGCGTCCGCTTCGCATTGTTGGCACACGAGAGCAGATTCTCCGTACCAGGACTATCAGATGGGTTAAAGTGTTGTGGGAGCATCACGGTCCAGATGAGGCTACTTGGGAGCTAGAGGAGCAGCTAGCACGCCAGTACCCCCAGCTCTTTGCGCAGGTAGGTAGTCATTCCGAGGACGGAATGATTCCTAGTGGGGGAGGATGTAACACTCCAATCCCCTTTGAGCCGGATTAGTGGCTCATTAGTGTGTTTTGTTTTGTCTATTTCTTTTGGACTTGGTTTCGGGCCTTGGATAGGTAGTTGAGTGACCTTTGACCTGGAATAGGCAGTTCTAAGCCCTTTTTCGTAATTTTGCTTTTGCTTTGCTCATATCATCTTTGCATCATCTTGGTGTCAGCACATGTATTTCATTGAGCTCGACAAATTCCGTAACTGTGTCAGATCCGTTTGGAGTTAATTGGGAAAGATGGACCTTCATGTGACTTGATTTGTAAATAACCCAGACTCTTTGGACTTTGACTTAAACTTCCAAAACATATATAAACAACTCAGCTCCAGATGTCTCTCATCTCTGCCCATTTGTTTCCACGTTGCATGCAAGAGAAAACTCCAGGGAAGCCTCTCGTTCTCTCTCTCCCTCTCCCTTTCTCTTCACTTCTCTTGATCGATTGTAGATTGGGATCCTTTGTTTGATTGGGTTCTTCCTCTCTCTTCTCCATTCTCTCATCTCTGTATATTGCTTAGGTAAGTGGGTTTTGCATTCTTCATCTTCGATTGGATTCCTTCTCCAAGCTATGTGTGTTTCCCTCATCTCATGCATGTGCTATTGCTTTGATTTGCTTTGATTTTAGTGGATTTGGAGCTTGAGTCAGTGGATTTCAGATTTGAGGCAAGTATAAGTACAGGCTTTGATAACACATATGGGTGTTTTGTTTGATGGCTTTGATTCACTTCTTATTCTTTGTCTAGCATGTTTTACAGCCACATTTTGTGAATTTGGAAGCTCTGTAGCTTGTTTGGAGATGTTTCTGTGTCAAATTTTAGTTTCTGTCACTATCCCGAATTCATCTCTGTATTGTACGGCTAAGCCGTGAACTTCTACGGCTTGATTTCCAGAGACTCGAAATTTGAGTTTTGTTCTACGGCTAGGCTACGGCTAAGCCGTAATTTGTTCTACGGCTGAGCCGTAAGCTAGCCGTGACCCAACCGTACCCCAGCCGTGAATTAAATCTCTGATCAGTCGAAACTTTTCTGATATCAGTACTCCTACGGTGAGGCTACGGCTAAGCCGTGGAATGCTACGGCTAAGCCGTGGATTGGTCTACGGCTAAGCCGTATACTGACTGTAGCTCAGCCGAAAAAGGCATCAGATCAGAGGTGAAAGATGATCAGTTTAGCTGTGTTTTGAATGGAACCAAGGTGAAGCCGTAGTGCATAGTACGACGAGCGCGTAAGATGTCTTCGGCTCAACCATAGGTCCCTCATAGCTAAACCGTTAGGCATGGCAATTCTGAAACATAACTTAGGATAATGGTGAGACTTGTAGGGCTCAAACACGGGTTGACCCCTCATGTAAACCGGCCCAAATGGATTCTTGGAACGCATGAATAGTCTGTTAGGCTGTGACTTATTCATGTGAGTGTTGTTTTACTGTTAAGCACATCCCCATGGGTGTTGGTTTAAGGGACGTCGGTGCACGCAAAGATTACGCAACACTTTGATGGCAACGGTGCATTGACTAACTTAAAACTACATCAACATGCACGGTTAGTGACAGTGAACAACTAGCTTAGGACTGGCTTGTAATGAACCTTGACTCCGTATTAATCTGAGATGCATTGCATATTGTTTATGGTTTTGCCCTCTGTTCTGTTAATTTATGTTATGCATTCCTCAGTCATTTTGCTTTCGTTCTGTATATCTGTATCATTCTTTGTTCGGCACTAAGTTCTGATCTATGCTGTGCTTTGATTTAATCTATGTTCTAAATTGTAATTCGACTATGCTTTGTATATTCTCTGGCTTTGTATATTTTGGGTATTCCCTGGTGGCTCTGCCCAGAGGTTAATACGTGAGGATAAGATCCGGTCTTTGTCATCGGTGAGTCCAAAGCGGATAATCTCCCTTTCTATGGATTTGATTTGATTGGTATTAGTCTGGCTCTACTCAGCCTCAGCCCTAGGATGCCCGACGGGGTTACCTCTGGCTTAGATCTCTGTATCTCTGTATTCACTGCAGTGTCGCTTTGTCTTGGGACCCCGGAACCCAGGAACCTGAGACCCACTTGTACCCTGGCCCGGTCAGTGGTGTTCTCCTCTGCTCTGCTTTGCTCTGCTCTCTATTGGAGAGAACTTGGTTAACGTAGTAGCCACTTAGTCAGTATTTCTATGTTTGATTCACATATCATGCTTTACTTCTATGCACGATTTGCTTAGCTTACTAAGATGAAATTCTGAAATTATTATTCGGTCTTTATTCAGCTTTGATACTATGCGTGTTTCACCCCTGTTACTTATATTTGCTGGGTCGTTGTATTCATTTGTGTTGTCTGTGGTGTTGCAGGCACAGATACCTTGCCCAGCTCCCCGGCGGTCGAGGAGGCTGCAGGGGCAAGTGTAGAGGCACCCTCAGGTTTGGCAGAGTGGGCCTGATCATCTCTGCCGAGAGCGTTCATGCATACTTCCAGTGGCTTTTCGAGTTTTTGGTTTTTGAGAGATTGTATTTGGACTTTGGATCTTTGGACTTTGGACTTATCTTCTGTGTATTTTGTATATATTGATTTTGGTGTGTATTTGGTTTTATATCAGTGTAATTGTCTTTGTCATTTCCGTTTTGTATTTACTTTGGCTTCCGCTATTTATTTTCTTTGTTGCTTGCTATGATATCTACAGCTTCCGCGTTCGTCTGTTTCGCACGTGTTAGATCCCTTGTGTGCGTGCAGCTGGACTGGGTTTGGGTGCACGTGCACGGGAGTACGTGTGTCACTGGTTTGGCTTTTCGCTAACCCCCGATTTCTGGGCTCGGGTCGTGACACCATGCCTTCATTGACATGCAACCCTCATCAACAATTCCTACCATAGAATATGATAAATCACTATGTCTTTCAACCAATGTATTAGCCATAAATATTTGTTCATTAACAATCTCCTCCTACTTCTTGCCATTTACCTTCGCATTCTGAGTCCATCTTTGTAGTATCAAACATTTTGATAACGTATAAATTCTCTCTTGCCTCAAAACACTAAGAAAACGGAATGCCTTCAAAATCAAACTTTTGACATTAATAGTTTGCGAGTTTGGAATCATTTTTTAATACAACAGTTCGTTCAGTCTCCACATTATATTCAATATTAGATACAATGTAAGTTTTCTCATCAACACTTTCACTTATAAACCTTGCACTACATGTCACCAGTGACAAAACTTGTTCTTGGAACTCCTAGAATTTCTTCCTTGAGTAAATTTTTGACATTTGTTTCTCTATCTGTATCTTGCTCATCAACTTTGGCCTTCCATTAAGGTATTATGTTGCTCAATCCTTTTCAATTGTTTTTGGCGACTAACGCCTCATTCAAATTGAATGAAGAATTCTTGTAAAGTAGTTTTCTTTGTTACATACCACTTCACAAAGGCGTTCATGCTTTTACTTCTTTGACTAGAGGACATTTTCCCAAAGAATATATGCTTGTTAAATACTGGCACCCACATATAATGTATTTGGTACATGTAATTTAACCAATCATGATCATTCAATTTATATTCAACTATAATAGCATTCCACTGAAGCTCAAAATGTTCTTTTTGACCAACTTGTAAATACAATCTTGTAATTTGTTAAAAAAACCTCCATAATGAATGGAAACCCCACCTAATTTGGATGGTAACTTCTCCAAGATATGCCACAAACAGAATCAATGGCATGTATTTGGCAGTATATGTTTAATGGCCTTTGCCATGGTAGGATCTTGGTTAGTTATGAATGCCTTTGGTGCTTTTGCTGGCATTGCTTCAATTTATTTGAACAACCACACGATGCTTTCAAACGTTTTATTTGAAATGAGAGCACACCCAAATAAGATAGACCCTCCATGGTGATTAATTCTCATGAATGCCGCGAAGATGAGTTCATATTTATTTGTTATGTATGTTGTATCAAATGAAATTGCATCTCCAAATACACTATAGGATTGCTTGAAAAAAGGTTTTGCCCAGAAAATATGTATGAATTTTCTGTTTGAATCTTTCTCAATAAAAAATGTAAACCGCTTGTCAATTTCTTTACAAGAAACAAGATATTTGTATGCTAATTGGCTATCTTTTGTAAATTTTTTCATCCTTTTAGCACTAATATGGTCGCGATAATATGTCTCAACGAACCCTACATTTTAGAGTACCATTTGCTCCTAATTCAAACACCCCCATCGCATTTGCTGTCAATACATTAGCCCATTTCCAAATTTCTATCATTGTTTCTTGTATACAAGTGATTTTTCACTGTGACCATAGCAAAAAACTCTTGCTAGGAGTAGTTAGCAAATGAGTATGCTCCTTAATAAATTTGCAAACAGAATAACCTAAATCCCCCTTTCTTTTTTTAATTTGAAACTCAACCCTACAGTTTTCCCTTGTCTCTATCATACACCTTTCGGCAACAAAATCCGGCTTCTTTATTTTGTGACCTTCTTTTGAACACAAAAATTTCTTCCAATATACAAATTTTTCATTTTTTTCAACAACAAATTCTCTTCTTCTTGGAACTTTTTCTCATACTAAAGCCAGCGTATTTTTTATAAGCATTATAGAAATCAAATGCCTCCTCTATTGTATTAAACAACATTCCTAACTTTGGTATTTTCTCATTGTCAACCATTGGAATAAATGAGTTCATCATTGAAGAGGGAGCCGATTCCATCTAATTTTGATTCCACACATAATACCACATGCCATAACATAAATGAAAAATCATAAAACACAATAAAACCATTAAAAACACAAGAATCATATCATGCATTTATCTGAATATTAAGAAAGAAATAATCGAATAAAAAAATGTCAATGACATGAAATAATTATGAAAATCACAACTTTGTAGCATACATTCAGATGCAATTAAACCTCAATAGTATTTTGAGTGCAACGTGGTATTATGGGTGAATCCTAGTCCTGGCTTCAAGAAAATGAGGTGGGCGAGCTTGAAAAGTGGCCTCCTTTCTGTCTGTCTTCCATGCTCTGTTTCCTATTACTATGAATAAAAACCTAGTTTCCTATTACTATGAGTAAAAACATAGCCCTCCACAAGTCTACTTGGTGAGGGTGTTTTGCTTAGATAGGAAAGGACTATTACACAGTAACAGTGACGAACTATGAGCTTTTTAATCTTGTGGTTTGGTGCCATATTTGAAATCATTATTAAATATTTGTGGGATTTATGTTGATGTTACTAAGGTTCTTTGTGAACTCAAGCTTACACATCATCAAGTGCAAGTCCTCACCACTCATGATGGCCGGGTCATGGATCTCTTCTTCGTCAAAGATGGTGTGTAAAGAGTTGATATTTTGGTATTCGATATTTTTGATAGGTAGTGTTTGGGAGAGATAGAGAGGAAGGGAGGGGTTGGGCGAGAAACACTTTCAAAATGACACATCTAAATCTTCACCATGGCGATTGGCCCACTTTATGTTTGGATGAGACAGAGAGAAAGGGAGAGAGTGAGGGAGGGTGAAGAAGGAGAGAGATAAGAGAGGGAACTCACCCCAATGGGGTTGCGGAAAGGGTTTGATGCACAGAGGATTGCAGTTTTAGGCGTGGGCACACAGAGGGACAACTGTAGATTTGAATCCATGGCTGTGACTGATCTGCCTTCATCGTTTCCGGAGTGGTGAGTTCTCTCGTTGGGGAGATGAATCGTCGGTGACTAATCTGCCTTTGTCATTCCACCAAGTGACTTCATTCGTCGGGGGAGATGAATCGTTGGAGGGAAAATGAAAGGTTTTCGTTGATAGAGACAACAACAATTTTATATTATATTTGGCTGATCCTTCACCCTTAGATTTTTTTTTTCCATCTAGCGGTATACTAGTTGCCATATCATTTTTGCCTCACCACAAGGTGAGGGATGGATGTATAGCAATATTCCCCATAATATACTTAACTCATTTAACTTATTTAATACATGGACGGTTGCAAAACAAGGATGCATCAGTGTTGAATTGTGCAAAAGGCATACATCCATATAGGACATGGAGGAACTGCATGAGATATGGAAGTTAAATCTCTCTGAAGTTAATTTTAATCAGTACATCCACTACAATATTGGCATGCTAGCTTGGGATTTGAAGAAAAGGACATCTGGACATCCACGTTAACTGTTGATATGGCTCTTTTTTTCACTATCACATAGGGCATATGGTATAGAAGGAATCTGTGCATCCACAATGGTAAATCAATAGAACCAACCTTGGCAGTTGAAAGGGCTTTAATATTAGTAAAGGATTTCAAGATGATAAAGTCTCAAAAATTAAATTTAAATAAGGAGAAAATTCTTAGATGACAAACTCCTCTTATGGGTGTATTAAAGTCAACGCGGATGGTGCTTTATTTCCTAATATCGAACAGTCTAAGGGGGGAGTTATTTTACATGATGAGGGGGGTAGCGTGATAATGGAATGAGCAAGGTTGAGAATATGATGGTAGAGTTGGACGATATTAACATGCTAGCAGTCTTAGGAGGGTGACAAATGATTTATCATTTAGGGATACAAGAAGTCATTAATGAAAGTGACTTGTTGAGGATGGTTGAGATTATAAAATTCTTTGTCTCCTAACCAATCAAGACGGGGGCTTGTGTTTAATGGGATTCAAGTGTTGCTCAAATACTTCAATAGATATGAAGTGTCTCATGTGGGTAGGGAGGGCAACAAAGTGGCGCACAAGCTAGCTAGACATTCCAAATTCATGGGCATTACGATCTTTTAGTGGTACTATCCTATAGATTTTATTAGACAACCTATTCTAGTTGACTCATTGATGTAATTTTTTTTTAGTTTGAATGAATGATTTTCTATAATAAAAATAAAAATAAAAATATAGGACATGGAGGGTGTTGATATATAAATTGTTATATGTTTAGTTAAAATTTTGAGTATTTGGTTTTATTGGTTATTATGAGAGGGGTCCAATACCCATTAATCTTGATTCTCTACCAAATTTGAATCTTTACAGATTCGTTTCTATCTCATAATATGACCTACAGTGAGTTCGCTTAATGGTGGTCCACGTATACCCATGGAGCCCAACCAGGCCATGTATGTTATTAGATTCTATTTTTGAAGAATTGAGATTTTATGAGGATTTATCTTACTGTGACCATGAGTGAACCTATCATTGTCTGCCATATTACCATGTGGGCATAGTGAAGTGGCAGACGATGATAGGTCCTCCATAGTTACCATGGATGAAATATCAGAGGATCCAAATGCATTTTTCAGGCACAAATTCTAGCCATTCCTTGGGCACGGCATGATCCTTTTGTTTGGTTTTGTTTTGCTCCTCTTTTGTCCTCGTCCTGTACTTTGTTTGGTTTAATACATCTCTCCTCTTCAGGAAAAAAAAAATGAGAAAACTCGAAAGTGTGGTTTTAGTGGCAAATAAAAGACTTGGCTCCTACAACAACAACTCCCAAATTCCCCCAAATGCTCAACCTAGAATGTCATGGGCTTGATCTTCGTTCAAGAGATGGGGGGAATCTATTATGTTATCTCAACGCAGCTTTCTCCGTATTCAACGGAATGTGAATTTTAGTGATAGCTCTCTGGCCTCCAAAGAGGCTTCACAAGGGCGGTTCCATCTACAGCTGATCCAAGATTCTCCATTGTTGGATGCTTAGAAGTTGTTAAACATATAAAGACGACAGGAGAACTGAGCCTTTGATTTTCAAGACCATGCAGTTTCTTTTGAGTTCTTTAAATTCAATTTTATCTGTAGGGACTTAATTAAAATTGGTGGCCAATGAGTTTGCTAAGATGGGGTCTGCAAATTCAAGCTCCTATTGGGCTGACTAGTTGGTGTGTTTGTTTTGTTTCTGATGCCTCTGTCCATTTTATTTTCCTGTCCTGTTAATTCTTGTCCGTCTCTTGGCAATGAATAGCTTCTTTTGCCATACAAAGGGAAAAAAAACTTGTGGATATGGATAAAAATGGATTGGGTTTGCGTAGGAGAAATATTGCAGAAAGATAGACCCAAAATTAGTAATAGGGATCATATGATATGATGCAAATAGAAATAGGTTTGACTTGTCAAATCTAGTCTTTGGAGGTGGTTTGAGGGGTTGTCGGCGTGGGAAGGGGTGGCAGAAGATTGTATATCCTAGTATGATATGATGCAAATGGAACTTTGTGGAGGAAGCACAAACAGAAACAGAATAAGAAAGGGAATGTTGTGGTTCTAAGGGTATGAATGCCATTTTTTCGGGTGGGGTGGTCGATGCAGTGGACCTGAACTTGGGACTAGGTTAAAAACATGTCCAAAAAGGGTGGAAATTGTTGATCTTACCTGTCAGCCTAGCCCAATCGCCCTTATTAATTTCCAGTCCCTTTTCTTTTTTTGGGTGTGGGTCCTCGTCCAAGATCTGACTAATAAATCGATTGGGCTCGGGTTGAATCCATACTTTCTATTTCCCACCAATGCAACCTGACTAATTTTATTAAGATCTACCAACTCTATCCAACCCAAATCTGACATGTTAATTTCAAAATTTTGAGTTATCTCTTTTAACTTTTAGGTTAAATAGGGTTAACATGTCAACATAGATAATGAATTGAATGATGGTTACACTGCTCAACCCAATCCTATCCATTGCCACCCTCCAGGTATTAAACATACATTTTGTTTCTCCAAAACAGCTCCTTTGGGTCTTGGGGACCACTTTTTCACCCTTTTAGTGGAGCGTTTTGGTTGTTGATTCCATATAGTCTATTCAGTAATGATATTACACGATACAACCTAGTAAGTGAAGAATGGGAATAAATAAATATATCCATATTGATCGCCATGCAAGGGAGTGTAACTCAAGTGGGGTTGGATCATGTATTGGCCTAGTTCGAGTTCGATCTAACTAATTACATCTAGCAAAACTCAAATCAAAACTCAACTTCAAGAGAATCCAAATATAACTAACTCGAACCAAAACCTAAATTATAAATCCTCAATTGACTGCAGCTTAAGTTGAGTTCCGTTGTCATAATGTTATCATTGTTCCCCTGAAATTGAGTAGTGTGAGATTAAGTTGTGCTTTTTTGGGGTAGCCAGCTTAGGGGATTAGGATCCTGGCCATCTGGTAGGGAACAAGACTATAGGTGAGGTAAGGGAGTCCTCGCGTGAGAGAAGAAAACCTTAGGTGATGAAAAGGTGACTATCCAATTTTGATCCTTGCGTAGTTAGATAAGAATTAATGCCTCTCACCACTGGGATAAGAACCTGTTTTGGAGATCAAGTTGTGCTGATAGTGGGCTTTGCATAATTTGTTTGACAAGCCAAACCTAGTTGGCAACATTTTATCACATTATTGTGAAAAACTAAAAGGAAAAGTAAAAAGGCAATGGATAACAATGAAATAGTTAGTAAATGCAATTCAATTGTGAAAATGAGGGTTGTTTAGAATCTCCAAAAGTGAAGGGTTTAAGGTTCTAGAGTGCAATCCAATTAATAAGGGCTGAAAAATAAAATGATTTGTAAATCAATCAACTACAAAAAGGAAGACACATGATTTTTACGTGGAAACTTAACACGGGAAAAACCACGAGACCTATCACCTGATCCAATGGAAACCAAGCACTATGAAATTGAATAGTTACAAGATACTCAGAATCCTTTCCTAGCTCGCCACAACCGAAGGACTATAGCACTCTCACTTGCTAACGACCACGTCGTTCACCGTTCTTCTATTCGTTGTGCTCGAATCAACGCGCCTTGAATTCGCAAGGGAACAAATCTTCCATGCAAGTAGAAGCGATAATTTGTAGACGCTTAGAAATTTAGCATAACTCTCTAATGGATGCTCTAAAAAAGAATGATAACCTCCAAAAGGTATTCTATACCCATAATTAGGAGATTGGTGCCATAGGGTTGAGAGAGGAACTTTTTACATAACCCACAATTCTTGCCTTAGGGTTAAAGTCTATGTAAAACCAAAATAGGCAGTCCTGGCACAAAAAGAAAATTGCTGCAGGCAGAGTCGATGGGGTTTTCACCGTCATTCGCTTAAGCCAACAACCAACTCTCTCAAGTGAACTTAATTTCTACCTGGGCAATTTTTTCAGAGGTCACTCAAGCGAGATCCATGTTCACTCAAGTGAACTTAACTTCTATCTTTGGTTTGAATTTTTCACGAATTTCTACTTTCTCCTTCTATTTCCTTGCCTCGGTTCTTCCGGCGACATGCGTTACTATCCATACTAAAAGAAATACAAAATTACAACTCAATAGACCTTGAGTTTTGTCCAATCCCAACAAAAAACCTTTTGCTCAACCACTTAGAAAATTTTATTCAAATTACATGTCTAATCTAGACTATCCTTTTCTAATCCTCTAACCCCTCTCTCATATTCAAATTTCACCAACCAAACAGAAACTCGGAATCCTTTTACTGAAACATGTGCCCATCTCAATTATACTAATCTAAGTCCATGCTAAGATCTTCTTTTATGGCCCTAATCATCATTCATTTCTAATCCATCCACTCTTATACATCTCTTTCCAATCCTTTCACTCTACTAATCTCTCTTATTGCAACTCAAAATCCAAACAGCCACATATGGAACATGATGGTAAGAGGTAACTACGCCAACTAACCCTGTTTTACCACTCCATGAAAGCTCTAAGCCAAAATGATAGAATCTGGTTTAATACGAAACAAGCATGATTTCCCCCTCACCATCATTTCATGTGCTAGGGTTTCTGATGTAAATGGGCAAGCATACTTATTAACATCTAACTTGTCATGTCTTGATGTCTGTAATAATAATCTTTTTTCCAAAGCGTTTGAAATAACAAAAAAACTTGAACTCGACACAAAAATCCACGTGGTGCACATAAGAAAATGAAACAATCACATACGAAGAAAAGACATAGCAATATACGCGGTTCAGCAAATGTACCAACATATAATGGAAAGAGAAAACTCGCATATTCTTGTCTGCCTTTGTTATAGTGCTATAAGGTTATAAAATAAGAGAACCAATAGAGAGGAAGAGTTGAAGATCTTATTATTATTTAGAGTTGTGTACATAATGAAGGGAAAAGAGAGTCTTATTTATAGAATAAGATTGTTTCCTCCAACCGAATACAGCAAGACTCTACCCTTAAGTGATTTTATCATCTCATGTGGGTCCCAATGTGGGCATCCACCTATGATAATACATCTCATAACACTCCCTCTTGGATGACCATCATTCAATGACAATTGCCTCATTAAAACCTTGCAAAGAAAAAACCAAATGGGATGAAAACTAAAGTAAAGGAAAAAAGGTACAACGTTCTAAAGGATCATTGAATTGATGCTTGACGTGCATAATATTGCTGTATTAAAACCTTAACTAGGAAAACCCAGTTGGATAAAACCTAAAAAAGGAAAAAGAGTACAGCACACATATATTCTAGGTAGCATGTTTTAGGATGCCTATCCCTGATCAATTACTCCCCCTGACTACAATAACTTTTACATTGTTTGATGATAGACTTTACGCACGCCAATCTCATATATAAGCTTCTGAAATGTTTTTGCTTGAAAGAATTTATTTGACTTCAATCTCATGTTTCTTTTGAAGTTCATGTATGAAGAAGAATTTTAGTGCAATGTGCTTCATTTTGTCACTTTTGATGTACCATTATTTAATCTATTGAATATATGCTTCATTATCTTTATAGATAATACCTAGGTACCTGTATAAGCAATTGACAAAAATGCAGAATCACATATTTTAGTGACACATATTTCCTACTGGTTGTATAGAGGGCTAAAATCTTAACATGGTCATAAGAAATAGTTACGAAAGTATGTTTAGTAGAATGCAAAGAAATAACAATATTACAACCAAGAAATATATAATCTGTTTATAATAGACCCTTATGAGGGTCAAAAAGATAATCCGAATCTGCATAACCTACAAACTTGGAATCTTTATAATATTAAGAATAAAACATACCTAAATCAATTATTCCATATAAAAATCGTATGACACGTTTAATACCAATCTAGTGCCTTCAAGTTGGCATAAAACTATATATGGCAAGTAGATTTTGAAAATAAAAAATGGGATCTAGGGCATTGTGCTAAATACATTAGAGTATCAATAACACTCAAGTATGGTACTTCAAGACCTAATACTTCTCCATTTTCCTTGTTAGGGAGATATAGATTTTTCTTTATACCTAACAATTGGACGACCATGGGCGTACCTAGTGGATGTGCTTTGACTATACCAAAATGTTTCAAAACTTTCTCAGTATAATTAGACCGATGGACTAATATCGCACTAGCGTTTCTCTCGATCTGCAGGTTGAGACAAAATCTTGTTTTTCTAAGGTCTTTTATTTCAAATTCTTTTTTTAAACTGTTAGCAGTTTTCTTGAGCTTTTTTGGAGCCCCAATTAAATTTATGTCAGCTACATAATTTGTTATAGTTGCGAATTCTTTTAAAAATACATGGGTAAATGGGCTTATTTTCATACATTTCCTTAGAAAAACATTCACTAAGACGAATGTACCATCTTTTTTTGGAATGCTTTAGGCAGTAGAATGAACATCTTAATTTGATAGAGTACATATTCTTTGACCTTGCTTCGAGCAAACCAAATCCTTCTGGGGTTTTCATGCATATGTGTAACACTCCGACCCAGCTTGACCTCATTTAGCGGCTAGTTAATCTTGTTTTCGTTGCTAATCGTGTTTTGTTTGTGTTTTATTTTCGTTTCGGGTCATGGATAGGTAGTTAGGTTGAGTTTGACCTGGATTAAGTAGACCAAGCCCTTTTTCGTAATTTTAGCTTTTCTTAGACATGGTCATTTTTGCATCATCTTGATGTCAACACGTGTCTTTCGTTGAGCTCGTTAACTTTCGTAATTACGTCGTTTGCAACCGAGGTCGTGTGATTCGATTGGACCTGGATTTGACTCAAACTGAAAATAGCATTCTAACTTGGCCCTTATTGTAATTTGAACAACCCATTGCTTATATCATCTCACCCATCGACCAAAACTCACGTTCCTTCTCTCATTTTCTTCCTCAACTGCACGTGGAAACTTCTCTCGCTCTCACTTGAATTCTCTTCTCCATCTTTCTCTCCTCCATCGATCGAGAGGAAGTTGGGTCTTGCATGTGAGGTGAGTGGATTTCCTTCCATTCCTCTCATCTCCTTTCTCCATCTCTTCTCCTTCTTGTTTCTCATTTGCATGGTGTGTCTGTGATTCCAATTCTCATGCATGCATGTTGTTTGTATGTGTGTTAGGTTGTGCTTGGGCTTTAGGACAACAAATTGTGCAATTGAATTCCAATTAAGGCAAGTATAACCATAACTTTGAGAACCCATGTTGGTATGCATTTGATTTGATTGGTCTTACATGAATTGATATGGAAACATGTGTTTACAGCCCATTTGATACTCATTGATTCAGTACTTGTCTATCTCCATTGAAGAATTGCAACTCTGATGAGTTCCTAGACATTCTGTATGTGTTTCAGGAATTTAACTTCGTGCAGGTATGGCTAAGCCGTATGGCACTTACGGCTCAAAGTCCAGAGAGGAGAAAAACCCAGTTTTCCTCTACGGCTAGGGCACGGCTAAGCCGTGGATTTCCCTACGGCTAAGCCGAAGCTCAGCCGTGGCCCAGCCGTAGATCAATACAGGGTGCATTTTCTGGAATAACTGAGAGTCATCTATTGACAGACCTTCTACGGCCCAGCCACGGCTAAGCCGTAGACCACACACGGCTAAGCCGTAGCACACACACGGCTAAGCCGTATCCACACTAGACTAATGAAAGAAAAACAAGGATAGGTGTAATGGAAAGACCGATATGGCCTTCACGATAGAATGTAGAGTACCTAGACTTGCCCAACGGAATGTGATTCAACGCGTGAATGATCTCGAGGGCTGCGAATCATTCATGTTTGTTATCCGGATGTTAAGCACCTCCCCATGGGTGTTGGTTTAAGGAACTTCGTGCATCGCCCGATTCAATGCAACACTAGACAATGGTGCATCGAATAACTTAAAACTACATCATCATGCACGGTTAGAAACACCGGATAATTAGATTAGAATTGGTTTGTAAATAAAGATGATTCGATTTCACATGATTTGTTGCATAACATATTGCATTCGATCATTGATCTCAACGCTCTGACATGATTACGTATGTTTCGTTACTTTCACATTGTGGTTCTTTACCTTGAGTATGCATGTATAATATGTTCTCAGATATGCACGTATGATATGTTGTCACGATCTACTCAGGGTTTCCATGATTGACTCTTTATGGTCAGGCACTACTTAGCCTCAGCCTTAGGATCCCGACGGGGTGAATTTGGTATAGTTTATATGGCCTGCTGCAGTATGGATATGTCTTGGGGAACCGGACCCCAGGAAACCGAGACCCATTGTACCTTGGCCCGGACAATGGTGTTCTTTGCATGTTATAAGATCCCTCTTTTGGGAGCATATGGTAATGTAGTAGCCACTAGTTATGTACACAGCATGTATTCATTGATTCCCTTAGCATATTTCTTTCTTGCATGACAGCCTAGTATACAAAAATGCCTTCTTGAATCGCATGATGTTCTTTATTCTATTAGACACAGCGTGTGTTAACTTGCTATGGTTTATGCTTTGCTGAATCTTCGTATTCACAGTTGTTTTTGGTGTTGCAGGCCCAGATACCCCTGCCGAACCCCCGCAGGTCGGCCAGACTCCAGATGAGACCCCCGGGGCCCCATCAGGCCTAGAGGAGTGGATGTGATCACTCCACGGGAGAGCGTTCATGGCATGCATATCTTTGGAGTCTCGTTTTGAGGATTTGCTCACTTGTGTATATGTCATGACTGTATATGTTATTTTGTTCTTTTTGTAAGACTTTCATATGTAATTATGTCAGTTCGCCCTTAGTATTCTATTCTTGCACTGTTAGTTTTATGTTTCTGATATTTACAGTTTCCGCGTACTTGCTTGGCACGTGTGAATGTTCCCTTGTGCGTGTGCATTTAGACTCGGTCTACGTGTACATGCACGGGAGTACGTGTGTCATTAGGTTTGGCTTTTGCTAACCCCCGAACCCTGGGCTCGGGTTGTGACATATGTTTGTATATGTTTTTAATCACATGTTTTTACAAGAAAACTTGTGCCACTAGTCGTGCTTTATATTTAATAATTTCATTTCTTTCTTGTACAAACACCCATTTTGTACCATATAGTGTAACACCTTATGGGGTTTGTGTTATAGGTTTGCACACACCACATTTATTGAGAGACTCTGTTCGCGCACACCATGTTTATTGAGAGACTCTAACTTTGCTTTAATGTCACTTTACTATTTTGGCCAATCTTTCCTTTGTTGACATGCATTTATAGTACGTGGTTTTATATCCTAATCATCATTTTTCCTTTGATATATGTGTAGCTATCACTTAGTTAAATATGTTATCAATGACGATTTCATTTCTGTTCCATCTTTTTCTTGAATCAATGTAAAGTATAGAGATCGCTTCATTATTAGGGACCTTTTCCTTTTTCAAGGGCTTTTGGAGTCTCTTTTGAGACTCATGTCTTTTTTGAGACATTAATTTTTTCTGGAAATTTAGAGAGAGTAGATTTTGCTATAACCTCTTCTTGAGTGAAATGGTATATTTTTTTAGGAGTGTACGATTTTTTATAACCTCTTTGGAAGTGTACTTTTCTGGAGTTCTATTGGGATATGATTGCTCATTTCTCCTTTTCTGGGGAGTTAAGTCCTTGGAACTATAGGTCTTTTATATTTAGATTTTGTCCTATGGGGACATTAATTCATGCTTGTCCTATAGGGACATTAATTTGTGTAAGTGTATTCATAGCTGGTATATATGATGTAGTCACTTTGCTGCATTATTAAAAAGCATCAATAATTCGTTTGTAATTTCTTGTAAGTGCACAATTCTAAGTCCTTTATTCTCACATTGTGAAGTACATGGATCTGTATGAGACAGAGTGGGTGTATTCCACGTTAATTCTTGTCGTTCTTGAGGAATGGGTTGTTTTACATGAACAATACGTTCTTCAGGAATTCTCTTATCTCCGCCTAGTGGGGGGAAGATTATCTCATCAAAATTACAATTTGCAAAAAAAGCAATAAATACATCTCCTAGCATTGGTTATAGACATTGAATAATTAAGGGTGAATAATAACCAACATAGATTCTCAATCTACATTGTGGTTCATGCATGTCATGAACTTGAATTATTAAGTCTTTTATATTTAATAGGATGCTTAGGGAAGTATATCATAAGTTTAATAATTTGTGCTAATAAGGGGTAAAAGCTATAAAAGTAGGCAAATATTTGACCAATGGATAAAGGCATCAATCAAAATCAGAAAAGTACTTAACATGTCCACTAGTAGGATTTATGAGTTGTTACAACTCCAAGCCCAGGCTTCCCTTAATTATGATAATTTATGAATTGTGACACGTGTACTCTCATGAAATTCTACCCGACAATGTGTCAGGATAGAATCCACAATGGATACTTACAGTCTTCATGCAGTTGAGGACTCCTTAATTTGACACATGTGAATGAGTGCCTCTAATGGAAGTTTGTAGTTATCACCTATACAATTTATTAATCACGAGGTATCATAGTTGAACAGTCTATAAATTTTAACTTTTAAATGTCAACATAAGTTTTATACATGGAGAGAATAACTTTGAACCACTTGCCTACAAAATTCATGTACATCATCAGCACAAGTTCGGATTACAAAAATACCATCCTAATGCATGACCAACTGAGATGATGAGACGGTATGTTACAAGCACTATTATAGCACCATTATAAAAGATTCCCAAAATAAGACTCAAGGTATCACTCTCCATATGAGATATCAGAAACGTCCTTAGTGGTCCATTCTTCTAAACCTGAAGGAACCTCTAGGGTCTCCTTCTGAGTTTTCTCGGTCTCTGCTGGGCCGGCATTGACATTTGAGCCTGTAACATCGATTGAATAGCTATGAATACGATAATTCAGCCAAGTACAAGCAAAAGTAGAGTAATGCATGTTGCATCTTTGAACAATTAAGAATATATTTTTTTGAAAACTATTCAAAAAACCAAATATATTTCACCATAATTCAAATCATACCTTATGTGATCTTATGGTCGTAAACTCGTTAAGTGGTTTAATTGTACTCTTCTACGAGAGCTTTAACAAATCATGTGGGATATACTCAGTGTCCCAAGCCTAGGTATAACTGACTTTCCGATTGGAGTTTTGGGCACTCCTGTTATCCACTGTAGTGGCCAAATTTAATTCTTATTTCTTACTTAATTCAATTCAATTCCATACCCTTGTAGTTCCCAATTCATGGACCCTTATGTTCACAACCACTTTATTTCATCATAAACAACCTAGGAGTATCAATACTTTCACCATATTAGTAATAAAAGAAGGATAGTTCCACAATTGTGGACGGTTACTCAAAGAAGTTTACTGATCAATTCTAGTTTATTCACCCATCATCTCTAACCGCCCATTTAGAAATAGTTTAAGTCACCCAATGTACGGTCATTCTTAATGTTACCTTGTATAAGTGAGTAGTACATTGATGTGCTCTGAACTCACTCCAATGGTGAGGTGCTAGACTAATTAGGTCATGCTCATGAGGTTTCTTAAGTCTTCGAGATTGATGTAACATTCTGATTCTAATTAAGCCATAGCCCTTAAGACTTTTCATGGTATTTAATTATTCCGTTGGGCCAGTGAATAGGGTAAAGGGATCCAGGAGTTAAAGCCCTACAAGGTCTTGTAACGGTATTTACTTAACCCTAAGTTTCAATGGCTTTGTAGTTTAGCCGTGGGTGACTTACAGCTTAACTATGGGCAGTCTACGGCTTAGCCGTAGTCACCTAGACTTTTCCTCTGCATTCACGGTTGAATCGTATTTTCTTCTATGGCTTAGCCGCATTTGACTTACGGCTGAGTCACGCTTGGCCACGACTTAGCTGTAAAAGGATTTTTAAATTTTAGCTCTCTGGATTCAGAGCTGTAGCAAGTTTACGGTTTAGTTGTAAGCTTCAGATTTTCTGAAGCAGAATTCAACATGGTTTAATTTCTCTTAAGAACCTTTCAATTTGGTTTCACTATGATGCACATAGATACTTCATTCAATTATTCTACACTTCTACATCCAAATTGGCTTTTTAACAAACTTTAAAAATACCTTAACATGTATTCCAGGAAAGTAGAATAAAGATAGTAATGGTTGGAAAATACATTAGAAGCCAATATATTTCCACGAATCATGATATACTAACATGCATTCAACCAAATTTGCTTATACTTGCCTTGATTTGGTGTTAAGATTTTCCAAATAGCTTCACTTGTGCTCAAATAGAAGAAATCCCCAAATTCCAAATCTTAACAAGTGAAAATCATGTAAATGGAGGATGAGCATGAATGCATGTAATACAAATGAGTCCTTGTTTCAATTGCATGTAAGAATCTAAGATGGGAATATATTTTCTTACTTGTGGCAACAAGTAGAAAGATTGCAGGAGATGGTTTTTGGCAACTCAAGGGTATGAGACGGTAAGGGAAGGAATGAGGAAGATGATATTGTCCACCAATCCAACATGTAGTTGGTCTTGTCCTAGTTTCAGCTAGAAATTGAAAGGAGAAATGTAGAGGGAAGAAGCTTCAGCAGTCTTCTGAAGGATGAAGTCGATAAGGAGGTTTGGTCCATTTTAAGTTAGCAAGTTTTGCTAAAATTACATGCAAACCTAATTTCTTAAAGTTTTTTTCAGTTTAGGTCATTTCCAAGCCTAATGGATTCAAAAGAAATTAAATGAAGTGGGGTTTAATATGAAAAATAGCTTACTTAATAAGATATACATGATGGTGCCAAAATGGCTAACATATGAGGCAAAATCCTTAAAAACAAAATTGCGAAAAAAGGCTTTCTCTACTTGATCAAGGTCAAACTGGCCTATGTCTACTTATTCATGGTCTGGACCCAACCCAATATACACAGTAAGATAAGTCGAGGTCAATTTAGCATAATCTCACCTCAGATAAGATTAATTAGCATTAAACACAATTAAATTTTGATAGGGTGTCACATGGGTTCACAAAGATATGTCACCTTGTATCCTCTATAGAAAGGATAGTCAATTGATGGTTCTCTAAGAAGTGCTCAAAAGAGTTATCAACAATTTGCCTTAACATAGTAGCCCCAGCATGATCTAACCAAAGCAATAAAGTTTGAGGATTACTAAGCTTTGGGCTTAGTTTAAGTTTTTTGCTTGACTTTGTCTTTTTGCTCATAATCAAATGTGATTCGACATTAGAGATTGTCATGTAATATAGCCACGAGGAGAATGTAATTAGTTTTTTTTAGTATTAGCTATTGGCTATTAATATTAGTAATGATGTACAAATATCTTTAGTTACTTTCACTTATTCACTTATAGTTTCTATATGTGGTACCTAGTTATCTTGATTGCTTTAAAACTAAGCAAGTTTCTTCGGGAACCGCTAAAAATAATGCATCCTTAATGCATATGTGGGCACCAGTAGGTAACATTATGTGAACTCTTTTGAAGTATTCAATTATTTGTACAAGTCCAACTATGGTTGATACCTTGCACAAATTTAAACAACAATTTTAAGAAAAATTTATGGTTTTTCAATATAGTATGTGTTGTGGCATTGTCTACCAAATATTATCATCAGTTTCATGCATTCCATGATCCATACCATAAGAAATAATAAACCAACATAACTATTCAGTCACATAACAAAAATAAAATTGAAAACTACACCATTTACTATTCAAAACTTCTAGTTTTTCAATATATCTAGACTGTGCTTGTGTGTTGTGGCACTGTCTACCAGATATTAGCCTTAGTTTCATGTATTCCATGATTCGTATTATAAAAAATATAAACTAACATAACTATTCAGTCGCATAACAAAATACAATTGAAAACAACTAAACCATTCACTATTCAAAGCAAATATAATGTCTAGCACAAGATATGGAGGATAAAAAAAATAAGTCCTAAACATCCAACAAAATATCTAAAAACTAAACTCAATATTCAAGCTCATAATAGTAGTTGTAGGTCTTCTAGACCATGCTTAGTGGTTCTCCAAATTTAAAATCAAAATACCTTGTTAATCCCCTTTTCTAAGGTGGTTATTTTCATCTCTACTGGAGAAACTATTATGCCTTCCTCTTTGATGGTATCATGAAGCTTTTATGAATGCATAGATAATAATTTAACAATAACAATCATAAAAAGTAGAACTTTGGGTTCTTAATATCCAATAACAAACTATAAAGAAGAATCGACCAATTAAAAAGTTAAAACTTAGTGTTTTTAACTGGGGAATCAGAACTTCTTATTCTGTCAAGATTTCAGGCTTGAGATAGAATTTTTAGTTCTTTAAACTGTTTGTTGTATCAAAGCTTCATGTTTAAATCAGAACTTTTGGTTCTATTAAAACTTTAGGTAAACTGTTGGTTCTATCAAAACTTCAGCTTTGATATCTTGGCCTTCATATTGATCTATAATACTTTGGATTTTTAAAAATTAAAGCTTCAAGTTTGATTATGAATATGAATCTTCAGGTTTATTTTTTAAACCTTCGAATTTCTAGTTCCAAATTAGAATAACTCACGGATCTTCAGGTCCGGATTAAAATTTCAGGTTTTAGATTAAATTAATGTACAGAACTTCAGATTTGGTCTTTTTATTTAATATAAAACTTCTGTTTCTATTTATCGGGTGAAACTTCGGGTTTCGATTACTTATATAGAACCTTTAGTTTTATTATACGTAACTATTGCTTCTGGCAATAAATTCATTAAAACTAAAGTTTCACATAACCATATAGTCATAACTTTACCGAAGTAATTATATCAAGCATGTGGTGAAATGCAATAAAATATATAAAAGTAAAAGTATGTAGAGAAACATAAATAACAGTAAAACTTCAAATTCTTAACATCCAATTGAAGATAATCGAGAATAGATGTGATAAGGAAGTGGTCAATTGAAGTTAAAACGTTAGGTTTTCAACTTAAGAATCAAGATTGCTGATTCTATCAAGACTTCTAACTTGATTTAGAACTTCAAGTTTAGGAATTATAACTTTTGGTTCTGTTAAAGCTTTATCTTTCAGAACTTTTGGTTTTGTCAATATTTGAGGCTTGATTTTATGGCATAATATTGATTGATTTCATTTCTAAATCTAAACATTAAAACTTCAGGTTTGACTAAGAATATGAAACTCTGAGTTCATAGTGTGAATTTGAGAACTTCTAGTTTTGGATTAGAATAACCTTAGATATTCTAGTCCGAATGAATATAGAACTTCTGATTGTATTTATGATCCATTGATTCTATTTTAATCTCCCTTTGATAAGAGATATAAACCATTCATCTACAAATAAAATTCTAACTATATACAGATCCAAAAAGAAATAAAGATAAAAGTATATAAATAATTTTTAACTAAGAAAGATCATAAAAGAATGAAAAATTATTTGACCATTGAATCTGTTTCCTTTCGCTTCTAATGTGTAGATCTGTTTGCTAGCTTTTTTGTAGGTTGAAATGGATCGTCGATCGGGCTTTGGATGGCCAAGATATTATGATTTGAAGTTTTTACGGACGAAAATCCTTTTGCCTTCATTAGTGTTGTAGCATGGCTGGGTGGTGCGAGTTTGAGCCTTTTTTTTTTTTTTTTTTGTGAGCTAGAAGAAGAAGAAGAAGAAGAAGAGCCTCTGTGTTGATAACGTGTTATAAAATAAGAAAACCAATAGAGAGGAAGAGAGGGAGATCTTATTATTGAGAGTTATGTACCTAATAAAAGGGGAGGAAAGGCTTATTTATAAAACAATATTGCTTCCTCTCCAAGCAACCTAATATAGTAAGATTTTAACTCAAAGTGATCTCCTTATCTCATATGGGTCCCACTGTCGGCATTTACCTATGATAATACATCTCATAACATATAACACTATATAGGTTGATATAAACACCAAAATACCCTAAATCTAATACAATCCAGTTAACTCAATGGATAGATTGGATTAACTGAGAATGCGAGACATAACCCGGCAAAAGAAAAAAAAAATGAAGTGGAATGAAGAGAGTTTCGAAGTTTAATTGGAGGGACAGAGAAGGGGGAGATGAGAGGATTGAGAGATAGTTTTATTGAATGTTTTCTTAGGAGCAATAAAAATGATCTCCACAGGCATCTTCTTATTTTTCATCCTGTGGGAATGCTAGGACATCCTCAAAATTCAAGTCTAATATTCAATCCAAAACTCAAATAGGCCCAACCCAAATTTTATTTGGTTTGCTCGAGCCATGCTGTTCAAGTATGGCCCAATATTGTAAGGTTTTGAGTGTTGGCATATTCCACTCCAACAAAAATCATTTTCCGCGACAAAAATTCTGTGATGTTTTAAAATTTTGTCACTTAATGTTGTTTTTCGCGATGAAATATTAATGTTGTCTCCTAAAAAGAAGACGTGAATTATTAAGCGACAATAATTTTCAATTATTGCTAAATATTGCTGCGAAAAAGTTTTGCGCCAAAAATGAGTTGGTGCCATCAAGAGGTAAAGTTTTTCCCACGACACTTGTTATTTGGCGACGTGTAATCTTTGTCGGTAAATCATTGGCACCATACATTATTAAAAAAAATTTCACGACAAAAATATGTCATCGCAGAATTCCTGTAAATAATCCATGATGAAATCATTTCGTCATGGAATCCATCAAATTTAGGGATTGGCGCGATCGGGTTTCACGGTTTATTTTTTAGTAGTAATGGGCGCCGAAATGAAATTGTCCCCAATTTTCATAATATAAGCACGGAGGTGAGTCTTGAGTCTTCACACAATCTTACCTCCACCACTGGATTTCTTCTAAACCTCTCTCTCAAGTTCAAATGTGGCATTTCCACGGCTGGATTTCACCCTAACCAGTCCGATAGCACCTCGACCTACCGATCTGTTGTCAGTCGCTCCTTCTTTCTCTGTCTTTTCTTCTTCTTCTACTTTCTTGATCTCTTTTTTGTTTTGTTTCGTTTTTTTTTTCTCTCTGCTGGGTATGGGGCTGGGGTATCGAGGGATTGATGTTGGGTGTCGATTGCTTGGGAGTGGGATGGAGCAAGGTTTCTGCAGGGGGTATGGTGAGGGTGGCTTAGCAGGGATGAGTTGTTATGAGAATAGTATGATATTGTCTGCTTTGACCCATGGGATTCATGGTTTTACTTTTAGTGGGCCTCAACCCATGAAAAAGGCCTCATGTAGGGTGTAAGCTCTACATATAATCCCAATCACTTTTTTTTTATAGTCAATGTGAAACTCCAAGATGCCACAATTTCATCTTCATCGACAGTGGGTGGTTTTGGGCTTTGGGACGGTTGGGGGTTGGCGGGGTGGTTTGGTATATACAGATTAGGAAATGAAGATGGAAACATCTAGGGATTTTAGTGAATTTATGGCTGGGCTTTGGAATTTTTGGGGGTTGGATTTCAACCGGGATTGAGGTGGAGGTTCTTGCGGCTGACTGCAACCGGAATGGGTTTGGCCTGAAGTTCAGAATCTTGGCTTTTGTGGGGAAATTTGGGTACAGGAATTATTATTATTATTTTTTAATGGATGGTTGGTGACACAGTTTGGCTTTTAGGGTCAGAACAGTGGAGTGGTCGGGTTCGGTTGAACCAACCAGAATGGTTGATGGAAATAGCCTTTACAGGATGTATGAAGAAGGATGTTCTTTGCATGTGCATATTTGTTTGCACTTATGTACGCAAGTGATCCACATCTTTGACTGCCCAGAACAACTCCATCTCCCACGTAGATAGGTTTGCCATGGTAGCTTTTTCCCCCTTCTATTAAATAGGCTCTTTTTTTTTTCCTCCTTAGGGAATTTAAGTGAGGATGTTTGTGTCCACGGAATTAGATCCATGAGGATTCAGGCCACAAATGGTTTAAAAGCGTGGACCTCTAGCTAAGTGGCGGACCCAAGGTTTCCATTTGGGTGGTGCAAATAATAGTCAATTGAAAAAGTCAAACATTCCTTTGTTGTTCCTTCTTAACATTAACAATAGCAAAAGAGAAAATTATAACTTATTTCATTAAATTTCCATATAAGCAAACTAAAAAGTAGTTTTAGATCATCATAGAAACATCTTTTCGAGGCAATTTCAATAAATCTCCCTATAAGCAAAGTAACAAACAATTGAAGATCATCATCGAAACTCAGAAACTAAATCTACAGGAGAGAGAGAGAGAGAGAGAGAGAGAGAGAGAGAGAGAGCACGAACTTGAAACAATAGAGATCGATCAAGATCCAAATTTACTAGATTCAAATAACCTATCATTTGAAGAAAACTATAAATTCGAATGTAAGAACTCTCATTCAGCCCATGCATGCAAGAGAAAACACACAAAACAGAAATCAATCGAGTGTTTGAGTAGAAAATCGATGACTCAAATAGCAGAAGATGATAAATAGATAGATATGAGCTTTTTGCAACAATTGAGAGTAAAAAAGAGTTGAGAATATCAGCTTTCAAGAATCTGTAGGGAGAGCAGTTTTGGTTTCATTCCTGCTTTTGACCCATGTCGATGAGGAGGGAGGGAGAATCAAAGACGTACACTACCGCTGCCGATTTTTCCACGACAGATATTGGAGAGGGGTTTCGATGGAGAGGGATGAGGATTTTGCGTTCTGCCGACTTGGAAAATGCTGTTTTTGAGCGAATTGAATGGGCTGGAGTTTGGGCACTGTTAGTTATCCTTCACTTTTGAGTGGGGCAAGATGGATTTTTTTCTGGGGCGTGGGCCATATGGCCTATAGCCCTCAAAGGAGTTTTTTGAATCTCGCCTGGGGCAAGCACACCCACATCCCACAGTGTAGATCTGCCTCTGCTCCAGCTCATTATTGGAGTTCCTAACTACTCGAACAATTTAACTGTGGGTGTGTGGATTTACAATTTAAGTGTAGGTTTTACAATTTAACTGTGGGTTACAATTTAATGTGTGGATCACAATTATTTGCATGAAATTGGCACGTATGAGAATTTATTATCAAATGGGCTTATTTGTTTACACGGAATTGGATTTCATAGGAATATATTGTCAAATGGGGAGATGGAGGTGCTCTACATGTAATCATGGGGTTGTTTGTATGTAAGAATTGGAATACAATAGAACTCAATGAAGGCATGTACATGTTTGTTTTCATGGGATTGGAATGGATAGGAAGTAATTGATTGTTTGTTTGTTTGGATTATAAATAATTTAAAAGTATTCATATGTATTTAATATAAGTGCTATAATTCATTTTTTATATTTACACACATATTTATGTCATATGGAATGCACAATTGGCATGTGCAGACAAATTTATACGGGAGAGCTAGAAAATGCCCAGGGCATTTTTCGCTAGAAAACAAAAAAAAAGGAAAAAGAAAAAGGAAAAGCAAAAACAAAAAAGAACCCCTCCAAATAGAGCCCACTATGATACATGACAACCATGAAGTGCGTTGGGTGAAAAAAACAAAAAAACCATGGAGCACATTGGATGAAAAAAAAAAAAAGATGAGACCTACCTACGAGCAAAATCTCAACTCCTTTAGATCATTGTAACCCCTTGATCCATGGCTCTAAATCTGAACTCCGTTAGATCGTTGTAACCGCTTGATCTATAGCTCTAAATCTGAACTCCATTAGATCATTGTAACCGCTTGATCTATGACTCTAAAGTTTAATGGTTTTAGAGGCTTTATTTTCTTAGGATTTCAATCAAACGTTCAATAAAAATTGGATGAGTGCCAAATTTGGACTTGTGACAATTCATGGGGATAGTGTATTTGAAAGAATTGGAGTGGCTCAAGGTGTGCTTAATGTCCCAAAAAACACATGTGCACGAAAGGGGGTATTTTTACATGGGGCCTTTTAAAGGATTTCTCTTGCTGATAATATATATGTTATTATATTAATGGACAAAGGCTCAGGCCAAGCTAAGTCTTTTGATCTTTTCAAAGCCGGTGCATTTATATTTTAGGATAAGCAAAGAAGCCCATGCATTTATTTTCATGTGCTCTAGAAGCATAATTAGGTTTTTTTTTTTCAAATGGCAAGAAAAACTTGTAGTAGAGCAGGAGAAGTGTATACAAGAGGGCGCAATACAATTGGCCCAAGAGAAAATATCAATCAATGTCCTTAGTAGTCGGTCCGGATACTTGCGAGGGTTTAGAAACTGGTCGAAGCCCATGTCTACAGCTAGGATCAACTTGACTGACTTAAAGGATGCTGAGCATGAGGCATTGCGGGCTACAGTGGAGAGACGGTAAAATGAAAATGCAACTCAATCTCAAGAGATCGAGCAAATGAAAAATAATCAAGTAGCCATGTAGCGACAAATGGAGGAAATGATATGGTTGGTGGCTAGAGTGACAGGATCACACATGGTGACACAGGGAGGAGTGCTTACTTCTTGGTTAGTATCCCTAATTTCTTCTCTGATTGAATTGAAGTGCATCTAGTAAGTTTAAACCATTTATCTAAGGTTGCAACATTAGTTAAAGCATCAAAGGTGGTATATATTTACTATTAGCGTGTTTATAAACATTGTGCCCATGTGTCTTTTGGCAACGCTATCATAGCCATTAGACAAAGAGTTTCTGATGCAGGACATTGCAGGGCTAAGATAAATGATGATATGAGATCAGGAAATCACTTAACATCCACAATTAAAATATTAAAACTAAAATTCTGATTGGACCTCTTATATATGGTTTCAATTTGGGAACTAGAGGTTACTCCAGGCTTTGCCACAATCCCACATGAAAACCTCCCAAATCTGAATTGGAATTTACGATGGAAGAAAAGTCTTCCACTAGCTTAGGGATCAACCAATTTTCAATAGGTTCACTTGCCCCTTCAGAGGAATTTGACAAATGGGCCAGGTTCAATTGGGTTACCAACAAATTGATAAAATGAAATCAGCAATTATGATTTCATAAATGAAATCAGAAATTCACTTGGTTAATCTGGCTCATATAATCCATAAATCAGTAACAAAGGAAAAGGGCTTGAAAGAAGTGCTCAAATGGGCCCACAAAACCTGAAATCAGGTTCTGCCTATTCTTTAATGGGCCTGTTTGGGTTCAGCTGGGTCTGTTTGGGGCCTGGGATGGATTCAGCAGGGCCTGTTGGGCCTGGGCGGGTTCAGCTGGGCCTGAGCTGGCTCAAGTGGACCTGTTTTGGGCCTGGACTGGTGGTCTTAGGTGGGTCGGTAGGGAGGTATGATTGGGACTCTTGTAATTAGGATCTAGTTTAAGAGATGGCTGACAGGTGGCTAGGATGGGTTACAGGTGGTGGGTTTAGGTGGTAGTAAAGGAGGGTGTGCTGTCTCAACGGAATGCAGGATGTTGAACTGGCTACTGCCTCCTGTGTCCCTTGATAGTGAGAACTTGGCATGAGGATTTCAGCCACGTTATAGGGAGTAGGTTTGGATAGCTGGCGGTAAATGGAAGATGGAGCCTGAATGTTGCATGGCTGTGGTGGTAACGAGGAATGATCGGTTTGACTTGGGGTTGGGATTTTGGTGGTGGTCAACTAATGGATCTAGGTTATTATGGTTGGTTCAATAGAGGAGATGATGAAGGAGAAGGAAAACACAACCAATAATAATTTGAAAAAGAGAAAGAGAAAGAGAAGAAGATACCTAATTTGCGATCTCACACCGCAAGGCCTCATGCCTGATGGTCTCACACCAAATCCTTCGTAGGAGAAATAGTTAAAGCCTTTCAATATTCATTAACCATCATTATTCCTCCAGATAGGTCTTTACATGCCTTTATAAAGAAAAACTAACCCTAAAATAAATCTCAACCATCCAATCCAACCTACGGTCAAGATCAAAACATCCAACTAAATATATTAAACTAATAAGTCCATATTTAAATAAAAGTAAACTAATGAACTTGGCAGCCCACATGACTCATATGACTGAACGATCACTTGAATGGGTCCCACTTGATCTTCAATATCTTCTTTGCTGTTCCCTCCCATATGGCACATCCCAATGCGGGGTCTTCTTAGTTTGCCATATAGGGTTTTCATCATCTCGATCAAGTATTAGATCGGGTTAGATCTAACCGTTGATCTTTGTCAAAGTTAAGATCCAACGGTGGATCTTTTCCAGAGTTAAGATCCAACGGTGAATCATTTCCAGAATCACGATCTGATGGTGGATCTTGGCCAAAATCATGATCTGTCACCTTGTAAATATCATCCAACCATGAGGAGGCATGTGTGTGCATCTTTTGAGCCTCCTTCTTCTTCCTTTTACAAGTTTTGTGTGCAAGAAGTATGAGTTTACATCAGTTTCACAGGCCAGTAACAGAATAAAGGGAAGTTGGGAAGATAGATTGACCTATAGTTCTAGCCTGGTTTATATTTTGGCCTGATTTGGATCATAATTGATAGCATTTTTAACCCATTCTTTAAAAGTAAACTAGGGTAGAACTTAATTTAACTCATTTCTCAAAGACATCCTTAACCCGTTCAAATAAACTAGTTTGGGTTAATTTTTTTTACCCATTTATATAAAAATTGGGTTGAGTTCCAACCCATTTGAGGAAAAGTTTGGGTTGAACTTGAGCCTCAACCGGTTTGAAAAATAAGTCTGGGTTGAGTTCTAACCCATTTTAGAGAAACCAGTGTTGGATTTTAACCTCATTTCTAGTCTCTCACTTCAGACAAAGTTCTGACCCATTTTGGGATGTTTGTTTTGATAGATTCAGACCTGTTTTTATTTTTTTTATTTTTAAGTTTAAGGAGAGAGAGTTTGGGTTGAACTTGAGCCTCAACCCATTTGAAAAATTAGTCTGGGTTGAGTTCTAGTCCAATTGAAATTCTGTTTTTAGGCTGGTGAGCCAAATGGCCATGGTTGGACTCAACTACTCAGTCCCAAAATTCCACGCGTTGGATTGAATCATCCTGTGATGCTATTTCCATGTCTTGTAAGTATATTTGTGTTTTCAATCCTTCTATTTTTCTTTTTATTTTGTATTAATTATTAATGCGCGATATGTGCATCTGCTTGAATTTGGTTGGAAAGTTGGGATGAATGTAAACAATTTGAAATTGGAGTGATTGGGTGGGGTTTAAGCAGATTACGCAGATTGGAGTGATTGGGTGGGGTTCTCAGCTGAGCTGTTATTGTGGATTGATTAAATTGTTGATTATGTTTAGTATGTTGTGATTGTCTGGCCTTATCTCTACATTTCCAGCAGAATCCCTGCACAAAAATGATGTATGGCCTTATCTCTATCTTTTCCATAATTTGGGTTTAAATGATGCTTTCATGTTTCTTTTCAAGATTCCCAAGTTGTTTTTTTTTTCCCCAAATGAACCATGCAGCTCAAAGCAATCTCCTTTAATGATGAAAATACTAACGGAATAGAAAAGGGGTTCTTTATCCCTACTTTGAATTTATCCTTTAGTGAGAATTTCTTGGCTTTGGCAGACAAAAAACAAAAACTCAAGCTGTCAGTGAACAACATATTAAATCCTTGAAATTTGGTTCTCCTGCTCTCTCATCACTTATTAAATTTTTACAATGAAGAACAGCACAACGGTGAATTTCGGGTAATAGTACCCTGTTTAGATCCTTGGAACTTAGTTACCTAGGAGTAAGTTTACTTGAATAACCAAAACTATCTAGGATGATTTATTTCTGCAATAATATGGTTATGTCATAAATTTTCCTTAATGTTTTCAAACGATAGTAGTAAAAGTAATAATTATAACAACATTAGCACAAAAATGTCACGGATTCAATTCCAAAAACCAAAGTAATATTTTGGTTTGTTAAAGTTTATTCTGACTTTCCATAAAAAAAAGCAATTCTAAGTTACAGTGAAGGTACATAAATACAAATTAATTTAATTCAAAGACATGGTTGTTTGGTAGGTCTCATTATTTTGGTAACACTAAACAATGTGATTTTTATTTGATTGTAGGGTAGGTGTTGCAGAGCATTTAGAAGGAAATGGTCACTTTCACACTGAGCCTCTTTCTGACAGTTTTATGTTTGACAAATTCTATACATGGCACATTGCCCAATGGAGATGTCGGCCCAACCCCCTCTCTCTCTCACACTTAATTATTTGCATGGTTGCAGTAAATAGCCAGATTGTAATTTTGAAGCTAGGATTTGAGGTGAGACTTGGTCAACCTTCAGCGGGGTCAGAATTTCAGAAATTGGTAGCAGTTATATTCTAACAAGTGTACACCTGTTGCTGCAAATGCTAATAGAGTTTTGGAGTTTTTTCTTAGTTTCAAGGTTTGCACTTTGGGCTTTCATGTTTTTATCTTATTCTGGATGACCAGTTCATAAATTTCAATGTTTTCTAAGGTTTCATGTTTTGTAGAAGTTGTAGTTATTGGTTGTTAACTTATTTCATGGTGACCACTTATTGCAGTGATGCTGCCTCATGATTTTTCCTCCATTTCTTTCTTTGTCGCCTTTTGTTTTATTTTTATAAATGTGATTAGGGTTTTGTTTTGCTGATGTTTTTTTAGATGGTTAGTTGATATTGTGCATTCCTATGGTGCATGAAGGGCTAGAATGGGTATGTAGATTTGGCATGATTAGTGAAAGGTCAAATGAACCTTGTCTTTGTAGCTTTCATTTTTTTGTTTTTTAATTGATTTTAATGACTTTGCTAACTGGATTTTTCTTATATTGTATTTGAGGTGGTAAAATGGAAATGAATCTAAATATTTTTCCTTTTGCGGTTTTATTTTTCCATAATATTTTTGCAAATGGGTAGTTGATATTATGCATTCTTGTGGTGTTTGAAGGGCTAGAATTAGTATATTTCTTCGTAAAATTAGTGAACCTTGAGATCAATCTTCTCTTAATACGCATCCACTATACTACTTTTCATTGGTTTTTGGTGACTTTGCTCATTGGATTTTGCCTTGTATTTGATGTAGAAGAATGAAAATGAATTTGAGGATTTGAGTTTGAGAATCAGATGCATTAGTGTCATAGATGTAAAACAGAGGTTGTTTTCATTTCATCTTTCTTATTGTAGATCAGAGTTTGCATTTTGGTAGAGAATTAGAAGACGGTAATATTGATTTTGATACATTGAGATTGGCTTTTGACATAATCCATTGAACGAGATCAAATGAAGCTTCCACTTACAAGTTTACATTGATTTTCTATTGTTTTCCATTGGTATTCATTGGTATTAAGACCTATAGACTCTCTATATCAATGTCTAGAGAATCCAAAGCTGCTAGAATGGCCATTTGATAGTCATGGCCCATGTAGCCTAACTTCAACGCCCCATACCTTTTGTTTATGTACAAGGGTCTCATATATTCAGGTCCAGTTAGATTTTCGGTGTGCAAATGAGCAACTTCAACTACTATCTTCCCATGGTGACACATAGTCCCATAGATCCATGTTGTCACCTATTTGCATCTTGTATTTTTTTTTTTTTCAATTTTCATGATTTCAATGTTTTTCTTTTCCTTTTTCTTGCATTTGGGTGCCATAATTGGAAGGATAGTTAGAAGCATTAATAGTCCTTTCTCTCGTGATGGTGGAGGTTTGAGGAGGAAGCTAAGGAAGGGTTGTGGCAGTGGGTGGATGCTTGGTGGAGTTCTTTTTAGTTTGGCAAATTGATTGATATTTTTTCATGGTTCTAAGTGTTTAATTTTGTTATGAATATGAAATTGCATTTGACTTGGGTTAAAGCATTCTAAAAGAACAGGGGGAGAGAGAGAGAGTACCAATGTCTCCATTCTGGTTCCTTTCTTTTTTTTTTTTTCAGATTTTGAGATGGATCAATCCCATAGTAAAGAAATCACACCATTTTCTTACATCAAGCAAATTATTCACAAAAGATGGTTGGTTAGTTGGTTGCTCATGATCAGCATAGGCGCCACTTGCTAGTCCTATATGAAAATTAAAATGTTCTCATTTTCTTTTGTGCCGCAGATGATTGTCCTTGAAGGATTCTATGTGGTCACTCCTTACCCTCTAAATATTGGTTGTTTTTAATTATTTTAGACATCTTATTTTGTAGATGTGGACCAATTATTACTAATCCAAGCCATTGAACATCAAAAGCCCAATGTAGATGGGGTTCATAAAAATCATATGTTAGGGAGATTAGGACCCTTTGATCAGAGAGCGTTTATTTCATCTCTCTTACTTTGCTTTTAATTCACTTGTGTAATTTTTAAAATTTTTTTTGTGCTACATATTGGGATTGGAGATCAATGTAACAAAGGCCAATTGCTTGATGATCTTTGTTTTTCATAAAAATATTGTACTTACATTATTTTTGATGTTATATTTTTACTTGAATTAGTAACAACAATGTGGCTAAACTTGTGAGTTGAATTTGATAGTTAGATTTTTTCTAATATGTTGAATGAGCAGGTTTTGTGTATTTTATTTTAGTTAAATGAGAAGATTTTATTGTACAATTTATTTTAGTTGAATGAATAGGTTTTATTGTACATTTTATTTTAGTTAAATGGGCAAGTTTTACTGTATATTTTATTTTAGTTGAATGGGTATGTTTTATTGTACAGTTTATTTTAGTTGAATCGGCAGGTTTTATTATATTATATTCAGAGTACATGAGGTTTTTGAGGTGACAGGTAGTAATTTATAAAATAAATCTATTATTTTTAGAGATAAATCTTATTTGTCGTCTACTTTAGCCAAATGAAAAATAATAATATTTTTTCTGCTACGATTTCTATTTGTCACCTAATAAGAATAAATATATATCTACATATTATCCCCGATAAATAAAATTTGTCACTTGAGAGAATTTGTGGCAAGGTTAAATATTGGGCAATGACTTAAGTTGGTCACCTAATGTCTATAAACTCTGTGCGATGAAACTGACTCATCGCCTATTATAATTTATGGCAATTCATACACTATTTCACAACGATATAATTTTGTCCGTAAAAGATATAACTCAATGACAACTTTATTTTGTCGCCAAATTCCTTTTCACCATTTTTCAATCGTTTTTTTGCGATGAATAGAGTTATTTGGCGACAAAAAATATCCTTTTTACCGACGATCTTCCTTGTCGCAATTTAATTTAATTTGGCGATGATAATGTGATGTTGACATTTTACGACGATTAGTTTTGATCAGCAAATATATTCACCAGCACCAAATAGCTGACATAATGGTGACAAAATGGTTTTCGTCGTAGAATATATTTAGCGATAATTTTGTGATTTTTAGCGACAAATAGTTGCATCACGAAAATGATTTTTGTTGTAATGCTAATTGGGTTAGACAAAACTTGGGATAAGTTGAGTTATATATTTTTGTCTTTTAGATTAAACCGTTGCATGCTTTATTAGGTCACTTATATGAAGGTGTTTGGATTAAAACAGTCATATTTTAAAAAACATATATTGAATCAAGGTAAGCTAGTTATCATTAGAAAGCTCATTTCGAATAGATGTCTGTGAAGCCAAAGATTATATAAATTGAAGCTAAAACAAAAAAGTTATGGCTTTTGGAAGTTTCAAACATGTGCTATTTATATGTATGAAAATGCCATCTGTTCGAACGCACAAACATAGTATCAAACAAACGAGACAAAATGCATTTTTTAGTCTGTTTTTTTACGCAGAATTATTTATTTAAGAGGGTTGACGTTTAAACGTCCCATTATGCGTTTGAATGCCCATGAAGCTTACAAATTTGAGTATTTAAAGTGAAATTTCTTGAAGGAAATCTAAGGCACGAGCCTTAGAGGAAACCTATGATCCAAGGCTTGAAAAAGAGGTCATGTTACTCTGAGAATCATCTCTCACCCTATTCTATTCACAGGAAATCAATAAGAGAGATTCTTGAAAATCCCTAGAGTGTCCCGAAAGAGATTTGAGTTGAAGTTGCTGCTTTAGTCTTCAGATCTACTATGTCATAGTAGATTTGTCTTGAAGAGGCATTCAAGTAAGTGTAGATTAAGCGCGGTTAAGGTATACGGTGAGTTGTTGGCAAGATCGATGCAGTCTATAGATTGAGTGATCCACTGGGGATGGTTATGTGAGATTTTTTTAACCGTTATTCTATATATTATTTGATTTGATCTTGGTCCAATTGAAAGGACCCCTGGTTTTTTTTCAAGTAGGATTTTTCATGTAAAAACTTTATCTCTTCTTTTTGTGGTTGATTTATTGATTGCTTGTTAGAATAGTTGAATTAATTAGATCTATTGAAATTTAAAAGGGAATTTGATTAAGGGACCTTAACCCTATTAGGAATTTAAATCAGTCTTTAAATCACAAGTTGCAGACCTAGTGGGACCGGTTTGACTGGTAGGTCCTCTGTACTTTGGGTAAAACCATGACTCGTCTATAAACATAAGAACTTCTTTATTTGTGCATATCACCTTCATTTGTCCCGATCACTGACCATGTGCCTACCAAGTACCAAACCACTTCCACGGCCAAATCTAGGCCTTGGATCTTGTGTGTCCTGATAAGGAAAATAAAAGAAACAAATAATGACTGAGATTAGAATATTAGTTGCGCTAAGATTGATGTATAAGTGGAAATAGAAAGTTGGGAAGAGATAAGATCACAATCATGTGAATTTTATTATATTGTAATGCTAAAAAACGTGACCATCCCTCTCACTGTCCGGTAGGGCCACACGCGAGTAGTCCTTGTGCCTACTTGTGAGAGAAAGAGCCACATGCATGGACTTTACCACTTTGCCTGGTTAGGGTGTATTTTTTCTTGTTCATTTATCCAACCACCCATACACCCATTGGTCTGGGACTCACTGGATGGGTATCATGTCCACCTTTACCTAGATGGAATCCACTATAAGCTACCGCCAGTTACCCGCTCCGGTCTTTATCTCCATATAGATGGGACCCATCACATCCAACCTTCCACTCTTCTGCACAACCCTTCATGTATTTTACTATAATCTTGTAGGTCAGATAAGTTGGATTTAATGAATATATTGTATGTGCTGTGGATATGACACCACCATTTTGCGCTTGTGTACGTTAGTAATTAAAATCAAGAATCAATCACATAAGAAAAAAAAAAGATTTACGTGGTTTTCTAAAGATGTCAATGTCCACAGAAAATCAATTTCTATTAGGTTATCCTCCAATCTATGAATTCACAGCTTTGAAATCTCAGCATATGTCTAAGGTTATAGATTATATCAATATATATAATCACTACTTTTTTATCCCCCAATAACTCTATTTTTAAACAAAGGAAAATTCTAATCCTATTAAGAAATTACAATTTAACACATAGAAAATTCCTAATATAATTAGGAAAATTATCTAAGACATGAACCCACTTGACCAACAATCTCCTCCTCTAAAATATGAGGAAGATGACCTAAACCTCTCACTGGGAGTTCAGCCCTGCCAACACTGAATATGGCTTCAAATTTTCTTTAAACACGACTTTTGTCATCATGTCTGAGGGATTATTGTCAGTGTGAATCTTTTTCAGCCTCATGAAGTTCTTCTTGATCACCTCACGAATCAATGATATTTGATATCAACGTGCTTCATGCAATAATGATATGTAGCATTTCTCTTCTTGCTTCATTAGCAGCTATGTATTTCACTTCAGCTGTAGATTGTGGTGTACACTTCTACAACTTAGATTGCAAGAAGATAGCTCTCCCCATGAAAGTAAACAAATAATCAGAAGTTGACAACTGACGATCAATATTACCTGCAAAATTAGCATCAGTATAACCTTTCACCACTAGTTTTAAGCCTTCGAAATATAAATACAACTTGGAAGTATCTTTCAAATACCTGAAGACCCACTTCACTACTTTCTAATGCTCTTTTTTAGGGTTAGAAATCTACTTACTAAACCCAGAACATCAGCATTGCCTGGCCGTGTGCAAACCACGGCATACATAAGACTCCCTACAGTAGAGGAGTAAGGAATATATGCAATTCTTTCATTTTCTTCATCTGTAATAGGACACAAGGGCTTGCTTAGTTTGAAGTGATTGGGTAGAGGCATGCTAACCGGCTTAACATTCTTCATGTTGAACTGCTCGAGTACTCGTTTAACGTATTTTTCCTATGACAACCACAGCTTATTGGCACTCATGTCATGACGTATTTGCATGCCTAATATCGTTCGTGTGGGGCCCAAGTTTTTTATGTCAAACGACTTTGACATCTGCTCTTTCAATTTGCCAATCAACTTACTATCTTGTCCAACTAGCAGCATATCATCTACATATAAAAGAAGGATGATGAACCCGCCATCGATAAATCGATGAACATAACACAATGATTTGAAACTGTCCTCCCGTACCCATGACTCAACATGAATGAATCAAACTTTTTGTACTACTGTCTCTGTGCTTACTTTAGCTCGTAGAGACTTTTTTTCAACTCACAAACCATCTGTTCTTTTCCTTCTACTTCAAACCCCTCTGGTTAAGTCATGTAGATTTCTTTTTTAAGTCACCATGAAGAAATGAAGTCTTCACATCCATCAGTTCAAGTTCAAAGTCCATGTTGGCGGTTAGACCCAAGACGACTTTGACAGAAGTTATCTTCCCAATAGGAAAGAAAACATCATCGAAGTCGATACCTTTCATTTATGTGAAGCCTTTTACCACTAAACGTGCTTTGTGCTTCACCAGTTTTCCATTCTCATCATTTTTTAGCTTGAACACCTATTTGTTTTTCAGAACATTCCTATCATTAGGAAGTTGCACCAGCTCATAAGTTTTGTTCTTCTTTAAAGAATTCATCTCATCATGTCTAACCTTCATACACTTATTTTTATCATCATGAGTCGTTGCTTCTCGGAAGCTCCTTAGGTCCCCTTCACCAGTAAGCAAAATATATTCGAATGCAGGATACTTAGTTGATGTTGACACTTTTGAGTAGACCTTCTAGCTTAAGGTTTCGTAGTTTCTAACCGAAGAAACTACAGTTCCCCCTGCTTAACACCCTCACATCTTGCAACCCCTGTGCCTCATCACAATTGGGACCGTTTTGTCCACCTTCTCCACCTGTAGTCTGACCGGAAAAGGAGTTGGTGTGAGATCAACCATCCATTAACTGTTTTAGAAGACTTATTAATCTTCTCAATATCTCCAAAAAATTGGTCTTCATGAAAAACCACGTCCCTACTTCTGATGATTTGTCTCTTCTTTGGATACTATAACCTGTAACCAAACTCATCTCCACCACAATCAAGAAAAATGCAACTCACTGTCTTATTGTCAAACTTTAAACACTATTCCTTTGGTACATATGTAAACGCCTTACTCCCAAATACTTTCAAGTGTGAATAGGATGCATTTTTTACCTGTCCATCTTCTCTCTGGAAGATCAAATTTTAAAAGAACTGAGAAAGATCTGTTAATTAGATAACCGGCAGTCAGAAGCTTCACCCCAGAATGACTTAGGCAACGTGCTAATCTCATCATATATCGGCAGTCAGAAGCTTCACCCTAGAATGACTTAGGCAACGTGCTAATCTCATCATACATCTCATCTTCTCAAGAACAGTACGGTTCATTCTCTTTGCCACACCATTATATTGTGGAGTACCGGGAACTGTCTTTTCGAATTGAATACCATACTTCAAGTAGTAGTTTCTAAACTGGTTGGATGTGTACTCACCCTTATTGTCTGTGCACAGATACTTCAAGAGTTTACGTATTTCTCTTTTAACCATGATATGAAATTGTTGAAAAATTTGGAACATTTGATCCTTTGGTTTCAACGCATAAACCCAGACTTTCCTGGATGCATCATTGATAAATGTGACAAAGGACTTATTGTCACACAATGATTTTACCTCTATGGGACTATAAGCACAAGAATATACCAAATTCAATACATTAGATTTCAATTTTAATATCGAAGAAAAAACAACCCTATGATGTTTGCCAAATAAACAATAATCACAAGGGTCAAAGGATATACCTTTGGAGTAAGAAATCAAATCCTTCTTTACCAACATCTGCAGGCCTTTTTCACTCATATGATCAAGTCTTTAATGCTACAGATTTAGAGATGAACTATCTTGAACAGCATTCAACACACCTTGATACAATTTAACATGTGTTTTGTAAAGCGTATTACTCGTTTTCTATCTTGTAATAATAAGAAACCCTTTAGTGAGCTTCCATTTGTCATTTCCAAAGTAATTCTCATAACTTGCATGATCCAATGCAGTCCCATAAATCAGATTTAACCGCAGATCAGGAACATGTCACACATCTTTCAACGTCATTGTGCAACCAAATGTCGGTTTGAATACAGATATCACTTAAATTAACAATCTCTAAATGAATTGTGTTATCCATCTTCACAGTACCTGTCACAACTTGAGCCCAAGAATTCAGGTATTAGGATTAAAACTTAAAATGTGACATACGTACTCCCGTGTAATTCACACTTGGACTCGAGTCTAAGTGGAATTACACAAAGGATAGTCCACTACACACATGTGAGATGCTATTAGTGGACTTTTGTCCAAACATTCAATATGTGAAAGCCTATAAATATCATAGATGAAACAAAAGGTCATAACACTAACTAAAACACATCTATGTGTATAAGACTTACCATGAGTCATGTTTTACAAAAGAAAGAAAGTTGTTGAATAGTTGGAAAGAATTATACAGTTTTCAAAATACAAGGGATCATGATCTGTGTATATCAAAATAAAACTAATGCAAAACATGACACCCTAAAATGAGGCCTAAGCTTGATCTCTGATGCTCTCTAGGGTGGGTTTATAAAAAATGATCCGTCATCCACTCATCTAAGTCGGAGGGGTTCTCAAAGGCCTTCTCTGAATCCTTCTCGATTATCTTAAGGTCGGAATTTGGATCTGGGCCTGTAACATTATAAATAACTAGTGAATAAGACTATTCAGCAATGTATAAGCATAATTAAGATAATACATGTTGTATCTATAAGAATCATTAACAAGTGATTATAGATGTCAAATTAGTATACTAGATATATTTTACAATTGAATAATCATGCCATGAGAATCAATTAACAGAAATACTTTATTATGTGGTTACAACACTGATCATATCCTTCCTCTAGAGATCTTTACGTTAAAAACACCATCGGCTGGGCCAAGGTACGAATGGGTCTTTTCATATATGGAGTCTGGAAGCTCCAAAGCACACTGTAGGGCCATCATTCGTTACTACACCAGAGTCAACCCTATCGAGTATCATATGGCTGAGGCTGAGCAGAGTCAAACCAATTCGATTCAGTCAATTGAACTTAGAATAAAGTGTACAATTTATTCATTGAGAACAATACAAGACAATATACGTTCACTTCATTCATACAAATTGTATATACTCAATTCAAAGTCAATGTCAATACGAAACGCCTCTCAATTCAAATAGAATCAATTGTACATGATCATTTCAATTCAAAAGTATTATTGAAATAAGAAAAGGCAATAATAGTAATCCAATATGCTATGCATTTCAATTTAATAGAATCAAGGTAGTTTACAAACCAACCTTAATCTAGTCGTCCGTAGTTTCTAACCATCCATGATGATGTAGTTTTAAGTTATTCGATACACAGTTGTCTTTCTTTTGGTGTTACATTGTATCGGGATGTATATCGAAGTTTTTTAAACCAACACACATGGGGAGTTGCTTAATGAAAGAACAACACCACATGAATGAATCTCAGCCTTTAAGACTTTTCATGATGTTCAATCATTCCTCTGGGCCAATTAATTGGATATAGGAATCCAAAAGCTAAGGCCCTACAAGGTCCTACAATAGTACCTAATTAATCCTAGTTTTTAGTGGTCTTACGGCTTAGCCATGGGTGACTTATGGCTTAGCCATGAGCATCTTATGGCTTAGCCGTAAAATGCATTACAGTTTAGCCGTAGTTATCTAGAATCTCCCCCACATTCATGGTTGAATTGTGTTTTGTCTTACGACTTAACCGTATTTGGTTGAAAAATGTGTATAGAGGTCTCTTAAACCAACACCCATGGGGAGGTGCTTAACAATTGGACAACACACATGAATGAGTCACAGCTCTCAAGACCATTCATGCTTTTAAGGTAGTCCATTGCGCAAGGTAAGAGGTTGAGAAACCCATGTGAAGGCCCTACAGGGTCTTATCAGTAACCCTATCTTTTCCTCCAATTCATTAGAGAGCAAAGAGACTTAGAAATATAGTATACAAAGGGTCCTCTTAGTGGTTAGAAGCAGGAAAATAAGAAGGAGCAAGAACAGGATTTAGTCGGACACTGAATCTCCTGGAGCAAAAGTACTTCAAGGCCGACCGGTCGGTTCTGAATCCTGATCGGTCGAATTTCGGTTCTGTAAGTATCTGATCGGTCGGACCTCATGCCCAAGTGGTCGGGTAACAGGACTCTATACAGAATGACTGATTGAATCTTGCACCATGGAAACATCAAGTATCAAAATCATCAAAATCATACAATTACCAATGGTTGTAAGTCACGTCACACGTGTGAGATTAAATGAGACTAATAACAATCACGGTGTACCAACATGTGTTCATCCAAATTTTGTTTATACTTGCCTCGATTAAGCTTTTTCCAAAATTTAGTTGTTCTTTGGCCCAAATGACCTTCGAAATATAGTCCTAACACCATGCATGCCAAGAGTGAGCAGAAGAAAATGTGTACGTGCAATGCAATCACATTCTAGACTCATAACGAAGACTTATAACGGAGACCATGACTCAACGCCTCACCTTAAATGAACCGTGAAGGTGGTGCTCAAATCTTGTCAACTATGAAGAGATCATCATCATCATCATCATCATCATCATCAAAGCCTTATCCCAACCATGTTGGGATTAGCTACATGAATTCTATTTCTTCATTCCATTCTATTTTGAGCTAAATCTTTCGATAAATGCAACTTCTTCAAATTTGAATTAATGACTTCCATCCATGTTTTCTTCGGCCTACCCCTATCTCTTGATGGACCCTCCACCTGTATATCCAAACTTTTTCTCACAGGTGCCATTACTGGCCTACGCTCAACATGCCCAAACCATCTTAAACGAGTTTCTCTAATCTTATCTCCTATTGGTGCTATCCCTAAATGTTCTCGAAAGCGCTCATTTCTAATTTTATCTGTCCTAGTTTTACCACACATCCACCTAAGCATTCTTATTTCCGCTACATCCATCTTATGAATATGTGTCTTTTTAATTGGCCAACATTCTACTCCATATGTCATAGCTGGTCTAACCACTGTCCTGTAAAATTTTCCCTTCAATTTTGTTGGCATTTTTCTATCACAAAGTACTCCCGAAGCTAGTCTCCACTTCAGCCATCCAGCTCTTATCCTATGCTCCACATCTTCGTCAATCTCCCCATCCTTACTAATCATCGAGCCTAGGTACCGAAAAGAATCTTTACGTGGTATCTCATGGGTGTAAGGACCCGAACCCCCACTAATCTTAGTTACGTTAATTAATCTTGTTTTATATTGATTAAGACTTGTTGAGGGTTAATTCAGTGTGAATTATTGGGTTTGGACCTCACTTAGGTAGTTAAGGGCTTTTTCGTAAATTGTCTTTGCACCTCTGGGATACCCCGTCCATTTCTTTACGTGTAATTTATCGCGTAGATCGTCTTTTGTGTTGGGCCCGAGTTAATCCGGACTCATCTTGAGCCAATTGAGGTCCTTTCGGACTAAACCGAAATTTCTGGAAAACAAGTGGGTTTGCATGTAACTCCAGGGAAGTTATGTTTAAAAGGAAATCCCACGTATCCTTCTCTTTTGGTCTCGTTCAGCTGGTTGGAGCTTTCGAGTCCTGGGTTCTTTTCTTTTTCTCCTTGTAATCAAAGTGTCTGGGGAGCTTGGGGGTGTGCATGCACAGAGAGTGGCACCCTCCTATCCTTATTATTCTTCTTCTTTGATCTCTTTCCTCTATACCTTGTATAGAGTGATCCTTCCTCCAAGTTACAACAATATAAGGTGAAGAATAGGTTCCTTTTTTCTTATCTTGGGTTTATTAGGGTCATAAAGACTTCGTTATTGACATGCATGTGAATCCTTCCATATTTTGTGCTTATGTGTAGAGAACCCATTACAGTTTAGAGAGTTTCCTTTGAGCATTCAGCAAGAAAGAGTTAGGAAGGGCTAAACACTGTAACAAGGCAAGTATTAAGTTATATGTACTGCATGCATGGTTAAGTGTGGATGAATTGAGCTAGTCATATGCATTTCCAATTCCAGCCGTTCTTTTTTATTGTTTAATTGATGCAACTGTGGTGTGAATTGGGATAGAATGATAAGAAGGGGATAGGAGTGTGTGTGGGTATGGACACCTTAAGGACACTCTAATTGAACCTCAGAATTGCTCCACAATCAGGTTCTGTATTGATCTTGTACTGAAAACGAGCTACAGAACTGATTTCAGATGTTCTGAAGCTTACGACGAAGCTACGGCTAAGCCGTGAGCATCTACGACTCAAAGTCCAGAGAGCAGCAAAACTTGATTTTGTACTACGGCTCATATACGGCTAAGCCGTGAAATTCACTACGGCTATGCTAAAGCCGTGAAATTCACTACGGCTATGCCGTATCCAGCCCGTAACATAGCCGTAGGTCTTTCTACGGCGAGCTTTCTAGAGAGCTCACAAAACCCGGTTTCTTCTACGGCTTGCAGACGGCTGCACCGTGAAATACCCTACGGTTAAGCCGTAACCTCCCTGTGACCTAGCCGTAGGCTTAGCACGGCTAAGCCGTAGGCCAATATACGGGTGAACCGTAAATACGCCGAAAATCTGGATGAACAGTGACCCCCTTCGGCTAAGCCGTAAGAACCCAATGAATGTGTAGGATGTTAGGAACCTCTATGAATTGTAGGACCTTGTATTGGCACCCTTTTACCTCTACACGGGCCCGACGGTAAGGATACATTAAGAGGATAAATGAATTCCGGATGATTCCTCAAAGACAAGTCATGGATGTTGGCATAAGAAGGGGTGTTCTTTACGTACACAAGGCAATACCAAGAATTGGCAACACCTTGACACCGAACGTCTTATGAATACATCGGGTTGAATGTCCTTAGGAATCCGGAGATACTACTTCGTCTGCATACATTCATATTGTTACGCTATACTACCTTCGACATGAATTATTATTGGATTCACTTCCTTTGGCAAACCCCGAGGCAATTCAGATATGAGCTTCTAATGAGTGTGTGTTTGACAAGCCAGAGCTTCTATTGAGTGTGTGCTTACTAGCCCAGGGTATAACCGAGGCTCGGGCCTTGTAGCCCATATGCATGTGTTTCGTGTAGGCATTCGTTGCTTCATGATTAAATGTCCTCATGTATGTTATGACTAGTATGCTTGATTCCGAGTCGGCAGCACTTAGTGTCACAACCCGAGCCCAGGGACCGGGGGTCAGAGGAAGCCTAACCAATGACACACGTACTCCCGTGCACGCACACCTGGACCCCGTCCAAGCATACACACACAAGGGATCATTCACACGTGCAACAACTGTACGCGGAAGCTGTACGTATCAAGGCATATAGCAACACACTCAACTCAAAAGATACAATGGATTACACAAAAGATCATGAACTGATAATAAGAATCTATTACAAGAACGTATGACAGTAGAGCGGGCTTACAATAATCAAAATCAAAGACACGTATCACTCAAAGCCCACGCTACAAGTACAGAAAAATCCCCTCAATACAATAGACTCCAACTCAAGGAATGGGGAAACCAAAATGATGCAAACCGTACTCTGGAGAAGGGATCAAGTCCACTCCTCTAGGCCGGAAGGGGCCTCGCGAGCCTCTCCTGCAGTCGGGTCGACCGACGCAGGATCGGGAGAGGGATCTGAGCCTGCAACACACAAAGACAACGAATAAGTACAACGACTTAGCAAAGTATAAGCCAACAAGAAGATAACACGAATCGTGTCTAATACTGAATAATACTGAACAATAAGCATAATGCAATATCCATAGAAAGCATGTTCGTATACTAAAACAATTTATGCAATGAATAAGCATGCTGTAAGAATCATCATAAACAGATAACATTCAAGTGGCTACTACATTGGCCATTTTCTCCCTTACGAGAGCAGTCAGGATGAGAACACCAGCGACCGGGCCAGGGTACACATGGGTCTCTAGTTCCCGGGGTCCGGAAGCCCAGGACAATCACTCTGCAGAGGTAAACACTTAAACTAAACCAAAGTTAACCCCGTCGGGTATCCTAAGGCTGAGGCTCAGTAGTGCCAATACCAATCACAATCAAATCAGATGATGCACCTCACTCAATCAATCATATCATATCACATACAGATCTCACATAGCGCGCTGAATACACAATAGGAAGTGCATCGAACATGATACTGATACTGAATGTACACAAACAGGTACATAAACACATACAAGAAGTGTTAACAATGAGTATCAATTACAATCACTGACTCATAACTGATGCAAGTACTCCAATAGAGTAACGGTAAATACAATACACGATGAGAATGGTTCCGCCCGGGCTTCGCTCTGGGGTTGCTGCATTTCCCACAGAATCGAGAGGTCCAGCGCAAAACACATAAGAGGGCATAACCGAAATCAATATGCTGTACAAATCAATAAATCAAGTACTTATACGAATCAAGGATCAATTACAAGCCAATCCTACATTAATTATCCAGTGTTTCTAACCGTGCATGTTGATGTAGTTTTAAGTTGTTCGATGCACCATTGTCTAGTGTTGCAGGGTCAAGGGTGTGCACCGAAGTCCCTTAAACCAACACCCATGGGGAGGTGCTAAACAACTGGATAACAAGCATGAATGATTCACAGCCCATGAGATCATTCATGTCACTCAACATTCCATTGGGCATGTCCAGGTTAACTACATTCTAACATGAAAGTCATCTACGGTCTTTTACTTAAACCTAGTCCCTTTTCATTCAATTCTCAGGGTCTCACGGTGTAGCCGTAGGTAACCTTACGGCTTAGCCGTGGCATCTTACGGCTTAGCCGTACTATGCACTGCGGCTGAGCTGAGGTTCCCCAAATATCCCTTCGGATTTACGGCTTAACCGTATTTTGCTCTACGGCTCAGCCGTATCCTGGTCCACGGCTTAGCCGTAAGACAATGTACGGCGTAGATCAGGCTGGGCCGTAGAAGAATGTCAAATTGCCAACATCCAGTTATTTTCAGCTAACAGTCTGTACTGTTCTACGGTTTGGGTTACGGTTGGGTCTCGGCTTAGCCGTAAGCCATTTTACGGCTTAGCCGTAGCACATTTCACGGCTTAGCCGTGAGTGCACGGAGTCATTTTTCCTGGAATCATTACAGACATACAGAAACTGAACAAAACGGCTGCAAACAACAAAATAACAGTGAAACAAACTCAATGGGGCTGTCTAGCACTGAAGAACACACTGAAGAACAAGAACACAACAATCAAATCACTATCAATCGATGTTCATACAACTTGGGCTTATACTTGCCTCACGGATGGAATCACTTTGTTGCTTGGCTCAGTCCACCGGAAAACACACACAAAGTGCTCCTTTCTTCCCCCCTCAAGCAAGCAACCGATCAAAGAAAAAGGAGGAGAGAAAGAGAGAGCTGCACCGAGAGAGAGAAACGAGCTGAGAGAGAGACAGAGGCGATCGAAAGAAAGAGAAGGGAGTTGGTGGGATATTTATAACTTAATTTGAGTCCAAATTGCACTTAAGTCCAACCAGTTTATATCAATAGCAGTTTGAGTCAAATGACGGTCCAACAAGAGCAAACGAACTCATTCGAAGCCAAGACAGTTACGAACATTGACAAGCTCAACGAAATACACGCGCTGACGTCAAAATGACGCAAAACTGACAAGGTCAATCAAAAGCCAAAATTACGAAAAAGGGCTCGATCTACTTAGACCAAGTCAAACTCAACCCAAACGATCTCTCTACAACTCAAAGCCAAAAACAAACCAAATCAAAACACACTTAGCGATAAAAACACACGCAATTACCCACTAATCCGGGTCAACTCGGGTTGGAGTGTTACATCCTCCCCCACTTGGACATCATTCCGTCCTCGGAATGAACACGTACCTGAGCAAACAGATAAGGATACTGACGCGCCATCTGATCTTCTAATTCCCACGTGGCTTCATCAGGTCCATGATGTTCCCAAAGTACCTTGACCCATCGGATAGTCCTCGTACGCAAGAGCTGTTCTCGAGTCCCAACAATACGGAGCGGGCGCTCAACGTATGACGCGTTAGGTTGCATCTGAATATCATCATATCGAATCACATGCGTCGGGTCTCGAACATACTTGCGAAGCATAGACACATGAAAAACGTCGTGTACTCCAGAAAACTCCACGGGTAGAATCAGTCTGTACGCTAGATCACCAATCCGGCTCTTGATCTCAAATGGACCCACATATCTTGGCGCTAACTTGCCCTTTTGACCGAACCGTACTGTACCTTTCATCGGCGAGACTTTCAAGAATACCCAATCTCCAACCTGAAATGCTAATGTTCTTCTTCGCGTATCTGCATAGCTCTTCTGTCTCGATCGGGCAATCTTCAAATTGTCAATCACTTTCTGAACTTTCTCTGTAGTCTCAGCAATGATCGTCGGTCCGTGAAAACTCCTTGTTCCAACTTCTTCCCAGCAAACAGGACTTCTACATTTCCGTCCATACAGAGCTTCATAGGGTGCCATTCCAATACTCTCGTGGAAGCTATTGTTATACGCAAACTCACACAACGAGAGATGCAGATCCCATTCTTTCTCGAAATTCAGTACACTGGCCCGTAACATGTCCTCGAGGGTCTGAATAGTTCGTTCGGACTGTCCATCGGTCTGCGGGTGATACGCCGTACTGAAGCTCAACTTCGTTCCCATGGCTTCCTGGAATGCTCTCCAAAACGAAGAGACAAAGCGGCTATCTCGATCTGACACAATCGATACAGGCGTACCATGTAGTCTAACGATCTCATCAACGAACTTCTTCGCCATCTCGGAAAATGTCATGCCTTTCTTGAATGGAAGAAAATGGGCTGTCTTCGTCAATCTGTCCACGATCACCCAAATGGCACTGTTCTTCTTGCTCGTCAGGGGCAAACCTGAAACAAAGTCCATCGTAATGTGCTCCCATTTCCACTGGGGAATGTGCAATGGATGTAAGGAACCTGGAGGTCTCTGATGGTCAGCTTTCACCTTTTGGCAAGTCAAACATCTGGCAACGAACCCAGCAATTTCTCTCTTCATGTTGTTCCACCAGAATCTGTCCTTGAGAGCTCGGTACATCTTCGTACTTCCAGGATGCATAGAATAACGTGCATGGTGTGCTTCGGTCATCAAACTTTCCTTTAAAGCATCTACTGCTGGCACACATAATCTGCTCCTAAAATATAAAACATCACCCTCCAAGCAGAAGTCTGGTCGATCTGCAATGCTATCCCGGATTCGCTTCAACATCGCGTCTTCAAACTGCTGGTCTTTAATCCGCTGAATGATGTCAGGCTGAAAGCTCACTGTACTGGCAAGTGTCAAACAATTCTCCACCGATTGCAATTCCACTGGCTGTGCATGCCTAACAAAATAAAGGCTGTCCAAAGCCTGAAGAATCTCTGACTTCCTACTCAAGGCGTCTGCAACAACATTGCCTTTCCTTGGATGGTATTTGATGGGGAAATCAAAATCCTTAATCAACTCAAGCCACCTTCGTTGCCTCATATTCAACTCAGACTGCGTGAAGAGGTACTGTAGACTATGATGATCTGAATGCACTTCAAAGTTCACGCCATACAAATAGTGTCTCCACATCTTCAACGCAAAAACGACGGCTGCCAACTCTAAGTCGTGCGTAGCATAGTTCTTCTCGTGCTCCCGAAGTTGCCTCGAGCCATAGGCAATCACTTTGCCATGTTGCATCAAAACACATCCCAAACCGACTCGAGAAGCATCAGAGTAGATCATAAATCCTTCATGCCCATCTGGTAACGTCAAGACTGGAGCCGAAGTAAGCTTCTCCTTCAACATCCGGAAATGGCGCTCACAGTCGTCCGTCCACAGAAAGGGAACATTCTTCCTGGTCAATCGGGTTAACGCTGCAGAAATCTTGGCAAAATCTTGAATAAATCGACGATAATAACCAGCCAATCCAAGAAAACTCCGTATCTCCGTCACTGTCTTCGGGCTGGGCCAACTCATCACTGCCTCAACTTTCATCTGATCCACTGCCAACCCATCTCGTGAAATGGTATGACCAAGAAAAGTTACCTGCTCGAGCCAAAAATCACACTTCGACAATTTGGCATATAAGCGATGTTCCTGCAACAACCGCAAGGCTCGACGTAGATGTTCCTCATGCTCCTCTGGGGTCTTCGAATACACCAGAATATCATCAATAAAGACCACCACAAAGCGATCCAAGAAAGGAGCGAAGATCCTATTCATCAAAGCCATAAAGGCAGCAGGTGCATTGGTTAATCCAAATGGCATCACGAGGAACTCAAAATGTCCATACCGTGTCCTGAAAGCAGTCTTCGCAATATCTTCTTCCTTCACCCGGAGTTGGTGATACCCCGATCTCAGATCAATCTTGGAAAAATAGGCAGCACCTTGAAGTTGGTCAAACAACTCATCAATACGCGGCAATGGGTATTTGTTCTTGATCGTGACTTTGTTCAACCGCCGGTAATCGATACACATCCGTAAGGTACCGTCCTTCTTCTTTACAAACAGCACTGGAGCTCCCTACGGTGACACACTCGGCCGTATGAAACCCTTCTCCAAAAGATCTTGCAATTGCGTCTTCAATTCGAGTAACTCAGCAGGGGCCATACGATAAGGAGCTAAACTAATGGGTGCTGTACCGGGCACTAGATCGATCGCGAACTCTACATCTCGGACAGGGGGTAACTCGGGTACTTCCTCCGGAAATACATCCGGGAACTCACGTACTACCGGAATCTCACTCAACTGTTTCACTTCCTTCTTCTCCGAGACAAAAGCAAGAAATCCTGCACAACCTCTACGTATCAAACGATCCGCTTTGCATGCGGAGATGACACGCCTCGGGCATCTCTCCTGATTGCCCTCGAAACGAAACCCCTTCTCAAAATCGAAGTAAATCGTCCTGTTGTAACAGTTAACACAGGCACGATACCGCGCTAGCCAGTCCATTCCAAGGATCACGTCGAAATCCAACATGGACAACAAAACCAAATCGACTGGCAGCTGGCGACCTTCAATCACCACGTCGCACTGAGGGTAGTATACACTACACTCCACTCTCTTGCCCACAGGAGTGGACACCACCAACACATAGAGTAGCGGCTGAGGGGGTTGCGGTAACTGTTCCGCAAAACGAGGTGTAACATACGAACGCGTAGATCCCGAATCAAATAGGGTATGTGCTTCAGCTCGGGCAATGAGAACTTTACCTTCCACCACTTTCGCATCTTCTGCATGATCATGAGAGGCTGCATACACACGAGCAGTCTGACGCTGGGGCTTCTGGCTTTGGCGAGACGGATGGGGGCTGTTCGAAGCTGCTGAACTGAGAGACTTGGATGACCCCATAGATTTGGACGACTGGAAGGTCCTAGTCTTCGGGCACTGAGCTATCTTATGCTCCATAGATCCGCAACTCAAACAAGCTCCGGACTTCTTCCAACACTTCTCCGTCGGATGACCAAATCCACAAAACTCGCATCTGCTCCCGGAGAAACTCGAAGTTCCTTGCTTCCCTTTCCATTTCTTCTGGATCTGTCCCTTGGACCCCACTGGTGCACTTCTCTTGAAGTCCATAGCTCTCTCTGCTAGGTGGTTAGCTTCCGCAGCGTGTGCTCTATCGACCGCATCGTCAAAAGTAGCTGGTCTCTGAAAAGCAGTCACATAATTCGCATATCTCGGATGCAGACCAGTAATAAAACGATTCACCTTCTTCTCCTCGGTATTGATCATGTCCTCAGCAAAATGGGACAACTGGGTAAAGCGGTGAATGTACTCTGAAACGGTCAGCTGCTGCTGTTGTAAGGCCAGAAACTCAACCTCCTTCACACGCCGGACATGAGCAGGGATGAACTTCCTTCGGAACTGTTTCTGGAACGTCTCCCACACTGTTTCACTAGGCAAGGTCAGATAAGCTGCACTAACACTCTTCCACCAGGTCTTTGCCACCTCTCGGAACATCGAGGCAGTAAGCATAACCTTCTGCCGGTCCTCACAGACGATAGTCGAGAAGAGATCTCCTGTATGCTCTAGCCACTGATCAGCCTTCAATGCATCTTCGTTTCCATAAAATTCTGTGGCTCCACGTTTCCTGAACTTGTCGTACAACGCATTCGGATCGCTCTCTTTAGGCTGGAAAACCACTGGCTGCTCTGCAGGCCGAACTGGCGTTTGACTCTGTCGGTCTACGATCGAAACGACTTGCGCTTGCAAAGAATGGATCGCCTGTAGCATCGTCAAGAAGCGCTCGTCGAAATTCACAAGTGGCTGTGGAGCGGCTGATCCACTCTCGTTATCTCCCTGATCATTGTTGTTGTGTGTTCCAGATCCCGATGCCATAGCCTGCAAAACACAAAAGTCAATCTGCTATCACACGAGGTACTCACAGACTCACAAGACAAGGGGACCCACACAGCAGTCCAGAACTGGACTACGAAATCTCACCATGTCCTATATGCCTACATGCTTACACACTAAGATAGAGACAATGCTCATAGAGACAATGCTCTGATACCATACAATACGTATGTCACAACCCGAGCCCAGGGACCGGGGGTCAGAGGAAGCCTAACCAATGACACACGTACTCCCGTGCACGCACACCTGGACCCCGTCTAAGCATACACACACAAGGGATCATTCACACGTGCAACAACTGTACGCGGAAGCTGTACGTATCAAGGCATATAGCAACACACTCAACTCAAAAGATACAATGGATTACACAAAAGATCATGAACTGATAATAAGAATCTATTACAAGAACGTATGACAGTAGAGCGGGCTTACAATAATCAAAATCAAAGACACGTATCACTCAAAGCCCACGCTACAAGTACAGAAAAATCCCCTCAATACAATAGACTCCAACTCAAGGAATGGGGAAACCAAAATGATGCAAACCGTACTCTGGCGAAGGGATCAAGTCCACTCCTCTAGGCCGGAAGGGGCCTCGCGAGCCTCTCCTGCAGTCGGGTCGACCGACGCAGGATCGGGAGAGGGATCTGAGCCTGCAACACACAAAGACAACGAATAAGTACAACGACATAGCAAAGTATAAGCCAACAAGAAGATAACACGAATCGTGTTTAATACTGAATAATACTGAACAATAAGCATAATGCAATATCCATAGAAAGCATGTTCGTATACTAAAACAATTTATGCAATGAATAAGCATGCTGTAAGAATCATCATAAACAGATAACATTCAAGTGGCTATTACATTGGCCATTTTCTCCCTTACGAGAGCAGTCAGGATGAGAACACCAGCGACCGGGCCAGGGTACACATGGGTCTCTAGTTCCCGGGGTCCGGAAGCCCAGGACAATCACTCTGCAGAGGTAAACACTTAAACTAAACCAAAGTTAACCCCGTCGGGTATCCTAAGGCTGAGGCTCAGTAGTGCCAATACCAATCACAATCAAATCAGATGATGCACCTCACTCAATCAATCATATCATATCACATACAGATCTCACATAGCGCGCTGAATACACAATAGGAAGTGCATCGAACATGATACTGATACTGAATGTACACAAACAGGTACATAAACACATACAAGAAGTGTTAACAATGAGTATCAATTACAATCACTGACTCATAATTGATGCAAGTACTCCAATAGAGTAACGGTAAATACAATACACGATGAGAATGGTTCCGCCCGGGCTTCGCTCTGGGGTTGCTGCATTTCCCACAGAATCGAGAGGTCCAGCGCAGAACACATAAGAGGGCATAACCGAAATCAATATGCTGTACAAATCAATAAATCAAGTACTTATACGAATCAAGGATCAATTACAAGCCAATCCTACATTAATTATCCAGTGTTTCTAACCGTGCATGTTGATGTAGTTTTAAGTTGTTCGATGCACCATTGTCTAGTGTTGCAGGGTCAAGGGTGTGCACCGAAGTCCCTTAAACCAACACCCATGGGGAGGTGCTAAACAACTGGATAACAAGCATGAATGATTCACAGCCCATGAGATCATTCATGTCACTCAACATTCCATTGGGCATGTCCAGGTTAACTACATTCTAACATGAAAGTCATCTACGGTCTTTTACTTAAACCTAGTCCCTTTTCATTCAATTCTCAGGGTCTCACGGTGTAGCCGTAGGTAACCTTACGGCTTAGCCGTGGCATCTTACGGCTTAGCCGTACTATGCACTGCGGCTGAGCTGAGGTTCCCCAAATATCCCTTCGGATTTACGGCTTAACCGTATTTTGCTCTACGGCTCAGCCGTATCCTGGTCCACGGCTTAGCCGTAAGACAATGTACGGCGTAGATCAGGCTGGGCCGTAGAAGAATGTCAAATTGCCAACATCCAGTTATTTTCAGCTAACAGTCTGTACTGTTCTACGGTTTGGGTTACGGTTGGGTCTCGGCTTAGCCGTAAGCCATTTTACGGCTTAGCCGTAGCACATTTCACGGCTTAGCCGTGAGTGCACGGAGTCATTTTTCCTGGAATCATTACAGACATACAGAAACTGAACAAAACGGCTGCAAACAACAAAATAACAGTGAAACAAACTCAATGGGGCTGTCTAGCACTGAAGAACACACTGAAGAACAAGAACACAACAATCAAATCACTATCAATCGATGTTCATACAACTTGGGCTTATACTTGCCTCACGGATGGAATCACTTTGTTGCTTGGCTCAGTCCACCGGAAAACACACACAAAGTGCTCCTTTCTTCCCCCCTTAAGCAAGCAACCGATCAAAGAAAAAGGAGGAGAGAAAGAGAGAGCTGCACCGAGAGAGAGAAACGAGCTGAGAGAGAGACAGAGGCGATCGAAAGAAAGAGAAGGGAGTTGGTGGGATATTTATAACTTAATTTGAGTCCAAATTGCACTTAAGTCCAACCAGTTTATATCAATAGCAGTTTGAGTCAAATGACGGTCCAACAAGAGCAAACGAACTCATTCGAAGCCAAGACAGTTACGAACATTGACAAGCTCAACGAAATACACGCGCTGACGTCAAAATGACGCAAAACTGACAAGGTCAATCAAAAGCCAAAATTACGAAAAAGGGCTCGATCTACTTAGACCAAGTCAAACTCAACCCAAACGATCTCTCTACAACTCAAAGCCAAAAACAAACCAAATCAAAACACACTTAGCGATAAAAACACACGCAATTACCCACTAATCCGGGTCAACTCGGGTCGGAGTGTTACACTTAGCTTTGCCCTTTTGGGTATATGTATGTCACCACTGCAGTCTGTTTATGTAGGGGTTGTCGACGCTCCTCGGGAAGCTAGCTTGATCCCCTAGCGACCCATACGTTATGTATGCTCCCTTTTGGGAGAATAGAGCATCGTGGTTGCCAATCAGTATGTATGACATTTAAGTTTCACTCATGTATCATGTTTAGTGATTGTTCTTGTTAATGTATTATGTTATATTAGTTTCCTATGCCTTAATACTTGCTTAACCGTCGTGTTAACAGTGTTACCATTGGTATTGCAGATTCAGCACCCGCTCCCAACACGAACACTGACGCGGCCCCGGAGGGTACCCCAACAGTACCTCGGGGTGTAGGTGAATGGATGGATGGCGACGTTTACTACTAGCCATCCTACGGAGAGCATCTCTTCTGGGAATATTATGTTGAGGACTTTTGTATCACCCTTTACAAACTGATTTTTGGAATGTACTTAAAAGACTATAACACTATTGTATGTAAATTTGTTTTAACAGACTATGAACCTTATGTGCTCTTGATGATTATTGAGTATTTCACAGGTTCTCGATTATGATAATTTATATTTGTACGTGTGTCAGCATACCTCACACGTTCCTGTGGAATCTCCCTTGTAGGAATTCGTGTATAATTCTTCAGGGCATGGATTTCTACGGGATTACGTATCCACACCCTGGGGGCCCACTCAAATCCCCAAATTCCTGGGATTGGGGCGTGACAATGGGATTTAATTTTGACAGTGGTTTCAACACTTTGTATATGTTCACTGAAATTGCAATCCATTTATTCTGTCTTTGTACGACTTATTTTAAAGTCTCTAGATTCTAATGCCCTCCGCCATCTCTCAAGCTTTGCATTTACACCCTCTCTTGATTCATCTACCAATACTATATCATCTGCGAACTATGAAGAAAAATGCAGTGAACTGGAGAAACGTCGAGTAGAGAAGAGAAAGAGCTCGACTCTTACCTTTAAAACCACAGGAAGATGACGAGTAACTGGTGCACAAGAACTCCCCTCTTCTTTCTGATCATGAGAAGAAGAAGAAAAGGAAAGGAAGAGATGAAGGAAAGGAGAGAAAGAAGAAGAAAACACTAAAATGGAGAGGAAGTCGGTGCATGACTTCTGATATAAAGATAAGGATGATAGAAATTGCAAAACAGTCCAAAAGGGTAAGATAATTACAATTTGAGTCAAATAACTGTCCAACGGAAGCAAATGACATCATTTACATGTAAGTCAGTTACGGAACTTAATAAGCTCGACGAGATACGCGTGCTGACACTAAGATAATGCATGAACGACGACAAATGACAAAAATCTAAAATTATGAAAATGGCATATGTCTACCTAAACTGGGTTAAACTCAATCCAACTACCTATCTATGACCCGAAATGAAATTCAAAAGGACAAAACAACAAATGTAAGACTAATTCACTTGAAAAGTACTCGAAACTACTGTAATTAGTCGCTAAACGGGATTAAGCTGGTCCGGAGTGTCACAAGTACATTATACGGTTTAGCCGGGGCTTAACTATATAAGGATTTTTTATTTTCATGCCTCTAAAATTTGAGATGTAACTCTCTTACAGGTTAGCAGCAAGCTTTAGGCTTTCTGAAACAAGTCCAATTCGTTTCAAAACTTGATACCTTAACAGGCATTTCTAAATCAGTAGAATAGAGGTACAATTAAGGGTTGTAAAACACATTAAAATTGATAGATTTACACAAATCATAATATACTAATATGCATTCAACTAAAATTTACTTACACTTGCCTTAGATTAAGCTTTCAACTAACTAATCCTCTTTTATCTCAACTTGTGGAGGAATACCCAATTCTTAAACTTAAATGCCATACATGCAAGAAATGAGGAAGGAGATGAGTGCATGTGTTAGAATCAAAGTCCTTTAGACTCAAGAGAGTTGTAATGGAATTCATTCCTACCTTGGAGATTGATTAGAAAAAGAAGATACCCACGTTTTTCACTTCAAGGACTGAGGTGAGCTAAACCAGGATGGAAAAGGAAGGTGAAAACCTTAGATCACACATGCAATCCTCTATTCTCTTGCTTTAATGAGAAATGGTGGTGAAGAGATGTAAAAAAGAAGAGAAACATTGGAGCAAGGAGAACCCAGGGAGAAGAAGTTCGAATTGTAATAGTTGGGCCTTTATTTATAACATGCCTTTCTAAAGTTTACAAGAAAGTCCGTATTCCTTGAGGTAATTTCGGTTTAAGTCAAAAAAGCGTCTAACTAATTCAAACGAATTCATTTCTATTTGAGTCAAGTACGGAAATTAATGAGCTTGATAAGACACATGTGATGGTATCAATATGATGTATGAATGATCTGAAACTATGAAATCTAAAATTACAAAAAATGGCTAGTATTTACCTAATCAAGGTCATACTTAAGCCAACTACCAATCAAAGACGTAAACATGACCCACAAAGACAAACTAAGTTAAATCATTCCTAATGGCACATTAAACATCATTAGTTAGGTTAATTCCATAATAATTGGCTAAGAACTTACTTAATTAATCGTTAAACATTGAGCTTACTTAATTAGGAGCGGAGTGTTACAGTACCAAAGTCACTTGCTTTATACGTCGTGAATATCTTCTTACAAGGAGTAGCATGATAGGATGCTGCTGTGTCAACAACCTGCTTAACTAGATCATCTACAACACTTAAACACTTGTCATCATCGTCGTCAAGCACCACTACTTCTTGTCCCAAAGTAGCTATAGTCTTATTACTGTCATTCTTACTCCTCCCCTTGTTTCAATAATAAAAGCCTGTGCATTATCTATCATTGTGGTTTTCCTTCTAGTTTCTTCATTTTTAAACTGATGATTACCTGACTCATGGAAAACATACCATTTAGAGTAGAGTTGCTCAAGGAAACAATCAATGTCTTCCATGTATTCGGCAAAGAACTCAGAAGCAACAAAACTTGCATTTCATCATCACGGACCATTTTCATTACGATTAACTGATTTACTACACTTTGGAACTTATTGATGTGATCTTCGATCTGACCACCATCCTTTAATTTCATGTTTATAAGCTTTCTGATAAAAAATGTTTTATTCACTGTGATCTTTTTATCATACCTTGCTTCTAACTTTGTCCAAACGGTATGTGTATTTGTTTCATTAGACACATGGTGAAATATACTATTATTAACTTACTATCTGATGTAACCAGTCGCTTTTCTATGCATCTTGTTCCATTCTGCATCTTTCATATCTTTTGATCGGGCACTATCTCCTTCAATGGTATTATAGAGGTCTTTGCAATAGAGGATATCCTCCATCTTCGGTTTTTAGATACTCCAATTGGAATGGTTAAGCTTAACCATGTAATGTTCATAGTGTTGTTCTCGATCTTAATTAAATTAAACAACAGAAAAAATAAATAACTAACACTAACTTTAATGCCTGCACCAAGCTATAAATCTTGTCACCATGAGTACGCTGGAAGAAACGGATCTGAAATCTAACCCCTGATGGCTCCAATATCGCAGAAACAATATTCTACGATTCAATTTAGTCAAACTCTCTCGTTGACCATCAAGCAACTAATTTTCTTCCACAAACGCGTAGATCTACTCAAAAAGAGTCCGTAGGTGTAAACGGATCTTTGATCGAACGTTGGATGATCAAGATATCGCGGAAATAAACTTCTACCGTCAATCTGAATCAAATCTGGCTTCAACCATACGACTCTGTTGACGTATACTGATGTTAGCATGTAACACCCCGACCCCAATGAGCAGGTTAGAGTTTGTTTAATTTCGTGATTAGTTTCTTGATAGAGGTTACTATTAGGTTATTGTGTTTGACTTTCTCTGGGTTATGTTTGAGGTCTTGTTTAGGTAGTTGAATTGAGTTTAACCTGAATTAGGTAGCTTCAGGCCCTTTTTCGTAATTTTCTTATTTGTGCAAGTTCGTCGTTTTGATGTCATCATGATGTCATCACGTGTCTTTCATCGTGCTTGTCAATTGTTGTAACTGCCCTGAGAGCATTTAGAGTCGTTTGACATATTCAAGTGCCCGTATGATTCAAATTGTAATTTATATAACTTTTGGACCTGGTTGCAAATGGCTAAAACTACACATATATATATAACTGTCCGTTTTCATCCTTATCTATTCCGTTCTCTTCCGCTTTTTTCTTCTTTCCATTCTTCTTCTTCGTTCAATTCTTCGATCTTTGCCATCTCGTGTCAGCAGCGTCCGGCCACACAACTCTCCGCCAGTTTTGCATGAGTCGAGTCTAGAAACACATGAAAGTTTGGCAATCGTCATTTAAGGCAAGTATAAGCAACTATTGGCTTAAGACATGTTGGTAGCTTGTGATTAGTATGATTTACTCCCCATTGCTTGTAATGTATGCATAGTATCACAGCCCTTTTCGTGTTTATGCCTTCAATTGTTAACAGAAAAACCGTTTTCGAACTGCTCTGTTCGCGTCCACCTGCTTCAGGGCCGACTGGTCGGCCTGAAGCTCTGACCGATCAAATTTTGGTTTTGGCTGGTATTCGACCAGTTGGACCATGACCCGATCGGTCGGGTCAGTACTTTGCAGGACTGTAGAAATTTCATGGAAATGACTTCCTAGACCGACTATAGACCACTTAGGAGACCTAGAAAAGGAGTACCCTAATAATTGATTATGGGCATACCATGAATAATCTTAAGGGCTGAGATTTATTCGTGAAGGTTATCCATTTGTTAAGCACCTCCCCATGGGTGTTGGTTTAAGGGACTTCGATATTCCTTTCTCTTACAACGAGGCACCAAAAAAAGAATAACTGAGTATCAGATAATGTAAAACTACATTATCTTGCACGGTTAATGACAATGGATAACTAAATTAGAAGTGGGCTAGTAAATGACCTTGACATCTCTCTAACCAAACTGCATAGCATATTAACACGTGGTTTTTGCCCTTAAATCTTGTGTATCGCATGGAATGAGTCTTGACACGTTTCGTGTTGCTTTGAATGTCTTACCATTGACAGGGACATTGATTTGCTTGTATGTTCACACTTGTGTAACGATCCCATATCTTGTTTGATATACATTATTGAGCGTCAGCTTGATATCGGTTGGATGGAGGGGTATATATCCCTCTTGGGGACCTCTTGATATTCCACTGCTCAACTACGAGGGGGAACAGAAGTCCCACATCCAGTTAGAGATTGATTGATTAATTGATTGATTGAGTGATTGATTGATCGTGTCTGGCTTTACTCAGCTCCGCCTTACGATACCTGACGGGGTTGACATTCAGCGTATAATTGATTGTTGCCGCTGCAGTGTGCTACCGTCTTGGGGATTTCGGACCCCAGGAAACCGGGACCCATTGGCCGATGGTGTTTTCACTACCGATTGATCCTAATAAGGAGAATGGGCAAATGTAAAAGCCACCTTGTTCAGTCTTATTGTTAATGACTTGCATTGGCATGTTTTATTCATGTGCATGATCGCCTAGTATACTATCATGACCTCCATGAAATCCTCTTGTAATGAATTCTTATTAGATACAACGCGTATTACCTATAGATTGCTTATATTTACTGAGCCATTGTACTCATGTGTTGTTCTTGGTGTTTCAGGCTCATATTCTATCTTTGATCCTACGAAGGTCAGTCAAACTTCGGGAGAGATCGTAGAGACCCCTTCTGGGCTAGACGAGTGGGAATGAGTAATCCACTCCGGAGAGCGGCTCGATAGTATTTTTGTGCATCTTGAGTTCCATTGCATATCAATATCTTCCCTTTTGATTTATCTTTCCTTTTGTTCTGTATTGTACTGGTGACTCGCTTGTATATACTGTATATATATTGTCACGACCCTGCAAGTGGGTCTCAGGTTCCTGGGTTCCGGGGTCCCAAGACAAAGCGACACTGCAGTGAATACAGAGATACAGAGATCTAAGCCAGAGGTAACCCCGTCGGGCATCCTAGGGCTGAGGCTGAGTAGAGCCAGACCAGTACCAATCAAATCAAATCCATAGAAAGGGAGGTTATCCGCTTTGGACTCACCGATGGCAAGGACCGGATCTTATCCTCACGTATTAATCTCTGGGCCGAGCCACCAGGGAATACCCAAACTCAGAGATAAGCAAGCCAGCAGAGCATAGATATAAATCCAAAGCACAGCATCGATCAAAGCATAGTGCGGAACGAAGCATAGAACAGATATACAGGACGAAAACAAAAATGACTACGGAATGCATAAACATAGATTAACAGAACAGAGGGCAAAACCATAAACAATATGCAATGCATCTCAGATTTATACGGAATCAAGGTTCGTTACGAGCCAACCCTAATCTAATTGTTCACTGTCACTAACCGTGCATGTTGATGTAGTTTTAAGTTATTCGATGCACCGTTGCCATCCTAGTGTTGCAATGAAATCCTTATGTGCATCGAAGTCCCTTAAGCCAACACCCATGGGGAGGTGCTTAACAGTGATCAACATTCACATGAATAAGTCACAGCCTAACAGACTCTTCATGCAATCCAAGGAATCCATTGGGCCGGTTTACATGGGTGATTAACCTGTATTTGAGCCCTACAAGTCTCACCATTATCCTAACGGTTTAGCCATGAGGGACCTATGGTTGAGCCGGAGACATCTTACGCTCTCGACGTATTATGCACTACAGCTTAACCATGGTTCCATTCAAAACACAGCTAAACTGGTCATCTTTCACCTCTGATCTGATGCCTCTTTCGGCTGAGCTACAGTCAGTATACGGCTTAGCCGTGGCCCAATCCACGGCTTGGCCGTAGCATTTCACGGCTTAGCCATAGTCCACACCGTAGGAGTCCTGTGTTGGAAAAGTTTCGACTGATCAGAGATTTAATTCACGGCTGAGTTACGGTTTGGGTCACGGCTAGCTTACGGCTCAGCCGTAGAACAATTTACGGCTTAGCCGTAGCCTAGCCGTAGAACAAAGCTCAAAATTGAAGTCTCTGGAAATCAAACCGTAGAAGTTCACGGCTTAGCCGTGCAATACAGATCCGAAAATGGGTTGAGTACAGAAACGAAATTTTGACACAGAAACTGCACAAAATGAGTTACAGAGGTTCCATTTTACCAAATGTGGCTGTAAAACATCAGATACACTAAAGAAGATGGAAATCAAAGCATTCAAATAGAGCACCCATGTGTGTTATAAAAGTCTGTACTTATACTTGCCTCAAATCTCTACCAAATCCACTGATTCAAGCTCCCAAAGCAACTAAAATCAAAGCAAATCAAAGAGATACACCATGCATGAGATGAAGACACAGAAATCAGAGAATGAGAGGAGAAATTGGGAGAAAAAACACAAAGAACCCACTTACCTAAGCAATATACAAAGATGAGAGAAGAGAGAAGAGGAAGAACCCAATCACCAAAGTGCAAACTTAACACTACAAGATCGAAGAAGAGAATGAAGAGGAGGGGAGAAGAACGTGGAGCTCTGGAGATTTCTCTTGCATGCACGTTGAGGAATGAAATGAACAGGAGAGAGAGCCACCTGGAGGATGGCTCAATATATAGGTTTTTGAAAGTTAAGTCAAAGTCCGAAGAGTTTATACTAATTACAGTTCAAGTCACACGAAGGTCCATCTTCCCCAATTGACTCCAAATGGTTCTGAGACAGTTACGGAAATTGTCGAGCTCAACGAAATACACGTGCTGACACCAAGATGATGCAAAGATGATATGAGCAAAACAAAAGCAAAATTACGAAAAAGGGCTTAGAACTACCTATCTCAGGTCAAAGGTTGCTCAACTACCTATCCATGACCCAAAACAAGTCCAAAAGAAATAAACAAAACAAAACACACACTAATGAGCCACTAATCCGGCTCAAAGGGGATCGGAGTGTTACATATATCATTTTGCTTATATTCTCGTTTTCTTCTTTGACTCTTTTGTAGTAGTATAATGTAATGATACTTATAGCTTCAGTGTGCAATGTGATTGCAAGTGTGAATGCTCCATTGTGTATGTGCATCTAGATTAGGTTTGGGTGTAGGTACACGAGAGTACGTGTGTCATTGATTGGATGGATCATAATCCCCGGTTTCTTGGGCCCGGGTTGTGACACAGCAGCTGACTACTGCTGTGATTGGGCTTGAACACTGGTCAGGCTGACTCAATTTGGAATCGCCCTAGACCTGGCTTGCTTACTGGTTGGGTTGGATTCGGACTCATAGGTTAGAACTGACCTGACCCGAACCTGGCGTAAAACCTAGGCTTTCTTTCTCTTCCCCTTCGATGTCTCTAGTCTGTAACAAAATAGTAGATTGAAGAAACGTCAAGCCCTAGTCTACTTCGACAACGTTGATATGCTCTGAAGAAAAGAACTGTGACTGGCGACGAAAGTGGCGACGAACGGTGACCGGCATGGAGAGGCCACGACAGCGAGTGAAAGGGCAGCGATGTGCCCTTTCTTCTCCGGTTTTCTTCCTCAAAAACCCAAACTAAGAACCTAGAACTATCCCTGTAGCAAAATAGAGAACCTTCTTTTTTTTCCAATTTGTGTGTGGCCTAACTAGGGATCAGGGCCGTGATCTCTGATTGCTCTACAACGAAGATTGCAAAAATCTGGATCCTCAAATGATATCTAATTCGTTGATCTTCCATGCACCAACTTGAAGCCCTAGGAAACTCTAGCCAGGCTCTGATACCATTTGTTGTGAATATGACACCACTGTTGTGCGCATGTGTGCGTAAGCAACCAAAATCAAGAATCAACCACATAAGAAGATAAGAGATTTCTGTAGTTCGGCAAAGAAGCCTACATCCATGGGAAACCAATTTCCACTATGTTTTCCTCCAATCTGTGAATCAACAATCTTGGAATCTGAGCATATGTCTAAGGTAACAGATTATATAAGTATATATAATTACCACTTCGTTATCTCCCAAGAACTCTATTATTAAACAAATAAAAGTTCTTATCTTATTAAGAAACTACTGTTTAATAAACAGGAAATTCTTAATATAATTAGGGAAATTATCCAAGACATGAACTCACTTGGTCTGGACCCACTTGGCCAACAGTATGTTCACAACCATTTAAAAGGCTCCACTATCATTTCACTCTTTGCATGATCTCACATTGATTATGCTATTAGGTTGGCCTGCCTTAAGATTTGATTTGATTGTTCATCAAAGGATATTTTCGCAATTTAGGAGTCATTTTTACAAGAGGAAAAAAATACTATCTTTATGTCAATACTTAACTAAATATACTTTAAAAAGTGCAAAGTTTCATCAACATTAACATAAAGGGAAATAATCCTATGAAAGCTAGTTTTCGCCCTTTTTTTGTGAGAAATCTAGGTAGAGTTCATCTATTATCCAATTCAAATCTTGCAATACACATGGACTCTCTTGATAGTCACATGCCCCAAGTTTCAGTCAAATCTAAATTTATTAGACCGTTGGATTGATTGTGCATCAATCCAAATGGACTAGATTTGTGAAACATGGATGAAGGTATTAGAGACACGTGATTCGGGCCTAATATGATATTTGGGGTGGTCTCACTTAGATCTTTTCATCTCTCTTGGTCCCATTCCTAAATATAACCTACAACTGGCCCCATAAAAAGTTCTTATATTAGCTGTGTGAAAACATTTTTCGTAAGATTATAGCCCTAGCTTAAATATATAAGTAATTTGAGTTTGGAGAGTTTCAAATTATTTTTCAGATAATTACACACATATTGTTTAAGAACTATATATAGATTTCTTTTCAATTAATTATGTTATAACATGAATTTGTATTCTGATTCTGATGATCATAAAAATAGGTTTATCATTCACTCAATTCGCATGTTTAATTTGGATATTAATTTTGTAATTTAAAATGCATGAGGATCACTCGTGCGTCAGAATTCCGATGACTTCATGCGAGTTATTGTGCTTTAAATTTAAAGATATACTTGTTGAAGAAAAAGGCCAACCGTCTTTTGTCTTTAGTCGCATCCCTAGGAACGGGTTACCATTCACGATATCAATTTGAATATCTATGACCCACTAATATTATATCCTGCATACCGTACCTTTTCCTGTATAGGATCCACAGTAGGCGACCCAGTTATCCAACCCATCATTTGTCTCCATATACACAGATGATGAACGTATTAGATTTTCCCAATTAGTCATTGCTAAGTGTTAGTAAGTGTTAGTAGAGACAATAAAAATACTTTTCAATATGATAGAGCTCATCCTCCAATACTCTCCCTTAGGTGGAATTCAGTCGTAAATATTTTGGTGACACGCATTCTTTTTATAGTACTCAGTCGTTCCTCTGAAAATTCGAATTTATGACCGGTTGGCCTGATATCATATTAAATTACTTTTGTTAGCCATTGCTACTCAAATCTTAAGGTGTTAGTAGAGATAGCAGCGAAAATACTTTTCAATAGGATACATAAGAATATATATATATAAATATATAAATATATACAGGAGCATAGATTGGTTGAATTTAATGGTTTTCATGTGAGTCTACTACTATCATTACACTATTTACATGGCCCAACAATGTTTATGTTTTCAGGTGGGTCAACCCTAATATTTGATTTGATTGTCAATCAAATAACTTTTTGGTAATTCAAAAATCATTCTCATACAAGTCAGATTGCGTATAGTCAAGTTAACTAATTTGTGAATACTTTATTAAATCTACTTAAAAACTTCAAAACTATAAATTAGATATACAAGTAGTTTAAGTTACGGAATCACAGATTAATTTTCAGATATTTAATCGCATATTTTGAACCACTATATAGGAGCTTTTTAGTTACTTATGTTATAATATGACTTTAGATTATGATAATTACACAAATGAATTTAGTGTTCAAACAATTCATAGTGCCTCATTTGAGATGGTTTTGATTTATCTAAAGCAAGCTAGCAACAATATTATATTGAGAAGAAAAAGTTTTTCCATATATATTGATGACTCACTAAGGACATTATGTAGGTTTAAGACGACATAAATGAAAGTGGTAAGGATAAATTGAAGAAATGAAGTCTATACCTCAGTGACTAAATATAGGCAGAATAAAGCTTTGATGAATATTAAATATGCATGAGCCTTAACTTATGCATGCAGGGCTTTATGCTTGGATAGTTAGATTTGTGGTTTGTGTTTATCGTTAACCTAAATCTTAAAAGTTAGTGATTGGATTTGATTTGGTCATCTTACAAAAGGATAAAGCTTATAAAATTTCTTTTCCTAACTATTTCTGTCAAAACCTCAAGGTATTAATAAAGGTAGCAAAAATATTTTTTAATATTTTCAATCAAGTGAAGCCCACTCCTCAATACTCTGCCTCACATGAAACTCAATCATCCCACTTTTGAAGACGCTCATTTTTTAATAACACTAAGCCCCTTGTTTGGCATCACTATTTTTAGGCTCTATTTATCTAAATATCTAAATCGGGTAGAAATTTAAAAAATAAAAGCGTTTAGCATGTGTTTTTTTATACTTTATCAAGTTTAGAAAAATAGAAGCTTTACCTCTATTTCCTATAGCCCTCTTAAAGATGCATGTGAAAAAATAGAGGCTCAAAATTAGAGGTGGAGCTACAGTAACTTGAAGTGGATCACACCCAGACCCCTTTTTCATTTTTTTTCTTAAGATCTGAGAGGGTAAGTCACGATTCAAACCATTGAAAATGTTTATAAGATCAAACGTGGCATTGAAACCAAATTTCAACCATTGGATTCTCACCAATCTAAATATATGTGCAAAAAAAAATAAGCCATTGAATATTATTTTCTAAATTCTCTGGGCCCCAAAAACAAGATTTAAACCATTGAAAATGTTTGGAAGGTTGAATATGGCAATGAGGTCAATTTTTAAGCTTCATGCCTTGTGAATTTTGAAAAATTTGTGAAAAACGTTTAACCATTGATATACTACTCAATTTTAACTTAGTCAACATGCAGTACTTTTTTCATTATTATAATTATTTTTTGGATAATAAATCACGATCCAAACCTTTAAAACTATTTATAAGGTCAATGTTCACTATAAGATCAAATTTTAGACGTTAGATCATTACTGATTTTGAGATATTTGTTAAAAAACGTGAATAATTAGATATTATTTTTTAAAATTTATGAGCTCCAAATACAATATCCAAACTGTTAGATCTATTTGAAAAGATGAATATGGCCATGGGGTTGAAATTTCAACGATTGATATCTTATAGATCTCGATAAATTTGTAAAAAAATTTTAACCATTCATTTAAAAATATCTATTTAAAATAGATCATTGCATTCCGAAACATATATTTTTATTTTAACTTCTTTTTTTATGGCTTTTTTTTTTATGGTTCTATTTTGAAAGGTCTATAAGAAAAGGAATAGGCATACCAAATACGTCCTAAGCCGTTATTTTTTAAATTGGACCTCGACAACTGATACCATATTAAATGTCTTTGACTTGACCATTGTTGTGGTTACAACACAGCAAGTTCACTGTAGAACTTCGCTGTAGTGAGTGCGTAACATGTGGCCCAAACTCAATTGCCCGGCATTATTTCTTTTTGTCATTTTCCCATATCACGTGGGCCCACCATAAATGGCACCGGCCATCCAATTACACGGCGACAAGAGGCCTGGACGGAATAACTGGAATTTTCGCTTTGATCTTTTTCAACTTTTCATATATGACATTGACACTAAAATGAACGGTTGCCAGCGTTTTGGGACCACAATCTCTACTGGGCCCCTCAAAGAGGACTGTTTGACGCTGACCACCCAACGTGGTAGTTGCTTCTTGGTGTCTAGCAACTATACCATACCTCTGTATCTGTTCCATCTTCCTTTGCCTGTTTGTACAGATATAAGTAACTATATTTCCAACTTAGAGAAGACACAAACTTAAAGAACGAAGAGACAGGTCCCTCTTACTTTTTTTTTTTGGTTAAAAGAAACTATCTTAAAAACAACCAAGGAAACAATCGAGAAAAACGGCCAAGATGGCAACGTAAAAGGAACACTCTTAACTAGAACCGCCGATAGTTGGTGACGCAAGCAAGAAGGAACAACCTAAAAAAGATGAAAAATGACACCAACAAGCAACAGCCGGGGACCATTGATTTGTTTCTGTTAGTTAGGTTATGTTAATGGGTTTCCATACTATACATATCCATAAATTATCCAAATATATATTACATATAGAGGATTTTTACGTGCACCTCATGGTAGGGCCCACCTCATCACCCATCTAAATGAATTACACCATTAGATCGATTGTACAATATTTTTCAAGAGTTAAATATTTAAAGGCTATCGCTCAAATGGTTAGTATGATTAAATGAGTTTCATATATTGTATGGAAATATGCCTTAATTAGATCTTTCAATCCTCATGCCCATCCTAAGGTGGAGTCGCATAGCAAGGCGTGCTTGAAAATCTCTTTGCCCAAATGAAATTGTATTATATATACCAACAACATAGTTTGACAAAATAAATTCAGGTGTACATAATCAGCCAATTTACTCCCATTCCAAGCTCGAAATAAAAAAGGAAGGATGCGTTCAGGTTGAGAGCCTCACTTCCAACATTACATAGTTATTGAGAGAGCATCTTTATTCTACAAGGTTCGTCCGTAGAGACGTTTTAGTCCCATTGTTATAAATCTGTTAGTGGCTTCCACAATTGAATTTAGGGATTTTTACGAAATAATTTAGCTTATGTTATGATTAAACGATATTATGCAGAAAAACAATAAAACTACAAGGAAATTGTTTGTATTTATTTTTTTGACAAAAATACCCTAGTTGATGTTATTATCAACTCAAATAATGATATCATCAATTGGGTTAATGATATTGTCAAGTGCTTATATTAAAATCCCAATGTGAAACATGAATTCTTAGCTATATTTCAGCTTCTTTAGAAAGAACTTATTTTTTTGGTTCTTTTTCTTTATTTTTGTAGGTTATTTTCTTTCATAAATTTTCCTTAAATCTAGTTTGCAAATTCATAAGTTTTCCTTAAGTCTAGTTTGCAAAGTAAATTTCCACCATGTATGTTTATTTTTATTTTTTTCGTTCTTTCCATCTTAGACCAAACGCTAACTTCCTCGTTTTATTGCTATCAAAATTAGTGCACCTTTCTAAACTCACACAAGCCACAACATACACTATTTTCACATTTCATTCAGCATCACATTCATCACCATCAAAACAACACACACTCATCTATAATTAACGAAGAATTTACAATGCTCACCAAATGCATTATGTACGTACCCATTTCACAGTTCAACATCCATGCCTTCATTCAAATCCTCATTAATCCTCATTATCACCCAAGATTCATTCAAACATTTTATCAAACACGTTGCATCCCAGTGAACACGTTCCAAGTTTTTTCTCCATTACGCTCAAATAAGATGAACAAAAAAAGATGAAAAATATAGGAAATGAAAGAAATAATAGAGAAGAAGAAATGATGACCTACATGCGATCCCAAGTCTCCTATCTCTCTTTTTTTTTCATAAAAGGAGAGGAAGAAAAAAAAGGGATTTGAAATCAATGGACTTGGGGTGTTTTCCATAAGAGCAAGTTGGCAATACAATTAAAAGTTGAGGATAGCATCAACTTGAGTATTTTCATCAAAAAGATGGGTATGAACCACTAACTAGTCATTTTATTATCTTTCTTCATAATATGGCTTAATGAGAGTTTAGGATTAATTATTTTGTAAAAATCCCTTGAATTTAACTCACTAGATATCACGCCTCGGCTTGAAATATCATTGCCTTAGCTTGAACTATCATCATATAGAATTTTAGGTGGTTTGACTCTTTTTAATTAGTATTCATGTGATCAACCTAATGGTAGCCAAGTTTGAGAAGATGATAGTTCATATAGAGACTCTGTGTGTGTGTGTTTTTATTTATTTTTTTTTTCTGTTTGGGTTTTAAAGGCGGGCACATTAGTTGAGTTTTATTTTCCATTTTTATTTTGGTACCGTAGTGAAGGGGCCTTAAACCTGAGAGAGCTCACAAAATAGAAAGATAAGCCCACACACAAAGTCCCACATTAATTGATTTAAAATGTTGAAAACCACTACCTATGACCAAGTTACCTCTTGGTACATATTGCCACAGTTGGTACACACAACTGGATTGAAATCCAAAAAAAAAAAAATGATTTCTTTCCTGTTCAACTTGAGGGCCATTAGAGGGCCATCTGGTATAGCTAGAATAATCTAATTGGGTTGATGTTAGATCTCTTCAGGGGCTATTTGTTAATTTAACTGGTAAGTGATGTGAAGTGAATGATCATTTTAAAAGATAAAAAAAAAAAAAAAAGAGGAGTTAAATCAATCTAATGATGAAATTTTGTCTTTTAGTGAAGAGATAATGTAAGTTTTTTACTTTTTGTTTTTAAAATAGATATTTTTTATCAATTAGTGGGATGAGAAAGTAGTTTTTTGATTTTTTTTTTATAAAAATGTAGAAGAATTTTTTTGAAATGATGTATTTTTATTTGACTTTTTGTAGTACGTTGTGTCTTGAAATGAAAAATAACTTTAACTTTAATTTAAGATGGAATTAACAAACATGCCCTTATGTCTTTCTATACCCTCTTGCGTGATTGATTGTAAAGTTCTCAAGTGCTACCCATAAGCCAGACCACATGCCAATTTCTCTGTGTCCAATCTCTTGACGAAAAGAAATACCTGAGAAATATTTGAACATAGGTGTATTTATGCGCATTTTCCGTTTTCAATGCCAAAATTTTGGAAACTTCGAATTTTATGTGATTTGAATTACCGAGATCATGGTTGGTTTCCCTCAAGGATCATGTCCCATGTACTATATACACTTTTATCCACCTTGTTTGGTTTTGCCCACTAACCAGGATTGCCTTGGCGGGGTTACCTTGTTTCTTCAAATAATTGCTTAATGATGACTAATTCCGTCCTGTTCAATCATTATCCTGCTTCTACTAACCACTCAGGTTTTGCTTTCAAGATCCATTCAAGCATCCAAGATTGCAGCCGCTGAATGAAACATTAAACATATAGGACATTATTCATATAACGATTTATCTACTACCAAATTAAAGTGGGCCATGTACACAAGTGGGAGGGAGATGATACAACGTGTAGTGATTTATGTGGAAAAGGTGTTGGTTAAGGCTTTCATGCTTACGTTTTTTTTTTTAATTATATATTTTATAAAAGTAGAGGCTAACTTTTAGGGTAGAGCTACAATATTTAGGGATGACAATGGTTTAGGTTTAAATGGGACCCAGCTTGACCCCAACCTGCTCCTATTAGGTGCGAGTTCGGTAGCATGTTGGTTGGATTTGTATCAGGTATGGTTTTTCATACAGAACCCGAGTTAGGTAAGGGACGAGGTTGGGTTTTAGCTTCATCAACCTGACCCGCCTATATGTCTTTACTTCATATAATTCTTAGTGAATATTTTTATCATATTAGATCTTAATAGTATAAGTGGTAGTGAGGATAAGTAGTTTTCTTAAGGTCATGGATTTGAATATCTCTTAGAACATATATGTTTCATTTTTTTTGAAAATATTAAACAAACTGGACTTGACCTGTGTCTCTTATGGAGCGAGTTTTATCAAACCAGACACAGGTTGGCCGGGTGCGGCATAGTAGGAATACCAATTGGGTTGATTTCGGATCTAGGCAAACTCGAACCCGCCCGGCCCCATTGCCAAACCCTAATCATACTATGGTGCAACACCTTTCTTCAATGCATGGTGGGCCCACTTTTTTCCAAATCCAAGCTGTTCATTAGCTTTGCCACCTATTAAATTTATTGCAACTAAATTTTCAGAGAAACTTTTAGTAAGCCACCCCTTAGATTGACCATATATAGGGATTCCTCCATTTCTATTCCCATAAAAGAAAAATAAAGCAAATCCCAACACATGTTTAAGATAGAATCAAATCCAATGGTGGGTATCTCACATATTTGACTAAAAACTTGGAAGATGATCACCATATAAGATGTTAGGGTTGATGACTAGCTTAGATTTTCAAAAGATGAGCCCCACCATGCATTGAAGCATGGTGCTACACAATAGTATGATGCAATGCCACTGTGTTGTAGTTCTATCTGACTTTTTTTTTTGAAAGGTTATTTTTTTAAAGGGTTTTTTTTAATTTTTTGAATGGTTTTTTTTGAAAGGTTTTGTTTTAAAAGGTTTATTTTTGTTGAACTGTTTATTATTTTTTTTGAAAGCTATATTTTATTTTTTAATGGTTTGTTTTTCTTGAAAGGTTCATTTTATTATTTTTTTTTGAAAAGCTTATTTTTTTTAAAGGTTTAATTCTTGCGGATATGGCACTGAAAGCAAGACATTTTTGTATGAAAAAATTTTTGATAAATCTTTTCGTATAAAGTCTTTTCCATGAGAAAAAAGCATTAAAACTATTGCAATTTTTCCTAATTCCACAAAAGAGTATTTTAGATGGGAAGAAATAGGAAAAACTTCTGCCAAAAAGTGGAAGTACTCCTTCATGGAAGAAAGACAACTATGCCCTAAGAGTACATTCATGAAAACTATATACATATTTTATGCATGCATGTCCTCTTTTTTTTTTTTTTTTAACCCCAACCAAAGGGGTTGGATCTTAGGAGAGAGCCCACTTATGCGGGAATAGAAGTCTACATACACAGGAAAAGAAGTTCATGCAAGAAAGGTGACAAATCTAGGGCTCAAACTCTTGATAGCCACGTAAGAACTACTGCTCCTTATCACAAGGTAAGAGGCTCCCTTGCTACTCCTTATCACTTGGATAAGAAGCCCATGTTTTCTTATATATTTATTTATTAATTAAGAGATTAAGACATATAAGATAAATGCACATATGTTTTAATCTAATGTTTGGTGCCGTACTTTTGAATAGATTCTCTTCTGCCACAAATATGTGACTTTGAATGGAAGGAGTCAATATTTTGACGTTTTTCATGGAAAATGTGTGCCCCTTCTTCTCTGCATCACTGGTTTGAAAAACAAATGAGGATTCACTCCACACCCAAAGTTTCCCGCAAAAGAGGTACGCTGCCAATATTGAAATTGACGTGTCTCATTGATGAACCTTTGTATGTGGTCTTAGGAAATTAGAAACTGAACGGTAGGCATTTAATAGATTTATTATTAATATTAAATAGAAAACCAATTGTGATTATTAGGTGGGTTGAAACTTCACGGACCTCCTGCCTACTGTCTACACTTCCAACCCTTTATTTCCGGTGTACTTGCGGTTTCCCATCTAACTCACTTCAGTCACACTTACTCTAGTTTTCTCCTTTGTTGTCAAGCATCACAGAGAATCATCTAAAGCCTATAGATCCACACCTCTCAAAATTTGTCCCATGGGTATTGGCGACTGGCCAGATTTCACTTGAATCAGAATTGGGCTAGCACGAGATTGCTCACATCCTGAATGCTCGATTAAAGCACACAAAAGAAAGGGACTGTACTCATATTTTCAACACATAATGAATCAGAACCTATGGCCAAATCTGATGCCACTGAAAACTTTCAGGTGCTAACAAACGAGCTCGCATTGAGCACTTACAATTTAAAAGTGGTCCTGGCTTTGCTTGTGGATTTGTATGCTCTGGCATAAGGGTATCCGACTAATTAATCCCTATCATAACTGTTCAGCCCTTAAAAAACATAAAAACAAATAAATAAATAAATTCTACTCACTTAGTTTTACATGGAGATTTTGACCATATAGGTGTATTTAATTCTTCAGTTTTACATGGAGATTTTGACCATATAGGTGTATTTAATTCTAATTTTGACTTCTCTTTGTTGTGTCTTCCTTTCGTGGAAAATCTAACTAAGTTCATCTCTTGCACTTGGTGCATTAACTCTTCCTTTCAGAACATAAGAAAGGGTGTTTTGTGTGGTATATATATATTTTAAAATTTTTCTAATGGATTAAAATGTGATATTCCTTAAAAAGGATAAGATCCTTATACCTTATGAAATCTCACAGACGAGTCTCTTTTCTTTTTCCTGCTTATTTATGAAATAATATAATGCTAGTAATGTAAACTTCTTTTCACAATTTACTATGTTCACTTGTTTTATAGATATTAATATTAGGGCATTGTATTGTTTTGCTTGAATTTTATAACATAGAACTTGATATCAGGTGGAAGGTGGCAGGGTGAAAACAATGGAATATGAAAATCAAGGAATTAGATGAAATCTTCTAGTAAAATACCTTTTTTAACAGCAACCTAGGGTCCTTTTTTTTTTTAATACAATAGTAAAAAATAATGTTTCCCCGCATAAAATAAGGAAAAAAGAATATAAGTTTTTCAACGCACTATCTTTCCAGAGATTTCTTAAAAGTCAATAACCTCTATTATAATACTCAAGTTTAAGGACACCTATACGGTTTCAATCACAAATTTCTAACCATCTTGCTCCCTCTCTCATAGTTATCCCTTGTATGGTGTTGTGAGATAAATGGTCAAATTAAGAGAGAGTAAAAGAAGAGGAGAGTCAAGAGCGGCGTCTTACCCTATTGAGAAGATGCGGCGTTCCAACTCGGATGACCAAGTTTCGAAACTAGCCACCCCCTCTCCTTGGTTATGTAAGTCTATTACCTCACACATGTGAGTTTTTTCTTTTTCATGTGTAAGTCTCTATTACCTCATATCTATGAGTTGTCCGTCCCTTATATGTGTAAGTTTTCCATTACGTTACATATGTGAGTTGTTCACCCCTATGCGAGTTCCTATTAATCAAAATGTGTGCTAATTGATACAAAAAAAAAAGCACATCTTGTAGTTATAGCATTTTGTCATTTAGTGATATAACAGAATACTGTTTAACTTTTTATTTGGAAAAAAACGTTTTTATCATTTAATGGCTGGGAAGAGTAGCTTTTGACTTTTTTTGAAAAAAAGAAGATCATCCTTTTCTGATTAGGACTTTTCGATTTGAGCCCTCTTCTTTTAATCTATCTTTATTTCACACTCTCTTTACTTCAACATACACGTAAATCACCAAGTAGGGTGGGACACATTTGTGACGCTTTTTTATGGTGAAAAAATTCCTTCATTTAGTATGATCCATTTTCCATGTGAAAAAGCACATCTTGATTTCCTGCAATTATGCAAAAAAAAAAAAAAAAAGTGCCCCAGACCACACATACAGCCCCGGCGTTGAAAGGAGCACAATGTCAATACATGATGAGTGCACCCAACCAGTAGTTTGTTGGTTAGGAGTAAGTTGTAAGAGGCATGGCCAATCAAGGGTTTGGTATTCAGGTAGATGGAAAGTGCACGAGCACATCTAACCTCAGCTTCTTCCCACTTTGAAGGCTTATTACTCTCTCTCTATCTCTCTCCCTCTCTCTATGTCTCAGTACTAATAGTTTTCTATGGTTAGCATCAATTATCTAAACCAAGAGAGGAGGTTGGTTAAGGGTGCACACGCATGCCTCTTTACCACCTGCGAGTCAATACGTTAAACACCACTCGTTATTTACTAAAGAATGAAGTTAGCACCCCACTTCAACTCCCTATAAATCCACCCTCCATGACCCTAAAATCACGGAGTCTACATATATCTCCTTCTCTACAAACTTCTTTACAAAACCCAGATGCTTATTCATCCCTATTCTTGGATGGTACGCACAGATCGATGCAGGTGCAATTACCACACAAATCTTTCTTCTAGGTCTCAACCAATCTCTTCCTAACATGGGTTCTTTTCTTTTCCTTTCTTCTGTACTTTCAGGTTTTTGCAGATGCTGATTCGTTGCATGAACAAGACCAAAAAGAGAGAAAGATATTATAAATATAGAGAGAGAGAGAGAGAGAGAGAGAGAGCTACAAACGGGTTAGTGATTTCCATGTTATCTTGTCAAGTGAACAGTTCCTTGCTGGTGGACCTTGTGTTCGTTGTCTGTTCGACCTTGATCTTCTGAAAGTGCAGTTAGTGTAGGAAAACATCTTACAATTAGCAAAAACCTAATAGGGACTCCTTACATATGCTTAGCACCAATCAGTTTATATCTAAACACATAAAATTCACAAATCTATACATTTTAATTCATGTGCCTTCAATACAAGACAGGTCAAATCTTTTTAATCTGGTCGATTTATCTATCGATGAAACGCGAGCATGCTAATTGGTGCTTGTTTTAACTGCTATAGTTAAGAAGTTAATAGTCATAGAAGCTCTCCTAGATTCTGGGTGTAAGTGTTTTGGAGTGTATTGAAACTGGATTTAACATCACATGGGTTTGTTTCTGTGGGAATTAGCTAATATTAAACAAGCTTGAAATCTTCACATGCAAATGAGTTTTGCATAAAATAATGCTTTCATTATTGTAATCTCCCATGTTCATATCTAATATATAGTGGAAAAACCCTAATCTAACTCTAGCTCCAGTATCTTAGCACCGTTTTCAATTTCGATGTATTCTCTTCTTTAATAATAGAATACAGTCTTCTTTTAATACATTTGTATGGGGGTGTGTGGTTCTAGTGGGCTTCTTTAAGTCACTGGACCTGACATCCCATGCATGAAGGGGTTGGTGTCTGTATCTTTTGTTCATACCCACACTTGTGTCATGTTCAAGTTCCAACTGTAAGTGACTTATAAGATTATGAGTGCATCGAGTAGGTAGAAAGCAGGCAGTCGCATTGTACATCTTACACTGCTCCAACTACTGGTTTTACTACACTGGATAATAAGTAATAGAGAATACAAAAAAAAAAAGTTTGGGTAAGGAAAGGTTGAGTTCATCTTATCATGTAATAGATATTTCATTAGGGATGTGATTAGCTTTCCTAGTTCGAGTCGGATAATTGGTTTCATTTTAAGTAATTATGTTCTTATAAATAGCCATTTCCTATTCTAAATTAAATTACCATATAATACTTGGTGAGACTTAGTCCCTAACTTTACACAATAAATAAATTATGTTAGCATGTAATAACTTTGTATTGAGTGGTAACTTTCAACAATTAGATTTGTAATAGTCAAAAGTTTATGATAAATAACTTTTCTAAAAAAAAGGATGGGAAACGATCTTGTAAGGATGGTCCTTACGAACTATTTCTCAATGTATTGGATAGTGCGGCTCACATTGTGAGTTATCTAAATGGAACACACATATTACCCTCCTAAGTTGTACACATCTACCAATTTTGGATCCCATCTGAATAGATTGGATCATTGGATTGAATGCACATCCATCTGAATAAACATATATGTACAGATCTATATGTATAAGTGCGCAGTCAATCTAATGGTCTAATATATTTGGATAGGACCCAGATTTGGTGGGCGTGTACAATTCATAGGAATAATGTGTAAAATCCATTTGGATGGCTCGTAACATGAGCCATATTATCTAAAATGGTAAAAAATGGTCTGTAAAAACAGTCTTTACAAGACCGTTTCTCAAAAAGGATATTCCATTAGTTTCTCTAAAAGCTACCTAATTTCTACTTCTCAAATAACCCAAGTATCAATAAAAAAACTGTTCATGGAATAAAAGCAGTCCTAAGGTTGTATTTGTTTCAATTATAGCTTGATAACACCATTGATTCTCAAGTTGTATGTGAGCTCTACTTCATAAGAGTTTTACGTCTTCTTTTCTTTTGGGTAAATGAGTTTAAGTTTCTTATCAACATAACAACCGTGTAATAGTGATTTAGTGTAACTTAACCAAAAGTGGGACTAAGAGTTCTAATAAAGATGCTAGTAGAGGTCTATATAATGAAGTTTTCTCTTGTGATTAATGTATTGAACTTATGAGGGATTAATTCACATCTCTCGCCGTTTTAGTCACTCCTGGACACATCCACGAAACCCATATGGCTAGGACTTACAATCTTTCTACCTAAAATTTAGATTTTTGAGCGGATAAGATCACCACTAAACAATGTTAAAAAATAAAGATGTTTCAAGGGTCCCTTTTTTCTTTTCTTTGCTCTTCTTTCGTTTGTTCTAGCCTAAGCCATACGTGCATGCAACTTGCAGAAATCCATCAAGTCCGAACCGTCGACACACTTTCTAAATTTAGAGAAGAAGCTACTTGTTGGAAATTGGGAATCGTTGGGTCTAATTACCTTCCCACAGAGTCCGAAAGCAAGTGCGCAGGTCAATTCCGTCTCGAAAAGTCATAATGAACAAAACAAAAAAAGACCGGAGCCTTCACAGGAGCTCTGTCTTGCTGTTTAAAAAAGCATAGCACATTAAAGTCAGTCTCTGGGCAAGGAGACGAACTTTTCAAAAAGCTCAAATGATTTTGGGTGGGGCCCACCAGCCCCATTGGAAAAATAATAATGTTAGTAGACCACATTATTCATTCCTAGCCACAGGATCAAAGGCATGGAGATGAACGGTTAGGATGTTTTGATTTTCACTTTGGCTTCATCACTGCTTTCTCAATATTGACATGGGCACATTGCATTTTAGATTTCCAAAAGATCTACTATGTCACATTTTAGATGTTGATGAATGGTAAGCAATTGCCCACATGGAAATAGAAACAAAGCCAGCCCATTGCTTTTGAGTGGGGTGAATCAGGTGGGATTATTTGAAAGTTATAGTGTTTGTATTTTTGTTTTCAAGTAGGGTTTTGCATGGAGCTGATGTGTCTGGAAATTGACTTGATTTTCGTTTTTTTTTCTTTTCTTTTTTGTCCACTTTGAGAACACACCAAACTAGAAAATCACGAGGTGTATAACGGTGCATGTTTCCTACCCTTCCTGCCTTCCAACCTTAGAAACCATACATTCTCCTCTTTTGACTTCTTCCGCTCGGGATAGCAGTTTGAAACAGTTATCGCCTTATAATCAGGGTACAAGATAAGTAATAAGTTTTCCTCTACTGTTGGATTCATTGTTGCTTTTACTGGTGTTTGATATAGAAGTTCATATATAAAGAGAGGAATTCCTAAAAAAAAGGAGAGTTTTTGCCGTTTTGACATATTCACTGAAAATCTGTCAAGTACAAACAAAACAATAGGGGATAATTAATTTTAAAGAGAAGATAATTAGGTTGGTGATATGTGTCAAAATCTCATAAGCTAGAAAGAGGGCATTTTTTTGGTGAAACACGCGTGGAGAGATATGTAGCATTCCCCATGCATAAATTAAATTCGTATAAAATACTAAAAATTTGTTTTAGGCTTGATTGTTGCAACAAAGTGTTTGTAATGGTCCATTAGAGAATATGTTGGAGAAGGATGTTAGGCATGCCTAGTACTCATGACCACATGTCTAATAACAATTGGGTGCCACGTGTTGACTCTACTAACTTTAATAAGCTTTTTCTCTTTGGTTTGATCAAATTAAAAACAAACCAAAGGGGAAAGTCAAATTAAAATCAAACCAAAGAGAAAAGTATATTAAAATTAGTGGAGTCAACACGTCGGACCCAATTGTAATTAGACATTTGGTCACGAGGACCACACATCTCTAACTAAGGCTTGATGGGCAAGGATGAGATTAGATTATAATGAATTTGGATCATTATAATTGATTTGGACCATTTTAGGATAGAATCATATTCCATTATTTTTTACTATTTATTATTTAATTAGGTTTTCTGCAGTAGGCATGATTAGTTTTTCATCTTTAGTAAACACCCAATGGCCATTATCAATGAATTCATCGAAGAATTTGCAAAGATAGAGTCCATAAAATTTCATTTGGTATCGAAGCCAGCCTCCAAATCCATTGTAATCTATCTCATCATTACCATATCAATCACTCTCTAAATATAATCTCTAATAGAGCCAACCAATTGGTTGTGTAGTTGCTATGTGGGGATTCTTTATTTTGTTATTCAGGTTCTATAAATGGGTTTGTTTAGGGTTTGGGTTTTGTAAAATTTTGATTGTTAGAAATTATAAAGATGAATTTGGGTTTTTCACCAAATCATTTTCTAGTAACAAAACTGACATTGGATATGCCTCTTTGTCCATCCCTTTTCTTTTTGATCATGACTTCAAGTTTGCTTCCAAGCCTCACTGAGGTATTCTCTTGAATAGCTTCACCTTCAATGAACGGAAGAGATTGTATCTAGAGGATTTGACCAGAAAAATCCTCTTCGACTTTTGAAAGACCAAAAAGTCCCTCAAATACCAATATAGACTAAGAATGCCCTTTCAACACTTTTTTTGTTTATTTTTTTATTGAGCAGCGATATCCAAGTTCAGCAAAACAGGTGAGCTGTGATACGTAGTTCACCTATATCTTCTTCTTCATCTTATTTTTTGACTCACCTATTCGAATCCACTCAAACCAAATCTGAATCTTCTCCCTTTCCTCCCTCATCATCATCCTTCCCCAATAACATAGCCCACCTATCCATCATCAAATTAAACTCCACCCACACGATAACCCGCCTATCCATCATGAAATCAAACTTCACTTTCATCTCTTCTCGCCTCCCATGTTTCTCATCTCTTAAACCAAGACTCATCTCCACTTTTCTCCAATACTCCTTTTACTTCACATCCAAATACATTCACCATCTAATCTTCCAAACCAAATAGCCTTTGTGTCTCCTCTCAATCCATCTTCTTCAACCAACTTAAAAAAAATTATATCCTCTCAAATCCCTCTAAACAAACACTATTCAACCAAGCTACTAGACTAGCCTTATCATCATCACAACAACCATGAATCACGCTATAATGTCATTAAGAAAACCCCTTTCTTGATTTTCCAATGCTTGAGAAATAGAGCAATGAGATCATCAAAGGAGAAGAAAGGAAGAAGAAGAAAATGATGTTGTGCAGGCAGAGGAGTAGTGATATTCCCTCTCAGGGCCCTTTCGGTTGTTTGTTTTGGGGGGGGGGGGGGGGGGGGGGGGGGGGGCGGCGCCTCTTTTTAGCTAATATTGAAATTTGAGGGTCATTTTGGTCTTTACAAAAATTAAGAGGATTTTTTTGGTAAAACCCTCTTGTATCTATTTAAAGAATAAACATGCATAAATTTCCTTCCAACAAAAAATTTGGTGGCCTTTTTTAATGGGATGTTTGGAGAGAATTGACAATCTACTTGTTGCTTCTTACTGAAGGGGGAGGAGAAAGGAGGAAGAGATGGGTTGGGGAGAAGGAAATAATCTGGGCCCATTATTTACCAAAATTTCAAGAATTTATGTCTAGAGAATTTCAAATTCTTTAAAAGTTGTCCCTTTGAGATGGAACTTCAAATCCCTCTTGGCGGAGCATTTAAAATTCTAGCCAAATTCATAAAAAATGAAATTTCAAAATTTTCGAAAGGTCATTTAAGAATTTTAAGTGTTTGGAATTTGAAATTCTAGTGAAAAAAATATTAAAGTTCCTATCAAGAATATTACTAAGGAAACTGGCTCAAGGTAACAAGTAAAAAGTGCCTAGTGAATTAAGGAGGGTAAGTGAAGGTATTGGGTTATTTTGGTAAAACGTGACCCTTTTGCCTACACCATAAGCAGCTAATGATTTATTCGTTCATATTTCATGTCCATCTTTCATTACTTCATAAAGCTTGTGATATTGCAAACAATCCTAGTTATTTTCCAGACAAATTAAAAATTCATTAAGTAAAACCAAACTTATTTTTTAATTTTTGAAAATAAAATTGACATGTGACCAATTTTTTCCTATGTCATTCTTGATAATGATGAAAGTAGGTTCTCTCTTACAGTCTTCTTTCTTGGCATTCTTTTCCAATTTCTTAAATCACTTGAGATCATTGTTAGGATATTTATCCCATGCATAATCTTCTTTCCTTTCTGCAATTTGATCATAAGGCTTCAATAATAATTTTGCTTCCTTCTTTACTTTGACTTTTTATTCTTCTTTACCTTAGAGAACTTCAGTCACAAAATCAAATGACATAATTTCATTTCCTTCTCTCACAAGTTGGATGACATTTAGAACATCAAATATAAAACATGAATTGCTTGAGAATGAGTCCATATAAGACACCAATTTTAGTCTAACTCAAATCACATGCTGTCGGATAAGTTGATCTTAACTAAAATGGTCATATAGTTTGATCAATGACGTTGAACTTGGCCCAAAGATGATGAAATCATGAATTAGTCAAACCTCCTGTTAAGTTGTTAGTTTCCTAACCAGTAGAAGTGATAATTGTAACCTTGAGTTCCTTCTTGTTTATTAACGAAACGAATCAATGTGTTTTAGTCATGCATGAAAAATAGGACTTTACAATCAAGAAAATAATATCAATGTTGTCACATGATAGGAAAAAAATGCAATTACATAGATAATACTTAATCCACACAAGTTTAACAACTGCATCCGATTCGGGACTCTATTATCTCTCTTCACACATGAGAAAAAAAATTTTAAATTCCTAAAATATGCTTCTCTCCCCCACACCTCTCTCCTACCCTCCTCTCTCTACCCCCTTTCCCTCTAGCTGGCGATGAGCTCTGGCCGGGGGAGAGGGTCTCTCTCTCTCTCTCTCTCTCCCCCTGTTCCTTTTCTCCTCCCTCTTCTTATTCCAATTCCTCCTGCCTCCCTCTTCCTCTCTCTTTTCTTCTCGTTCTCTCCTCTCCTCTCCTCCTCACTAGGCCCCTCTCTCTTCTTGTTCCTCTTATCCTCCCTCTCCCTCTCGCTCTCTCTATTCCTCTTCCTTTCCTCTCCTCTCCATCCTTTTCACTCTCTTCTTCCAACATCTTCCTCTCCTCTTTGCCCTGTTCGGCCCTACGAGGCAGAACATCAGTGTGATGTTCGGCCTCGTAGGGTTGAATAGAGCGGAGAGGACAGGAGAGCAGAGGAGGAGAGGAAAAGGGAGAGGAAGAGGGAGGAGAGAAAGGAGGGAAAGGAGGAGGAAGAAGAAGAAGGAGAGGGAAGCGAAGAAGAAGAAGGAGAGGGAGAGGAGGAGGAAGAGGAAGAGGAAGAGGAAGATGGAGAGGGAGAAGGAGAGGAAGGGGAGAGGAGGGAGAGGGAAAAAGAGAGAGAATAGGGAGAGGAAGAGGGAGCTGGAAAAGGAGAGGGATGGGAGGGGAGGGAGAGGGGAGTCGCCCTCCGCCCCGGGGCTCGTTGCCAGCTGGAGGGGGAAGGTGGGGAAGGGAAGGAGACAAGAGGGAGGAAGAGAGAAGATGTGTAGGGAGAGAAAAGGGGGTGGGGGTATTTTGGAAAAAAAAAATTTTTTTAATTTTTTTTAATCGTGTGTGAACTAAGACGGTTTTACTGTTTATCTGGCATTTCCCTTTGTCAAAAGGTTATTTTGGTTGATTGCTTAGTTGCACAAGAGAATGCATACAATTTCATAACAAAGTTCATAGTTTAATGGATTCTTTAAATATCTTAAATGCATAGTAGTCTAATAAGAATTAGTTGGCTTATGCATGAATTGATGAACGTGATTGATTAAAAATGAAATAGCACATTTAGTAAATATTAGTGCCCCAATAATATTTCCATATATGATCAGATGAATCAAAAATAGTATCAAGATGAATCTAATGATAGAGAATAGCCTATCTCAGGAAGGATTTTATATTAAGAGGTTGGTTATACATTGATGATAAGATGGTATTGCAATGTGATTAGGATTATATAAGATTTGATTTGATTTATGGTATGAATTATCTGGCCTACCCTCTTAAATCCAAAACGTTGGTACTGGTCCAGTTTCAGTTTTACCATAAGCTGGTAGGGCCTCAGTTCATCTGGTTAGAATGAAAAATCCAAAGCGATGGAATGATATGTTTTAAGTTGAGTTTGGCACACTGCTATAAACCGTCCAAATTTAACGTCGAACCTGCTGATCATTGATTTGAGGGGAGTCCCAGATTAGTATGAAACACTCTACAGCACACTAACTCAGCTACCATTCGCCTTGCAAGCTTACGAACAACACTCACTCGACATGGAACTGCTATAATGTAGATCACCAAAAGATGCTCAAAAGAAGATTGCCTTGACGCCACCAGCAAAACCCTAATTTCAATTTTGATGAAGTTTTGCCTAAGATTCACATTAACTTGTACCAAACTTGACTTCCATCTTTCTTGAAATTGAGACGAAAGACAGCACATTTGACACAAGCGGAATTAGTGTTATAGAGTATGTAAATATCTAATTGTGCTTTAGGGACACTTTTCTAATAGACTCTTCTTTTATATTACAGCTTGTTTGAGAAGGTTCGTACATTTTCTTTTTTTTTTTTTGCTAAATGTAACACTTGCCTTAACTTTTTTTTTTTTTTTTTGCATCACTTCAAGCTTTTTCTATAATTAAAGATTTGAACCCTTACTTCATGAGATGGGCTTATTTTATATAAATTTAAGTCTCTGCATTATTCAAACATATTGATTTGCCTCTTCCGATTTTTCTTCTGTCAAACCAAAACCGCCGTTAGTGTTTTACCACTGAAAAAAATCACTTGTCCAATTTTCTCAGGACATCTTATTTATATTGTTAGTTTTATGGATGTACATATGACTGACTTCCTATCCTAATACTAGATAGGCAACAGGATAGAGGGCTGCACCTTAATGCAAATTATTGTCAGGGTAAAATAAGATGGTTACATTTAAATGAACATAAAACAGTGGTTACGAGAAAGAAATGAAAGAAAACTTGTTCAAGGCCAAGGTCAGCCAGACATCGAATAAGAGGTATGTGCAGGGACTGTGTGTTTGACGTGGATTTACATGGATATCAAATACCCAGGTTTTCTTCATCACTGTCTTGATCCAAGAAATTAACTTGCTGGAGGTAATGCTTTCATTAACATTTCTAATATGTGCTCACTGTTGTCAACTGTCATTCAGCAACTTTTCTTGCCATGGTTTTAGACAGAAACCCCGCTTGAAGAATGATCCCATATGAGATAGTAGGCCCACTGAATTATTGATGCACAAGAGAGCCATTGGATCAGAGGGGCCAATATAGAATCAATGGAGGTGATTATAGTGGGCCAAAAGGTGGATATTCTGGGTAAAGTTGGGCTGAGCCCAATGGTGGGCTCAGAATTTTTGTTTGGGTGTGGTGCAGTCAATGATGCGGTACAAAAGTTAAATACTAAAATAAATTTTTTTAAGGAGTAATTTTCAAAATTTCTCGAATCATGCAAGTGCGACTGCACCCACAAGCAGATGCTTGGGTTCGCCCCTTGATGAGCCCACGGTGACTTTTCAATTCCATGGTGTGTGCCTTCCTATTCAATGGTGTTTCCTTCCTTAGTTTATTCATCAGTGGGTCCCAAATCTCAAATCCAGACTGAGAAAACTCCCATTCTCATATCCTGAATCATCATCTTATAAAATTTTCCATTCAAAGTGACTTACACCGTTAGATTGAGGCTGATCACTTGTAGACAAAATGCTATTGTACTATTTTATGGAATTAGATAAAAGTGAAAATCTGGTCTCTAGTGGTTTGGATTTAAATTGTGAGGCACACTGATGGATGAAAACGACAAAATTCAGACATACTCTCAGCACCAGCTACAGTGAATCCGGGCTCTTAATTTTTCGATGAAAAAAGAATTCGAACTCTGTTGATAGTATGGTGTAATTTGGGGATAGGCACTTTGGACGGTAAAAATTTCATGCGAGATGTTCTTTCTTGTGACTTATGAGTTGTGACTATAGAGAAAACATCAACTCCATCTGTTTTTATGTAAACAAATATAGGAGTACAAGAAAATAGGAGTACAAGCCACATCTTATTGCCCACGTTCACCATCCTCATGCATTCTGGATTGTGGGTAGAAGGCAATGTGTGACAGTGGACTACATATTGCCTAAGTTCCAACTTTTGAGTCGAGAGTATTATATCAACGCCCCATTCGTGATCATCAAATCAGACTGAAATGTAGGCCATGTGTAATCTATGGTTTCTCATTTCTATCAAACCATCCACACTGTGTGCAAGTGATTAAAGTTTTTCTTTTTTAATGAAAAGATGTATATGTCGATGTAAAATGTTTTATGAAAAAAAAACATTTTATTTGGACTTGAAATTGTAATAGATTCACATTTGAAATTCTTTCCTTAAGGCAGTAAGATATTATTATATTTTTATTTGTGATATATATGGCCCCTGTGATTCATTCAAAGTTGAGGGCCAGGGATTAAGGGGTTAGGTGATTCAAATGACTTTAGATTTTGCATACAAGTGCTTCCATCTAGATCTTTCTATTTCGTACCTCAATTGGCAATTGTACATGGAAAATCCTCCACTGCTAGCCCCATAGGAGTTTGAGCCATGTCTCATCCTTAGTTTGGTTGATCATCCTCTCAGAGTAGGTATTGACCATCACCTTGGTTAGCTATTGGATTTGCATGGATTCAAATGGATTGGACCATTTGATTGAGTGTCAATTTCTATTGTTTGATATAAAGTTGTTAAACTGTCTTACCACGAATGAAGAGGTTAGAGGTATTAGATTAACTTCAAATTTGATTTCTATGTAGACCACTTGGATGTTTCGATCCCCCTCTGTCCCATGATTAGTTGGGTCCCAAGGTGGGCCCCACCGAAATGGTCTACATGGTAAGAGTATAGTAAGGACCATCCTTATAAAGATCAAGCACCACTTTCTTGTAGGGCCCACTAGGGGCCCCATTTGGGGATGGCACCAGCGTCGATAGAAAGATCTCCCCCCTCCCCTCCCCTTCCCCTCACTGGGGGATGGGGCTAGGGTAGATAGAAAGACCTCCCCTCCCACTTGTACATCGTGACGAAGGCTCAAATCGTCATCTTATAACGAGTAGATCAATCGACAATAAGTTTTCACTGTCTAAAACGAGTGCAAGCTAATCTAATGGTAAAGTTGGGATTTGTGACTATCATGGAGCTTCTTGTTTTATAGTCCACTTGAATGAAACATAAGTTGGACCCCATTAGGCGTTTTGGCATGCGGTGCTCACCTTATTGTGAGTACCGGTACTCGGTGGAGGGATTCCCATATTATATATTAAATCTAATTAGATTGTTTGCTCATTTATGTTCATCAGTGGGGGTTTTAACAAACTCAATTTTTGTACCAATGATGCAACCATTTAATTTTTTGTTTGATTCATTGTAATTAGTAGGGGTACACATAATTCGGATTGGATCGGATTGAGTCTAATCCGATACCAATCCGTTACTTACAGATTGACAGTCTTGTAATCTGTAATCAATCCGTTTCTCATTAAAAACCGAACTGAACTAAATCATGGATTAGCAGTTTGGTTCGGTTAAAACCGTTCAATCCGTTAATGATAGTGCTAACTGTTTCCTCATTATTTTATATGGAGAGTGAATGACTGAAACTGAACGTTGGATGATGAATGGCTAAATATTGTCTTTTAATATTTCTATATAAAAATAAATAAATAAATATGCTTTTATTTCAATGGTTCAGATCGTTTTAAATCCGTTGATTAATGGTAAAATCCGTCACCAAACTGTTACTAATGAATTATGATTTTTCCAATCTGTTATCAAACCATTAACAATCGGATCAATTAAAAAAATACGGATCAGATCGGTTTTACGGATCAACGGATTTTTTGTACACTCCTAGTAATTAGATTGAGATTTTTTGTAAGTTGTGTGGATCTATAATTTGTGTTTAATACAGTGCAAAAAGAAGAAATAAATTGAAGTGTTACAGGTATTTGAAGTGTTGGCGTTTGTAAATCTGCTCAATTTTGAGTTCTCAAATTTTTTTTCTTGTTTTCTGACTTATACAAATATGTCGGCAATCAAATCTTTTGATCAGGAACCGCAAAGTTGGGAAATGAGTGTTTATATAGCACACTTTTAAAAACGCTTGAATATGTAAGATTTTAGGAGTAGAACCATTCATTAATATGTAAGATTTTAGGAGTAGAACCATTCATTGGCATTTGCAGTAACAATGTATAGTAGGAAACAACATGTGGGAAACTTTATGGTAGGAACCATGATCTAAATTGTTCTTAGATCAAGGTGAACACTATATGGTAGAGAACTGTCACAGCAAACTACATGCCCCGCAACCAAATATTTCAATAAAGTATGTTCCATTTGCAATATCACAAAAAAGAGAGGCAAACACATTATACAAAAATAGTGAGAAAAAAGAGAGTCATTGTAGGCAAGCAGATCAGACATTTGAAAGCGGTGAACAATGTCAAATTCAGAACCTGTAGGAAATGGAAGCCAATGAGTTCCAAGCATAGGGACTGAAAGTTTTATAAAGCTCGTGATTTATTTTAAATTGTGATTTGATTATTACTTCTATACAGCGGAATAATAAAAGCAATTAATCTCATAAAAAAGAAAACACACAATTTAACGTGGAAATGGAAAAAACTACGAGTTCAAAGTGGACAAAATTAATTACTAACTTCCGTGGTACAAGATATACTTACAACCATACAGTCAATCCCTTGACACAAGGCATTGTAGTTGTTATTGATGGATCTCCACAGCACATAGTCACTTCGTGCTCCGTCATCAATACCTTAATCTCTACAACGAACGATTTCTTCCATAAGAGAACAATCTTATCCAAGAAAGTAGAATCCACAAATCTTTTACGATGAAATAGAAGTATCAATTCTAAAACCTAACGCATTCAGCCCAATCTCTCATGGAAGCTCCAGATAATCTCTCTAACAGCAATTTCAATTTTAAATAAGGAGAGCTCTATGTGTTGTGTTGTATTAAGGTTGAGAGAGAACACTTTTATATAGCCAAAAATTCATGCCTTAGGTTTAGAAACCAAATCCAAATGAAACAGACAAGTCTGGCACAAATAGGAAAGATATCTGTGCAGATTCGTAGGCTTTTGATGCAGGCGTACTTGAGCACAGATGAAAGCCCGCTCAAGTGCGGACATCACGCATTTAATTATTTTTTTATTTCTTCTATTATGTTTGAATGTGGTGTTCGAGGGCTTGAGCATGGTTGTTTCTGTTTAGCCTGCTCCAATGCTTGATGAAACCCGCTCGAGCACGGTGCACTTTTTCTGATATTCTTCAATTTTTAGCACTTCTTGTTTTGGGATCAATAATCAATATTCAAGAACATAAAAAATAGATTCATGGACTCAAGTTTTGTCCAAGACATGAATATAGCCAATTACAAAATCTTAACATTCTCCACTTTAGCAATTCATGAACGAAACTTTTTATATAATCAATCTACCCAAAACTAAATTTAAAAAAAACATTTATTACATCCAGTAAATTGAAATTTTCAAAAAAAAAATGCACCATTAGCTTTACAACCAATTGAAGATCATACCTATCGAATTCTTTTGAAACTTATTAGAATACATCTTTAGCTCCTTATCATTAAAAAAAATGTACTATCATCTCTACAACCAATTGAAGATCGTACTAATCGAATTCTTCTAAAACTTATCAAAGTACATTTTCGGTCCCTTTCTTCAAAACTCTCACTTTATACTCATACTCCCCCTTTTGTCCATATTTGATTAATTTTTTATTTCAACATACAGCATGTTTGTCAACTAGAATTCAGCATTAGCTCCCCCTCTACTGTGACTCCCCTCAATGATATATGTATATCAACATTGGGGGTGGGGGCTTGATCTTCTTGATCAAGGGCACTTGAACTTTGTTACCCACATTTATACATTAAAGAATTTCAGTCTAGTGTGAACCAAAATATATGGCAAATATTCCTTCTTAACCGAGATTGCACTAGATTTTAGTGCAGAAAACTGAGTTGTCTATTTCTTAGTTTTAGGCATAGCTCTCAACTTGTTGCAATGGAGACAGATATGTCCTTATTTTCCACAAGGGTGACATGTGGGTGCTCATGCAGTTTTAGGACATGACTCATTCTTTGATGCATAATCAACATGTTTTCTTTATATAATATGTTATGCGGTGGATGCATGTATAGTGCTTTTAACAAAAACAATTTTATTTGTAAATTTTGATGTTGAAGCAACATCAATGTATCCAAGGCTAGTCCTGTCAGTATGTAACTTCTGATCACTCAAGATGTGGTCAAGTGTAGTTGAACTGGCATGTGTAGCAATAGGATCATCTAACTTTGTCAATGCTATCTTCAACTTGACATTCAGATAATCAATCTCAGCCTGGTTCTTCAATATTTTTGTTCTCAAATATTCATTCTCTTGTTTCTTAAAAGTCAAACTCTCAAGCAAAAAACCTTTATATCCTTCAACAAGGATGATCGATGCATGTGTTTCTTTCAATGTTGAGTCCGGTAATGGCACAGCCCCGGATCTCCGATCGAGTATAAAACAATCTCCTAAAGGATTGTTCGAATCCAAGGATGGACTCGAGCCTTAGAGCATAATGAAACACATGATCAATACCATAAAGAGAGAAATCTCACTTGAAAACTGAATATAATTGAATAAGTATATCTTTTACAATGAAAAGCTCCTTCTTATATAGGAGGGGCTAATTCTAAACTAGAAAATACATATCCTAAACAGTCATAACTTGCTTATTTAGTTTAAGTAAGTCTTAATCTCAACTCAACATAAAAATAGAAATAAATAACTAATTACTAATTAACTAAGGATAGGGATCCTTAAAGAGATCAAGGATCAAGTGGCCCATCACTGTCTGCGGCCTGCGATCTAGGCTGAATCTGAGATTGGTCTGCAGTAGCTCTCTTAGGCTTGGAAAAATTTAACTCCGGCGAGTTAAGCCTTTGATATCTCTCATAAAGATTAGGATTAATGCGCTGGAAGTATGTAGCTGTAATCCATATAACACTGGAGAGAGGACGATTCCACCAACAAACATAAAACTTCTGGTAACCTCCTTGACATATAGAGATAATTTGATCATCAAAGATATAAACAATTTCATCAATAGATGAGAGATTAACTGGTAGGGAAATAAGCTGCTCATTGTTATTTCCTTATTATCATGACAATGGTAGAGAGTAAGGTCCTCTATATTGAATGAAGAACTGTCACCTAAATCAAGAGGAGGGTCAAGAACATAGGCATTGGGGCTAATCTTTTGTAAAATTTGGAATGGACCGGAGTTATGAACATGTAACTTCTTATTAACTTTAAGAGGCAGCCTTTCAGGTGGAATACAGACCATAACCATTTCACCATCACTAAATTCAATAAATCGACAATGTTTGTTTCCGTGCTTGTTATAAACTTCATTGCTAACAAATAAATGGCGACGTACTTCATTATGCACTTACTACATGTGCTGGAAGAAATGTTCAACATCTATACTAACTCTTGCATCAACTGGTAAAGGTACAAGATTAATAGGGAGTCATGGATAAACTCCTATAACGGCTTCAAATGGTGAAGTGCTATTGGACCAATTGTTTGAGTTATTGTATACAAATTCTGCCATAGATAGCACTTGATCTTAGTTTGAAATACAGTCATGCACAAGACAGTGTAACAACTGTCCAAAACTTTTGTTTATCACTTCTGTTTGTCCATCAAATTGAGAATGATAAGTAGTGGAAAAGTTAAACTTGGTATTGGGTAACATCCACAAGGTCTTCCAGAAAGAGTTTATAAACTTCGCATCTCAATAAAAAACAATAGTTTTTGAAAGACCATATAGGCGAACAACTTCTTCGAAAAATAATTTGGCCACTTTGCAAGTATCAGCAGTTGTAGTACAAGGAATAAAATATGCCATTTTTTAAAAATGGTCAATAGCGACGAAGATATAATTAACCTTTCTGGCAGTTGTGGGTAAACATAGCATGAAGTCCATGGTAATGTCTTCTCAAGGAGTGTGGGGAACAGGCAAAGGCTGATATAATTTACTGTTCTTGTTATGTCCTTTAGCGAGTTCACAAATATGAATCACATTGGTTTTCATGTAAAGCCAATAATATCTGTCGCTGACAAGAGCGAACGTTTTGTCACAACTCAAATGTCTACTATATCCTCCTGGATGCAACTCTCGTACAATATTGTCACGAGTAGAAGTAGCTGGAAAACAGAGTTGCATACCTTTGAATAAGAAACCATCATGAAGATGATAATGAGGATGTTAAATATTGATGTGAATTTAATCAATCTACTTAAAATTGTAAATACATAGTTGTCATTTTGAAATAATGGCAAGTAAAGGTCGATCCCACATATAACACATTTGAAATTTCTTTTTAATTAAGATCTAATTTAAAAAAAAGAAATATGAATCAAAATAAATCAAGATACGAATTAGAAATTAAAATAAAACTATTACGCAAATAAACTAATGACAATGATAATAAAAGTAAATCAGAGCAACAAAGAATTTATTAAATGAATTTAATAACCAATATATGCAATTTAATTTAATCCTTAGTCTTGAAAATAACTCAGATTAGAAACAACTCAATATTTCTGATCCAGAGGATTTTACTTTTTAAAAATCAACTTTTAACAAAAAGAACCCAAGATCTCCATCACTTCATTAAAGTAAAAATTATTTTAAGCATCATTTATCAAATTAAGAATAAAATATTAAAAGCATATAAGCCTAAGTATATTTTTTCAAAATAAGAATAATTAATTAGAAAATAATTTATTATGAACATAAAATGGAGGTTGCCTGAGGCTCGATGACAAGTCTATTATTCTAAACATACATTGTAGAGACATTTAAAAGAATAAACCAAAAACATAAATTGAAAGTAAAATCACTTAACTTCATCGTTATGCTTTGATCTGAAAATCTACTCCTCAATTGCAAAGAAAATACACTTTATTGATGTTATCATGGTCAGTATAAGGATTCTCTTAACACTCTTTCAACCTAGTTCTAGAATAGAGCTCCAGAATAACCATAGATTTTCTTCTTTTTTTTTACACTAGAGAGAGAAGAGAAAAAAGGAGAAAGAGGGAGGAAAAAGAAGTGGATAGAGAGATAATGGTGAGAAGATTGATTATGGACGTCCAAGGCTCTTAATTTATGAGGTTTGGAGCCCCTTTGTTTCCTTTTTTTCCCTCTTTTATAGCTTGTAAAGTCTTTTTTTGAAAAGGTCTCTTGGCTTAGTCTTCAAATTAGCAAAGGCCTAGCAACTTAAGAGAGATTCTCTCTTGCTTTCCTTTAAAAATAATCTCTATACAAACTTTTTATTTTAAAAGATTCTCCTCTTATGTGCAAGTAAATCTTCTCAATAACATTTTCTTTCTTAATTTCTTGAGGATTTTCTTCAAATATTCTTAGATTATTTTAAAAGAATAATGTAAGGATTGTGGACTCCACTTTGATTTTTAATATACTTCAATTAAAGAGAGATGGACCCTATCCAAAGGTGTGTAATATGATGAAAATCAACATGATTTTAGCAATCCCGTCTAAAAATATACGACCAACTTCCAGAGGCTATAACTTCGTCGTTTCAACTTCGATTGATGCAATTTTAGATCTACAAGTATCTACTCGAAAAGAACTTCCAATGGTAGGTAGATTATCCAATTCCGATACTCTGTTTGAGAGTTATGGCCGTTTTAATTTATGCTGTTCAAGGAAAAATGGTTTTGATTTTTCATTTTTAAATTCTTTCCACCTTGGTTTTCTTTTCTTAATTCAAATTTGAATTCTTTTAATAGCTTGAAAGTGGGACCCCCTTATGACTATCTAAGCATGTGTTCACATGTGTGTGGGGTCCTTACGAAGCCAATCTTCTAAACTTCTTACATGATGTGCCCTACATGATTTGCTTACATCTTCCTACACATTTTAAGTAAACCCATAAAATACTCAAGAGCCCACATTGAAGCAGGACCCATCCGGACAGAGTTTTACTCCAATTGGGACTCTTTAAAGAAAAATTATAAATTTCTAAATTAATGCAGAAAATATATAAAATTTGTGAAAATTTCAATACATAGGTGAAAATGCTCAAAATGATTAAAATAATAACTAAAAATTCATACAAATCACATAATTAAGTCCCTACTTCACACTAAATTATATTAAAATGATGCAATGTTATGACTGTAACACAAACGCCAACCAGCCTTTTGCTAGACCCTTAGCAAAAGTTGCAAAAAGTAATGAATTTCTTAAACATAATCTAATAAAACAAATAACAAAAACATGAAAAGAAAACCACTTTCGTTGGTACTCTCGGTTGCATTTAGCGTATGCAACAAACCCTTATAAAAGTACAACAACTAGATCTCACCAAGTCCTAGAGGGGGGTGTTGAATAGGACTATTTGAAATTCTTTTCAGATATAGGACTACATTAGAGAGTAATTTAAAGACTCAATCAATATTAAGGATCCACAAGTATGATCAAGAAAGATGCTCAGAGTTGTGTGTGCTTTTAGTGTGTAGATATACTACTAGAACAAAAATGATATAGCATAAAGAAGATAATCAACATAAAGGAATAAGACTATAAAGCATCCATTACAAACATTAAGTGCAAACACAAAAATTTATAGTGGTTTGGTCCCAGACCTACATCCACTCTTAACAGCAACCCCTCTTAGTTCCACTGAATATGAGGTAATTACATAAGAACACCTCCTGCAACAATTTTTGATCCAGTGGTTTGTCTTCCACCAACAAAATTTTTGATCAAGTAGTTCATCCTAGATCTATTCCACCAACTGCAGCATTTTTTGATGCGGTCATTTGTCTTCCACTATACACAGCAGAGAAATAAACTCAGGAAGAACACCCAGACAAATAACTAGATACCTTAGCTTTGAATGGTGTTCTTGAAGATCGAAAGAAGACCTCCAAGATTTGACCTCTTGAGCTTGATCCTTGGTGATGAAGATCTTCAAATAAGCGTTCAGCTAAGGGAAGAGGTTATATTTGGTTTTTGGAAAGTTAAGATTTTCTTAAATTGAATTTAAGGCTTTCTTTAATGCACACCTACTCTTCTCAGAAGAGTAATATCACTTTAAGTTTAAAGGAGAAGGAGGTAGTTGGAGCTTTAGTACAAATTTTGTCACGCCCCGAAATCCAAGGTCCTTGGGACCCTCAAATCACGAGACATGATGGGTTCACAATAACTAAATTAAAATAAATAAATAAAATTCAAAACTTTATTAAACAATCCAAATGGACTAACATGATCAATATCCACCCGAAATAACAAAATCAATCTATTAACATAATAATTAAATCTGAAGTGCTAGTGATCCTCAAAATATAATAAGGAATTCTCAATTCTACTAAAATCCTAAATTAATCTTCCAACTCTAAGGTTAAAGTTTTTGCAACTCATCCCTCAATCCTGATTCCGCAAAACAAGCTAAGTTTCCTTGGGTTCCAGGTCAATCTCAAAATCTGCGGGTGAAAAACAAGAGTGAGTAAAACTCAACAAGTAATATGGATTATAAAACCTAACAAATAGGTAACAATCTAAGAAAATCAAATTTAGAGTCATAGTTCGAGTACACAAATATATCCAAAAAGTAATGTGACCAAGATTCATGTTATCTCGAATAGGTGAACAAATGACTAAATCAACAAACAAAAGAAAAGGCATATCTGCAGTAAACAAAATAACAAAGTGTGCTTGCCAGAATTAAGCTTGCACCAAGCACAACGTACCCACTAGGCACAAGCCAGTTTCATATCCAAAGTTGGCACGAAGCCTAAGAATACCGGTAATCTCCAAAACAAAGTGGGAACTCACTGCAGACTAGCAATGTTGCACAAAGGGGTCCCAATCCCAATGTCATACCCAAAAAAGGGCTAAAATCCACATGTGAGCGTCCCCACTGTGCGTTGCCCATACTTTGGAGAATGCCTTGAGAGTACACATATAAATTTGAAATTCAAAGCCTTTTTTGAATCACAAAGTTAGCCAAGGGTTGAGATCACAATTGAACAACATATTATCGATATTTTCTACATTTTTCAACATTTTAATTCCAATGATAATTACTTATCAACAACAAGTTTCACAAAAAATCAATTTTAACATGATGTGGCAAAGAAACTAGATTAAGCCTAGCATAACCATCATGTATAAGTATGTCAAAGGTAACAAAGCATCCTAAAAGTCTAGGATTATTTCAATAGTTTAAGTTCCACATATTTAATCAAAACGAGACAAAGTTTGAAAACTCTATGGCTAAGGAATCATAGTAAGACTACTTGCCTCAATTGCCAGTTCTTAGAGAATTTGGCCCGTTATGGTTTGCAAGTCCAATGAGAGTTCCTATTATAAACATCGATGAGCAATTGCTAGGATTTATATTGGTAATTAATACATTGGCATATGGGCCGTGATCCGGGTTCATATGCAATTAATGGAGTGAATTTGGATACGAGTTGTGCATAATGAGTCGGGACATATTGGTAGTCATGCAGGTGGGTCAAACAAATGTGGGTCGCATAAGTAAGCTAAGTGGCAAGTCAGTCACATATTGATTTGGGCCCAAACTTACAAGGTATGAAGTGGGCCTGAACTAAGTGGAGTCTTACATGTACATTGGCTAAATGGTTTCAAGTAGTTTTGGGGTGTAGCAGTGGTTCCAATTAAATAGATGGGTTAAGTGGGGCAGTTGGGTTGACCCATTGTATTGCCAATGAGGTGGAGATCAATTAGTTTGTGGGCTCAGGCAATTTTACAGTTTTGTCTGGCATGGAAATGGTTCTGTTTGGATGGAAGGAAACCAGAAAAGAGGAAGAAGAGAAGAAGAGAAGTACAGGAACAGGAAGAAAGAAAGAAAGAAACGTAGGGAGAATACAGCAAAAGGAAGAAGAAGGAAAACGGAAAAAGAAAGGAGAGAATGGAGGACAGTAGCAGCAGAGAAATTACACGGAGGGTGAACCAGTGGGCAAAGGAAAAAAAACAGAGAAATCAGGTAGAGAAAACAAAGAAAAGGAAGAACAGAAGATGAAGAGAGAAGAGAAAAGGAAGCAGGAGAAAGAAGCAGCAAAGAAGAATATGCAGAAGGAGAACAGGAGAGAAACGAACAGAACAAGAAGAAAGAAAGAAAAGTAGGGAGAAGATAGCAAGAGGAAGAAGAAAGAAAACGGTAGAAGAAGGTTAGGAACAGGGAGGAGAAAGAAACGAAAACCAGAAGAGATAAGATGAAGGTGGGTCGAGTTCGGTCAGATAGACACAGAGAGAGAGGAGAAGAAAATGGAAACGTGAAGAAGGAAAGAATAGAGAAACGGTAACAGCAAATAATATAGGGCTGGAGGAGAAGAGAGGAAAAGAAGAAGAAGAAGGAGAAGAAGAAAGTGGAAGAATAATAGCAGCAGAGAAGGAAGAAGAAAAACCGAAGACGAGAAGTGCAAGGAGAAGAACAAATAAAAAAAAACAGGAGAACAGAGACAAGAGTACAACAGAAGGGAAAGAAGAAGGAAGGAAAGAAAAGAAAAGAAAGAAGGGAAGCAGGAGGATGAAGAAAAGACAGGGAAGTGGAGTGGTCCCTCAATGGCATGGGTTGCAGAGAACAGAGATGAAGAAGGAAACGGAGAAGAATGACAGAAAGAAAGGAAAACAAGGGGAAGAAAAGAGAAGTTGCATGGGTTTGTTTGTTCAGAAGAAGAAGAAAATACAGAAGCGATAAAGATGGAGGAGGAAAAGAAGAGTGGGAGATGAGTTCGTGGGTTCAGTCCGTTGAGGAAGAAGGACTGCAACAGCAACAAGATGAAGACAATGATGCAGTGTAAATTTAACATGGAAGATGAAGATGATGAGTACCTGGGTTGCAGGGGAGGAAAAAGGAAGAAACAGAAGGAAACATGAAAAAGAAGAAGACAGAGGAGAAGAAAAGCATGGAACAGGAAGAAGGAGAAGACGACGATGCAAAGAAGGTCAGTGAAAAAGAAGGCAAAACGAGGAAGAGAGGGAACAAGAGAGAGAAAGAGGAAGAGAAACGAGGGAGAGGGAACTGCTCGCAACCTGATTCGTAAGGTGCAGATGGAATCCGATCAAGTGGACTGAGATGATGAGGTCTCGCCGTCTCGGTGATCAGAGTGATGCAGACGAGATGGCTCGGTGGTTCTCTGAAAGAGATGCTGTCGGTGGGTCTGGGTACAGAGATGGGTTCGGTGAAAGTGAAGGCAGAGTCGTCAGATGGAGATGAAGTAAAAGATGATGCAGAGGAAGGAGGAGGAAAGAAAAGAAGAAGATAATGATGGACAGTGGTCATGGAGAATAGGTGGGTCTCCGGTGAGTGGGACAGTGCTATTGGCAGATGATGGGGTTCCAACGGAGTAAATCCTATTGGTGCTCATGGTGGCCCGATGTATGTATTGACTAATGGTGGTGATGATTGAAGGATGATGTAGAGTGGGTGACTTGAGGGTGGCCCTCCATGATCATGATGAATGCATGATTAAAATAAACTTAGTTAAGGTAACAGGGATCAAAATCAAGAATTGGCATGCTATTATAATGAGAAGAACTGACTATGCTTATAATAGTAACATGAATGGAAGGAGAGAAAGCGGAGGGAAACATATCTTAGAAGGAAAGCCTTAAAGTGAGCAGGAGAGATTCGTAGATGTGTTTCAAGAGAGGGAGAACAGTTTCTATTTATAGGAAGATAAAAGTAAAGTCTCAAAAAGAATTTCAGTTCTAGCCAATCTTACCCAAAAGAGTTTGGTTCAAATGGAATTTCATCTCCAAGTTTAGCTAGGATAATTCAATATTCTTATGAAGTTTTAATCCAATAAAATTTCAATTTTGAGCACAACTCCAAAATTCACAAACTCTTAGTAATTTATGGGACCCACCTAGCAACTAATTAAGTATCCAAGTTTAAATAACATAAAAATCTTAAAAATAATAATCACATGTGGGGTCCATCAAGATTAAATCAAGGGTCAAGATTAATTCTAATTAAAAATAAAAATTCAAGTCGTTACAGATTTTACTACTGGTGCAAGGGCTAAGCAACTGTTGGTGTTTTTCTCAATTCATTCTGTGTCTCTGGAGGAAAAGAGTGCTTTTTTTAAATACAGAAAACTTCTAACTATCAAATCTACGACTAAGAAAAAGTTAATCTACGGCTTAGCCATATGCTCTGACAAAACATAACGGCTAGTTTGATCTAGTTTCATTGTTTTTCCTTCTTACGGCTAAGCTTACGGTTTAGCCGTAAATCCTTCCACGGCTTAACCGTGAGGATCTTACGACTTAACCGTAGGTTAGTCGTAAGATAAAATTTACTAATAATGCTCTCTGGAAAGTATCCCATACACTTTACATATTAGCCGTAAAACATTTTATAGCTTAGCCGTGAGGGTCTTATGGCTTAGCTGTAAGATCAACCATAGGAATTATGGCCAAAAACTCTCTTTCTCTCTCTCTTTGGAAGATGGCTTATAAACTCTATAGTGTGGTTGTAAATCATGCTACAGCTTAGTCGTAGGCCTTCTACGGTGTAACCATAAGATCAGCCGTATATCAAAATTTGAAAAACTGTTCTATGGAGAGTGAGCCGTAAATTTGTCGGCTTAGTCGTGATCCAAGCTGTAGTTAAAAACAAGAATCTTTTGAAACACCTTTTCCATTCTATTTTTAGGGACATGTAAAGTCCCGACCCGACTTAATCATAATTTTTATTAATTAAACTTGATTTCCTATTAATATATGTATTTTAATCTTAATTCATATTTCTTTAATTTTTAGTGGGTCTCAGTCGATAGGTAGTTGGGTTCGAACTTCACTTAGGTAGTTGAGGACCTTCTTGTAATTTAGAGTCACATTGTTTCATCATTCTGACACCACATTAATTGTAGCATATGCATTTCATTTTGTGGATCATCTTTTATATTTGGCTCAACTTAATTCGGATCTATCTTGGCCCAAATGAGGTCTATTTGACCTAAATTGTAATTTTTCCACAGAATGTGGACTTGCATGCAAAAATTGTAGGAAAATTGAGTTTATAAGGAGAACCCAATGTCTTCTTTTTCTTCTTCTTCTCACTGTGTTCGTTGGACCATCCCCTCTCTTCACCTTTCTTCATCTTCACTTCACCTTAGAGCTAGAAACAAGGATTTGGAGCTTGCATGCAATAGTAATAGCATCAATCCATCCTCTTCTCCTTCCTTTGGACATCTCTTTCTTAGAAATCACAATCTTCTCCAAGCTACAGTCCTTATGGTGAAGGTTTTATCTCCATTTCACTTCTTTGGGCTTGATAGAGTGAGGAAGAGTCAATTACACAACATGCATACATTCTACATTACATTCACCCTTTTGCATGTCTTTCATATAGAGAAACCATCACCATTGAGGATTTCCCTTAATCACACACCAAGGAGAAGTGAGTTGTGGGCAAGCACTGTGTTAAAGCAAGTATTAGAGTATATATTACCTTGTTTATGTTTAATTTTGTTGATTTTAGAAATGATCCTTCTAAATGTAGGTTACAACTCATTTACCCTTGATCAAGCACACATACATGTTGAATTAGGTTATAATGAGTATAATTATGCAATATGAACGATATTGGGCAATGTAAGACCTATTATGGGAATTTGGAAGCATAAAGAACTTCATTGGAACCCAAATGATAGAGTTCTGTACTGAACTCATGCTCCAAAGCCTATTTCAGAAATTATGAAGCTTACGGTGAAGCCCACGACTAAGCCGTAAGTCTCTATGGCTTAGAATCCAAGGAGCCAAATTGACCTACGGTTAACCCACGGCTAAGCCGTAACCTGAATTACGGTTAAGCCGCAACCATCCCATGACCAAGCCGTAAGTTATTTTACGGCGAACTTTCCCGAGAACCCTAAAACTAGGACTTTCCCTACGGCTCACACACAGCTACGTCGTGAACTTTGCTATGGCCACACCGTACCCCAGCCACAACCCTAGCCGTAGGCTTAGCACGGTTAAGTCGTTGGTCAACATACGGTTGAACTGTAAATATGTAGGAAATTAAGGAGGAAACCTGAGCCACTCAGCTAAGCCGTAACATGTATACGGCTAAGCCGTAAGAGCATTATGAATTGAGGATATTAGGATTTCCAATAACCTTGTAGGGCTCTAGATATGACACTTTTTTTCCTAATTAAATTAGCTCAATGGTGATTAAATGATAAGGAGGACAAGTGTAGAGCTGTCACTTACCCCCTTCAATTTTTCCAACGAATTTCCAATGTCACGTCATGGGTGTTGGCATAAGAAGAGGTGTCTTTTACATACATAATGTAACGCTAAGAATTGGTAACATAATGACACCGGACGTCTTATGAATACATCGTGTTGAATGCCTTCGGGATCATGGATTATCTAGCACAGGATTGGCTAGTAATTATCCTTGATGCTTATTCAATTTAAATGCATTCATATTGTTAAGAAACCATGCTTTCAACATGATGTAGTTCTATTAAGTATGCATGAATCAGTTATCAGATATAAATAAATGAATGAATGTAATCTCAAGACCGAACTCCTTGTATGTATGATATGACAAGTATAACTGAAATGTATAAAAGATATGAATTTGAATCGGTCTTGATACGTTGAGTTGACACCACTTAGCTTGTGCCCTTATTAGGTTCAATGAGACTAGTTTGGATATTTTTATATCACTACTGCAGTAGTCTCCGGAGGAGTTGTCGGCGCTCCTCGGAAAGCTAGTCTGATCCCTTAGCGGCCTATATGTATGCATGCTCCCTCTTAATGATATGCTCTCTCTTTGGAGAATATGACCTCGTGGTTGCCAACTAGTTTGTATGATATCCTATTTATGATTCGTTACACATGCTTATTCATGCACAACATACCTAGTATACAATTATTGCCTTCTTTTAATCAATATATATTCTTATTTCATTTGATACAACATGATGGTCTTATGTATTTCTATATACTTGATTAACCGTCGTGTTAACAGTGCTACCCTTGGTGTTACATGCACTGAACCTTGGGGACTAGGTGAGCGTCGTGCATATGCCTTTTGTTAGTCATCCTATGAAGAGCGACCATGGGATCTTTGTTGTGTGTTTATGATTTGATAAACACATGTACACTTTTGGCTCTTAATTATGTTTAAGTAAGTGTTGTTATATAAATGGAATGGTTAAGTACAGACTTATTTATGAAATGAATGATGTTTTTATTGTTATTGCTTATGATCATTACAGATATATCACATAGGCTTCCGCTTACTATTAAATGTAATTTATGTGTTTGAGAAACTTTTCTGCATGTTCCTGTAAAATCTCCCTTGTAATGATTTGTGTATGTGTGTCACATACACAGATTACTACGGGATTACATATGCACATCTCATAGGGCCCATTCTAACCCCAATTTTCGAGATCGGGGCGTGACAGGACATTAGGGGTCAATGTTACTTTATCCCTTAACACTTAATAAAGATCTTCTAGATGATGGACTTGATTGATCCTTCCTTGATCTTACTTGAGTTTTATAGATGTTACTTGATCTTCCTGAATCTACTTGACCTCCATTGATGATACTTGATCTTTCTTGAACTAGCCTTGACTCGGGTCACGGAATTGACAACACACTTTTGCTATGACATTAACACCTTAAACCCCTAGGTTAACATAGTGGACAAGTTGTGCCTCGTAAGGTTTTGCAGTGAATATACCCACAAAATTCTTTTTTAAAAGCAACAAGGTAAAAGACATTTCTCAAAAGAAAATCCACTCCTATCAAATACTTTCAAAATGCTGAATGATTGAAAATTTAGACTTTTCAAAATCCAGTCCACTATTTTATTTTCAAAAACTTTCTCAAATTCATAACAAGACTTGTGTGCATAGTGAAAAATGTGTACATCACCATCAATTTCAAATACTCCACACTAATGCTACTTAAATAGAATTTTCGTTTAAACAGTCTAATCCCCCAAGAATCCAACCAAAATAAATTTCCTCCTCTCAAGACTACTATACCGGCTTCACACTACTGCTAAGGGCTAAAAAACCTCTCTATCCTTTCCTTTTTTTTTCTTTTTTTCTTTTTTCTTTTTTCTTTTTTTTTAACACATACACATCTTTTTAGTTGCATGTGACTTTGCAATGCCTAAGTCTCTTAAGCTTTCTAATTAATCCAAGTAATGAGCGTTAGGCCAATGACTCCCAAACCAGATGGCTTTAGGGCATTAGGTATGGACATACCTCTATGAACTTACTAACTCGAGTTAAAAAGGCTACGAACTCAAACTAGTCACAAAATATTATTCTTCCTAAAACTTCTCACTCAGTAATAACTCTCTTTTAAAAAAAAAAAAAAGAGGTGAGGAAAAGAACTCTAATCCCCAAACAAAAGGTAGTTATTTCCAATTTGCCAGAATTGATTCACTTTAAGGAACCAGGAGAGAAAAATATTCATAAACTAAATCTCAGGTTCTCATTGAATCCTTTGGAGAAATTCTCAAAATAGTCATTTTAGCTTCATATCCAAATTTCAATAAATGTAAAGTTTGTATAATGGGGACAAGTTTAGGTGATCTTCCGATGGGCTTCGTCATTCAAAAAAAGTGAACTTTCCTTTTACTTCCTTCTAAAAATTCAAAAATTCTAAATTTCTTAAATATCTTCAATTCACTTCAATTCCTTTGAAAACTTTCTTTTCCTAAAAAAATTTATTTATTTATTATTATGATTTTCTTTGCAAAAAAAAAATAACCTAAGACATAAAAGAAAATGTAACCTAAGTTAGTCCACCCCGGACCGACATGGGAGTCTTTTAATGTCAATTCCTAAACAAGTTGGCTACCGTAGCTATGTTTCATCTTGCCTCATCAAGTATTTGTTTTAGTCCCAACCAATGTAACCTGTCTCAAATCAAATTTCTTTGATCTTACTCAGCAATTTTCTAGTCAGTAGTTTTCTTGTTTCTTTACTTGATGAGGACCAGACTAATCCATTGCATCTTTTTCCATTTTCTCTAAAAATAAATTCACAGTTATATCTTAAACATCGTTAGCAACAACCTATCCTCTTAGCTCTACATGTAATGGCATAAGGGCTCCTACCATCAAACGGCAGCAATTGTTTAGCTTTCATTTTCTGCTCGATGGCCTCCCTTATTCTCATCACAATGATGAGCTTGATGTCGGAAGGAACGTCAAGCTTTGACCCAAACCAATTACACTGAACGTAATTTGAAGGAGTTGGGCTCTGATACCAATCTAGTGCAGTCTCGGATCTCCAATCTGGTATAGAACAATCTCTCAAAGGATTGTTCGAATCCAGATAGATTCAAGCCTAGGGCATAATGAAACACACGATCAATACAATACAGAGAGAAATCTCATTTGAAAACCAAATATAATTGAATAAGCATGTCTTTTACAATGGAAGGCTCCTTTTTATATAGAAGGAGCTAATTCTAAACTAAAAAATACCAATTCTAAACAATCATGACTTACTTATTTAGATTAAGTAAGTTTTAATCTCAACTCTATATAAAAATAGAAATAAATAACTAATTGCTAATTAACTAGGGATAGGGGTCCTTAAAGAGATCAAAGATCAAGTGGGCCCATTCTGTCTGAGGGCCTGCAATCTGGGCTAGATATAGGATCGGCCTACATTAAACGATAAGCGGCAATGGCTACGACAGCCTGGTGATACAAGGGAGCAGCGGTAGCAAGAGATCTCGCAGCCCCTTCTTCTTAGATAATCCAAGAGAACCCAAAAAACCCCAGCTAGATCATCTTCTCTGATCCCGTCCAAAACGAGAACCCAAAAAATGTCCTTTTCCTCTGATTCATGTGGCGCACAGAGATCAAACGATTGATCTCTTTATTTCTATCTCCGATAGAGATCCAAACCCTTCCGAAAAAGGATTCAATCCATTAATCTTCCCACTTAGCACAACCAAGCCCTAGGAAAATCCTAACCTATCTCTGATACCCTTGTTGTGGTGTATAACACCACCATTGTGCACGTGTGTGTGTGAGTAATCAATGTTAACAATCAAACCACTCAAAAAAATAAAAGATTTACATAGATCAGTAAAAATACCTACATTTACGAAAAACCAATTTCCACTAGATTCTTTTCTAATTTGTGAATTCACAACTCTAGAATGTCAGCCCATGTCTAGGGTTATAAATTACATCATATATATAATCATTACTTTCTTAGCCCTCAGAATTCTATTTAAGATAAAGAAAAGTCTTAATGCTATTAGGAGACTACTGTTAATAAATAGAAAATTTTTAATATAATTAGAAATACTACTAAGACATTAAACCCACATTGGTCTGAACCTACGTGGCCAGTATCACTAGATTCTTTTAGAAGGATTGTCAAAACAATCAAACAACAAAAAACCAAATCAAATCAACTCGAGATCGAGACAGAGATAGAGAGAGTACATTGTACCTGAAGCTGGGTTGTTCCGTAAGTAATGTAGTTCCTCATCCTCCCTCGACTGGTTATTCGAATTTCATTCTCATTTACAGGTGTCTCCTCTCTTGACTTTTCCACTCTCTCATACCGATCCATCTAAAAAAACCAACACAAAGAGGAAGATGAAGATGATGAAAAAGAGAAATGATTAAATGAGAACGGCGAGATTAGAATTTGGGGTTTCTTAATTCGTATCGTTGTTGGTGGCGTTAATTTGGGGATGATGTCTCTTTCTATTGTCTGAATATTTCTTCTGTTTTCTCCCACGCTAGAAGCCATGAATGGCGTGTTTTTGCATGTGTTTTACTGTTGTAAGCCACAACGGTCCGCTTTCTGCTTCAGGCTGTGCTCACATTTTAAATTAGGAAACGTGGCAGCGCTTATCAGTTTTAACTACTTTACTACCCGTAAAAACTAATGACTAAAGTTATTGGATGCTAAAAGCCGAGGGATTTTTATTTTTATTTTTATTTTTATTATTATTATTTTTTTTACTCCTCCCAAGTGGGGTTGGGACTAATGCCTCTGCACATGGAGAGAGCGCACTAGCACTTGTAGGGAGAAGACACCTGAACACATTGAAAGGAAATGCTCACAAATTTGAGGAGAGGAGACCTAGAACAAGCAAAGAGAATAGATTTGCTTGTTGGAGGAGAGAAATACCTAGAAATTGACCTCTAGTCAAATCGCTTAGAAGAAAGGTTCCCAGCTAACCAGTTACCTGACGAATTCTAGTTGACCATTTGGTTATTTTAGTTGGATGAAAGAATTTTGCATTGGAGGTGAACATTATTACCTTTTTTCTGTGTAGGGACTAACATGCACTAACTAATATGCCTTGAAATAAGAAATCTCTGGATGTCTATTCATACCGTTACCTCAAACGCAATTAGAATCAATCCAATCCTCATGTGGGCGCGCCGATGTTTCTCTAATCCCAATGATGGTCGCTTTGCGAAAGTGTAGATCAAGATCATGCACCCTTTTATTTGCACCTATGGATCGTTTTTCTCTTGTTTCCAATGTGTATATCTGCTCACAAGGATTTCATAGCCGCAAATAGATCAACAATTTAACTCCGGATGGCCAGGATGTCGCAATCTGAAGATTTGATGGTGATCTACATTGCTGCCTGTGTCAACCATACGGTCTTTACGTCATTGCTAATGTCGTTGTTTGTGTCAACGCTTTATCAACACCTGGATTCAAGCTAGATCGGGTTTACCTGACCTAACCTGCTTAAAGCAAAGGAGAGGCAGGTAAAGTAGCGCCCTTCGTCGCATGTGGCACTAGGTGAGGGACAATGTCAACTTTATTCCTGTTACTGTGTCAAGCGGCGGCTTTGGCAGTTGGGGTCAGCTTAGCTTGGTTGAGCCAATCCCAGTCCATTTCTCTTCCTTCTGTAGAAAAAGATAAAAAAAAAAAAAGGTGCGAGGAAAAAAAATACAGAGGCTCGACGAATGGCTTAAATTGCTAGAGAATTAAAACAAAGGACTTTTCCTCTTATCCTTTCTTGTAGAAAACATCAACAGCAAAGCACCACTTATTGTCTTGATCTACGTGCACCAACAAGAGGAGGTTAAATGGTCTTTTTCTTCTCTCGCACAGATGACATGTTATAAATCAAATCCAATGATAAAGAAGGATATAAGAATAGAGAGGAATAGTGAGAAGGATTCTTATTGAAAGATCTACCTATTATGGGAGAGTAAATGCTTATTTATAGGTTAAGATAACCTCCTCACCAAAAACTAATATTATATTATAAAAAGTAATCATCTCTTATCACATGTGGCCATCCACACGAAAACATAGTTTATAACACAAAATTAATTATATAGAGTATAACCCTAACCACATGAATCATGCTTGTGCTTAATAGGAGTTACTGTGCTAATTTCACAGCATTGAGAAGTCTATTTACCCTAAGATTTAACTGTAACCTATGTGCATTATAAAGTCCTAAGGCAAAGGCTTTTACCAAAAAAAAAACAAAAAAAAAAAAAACAGTCCTCAGGCTAAAGGACTAACATCTCTTTGGCATAATATCTCATACTTCTCCCACCTGCCTAATCACTTTTCATTGTTGTGCGTTGTTCCCTTCGTAAAAATGCATCCAGGTGGGGCCACTTTGAGGGTGCTTTTCTTTTTGAGAAATGCCCGGATATATAAAGTGATTCCTACTTAAAATAGCTTCGTCCAGCCCCACACACATGCCCTCGTATCTTGATGGCATTTTTTTTTAACGAATTTGTAAGAGACATGAGTGATGGCCACCTGTTTTTATAGTGCCAATCACCATGGATGGATTTACCGATTTGCCACTATTGTTGGAACATAATTTTTGAAATACCGATCCAATATGCACATTGGATGGTCGGCTCGGGCATGTTTTCACGGACTTCTTTCTCATTGTTTGGTGTTACTGTTTGTGAGTGCCCATTTGTTTCATGTAATAGAAATTTATAGGGATTCAAAAACTTGCATTTCAAGAACTAGTTAAACTTGACATAATAAAGGTGAAATTCCAAAAATCACCATTGAATAATCTCTGATATGATAGATAATGAACAAGTGAAAATGGAAAATAAATAACAAATCACTACCTTAGTGTTTTTATTTTATTTTATCTTATATGATGAGGAACTCGCAAACTCCATTGTGGTTGATCATTAGTAAAACCCCGAGTACACAACATAACCCATTAGCTCTATGTGCACTGCGCCTTGAGTAACGCCTCTAGTTCACTAGTGAACTCTCTAACCACTCTAACTAATTAAGTGTGGGTAACAATTTTAGTGTGAATACTATTTAAATGTGGGTATCACTCTAGTAATTGAAATCCTAAAAAAATCATGGTCCCATCTAAGGTCCCACCTTATATCCATCATCCCTCGTGTTTGTAATACATCTAAGGTCCCACCTTATATCCCTCGCCCATTAGCTTTTTAATAATTCTTTTTAACTCATTTGACCCTGAATTTCCAGGAATTCAATTACATGCAAATAACTGAACCTCATGATTGAGTGGTATTGGTATTTTGGCATCACACACATGCCCATATTATTGTCTTTAAGTAGATAGTATCACTCCAGACTGATATGGCAGACTAATATGGCAACCTAGCAAAAAAAGATTACATGCAAACAAATGGGCCATCAATACCTTCAAATTCATAGACTCCAAAGAATAATTAAGAGGTGAGGAGTGAAAGATACAATGTAAAAACATAAATAGAGCCTTCTAAGATTTGATTTAATTTGGTCGTGAATGGGGGTATTCATTTGCATATCTTCTCATCAATTTTCCAGAAAAGTGATAATTTGTTGCGGACATTTGTCGAATTTTACTTCATTGTTTCTTCAACGGGCAGTTTGGTAGGAACCCATTTCTCAGAACTCCATAGAATTAAATTCTATGCAAACGACAGCCCCCAAATGTGCCCGATGCCTGTCAAGTGAAGGAATGCACGGGGGACAAGTTGATGAAAATGATTCAGTTAATAAATGAGCCCATAGTTAATAAATGAGTCCATTGATTAGATCATTGAAAAACACTTAACATGCTGGATATTTGATAAACGCAATGCCCCCACAGACGTTCATACGTCCGGAGTTTCAACAACGATATCAGGCATTCAAAAGGAACCCTTTTAGTTGATGGAAGATTCGGTGGTTGCCGATATTCTATCTTAAAGTAAAGTAAGGCCCAGCTACAAGTGGGTAGACTGGTCAAGCCAGCCTGTATGAACGACCTTTAAGAGTGCCCAGGAAAGGTCCGACCTCATCAAATTATTGAGCTACAAAAAGCTTGGGCCAGGACAGCCAGATGAACAAGGGAAACAGATCCAAAAGGAGGCTGGGTCGACCAGGCCTTGTGCAGCCCAGTTCCTCGAACCATAACCACCGCCAACATGATCTGGGTCATAACTCACCTGCAGTGTCAGGACTAGAATCATGAGAAGACAACCATCATTTGGTAGACCAACCACCTGCATGTTTTGGCACAACCAAACGAGTCCTAAACCTCCAAACTAGTTTTTCGATATAGCAGTAGTGATTTGTAAACAAACAACTAGTTTGCCTATATCGCAGTATTAGTAATAGTAGCAGTAATAGAGCAATCTGAGGACTAAAATCATGAGAAGACCACCACCATTTGGTAGACCTACCACTTGCATGTTTTGGCACAACCAAACAAGTCCTAAACCTCCAAAGTCCAAACTAGTTTGCTGAAATAGCAGTTGTCATTTGTATACTAAAACAAAAAACTATTTTGTCTATATGGCAGTAGAAGTAATAGTAACAGTAATAATAGAAGAGAGTTCACACAATTCTCATTCCTCATGGTGCCCCCTCACTACTTCAGGTGAGGACTTGTTTCCCATCAATTTTAGGTAAGAATTTCAAAGGAGAAACATACCATAAATAACATTATAAGGAAATGTTGATATTTTAAACAGACGCATTTTTTTACACTGATCTGGACTTCGAACCGAGGGAACAACAAATAGGGTCTTCACAGATGAGAGATGGTGGGGGTGAAAAAGAGGGAAAATGACAAGAAAATCAATGAAGACAGACAAGTAACCAGGGCAGAGGCAGCTGAGGGGCATAGAGTTGATTCGGTCTCTTGGCGGTTATTTTTCCAACTAGACACAATGACAATTGGTACTCAATCAGTGAAGTTCAGTCATCTCCAAGAATGGGTTAAAAACTAAATCGTTTCATTAAAAGAGATGAAGAATGAGCAGAAGAGCCTATAAGAGGCCTTGATACCAAATTGCTTCTAAACAAGAGTAAACAGTCTCCATGAAGTCTGACAATAAACTGCAAAACTTGGCTGCCCACAATGCAAGCAGGGAAGGGTTTGTGTTGGGGGAGCAGTAATTATTATGCCAGTAACCATAAACACCAGAAGAATGAGGAATATTCAAAAACAAGCTGGTGCCATGAATTCTTTACCTATGGGTGGTCAGTAGTTATGGACTTAACCATTACATCAAAAGCACTAGGACTGATGGAACGACTCAAATAAAATCTTATAACTTATTTAGGACCATAGCAGACCACCACGCTTCCGCAGCCAACGTCCTCAGTGGCTCTTACTCTAGCGGCAAGTAGCCCTTTTACCCTCTTGGGATAACTCACTCCCGGCTCCAAGTAACCTTCTCCGCAGCAACTCTCACTCTGGCAGTAGGTAGCCCTTTTCCTTCCTTTCTTTCAAAGACGGTTCTCACTTTACTCCAGGTAGCCCTTTCTGTGACTCAAACCCAAGACACGGAGGCCGGCTCTAATACCAGATGTTGTGGACTTAACCAATACACCAAAAGCCCCAGAACTGATGGAACGCGTCAAATCAAATCTTAAAACTTATTTAGGACCATAACAGAGAAGTGTAATCAAAGTATTCTACTTGTACCTATCTTCTATACAGGCAACTCTTTTAGGTTGAATGGTAAGAGTTAAGAAAGGAAACAAAAGGATGGTATGAATACTGAATACCTACTTAAAAGGATGCGTATGTATGTTACATAACCTGCGGCACCATCAACCACAGGACAAAAATATCATCCAACAACCAGAAATCTAGATTGCTTTTTCTTGGTCCACACTCTGAACTCTCTACAACCAGTGGAAAATACAAAACCTATCCACCAAGATGATAATAAAAAAAAGTAATGCATTGAAAACAATCTGAAACACCTTCAATGTAAAGCTCCTTGAAAGAATTTACGACAGTTGAAAGAGAACTACAATGTCAGAAAAGGATTTGGATGAGTGAAGCTGAAGAATCTACTGATCTCGATCTCCAGATGGACATGTTAGAGAACTGAGAATAATCAGAACTTGACATGTCACCCAGGGTGAATAGACCCTAAAACAGAAGAAGAGTGCAGGGCAACTAGTTAAGCTTGGAAACGATGACTTCAAGTCTGTGCACTGAACCTGTAAACAACTGAAAAGCCCACTTGAGTGTCGCAAAATAAATTTTACAGCCATGAAGAAAACAGCGACCGATTCATAGATAAGCTCTCCTGTCATGTCAAGAAATCAACAGGATCCGCATAAGTGATAGATGCCTAGTAAACTGTTCTTAACAGGATATGATACACTGATGCCGGATACTTCTAGCCTTGTACGATACTTGTTTCACCTTATACTAACTTCCTTAAGTGATAAATTATCTTTGTCAACAGGAATATGAAAAAGAACACAAATAGCAATACTTCACTGCCTTTGGGAATGTTTGAAAGAAGAAAAACAATAATCTGGAGGAAAAAAAATGAAACTACTTACCAATGGATTGGTTACACATATCGGTATCCTGGATTATCAGAAATGGAAAAAATTCTAATAGGGACAGTCCCTTTATTTGTGTTCAGGTATCATATAGATGGGAACCAGTGATTATTCTTGGTTCCTTCAAAGAAACTATTAAAACCAAAGAGGACATGCTTTTGGTTGTTCTTGGTTTTCTTTGGAGAAAACCAATAAATTAATTGCTTTTATTTCTGATGCAGGACAGACCCATGGTCTCCATCGGTCGACCTACCTTTATGCCCAGCCTATCTATCCTACTTCATTTAGGGTTTTATTTGTTTATGTTTTTAAGTTATTTTAACAATATGTGTTAATCTTGACTGTCAAAGTATTTGGATGGTTTAGATTAGTCCTAGGGTTATGTCTTTTATCTATTTAAGCATTGTAAAGCCTCTTTGGCTAATAGTTAGTGATGAATGATTAATGAAGATTTTTTGGGATCTTTCCAAGTTTCTTCAAGTTCTCCTTGAAATCGCTATTGCCTCTTGGATTGGAGTTTGGTGAGAGCCCAATTTCTCTAATGCATCTAAATTGGAGTTTGGTGAAAGCCCAATTTTTCCCTCTTTCTTCATCTTCCACCATGCCCACCCCGCGAATCCATTTCGTTCCGCATTAATTTCTAATGACCATCATTTTCTTTGGTTAGGGAAAAAAAACAAGAAAATTGCAAAGGGGCTGGCCAAGGATCTCCCAGTCAATTTCCTGACTTTCCTGTTATCATGGGGGTTCTGAGCTTAGTAATAATGAAAAACTAATACAGATACTGGTATTCATTAGAAATGAATTCTAATTGAATTCTACGAAGGTACAACAACATGCATTAATCTTATCATGCAGCAAAAGGGATGATATTAATTTTCAATCTTTCATATTAGTGTCATTGAAGTGCAAATCAAAGCTTATAACCAAAAAACAAAAAACAATAGTGTAAAACAATGTAAAAAGTTGAAAGATGACGGGACTGGAGGGACAGTGAATAGGAACTGAGTACCCAGATAACTGTACATGCCCCATGTTTCCATGTTGACCAAATACAACATACACATCTATACTTGATATTGTGATACTCCCTGGGTATAATTTTAGCATATGCTACTCACCAAGTCCATAAATTCATATGGTTCCATTAGTTTTCTTATAAAAAAATGTTAGAAAGAAATCTAAACAATGACATATTCATTAATTCAGAAATCTTTCAAAGAAAAAATTAGGGCAGCCATATCCTTATCCATGTCCAAGATTTATGGAAGTGCTCCCAGTATCCATTTCCATAACCATGTTTAGGCATCATAGAATATGAGGTCTATAAGCATAGGTTCCAAAACAGAAAATAGGACACTGGGTAGTTTCTAAAGCCTGACCAAATCTGTTGGGATCTATTCCCGATTATGTTTAAAATAGTGATAAAAATGCCTCCACTTAAGTTGACATGAGTGTTGCAAAAAGAGCAGCTAACAATCTGCAAGGTGTCTTCCCCACTAAAGTTACAGGTCCTGCAATCAAGTTGCAGAGGGTTGTTGTTTGAGTCGAGCCCTAAAAAGGCTGCTCCATACATAAACAACAACAACACACACCAACACCACCCAACCCCCACACCCACCCCCCCACAAAAACCAAAACAACCCAAAAAAAACCCCCCAACAAACAAAGCACACACAACCAATCTATGGTTTCATATCCGACACTCAGTGGACCACCACTAATTAAGTGGATGGGGAGGGATGAGGGGTAAAAGGTAGACCAAAAATCAGCCTAATCAAGATATTTATCTGGAGTGGAGTTTGATGCCCAAACACTGTTGGTGGATAGTGTTTAAGTGATTGTCTCAATCCAGTGATAAATATGATTCCAGTTAGTGTCAAACTGAGGTAGTGCCAATCCATTTGTGAGAGAGGAAGAGAGAGGAGGGGGTTGCATTTGCAATGAGGTGTTTTGCATGATCTGATCATCCAGTGGCCATTGGAGGCCCCATGACACGGTAGCTCATTTAGTTCATAACAGCGATATCACTCAGGTAAAATTTTCATATTTATATGTATGAATGCTGTATTTAGGCAACTGAAGTCTGAACCAGATAAAAAGAACAAAATCAGAACCATCATATCATAGTGAGAGCAATCAGATGTACAATCAGGAGGAAAAAGATGAAAACAACTACATTTGTAAGAATTATATGAATAAATTAGTCTTGAAGAAAACAATAGTCCCACAGCACAGAAAGCTCAGGAGCATCACTCAATTTGCATTCAGCATCAAGAAGGGGATTGCTGCATACCAAGAAGAAATTCATTAGACCCTCCACCACAGAAGCAGTCACCAATGCAACCCCCTTGGGAGACATCTAACTATGGAGATGTACGTTAGAGTCCAGACAGCTTGCAAAAGGAAACCCAAGAGCTCACCCAGTTTCAACCAAAACGAATGACCTAATTTAGTAGGATCTTCATATCCCGTAATACCATCAAGTCATCACTCTCCAGAAGAGCACACCCCTCCCTCTCGAGGTTGCATGGGAGCACCACGAACTATTACACACCAAGCATCAAGATCCATGGTGAAGCTTACCCACGTTCCCTCACACAGTGCCCAGGCAAGAGAAATCTGTACTTGTCAGAATTCTGTAGAAGAAATGCTGGGAGATGAACTGCTGAATATGAATGAGGTATTGGTCCTAACTTTCCAATAATTTCCTTGAAGGTATACTCCTCCGGAAGCATATCAAATAAGTCCGCTCCGCGGCAGATGACATCCTGGACCCTTGATGGCTTGAGGTAATGGGAAAACCTCACCCTGTCATTGTGACTATAGGCTTTCATCTTGAATATGAACTCACTTACATAGCGGAAGCAAAAACTACAGTGCCATCCTGAATCAGACAATATGTAGTCTGTCTGGCGATAATGTGCATACCTCGTCTTACCCGTCTGATACCGATGTACTGAAGCTCTCCAGCTCTTGTTATCCACAAGAAATTCAAAAGAATATAAATAGTTGTGAAGCCGAAGATGGAGAACAGGAGGGATGTCATCACACCACCTCAAGAGATTGATTGTATGGCCGCTTGGGATCTCATCAACATCAGACATGATCAGCAAATCATCGTCAGTTATGCCCGCAATCCTGAGAAGTTGATCAAGCGCTACACGCTGATAGGCCTCTTCAACAAATGGGTTTTCTCCCCTCCTGAATCTTCCACCAATTTCTCCATAAGTCAGTCGTGACTCAATGAATTTGAACTTATCTCTGTTGCTAGCAAATACCAATGGCTTTTGCAAGCCGGTGAAAGTGGAATTTGATTCGAGGAGAACAAACTGTGTAATGTAAGGGTAAAGCTCATTCCATCGGATGGACAGAATGTCCAGCTCATTACTGAATAATACTGCATCAAAAACGCGCCTCGGACTTTCTCTGATTCCCCACCCATGAAGCTTGCACAAGTTCTCCATTGACACATTCTCATGGTAATAGTGAGGGATGTCAATGAATGGTTTTGGGGGTGATTCCCATATTGGTCTTAGAAAATACGATATCTTCTGCCCATGTATATAAATCCCAAGAATGCAAGTGGGGATGATGACAAACAGAAGGATGTAAGCTTTAAAATCCAACCCTCTGAGCATGCACCTTAATCTTGACATACTCAAAGCTGCTCTAGTAGCCTCCTGAAAGTCAAAACCAGGCATTTTTTACTTTAAGAGGGCAAAGAATAAACAGAAAAATGCAGAGACAATGCATCATCCATCTTAAGGAAAAAATTTTGATTTCAACCAACCTCTCATCATCTTGCAAAAGCAAATAGAAAACTGCCATCTCCAAAAAATGAAACACCCAAAATCTCGAAACCCAACAAAAAAGAAAAACAAAGATAAATTCAAAATAGTATCTTCCTTTAAAAATAAAGCCCGAGTCATCATTTCCCTTCATTTTCAGAAACACTCTTCATTCAGTTCTAACAAAAACGTTATTTTACCATTCAACTTAGAAAAATGCAGAGACACTGCATGATCCATCGTAAACAAGAAAATTGATTTCAATCTACCTTTCATCATCTTACAAAATCAAATACTAAAGTCACCATCCCAAAAGTTAAACAGCTAAAATCAAAAAGCCCAACACAAAAACGATGGATGCAAAAGAGTATCTTCCAAAAACAATAAACCCCAAGTCATCATTCCCCTTCATTTTCTTAAATACTCTTCTCACTCAGTACCAACGAAGTTGCTGTTTCTTTTAGAAAATGCAGAGACACTGCATCATCCATCTTAAACAAGAAAACTGAATTCAACCAACCTCTCACTGCAAAAGCAAATAGAAAAATCACCAAGAAGCAAAACACCCAAAAGCTCAAAACCCCCAAACAAAAAATCATTTCCAAATCCAACAAAACCCCACCAAAGCATAAATTTGAAAACCCCCATTAACACATTGTCCACCTTCAAGAGTAAAAGGATCAAAACTCCACAAACTAATCAAGATCCAACAACAAGATACAATCAACCTATCCAAAAAAATCAAATGCACAGAACAAACAACAGATCCATGTGCATATTGGTTGAAATACCTGGCCGCAGACATCTTCGCATATATCATCCGTCTTCTTCGAACTATAATACCCTCCTTCTGGCATCACGAGGGAATAGGAATCCAAACACGAAGAACCCAGAATCCCAAAAACAGAATACAAGTGGAAAAAATCAATCAATCCAACAAAAAAAAAAGCAATCTTTTTTGCTGATTTTTGGCTACAGCCTTCCACAGAAGTGATCTCCGACCCAAAAAACCAGATCCACCGCCAAATCTGCCGTCCGGGTCGTCGACCCACACCGAGAAATCCCTCTGCGGAAGCCCAAAATCGCCGATCAAACGGATGTTCTTCTTCTTCTAGAGCAACAGAAAACAGGGGTCTCTGCAGAGAAGGAATCAATCGAATGGGGGGTTTATTGCAATATAAAACACCGAAACAGGTGACCCTGGAAGGAGAGAAAGATGGGTGTTGTTGCTGTTTTTTGTTTCTCTGCTACTCTGTAATGGATGGACGGCAGTTGTAGTTTTGATTCTTCTTCATGAGTCTTGGCTGTATTGCTTGCTTATATAATGTTCAGAAGTCATCCATCTTTGTTTTTATAATAGGATTGCAGAGAGCCGTTTGCCTTGTTTTCTTCTTCATCAACGACAATAATAGAGTGTTGTGGGTGGGCCGAAACAAGTCTTGAATTTTTTTTTTTTTTTTTTGAATGATCATGGGTTGGTGATTGAATGATCTTAACCATTCAAATTTGGTTGGGCCGATAGATTGGTGTTGATCACACGGACACATCCATGGATGATTTCCATCAGAATGATGTATATTGTAAAATTAATTCATTATCATTATCATCATCATCATCAAAGCCTTATCTAAATCATGCTGAACAAACTGTCAAATTGATTAAACATGAAATATACAGTTTAGCCAATTTTGTGAGAAAGGGTAATTTTCTCTTACAGGCGTCTCACATATGAGCATATAATATTACCATGATAGATGCCTTGAAATTCAGGAGGATCCCCAAGTGGCGCCGGAGCCTTATTTTAATATTGGCCACCTAAATTTTATATATTTTTACATTGTGGCCTCCCAAGGTAAATTTTTCAGGTCTCTCCCTAGCTGCAAGTGGATGATTGTTGGGATAAACAGGGATGCAAATGGCACTAGGAGATGAAATTCAGCGGCCTTGTATTATCCAAGGAGGTCAAGTCTTACTTCGAGCATACGATTGTAACCATTTAACGTTTTACATGTACATGTATAAATGCTTAATCCTCCTATTCTTAAATAGATTCTTATATCGTGGTGCCCAATAAGGGTCTCATTCTCACCCTAGTGCCGCAGTTTGATTTCTGAATTGTCTTTGTTTCATGTACAAGTAGTCTTCTCCCAATCTATGATGGCTTTTGTCGTTCTCATTGTTTTACTTTTGGCCATTGTTGCCTGTCTAAGTCGCTGAAAAAAAACAAAATGGAAAAAATCATAGGATTGGGATTGCCCGAATGATGTGGTTCATGGGATCCTTGGATGGAGCAGTTTTTCCGATGATCTTGATTGTGATTCGTGTTTTTCTCGAGCTTGTGAAATGGGAGACGATGATAAAAACCCAAGAGGTCCTTTTGAAGAATCTGCATGAATAATTATTCTTCTCATGCCCATATAACATAATCCATACATGTGGTCCCATCTTTTAACCTATTGCTTCTAATGAGGTGTTGGAACTTTAGAATGTCTTTAAAACAAGATTTTGGGGCCACAGCACTTATAGTGGTGGCCATTGGCCGTCGTCGCAAATATATCATAAACGATCTACTAGTGTTAGAGTTATTAATAAAACATGTTTGAAAAATTTTATAATTTTTCTTAGATTTTAATCGATGCTTCTAAGAAATAATAATAATTTAAAACATATTTATAAACCTATGTACTACAGAGATTTATAAATATTGAGATTCTAAAACTTCCAAGAAGCTTATTCTTGATGGGTTTTAAATAACGCATGAGAAAAATCCAAAAACACAACCAATAGATATATCCAATTTTCTACATTTTTATGGCCCCCCATTCATGTTGTGAAGATTCAACATTTTTATAAGGATTTACTCATGATATACTCATTTACTCATGAAGTCTAGGTATTCAATTCCATCCAAACAGAAGGGCCCTTAGGACTCGTTAGTAGAACAATCTTGTACTCTTATTTCTTCCATGGGGAATCGAGTCCTTTGTATTGAGAAAAATAGTTTAATTTCTTCTATAAAAAATGTTACAAAAAATAAATTAGCCTAAGACCACGGTTTGCTAACAAAAGTTACAAGCTCGAGCTGCGCTACTACATGGGCAATGGGAGATTTACTTGGTTCCTCCTAGGCTTGAAAGAATTAGTCAGGTCAAAAGAGCCAAGACACCCTCCATTAGTTTAAAAAAAAAAAAAAAAAGTAGGTTGCACAAAAAATCATGATAATTTTTCTCTCTATCACAAAATTCTCTTGCCGTACAACCGCACCCTTAAAATTCATAAGAATTCAAAGAAAATTATTTCTAAAGTTAATTAGAATAGAATTTAAGGTTAATACAAAACATCCATAAATGAGCATCTGGGTAATCTTCACTTTCATAAAAACAATTATTTCAAAAGTGAAGAAAAACAAATAGCCATCACCCATGTAAATCAAATCTTAAAGGAAGTGATGGTTCATCTTTTTCTCCACCTTATATTTATAAGGTCATCACCTCTCACTTTTAAATATCATTTGTTGAAACACATTCTATCATGAATTTCAAAGGAATTACAAGCAACAGATAGGCTTGCCAAATGGCACCTGATATTTTTCACTATTTAATTTTTTTTTATTTCCCAAATCCATTCTTCTTTGGACCAGTTAAATTAAAGTTCATTTTCATTAATAAAGGAAATGGTTATCCACGGCAAATGGACAAGCATTACACTCACATCAAAAGAGTCCCGCTCACAACTCACAAAGTTCACAACAGAACGTTAGTGCCATCATCACTCTCACAGAACATGGGTCGGGAGTTGGTCCATGTATGTGCAGGAGCAGGTCCCACATGCCTCTCCACTCTCCGCTTAGTCAATACGTCCGTTGTTGGACTTTTCCTTCCCTGTCCTTCCCTTCCCTTCTTTTAAATGCCTTTCTCCCCTCAAGCCCCAACTAGACATCTCTCGCAAAGGCTAGCTCTACTTCGGGGACCTGTTGCCATTCGAAGTAAATGACCCCCTTTTGCAGGAACCCTTAGAAAACTCACTACTTGGGTAAAATTAATGAAACACTTCATTGATCTAATTCAATATAAAGTGAGAATCTTTCTAAGTGTTGTGATTTTCTGAACAATCACCCGTTGTGCGCATTCACGGAATCACAAGATCAACACGAACAAGCCACACAAGAAGAGACACCGAAATTTACGTGGTTCACCCAAACCGGGCTACATCCACGGGCACAGGAGGACGAACATCTTTACTATGACCAGTAAAGCATACAAGAGATTCCCACACTCTCACCTCATCTCTCCTACGTGGTGTGGGAGCACCACGGGCAACTGCCGCCGCCGCAAGGTCTAGGGTTACAGACTATACAATATATAATCTCCGCTTTCTTGGCCACCAAGAAAGCCCCGGTACAATTACCAAAATACCCTTGACCTTAAATCAGTCCCTGGCTAACCCAGTGACTCATCCGGCCAAACCAGAATACAAGACATAAACCTAACAATCTCCACCTTGGCTTGAATTCCATACAACTCCGTACAACTCGAGCTACTAGGAGATAAAACCGGCAATGTCTTCACGTACCCTGCTGAATGGCACGTCACTGCACCAACGATACAGTCTTCTTCAACACTTTGACATGTTGAACCAGCACATGAACTTTGAGCAAAGTTCATACCCTCGTCAAACTCCACCTCGAACTAGAAGCTCGAAACCATTGACGAATCTGAGTGATATCTGAATCACTCACCATCCTGCCCCATCTTCAACATCACTGTGAAGATCCAATCACCACAAGCATGCAAGCAAACAAATCGGGAATACAAGTCCAGATGACTCCATTGCAAAACAACCTCTGCCTCCGAACGGTCAAAAAACTCCATTTGACCGGGCCTCCGATCAACTGCTGATATATCAGCTCCTCCTTGCTGCTTTTCCAGCTTGGCTCTGGCAAGATGAATAACATCACATGCGATCATGTGAACCCCAAACGAACAACTTCGTTTGAATCAGCAAACCCTTTGCAACTAGGCCGACGACTCCTATTATTGGGTTTGCAACAACAACCAGGTCGAGTAGACCCGATTCAAGCCTCAATCCACATCTGTTCAAATCTCCTCCAAATTTCTGCATCAAGTTATAGATCTCGTCACCACGAGCACGCTGGAAGAAACGGATCTGAAATCCGCCTCAGGATGGCTCCGATAACGTAGAAACAAGTTTCTACGCTCCAATCAATCAAACCTCCTCCTTGACTGTCCAACAGCCAATCAACCTCTTCCACTGCGTAGATCTGCTCGAAACGAGTCCGTAGGCTCAAACGGATCTCCGATCGGACATCGGACGATCAAGATATCGCAGAAACAATTTCAGCCGCAAATCTGGTCAAATCTGGCCTTTGACCGATGCTGACGTCACCGCTGACGTCACTCTGCGCTGTCTGCTGGGCTTCTGGAGCGGACCCGGGTCGGGTTCACCTGACTCGGAACTAATCTGCAATTTTGCGCTGGGCTGGACCATCTGCTAACGGGTCGGGTCGGACCTGACCTGACCCGGCCTGAACCTGTTCTGCCGGGCTTGTCTCCGCGGGTTGGGTCGGACCCAACCCGAAACCCGAAACCCGAACGATAACCCGGAATCAACCTGTGTTGTTCTGTTGGGCTTATGCTGCACTGCGGATCAGGACTGGCCCGACCCGAGACCTGTAACCGACCTGGGATTTGGCTGCCTGGGCTTGCTCCACGGCAGGTCAGGTCAAACTGACCTGACCCGGACCCAAAAAAACCCAGAAGATCGTCTTCAACAAACTCTGTTTCAGCTGTCTGCAACAGAGGACTGCAACCCGGTTTGCAACGGCCTTATGCCGAGGTCTTCTGCGGCATAGTGGACCGGCGACAACGGCGACGCGGGGCAACGGCGACGGAGACAGCACGGCGGCGGCGGCTGGCAGGGTTGACCGGCGATGACAGAGAAACGACCGACAGTGCACAATTTTTTTTTCTTTTGTTTCTCTTTCCGGTCTTCCTCCTCTCGAAAATTCCGGCAGGCGTTCTTCTTCCAGAAAATCCGGCAACCTATTCGCTTCTCCAATGACGATCTGTAGCTAGAATCCAACCGAAGAAGAGAACCCACTTCTCTTCTTCTTCTTCTTCCGGTTTTGATTTCTTCTCGAATCAAGCTCTGATCTCTGCAGTCAATCTCTGATCTCTGGCGAGAACTTCGAATCTGAATCTCGAGAATTTCGAATCTGAGTCTCGAGAACTTCGGATCTGATATTATCTTCTCCGATTTACCCGGAGAACCTCTCGTCTGTTTCTTCCAGTTTCGATTTCTCTGTATGTAACAAAGAAAACGAGTTTTTTCGATGGCCTATCAGAGATCAGCGTGATCCGGCTTCTCCCTCACAGATCTGGAAAACCAAGAAATCAAAGCAGTAGCGATGGACTCCGAGATCGGAAAACATGTGAATTCTTATTCCTCCGATCCAGCGAGACCGGAGAACCCAATCTCGTCTTCTTCTTCTCCGATGGTGGCCCAAGCAGAAATCACGAACCTGATCTCAGTTAATCTTCATGCGCACAACTTCCAAGCCACTGAGCGATCTCCACCTCACTCAGAAACCCAAGGAATACTAACCTCAGGCTTTGATACCAATTGTTGTGATTTTCTGAACAATCACCCGTTGTGCGCATTCACGGAATCACAAGATCAACACGAACAAGCCACACAAGAAGAGACACCGAAATTTACGTGGTTCACCCAAACCGGGCTACATCCACGGGCACAGGAGGACGAACATCTTTACTATGACCAGTAAAGCATACAAGAGATTCCCACACTCTCACCTCATCTCTCCTACGTGGTGTGGGAGCACCACGGGCAACTGCCGCCGCCGCAAGGTCTAGGGTTACAGACTATACAATATATAATCTCTACTTTCTTGGCCACCAAGAAAGCCCCGGTACAATTACCAAAATACCCTTGACCTTAAATCAGTCCCTGGCTAACCCAGTGACTCATCCGGCTAAACCAGAATACAAGACATAAACCTAACAGTAAGGACTAGAAAATAGATGTTAGTTTACTTTAAACGGTTGTTTGGAACTTTTATTGGTAGGCATCACCAGATTTTCACAACTTTCTCCTTAGTGTAAGCCTCAAATGATCCCGAGGAACCAACTCTACTTCCAAACCAAACGGCATCAAGCTATGAAATAGATAGTTAGATGGCATGACTCCTGTATTCCATAAAAACATTTAAAAACCAATATCTAGCTATAGTGATGGCTGTTGTAAACTTTGGTGAGTATATGCGAGTCAAAATGTTTTGATAATGTAAATGTTTTGGGGCCCCTAAATTGAAGTTAGATAGAGATATATATTCTAAAGGGCTAACAATGAAGAAATAGAGATGAATCGACAAGAGATGAAAATGAATAGCAATCACCTTAGACCTTAGTAAATGGTAACTCATATATATACTAGAAAAGAAGATAAAATCTCATTACATCTATATCCTTCACCTATCACCCTTCTAATAATCTTTTGTTGGAGCCAATTTGACCATAAATTCCAATACCTTAAATTCCCCTTCATACAAAACTAACAAAATGACCATGTTAAATGTCCTACGAACAAATATCATTTAATTTATGAAAGATATAAAAAATTAATTTTGATTTTACATGTTCGTAGCATTTACACCTATTTCTACAATAACCTAAAAATGATATTCTCTACTATTAAAATAAGAGGAGACAGGTGCTATGAATTGGAAAAATAAAAAAGGAACAAAAAAAGTCCTTAATTTAGTGATGTGGTTCATGCATGCTTTTATTTATTTTCAATGGAGAATTTGACATACACCTTATTTCATAATTCATTGATAGAAAGGAAGCTAAAAATGTTAGAATAAAAGATGGTACTGTTTTTCTTTTATTATTTTTTATGATATAAGTATCCCTCAGATCTTTGACCCAACAAAACTAATCCCTAGTGTGGTACCCACTAAAAACCTATACAACCACACAATAAGTAAATTATAATTGCAATTATATAATATCAAATAACACGAGAGAAAGAGAGTGTGTTGTGTGTGAGAAAGTAGCACTACTCCTCATATCTACAAATTTAGATCTACATTTTTCAAGCATTTATCTCATACTCCTTTAATGCATTTCTTCTTTATCATTACTTATTGAGGATAATTTAATCAAACCATATAAGAGAAAATAAAATGATCCTAAGTATTCGAGAGAAAATAAATTGATCGCAAGTATCAACTTATCTTGTATATCTTTTATTTCTATATCAATTAATGTATTTTTTTTTATCATATGAGAGCTTAGTAGTAGAAGTGATGATGAGAATGGATTCTTCATAAGAAGTTATGGTCTCAATTCTCCCCTAACACAACTCCAACTTGACCCACGCTATTGCCATCCATATGAGAGGGGTTAAAATTGTAGGAAGGTCAAAATCAAATTTGAAATTGATTTAAGTCGCCAATTAAAGTCTGTCTGCTTCATATATAATACAATAATATGCCCCTAATAAGCAGGTTATTTTTAAAGCTACTTTATTTTGATTGACCCAAGGGTTAGCAATCATCCGATCATATTTTACCCTTTTTTTGGGTGCTACCCAGCCAGTGCTATAGGGCGAAGTCGTATGGAATACGTGTGGAACCTTTCAAAGTCTTCATTCTCTGCTCCTAGTAATCCTAATTTCTAAATTGATGCAATGCAGATCACGACGCGCGTGTGTTTCTTTTCCAGCAATGGGAAGTTGTTTGCTAGATGAAAAAGAATTTGATGAAGTTCTATCTTGATGGATAGTAGAAAAGATTGATTCTAGTCATTCTGAATTTTCTGATTATAAAACACTCAGTTTGGGTGGATTTTGTTTCTCATCACAATCACAAGTTATATAGGGGTGGGCCCAGCCCCCCTTTGTTGGATACCAGAAGAAATGGTTATAGAGGTGTACCCCACATTTAAAGGTATTTTTATGGAGATATTGCCCATCCATCCATTATATACTCTTTGCATGTTTTTGATGTAGACCCTTACTGGGTTGGAAATTGTGGTTTCGGTTGGTGATGTCTTTAGCTAGGGCTTATCATCCATGTTTGATGTCACCGTACATGGTCTGCGAGAATTTCGATTAACAAGCCAAGCAATCCTAAATTGAGAGGAAAATTCAGCTGATTGAATGCAAATTGCATTGTACTAATCCTTGAAATGGAGCCTATTTAAATGCATGTCAATTACGGAGTTAGACAGGAGCCCATACTTCTAGTAATATATAGGCTCGTCCACTTAATGCCTCTTTGTTGTAAAGAATTTCTTAGAATATTTAATGTGCTGAGAATTTTTTTACCACATATAAGTTGCGGTTAAAGGGGCATTTGAAATTCCTTATTTAATTAGTGAAATTTCAAAAATTTACTCTTTTAAATTGTTAATTTTGGCCTTTAAAGTTTTCAAAATTACTGCATTCCCTAAACGTGGGACTGTATTTGAGCATTTGGAAATCCTAATGCGGGGCAGCATCTGGAGAATTTGTATGTTCAATCAGAAAATCTTATAATTTCTCCAAACAAAGAGGCCTATAGGACATGTTGGTGAGACTAATCAATTTATAGGGTAAACCTAGAATTATATATTAAAAAAGCTTTTGCTACCAACTATTTTTTAGCCCTTTTATTACATCATCCATTTAATCTGATTGGATGGCTGTTAGTAATACTAGTTTTTAACCTAGAAAAACCTCTCTTTTTTTTTTTTTTTGGTCACAGAGCTGTATCTTAAAAAATATAGCAAGAAGATGGTGCAATGGAAGTGAGATGAAAAAAAAAATGGAAAATTTTATAAAACAGCTTTTAGCATTATAGTATATTTCTTTTGTATGTATTTAATTTTTTAATTAACAAAAAGTTAATTTATATTCAGCAAAGCAAGTCTTAAGCAGATCCTGCAACCCCTGCTTCTCTAATACCCAACACATATATAAGCTTTATGCATTAAATTGGCTGTAAGATGGGCGAAGCAGGTTGGGTCAGGCAAATCTAACATCATTCTGAACCCAATTGGCGTCAGACTATGTACACCCTTATCTCGCCTTACCCCACCAATATCAATGCCAAATCCGACTCTAATAGGGCAGGGTCACCTTTACTGGACCCATGACCATGGCTATTTACAATTTTTTATTTATTGATTTATTTTTTTGGGTTGATGGGACGGTATTTGTAATTGACACCTCAACTCAGGTGCAAGCCAACCTAAACGAGGACCAACACCAACCTAGAGTGGTTCACACGCCTACCAGGTTAGTTGGCTCAAACATGAGTAGCAGCCCCTGACCCGGTATTATTTGAAAGTCTTAAATGACTATCATACAGGGATTCTGTATATGTAACTGTCACAAATTGCTTGTCATTATTTGTTTGAAATAACAAACCAGACATATAGCCATGGGAAGGTTGCAATTGCAAAGTGGAGCCTACAAGAAAAAGGGCAGACAGATTTGCAGGGCCTCTAAGTCCGGCCCAAAAAGCATTTGTAGGGTTCATATATGCAATCTGAAAACAATATAAATATTGGGCGGAGCTCGAATAAAATTGAGCGCATTATGTGATTGATCATGTGTGAAACAAGCGATTTTGCTCTTGTATCTTTTAAGCTTTTATATCGCTTTTACATCCATCAATCTAATTAAGGACATAACTCTGATTAGATGTATGATAGTGATTAAGCATTGAGCCCTAATGTTCCATGAGGGCTGGGCAGAGGGATTTCAATTGAGGGATTGTAGAAAAGGAGCTGTTTGCCAGCTCAAAGGCGAGACAAGTAATGTCACAATTTTTTATGATATTGTGAAGACATGATGACATTTAGGGAAATAATTCTATGAGAACTAGTTCTCACAATTTTTTTCTGAGAGGTTTAGGTGAAGCTCATATATCACCCAATTCAAACCTTACAATACATAAGGACCCCCTTGATAGTCACACGCCCTAAGTTTTGATCAAATCCAAGTTTACTAAACCGTTAGATTGACGGTGCAATCCGAATGGACTAGATTTGTAAGCCACAGATGAACGAGTTAGGGACATGTGATTGGGCCAAATATGATATTTAGAGTGGTCCCATATAGATATTTCCATCCTCCTGGTTCCATCTCCAAATGGGATCCACTTGTTCTCACAGTAGGTGCATGAAAATAGTTCTCACATGATCAAAGCTTTTACTTAAATTTATATTTTTTAAAAAATCTTGCATTTTCCAATTGGACAATATCATCGGAAAAAAAAACTGAGTGGAAAAAAAAACTGACTTTAGAAAATTATCTTTAAAAAGAAAGCATTTCGATAACATTTTTTGCCTAGACATTTCTAAAAAAATCTTATGTTTGATGATATGTCAACATTTTCTACTAGTGGTAATTTCCTTAGATCGCTATATGTAACAATGATACAACCCTAAGCTAATAATAATAATAATAAATGACACAACCCTAATCCACCCTGAATTCCTACAAATTCATCTAATCCTCTTTCCATGTTGGAGCCCATTTCACAACAATCTACAAAAGCCAATCAAGGTTCGACCATGTAAATACATATATATATATATATATTATGTTGCAATAGGGATCTTCTAAGGCTTTAATGTCAGAAATCTCGACTTTAAAGAAGTGAAACTCAACAGTAGAGCCCACTTATACCAAATCCAATGTACTCAAACAAAACCCTCCAAGTGCATGGGGTATTTTTTTCGTCAATAAAACTTGTTCCACTCAGATTGACCGTTGGACCAAAAACATGATCACACAATCTTATGCACATTCGTTATCATACTTTTTATTGAACAGTCAATTTAATAGTGGGATAAAACCCAATTATATTAAGCTTGAGAATACCTCATATGGCCAGGGGACATTTACTTTTCTAAATGGTCAGATTTCCATAGGTGAACCTGAACCCACTATGAAATTCTACTCATTGGCGGAGTCAGGATTTTCTCCTTGGGAGCGTTGGAGAAATAATTAAAAAAAGATTTGGCTGTTCTTAAATCCCCTTGTTTCACTACAAAGGTGGGACCCACTTATTCCTAGACCAGCCACATGGAAAAGTCATCCATGTGATTCATGAGCAACTGTAGATGTCCATGGAAGCCGGCAGGCCACAAGTAGCACACTCCACATGATGGCATTGGCCATGATACCAACTCAAATTCTAATGGGTGGATTTGGACGGCCATGATGGAATGGACATAGAAGACTGATTTATAAAAGTAACAGCATTTTCTACGTCTAGCTTGTGTTTGAGAACAACGTGTAATGAGGCATATTCCCTTCAAGTCTTCCAACAAGGAAGTCTTCTTCCCTGTATAAGAAGGATGGTGACTAGAACTTCACTATCTATGGAGTGGAGGCCAAAGTCTTCCAAAATACCAATGGCCATTTCCTCCGGTCTTCTCATTCATCATTTCTCCTCCTCTTTCCTTTTGTCTGACTTGCACCATTTGATCCACCATACACGTCAAATATGGCCATGCTACTGGGTCGGTTTTACTACTATAGAATTGAATAACATGAACTGCAATTGCAAAGTGTACATGAATTTAATTCAAGAAAACAAAAAGGGTCAACCCAAACATTGGGTTGCCTAGCTAGTTGCCTTGGCCGGGGTTAGCGGACTAACGGTACAAAACTGATATTAGTAATAGTTGGATCATTCTAAAAATCGGACCACCTTCAAGTGAGGGCCATTCATTATGAACCTAAAATTGTGCTGATCACCTAGATTGCTAGATATTTAATTTGTCTTCATATAATCTAATGTTTTATTTATTTCTGCTGTCATTCTGGGATAAAAGGTATGTCCTAATGGGTTATCATCTGTCACTTTTAGGTCTCCTATTGAATCCTTATTTAATACCATTGAGTCTTTATTTAATATTATATTCACATTTCTTCCTATGGTTGGGATAAAACTTGATGATGATGGTTCGCATTTCTTTAATATCATTATCTTCTACTAAAATCTTTTGGCCATTTTTTTATACATAATGACATGATATAACTGTAGAGGTGGCTCGACCATTAGGCCACAAAAGTCTTTGCTTTAGGCCCCCAAAAAATAAATTCTATCTTTTTTTTAATCCAAGAAAATAAGGCCTCCAAAAAGTAATTGTAGCAACTTAAGGCCTCATAAAAGTAATTAAAGCAACTACCATATTTTTACATTTCAGAAAAATAAGTGTTATCTTTTTATATTTCAAAAAAAGAATTAAAGACCATTTTTACACTAAAAAAATGTTGCTATTAAAAAAAATCTAAAATCACAACAAGAAAGAAATCATTTTCTGTTTTGAAAATCCTTCAGTTTGCACATTTTTCCCTTTATATTTATGCTGCTTGAAATCCTTAGAAGATAACTTTAAATATAATTTTTTTTTTTCATATTGAATAAGCTATATCAAATTCAAAAGTAATCCACATCTATAATTTTTGTGGCCAACACTGATAAACCACTAAATTAGCTTTTATGGTTCTATACTTTTGAAACATAAATTAATTACAAGCTCATATTATATGTTTATATAGTTAGTGTTTGTTTTATTTGAAAATATTATTAGTTATAATTTATAAATATTAACTATGTCTACTAGAAAAAATATTGATAATACTTGTAACTATTGGTTTTATAGAAAGAAGTTTTTCAAAATTAAAATTGATAAAATCCTAATTTAGATCAACAATATCATTAAAAAGATTAAGTAGATTAGTCATACTATTAATTGAAAAAGATACATTAGCAAAATTTGAATATAAAAACTTAAATAGTAATATTGCATTACAAAAAATGAAAAAAATAAATTTTAAATAAAATATTATAATAATATTAAAAAAAATACCCCATTTAGGATTGTTATTTTAGGCCTCAAATTATCTTGAGCCAGCCCTAAATGTAAGCCTTTACTCTTTCTTTTTATCATTCTTGCAAGCTTGACAAGATTTATTTATTTATCTCGTTCTCAACTTATTATGTAGATCAACTTTACATAATTACATCGACTTTTTTTACTTTTTTCTTTGCCCTTAGATATAATTCACATATTTTCATATTTTCAATTTCATGTCAAACTTTCTGTGACATGGTTATTAGAGTACATTCTTTGATTTTTTGAGCACCTCTTCTGCAACCCTTTAATACAATCAACTATTTAATTCCAATGTCACTTGTAGTTTCACCATTCAAATTGTATTCTCTCCTTTGGTCACTTTATGCTAAAATATTGTTCTCCTTTTCTCTTTTAATGCCCACCTTGCTTTGGTTCACCTTTTATTTTCTCATCCTCATTTTATCTTTTTAATGTAAATATCTAAAACTACTTTTCTATGTTACATGGTCAAGCTCTAGTTAAAAATAACTTTACAATCTTTACAAGCTAGTTGCTAATGTACTCTACGTAGAAAAAGTATATCTGACCCTTTTTAATTTCACTTGTATAGGAAGATCTCTTTTATTTTTTGGGTAAATCACTCTAATAGGTAGCTCAATGCTCCTCTCTTCAAATTGTTGATTCTTAAATTAACTGGTCGGTTACAGATAGGGTTGGTAGTTGGGGTCAACTCTCCGATCTCCCACAAGTGCCTTCGATCTATCATTGTGTCTTACACCCAAAGTTAGATTTATTTCAAGTTGTCATCTGCATGTAGCTGTTTTTGATTGTCCCTATCAATCTTTTGTTTAGTTCTCAAAATCCAATTTCTTATCTTTGGTTTGTGCAGTTTGATGGGGATAGAAGAAACCTGATCTTGCAACTGGCGAGAACAACTACCACAGTGTCTGTTGACGTTTAGTTCTAAAATACCCTTTTGGATTTTAATAACCCTTACTTAACATTGAATACTCTAAATGCTCACTCACCCAGCTATGCCTAATGAGACAGATCAGTAGCATTGTTAATTTCCATTGAACTTAACTTATCTTTAATAAATTAAAAAAAAGAACTGGCATCTGCTACATGCCTATCCAAAGACAACTGATGTCCAATGGTATGATTCATGGTTCTATAATCAATGCTGCTCATAAAATTTTCAAAGAAATGATATAGAAGAAGGAAGTGCAAAAAATCACCCACAATCTCAGCTCATTGCAAGATGGCTGATATAGTGGCGTATTTACCTGGGCATGTATATTCTTGAAGGGCCCAATATGGGATTGCCCCGATGGCCCGATTATAAGAATGACCCAGTGTGAAGATTTTATCATGGACTTCAATCACAACTGATCGGTACAGTTTGAGTCCACAGTTATGGACCAGATGAGTATTGGATATGGTGTTTGGGCCATGCTTTACTATCTAAATACCTTCCACAATTAAATAGGGATACATTTGGGCTTGGACCCAAATGTTTATATAAATGTGATGGGCCAACGACCTTGACATGCAAAAAGTCAGGAATGGCCCTGGTTTTGGATTTCGTTTACAATGAAGTATGAGCTTGGGACCTTCCATGAATCTGAATGACCCACCCACGCGAACATGTATTCCATGCTGGGCTTGGTGGCTAGGATGGGTCAATTTTTTAATTTTAAAAACAGAATCTTTGGTATATCTCTATTTGGTCCATTCTAGAACTTCATCTTTTTTTTACCTTTAGTCGCCCCAAAAATGCTTCCATCCTTGGGCATGGACATGGTCAGAACTTTCAGCTATGTGCAAACAATTCTTCTTTCTCTTGGGGTTACAGCAAGTGGCAACTCGAGGTAGGAACAACCTCAATGCTCATATTTATCTTGGAATGGTTGTAAACATATTTTCACCTAGAATATTGCAATTGTCTTCGAAGGCCCATTTGTTTGAATAGAATAGATAGAAATTGAAGGCGGAGGACTTTATGGTCAAATGAGCTCCACCCAATAGAAGAGATGAAAAGATATCAGACGAGGGTTGGAGGATATATGGTAAGAACATAAATTTGACCCTGACTTTCTTAGAATTTGAATTAACGGGTGATGGTTGAAGTATTCATTTTACATCTTTCCTTGGTTTGATTCTCTGGATTCTTTTTTGTTAATCACTAATAAAAATACAAAGACTTCGTAAGAATTCTATTAAATCAAACGAGCAGACCCTTAACTAAAAAAGAAAAAAACACAAAAATATAAGCAGGCCCTTAGCAACTGTAACTCAACTGACATTTCTGCAGTCGTTTATTGTTAATAATGAAACTTGAGAGTATCTATAACTAGCTTCCTTATCTCCTTTTTATTAGATGATGCACTTTTAAAATTTCAAGAACTCTAATGTGGGAATGCGCCTAAGTTTCTTCAAAGCTCAACTACTATTATTATCATTACGTTAATGAATAAAAAACTATTATTATCAGTACCCTTCCGAAAAAAACAAAACTGTTATTATCAGTATTAGATGATCCCCTTGGCTGCAGCCAGAATCTTCAAGTTGTGTGAAAGTAATATTGCATAAGAGGATGTCAATGGGTACCAAATTTAATTACCTAGGGGCGGCTGTCTGCAGAGCTGCTAGCTCTTCTTCAGTAGGCTTCAGCTCAAGCTCAACTTCTAGACTCATGAGCCAAGCTCATGGCTTAGCTTTGCTCGGCTTTGCTCTAGCTTAGGTTTTTAAAATAAATAATAAACAATATAAATATGAAAATTATTTTGATATTACCAAACTATCACAAGAAATATGATTCTGGAATATTTCCAACAATACCATCTCAAAATTTTAATTTGTTCTTTATTTTTTTTTATTTTATAAGTTTTCAAAGCTTCTCCATGTTCTAAAATATTTTTCTGCTTTTTCTTGCTTCTATTTTTAATGGGGCTTTCTCAATGGTAACATGAGAAATTTCAAATTTTCAATTACTCAAAGAATTAAGTTACGGTGTCTTTAATTCAGGAGATCCTCTTCACCATGTTAAGAATGTAAATGGGTTGGGTTTGTGACGGGTCCTTGGTAAACCTTTACCTGGTCCAATTTATGGTACTTACCTCTGACTTTGATAGACGTGACTGGATCAGAACCTTACTATTGGCCCAACTCAAAACTTGATTATACTATTATACATTTGTATCCTGTACATTATACACAGTTACTCCTATGGAGCAGATCATCAAACCCAGACATGACCCCTATTAGTTAACTAGGCCTCAGACGTACACCCAGTTTCCAAAGACAGTTATCAATTGGAATTAGAAAAACGACCTGCATGATTTTTTTTTAATTTGGGTCCTTCGAGCATCCAGGTTAACCAAGTTGATTCCAATAGCAAGTATGGACTCAACCAAAACCTGAACCGATCCAGTATCAATCGCCTGAAGATGTCAACCCAACCAAACTAATGAGTGAAAAATGTTTAACTCAAACAATGAAATACTGGGTTTGGTCTGGATTGAATTGGCGTTGCGTCAAAAACCCCGCTGGTCCAATGGATTACTGAACAGAACACCATAAAATGGTTTACATGAGTCAGGCCCACCTAACTCGAGGCCATTGACATCACACATCTATTCAATTATACGCTTCCAAAATTTACTCCAATTTGTGTGAGAAAATGTACTTTTATACATGACAATCCAACTCAACCCGGGCTTTCAAACCTCGTTTTGAAGGGATGAAACGTTAATTTTTCCCAATACTGCCTTCTTTACGGGCACATTTGTGACATTTTTGTGTACATAGTTTTTCATGACAAAAAAAGCATGGAAAGTAGAAAAGGTTTTTTTGTGCTACGGTAAACTTCATGTTTCATACCTCTAGAGGAAAAACTAAAAAATTAACTAGATTTTCTGCGATTCCTCGGGGCATGGAGGAAGGTTAAAAAAATTTCTTATGTGGAAGAGGATCAAAAAATTCTGTGGAAAAATACAGATGCTCTTTGACGTAAGTAACCAATGCCATAAATGGGAAAGAAGATTGATGTATGCTTTTCGGAGATTGCAAGTTAGGTGGAGCTGCCATTCTTTACTCTTTGTACATTGTTCTTTTGGAATCTATACAATTAGCTTCCACAAAAAAAAAAAAAAATCAATCCCAACATTTGAACATTTTGAAGCTAACTGCCTTTCCAAGAGTGTTTCCCTATGCATTTTGAAGATGAACATTGTGGGCTATGGGATGGCTAAATTTGGACGCTTATGTCATGGTCGGGAGATGATTCTTTTGGTTGTCTATTCATCTCACTTGTCTGTGTAGTTTCTAGTTTGGCTAATGCATTTTCATAATTTACCAAAAAAGAAGAGCAGTATGTACCACTTGGGTTAAATTAAAATAGAAGAAATGGTCATGTATTCCACTTTTATAAGAAAAAAAGTCGACTGACAATTCACATAGGAATATGTCATGTATCACTGTTGTCGGCCTGCACGCATAGGAATATAAGGATTCTTTGCAGTGACCAATCACAGAGTTGAATCCCACTACAACTTGATTTTGGCCTCCCCTAAATTGACTAGAGAGCAGGGAATAAGATGCATCCTTATCTCAATGGAATATAAGGCATTGTTTATAAAGGACAGCATGCAACAAACATATGGGCCCCAAGGTATTACATTCTCATATCAGGAAACTAGGCCCATTTCTCTGAAAACATGCAATCAGGGGACTACTATGCCTACCGCTTTCCAGCCGCGAACAGCCAGTCACGGGACTATTGTGACCATGTCTGCAAACTGGAGAATTCGCCAAGCGATCTTGGTGCTGAGCCTCCTTTCCAAAACAACATTCACCGGATCTTCAAGCCGAGGCCCACCGATGAACATCGCCATACCGGAACTCAGTCGCATGTGAAATTTGTCGAAGAGGCTGGAGGGAGCGAGGACTACTCGGGAAAGGCTACTGAAAGTGCTTATGTTAAAGAACACCACGATGTTGGTCACAAGGTTCACATGGAAGAAGACATTAATACAGCTGCTGGAGATTTCATCATGCGAAGGCACAAGACTTTTGAAATGCAGAAGCTAAAGTCGATGAAGAGATCTGATCAGTATGAGTGAACAGCTCAGACTTTCACCCCACCTTTACTCTATGTAGTAATTTGGTGTGTAAGTTGAGCTGTTTTTACCTAAATAAAAAGCATCTGGTGCTGGTTGATTAAAGTGTGAAACAGTTATTTGCTTGAAGAGTATTGATTTCTGCTGTCTTTTAAATAAAGAAACATGATGCAGCTTACAGAGTAATTTAATTACTAGTATTGCTTTCTCAGGTATACTTCTTTTTTGCTTTGCGAGATGGGTGACTGGTACACAATCTATGAGACAATCTAGTACCCAGGGATCCATATCTAAGCAGCTTTGTGAGATGCAGGGCACACTTATCACTGGAGTGTCTCGCACGTATCCTTTCTTCCAGGTTCGGCTTGGGTTAGATTAGTTTGGGATTTAGGTTAGCCTTAAAAAATACAAGTTGGGCTTGTGTTAGCCAAAATCTTGCTTGACTCACTTAACTTCCTTGTTTTGTTTAATTAGGTTACCATATAGATGGTTAATGGTTATCAGGAATTATGGAAGCAGGGATGTAAATGGGAAGTGCCAGGTATACGGCTCATCAGGTCAGCCCAACCTATTTAAAATTAGGGTGTAAAAGAACTGAGGTTTGTGCCACTTCCAGCCTCGAATTGTGGTGGGAAATAAACCAGTAGGTTGTGCTGGGAATGTCAACTTGAGCCAATACAACCTTAACTCCAATCTGACTTATTTAGTAATTGGGATGATCTTATCAAATGGAACCCAAAGTCGAACTTAAGGGCCTGTCTGCCATCAATCTTGTGCTAAGAATATTTCTATCTGAGAAGGATTGCGCTGAGAATGATTGTATTTTGAGAACAGGTGATATTGAACTTGTTTGACAATGTTTTGTTAGAATTGGTTGCCGAGGAGCAGAATCATCACAACTACGTCTGGAATGATATATGTTAACAAAACAAAAAAGTAAAATAAAATTATATAACTACCATGCTTGTTTTACATGAGCAGTTCGAGATTGTAGGCCTAATATTAATCATTTGATTTATGACGAGGGTAGCAAAGAAATCAGAGAAGCAAAAGCCCAAATCCAACTAGGGGAAACTCTCTATGTGTCAAGTCCCAAATTTTTATTTTTGGGTCATAGCAGTTTGTCGAGTTTGAGTTGGGTTGAGAGGGGTTATATGGGCTGAGTATACAGTACTTTTGGGCCTTGGGTTTATATTATTTAACCCTTTTATGCTAATAGACTCTTTTTGGAATTTCATAAAACTTACTAGAAAGCATGGAGCCCTTCCTTGTAATTTAGAAAAAATCTCCTCTTAATATAAACTCTTAGGGTTTTCCCCATTCTTCTATCTTCTTCCTTCCTTCTGCAACCTAGCCCTAAAAGTTCCCCGGGGGGGAAACCAAAGTTGGATCTTTTGATCTTCATATTTGATTTTGGCTTCGAGATCCAAGCAAGTGGATAACTGTAAACAATGGCTTTTGGTTACCTGCAATATCTTTTAGTTGCTTGTCGGATAACATGCCTTTTGTTGGATTCTTTTTCGTTTAGGTGTAAACTTATGATTTTCCTTCCTTTTGATACCGCGATTTGGATTAACAATATAGATTAGATTTCTTGTCTTTTTACGCAAAATAGCAATCAGTATGTATATATATATATTGTGTTTAAAAAAAAAAATTATTGAACCGCAGCAGCGCTGCCTGCCAGCCAGGCGGCCTAGCTGCAGCCGGGCCGGCAGCGCTCGGCTCGGGATGCTGCTGGCCCAGCTGCGGTTAGGCCAGGTGCGCGGGTTTGTGTCAGATCTGTTGGGCTGGCCCAGTTTAAATCAAAATATTTATATATTTATATAAATAAAATCAATGAGAATTATGGAATAGTGATTATAATGTTTAAAGGGTTATAAATTTGGTTAATGGTGTATTATACTAATAAAGATTTGATTCTATTAAATTAAGTTAAGTTGATGTTATTAGAAATTTTCTTAGGATTATTTATAAATTTAATTGAGGATTATGTAATTTTGATTAATGTCTATTTAGATTGATTTAAAATTAACTAATATGTATTTGGTAAATATTAAATCTTAATTAGATTGTATTTATAGTTCTAATTTGGATTTTTAATTTGAGTTTGATTTCAAACTGGGGTCTGAGATTTGTACCTTTTGTTTTGTATAAAATAATAAGGTGAATTTATACATAACAATGATATTTAAGGAATTAATTATTCCCTTTCCCTTTTGATCATAACTTGATTTAAATTTGGATTTGTAATTTAAACATCTTTTACCCAATTTGTAAAATACACTAAATATACCTAATTGGTTTAGATGAATTATGTCTTTTTAGAAAAGTTAGTTAAGTGTTCACATGAGAATTGGACTAAATGCAGAATGGGAATGTGACATTCGAGATGCATCACATGATAGACACTAAAAGTAGGGTACCGGCATCGTGGACTCATATTTCTATTGTGATAAAGAGTTGGTTCTCATGTGTATATTTAACCAACTATGACCGTTAGGTGGTTTAGTGCTTACTCTCAGAAAACTTGAATTGACACCCATTCATAATACATTTTCAATTATAAAAGTCTACGTACTCAGATTGTTAATGGTTTGAATATTGGGATTAAGAATGTCATATCATAATTCATTTTGCATCAGTATACGTATATATTTGTAAATAAATATATTATCTGCAGGAATGCCCGTTTCTGTTATTATCCGCGGGATTACCCATTTCTGTTATTATCTGTGGGACTACCCGTTTCTGTTATCTGTATGTCAGATTACTCGTTTCTGTTATCTGTATACGGGATTACCCGTTTCTGTGTATTTATCCGCGGGAATACCGGTTTCTGTGCATTCATGCTATTGGGGTTTACATCTGATATATTTTGGGTCATAATGAATACTTCTGTTTAATTCAGTTGATTAATTCATTGCTTGCAGTTTACCCTATTGCCAGATTATGTCCATCTGACTCACTACTTTTGGTGTCAAAGTTCTATTACCGGTGCGGAACCGGAGGGTCAGGCGACGCAGGAAATTCCGCCAAATGGGGGAGTTGTTGAGTGGAGTACCGATGACATCATCTGAGGTGTCCTAGTGTGATGCAGAGATCGAAAACTTTAAATTATGTAATAAGGCCATGTTTGGGCCATTAGTTTATTTAATTAAATTTATTTGTTTTTAAATTATAACTTTAATTGTTATGCTTCGAAGTACTTGACATTGATTTTATTATTAATGAGATTTGTTACATGGTTTTTATGTGATATCCGTCTGTGATTAGTATGGATTTTAGTTCCGCGTGTTATTATGGTTGCTTGATCACCAAGTATAGCCTCACAAAGGACTTCGATCCACTCGGAATTGGGGCTCGTATTGTTTATATTAGAAAATTTTTAATTAGCCCCAATTCTCACACCCCTGGAACCATGTTTTAGATCCGACCCAGTTTTTGGGGTGTGACACTATGCCCATACAGACCAATCAAAACAACAATCAAACAAGGAGTTTGCATGGAAGTAACTCCATAGCTCACCAGCTGCCTAGGGTTCGATACGTGGGATGTGTCCTCTTTCCATGTGTGTGCACTCCATTTCCATTTGCATAAGCTCTCTGGGGTCAACAGGCCCCTTAGCTGGGGTAAAAAAAACATCAAACCCTTTCATAATTTTCAGCAAGCCGGTCATTTGCTACTTTCAACTTCAGAGGAGTGGCTCGGATTGATGGATTTCGTTCTTCATTAGAGCATGTGATCCAATGATATATCCCAGCTCAAGGACTACTATGACCTTGATGGGTTACTGAGCTGTAAGGGGACAATCTGATATTGAAGAAGTGAGTAGAGTGGAGAAAAATGATGATGATTTGAGTACAAGTCTTCCATCTTTACTGAAGCTATATAGGATTTGATGAGTTTTGTCTAGCAAAGACTAAAATGGATTCTGTAGTTGTAGCTGTTAGGAAAAGCGGTGTAATGAAAACTATTCACGATAAATGGATTAAACACGATGAACTCAACAATCACACCATCAAGTAATCAGACACTTGAACACAACAATTTTACGTGGTTCAGCAACTTTGCTTATGTCCATGGAAGAGAGAACTCATCTATCATGATCCCATCTCAATCTACTTGATCTAAAAGTTACAATACATCAATATATATATATGTAATTCTCGCTTTCTTGGTTAATAAAAAAAACCCATATATAATGAGTAAAACACCCAAACCCTGAACCTTGGTTTTGACTAACCCAGACGACCAATCCCGCTAAACCAAAATACAAGACAATACCCCAACAGTAACAGAATCTTCCAAGAATATAGACAAGAGAAATGGACTAAAAGATTATTGATACAAATAAATGCTAATGTTTACAAAGATGGGATCTTTAAAATGAGTTGATCGAAGAGAATGAAGTAATGACTCATTATGTAAGAGATGGGCTCTTTTTTAAAAATATAGTCTTCATATAAGAGAGGATCCCCTCTAATATTTACTTCTTTACTGTGTGGTTAAGAAATATAGACAAGGAATGACAGGGGGACCAACTCCTGTGGATAGAAATGACTTTTGATCCTTCCATACTTTTCATTTCGAATGGTCTGACTTTTTTGAAAAAAAAAAATTTTCTGTGGGAACCTTAATTAAGTGGAGCCAAACACTTTATTGTGATTTTCATTCTATAATAACAAGGAAATGGTCTCAAGCGAATGATGCCAAACAGACCCAAGATGACAAAGGGAGACCCTTGCTTAGTGGGTTAAGTATAAGTTGGGTTGGCAGATCATATAGTGCAATTAGTTGAGCTGGTTTGTTTAGGTTGGAATGTAAGGGTGCATTTGGCATTGTGTCATTTAAATATTCCCATGTTCTCATGAGATGAGATTACAGAAAACATGTTTGGTATGTGCAAATTAATATTTCAAATTTTGGTCTTGTTGGAAGGTGATGTGAAATTAATTCAACGCCTTACAACTGTAAGTGTATAGTTGTCCTTTAGAGACAATGACAAGTACAGGTCGATCCCACATTTAGTACTTTTTTAAAATTTTCTTTTTTTTAATATGATTTTTTAAAAAATAACAATAAAATAAATATGAGTTAAAGTAAATCAAGATATAAATGAGAAATCAAAATAAAACTACTATAAAAATAAACTGATGACAATGATGATAAAACTAGAACAGAATAACAAAGAATCTATTAAATGAATTTACTAACCAATTTATGCAATTTAATTTAATCTTTAGTCTTGAAAATAACTAAGATAAGAAACAACTTAATGTTTATGATTTGGATGTTACAAAAGATATTATTATGGGTGGATGCCCACATTGGATAAGGAAAGCAATTAGGGGTAGAGTCATTTCATATTAAGTTACCTAGAGAGGAAACAATCTTATTCTATAAATAAGATCTCTCTCCCCCTCCTCCTCCGCCTCCTTTTATGATGTACACCTTCTCCATTCAAATAGAATCTCTCTCTACTCTTATCTCTTCTATTACAACACCGGAGGAATTTTCTTTTAAAAACCTACTTTTAACAAAAGAACCCAAGATCTTCATCACCTCATTAAAGTAAAAATTATTTCAAGCGTCATTTATCAAAATAAGAATAAAATATTAAAAGCATATAAGCTGAAGTATATGTTATCAAAATAAGAATAAATGATTAGAAAATAATTATTATAAACATAAAATGGAGGTTTGCCTAAGGTGCAATGACAGATCTATTATTCTAAACATCCATTATAGAGACATTTAAAGGAATAAATCAAAAACACAAATTGAAAGTAAAATCACTTAACTTCATTATTGTGCTCTAACCTGAAAATCTACTTCTCCATTGCAAAGAAAGCAAAATTCATTGATGTTATCATGGTGAGTAGAATGATTCTCTCAACACTCTTCTAGTCTAGTTCTAGAACAGGGCTCCAGAATACCCACAGATTTTCTCTTCTCTTTTTTTTTTAGAAAATAGAGAGAGAGAGAGAAAGAGAGAGAGAGAATTCTATTGGGAGTAATGAACGTCCATGGCCTCTTTAAGTAGGGCATGGGCTATCGTACTTTTCTTCTCTAGATCCAATATTGTAGCAAAAAACTGTTAGGTTTATGTCTTGTATTCCGGTTTAGTCGGATGAGTCCACTGGGTTAGCCAGGGACTGGTTTAAGGTCAAGGGTATTTTGGTAATTGTACCGGGGCTTTCTTGGTGGCCAAGAAAGCAGAGATTATATATTGTATAGTCTATAACCCTAGACCTTGCGGCGGCGGCAGCAGTTGCCCGTGGTGCTCCCACACCACGTAGGAGAGATGAGGTGAGAGTGTGGGAATCTCTTGTATGCTTTACTTGTCATAGTGAAGATGTTCGTCCTCCTGTGCCCGTGGATGTAGCCCGGTTTGGGTGAACCACGTAAATCTCGGTGTCTCTTCTTGTGTGGCTTGTTCGTGTTTGATCTTGTGATTCTGTGGATGCGCACAACGGGTGATTGTTCAGAAAATCACAACAATTGGTATCAGAGCCACAACATTGGTATCAGAGCTGAGGTTGGTATTCCTTAGGTTTCTGAGCGAGGTGGAGATCGCTCGGTGGTTTGGAAGTTGTGCGCATGAAGATTAACTGAGATCAGGTTCGTGATTTATGGTTGGGCCACCATCGAAGAAGAAGAAGACGAGATTGGGTTCTCCGGTCTCGCTGGGATCGGAGGAAAAAGATTCACATGTTTTCAGATCTCGAAGCGATTGCTGTGATTGTGATCTATCTGCTGGGACACACACGATGGAAGAAGAGCGAAAAATCAGATCTGTGATCGTGTGATCGTGTTGGTGGAAGGTTCGGACGGCTGAAAGAAAGAAAAAAAAAATCCCAGCATGGGATTTTCGCAGAGAAAAAATCAATATAGAGGAATTCGTCAGCGTCCGTGGGGAAAATGGGCTACTGAGATCAGGGACCCAAGGAAAGGAGTCAGGGTATGCCTTGGAACCTTTAATACTGCTGAAGAAGCCGCAAGAGCTTATGATGTGGAAGCTCGGAGGATTCGCGGCAAGAAGGCCAAAGTGAATTTCCCTGATGAGTTACCACCAGATTGTTGCAGACATACTCAAGTCAGTCAAGTTCAATGGGCCTGCTGAAAGATCCGGAAGCAGAGAGAGAAATTGCAGAGAATTTCTCGGACCTGATGCTGCGAAGAAGAGAAAAACCGGGAAGGAAAAAAAAAACTCACCGAGATTTTCGCCGGAAAGCTCGCCGTCTCCGTCGCCCTCGCCGGATCCCTGCATCACCGGACTGGCCGCTGCAATCGCCGCCGTTCTCGCCAAGCAGCCGCTGCAGCTGCGATCACCTCCAGCCCGTCGCAGTTGGTCGTCACCGCTGCCAGCCCCAATCGCCGTTGCAGCCGCCGTCTCCAGTCGCTAGATCGTCGTTCGCCCCGCCGTGCAGGATCGCCGGAGAGGGGGGCCGTCCACCGCTGCCAGCACCTGACCGTCACCGAGGACGAAGAAGCCGGCGCGTCCCTGTTGCAGAACCAGAACAGAGGAAAGGAAGAAGGAGAAGAGGTCGGGTCAAGGTCCGGGTCAGGTCGCAGTTCGACCTGAACCCGTTCGTGCAGAAGCCCATTGACAGAAACGGGCTACGGGTCAGGTCAGGTTTCGGGTTGGGTCCGACCCGACCCGTGGAGAATAAGCTCAGCGAGGTTTCAAGTTGGTTCAGGTTTCAGGTTGGGTCCGACCCAACCCGCGGAGACAAGCCCCGCAGAACAGGTTCGGGTTCCGGGTTTCGGGTTGGGTCAGACCCAACCCGTGGTACAAGCCCAGTCGACTGGCTGCAAGTTCAGTTTCGGGTCAGGTCAGGTTCGACCCGACCCGCTAGCATCAAAGCCCAGCAGTTCAAAGCAAGTTCGATTCCGGGTCAGGTCAGGTCCGACCCGACCCGTTAGCAGACGGTCCAGTCCAGTCAGCAAGTTCATGCCGGGTCAGTTCAGGTTCGACCTGACCCATGTGCGCAGAGCCCAGCGAGAAGAGTTCAGTTCAGTTCCGAGTCAGGTGAACCCGACCCGGGTCCGCTCCAGAAGCCCAGCAGACAGTGCAGTGACGTCACTGCTGACGTCAGCAACGGTCAACAGGCAGATTTGACCAAATTTGCGGCTGAAATTATTTCTGCGATATCTTGATCGTCCGATGTCCGATCGGAGATCCGTTTGCGCCTACGGACTCGTTTCGAGCAGATCTATGCAGTGGAAGAGGTTGATTGGCTGTTTGACAGTCAAGGAGGAGGTTTGATCGATTGGAGCGTAGAAACTTGTTTCTACGTTATCGGAGCCATCCTGAGTCGGATTTCAGATCCGTTTCTTCCAGCGTGCTCGTGGTGACGAGATCTATAGTTTAATCCAGAAATTTGGAGGAGATCTAAACAGATGTGGATTCAGGCTAGAATCAGGTCTACTCGACTTGGTTGTTGTTGCAAACCCAATAATAGGGGTCGCCGGCCTAGTTGCAAAGGATTTGCTGATTCAAACGAAGTTGTTCGTTTAGGGTTCACATGATCGCATGTGATGTTATTTATCTTGCTAGAGCCAAGCCGGAAAAGCAGCAAGGAGGAGCTGATGTATCAGCAGTTGATCGGAGGCCCAGTCAAATGGAGTTTTTGACTGCTCGGAGGCAGAGGTTGTTCTGCAATGGAGTCATCTGGACTTGTATTCCCGATCTGTTTGCTTGCATGCTTGTGGTGATTGGATCTTCACAGTGATGTTGAAGATGGGGCAGGATGGTGAGTGATTCAGATATCACTCAGATTCGTCAATGGTTTCGAGCTTCTAGTTCGAGGTGGAGTTTGACGAGGGTATGAACTTTGCTCAAAGTTCATGTGCTGGTTCAACATGTCAAAGTGTTGAAGAAGACTGTATCGTTGGTGCAGTGACGTGCCATTCAACAAGGTACGTGAAGACATTACCGGTTTTATCTCCTAGTAGCTCGAGTTGTACGGAGTTGTACGGAATTCAAGCCAAGGTGGAGATTGTTAGGTTTATGTCTTGTATTCCGGTTTAGCCGGATGAGTCCACTGGGTTAGCCAGGGACTGGTTTAAGGTCAAGGGTATTTTGGTAATTGTACCGGGGCTTTCTTGGTGGCCAAGAAAGCGGAGATTATATATTGTATAGTCTGTAACCCTAGACCTTGCGGCGGCGGCAGCAGTTGCCCGTGGTGCTCCCACACCACGTAGGAGAGATGAGGTGAGAGTGTGGGAATCTCTTGTATGCTTTACTTGTCATAGTGAAGATGTTCGTCCTCCTGTGCCCGTGGATGTAGCCCGGTTTGGGTGAACCACGTAAATCTCGGTGTCTCTTCTTGTGTGGCTTGTTCGTGTTTAATCTTGTGATTCCGTGGATGCGCACAACGGGTGATTGTTCAGAAAATCACAACAAAAACTTCTTAATTTTGGCAAGAATCTTCCTTATCCTCCAAGTATGTACACTTCTAGCAAGTAAATTTAGAAATTCTTAAGAGAATCTTACCTTCCTTGTAATTCTTTTAACTTTGGACTTTGAGAGATTTTTGGAAAGAGAGTAACTAGTGATGAAGTGGCCTTCTTTTTTTGAAAGCATCTTGGATTTTCTTGAATCTTTTTTATTTATCTTGAAAATAATTTAAGATAACTGGTGAAAAATGTATACATTACTATCAGTTTCGAATATTTCACATCAATGCTATTTAAACAGAACTTTCCTTTAAACCGTCCGATCCCCTAAGAATCCAACCAAAATAAATTTCATCCTCTCAAGGCTACTTTAACGGCTTCACATTGATGTTAAAGGTCGGAAAACTTCCCTATTCCTCTTTATTTTCTCTTTTTTTTTTTTTTTGGCAAACACACACACACACACACACACACACACACACACACACACACGTCTTTTTAATCACATGTGATTGTATAATACTCAAGTCCTTTAAGCTTTCTAATTAACCCATGTAACGAGCATTATGCCAATGATTGTCAAACCAGATGGCTTTCAGGGCACTAGGTATGAACATACCCCTACGAGCTTACTAACTTGAGTTAAAAAGGTTACGAACTTAAACTAGTCTCAACACATTATTCTTCCAAAAACTTTTCACTCAGTAATAACAATTTTTTTTTTTTAAGATGTGAGGAGAATAACTTTGATCCTCAAACAAAAGGTAGCTATTTCCAATTTGCCCGAATTAATTCATTTTAAGGAACTAGAAGAACAAAATATTTATAAACTAAATCTCGGATTCTCATCGAATCCTTCGGAGAAATTCCGTAAGCAATCATTTTAGCTTCCTATCTAAACTTCGAGAAATATAAAGTGTATATAATGGAGACAAGTTTATGTAATCTTTTGATGGGCTTCGTTATTCAGAAAACGTAAACTTTCGTTTTACTTCCTTCCAAAAATTCAAGAATTCTAAATTTCTTAAATATCTTCAATTCGCCTCAATTCCTTTGAAAACTTCCTTTTTCTTTTTTCTTTTTTTTGAAAAAGATGTAAAAGTTTTGAAAATTAAAACAAACAAAATTACGACCTAAATTGGTTCACCTCGGACCAACATGTGGATCTTTTAATGTCAAATTCCCAGACGAGTTGACTGCCGTGGCTATATTTTATCTTGCCTCATCAAGTACTTGTTTTGGTCCCTACCAATGTACTGCATCTCAAACCAAATTTCTTTGGTTTTACTCTGCCGTTCTCGAATTAGTAGTATTTCTTTCTTTACTTGAGGAGGACCAGACTAATCCATTGCATTTTTTTCCATTTCCCCTAAAAACAAAGTCACAATCAAATCGCAAACAACAGTAGCAACAACCAATCCTCTGAGCTCTACGTTTTATGTCATAGAGGTCTTACAATCAAACTGTAGCGATTATTTAGCCTTCATTTCCTACTGGAAGGCCTCCCTTATTTTCGTCACAATGATGATCATGATGTAGGAAGGAACATCAAACTTTGGCATAAACCAAATGATAGAAATAGATGTAACCGGGAGTTATACAAAAGGATTGTCAAACCGATTCAAATGATTTTCTCAAAATTGACTTATCATGGTTCAACTTCATCCTTTCCTTGTAAATCTTGGCATTCTCATAGCATTATTCATTAGTTCTTCCAACTCATAGAGTTGTAATTTGCGCAGATTGTCCATAGTGGGTAAGTCAAAATTGAAATTTTTGATAGCCTAATAAGCTCTATGTTCCAGTTTAACAGACAAGTGGCAAGTCTTTCGATATACCAACCTATATGGGGACATCTTAATAAGTGTCTTGTAAGTAGTTTGATAGGCCTACAATGCGTCGATCAATTACAAAAACCAGTCTTTTCGGGTGGGATTGACCATCTTTTCCAAAATTTGTTTAATTTACCAATTTGAAACTTCTGCTTGGCCACTTGTTTGTAAAAAATATCTTTAAAAAATCTAATATTTGAAAAAAATTTAATCTTTCAAAAAAAATTAATCTTAAAAAAAAATCACAAAAGGTGAAGCCACATCGTAATTCCTATGATTGTTTTAATTTCTAAATGTAGGTTATATGGTCAAAAAATATTATCATTTAAAAAAATATTTAATCTTTAAGGAAAATATTTAATTTTCCAAGAAAATTTTAATCTATCAAAGAAATATTTAATCTTTAAAAAAATATCTAATCTTTCAAAAAATATTTAATCTTACAAAAGTATTTAATCTTTCATAAAAATATTTAATCTTAAAAAAAATCTTTCAAAAAAAAGTTTAATCTTTCAATAAAATATAAATCTTTCAAAAAAAATATTTAATCTTTTTAAAAAAATCACAAAAGGTGGAGATACATTATAATTTCTATGAATGTAGCACTATGCTTTAGTTTCTAAAGGTGGGTATCATGTAATTTTAAAGTAGGTCTCATACTTACAATCAACAAACAGGATAGCCCTATATTATATTCTGTTATAATTTCTAAAGGCGGGTAGCATATTGTAATTTCTAAATGTGGGTAGGATGTACAAAACCACAAAAAATGTGGTTTCACTTTGTAATTTCTAAATATGGGTCATGTAGTTACAACCACAAAAAATGGAACTACATTATAAATCCTATGAATATGGTCCCATTGTCTAATCTCTGAAGGAATGTACTATGCTAATCTTTGAAGGAATGTACTATGCTGTAATTTATAAGGATTGTTCCATATTTATATTATTAAAAAATGTTTGCTTATATTATAATTCTTATAAAGTAGGCCGAACTTATAAATCCTATGAATATAGGCCTCATGTTTTAATTTCTAAATGTGAGTATTACGTTATAACTTTTATAAGTAGGCCCCATATATGTCAATAATAAAATACTGTAAACATTAAAAGGAGATCCTAAGATTCTCTTGTTTCTGATCATTGGAGAAAGTTTTTTATACGGTTAACCAACAAGTTTTGAATAGCATATTCTCAGCAAAGTATTTTAATATAATGTTATTAAATAAGTTGTACAGATTTTAGTTTCGACACAACTCAAAAATGGAAAACAACATGAGAACAATGCCTAATAGGCCCTTAGCATCCATATCCCATCCGATGTTTTAAATGGGTTGTAAATGTTAACCCAAACAGACCCGACCCTAGAACCTGAAATTACCATGTGAGGTATGTGTCGGCTGCTGGGGCATGTACGGAATCCCCCGTCCGTCTTAGATGGAAGTCCCTCATACTTCGGGGAGAAGGAATTTCTAATGGAACCCACCTACCTGTATCCTTTAGTTGACACTTTAATTTAGCCGTCATTGAACTCTACGCAGGGATTAGCAATCTATAAATTGGACATTGCCAGTGGGGCTCATTAACTAATCTCAGGATTAACAGCCAACTAACCATTGCATTTGATAGCCATGGAAGAATCGTTGTTTTGGGGTGCACTCTCTGTCGGATGCTTTTGTTTTTTACTCTTTCTTTTGGTTTTCTTGCTTTGCTGTTCCTCCTCTTTGTTAACCCTTTTGGTTGATAGTGATTTATGCAAGACTTTATCCAGCGACTAGATCACAACTATGATTTTTTGGGTGGAAACTCTGTGCTTTTATGATTTTCATTCTTTCATATGGACTCTATGGGCCCACTAAATATCAATGTACAAAACCGAATACAACCCTTAACCACTGTAGGATCAATGACCCATTAAAGACCCAGGGCAAAGCCCGACCCTCGACCTGTGAAGCCAGATGGGCATCGACACCAACAGTACAAGCTTATCAACCCGAATAATACATTGCGACCTTGACACCTAATATTATGAGAACCATGACTATCAAATTGATGAATGAACCTCCTCGCAGTCGACCCGATCGATCCAAATCCTCCTATTTAGAACCAGTGAGGGAGAGAGAAAGGCCCATTGGTCAAGGACTCATTAACATGGATCCGACCCATGCGAATCCACTTACTTGGAACCGGTATGGGAAAGGGAGAGGCAAAGGCATGATTATGATTAGATTAAATGTTCACAAATTTTGAAAAATTTGCTTGAAACGTACTAGAAGTGGGGCATCCAAACTTGATGAACTACTCATCAATGGAAGCGTCCGGGAAGAGGGCATTCATGTCATTATCAAGAATCTCTCTCCTGTCATGTGTGAAAGTTCCAAGAAGAGCAACTTCCACTCCCATTCCACCGACCATTTTCATTCAGTTAGAGAGAGAAAGAGAAAGCGAGGGAAATGGGGCTCTTCTCCAACAGGTATGCGTTCCGTTTCAGCCCCTAAACAGAATGCGAAAAAATCGTGATTTGCTTTTATCCAAACCCCATGAAATCTCAATCTAATATCAGATTTTGAAAAGCAGGGTAGGAAGAGATGAGCTGAAGCCGGGCGATCACATCTACTCTTGGAGGACTGCGTACGTCTACTCCCATCACGGTTTGTTTCTACCCTCCTCTTTTCTTCTGATTGTTAACTATATATATGTAGTGGGTTTTGTTTTTTGGATTTAGCAATCCTCTTTTTACTGTTTTCTATTGTTAGGATGTGACCCAAATTGCCATTTTTTTTTTTGTTGTTGTTGATTGACTCATTGTTTTCTGCCCCTATGTGGGTTTCTGGGATCTGGTGTGATGATGGTTTAAGACAAGCTGAAGGGAAATTTTGTTCCTTTGAACCTTGATGGTAATCCTAATTAAATAGTACTAAGTATGGATGGTACTGGAATGGAACAATCAGGAAGTTATATTACCCCTTTCCAAGAATTTCCGAATGTGAAAAGGGTAGGGAGTCAATCCCAAGATAAGATGGCCCACTATTGGCTATGATGCAGATCAAGTTAGTTGCACCCTGATCCGGATCAAAACTCTAATTGAAAAAAAAAAAAAACACACACACACACACACACACCCTAGCATGGATTATGCTCCTTACATGTAAGGAGAGGCAGTGTTCCTGGAAAATGGATCTGATTTGCTTGAAAAACAAGGTTTTAAAAAAAAAAATTGAAAGTGTTTTTTTGGAAGATAAATGTTTCAGGGTCACCAAAGCAATGGTGTACTTGTGCAATTGTTGCAAGAGCTGGACACCACAACTAAATAATGATGGCAAAAAATGAGGAAGATGTGGAGGATGTCAATTATATATCTGACTATGGCAAGATTGACGGATTGATACTTACCAAAGGAATATTTTCAATTGGTTGTGCATCAACGTATTCTGTACATTTTGATGCAAAGATAAGGTGGGCAGTCTTTCAATTGATGGAAGTTATGGTATGAATGTGGTAGACTAAGAGGTGATATTAAAAATTGTGCTTAGCCTACCAAAAAGACTTCCACATCCTTACAAAATTACATGGGTGACAACCAGTTAATCCGAGTGACAAGATGATGCCTAGTAGATATTCAGATTCCAGATTGCTAAGTATGAAATAACACGTGGTGCATTATTATCCCAAACAATGCCACACATATCTTATTCATAGTTGACCTACACAATCAAGCAATATATAACAACAGGCAAACAGACACCTACACTTTCACCTTCAAAGAATGACAAATTATCTTAAGGCTTATAGAGTATAAAGCCAATGCCTCTGAAGAAACACAGAGAGACAAGAAAACTGCTGGAATTCATTCAATGCTGTAGAGTGTGATACTCTTAAGGAAACAATGGCAAACAAGAGGAATGAGTCTTTTATAGAAGAGTTAACGAGAGAAGAAACCATCAAAGAAGAAGTTAAGGGCCATGGAAGAAGCTAAGGATTAAGAATCCACAAAATCCTTGCCACTACTACAGAATCCACATAATCATGTTGTTTCAAGAGGCCTAGACAACCCAACCTTCGTAGGATCTTGGCAAAAATATTGCATTGCTCTAGGAAAAGGTTTAAATGTATCCTTCTTACTAGATGGGCCTCAAGCGAGTTCCAATCTTGAGATATAATCGTCATCATCATCATCAAAGCCTTGTCCCCAACTATGTTAAGGTTAGCTACATGAATTATGTTTTGCCATTCTAGCTATCCTAAGCCAAATCCTCGGATAGTTTGCACTTCTTCAGATCTATCATTACTACTTTAATCCACATCCACTCTTTAGTATACCCTTGTTTCCTTCGAGCACCATCTCCATAAAGAAACTTTACTTCACCGACATCGTTGTTGGCCTACATTGGACATAGCCAAACTATTTCAAAGAAGTCTCTTAGTTTACCTTCTATTGATGCTACCCTAGATGCTCCTGAATCTAGTCATTTTTTATTCTTTCTTGTCTAGTTTTTCCACACATTCATCTTGACATTCTCATATTTTCTTTACTCATTTTTCCTAGTTTCATTACTTCTCAGTCATTGATATCAAATCTAAATTCGTCCATTGATTTGACTTTGGATATTGATGCAAATTAGATGAAAGGTCAATGATTGATGAGATGAAAAACCTTGAAAAGAATGAGACATGTGAACTAAAGATCTTCTAGTTTGAAAATGTACGGTAGGATGTAGTGGCCAATGGGCATATGAATTTAAATACAACCTAGATCAATGGGTTAATACAACAATGTAAGTCTAGCCTAGGTGCTAAAGGTTTCACTCAAACATATAAAATTGATTATCTGGAGACCCTTTTTTTTTAAATAATAACCGGAATTTATTAATTATGAAAGAAAGTACGTCAAAATGCATCAAAAAGACACCACAAGGTTGGTATTGGTATAAGAGATATATACTAGATACCGACCAGACATAAGAGGAGTCCTAAAGTTAATTATTTGGAGACACGTTCTCTTGTTGCAAAATAAAACTCAATTAGTTAGATATAAAAGAGTCATGTCTTTGTGGTGCATTGCAAGAAGAGGTCTACAAGGACGCATCTCCGAAGTTCATACTGAAAGACCGAAAGGGAAAAGTATGTTGTTGAGGCACTATATGGTCTTAGACATTCAACTTGAGTTCAGTTTGAATGGTTTAGCAAAGCTATGACAAAGTATGGATACGGGAGGTGTCAAATCGTTTGTACTTTTTTTGTAATTTTGCACTCAAGTATATATTCTATTTGTTAAAGGGGAGAGGAAAATCAAGTGTTTTTGATACTGAAGTCAATTAGAATCTTCATGTTGAGCTTGGTAGTGGTGAATTGTTGAATGATCTTGGGTCATTGGTTGGCAAGTTGATTTACATGATAAGCACTCAGCTATATGTTCATATGTGGTTGTGTAATCAGCTAGTTAATGCATTCACCAAGAATTACAATTCAAATGATGTTCATGCAATTTTAGGCACTTGAAAGGGCCCTCTAGGCAAGGGGTACTCTATACTTGTCCTAGTTGTTTGGATGTAGAAGGTTTTACTAATTTAGATTGCACAAGTTTGAAGTTGGACTTCATATGGTGTTAGTATTATATCATGGATGAGGGAAAAAAACATTTCTTGGTAAATCTGTTGTTTTTAAAATCCTACGATTTGTATTGAATCCTAGGCAAAAAGATTCTTATCCATACAACAAACCACATTTACAAGTAAACCTTAGGACTCAAGTGTTACTTTTGGTACTTGGTTTATCGAGTCTTATGATTCAAGCAATTCATCTAGGTGGGAAACGGCCATTCTCGAATATGTGTGAATTGTTATGTTTAAAAACTCTACTCTGATGAGTTAGAATTTCATGGTATGAATCTCATTCTCATGATTATATCTTATAATAATATTGCGTATCTTCATATTTCCTCAAAATTGAAGATTAAGTGGCAATTTCTCCAAGTTGGGTGTGTTCATAACAAATTTATCCATAAATAAGGAAAGGCACTAAAATTCATTAGACAAAAATTTCCCTCCTTTTAATTGGAGATTTTTTATTTAATTTGTGAGTACATCACACTCCTGATTGTGAATATTTATCAATTGTTATTAAGTTTTTTGAAGAAAACCTCTGATTATCAGAATAGATGATTTTACAAAATTAATGCAGAGAATGAAATAAATAAAAAATTAACTGGTAAATTTTCTCACTCCTCGCCTTTCCTACTAAAGTCTAGCTTTTTACCATCACCTAGGGCCTGATGATTTTTGCCTAATTGGACTTAGATGTTGGGAGTTGATGAAGAAAACGGTAAATCAAGTGCAGCGATTAGGTTTGATTAAACAATCATTTAATTGGGCCCTTCTTTAGATGGACTTAGTGGTTCACCATTAATTGGAGCTTAGACATCAATTGGTGCTATGGAGAACATGCTGCCAAAGACATTTAAATAGGACAACATCAATCTAGTCATTTGTGAATTTCAAATGGCATTGCCTTTGATTGGGTCCTCATATTGGTGCCTAAAGGTAAGTTAGGCTTTGAGGGTTGATGATCTAATCGAGCTTTGATCACTAAATGGGTTTAATATTTAGTTGACTCTTGACACTAAGTGGGTCAATTTCCACTCAGCCCAAATGGACCAAAGTTTTGGACCTTAATTGGTTTTGGGCTTCAACTAGGTTTTGTCTGCCCAAAACAACTCAAGCATTGAAAAAAAATTTAAATACTCATGACTCAAGGAATGGTGACTATCTTTGAATTTGTTTTTGTGGGAGAAACTAACTGGTAGAAATTATATGACCTGGATGCCCCTCAGTCCTCCCTTATTTGAAGTTTGTTGTTGGTCAGTTTAGTTTGAAGGACTTCGTTTGTGCAAAAGAGCATTTCATGTCGGCTTTCTTAAATTCTGCATTTTTTAATACCTTTGGCATGTTACATATCTGGATATTCTTTTCATCATTTTCTTTTAAATGGAGCATATGCAATTGATGGATAGAGAATTTCTAGGATTCTATGAAGCTGTGTCATCCACTTTGCAATAAAACTTCTATATTGGAAGCTAGAAGATACAAAGGCAATATGTGTTAACTTGGGCACATGTGAGAGATCTAGGGCTTTGTTTGATAGGAGCCACAAATGCACAATTGCACATTCCCTCCTTTATTTACATGTTTTTTTTTTATCCACCACCGCACATACACACTCAGTCAAGACCCTCATCATCGATGCTTTGGTGAGGGATGGGTCCCTGTTACTTGGCATGGTTTGAGCCAATTCAAACCATCTATTGACATCATGCATATGGGCTGTATGATCACCATTTTAGGTAGATGGGTTCACACAGTTTCATACTTGGGCTGATGCCAGTAAATTTGCTGAAATGGCTTTGCGTACTTGGCTCATCATTTGAAGTCATTTCTCAACCTTTTTTTCATCCCATATTTGGGATGTATTTCAGCTAATATTGGGAATCCAGCCCATTTTCTACCAGTATTTGGATAATATTGTCAGCCCTTTTTATAGTCAACATTTGGGCTGCATTGGGCTTATTTCCCGGCACTGTTTGGGTCCATTTGCAACCCATGTCTGAGGCTAATTTGTACCCATTTATTGATGAACTTTGAACTAAATTATCGCCTATATCTGTAGTAAATTTTGACCCATTTACTTGCTTGGTTCAGCCCAATTTTGCCTATGTATGTGGATTGGACCATAAGGTTGTCATTTGCATTGTGTTTTTCAAACCTAAGGCCTTGCTTGACTTTGTGAAGTAGGTTCAAGTATGGTCTTGATTTTACATAAACTATTTGGCTGTCATGTATAGGACCATATTTCAAGCCCATTTACTTGGGTTTTTGGGCTGGCTTTTTAACTTATTTAGATCCCAATTCAGTTTGGTTTGCAACCCAAATAGAGAAACCAGCTGAGCTAGTAACCCATTGGAGTTTGTTCCCAACCGAATTCCAATTGTTGCACAGGTGCAACCAGTGTTATGAAATTTGTTTCGGTTTGGCCAAAATCTCCAAACAATTTCGGTTCAGCAAGGAAAACGAACCAAACTACCCCTTGAGAAAAATTCAGCCTAGATTTTGGACCAGTTTGGCTGAAATCTGGAATTTTGGACAGAATATCCAGGTTTTGGCTAAAATGATTGAAATTTAGGGTTTTGGCTAGACAATTTTTATTTTTTATTTTGGATCTGGTTGAATCTGTGTAACTGACGACTGTGAGGATTAATTGAAAAATACAACCTGCATACAGTTCAGACTCACATTATCAGCAACTTTTATATAGAAACTCTCATGGCTTAGGAGCTACTTTTTTAGGTCTAACCAATGCGTATAATGTGATCCTTCCCCCAGCAAGGACATGGATTTCATTTGAAATTGACGTATCATACAATGTGCTACCTATTTTGAAGTATCTGAACATCATAAGTTCCAACTCCATTCATCCTCTTGGGATAGTAAGTTAGGAAGGCTATTATAAAAAAAAAAGATTGAAACAGCACTAAAAAAATTGAACATTTTTGGACAGGCACCTGCAGTTGACAGTCTACATTTTCCTTTCTGTGACCACATTTTATCTTGAAAATTGGTTAGTAATTTAACATAAATCACATTAAATCAACTCAGGCATCTATGTGGGTGACAATATGGTCGTCCATTTCACAAGAGGACAGGAACAGGAAGTGGGAACTGGAACTGTCCTCGATATCATCCTGACGAGCTCTGTGCCGAAACGATCAGAAGTCCCTTGTCCAATCTGCAATCAACATGAAGAGGGTAATGGAGTAGTCTCTTCTTGCCTGGATTGTTTCCTTACTGGCGGTGTCTTATATCGCTTTGAGTATTCTGTCAATCCTGCTCTATTTCTTGCAAAAGCACGAGGTGGAACATGCACCCTTGCCGTCTCTGACCCAGATGAAATTGTACTCCAACGGGCAATGCACTTGCTCAACAATGGATTTGGATGCTACAATGTCTTCAAGAACAACTGTGAAGACTTTGCCATTTACTGCAAGACAGGTCTACTTGTTGTTGACCAAGGAATAATTGGACGGAGTGGCCAGGCTGTCTCAATAATAGGGGGGCCCCTTGCAGCCATTCTATCCACACCACTGCGTCTTTTCACCACCAATGTATATGGGCTGGCAGCTACTGCTGTCACAGTCTACTGTACTAGCCGGTTTGCTGCTGACATTGGCAATCGGAGGGATGCGATTAAAGTGAATGTTGAGGATCTGACATCGAGGCTGGCTACAGGCGGTATCAATGTGGACACTAATTTGGCACCTCCTGTAAGTTGCTAGCCAATTACATTTCATGTATGTTCTTGGATGCCTGCTCTCTGCTTCTCCTAATTATATATGATCTGCTGGAATTTACATATAGCCTTGTATGTTTTTTTTCCATAATCACCTATATTTTTCTATTTGTCAAATAACCATTCTATTTATTTGAAAATCTACACCAACCACCTTGTTCGGCTGAGAGATGGCCCTTATTGGCTGATTGATGGAATCAAAATTTACGTCAACCATCTTGCCAGCTAGGAAATGGCCCTTTTTACTGATTGACAAAATCAATTGTATGATTTCCCCAAGGTTTTTTTTTCTTTTTTTGGTTTTTTATGCATGAAATATGAAATGGGATTTACACCTGTTATGCACACAAAAGCATGTTTATACGGAAGCATGGTTTCACGAGTAAACGTGGAATGGTTCAGATTACATATGTAAAATCTTCATATATCTCAAAACTATTTATGTTTTAGACGCAAGACTAAACATTTTGGAGTTCAATAAAAATTTTTTTCAAAGGTTTGGAAATGAAAGTTGGGTCACAGAAAAAAAAAAAAAAGAAGGTTGTGAAGGAATTTGAAACTGCAACCTGTTCTAGGCATCCTTTGTACTGGCTCCTTAACCAAGGTGTGGAGTTCATTCACACCTTTTCAGGTGTGCAAATTTTTATATAAAAATGGCCTCATTTACATAACATTTTCTCACATCAGGCCATACATAAATGTTGTGCGTGCATAGCATTTACATATGTACATGATTGCTAACAAATGAACCTTAAAAGGATAGAGATTCCTCTGGTTCTTACCCTCTTCCAAATGAAATTCAGGCTGGTAGAGTGAAAAGACAATTAAAACATGAGCCGGCTTAACCAGAACTGGTGCCCTTAGTTCAATTCTAATCCAGATAGGTCTAAGAAAATTTTTATTCTTTCAAAGTAAAACACACCAACTTTCATCAGCTGGTCAAAAATTGTTCTATTACTTCTGAGTTTGAGGTGATGGATCAAGATTTTGAAACCAATAGCGGTGATTATTTGTGAAAAAAAAAATCAGGTGGTTGTCTGCAATATTCAGGTGGTTTTATCATTATGTAACTTTCCCATTGTTGGAAAGTGCAGTAGGAATGCATGAGTTGGACTGTCAAATGAAGAGCATTGTTTCCTCTTAAGTGCTTTAAAATCATTGATGATTGTATTGCCCGAGGACACTGTAAACTGGATGTTTTTCCTTTACTGTTAGTTTTTTCAGTAAGAATTATGGTTGAAAATACTTTCTAGGGGAACAAATATTCTGGCATTCGAAAGTGCTAATCTTACACATGCAAGCACATAAGAAGACTGTAAGCGGGGGCACTTATCCAACCATTAATCACTATTGGATTGAAATTGAAAAAAAAATTATGATTCTAAAACCATTAAACCCAAAGGCCATAACATCAAGGAGTCAAGATGATCTAACGGGATTGATATTTTGATATTCTCTTACATCTCTCGATCTCTTTGGGCCTTCTTGTTTGCATAGATCACAAGGAATTCATGCCACAAATGGTTAAATGAATGCCGTAGGTGAATAAACAAAAGTCATCACCAAATAACCCCCCTTTAATGGAAATTAAATGAAGGGAAGATGGGAAATGATATCCACCCACCACCCTAGCAATTTAAATCCTAGGAAAGTGAGAGTTGCATGTGTCATCTCATAGAGATCTGATGAAATAGAGAGAAAGATGCTGGAAATTCTATGTCCTTTGGTGGGATCGACAGATTACTTTATATAAGGGCTATCGGCCTAATCAAGGATACAGTCAAGCCTTCAATTAGGCAATGTAATTGATACAATGGGATTTAGATCCCCAATCCTAGCTAATCACAATAATCCTAGCTAATCAGTTGAACAAGAGATATTATTTTACAACTTTTATGTTTGCCCATTCATATGTGACTTATTTTCTATTTTGGGCCTTACCCTCTATTGACACCCCCCCTCAAATTGATGCCGGAGGATCATACAACATCAATTTAGAAACAAGAAATTGATGACGAGGGTGAGTTAGTCCCTTAGTGAAGATATCAGTAAGTTGAAACTCTGTAGAGACATGTGGAAGATTGATCACATCATGCACATATTCGTCATAAATAAAGTGACAATCAACTTCGATATGTTCGGTGCTTTAAAAAAGGATCGGGTTTTTTGTGATGCAGATAGCACCAGTGTTATCTGCATATAAATGAGTTGGTGTAGTTTGAGCAAAACCCAGATCTGACAGAAGTCCTCGAAGCCACAATATTTCTGAGCGACCTAAGGACATTGCACGATACTCGGCTTCGGACGAAGACTTTGATACACGTTCTTGTATGTTACATTTCCATGATATTAGGGATTTTCCAGGATACATGCACTACTCGATCGTAAATTGACAGGAATCAGGGCATCCAGCCAAATCTGCATTAGCACATGCTGTTAGAAGAATAAGGGTTTCTTTAGGAAAGAACAGGCCATGAGTTGAAGCCCCCAACAAGTATCGAATGATCTTCTTGACAGCTGTGAGATAGAGTTGTCGTGGAGCATTCAAAAACCAACTTACGTGGTTAACAGCATAAGAGATATCAGCTCGAGTAATAGTAAGATAAACCAGAGTTCCTACTAACTACTGATATTTGTGTGGATCATGAAGCAGAGAACCATCATCCTTTCTTAATTTTAAATTAACTTCCAAAGGGGTGTCAATTGGAGTGGAGTTTTGACGATCAGCAAGATCAATAAGGTCCATTGTGTATTTGTGCTGATTAATTAATAGAACATGGGAAGTCTATTGTATTTCCAAGCTTAAGAAAAAATGTAACAGATCCAAATCTTTCATATGAAAGGACCTATTTAGAAAATCTTGAAGTTTTTTTTATCATGTCAGCATCAGTACCTGTGATGATGATATCATCAACATATACCAAAAAGGCAATGAGGCCTGCAGATGTATGTCCAAGAAAGAGTGAGGGATCATAAGGACTCTGAGCAAACTCAAGTTGATGTAATGTTTCTTTAAACTTGTCAAACCATGCCTAGGAGCTTGTTTTAAGCCATAAAGAGATCTACGCAACCTACAGTCCGAAGACTTGGATGGAGAAGAGACACCTTGAGGAACTCACATATAGACTTATTCTTTTAGATCACCATGAAGAAAGGCATGCTTCACATCCATTTGGTATAATGGCCACGATTTTGAGGCAACAATGGCAAGAAGTAGTCTAACACCAGTCAATTTTGCAACAAGAGCAAATGTCTCTTCATAATCTGTGCCATATTCTTGTCTGTTACCTAATGCCACGAGACAAGCTTTGTGCCTATCCAAAGAACCATCAGGTTTAAGTTTTATCGAGTAAATCCACTTACATCCAATTGGTTTGATAGTAGATGGACAATCCCCAAAATCCCATGTGTGATTCTTTTTTGGTGCACTTTGTTCTTCCTACATAGCCTATTGCCAAAATTCAAGTTGCATAGCCTGTGAATAGGATTTAGGTATGGAGGTAGAGGAGAGTGTTGCCGTTAATGATGCATGAGGAGAGTGTCGCCATTAATGATGCATGAGTAAAACCATATCGATCAGGAGGATGAGTCATCCTTCAAGAACGACGCAAGGTACTCGGTTAAAGCAGACCATTTGTTAGCGAGGGATCTGGAGACTGGGGGTCTATAGTGGTAGTTTATACACACAATCAGGTTTAAACCGAGAAATAGTTTTTTGGTCAGAAAAATCAGGCAACAAGACTGTAATGTAAACAAAAACATCTTTTAATTTTAATGGACTAATGACTTCACCAATGACACTAATCGGTAGATTTTCTCCGGTGGCAGTTTGAATTTTAAGGTTGCCCTTATATTCAGCGATGTTGACAGAGATGAAGGCAATGATGTCATATGATTGGTTGCTCCCGAGTCTAAGTACCAAGCAAATGAGAGGGTTGAAGGCTTACCTAATAGGCCAAAGGCTGAAAATGCATTGATGATCATTTGTTGGATTACCTCAAGGGTCATAGAAGCAGGTGATGCAGACTGTGTAGAGGCAACAGATTTTGCATAAGAACCTGGTAGTGCAGACTAAGAATCACCTTGATAAAAACTGGTAGGAATAGTAGTGGTGGTTGCAGTAGGGGTACGAGAGACGGGATTCTTTAGACGTCTCCGACATTCAAAAATAACATGCACAAATGCTTTGCTATAGTTGCAAGTTTTATGTTTGCCCTGAGAGGTGTAGTGACCATAGTTATTGCAACTGTAGCATTTCACTTTAATCATATCCTGAGGAGATTGTCATCCTTTAGCAACATACGCAACTGGAACACCGCTTTCTTGAGTCTTTTGTTCAAGAATAGCCTTGGTCAGTTGGCCTTGTTCTTCGCAAAGCAGTTCTTGAAGACAGTCATCTATCAAGGGAAGTGGGGCTCGATCTAGATCGTACTGATTCAAACTCGGATCAGAGCTTCATTTGTCCATTATAGCAGAAATCAGTAAGCAGAAACTACCAATAGAGCAGATTAAAATCACCAACAGATCATTAATGGAGCAAAATCACCAATGGAAAGCACCAACAGAGCAAATAAGAATGATGTAATGTATTCAGGACTGCTGTATAATAATCCGATCTGAGAGATGCTGAATGCAGAAAGCTGTATATAGAGAAATACCACCAGCACTGAGAAAAAATTGCTCCATGCGAGCTCTGGATTGTGTCTGGTGCACAACACGGGGCCTAAAGAGAGATTGGAGATCAGATCCAAGTTCAGACCTGATGTCTGGGTTGAGATATCTTCCTTCTGGTGTGGTAAAAAAATTCCTCCTATCCAATCTTTTGGACAGATGTGATTGAAAATAGTACAAGGAACCGGGAAATCATGAGAATGAGCAAAAGGCGTCCCTCCAAGAGCCAAAAAATTGCAGAAAAATCTTCAAAAATCTTAGATGAAATAGTCGACCATATCTATAGAGATTCGTACCCAACTCTTATTGATCACTGATGGGCCACTGTAAATTAAAGGTGATCTACGGTAGATGTGATGGCTGACTGAAGCAGAATTCTTTCAAAACAGATTGCTGACCTGTTCTTCACAAGAGAGACTGACTTCTCTCTATTTAATTATCTCTGATACCATGTCATCTAATAAAGATGCTGATGAGATAGAGAGAAAGATGCTGGAAATTCTGTGTCCGTTGGTGGGATCAACTTATTGCTTTATATAAGGGCTGTCAGCCCAATCAAGGATACAGTGATGCCTTTAATTAGGCAATGTAATTGATACAATGGGATTTAGATCCCCAGTCCTAGCTAATCAGTTGAACAGGAGATATTATTTTACAGCTTTTATGTTTGACCCATCCATATGTGACTCATTTTCTATTTTGGGCCTAGGCCTCTATTGACGGCATCTAGATTGCCACCTAATATCCTTCACCTCTAAGCTCTTTAATAATCATTTGGTAGAGTTCATTTGACCAGGAATTCCTAACACTGGTTGGGAAAAAGTGTCACATCCCACACCGCCCAAGTAATAAGTTTGATGTGGCTTCATATTCCTGTTTGGGCTTTTCACCTATCAGCTTAAGCTTTTGGTTGGTACATGGTATCAAAGAGGGTGTCATTCTTGTGTAGCTCATGTGGTAGGCCCGTTAATAGAATCTGTTGAGCCTGCACGTGAGCCCCGCTCCCCCCCACCCCAATGGGTCTTCCAAACCAATGCTTAGCATGGCTCACCATGCTGCACAGTACAATTTTAAGGCAGTTCTATCAGAGTAAAACTCATATTGTTATACATTCATATGTACATACCTTTCAGCTCCCTGCTGAGGGGCAGTTTCCTTGTGCTGAGAGCCAAAGTGCAAAATATTTATGAAAGAGAACTCTCATTCTCATTGTCAGACAAAAAGTCCTGTTGCTGATGGACGATCTATGATTGCAGCACGCCCAAAGGCGGATTTCTACTGCGAACCTCCGTGGGCCTGATCTTCAGGCACTTCTCACAGGATTTGAACTGGGATCCACTCTTTATGCAGATCTATTACTTGCTGAAGGGGACTTCCTTCTGTTAAGTGATGCATTACATCAATTGGGTACCTTCTCTTGGGACCTGATGGTGTCACGGAAAAAGGAAAAAAGTCACCCTTCAACTGTTGTTTTTAAGACATTGGAAGCCCAGTTCTCAGATAGTCCATCATCAGCTAATAGGATAGCTGACTCCAGGCAAACTTGGAGTGCCTACGGCTACGATAGACAACAACATATGCAGCATTCACTACCCAGCCATGTATCCAGGGCATTCATTATCAACATTCACTGCTCAGCCATGTATCCAGGCGATGTATATTATCAGCATTCATACTCTCATTTGGTATTTTCTGCATTCACTAGACAGCATTACCTATCCTGCAATTATTCATACCCATCCAGCACTTATTATTATCATGTCCAGCCATGCATCATTTACTAGTTGTCATTTAAATAAATATTAGATATGATTAGCCCTTGTTGAAGTCTTGAATTAAGAAAGTATAAATAAAAGATTGAACAATGTGATTATATTCATCGAGAATTTCACCAATAAAAATTAGCGGGAATTTAATCCTACTTGAAATGATTGTCATGCCTATCTCTTCTTATTTTTATTTTATGTATATCAACTAATAAGATCCAAGGACTTTATCAGCTTACTTTTCTTTTATTCTGCACCTCGTTACCACATATTGAACATCTCTATACTGAACTTCAGGTGCAGCATCATGCAGACTTTGCAGCAACAACTCCCGCTAATCCACAAGGACACTTCCGGGAAGCAAAATGAGCGGATTGAGATAACTTCCACTCAGATTTGATGTTTGTTATTGCAGTTTTATCGGCTGTTCAATTTAATCTCTTTCAGCAAAAAAAAAAAAAGAAGTTCTGTTGCTTATATTACATTGTTTGTGTAAACTCATTCAACTGTTGCTCACTGTTTGATTGAATTAAACAAATATGACGCCTTTGAACTTTGGCCATACATCAAAAGGTTGGGACAATTAATGAGGCTGATATTTTGCACGCCGTTAGGTTTCATTAAGATCTTTTCATCCTCCACTTCTTATCATGATTGGTACTGCCCTAGGTGGGCTTAACAGGTAAGTTCGCAACATTACATGTGGAGAGTTCTTTCTAATATAAAACATATATTTATTCACCGGTAAGTTTGCAGTATAAACCTATCCTTCTTCTAAGAACCACAATTTGCAAGATTTCTCCGTGCAGAGTCACAAACAATGTACACCTTGCCAATCCTGCAACAAATTGGATCATGTTGCACTTTATCAGATGGATCATTCGTGTCAAGGATGCCAACTTTTTGCCATGGCTGCTACTCGAACTTAACCTGCCACTTGGTTCACTGATACAAGTGCCACTAACCATGCGATGTCTAGCTATCAAACATGATCGATTCTGTTTCCACTGCTTTTAAATCTTTAAGATAACTCATATCCTTCATGTGTCTAAAATCGATTCAAATCTAGTTTTGTTAATCGACTTTGTAAGTACCAGTATTGTTCTTCTATTTTTAATGAAACCTTTTTCTGGTTTTTAAGGTCAGAACACTGTGATGAGGATGACTCTTTAGCAAGGACAGAGTAAAAATGGGTTATGTTCATTGATGATGGCTAGCATTTTCCCCATCTACTGTGGGTCCGAACCAATCACATCATAGTATAGGTTGGAGGAATGACTCATGGTTACGCATGTCCGTGCATGCAAGTTGCTATGATTACTCCCATTTATGCCTGACAAAAGGCAAGGGGAAAGCGCATGCTCAGCTGCATTTGTGAAAAATGCAGGTGGGCCCCTATCCATATGGGATGTTGCTACGTTGACCTGATGCTAGAGAAATTATTTCGGGGGCCCTCCAAACGTTGGATGATCTTGGCCATTTGATAATTTTAAATTTTTTTGAGGTTCAGTGTTGATGGTTACTGAATTGCCTTTTCTGACTAAAAATTTGAATATTGTTTTTAATCAAAGGCTTATGATGGTTGGATGAAGGGGTCTTTTGGAGATGTTCCATCCTTGTGGCCCTCCGGATCTCAATATAGCCTTAAATTGTCGTCATCACACAAAAAGGGTGAAATGATCCCTTGCTGACGCAAGTTGACAGAATTTAAACAACTGATTTAACCTGTGCGGGGCCCAATTTCTTGATCAAAGGCATTACACACTATGTTTTAATGAAAATTAGCTCGATTTTTGCTTTAGGTGATATACACCAATAAATTGATCATGTTTCATTAGATACTAGCTGGAGTGAATTTTCTTAATGAAAGTTATGCCCAAATATCAGATGTGATCTCGAAGGTTCGAAAAACACAAGATTTTCACCGAGATTTTCGCCGGGATTCTCACCGACTCCGCCGCTATTGCCGTTGCAGTCGCCGGTCCAGTGCTGCTGTCATCGGACCAGTCCGTCGGCGCAAACGGATCTCCGATCGGACGTCGGATGATCAAGATATCGCAGAAACAAACTTCTGCCATCAATCTGGTCAACTCTGGCTGTTGACCATCTGTCCGATGACGTGGGCTGACGTCAACTTGATGACGTCACGCTGCTGACGTCTGCGCGGCGGCTGACGGGCTGGACCGTCTGCTTACGGATTCAGGTGGACCTGACCCAAACTGTTAACCTGCGTTGCTGGGCTGGGCTTGTTCTACGGGTTGGTTCTGACCCAACCCGACCTGGACTGACCTGAAAACATGCGCTAGGCTTTGCTCCAAGTCGGGTCAGGTTAACTGACCCAACCCAACCCAAGACCTAGAACCCAGAGAACTGGGTTGTCTTTTTCGTCTCTGCACCTGGGTCTGCATCCCAGTTGCAGACGGCGCAGAGTTGTAGGGCCCGCAGCTGCTGCGGGTCCGGTTTCCTGGTCCGGCGACGGCGGCGTGGGACCTGCGACGACTACTGGGACGGCGACGTGCGGACTGCCGGTGATCGCTAGCAAAAAATTTACAACAATTGGTATCAGAGCAGTCAAAGTTGTGCGTGGAAGATCAACGGGAAGAGGAGAGATCAACGTTGATCTCTGCTGGGCCACACACTGCTGTTTCTCTGTTTCAGGAAACAGAGAAAATCGTCTTTTCTTGCACGATCAGTGAAGAAGAAAGAGACTGCCGCTCGCTGCTTCCGCCTGCAACCTGTTGCAAAACGCATCACAGAGCAAGAAAAAGTCTGTAAAATGCTTTTTCTGTGGCAAGATGGGCCACGTAAGGAAAAATTGTTTTGCCATGAAGGAATAGAAATGCTCCAACAATGATAAGAAGAATGACAGTGATAACACTACAGCTACTTTGGAACAGGAAGTAGTGGTGTTCACCGGACTAGGAAGCCGGACCCGCAGCAGCCGCGGGCCCTGCAACTCTGCACCGTCTGCAACTGGGTTGCAGACCCAGGCGCAGAGACGAAGAAGACGACCCAGTTCTCTGGGTTTTGGGTCTTGGGTCGGGTTTGGTCAATTAACCTGACCCGCCTTGGAGCAAAGCCCAGCGCAGGTTTTCAAGTCAGTCCAGGTCGGGTTGGGTCAGAACCAACCCGTAGAACAAGCCCAGCCCAGCAGCGCAGGTTAACAGTTTGGGTCAGGTCGACCTGAACCCGTAAACAGACGGTCCAACCCGTCAGCCGCCGCGCAGACGTCAGCAACGTGACGTCATCAGGCTGACGTCAGCCCACGTCATCAGACAGACGGTCAACGGCCAGAGTTGACCAGATTGATGGTAGAAGTTTTTTCTGTGATATCTTGATCATCCGACGTCCGATCGGAGATCCGTTTGCGCCGACGGACTGGTTCGGTGACAACAGCACGGACAAAAATGGTGAAGTCATCTAGACTTGTATTCCCAATCTGTTTTGCTTGCATGCTTGTGGTGATTGAATCTTCAAAGTGATGTTGAAGATGGGCAGGATGGTAAGTGATTCACAATATCACTCAGATTCGTCAATGGTTTCGAGCTTTAAGTTCGAGGTGGAGTTTGACGAGATGAACTTTGCTCAAAGTTTATGTGCTGGTTCAACAAATCAAAATGTTGAAGAAGACTGTATCGTTGGTGCAGTGACGTACCATTCAACAAGGCACGTGAAGACATTGCCGGTTTTATCTCCTCGTAGCTCGAGTTGTGCAGAATTCAAGCTAAGGTGGAGATTGTTGGGTATATGTCTTGTATTCTGGTTTAGCCGGATGAGTCCACTGGGTTGGCAAGGGACTGGTTTAAGGTCAAGGGTATTTTGGTAATTGTACCGGGGCTTTCTTGGTGGCCAAGAAAGGGGAGACTATATATGTGTGTAGTCTGTAACCCTAAATCTGGCGTGCTGAAGAGAGGTAAGAGCTCTCTTGCCCGTGGTGTTCCGACACCACGTAGGTGAGACGATGTGAGAGAGAAAGTCTCTGTATACTTTACTTGTCATAGTGAAGATGATCGTCTCTGTGCCCATGGATGTAGCCCTGTTTGGGTGAACCACGTAAATCTCGGTGTCTCTTCTTGTGTGTGGCTTGTTCTTGTTGATCTTGTGATTAATGTATGCGCACAACGGATGATGTCAGAAAATCACAACAATTGGTATCAGAGCCGTGGTTGGTGTTCCTCGGGTTTCTGAGCGAGGTGGAGATCGCTCAGTAGCTTGGAGGTTGTGCGTTTGAAGATCAACTGATTGAATCCTTGTCGAAGGGTTCGGATCTCTGTTTTCATAACAGAGGAAGAGAGATCAGGTTCATAATTTCTAGTTGGGCCACCATCGGAGAAGAAGAAGACGAGATTGGGTTCTCCGGTCTCGCTGGATCGGAGGAAAAAGGATTCACATGTTTTTTAGATCTCGAAGTGATTGCTGTGGTTGTGATCACCGGCGTACCAAATCGATCGGGTTCTCAGATAGTTTCTGAAACAGAGGAGTGATCAGTTGGGTCTGATCGGTGGGCCACAAAGGTTACAAAAAAACTGCCGTTCGAAACATTCGAAAACATCATATTCTCACCGGAATTTTCGCCAGGATTCTTGCCGTCTCCGTTGCCTTCGCCGAACTTCCAGTCGACACAGTCGCAAGTCACCGAAGTTCTCCCAACAAGTCAGCCAGTTCGGGTTGGGTCCGACCTGACTCGTGTGCGCAGAGTCCAGCCCAGTGAGTAGAGCGCTGACATCAGCCAGCGTCAACAAAGGTGCTGTCAAAGGCCAGATTTGATCAGTTTCAACGGCTGAAATTGTTTCTGCGATATCTTGATCGTCCGATATCCGATCAGAGATCCATTTGTGCCTACGGACTCGTTTTGAACAGATCTACGCAGTGGAAGAGGTTGATTGGCTGTTTGACAGTCAAGGAGGAGGTTTGACCGATTAGAGCATAGAAACTTATTTCTATGATATCGGAGCCATCCTAAGTCGGATTTCAGGTCCGTTTCTTCCAGCGTGCTCGTGGTAACGAGATTTATAACTTGACGCAGAAATTTGGAGGAGATCTGAACAGATGTGAATTCAGGCTAGAATCGGGTCTACTCGACCTGGTTGTTGTTGCAAACCTAATAATAGGAGTCGCCAGCCTAGTTGTAAAGGGTTTGCTGATTCAAACGAAGTTATTCGTTTGGGGTTCACATGCTTTCTGGTTCGCATGTGATGTTATTTATCTTGCTAGAGCATAGCCGGAAAAGCAGTAAGGAGGAGCTGATGTGTCAGCAGTTGTCAAACATTTGTTTGATTGATCGGAGGCCCGGTCAAATGGAGTTTTTGACTGCTCGTAGGCAGAGGTTGTTCTGCAATGGTGAAGTCATCTGGACTTGTATTCCCGATCTGTTTTGCTTGCATGCTTGTGGTGATTGGATCTTCAAAGTGATGTTGAAGATGGGCAGGATGGTAAGTGATTCACAATATCACTCAGATTCGTCAATGGTTTCGAGCTTTAAGTTCGAGGTGGAGTTTGACGAGATGAACTTTGCTCAAAGTTCATGTGCTGGTTCAACAAATCAAAATGTTGAAGAAGACTGTATCGTTGGTGCAGTGACGTACCATTCAACAAGGCACGTGAAGACATTGCCGGTTTTATCTCCTCGTAGCTCGAGTTGTGCGGAATTCAAGCTAAGGTGGAGATTGTTGGGTATATGTCTTGTATTCTGGTTTAGCCGGATGAGTCCACTGGGTTGGCAAGGGACTGGTTTAAGGTCAAGGGTATTTTGGTAATTATACCGGGGCTTTCTTGGTGGCCAAGAAAGGGGAGACTATATATGTGTGTAGTCTGTAACCCTAAATCTGGCGTGCTGAAGAGAGGTAAGAGCTCTCTTGCCCGTGGTGTTCCACACCACGTAGGTGAGACGATGTGAGAGAGAAAGTCTCTGTATACTTTACTTGTCATAGTGAAGATGATCGTCTTTGTGCCCGTAGATGTAGTCCTGTTTGGGTAAACCACATAAATCTCGGCGTCTCTTCTTGTGTGTGGCTTGTTTTTGTTGATCTTGTGATTAATGTATGCGCACAACGGGTGATGTCAAAAAATCACAACAATATCACCCCAGCACGGTGGTTTACACTGATAAATTGGTCGTGTCGAGTAGTTTATATCACTCCGATGGGGTGAAATGTCTAAAATAGAAGTTGGCTTGATCTTCGTCCTCCCTCCAGTGATGTACACCTATGAATGACTATATCACCATGGTTTAGGTGAAACTTGGGCCATTTTCTAAAATATGACATGCGATAAGTACGTTGGGTCAAATAAATGTTTGATCGCTGCTTTTAAATACTGTTCAGTTCCTCAACATTGGAGATGTGAAAAATGAGGGTTTGCTAAGTTGGCAATCCTACCACTCACGCCAGGGGATCAATTTTTAGGTATATTGCTCTTCCCATATGTGTAAGCAACTTCTCACAATATGTGTGGACTCTCTTCCCACGTGTCAGGCAACCTCTCTCCACCTGTGTGTAACATATTTCCCTGCGTGGTTGCTCTTTTACATCCCAACCCCCTTCCATGTGGTATCCAAGAAGGGCAAAAAAGAAAAAAAGTTTGGGCATTCTAGTTCTAGTTTTAGTCCCCAATCGAATCCAACCCGAACTAATCTCGAGTTCAATCTTTTAGGTAAAATCTCTTGTATTCCAGGTTAATAAATTGTCCATCTAGTTTACCCGAAATTTGGGTTAAATGTTTGATTCCCTGAGAGGTCCAGAGGACAATATGATGACCGACTTGTTGAGAAGCAGTGATCCACTTGATTTAATTAAGATTTTACCCATATAGACATTATAATTGGGTCGAACAAATATACCAATTTGATCCACGCGAAGAGAGCTTTCCAACTTCATATTGGAAGGAAGAATCAATCTGGCAAGCAACATAGAAATAGATATAAACTCCGGAAGTTGCCAACGTCGAGCATAAATAGGAAATTGTCTTCTTTAAACCCCTTTTCATCAATAGAAGTGCCCTCAAATGAAATAAATTTTGCGTTATTACTTTTTACGCGTCAAAATCTTTCTAATTGATATATTTTAAATAAAATTCCAGCGAACGGATCAAAAGTTATGACAAATCAAAAGTTATTATTACGAGGGAACCCCCTACCGGTCCTGATGTGGAGAGTACATTAGAGGTTGCATCAATGCTGACAGTGGTGTTGGCTTCCAATGTCCGGATATTGATGTCTGGACGATTTGGGTCCCAACGTCCGGCAATGCAAATTAATGCCCGGTGACGCCTATTATAGCTAAGGTAATTTGAGACAAAGACCAGTATAGTAGAGGCATTTCTCGTCCGAACTTGTTTCTTTCTTGCATTTAAGTTTTATGTTGTATTTTATCATTTCAGAGCCCTCAAGAGAGATGTATTTTTGGGGGAGAATGTTCTCCAAATGCAATCGAGCTCTATGGGGTCTACTTGCACCCACCTTTGGAAAAGTCTCATCCTTCTATGACTTAGCTTCAACTCAATTTACTCCCATCAAATCTTATTTTTCGTTGAATTGAATCTTAAAAAAATCTATCATTAAAAAACTATTAAGCATTTAAGGTTATTAAATCAGAAGCTAAGATGATTTTACGTGGCTGATCCTTTTTGTTTTTCCATATAGAGATATTTCCATATACACCACCTCCAACAAGAACAAGGTATATAGGTGGGCCACATGAGCTCGACTGGAGAACATTGCCCCTCTTTGGAAATTTAACACAAGGAGCCGTAAGACTTGAGATAACTTACTTTAAGTTAAATTTTGTACCCTTTGGGATTGCAAAAATGCCATCCTTCAGTCGTTAATCTTTGGCTCATTGAGAGCCTAGTGCCATTGTACCTGAATTTAAATTCCTACAAATAAAATAACGAATTTTCCTACGTTGTATTTATTTTTTCCTACGTTGTATTTATTTTATCATGTACATTGATACGCATGCCCGAAAGTTGGGGATGAGGCGATTATGCTTAATTTGGACACTGTTGGACCCATCAATTATGTGAGCATTAGGGCAGTTGAGGCAAGAGAACAAGGGCATAATTAAAGATGAAGAAGTTTTGACTGTTCCACGACATTAGCTTTTCTAACTTTGTGGTAATTAGGACCACTTTTGACTCACGCTTCTTTACTTGAAGTCAAAGAAAACCCCATTCAAGGGACAGAGGAATAACAGGGCCCAAGATTTCCCTTTGCCTCCTGTCCAGTGAGAGAGAAACCATGACTTTCCCCGAGACAGTTTCCAAAATCAACAATGTTCATGTTGAGTTTTCAAAAAAAAGAGAAAAATTTCCAGTGTTCAGCTTCATGCATCAATCATAATCTTGCAAACATGACTCTCAAGTATGTAGCATAATTATAAAACCTGGACCTGAGCAGCTAGGAAAGAAATTGAGCAACTCGGCCGAGTTTCAATATGTTTTTGACAGAATGAATCAGGCTTGCTCAACTCGATGCCCTTTGAGTCAATTAACTGGGCCGACTCGGTGCCTAGCTCGAAGGCCTAAAGATAGCCAACCCTATATCTGTCTAGTGACCATCATGTTTGGAGGGGCCAAAAAAAATTAAAAAAAAAAAAAAAAACAAACCAGGCTAATCCCTTCTCAGTAATGTTCTTTAACAGGTTCAATCATGGGGATATTTTGGACTGATCCACATCACGTTGATCATACCCATGCTAAAAACAATTAACAGATAAAAATGGGCTAAAATCCACAATCAAGTGCTTACATGCTGCTGTGGGCTTGAATGAGCCAATTTTTTAAAACTATCATCAGGTCTAGTAACTTAACCCAACTCGTTGGGGTCCGATCCTCCCTAATTGGACTAAGTTACAACCCCATGACATTTTTACCGGGAAATACATGTGACTTCTGAACTGTAACCGTTTTCAGTATCCAAAGTTTCATTTCACAACTACTTTGAAATGGACTAGAAAGTCTGGAATGTTGAAGATTTGTAGAAGAGAAATGCTTGACCGTTTGTTGCTAGGACTTTGCTCCTCCCTGTAAGGTAATTCATACAGCTGATCGATCAAAGTGGGTCCCACCTAAGATGGGCCACGTGTCAAGAACCCCATTGAGACAAGTACTCTCTTTGCAGTCTAATATGAAAAGACACAAGAAGCAATGGTTTTAAGTAACTAAATATGCCCAATGCTTTTATGCAAAGCAAATATAAATAAATGAAAATAAAAAAGTAAAAAAGAGCACCAGTTACATGGTTTACTGGGTAGTAGTTAGTACCCACTAAATGAGTGGTTTGGGCTTTATGGCCACATGGGGAACAAAAAGCAAAAGCAAGTGGCACCAACTGTACCATTGATAGCAGGTGGTTGCAGAGAATGTTGAACTCCAGAAGGAAAATCTCTATCTTTTGTTCTGTTGTGGTATTTGTTTGGAATTTTTCCTGTTTTAGGCAACTTTAGTCCTGGGCAGAACAATATCATTTCAACAGCAACTGGATGTAAGTCAAAGCTCCAGTTACAATGAAATGAACAAACAGGTTGACATGCAGATGGAAGTGGATGTACAATGAAGGGCCTAAGAGTTCTTCTAAATATAGCCGAAGCGCCCATACCGGAGCTTCATTATGTTTGGTCTTCTAACAGTCTGTTCAAGGTTGAATGGTGATGAAAAGTTGCCGTGAAATTCTTGTCTGATCAGTGAACTGTTCTGCAATAGGTATGGTGAAATGCAATACATCATTCATTCTTTGTTCTTCTTTTGTCTGTTATTTTTATTTATTTTTCAGTGTTTTTTATATGGGTTTTTACATTCCTGATGTTTTGATGCACTGAAATGAAACTGGAGCCAAACACTTGAGTTGGGTGTCTTCAGGAAGTTTTTCAGTTTCTCACGGAGACATTTCTCTTCCACTTGATGGATTTCTGTTTCAGGATATTTTTCTTTAGTAGGTTCTGCATCATGAAGTTCTTGTTACTTTGTTTCTTTGCCTCTTTTTTTGTTTTTTTTTCTTTTTGTTAAAAAAAATGGGGTATGGGTTTTGTTTTTCTGATGTGTTTGCACATGGGATGTTTTGATTTTGCATTCTAGTGGTGTTTGGAGGGCCAGAATGGTAGTTTTCTTGGAAGGACCAGATGAACCCTCTCTTTATAGGCATCAACTTCGCTCTTTTTTCATCGATTTTTAAAGACTTGGCTAACTGGATTTTGCTTTTCATGTATATTTGAGGAGGTAGAATGGAAGTAGATCTGAAGTTTTTTTTTAAAGATTTTTTTATCAGATGCAGTAGTCATTGGATGTGAAACAGATTAGATGTTCATATGTTTTCACTTCATCTTTCCTTATTGTAGATCTAGATTTTGTGTTTTGGTGGGGAGTTTGAAGATGGGTAACATTGCTTTTCATTAATTGAGGTTGGTTTTTGACAGAAACAATTGAGCAAGATCAGATGAAGTTTCCACTGGCATTGATTTTCTTCTCTTTTACATTGGTATTGGGAGCCACAGACCCTCAAGATCTCCAAGTCCTGAATGATTTCAGAGGATGTCTGGAGAATCCAGAGCTGCTGAAATGGCCATCTGATGGTGATGATCCATGTGGCCCACCTTCATGGCCCCATATCTTCTGTTCTGGTACAAGGGTCTCACAGATTCAGGTCCAAAACCTTGGCTTAAATGGTTGCCTCCCTCAAAATTTCAACCAGCTCTCAAGCCTCACAAATATTGGATTCCAGAGAAATAACTTAAGTGGAAAGTTGCCTTCTTTCAGTGGATTATCGGCACTTCAGTATGCTTATCTAGACTTCAATCAGTTTGACACAATCCCATTGGATTTCTTCGACGGCCTTGCTAGCCTACAAGTTCTGTCTTTAGATTACAGTCCTTTAAACAAGACAACAGGTTGGTCTCTGCCTATAGCATTGCAGAATTCGGTGCAGTTAATGAATCTGTCCTTAATTGGCTGCAACCTCGTTGGGCCAATGCCAGGTTTCTTAGGAGTAATGCCATCTTTAACTGCTCTGAAATTGTCCTACAACAGGCTCTTAGGTGAGATCCCTTCAAGCTATGGGGGTTCGGAGCTGCAGATCCTGTGGTTAAACAATCAGAATGGGAGCAAATTATCTGGTCCAATCAACATCGTTGCATCAATGTCCATGCTACGGCAGCTGTGGCTGCATGGGAATCAGTTCACAGGGACCATCCCAGTAGGCCTCGCAGGCTGCATTTCACTCACAGACCTCTGGCTCAGTGATAACGAGCTTGTGGGCTCTGTTCCTGATGCTCTGGCAGAGCTGTCTCTTCAAATGTTAAGATTGGATAATAACAAATTGACAGGTCCAATCCCAAAGTTTGAAGCTGATAACTTCTCATACTCTGGTAACTCATTCTGTCAATCAGTTCCTGGAATTCCATGCTCTTCAGAGGTCACTGCGCTTTTGGATTTTCTTGCTGATATGAATTATCCAGTCGATCTTGCATCTTCATGGTCAGGTAATGATCCCTGCACTAGTTGGTTTGGAATATCTTGCAACAATGGGAAAGTATCTGTGATCAATTTGCCTAATATGAAGCTTAATGGCACATTGAGTTCTTCAATAGGGAAGCTAGGCTCTCTTGTAAGAATTATACTGGGAGGAAATAATCTATTTGGTCCAATTCCTGAAAACCTGGTTGGCTTGAAGAAGCTGAGAGTTTTAAATCTAAGTGGGAATGAACTTGCACCTCCAGTACCAAAATTCAATAACAGCGTAAGTGTTTTTATCAATGGGAATCCTTTGTTGGAAGCTCACCTGCCCACGAGAACTCCTGCACAAGGTAATAGTCCACTGTCATCTAACACAATCCAACCTCCTCCAGTCACTGGTTCAGATCCGGGTTTGAGTAATATGAATAAGTCTGCTGAAAAGAAGGCTTCCAAAACATCCAAGGTTATCTTAATTGCTGTCCTACCTGTGGCAGTCTCGGTGAGTTTGCTTCTTCTAATGGTGTTTCTATGCAAGAAGAAAGGTGTCAATTTCCAAGCTCTATCTTCATTCGATGTTCGACAAAATGACCGATTGAATCCAAAAGATGCAGTAAAAATCTCTATTGGCAATGACACTGGTGTGAATTCATCAAAACTAGTAGCAAGCAGTTCACAAAGCAGTAGCCTAGATAAAATGGACTTTGGGAATAGGATCGTATCAGTTCATGTTCTACGTAAATTGACGCATAACTTTTCATCCGAGAATGAAATTGGGCGGGGAGGATTCGGAACAGTCTACAAGGGAATATTTGACGATGGAACAGTAGTCGCAATTAAGAGAATGGAGGCTTCTGTAATCAACAACCAGGCCCTGAATGAATTCCAAGCCGAGATTGAGGTTCTTTCAAAGGTTCGACACAGGCATCTGGTGTCGTTATTGGCGTACTTCATTGAAGGAAGTGAAAGACTCTTAGTTTATGAATACATGCCACAGGGGGCACTAAGTAGGCACCTTTTCCAATGGAAGAGCCAGGAATTGGAGCCATTGTCTTGGATGCAAAGGCTCAACATTGCACTAGATGTCGCCAGAGGGCTCGAGTATCTTCATGGTTTTGCTCATCAAAGTTTCATACATAGAGATCTCAAGTCCTCAAACATACTTCTTGGTGATGATTACAGGGCAAAGATTTCAGATTTTGGGTTGGTTAAAAATGCTCTTGACGGGAAGACCTCTGTTGCAGCAACTAGACTTGCAGGAACCTTTGGATACTTGGCGCCTGAATATGCTGGTATGCAACTCTGTTTTCATTTTCTTTTTAGACAGCTATGGTATTTTCTTGCTAAGAATTCTAAATTAATATTGATAATTCCTAGGATATGATGAGGCCATATTCGGTTTGTGTAGTAGATGAGTGAATAGTGTGGGAATTCTCAGATTTTTTTCTCCTCAATATTTTTTGTTGTTAGTTGACTCAGTTTTGATACACAAGGAAGCCACCTTTTAGCAGTGAGGTGTCCATGGGATTCGCTAGGATTTGTACGAGTGAAAGTTCTTGATGTTTTCACTTTGGAAACAAGAAGTTATAGAAGTGGCTTTGTGAATCCTAAGATCTTGGAGAAATATATGACTTGCATTTTGCCACATATCACCACTGCATCAGTAAACTGATTACTTGGCACTAAACTATTACTTTCTCTAGTTTAATAAACTGCATAAATAAATATATATCAATTAAAAATGAAGTTTTGAGAGTATGGCAGAATTGTCTGATGTCCATCAATTGCGACAGACCATTCCTGATTTTTGGTCTTCAGAAGGAGCAAAATAAACCTTTTCTGGTGATCTGGTTATCTCACCAAATCATATGCACAAGCCATAGCTTTACACTCATTTCTCCTATGAATTTCCAACCAACGTAACCTGGAAATGGATGCAGACATAGACATGAGGTCTTAAGAGTCATGAACCAGGAAAACTCATTGTGCTGCAATGTCTACACAGACGCACAGATGTGTGTATGCATAAAAAATAGAAAGAAGAAAAATTAATGTCGAACTTGTGTTTCATAGAAAGAAGAAAAATTAATGTCGAACTTGTGTTTCAGACATGTGACATTGTAGTTTCTATTTATTTATTTATTTGGATTTTGGACCACAGACCGCAAGAAATCAGAAGTTATGTTTGTAACTCAAGACCAAAAACAGCAACGGGCTTCATCTGATTTTGATAGCTTGTCGTAGCTTTTAAGTTACTGTTGGTACCTATTCAGTTTCACTAGAACAGTTACTCTTTTTTTATTTTTTTCCCAATTCACCCAAATCTGACTGACTCTCATAGAAACTTGGTTAACGCAATATTTTCAAATTTTAGTTAATGCTGTTCTGTAATTGATACAAATGCATACCCATGTTTAAATAGTGACTCCAGAAATTCTGTTGTTTGAGATTTCTTGTTCTGGTAAAATCAATTTTCATGAATATGAGACACACTCCATCATATGTAAAATTAGAAGTTATGCTCCTTATCCATTTTTACATGTAGAAGAAGTCAGTCTTCATTCTCAGGTACAAACATACAATGTGGAACTGAAATATTTCCATATCTAAATATACAGTTGATAACCTTAAGCTGCTACACAAGTAAGCCTAATTTCCATTGTCGGTCCACTTCTAGATCATCAGATCAAAACTACACCTCATGAACTGTAAATCTGTAATGAGCTCAAATGTCTGTCAGATTGGGCGATTGACCACCCGAATGAAGTCATCTTCCTGCAAAATTTCATCTTCGCAATTAGGGTCAAATATGTTACAAAGTAATCTATCCCATGTGGACCAGTTCCATACTACAGCTGGTTTTTCAGATCAAATTGTGTACCTTCATCCAAAGGTGCCCTTGGTGGTCTTCTCACCTGCTAATTGCAGGACTAATTGAGGAATTGTAAACCCTCGATTAAACTTTTCATGTGACAAAAATTTCTCAAAATAGCACCTCATCAGGATTCCATGAAACATTTTAGCTTTCATGGCTCTCAATCAAAAGTGGAAACACTATGGAGTAATTGCTTCTTCAGTTTCCATGGCAGGCACTATCAAGTGAGCCTTTATTCTAGTGATTCAATGACATCTTGAGAAACAGTTCAACCACTGATCAGTTCTTCAGCATATAGTTCTGCCTTTCAAAAAAGATAAACATACCGATTGAAGAGGATCATTCTTATGATTAAGGCCTTGAGGGAAAAAATGTATGAACTAATATACCATATTAGTCCTAATATATCTTCATACTCAGCAACTTATCTTACTTTTTGGTTCCCCCATTGATTCAATTTTAGTTACTGGAAAAGTCACGACCAAAGCCGACGTCTTCAGCTTTGGGGTGGTGCTGATGGAGCTGATTACGGGATTAAGAGCAATAGATGACAGCAGACCTGAGGAAAGTCGATATCTAGCTGAATGGTTCTGGCGAATCAGACTGAATGAGAATAAGCTTAAGGCCGCTGTCGACTCGACTCTTTATGTGATGGAAGAGACATTCAATAGCATCCTTATTGTTGCCGAATTGGCTGCTCAATGCACAATGAGAGATCCCAATCAGCGGCCAGACATGGGCCATGTGGTTAATGTACTAGTTCCATTGGTTGAGAAGTGGAAGCCTACATTTGACGATCAAAATGAATATTCATCCATTGATTACAGACAATCCCTCCATCAGATGGTCTATGGATGGCAGGCTGTGAATGAATCATCGGATGTTGATGACAGTAATGGGAGCATTCCAGCTAGGCCCACGGGATTTGCTGAGTCTTTCACTTCTGCTTATGCTCGGTAACTAACCCTAGTACCTCTTGGTCATATAGGATTGATTGATTGATTAATTTGCGCATTATTTGTTTGTCTCTCTTTTTCTTTTGAGAACCATAATGAATATGTTTTTGTCATGCTTGTTTAATGATTTTGGGTGCCTTTGGATGTACCTTAAATGACAGTTAGCTTGAATACTAGATTTTCCGCTATGTATTTGAGGCGGGCATGGAAATCCCTGATCATATTTCCTCTCAGAGTAAACACAGGTGATGTTTGCCAGTATTAAATTCAAGCCAATGAAAGGGAAAATGCAATATCCTGGTCAATTTGATTCTCAATTGCACATTATTCAAGCATTGTGGATGACTAACATTTGTGCTGCTAAAATAATTAAACAGCTTGCAATTAAGGTGAAGACCAATCTACCAAAAATTAATGTAGTTAATGTGAAAATGATGGATGAACTGCTGTGGTTTCAGCTATTTCTGCTTAAATATTGTTTTTGGATATAAAGTTGATACTGCTAAATGCTAATACTACTACCATTTGTTTCTGGTGAATGGTGATACATATTTTTGGGTGCTTCTGACTGCCAGTGGTGATCTCTCTCTCTCTCTCTCTCTCTCTCTCTCTCTCTCTCTCTCTCTCTCTCTCTCTCTCTCTCAGAAGGCCACAAAGTATGGTCCATGCTCACAGATATCAGTTTTACTATTCCATGATATTATTGTGAAGACTCATGAAGGGCCCATCTGGCTTCAGGGGAATTAAATTGCTAGGATTTCAAAGCAATCCGCAGTAAGTTTGAGGTTGAATTGATCCTGTAAACAGTGTTTATAATTATATGCAAGAGGTTCTAGGGAAAGAAAACCCAGAGTATTTTTTTAATTTTTCAAAGCAATCCCTAGTATTTTTTTTAGTTTTGAAAAGCAAACCCAGTGTTTTAGGTGAAATTTTTCATAGAACTGCCATTCTGATTCTTATTAGCAACAAAAATAACCATTTAAAACAAAAACAATGTTTAGTTTTGGGTTTTATTTTCAACATGTACTTTAAACACAGTACCCTTCAACTATAAAAGAAAAAAAAAATATCCTTCAAAAGGCACACACACATGTATTCACCAACAGATTGTTCAACCTAACTACCATATCAAGGCCTTTATTGTACACTTAAATGACTTTTTGAAAATAAAAATTGAGGGGCTACATCTTGTCAAATTCTATGTCGTTGTCTAATTAAGAATAGCAAATGACTACATTTATAAATACATTCAAATTAGGAAACCTCATCATCCGAAATAGGAAACCCAACCAAACCATGTAAAAATAAATTAATTAATTAAAAAAAAAACAAATCTAAAGAAAAAATCCTAACAACCCATTTTTGAATTATTGATAGATATATACTACGGCCCTTGTCACAACCTGGGCCTAAGAATCCGTAGATTAGGGTAATTTTTAAAGCGTGACACGCATACTCCCATGAAATTCCCACTTAAACGCAAGTGGAATTCCTTAGGGAATATTCATATTCAAACACGTGTGAAATATTTTAATGGACATTTGTCCGAGTATTCAACACGCAAAAGCCTATCAATGTCACCGATAAATTTCAACTTTCAATAAATATTTTATCAGTATCAATCAACACATGAAATAGTCCATGCCTAGACAATCAAATATACAAAAGGATATAAATGTCATATAGAATAGTAACCTGTACATCCATACTATATGTGTACCTGTATGCATTAGATACAAGAGTGAATATCTATCTATACAAATCTATACAAAAAGAGATAATATTGTGGACAGAAATAAAAGATATATATGTCTAAGTCAAACGACACATGTAAAAGTTTTTATGCAACTATACAAAAGATCAAAAGCCTAATGCCTAATCCCTAATATATCTGCTTGTCACTCTCCGATCTATGGATCAATCAGAATGCTTTTACTGTCTACTAGTCAAGACCTGAAGAAACTTCATAGGTCTCCTCCTTAGCCTCAGTGAAATTGGTATCGGGATCTAAGTCTATAATACCAAATAAGACAACTGTAAATAAGACTATTCAGCAAAGTATAAACATGATTAAGGTAATACAAGCTGTGTCTAGCATAATTAATTGACAAATGATTATACGAGATCAGTTTAAGTCTATTAGGCAATATTGTGCATTTGAATAAATCATGCTATAGAATCAATAAGGAAAATAGATTCAATTTGGCTACTACATATGGCTATATCCTCCTAGCGGGGATTCTTAATCATTGGGTACCCAGTGCCCGTGCCCAATTATATTTGGGACCTCAGTTTCTAGATTCCGAGATTCCAGATACCAACTATAGTGGTAACAAATCATACTATTTAAATTTGACCCCATCGAGTCTTTTAGGGGTGAAGCTAAGTAGAGCTTTACTAATTCGAATCAAATTATAAATTGAGTAAGATTTCTGTCTTTATCAATTAATTTCAAAATCTATCTAATTCAATCATTCTTACTCAATTGAGTTTGGAATTTGCAATTCAAATCAACTATTCAAGTAATTCAAATTCATTATAAATAATGATTCAGTATCAGTTTAGAAAAGTAATAATCAATGTAACAGTATGCAATGCAATTCAATTTGTGGAATCAAGGAATTTACTAGCCAATCCTATTCCAATTACCCGTAGACTCTAATCACCGATTTCGATGTAGTTTTAGGTTATCTAATACATAGCTATCTTTGCTTGGTGTTACATTGTATGTACAGTGTCTCAAAGTCTCCTAAAACAACACCTATGGTTTAATGCTAGACGACTTATGATTGACAATACATAAATAATCCCAGCCAAGATTATTCATGCATATTTAATTTCCATTATGCTAATTATCAATTTAAGCATTCCAAAACTAAGGACCTATGAGGTCTTTTAGTGTTTTAAAGTCCTATAGTTTAATTTCATATCATAATTAACCTCAAAGTTAATTATGAAGTGTTTAGGAATATTTGAGGTTAGTATAAAACCTCTAATTAAGTCAATTTAGAAGAGGCCTAGAATTGACTCTTCAAAGTTACAAGACGTGCTTGAGCGCCCTCATCTCTATTTTTGACAAAATACTACTGACGCATTTTCGTCAAACAACAGCATCCTCACACACGGTCCAGTTCTGTACCTGCATGGAATCACCTGTTCCCCTCATCATTCATCATTTTCACTCTTCAACAACATCATTCTACCCTCCATCTCCATGACCAATCCATTCACATTTTCAATTTCAATTACCAATAATGAAAGGCTAAAAATTCACATTAATAGAATAAAAAATGGAATCATATTAATAATACCACTATGCATTAACAAGAACCAGCTTATACTTGCCTTTGTTCACAACTTGGACATCACAATTCTTATCTTTGGCTCAATCTTTCAGAAGAATTCCTAAAAACCTAAAACCCTAACATGCAAGACAGCATGATGAAGAGGATATGAGATGCATGTAGTGAATAGGAGTCCAGATGAATCAATTTGGACTAAGAACTCTGTAAATGGGTTGCAACCCTACCTTAACAGTGTAGGGAAGGACAACTCAGAATTTCCCCAATTCATCACAAGAGGAAAAGGAGAAAAATAACAAGAATGAAGACCCATTTCTAAAAATGCTCCAATCACACATGCATGCCTTTTGATCTTATTTCTAAAGAAGAAAGGAGAAGTAGAATGAAAAGGAGATAATTGCTGTAGCTTTGCAAAAGAAAAGAACCGACTAAAAGAGGGTGAGCTGTCTTTATATCAGAATTTTCTGGAATTTATAGCAAGATCCATTTGTTTTGGTGCATTTTCAGTTTAAGCAATTAAGCCATTTGATTGAAATAAGGTCAAATGAGTTTAAATCAAACACGGAAGTTGACGTGTTAAACGAGTCGAACGTAATCGCATCAATATAATGCATATATGATGCAAAATTATAAAATCTAAAATTATAAAAAGGGGCTTCATTTACCCAAGCGAAGTCAAATCCAAACCAAACTACCTATTTGTGATCCAAACTCGATCCAGTGGACTCAAACGAGAAAAAGACGTCTAATCCTATCTAAGGCAATACTAATCATAATAATTTATATTAATATTAGATCAATTAGCTACTAACATACTTAATTAACCACTAACCCTAATTAGCTCGGGTCAGAATGTTACAGCCCTACTTGAGCCTACCTTTGATCAGTTTATCCCCTCGTACCCCCTGGTTTTTTGAGTTGGCATGTGACCTAATTTGATGCTCATTACTCTGGGATTAAAGCTCAAAAAAGATAGCATAGAAAGATAATTACATTTTAAGGTCATTAAGTCAAGAGCTAGGACAATCTGGTGGGATGACTTTCTGCCAAAATCTTAATATAATTGGACCTTTCCGTCCTTCTCCATCTGAAGGGAAGCATCCAGGTAAGCTCCACACGCTCCATAGAGGAGAAGATTCTATTATAGTATAAGTTCTTTAACCATTTCTATGGGTTCTCTGCAACTTCAACAATAAGATACTCTGCTGCTTTCTGACACATAGCAGTGCAAGAACCACTCAATTCTTTTGTTTAATTTTTTTTTTACCCCAACCCAAAATGGTTGATCCGTGAAAAGAGTACTCACATGTGGGCACACAACCCTCACACATGTAAAAATAGTTTACACATGCAACAAGAGAAGCCCACATGTGGAAAACAAAGCCCGCACAAACATAAAAAGTCCACTGGACTTACCCTATACAAAAAGCCTTTTAGATTTTACCAACTTAACCAAAAGAAAAAGTTCCATTGATTTGGATGGACATTGAAAGTAAAATTTTATATCTTTGATCAATCAGTTTATGGCTTTGAATCAGTTGGTTATTTACATCCGTCGGGTCTTTTTTTTTCATATATACTTTACTAAGGTCACAAAGCCTCTTATATCTAGTAGGATCAGCAAGCGTCACACTATAGCATGTGTCGTCCTATATTAAGAAGTCATAGAAAGCTTGTTGTTGGAGCACACTAGTAAATTAATAAAAACTTCATGATCTTTACATCTTAAAAAAAAATTTTTTTTTTTTGAGTTCCATGAAATCTTACAAGCTATTCAATCAAGCATCATTTACTTAGATGGTCCAAATAGAAACTTTGGTTATCAACCGATATAAATCTCTAACAAAAAAGCAATAGTGATAATAACCAAAGTAACATTTTATCCAAGCTGGTAAGAGTCACTCACGCCCTTTTTCGTTAGAATTCACGTCATGTGAACCCATTGCAAGGTATTACTCTTTGCATCGAATATAACCACGTAAAAGAATCAGACAATGCTCCAATAAGTTCACATGCTACCAGCTTAATCTAATCAATTGGTGTGCCCAATCAGTTGCAATGTTAAAAAAAAATCACTTTTTAAGCATACTAAAGAAAAATAGAAAAATAAATTGAGTGAATGCTGTGTGGTGCTTTGTGGTGTGCAAAGTGAGGCCAGAATTGGATGGGCAGTTGTTAGCCATCATTTACAATAGGATTATACAAAGTGTGTTTACTTGACCTGGGAAGAGAATTGTGATACAAATATGGAACATCTGAAAGCTGATGTTGAATATCTGAAATCCACGTTTCAAAAATGTGGCCCAACCTCATGAACTGGGAAGAATGGCATCTTACTAGTGGCGGGCCTAGAAATTTTGTTTGGGGGCCGTGGACCCTAGCAGGCAATTTGATTTGGGGGGCAAACTAATAATTTTCATGTAGATTTTGAGGGTGCACTGATAATTTTTATTAGATTTTTGGAGGTAAATCCAAGATTTTTATATAAGTCTTGACAGTGCACCGTGGTTTGACGCATGCGGCTGTACTCCCGTGCATGTGCTTGGGTCCATCCTTAACCTCGGTGATAAGAGATGTTAGCTCTTATTTAGCTATCTAGGATTTAAATCCTAGGGTTGTCATCTTCCCTTGCAATACGGTTTCCTCACCTAAGGTCTCCATCTCTCACCCAAAGGGCTAGAGTCCCAGCCCCCCGACTTGTGTAACAAAAAGAAAGTCATACGAAATTTTTAATTAATTGTTTCAGTAACACTGCCAACGGCCCGACTTTACCAAAGTCACTTGTCCCAAGCCTAAGTACATGCACAGTTTTGTGTTATCCTTTTTCTATGGAATCCAGCAAAAGGGGCTGGACCAACGAGAGACTCCAACGATGGGAAAAGAATCTTACTCACAAAGTAAGAGAAGCCATGGTCATATAATCGAATCTTGAGCAGTTAGTTGAGAGACTAAATGAGCAGCTGAAGAGTTGAGCCTGGATCCAGTTCTAGAACAAAAAAAAAAAAGCGTTTCGATCTTTCGCCTGCCCTTTTTGGGAAATGGGAGGCCCAAGTCAAGCCTGTTTGTAGAACTAGATTAGGATCTAGTCTTTAGGACTGAGTATAAATTTCTAAAATATGAAAGAATCACAAATCCTTTCATTTATTGGTGGAGCTCACCTAGCAACCTATCCAAACCGTATAAAAATAGGGACTTCCCTTGATAGCACTAATCCTAAGGTTTGGCACTCATCCAAATGGATTTGACCATTGGATGGAGAATTAAAATTTTCCTTTTAATATGAAGCCAATAAACTTATAAGCCACAAATGAAGGTATTAAAAGCATGTGATTGGGCTCCAACTTGATAATTACAGTAGTTCAACATAGATCTTTCTATCCCCCTAATCTTTCTATCCCCCTAGTCTCATTTTCAAATGGAATCCACAAGTGGGCTCCGTAAAAAGTTTTACGGTGATTCCGTAAAAGCAAATCTCGCTATAATAAAGCCTAAAAGAAAGCCCTTATGAGAAAATATGCAAGTGAGAACTGGTTCTCACAGTGTGTCCTTGAGAACTATTGGTGGAGCCCACCTAGCAATCCATCCAAACTATGCAAAAATAGTAACTCCCCTTGATAGTCACTAGTCCCAAGGTTTTGTACTCATCTAAATGAATTTAACCGTTAGATGGAGAGATGATTTTTTTTTTTAATATGAAGCCATTAAACTTGTGAGCCACAGATGACCACAGATGAAGGTGTTAGGGACATAAGATTGGCTCAAACTTGATACTTGTAGTGATCCCATATAAATCTTTCCATCCCCCAAGTCTCATTTTCAAATGAGACCTACAAGTGAGCTCTAAAAAATGCTCCCACAGTGACTTTGTGAGAACAATTCTCACTTGAATAGGAAAATATTCAAGCTGCTTTTATGAGAATTATTGGTGGAGCCCACCTAGCAACTCATCCAAACAGTGCGAAAATAGGGACCTCCTTTGATAGTTACTAATCCCGATGGTTTGGCACCCATCCAAATGTATTTCACCGTTGGATTAAATATTTTTTTAATATGAAGCCATTAAACTTGTGGGCCACGAATGAAGGTGTTAGGGGCATAGGATTGGGCTCAAACTTGAAGCTTGTAGCAGTCCCACATATATCTCTCCATTCCCTTAGTCTCATTTGCAAATTGACTCACAACTGTGCTACATAAAAAGCTTCCACGGTGACCCGTGATAATAGTTGTTACTAGAATAAAGCCCTTGTGAGAAATATTCAAGTAAGAACTAGTTCTCACTGTGCTTCTATGAGAACTATTGGTGGAGCCCATCTAGCGACCCATCTAGAACATGCAAAAATAGGGACCCCCTTGATAGTCACTAATTCCAAGATTTGGTACTCATCCAAATGGATTTGACCTTTAGATAGAGGGTTGAATGTTTTTTTAATATGAAACCATTAAACTTATGGGCCACAGATGAAAGTATTAGAGGCATGGGATTAGGCTCAAACTTCATCTTTACAATGGTCTCACATAGATCTTTCTAACCTCCTAACCTCAATTTCCAAATGGGACACACGAGTGGACTCCATAAGAAGCTCCCATGGTGACTGTGCGAGAACAGTTCTCACTAAAATAAAGCCCTATTTTATATTGATATTACTTTATTTGGTATGCATATGATATGATACAAGATATTATATAATATAAAACATAAACAACCTATTAAGGATTCAAACAGGCTTGTGACCTTAAGCCCAAATCCGATTTGTTAAGGGTACGCCTTGAAAGACTTGAACTTTGGTTGGATTTCGGCCTATTCACAGCCCTTGTAAATCAAACTAAGTATAACCTCTTAAAAGAGTACGATTGTGGTTGTAGGCGGTGCAAGTTATAACCCGACATTTGGGCAACATCTCTATTTTCAATTTATAATTAATCACATACACCTTCACATAAAGACATTTCATTTTACATTATAAATAATCATTACAGCATCATTATCATCAATGCCTTGCTCCATGGGCAGAACTATATAGCTGTTGAGGGGGGCACCATTGCCGCCCCCCCCCCCCCCCCCCACACTGCGCAAAACACCAAAAAAAAAAAAAAAAAAAAGAAAAACGCCCCGCTATTATCTTAAATTTTAATCTTTTAATATTGACTTTCAAAGAATTTAGGAAAAACACCCTAATATTATGAAGATTTTTACTTTCTTTTTTCTATATTGGCCCCCCCACAAAAAGTTTATTTCTATAGCGGCCCCCCCTAGGCAATTTTCCTGGTTCACTGCTTGCCCCAACTATATTGGGGTATGCTACTTGAATTCTATTTCTTCTTTCCAGCCTATCTTGAGTCAAATTATCTCAGAATTTATGTTTGGCTTGTAATAAAATTTTACACTCGCAGCCTAACTAGTCCAACCCTCTTCCTTTACTTGGGCTTGAACTGAAAGTAAAAAAACTGGCTAACTAAAAGGATTATAACCATAATAAACATAGATAATCTCCGAATCTTTGAAATGCAAATATTAGGATATTTTTTTGATAATTTTACAAATTATCATAAAATTTTTATTTTCCAGGTTATGGTTTTATCACTTTGTAATTAGTTGTAAACTTGAGAATAAACTATATAATATAGGCAAACACACTATATAATATAGGCAAACACACAACACAACACTAGCAACAACAATAACAACGGCAATAACAATGAATATTGTGGGTGATACATATAATTTAATGAACAATACTCCAAAATTAAAACCAAAAAGAAAATTTTAAATAGTAAGAAATATTGCAAAATTGAATTTTTTAAATAAAAATTGAAAATTAAACTAAGTTTTAATTAGATGTCATTAGGTGTGTTTCTGCAAATAGAGCTTTCAAAGATAGTAATGGAAAGAAAAACTATTCTACTTTTTCGCACAACCACTGTTTAGCCACTTAGGTGTGTTTGTGCAGTGGCACAGAAGAGAAAATCTAAGTTTCCTCTTCTGCTGTACTGCCTTTCCTACCACCGAGGTAAGAAATTCAAATCGGTGCTTGGAGTGGATTCTGCCATTTTAGTAAGGGACGCTGGTTTTTCTAATGATAAATCCTCGACTTGCACCAAACAAGAGACAAAGGCGCCGTAATACACAGCAACTTGCCCCTACACAAACAGCCCCTTAATGTGACACATTTTTCTTGTGGAAGGAAAAGGAGCTATCTACGTTAGGTATCTCAACATTTCATATTATGGTAATAATACACGATTTTTTTACATAAAGGCAAAGATCATTACTTGTCTAGGGAATTCCTGAATTCCCAGACATAAGAGAATTCCTCAATCCTCTTTTTACTTGAGGATTCAGAAATTCCACAAAAAATCAAAAAGGTTGGTATTTCAAAATTCTTCTAGGATAAAAAAGATATTTTAGATGACTAGAATTCTGAAATTCTTATAAAAAAATATGACATTCTCAAATGCCAGAAAACACACTGTCACATCATGTCTTCAAAAACTCTAGCAATTCAAATTCTTAGTAGAAATTCTGCTAAAAGAACGGGCCTTAAAAGGTCCAAAATGCAATACTCGTAGATATAACCCATGACTTTTCGCCCCTCATCATCCTCGATTCTTGTTTGAAACAAAAACAAAGCAGCAGTGGCTCTTCTTCTCACCTACTACGAATGGTGCAGCGGCCGGTAGTGGTGGCCTGACGGCAATGAAGGGCGGTGCTCCGACGGCGGGAGGGACGTGGCGATAGTTTGTGTGTGCAGGAACCATGGAAATCGTTAGACGCAGGAACCCCAACTGATCTTCTCCGGTGAAGATCTCCAATCAATCCAGCGAAACCAAGAACCTACCTTTTCTTTTCTTCTCTGATCAACAGGAAACCGAAATCCTCTAATTCTCTAATCAGATCCATGCTAAGACGGCACCAACAACATGATTTAAACCTAATCTTGTGAATTCCCTAACAAATTAGATCATGAAAGCCAAGCCTACAAAGGCAGCAGTTAGTAGGCAGACACCAACAGATTTAGGGCCAATTCTCTCCTGTTGTTAAAGGGTGTTTCTTTTGTGAATCTTACCCCATCAAAGTCCTTGTAATTACCTGGCCTGCTAAGATGAAGACAGACATGCCCTGCCAGAGGTACCTTGGAGGAGTCCATTTGGCAATGTGGGTCTCTATGGTTTCAAGCTCAAGCATAGCGTTTGTGTTAGAATTGGGGATGGAGACAGGCACAGGACCTTCATTGCCTGGAGATGCAAATAATTGAAAGTTTCTCTAGGTTTTTTTGAAACTTACAGGTCAGAGGTCATCCTAGGTAAGGAAGAGTGCTGGGTTGACTACTTGCAAATCTCTTTCTTTCAGAACTTTTGATATAGATATGCTTATTGAAGATGCGAAGCAATGGCCAAAGAAGAGGTTTGGTTTAGTCGTTTTGAGAGAGAGAGAGAGAGAGAGGCGCCAATGCTAGAGCGGAAGAGGATTTGTTGAGGACTGGATTTTATATAAGTTTATATAAATTCGGCTTTTATCAAAATTTATACAAATTTGATTATACAATACAACCCAGGCTCCACAATTACAATGAATTTCTCTGAGTTTTGATTGAATTTATATGAATTTGCAGAGAATTTTTTTGAGTTTGCAGAGAATTTATATGAGTTTTGCAGAGAATTTTACTAAGTTTATAAAGAAATTATATGAGTTTTACAAAGAATTTATATGAGTTTTGCAGAGTTTTTTTTTTTAAAGAAATTTCATAAGCAACATGGTATTGTTTGAAAAGTCTTGATGAGTAGGTTATAAATATATCATTTTTTTCAAAAATAAATATTATAAATAAAAGTTATGAATTTTTAAAGTTTTGAATCACAAAGACAAAAGTAATTTCAAAAGAACAAATCGGTTATAAAAAATATGAGCTGGTAACTTTATGTATCTCTACATGGAATATGTCAATGCAATAGGGGCTGCAAGCCTTAACGGACTTATGAGTTGACTGTTCTTTTGATTTGTGTCATGGGAAAGACATTTGGCTATCAACTAATTTTTCTTGATCGATAGGATATTGAAATCCACCAAAAGGGAGAAGAATACAAGATTCCTCTCTATCATGGACTTTTTAAAATCCACCAAAAGGGAGAAGAATACAAGATTCCTCTCTATCATGGACTTTTTAGGGACTTTTTAACTACATTAACGTGTTTCACATATCTTTACCATTTGCAAATGTAAAATCTTATTTATTTCCAGTGAAAAGAAAAACTACCCCTAATAAAGCCTCTAATTTTGCTCAATCACTACAAATAATTTTAAACTTAGGATCTATTTGGATATGAGGTAGATTAGAGTAGAGTAAAAAAAATTTTTTGAAATTCAAAATTTTCCCCTTCTTTTTAAAAAAATTCAAAATTTTCTCTTTTTTTAAAAAAATTTAAAAAATCATTGCTAAATTATAAAAAAAATCTTTACTTTTTATATAAAAGTAAAAAAAAAAATTTACATCAAACAACTAAAAACAAAAAATCATCATAACCCCATTATATATTATTCTTTCTTAATTTAAAGTTTTCTTTACTCTATTTTACTTTATCTCACATCCACACACACACCATCAAATAATGGGGCCACAATCAAAGTGGAGAATAGAGATGACAAATTGGGTAGATCACAAATTTAATGGGCGGATCACCAATCCCACCAGTACGGAGGGTGCGCGGTGTCTTAGACGAGTCGGCAACCTCGTTTACTTCAACTTTCACAGGCACAGGACTCAGGAGGGCATATTTCTTGCTCTTCCCTGTGGCAATAATTAGAGAAGATCAGGAGGAGTAAAGAGACGTCACCACAACCACATCAATCTAATCCCATCATCATTCCCTCTCATGGAATGATCATCAATTAAAATACAGCTGCCCAGGCTTAGATCTCTGTAGCAATCGTCACCTTATGTCACCTCTTACAGTCGTTCTCTACTCTCAGGAAACGACTCCGAAGAAATCGTGAGGCTGCATAACATCGTCCACCAATTTATAATAAATAAAAATGTCTGCTTTTGCATGACGCCTGGGCAAATTTCATTTCAACTAGAATTGAGTTTTTTTTCCTTGAGGATTTATAATATAAATACGTAAAAAAATATTGTAAAAATTCACATATTTTGTATATGATGAATTTGACAATGATTCCATATGTTACTAAAATAAACTTTGCCCCTATTAAATATAAAAGGAAGCATTTCCTTTGAGTGATTTTGATAACAAGTTCATCACTGGGCAAGGGAAATGTCTTCATTTTATCTTTCAGAAATTCAATGTAGCGCTGGGGGCGCTTTTTTTGTGGGGCAGGCCTACTCCTCCATGTGTTGTATTTGAAACAATCCAAATATATTTGGTGTGTATTTGTGTGGGTTTAATACGTGCCACAGAGATGATCAATCTTGTTGAATTAAAAACCACAGGGATATCAAAGTCATCAAAATTCAAGCCCCTCACTTTAGTTTACAAATGAGTATATAGCTTTACAACCAAAGAGTAATAGTTCTAGGTGATTGTCTAAATATTTGAAGCCGTAATCAAGAAAAAAATTGGTTTATATATATATATTTTTTATGTGAAAGAATATCTGATGTACATATTTATGAAGTCATTCCGATAAAGATCTGGATGTTTTAAATTTAGAGTTTTGTGTATTACAACACATTCACTTTAAGTGCCTACAAAGCTTATATTATTGCATTGGAGAATATGGAAATATTTTGTTGGATAGAACTTCCGCTTTTTATACACTGCATAGAGATCAATCCATGAACCAATAGGTTTAGATAATCCCCCTTGCCACTGGTCCAAATAAACAAAAAAAAAATGCTTATTACACAGCATATTTTGGAGCCCAATCCAACGAGTTTGAATAATATTGATGGCATCTTTGAGGGGTCGTTATTTTCATATTATTGATAGTAAAAAGAGTTTTTTTTGCAAATACCCCTCCAAGGTTTATAAAATTTGTAAATAAACTCCTGTTGTTTCAGTATTTGTATTTAACCCCATGTCTTTTCATTTCAATACTTTCCATATCCCAAATTCAGTAGCATGATGAAAATGAGCAACCACAAAAAATTTGTATTGAAGATTTATAAAAAAAAATAACTATTTTGCCCTTCTATCCATTAAAACATGAATACATGATTATTTACACAAGAAATTGTTATTTTATCTCAAGCATAAAATAGGTTTATAGATTATGGGATGAGTTTATACTTTTACTACAAACTACATATTTGATGATATCATATGAGATTCGTATCATCATTCATTTGATTTGATTATTAGTGCACAGGTAACACCACAAGGCCTCTTTTAAATTAATTCGGTCAATAAGTCATAAAATATGAAACATGCCCTCTCCCAATGCTTAAAAAAAAAAAAAAAGACAATGGAGCATTCTCACTTTACCAATGAGTTAGGATTAAACTTGTGACTATGTAAGGTTCGTTGGCCAACTACATAATATAAGAGTCTCTATTTATGAAAACAAAAAAGAAAAAGTTTTTTGTTCTTTTTTTTTGGAGATCTTTGGACTAGAGGAATGCCAAACATGTAAGTCCTTATTGACACTATCATTATCAAAACAAAAATGTCAAGGAAACCATCATAAGTTCCTTAATAATTCACAAAAACATTATTATTTATCTAAAGAGCCATTGATTTCTCTCTTCATTATTCTCCAATTCATATGAAGCCTAATTATGTATTTTAAAGCATACATCAATTCAATAGTGGGTCATCTATGGATTGGTTCAATTAGAAGTATAGGTTATGATCAATTTGAATTTAACAAGATGGATCCCATATTGATAAAAACAGATTTTTGTAGGCTTAATCTCTCATGCTAAATATGCTATACTAATGGTCAATGTTACAAGTTTAAGAGAAAAATGAATTTAAACTTTTGAAATCATATATATGGAGATAAAGAGGTAGGTAAAAGTTTCATTTTACTTTAAGAAACTTATGGTGGTTGTGAAGCTACTAATTTTGGGACATGAAAGGTATTAAAATGAAGATGCTAGAGTCTATGTGCAAACACTAAAACTATAGGGGTCTATTATAAATTTTAAAAACTTTAGGGGGGGGTAGATACAAAATATTCTAGTAAAAACCACATTCTCATCCCCAGAAAAGATTTTAAAAAAAGGTGAATCTCCAATTGTTTTAGTTGACTCTAGATCATTAAGGTTTAACACGGGTTGAGACAAGCACGTGCCCGCCCCAATCCAACAAAATGTAAAATTTGGATATATTTAGTATCTACAACTTAGGTTAGAGTTTACCTTTAAAAAATTAGGTCAAACTTAAATATTATCAATTCCTTATGTGACTCATATTATTAATTCCTTATGTGATCCTCTTTTGTTTTTTGTATTTTTTTTAATGACTTTAGGTATTTCTCACAAGTTCAATCTTCAAACCTTTGACTTTTAGATAAGAGGTGATCTCATTCAGACAAACAGCAACTATACCTTGGGAGCCGAACTCACCCTTACTTCTCCCACTCAAAACTAAATAAATAAATAAACAAATAAAGTTCCAGATTCGGGCCGGATCTGGACTCAATTTCAATTTGAAAGTTGGAACCCGAAATGAGTCCAAAAAAGGCCAACATCATTAACGGTAAGGAATCAAAAAGGCGTACGGTTTTTGGCGGCAAATATCAGTCTGACGTCATCCGCCCCCAAAGATACGAAGAGATCGAAACGCCAGCCATGCAGCAATCTCCACGCACGTGCCGATCCGATTCTCCCGTGCCGAGGGCGTTGGGGCCGGCGCTGCTGAATGATGTTTGGACTTTGGGGGCTGGAGATGCCGGCCCACTGCAGATTTCTCTCTCCCTCCCCCGTCATCATCATTATCATATCTTCCCAAAACGGCTGCAAAATCCAATCATACTCTTTTCACTTCTACATTCATTTCAATTCAGAAGGGTCTCTAGTTCCTCTGTCCATCCCCCTATAAAAATTCATCTTCTCTTTTCTTTTTATCCATCTTTTCCCATCTTTATCTGCTCTGGGTTTCTTTTAGTTTTCTCTCTAGAGCATTTTAGAGTCTCTTACAGCCTCTAGCGATGGCGCTTCGGTTCCTAGCTGTGCTTTTTTTTGTGGTCGTTGTGTGTTCTGCAGTGGAAGGAACCTTGGGGGGTATGCCTTTGTATCTCTCATGCATGGATCATATCAAAGGAAAAAAAAACATCTGTCTTGTGGGGCCAATTGGGTGTATGCATATAATAATGGGTGGTGCGGTTTAGGGGTTGGCAAAAAATCACTCCAACCTGATTTTTGTAACGCTTGGATTCTGGGGCCTCAAGTTTGAATGGTTTTGTTGGGTTTGTTATAAATTGGTGTTGGTGTCAATTCATGGAGGTTGGCTTTTAGGGCCATGTGGGAGAGTTTGGATTGGTCATAAGGGGGTCCCAATATTATTTTTTTCATAAATTTTGTTTTCTCTTCTTTGATTTGGTTTTGGTTCATCCACGAGGTGGGGCACACCTCATGGGGCCAAACAATCTGTTGAAGGCTGATAAAGACGAATATGATTTTGTATTTATTATTATTATTATTATTATTATTATTATTATTATTATTATGATGATGTTAAACATCTTGGTTTCGTTGCTGCAGCTTGTGATGGTTGGTTTGGCAGTTCTTATGAGAAAGTTGCTCCACCAAAAAATTCAATCAGAAAGGTTTGTGCTTTGTTTTTTTTATTTTTATTTCCTTGGTTTTCTCCTTATGATATATTTTTGGGTTTTGTTATTTTCAGATGTTAATGGAGTCGAAGACCCTGTTCAAGGGATTCAGATCCTTGGGGCCTCAGAATGATGGTGAGAAGAACATCAATGGTTGGAATTTGAGGAGCGTGCCTTCAGGTCCTGATCCACTGCATCACAACAGCAGCCCTAAGAAGCCTCAAACTCCATGAAAAGACTTGACTATATCAATCTTTTATTTTGTTTTGTGATTTTGTATGGCCCAACTGCTACAAAGAATCTGGGCCTTTCTCTTTAAGTGTCATCCTATCTTCCAGGACTACTCCCAACTATGCTTTTTAGTGTTTGTCTTTGGAGGCTTCTTTTTTCTCCAACTACTGTAAAGATGAACAACCATCCATCTACTGTAAAGATGAACAACCGGCAAGTACTTGTTTGCGACATATGCGTGTGCATTGTGTCTGTGTGAGACTCTGAATGAATGACATGTTATTATGTTAAATAACTAGAGACTGAAAATGGATCCGATTTTGTTCAGATAAATATGAGCTGAAAGGTTTCAGCAGGCTTATAAAGTCTAAGTACCATAAAGCATTTTGACTTTTAGGTGTCAATTTTAGAGGGGATAGTAGAAGACAAAGATGTCATGCTGTGTGATGTGTTAGGCATCTATTGAAATGTAGGACTCTCTAGGTACAAATGTATTAGATCCGGATCTTTTTGAAAAGTAGGAAACGTCCCAGGTTTGGGGGAACAACTGGCCCACCAAATACATAAAAATAGAAGGGCCGCTATTCGAGCTCAAACAGAATTCGTTTGTTTTTTAATTATAAAATTACTCAAATGTCCTCTCCCTCTCACACTCCCTCTCTCCTCTCTTTCTCCATTTTTTTTTTTCTCTCCCATCCCCTCCCTCTCCCACTCCCTCAGAGCAGGAGAGGGAGAGGGAGAGCATGTGAGGGAGACTGAAAAGAGGGAGGGGATGGAGGAGAGGAAAAATATGGAGGGGAGAGAAAGGGAGAGGAAGAGGAAGAGAAAGAGAAAGGAAAAAAGAGGGGATTATCCTCTCCATCGGAGCCAGCAATTGCCTCCGGGAGGGAGGGAAAGGAGAAAAAGAGGGAGAAGAGGCATTTGGGTAATTTTATAATTTTTTTTAAAGAATGAGTGAGTATACTGTGTTTCTTTTTTTAATTTAAAAAGCAACCCCTAAAAATATATAGGTAAACTCAGGTGCGCCATGGAAACCTTATAATATGAGTTTTAGATTATTTTCTTCAATTTTTTTAGGGGTCCAATGCGAAATCAATGTACTTTAATGATGGAATTAAACCGGGTAAAAGTGGTTATCTGTGCTTTGCATTGTTAATCACTTTAAAATTGATATTAAAAATTGGGATCCATGAGCTTGGTTTGGGCTGAGTTTTAAAATCATGGGAACCACGAATCATATTGTTGCAAGTGGCCCATAAAAATGGAGACAAACAAAGGAAGCCAGGGTTGACAAGTTAGTGTGAGAGGGATAGAATATTGACTAGTTAGCCTTAATCATCTAATTTGTGACCTTCGCCATGCATAAATTAGTTGATGTTTATCAGAAGTAAGAGGGATAGAATATTAAGTAATGGAGTGTTATAAATAGCTTAGACAGGGTAGCTTTTAGAGGGTAAAGTAAGAGTAACCAAAGTTGCAACGTGTAGTCTATAGCGATGCATGTCTTCCCTAAACAAAGTCAGATTCTACTAATCCAATCAGTGAGCTTGGCTATAGAAAATAGACTGGTAGGTTTTTAACGGTGGATAAGGTCTGAATTGAGTAAGCACCTATTGATATTTTCGTTACTTTAGAGCACGTTAACAAAATCACCGAGGATATGATCTCCGCTTTCTACACTAAACATGAAAATCCAAGTTTGGTGTTGTAAATTCTTCACTAATTTGGAGTGCCAGAAATCATCAAAACTGAGGCTTTGAGAATCTGATCTCCCCCCTTTGGACTTGGAAATCAACGAGTGAAAGAGTACGGGTATAAAAATAGAAATCCTCATCCCTCCCTCATAATCCTTCTCTCAATTCGACTCTTCCCAAAGCAAGCCCTCACTCTCATTCTCATGGAACCAACTTTTCTACGCAATCTCTCTTAGTATCCCTCTCACCAACCCTCTCTCCCTCTCCACCAAGGCATTGCTCCTTCATCCCAGTCTTGATCACTGCAGAAGACAGAGGACTACTTCCGGATCCGCATTGCCACCAGAGAAAATCTCGACTGAGATTGGTGTTGTGATTTTCTGAACAATCACCCGTTGTGCGCATCCACGGAATCACATGATCAACACGAACAAGCCACACAAGAAAAGACACCGAGATTTACGTGGTTCACCCAAATAGGGCTACATCCACGGGCACAGGAGGACGAACATCTTCACTATGACAAGTAAAGTATACAAGAGATTCCTACACTCTCACCTCATCTCTCCTACGTGGTGTGGGAGCACCACGGGCAACTAATGCCGCCGCTGCAAGGTCTAGGGTTACAGACTATACAATATATAATCTCCGCTTTCTTGGCCACCAAGAAAGCCCCGGTACAATTACCAAAATACCCTTGACCTTAAACCAGTCCCTGGCTAACCCAGTGACTCATCCGGCTAAACCGGAATACAAGACATAAACCTAACAATCTCCACCTTGGCTTGAATTCCGTACAACTCGAGTTACTAGGAGATAAAACCGGTAATGTCTTCACGTACCCTGCTGAATGGCACGTCACTGCACCAACGATACAGTCTTCTTCAACACTTTGACATGTTGAACCAGCACATGAACTTTGAGCAAAGTTCATCTCGTCAAACTCCACCTCGAACTGAAAGCTCGAAACCATTGACGAATCTGAGTGATATCTGAATCACTCACCATCTTGCCCCATCTTCAACATCATCATGAAGATCCATTCACCACAAGCATGCAAGCAAAACAGATCGGGAATACAAGTCCAGATGACTCCATTGCAGAACAACCTCTGCCTCCGAGCGGTCAAAAAACACCATTTGACTGGGCCTCCGATCAACTGCTGATACATCAGCTCCTCCTTGCTGCTTTTCCGGCTTGGCTCTGGCAAGATGAATAACATCACATGCGATCATGTGAACCCCAAACGAACAACTTCGTTTCAATCAGCAAACCCTTTACAACTAGGCCGGCGACTCCTATTATTGGGTTTGCAACAACAACCAGGTCGAGTAGACCTGATTCTAGCCTCAATCCACATCTGTTCAGATCTCCTCCAGATTTCTGCATCAAGTTATAGATCTCGTCACCACGAGCACGCTGGAAGAAACGGATCTGAAATCCGACTCAGGATGGCTTCGATATCGTAGAAACAAGTTTCTATGCTCCAATCGGTCAAACCTCCTCCTTGACTGTCAAACAGCCAATCAACCTCTTCCACTGCGTAGATCTGCTCGAAACGAGTCCGTAGGCTCAAACGGATCTCCGATCGGACATCGGACGATCAAGATATTGCAGAAACAATTTCAGCCGTTGAAACTGGTCAAATCTGGCCTTTGACCGATGCTGACATCATTGCTGACGTCACTGCACAGTCTGCTGGGCTTCTAGAGCGGACCCGGGTCGGGTTCACCTGACCCGAACTGATCTGAACTCTTCTCGCTGGGCTCTACGCACATGGGTCAGGTCGAACCTAAACTGACCCGGCCTGAACTTGCTGGCTGCGCTGGACCGTCTGCTAACGGGTCGGGTCGGACCTGACCTGACCCCGAACCAAACCCGCTGTTGCTCTCTGGGTGCGATGCACTCGGGTCGGGTCACACCTGACCTGACCCGGCCCGGAACCTGCTGCGCTCGCTGGGTTTTTCCTCCACGGGTCAGGTCAAACTGACCCAACCCGAACCTAGACCCAAATCCGAAACAGGGTCGTCTTCTACAAACTTCTGCTCTGCAACCTGTAACGCCCTCTGCAACCTGGTTTGCAGCGGCCGACACGCAGAGGTCTTCTGCGGCGCCGGCGACCAGCGACGTGAGGCGGCGACGGCACGGCGACTGGCGATTGCTGCCCCCGGCAACGGTAACGACAGCAGTAGCGCCGTGACGCAGAGTAAGGTGATCGTCGAAGCGGTGCAGCGGCAGGGGCGAGTTGGCGAGAACGGCGGCGATTGCAGCGGCCAGTCCGGTGATGCAGAGATCCGGCGAGGGCGACGGAGACGGCGAGATTCGCGGCGAAAATCTCGGTGAGTTTTTTTTTTTTTTTTTTTCCTTCCCAGTTTTTCTCTTCTTCGCACTGCACAGCGATCATATCTCTGCTTCCGGTTCTGCAGCGATTTGTTTTTTTCTTTTTGTTTTTGGTCTTTCATGATCACGGACTCTTTCCCTGCTCAGAATCCATTCACTGTTCAGCAGCAGATTGGTCTGAAAACTGCAGGAACCCAAAACCTCTTGAACTGCCAGTGGCCTTGTCTTTCATGATCAGGCAAACCCATTCTCCTGCAAGAACACTTGCAGAAAAAAAACCAGATCCTCTGTTGCACTCTTCTCCGATCCAAGCTCAATAAGATCCGATCCCAACCGCAGCGGTCAACTCCAAGATCTGAACGAAACATGGGAATCCTTTTTCCTCCGATCCCAGCGAGACCGGAGAACCCAATCTCGTCTTCTTCTTCTCCGATGGTGGCCCAACCAGAAATCACGAACCTGATCTCAGTTAATCTTCATGCGCACAACCTCCAAACCACCGAGCGATCTCCACCTCGCTCAGAAATCCAAGGAATACTAACGTCGGCTCTGATACCAATTGTTGTGATTTTCTGAACAATCACCCGCTGTGCGCATCCACGGAATCACAAGATCAACACGAACAAGCCACACAAGAAGAGACACCGAGATTTACGTGGTTCACCCAAATAGGGCTACATCCACGGGCACAGGAGGACGAACATCTTCACTATGACAAGTAAAGCATACAAGAGATTCCCACACTCTCACCTCATCTCTCCTACGTGGTGTGGGAGCACCACGGGCAACTAATGCCGCCGCTGCAAGGTCTAGGGTTACAGACTATACAATATATAATCTCCGCTTTCTTGGCCACCAAGAAAGCCCCGGTACAATTACCAAAATACCCTTGACCTTAAACCAGTCCCTGGCTAACCCAGTGACTCATCCGGCTAAACCGGAATACAAGACATAAACCTAACAATTGGATTTAGAAATCTCGACTGAGTTGGTGGAGATCACTTGGATCCCAAATTATGATATGCGATTGATGGGATATTCATCAGATTGAATCTCTGAAAAGACATGGTGTTGCTCTCAGTTTGCAATGGGGAAAGGATTTCAATTGGGTTCTATGGTTGCTGAAACAAATAGAGTAGCAGAGCACCAATGAAGAGTATAAAATTGTATGAGCAGAGTTTTAACTGCATGACTAATTTCTTTCCCCAGTTGAAATTGTATAAACAGAGTTTACCTTATGTATGACTGATTTCCCTCAATTGAGCCTTCTGTTCATTGTTGAATTTTCTTCCTGTATCAATAGTGAAATTGGTGTATGTTTTTAGCTGAAACCATGTTCGCATGGGTGGTTTGTTAATGGTTACTACATTATTCTTTTACCCAATCAAAGTTGAGTGAGGATGGAAGAACTGCTTTATGGGAACTTGACTTTGTCTTAGATTGACAAAGTATGTGTTTTTGTGATATGATAATGGTGCAGAGCAAAGCGTGGACGTGTTGGTAGTGGGTTTAGAATAGGTATTCTAGCAGTTGACATCATTTGAATGGGTTCCATGAGAGCATTTATATTAAGTTGTTATGGGTATTCTACTTTCTCAGTATACATGTTATAATTTTTGTATTTATTTGTTTCAGGTTATGATAAGCAATTTAAAGAAATCAAATTTCAATTATGAGCCTGTGAATGTGATGGGCATGCATTTTTCAAGTAGGGACTTTTGAGAGTATGGCATGGGATGAGAAGGGAAGGAGAAGGCATTGAGTTTATTCTCAATTTCCTATTGGCTTCTTGTAATGGAGTTTAGAAGATAGAGTAGGTTAAATGAATGAGTTTGTAATGTAAATGAAGTAAGTCGAATGATTGAGTTTGTGGAAGTTTAGTCACAATGTCACCTTTTTAATCTCAACCACGGAATGTAGTGGGTCCCATCATATCAATCATAAGCACGATAAGAGTTCTTAGTTTATTAAATATCATGAATTGGCCCCCACTTGTCAGCTAATAAGTATTTGTCATAGCTAACCATCAAAAGCCTCATATTAGGTGGGATGTTTAATTTCAATGGATATTGGTGTTCAACACCAAATATAGATTGAAGAAATCTCTTGATATTGCACGGTTCTAACCAAACATGAAGCATGATGGATCATTAACTAAAAAAATCTTTGTGAGGATTATTTGTTTCTAAGGATCGTGAGGAACTCATAGACTTGTTTATTTTTCACTTGTTATCAAACGTGCCCTTAAAGTTTAAAATAGTTGGAACATATGGGACCTATGATCTAGTTGGGTGATGCTTAACCTATTTCGATTTAAAAATTGTGTTTGCCACCCTGAGAAAAAAAATTGATGGTTAGCCTCACATTTGAAATATGTGAGTATCTTATATGGGGAACCTGCCCTTTTCGTTTTCATGTGTGGAGCAAAGGTGAGGTTCTTGTAAAATTATACAAAAGGTGGCTAAAGTATTGTGGAGTAAAAAAAGTCGAGATGCATCGTTTCCATAGTATGGGCTAAATCATAGAAGAGAAAGTGAGTGTAATTCAATGCTTTTTGGTGCAGAAATCTTTGCCAAAGGTCCACAATCGAATGGTTTTTCCAAGTCTAAGCTGGAGGGACTCAAAACTCTGTCGTTTTTTGTTTTTTGTTTTTTTTTGTTCTTTTTTAAATTGTAGCCTTTAACTTTAGATCTGAACCATTAGATCTATTAAAAAGCTCAAAGAAGGATACGATGCAAATTTCATGACCCACAAAATCAAAATCTAAACCATTGGCTGCCTTTGAAACCTAAGGACTACCATTGAATCACGTTTGAGCCGTTGATTTGCCGCCGATCTAAAGATATTTAAGAAAAATTCAGAATTATATATATGTAGTTTTTGTGGGCCCCAAGATTAAGATCCGAACAGTTAATCATCTGTATACCACTACAAAATGGCTTTGGGATCAATTTTGAGCCATTAATTTAGTGTGCATCTAGAGAAATTTTTGCAAAAAATCTCAACTGTTGGATTCGAAAAATCTATTTCGAACCGTCTTTGCATCATACCAAAAGGACCTATTTATTCCAATGTCTATTACATGTAGATTGTAGATATATTTCATATAAATAAGGCTTGCCAAATAGGGCATGTATTAGCCCAATCTATCAACCCAAGGGTCGGCCCATGCACTACATGTTCCTCCTTCGTATGCTCCGTTTGCATATGTTGCTTTTGCAGTCATTGAGCTGCCCGAATATAGACCCCCACCCAACGGCGGACCGAGGAAATCCTTATTGCGGGGTCTATATGTAAAAATAATCTTGAGAGAGGGGAGACAATGCGGAAAAACTAATATTATCCAAAAGTTGTTAAGGGGGTTTTCAAATTTTGGAAGTGGTGGGTGGGGGCTCAAGCCGGGGTCCTCCCCACCCTCCACCTTGTCCTCCACCTGAACACACTAGCTACTCAGGGTACAATGACAAAGCCAAGGGTTGATCTCTGGCATGCAAGGCGAGAAGCAATGCCTCTAACAATAAAGCATCTCATGCTTCTCAAATTTTCAGAATTCTTTGCTCAATTAGTAGAATTTCAAAATGCTAACCTTTAAAATGACACTTCTGACCTCTCAAATTCTTCAATGTCACCATATACTAAGGAATTTGAAATTTTTCGGGAGGACAACATTTCGAGAATTATAAATTCTCCGCGACAGAATCCTCTTAATTCGAGCAATCAATTCTCCCTTCCACTTGAAAACCGTAATTCCTGCATGGAGAATTCTAAAACCCTTCCATCTATTGCACTGGCAATGAGGAATTGACTGCCTAAGATCTGAAGGGACATAAACCCTGATATGGATAGGACACATAAATTCACATTTTAGGCCGAGGTCTATGTCTTTTTTGTTTTTTCCTTTTGGTGAAAAAACCCCTGGGCATATCTCACACACACCCATGCAGAATCAAAAGCTGAAAGAAGGCCTAAAAATTGAACAGGCCCTAGCTATTTTGTTAAGTGGAGTAAACATTTAATATGTGCTTTAACAAAATTGCTAATAGCACTTCTTCTTCACAAATGTGTTCGTTGGCTAGGTTGGGCCAGGCCGAAGCTAATCTAGGTTTGGTCCATTTAACTATCAGGGCTAAAGATAGGTCTGGATCCCACGACGACCTTCATATCAGCTTAGACTAGCTTTGCAACATGTAATCTCTTAGTGTTAAATATGTTGGGCTGGGCTAGACTGCTAAGAACATATATGCCTAGGCAAGCCCATTTACTTGTTGGGCCAACTATCACAACCCAAATCTAGATATTGTGAGCTAGGCTCACGTCATTCTCTTCAAAGGCCGAGTTGAGGCCCATTGACATCTTGATCACACTGAGAAGCTTCACTCTGTTCATCCCTCAAGAGATTGGGACATGTTTTATATAGCATGCGTGGCAATAGGAAAGTTGTTCTATTCCATGTATCCCGTAAGTCAAACTGTCGGTCATTGAGTGAAACACATGGAAAAAACATGATTTGATTTTCTTAGAAATAGAGGATTTTTATTTCCCTTTTTGAGATATAGGAATGCAGAATTCCTCTTTCTTGTGGAATTTACTTAAATATACATTCTTGTTGCGGCCATAGAAGGCTTCTTTTCATATAAGTATTCCTGCATAAATGTATTCTTAGGGGAAATAGAAATCTTTTCTATTAAGGAAAACTAATTAATTTTTTTATTTTTCACGTAGATAATTTGTTGAGAGAAGAGTATGCTTCACTAAATTCTAAACTACTTTTTGTGTTGTGGCGGAATCGTCTCCTTAGTCAAATATCTCTCTTACCTTTTTTTTTTCTTTTTCATTTTAAGACAATACTTGATTTTAAAGAAGTAAAGTGAAAATTGTTGGAGAGTATTCTCATATTCTGTTGGACTTAACATTTGGGATAGAAAAGTCCTAGCGACCAAAAGTAAAGCTACAATATGTGGGAAAGTAAAGTCCAAGCTACTAAAAATTTTCACTTTTATTTTTCCAACTGTCAAAATACTTACTTCATAAAAAAAAAAAACGAAATAAGTTAAAGTTGTTAAACACTAACTTCACGATCATCTCATTTCAATTACTTTATTCCATAAAAAATACAAACATAATTAGAGACAAATATTCTTTTGCAATTTATATAACTCTCATCTTTCTCCATGATTTGACATTGACATCACTAACTCAATAAGTTACTCAAATGTAACTTGCCCTTTGGCTACTAAAGAATATAAGTAGGCGCCACTAAATAGGATCCTTAATGTTTTTGTTTTTTTTTTTCCATAGTAATGTGCTTGATGCATCCAATCTCTCTCTCCTCTCTCTCTCTATAGTGTCTAGCCATAGGGGATTGGAGCTTGCCATCACATGATGCGAAGGAGCTGTTAGTTAAAAAAAAAGAAGAAAGTAGATGTTGGATGAGTTGAGAGAGCTCTTCGTGGAGAGAATTAGACTTCCAACGGGGTCAGAGAGCCCTTGGGTGAGAGAAATAGACTTTGAACGAAGTGCGGGAGCCATTGAGGGGTAACCAACTCATGTGGGCCCACTCTATACATGTCCACTACATAGAATCGTCCGTTCGCAGCATAGAATCAAACACAGCTTGTCACGCCGAGCTTGTCGTTTCCCTACCTATTGTTCTTCCTTTCGTATCTTTGGAGTTTGGACCGTTAGAAACCATCTCTTCAACGAAGCCTGAGACGATCGCTATTTGTTTTCGATCGATCCCAGACAAGAAGAAGGGAAGATGAAAAGGGTTTTTGGTGCGAAGAAGGATAAAGAACCCCCTCCTTCCATTCAAGATGCCTCTGAGAGGGTATTTCTCTTGACTCTTCTCTTGTTCATGCCATTCCAATCTCTTTTTCATCGATTTTATAGGAATTCTGCACGCCCCATATCAACTCTGAGAAACCCAGAATCATTAATCCTTCAAAACCCTATGTTTTTTATCCTAACCCAAGTCATGATTATGATTTCATAGTCAGCCCCCAAAGATTTAGATTCGTAGATATCAATTTTGGTTAGGTTTTTATGTCTCCCAAGTGAAACCTGACAGACCCCAAATCATTAATTCTATGAAACCCTGCAATTTAGACCAAGCACAGATCATGATATCATTGTCACCCAAATCCCCCAAAGGGTTGCAGAATCGATGGTTACCAAGCAGTGAGATCTTGCACAATTTGTAGAAATAGATGCCCCAGATTTTGAAAAGGCCTTCCTAAGTTGGTTTAGATCATGATTACATAACTTATGTTAACGTCTTTTGTGAGACTTCAGGGTAGTTGGGTGATCTAAATTTCTAGGGTGAATTTAAGGTTGGATGGTGTTTTGATGTTAGCCAATTGCAGATTCACTGATAACACTGTTTGTTCGGCGTGGGCTTTGCCGGTGAGAGACCAATTTTAATGGATCTTGGAGAGGGTTCTCATGACTAAACACTAGAGGGTCTATTTCAATGCTGTTTTGCTATAGTTCTGTCATTGTAAGTTGCAGAGAAATGAAGTAGCTATTCATTTAGTGCACCTTAACATGCTAGTCATTAAATGTCAAGCATGACCAGGGGACTCTTTAGAGGGTTGTTCTGTCTGTAGAGAAAACAGATATAATCTTGGGGTGGAAGCCCTGGATCAATTATACTATTATCTTTCTTTATTTGATGCTTTCCCTTACTTGGTATTTGGTAAGTGAAATCAAATTTGTCTTTATATTTATCTAGATCTATTGTTGCTGCATTTAAAAAAAAAAATTTATGGATAATTTTTTTTCTGTCTTAGCTATTGTTGTTGTCATTGTTGTGATCTGCCTAGGGTATGGATTGCATCAAAATGCAGTACTTTGTGCAGCATTTAGAGATTTAGATGTGTTTAATGTCTAAAACAAGCATATATAAATGATTATATTCTGATTATTAATCTTTTCATGTTTATCATGCTTGTATAAGTTATTTCATTTTGTTATTATTTTCCTAATCCTAAGCCTTCATGTTTAAACATGCCTCTATCGTTTTATAGATGACTATTTGGTTAGTGCAAGGTTTTCAAGAAATGGCCTGCATTTAAAAATGTTCATCTTTGCATCTGAATTTAAAATTATTTCATCATGCTTCACATCTAATTGTGAAATTGTTCTATTTCTTTTCCTTTTTGACTGATACATAAATTAACTCTCAGGTTAATAAGAGAGGTGAGACCGTGGAGGAGAAAATTAAGAAGCTCGATGTTGAACTTACCAGATATAGGGAACAAATAAAGAAGACACGACCTGGACCTGCTCAAGAGGCTGTGAAAGCTCGAGCAATGAGGGTTCTCAAGCAAAAGCGAATGTATGTTATTCACCCTACCGGCACTTCCATAATCTGCTTTGTTTGATGCACGGTTTACTCAGTCATATAGTTTTAGAGAATGAATTTTCATTTATCTGAGAATCAGTGTAGTTTTTACACACAATGTTCTATCAGAATGATTGCATTAATGGAGGAAATAGTTGATTTCTAATTTTTCATGGTTACTGATTGATTTTATTTTGACTTTTTTCCTTAATCTATAATTGCTAGTCATTCTCTAATTTTCTCCATGCGTAACCTTGAAATTTTTGGATAACAAAGGAGTATGGCCATACAACCTTATATTATTGACTACAGATAGATGCTGCATGGCTCTGTCTTGGATAGGAATACTTCAAAATAGGTAGCATATCCATATTCTGCTGTATCGAATACATCTTTTTCATGTGTAAAAACTGTGTTTTTGCTGTATCCTTGCCATATTGAAGAACATGACCTCATGCCTTCTGATGGCACTTGAGCCTGTTACTATTGCACAGCTCTTCACCTTTTCAGCTGCTAAAAAGAAAAAAGTTGAAAATTTCCTTGAGGTCTCTGTGACTTATTCCCCAATTATGTTTGTTATCCTGAGACACATTCAAAAGGAATCTTTGATACCTTAGAGATTATGGTTTTAAAATATGCGTTGCCTTCAAAAGAGAACCTATTGGCCTGCAATCAAACCTATCTACAGTTTCTTATAATTGTAGATGGATGAACCTCAAATTTTAACCAATTGGAATTTCTAGTGACTTCTAATTGTTTAGGGAGACTCCCAGTTAACGATCATTCTCTCTCTCATCCCACTTACCAGTTAACGATCATTCTCTCTCTCATCCCACTTACACTAATTTTTCTCAAGCCCAAAACAAGGAATGGGAAGAAAAGTTACCCTAAGGTTTTTGCTTTCACACTATGGTCTCCAGACTCCAACTACTTATTCTCCCATTTAGGGTGCATTCGTGTAATGCAAGGATTCTGCAATCTGCGGAATTCCTTTTCCGTGGGACAAATGTCAACTTCAAGGAGAATAAGTCCTCAAGGAGAATAAATCCCCCTCTTCACCTCCCACCATGGGATTTTGGCTTCCTTATTGTGGAAAATTAGTTTTTTTTTCCCTTCTGCACAGAAAATTTCTGCATCAAATGGTGAAAATCGAGCCGCAAGTGAAGTCGGAGCCAGTTTCATCTCTACCAGACAATCATTGTTTTACACTAACGCTTTCTTAGCTTGTACAAAAACAGCTGCTTCTTGCTAATATCCTGAATCTGAAAGATAAAAGGGAATGGAGGAAAAGTTACTCCACCCTTGGGTCTCCAGTCTCAAGTATTTGTTCTACCATGATGATTTTCTGAAACAGTGGCTTCTTTTCCTAGAAGATTTACTCATTTGTAATTATGAATGCTCATAGTTAAAGAGCAGAGGATTCTTCTCTTTTTAGTCATGTGATGAATTATCAAAATCCAACCATGACAATTTTTGTCACCTGATGACGGTTGTAATTGAACATGCATGTTGGTCTTACAGAAAGGGTGATAGTTGGTTAATTTATATTTTTCCTGGTTTTCTTCTGTTAGTAATATTGACAACTCTAGACGAATTCCTTATTGTTGGATATCTGCCATTGCTGATTGCTGGTTTAACTTTTTATCTATTTATTTTATTTTTTGTGTGTTGCCGGTTGGGTTGACTGGGGATAACTGATTCTTGTCACGTCAGAATCCTATACTTGAGGCCATCACTAGGGTTGGCACTCAACTTAAGCAGTGATCACAAATTGTGTGTAGACATAATATTGGCAACTGAGATGTGGTCTAAAATTTTGAGAGTGGTCACCTTCTCTTTAGGTGAAATGTAGTTGACCTAGCGACGTATAGGATTGCCTTCAATTATTTTTTATTGGTAACAACACATTATATTAAGGAAAACAAGAAAGATACAAAAGGCCCTAAAAGAAGCAAGGGCACAAGGTATAAGAGAAATATACCAAGGGGAACACAATGAAAAAGTAACCAACACAAAGGTGAAAGACAACAAACTACATGGTAAGAGCTACCAAATTATGAGGCCTATCCACCCTTTTCTTAGCTAGTGAATCTGTAAAACTGTTGGCCTCCCTCCCAACATGATGAAAAGACACTTGCAATGAAGATGATAAAGCTCTAATCTCGTTCAAATAAAACTGAAATCTCCAAAGGGGCACCACCGAGAATGTTACCCACAAAATAGCATTAAGAGAATCACTTTTCCACCACTAACGTTGATTGAAAAGATCGAGAGACAAACATCCGAATAGCATGTAAGATGGATAAAACCTCTGTCTCATTAGACTCCATACATCCCACGTGTTTGGAAAGCATTGCCAACACAATTCCTTCACTATTACGAAGCACTCCACCGATACCCGCTAGCCCTGGCTTTCCCCTTGTCACCCCATCCACATTAAATTTTAACTGACTCACTGAGGGAGGAGCTCAAAATAGCATTTTTTTCACCTTCTTAGTCTCACAAAGTAAGGAAGCCTCCCAATTGTGCAACACACCCTCAACCCTTAGACTATTGAAATCACTATTAAAAGAGGCCCATTTGGCTATTCAAACCACCACCAACTGAGATATATCTTCCACAGACGATGAGGAACCATTGAAAAGTCTATCGTTCCTCTCCTTCCATACTGACCATAAGATAGCGAAAGGGATAATACCGACAACCATAATGAGTATTCTTGTCCATTTTACACATCAACTCAAACAACCATATGTTCAGGTACGAAGACCAGCGCGACATGCTCTACAATCAGACATTTAATCTTGATCAGGTAGCTTTTGCTGCTGAGGGAATTAAAGATGCTCAACAAACTGTAAGTATTGCTTCTTCTATTTGTTTAAGTCAAAAACAAATTTTTGGTGTTTCTGTTTGCTTCTGTAGTCAACTAATTGCTGTATCCTCTTTCAGATGACAGCTCTGAAATCGGCAAATAAGGAGTTGAAAGGAATGATGAAAACTGTCAAGATTCAGGACATAGATGTATCATTTCCCATTCCACTTTTTCAATAGAGCAAAAAAAAAATTTTAGTTGTCTTTATGCCCTCTCTTTTGTAAATATCTTAGAATTTATTAGAAAAGTGGGTGCACTCTTTATCACAATGTCTGATAAGTGATAATGCCTTTGGTTTCTGTTTTGTGTAGAACATGCAAGACGAAATGATGGATTTGATGGATGTGAGTAATGAAATACAAGAATCTCTTGGTAGAAGTTACAACGTACCTGATGACATCGATGAGGAAGAACTTATGGGTGGTAATATAATACATTCATTCATACATGAATAGAGAAATGACCTAATACCAAACTTGGCCATTAAGCTTCACAGTCCTGCCACTTTTGAATTGAGTAAGATTGTTGGTTAGGAATGGTCCCTATGGGCTTATCTTCCATCTTCTCTCCTGGGTAATCCTCCATCGACTGTGCAAAATGGATGGCTCCATCAAGATCTTACACAGATTCTAGATTGCTGACCTTGATGGAAAATTATGGAGGAGGTTATAGAAGGGGAGGCTATGGCATATATAGTGGGTGCTTCCTATATCGTATTGTTAGGATCCACTTACTTCAAAACGAGCCCCCCACTGTCCGGTCATCAGAGTTAAGAGTGCAGTGCATCATGATATGTTGCAGAGGGTCTTGAATCTATGAGAGGTGATAGTGGGGGATGCTAGGGCTTTGGTGGTGTGGCCCCTTTCCATTCGCTGGACACACACAGCCACAATTTTAGTTTGTTGTTAACCATTTAACTAAAATAATTATAGTTTGTGGATCCACAATCCACATCCATCAACTTTGAAAAATCATCTTAATCTGTCTTATTTTCTTCTTGATCATGTGAGGTAGAGCTTGATGCTTTGGAAGCTGACATGGGGACAGAGACGGAGTCCAATAGTGTGCCAGCTTATCTCCAACCTGATACAGAACCCGATTTGGATGCTGAGCTCAATTTGCCTTCTGCACCATCTGGGCATGCAGCAGTGCCTCCTGGCAGACAGAATGCCAAGGTACAGCCATGACCTGCAACTTATTAATCGGTTTAATCAGGTTCAATTTAATCATATCTCTTTAAATTCTCTGTGTATTGCAGGCTGAAGATGAACTGGGTTTACCAGCGGTGCCTCAAGCATCAATTCGTGGTTAAAGATGCACTGCATGTAAAATTCACAGTTATGTAATTATTATTACTTCAGGAAGACAGTTTTCTTTGGAAATATAGAGTGATGATAGTTCACTACATTGGAGCATTATTTGGATCGCATGTGTTTTTAATATAATGATGATTATTTAAATTGGAAGCTGATCCTTGCTTGTCTTTGATGATTCTGGTTGTATATACGCCATTTATATAATTATTATCACCACTGGAAGGCACTGTTCTTTTGGAAATATATATTATAGTGATGATAGTTCACTCGATTGGAGCATTATATGAATTACATTTGTATTTAATGTAATGATGGTTATTTAAATTCGAAGCGGATTCTTGGGAGTTTGGTTTTGCTCGGCTTTGATGATTCTCTGCTTGTGTTTACGCCATTGTAATGGGTTGAGTGCACGAGGACTGGTCTGTTAGCCAGGTGGGGTCACCTTGGATGTAAGATCAGCTTATAATGACACTTTTTGGATCAGTCTAACTTCTTAATTTGATCATTAAATGTGGACCATTTTACACTGAATTTTTTGTTGCCAAAGTCCGCGGTTTTGACAATCCTAGGTAAGTTTTGTCATAGGATGGGGTAGGGAGCATCCATAGTGTGCCTGAGGAATTGGCTGGATCTCATATGTAGTTCTTGCTGATGAATTGGTTGTTGTAAGTAGGGGTGTACACATGTACACAGTTTGAATTGGATCGGATTGAGCTAAATTCATCACCAAACCATTACTTATGAATTAATAATTTTGTAATCCATTATCGATCTGTTGCCTATTATAACCAATCCGAATCGAACCGTGAATCAACGGTTTAGATTAGTTTAAACCGTTTAATCCATTAATAGTTTTTCTTACTATTTTACATACTTTATCCACTGTAATAAGAAAATTACAATGGAGATTATTGTATTTTAATATTTTTATATAAAAATAAATATATATTCATTTCAACGGTTCGAATCAATTTAAATCCATTGGTTAAGTATAAAATTCATTACTAAATTGTTAGTAATGGATTATGATTTTTTCAATCTGTAACTAATCCATAATCATCGAATTGGTAAAAAAACCACAGATTGGATCAGATCAGCTCGGTTTTACGGATCAACAGATTTTTTATACACCCCTAGTTATAAGGGTTGTTTGAACAGTTTAAACATGCTTATTTGCTTTTGAAAAGTTTGAATTTATTATTATTATTATTATTATTATTATTATTGTCCCAGAGGTGCTCATCACTCTCAAGATTACAGTTCATCTGGGTCAATGTCATGTAATTTGTTTTTTGGATCCTTGTCTTGGATCATTCTTCTAAAGTAAGGTCAGGTTCAAGGAAGCCCGAAGCCGAAGCCGTTGAAATGATGGGTCTAGATTTGTATCCTGATCCATTGGCGATGTGGATATTGGATTATGAATGAAATCAATAGCAAGAGGACCAGTTAGATTATGGAAATCCATTGTTGGTATTTTGCGCGGGTTTGGATGGATCAAAAGTTGCCCCCATGGATTTAGAGAGGTGGTGATGGGGTAGATTGATCAAAGGTAGGGTAGATGGGCCCCATGTATTTGGACTGCATATGAACGTTCCTCTCTTAGACGATGACATAATTAGTTGAGTACAAATTTGAAATTTCCAAGTTTGAACAAATTCTTATATTGAGGGGTCCTTGTGACAGGTGCGAATTTTATGATTGAAAGGTGGGGCTGCGTGAGATAAATAAATGAGATACTTGGGGGAGCATGGCCCATAGTCCTAAATAGATAGACCATCATCCAAAGATATTATAGTGTGACACATCGAACAGGAAACTTGGCTGTCTCTTTTTTATTTGATGCTCAGATGTAAGTTGGTACGGATTTTGCAGACTCATATGAATGCTGTTGGCTTTTACCTGGATAAGTTGGGTCATAGTTGTCTCCCACCTTTATCAGTACAATACATGAACAGATGAACTTATCCACACCCAAGCATTCTGTCTCAGTGACCTTCGCACAGGTTCATGCCTGGGACTCGATATTTGTGTACGGACCATGTTTAACAAGGTCCGGAACACCAGTGCAGCCAAAAGTCCAAACCCTTGAGCTATGGTGCACTTATCGGTACTACACCAATATCTGGGCATTCTTTGACTAACTATTTAAGTGATACATAGGCCCTCCTCCTGAGATATACTCATCCTAGTTTCATTTCATTAAGAGTGAAATGCATTTTTAGATAAATTTATTTATGGGGCAAGCACTTCAATAGAAATATAATTTTGTTTTCACATATTAGTTAATCTAAGAAAAGATATCGTTTATCTTTTTTTTTTTATAACCTCAAGTGTAGACTCCATGAGACCACCCACATAATAAGAAAGCACCTTCACTAGCGACGATAAGACACCCCAACATTGAGGTGGAAGCATCCCTTACATTCATATTTACATACGAGGAGAGGAAACTCATACATGTGAAGAGGAAGATACATAGAATGATTCATGGTCATCCAAGTGAGAGGTTTGGTTATTCAGGTTCAAACTTTAGCTAACTCCCCATTCTTTCTACTTATACGGGCTATCTTTTCACCTAAGTGGATTTTCTTTTTGGGCATGTCGAGTTATTTTTGGATTGTGGCCTCTATGGCTGGGCGGCTACCTAGTCATATTAAGATGGTAATATGAACCATTTTATTTTAATTTTTTAAAAAAGTTGGCTAGCATAAGCCAACGATAAATTGTTGACATGATAATTTCAATGTAGACATTGCCATTAGGTCAACCCTCAGAATAAAGATTATTCTTCTTTTTTTTTTATAAAAAAATGAAGATTATTCAAAATATAAAGAATGTAGAACTGCACCATTAGTTATGCTCAAGTTGTTTTAGGCGTTGAAGTTCTCCAATCTTATGAAGTAAAATAGAAACCCATGTTGTGTTAACTTAAGAAGTTCTCCAATCCGTTGAAGGACCAAGTTCTCCGTTGTGCCCCCGAGGTGCACCATACAAAAGAAAATATCTTGAATCCACGAGTGGTCGGGAAATAGGCCAGCTAGGCCACAGCCGCCGTCCCTCGCCCAACAGATCCTTTCCATACGACTCTGCTGACGTGGCATCATCACCTCGAAAGATATTTCTCCACTCCCATATATCCCTCCACACAACTTCCCGCACGTGCCAACCCTTCTTCGTCGTCGTTGCCACCGAAGCGATGGAGCGCAGGACGGCAGCGCAGGGCCCGGAGCGCGCGGCAGCCGCGAGTGAGCCGATGATGAGAAGAGGGGCGGAAGAGGCGGAGTCGGGCGGCGGGCAGGTGATACGGTGGGAGCGATTCCTGCCTCGCCGCATCCTCCGGGTCCTACTCGTCGAGAACGACGACTCGACTCGCCACATCGTCGCTGCTCTGCTCAGGAAGTGCAGTTACCAAGGTAAGCATGACTTCATCTCACTCAAACATTATATTATAATCATAGTCATGACTTGGATGAGGGTGTAGAAACATTTGGATGTAAACATCAACAAAAAACAAAAAAAAAGATACATGCTTCACTTGAATTTACTTTACTTTACTTTACTTGATCAACATCACGCTACTAATAAAGTATCCCTGTGCCGCGCGTGAACATAAACAGTTGCCGCAGTCGCAGATGGGGTCAGAGCTTGGGAGTTCCTCGTGGAGAAGAGGTGCAATTTTGATCTAGTCTTGACTGAAGTCATGACCCCTACTCTCTCCGGGATTGGCCTACTTTCCAAGATAATGAGCAATGAAATCTGTAAACATATTCCCGTCATCAGTAAGTGTGATGAATCATGACTATGACCCATCTTTACTTTACTTTACTTCACCTTACTTTAATCTCCTATTTTGATGGTGTTTATTAACTCTTGGGTTCTCTACATGTTTGCGCCTATCAGTGATGTCTTCACACGACTCTATCGGTATAGTATTCAAATGCATGCTGAAAGGTGCTGTCGACTTTCTGGTGAAGCCGGTCCGGAAGAACGAATTGAGAAATTTATGGCAGCATGTTTGGCGAAAGTATTGTGTATGCTGCTGCCATCTTCTTCCTTTGCCTTGTCCGCTGTTTCTTGTTTCTTGTAGAAAATTTTGGTGAGAATTCGTAATCTCACGTGGAACTTGATTATGTGCTTTGTTTAGTTGAGTAGGTGTGGAAATGGATCCGAAAACCGGACCAGATTCGAGGCTGTTTGCGACAATGGCGCCCACATTCACGCACTTACAAGTGCCAACGACAAATCCAAGATGAGTGCGACTGCTGATAGAGAAAGTGATACTCAGGTATCCTAATATATTCCTACTACTATCATCAATATTCTCTAAGGGCCTGTTTCGATAAATGAGGAGTAGACTAGGGTGAAGTAAATTTTTCTTGAGGAGTGAAGTGGAGGAGAAGTGGGTTGAAGTTAAGGTAGATTAGTTTACTTCGCTTTGTCTGGATAGATGCTTGATGTGAAGTGAAATTTAGAAATATTATGGAGTAGAATTGAATTTTATTCATCGAAATTGAAGTATTTAGGGTTGAAGTGAAATGAAGTATATATGGGCGGACAACAATACTTCATCTCTGGGCAAGACTCATCCGAATATGGTAGAGTTGAAATTCTAAGCTGTTAGGGTCTATTTAACTTCACTCTACTCTATTTTTTTGCTTATCCAAACAGGCCCTAAGGATGGTAATGTATGTGATTATGTTTGTATCATTTACAATTACTGTTTATACATTACAGAGCAGTTGTAGTAAACCTGACACTGAAACCAGAGCACAAAGTGAGCCTCTTCAAACTGAATGTGGAAATTTCACCAGGGAAATTGAGTCCAAATTGGATGAGTATGACAGTAATCCTACAATGGTGGCAACAACTTCTTTGTGTGCTGCTGAAAAAGAGGAAGGTAAGAAGTTCTTGTTAGTACTTTGTTTTTAACCAAATGAAGCTTTAAGATTGTGATATAAGCTTCACTCCTGCATATAAATTGACAGGGGTAGAAATCAATGTAACTCTATCTGTCCAAGCAGCCATGCCAACTGAGAAAATTCGAGAGAAGAGTTCTGCTGTTAGATCCCCACGCAGGGATGGAGACTCGTTCTCTTTGAGATATAAACGGGATGCCGATTTTGAACCTTGGTCTTTTTGTCCAAATAGTGTACAAAATCAGCCTTCAAGAAAGTCTATTGACTTCATTGGGACCATAGCTACTGGGCAATGCAGTGGTGGTCTCGTGGAAGATAATTCTTGCAGAAAGGATGCTTTATGTGAAGCAGCAAATAACTCTGATGCAAATAAAAGTGCCCGCAGTTTCAGTTACTCCCCACCATGGGGGCTTTCTTTGGAAAGGCCACAGATTAACAGCCTGAATGAGAACGGGTTTAGAAAAAGACATGTATTAAAACATTCTGATGCATCGGCGTTCTCGAGGTGAGTTTTGTTATGGAGTATCTTTCACCTTCTCTGGAAATGCTTGAACATCCAAAAGCTCCTTCAGTTTAGCTGCTTCTTTTGTTAAAATAGTAAATGGAAGCCATTTTATATGCTGATTGTATTTTCTATATCTTTTATTTCAATTCAATTCAACATCTCACTTTGCACTCTTGCACCATTAATTTTCCAAACACCATTGTTTGTTTAAAGTCTCAAAGCATAGTTGCATGCATCTGCATGTCTTGTTTATCGCCCAAGAGGCATTTATAGGCGCTGCTCAATCACTCATCTTCTGGTTGGATTGTTTAGTTGTTACTGCTCTTTGAAATGCCAGTCTTCCTAATTAAGCTACTTTCAAGATTTCCTTACCAAGTCTTATAGAAGAGCTTGGATCCACTTGCATGTCATGTTGTCACTCAAGAGGCATTTATAATTTATATTCACTGTTCTCAATCACTTCTCCTGGTTGTATAGTTTGTTTTTTACAAATCATAGAATGCTACTCTTCCTAACTTAATGTTACAAATGTGGTGGGCCAACCGAGATAAGCCCATAGCCCAAATCTCACATCTAAAAGAAAATATTTGGTGACAACTCATCTTAGATAAAAAGTAGATTTTTTCACTAGAACTTCGGTAGGTATATAATTATTAAGTTGTGATTAGATTTTAATTTTAATTTAATAATATTTGATATAGTTGCTCATTTTGAGACCTTTCAGTTTTTAGGGTTTTGTTTTCCTATAAGCACATGGATATGTAATTCACTGAGATAGAGTTGGAGATTAGTAAAACTGTCTATGTTTGAAGTTTGTTTCCTCTTTGTGAGGGTGTCCAATATTTGAAAATGGTAATTCTACTTTCCGAACATGTTTTCCATGGTCTTAACCTATGGGAACATGGGAACATCCCACTAGCACGATGCCCAACACTCCTTGAATTTCTAAATTTTAAGATTTTGTATAATCCTATAAATGTCAATTACTAAGACTCAGAAAAAAAAAAAAGGATTCCAAATATCTCTAAATCTCTACAAATTGATCTAAAATGCACCTGAGAATTGGAAAGCACTAGCTTTACTTTTACATCATCACCATGAGAGTATAAAGTATCTATCTTAATAGATAATTTCATATCTATACAAGGATTGTGCCACGCACCCCTCAATCATAGGACAAACTTCCATTGAAATATTAGTACTCCTTGTTGGTGCTTTCTACCCTTTTTTTTTCTTTTGGAAAATACATATTTGAAGTATAACTACATCATCAGAGAATGAAGAAAACCTTTCTATTTTTACCAAAATTAAAACATATAGCGTTTCTCCTCTCTCAACTCATCCAGTGTTATTTATTTAATTTTTTTTCTTTTTTATATGCCACTTTTCTCAATCTTTAAAACATTTTATTGGTGGCATGTATTGGTTGTGAAGGAAACTGGCTAAAGTAAACTAGATGATAAGTCCAGAATTTAATCATGCACAAGTTCCTATGATCTGGTTTTTGACATTCATTAAACAATAAGTACTTTGTTTTCTTCCCTTCTATTTTTTTTGATTTGTACTATAATGAGGTCTCCTTTTCTTCCCCTTTTTAGTATGTGAGTTTGTATGTTAAGGATAAGGTATAGCTACTATTAAAAAAAAAAGGGGGATAAGGTTTAGCTAATGTATATTGTTTGTAGGTATGGCGATACAAGACATCTTTCCTCTCCTAAATCAGGTTCTTCTCCCAAGATTTGCAACAAAACGAGTGAATTTGTTGTTAATTACACCTCAGAATCAGGCAGTGACAGAGCATGCGATGGTCAAAGTGTTCCTTTCTCTATTAAAGGTAGGCTGACATCAGCTACAAGTAAGGATGAAACAGTCAAATTTGTTGCTCAATCTTCAAAAGATTGTACCTGTGTAGGCCCTTCTTCTTCTTCTCAGGAGGTAGTTTGTTCTTGCCCTCAACTCGGGGTTCCACCACTGCCGATCCCCAATGGAGCAATACCTTTCCAGGGCATGTGTGCAGGCTATGGTGCTATACTCCAACCTAGTTTTTATCCAGAACCTTCATTTGTATGCAGTTCAGTTGCAATTCAGAATGCCATTGAGGTTCATTGTGACAGTCAGCTTGTTAATCACTTCCACTGTCAGCCCTTCAACCAGTGGAACTGTCTCCAACAGTTGGAAGGATTGAAGGGTCGGATATTTGATGAAGAACCATCAAATCCTCATCTTCTGCTGCATGTTACAGAGAAAGCAGATCAAAATGGTAGCTATAGTCAAAGCAATCACAGTGGTAGTAGAACCAACAAAAGTAACATAGATGTGAAAGCAATTACAAATGCAGGTGTTGCTCTAGACAGTGGAAATGAAGTAGGTTTCCAAAACTGCAATGGGAAAGGGTTGAATCAGGACCATGCTCAAAGAGAGGCTGCATTGACAAAATTTCGGTTGAAAAGGAAGGACAGATGCTTTGAGAAGAAGGTATTGAGTTAGCCTTCTGCTCTTAATTATGCATCATCATCATTGTACATGGCATGTTGTGTGGGGCACCATGTTTGTGCATGATAGGTAATATATGGTGCATGGCATTTATGTGCATAGCTCGCAGTGGCTTACACATCAAGCTATGTGCAATCACCAATCAGATCAATCTATTGTCTTCATCATCATCTTAGCCTCTTCACATCTGTCAAGGGTCAACTTAATGAATTCTACTTATAAGAAACAAGCTATGCCCATATATCCTCTTTCAAACTTTGATGTACGAAACTCTCTCATGTGGTAATGTAAACGAGTACATGTATTTGTGTGTAAGTGGAAGTGGCCAAAAAATTGATAGGGACAAATAAGAAAGGGCTGTAGTTGAGAACAGCAATGTCAACAACATCATAATCATAACTGATCTATTTAAGGTGGCCTTGGTGAGGTCTTCTTTCCCACTCAACCCTATTTGAACACATGCACTTTGTAACTCCACAGCCTGACATGTCTTTCCTCAATCCTCACTACTACACTTATCCCTGGATATGAATACAGATATGGATACGACTATCCTATTTATATCATGAAGTTTCATTTTTAATGTTAAGATTCATTTTTTTGGATAACTGAATACTAAGATTCTTATAAAAATTTCTTTAGAACGTATTTAAATTAGTTTTTCAATGTTTACATTTTTTTAAAAAGGTAAGTGTATATTTTCCAAAAGAGATTGTACAATGTAAAAAGGGATCGGGGAACCTCGCATTTACTTGTACTCCCATAAAAGCGAACAACCAAGCGAGAGCTAACTCAAGACAGCCACAAGCAGGGAAAGCTCCAAAAAAGTGCACAACTGGGCCAAATAAAAAGGCCCACTCACTTACAATATTTACATTTGTTTCTCACATTTTCAATGTTGAAAGTAGGAAAAAGAACCATTAGAACTTTATGAAATGAAATAATAAATACATAATGGACGCAATACAATAGGATATGCTAAACTTGTAACCAAGATGTGCCATTGTAATAGACTACCAATACAAGCGTTTGTTACTCTGACATAGGTAAGCTATCCATGTAGAATACCTATTCTTGCATCTGTAGCTACTATATCTAAGGTTTCATCTGTTCTCTCCCTTTTCGTAGTCCCTTAAAGGTAGAACCCTTGTGCACACTGTTTAGGTTCTATTTCAGGATTGTAATGTACAAACCCATCCGTATTAGACAACTCAACTTGGTTTCTCTTCTATTGACACTGCTTTGTTCTCTTATGTTCTTAGTCCTAACTCTGTCCTTTCTTAACTTCATGTCCATCTTAGCATGTGCATATCACTAACTTTGCCTCTTGATCATCATCGTCCTTAGGGCCTTGTCCCAACTACGTTGGGTCCAGCTACACGAATTCTATTTTACATTATAGTTTGTCTTTGGCCAAATCCTTGTAGAGTTTACACATCTTCGGTTCAATGCTTTTTACTTCCATCTATGTCTTGTTCGGCCTTCCTCTTTTCCTTGAGGGGCTATCAACCTGCATAGAGGAACTTTTCCTCACCAACACTATCATTGGCCTGTATTGGACATGTGGAAACCATCTTAAATGATTCTCTCTTAATTTATCAACTATTTATGCCGCCCCCAAATGCTCTCGAATGCACTCTCTTTGATTCTATCTTTCCTAGTTTTTCGACACATCCATCTCAACATTCTTGTGTGTGCCGCCCTCATTTTCTTCATATGTTGTTTCTTGATTGGCTAGTATTTTGCGCCGTAGGTAATTGTTGGTCTAATTCTTATCTTATAAAATTTTTCCTTCATTCTTTATTGATACGCACTCTATTTCAACCATCTAACTCTTAGCCTGTGTTCGACTTCCTCCTCAATATCTCCATCCTTACTAACTGTAGAGCCAAGGTATCAGAAGGAATATCTTTATGGTATCTTCTGGTCTTCAATTCTCACAAGAGGTTCATCTCTTTGCACATCCCCAATGAAGTTGTAATTTACAGTCTTAGTTAAACTTATTTTTAACCATGAGAATTCTAACCTCCCACCTTTCTCAACTTATTCATTCGCATTATATCTCTATTCATCCACCCACACTTATCAGCAAAATATATACACTAAGGTACCTCTTATTGAATATGAGCAATTAACTCATTCATAAACAATGCAAGAAGATAAGGGCTTAAAGATGTCTCTAATGAAAACCCATGGTCATTGCCACTGGAAACTCACCTCTTTCCTCGTGTTGCTCTTACATTAGTTATCAGTATAACCTCTTGGGAAACTCTTCTTACCTAAAATCCACTGAATCAAATCTTGAGCTACCTTGTCATAGGCTTTTTCTACATCGATAAAGACCATATGAAGGTTCTTTCTCTTCTCTCACTATTTTGCCATTAAATTGTCAAGTGAGAAGATGACTTTCATAGTTGACCTTCCTGGCATGAAACCAAATTGATTTTTAAATATCTTAGTCTCTTGTGAATCTTTGCTCCATTACTTTTCCATAGTTTAATAGTGTGGCTCATATGTTAAATTCCACGATAATTGCTGAAACTTTGTGTATCTCCTTTGTTCTAATGTATTGGTACTACCACACTTCTTCTCATTCATTCAACATTTTATTTGTCCTTAATATGTTATTGAAGAGCCTAATTAATCAAATTCATCTAAATTCTCCTAAGCATTTCTTGAATTTTGTCAGGAATCAAGATATTATCCGGTCCCATAGCCTTTCTTGTCTTCATTCTTGCCAATGATTTCTTCACTGTTACCATCTTATTTCTATGGTAGAAGGTATGTCTTACTAAAAAAGTATCATTTCTTGTGTTGAAGCCTCTTATAGAATCTTCATTAATAGCCCGTTAAATTTTTCTGTCCACCTTTCTTTAATATCCTTGTCCATCATTGAACCTTTTTTGTTGCTTTTATACATCTAACTTGATTGAAATCCCTACTTTCCCCTTACCTCATTTTTGCAAGCTTGAAAAATACATCTCTTCTCATGTTTCCAACTTATTATATGTCATCATGTGCTTTGGGTTTTGCACCATTTAGTACTCTGTGTGTGTTTGCATGTGCGCATCTTCTACTTTTCATTATTATTTGTATTCCTAGTCCCTTGCTATAACTTGTAGGACTATCTTTTCTCTTGAATGGCTTCCTGAACCTTTACACTCTTCCACTAGATTTCTTTATTAATGTCTTCTCCCTTTTGATTATGTAAGTACCTCTCTTGCTACCTTCCGAATGCAGTCAGCCAGATCACAATCCATAGTTTGCGTTCTCTTTCTCTGGAAGGGTGCTCTATTCCTTTTAGTCGTCGGTATTTGGGCTACTGTTTGTAGGGTTACTGCCTTACAGGAGTTGGGATATTCTGCAGGGACTTTTTTTGGCATTTCCTGTCCGTGGGGTTGAACAAATAAATGGACTGGGATAGCCCAGCATATATGGAATTTGATGCCCCAACAAACTTTTACACTTGGAAAGATTTAGGCTTTAAATTATTTTGCTTGCGAGTATAATTATGTTGGTTATTATACAGTAAGAGGTTTTATAGTTCTTTGCATTTAAGTCCTTGTGACTACTACATTTTCACTATCATACTTAAATATGTAATTGAAGAATTTATGAAACGGAATCTTGGCTGATATTGATATTTTGTAATTTTTTAACAGGTCAGGTATCATAGTAGGAAAAAGCTTGCAGAGCAGCGACCACGATTGAAAGGACAATTTGTGTGCCAAGCTGTGGTTGAATCTTCTACTACAGGCACAGAAACAGATGATTAATTAAATCAGTAACTCTATTTTAACTTTTTTCCAATTTGGGTAGGTGCAAGCAGGTGCTGAAGGTAAGAAGAAAACAGATTAGTAGTTTTCCACCTACACTGTAGCTTTGGAGGCTGCTGAAAGCATTTGGTGCCTCAAGAGTATGTGAAGTGGCATGGCATTGTCCCGAAATTATTGTGTATTTCATAGAGAATGTAACCAAGTAAAATGCATAATGATATATGGTTGTTAATAAAACATACCACGAATTCATTTCTTCATTAGATCATTTATTGTTTACAAGCAATTGCAGGACCTGAATAAGTAGACAGATCGTTTATTACATTTTTTAAGTTGACTTTTTCTGTGGTTTTGAAGTCAGTCAAGGAAGTGCAGTGATGACTCCTGTAAACTGCATTTCATTACATTTTGCTGCTTGTGTGCATGTCTGCTAGTGATAGGGCAGTCCAATGTATTTGTTTGGGGGTGATCCAAGTTGACAAAGAGATACATCCTACCCATGTATGTGTGAAAAACCAGTTTTTCTCAACCTATCATCCTGGTAATTTTAAATCATTGGCATTTGAGGACAGATCAACATTCTTTTTTGTGGAGATGTTGTCTTCATCAAATCCTCATGAGCATGTATGGTGTTAAGGTCCTTTGCATTATCTAAAGATGATCCATCTGACTAAAAAGGTAGGTTGGATCAAATATTCGATTGTACTTCTTTTGGTTTCTCCATTAAGTAATATCCACTGGGTTTAACTAGGATCTTGAAAAATTATAGCAGCCAGTCTCATTTAGAGCAATATCACTATGACGGTATATCTTGTCAGATATTTGTGCTGCATGATAGGGATGAAGGGCCTTCATTTTCATATCTGGTAGAATGGATGCTTATATGCCATCTTGCGAGTCCAATGCTGAGTGGATGATACTATAACTACATTAGTTTTGCACTTTGTCTATCCTCTGTCTCAACTCAATTCAGGGACTGGTGCTGATAATGATTTAGAAGAAAGATACCTCATCTGATCTGGCTTCCAGTTTCCTCACCAGTGGAATAGTCAACCAAGGTCTTCCTAACTATTCAGACTGCAGGCAATCATAATACTTCAAAGTCATTCTGAATTTGTTGTGATAATGCTGTCCATCATGGTGGTGGTGCAAATTACTATTTCAGAGATGGTTCTGCAGATTTTCAGTGAGATGTAATCCTATAGGACACTACTTGTGGAACTTTTTTGTTATTGCTTATGAAAAACGGATACCTGTTGAAATGAGGTTGCTTTAATATCATTGTATCTCTCTTTTGTGTATGCTTGCTTTACTGTAAGAATGATTTGATCAATTAGTTCAGTTGTTTGTGCCTAAGAATTACAGTGCATTTATGTTATTTACACTCATAATGAAACTGTTTTATTTCAACTGATCTGAATCACGACTGCCATCGGTTTCTGTTCTGAAAAAAATCTTGTCCATTGTACTCTGAAATATTCCACTAAACTTGCATACAAATGAATCCCTCCCCAGCAAAAATTATGACAGTGAAGCTAGCAACAATGAGAGAAATTTCTTAGAGTTCCCACCGAACTTTTTGTTATGTAGAAGAAGTATTCTGATTTTCTATTTAAACAGCTCTCAGGAACTCCTGAGGTGGTGGTATTTATAAACATGCCCACTGACCCGTGCAAGTTATTGTACAAGCCACCTAAGCAATGTCTTTTTAACTCCTCTTAAGAAACCCTGGTGTGGTAGTATTTATAAATATTTCTGTGGAACTTTTAAATTTTTTGTAGAAGACCTAAACATAGAGGATCGAAAAGACCTTTTCTGAGTCCAATCAAAGTGGTGTATCTTGAGTAAAATAGGTGTTGGGTGAGTCCAGATCCTCTGTCAAAAAACCCCACAGTGATGTGGTGGGACCAATTAGGTCCCACTACCTCACCAATGGACAGCCTACCATGCACGCGGGTAGTGCATGTCGGGCTACCCAGTGGTGATGTGGCGCGATGATCAAGTCCCACCAGGGTTAGCATGAGACTATGAGTTTTTTCTCACGGAATCTCACTTCATATTAGGTGGGAATTCAACCTGTCGATATGTCTTTTCAAACCTAATTGTTTTGACCCCTGACCTGACCCATATGCCACCCTAGATGTGTTCGACAATAGGTGGTTGCTGCATTGGCGTAAGTTTGACGATATCGCAAGCCAGCAGGTTGTTATTAGACAAGGTCTTTAATTGGCTAACTTTTCATTGAAGGTTTGGTCTGGCAGGGGGTCAAAATAATTGTTAGTAGTGACAACCTGCTCAAAACCAGAAGGTTCCATGACATGATAGTGAGAGACATGTTACCAAATGGGACGGATCTACAGGTTAATTATCAAGCAAAATTCAGCCATATTAAACATTTTTACTCATCTAGTGTATAGGCTGTAGCGGGGAGTTTTATGGGACGAATTTTAAATTGTGAATAGTTGAAGCATTCTCCAATTTCCAAATACCTGAGCCGTGCATCAGTAGAAAGATAGAATGGGGACCTCATTGCGCTTTCCAATCCTGCACTTCACCATCGCCTCAAGAACTGGAGACCCAGATATCCAATGGCAGACCTTGGGGTTTTTGTCTGGGTGGTGCGGGCAATAGTGATGAAGTCGAATAATAAAATCAAATTTTGATCATTCAGATCTTGCAGGATACTAACACTTGGGTCCACCCCTAGTCAACACTAGTTTGGAATACTAACAACATTAACCAGGGACAAATACAACTTCCTTGGGAATATTCAAGGCTATCTAGTTGGGAGCAGGTTTAACGAGTTCATTCAATCTTAAATGAAGTGATGTGATGAGCGGGTATGGAAATTAAAGTAGTTAGATGCAAATGGGTACAACTGTCCAAGATACATCAACACACTTTAAGTCTGGACACAAATCCTAATCATATTGGTTTGAGCCTTAAGTTTGATTCCCAAAATCTCAAGTTCGACTTCCTCTCTTGCATTATTTGGATACTATGCATAGGGCTATGTATATACTCTCCAAAAAATAGTCTTTACTTATAAGAACCAGATAACCCCCGAGCCCAAGGCTAAAGATCTGAAACCTAAGCTGACGAGGAATACCTCGGATCATTAAAAAAATTTTAAAAAAAAGTCCTAATCATATTTGAGCTCTCATCCTGGCTCTTAAATGACACGGGCTAAAAGTTTTCATCATGGGGAGGTTTCATGAGTTAAATGGCCACATCCATTTGTAACTCTTTTTTCTTTTCTTTTTTTTTTCATTGGTTGTTGCATGATCAGGAGCTTTTAATGCTTGGATAACCGCCACACGTGCTGGAATATGAACAGTTTTGGTGTTTTGCAACCTTTATTTGCTTGCAGGAAACTCTCGCGACATTCAGACTCGAGACTTCGTCGCGGGAAGCTCTCTGGCGACGTAGAACTTTTGTCGCGGGAGGAAATTTTTTTCTTTAAAAGGGTTTTTTATTTTTAGAGTAGAATTCTTTTAAAAAAAACTAAGCTTTGATTTACTTATAAACTGATGGGAAAATATCTTAAAAACTGATGGGCCCAATGAATGATTCTCATGATTTTTAAAGTGTTGAAAATAAAAATCTATGGACTTGAGAAACAATTCTTCTTTCTGCAGAACTAATGAAGAGGTTCTCATTTTGATATTAGTGACTCATACATTTTTGTTAGAGTTTACATATCTGTTTTTTTTTAAGGACCCGGGTTTTGCACGGGCTTGCTTGGCGAGGAGCTTAAAAATCCTATTGTTACCTGCGGTCATCTCTTGTTATGGTCCCTCTACGCTCCGGGAGATTTAAATACTACATGGATGGAGCAAAGAGAGATGTTAATAAGACCAAGTTGCCCCATTCTAATATAAACTGTAAATAGGGAGAAGAGCATTTTGAAACCAAAGCTACCCTATTCTTCATTTACAAAAGGAAAATCATCATGGGTTGTAAAAGAAAAAAAGAGAATCCCCACCAGATACAGAAACAAGGAGAAAACAGGGGTGGCCACAATGAAAAATGAATCTTGACATGGAAGGAGGGAAAACCCTTGCAAGGAATCGTAACTTTTCTCTGATAGCGGCTCTCCATGCTCCGATTTGAAAAGAGAAAGCTTATTTTGAAGAAAATTGTTTTTATACCTCCATTTATACAATAATAATAATAATAATAAATTAATAATTGTTAAAGGGCTAAATGACACTTTCAAATAATAAAATAAAAGGTGTATTTCATGATAGAAGATGGTGTTTTCTCAACTGCATTGAGGAGAAAACCATTTCTCCTACAGTTTGCAGAGTAGTTGAGAATTACTTTTCCTCGTCTAAATGAGAACCCGAACAGGCTAAAAGAGCTTTATACTAGAATTCTACCCCTTTTTCCACGTACAAAAGATCTATATAGAGCTCAAAAAAATAAGTTCAGTTGGTGAGGCACCTCCTTTCAACAGAAAGGACCAGGGATCACTTGCTGGCTATAGAGCTGATGGTGAGGGATTTGGGTGTGGCGTGGTGTGAATGTGACTAACATGGCCTTGCAAAAAGATAACATACAACGTATACAATGGATCAAACAACCTCCCGTGACCAGGACACAATGATGTCACTGTTATGATAGGACTGACTTTGAGCCGTGGTTCAATCATTTTGGAACCCATCCCTGCAGATGCGATCAAGATATTCAAGTTCATTAGTCAATTGCTTCCACTATTCATCACTTACTAAGGAGCACCCCTTATCATCATCAACAGAGCCTCATCCCATAAATTTTGGATCAGTTGTAGACCTCCATGACCTAAAATGTCGGCCAATTCCACACATCCAGCTGGGTGGCAAACCTAGCAAGATTGCAATTATAACTAGTTATGATCATATGTCAATTAGAAATTATGGCATGGTGTACTCATTTGATATAATTTTGAAAGACAACCATGCATCAAAGCAGAGTATAGATCTCATAAACCAGAAACTGATTGTGCCTGTTTGCCTTCTGCCACCTCAAGTGAGCTACTTTGTTGGAGAACCCAGTGCTTCCCTAATGAAGAATGTTATGCCTGCTGACACGAAGTTCCCACACTCATCACCAGGATGATTGATCCCTTGTATGGAGCCCATAATATATAAATCTCTGGGTTCTTCTACATAAATGCAGATCTTTGGAAAAAAGGCCACCATTTATTGTAGTGATGGCAGTTGCGATGGAACCCAGAAAATTAGTCCAAATGATAGCTTAGGAACCAGTGAGGCCATAGCTTTCTGAATGCCTTGCTATTCTTTTGCCTGCTTATTTTTCAAAATATGCATTGGCAAAAAATTTGGAAAAAGTCAAGAAAACAGCAACATTGTCTTCATTATTACCCTATAGCTGCTTTGAAAGCTTCCAAGATACATAACAGTCAGTTTATGATGTGCTGGAGTAGAAATCAGATTTATTTAGTTCACAGTTCACCATTCACTATATACAGCATACAAATCCTGACTAGGAAAGAATACAAAAAGAAAAAAAAAAAAGGAAGGCCGAAAGAACATTTTGGTTTTGTTCAAAATTCAAATTAGAACTTTTGAATTTGAGAACACATACAAAGGTACTTTATAAAACAATAATGATGATAGAAGGAAACTCCAAACCTGATATGATCTGTTGTCATTTCATGCAGACCGTCCAACATCCTCAGTCATCATCCCCTTGAGGCTCTTTGCTAACCAGATGGCTGTCTCACGTGGAGACACCTTATCCTTCCCAAAGGGCTTCAAAACAACTGAGAGTTCTTCCAACCTGTTTTGCTGCAGGAGATCTGCAGACAGCTCTAGGAGCCCTTCTAGAGCATCTGCCCTTTGCCTAAAGGATTTCACATCCAATGTTTCTTGTGTCGATGATTCTTCTTCCTTTGGGCCAGGAGTAGCCTCGGAACAGTTGGACTTTACTGTATCTGAGCAACTGAGTCTCGGAGAAAGCGGAGTAGTATTTCTTACGTCCATATCCTTATCAGAAAGAGTTTCTGAGAAATTTGATTTCACAGCAACAGCCTCAGAGCAATTTGATGGTTTCACAGCAACTGGAGCCATGTTTCTTATATCTGCCTCCTCCCGCACGACATTGAGTAGTTTCCCAACATCCATGTTCTGGACCCCCATTTCCACAGTTTCCATCACTGGCTGCTCGCTCCCAACCCGAAAGCTGCTGTGTCGTATGACATGTATCACATCTTCAAAAGCCGGTGTCAGATGAGCAGCCATCGGCTTCTCAACCATCTGACTTGGCAGTGTGGGTCCTTTCTCTTGTATCAAGTTCCTTGGTGCATTTGGAACTGCAGTTGATGCAACATCCGGTACAGCTGACAAAAATTCTGTGACAGTGAACTTGTCATCACCGGGCAGTGTAGAAGAGCGGCTTAACTCAGCCATCAAATCTGACCTAACAGGCCTGCTTACCGGTGAATCATCCTTACAAACACATTCCTGCTTGACAACAGGGAAAGGGAGCTCCTGATCAGGCTTTGAACTCACTTCATGATTACTTGGAAGACTATCATGGAGATCCTCAATGGTCTCATAGCTTTCAACCAAGCATGAGACAGATCTGTAATCATGTCCACGGCTTGCTACTGATTGATTCTCATATGAAGCAGTGAGTTTATAAGAAGCAGTTGAACTGGGTGGGTCTGGTTCTGAATAATTGGAGCATGTGTGTTGCTCTTGATGATTATCAATCAGGTTAACTGCAACTGTGTCATTGTGCTCCTTTGAAGTAGCTAAAGGAACAACCTTGCACTGTTCATCGGAACTTTGAAGAGGTTTTTTCATTGGTTTTGCATTGCTTGAATCCAACTGTTTTACTCTGAGAGGCTCCACAGGAATCTTTGTGGACACTTGAATGGGATCAATCAAAGCTTGCTTGACCCCAGAACTGATTGGGTTTGGAGCCTCAGGCTCATGGCTCGACTCACATTGAGTTAGCTTGGTACCATTGCTCATTGGATTTGGAATATCTACTCCTGAAGGTTTCACCAGAACTGGTAATGAAGATCGCCTTGCCATAGAGGAAAGTGGAGGCTTTTGCCTCAATTTGCTGGAGCCCCCTTCTTCTGGAACTTGCTTTATAGGCCCAGAGGGTGATGTCCCTTCATACCTAGGCTTACTCTTTGGCGAAGGCTCAGACACAAGTAACTGGAACAGCAAATACATTGCTCAATGCTCATGAATGGTAAGATAAAGCAAATAAAATCATAGACCAGAATGTTAATTCTAATTGTGGAAATATGCACAGGAAATGAAACCACAGTTGTTCCCTCAATTCCATCTGAAATTGGGGGAATCATTAAAAGTGACGAAGTATAATTTCTCTTGGCTTCCTCAAGACCATGTTTAGGTTACTAATAAATCTGAAATTGTGGCAATTAAAGTGGTGAATTTTTTTAGAAATGCATACTCAGGATCTGGTCTTTAAAGCACGCAATGCTATACATTGGCAAAAGGTAATTCTCACCCTCTATCAAAATTGGTCCCAGTTGTGAAGGAGATTAAGAATTTTTGTGCACATTCCAAGATAATAGAATGAAAAAGGCCACGTCTTGGCAAATGCAAGGGTTTCTAAGTCTAAGTGACAAGAAACTCTTGATCTCTGTAATGTCATGCTATGTTTCACTTTCAGTTTAACAAATCCATTGATGTGATTAACTACTTTCACTGTATAGTTTTCATTTTGATTAGTTACTTCTCTATAACTCTTTGTTGTAGAATACATTCAAGATCCACACCACTCATCAGGTAGCCTTCAGCCCTTCACTATGAACATGCTCTCAACCAAAAATTGTGAAGGCCCTATTCACAGGCAGGCCACATACTATGATACCTGGATGGTTCATAACATGCAAATCATATCTGATATTTTCTTTATTATGAATAGAATTTGTCCCTGTAATATCCATGGTGTGCCCTCCTCATATTCATGATGTGTCTAGGTGTCATAGCCCTTACAAGTATAATGTAGAATAAGGACTATTGGTGAATGCATTAAACCATTAATTGTTGTTGTATGCAAAGGATGCACCTTCGGGCAAGACTGCCTGGTTCTTGCCCTTGTACTTCCAGCATTGGGACCAGCCCAATGAATGTCTTATGTCGCATCTCACATACAGCAAGCATTTTGCAGTGGGAACTAATTTTAGCTTGTCTCGTCTCACACACAGAAACCATGTTGCAGTGAGAACTAACTATAATTTCCTCAGAAATATGTTGCAAGGCTGTTTCCAGATACAATTTTGAAAAGTTAGGATGATTAGCACTTTTTTCATGTGGTGGGACAAGAACGGTAAATTACCATGTCAAATGTCCACATTTAACAGCCAACATTTTTCTCATGGACAAGTGGTGATCATAATACCAAAAGCCATACTTAAAAAAAAAATGTAAAAGCCATACATTAAAATATGACAAAACCAATAGTTGATTCTCACCAGATGCTTGATGGGATGTGAGCCCTGTGTCTGTTTCACCAGCTCACCATTGGGCTTGGCAGGTATAACAGGAGGTGTATCTGCATTATGCTTGATACTAGAAGGAATATTGCTGTTGTGTTTTGGCATCTTGGGTGATGCCTCAGCATTGGCCTTTTGACTGATTACACCTCCAGATTTTACCCGAGTGCCTCTGACAGGGGAGTTGTTTTCTCTGGCTCTTGCCTCTTCTTTAAAAGCCATCAATATGCTTTTAATTTTTGGTTGCTTTGGTTCACTTATAGGCTTCTGATGATCCTGTACTGATCTTGTCGCATCCAGTTCATCAGTTCCAACAGCAAAAACATCATTGCCATGTTCATCATTTGGAAGATACATGTCTGCAACTGGTAGCTGAACACAACTATTATCGCATTCAATTCCATCATCAGTCAAAGTCATATCTGTATCTGTGGCCTTGTGATCACTGTTGGTTGCAGATCCTGAAGTGTTTTTCCCATTTGAATGCAAACTGTCCTTGTCACTGCTGGAAAGACTACTGTTTTGGCTCTCAGTCATGTGCTTCTGACCATTGCGTACAGTGGAGATGGGTTTCTCTGGTGAACGGGCCACTACATCAGAGGACACCCGATATTGATCGACATACGGTCGTAAGTAAGGATGTCTTAGTATCTCAGACGCCTGATCAAGTTAACTTCCAGATCATCATTTGATGTTGCCTAGGATGATGGTAAAAACACTATGAAAGTTCACCTAGAGATCTTAAAAAGAAGGCTTACAGTTGGTCGATGCTCGGGGTTCTTTCTTAGCATGCTCTTGATGAGTGTTTTCCTGTACAATGTCATACACCAAACTTCCTTAATTCAATACATGGAAATGCAAAGCAATGGGATATTAAAGTAAAAGATGGAGCATTTGTTCATTCTTTTTTTTTTCCTGGTGCATTTAGTCATGCAGAAGGTTTGGGAACCTCTGGCTGTTGAATAGAATTTTCTGAAAAATACCAACCTTTCAAACCCTGTATGTGCATTTAAGGGTCATTTGGAAGTCAAAAAACAAGGGTTGAACCTCCACATTTTCTGAAACTTGGCCAATTCTCATAAAATTTCAGAGTTTAGAAGTAACTCAACTTTGCATTTGGCCAATTCTATATCCACGAGCATTTGGAAATTTCAATGGAAATTAGAACATGTTTGACAAATCCAATCAATCTTCCAATGTCCGATTCCATACAAAAAATTTTGACTGGATGAAAGTTAGGAGAATCTGAAAATTTTGCACAAGTGGCAGAACAGACTCACCAAATCTAGTTTCTGAAAATCCTTATTTCAAGTGAATTTCTTACAAAAAGAAAGATCCTTGAGCAGTGTTGTGGATCATCTTTTGATGATTTACAACTATTTTGAACAGTACAAAAACAGTCTAAGACGTGTTCAAGATAATCGTTGGCAAGGAACAAAATAGCAGCCGCTATAAAGTGTAGTGGCTGCTATATCGGCCATAGCGGCTGGCACCGACACGCTACGGAGGTGTTAGTGGCGCTAACACCCGTAACAAAGCATAGCAGCCACTACATAATGACCACGTTACTAAAAGCCCAAAACTGACCCAGACAGCCTCATTTTCTTTTATTCTTCACAAAACCCAGCTGGCTCTTTCTTTCACTTTCTCTTTCCATTTTTTTTTGGCCCTACCTCCCTTCTTCAAATCAAAGGCAAAAAGGGTCCAGAAACACATCAAGATCCACAAATCTAGATCGTTCATCTACTTTTGAGTGAAAGGCATCTCTCAAAAGATATTTTTTATGTGATATTTTTAGATCTATGGCTCTATTCCTCTTTTTTCCTTCATGAATCTCTTGGAAATGGCTTGTCAATGATAAATCTATGTTTCCCAAAGATCAAAACCCCATTTTGTATGGTTTATTTATTTATTTATTTATTATTTATTATTCTCAGATTTTTTCTATGTTTTGAAAAAAAATATTTTTCTTGAAGAAACACCAATCAAATCACCTAAAAATCACTCCCAAGTGTTAGATCTATGAGTCCCATGGATGAATAACACTTTCTTTCTTGTAGTTTTGAATTTATTTAATTTTTTATGTTCATATTAATAATGTTTTTTGGAAAAAATAATTTTTATTTAAATTTAGCCAACTAAATCACTTAAAATCACTCTCAAGTAGCTAGAGCTATCATTCTAATAGAACAAACCCCCATTTTTAAGGGTTTTTATTATTTGTTATTCTCTGATTTTTTTAATTTTTTCAAAAAAATTTTTTTTCTTGAAGAGACACAAACCAAATTGCTTGAAAATCACTCCCAAAAGTTAGATCTATAAATCCCATGGATGAATCATACTTTCTTTCTTGTTTTCCTTTTTAATTTATTTAATTTTTTATGCTCATAGTTCATACTTCATATTAATAGGATTTTTTTGAAAAAAAATTTATTTAAATGGGGTTAACTAAATTATATATGCAGGAATTTATTGTGTCCCTCAAAGTTTAACTTCTCTTATCATTTATGATTTGCTAAGATGGTGCGCGATGTAGATCCTGCATGGGCACACGGTATAGCAGTTGATGGAAATAGATCAAGAATAAGCTGTAATTTGTGTGGCATTACAAAATTCAAGCAACACTTCGGTCACGTTTCAGATAATGTGGCAGGATGTACAAATGCACTAAAAGAGCTTAGAGAAGAGATGAAAAAGTTTCTAAATAAAGGAAAAGAAAGAAAAGTAGAGATTAAAAATTAAAAAAAAGTCAAGAAGTTGATGATGCCCACTTTGAGGTCTTTGGGGGAGGAAATTCTTTCTAATTTTAATGATGAGGGTGATGACCCAAAAATGGAAGTTGCAAGAAGAGTTTCACTTATAACAGCACAAATAGATGAAATGCGAAGAGGTACTGGTAGGGGCTCATCTAGGGGAGGGGGTTCATCTACGGGCAAAGGTATGGCTGGAGCAATGCATTGAGCATTCAAAACTCGACAACAGGAGAATGATATTGAGATTATTTCTTCTTGTAAAGCATCATGGACTCCTAGTAGTGCTATAACCTGCCTAATTGATCCTCTAGCACATAAAGATGAGTCAACTAAACAACCTAAAAAATCAACGCTGTTCAAGAAGGCCTTGAAAAGTGCAAAAGATAGATTAGCCTCAGCTACATGCTACAACAAAGTAGCAAAATTCACAAGAACATACCCCTTCAAGCTGTGGGTTCTCCTTACTTCCAAACTATATTAGATGTTGCAGCTGCCGCTAGTCCCGGTATAACAGTGCCTTCTATCTATGATGTGGGGACCAAGTATTTAGAAATTGAGTATGAAAACATAAAAAGTTGGGTAGCTACTTTTAAAGATTTAAGGGAGGAGAGGGAGTCACAATTATGTGTAACGTATGGACGAGCGGCACACAAACACCGTTAATAAATCTTTTAATGTACTTTGCCACCAGGACCGTCTTTGTTAAGTCTGTTGATACATCTGAAAAGTCCTGCAAAATATATTTACCACCATACGGATAAAGTTGTTGAAAGTGTTGGTGAGGAAAATGTTGTAAAAATTGTTTCAAATAATGGTATCAATTTCAAGAAAGCTGGAAAGTTGTTAATGGAAAAGAGAATGAACTTGTTTTGGACCCCACGTGTGGCACATTGTACAAATTTAATATTGGAGGACATTGGAAAGAGGAAAAATGTGAGAACTGTCATCATATCTTGTATAAGCAGTACAAGATTTATCTATTATCACTCATGGTTGTCGACATTAATGAAGACATTCACGAATGGAAGAGCCTTGGTGCGTTCAGCAATAATAAGGTTTGACACCCACTTCATTGCCATGAATAGCTTTGTGCAACATATAAACGAGTTAATTCAGATGTTTGCATCAGAACAATGGCTTAAGTCAAAATGGAGAACAGCAATGAGTGGTCCTAGCTTTGATGTCCCCAATCTTGTTAGAGATAATAAAATTTGGTCCAAAGTTAGAAATATTTTGAAGGTTTTTGGGCCCATAGTGAACAACTTGCAGCTTGTAGATAATGATAATAAGCCAACAATGGGCTATATTTATGAGGTAATGGACCGAGCAAAGCTAATAATACAAGAAAATTGCAGGTATTATCAAGAATTCCTACAAATAATTGACGCCCGATGGAATGATCAACTACACCATCCATTGCATACTGCAGGTAAAATAAATTTTTACACTATTGGTCTATGATTTTACAAGAGTTTCACTTTTATTTTGTATTGTATAAAGAATAAGAGATGTGCTTACCCAAATTTGACATTTGAATTGTAGAATATTTTTTAAATCCTCTATTTTACTATATCAACGAGCAACAATATACAAAAGCAATTGATTCCGAATCGTGAGTAAGATTGAAGGAGGTGTTGAAGAAAGTAATACCTAATCACAATGAACAAGTTTTAGCTTTAAAAGAAGTGACATGTCATATATGATATAAAGTTTATTAAATTTTAAATGTATTTTGATTTATACCTGAGTTGTCAATTATGAGTTGTGAGTTGTGACAAATTTAAAATGATTTGTACTTTGCACATTATAGATTTTTATATATATAATGAGACCAAAGAGTTTTGCAAACCCATTGGCAATTAGAGCAATAACCAAATTATAACCTGGTATAAATAGTTTTAACCTAGTCACATGCTAGTTTTAAGTTGATTTATGTTATATGCTGTGGAATGGGGATTAGGGATGACTTATTTTTCATGTTCATATTTCTTTCCAATTTCAGCTGAGTGGTAGATTAATTTTGGAGAAAGTGCTCCACACTTGAGAATTGCTGCCATTCCGGTCCTTAGGCAAACAACGTCTTCATCGAATTGTGAAAGAAACTAAAGTACTTTCTCATTAATTCACACAAAATTAAGAAATCAGATAGAAATGCAAAAGCTCAACAAGTTAGTGTATTGTCACTACAATTTAAAGTTAAGAGTCAGAAATAGACAAAGGGGGTAAAGGGATAATCCGAATTATTGCCCTATAATTTTGGATAATATCTTTTAGGAAGATGATCCCTTACTTCATGGTTAACTGATATAGAAGATACATTGTTAGATGGAGATGAGAATTTACACCAGAATATATGAGGAATAATGGAAGAAGATGAAAGAGAAGGAGAAAGTGGGCCATCTATAGAAACTGAAAGTGGAACATTAAGAGGTAATGAACCTGAGCCCTCTCATGTAGTATCTCCAGTAAGCTCTGATATTTTGATTTCAAGTATCGCTCCGAGTAGTGACTCTCCATTTGGAGGAGGTAGCGCAGCTGGGCCAAGTGGTTCTTACCATGACAATGAAGCAAATGCTCCCGTCCAAACTGTCGATGAATTTCCATATCCATCTTGTACGAGGGCAAGTCATGTTTATGTACGCCAAAGACCCATGATGGACAAGGAAATGATGGTGGAAGTGAGACTATTGGAGGGCAATAAACAGCAAACTAGTACCCCATTTTCTATGACCCATATTTTGGGTACCAACAATATGCCTTACCAGACTACGTACATGATTAAGCGGAATCCTCCTCACAACAATATTTAGAATTAGGGTCGTTTGATCAATATGCTCATCCAAATCTAGGTCTATCTCATTTCTATGTTTGAGGATCCCAATGCCCACCAATATGAAAGGGAGTTGCAGTATGTTGGTACCAGTGGGAGTGGTGCCAATGACAGTAAATAGGGCGATGGAGACAGTGATGCCAGTGCCACATATCCAATTCCTTCCATACATTCGTTTTGGTAGTAGAGGTATTCCTCAAATCATTTCTCAAATCTCAACTGTATATTAACTCTCAACTCTCAACTATTTTAAGTACAATGTTATTTATGAAGTTATTATTTATTATATCATTCATTGTGTTGAATGTTGATTGCTGAGTCACTGTCTCACTAACTCTAGTGAGTAATGACTAGTCTCTAAGTCTTAAACTCTTGAGTCTTGACTTCGAGTCTTGAATCTTGATACCAAGTGACAAAAAATATATTAATACTATTATTTTTTAATTATACAGTGATACAGGACATAATGCATTGAGGGGACCACTATGCCCCCTTATTTTAGGTATTTTTGTAAAACAAACACATATTCTAGCTCTTTACAATTTTCTAGATTTTTTGAAATTTTCCAAAATTTTTTTAAAATTTTTTTGAATCACGACGCTATGTAGCCCCGCTACCTCTATTTTGATCCATGATTGTCGGTCAATATTGCATTTAAGAAAAGACCAATCAGCTTGTCCAGATTGGATTGAAACATTGATCTTTTCACAAGTTTGAAAATGGCATGTTTGTGCAGCCACATTTCCACAAAAAAGTTGAGGAAATGTGGGATGTTTTTCCATGGTGAAAATTTCTCATCATTTGCTCATTGGCGCAGTGGCCAAGGAATTAGGAAGGGAAGTTGCGACCACTTTTCCCCAAGAAAAAGAGCAAAAAAGAGGCTTGATTTTTACATGATTCAACAGAAAAGCATTTCCATTGGGAGGGATACGAAAAAATAATTCCATGGAAAAGCAAAAGTCAGCTGAACTGGATTTCCATGGACGCTACACAATGTGCCCTTAGTAAACGACACTTGACAAATGAGGGATCCAGCATCACTGTGGTACAGGAAAATGACACTTCAACAAAGTTGAATTTAATCCTGTAATTGTCTAAATGTGAGGTCTCAATAAAGGAACTGCATTATCATACTTACAAGGAAGAGGAATAACAAGCAGGCAAAGGCCCAATAGAGGAGCGATTTATCTTACTTATTAGTCCAGCCATATCCTGAAATCAAGATGAAAACAGCATCAATAACTAATATCCAAGTAGATATCACATCAATATTTAGTACCACCAAATCAAACAGCAGCAAAGACTAAAGCTCAGCTCAACATTAAATCTTGATCAAATCAATGAGGGAATTTATTATGACCCTCAAATGCAATGCAAACTCATATCAAAGCAAACAATTCTTTCCTACTCCTCTTGTCTATATTTTCAAACAGGCTGGCACTTCAAGTAATATAAAGATTCCAGGCTAAAAATGGTACAATTTACACTAATTATGAGCCAGCCTTATTGGGTTATGCAAAGGTCCAAAGAGGATTTCCCGACACATACAATACATGTGTTTTAACTCCTATTATACAGCCCATCCGGCATGTGAACCAGCCAGATAAAGGCCAGTTCATAATTATGGAGACCCCTGCTAAATGAGGTACAGGAATTTCAGATGCATCCGACATTTTCATGCGTGCTGCAAAACATTATCTATTGTTTCGACATACATATGACAAAGCTTAAGTCATGCATATCAAAAAACTTCTATCGAAACAATTCCACAATATTCAAGCATATCATAGAAATGCTACAAACTAGGTACAGCAAACCCTCATGATCAAATGCAAGGTGGAACTTTACAATGAACAAAATGATCACTGGGCGCTAGAAAAAGTGGTCATGCTCAAAAGAAGGAACCTTTTCCTTCCCAACATTCATTATGTTGTAGTGAATTTGCAGATCATCTCCTTACTGCCTGGCAGCCCATTTAATTATGAATTTCTCACTAGGCTTTCTTGCATCCTCCTGTCATCCAGCTTTTATTCAAGCCCTCAGCAAAGGTTGGTCTTTGGGCCTCTTAGCCTTCAAATTTATATGGAAAAATCATATGCAAAATGTGCCAGTTTAATTTCTTATAAGCATCAGAAAGAAGTTAAGAATATTTGATGACGAGCATTCCCACACACTCAAACAAAAAGGAAACAATAAATTGGTTAACAAATTTAAGCTTTGAGGCAAATAGCTCAGGAGACTCCCACCCAAATCTCATTAGATATTGAGGAGCTACTATTAGTGGAAAAAGGTTAATTTTACATACCAAATTGAAATGGGCCAGCCAGCCCAGCCCTCACATAGTTTGAAAAGTTATATGTGAATAGTAGTTCAATTGGCAACAGGGTTAACTCTAAATTAGAGATACTTTTAAAATTGAAAGTTGTATGTTTCATTGGACCTTCCGCAGGTCAAAGATTGGTCGGTGCGTCCAGTACAAATACAGGCCAAAACAGTCTCTGAAGAGGGTCGGTAGTTTCCATGTGGTTAATGAGACTGAAGTTCTAGCTTCAAGCATGAAAACTGAAGAAGCACACTATTTGCAACAAGTTGTGATTTCTGGAAAGTGCTTGACATGGGAAACTTATGCCATCATACGCTGTAGGCATCTCTATCATCTTACTCGAGATTTTGTTGTACATTCCCTCTTTTCCACATTTCCCTTATATCTTCACGACTACATCTTAAAGAGAGAAGACATTGTCCAAACTCTAAGTGGGGCATCATCAATAAGCATGCCTCTAACACCATCCTTTTTATTTAACAAGAGATGGGTTAAATAGTAGTTAAAAGGTGAAAAAAGAAGCGTCAACTCATTACTCACTCATCATCATCATCATCATCATCATCAAAGCATTATCCCAACCATGTTGGAGTCAGCTACATGAATTCTATTTCTCCATTCCGTTCTATTTTGAGCCAAATTCTTAGATAAGTTAAACTTCTTTAAATCTATTTTAATGATCTCCATCAATATTTTCTTCGGCCTATCCCTACTCTTGATGGGCCATCTACCTAAATAGCCAAACTTTTCCTCACCAGCGCCATAATCGGCCTACGCTTAACATGCCCAAACCATCTTAAACGGGTTTCTCTAATCTTATCCCCTATTGATGCTACGCCTAAATGCTCTTGAAAGCGCTCATTTCTTTTTTTATCTTTCCTAGTTTTACTACACATCCACCAATTCATTACTCACTAAATTTAAAAAAATAAAAACTAAATAAAGGAACTAGATTTTAAAAAAATAAATAAAGAAAAACATAAACAAGAAGACAGCACCACCTTTTTAACAATTTATGGGAAAGAATACAAAAGATTAGTTAAAAAATAAGTTTACAGGAGATATATAAATATATATATATCAACTCATTTTTGCGGACTAACCAATCCAAGGAAAGCATGGAATTCAACCAGAGAGGGTTTGTACAAGGTCAGGGAAAATAGCATGGGCTTTGTGTAGACTGAATCCTGCAGATTACCCATCAAAGAGAGACCACATTTGTATTATACTCGCGGTAGACTTGTCTCTATCCTAAACAGCTTATATTGATCATCAGATCTTTGATATTGTAATCGACCTAAGGGCTGTAACATGCTAAAGTTATCTATAGAATATGGGTGAATCTCAAACGAAGTTCATTGAAGCCTCTTCCCAAAACCAAGTTGCTGTCGTGGTATCAAAGTGGTCTGGGAAGTGGGTCTTATGCTTAGAAAGGCTCATGTATGGAAAGAACAAAGAGGGAGGTGTTGAACGATTCTTCCCCTTTAAGAAAGATGAGAGTTCTCTTTCAGAAGTTTTCTAAAGCGCCTCTTACAACAAGTTTAAAACAGATCTCAGGAACAACTGTTTGGAGAACCTTTTGGTTGTGAAAACAGATTTTCCTTAATCAATGCACGCAAACAGATCTCCAGCTGCTATTCTTCATTAGAACTAGGCTGTTGTTTGCCAACATGTCTGTCCCACCAGATACCCATATGCCTCTGCTGAGGTTCATAACTTCATATATTCTGATCAGACATCTGCTGAGATCCCTACGCTTATTCTGTAACAGATTCTTCGTGTGTCTCCTTCCAATATCAACTGGCAGATCTATTCACAAAAGCCATGACTAAATCTCATCATGAATTATTGGTTAACAATTGGTACTATACTCTTGTAAACTATTGCAACTAATTGGTTGTCCTAAATAGTTTGTACCAGATAATTGGGATCTTCGAAATGCTGACCCAAATCAAAGGTTGTGGTGCAGCCCTGGATCCTCAATCATAAAAATAGACCAATCTCCCAAGGGATTGATCAAATCCAAACATAGATTCCAGCCCAAAGGCGCAATAACAACCATAAAACACCCCATAACTGGAAAGAACATAGAATTCATTAACTGGAATAAGCATAAGCAACTACAATAGGGACCGAACTATATATAGAGCAATAGAATCATCATCATCAAAGCCTTATCCCAACCATGTTGGGGAGGAATTAGATGTAGGATAAAAATAAAAAATTGACATAGTGGGTCTCAGTCAATTGGGCCTGTGGATTGAACCCAATGGACCAAGCTAACCCCTGGGTTAATGTGTGGGCCAGTTGATTTCTTAGGCCTGGTCCAAACTAGACCGGGTTGACCCTTGGGTCAATGTGTGGGCTTAGTTGATTTTGTGGCCCTGGTCCATACTGCATCAGGTTGTAAACATACAAATGAATCTCACTCAGGTGATTAAAGCTTTGTCCTAAAACCAGGCTATCTTTTAAGCTTACCACCTTGAACCTTATAACATCCTTTCAACATGCCACAACCACAAAAATCTTTTATTCACAGGGTTCTCACCTTAGCACATTAGGCAAAGGATGGGATCTTGTTTTAAATGATACATATAGGATGTTGTACTTCAATGTTAAGTTTGGAGGAAGGTATGGAAATGCATCACTCCACGAAGGGTGGAAGTGCTTCATTAGACAAAAGTGGTTGTCTTGAAATATCTAAAGAATATGGTCATTGTACAACATGGAGGAATCAGCTTGCCATTTTGTTCTTCATTGTGACTCAGAAGCTACTGGTGCTATCAGTTTTATATCTACTTGGTATGTTTGGCATTTTAAAAGTCTTTGGCAAAAAAGTAGGTGCATGGAAGTTCTGGAAGGTTGGAAATATTTTTGGGATCCCTATATTCCCCACCAAGAGTGTTGGCTTTTTGTTGGGTGGCAAGGAAGCATAAAAGTTCGACTTTATACAAGTTGCAAAGAAGGATGCATTTTTTTAGTAAATGGGTGCCCTATGTGTTTAAAGGATGAGGAAACTAAATCATTTGTTAATTCACCGTCAATTTGCTTATAAAGCGCGGATGGCTATATCAGATTTGTTTGATCATGAGTTGGGTGATGCCTAAGATTGTGGAAGATCTTTTTCTTCAATGGCGTTTGCGAAGTAAGTTTGTTCATGGCAATAGTTTGTGGAAGTTAGTTGTTCATGTCATGGTTTGGAAGCTTTGGTTGGAGAGAAACAATGGAGTGTTTAGAAACAAGAGCAAATCTGTTGAGGAGATTGCTGAGTCCATCATTTGGACTATGCCGGAATGGGGTTGTAAAAGGAAGGAATTCGTTAGTATCTCTCTGGAAGATCTTAATAGGTCTTGAGCAGATGGTTTAAAAGAAGATTGGCATTCTAGAAGCATGCAAAGACAGTTTGGAACCATCCCCCTACTGGTACTTTTAAGTTTAACTTTTATAGTAGTTTTGTTCAAAGTGTTTAGTGAGGAGGCGTCGGTGGTGTCATCAGAGATTGGAATAAAATCAATATTAGAAAATTTTCATAGCCAGTGGATTCTTCTGATGAAAATGGAGCAGAATTGTTTGATCTTCGAATTGGGTGTTGTGAGTTGCATAGAATTGGATGTTCTAATCTTATCCTTTAAGGTGATTCTTTTTCTTCTATCCAGAGGGGTTCTCGAAAATCTATTCATCCTTTTTAAGCTAGTGGATTGGGTGGAGGAGGTTCAAGATATTCAAAGTCAGTTTGGTGTTTCTTTCCAACATATTTTAAGAAGCACTAATATATGGTGGATGGTCTTGCCAAGGAAGGAGTTTTTCACACTTCTATTTATTTTGATGTAAAGTTCTTTTAGGTGTACTTGTTTGTATTTGTTTAATTTGGAAATAATTTTTATCTTTTATCAAAAAAAAGTAGGTGCACAGAACAAAGGGTGTTCCATAAAGGAGGCAAATCTTATGGAAGTAAATAATTAGTGGCGGAAACAAAAGCAAAATTCTCAATAAGAGGACAGATTGGAGGAAATGATTGAGTTTAACAGGATGGATAGGAAATTGATTGTTGCCGGAGTTGCATAAGCAACTTGTGCCCTGCCAGAATTTGGGGGGTTCCTGAGTACAACTTGGATGTTGAAGATGGCTTCCAGAAGCCAATGGATCCAGCACTCAGATTAGGAGGGAGGACTAGCTAATACATATGATGGGGTCACACATGTATTTAGTGTAATTGCGTGGGACTTAATTGGATGGGCAGGAAAAAAAGACAATTTCATGGGATGGAATAATGTAGCAATGTGTCCTCACAAATGATGAGATCAAAATGATAAATGGGCCACTCTATGTCTCATTTATCTGCATCCCAAGGGATGCAAAATGGATGTCAGATCTTCACACAATCGACTCAGTCCCTGCCAAGTAGCATAGACACAGCTGAGTTGCAACTTGAGCAAATTGTGTACGACAAATGCAAGAGCACATGGCCTAGATCCAGTGAATCATGTGACTGCTCAAGCCCTTGATTACATGGATTGATTCAATCGATCACAAGGATTTTTTGTCAATTCTAATCAGGGGCTCAATCAAGAAAAAGACCTTAAATATAACTTTGGATGGTCAAGATGGACTTAAGATGGGTCCCAAATTTTAAATTAAATATGTCACATTTTATGAAAATCCAAATCAGTCCTTAACTGGGTCTGATTGAACACCCAATCAAGCCCATACTGATCCAATGGTGCCAAACAGTCCATCTATCTCAGGCCAAAACATCCAGACCTTACATAACATGCAATGATATCTAAGTTCTCGCTTCAATCCTTTAGTGACTTATAATAATTTCCTTAATTAGAGTTGCTATGGATTTGACTTTATAGGAGGCTGTGAAGCGTAAGAGTAGGCATTGAGAGATACCTGCAATGATAGGAAGAATCCAAGAATATCTCTTGTCTAAGTCATCCCCTAACAAAAGATGAATTTTATTGGGATTCCTTCGGGCTGTTTCAAGAAATTCTTGTTCTATTATTATTAGAATTGCATGGATTGGCCTGATTATTTTTTAGCTTCAAGTTTTTTTTTCTGTTTTTTTTCTCTTTGTTTTATTTTTATTCTATTTTTTTGATAAATTAGATTTAGGTTTTCAAGTCTATTGATACACGTGAGGGAAAAGGACAGTTCCATGTTAGTCTTGTTATATTATTCATTAGTTTTTCTTAATAGAAGTTGTAATTTCATGCACTTTTATTCTTTCTTCTACCTTGATTATCACTCGCTGGACTGAAGATATCTATGGCGGATTGTCACGATCAAAGTTAAGCAAATCTCAACATTTGAGTGCATTTTCTGTTTGAAGATCAGAGTATCCTGAGCTCACAATCAAGCGGATTTGGCTTCTCTTGACTGCATCAAGACTCAGTTTTATATAGAATCAGTCAAGTTACTGACAAAAAGAAGAAGAAGAAGATCTAAGTTAAAAAAGATGGCTGTTAGAATCAAAGTGTTCAATATGAATGGAGTGGACCTCCGCCTTTCCCTTCTCACCTTGTTGGCCTATTTTGATAAAAATTGTGAAACAGGCCTATGATCTTTAAGTGGGAAAACAAGGACAAATGGGTATACTTTGAGGGAAACCCAACCTCCAAAAGACACGTTCTGGTTCATTTCTTCTCCTCCCCTTTATTGGACTCAATGCACCTCTAAATAGGTGGTAGCTTACAACTAACTATTACTGACCACTTCCACTAACTCCTGAAAAAAAGAAACAATCCTAAATACAAGTAGCTACTCACCCATTCATTCCTACATGGTAGCAACAAAATTAGATTAAAAGGGCAAAAAAAAAAAAAAACCAACTACCCATAACCCACCCACACCTATTTCCCCAACAACTCTAACAAGTAGATTTCTTCAACCCACATCTAGATTGCACATTCCATGTAAGCTGGGGTCATGCATCTCCTTTAACATTCTCTTGTGTCCAACAATCAGCGAACCCACCTCTTCTTTGAGTTTACTGATGTGTGGATCCTGCATACCCAACTTTGATACCAAATTGTTAGGATCAAAGTGTTCAATATGAATGGAAAGGGCCTCAACCTTTCCCTTCTTACCTCTTTGGCCTATTTTGATGAAAATTGGAGGACAGTGTAATGATCTTTAATTGGAAAACAAAGAATGGGTATACTTTGAGGGAGGCCCAACCCTACAAGACACGTTCTGGATAATTACTTCTCCTCCCCTTTATTGGACTCAATGCACCTCTAAATAGGTGGTAGCTTACAGCTAACTATAACTAACCACATCCACCACTCCAGAAAAACAGCAACAACCCTGAAGACTAGTAGCCACTCACCCATTCATTCCTACATGGTATCAACAGAATTAGACTGAAACGAAAAAAAAAAACTACCCCTAGGCCCTAACACACGTACACCAATTTCCCCAACAACTCTTAACAAGTTGTCTTCTTCAACCCATACCCAGATTGCACATTCCATGGAAGATGGGGTCATGCACATAACAATGGCATCATCCTAAAAGATGTCTTCGGGTTTAGGTTGAATATGATGGCTTCTATAACTCCCTTTCTGTTAAGTTTGAGTATGAATCTCAGGCTTTCATTAAAGTTCAAGGATGAATCTCAGGCTTTCATTAGATTGCTCAAGAAACCATATACATAGTTATCATGATGGTTCTAGCACCCTATTGGCATAAAATCACGTTATACATGAAGATACATTAGGTGTGATAAAATTACCACTTATGTGAAATTTCATAGATTTCTTGTGCAGTTTAGATTGATCTTCCAGATTATAGAAAACTGTTCATTTCAAGTTTAAAAAAGATTCCAGATTTTTCATTCTATTGTTAGAATAATAATATTGAATACACATCAGAATCCAAGAATCACATCTACATATAATGTACATTATCTGTGCTAAAATTACAAACTATGGTACTATCTTGTGCTTAAGCCTAGGTCTACAATCAAAAAAGAATCACTCCATACTCGGATGTGACAAGCAACATATAGAACCAGCACCCAGTTTCTCAAAATCTCGTCAGAAGAAATAATGTAGGAAGAAAACACAATGGAAATCTTACAAATGCTTTAAATGCAGGACGATGAGCTGCCATCTCATACATACAGCACCCTGTTCAAATAAGAAAATCAAAGCCAGAACCAATTTGCACACGCCATGCCAAATATGAAAATCCAGAGACACATCATACCTAAAGACCAAATATCTGACTTGAAACCATAGGGAATATCAGCCAACAGTTCTGGACACATGTAATTCGGAGTTCCAACTACCTGGAACATGGAACATAAAATATTACAATGCAGTTAGCATTAAATTCATAGAGCTAAAATCCCACAAGTTTCAACTAAAATGCCATGAGTTTCTGCAGAAGTTTTTATGTGACTTAAAGTTGGGGAAAAATGGAGGGTTTCTGCTTCAAATTGGTAGGCACCACAAAACAAACCACAGATAGTAGGAAATCATCCTATCAGTAAAATATCTAAATACCTCAGAATTTAATTACATTTCTAATAATAGACAAATGCAATATCAGAACTGTGAAACCTCCTAACTCCCTATTAATAATCAGAATTCAGGTCACTCAAGCATGATGAAACTCTGGTCCATCTTATTTTAATAAGATAGCTTTTAATATTTTAGACAACAATTGTGTCACATACCCAGTTAATGATCTCGATAAACTAAATGCTGTTCAAAATTTCTGATTGTTAAATGGGCACTAGCATTATTCACAGGGCTAATGGTAGTAGCATAAGCTTAACTAATAAATGCTAAAAAAATCAGCTAAATGCAGGTCATTCTCACAGCATTAATTAATAAATGCTAAAAAACCAGCTACATGAAGGGCATTCTTGCAGCATTAATTAATAAATGCTAAAAAATCAGCTAAATGAAGGCCATTCTTGCAGCATTTTTTTTTATCACTTACATCCAGGATCCAACCCACGACAATGCTCTTATCAGCAACTAGTTGTTCAAATAGCTATATGTCAGTGTAACACAACTTTTGCAATAGTGTAACTCTTAAGTCATACCCAGACGTTGATCTAAGCACAATGACATAATCCTCACAAGAAAACATTCCCAGACACTGATCCTAAGCAACTAAACAGAGTTTAGAAGTCCATTATCCCCTTGCTTGAAGTGTTCCTTAAACAGCACTCATCGGCAATCGCAATGAATATGATAAGATCAGAATCACCAACCGCAAAAAACCTAACAAAGATGGAATTTAAGTCTGGAAAACTTACAGAAGAAGCCAAGTCATCAGCCTTCAGCGTCTTCGCCAGTCCAAAGTCTCCTGCACAAAAAACAAATAAACATGTCTTGAAATTGAAGAAAACTAAAATCATATGACTCAAACAATGCCAGAAGAAATTCATCAAGAACTTACCAAGGCGAACATCTTGATCCTTGGTGAGAAATATGTTGGAACACTGCCAAGTAGCTATGAAAAATCAGTCCAAATTCAAATATGATTGAATTGAAACCCAATTCAAACACATTGGCGCCTGTATCTCACAAACCTTGAGATCTCGATGCAGGACAAAATTTGAATGCAAATATTCGACAGCCAATAACAGTTGCGTGAACCATTTGCACAGTTTCTGAGCACATTTCATTAAAAAATAATAATAATAATAATAATAATGACAAATTGACTTACATAAAATCAATTATCACATGTGATAAATGGAAATCACTTAACCTCTTCAGGGAATGATGCCCCGTTTGATTTCTTCATCAACTCAGCCCTGTGAGATATAGAAACTACAAGTGTCAAATTATGAACTACAGAGCATATTTGCAATTTGCAAACAGCTGAGAATTCCTTGGCATGCAGAATCAACTCTGTACTTTTTCTGTGGACATCTCAGAGTGTGGATCCACAAGTCTCGGAATCTGCTTTTCCTTTTTTTTTTTCCCCTTTTTTCTGTGATTCCAGAACCATATCCACAGAAAATTTACACACCAAATTAAAACCATAAATTGCCAGTTTCAAAAAGAAAAATTTTTTTATGTCACCCACATGTCTCCACCTTCACAGTATCCTGTGACAATGCAAACATAGCACCCCTGCGCAAAGATCTCAAAGTCAGGAATTATTAACACAAACAATACAGCATTAAGGTCTAAAAGCTACAAATTTGGCTGTATGCAATTCATCACCTTCTCCACCCATGCTTCCTTGAATTCCACAATGAAAGGATGTTGAATTCGCGCAATGAGCGCCATCTACACTTGAAAATCCCCGAAAAATTAGCGAATCATTGCAAGAACGAGAGAAATCCGTTACGAAATAAACAAGATCTCCTTGACCTACCTCCTGATGAGCAGATCTCCGACACCGATCTGTTTGGCGCGCAAGCCGGATCTTCTTCAAAACATACCTAACATCAAAAGATCATCCAAAGCAACTGAAAACAGAACCAAAACAAACAAGAAATTTCAATTGAAGAAAGCATTACAACAAACAGTAAACAGCAGAGGCCTACTTCTTCCTCTCCATCTTGTGATTGACGAGAATCGCTGCTCCAAATGCACCACGCCCGATCTGCTCCATGATCTCGTAATGATCCATTCTCGACTCCATTTCTCCTATCCACAGCTGCAAAATCCCAAACAGAAAAAAAGAAACACTCGAACTGGAAACAGATCTTCTGCTCTTCTTCCTACAGCATTTCTCCGCTTCAGAGAGAAATCAGAAGCTCCAAACGCGATCGAATCCCTTCCTCAGATCTTCTACAAAGCAGCATTTCAAGATAGATCCTTCGCGAGTGCAAAAGCGGCTGCGCGATCGACCAATCTCCATCGATTTTCACCGCAAACACTCCCGAAAACCTCAGAATCTTCGCCAATCTCTTCCAAAGCGATCAGATCTTTCATTCAACCCTAATCTTCTCCGATCCTAACTGCAAATGCGGCGAAATTCTTCTGCCGCATTCAACTTCTTCCGGCCTTCGTTTCTCACACAGAAAGGTCGGATTTTTCGAATCGCCTCTTCCTAGGGTTCTTATAGTCGTCTCTCTGCAGATCTTTTCGTGTATTTGTAGAGAGACGAAGAACAGAGAGAGGAGGAGGAGAAGGGAAAAGGAGATTTTTTCCTCTTCTCTCCTCTTCTTTTCCTACTTTACGCTTTCTGGAGTAGAAGCTCGGTTTTTTAGTTGTTCGTTTCGCTCTTCTCTGCCTTTTTATGTCCTCGTTCGGATTTCGGAACATACGTGGAGCGTAGATATGGATCGTAGAGAACAGTTTGCATCTAACCATGAGTGAGTTGACGTAGTTAAAATGTTTTTAGGAGGAGCTTATACTGCACAAAGGTGATAGTGACAGTGATAGCGATGGCGATACTCTGTTGTCTCTACCGACTACTTGGGTTATTGGTGGTGTTTGGACGCAGGATAAGGGGGATAAATTATTTTTTGCATCCAATCCCATTCATTTTGTGTTTATTTATACTTTTAGTGTATGAAATAATGTTATTTTAGTCTCAACTTAATAGTAAAATAATATCTAATATAAGGGTTTAAATAATCTCACCTGGGAAGTGGAATAACTTGAGTTGTTTTGAGTGGATGGTGAGATTCTATTTTTTAGGCATTTTTTTTCCTATTCCACCTTAGTTGGGTTTGTGTGAGGCGTGGAGTATATTTTTAAATCTTTTTGTCTTTTCTCCTCCATTTATCTAGACACAACCAAGTAGGATGTGATTCCATTTATCCCAAAGATCATGTTTGGGATAAATGGAATCTCATCCTATGCAATAATACTATCAGATGGACTTAGATATTATTAACTATCTAATCCCACAAAAAATTTATTCCACTTCCAAACACACCCAATATGAAAAATCCATGGAACCAGGGAAGAGAGGAAGAATTCCTCATGTTTGCCAAACATGGCCAAAGAGTTTTAAGTCTTAAACATGGATTGGGATCCTGGCATTCAAACCTGGATTCATATCCAAAGTCCAACTTAATGGACTTTGATTCGAGCCAGGTCTAAGCCATTAGGCGGCCTCATCATTAGTTATTGCCATAATGATGGCATTATGCTCAACCTCAGTTTGGATTGGCCTATGTTGGGAATTGAAAGTTTCTCTAAGACCAACCCTATAAACCATCAAAAAGGCCCACTTATGTAACCCACCACTCCCAATTTATGCCACGTATTGGTCATGGGACAGATTTTACTCAAATCTAAATTGAACGTTCAATTTAAATGCAAGTAAAGATTAGAAATGCACACAAGGGATTGAAATCACGGGCAAAGGACAAACCTCTTCTCTCCCAACCACCCCGCGTCCAACTCAACTTTGGGTGAGGATGAATGTCTTACACACATTTGAGCAATAAGAATACACAACAATACAAATTGCTCAAAATAAATATCTTTCTATTAAATGGGTTATTCTTAAATTTAACTCTACTTGTGAGTTGATATTTTTAACCCACTTAGTAAATTGGTATGATCAAGCAAAAAAATATATTATATACATACACTATCTAGTATTCAGCCGAACCCTTTGGGACCTTACCCTCCTTAGTCAACCGAACTCTCAACTCCAACTGCAACGCACATGGGATCTGGATTGGATATAGATCGGGGATCATCTAAAAAGTGGGCCCCACACGAGGAGATTCCGTGAGTTCGAGCAATGAGCATCGAGTTCGCTCATGGCCATGCAACGTGGTACCCCGACAAAGCCAGCTTGGTCTCCCAGGTAGACGCCTTTTTTTCAGGACACGTACTCACCCGCTGAGGGCCAACGTGTCTGAGAAAGCAGATGTTCATCAGGTGGGCCATCATGCGCCCTTCTAGATCTAGAGAATAGGCCGATGAGTGGTCCATGTTTCTAGATCTGAAATGAAGTGGACCACTTTAGTCAACCTACCAACGATGGCAAAATCGAACACATGGGGATCATAGGCCTCTGGGGTTGATATTTGTGACATGGCACATAGGTAGTGGGGGGCACACTATGATGTGTAGACCTAGTCTTTTAGGTGTCTGATGTGTCTCTCACATGACATGTGATCCTGGAAGCCTGTAAGATTGGATCTGATAGATAAGAGGGAGAGGGTATCCTCTATAGTGTGAAGTCACAGAAATTGTTGAGGCTCATCTCCACTTAACCAAAACTACTAACTGCACAAAATAAATATACCCCACTCCCACTTGGCCCAATTTTATTTGAATGATCATGTTCCGGTATATTTTCCTTGTATGGAACTTCTGTGTGAGACACTTGGATGGCGCCCACCTAGCCCTGACTAATGATAAAACGAGGGGAATGGAAAGCCTATGTATCAAATTTAAACGTGCCTCAACACTTTGATGCATGGCTCACAAATTTAATAATTAATTTTATATAAAACTATTTGACTCTAGATCCAACGGGCTGTGAATCCAACAAATTCGGTGTATACAAAGGGTAAGGGTCTTAATAGTCCATTCAACTCAGTGTCCAATAGGCCCCATGTGCTATAAATTGCATGGATTGTTCCCTGTAAGCTGAAGGTAGTGGAAAGTTGGCCTTGTTCAAAAGGAGTTTGTCTAAGATTTCTGGATTGATCATAAATAAAACGCAGTAGTATGATATTATATAGGATTCACGCATTCTTATGCATGATTTAGCTGATGGTTATACCAACTCCTGCTGCAATGAAACTTGTCTCATGGTTCGGATTTTTGTTGAGCAGGTCCTATTCAGGAGCCTCACCAATTTTTTGTGAGTTCTGGCATCAGTAAACCTGGACTAGGACTGACAGAATGCATCCAAAAGCATGTATAAGCCGCAGACTGTCCAAAACAGTGGGTTCCATTGTGTTTGAAAAGGAAGCTGACATCACGTTGAAGTCTGAGTTTCTGACCATTCTGTTCATGAAATTGGACGGCTTAAAATGGTATCTGGTCTGCACGAACAGAAATAGTTCGCTGCTTCTGATCGTTGGGTAGGAGTCAGCTTTTCGTATTGTGTCCTACTCCTATCTACTATGATAGACTATGATAGAAGATGTGATGAACTAGAATTAGCCAATAATTGATCACATCTAGACTTAGCCAATAATGGCTAAAAACATACCAATTGACACCTGTGAAAATTGAGGGTCCGTTACCAGGAGGACCACACAAGAGTGTGCCCACAGTTGGCCATAACGGCATCATGTGAACATTAAGCTTGGGCTTTGTTTTAACTGTTGGTTTTGTTTTTTAATTTTTTTTATTTTATAATGGAGAGTGTCTCAACCCTTTGGAGCTGAATTTATCCCTTCGGGCCTAGGGCAGCCGAACAAAATTCTCTGCAGCCCAGTATGGTAACACAGCTCTAACCCACGACCTTCAATAGCAAACCGTGGTTTGAAGCCAATTCAGCTACCCCTAAAGTTATTTTGTTAATTAAAACCTTCATTGTTTGTCCCTCCAGATGGTGAAGAAAATGTTTCCCAGCGTAACTATGCATTTGCGTAGTTAAAGTAACATGCTGCATTCAGTATAGGGCCGTCTAAGTGTGCCCAAAAGCTCCACAATATAAAAGTGGGTTCAGTGAAGTATTTTTAAAAGGTAACATGATTAGATGCAGACATATGTGTCCCGGAGGATAGCTCTGTAGTTGTCTCTTTAATAATAGCTGCTTATCTTTAATACCTACCCTAGGGAGGTGAGACCGACCGTGGGAAGGAAATCTAATATTGCAGGAAGAAAGTCCACGTATAAAAAATAAATCTACTTCCGCAGAAAGAGGAATCAAATATCACAATTAAGTGAAAAATGGGTGCCCGATCAACTAGACAACCCCTTGTTCTTTAAAAAGCTCATTGGTGAAGGACCACAAATGCCTCTTCAGGATGCCCTTTGTTACTATCTAATGACCGGAAGTTATGCCCATCAACGGATTGATCTATAAAAAACAAAGTGACTTAGTATAATGTTTAATTTTATTATCCCTTATTTCACTCTCTAGTATAATGTTTAATTTTATTATCGTTTGATCAATGTATACAAGTAGAGATTGATATCAATATATATATATATATTTTTATGTATTGGTCAATCTAACAGCAGATATTCTCCCTCCAAAATAAAATTTAAATTCCTATTGATTTATTTGGGATATATAATATATATGTTCAGACAAAGAAAGAGTGGGATATGCGCAAGCCTACAGTAAATCGACTGCAAGAACCCTCTTAGACATAATCATATAATGAGTCCTCTTTATAAAACAACTTAGGTTCCATTGAGCTCTGACATTATAATAAAAGCAGCCTCTCAAGTATAATATAGTGATCGTTACATAACCAGTCTCCTTCACCATTCAGTCAAGGACTGAGTAAAACAGAACTATTCGAGGGCTGCATCAGGTTAAAAAAAAAAGGAAAAAAAAGAAAGGTTATGCATTGAGAGCCCACCTCATCAGATTGCTGAGACTATTAAAAGTCTTTGAAAGGGGCTGGCTTCCACAGGGACCACACTTTATTTTATTTTTATTTTTATTTTTTGCTATGTTGGGATACTATATGCTATTTTAGGAGTGACATTTTCACTTAATGAACTAGGAATCAATTTGTGAACATGCGTTAATAAATGTGTCAACACCACTCAACTATGAGTGTGTTGACAAAGGACTCTGTTTTTGTTATGCACTATTTTAATAAAGCTAAAGAGAAAAGATTATTTGTATGCAAAATGGCTAGAATTTTCACATGCAGAGGTAGTTGGAACCCATTAGAATCCAGCAATAGGGAAAGAAGATGCTTTCATACATGGGAATCTAGAAATCAAACCCATGGTGGTTAGGTGAGATTTGAGCAGAGGAGTACCCAATCAGCTAGGCAACCCATCGTTCTAAATTTTTGCTATGCAAGAAACCTCAAAAGTTAAATGAATCGTGATCTGATGTTACTTTTGCACCCTCTAAGTTAAATACTTATTTTGCTCTTTTTTTTTTTTTGGCATGTGCAAGCGCCATTCTCTCTATCTATGTAAATACTATTGTCTCCCGCGTGTAGCAGGTTCAATCCTGAGTCAATTAGGTCTTTCAAAGATGGGACTTTCACAGGTTCAAAGATCCAACCACCTTGGTTGGTACCAAAAAGAAAGATAAAAAAAAGGTAAAATTCTCATTTCAAATGACATGGATTGGAAGGAAGGCTCCACCCAACATGAAAAAAAAAAAGAGGAAAAAAACAAAAAAGAAGAAGCTGCACATCCAAATTTCACATCGAGGAATATGCAAGAACAACCCTAACAAAGGTATCATGGATTGCCTCCTCTTGTCATTCCTTCTTCCGTTTGAGAAGGGAGCGATGCACGTGCTCATAATTGAAGTTCTATTTTCTTCCTTACGAGTTGGAAGAAGGGGACGTGCTCATAATTGAACTTAATCTGCATCCATGCTAACAAGGCCACCAGCGTTTTGATTGGAATGGAACAAATGCAGCTGTGAAAAGGAGTCCAGATCCTCTAAAGCCATAGGTCTCAGAATTCTTACTTTTTTAATATTTATTAGTGGGGCCCACATATTAAATCCTAACCGTATATAATTTTTATCTTCTATAAAAACTTCATTCTGGTCTTAATTGTATCTACCTTTACTCAATTATTTTGGCCTGATTGTTAAAAGATTAAAATTACCATATAGTAAAGTATATAATATGATAACGAACTTTAACTTATTTCTCATTGTTGCTCAGTTGATTAAAGACATAAATACACGAACCTAGGAAAGAGCGGGCCAGCTGATGTAAAGACTAATCTGGTTTATTATATACGCTATGTGGATAAATGGCACTATTATTATTTCTGCCAAGGCTACTTGTGGACGCAGGGTCTCTTCCTACTGAAGAAACAGACGTCGATCCTTATCGCTTTAGCTCATGTGTTCTCCAATTACATGTGAGAGGGGAATGGAATATTGTTGATGGGGCCGGGTATAGGTGGTCCATCAACATCCTTATATCTACAGTGCACTGTGCAATCAGTAGCTCATGACTATAGACGTGGTGTAATACGTCAATCCAATTCATGGGCCGTTGATGGGTCAGCAGAATTGATTGGGAAATTTTAACCATCTAGGTTTTGAGTGTTAAGCAAATTGAACTTGGACTGTTGCTCTTCTTCAGGTGACTGCTCCGATGGTGAGGATCATCCTGATCTGACTAGTGTAACTCTCAAACAGTACTTCATTCAAAAGGGGCCACACGTTTTGGATTGATTTGGACTGACAAACATGCTCAATACGTGAGTTGATATGGTCATAAGAACTGGTACAGGCAATTATGCTGGAGATGGATGGAAAATGAACAACTATTTTCTTTTTCTGTTTTGACTTTAAATGCAGAATTTGTACGATATCCATCTTTGAAATTTTGGGGATTTTTCGTTTTGTTTATTTTTGGTTATTTGATTTCTCTGCTGGTAAGGTCTTCACTTTTGATCAAAATCTATTATACTATAATAAAGCCAGGGGATTTGCCTTTAATTTTGAATGTTGGTTGGAATTTTGACCCGAAGTTTTTTTTTTTTTCTTCTACACTCACCTATCACATGCAACTATCCACTTATTCCATTGTCAAAAGCATTAATAACTACTTCTCACTTTTGAAACTTACTCTTTTCTTCTTCTGCAAATACTCCATTTTTATGTAAGATCTACCCTACCTTTTATATTCAAATTCTTCTCTTTCCTTTATACACCACCAGCCACTTTTGGATTAATAAACAGGTATTCTTATAATTTTATTTTTCTTTTGTTTTTTTAAATACATAAAAATTTCAATACATGAATATTTAAATTGCAATCTTGGCCATACGCACGGGTTATTATGCTAGTTAAATTTTACATCAATAAAAATAATCTGATTGCAAGAAGGATTTACAAATCCACTAGCCAAGTAGGATATCTATTAGATTTTATTAAATTTCTTCGAAGCATATGCTCGTAGAAGACATGATATGGGGTCTTTTTTACCCTGCGTGGATTCAAATCTGAGACATATTGGCTTTAATATCATATTAAAAATTCTTTGCCGACTCTCCTACCAAAATCTCAAGATATTAGTAGAGGTATCATATATACTTTTCAATTCTCTCTCCCAGTTGGAGCCCTACGACTCGAGAGCTGTTACATTATAAGCTCCAACTAAACCCTTATAGAACTGAAAATCCTTAGTTTTATGGATTTAAGCATCAACATCAAATGTTTTAAGTTATATGCACCACTATCGTGTAGTGATATCGATGTCCTCAGCTATATAATATAAGTCGTCAACAAAAAATCGCAAATCTGCCATACTGAGAAATCTTCAAATTTATATAGAGATGTCTCACACATTTCTCACATGTTACAAAAGTGCTTAGAATTCCCAGGAGGCAATTACATGAAACGAATGGGTTAGAAGTAAATTGGTTTTCACGGAGTCCATCCACGATCCATTGAGAGGAATCTGCCGTACAAATTCACTGCCCTACTATCAGAGTAGTTCTACAATGTCGGGTTAGAAGTAAATTGGTTTTCACAGAGTCCATCCACGATCCATTGAGAGGAATCTGCCGTACAAATTCACTGCACTACTATGAGAGTAGTTCTGCAATGCCCATTTCATACTTAGACTTATTCTAAGCGGAGGTCCCCAATTAGCCAGCTTATCTTTTGTCATGACTGATTTATCCATCAACAATTACTTTTGTGTTCTGAAGTTCAAAACTTTGAAATTTCATAACTTTTATTCACGATATCAGTTTTTTTTTAAAAAAAAATGGTATATTTAAAACATACTCATTGAGACTTTTCAAATAATACCCATGCTGCATATGAAATTCTAAAAAAAATTGTCAAAATTAATTTGAATTTTACCTGAAAGCAAAACTTATATAGATTTCTTCAAAAGTCATACAACTTTTTGTAAAACTCAAATAAAAAACTAAATAGTTTTTAGCAAAAAGTTTAAAATTGGTAGACTAGTCTAATCATCTTATTTTTCAATGAAATTTGAGGAATTTAAAGTTTATCATATAGTCTTTCATATCCCAAAGTTTTAGGTTAAAATAATTTTAGAAAGTAAGTAAACTAAAGGTGTAAACATACTAAATTTCACCTCAAAGAAGAATTAAATAGTTTTTAGAAAAGATTTTGAAATGGGTGGACCAATATAATCATCTTATTTTTAGTAAAATTTAGAAATTCTAAATTTTAGCATGTAGTTTTACATATCCCAGAATTTCATGTCAAAACAATTTCGGAAAGTCGGTAAACCAAAAGCTTAAACAATGGCTGTTAATCAAACTGAGCAAAAAAAAAAAAAAAAACTCATACAAATTTCTTCAAAACTAATACAACTTTCTGCAAAACTCATATAAAAAACTAAACAGCTTTTGGCAAAAAGTTTAAAATGAGTAGACCACTCTAATTATCTTATTTTTCAATGAAGCTTGGAAAATTTAAAGTTAGCATGTAGGTTTTCATATCATAGACTTTCAAGTAAAAACAATCTTGGTAAGTGAGTGAACCAGAGGCTTAAATATACTGACTTTTACCTTAATGCAAAATTAAACAGTTTTGAGCAAAAAGTTTGAAATGAGTAGACCAGTCTAATCATTTTATTTTTCATTGAAATTTGGAAAATTTAAAGTCTAGCATGTTGTCTTTCATATCCCAGAATTCAAGTCAAAACAATTTCGGGAAGTAGGTGAACGAGAGGTTTAAACATAATAATTTTTATCTTAAAGCAAAAAATAAACAGTTTTTGGCAAAAAGTTTTAAATAGGTAGGCTAGTCTAATTATCCTATTTTGCAGTAAAACTTAGGAAATTTAAAGTTTGGCATGTAATCTTTCATATTACAGAATTTCAAATGAAAAAAATTTTTGAAAGTGGGTGAACTAAAGTTTAAACATGAGCTATTAGTCAAACTGTGTGCAGAAATTCTGTATAGAAACTCATATAAATTCTGTTCATACACATAAATTCTATTTAAACTCATATAAACTCTGAGCAAACTCATATAAATTCAATTCAAACTAAAATAAATTCTGATTAAACTCAAGAGACAACATTTATATTCATACTTTTATCAAACACATGGTGAGCAACATCCACATCATGCTTTGAATACATCTTCACCAAAGAACTAACCACATATGCAACAAGATCAAAGCCGAATTTCACTACTTGCTGATTACTCCTTAAAAATGTATCATTTCATGCATAATTTAAGAAGTTTTAAGGACTTGAGCATTAGAAAACTCTTCATGCAATTAAAACACAAGTTTTTATGGATTTAAAAATCATTGTAGTGTTTTCATAAAAAATCCATTCAAAATTAATTATTTTTCCATAAAATCATAAAATTCTCCACTTTGGATTTCTATTTTTGGGAATAATTTTTAAAATCATATTTTAACATGAAATTATAAATATTTTTATTATCATTGATAATTTTAAATCATAACATATGCAATGATATAATTTAGTATCATCAATTTATGTGAATTGAGCCCGTATTACTGCAATTGTGATTTTAGATCAAAATTATTAATTTTAATGAAAAGAATAGTTTTGTCTGTAGGTAAATCAAAAAATGGGATCCGCACATCACATGGCCCATCCCATGATTACATTCCACTCCAAAAGGGGGGTCCCACACGACCCACTTGTCCAACTAATTGAAGACTCTCTCTCTCTCTCATTTTGGAATTTGAACTTCAAATTTGAGAGATGTTTGAATAAAGAGGCGCTCCTAGTCCAACTCCACATTGCATCTTACGCCCACAATGTTTTGGTGGAACCCATGTAACACTCCGACCCAGCTTGACCTCGTTTAGTGGCTAGTTAATCTTGTTTTCGTTGCTAATCGTGTTTTGTTTATGTTTTATTTTCGTTGCGGGTCATGGATAGGTAGTTGGGTTGAGTTTGACCTGGATTAAATAGACCAAGCCCTTTTTCATAATTTTAGCTTTTCTAAGACATGGTCATTTTTGCATCATCTTGATGTCAACACGTGTCTTTCGTTGAGCTCGTTAACTTTCGTAACTACGTCGTTTGCAACCGATGTCGTGTGATTCCATTGGACCCGGATTTGACTCAAACTGAAAATAGCATTCTAACTTGGCCCTTATTATAATTTGAACAACCCATTAACTTATATATACACTCATCCATCGACCAACTCACGTTCTCTCTCTCTCAGTTGCTTCACTGTGCATGTGGAATTCCTCTCTCTCTCCTTCTCTCTCCTTCTCTCCTCCGGATTCTCTCCTCCATCGATCAAGAGGAGGTTGGTTCCTTTGCATGTGAGGTGAGTGGGATATTTTTCCATCTCTCTCATCTCCTTTCTCTATCTCTTCTCCTTCTTGTTTCTCATTGCATGGTGTGTCTGTGATTCCAATTCTCATGCATGCATGTGGTTTGATTTGTGTTAGGTTGTGTTTGGGCTTTAGGACAACAAATTGTGCAATTGAATTCCAATTAAGGCAAGTATAACCATAACTTGTGAGAACTCATGTTGGTATGCATTTGATTTGGTTAGTTTACATGAATTGATGTGGAAAAATGTGTTACAGTCCATTTGGTTACTCATTTGTTTGATACTTGTCTATCTCCTTGCAATTCTGATGGTGTTACAGGGATTCTGATTGTGCTTCAGAAATTTGACATCGTGCTCGTACGGCTAAGCCGTATGGCACTTACGGCTCAAAGTCCAGAGAGGATAAAAACCCAGTTTTCCTCTACGGCTCGGGCACAGCTAAGCCGTGGATTGCCCTACGGCTAAGCCGAAGCTCAGCCGTGGCTCAGCCGTAGATCAATACAGGGTGCATTTTCTGGATTTAACTGAGAGCCATCAATGGACAGACCTTCTACGGCCCAGCCACGGCTAAGCCGTAGACCACACACGGCTAAGCCGTAGCACACACACGGCTAAGTCGTATCCACACTAGACTAATGAAAGAAAAATAAGGATAGGTGTAAGGGAAAGACCGATATGGCCTTCATAATAGAATGTAGAGCACCTAGACCTGCCCAACGGAATGTGATACAACGCGTGAATGATCTCGAGGGCTGCGAATCATTCATGTTCATTATCCGGATGTTAAGCACCTCCCCATGGGTGTTGGTTTAAGGGACTTCGTGCACCGCCCGATTCAATGCAACACTAGACAACGGTGTATCGAATAACTTAAAACTACATCATCATGCACGGTTAGAAACACCGGATAATTAGATTAGAATTGGTTTGTAAATAAAGATGATTCGATTTCGCATGATTTGTTGCATAACATATTGCATTCGAATATTGACCTCTACTCTCTGACATGATTACCTGCGTTCCGTTACTTTCACATTATGGTTCTTTACCTTGAGTATGCATGTATAATATGTTTTCAGATATGCACGTATGATATGTTGTCACGATCTACTCAGGGTTTTCATGATTGACTCCTTATGGTCAGGCACTACTTAGCCTCAGCCTTAGGATCCCGACGGGGTGAATTTGGTATAGTTATATGGCCTTGCTGCAGTAAGGATATGTCTTGGGGAACCGGACCCCAGGAAACCGAGACCCATTGTACCCTGGCCCGGACAATGGTGTTCTTTGCATGTTATAAGATCCCTCTTTTGGGAGCATATGGTAATGTAGTCGCCACTAGTTATGTACACAGCATGTATTCATTGATTCACTTAGCATATTTCTTTCTTGCATGACAGCCTACTATACGAAAATGCCTTCTTTAATTACATGATGTTCTTTATTCTATTAGACACAACGTGTGTTAACTTGCTATGGGTTATACTTTGCTGAATCTTCGTATTCACAGTTGTTTTTGGTGTTGCAGGCCCAGATACCCCTGCCGAACCCTCGCCGGTCGGCCAGACTCCAGATGAGACCCTCGAGGCCCCATCAGGCCTAGAGGAGTGGATGTGATCACTCCACGGGAGAGCGTTCTTGGCATGCATCATTGGAGTCTTGTTTTGAGGATTTGCTCACTTGTATATATGTCATGACTGTATATGTTATTTTGTTCTTTTTGTAAAACCTTCACATGTAATTATGTCAGTCCTTTCTTTGTATTCTCTTCTTGCACTGTTAGTTTGATGTTTCTGATATTTACAGCTTCCGCGTACATGTTTGGCACGTGTGAATGTTCCCTTGTGCGTGTGCATTTAGACTCGGTCTACGTGTACAGGCACGGGAGTACGTGTGTCATTAGGTTTGGCTTTTGCTAACCCCCGAACCCTGGGCTCGGGTTGTGACAACCCAATCCTCTAAATTCAAGAATTTGAAGGCCAAATCAAGAGCATACATTGAAGGGAAAAAAACACATCCAAGGTGGGACCGGTTCTATGAAGAGTTGTATGGCTATATAAAGAGGATTTCAAAAAAAACTTGCAAGCATATGTATCTATTTTCTTCTAAGATAAATGATAAGAAGGAGAATAACTGAAGATGAGAAGAAAAAGAAGAAGAGTCCAGGTGGCTTTGGACATTGGAATGGGATGTACCTCCTTACTCCTCAAATCCATATGCCCACCTCCATTCCCCAGTACCACTACAGAAATGCCCCATTCAGCATTCTCGTAGACCACATCACCATTCAATCTCCACCGCCCTATTCATATTCATCATTCCCCACCCAATGTCCAGAGCCGAGCTTGAACCCACCACACCACCACCCCTTAGCCTCCATCAAACGTTCAATCTGAAATGGGGATTGGCTAGCCCTTCTTTAGATCCTCCTCCATCCATTCCATCTTCTCCATTGTTGCATGTTGGCGAAGATAAGAGATGAGGTGTACTGTGATGTAGGCATTCCCTTAGCTTGGTGTTTCATATGACTAGAGTAAAGTGAGTTTTAATTTCAAATTTGATATCTTTGGATTCATGTTCATATCTTAGTGATGTGCAAAAAATTAAATTATGATTTGTGACCTCAGAATGGAGTTTGTGATTTAAAAATTGATAATTTAAAATCTATATTGTTAATGTCCTTTTACTTTTATGTTTTTAAATTTTATTTTAATGCAATTTATTTATATACCATTGGTGGTTTGATGCCTTTTAAGTTTTTGCAATTTTTAGATTAAGATCTTTTTAGATTCGGATTTTTATTGGAATTGTAATTTTTATTTTGAACTTGTAATTAAATTTAATTTTCAGTTTAGTAGATAATTTATTTTATATAGATTTTTATTAGGCTAGCACTAGTTTTCTATTAGGACATGTTTCCTCTAATTTCTAATTCTGTGGATATGATCCCAACTGATCGGGTAAAACTACATCGAGACTGGGGTCAACATCAATCACCTGCCCATAAATCTGATCCAGTGAATTCAACCCAGCACACTTTGATCGCAAATGAAAAGGTGTACAAATTGGATAGAACTAGTTCAGCTCTCATTAAAAGAAGGAGAAAAAGAAAATGAGGGAATAACAAAAGGAGGAGATGAAAAGGAAACGTGGGTAGTTGTTTGGAGAGTTCAAATCCTCTTGGACATTGCTAAGAGGTGGAGATAGTGAGGAGACACTCAGAGACAGAGAGGAAGATGAGCAAAAATGAAGAAAACTGGATCTAAGAATTTTTTGCTCTAATTGCCGAGATGAGAGAGAGAAAAGGGGAGGTCACAGGGAGACTATTTTGGACTTTTTAAGTGCTTAAATTTGAAAAAAAAAATCCTTTACCTCTATGACAAAAGATCGTGAACTTCTTACTATAGTATAAAATATGGAGGGACCGATCGCTAAAGGCCCCTTTTTTAAATGCTATTACCCAAAATTACAAAGTCCTACACTTCATAAAATTGAGGAAGGCAAACATAAGATAGCGAGAATAGAAAAGAAAAGGGAACCCCACAGCCGGGGCACAAACACTCCAAAAAAAAATGGTGATTCAATTTCCATATTATAACCCAACCCCTTCAATTGCTCACCTATTGAAACCCATAATGGCCCGTTTGTTAATTCCCTCTCATTGTAAAGTTAAAGCCATATTTCATTTCAGGACACAACAACCTAAAAAAGTAAAATCAAAATACCACATTTCAAAAAAATTCTTCCACCTTTTTACATAAAAAAGTCAAAAAGTTATTTTTTATCATACTAACTGACAAAAAAAATCTACTTTTAACGCAAAAAGTTAAAAAGTTACATTTTTTCTTTACTAAAAAACAAAATCTCATTAGATTGATTTAGCCCCTCTTATTTTTTTATCTTTTAAAATAATCATTCACTCTTATTTCACTCTACTAATTAAATTAACAAACAGGCCCTAAGTGCTTGTTAACACTGTTAAATTGGCAGCGAGACACATTTGTCCACATACATCTATTTGTCTACTTAGTTTCATGTGCAAATCGACCTCACCTAGATCCTGACAGAATTGAGAAAAATGTGAATGTGATTGCGCATTGTATTGTATAACAAACAAGTGCCTTATTAGCAAGCCTCATTGGGGTGAGTTGTGACTTTTCCAAAGAGAGAATTGGGCAACCCTAGCTGCTGGTTTTGGTTATTGAAACAGGGATAATTGGATATCATCATATTCATCACTTGAAATGATCCTTCACTTCCGTCTCAAAAGAAAAAAAAAAGATCCATCACTTGTTTTCAAATTCAGCAGTAAAAATTATTCCGCATAGCACATTTTTTATTGGGTCACATGCATGGGCACACCCACATAGATGGTAATGGGGACAACAATCAGTTGGATTTGGGTTTGCCTCCAAAATTCACAAGAAAATTTTGCTTCCACCTCCACAATCTATTTGAAAATCTTGATTCTGCCCCCACAATTGAAATAAAAATATTGAGGTCACCAATAAATTCAATCACCTGATTGGCAGACCCTTCGAATAAAAATCCTAGTTCCACCAACTAACATCAATCAGAGGGATGACAATGTGCTAGGTTTTTTTACCCAGGTGAGAGGCTGGGACCTTTATACGGACACAAACACAATAAAAACACCAACTTAAACATGATGAGGAAGTGAAAGCTCACACATGAGGACATATGTACGCATCGTTGTTAGGTTAAATGGGTAAAAGCCCATCGTTGTTATTTCGTGTATCTTTCTGTGCACAATCAATGATATCATCCTTCCTTGAAAAAAAAAAGTTCAATAATGAGATGACTTTTATGGGCTTGGTTGACGACTGTCAATGTTGAGAGGAGAGAACTGAAAATTTTGACTGTATCTGTGAAGAAAAACAAAGACTAAGACCCCCATAATCATCGTAACTAGTTCCTTCTTATTAACCATCGACTTTGCAATTCCGAAGGCAAAAACATAGTCAATCAGTCATAATTGCTCTAAAGCCAACATCAACATTGACTTGCTACTTGTTTGAATTGGAGAGGAAGGGAAAAGGAGAACAAATGGGTAGATGCAGAATGGTGAAAAGGGGAGCATCTAAAGAGGAATCAGAATCACCGCAGGACCAAAGCAGCAATAACATACAAATCCTCCCTTAAGATATAATAATGGATATACTCTCCAGACTGCCCATCCATTATCGGCTGGGGTGGACCCATGCTTTGCCCACCGCACCCGGTAAACTTTGGTGTGGTTACAAAATCCATATGATATTTTGGGCACATTCAAAAAAATTCTATAAAAACCTTGGGTGCAACTTTCAGATTCACATGAAAATCCTTGATTTACCTCCAAATCCAAATTGCCTCTTATGATCAGCACCCCTCTAACAAAATTTTAGTTCTGTCACTGTATTTACTAGTTACAGTGCACTCTAATTTTCAAGGCAATAAGATGCAACTACTCTATTTTCGCCACCATGAAACATAACCCAACCATGGAGAGCAAGAACACCACCCATTGGCCTCATGTTCTTCCTAGATGATACAGAAAAGAAGACTATTGTTTAATTCTCTTTTTTATACAAAAGGAAAGGTGGGGGACATCGAAAGTTAAAATATAGTGATAGATGCACAATTTACCTATTTCAATAGATGTTTTCGCATTATGGGATCATGCAATGGTCTGCCATGCTTTTCTGCCTATGCTATATTTAGGCGGTCCAGCAGTTGTATCTAATCCATTAATCACTAGAGAATGTTTGTTGTTGCCATCAAAAGAAAGCTTATATATATGCTTGTGGGGCCCACCTCGGGACCCAACCGGCCATGGGATTAGGCGGATCAAATCTCCCCCAACACGCCACCTGTATGGTGATTGGGGCTCCAATCATCACCAGCTCCATTTGATCCGCGACCGTCAAATTTTAACCATTTAAAATGAGTGCACATTTAATATAATAATCTAATTCATTTGGTGCCAAACCTTGGAATCGGTGACTATATGAGGGGTCATGGATGAGACAGTGAGCCCCACTATGTGTTCCAGAGCACTGGCGCTCCTGTGTCTCTACGTGTGTGTGTGTGTATATATACACACAAGACACGCTAGAAAATGCCTTAGGCGTTTTTTTAAGAAAAACTCCCCTTTTATGATTAGTTAATGCATTCATCATGTGCTATTATTTAGAAAGTAAAAAATATTTAAAAATCCCTAATTTTTCTCTTTTAATATGAGTCCACATGTAAATGTGATGTGGCATGACCTCATTTGATAAATCAAGGGGAGCAAAAACTCTTCTTTTGAAATGGGAAGCTTTTCAGAATTTCTCTCTATATGTAAGCATGTCACAAAACTCCTTGAGAGTTTTTCACAAAAAACAAAAACAAAAAAAAACAAAAAAAAAACCCTTTTCTTAGCTTACGAGATTTTAACATATGTCATCAACATCTGTTTAAAATTAGTTATTTCTATTCTTTTGTTTTGTACTCGTGAGGTGACAAATTTTTATTGAACATATCAAAAGGAGTAAAAACTCCCTTTTATGGGCTTTCATCCTATGAGAAGTGTTTTCACACACCTACCGTTAGAATTTTTTATGAGGCCCACTTATGAGTCTCATTGGAGATGGGGTCAGGGAGATGGAAAGATCTATATGGTACCACCCTAAATATCAAGTTTAGCCCAAATCACACGTCCCTAGCCCTTTCATCTGTGGCTTATAAATTCAGTCTATTCATATTAGTGCACGGTCAATTCAATGGTTCAAAAAATTTAGATTTGACCAAAATTTGAGGCATATAACTATAAGGGGCGTCCATATGTATTATAAGATTTGGATTATATGATAGATGGACCCCACCTAGATTTATCACAAAACAATGGTGAAAACTAGTTCTTATAGGATTATTTTCCTATATAAGTATATATATATGAGAATATTAGTATGTATTCATTCTTCACCCCATGGTGAGGGACACTTTCATATTTAAATATATTAATATGCAAAAGACAAAAGCATATATATGTGATTCGTGCTTCTTATGTCTGATTTGATCATGTTACGTACTTCGTGCTTCTTATGTCTGATTTGATCATGTCTCCTTTTGCCAAATTTACAACAGTGGACGGTAATGGAAAAATGGAGGAATAATCATTACAACAGTGGTAAAAGATTTTGTAATCGAATGTTTTTCTCTGTGTCTTTTTTGTAATAAAAGTTTTTCTCTCTATCTTGGGCTAGAGAGAGTAGTGTATATGCATTCATATTTATCATGATCTCTTACAAGAATTTACACGTCGAGGACAATGTGTCCATAATCTATACACACGGTTTTGTGCTGTCATACTCTCCAAGAATGGCCAACTGTGTACATGGCATAGAATCTATGTAGTAGGCAACTGAATGCATAAGCCGAGATTGTAGGAGATACTATCCCAGTAGAGTATTTTCACAGGGTTACGTGTTATCCTTCGGTGGGCCTTGGCTATTACACTTCCTCAAGCCGATGATGGACAGCTTGTCTTGTATAAGTTTAAATTGATGAGATGAAAGGCCCTTATTGAAGATACTGCAATTTGATCTTCTGAATCCACAAATTGAATGGCTAGATCGTTCCTGACAACCTTTTCGCGGATGTAACGATAATCCACTTTGATGTGTTTGGTGTGACCATGGAAGACGAGATTTGAGGCAAGAGATACTGCAGTAATATTATCGCACCAAATGAGTGGTGTGTGGTGCAAAAATACTCGAAGATCTTTGAGTAGCTTACGAAGCCATAAAATCTTAGTGGCAGTGTGTTCTAGGCAACGATATTCAACTTCTATGGAAGAGCGAGCCACAGTGGACTGCTTCTCGGCAGACCATGAAACTGGATTTGGCCCGAAATAAATGCCATTTCCATTTGTTGATCTCCGACCATTTGAATTTCCTGCATAATCAGCATCGCAAGAAGCTATGACACGAAGTGGGTGTAACGACCCCAAAATTTGGACTTCCGAAGAACTCCCAATTTTCAGGTGTTAATGATGAAATTAAATGGATCCGCAATGTGAGATTAAACAACTGAACATATTCACAGCGGAAATATAGTTGTAAAACCATCATAGGTACCATCACAAGACAAAGTAATTAATCCTACTCAATTTAATAATATAAATGCATCAAAGTCATAAATAAATCCATAGGTAATAATATAATTCAATTAACTAGATCCTAACACAAATAGCCAACCAAGGGCTTACAACTAATTTAAAATTTTAAGCTCAACATAAATAAACTAATTATCTAATTATCGTCTCTCTCGCGCAGGCACGATATTTTTAAGCTATATCGTCTGCGCTCCACCCGTAGTTCCCCTGCGGTTCCTCCTCAACCGCTGTTCCCTCCGGTTCATTGGAAGGGGTGTTGTTACCTACAAGCGCCAATCAAAAGGGGGTCAGGTTATGAAATAACCTCAGCAAGTATACTTACCCAATTTTCATATTCCATACCATTTTTGAGTAAAAATCAAAGGCAGATAAATCACGGGATTTTCAAAATAAATTGACAAGATATAATAATACAAGATGTAGATTCATGCATAAAACCAAGTGAAGATTTTACAAATATCATAGCATTCAAAATAAATTGGCGTCCCACATTGGCTAAGTTGTCACAGGTATTATAGCGGCCCCCTTTAACGTGACGGGAACAGAGAACAGAGTTTGGTACCCAGAGATTCAGCGTTATGGCCATTGGCCATCAGAACAGAGTAACAGAGTTTTTGGTACCGAAGTGACTGATTGTCACAGACAGAGAGTTAACTAATCTGCAGATAGTTTCAAAAGAATAGCCCCTACACAGTGGTGCCCCACTATGCTAAACAGCCTAGTGGTATCGCCTTAATTCAAAATACGGATAAACAGCCAAGTAATCATAAAAATAGAATTTATTTACATATAACAGATTCCAAAGTTGACATGTGCAACGTCTAAATACCATAAACCATATAACAGAGAAAAATATATTTTATTATATCAGAGTACATTTTAGATTTGATTGAAAACATAAAACCAAATAATAAATTTCCAAGATACAAAAATTCAGATTTTACGGGTCATACTGCACGTCGGGTCTAAGCGAACTTAACCCTATGAGATCATGGGATTCTCAAACACCGTATACTTGCCCTAAATCTAATTTGAATGATCGCGAGGATCTCCTCCTTAGATTTAGTTTAATTCTTAATTGACGCTTCTGAAGTTGGTTGGTGTTTGAAGAGCCCATGACGTCATACCATTAAGTTTATTAACTCTAGGCAAGTTTTAAGCTAATTTGAAGGTGGATGTCAAGCCATGAGGACGTGACTTATTATTGGTTCAGATTTAGTTTAGATATATATATCTAATTTTTACTTTAAACAAGTTCCTAAATTCTTAAAAGAAATCCCTAGCATAATCATAGTATAGATTCAAGTATTGTTTCATGATTATGGGTTCGCCCTAACAGAGTGTATTTCAAAATTCCTTAAGCATAAGTTGAGGTGTCAAATTAGTGCTTAGTGGTAAACTTTAAACATAATATTATATTATTAGGTTAATGGAAATCTCTTTCATAAATACAACATAGAGTGTTCATTGGTAATAAATCTATTTGTAATTCATCATTTAAACCCAAAAGGAGCTACAGAATGCTTCTCTCCACTATTCTATTATTATATGTATCAGAAGACCATCACACACTCCATATATCTAAGCCATTAAAATAATGGGCCGTAGTGGGTCTAATCCACCAAGGGCTGAATTTCTAAGGTCAACAGGATGGTAGGCTATGTACTTTACCTATCTAAAATGGTAGGCTTGTTCAAGATTCCCAGGAACTTGTAAAGACTAAGAAACAAGCCAGGATAGTGCTTGCACTGTTTCTGCAACCTGGTATGAGAATGGGTATCACGCCTCAACCCTTTGGGCCTCACAGATGGTGGGTGCTAGTGGGTCCAGTCACAAAAGGACTAGATCCTCATGGTCACCCGAGGATCTAGCCTTAGATCCCTGGTTCAGATTTGGCATCAAGTGGCCCACCTGGCCCCACAATCCCACTCAAAGAGAACACTTCCAAGTAGACTGGTTTTGGGTACTCCTATTCTCAGATGGGTTCTCTCACAAATTCCTGGTTAGGCTGAATTGCTAATGGCACGTAAGGATTCATCCCACCATACCAAAGAAGATTTGCAAAGTTTTACAGAGTGTGGAGCGTTTTCTTTGCAAGTCCAGATGCTACCTTCGGAGTGAGCAAGTATTTTCTTATCTAGTGTGCAGAATTGATCAACTAGATAGATGGCCCAGTGGGACCCCAATCCCTATGGGTCCAAGTTCTATATGGTCGCCCATGGCTGTTCTACAAGATGATCGTACCAGATCATCCGTTAAGTGGGGTATGTGGGCCCCACAAGCTGTTCCGCAAAACTTGCACATTGACGGCCTAGGTTCTGTAGCTATACTTGTGGACAGGATTTCCCACAGATTGTTGATGAACTTCGTATTAATAGTCTTCTAGTGATCCTATTAACAATTACACTGAAATAGATTTTCGGGCTCAGGAAACAGATTCTCATCTCCCATCAACATCCACATGCCGACAGGGATGGGTTTGCTGCAGTACCTTCACGGTCACTGTGTTTATTTAATCTTGAGTTTAGATCCAATTTACAAACAATTGCGGCACCGTTACGAAATCAGATTTGAGATAGATAGAAGTACTAACTCAAAGAAAACATCGAATTGAATTATATACATAGGCTTGAAATTTTATTTTGTGTTTCAAAAGATAAACTATGTAATACTTAAATAAGGTAGGAAACATAAAATTGGGTTTGTGCGCTTGCCTTAATTGCTGAAATTCCAATCCCGTAGAGAGCCTCAAGAAAATTCTTCTATAGCTTCCTTTCAAATCTTTAAGCCTAAAGTTGAACCTTCTAGTTGAAGGAGAGAGAACTAGGGAGAGAGAGTTGGAGAGAATCGTATGTAGGAGAGGGGCTCTAGTCATATACATATATATAGAATATAATATAGGTACTTAGAGTAAAACTAGGAAGTAGAGGTAGGGTGGAATTCTCTTTTTTCCCACATAGAGTCCTAGGATGTCTCTCTAGCCTTAGCCTTATTGTATCCCAACCAAACTCCTACGAAGGTAAATTCTACTCTTCTTTAAAGAAGAGACAAACACGTGGTCCCCCACACCACTAGTAGTGGGTTTTTTTAAATCTCTATCAACAAGGCACTAGATTAATCCGGATGAATTCGGGCCTTGAAAGAAAGTTTCATAATTAATTATTCTCTATCCAATGAGCCCTATATTGGCTATATTTTTAAAATTACGAAAATACCCTTCATATTTTCTAAAAATTACCAACACGCATCTAAAATTCCCAGATCAAGTCCTAATCACGTTTGTGCCCCAATTCTGCCCTAGTTGTTCATCGTGAGTTAATTTCCCCCCAATTCAATTAATGTCATTATTTATTTCGTAAATTATTTTTATTTGAATTAAATTTATTAATTTGGGCCGGGATCTTACAATGGGCCAAACCGAATGTGTATTCCAAATGTGATTGTCCCTTTTAGAAATCACAAAATGTGCTTGACAACAATTAGATGAAATGTAGTTGGAACATGTATGTACTGACAAAGGTAATATCTGGATGTGTGAGTGTCAAATACTGTAGACTACCAACAATGTTTCGATATTCAGTGGGGTCGGCCAGTGGTTTTCTTGAGGTGAGACTCAATTTGGCATTAGATGCAGCTGGTGAAGAAATTGGCTTGTCTCCAGTCATCTTGGTTCGGGCTAGAAGGTCCATTATATATTCTGCCTAAGAAAGAAAAAGACCTGAAGAGTGACAATGAACCTCAATGCCTAAGAAATAATTGACGGGCCCAAGGTCTTTCATGGCAAAGTGGTGGCCTAGTTGTTGAATTAATTGCCTCAAAACAATAGTATTATTGCCACTTAATATTATATCATCCACACAAATCAAGCGACAAGTTATATTTCCATTTTCTAACCGAATGAATAGAGAGGTATCAGCATTTGATCCAACAAAGCCCAATTCCAACAACTTGGTTATGAATTTGTCAAACCATTCTGGTAGGGCCTACCAAAGGCCATAAATAGACTTATGCATGCAGCAAACATGATTGGGTAGCATACGATCAACATATCCTCGTGGTTGACTTCTTCACAAAGGTCTCCATGTAAAAAAGCACTTTCAACATCTAATTGTTGAATTGACCAATTATAGTGAAGGGCGATGGAGATTACTATACGTATTGTAGCTTGCTTGACCATGGGGCTGAAAGTCTCCAAGAAATCAATGCCTGATTGTTGAAGAAAACCTTTTGCTATAAGTCTTGCTTTGTACCGATGAATGGATCCATAAGAATTTCCTTTTATGTGGTAAACCCACTTACAACCCGTGATATTCATGTTTGGTCTGTGAGGTACCAGAGACCAAAGTGCCACACCTTTGTAGTGTGTTGAACTCATGATCCATTACTGGCACCACTTAATAATATATTTATGTGCTTGAGTAAAAGAAGGGGTTCATTGTTTTCAAGGGTGGCAATTGGGGCTTCAGGTTCGGAAGAGGATGCTTGGCTGATAAAAATATTTTCTTTTTGTGAATTCCATCTTTGGCATGGGTGATCATGTTGGGTGTATTGATTGGGTTTCTACGTATGTTGGCAGCTGATTGGGTATTCCCATATGAAGAGTTTGAGGCACGGTCAATACAGGGCGGATTGGGTTCTTGATGATGCCGGTGGGGTTCTTGATGAGACTAGTTGGGTTCATGAGTTAGTGGGTTGAGTGCAGTGGTGGAATGGTTGGATTCATTGTTAGAATGGATGGGTGCATTAGGTGGCAAATATGGAGCATTGGTACCGGGATTGACAGGTGGGTTCTTTGCAGTAGAAATAGAGTTGTTTGGATTTAAAGCGACAGCAATAGTTGGGTTATTTGTGTGCAAGGTGGCATCAGCAGTAAGGTCAGTGGAACTTGGTTTGTATGGGTTTAAAGGGGCAGCATTTGGGTTGGGAGATGCTGACTGCAAAGGTGTGGTGGAGAGGGTACGAATGCCAGTAACTTCTTTGTGAAATTTGCAACTTACCTTAGGGGCAGGTAGCTAGCTTGTTAATGGGCCAAAACTATTCAGGTCATCTTTACTTGATACGGCAGAGGAAATGGGCTGTGAGGGTGCATTTGACAGATATTGAAAAGGAAATGAGAGCTTATCAAAGACCACATGGCATAAGAGATACAAAGGGCCTGTAATTGGGTCAAGACATCGATAGCCTTTGTGATTAAGACTATATCCAGCAAATACATAATGACCAAAATTCTAGCTTGTTACCAGTATAGGGGCGAAGCCATAGATAGCAAGCACACTAGAATACACATAAAAATGAGTAATCAGGGGGTTTATGAAAGAGAACTTCCTAAGGAGAGATTGTTTAAAGTGCTTTAGTAGCCATGTAACAAAATTGAAAGCCCCAGGCTAATATGAGGGGGGCATATTTGAGTGAGCCAAAAGTGTAAGGCCTGTTCCTATAATGTGATGATGCTTTCTCTCAGCCACCCCATTTTGCACAGGAGTGTGGGGACAAGAGAGTTAGTATGAGATGCCTTTGATTGAAAGAAAATTGCGAAACCGAGCGCTCATGAACTCGCCACCTCCATCTAAGCGGAAACTTTTAATTTTGTGGTCAAAAATATTTTTAACAAGTGAAGTAAAATTGACAAACACATCATATACATCAGATCCATTCGCCAAAAGGAATAACCAACAATAACGAGAATAATCAACCATAAATATGACATAATATTTGAAACCATTTATTGACGGAATAGGGGCCGGTCCCCATACATCACAATGAGTTATTTCTAAGGGTCTAGTGGTAATGAACTAGAAGAAGAAAGATAGTTTCTTACTCTTTCAAAGTCAACAAAAAAACAGATGACGGGTGACCGAGTCTTAAGTGCCATGTGGAAGAAGAGATGTTCGCCAAGAAGTGCAGCAGGTCTGGATTTATTAATGAGGTTTCTAGATAAGTGAAAGGGATACAACCCATTTTCAGTCTATCCGCAGAAAAGAGTTCTCCTCGATGTTTTATCTTTCACAATAAAGCCATTAGCATCAAAGTAGAAAAGGCAATCAGTATCGTTAGAAAATTTTTGTAGGAAAAGGAGGTTAGTTGTAGCAGTAGAACAATGTAAAATATTATGAAAATAAAAACTAGAATTGGGTGTATATAAAATGGAGGAGCTAGTATGTGTAATGGACAAACTTTGACCGTTGCCAACGTGAACTTTATCACCTCCTTGATAGTCTGATCGGACTGAGAGGTTTGCTAGATTAGAGGTGATAATGATATGATGAGTGGCGCCCGCATTCGTGAACCAAGTTTGATCTTCAGTGGGACAATGACTTGCAACCATGGCTACAAGTGTATGCAGTGGGATTTTACCTTGGTAGGCAGAATCCATCCTGTGATGGCAATCGGTTGCAAGGTGGCCAATGCAATCGCAAATCTGACATGTCGGGCTGTTGGAAGCGAAACTTAACGAATTGCTGCCACCATGACCAGATTTTCCACGACCAATTCCACCACGACCAACTTCACGATGGGCTTGGCCTCCACGGCTTGAACCACCTGAGCCACCTCGGGTTGGACCTCCACAGTTTGAACTACCACAACCACGACCATGAGTAGCGATAAAGGCAGTAGTGGGTGTAGGAACTTTTGTTTCTTCAATACTTAACTCCTTACCGATGAGTGCATGCAATTCTTCAAGAGAAACAGGGTCAAACCTTGAGCGAGTTCAAATGGAGGTCTGAAATGGACGATACGCTATGGGAAGTCCGCCCAAAGTGTGAAGAATGAGATCATCTTCACTTACAGGGGCAGCACAGGCAGCAAGTTTATCAGCCAAATATTTCATCTATTGGAGAAAATCTTGCATGGAGGATGTCCCTTTCTTTAGATTTTGGAGTTGTTTCTTGAGTTAGATGATCTGGGAGCGAAATAAAGAAGCATGCCTCTGCTTAGGGGCGTTCCAAACAGATTTGAACGTGTTCAACCCAACAACATAGGGAAGCATTGCTTCAGACAATGTGGAGTTTATCTAAGTGAGAAGATTCTGGTCTTTGATAGTCCACTCTATGTAATAAGGATTGACGGTAGTGGAGAGCTTGCCATCATCATCACATACATATTGTGGACGGCAAATAAAGGAACCATCGATGAGCCCCATGAGATCATGACCACGCACGATAGGTAAAATGAGAGATCTACATAGGAGATAATTGCCTCGATCAAGTTTTATAGGAACAAGATGGGAGATGTTGGCGAGGACAAATGTATTAGACGATGGGGTAGCCATGGATGTCTGTGACGTGTGTCTAAAGCTCTGATGCCATAAAATGATTTTTGTAATAGAATGTTTTTCTCTCTGTCTTGCGTTAGAAAGAGTAATGTATATGCATTCATATTTATCATGATCTTTTACATGAATTTACAAGTCAAGGACAATCTGTCCATAATCTATACACACGGTTTTGTGTTGTCATACTCTCCAAGAATGGCCAACTGTGTACATGGCATTAGGTGGCAAGAATCTATATAGTAGGCAACTAAATCCATAAACAGGGATTGTAGGAAATAATATCCCAGTAGAGTATTTCTGTAACGTTACGTGTTATCGTTCGGTGGGCCTTGGCTATTAATTGGAAGCCTTGTCTTCTATTTCTATTGTTCTAATTTCTATTGTCCCATGCAAGGTCTTTCTTTTTATATTACTCTAATTACTAGTGTTACATGCAGAGAAATATTTTCTACAATGATGTCTTTCTATTTCTTGTTTTAGACTTCGAAAAATAGGATTTCTACCTCTTTGATTTTGCTTGCTACAGAAACTATGGAAATGATTCACCTAAGAGAATAACAAAACCATGCTAAATTTTAATTAAAAAGAAAAAACAATGATAACTAATTCTCTATTGAAAAAAGACCATCACAAAAACATTTCAAAAAAATAGGTTTAGAATACTAAAGATATGTCATACATATTCAGTTCTCTTGCTTTCATGAAATCTTTTAAATTACTTCAAGCATTTTGTGGTTTGGCTACAGGGGCTCGGTGATGAGTAGGACTAGGTTTCAATCCTATGAAATGAGAGAATCATTGAAGATGTTGTATATCTCTTGTCAAGCTTTCAAAATATGCGTTTCTATATATTTCTGGTCTAAATTTTTATATGTCCATTGACGCCTTAATGGATAGGTTATGGACTATCTTCTAATTATAGATTTAGTGGCATTATGAAAAACTTTGTATCAATATAATTTTTTTAAAATGTTACAAATCCCCTTATTGTTGATATAAAAAAAGGGTAGCTTTTAGGTGACTACTGTTAGCTTTATTAAAAAAAACCAAGATTTATGAGTATAAACAAATAATGCAGATATAATAAATAATAAATCTGCTATACCTTAATCCATATGCTCCTTAGATTTGTTTGCCAACAAAGGGCAAGCCTTGGTGAGAGGTTTACAACTTCCCTTGAATCTCGCTACTTCTTGTATAATTAATGGAAACAAAGAATTAACAGTTGACCAGAAAAGTAACTCAAGAGTGTTATAAGATGTATTATCATATGTGGATGCCCACATTGGGACCCACATGAGATAAAGGGATTCCTAAGAGTTAGGGTTTTTCCCTATTAGGTTGCTTGGGGTGGAAGCAATCTTATTCTATAAATAAGATCCTCCTCCCCCCATTATATACATACAGATCTAATGAATAAAAATCTCTCTCCCTCCCTCTACTCTTCTTTGTCTCTGGTTCTTCTTTATTTTTGTAACACGTTATCAGCACGAGGCTCTCCTTTTCTTCACCTTCTTTCTTTTTGTTTTTTCCTCTTCTTTCGAAAGCGACGGCGGAAAACGAAAGGCACGAGCCTATGTTTGTGCTGCAACCATCGCCGGTGGTCCCCACACCCAGTGCCGCACTGCTGCGCCGCTGCCACGTGAGAAAGATCGGTTCCTCATTGCAGTACTTGAAACAGAAAGGCTCTGCTCTGTTTGGCAGAGACACAAACAAAGCCTGCTTCGGTTAAAGGCCGCCGGTCATCACCATCGAAGGTCCTTTGTCGCTGCGACCGATGGTTGGATCGAATCCTCTTGGAGGGTTTGGATAGATCTCTGTTTTTTTTGTGAAATAGAAAAGTGAAGATCAATTCCTTGATCTTGGTGGGCCACGAAGAAGAGTCCGCGCGACCGTCCCCAATCTCAAATTCAAGGTCTACTCTTCGATCCGGAGATCGCTCGGCCGCTGATCCCCACCTCCGTCCGGCAGACCCTCGAGCAGCCGCTGTATTACGCGCTCGAAGAAGATCTGCAGGTGATCTGCGTCCGATTCAGGTGATCTGCGTCGAGCGCGTAGAGCGCGTGATCTACCTCGACTCCGACCTCGTCGTCGTCGACGACGTCGCGAAGCTCTGGGCCACCAGCCTGGGCTCCCGGACTCACCGGAAGATCAAAGGGGAGATTTTAATAACAAAAAAAAAACAAAAAAAAAAACTTACCGGAACCAGCCATCGCTGCCGCTAGTGCAGTTGCCGTCGCCGGGGAAGCCGCCACCGTCAGCCGCAGCCGGATCTCCCTGGCCGTCCCCCGTCTCGCTGCTGCCGATGGAGTGCAGGTGGGCGCTGGGTTCTGCAACAGAACCCAGTCTTGTAACAAGGGAGAAGACAGGACAAAGGTTCCAGTCCAGGTCAGGTCGGGTCGACCTGACCTGCTACAAGGAGCCCAACAAATAGATGGGTTGCAGGTTGGATCAGGTCCGGTCAACCTGACCCGTTTGCAAGCCCTGTTTTTGAGAAAGCCAAGTGCCTGATGTCATCCAGGTGACGTCAGCAGGCTGACGTAAGTATTATGTCAGCACTCGTACGATCAAAACAGAATTGGCAAAATTGACGCTTGAAACTTGTATCTGCGATATCTTGATCATCCGGAGTCTGATTTGAGATCCGTTTGTACCTACGGAAAGCTCGCGAGCAGATCTACACATTGGCACCAAAAGGAGGATGATTCAAAAGTTAAGTAATTTCTCCTTATTTTATGATCTCTTATTAGTTTGCATTTATCCTTATTCTTTTAGATCTGCAAATATTTATCATTTAATTATTGTGATGATTATTCATTTTATTTTATCGAAAAGAGATCATGATAGAATTGAAAATCATGAATCATAAATAGAACCAGAAGTTCTATATAAGTAATTGGAACCAGAAGTTCCATACGATATTTAGAACTAAAAGTTCTTTCGAATTCGGACCAGAAGATCAGTTAATTATTTTACTCTGAAACTAGAAGTTTTCAAATCCACAATATGTACTTGAAGTTTCATATGATATTTAGAACCAGAAGTTCTATATGGAATCAATAATTCGGACTCGAAGTTCCGTAAATTATTTTAATCTATGAACCAGAAGTTCTTTCAAATTCGAACCAGAAGATCCGTTGGTTATTTTACTCTGAAACCAGAAGTTTTCAGATCTACAATACGTACTCAAAGTTTCATCTGATACTTAGAACTAGAAGTTCTATATCGAATAAATAACCTGAACCTGCAGTTCTGTATGTTATTTTAATTTAGAACCAGAAGTTTTAACTCGGACCTGAAGATCCATGAAGTATCATAATCTAGAACCTGAAGTTCTAACTCGTACTGAAAGATCCATTAACTACTCTAATTGAGAACCAGAAGTTCTGATTCTTAAGTTGAGAACTCGATGTTCTAAACTTCAATTTCTAAATTCTTCATTACATTTTTATTATTGATTGGATGTTAAGAACCTGAAATTCTACATTTTATTTCTGTTTCTCACATACATTTATTTTTCTATTCTATAACATTATACTGCATGCTTGATATAATTCCTTCGGTATAATTATCACTAATGATTATCTGAAACTTTAGTTTTGATGAATTTATTATTGCCAAAAGCAGTAGTTCCAAATAATAGAACCTGAAGTTCTATATCCAATGAATAATCTGGACCTGAAGATCCATACATTATCTGGAACCAGAAGTTCTAAGATTTAGAATATGAACCTGAAGATTCATATTCATAATCAAACTTGGAGCTTTGATTTCTAAATATTCAAAGTAGTGTAAATCGATACAACGGCCATGAAATCAAACCTGAAGTTTTGATAGAACCAGAAGTTGTGATTCAAACCTGAAGTTTTGATAGAACCAGTAGTTTTAAGAACCTGAAGTTCTATCACTAGCCTGAAGTATTGACAGAACTAGAAGTTCTGATTCATCAGTTAAGAACCCGAAGTTCTAACTTTCTGATTGGCCAATTCTTCATTATATTTTGTCATCGGATGTTGAGAACCCGAAGTTCTATTTTTGTTTGATTGTTATTAGTAAATCGATCTTAACACAATCATAAGAGAGTTCCTGAAGAACACCTTGTTCCTGAAGAACAATCCGTTCCTGAAGAACAATCCGTTCCTGAAGAACGACGAGAATTAATGTGGAATACTTCCACTCAATCTCATCTAGATTTATGTACTTCACAATGTGAGAATGAAGTACGGAGAATTGTGCACTTAATTACAAATGAATTCCCTGATGCTTTTAATGATGCAGCAAAAGTGACTAGGTCACATGTATCGGCTATGAACACACAAGCACGAATTAATGTCCCTGTAGGACAAGTACGAATTAGTGTTCCTGAAGAACAAAGTCCAAATATGGCAACAAATGAATCTATACACGCCAGAAGCGTGGTAGAACTATAGGTTTCAAGGACTCAGCTCCCCAGAAGAGGAGAAATGAGCAATTATATCCCAATCATACTCCAGAAGAGGTATACTCCCGAAGAATTTATGATAAAATCCACTCTCTCCAAATTTCCTGAAGAAATTAATGTCCCGGAAGAGACATGAGTCCCAGAAGAGACTTTGGAAGCCCCTGAAGAGGCAATGGGTACCCAATAAATAAAGAGATCTCTATACTTTATAATTATTCAAGAGAGAGATGGGATAGAAATGAAATTATCATCAATGACGCATTTGTATATGCGGTAGTTACTCAAATATCAAGAAAAAATGAGAATGATGATTGGGATACGAACCACGTTCTATAAATGAATGTCGACAAAGAATATATTGGCCAAAAATAAAGAGATACCATTAAGGAATTACAATCTCTAATAGACGTGGTATATATGAACCTATAGTACAAACCCCAAACGGTGTTAACCCTGTAGGTTACAAATGGGTGTTTGTAAGGCAAATGAACGAAAGGCAAACTTGTGATATAAGGTTTCCTGTAGAAACTTGGGATTGAAAACATATACAGACATATATATATATATGAAAATCCCAGAAGGATTTGCTTTGCCTGAAGCAAAGTAAGAGAGTACGTACTCAATATAAGTAAGACGTTTATTGTACAGCCTGAACATTCCAGAAGAATATGGTACAATCGTCTTAGTGAATGTTTATATAAGGAAGAGTATAAAAACAATCTCATTTGCCTGTTTATCTTTATACAATCCTTAAATGGATTTATAATAGTAGAAGTTTATGTTATTTACATAAATAACATATATCTAATCGAGACTCCAGAAGAGCTCGAGAAAACTATTGACTATTTTATCTCGACCTGCAGATCGAGAGAAGTTCTAATGAGATTTTTATTCTTTATAAATATGCTTCCCATATATAGCTTTATACCAAGGCTTTGGATTGGTATTAAACAAATGTTATGATATTTATGTCTGTTTTATGGTTGAAACCAAATTTTGTAGAATATACAGATTCAGGACATATCCCTGATCCTCATAAGGATCGATCATAGACCTGTTATATGTTTCTTCATGTCAATATCATTATTTTTTATATTCTACTAAATTGACTATTGATAACTACTTATTCTAACCATGCTGAGATTTTAAGCCAATGGGGAATGTATATAGCAAAAATATTTAACTCAGCATAGATGTAGTTCTTGTCAATTACCTCTTAGTACAGGTACTCCGAGCATTATTTGCAAAGACAATGGGACATGTATTCAACAGATTCAAGAATGATACATTAAAGATGACAAGACGAAACACATTACACCAAAGTTCCTCTTCACTCATGAGCTTCAAAAGAATAACAAGATTGAAGTCAAGCAAGTTCGTTCAAGCAACAACCTGGCTGATCAGTTTACGAAGTTCTTGCTAAAACTCAGTATTTTAGAAATTGTATACGAGATTGACATGCTTAATTATGTACAAAGATTCAGGGGGAGTAGTAATCAGGGGGAGGCATCCTGAAGTATGCTACCCAGGACATATGTGCGCTGTACTCTTTTTCCTTCTCTAGGTTTTGTCCCACTGGGTTTTCCTAGTTAAGGTTTTAACGAGGCAGCATTATGCACGTCCAACACCAAGTCAATGATCCTGTAGAACGTTGTACTCTTTTTCCTTCGCTTTGGTTTTTATCCCACTGGGTTTTTCCTTTGCAAGGTTTTAATGAGGCAACTGTCATTGAATGGTGGTCATCCAAGGGGGAGTGTTATAAGATGTATTATCATATGTGGATGCCCACATTGGGACCCACATGAGATAAAGGGATTCCTAAGAGTTAGGGTTTTTCCCTATTAGGTTGCTTGGGGAGGAAGCAATCTTATTCTATAAATAAGATCCTCCTCCCCCCATTATATACATACAGATCTAATGAATAAGAATCTCTCTCCCTCCCTCTACTCTTCTTTGTCTCTGGTTCTTCTTTATTTTTGTAACAAAGAGTCCCTTTTATAGAGATCCTTTCCTCCCATCAAAGAAAGATATCAAATAATCTCCTTGTTTCCCCAGTTTCCCCAATTAACTCAATCATGAATGGCAACTAAATCAATATTATTTGACCACAAGAATATCTTATTTGGAAACATAAGTGTGCTGATTCATATGGTCATATTGGCCCACAAAATGAATAGTCCAACATTCTCCCACTTAGTCTAATTGACCACATTGGTCCAGCATTCTCCTACTTGGTCAATTGACTACATTCAAAATTCTAAGAAGAAAAATTTTCAAAGTTACTTATATTTATTAATATAAAGATTTTCAAAACTTAAGAAACTTGAATCCAGATTTAAGACTTTAACCAATGCGCACTGCTTTCATTATTAGTTGCCAGTAAAAACTTAATAATAATTATTTGATCTGTGATCAAGTTAGTTTGTTGATGTGAACTATAGCGGTCTCACGGCTTTTAGATATCGTGCTTCCTTCCATAATTACTTCATCAGCACGTTCATTTAACCAAGTCTTTTATAGGGGTTAGTTAGATAGGATACTTTCATGACAGTCTTATTTAGTGAGTTCTATTATTTCATTCACTTTCATATTCTCACTTTATGCATTTTATACATATGCAATATTTGATTAAGCTTGAATTACAAAACCATTACTTTAATGTATACAGCCGATGTGGGTATCAAGTCCTAATAAGGTAGTTTCTTTAAGCCCATATTACTGATATTTTCGTTGTAGGCTTTTGGCGCTAATGCTTTCGTTAAATGATCTACTAACATTAAGTTCGTTGGAGCGTTAATTATGAACACTAATTGATCTTGTACATTTTCCTTTAACAAAAGGTATTGAACTTCTAGAAATTTAGATTTGCTTGTCACATTGTCATTTAGTGCAAATCTTCTAACTATATCGTTGTCACAATAAATCTTCAATTGTTTGGAGATGGTATCCATAATGTACAACCTTGATATAAAATCATTCAGTCATAAGGCATGAACTGTAGTTTCAAAGTATGCCACATATTCAGCATCAAATATGGATGGGGCCACTAGGATCTGCTTTTCACATCTATATGATATTGCCCCATTAGCTAACAGAAAAATGCATCTTGAAGTCAACTTTAAGAAATAAAGCATCCGGCGAAGTTTGCATCCGAATATCTAATCAATTCTAAACTATCAGACCTTTTGTAGGTGAGCATATAATTCCTAGTCCCGCTTAAATATCTTAAGACTCTTTTAATTCCTATCCAATGGGCCATTCCTAGATCACTTTGATATGAACTTAATATACCAACTGCAAAAACTTATATCAGGCATAGTACATGTTATTGCATATATCAGACTACCGATTATGGTGGCATATAAACATTTATCCATTTGTATTCTTTCAATTTCATTTCTTGAACATTATTCTTTGCTAGACTTGTTACCTTTGGTCATAGGTGTATTTTGAGCCTTTGATCCTTCCATACGAAATATTTTAAGAATGATGTTGATATAGGCATTTGTGATAACAAGAGTAATCTTCGAGATCTATCTCGATAAAACTCAATTCCTATTATAAAGGTTGTTTCATCTATATCTTTTATATCAAAATTATTCCTTAAATATTCCTTGGTTTCAATAATCATATCAAGGTCATTACTAGATAGCAAAATATTCGACATACAGGACCAATATATTAAACTTACTCCTACTAATCTTAAGATAGATACAATGATCAACCACATTGATTTTAATTATGCAATTAGAATAAAAGCAATAAGTACATCATTGACAACTACCTTTGGGTATAGAAAACAACATGTATAAGTATTGCCTTCTTTAATTAATAAGTCCACGTTGATTATATAGTGTAATCAAGACAATTATTCCTTTGGGTATAAAGCATTCTTAATTACAACACATACACCAATAATGTCTTATTCAGATTTTAATTCCATGAAAGATCGAACCTTTGGGCCCATCTTCATAACTTTAATGAAATCGCAACTTAGTGTCATTATAATCACACAAATTAATGGTGATCTACCCCTATTTCAATATAGAAATTGAAAGATTCTTTACAACCAGATTACTTTAACAACTACCAAATTAATCCGAATCATCAACTTCTAATTGATATTATAATAATAATACTTTTATTATATCACATCTTTAATTAAATCAATTTAATGATCCAAGATAACATGGCTAGTAATTAAATGTTATATCAACTCAATAATCTATCTATTAATACTTTTAAATAAGAGATCAAGTTATGAGCCATTATATACTTTAATTGTTCAATAATATCATCTATTATGTAGAAAAGAACTTCAATTAACTTAATCTATTACATAAAGAAATGTGCAAAAATTAGAAACATCTTATGAATGATCAGAATCGTCCATCTTGAAGATCTACTTGATACAAATACATAGGAGAAAACGAATCGAAATTCCGAGTTCATATGAGTCTTTTATCATCAAATCAAATTCTAAACCATTCAACTTTGTATAAACAAAATCTTAATCAGCAAGATCCGGGGAATATAACATTGCTGATTAACAATGTTAACGGTTCTGATCTGATCAATTTATCCATATTGAAGAGTAATTAGATTTTCATTTAATCAAGTAAATACTCCTTGCTTTGATTAGATCATGGGCTCTTACTATGATAAGAATTCAATTGGAACTCAGATATGTCCTGTACAATTTAGAATGGACCATGGTTATGTCCAGAATGTCTATAGCAATAAGTCACACCAAAGGTTCAGTAAATACTAATATGTACAGAAATCAACTTAATGGCAAAACTTGTGGGTCTTAATTTAATCAGTTTTGGACCTTTTTTTTTTAACTTTCGATTTTTATAAAAAAAATAATTATATGGAAATATATAAAATGAAATAAAACATGATATCTCATTTTATTCTTTCATACCCACATCCAATAATAAATAATTAAAAAATCCAACTTACAGATTCTTGAATCTTTAATTTCTTAAACAAATACGTAAGAACTTAAATAACAACATTATTCCAATCTTTTCCAAATTTGGTTGGGCACTGTATTCCTCATCTCTAAGACCATTAATTCCAATTAATGGAATACCTTTATCAAATATCCAAAAAAAAATTTCTTTGGATATTTAGATTTGATTCGCGAAAGGATAAAGAAGCCCCAAAACTTCAGAATATGATAAAAGAGATATAATAAATTATTTGCTATATCCAAACTAGTTCTGATACCACATATTAGCTTTATTGAAAAAACCAAGATCTATCGGTATAAACAAATAATACAGATGTAAAAAATAATAAATCTGTGTTATCTGAATCTATATACTCTTTAGATTTGTCTGCCAACAAAGGGCTGGCCTTGGTGAGGGGTTTACAACTTCTCTTTCTTGTGTAATTAAGGGAAACCAAGAATTAACTGTTGGGCAGAAAAGTAGCTCAAGAGTCCCTTTTATAGAGATCCTTTCTTCCCATCAAGGAAAGGTATCAAATAATCTCCCTAATTTATTTTCCCAATTAACTCAATCATGAATGGCAACTAAATCAATATTATTTAACAACAAGAATATCTTATTTAGACATATAAGTGGGCTGATCCATGTGGTCATTCTGGACCACAAAATGAAAAGTCCAACAACTACTATGTTTTTGATTCCAACAATGAAAGGTTGGGTTCGGCTCTTTTAAGGTTTTTATTTATGTGGTTTGAACAACCCAAATTTTCAAATTTGATCCAAGATTGGTGCAATCGAGTGGAAGAGTGGAGAAATACAAAATTTCCAGATTTTGGGTGACTACTTTAGTCAATTGCTTAGTTTATTTCTCCAATTGCTTCTCAATGTAGGAACTGTCTAATGGGTCTGATTTGTTTCTAATTCAATTTTTCTTCCATGTAAGATTAAATAGATATGTCTACTTGGGACTTTTTTATTTTGAAATTGAAGCAACTAGGTATTATTGTGGTAGAATTAGATCATACACACCCTATTTCTAATTGTGGTCTAGTTTGTGATAATCTAAAATGGTCATGTTCTTCTCCAAGGCATATGATTAGGCAGCAATCAAGTGCAATGGGAAAAAAGCAGTTACCAATTTTGATCCTGCTTAGCAATGGGAGAGAAGATGCGAGGTCTTCTCATCCAACAAGTGGCCATGTGAACATTTCCAGGGCTAATAGTTCGTGTAGTTACAACATCTTTTATCATAGGATACAGTCATATTAGATTTTCATATTCTGGGTCTTTGCCCCTTTATCATGGGATTCATATGTAATAGGTTTGAAAAAAATTCATTTGTAAGACATGTATTCACTTCTTTAGTTAACAAATGCACTAATGCCACATGCACTCAACTCTAGTTGAACCTTATTAAATCTTCTCTTTAGTTATGCAGGTCCACCTACATTGTCAATGTTCACAAGTAATGCTTGGCAACGATGAAAATAATATGGAGTACAGCATAATGGCTGCTTGACAAAAGCAGAAACAATACGCAGCAAAATATAAAAGCAAGCACAACCACTGAAATGGAATTTGAAACTAACGATGATGCATTAGATCCCATTCTAACATGTCACGCCTCCAAAACTAGGCTGGATCCAAATTCGGTTATAAGGGTGTGGGAATTGAGGTCAATTAAAATTTTTCTTACATAAATAATACGAGCTCCAATTCCGGGTGGATCGAAGTCCTTCGTGAGGCTATGCTTGGTGATCAAGCAACAAAAATTACACACGAAACTAAAATCCATAATCTACGCAGCTGAGTATCATATACCAATCATAGAATAAATCTCAATAATAATAAAGTCAAGGTCAAGTGCTTCGAAGCATCATAATTAAAGCTTTAATTCTAAGACAAATAATTTAATGAATAACTAATGGCCTCAAACATGACCTTATTACATAATTTAAAGTTTCCATTCTCTACACCAACACTAAGACATCTCAGACGATGTCATCGGTGCTTTACTCAATAACTCCGCTATCTGGCGAAATTTCTTGCATCGCCTGACCTCCGGTTTAGCACCGATAACTGAACCTAGATACCAAAAGTAGTGGGTCAGATTGACGTAATCTAACAAAAGGGTAAACTACAAGCAATAGTGTTAATCAACTGAATTAAAAAATAATATTCATTCTAACATAAAATATATAACGAATACAAACCCAATGACATAAATGCACAAAAACGGGTATTCCTACAAATACAATTTACCAAAAATAGGTACTCCCGCAGATATAGTTTACAAAAATGGGTATTTCCCGAAGATAGATATACAAAAACTGGTATTCCCACCAAATATAACAAATGGCACTGCCATGTACTATATTCCACAATACACGCTGACCCGATGGTGTACGTCCACCTCCAAACTGTAATCGGTTAAATATATATAAATATATATATATACAAATACATATATCTACTGATGCACAATAGACTATGCTATGAAACCCTTGATTCATAATATTCAAACTAATATCAATTTAAGTACTTGATTACTTAATTTAAGTATATTATGATAGTGTATATTTTTAAGTTATCTGAGAAAAAACACTAATCCACCTAACGGTCATAGTTAGATAAATATGTACATAAAAACCAACCCTCTTTCACAATGGAAACGTGAGTCCACAATGACAGCAACCTACTTTCATTATTTATCATGTGGTGCATCCTGAATCTCACATTTCCATCATGAATTAAATCCAATTCTCATGTGAACATTTAACTAACTTTCTAAAAGAACAGGAATCCATCTAATCCAATTATATATATTTAGTATGTGTTACAAATTTGGGTAAAAGATATTCAAATTCCAAATTCATACTTAATCAAATTATGATCAACAATGGAAAGGAAATAATTAAGTCCTTTATATCATTGTTGTGTACAATTATGCTCTATTATTTTATATAAAACAAAAGGTACAAATTTTGGATCCTAATTCGAAATCTAAACTCAAATTAAAAATCCGAATTAGAATTATAAATACATTCTAATTAAGATTTAATCACTCCCAATTACATCTTAGTTAATTTCTAGTCAATCTAAATAAAACATTAATCACAATTACATAATTCCCAATTAAATTTATAAACAATCATAACTAAATTTCTAATAACATCGAATTAAAAATTAATTTGATAAAATCAAATCTCTAGTAGTATACTAGATCATTAATCAAAATACAACATTTTAAACTCTTTATAAAAAAATATCGTAACTTAATTATTTATTTAATATTACATATATATATATTTTTAAATTGGCCCAACCCATTAAACCAGACCAACTGCGGCCCACCAACAACCCAGGCCCACCAGGCAGCCAGCTTAGCCCAACCGGCCCAGGCTGTGCACAACAGTAGCCCAGGCAACAGATGCTACCTATACTTTTTTCTTTTTTTTTAAATAAAAGAAATCAAAACCATATTATCAAAAACCTGAAACCTAATCGACGACTCATACTTGTTTCAAATAAAAAAACAAATCTTTATTAATAATCCCCAACCCAATCATTAAACCTAAACAAATAAATCATATTTACAGCATGTGATTCAAGAAAGCAGCCAAGCAAACATTGTTTACAGTTATCCACTTGCTTAAATCTTGATGCCAACAGCAAATCTGAAGATCACACTTTACTTTCTCCCCGGAGAGCTCACAGGGCTTGGTTGCAGAGGAAAGGAAGAAGATGGGAGAATGGGGAAGACCTTAGGGTTTATATTATGCAAAAGTTTTTCTAATTTATAAGGAAGGGCTCTTCGCTTCTAATGAGTATTACAAAATTTCAAAAAAAGTCTTTTGGCCTAAAAGGGTCAAATAACTCAGGCCCAAGGTCCAAGAGTGTTTAATCAATCCATCTGATCCCTCTCAACCCTACTCAAATCTGACAAACCAATTCGACCCAAAATTGAAAATCTGGGACCTAACACAACACTAAACAAACAAAACAAAAAAAAAATACTAAAATGAGAATTTTAAAAACTATAAAAACGACTGCTCTATTGCCGTCATTAAATAAAAACGATGGCCCTTAGACTATCTTCCCTTGAATACCCATTACCTGCTATGACAGCCCCAAGGCCGTTGTTTATGTCAACCCTAATGAGGCTGTTGTTTACATAAACAAACAGATTTTGAATGACGGCCACTAATAATGTCTAGGCCGTCATTTATGGCGCTTTTTGACATAGTAAAATCTGGGGCCCACAATTAGATCGACCATTAAGCAACACATATATCGCATTATTGATGAAACATACACAAACCATCACTACAATTTTGTGCAATTAGTAGTAGCCCCATTAATGGGGTTCCAGTTCCAAAAATGTCCAATCAGGGTCTTAAATCATGTGTAAGAGCGTAGCTACATTTGGCAATAAAAATTCAGAACTCTAACCACAAGAGGACCTTGCAATTGGGACTTTAGTTAACCCAGTTAGGACTTTGGTTAAATCTTTTTCTATTTTTTTATTACAAAAAGATGTTGTAAGATTCGCTAACTAGAATGGATTTCAACCACGAGAGCACGTCGAAGTCATGTCTTCTGAAAGATAAAAATTTTGACTTGAAAAAGACACTCAAATCTAAATCTGAGAAGAAAAATCCTAAATATATTCAATATTTTGAATGCAAAGGATTTGCTCATAAAACATTTGAATATCCAAATAACAGGATAAAAAAACATGGTAAAATTGATAATTCCGAATATGTATAAAATCTACTTCCTAACACCGCCAGTGCTAAGTTTGTTGCTTTTATCGAGTAATTTTTTCATTGTATATCTGACAATTGTTCTAATGATGACGATGATGAAGTGTCAGATAATGAGCATAATTAGGAAGCATAATGCAAAATTCGGTTGAAGAAATCTTTGAAGATGAATAAATTGTCCGAGAAAGATGCCCTTAAGCAAAAACATGTTTGAAAAGAAAAATTTTCTCTTAAGGAAGAGTTGGAAAAAACTTTTACAAAGGTCAAACTCTTGGAAGATCAGAAAAACTCCATGATTGATAAGTTGACTACTAAGAGTCAAAAAATTGAGATAGCTGATCAAGGGAATGTGAACTCGAAGGAAGAATTGAAGAGTTGCTCAGTTGAAAAAGATAACTTAAATCACAAACTGAAAATTACATTATCTAAGCTAAATTCTACAAAGCTTGTCTAAACAAGATGAACAACAGTTTGAAAATTCTTCAAGAAGTTGGTGTAGTAAAAAAAGGACTGATGATAAACGCAGTATTGGTTATGATCATGATGCATCCACTTCAAAGATTAAAGGCAAAACTACTTTTATTAAAAATTTTGTTTTAAATTCTTTGGCACTAACTGCTCGACATGCTGCACACACAAACAATGTAGTGAGTAGTTTAAAGAAGAATAATGTGTCTCATTCTTCACGCACATCCACTTGCCATCATTGTGAAATCAAACAATACATTTGTCAACATTGCAATAAGCGAATAAGTCTACCAAAGACCAAACAATTGGTGAAGAATTTTTCTCCTACCAAGTTTATTGTAATTTGGGTTAGAAAATTTGATTTGTCAAAAGAAGTTGTTCACATTGTGCTAAAAGCTCAAACTACACAAGTCTAGGTGGCTATATACAAAAAAAAAAAAAAAAAAAAAAAAGAAGAAGAAGAAGAAACCCTGATCAAGGAGATAAAACTCCCACCCCCAATACTACTACAAAGATACAACTAAAGAGGAGTTGCAATTGAGGGGGAGCTCTGTTGAATCATAATTGACAGATATGCTTCTTGTTAATTAATATCTTTGTCAATTATAGACAAAAAAGGGAGAGAATGAGGTATTCAATGGGATATATGAAGTTCCAAGGAGTTGAAAATTCAGTTATTCTATCGGTAATTGGTACACAAAGCTAACTCTCATTATACAGAAGCTGAAAGAAAATTCAATGTATTTTGGTTTTTATTTTGGGTAGAATTTTTTTATGTTCTAGGGAGTTTTGTCTATGAATTGTCATAGGGGGAGATTGTAATGATTTTTATATATTGGCTAATTCATGGGTCGAACAAAACTTTAGATCCATTTAGTTATATGTTATATTTGTTTTAGAATAGATTGTTGCATGAATCACCAAAAGAGCTGAATGAAGATATTTGGATTAAAAATATCATATCTCACAAATTGAGCATTATATAAGGGCAAGCTACGTACCATTGGAAATCTCGTTTCAAATAGATATTCATAGAATCCATGATTGCTTTAATCAAAGTTGAAACAACAAAGTTATAACATCGAGAAATTTGCAGAAATCGTATTGTTCAAAATTATAAAACTATCATTGTTTGAAAACTATGAAACTGTCATTGCGCGAAAGCCTTTCCTGTTTGTGCCAAAACCAGAAATTCTTATTTTACAAAGAGCATTATTTTGAAGCACGAATCATGGATTATTTAAAGGATTTAGCTCTTAACTCTAAGTAACAAATCTCATTATTCTTAGTGAATATTACACATTGGAAATCATCTTCTTTAAAGCATCCATCAGAAAGAAAATGGTTACTATGAGTACTAAAAATTCTTGTCTTCTACATGTCTTGTGGAAGATTGTCTGAAGAGTCAAGCACTTTAAATCTGTTACAAAGATCGACAAGCTGCTGTGATAGTGTGCTTCTGCAAAAGAAAAATCACAGTCTTTAGGTTACGCAAAAACTAGATAAGGGTTATGAATATTTGTTCTTGTACTGCGAGATTTATGATGCTTGATTGTTAGTCCAATTTATACTCATAATTCTTTTTTCGGTTTGAGTTTCCACATAAAAATCATTTTTTTCTTGTGATAGTTGCTTGTTTGTCTTATTTTTATAATCTAAAAACCACAAACTTAGAAGCACCCCCAAAACTTTTACACACCATCGCACATTTTCCGTTCCATCAATGTTATCTAAATTACCCAAGGTCCACGAGAAGGTTGTCTAGCTGTCTCATTTCATTTCTTTCAGCAGATGAAATTTTCCTAATTGGGTCACAATGTTGGAGAGGTGGCACTAGGTTGAGCGGTGTCGGTATAAACCCAACCTATATATAAAAATTTATAAAATTGGGTTCATTGCCGATAGAAGGGTCCGCATAACCCTTAACAAACAGGTTCAGCTTGGCTTGGGTTGGCAAGTCAAAACGCACTCAGTCAAGTTGAATCAGAATCAGGTGGGGTTTTCATTTTTTTTTTTTTTATAATATAGGTTCACAAGCGGACTAGCAAATATATTCAACATGAACCCAACTAATTTGTCAAACAGATTAGCTCAACCTAGCCAAAAAAAGGGTCAAACGTAACAATAAACAGGTCAAAGGGTGGGCCAGCATTCAAAGAACCCATGAATAATTCCTGAAAATAAAAACAAAACATGCTATAGAAAATGCCAGTAAATCTGTAAGCATTATTTACATACACAAAGTTTGCAGAGCTGATAAAGACACTCCTTTTACCATTCTATTTATAACCTAGGGGAGCGATACTTTCTTTCTTAATACCAGAAAAAATTCACAATCATTATTGTCTGTTTTCCTACATTCTTTCTTTTCTTTTCTTTCCTTGGACTCTCATATTATTAAATAAGACAAGAGAACCAGGACAGCCCTTTCCCCCGAAGAAGCTCAGTAAGGCCAGTCATGAGGCAAGTTCCTATGTGGTGGAGGACGTTGAAATGCCATTGCCATTCCCTGCTTCCCAGCATTTCTACCTGGCGGTGCCTGTTCTGTCTTTTTCATGGCTGCCAAGAAACAGAAACAAACAAATATAATAAAACCCAAGAACCCAGATGGGGAACCCAAAATGGTCAGGTCCTGTCTGCAAGTATATTTGGGTCAAATGTATTTTGCCCCCAGAAACTTGATAAGGGATGCTAAAAACATGTATATGATGACCAACATAACCACCAATGCCACATGCATGAATGAGTGGTGACTGCTTGGCTGGCACTGGCAGAGACCTTTCACAAAATTTAAATGATTTTTTAGTTTTGGTGGAAATATCAGCTTCTAGATATGGAAACAAAATTTCCTCCAGCAGTGAATATACCTCATTGCTTTGCCAGCTAGCATCTTAGCACAAAAACAATGTTTAGAACACAGAAGAATGCACATAACTAAAAAGAGCTGTTATTAATTATGCATTGTTTATAATAGTAACTGATTAACTAAAAGTACAATTCTCAAATAAAAACTGGTAAAACCAAGATGGGTCTGTTTGGAGGAGCAGAAAAAGGTAGAGAAATTGTGGAGAAACTGTCCATAGCTCAGATTTCTTGACCTGTTTTCTCCACATCCAAATAAACCCAAGAAAACAAAAGGCACATAACAAAAGTGCTGTTACTTCTGCATTATTTGTAACAGTAACTGATAACAAAAGGTACAATTTTCAAACAAAAATTGTTAAAACCAACTTGGGTGTGCTTGGAGGAGGAGCAGAAAAAGGTATAGAAAACATGGAGAAACACCCGTTTTCTCCACATGCAAACAAACCCCCTCCACCGCCACACCAATTAAAAAGAAAGGCACATGTGACATGACTAAAGAGCTGTTACTTCCGTATTATATTTGCAATAGTAACTTTTAACACGATAGTTAAAAATTGATAAAACCAACTTGGGTCCGCTTGGAGGAGCAGAAAAGGTAGAAAAAGTGTGGACAAACTGTCCATAGCTGAGATTTCTTCATTTGTTTTCTCCACATCTAAACAACCCCAAGAGAAACAAAGGCACATAAAAAAAGAGCTGTCACTTCTGCATTATTTGTAGTAGTAACTGTTATAAAAAAAATGTAAAATTTTCAAAAAGAAATAATTTTTTTGGTAAATTTTCAAAAAGAATTGATCAAACCAACTTGGGTCTGCTTGGGGGAAGCAGAAAAAGGAAGAAAAGGTGGAGAAACTTTCCGCAGTTCAGATTTCTTCACCTGTTGTCCATACATCCAAACAACCCCGACAAAAAACAAAAGTCAAAGCAGAAAGTATGTAACAACAGCTTTTAATAGTTAATGGAACAGAGAAACACCAGAAAAAGAGCGTCTAAAAAGTGCTAATGACAAAATAGCTTACTGGGCTTCTTTCTGGTCTCAGGAAGAACGAGGGCTCGAGGAAGAAAAACCCCTGTTCCACGACCTCCTCGAGCTGGCCCGTTGTTGGACCGGACCGGCACAGACCGGCCCCGGACCGGGTTCTGCTGCTGCCTCTGCCAAGCACTGGGCCTTCCCTGCACAAAGCTTTCCAGCTACAACACACACAAACAACAAACAAAGGCCAAAATCAAGATAACAAAAAAACCCAAAAAAGCAAAACTAAAAAAATGAAAAAAATCACTGCAGTACCTGAACCGGGTACGGTTTGACCGGGAACACAGGAATCAAATTCAAACCGGGTCGAAAACCACCACCTCGCCCAAAAGCAGTACGATATTGATATCCTCCACGCCCAAAACCGTTTTGCAAAGGAAAAACGGGTCCAAACTTGTCAAAACATCAGAAAACTCATCAATCCCGGTTCAGGAAAAGAAAAGAGAGCAAAGAGAAAAAGACCCAGAAGTTTTTCTTCTAGGTGGAGCAAGACCCAGAAGTCCAAATAAGAAGAACCAGAAAAAAGAACCTGTGGAAAGTTTGGAGGAGGCTTAGGGGTGTGTTGAGAGACGAAGTTGTCGCGCAACGCATTTTCTGCGAGCTGCTCTGCAAGTTCTTGCATGTATTTGGACTCCGATGGGAATTCTGGGGTGGGGTCTGTTGTAGAGTTGGTGGAAAAGATGGTGGGAAACTCAGAAGGATAAATGTCTGAAGGGAGGCAGAACTCTGCAGCATTCAAGTTGGGAGAAAAGCCCGCCATAAGAGAGAGAGAGAAGATGGGAAGGATTTTAGAGGAGTGGGTCCGGCAGCAAGGAGAGGGGTTTGGGGATTTGAAGCGACTCTACAAATTCTTCTCACTCACTCACCAGTCACAACAGAAACAGCAGGGAGGGGAGGGGGTGTGAGAGAGAGAGAGAGAGATATTTATAGTGAGGTAGTCGTAGCTGTGGGCGAGTCTGGTTTTGGTTTGGTACGTGGCCTAAGGTTACTGTCTAATTCTTGAGATTCGACGAACCAGCAAATGCATTAGGCTGTGGGATGGGGGTTTGAATTTTTTTTAACGTGAAATCATTAAATTTGTGAGCCACAAACGGAGGAAGTTAGAAAAATGAAATTGAGTTAAAACATAATATCTAGGATGATTTCACATATATCTTTCCATTTCACCCCGATTAAATCTGTAGAAATTTCTCATGATGACTTTGTGAGATTAATTCTTACTAGAACAAAGACCTTGGTAAAATTATATTACAACATTAGTTAATCTTAAATGTGTGTGTATCTATTGAATGCTAGATAAGGGTTATTTTGGAGTTTAACTAGTTAAGAAATTGTCCACTAGTCTGTAAAACCAACCTAAAGTGGGAAAATTTGGGTTTAAAGATTTGAAAAGAAATCTCTAAAATTATATATATATGAGGAAATTTGGAATCATCATTTTGAAGGATTTAAAGTTATGGAAATTCTATGTGTCCGTTAAAGTGAGTGAGTGTGAAAATCTGCATGATTAATTGAGGGTTGAGTATCCAATTTTGATCATTAGTCGCAAAGAGCTAATGAGTGCAAAGAGCTTACATTGATCGTTAGGGGTGGAAAAGGTGCAACTGACGCCATAGATTGAATAGTTTTGAAGCTAGTTGATATGAGTGCTCTTGAAAAGTTGTAACTGATTGAAAATGAAGTGATGATAAGCAGTGGAATAGCTAGAAATTTAGGCCACTAAGATCATTCAATACGATTGTCAAATAACATACGAAAATATTATCAAAATGACTCCTATCTTTAGCATTTTTTAAGTTTTTCATTGGGATTAATTTCAAAAAATCCCCCAAAATTAATAAAATTAAACAAAAATTATACAAAGGAAAAAAGATTTTTCAAATTTCAGTGGTGTCACTTGACACCACTAACCCCCATGTGCCACCACCCCAGCTGATGAGACTTTGATGATAAAATACCATGGCATGAGGTTTAGTTAACTTCTATTGCACACAAAATCCTTTTATCATTTTGTCTCTCTTATTTGTCATGCATTCACAAGTGGGAAATCAAGCGCATATGGTTTTGAGCACTATCACATATGTCATTGTTGAAAAGTGCTAGAGTTTTTGCACAATATTATCAATAAAAAATCTCAATAAAATCTACTCTACTTTTAAATACAAGATTTTAAGTAAACACAAATAACTAAAATAACTTTTACAGGTTGTCATTTTTTTCATCACATTTCCATTTTTATTATTGCTTTTAACAATATAATTATAAGAGGCTGTTGCAATTAAATATCAGACCATTCTATAAAATAACAGCTGTTAGCGTTTCATAACAGCTATTATGAAATTACGACGGCAGATTTTTATTATAACTGCACCATTATAAATAGATGCAAAATATCATCTGTATAATGGTATATCGGCCGATGTTTTTAAAATATTAGCCATAATACCGACTAACAGACTCTTTTCTTTAAAATCCTATAATCTCCATCTCTTTTACTCCTTTCTTCCCCAAAATGACTATGAAACTGATTTGAAGTTGTGTTTGAGCTTCTCGAGCTTCAAAACTCAAGAGTTCTACAATATTTTAGTAGACTTCACTCCGGGGAAAAATAAAGAACTTAAAGGTAATATTTTTAATGGAAAGCTTTTTTTTAATTTTCTTGAGTTTCTTTTTTTTTTTTAAGATTCAAACTCAAAATAGCTTAGAAATGTTTTAACTTTGAGTGACTGTTATTTATCTTTAAAATATTTATTAATGGAAAAAAATATTATTTTTTAGTACTTTATAATCTTTTAGATCTTTTGGGGTCAAATTAAAATTCGTACAGGAATGGACCGCGATTAATTACCGTGAACCGCAATGCGATGACGACGACCGCAACCAGAACTTCAAAACCATGATAACGATGCTGTGAAAACCATCTCCAATGATTGAGACATTCGTATAGTGTTGTTCATACAAAGTACACTCGTTCATTAGAGGGACGGTGATGATCATCTATTTTGATTTAAGGTAAATGAGACAATCCCGGGACCCTAATGTAGTAAAAAAAAAAAACAAAAAGGATTCAAATAGAATTACCAGTACCGGGGCCTTTTCCTATGCATACGTCCCTCATGAGCTTTTCGTGTACATGTTTTGGTCAAGTCCAATGTGGATCCCACCAAGGGATGAGACTAGGGGGTTAAAAAGATCTATGTGAAAGCACCCTACATATCAAATTTGATCTCAATCACATATCCCTGACCTCTTCATCCATACTGATAAATTCATTCCGTTTGGATTGGTATATAGTCGATCCAACGGTCCAATAAATTTGAATATGACCGAAAGTTAGGACGAGTTGTTGTCATGGAATTCTATGTGTATTACAAGGTTTGAATTGAGTAATATATAAGCCCCACCTAAAATTTTTATAAAAAAATGGCGAGAAACGAATACATAGGAAGATTCTCTCACCTGTACCAAAACACCTGTGCAGCCTAATCTACTAATAAGAAATCAATGGATGTGAAGATACTACTAGCTGCTCATACCAGTGGTCAATCTTTAATTGAAATGGTTACTGGTTGTGATTTTTATTGAAAGTGATGTGAATGGTTATCATTGTAATTTCACGGTGAAATCTCCAGCATGGACAGTCGTGATCCACCTCTAACCGCCATATGTACCATCCAAGGAGCGGTGTATGTAATTTTTGGTGCATATGAATCTATTAAATGCCTTCCGTTTTACCAGCTCGTATTTTGTGACATTTGTACGTCTCCTTTTTCAGCCGTTTTACCACTCGTCCCTTGTAAATATCCACGATATTTTGACTATCCGTTAAAACAGTCTTATTTGTTTGAAAAATAAACTAATTCAGTTAAATCTATTCGAAATAGATATAGCTGTTGTTAGAGCTTTTCACATCATTAGGTACGTTGACAAGTTTTGTATGAGAAAACTAATATAATGAAAGCAGTACACGTAAAGTTGTCCATAGAAAGGTTACATGGCCAAATTTATAAAATAAAAATAAAAATAAAACTTGTTTGAGCACCACTTTTTTGTAGGGCCCACCAGAGCCCCCTTTGGGGATGAGCCGAAGGGGGTCGAAAGATCTTATCCACATTTACCTGTGTATGGTGACAAAGGCTCAAATCACATTTAACTATTTGATTAATGGTTGACAAGTTTTTACCGTTTAAAAAAGTACAAGTCAATCTAATAGTCTAATTCATTTGAATGGGGGTTAAACTTATAATCGGTGACTATCACGAGAGCTCCTTGTTTTATAGTCCACTTGGATGAATTATAAGTTAAGGTCCACTATGTGTTTTGACAAGTGGTTCTCATTTAATTGTAAGCACTAGTGCTTGACGGAAATTTTTTCATTATTTTTTGCCATATTTTAGAAATGTTGTAAAAGATCTTAAAACTAATTCAATATGAAATTTATATGAACTTTTTCAAATAGTGAGCATATAGCACTCAAATATCAATTTGAGTTAATTTTAAATCAAACAAACTTTAAATGTAGACTTTTCAAGTCCATAGTTTAACAATTGAAGGCTCTCTCTCTCTCTCTCTCTCTCTCTCTCTCTCTCTCAAATATTGTCATATTGTCGTATATGACAATATCATATATATATATATATATAAAGAAGCACACTGCAAGCACTACAGGATTATAGTTAATATATTTATAGAAGGTAGAAAAATGAAACTTAAATGATTTTTAAGTCTCCTTTTAAACTACTATTATCATGCAATCATCATGATAAATTCAATTTGAATTATACCTCGAATTCATTACACCATTATTATGTTCCATTTAAACTATTGGTTAAAAAATGAAATTCTTGACTATAATAACTACTTAACACATGTTTGATAACAAAAGGTCTCCAATCATTGAGCGATTTTATTGCTATGTTGTACTTATGTGACCCACGATGCATCCTACGGTGAAAAACAAATACTAGTAGCAAAACGTGCCAATTTAAATTTGAAAAATCTTCAAAACCCAGCAATCCAAATTCAAAATAATTATTTGCTGGAGTCGTTGCTACAATTGTCACTATAATGGATAATTTTGGTTATTTTTCATACTATTTCCTTGTAAGTGAAGCTATATTTGAAGAAACCTTTTGTAACATTTTTATCATATGTAGAGAGGTAGTCTCTAGTTACATTGCTGATTACACTAGCTAGAGAACGTAGGTCATGTGGTTAAGTACCTGAGGGTTTATGCATTGATTTTTAATCTTCTCTACATTGATAATGTTTGTTAAGAAGAAAAGAAGAGCCATAGAGGAAAATTTCAAACCATTTTGACTATGGTGAATCATGTTTTTATTGAGAAAAAATTTGTAACATCAAAGATCTTGTTGGACTGTTTTGATGGTATATAATAATTGTAAAGTGCTGTGATTAATTTTTTTGAACTATGTATGCTCATTTTTCTTTCACCCTTTTCTTTTCATTCTTCCCTTCCCTGTTCATCCCAAAAACAATATAACCCTTTTTGATAGTTGTCTGATGTGTTGTCCCCCATCTTACAAGGGAGACCGAAAGAACACTTTGTTGGGAAACAACATGTTTCTCTTTATATTGTTTGTCTCCCTACTATATTATAAAGCTTGCTAACTTGAGAGATCACAGTCAATTTTGATAAATATGATACAATTAATCCACATCAATCTATGGACCATTGGCCCTACATAAGGAATACATAATTAACAAAAGATAGTGTACGACGAGGAGAAGTTGACCACGGAATTAATCTTGCTCCGGTGGGAGCAACCCATTGGGATGACCCAACCTATAAGTTGTCCCATATCTTGAAACACGCACAAGCTTTAGATGAGAGAATGTAAGCAACAAAAGTTTGGAAACCAATTGTAAAAATTGCGGTGTAGAATGAATTTGTGTGAAAAAATAAATAAAACCTGGTCAACTAAAAGAAGTGAAGAAGAGTTGAATAGTCTTTTGCAAAATTCAACCTTAACATGCTCAAGAAGTGCCTCTTACCCCATTGGTAAGAAGTGTCAATTTTTACCTACTTAATTAGGGTTCAAACTTGAGTAGAGGGCTTCTCCACCTTTTCGAGGATTGTTACCCTCTCAACCAGTAAAGGCAAATAAAAGTGGGATGATTAACAAACTAGCTAACCACAGAAACTACAAAAGCAATCACTATTCCAGTGATAGTGAGATAAACCAAGCAATTTTCGCTCCAATGTCAATTAAGATCACAAGAAGCTATTGCACATTTAGAGTTATCTGGTCAAGCCAATCTCACACTTATAAAAGAAATGCGATAGGAAATGAAGTAAGGAGAGAGAAACCCACCAAATTTATAGTAGTTCGGTTAACACGACATACATTCGCTATTGTTGTAATTGTTTCCTTTGCTATGGTATTCACTATCTGAGATTTTAAAAAAATTAGGCTATAACCATATACACCTAAGATTTATTTTTTGATATATTTTACTAAGGTTTTCTCCACCGACCTATATTTTTTATAGTGGTTCAATCATAAAGGTTAAGGTCTAAACCACTTTACATTATGTTGGAATTGAAAACAAAATAAGAACGCTTGCCTCTTAAAGATGAATATGCCTTGTATATGTTCTTAGAAACTAAGAGCCCTCTTAAAACTACTCCTTGTTGATGAAGATGCTCCAATAAGTGCTCAACCAAGAGGTAAGGGAGGTCTAGTCTAAGGTGATTTGATTTTAACTATGAGAGTATGAAGGATACTCTAGTGAGAGAGGTTCCACTAATTACGTCCTTGTAATAGCCTTGAATGCTCTTTGATATGCTTGTATATGAACTAATTAAGTGTGATTGGAGGAGGAATTTGGAAGCCTAAAAGGGTGTTACTTAGTGGCACGTTAGTGCTTAGAAAGAGCTCAAAATCACATTAGTTGTAGCCATTGAAATGAGCTCAAGTACATCTAGGCAAAGATCCAACGAGTACTTTATGGTTAGCCGTGAAAAGGCTATGGCCAGCCATAAATCCCAATTGCTAGTTTGACTGGAAAGTCAAAATTATCTGCTGTTCTACGGTTAGCATTATAGCTGGCCATGGGAAGACATACGGCTAGCTGCAAGCTTACCGTAGAGCAAAGTGGCCAAAATCAGCTAACGGAAAAATCTTACAAAAGTTTCGGTATGGTGAGTTTGCCTGAGCTTTTATGATTATTAGTTGTAACCCCCCTTACGGCCACCCATAATGTCTAATTTTTTAACTTAATAAGTGTAGATTTGCCCCTTTTTAATCCTTTTGAGTTACCAATCGGTACGAGGGTTCTAAGAGGGCATTTTCTTGATTATTTCTAAGGCCCATTTTACTTGACTAGGTTGGCACATCATGGAAGATTTGACTTGATGATCCAATGCCAGGACTTTGATCTTTTGAACTAAAACTTGATCTACTTTTTTGAAGCCTCCGAAATGCAAGGTCTTAGACTTGACACATAATTGATAAGACTAGGGAAATACAGATTTGACTGTGGCACCAGCAGTCTCTTGTTTTTTTTTCAATTTTATGGCAAGACACCTAATTTTGGACAAAATTAACTCAATTACAACCAAGAATAAGAGTACATGATCTTCACAAAACATACAACAATGACAACTTCAAAAATTGTGACTACATTGTGTTTTTGAATGCCCACTTCCCCTGTGAATGTGCTGAATTAAACAGTATATATCTGTTTAAAAACACTGAAAACACATTGTATGGTTTTTATATTCTCCCCCTTCATCATTAGTGAATAATATCACTTGTACGGTCATGGTCTCCTCTTTTGTCTGCCGCTCCCTCTCAAACTCTACTCGCCCCTTTTTCCAAAAAGTTGACAAAATTTTGACTATGATCCAAGGGGAAAGGAGATTGGGAGAGACATACTCAAAAGAAGAATTAAATATAATTAACCATAAAAGCACATATGATACATTTGCCAAAAAGATGTAACATAAGCACCGGTGATTAGTAAGGATGAAAATTCAAATTGGGCCAAAATTCAAACATTTCGCCGTTCCATAAATAATGCAGTGCATATAACTGTTAAGCTTTGATGACTACAGTAAGGACCATCCAATTCACTGGTAGCTGAAGTCATAAGGTCCTTCCCTTGGATCGGTCTCCCATCCCACCGTTGGTAAAGTATTTACAAAGCTAAGTAAGGAGTGTAGTTATTTGATCCATTTATGAAACCAATGATCCCCTCATTTAGATGAACTTTTTTTTTTCTCATTTAAGTCCAAGCCTTTTCAGCACCATACATGCATGCATGCATCCAAGCGAGTCCCACTGAAAGGGGACACATTTTGCATCAACCCATCTTGATTTTTATATGCCAATGATTTCTACTCCATTCTCTCCAACTTCTATAATTACTGCCCTTCCAAAAAAAGCTTTTATTATGCTTAAAAGTTGTTTAAAATTTGAAGTCTCAAAGTATTTTGCCTTCATGATCATTTTTCTATCATTTCTTCTTTCAAAGGAAAGGCTAAAGCAATCAAAGAGGTTTATACATTGCTGTAGGACCTGTGACATCAGCAGAAGCCGAAAGGACTGTGTATAACCATGATCTTGGTAATTGAGAACCCAGAACTACATTACTCCACCTTTACTGTACCTTTTCCAATCATAAAGTAACCCATCAACATAGAATTAAGCATAGCACTAGTCCTTATAGCAAATCTCAGCCCAACACAACCAAATTCTTTTCCTGAGCAAAACAAGAGTCCAAATGCTATTCACAAAACATTCCCATTATGACACTCCACTAATTACAATTTGTCACACCCCAAACACCTAATCAACAGAATTTCAACTATAGTCATGGTGAGTTTTTGTTTGCTTGATTGAGAGCCTCAACCTAAAATATAGTCAATCTAAATGAAATGGGATGTAATCCGGATGATATATACACCAATTGATGGTCAACAAAATCAATGGTGGAGTCACAAACTATAACCACTATCTCATATTATGTTCCAATGGCCAGGCCACGCATGCATCTACGAAAAACCCGTTACGAGAACTTACTTTTCGAAGGCCTCTGAATCGGCCCGAAACGCGTCCGAAACCCAACAACGATTGGATCGTTCACGCACGAATGGAACAGTAACGGTCTCTGCTGCGAGAGGCATTGCTCACAGACGGCCCTTTTCGTATCCGTATCCGTATCCGCACCTCTCGGCGTACGATCGGGCGTATACGGAACCGTATGCATCGGATACCCGCTGTTGATCTCTCCGCCCTGCCTCTGCAACCCTCCGATCCTGGTCTCATAGTCCACAAACCCAACCCCCAGCCTCGGCTCGATCGGCGGCGGCGGCGTGCTGCGGCGGAGGATCGTCGGTGCAGAGTCGATCGGCGGGGGCGGCGTGTCGCGGCGGAGGATCGGCGGAGGCGCCCTCCTCCTCGGTGGGGGCGGCTTCCAGACGACGTACAAGAGGCAGTTGCTCTCGCGGGCGATGGCGGCGACGTCGGAGTTGTTCTGGATGGGTATCCTGCGGCGGATATCCGGGGATCGGGGCGATTTCCGGCAGCAGAGGAGGATGGAGATGTGGTGATGGTCGGCGCCGATGTGGTCGGCGATGAGGGATCGGAGCTTGTCGAAGCCGATGGAGGGGTCGAAGGAGATGACGCCGGCGTCGAATTCGCGGTCGCCGCTGAGGAAGATGAGGCGGAGGGAGATTTCGGCGGCCATTGGAGAGGGTTTTGTCGAGGAGGATTGGGGCATTTGGGGTTTTGGAGGGAGGCAGGAAGGATTCCAAGGGAGAAGCGTAAAGAGAGTGGTTTATATTTGTAGGAATGGATGAAGTCACTGAGGAATGGCGTTTTAAGGCGGTTTGAGGGTTTGGACGGTGGGGATGTCATGATTAGCTGATTAGCCGCAAGATCAGACTCAGGTTGATGATCTGCTTCAGAACCGAGTCTGATCTAATTGGATTCTTGGATAAGCCCAAGAACATAACATTAATTGGGATTCTAGCGTACTATGGACCACACCGAACCCTAATAAGTAACAACCCTTTGGGTGCATCGGCCCGGGCCAACTCACTCAAATTGGAGTTAGCTTTTTTTTTTTTTTTTTTTTGGGGGGGGGTTAGGTTGGATCATTGAGAGGAGTAATGCCGTGACCCAAAAGGTCCATCAATCCATGAGTATGCATGCGTCTGATACATGCACGGACACCACTTGACCCCTGTTTTGTGCATTTTAAGTCTCTGTCTATTTCTATTGAATTGAAATTTGGTTTGGGTGGATAGACGATGGCTAGTTTCATCAATGGACCCTAGTGGTGGATTATAATTTGAGCAGTTTCATAAATGATAGTTATCTGATGTGCAGCATTTAAATGAACCAGAGTCACGTCTAGGTGTCACACACTTGGAAAGATGTTTACTTTCATCCCGGAGGACATGTTGGATGGCAGTCTGGCGGATATTATTTTAAGGGAAGCCTTCGATTGATAGTGTACCTGAAGGAATTTCATGATGCAATGAACTTGTCCAATCAATTATCAGTATGTTGTGTTCGGCAATTAAATCCTTTTAGAGGATTTTATCCAAAAAAAATTCCCATAAAATGTGCACTAATCAGTATCAAATTTCATTTTTTAGTATGTAGTGATTGGGCTTATGGGCCTTGAACAAAATTTTTTGAATGTGTGGCTAAGTGATGTAATGCTGCAAAGAAAGGAAGAAAGAGGAGGAAAAAGCAAGTAAGAAGAAGGGTGGAAGAAAGGAAGAATAATGGAGGAGAAAGAAGATTTGGATAGTTTGTTTATTAGAGAAGATTTGGATAGGTTGTTTGTAGAAACAAGAAATTGCTGAATATGCTTTTAAACAAATAAGATTTTTCTAAAAAATCAAGATTTCTAAATAAAATTTACTCTAAAGATAAGCTTGTAACAGGACAAGGATTATGTGGACTCATTGTAAGACCCTCTATCCACGACTCTTTTATCGCAAGTGGGCTTGGTTGTTTAATTTTTACAAAATTGTAATTGCTTGCTTATCACACAAATTAAATTGGATCCACACACTTAGATAAGGGAAATCTGCCCCAACAAGATAAGGATCGAATTTCATTACCAAATCATTGCCCACCTAGGTCTAATCATCTTTAGCTGTCACACACTTGGAAACGTGTTTACTTTCCATCTTAGAGGACACGTTGGATGGCGGTCTGGAGGTTATTATTTTTAAGGGAACCTTCGATTGATAGCGTACCAGAAGGAATTTCATGATTCAATGAACTTGTCCAATCATCAATAGGTTGTGTTTTGCAATTAAACCCTTTTAGAGGATTTTACCCAAAAAAATCCCATAAATGTGCACTAATCAGTATCAAGTTTCATTTTTTCAGTGTGTATTGATTGGGTCTATGGGCCTTGATCTTGTGATCTTTTTTTTTTTTTTTTTTTGTTAATGTGTGTCTAAGTATTGCAATGCTGAGAGAAAAGAAAGAAGAGAGGAGCAAAAAGAAAGTAAGAAGAAGGAAGGAAGAAAGGAAGAAGGTAGAACAAATAAGATTTGGATAGTTTGTTTACTAGATAAGATTTGGATAGGTTGTTTGCAAAAATAAGAAATTGCTAGATATGCTTTTAAGCAAACAAAATTGCTCTAAAAATTCACATTTTGAAAATAAAATTTGCTTTAAATATGTAACACTCCGACCCAGCTTGACCCCGTATAGCGGCTAGTTAATCTTAAGATCCCTCTTTTGGGAGCATATGGTAATGTAGTAGCCACTAGTTATGTACACAGTATGTATTCATTGATTCACGCAGCATATTTCCTTCTTGCATGACAGCCTAGTCTACGAAATTGCCTTCTTTAATCACATGATGTTCTTTATTCTATTAGACACGGCGTGTGTTAACTTGCTATGGTTTATACTTTGCTGAATCTTCGTATTCACAGTTGTTTTTGGTGTTGCAGGCCCAGATACCCCTGCCGAACCCCCGCAGGTCGGCCAGACTCCAGATGAGACCCCCGGGGCCCCATCAGGCCTAGAGGAGTGGATGTGATCACTCCACGGGAGAGCGTTCTTGGCATGCATCACTGGAGTCTTGTTTTGTGGATTTCGGACTTGTATTTGGCATGACATGTCATTATTGTATATATTCTTTTGTTCTTTTTGTAAGACTTTCATATGTAATTATGTCAGTTCGTTCTTGGTATTGGCTTTTGCACTGTTAGTTCAATGTTTCTGATAATTATAGCTTCCGCGTACTTGTTTGGCACGTGTGAATGTTCCCTTGTGCGTGTGCATTTAGACTCGGTCTACGTGTATAGGCACGGGAGTACGTGTGTCACTAGGTTTGGTTTTTGCTAACCCCCGAACCCTGGGCTCGGGTTGTGACAAAATATAAGCTTACAAACAGCACAAGGATTATGTGGACTTATTGTAAGACCCTCTATCCTTAACCCACAACTCTTTTATCTGTAAGTGGGCTTGGTTATTTAATTTTTGCAAAACTGTGATTGCTTGCTTGCCACACAAATTAAATTGGGCCCACACACTTAGATAGAGGAAATCGACCCCAACAAGATAAGGATTGAATTTCATTGTCAAATAATTGCCCGCTTTGGTCTAATCATCTCTCACATAAAAACCTAGCCATTAATTACAATCAAGTAAGAACAAAATCATAGGACTCGAGCACAGTAGACGGAAGACTACTTATGGTTGCACCAGTTGCGCTCTTTGACTAAAGTTGATGCAAAAGAAAAGCCTTTGCTTTTGAGAGTGTAATAGCTTGTCTGTTTATGGTACTGGTTTTTAAGCGGGTTCATCCCCGCCACTCCGTAGTAGCTAATTTGTTTAACTGCGGTTTCATAAGATCGAATTGGAGGCCCACGTATTCTATTTACTAGTTAGGAGCTATCTAAAGATACAAGCTAACCTTATGACCTCTCTTGCACTTAATTGTTGTGTGTGACTGCTTATGCATCATACTAGGACCATTAGGACCTTGCATATATATTAGATTTCGTTGCTTCCTTTTGTTAAACAAAATTCAAAAAATAAAATATAATATAATTTTGGCTAACCCTTTCCTCTTGCATCATAAACCAATGAGAAGACATGAACAAGGAGGACCCAATAATTATGATTATCCATGGAATAACATGCTTGGATTTTTTAGATATAATGGGCAATCCAGTGAGCTAGAAATTAATAGTGATCAACTAATGAGGGTCTCATATGTTTACTCATATTATACACAATTATTCACTCCAAATATAGACATATGGGGAAATGGGCCCTTTGAATTGGGTAACATGTACAACCTAAGTTAGCACAATCACTCTCCTTACAATTGGCAAAATGGGCCAATTATGGATCAAGAGGATTGTCCCCACACTCAGGGTAGGTCTTATGGGAGGGATATGCTATATACACCTACATCTTTATGGTCATATGCACCACTTGACCCCCTTCCACTCGAATGAACATATCAACCACCATCACCCCGGAGGAAATTTTAGAGGATCATAGTTCCAAGATCAAGCAAAACACCATCGAATTCCTAAAAACCCACAATCAAGTCATGTAATCTATGCAAACCCTGGAAAAACTAGCCACACAAAGACTAAATTCAATTAGTAAACTTGGAGAAAAAATAAATAGCATCCTTAGGAGTGAAGTAGGATTTCAAAGACATGATCCAACAATTATTGAAAATCCTACATATATGGATCATATGAATACAATTTGGATATTTAAGGATGCCATTATGCATGTGGATGATGGTGTGAGGTTGAACCTGACTCTAACCCATATAAGCCCATGCCCATAATATTTACACAGTTTAACCAAATCTATCAGAAGAATCTCCATTTTCTCAATGAAAACAATGAGCCCTTTTGAAATAATGATTTCTTTGATTCTTCTATAGATTGCTCAAACTCTAAGGTTCCGTATGAGCCATCATTAGAGTATCCAATTTTGTGCATTCTTGAAAATAAGACACTTGTATCTAAAATGAATGATGTGGCAATTAATGTACATCTAGATGATATCATTCTTAAGGAGATTGTTTGTCCAAGTCTTGAGTTCCATAAATTGCTTGAAGGCATGGAAACCCATTATTGAAAAAAAAATTAATTTGAGAAAATTGGCTGAATCAGACCCCAAAGTTTGAAATTTTGAATATACATGTAACTTTGTTTATACTTTCAAATCAAGTTGTTGCCACTAACATTTGTATACCCATGCCAAAGGAAATTGAAAAAACTAATTATATAGAAATATTGGCACATGAGGACCAAACACCACGCCGTTTCTCTTTGCTAACTCCTTTCATAAATTCAAAGATCCATTCTTAGGAGATGAGGAGGAATTCTTCATGGTGGTATTTTCTTCACCAAATCACAGGGAATGTGTGGTCCTCATGTTCATTGGGCCAAATATTCTCATGGTTATATCCTTTTCAATACTTCTTGTAAATTGTGTGAAGGAAGATTTTATTTGGAATCCAGGTGAATTTCAATTTTTGGATCCAGTAGTTTACGTTTTTCTTTTTAGCATAAAATTTTCTTTTCATATTAGTAGAATTGCTTCTAATCTTTTTATTAGGTGCTTGCTTTCGCATTTCCCTCCATCATTTAATTATTTCTCATGTTATTTCATTCATTTAAGTGTTGCATTCCATAAATAACATCGAGGATGATATTAAGTTTAGGTTAGGGGTGGGAACAAGCACACTTGTTCATTTTTAGGCAAACATTTTTCAATTTTTTTCTTTTTTTCTTTATTTTTGAGATTTTTTTAAATTTCTAAGTTTTTGTTTTGGTTTTAAAAATCCTTTTATCAAATTTCAAAAAAAAATTTTGGACATTAGAAGGAAAGAAAATAAGATGCTACTGATTTGGGAATTGCTGAGTAAGACTGTAACACTCCGACCCGAGTTGACCCGGATTAGTGGGTAATTACGTGTGCTTTTATCGTTAAGAGTGTTTTGGCTTTTGTTTTTATTGGGTTTTGAGTCTTGGAGAGCTTGTTTGGGTTGAGTTGACTTGGTCTAGTAGTTCGAGCCCTTTTTCGTAATTTTGGCTTTTGATTGACCTTGTCAGTTTTGCGTCATTCTGACGTCAGCGCGTGTATTTCGTTGAGCTTGTCGTTTTTCGTAACTGTCTTGGATCCGACCGATTTCGTTTGCTTTCGTTGGACCGTCATTTGACTCAAACTGATATTAGTGTAAGCTGTTTGGACTTATTTGTAATTTGGACTCATTTTAAGTATAAATATCCCACCAACTCCAGTTTTCTCTCGATCGTCTCTGTCTCTCGGTTCAGCTCTCGTTCAGCTCTTCTCTCTCTCCCTTCCTTCTTGTTTATTGCTCGTGAGGGAAAGAGGAGCCGGTTGTGTGTGGTTTCCAGTGGACTGAGCCAAAGCAACGTGTGGATTTTCGTCTGTGAGGCAAGTATAAGCCCAAGTAGTATGAATACTGATTGATATGGATTTGATTGTTGTGTTCTTGTTCTTCAATGTGTTTCTCAGTGTTAGACAGCCCTATTCAGCTCATTTTGCTGTTCTGTTTCTGTTTCCAGCCGTTCTGCACATTTTCTGTATGACTGTGACAGTTTCAGGAAAAATGACTCCGTGCACTCACGGCTAAGCCGTGAAATGTGCTACGGCTAAGCCGTAAGATGGCTTACGGCTAAGCCGAGACCCAACCGTAACCCTAACCGTAGAACAGTACAGACTGTTATCTGAAAATAACTGAGAGTTGGCAAATCGCCATTCTTCTACGGCCCAGCCTGATCTAAGCCGTACATTGTCTTACGGCTAAGCCGTGGACCAGGATACGGCTGAGCTGTAGAACAAAATACGGTTACGCCGTAAATCCGGATGGACTTTTGGGGAGCCTCGGCTCAGCCGCAGTGCATAGTACGGCTAAGCCGTAAGATGCCTCGGCTAAGCCGTAAGGTCACCTACGGCTACACCGTGAAACCCTGAGAATTGAATGAAAAGGACTAGGTTTAAGCCAAAGACCGTATATGACTTTCATGTTAGAATGTAGCGAACCTGAACATGCCCAATGAAATCTGACATGAATGATCTCGAGGGCTGTGAATCATTCATGCTTGTTATCCAGTTGTTTAGCACCTCCCCATGGGTGTTGGTTTAAGGAACTTCGGTGCACACTCTCGACACTGCAACACTAGACAATGGTGCATCGGATAACTTAAAACTACATCAACATGCACGGTTAGAAACACTGGATAATTAGTGTAGGATTGGCTTGTAATCGATCCTTGATTCGTATAAGTACTTGATTTGTTTGATTTGTACTGCATATTGATTACGGTTATGCCCTCTTATGTGTTCTGCGCTGGACCTCTCGATTCTGTGGGAAATGCAGCAACCCCAGAGCGAAGCCCGGGCGGGACCATTCTATTATTGTATTTTACTGTTGCTCCATTGGAGTATTTGCATCAGTGCTTATTGTTATTGGTACTTGAGTTATCAGTGCTTTTTCCGGCTTAATTGCATTCAGTACCATCAGTATCAGTATCAGCTTATTGTATTCAGTATTCAGTATCAGTACATGCGATGCACTTCCTATTGTTTGTTCAGCATGATATGTGAGATCTGTATGTGGTATGTGATCTGATATGATTAATTAATTGAGGTGCATCATCTGATTTGATTGTGATTGGTATTGGCACTACTGAGCCTCAGCCTTAGGATACCCGACGGGGTTAACTTTGGTTTAGTTTATGTGTTTGCCTCTGCAGAGTGTTCTGTCCTGGGACTCCGGACCCCGGGAACTAGAGACCCATGCGTACCCTGGCCCGGTCGCTGGTGTTCTCATTCCGTCCGCTCTCGTAAGGGAGAAAATGGCCAATGTAGTAGCCACTTTGACTGTTATCTGTTTATGATTCTTACAGCATGCTTATTCGTTTGCATATTTGCTTAGTATACGAACATGATTTCTATGGATCTTGCACTGTGACTATTACTCATGATTAGACACAATTTGTGTTATCTTCTTGTTGCTTATACTTTGCTAAGTCGTTGTACTTATTAGTTGTCTTTGTGTGTTGCAGGCTCAGATCCCTCTCCCGATCCTGCGTCGGTCGACCCGACTCCAGGAGAGGCTCGCGAGGCCCCCTCCGGCCTAGAGGAGTGGACTTGATCCATCCTCCAGAGTACGGTTTGCATCATTTTGTTCTCCCCATTCCTTGAGTCCGAGTCTATTGAGGGGATTTTTCTGTACTTGTAATGTGGGCTTTGAGTGATATCTGTATTTTGATTTTTGATTGTTGTAAGCCCGCTATATGGTCATACGTTCTTGTAAATTGTTCTTGTTAACAGTTCATGATCTTTTGTAATCTCCTATGTTTCTTGGTGTGTTGTTATATGCCTTGATACGTACAGCTTCCGCGTACAGATGTTTGCACGTGTGAATGATCCCTTGTGTGTGTATGCCTGGACGGGGTCTAGGTGTGCATGCACGGGAGTACGTGTGTCATTGGTTAGACTTGCTCTGACCCCCGGTCCCTGGGCTCGGGTCGTGACATACGTATTGTATGGTATCAGAGCATTGTCTCTATCTTAGTGTGTAAGCATGTAGGCATATAGGACGTGGTGAGATTCCGTAGTCCAGTCTTGGACTGTTGTGTTTGGTCCCCCTTGCCTTGTGAGTCTGTGTGTGTCCCCTAGTGTGATAGCAGATTGACTTTTGTGTTTTGCAGGCTATGGCATCGGGATCTGGAACACACGACACCAACAATCAGGGAGATAATGAGAGTGGATCAGCCGCTCCACAGCCACTTGTGAATTTCGACGAGCGTTTCTTGACTATGCTACAGGCGATCCATTCTTTGCAGGCACAGGTCGTTTCGTTAGTAGACCGACAGAGCCAAGTGCCAGTTCAGCGGCCGGTAGAGCAGCAAGTGGTTATCCAGCCTAAGGAGAGCGATCCGAATGCGTTGTATGATAAATTCAGGAAACGTGGAGCCACAGAATTCTATGGCAATGAAGATGCGTTGAAGGCTGATCAGTGGCTAGAGCATACCGGAGATCTCTTCTCGACCATTATCTGTGATGACCGGCAAAAGGTTATGCTTACGGCCTCGATGTTCCGAGAGGTGGCAAAGACGTGGTGGAAGAGTGTTAGTGCAGCCTATCTGACTATGCCTAGTGAAGCAGTGTGGGAGACGTTCCAGAAACAGTTCAGAAGGAAGTTCATTCCTGCTCATGTCCGACGTGTGAAGGAGGTTGAGTTTCTGGCCTTACAGCAGCAGCAGCTGACCGTCTCAGAGTATATTCACCGATTTATCCAGTTGTCCCATTTTGCTGAGGACATGATCAATACTGAGGAGAAGAAGGTGAATCGTTTCATTTCTGATCTGCATCCGAGATATGCGAATTTTGTGACTGCCTTCCAGAGACCAGCTACTTTTGATGATGCGGTCGACAGAGCACACGCTGCGGAAGCCAACCACCTAGCAGAGAGAGCTATGGACTTCAAGAGGAGTGCACCAGTGGGGACCAAGGGACAGATCCAGAAGAAATGGAAAGGGAAACAAGGAACTTCGAGTTTCTCTGGGAGTAGATGCGAGTTTTGTGGATTGGGACATCCGACGGAGAGGTGTTGGAAGAAGTCCGGAGCTTGTTTGAGTTGCGGATCTATGGAGCATAAGATAGCTCAGTGCCCGAAAGCCAGGACCTTCCAGTCATCTAGATCTATGGGGTCATCCAAGTCTCTGAGTTCTGCAGCTTCGAATAGCCCCCAGCCGTCTCGCCAGAACCAGAAGCCACAGCGCCAGACTGCTCGCGTGTACGCAGCCTCCCATGATCATGCAGAAGATGCGAAAGTGGTGGAAGGTAAAGTTCTCATTGCCCGAGCTGAAGCACATACACTATTTGATTCGGGATCTACGCGTTCGTATGTTGCACCTCGTTTTGCGGAACAGTTACCGCAACTCCCTCAGTCGCTACCCTATTTGCTGGTGGTGTCCACTCCTGTGGGCAAGAGAGTAGAGTGTAGTGTATACTACCCTCAGTGCGACGTGGTGATTGAAGGTCGCCAGCTGCCAGTTGATTTGGTCTTGTTGTCCATGTTGGATTTCGATGTGATCCTTGGAATGGACTGGCTAGCGCGGTATCGTGCCTGTGTTAACTGTTACAACAGGACGATTTACTTCGATTTTGAGAAAGGGTTTCGTTTCGAGGGCAATCAGGAGAGATGCCCAAGGCGTGTCATCTCCGCATGCAAAGCGAATCGTTTGATACGCAGAGGTTGTGCGGGTTTTCTTGCTTTCGTCTCGGAGAAGAAGGAGATGAAGCAGTTGAGTGAGATTCCGGTAGTACGTGAGTTCCCGGATGTATTTCCGGAGGAAGTACCTGAGTTACCCCCTGTTCGAGATGTAGAATTTGCGATTGATCTAGTGCCCGGTACAGCACCCATTAGTTTAGCTCCTTATCGTATGGCCCCTGCCGAGTTACTTGAATTGAAGATGCAATTGCAAGATCTTTTGGAGAAGGGTTTCGTACGGCCGAGTGTGTCACCGTGGGAGCGCCAGTGCTGTTTGTGAAGAAGAAGGACGGTACCTTACGGATGTGCATTGACTACCGGCGATTGAACAAAGTGACGATCAAGAACAAGTACCCATTGCCGCGTATTGACGAGTTGTTTGACCAACTTCAAGGTGCCGCTTACTTTTCCAAGATTGATCTAAGATCGGGATATCATCAACTCCGGGTGAAGGAAGAAGATATTGCGAAGACTGCTTTCAGGACACGGTATGGACATTTTGAGTTTCTCGTGATGCCATTTGGATTAACCAATGCACCTGCTGCCTTCATGGCTTTGATGAACAGGATCTTCGCTCCTTTCTTGGATCGATTTGTGGTGGTCTTTATTGATGATATTTTGGTGTATTCGAAGACCCCAGAGGAGCATGAGGAACATCTACGTCGAGCCTTGCAGTTGTTGAAAGAGCATCGCTTATATGCTAAATTGTCGAAGTGTGATTTTTGGCTCGAGCAGGTAGCTTTTCTTGGTCATACCATTTCACGAGATGGGTTGGCAGTGGATCAGACGAAAGTTGAGGCAGTGATGAGTTGGCCTAGCCCAAAGACAGTGACGGAAATACGGAGTTTTCTTGGATTGGCTGGTTATTATCGTCGATTTATTCAAGATTTTGCCAAGATTTCTGCCCCGTTGACTCGATTGACCAGGAAGAATGTTCCTTTTCTTTGGACGGACGAATGTGAACGCCATTTCCAGATGTTGAAGGAGAAGCTTACTTCGGCTCCAGTCTTGACGTTACCGGATGGGCATGAAGGATTTATGATCTACTCTGATGCTTCTCGAGTCGGTTTGGGATGTGTTTTGATGCAACATGGCAAAGTGATTGCCTATGGCTCGAGGCAACTCCGGGAGCACGAGAAGAACTATGCCACGCATGATTTAGAGTTGGCAGCCGTCGTTTTTGCGTTGAAGATGTGGAGACATTATTTGTATGGCGTGACATTTGAAGTGCATTCAGACCATCAGAGTTTACAGTATCTCTTCACGCAGTCTGAGTTGAATATGAGGCAACGAAGGTGGCTTGAGTTGATCAAGGATTTTGACTTCCCCATTAAGTACCATCCAGGGAAAGGCAACGTTGTTGCAGATGCTTTGAGTAGGAAGTCAGAGATTCTTCAGGCCTTGGATAGCCTTTATTTTGTGAGGCATGCCCAGCCAGTGGAGTTGCGATCGGTGGAGAACTGTTTGACACTCGCCAGCACAGTGAGCTTTCAGCCTGACATCATTCAGCGTATTAAAGACCAGCAGTTTGAAGATGCGATGTTGAAGCGAATTCGGGATAGCATTGCAAATCGACCAGACTTCCGTGTGGAGGGTGATGTTTTGTACTTCCGGAGCAGGCTATGTGTGCCAGCAGTAGATGCTTTGAAGGAGAGTTTGATGACCGAAGCACACCATGCTCGTTATTCTATGCACCCTGGAAGTACGAAGATGTACCGAGCTCTCAAGGACAGATTCTGGTGGAATAATATGAAGAGAGAAATTGCTGGGTTTGTTGCCAGATGTTTGACTTGCCAAAAGGTGAAAGCTGACCATCAGAGACCGCCAGGTTCCTTACATCCATTGCACATTCCCCAGTGGAAATGGGAGCACATTTCGATGGACTTTGTTTCGGGTTTACCCCTGACTAGTAAGAAGAACAGTGCCATTTGGGTGATCGTGGACAGATTGACGAAGACAGCCCATTTTCTTCCATTCAAGAAAGGCATGACATTTTCCGAGATGGCAAAGAAGTTCGTTGATGAGATCGTTAGACTACATGGTACGCCTGTATCGATTGTGTCAGATCGAGATAGCCGCTTTGTTTCTTCGTTTTGGAGAGCATTTCAGGAAGCCATGGGAACGAAGTTGAGCTTCAGTACGGCGTATCACCCGCAGACTGATGGACAGTCAGAACGAACTATTCAGACGCTCGAAGACATGTTACGGGCCAGTGTACTGAATTTTGAGAAAGAATGGGATCTGCATCTCTCGTTGTGCGAGTTTGCGTATAACAATAGTTTCCACGAGAGTATTGGTATGGCACCCTACGAAGCTTTGTATGGGCGGAAATGTAAAAGTCCTGTTTGCTGGGAAGAAGTCGGAACAAGGAGTTTTCACGGACCGACGATCATTGCTGAGACTACAGAGAAAGTTCAGAAGGCCATTGACAATTTGAAGATTGCCCGATCGAGACAGAAGAGCTATGCAGATACGAGAAGAAGAACATTAGCATTTCAGGTTGGAGATTGGGTATTTTTGAAGGTCTCACCGATGAAAGGTACGATACGATTCGGCCAAAAAGGCAAGTTAGCGCCAAGATATGTGGGTCCATTTGAGATCAAGAGCCGGATTGGCGATCTAGCGTACAGATTGATTCTACCCGTGGAGTTTTCTGGAGTACATGACGTTTTTCATGTGTCAATGCTTCGCAAGTATGTTCGAGACCCGACGCATGTGATTCGATACGATGATATTCAGATGCAACCTAATGCGTCATACGTTGAGCGTCCGCTCCGTATTGTTGGAACCAGAGAACAGCTCTTGCGTACGAGAACCATTCGATGGGTCAAGGTGCTTTGGGAACATCATGGACCTGATGAAGCCACGTGGGAATTAGAAGATCAGATGGCGCGTCAGTATCCTTACCTCTTTGCTCAGGTAAGCGTTCATTCCGAGGACGGAATGATGTCCAAGTGGGGGAGGATGTAACACTCCGACCCGAGTTGACCCGGATTAGTGGGTAATTACGTGTGCTTTTATCGTTAAGAGTGTTTTGGCTTTTGTTTTTATTGGGTTTTGAGTCTTGGAGAGCTTGTTTGGGTTGAGTTGACTTGGTCTAGTAGTTCGAGCCCTTTTTCGTAATTTTGGCTTTTGATTGACCTTGTCAGTTTTGCGTCATTCTGACGTCAGCGCGTGTATTTCGTTGAGCTTGTCGTTTTTCGTAACTGTCTTGGATCCGACTGATTTCGTTTGCTTTCGTTGGACCGTCATTTGACTCAAACTGATATTAGTGTAAGCTGTTTGGACTTATTTGTAATTTGGACTCATTTTAAGTATAAATATCTGTTACGTCCATGAATTTGCACAATTTAGGCATCATTTTAGATTGGATTAGGGACTTAATTAGGTTAAATGCATCATTATTCATTTAATTTCATCATTTCATGCATTTTCACCTAATTATTGGAATTTGTACAATTTTTGCACATTTTATGCATTAATTAAGAATGTTTGCAATTTTTCTCCGAAGAACCCCAGTTGGAGTAGAACTCTGTCCGGACGGGTTCCACTTCAATGTGGGCTCTTCAGTATTTGATGTGTTTAATCAGAATGTGCAGGAAATGAAATTAGTAGGACCCACAGAACCCTAGGATGATTTGGGTCCCACTGCTTGAAGATCCACACTCTTAGAGTTCATCTGCCCGTGGATCCCATCTGAAGATCAGCTAAGGCTTCCAGAAGATCTTATCTCATCCTATTGAACTAAGAAATATTCTTAGAGATAGAGTCCATTGCAAATTCAAAATACAATCCCGTTTTTCTCAAAATAGCCTATCTTAAAATGATCATAACTCTCAATCCAGACGTCGGATCAGTGCAAATGACCCACCGTTGGAAAGCTCTTTCAGAGTAGATATCTGTGGAGCCCAAGATTGCACAAATCGGAGCTAAAATGAGAAAGTTATGGGCCTGAGAAGTTGCATGTACATTTTTAGACGGGATTGCAATTGCATCTACACCATTGAAGTACAACTGTTGCACATTTCTTTGTGGAGCCCATAAGAAGATCAGATAAGAATGCTGAAAGCTTCCACTTCATCTTATCTCTAAATCTCTCTCATATAAGGAGATAAGCCCAATCAACATGCAGCTGATCTTATCTCTCAATCCACCAAAAAGAGGTCCAGATTCAATGAACCCAAGGAGCTAAAAAACTATAAAAGGAGGTCATGGGAGGCTCTTCCTCATTCCCAGCCAGATTTGGAAGTCCCAGATCTCTCTCACTCTCTTCTCCACCTCTCCCTTCCATTAATTTCTATTTTTATTTTAAAGGTATTCTGGAGCCTTGTTCCAGAAACTAGGATCTAAAAGAGAGAATTCTGAGAGACCATTGTATAAGAAGAAGGAATCAATGAAGTTATTTTTGATGTTCTTTGCAATGGTGGGCTGAGTTTCTGATTAGAGCGAAAGATGAAGCTAAGTATTTTAATGTTCTAATTTATATTTATTATTTTACTCTTTTCTGATTGTCTCTTGTTAATGTGCTTTTAAAATATAATAATAGATCTGTCTTCATGCCAAAGGCAAACCTCTGATTTGTGTTCTTAATGAATAAATTTTGATCATTTATACTTACTTTGATAGATTATGCTTAGATCTATAGTTATCTTTGATAGTCTATGCTTAGTTTGATAGGTGATACTTAGGATGTTCATTCTTTTATGAGGTGAAGGAGGTCTTGGGTATTGATTTTGTTTTTCTTAATTAAAGTTGGTTTTTGCAATAGTCAAATCATCCGGATCAGAAACATTGACTTGTTTCTGATCTGAGTAATAATTGAGACAAAAGGGTAAATTAATAACATAAATTGGAATTTTAAATAATTTAGTGGATTCTGGCTGCTCTGATCTATTTCTTATCATTATTATTAATTTATTTATTTTCTAATTTGCATATCACATTTTTTTTATTATTGCTTTTCTTTTGAAAAAAAATTCAGATTGTTAATTAAAAAGTTCAAAAGTGCTATCTGTGGGATCGACCTGTATTTGCCACTGTCTCAACAAGACAACTGTGCACTTGCAGTTTTAAGTAGATTGATTAAATTCACATCAAGTTTTTGGCGCCGTTGCCGGGGAGCCAATTCTGAATTTTTTTTTATTAAAATCTGAATTTTTTTTTTAGTCATATTTAAGTTCATGAGCATACATAGGTTGCATTAGTTTGCATCATCCATACAATTGTATTTTACATCATTAGTTTTTATTTAGTTAGTTTTTCTAAAAAAATTTTTTTTTCCTGATTTTTTTAATGATTTTTCTGATTTTCTTTTCATTTTATTGAATTTTCGGAATTTTTTTTAAGAAAAAAAAAATAAAACAATCTTTTAATTTCGAATTTCAGTAAGTAAAAAAAAAAAAAACCAAATTTCTAAATTAGATTAGATAGAATTTCAGATTTTTTAGGATTAGATTAGAGTTTCTTGTATTTTTCTACTAACTTTTGAATTTTGCATTTGAATTTCCAAAGTTGTTGAGATAAGTTTGAATTTCAAATCTGAAAATTATGATTAGATAAGATTTGATTAATTTGGATAGCTTTTCATTTTGAATTCTAATCATATCTTGCAACTTGAGTAGATAGGTTTGAATTTCTAATTTTCTAGATTAGATTAGATAGGATTTTGATTTTGGTTACTAATTTGAATTTGCTTGTAATAGAGTTTGGATTAACTTTGTCATCTTTTGATTTTTTTAATCTCTTTTTATAGATTAGGATAAGATTGCAACTTTTAGATTAGGTTAGATAGAGTTTTATTTTTCTGATTATCTTAGGTGATAAGATTTACTAATTTTTGAATTTTCTTTGGATAGGTTGCTTGTTTCAGGAGATTTGGATAGGTTGCTTGTGGGAACAGGAAACTGCTGGATTTGCTTTTAGGCAAACAAGATTGCTCTCAAAATTCAAAATTGGAAAATCAAATTGAAGTTAAAGATAAGCTTGCAAGAAGATAAGATTGCTTGGATTGGTTGTAAGATTCTCTATCTTTAACCCACGAATCTTTATCTGCAAGTGGGCTTGTGTGATTTAAATTTCCTCAAATTGTGATTGCTTGCTTGGCACACAAACTAAATTGGACCCACACACTTAGTTAAGGGCAGGCTATCCAAACAAGATAAGGACTGGATTTCATCACCAGATCCTTGCCCACCTAAGTTTAATCATTTCACACTAGCACCTAATTTAAATTAAAATCAAGTAGCAACGAGACCATAGGACTCGAGCTCAGTAGGACGAAGACCACTGACGGTTGCACCAGTTGTGTTCTTTGACCAAAGTTGATGTCTAGAAAAGCCTTTGCTCCTGAGAGTGCGACAGCTTGTCTGTTCAGGGTACTGGTTCTTAAGCGGGTTCATCCCCACCACTCCCTGGTGGCTCACCTGGTCAACTGAGGTTTCATAAGATCGAATTGGAGGCCCACGTGTTCTCTTCAACCAGTTAGGAGCTGTCTAGTGATCTAGGATAACCCTATGAACCTTCTTGTGCTCAATGATTGTGCATGACTGCTTGTGCATCATACTAGGATTATTAGGACCTTGCATGTAGGTTAGCTTTAGTTGCCTCCTTTTGTGTAAAAAAAAAATATATATATATATATACTAAAACAAATTTGGCCAACCCTCTCCTCTTACATCATGGACCAATATGAATACATGAACAAGGGGGAACGCAATAATTATGATCATCCATGGAATAGTATGGCTGGATTTTTTGCATATAATGGGCAATCTAGTGGGCAAGAAATTGATAGTGATCAACCGATGAGGGCCCCACATGATTACTCATATCCGACACAATCATTCCCTCCTAATATGGACATGTGGGGAAATGGGCTTTGTGAAATGGGTAACATGTTTGATTCAAGTTGGCAAAATTACTTTCCTTATAATTGGAACAATGGGCCCATTATGGATCAAGAATATTGTCCTCACAAGTTTACTCCGGGTGGGTTGTATGAGTATCCTTCCCAGGATATGCCATATGCACCCCCATCTTCATGGTCATATGCACCACTTAATCCTCCTCCACCCAAATGGTCATATGAACCACCACCACTACCACTGGAGGAATCTTCGGAGGATTTTCTTTCTATAATCAGACAAAATACACAATCCATGGCAACCAACATCAAAGCTATAGAAAGCCTAAAAATGCAAGCCCTAGAAAGACTAAACTCAATTAGTCTACTTGGAGAAAAAATCAATGCCATCCTTAGAGGTGAAGTAGAATTTCAGAGACATGATCCAACAATTATTGCAACTCCTACGTATGTGGATCACACAAATACAAATTGGATATCTGAGGATAACAATGAGCTTGTGGATGCGGGTATGATGGGTGAGCCGGCATCTGAGCTATATGGGTCTATGACAATAATACCTCTACAGGTTACCCAAATTAATCAGGATTTTGAGGATTCAATTGTTTTGGATTGCTCATACTATGAGATTCCTCATGAGATCCCATTGGATAATCCAATTAGATGCATTATTGACAAAGAAACACTTGTCTTTGTGGAAAATGATGTGGCAATGACTGTGCAACTAGATGATATCAGTCTCAAGGAAATTACCCATCCAACTCTTGAATTCCATAAATTGCCTGAAGACGAGGAAACCCATTGTTTAGAAAAATATTTAGAACTTAAGGAAATTGACCCGATTCAGACCCCTAAGTCTAAAATTTTCACTACACATGTGGCTTTGTTTACAGTTTCAAATCAAGAGGTTGCCACTAACATTTGTGTACCCATACCAGGGGAAACTGGAAAAATTAATTTTATAGAAATATTGGCATGGGAGGACCAACCACCACCCCATTTCTCATTGCCACCTCTTTTCATAAAATTCAAAGATCCATTCTTAGGGGAGGAGGAGACATTCTTTATGGTGGTATTTTCTTCATCAAATCATAGGTAACATGTGGTTCTCATGTTCATTGAGCTCAATATTCTTATGCTTACATCCTTTTTAGTGCTTCTTGTGCTTTGTGTGAAGGAAAATTTCATTTGGGATCCGGGTAGACCCCAAGCTTTAGATCCAGTAGTGTACCTTTTTATTTTTAGTATTGTTTTTTTTTAGTAGAATAGCTTCTTTCCTTTTCATTAGGTGCTTACTTTCGCATTTCCCGCCATCATTTAATTATTCCCGATGTTATTTCATTCATTTCGATATCGCATTCCATGTATAACATCGAGGACGATGTTTAGTTTAGGTTGGGGGGTGGGAACAAGCACACTTGTCCATTTATTTTTTTTTAAAACTTTTTTTTTCCTCAGTTTTTCCCTACTTCTCTATTTTTTTAGGTAAAATTTTTTATTTTTTTCAAATTTTATTTTATTTAGTTTTTTTTTCAGGAAAAGAATTTTTCAAAGGAATTGAAGCAAATTGAAAATATATAAGGAATCTGGAATTTTCGTACTTTTGGACGGAAGTAAAAAGAAAGTCTACTTTTTCTGAATGAAGAAGCTTATTAGAGGATTACCTAAATTTGTCCCTACTATATACACTTTACATTTCTTGAAGTTTGAATAGGAAGCTAAAGTGGTTGCTTTCAGAATTTCTCTGAGGATTCGATGAGAACCTGATATTTAGTTTACAAATATTTTCTCTCCTGGTTCATCAAAAGGAATTAATTCGGGCAAATTGAAAAAGGCTGCCTTTTGTTCGGGGATCAAAGTGCTTCTCCACGTTTCTTTGCAAAAAAAAAAAAAAAAAAAAAAGTGATGAATAATGTTTTGTGACTAGTTTGGGTTCGTAGCCTTTTTAACTCGAGCTAGTAAGCCCGTAGGGGTATATCCATACCGAGTGCCCTAAAGCCATCTGGTTTGGGAGTCATTGGCCTAACGCTTGTTACATGGGTTAATTAGAAAGCTTAAGGGACCTGGGCATTGCACAGTCACATAAGATTAAAATGGTGTGTGTTCAAAAAAAAAATAATAATAATAATAAAAAAGAAAAAAAAAAGGGGAGAAGAATGGAGAAGTTTTCTGACCCTTAACAACAGTGTGAAGCCGTCATAGTAGCCTTGAGAGGAGGAATTTATTTTGGCTAGATTTTTGGGGGATCAGACGATTTAAAGAAGAATTCTGTTTAAGTGGCATTGGTGTGGAATATTCGAAACTGATAGTTATGTATACATTTTTCACCGTGCACACAAGTTTTGGTATGAATTTGAGAAAGTTTTTGAAAATAGAATAGTGGACCGGATTTTGAAAAGTCTAAATTCTTGATCATTCCGGATTTCGAAAGTATTCGATAAGAGTGGATTTTCTTTTGAAAAAAAAAAAAAAAACTAAAAAATTTTTTTGGCTACTTTTGAAAAAAAAGAATTTTGTGGGTATATTCACTGCAGACCCTCACGAGGCACAACTCGTCCACTAGGGGGAACCTAGGGGTTTAAGGGCTTGTTGCATATGCTAAATGCAACCGAGAGTACCAGCGAAAGTGGTTTTGTTTTCATTCTTACTTGTTTTCTTCAATTAAGTCAAAGAACTTCAAACTTTTTATTCGCAACTTTTGCTAAGGGACTAGCAAAATGCTGGTTGGGGGGTGTGTTACGTCCATGAATTTGCACAATTTAGGCATCATTTTAGATTGGATTAGGGACTTAATTAGGTTAAATGCATCATTATTCATTTAATTTCATCATTTCATGCATTTTCACCTAATTATTGGAATTTGTACAATTTTTGCACATTTTATGCATTAATTAAGAATGTTTGCAATTTTTCTCCGAAGAACCCCAGTTGGAGTAGAACTCTGTCCGGACGGGTTCCACTTCAATGTGGGCTCTTCAGTATTTGATGTGTTCAATCAGAATGTGCAGGAAATGAAATTAGTAGGACCCACAGAACCCTAGGATGATTTGGGTCCCACTGCTTGAAGATCCACACTCTTAGAGTTCATCTGCCCGTGGATCCCATCTGAAGATCAGCTAAGGCTTCCAGAAGATCTTATCTCATCCTATTGAACTAAGAAATATTCTTAGAGATAGAGTCCATTGCAAATTCAAAATACAATCCCGTTTTTCTCAAAATAGCCTATCTTAAAATGATCATAACTCTCAATCCAGACGTCGGATCAGTGCAAATGACCCACCGTTGGAAAGCTCTTTCAGAGTAGATATCCGTGGAGCCCAAGATTGCACAAATCGGAGCTAAAATGAGAAAGTTATGGGCCTGAGAAGTTGCATGTACATTTTTAGACGGGATTGCAATTGCATCTACACCATTGAAGTACAACTGTTGCACATTTCTTTGTGGAGCCCATAAGAAGATCAGATAAGAATGCTGAAAGCTTCCACTTCATCTTATCTCTAAATCTCTCTCATATAAGGAGATAAGCCCAATCAACATGCAGCTGATCTTATCTCTCAATCCACCAAAAAGAGGTCCAGATTCAATGAACCCAAGGAGCTAAAAAACTATAAAAGGAGGTCATGGGAGGCTCTTCCTCATTCCCAGCCAGATTTGGAAGTCCCAGATCTCTCTCACTCTCTTCTCCACCTCTCCCTTCCATTAATTTCTATTTTTATTTTAAAGGTATTCTGGAGCCTTGTTCCAGAAACTAGGATCTAAAAGAGAGAATTCTGAGAGACCATTGTATAAGAAGAAGGAATCAATGAAGTTATTTTTGATGTTCTTTGCAATGGTGGGCTGAGTTTCTGATTAGAGCGAAAGATGAAGCTAAGTATTTTAATGTTCTAATTTATATTTATTATTTTACTCTTTTCTGATTGTCTCTTGTTAATGTGCTTTTAAAATATAATAATAGATCTGTCTTCATGCCAAAGGCAAACCTCTGATTTGTGTTCTTAATGAATAAATTTTGATCATTTATACTTACTTTGATAGATTATGCTTAGATCTATAGTTATCTTTGATAGTCTATGCTTAGTTTGATAGGTGATACTTAGGATGTTCATTCTTTTATGAGGTGAAGGAGGTCTTGGGTATTGATTTTGTTTTTCTTAATTAAAGTTGGTTTTTGCAATAGTCAAATCATCCGGATCAGAAACATTGACTTGTTTCTGATCTGAGTAATAATTGAGACAAAAGGGTAAATTAATAACATAAATTGGAATTTTAAATAATTTAGTGGATTCTGGCTGCTCTGATCTATTTCTTATCATTATTATTAATTTATTTATTTTCTAATTTGCATATCACATTTTTTTTATTATTGCTTTTCTTTTGAAAAAAAATTCAGATTGTTAATTAAAAAGTTCAAAAGTGCTATCTGTGGGATCGACCTGTATTTGCCACTGTCTCAACAAGACAACTGTGCACTTGCAGTTTTAAGTAGATTGATTAAATTCACATCAAGTTTTTGGCGCCGTTGCCGGGGAGCCAATTCTGAATTTTTTTTTATTAAAATCTGAATTTTTTTTTTAGTCATATTTAAGTTCATGAGCATACATAGGTTGCATTAGTTTGCATCATCCATACAATTGTATTTTACATCATTAGTTTTTATTTAGTTAGTTTTTCTAAAAAAAATTTTTTTTCCTGATTTTTTTAATGATTTTTCTGATTTTCTTTTCATTTTATTGAATTTTCGGAATTTTTTTTAAGAAAAAAAAAATAAAACAATCTTTTAATTTCGAATTTCAGTAAGTAAAAAAAAAAAAAACCAAATTTCTAAATTAGATTAGATAGAATTTCAGATTTTTTAGGATTAGATTAGAGTTTCTTGTATTTTTCTACTAACTTTTGAATTTTGCATTTGAATTTCCAAAGTTGTTGAGATAAGTTTGAATTTCAAATCTGAAAATTATGATTAGATAAGATTTGATTAATTTGGATAGCTTTTCATTTTGAATTCTAATCATATCTTGCAACTTGAGTAGATAGGTTTGAATTTCTAATTTTCTAGATTAGATTAGATAGGATTTTGATTTTGGTTACTAATTTGAATTTGCTTGTAATAGAGTTTGGATTAACTTTGTCATCTTTTGATTTTTTTAATCTCTTTTTATAGATTAGGATAAGATTGCAACTTTTAGATTAGGTTAGATAGAGTTTTATTTTTCTGATTATCTTAGGTGATAAGATTTACTAATTTTTGAATTTTCTTTGGATAGGTTGCTTGTTTCAGGAGATTTGGATAGGTTGCTTGTGGGAACAGGAAACTGCTGGATTTGCTTTTAGGCAAACAAGATTGCTCTCAAAATTCAAAATTGGAAAATCAAATTGAAGTTAAAGATAAGCTTGCAAGAAGATAAGATTGCTTGGATTGGTTGTAAGATTCTCTATCTTTAACCCACGAATCTTTATCTGCAAGTGGGCTTGTGTGATTTAAATTTCCTCAAATTGTGATTGCTTGCTTGGCACACAAACTAAATTGGACCCACACACTTAGTTAAGGGCAAGCTATCCAAACAAGATAAGGACTGGATTTCATCACCAGATCCTTGCCCACCTAAGTTTAATCATTTCACACTAGCACCTAATTTAAATTAAAATCAAGTAGCAACGAGACCATAGGACTCGAGCTCAGTAGGACGAAGACCACTGACGGTTGCACCAGTTGTGTTCTTTGACCAAAGTTGATGTCTAGAAAAGCCTTTGCTCCTGAGAGTGCGACAGCTTGTCTGTTCAGGGTACTGGTTCTTAAGCGGGTTCATCCCCACCACTCCCTGGTGGCTCACCTGGTCAACTGAGGTTTCATAAGATCGAATTGGAGGCCCACGTGTTCTCTTCAACCAGTTAGGAGCTGTCTAGTGATCTAGGATAACCCTATGAACCTTCTTGTGCTCAATGATTGTGCATGACTGCTTGTGCATCATACTAGGATTATTAGGACCTTGCATGTAGGTTAGCTTTAGTTGCCTCCTTTTGTGTAAAAAAAAAATATATATATATATATACTAAAACAAATTTGGCCAACCCTCTCCTCTTACATCATGGACCAATATGAATACATGAACAAGGGGGAACGCAATAATTATGATCATCCATGGAATAGTATGGCTGGATTTTTTGCATATAATGGGCAATCTAGTGGGCAAGAAATTGATAGTGATCAACCGATGAGGGCCCCACATGATTACTCATATCCGACACAATCATTCCCTCCTAATATGGACATGTGGGGAAATGGGCTTTGTGAAATGGGTAACATGTTTGATTCAAGTTGGCAAAATTACTTTCCTTATAATTGGAACAATGGGCCCATTATGGATCAAGAATATTGTCCTCACAAGTTTACTCCGGGTGGGTTGTATGAGTATCCTTCCCAGGATATGCCATATGCACCCCCATCTTCATGGTCATATGCACCACTTAATCCTCCTCCACCCAAATGGTCATATGAACCACCACCACTACCACTGGAGGAATCTTCGGAGGATTTTCTTTCTATAATCAGACAAAATACACAATCCATGGCAACCAACATCAAAGCTATAGAAAGCCTAAAAATGCAAGCCCTAGAAAGACTAAACTCAATTAGTCTACTTGGAGAAAAAATCAATGCCATCCTTAGAGGTGAAGTAGAATTTCAGAGACATGATCCAACAATTATTGCAACTCCTACGTATGTGGATCACACAAATACAAATTGGATATCTGAGGATAACAATGAGCTTGTGGATGCGGGTATGATGGGTGAGCCGGCATCTGAGCTATATGGGTCTATGACAATAATACCTCTACAGGTTACCCAAATTAATCAGGATTTTGAGGATTCAATTGTTTTGGATTGCTCATACTATGAGATTCCTCATGAGATCCCATTGGATAATCCAATTAGATGCATTATTGACAAAGAAACACTTGTCTTTGTGGAAAATGATGTGGCAATGACTGTGCAACTAGATGATATCAGTCTCAAGGAAATTACCCATCCAACTCTTGAATTCCATAAATTGCCTGAAGACGAGGAAACCCATTGTTTAGAAAAATATTTAGAACTTAAGGAAATTGACCCGATTCAGACCCCTAAGTCTAAAATTTTCATCTGTGAACACTGATTGATATGGATTTTCGTCTGTGAGGCAAGTATAAGCCCAAGTAGTATGAACACTGATTGATATGGATTTGATTGTTGTGTTCTTGTTCTTCAGTGTGTTTCTCAGTGTTAGACAGCCCTATTCAGCTCATTTTGCTGTTCTGTTTCTGTTTCCAGCCGTTCTGCACATTTTCTGTATGACTGTGACAGTTTCAGGAAAAATGACTCCGTGCACTCACGGCTAAGCCGTGAAATGTGCTACGGCTAAGCCGTAAGATGGCTTACGGCTAAGCCGAGACCCAACCGTAACCCTAACCGTAGAACAGTACAGACTGTTATCTGAAAATAACTGAGAGTTGGCAAATCACCATTCTTCTACGGCCCAGCCTGATCTAAGCCGTACATTGTCTTACGGCTAAGCCGTGGACCAGGATACGGCTGAGCCGTAGAACAAAATACGGTTACGCCGTAAATCCGGATGGACTTTTGGGGAGCCTCGGCTCAGCCGCAGTGCATAGTACGGCTAAGCCGTAAGATGCCTCGGCTAAGCCGTAAGGTCACCTACGGCTACACCGTGAAACCCTGAGAATTGAATGAAAAGGACTAGGTTTAAGCCAAAGACCGTATATGACTTTCATGTTAGAATGTAGCGAACCTGAACATGCCCAATGAAATCTGACATGAATGATCTCGAGGGCTGTGAATCATTCATGCTTGTTATCCAGTTGTTTAGCACCTCCTCATGGGTGTTGGTTTAAGGAACTTCGGTGCACACTCTTGACACTGCAACACTAGACAATGGTGCGTCGGATAACTTAAAACTACATCAACATGCACGGTTAGAAACACTGGATAATTAGTGTAGGATTGGCTTGTAATCGATCCTTGATTCGTATAAGTACTTGATTTGTTTGATTTGTACTGCATATTGATTACGGTTATGCCCTCTTATGTGTTCTGCGCTGGACCTCTCGATTCTGTGGGAAATGCAGCAACCCCAGAGCGAAGCCCGGGCGGGACCATTCTATTATTGTATTTTACTGTTGCTCCATTGGAGTATTTGCATCAGTGCTTATTGTTATTGGTACTTGAGTTATCAGTGCTTTTTCCGGCTTAATTGCATTCAGTACCATCAGTATCAGTATCCGCTTATTGTATTCAGTATTCAGTATCAGTACATGCGATGCACTTCCTATTGTTTGTTCAGCATGATATGTGAGATCTGTATGTGGTATGTGATCTGATATGATTAATTGATTGAGGTGCATCATCTGATTTGATTGTGATTGGTATTGGCACTACTGAGCCTCAGCCTTAGGATACCCGACGGGGTTAACTTTGGTTTAGTTTATGTGTTTGCCTCTGCAGAGTGTTCTGTCCTGGGACTCCGGACCCCGGGAACTAGAGACCCATGCGTACCCTGGCCCGGTCGCTGGTGTTCTCATTCCGTCGGCTCTCGTAAGGGAGAAAATGGCCAATGTAGTAGCCACTTTGACTGTTATCTGTTTATGATTCTTACAGCATGCTTATTCGTTTGCATATTTGCTTAGTATACGAACATGATTTCTATGGATCTTGCACTGTGACTATTACTCATGATTAGACACAATTTGTGTTATCTTCTTGTTGCTTATACTTTGCTAAGTCGTTGTACTTATTAGTTGTCTTTGTGTGTTGCAGGCTCAGACCCCTCTCCCGATCCTGCGTCGGTCGACCCGACTCCAGGAGAGGCTCGCGAGGCCCCCTCCGGCCTAGAGGAGTGGACTTGATCCATCCTCCAGAGTACGGTTTGCATCATTTTGTTCTCCCCATTCCTTGAGTCCGAGTCTATTGAGGGGATTTTTCTGTACTTGTAATGTGGGCTTTGAGTGATATCTGTATTTTGATTTTTAATTGTTGTAAGCCCGCTATATGGTCATACGTTCTTGTAAATTGTTCTTGTTAACAGTTCATGATCTTTTGTAATCTCCTATGTTTCTTGGTGTGTTGTTATATGCCTTGATACGTACAGCTTCCGCGTACAGATGTTTGCACGTGTGAATGATCCCTTGTGTGTGTATGCCTGGACGGGGTCTAGGTGTGCATGCACGGGAGTACGTGTGTCATTGGTTAGACTTGCTCTGACCCCCGGTCCCTGGGCTCGGGTCGTGACAAAGACCTTTCATCTGAGACGAGTTACATCAGTAGGTAAAAGAAAGAATTTTTTTTTTTGAAGTGACCAAATCGTCTAAGAATCTGATATTAAAAGACCCCCCATGTTAGTCTGGGGTTGACCAATTTAGATTGCATTTTATGTCATAGGCTATTTTATTTCTTCTGCTAAACAAAAGAGTTTTTAGGAAAAGGAAGTTTTCAATGGAATTGAACAAATTAAAAATATATATAGAATTTGAAATTTCCAAAATTTTGGAAGGAAGTAAAAAAGAAAGTCCGTTTTTTCTGAATGACGTAGCCTATTAAAGGATTACCTAAACTTGCTCCTATTATACACACTTTACATTTCTCAAAATTTGGATAAGAAGCTAAAATAATTGCTTGCAGAATTTTTCCAAAAAATACAATGTGAACCTATAATTTAGTTCATATATATTTTTCTCTCTTGGTTCATTAAAGTGAATTAATTTGAGCAAATTGGAAAAGACTACCTTTTGTTCGGGGATCGAAGCGCATCATCTCCTTATTCTTTTGCCAGAATTTCAAAGAAAAGTATTATTACCTAGTAATCAGTAAGTGAAAAGTTTTGGAAAGAATAATGTTTTGTGACTAGTTTGGGTTCATAATCCTTTTAACTTGATCTAGTAACCCCGTAGAGGTATATCCATACCTAGTGCCCTAAAGCCATCTTGTTTGGGAGTCGTTGGCTTAACACTTGTTATATGGGTTAATTAGAAAGCTTAAGGACTTAAGTATTGCATAGTCATATGTAATTAAAAAGATGTATGTGTGTCTAAAAAATAAAATAAGAAAAAGAGGGAGAGGAATAAGGAAGTTTTTTAGCCCTTAACCGCAACATGAAGCCATATAGTAGCCTTGAGAGGAGAAATTTTATTTTGACTTGATTTTTAGAGGATCGGACGACTTAAAAGAAAGTTATGTTTAAGTGGCATTGGTGTAGAATATTTTAAACTGGCAGTGATGTATACATTTTTCACAATACATGGAAGCATTAGTATGAATTTGAGAAACTTTTTTAAAATAGAATAATAAACCGGATTTTGAAAAGTCTAAATATTTTATCATTCTGGATTTTGAAAGTATCTGATAGGATCATAGGAGTGGATTTTTTTTTTTTTAGAAATTTCTTTTGCTTTTGCTGCTTTTTAAAAAAAATTTGTGCCATCTTCATCTTCTTCATCTTCCCCATCATCTCTTCTTCCTTTTCTCCTTCTTATTCACCTTCTTGGTTGGGGTTGGCAGCATGATCGAGGGAGAGATAGAGATCTAGATCAGCCCATCCATTAATCTTCATCAAAGGCAAGTGAAATACCCATTATTTTAATGATCTATACAGTTTTTCTTTGAATCCATGGTATTAGAGGTAGTCTGTGAAATGCCCATTTAAATTTGTAAATGATGTTGATGATGATAGATATAGGAGTAGATGGATTGCATGGATCGGATTGATGATGTGATGGAGAGACCCACTTTGATGTTTAAAAAAAAAAGAGGGGGGGGATGAGCGTGTCTGGGAATGAACCTAGACACGCTCTCTATTTTCAACCATGGCAGGTGGAATTTCTAATCTTGATAAAAATGGTGGGCCGCCATCTACAAGTGGGTCCCACGGCGGTAGCATGGACCCTTGGTTATTGAATGATGGTGGGCAATCCACATTTATATATATATATATATATATATAAGAAGACGTTAGTGTCTGGGAATGAATCCCCAGACTTGTGCTCTGTAACGCCCCACCCTTCATACATGTATGATATTGTCTGCTTTGACCCATGGGCCTCACGGTTTTGCTTTTACCTACCAAAAGTCTCATGCAAGGTAAGGGTGCAAGCTCTACATATAAACTCATTCACTTTCCTCTCTATAGCCGATGTGGGACTCCAGGATGTCACTCACAGTTAGTGAGAAAAAGGCATTATACTCTACACTTTGGACTCTCCTAAGCCAACTGACTTGCCTTCTGCTACGGGCAGGGGTGCTAAATTCTGTGATCCTCCTCCAGAATCTCCACCGCTTCTCCTTAAATCAAACCCTGATAAGGATGAAAGCCCTGTTCCCCAATACCACCAATTTCGAAGCTTCCTCCAGAATTTGATCTAAACCGATCTCCTATCGCCACTCCTGAAGAAACCGAGCACTCTTCTGCATCTTTTCTTGGCCATATCCATATGCTCCACGGAAAAGCGTCCACTTCATATGCTACTACTTCAAATACACCCGCTCTCTCTCTAATTCATAGCTTTGTTCTTAAAGTAGGAGCACAAGTATCCCATACTGTGAAGTCTCTTTTCCTCCAATTAAAAAAGAATGTCTGCATATGGTCTCTCCCTCAAAGCTAGGCTTCTATGATCTATTTAACAAAATGAAGTAAATATTGGCGTTCAAGGACATGGTATTCACTTTGTCTTTCTACCATTCTTCTCCTTAGAAGAAATTAAAGCCTGGCAGAAAAAAAAAAGATACAAATTTATTCATATTGGTCAAATCGACCTCATAAAACCTCACTTCAAATATGAACTTGATGCCAAATATTTAGTCTCTCTCATAGATATTCGACAGATTAAGTAGGGAGATGCTCTCCTCTGCCAATTTCGTGGAACTCTTGCAAAAGACGGCCTGTGTGTAGTACTGCCAAACTGCACTTTATTTCTTGAAGATCCACGCCTTGCACACCTTCGAGTTGCTTGCATTCAGATTAAAGGCATTCAAATGCTTCCCAATAGCATTTATGCTACGGTGGCTTCTCGGTGCATTTACAATCTACTAGACACAACTATTTCTAAATTCCGACTAGATTACGGAATTCAAATCCGCACGAAACTAATGTTGAACATTGAATCTTTTGCTTCTTCTATGGATAACACTGAGTTCCTCCAAGGATTTCCTGCCATCATCCGGTATCTCCAGCACCAAGATTTCACAGAAACAAGGGTAACCTCAAGACTACCCCCGTTCCTCCAAATATCCAAAACCCTGTTCCTTAAGAACCTTTGTTCTGACCCTTATACCACCCTCTTTTCATACTTCCCCACGACCACTTCCTATTGCACCTACTACTTCCACCAAATCAATAACACATCCTCCGAAGAGAGATTCAGCCTCTGTAGCCTCAACATCTTCTTCTCCAACAAGAGCCCACCTTCATATGCTCCATGGAACTCAATCCTCCAATTCTAGAAGTGACGAAAAGATCCCAAAACTGATCACCTCTGGCTAATGGCCTCTAAAGGCTACCTTCTCCACAACGACTTCAGATCAGTTTGCTACTGGTAATCCTAGTCTCAAAGCATATATGAGCTACTTACTCGTGCATGCGGTCAAGTCACAAAAACGATAAGACAATATTACCAGAAAGCTAAATTATATCATTCATTGGACCTCATATGCTGAAAAGCATTTTGCATGAATAGAGCAGGCACTCGATCATGTCCAACAAAATATGCAGGCTCTCGTCACATTTAAACAAGAGTCCAACCAGGGATTAAGACAGCAAGAAAGAACTGTTGAATCCATCCACTCTGGACATCTTCAATCCTTCGAAGAATTTCAAAAAAGAAGCTTCAAGAGGTCACATTAAATCTTCCTCCACTGGACTTCAAGCATAAAAAGCAAAAAACAGATGATGACGAAAGCAGTTCAACTCCGAGCTTTTCTTGTATGTTCTTAGGCAAAAATAGCAGCAAGGACCTTATCCCTATGCAAAAAATGTTGTCTCCATCGGAGTTGATTTACCTATTCTAAATCTCGACGATACTCCGACAAGCAAGATAGAAGATATAGTATCTATCTAGTGTCAACGAGTATATCAAGTCTAGACTGCAAAACAATGGGATAATTGTTATCTGTTCCAAATTTTGCCCCTCTCTTTTGTTGGCAAAATAAAACATTAGTGGAATTTTTTAATAGATGCCCAAAAACATGCTATTGGAACTAAAGGGGTCCAAGAACTTGGAAAACGACTCCTTGCAGAGTTTCATGCTGACCCCACTCCCTGCTAGAGCTACCGATTCCCTCATGCTAGCTCAGTGACGCCTCAAAGATCTTAGCTATTTTGAATAATACGCTGAAAAGTATATCCAAGAAGCTTATCGGATCGGGATGCATCGCTTCCCCACTACTAATTCTCAATTCTTGGCATACTTACCAGAAGCACTTGAAAATTTGGTACTTGATGATCTCACTCTTAAAGGAATCGCTGTTAACAACCTTCTTCTTGCCGATCTCGCTCAAGGATGTAGACAAGAAACCAAAAAGCTATGTTACGGCTTTAATATAAAACATCAAATGCCTAAAGCTTCTTCTACGGTTTGCTCAAAGATTGAAGGTGTTGAACACTATAATTTTCCACGTCGACGGCCTTAATTTCGGCGTATCAAGAAGCGTAAAAGATTCAAGCCCTTCAAAACTTTCAGGCGAAGGCCTAGATCAAAAGCAAAGCACCTCCCAAAAGCCTCTACATATTTTGCTTGCAAAAAAAAAATGGGTTGGGGGGGGGGGGGGGGGGGGGGGGGGGTGGGGGCGGTGTGGGCGCATTATTCTCGAAATTGTCCTACCAAGGTCCCAAAGCAAGTCAAGTCTATGTTCACAATTCCTCAGGTCAAAGACGATTGGGAATTAATAGAAACAGAAGAACAATATGATGAATTACAGCATCTTGGCAAAGAAATCTTCCAGCTACAAAGCAATAATGAAAACCTTGATATCACGCTTAGTGATATTGAAGAATATCCACCCAATGCTCATCTTTATTTGTTCTAAAATATATTTCATACCGACTTGCCCTCTGATGATTATTACTTTTGCAGAACAGATGCGTGCAGCCTGCTAGACCTTGAAAGAGTCTCCGTCTCTGCCTCCACTTTTTATGATATCAGAACCTCTGAATCTGAAGAAGAAGATCTAAACCAGCCCGAACCCAATAAAGAATCTAAAGATGATGAGTTCATATTCTCTACAGAACCCGTCAGAAGCAGTACTCGTTCCTCATGACTATAAACTGAAATCTGTATCCAACCTTTTTGTTGCCATAACAAAAGAACCAAACTTGGACTCATAGATACAAAAGGTATTTTAGATCAGAAAAATGACAACTGCTACTTCTCAAGTCATTGGAAAAAATGCAACATGTTCCTGGAAACTGGCACAACTCTAAGCTTTTGCAAAAAGAAATTTTTGAATCACTGGATTTATTATCCTTTGGGATCCTCAGTAGAAACGATTAATGGATCCAGATCTCTAAATTATTTTGGACTAAATGTCCCCGTAAAAATCGGAGATCATATATTGTCAGTTGATTTTACTCAAATCAATGACAGCGGTTATGATGTTGGGATTGGGAATTTGGTTCTAGATCAATTAGGACCATATATATATTATTGCTCCTGACTTGATTGTTTTTCATAAAGATAACAAGCGATCTCTCGTACCAAGGCTTGCTAACGTCTTTTGGCAACCGACGAGTAAATTCGCTCAAGCACAAATCACAAAAAATCCAACTATCTAACAGCTTATTTCTTATAAGCTCAAGTAAGAAGAAGTAGCAGAAAAGCACCGCATCATCCATTATATAAATTCATTATCCATCCCAGCACAAGAGTATTCAACCGGCTTTAGACAGCTTGCCGAAGCGTTAAAAATGTATTGCATTGAACATCCACTGGATTATTCGAATGTCAATTCTCCCACAGCTCATATTCCAACACTCCATAGCATTCCTGTTTGAGGAAAATCCAGTCACAACCCGAGCCCAGGAGTTCGGGAGTTAGCAAAAGCCAAATCGATGATACACGTACTTCCGTGCCTGTACACGAAGATCTGGTTTAAATGTACACGCACAAGGAAAGGTTCACACGTGCCAAACATGTACGCGGAAGCACTTTGACCGATCGAATTGTCCTGGTGCGAAGGATTTGCTCTCGGGTTTCCACGATACGAAGCGGTCGCTCAACGTATGTGCGGCCATCAACTTTGAACTATACTTGCACTGCTTTCGCCGTTGGAAACCATAGTGAACAAAAGCAAGGTAAAGCAAGAATGGTGATTGACTGCATTACTCTAAATGATGCCACTATAGACATCAAATGGCCCCTACCAGACAAAGAAAAACTCATCCAAAAGGTTGCAACAAAGAAAATCTTCTCAAATTTTGATTGCAAATCTGGCTACCATCAAATCAAGATTGCTAGTGAAGATATTCATAAAACAGCTCTCATTACTCCAAACCGCCTTTTTGAGTAGATCGTTATGCCGTTCAGTTTAAAAAAATGCTCCCTCACAATTCCAGCGGAGAATGGACGGTATGTTTCAAACTTCATGTGACTTTGTTGCAAATTATATTGATGATTTTTTTGGTCTTTTCTGATAATATGCAGGATCACATAAAGCACTTGCAGCAATTTCAACAGCATATTCAAAAGCACGGAATTGGTCTTTCCGCCTCTCCCCATAAATTTCAATTAATTAGCAAAAATTGAAATTGAATTTCTCGGAGTACTTCTCAAAAGTGGCAAAATTCAAATGCAATCCCATGTGTTCACAAAGATTGCAAACTCCAATGCCAAAAAGTTTTTGGGCTGTCTTAATTATGTTCGCAGTTACATTCCAAAGCATTTCCAAAAGACTAAGCCCATCCGAGAAGCAATGGTTTCTACCCCATTTCAATGGACTGAAAATGCCACAACTGCAATTTCTTACCACAAGGACGAGGCCCAAAATTTGCGCCAATTAGCATCCGTCTTTTCAGGCCCCTTTTTGCGCGCTCTCTCTCTATATATATATATACACACACATGTATATGTAACTTATGATTTTAATTTTGATACTTGGGCAATTCAGTTTCAATTACAAATTTAATTTTGATACTATTTTGACCCATCTTTATCAATTGGAGTTTAAACCAAGTAAGAGTTTTTATCAACTGGAGTTTACATCGAATTCAAAAAATTTAAATAAAAAATAGTAATCTGATAAGAAGAGTTTAAGCTTTTTACCAATTAATCCAAAAGAATCTTAATCCTAATACTTTTATCCCGATCAACATTTAACTAGGGGAATCATGCTCGCACTTAGCAAGGGCGATATAATTGATTGTATTAAATACTTATTTTAAATAAAGCAATAATTTTTTATCTATTATATCAAGATGAGAAAAAAAAAGAATCAATAAACTAAATAGATAGAAATGAGAAAAATGATAGAAAAATAAAAATAATTCTTCAAATTATACTAAAAAAATTAGCAACTATAAAGATTAGTTGAGATTTCAGCCAAAGAAAAGAAAGTACTAATAATACCTAAATGAAAGGGAGTAGGAGAAGTAAGATATAGAAGGAGTAGGAGCATGAATGAGTAGAAGTTGGGTATTGGAGAAAGAAAAATAGGATCAATTTGGTGTCGTCAAAACTATAAAGTCTTTTTTGGTATTGGACCCATCTAAGAGATTTTTTTGGGTTAAGTCCTAGGAAAAAAAAGAGAAGGAAAAAGCAGAAAGTAAATTTTAGGTGGTTGCATGAGGTACGATCGTATCCAGAGAGAGAGAGAGAGAGAGTGTGTGTGTGTGTGTGTGATGTGTTAAGTAGGATAACGTAAAAATTTAAATTACAATTGATGGTCAAAATTATTACAAAAATTCTGAGCCTTAATATATTATTATATGACTAGCACAATAATCCTTCTTAAGCACAAAGCATGATCTATGTGGCTAGCGCCCATGGTTACAAAAACTCTCGGTCTTAATATAATTAGTTTTGAAATTTTTTGGTAAATAAGTATATGCATATTTGAGTATTGTAGTGGTTAGGCTACTTCTCTAAAAGTCGAAGGGGTCGTGAGTTTAAATTCCTTGACTTAAACGAGTCAAGTTAGAGTCAACCTACATGACTTGCCTACCCATTCAAATGGGTACTGTGTTTAATGCCAACCCGTATATACAAATCCATTTAAAGAATTTGGTGGTCTAATATTTTGATACTTACATTAGGTTATTCTCAAACTAGTATCGATCTTTCTTTGGCCTGCAATTTAACATGTGAATGTGCGTGGGTCATGCTTGCTTCTAAAATTTGTTTGGGGTTAAATGGGCTAATCCACATTCAAATGAGTTTCGTCGGCTGTGATTTTCACACCCGAAAGCCCAAGAAAAGCCCACGCAGATTGTACGATCGAGGATCACATTATCTCTCCCGCCAACACAAAATCCGGATCACCCCAACTGCCCAAGAAAGTGGGACCCACAAAACCGTTATCCCGAAACAGAGAAACCTCCTCATACCTATCTATCTATATACACTCCTGGAGAGCAAGGAGAAAGAAAGAAAGAAAGCAAGAAAGCAGAAGAAGAAGAAGAAGAAGAAGAAGAAGCAGAAGCAGAAGAAGCAGAAGAAGAAAAGATCAAAGTGGCGATGGAAACTATAGAAACGCTTGCAGAGCGTGCGACACTCATGAGAGAATCTCTGCAGAAGAGCCAGACCGTCACAGACAACATGGTCACCATCCTCGGCTCCTTCGATCAGCGCCTCTCCGCCCTTGAAGCCGTCATGCGTCCTACTCAGGTCTTTCTTCCCCTCTCAGCTCCAATTATTAGCTTTTGCTCTAAGATTTTCCAAAGATTGCTTGATATGATACTCTATGTTTTTTTTCTTTTAATTTGTAGGTTAGAACACATTCGATTCGGAAAGCGCATGAGAACATCGACAAGGTGATGAAATCGTGCGATGGTATACTGGTGCAGTTTGATCTATCCCGCAGGGTTGGTTTTGTTCTTATTGATATGTTGCATTGTTGTAGGTTATTTCTGATAGTGTTGGAAATGAATTATTCAATGTATGAATGATGCATAAATTTTGTAATTTTTGTGCTAACTCTGAGAAGATCGAATTCGATTATCATGTGTAAATGACAATCAGGAATGCAAGGAACATGAGAAAATGTTGTGGCACCTAATGAGCACTTGATTTCTCTGTTTATGTTATTACCTTAGATACAAATGTTCTCAATCTAAGGCCATGAGATTTTCTTCAAGTCAGCTTCTGAGGTTCACATCAATTCAGACATGGTGAGGGCCAAAAAAAAAAGGATTCATTCAATATAGAAGGGAATAGGAGGCTTCCTTAAGTATATCCTAAGAAGCACGGACACTTCTAAAAAAGTGACGTGTCCGTGTCGGACACGTGTCGGACACCGACACTCCTCGGACACTCTCGGACACGCGTCCGATACTATTTAGCCGTGTCCAAAATTAAGAACTAAAAATCTTAATTTCGGACACTTGTTTGATACTCTTTTTGCAACGTGTCCCACAATTCCTAGCTCGTGTCTATGACTAAAAAATAAACATGTGGCTAATATCTCTTAGACACTTTATTAATACGTGGTTATTAAAACTTGTAAACTTGATATATAACAATTTTATACCATGGAAAAATATATGATTGTAAATATCAATCATATCACAAGCAAAAGACAAATAAATATTTCACTAAAGAATAGGCCTCAAGATTGGCTTCTCTTTTGCTTTTTTTTTTTAAGGGAGGGGAAAGAGATGATCCGCCCTTTTCTTTATATGGATTTTATGGAACTATGGATATTTCATGTTTAATAATTATGAATTATGTTTTAGTATTGTATTGATATTTAATAATTTGATATGTTTGCTAGTTGATAGGTGAATTTTTATTTGTTGATTGCTAAATTGATTAAAAAAGTTAAAATGATATTAGTTTTTTAGTAGATGATTATATATATATAAATTAATATATATTATTCACGTGTCCCTGACGTGTCCGTGTCCTACTTTTTTGAGAAATGCCGTGTCGGTGTGTCCGTGTCGTGTCGGTGTGTCCTACAAGATTGCTGGTGATGAATTTGAATCATAATCATATTTTCATGCCATCTGCCTCCCCTATTTTGATTGTTAATAGACCTATGACTATCAGTATGAATATTGAGTGATTGTTTTTTTTTTTTTTTTTGTAATGATTTATTGGAATATGGATAATAGCATAGATGCTTTCAAAATCTTAGGCAGAGGCAAAGATACTGAGAGGGCCACATGAAGACTTGGAGAGTTATCTAGAAGCAGTTGATCAGTTGAGAGGCATTATGCGGTTCTTCACCTCCCAAAGAGGCCTAAAGGCTAGTGAGACAGTTTTTATCCATATCAATGGTTTACTAGCTAAAGCCATCTTAAAGCTAGAAGAGGAATTCAAGCATCTTTTATCTATGTACAGGTCAGTTAAATGTAAATATGAGCCACTATTATTTTAATCAAAATTTTGTCCGCTAGGTTTATCTGTCTACCTAATTTTCTTCATTAATTTAATGCAAGCACTGAAGTAGAACAACAGAACCACTTACACTCCCCACATATTGCCCATCAAATGTGCTGATAGCTAGTACATCTAATTCAATGAGATAGGTACTTTTATTTCAATATGAAAATTACTTCTAATTCTAAAATGGTAAAAAATAATAATAATAACCAAGTTTTGAACCAGCAGTACTAGCCAATGAGGGAGTTCCTAACCATATCAACTGTCTTCTAGCTAAAGCTGTCTCAAAGATGTGAGAGGAGATCACAAATTCTTCAACACATGCGAAGATCGATTAATGGTTTTTAAACTATTTGACTAACAAGGGATGGTTAGGGTGTCTTCTTTGTTTGTTCCCTTCTTTTTTTTTATTTTTTTTTGTTGTAGTTATTGGGTGTACTTCTTTTATACCCATGCTTTTCTTTGTTGTTTGTGTTCTTATCTCATTCTCATCCTTTTTTAGTGGGATATACATGTTTCCTATCAAGAAACAAACAAACAAAAACACACACACACACACACAACTTTGCCATCTTATTATACATTTATACTATTGTGATTTTATTTTCAGTCTTTGCTTGGCATGCTACTTTCCCTAGCAGGCAAGCTTTTTTATTCTGTTGTAAGGGATCAAACCCTAGCATGCCCAATGTCAGGGCAGGTGCCTTGCCACAAATCCAACAGTGGGGTAGCATACTATTGTGATTTCAGACTCAGGCATGTGAATTTGAAAATGGATCTTGGATTTTGTATTTGTTCTTCCTCCCTTTATTCTGTCCAAGAGAAAGCAAGAAACTATAAATAGATTTCGTGCTCTGATTCTAGTTTTCTAATTTTACTTGTCTTTTCTAGTGTTTATTATATACATGGATATGAGGAGAAAGACCTTGGGGAGCTTATTTTTTATACAGTTCTTATTTTTGTTTTATGATCATCTCATATAAATTAGTACCTGAAGGCTCATCACATGAAGATTTTTTTCTCTTTCTTTATTGTGTTTCATGCTAGCCTGTGGACTTTTTCTGCAATAGTTCTTATAAAAAAACTTCGAAACATGACAGTTTCTGAGATACTACCTGGCTGATAAATAGAAATTTTCTGATACTCATGTTGTGCCAAGTCATACAAGACATTCCCTTTTTAATTTTGTTATCGCTCAAACCAATCATTTTGAACTTGTAGGAAGATACTAAACCTCAAACGTTTTTTTATTTCAGCAAACCTGTGGAAGCTGATTGCCTTTTTGATAGCTTCCCCAATCGCACACGTCCATCAGCAGGATCATCTGGGGATGGTGATTCTAGCGGACGAAATCACTCTCAGCATCAAGGAAAAAATTTAGAGAATCCTCCACCTCCTGTTGCCCTCATTCCTCCACGGGTTTTGCCATTGCTGCATGATTTAGCTGAACAAATGGTTAAAGCCGGTCACCAACAGCAGTGTTTTAAAATATACAGGTAAAGGAATTTTCCTCTTTTTCCTTTGTTGGTGCCATTTCGAAATTTTCTTCTTCTTCTTCTTCTTCTTCTTTTTTGGCTACTGTTTAAACATACAGCTAATGGAATTTTCTTCTTCTTATGGACCACAAATCTGCAACACAAATGAACATTATGGTGCAGATCCAAATAGTTGGAAGACACCTGTGGACTCCACAGTCCAAAACATAGGACCTACATATGGCTGAGCTCAGTAGAAGATTTTTAAAAAGAAAGAAAAAAGGAACAAAATTTGCATAAGAGGACAACTTGGTTGAAGATTTCTTTCCTCTGTTTTAATTCAGTTGAGATTCCTAGATAAGTAAAGTTATTATGTTATTAATTTGTTTGGGTTAAGTTAGTTAAAACTATAGATAGAAATCCTAGTTTTAGATGGAGTTTGTTATAAGGTATGTCAGTTGAACAAGTCAGTATTTTTATTTTATTATAGGAGTTACACAAAAATGGCCTAGCATCGCGTAAACTAGGAATTCCATTCAAAGACTTGTGGGAAACCACTTGCATAGCTAAAAATTGAGTTGTTTCTAGCACACCATATGCAAAATAAGGCACTGAAATAAACCATCACAGTTCAAGACTTAGTGGGACCACTTCAGTCTTCAAAGATGGCTGTCCAAATTTGTATAGCAGAGGGAGGAAGAATTACAGATTTCCAAACACACTGCAAGAGCCAAATCCACAAAGAAGAAGATGTGAGGCACATGAAGAACAGGTGGAGTTTTGTTTCTTCATGGCAGCAACATAGAGCGCATCCGTAGGCTAGTTGGATTCCTATTGATTTCACCCACATCTCACTTTGGGTTTTCCTGTGAAGCAGCCTCCAAATGAATGTAGAGACTTTTGGCCTGATGAGATTGTTCCAAACAAGATTTTTGAACGTAACACAGGGGGCTGCTCGGGTTCACACTAGATTCCTTGCGTCTCTGATAGAGAACCTTCCAGAGGAGTTTCCAAACCAAATAGCTATATCTATCTCAGGGTCTAATGGGAGGGAGATAGAGGAAACTTGGAGAAGGTGTTGTTTAATGGCCTGTGGAAGTTGAACTGGGACTTGCCAATTCTGCCCACTGATAACAGTAGCAACTTTATGCCATGTGGAAAATAAAAATTGAGGAAAAATCGAAGCAATAGCTGTTTCACCAAACCAATGGTCATACCATAAACTACATGTTTTGTCATCCCCAATTCTCCATTTGCAACCTGTTGGGAGACATGGACAAAGTCTTTTGAAAGCTTTCCAAATGCAAGAACCAAAGGAAGAATTATTTTGATTCCAGATTGTGTTGGAGTGAAAGTATCTCGCCTTGAACCAAGATGCCCATAAGGGGGAAGTAGTGGAGCTTAACCATCCCATTCTAATTATGCAAGCTTCATTCATTTCAATGATCCTGCGGAATCTAAGCCCCTTTTTTGTCCTTGGTAAACAGATTGATTCCCAATGAACCACGTCCTTTTTGGTTGGATAGATAGATTCCTGAAGACCAGAGAAAATAGGCATTGAAGCCAAGAAACCAGGTTCATCAGGTTCTTGATTGCGAAGCTCACCCTGTATCCAAAACTTTAAAGCCCTTGTGAGAACTAATTTGCATAATTGGCTTCAAGATGAGGAGACACATTGGAGACAGAAATCCAAAGTTTCTTGGATTAAAGAGGGAGATAGAAACACTCAGTTCTTCCACATATCAACCAAGGTTAGGGGGCAATTTCAATCAAATATACAGATTAACAGAGAATGGTAACACTATTGAAGATCCTCTTTGAATCTTTGTCTTTTCAACCTGTAATCAGCCATTGCATAATATTATCCTTTATCCCTTCTTTCAGTTTTATTGACTTTTCAAATCCCCCTATCCCATGCCTACCCTTCCCCAAAACACTAGTGCCCAACTTTTTAACGAAATATAGGTCCTGATTGTGTCTTTCCACCACCAAACAAAATAAAGAAACAGGTAGAAGGGAAAACAAGAGAAGAACTCAAATGGAAATATCCTAAATATAGTTTATTCACTCCTAAATTGCTAGTGAAAATTATTTTTTTCTTAAAAGAGATATAATAGGTAGTGGACAGGACAGCCAGTTCTTACTATTGCTTTTATATGCTCTCAAACATAAATGGGGCTCTAATACAATCTAAACCACTAGATGAGGGCCAGGATGTTTTAATCTTAACCGTAGAAATGTCATTAAGATAAAATGTCTAAATCACCCATTTTGGCTTAAATGTCACCAAATCAAAAAAATGCCATTAAAAAGAAAAAAAAATGTTGTAGCAACCAGGCATAAGTAATAGTAAAACTCAATGTAATGGTTAAACTCAATAGTCAACCCTAGACATCTGCCATTGTTGTTGTACATTATACTTTATAATGCGTTTATTCAATAATTATGAAATTGTCTGCCCTCAAATTCTTTTAAGATAATTCAACAAGAATGTTGTGTTACTCAGGGACATTCGTGCTTCTATTTTAGAACAAACCCTTCGGAAATTGGGTGTGGAAAAGCTTACTAAAGATGAAGTTCAAAAGATGCAATGGGAGATTTTGGAAGCTAAAATTGGGAGCTGGATTGAATTTATGTGGATCTCTGTAAGGATTGTGTGCAACTTTTCTGCTGAGGTCTATGTTCCTTGATTTTCAACTATCTTATTGTACTTGAAACAGGTTAAATTATTGTTTTCAGGAGAGCGTAAAATTTGCAATCAAATATTTGAAGGTATTGATATAATTAAGGAGCAGTGTTTTGCCGAAGTAACTATAAACAGTGTGTCCGTATTACTCAGCTTTGGAGATGCTATTGCCAAAAGCAAGAGGTCACCCGAGAAACTGTTTGTACTTCTTGACATGTATGAGATAATGCGCGACCTTCAGCCAGAGGTATCAATAAATTTCCACTATGATAATGTGGTTATAGTGTTTATTATGCAGGTGCATTTCAGAGTGTTTTTTGTTTCTTTTGAGAGACATGCTGTACAAAGTACCAGAGACATGCGAGTGTAAGATTCAGGAATTTGAAGTAGATTTAGTACTAGCATTATTTGCATTATTAGTTGTTGGGTCTGCTATGGAATGTCGAAAGGTTTAACTAATATAATACCAAACAACTAATGAGTTGTGCCGTTACAGTGGTAAAAAGAGACCTAACTATCTTTTTTCTCTTCTATACTATAATATTATATTGGTTGCTATAATGAAAAATGATCCAAACCTGAGAACTTTGCACTTTTTATACTGTGAAATTCTTGGCACTGTAAACAGCATGAAACATTTATTAGAAGATTTGTGTTGCATGACTAAAATCCAAAAGATAGATTTTTTTCTTAATTTTTCTCATTCTCCATTAACAAGATCTTAGTTGGATGGTTAGAACATCTACTTCACATCATGTTTTAGCCTCATACAACTGATCTGCAAAACTGTCCAGATCCACGGCATTTTAATTGCCTGGCCCACTATTTAGTGCAATGTCTATAATATAGTTTAAAATTCTTGTTCTTATAGTTCTTTGTCAAAGATCCTTTTTCTTTTGACAGCTGATATTCAATTTCTATCCTAACTTACATCTAGCTCTTTCGAAATATGCAATCAGCCCTTAGTGCCTTTTTATCTTGAGTTGAATAGATATCTCAAGTTAGAGAGATTTGACCTTAAAAAACCCAACTCTCCAGTTGTCCACAACAAAGAACCCTATCCCAAACATTTCCTTCAAGAAAGAACAAGGGTTTCATTCCATTTCAAAGAGGAGAAGACCCTCTATAGTCAGCCGAGTTCGTCATTGTTACCCAGCTGACTCTCCTAAGTCCCATCAATTTAGGTCCAAGTCCCATAGGACTCAACTGATTTTTTTTTTTAAATCCTTGATTTGAGATTTCCATGTAGGAATGCATTTCTAGCACCTAGTTAAGAAATGGGCTAAGATTTGGCAATAGCAAATGCCAAAATTGTTCAAATTGTTTATGCGCATCTCATCCTAATCAATACTATACTCTTGTCGTTAGCCCAACACAATAAGATGATATTTGTATCCATCAAGGCTTTATATCCTTTTTAGTATAAACCCATTTACAGACATTAGGTTTAAATAGGAAAGGTATAAGATCCCCCATACATGATTATCCTGGAGGGCCTTCCAACTCTCCATTAATAACAACTTGCTAATACTTATGCTTCATTGCTTGGTTATAAGACTTGGGAATAGAAATTGAATTTAAAGAAGCTAGGAGGGCTTTAGAAAGAAATCTGTAGTGGTCAAGGGGCTTTCACACTTTTTTTTTTTTAAACGTGGTAATTTTTCCTCATCAACTTGAGTGATCTTTTGGCTTGTGGATCAGTTAGTTAGTGGCATGACAGATGTGTAAGTTAAGCGAGGGGTGCTTAGGGTATACTGCTCTTATACCTGCTTTCCCTTTTCCTTTTAGCTTCCTTTATATTAAATTTGTACTATCCCCGCCTATCGAAATAAATCAGTAATTAAAAACTTGATTAGCTTATTATTGTTTGAGATACCATTTCATTTATGTTTGTACTAACAAAGGTTTAGTAAATGTGTCTCTCTCTTTTGTAGATTGAATCAATTTTTGAAGGAAGAGCTTGCACCGAAATGCGAGAAGCTGCATTAAGTTTAACGAAGCGGCTGGCACAGACTGCCCAAGAAACTTTTGGTGATTTTGAAGAAGCAATAGAAAAGGACGCCACAAAAACAACTGTTGCTGATGGGACTGTTCATCCTCTCACTAGCTATGTGATTAATTATGTGAAATTTCTATTTGAGTAAGTCTACTTAGCACAGATTCTACAATTCATTGTGAATTCATCTTCCTCTCTAGAGGTTTACAATTTCTCAAATATTCCTCGCTGACGCTAAAGTAGCAATGCTAGGCATAAGCATGTAGTAGTAGATTTGGTTTTTCTAATTCATATTTCCTTCATTAAAAAATGAATTGATTTTCCTTATTCATTTCAATGTTGTCATTTGTTCTACTACAAGCATTGTAAATTGGAGATGGCCTATTTGTAGCAGCTGCCACCTAGGGGGTGATGCTTGTATGGAATTTATACAAAACATAGGGAGAGAAGAATAAATTTAATGATGCTTAAAAAGTGCCGTAGTGGCACAGCCCTAGATCTCCGATCGAGTGTAGATTAGTCTCTTAAAGGATTGATCAAATCTGAGAATGGATTCAGCCATTGAGGCACCTTCACAAGAGGAGAAAACACCATAAATGATAAATCTCAATGAGAATTTTAATTGATTAAATAAGCATGCCAATTACAATGAGAGCTCCTCTATATATAGGAGTGAATGTTTTAAATAACCAAAACATGCTAAAAATAAATTAAGCAATTAAGCGATTACTAAATCCTATTAAGAACTACTAAATCTAATCCATTATAAAATAGGAAATAAATCTATTAATTAGAAGCTATCTACCGGCCTGCATCACGTAGGCTTGCAAATTTACAAAGTAGCCTTGTTGCAAGCCACAAGGATTTCTAATTTCAATGACATTCAATCGACCATCCTTACATTTAATTCAAAAATATTCAAAGATGACTTATAATTTGAGTAGGATGCTTATTAACTATGGCTTTTCCTATTTGAAAGAGGATTCTAGAATGCTCTAAAATAGATAGAAAAAAATGTAAATGAAGTGCATAATTTGACTGGTCCCCCATGCATGTGGATTAGTTGTGGGCCTGGGCCTGGTTGGGGAAAGTCTAGTTCATGGGCTTGGACGTGGGTGCCTATCCATCGTCATGGGCTTGAAACTTCTCTACAAACTCAGTTAGGTTGCTGCATCACATGGCTATGTGTAATGGTTAGTAAATGCAGACAACCTAAAATGCACCAAAGCCCCTATGATCATGAGAGGTTGATCTAAACATACCTAATAGCAAATTTGGTTACAAGTGAGGAACCGCAGATCTGAGGATTCCTCACCGCCCAAGGAATCTAGGTAATAGGTGAGGAATTTGCAGATGTGAGAATTTCTCATTGCCCTTGGAACAGGGAGTCATTGCTGAGGATTTATTTATATGAGGATTTCACATGATATAGGTGTGTATCAATGCTATAATAGAGAAAAAATGATTTCAGAGGGCAAATCTCTTAAGTGAGGATTTCCAAATCCTATAGGTGTTGTTGAACCTGAAAATCCTCAAAACTAAGGATTTCAATTGGTCGAATTCATTGATGATTTCCAATTGACAAAACATAGGTTTTCCAGGACTTTGGGGAGAACGGAAATCTTTTCCCCGAGGAATTGATTGCTAAATGCGACCCAAGTGAAATGTAGTCAAACTCTTCAACCAACTATCATCAACTGATTTACATATCTATATAATATTTGTACTTGCACAAATGATGTCGATAATTCTAAAACCTATCTATTACAATATTTACTGAGAACTGATAAAATTGTATGCTGATTTCAAAATATTTACTAATGCAATGATTGGTTGGAATCATTAGTAATGCAAAAGGGGTTATTCCTTTAAATTTTTATTTTGGTAGAACCTATGATTTCCAAATATGGAATGGATATGGCAGGACACACCATGGACATGGCCGGGACAAGGATTTTACACAAGAAAATGAAGTATCAGACATGATACGACAAGATATGTTGCTCATTTTGAAGTCTCTGTGCATCACAAGTTAAAACTAAAGTTCTTAGAGATGATCTGACTTATATATATATATTTTAAAATAGATGTGTTAAAACTAAAGTTCTTAGAGTTGAACTGACTTAAATGTTTTAAAATAGATGTTCTTGTCTATCTTCATGTTAGCCCATTTTCATATTTAACCACCCGTCGATTAATTAATTTCCATGCAGGGTTTCTCTTAAACTTAAAATTTTGAAAGAGAACCTCAAACAAAAATTTTAAAGTTATTCAAGACCAATGAGCAACTACTGCAAGTAGAAGAAAATGTTGGTGCAAAGTCCCCTTGATGAAGAAGGACCCACAGTAAAAGAAAGTTTTTCATCAACCAGTGAAAGAAGATCCGATAGTTGTGGGTGGAACACACCATGAGCATCTCAATTGAAGATCCAAATGTGAATGAGGAAGTGAACAACTGTCTTACAAATAGTCATATGGAATAATGATGCATAGACAAATCATGTTGGAAAAAGAAACACTCAAGATTCTCATTTTTGTTTGTGTGTGTGCTAGCTCGTTTATACCACTCCTTTCATATCTTTGTGGTTTTTTTTTCTTTTTGTATATTTCTTAATCTTTAATATATTGGTTTTGTTACTGATAAAAAAATAATAAACCTTTTTGTTGATACAAGTGATGATAACGCCAATCAATCACCTCTCCATTTTGTTAAGTTTCTATTCAAATTTCATGATAGCACCTTGGCCCAAAACAACCTATGGCCTCAAAGAAAGGGAGCACAAGGCCTCTGAAGGGTGGAAAGTGTGAGTGACTCCACTTTTGGATTGTTTCCATGCATGCAGAAGAAGATAAAGAGTGGGATCTCATTGTTTTTTACTTAGCAACCATAGTACATATTCACTTCTTTGGAACGCTAGTACATATTTCCACTCTTCTACAAATATTGTTTTCTATTTGAAGGAATGTTTATGTGCATCCATCCCTCACCCACCATAGGGTGAGGGACACTTAATGGCTTTCCGTCTTTACACATTAACATTCCTATTCTGCATATGACCATGTATGACTTTTCACCTTTTGCGCATGAATATTTCCAACTATGTAAGTGACTTTTCAGATTTGTGTAAATTTGCTTCAATTAGAATGTTTTCGCACATGACCTCAATGCATCAACAACAATCTAACAAGGTCGCATGTTAACTTCTATAGTTATCAGCCAATATTGAAGCAGCTGTTCCGGGAGTTTGATGGTGGAGAAGATACAGAAAATCAATTGGCATCTGTGACAATGCAGATAATGCAAGCTCTTCAGACTAACTTGGATGGGAAATCGAAGCAATATAAAGATCCTGCTTTGACTCCACTTTTTCTGATGAATAACATACACTATATAGTCAAATCTGTGTGCAAGTATGTAGCTACCTACCTAGAGAGGAATTGAGAACATGTTAGGCGTATATCATTAATTTATCCGCAATGTTGTCTTCAGGTCAGAAGCTAATGACTTATTGGGGACAGATTGGGTGCAAAGACATCGGAGAATAGTACAACAGCATGCAAATCAGTATAAAAGAATTGCTTGGGGAAAGGTTTGTTCTAACATGACTGACTTAATGCTGATAAAAATCTATCTTATGCGATGCTTTTGGATTGGCTTGTTTCCATGTAATGCTCATTTGAGTTTTCTTTCAGAAATTTTGACTTTTCTTTTCCAGGACTTTTTGCTCACTTGAGTGCACAGTACCAGTTTCATTTTCACCCTGAACATCTTGGACAAAATGCTAATGTTCTCTGTCTTTAGGGTACTCTTGTTGGAACTGGATGTTGAGAAGAGGATATCTCTCTCTTTTTAGACCATGTTAAATAGAAAGAGATCATGCATGCAAGTCATGCCCAAGGATTGTGTAAACTTATATAGGTCAAACGTATTATATGGCTTATATTACCATATAGTGCTTACTGCATAACAATGGGGACATTTTTATTGTTTTCATGTCAAAAGTCAAAACTGATTCCTATGCACAATCTTGATGTGAGGGATGTCTTTTTTGTCCAACTTTCAACAAAGACTTCAGAGTTCTGATGCAGATATGTAATGCAAAGTGTGTCTCATACTTTGCTTGCAGTTTCACACTCTATAACCAAAGCACCAATAAAACAGGTCAAAAGGACTGAACAGTAAATTCAGCGACTGGTAGAACTTAAGGCTGATTCTATCTTATCTTCTCTATCACTTTCCCCAGATCTTTTGCTTTTGATACACCTGATTTCCTGATTCATTGCTATACATTTGCCTTTCTTTTGTGGGATCTTCTAGTTATCTTTACAACGGCCAATTGACTTGGACTCATTTCATACATCAGTTGGTATAACAGCCGTTTTTTTTCTTAGAAAGCAGTTGCATGAAAAACTGTCATGTCAAGAATGTATATGTAAAATGTGTAGATATACTGAGTGACTTGCAAACATTGTTGAATAAAACTATTTGTGAACACTAAATGGTAATGGGTAGCTTGTGGCTTTGGCAGCATCATGACACTTGTCAAAGACCAGTCCAAATTTGTGAATTCTGTGGACTCTTGTAGCATCAAAGAATCTACAAAAGAAAAATTGTGAACTAGGGGACTTTCCTGGAGGAATTTTTGCTGTCCTGGAATTCAAGGGTAATGTTCAGATTACAGAGCGAGATGAACAACAACAACAGTAAAAATTTTCAAAAGAAAGACTCTGATTTTCATATTTTGATTCATAATCATTGAAGTGTTTGCCACAAAATGACCATAAAGGCCTTTCGGGATGTACGAAACAGCATAAGAAAATACTCTAAGAGTGAAATATAATCTTTCATATTCTAAACTTAAAAAGCTTGCTTTTTGGTGACCCAAGAGAAGTATGAAGATTTTTCTTTAAAAAGTTCAATATATCTACCGACATCTCCTGCTTCTAGAAAACTTCCTGTGATTTAAAAAAATCTCTCAAGACAGAGCCTTCAAGAAAATCCCCCACATTTCGCCCTTCCTAAAGGTGAGTCCGATAATCAGGACAACAAAGGCTTCATGTCAATATGATGGTGGTGGCGACGATGATGATTCGAGGTGATAATGATCATCATGGCAGTGGGTAATGATGATATGATGATGGCAATAGGGGCAGCGGTGGTGGTGGTGATGATGATGATGATAGTAGTGATGGTGGTGGTGGTAGTGATGATGATGACAGTTTGATGGTGGAGCTAAAGGAATGATGATGATGTGGTGGTGGTAGCGATGAGGATAGTGGGGGCAGTGGTGGTGGTGATGGTGATGTCCCACCTTGTCAAATCATCAGGCAAAGTTCTGCACCAATCAGAATTATTCTTTCCATCGGATTGGTGAAGTGTAAAGCATGCGTGCTGAAATTTTTTCTTATTTTATTCACATTAATTTAGAGTGATCATTTTATGGTGGAGCATAATACTAATTAAACTAAAAATTGCGTTTTCATAATGATTTTGATGTTCCAAGATGATTCATATATATCGAGTTATATGTTACATTATGTTAGATGTATCATGACATGACACATGTGGACTGGTAGTTTTGTGTAATATCTCCATAGTAATACATGTCTGCATGTGGTACATTGTTTTCTATGAAGTATGATATGATTTTGATCTCACAACTGTCTCACGATAGTAGAAACTTGAGTGGATAGATTGTTTCTACAATGTCATTCCATATAGGTCCCTGTCACCTTAATAGTTAGTACAAATGTTTCTTCTCAGCATTTGTCCTTCATTCTTTTGCCATCAAAAGGTTGGTGAGGCATTATTTCATCCAAATTGGAAGGAGGCTATGGCAAGAGATGCGTGCTCTTGAGAAAATCATGTGTGGGTACTTGTGAAGGTACCAAACTGAAGTGCATAGTATGATGTAAGTTGGTATACATATTGGATATATAAGCAAAGTGCTTTTGTGGTGTATAGTAAGGATGGTGGCAAAAGGTTTTATGCAAGAGAACATTATTGACTATTAAGAGATATAACCACCATTGTAAAGCTCAGCTCGATATGTGTATCCTTATCTATTGCCGCCATATATTCTTGGTATTACTTTTGCTAGATATAAAGCATGCCTTCATAGGTAGCTAAAAAAAAATAATGCTTGTGGATCTTCCTTTGGATTTGATCATTGTATCAATTGTACACTTAAGAAAACCTTGTTTGTCTTAAGCAATCATCTGGGGCAGGATGTGAGACACAGCAATGGTCTACAGTGGTATGGATCTACCAAAAACTAGGTCAGTCATACTCTTCATTTAAGAGAAGGATTGGTATCACTAATGTGATTGTTTGTGCAGATGATACAATGGTGATGGTGACAGGCGATGATATAAATTACATAAAATTTGAAGTAATTCTTAAGCAAGGTGTACTTGTCTGGTTCTTGGTTGGCTAGATTTCAAAGAGGAATCGTTTTCTCCCAATGGAATTTTATCTTTGAATTTACTTTATGACACAAGGATATCATCGCTAAGGCTAGCCGATGAGCCGAAATGACTATTGATCAAAATCATGGGCTTCGTTAGAATGATGGAGAACCCCTAGTAGATAAGGTGATGTACCAACAATTGGTGGGTAGGCTTCTTTATATATCATATGTTTTTGTGTGGTAACCCAGTTTTTGCCTCCTTGAGAAAGATCATTCAAATGCAGTAATTGATGGGATAGCTATAACATTCTCCTAAATTGAGGCCGATATACTCCAATAATGTACATCTAGATATGAAGATATTACAAATGTAGATTGGGTCAATCATGAAATTTATAGGTCAGCTAGTGGCATTGTACAGGACTACATAAAATTTGAAGTAATTCTTAAGCAAGGTGTACTTGTTTGGTACTGAGTTGGCTAGATTTCAAAGAGGAATCTTTTTTTCCCCATGGAAGTATATTTTTGGATTTACTTTATGATATATGGATATCATCGGTAAGGCCATTCGATGAGCTGAAATGCCTATTGATCAAAATCATGGGCTTCATTAGAATGATGGATAACCCTTGGTAGATAAGGTGATGTACCAACAATTGGTGGGTAGGCTTATTTATCTATCATATGTTTTTGCGTGGTAACCCAGTTTTTGTCTCCTTGAGAAAGAACATCCAAATGCAGTAAGTGATAGGATATCTATAGCATTCTCCTAAATTGAGGCATGATATACTCCAATAATGTACATCTGGACATGAAGATATTACAAATGTAGATTGGGTCAATTATGAAATTTATAGGTCAGCTAGTGTCATTGTACATGACTAGGAGTATTCTTGTTATTTGGAAAAGTATAAACAATCTGTTGCTGAAAGAATAAGTTCTAAGGTTGAGTGCAAAGCTATGGCAGGCTCTAGGTATGTGTGAACTTTTGTGGTTACAAGAGTTGTTAATGAAGTTGCTAATGAAGGTGAAATTTTCAACGAAATGATTCTATGATGACATGGAAACTAATACATCTCACTGAATCCAGTGTATCACCAGATGATATGTTATATCAAGACAGATTGTCATATCAGAAGGGTCATTCAGAAATTCCGATTGCATTGCGTGAAATCTAGATGGTCTATAGGAGGTGTGATGATCATCTTACATATTTTCATACCTAAAGTTTGGAATCATTTTCTTCAAATATTTTGTGAGCTAGGCATGATTAGCATTGATGCTCCCGCTTGAGGGGTAGTGTAGGATATTATCATTCATGCTTCATATGTCACTATGTGACACATTGTTTTTCTTAAGGCAATTGATAGTTAAATAAAAATAGCATCATATACAAAGGCTGACTCCAATAGGCTATATAGTACACGTATAATGAACTACCTAAATATCTACAATTTAGAGGAACCTCTCAACGTTCTACCAAGAACCTCAACATGTCCAAAGATGAAATGCGTAAGAATTTCTTTAGAACCATACATTGAGATTTAACTTTGGTCCTAACCTTAATCACCATTTTAATATGCGTTTCTTTCCTATTAACTAAAACTTGATTATTCATCTCTAACCAAATTTAAAGTACGAATTATGATTGAATATAACACGGCCTTTTTCTGAAGCGTCCCAAGTACAAATCATGATTGAAAATCTTGGTTGCAGACTGCAGTAAAAATGATACATTGCAAATGGCAGCAGTCAGTCCAGCATAGAATGAATTTTCATAAATCCCAACAAAAAAAAGCAAAAAAACGAGGGAAAATTTCCAAAATACAAATATTCAAAAATTTTATAATTTAGTTTTTTTACATTAGAGCTTATTGGATGCATATTTACTAGAAATTCATTTAATATTACCAATTTTGAGATGCTTCGACTCCTTATATGCCTTTAGAAAAGTAGCCTACAAAACAATTGGTGGAAAAAAGTTACACAGAAACCAAACCAAAGTATAAGGTGAGATTTGTAGGGCCCTAACATAAAGAAGACATCTAGTGGACACATTTAAAGCCCACAAAAAAAGAAAAAAGACTGATTACTTCTGAAGAGGTTGTTGCCTTCGACCTACTAGCATTCATATAATGTATTAACTTTATTATTATATTATACAGGGAGCTGTGGTAATCGGTTGTATTACATAATTAGCTTTTAATCCTGTGATGATTATACTGCAGATTCTACAGTGTCTTTCAGTCCAAGGGGGTGATGGAGGAAACAGCAGTGTAATTTCAAGGGCAATGGTCAAAGACAGGTTAGAAACCTGTATGTCTTAGGTTTAATTTTTTTTTCTCCTTCATGCTATTCTTTCTAGACTTGGTCTATTGTCGTCATCAGATTCAAGACGTTCAATGTGCAATTTGAGGAGCTCCATCAGAGGCAATCTCAATGGACAGTCCCTGACAGTGAGTTGCGAGAGTATCTGAGGCTAGCAATTGCGGAAGTTCTCTTGCCTGCATATAGATCTTTCCTCAAGCGTTTTGGGTATAACTACTACTTTTAGATTTGAACTGTGAATGCTGTTGTCACCAAATTTGAAAATCTAGGATACCTCAGTATAACACAAGCCTACAGATGGATTCAATGATCAACACTAGTTTACATGCACAACAGTATTATGTCTGTGCATGCAAACCAAGTAGAAGATGTATATTGGGCACACACTTGTTACACAAATGAAGTTATAGGGTTTGTTTTGTTTTTTTAATGGATAAAGCACCATTTTTGGATAGGTACTTCTATACAAAAAAATTGTGGTCTTTCATTGCATTGCAAATTATTTGTCTGCCTTAAAAAAAAGATGTTTTCTGTAACTTTCCTACTTCCGCCTTGACCAACACTTGGTTCTACCTTTATATTAAATGGAAAATTGTTGAGGAACATCTATCACCTGTCTTTTGGAGGTGATGATGCTGAAAGCAACTGTCTGATATGGTGCCTGGATGTTGGGTAACAATTAGTGGAAGAGGGTAGGGTATGTAAATTATATACAAGTCTGTTGATGATTTAATAGAGCTATTTAGGGATGGGTTAGGTGTCATGAATGAAGCGAGGTTTAGATGGAGGAATATTTGAGGTAGCAAGCTCACAACACAAAGCATAAAACATAGAAACTAAAACATAATTGTTAAAGCACAGGAACAATATATGAAATTGGAAAGAGCTGTATTATAGATATACTGCAAACTGTACTTCTATGCAAAAGTATAATAGTACCCTTAGCCCTCTAATGATTCAGATCATTGTTTACTCTTGATACTTTGCTCTATACATTCAAGGTTTTTTCCCTTTCCAAAACAAAAAATTAAAAAAAAAGAATGGAGCATTAGTTAGGCACCTCCAACTAAGGGATTAAGTGCTGGGATGAGACTTTATTGGTTCAGGTTTTGCCTCACTGACTACATAAAAAAGATAAAAATAAAATAAGAAAGAAGAAGAAGAAGGAGGAGGAGGAGGAGGGAGGGAAAAACAATAAAATTATCTAATAGTTGCTCCTTCTTGCTGTAGTTTGAAGGAATTATTTTCATTAACAATACATTACATTTAGTACATGATTTGCTTTATAGATGAAAGATGAAAATAAAATGTAGAAAAATAAAAAGTCTAAGGCCTTATAGTAAATATCGGTCTTTCATTTGCACTACAAACAAACTTTTTGCCATCCAATCAGGATATGCTGGGATAGCTATCCATATTTTTAACAAGGGAAGTTGTGATCAATTGCCAATTAAATAACACTCACAAAGAAATAATAGTGATCAAGTGGACAACTGAATTAACTGTGTGTAGTAAACCGTCCACGGCTAAATGTTATGTACCGAATTCATGTATCCTAAGTAAAGATTCTTCTTAACATAATCTCTTCAACTTAATAGAAACCAGTTCTCAAAATTATTGATGCCAAGTACCAAATGCATCAAAAGCTTGACACTCAAGAATTTAGAGCTTGAATGAATTTGTATGACTACCTTGAATCAGTCAGGTAATTTATGTGAACTTAGATGTTAGAACTGCCTAGCTGTAAGAAATTGTAATTCCAAACCCTTTCTAGCATATGTTACATAGACATTCCCCTTACACACATTTTTATCGGCCATTTGTATAGCATTTTTTGCATCTTGCATTTTGTTTTTCTGGCGAGCCCAGCCAATGCAACCTTTAACTTTCTGCAGTGGTTTCAGTTTATTTAATACGCCCCTCATATTTTTGAGGAAACATATATAATGTGAATTCTGTACAACGATCAGATTCTCAAATTTTATAAGTGAGACCCCTACACTTCAGTTTTCTGAATCACTGTTGTGATGGGCCTAATGTTGATGACCCAAACCCCAATATCTCCCTAATGGATCATTTTAAACTAGACAATTAAGAAGGAAGATACGGCTACTATTCACATTCAAAGGAAAGAAAACTGAAGGAAGGTTTGATGACTTGGATTTGTGGTCTGGTAGGTTTTGTATACAATTCCATCTGTGTGGAACCCATTATAGTTTTTGATCAATAAACTATTGGATCTACTTCAACAAGTTAAAGCCTGAGCAGCCTGTTGTCTGATCCCAAATAGATCTGAATTACTCCCACGTGGAATGTATGGCCATCCTTCCCTTCATATCATAGTTCTTCTACATATTGTGACTCTATATTTGATGAGGTGCAGAGCTTTTATATATCATGAATTCACAATACTTTTGTTATGTTTTAGGCCTATGATCGAGAATGGGAAGAATCCTCAGAAATACATTCGATACAAGGCAGAGGATCTAGATCATATGCTTGGTGAGTTTTTTGAGGGAAAGATCGCGGGTGATCTGCGGCGATAGATTGGAATTCCTTCAGAATTGAGTTTGTTTTAAATCAGGGTCACATATGATCTTCATTCTATTGAAGTATTCCTAGTTTTTCATTTATTTTTACTGATGAACCAATAATGAGTGGGCATCCTAAATCCCATTTTTAATGGTGTATTTTCTTTTTCATTCATCTTAAATTAAGCATTTTAAACTTTCTTGGGCTTGGTAAATTCACTTCACTGGTAAGTTCAAGTGAAATGTCATTTCAAGACACAATAAATTAAAAAGAGTCAAATCAAAAGTATTACATTTCAAAAATTCTTTAACCTTTTGCACTAAAAAGTCAAAAAGCTACTTTTTCATCTCATTGACAAAAAATATCTACTTTTAACACAAAAAAGACAAAAAGGTTACATTCTTTTTTTTACTAAATAACAAAATGCCACAATTTTTTTTTATTTGACCTTTTTTGTTTTTTATCTTTTAATTTGACCATTCACTTTGGTTCACTCTACGAGTAAAATTAACAAACAGGTCGCAGAGAAAAGAACACTTAGGTTCACTCTACAAGTAAAATTAACAAACAAGTTGCGGAGAAAAGAAATGTTGGGCATGTCCAACTCTTCCATTGTGATTTTCTAGTAAATCTGAGAAACATGGATCTCAGTACAATTGACATGAGACGCAGTTAAGCGGTTTACAGGTAAGCAGAGTGGTAGTGTTTGGACAACATTTGTTTAAAATGAGAGTTCACGACTTTTCCATCTGTCTTCTTGAAGGTCTTTTCTGCAACTGAATTAGAGGTAACCATTTAAGCTTAATTGTGAAAATCTAAACGCTTGCATTCCTGACTAATGTCTACAATGATCCAAATGGATGCCTTCATACCTAGCCTGGATTTGTCCATAAAATTGACTTTCCATGCAACAGTTCACCTTGGTTTTCCTTTGTCATGTTATTAACTAGTGCAAGCGCCCAGGAGAATTGTTCTCTGTAACATGTTCTAGTCCATTCATTCTTGGTGAATACTCCTACAGACTATTACTTTCATTATCATAAGTCGCCTCTCTCTCTCTCCCTCTCTCTCTCTCTCTTCTTCTTCTTTTTTCTTTTTTTTTTTAAGGGAACGGTGACATGAATCCTACAACTCAATGAACACCTTCCAATTTTTCATGGCGAGGCATCTCCCTTCTACAAAGACAGTAAGGATCAATTTCACGGCTGATGGTAAGGGGCTTGGGTGAGTGTGTATCTAGGTGTATGAGTATCTACCAGCTCAAAAAAAGAAAAGAAAAACTACGCTCCAGAATCTCATGGATGGAAACTTGTATTCACTACATGTTTATCTTCTAATCAAAATAACTAACCATATGGTCATCCTCTTTACCTCCTATATTCTCTCAGAATGCCATTTATATTCAATATACTATCTATGACAATGTTAAAATTTTTTCGCCTAAATGATTCTGAGTGCCCAGTGAAAGTGCTAGCTAAAAAACACACAAATTCAAGCATTTTACTAATTACAAGTTTTAAACTTAATTAAGCATTTACTAAAAGACACGAACACAAATTCGCTTGATTCCCACAATAATGTATAATTATAGAATGAGGCAATCAAGTGAACAATAGTGTAGAGCTATGAGAGATGTGTGTGTTAAACACTCAATGATGTTACATTAAGTTAAAGGTATTCTAACATATGCGAATTGTATGCCAAATCAATCAAGAATATGACTATCTAACATATGCATCTCAATGCATAAATGGAAGACAATAGGGCATAAAGAAATAGAGGCACACAAAAATTTGTAGTGGTTTGGTCCTTGACCTAAGTTCACTCTCAAGCAAACCACACACCAATGGTTTCTTGGCTTTCACTATAAGAGGTTTTCTATAGGAGCACCTCAAAACCCTTTACTCCAAATTTTTTCTACTCTATTTTTTCTAGTGGTCCCATCACAACGATTTAATCCACATTACAATTATATGGAAATTTAAAACAAACAAGAACACTTGCCTTTAAAGGATGACGAATCATTGAGTGCGCTCTTATATCCTTGAAATTGAAGCTCCAAACTTTGGCCCCTTGCTTAGCTTCTTAGTGGTGAAGATGCTCCAATGTCCTCAACCAAGAAAGGAGGAGGTCTAGGTTTAGGGTGACTAAGGTATGCCAATAGGATTAGTGAAGTCCCTAGATATGGATCTTTCTACTAAACACTCTTTAATGAGCTTTGAATGCTCAAAGATATGAGTCACTTAAGAGTGTGTGGGAAGTTTGAAGAGGTTTTTCTAATTTGGAGCAAGTGAACTTCAAAACTCTAGATCCTAATTCCACTAAATACTCTCTTTTGCTTTGAATGCTTTGAGATCTAACTATTAAATCATAAGAGAGTGAGTGGAAGAGGATTTTGAAGACGAAATGTGTTTAACTGAGGGTTGGGTTGTGCTTAAAGAGGGCTCTCAAATTCACATTATTGCTGGCTATTGAAATGAGCTCAACTTGATATGAGAGCTAGTCCATGGCTGGCCGTGATCATCCCACAGCTAGCCATGAACCCCCAATGGCTAGTTTGATTGAAAGTCAAAACACTAGTTTCTCATTCCACGAAATGATAAAAAAGCTCTTCTTTTTGTCCAACAAAAAAAAAAGAGAAAAAAAGTATCTTCTCAGTCCTATGCTACAAAATGACAAAAAGTCAAAGAGCATTTTGATATATAATACTTTTTTTTGCCCCTCTTTTCATGTCTCTTATTTTGAACCTTCACTTCAGTTCACTTCACAAGTGAATTTGGCCGCATCTTTTTGTGGTTGGGGCCCACTCATGTGTGGTCATGTGTGGGTGCCATCAAATGATACCAACGTAAATTGATATCTCCACTTTCAACCATCGATAAAATGGGGCTGACCATTGATATACTACATGGCCCACCTTCTCAGTTTGGCCTTTAATGCGTTTGACTGCCATTTGGATGTTCCCATTCCCATGAGATGAGTAAATGTCATTATTGTTCTAAATTTTGATTTAGCTGAAAAGAATCCTAAAATCTTAACCCTTGGGCATAAGAAAGTTGAAAAAAAAATTGTTTCTCAATAAACTACTTACTTGCACATATTGCCTTCTAAAGAAGCCCAGTCAAGTCTCCAATATCTTAAAAGTAGGTCCTATGTTCACAATCTCAACGAAGGTGGCCCCGCTTTGTAATAATTCATAAAGTGAATCACAGGGTCCCAATCACAAAAGGTGAGCCTATATTGTAATTTCTATAATGGTTGGACTACAATATAAATCCTATGAATACGGGCATTATGTTCTAATTTCCAAAGGAAGGCGCCACGTTATAATTTCTAAAGGTACGTCCCATATCCACAATAAAAAAAAAAGGGACACCACTTTATAATTCCTATAGGTAGGTCATATGGTCGCAATCACAAAAGGTGGACCCGCATTATAAATCCCATGAATATGGGCCCACATTGTGAATCTTAAAAACATGGGTGTCACATAATTTCTAAAGGTGTGCCCCATGTTCACAATACAGAAAGGTAGCATCACATTATAATTCCTATAAAGGTAGACCCACATTGTAAAATCACATGAATTTGCCCCTATGTTTTAATTTTTAAAGGTGGGGCATGTAATTTCTAAAAGTGGGTCCTATATCTATAATTATAAAAATTGTGGCACTACTTTGTAATTCCTAAAGGTGGGTCACATGACTAAAATTACAAAAGGTGGACCTACACTATAAATCCTATGAATATGAGCCCCATATTTTAAAATCTTAAGGTGTGTACACGTAATTTTCTAAAAGTGAGTAGTCTCATGTTCACATTTACAAAAGAAAAGTAGTACCACATTATAATTCTTATAAAGGTGGGCTAACCTTGAAAATCTTATAAACTTGAGATCCATTTCTAATTTTTAAAATTTTAAAGGTAGGTACCATGTTATAATTTTTACAAGTAGGTCCCATATACGACAATAATAAAGTGCTGCAAACAATAAAATGTGGGTCCGACATTGTAAATCATATGATTTTCTTGCTTTCGTTATTTGGAACAAAAGTTTTACAATATAGTAGCAAATAAGCTTTGTGCAACATATTCTTAGAAGAATAGTTTAATATAATGTTACGAAATAAGTTATACATAATATAGTTTTGGTATAACTCGATTTCAGCACAACAACTTAATCTGAGCACAGTATCAGAAAATAACACGAAATCGATGCTAATGAATAAAACCCGACATCAGCAACCTCATCTGTAATTTTCACTTATTATTTTGCATTTCAACTTGTTTTTTTTTTTTTTATGCTCTCATGATAACTGTCATCTTTGTTTGGTTTTAGTGTGCCAGTATTCCACATCCTGGATAGAACATTTCCTACAAATATTTTATAATAAAAAAAACACCCACACCCACACCCCATGACAGGCCAAGATGAGATGGAAACTATCAACCATGGACTTGCTGAGAGTGAGGGCATTTTGGGAGAAAAAAGTGTTGAATTGTCCTGATTTGAAAAGCTTTTGGAAAACTAAAGGAAGAAAGCAAACAATACAAGAAAAATTATTGCGTGTGATTTCTTAAAATGATAGGAACCAAAGATGAGTTGATAATTTGAGGCCCATTTTGAAAATTTTAGATTTTTTTATCCTATTTCGAAAACTTAAAAAACCTAGAGCCCTATTTTAAAATCTTCCCTCTAAATATATATATGAAGCATGAAAGACGAGCCGCTCTCTCACCGCAGTCCCCACCACTGCGGTAGCATACCCGAGAGCGCGCGCGCAGAGAGAGAGAGAGAGAGAGAGAGAGAGAGAGATGTGCGTGGAGAAGGAGAAGGAGACGGAGAAGGGCCTTGGAGCCTCCAAGCAACAAGGGTCTCTTCATCTCTCTCGCTTTCAGAAGATCGTTCTGGGCTGGGATTATCTCCGCATCCTTCGAGATTACACTGTAACAAAAACCCCTCCCTCGCTCGATTCCTTTTTTTTTTTTTGTAACTGTTTCTGTCCTCATCTTCAATCATTTTGAGCAGCATCACAAGCAGAAGAAGGACGTCGATGGAGCTCCTTCTGGCCTCAGGAAGGTGAAGAACACTTACGAAGACGTTGCCGATTACATTGCTACTTTCGAGCCTCTTCTCTTCGAAGAGGTCAAGGCCCACATTGTCCATGGAAGAGATGAAGCAGGTATCCTCACCCACTTCACTGTTCTGTTCCATTTTCGATCACTAGAACTGGGTTTCGATCAAAATCCGTTTTTTTTTCTCTCTTCTCCTTGTTTGATTGTTACTGGTTGTTGGGGTTCGGCTATTGTTGGCGTTTTGAATCGGTTTTTCAGGCTTTTCAACTTGGTTATGGTCAGTTATGAAAATTATTTATTTCATTGCTATTGGATGTTTTTGACTTGGCTCTTGTTGGCTTTGAATTGGTTTTTTGGGCCTTTTCAACTTGGTTATGATCATTTTTGTGGGTTGGTTTTGGTTGGAAAGGGTTGTATTGGGAGACCCTGGTTTTGTATTTTGCTTTCTCTCCATTGCTGTGGTTTTTAGTTTCTCTCTTTGGGGTTTGGGGTTTTGAGAATTATTGATATATTATCAATAAAAAAGGGAATTATTGATATATATTTTTCACAATGGGATTTGCATTGCAGAGACTGAATGGCGGAAGGGCCTTGTTGTCTCCTGTGACGAGGTGGCTGCTTTTCACATGGTTACTCTTGGGGTTAAAGATGAAGTTGCTGCTGAAATATCTGAGAATGATCTCTTGTTGGTTTCTAATGAAAAGGTGTGCTCCTCTATTTTACGATGGTTGATTTTCTTTTCTGTTATTCTTTTTTTTTTATTGTGTTATTTCTGTGTTTTTTTTTTTTTTGTTTTTTTGGTGTAAAATTCTGTGGGTTTAGTGATAAAATGTATTTACCATCCTCTAGTTCTGGATTTTCTTTCTTTCTTTTGAAAATTGTTAAACTATGATTGCATGCTGGAGAACTGTGGTTGGTTGTGCAATTTATTCATGAAAATGGTGTGTTAATAGGAGAACTGGGTGCCCCTTTTATTACATTAATTCCTTAGAAGGATTAGTTTGATTGGAAGTCTTTATAAAACTTTAGCTAAAGTTCTAACTAATAGGTTAAGGAAAGTGCTTCCTGAGATTATTTCAGAGTTCCAAGGCGATTTTGTTGAAGGGTGGTAAACTCTTGATAGTGTGATAATAGTACATGAGTGCATTGATTCAAGGAATTGGCAACAACATCCTTAGTTTGCAAGCTGGATTTTGATTTTTGAAAAGGCGTATTACATGGTGGATTGGGGCTTTCTTCAGTACACGATGAATAGGATCAGATATGATAAAAAATGGTGTCAATGGATTCATAGCTGCTTTTCCTAGTCACATTATTCTATATTGGTGAATGGATCTTAAAAAGGTTATTTTAAAAGTTCTAGAGGTTACCAACAAGGGTATCCCTCATCTCGTATGCATTTTGTAATTGTGGCTGAAGCTTTTAATGATTTAATGGAGAAAGCTAAACATCAGGGGTTAATCAAAGGATTTGCTATTGATAATGCTGATAAAGAGGTAACTCATTTACAATTTGCTAATGATACTATTACATTTTGCGACGCTTCCATGACTTAGGTGATTAATCTGAAGTTTATTTTGAAATGGTCTGAAATATTATTTGGATTGAAAATCAACTATGAAAGTGTGAAATGATTGGTGTTCGGATGGAGGACAGAAATATTGCATTATTGGCTAGTGCATTTGGATGCAAAGTTGGGAAGCTCCCATATTTGGGATTACCTTTATGTATTGGTTTACTAAAGAAAAGCCTTTGGGACACAGTTGTGGTGTGAATAGAGAATAAGTTAAGTTCATGGAAAGGGCGATATTTGTCTATGGGAGGTTGTGTTATTCTGATCAAATCAGTTTTGTCCAGCATTCCAATTTATTTTGTTTCTTGCTTCAAATACCCTAAAAGTGCCTATCGATGAATTGAGAAGATTCCGTGTCATTTTCTTTGGAATGATTTAGTTGAAAAGTGGAAGTATCATTTTGTTCAATGGGAGGAGGTATGTAAACCCTTAGCTCAAGGTGGTTTGGGTATTCACTCTATTGAAAAGGTAAATAAAGCTTTGTTGGGAAACGGGTAATGGAGGGTGCAGGATTCAGGTCAATGTTTTTGGAGGTGGCTTTTATTGTGTAAAGATAAGTTGGAAAATGGTGGTTGGTGTATTCCAAGTCAAGAGTACAAGGCTTCCGGTTTGTGGGGGTCTATTATGTTAGAGTGGACTTTGATCCTTGAATTCATTATAGGTTTCATGATGATCATCGTGTTAGATTTTGGCATAATGAGTAGCGTGGGTAGATTGTTATGAAAAATCAATTCCCAAATTTGTATTTGGTGGATCAGAGACGAGGCTTTTGTTGCTGAAAATTTTTGTGGTTTTGGTGGGGGTGTAGTCTGGGATTTGTCTTTTCAAAGACTTCTGACTGACATTGAAGTTTCTAATCTTACTGAATTGCTTTGCATTCTTGATAAGGTCTATTTGTCCGTTGGTAGAGCTGATGGAAGGATTTGGAAACCTGATGTAAAAGGTTAGTTGATGCAGCCCTAGGGTTAGGGCTTGCGTGGAGGTGCCTAAGCACGTGTCCAAGGACACTTCGAACCGTCAAGATGACTTCAACACACACGAGGAAACACCTCTGGGAAAAGCCCAATTCTATTAATCAACCAAATCTGAGAATTTCTTCTCTACAATGCCATATATATAGTAAAACAAACTTAAAAAGCAAGAAAACCCTAGGCTAAAAATGGAAACTTTCCTAATAACAATAATAATCCTAATCTAATTTGAAGAGGGGCTGCTGGGGCCTAGACTGCATCATCCTTTCCTGGTTGAAAGAAGAGTTCGTCCTCGAACTCGATTCTGCTTCGGATTGCCAGTGTAAATATGTTAAACATGAAGGACTTCCTTTGTGGCAGCTTTCCAGGAATTCTTTTTTGGCGGTTGTGGTTTCTCAGGATGAAAAGTAATTTGTTGTCCACCATGCATGAATGTATAGGTGTTGTCGCGCATACCATGAGTTCCATTTTTGTCATACATCCATGGACGGCCCAATAAGATATCACCACTATCCATAGGTAGCACATCACACCAGATTGTATCCTTGTAAGTCTCACCAATGGCAAAAGTAACTTTGCAAGTATGTCGAACATGCGCTTGATCACCATTCATTAGCTATTTGACAAAATAAGGACGGTTATGCTTATAAATTTTCAATTGGAGGCGATCAACAAGAGCCTGGGAGATGAGATTTTCACAACTTCCACTGTCAATAACAACTGTGCAGTTTTGTCCCTGAATAATTTCTGCGGAACGAAAAATATTTTTGCGCAACCACTTATGCTCAACAGTTGGTGAAGCGTCCTTGAGGACAATAAGAGCTTTATCTGGGGGCTCTGCATCGATGAATTTAATTTCCGCAGTGTCAATATTCTTGGAATTGTCAATATCCTTAGGATCAGTGTCAGTACCCTTAATATCATCTCGGATATTGTTATCAGCACCTTCAATCTCAATCAAATGTATTCGCTTTGGACAGTCTACTGCTCGGTGCCCGTGCTGATGACAATGAAAACAAACTATCTTATTTTGACCTTCAGTCCTAGCAAAAATCTGTCCATTGGATTTAGCTTCTTGTAGAGATGAATTCTTCGGAGAAACCCATTTGGATTTTTGTACTTGATGATTTGCAATTCCCTCAGCCTTGATAGCATGTTGGATGAGTTCATCGACAGTATCAAAATGTTGGAAGGCAAGGATATGCTGAATGTCTAGTCTCAATCCATTGAAAAATCTATCAACTACCACATCATCCTCTTCAAGCCACAACGAGCTTGCAGAGTTAAAAATTCCTCAGAATACTCAACAACTGTCTTGGACTGTTGTTTCAAGTTTTGAAAACTGGAACGGAGATCTCTTGCATAGTTGACAGGGAGGAATTTTTGTTTCAAAATATTTTTCATCTCAGTCCATGTATCAACAGGGTCCATGTTCTGATTCCTCCATTTTCTTTGCATTTCAGCCCACCAAGTTGCAGCATAATTACGAAATCTGGTAGCAATCAGTGTGACTTTATGATGCTCAGTCATTGGCTTATGTGCGAAAATATTTTCCACACACACTAATCAATCCATGAATTCAGCAGGCTGTAATTTTCCATCATATTCGGGAATCACAATTTTAATTCCTAAATATCGATCAGGATTATGGACCGTTGGATCCCGTTGATTCCGAATATTTGCACCATCATCACGGTGGTGATGCACACGCTGATGATTTTCCAAATTTGTTACTCTAATGTCCAATTGTTGCAGGGTAGTGTGCATGCCATCAACTTTGGCAGATAATTCCTTAATGACACTGGCCAAATCTTCAAGTGAAGAAGATGAAGATTCAGTATCCACTTGCTTCTTTTGAGGCATTTTTTTTTAATGCAAAATTGAAATTTGACTGACCTGATGTGCAGATCTACTCTTCAGAAGGACAAATTGGAAATCGGAACACTTTTGCATAAACTTTTAAGAAGAATTTCGTTTGTGGGCCAGTTAGTATATGGGCTCACCCACCTGAAAGCAGGCTAAGCGTACCCGGATTGAACACGGGCCCAACACTGACTTTTCACTGTCTCGTTCTACGTGACAGGAAGATGGAGATAAGAAAAGGTGACTTGGCCTTGGTGCTTCGGTGGAGATAAGAAGAGAGGAGAGGAGGGAACCAGAAGAGAGGAAGTGATGGGAAAGAGAGATCGGCTGTGCTGGAGATGAGGTCTGGTGTAGCGAGCGGCTGATGGCGTCTAGTAGCTAGGTGCGGCTCCGGCGAAGCGTATGCAGCAGTGGACGGCAGCGATGCGTGAAGGGTGTCGCCAGCGATCGTCGAGCGGTACTGCCGGGCGGCAGAGATGGCGGCGCTGATTTCCACAGAGGGCAAACGGCAGCGGGTTGGACCAGGTACGCTGCTCTTTCTTTCTGTCTCTCAACCTCGCGTCTCTACTTTTTTTTTTTTTTTTTCGCTCGGCTGCTGCTCCTCTCTCTGCGGCTTCTTGATGAAGATTTGGGGTGGGGAAGAATTAGGGTTTTGTGGGTTTGGTTTCGGGACTGTGGATTGGGTTGGGGTGTTGATGGCTTTGGCTGAAAAGTGGGTTTGCAGTGTCGCCCTTTCGTAAAGGCGTGGGGACTAGGTCGGAAAGTGGAAATATGTGGGATCGGGGTTTTCGGTGGTGGATCTGTGTCTGTGCAGGATGAGAGTTAACGGATGGGGGGTAGTGGATGGGGTTCCGGCGAACGGGTTTTAACAGAGGCGTGGTTAGGGTTCGGGTCGGTGTGATGTGTGGGGATTTAGGGATTTGGGTACGGGACAGGGAGATAGGTGTCGGTAGGAGTTTAGGGTTTGAAGATGGCGGTGGTAGATTGGGTGTTGTCTGGAATAGCAGTGGAGAGGATGGGTCGTCTGGGATAGCAGCGGAGAGGATTGAGATGAACAGTGGATGGGGTGACAAATTCCGGGAACAACAGAGGGCTCCCGGTGACTGGATCGGATCTCTGATACCAATCTGATGCAGCCCTAGGGTTAGGGCTTGCGTGGAGGTGCCTAAGCACATGTCCAAGGACATTTCGAACCGTCAAGATGACTTCAACACACACGAGGAAATACCTCTGGGAAAAACCCAATTCTATTAATCAACCAAATCTGAGAATTTCTTCTCTACAATGCCATATATATAGTAAAACAAACTTAATAAGCAAGAAAACCCTAGGCTAAAAATGGAAACTTTCCTAATAACAATAATAATCCTAATCTAATTTGAAGAGGGGCTGCTGGGGCCTAGACTGCATCATTAGTTTGTCGTTAAATTCATTTTATAATGTCTTGATTTACAGTATTGGTAGAGTGGAAGATTGGCAATGTTTTTGGGATCCCTCTGTTCCGTCGAGAGCGTTTGAAGCAGTCTGGGCCCCACATTTGGTCCCATTCAAATCTAATTAGATTAGGACTATGTTATTTTATTAGTAGTTTTCTAATTTCTAATTGTATTATTAGGAAAGTTTCTGTTAATAGATTGGGGTTTGCTTAGGCAATAAGTTTGCTTTTATTATATATATGACATTGTAGAGAAGAAATTCTCAGACTTTGATTGATTAATAGATTTGTGGATTTTTTCATGGAGGTGTGTTATAGTGTATGAAGTCTTCTCGATGATTCAAAGTGTCCCCGGACACGTGCTTTGGCACCCCTACGTAGCCCTAATCCTAGAGCCTGTATCAAACTGGTATCAGAGTGAAGATCCACATCGCTCCGATTACCTTTCGATCAGCCATACCATATCAGACCTATCCCACAATCCGCAATTCGTCAACCCATTGCCCCTTCCCAGACGCCCAATCACCTTAACTGAACCCTAATCCACCCTCAAACCTTCCTTTCCCAACTCCCAAACCCTCTCACCAGAAGCCCCTTATCGGAATCAAGCCCCCATTCCTTTTGCCAAATCCCTAGTTCCTTTCCAAGATCTAACCGCCAACCGGAACCCTTGCCGACCAAACCCTTCACTACCGAAGCCATTCCATCTCCACAAAACTCGAACCCAACTGCCCCTCATCACTTTCAAACTGAGCACCATACCAAATCTCCCACCCCTACCCCGTCAGAATCATCCGAAACACTTCCACCACAAATCCAAAGCTCCAAAACCGTCCCATGCCTCTTTTAGACCCCAGTCCATCTCTAGTTTCTGTTTGCCAAAACCCCAACCGGCAAGTGAAAAAAGATAAGAAGAAGAAAAAGAAGAAGAAGAAGAAGAAGAAGAAAAAGTAGAAGAAGAGTGTCAGAAGGGAAAGAAGGTGTCATACCTGGTTCGGCAGCCTTTGTTGTCGCCACTTCTGTCTGCTTGCCGTCGACTTCAGAAGCTGGTCACCGCAAGCTGCACATCGCTCCTCACTTGCCGCCGTCTCTTTGGTTTCTCCTTTCTCCTTTGGGCACCAGAAACCAAAGGGAGCAAAAGCCCTTTTCTTATCTCCATCTTCTCGTTACGAAGAACGAAGACAGAGAACAATAGAAAATATGTTTTGGGCCCGTGTTCTAAGTCAGGTAAGCTTGAGTTGAATTTCAAGTTAAGTGAACCCGTATATAGTGTGACCCACTATGAAGTTTTGTCTTAGCAGAGTATTGGTCGGATTTTCAGCAATCAACGGTTAGAATTTGTTTTGGAGATATCGGCATCTGCTATGCTTCGATTTTTGATCCGTCTTCACCCGCGTGTTTCTGGATAATCGATCTACTCATCTGGTTAGTCAGATTTTAAATTTGCATTAAAAAATGCCTCCTAAGAAGCAAGTAAAAGCTGAATCTTTATCTTCTTCAATAGAAGATTTGTTTGGTGCCATTAGAGATTTAACTACAACAGTTGCCACCTTGCAAAACACCTTACAACAATTGGAAACAAAGGTGACGACTTTGGAAAATAATCAGCGTGTGGATCACAATCGAGGTGACGGAGAAAATATTTGGAATCAATGAGATCCACTGGTCAATAATCCTGATTGAGATTTAAGGATTAAACTCGTGATTCCTGAATATGATAGAAAATTGCAGCATGCTGAATTCATGGATTGGTTAGTGTGTGTGGAAAATATATTTGCACATAATCCAATGAATGAGAGCCATAAAGTTACATTGGTTGCTCCTTGATTTCGTAATTATGCGGCAACATAGTGGGCCGAATTGAAAAGAAAATGAAGGAATTAGAATATGGACCCTATTGAAACATGGATTGAGAAGAAGAATATTTTGAAGTGAAAATTCCTCTCTGTCAACTATGCAAGAGATCTACTTTCAAGCTTTTAGAATTTGAAATAAAGATCTAAGACGGTTGTTGACTATTCTAAGGAATTTCTGACTCTGCAAGCTCATTGTGGTTTGAATGAAGATGATGATGTAATTGTTGACAAATTTTTCAATGGATCGAGAAAGCATATTCTTGCATTTCAAAATTTTGATAATGTCGATGAACTAATTGAACATGCTGTCAAAGTTGAGACCATTGCAAATCATCAAGTACAAAAATCCAAATGGGCTCTACCAAAGAATTCATCTTTGCAAAATACTAAACCAGTGGTTCTTCGGGACAATTCTTTGCAAAGATTGAAGGTCAAAATAGGATGGTTTGTTTTCATTGTCAATAGTTGGGGCATCGCGCGGCGAAATGTCAAAGTACATACATTTGATTGAGATTGAAGGTGATGTTAAAGATACCCCAGATGATTCTAAAAGTACTGAAACCGATCCCAAGGCAACTGAAATTGAGGAAACATACACAGATACTACAAGTGATGCTCTCATTGTCATCAAAGATGCTCCTGCAACTGTTGAGATTAATGATTGAGGAAAAATATCGTCCGTTTTGTGGGTACAGTTCTTGGACAACATTGCACAGTTGTTGTTAATGGAGGAAATTACGAAAATCTCATCTCTCAAGCTCTTGCTGATTACTTCAAGTTGAAAGTTTACAAGCACAACCATCCTTATTTTGTGAAATGGTTGATGACAGGTGATCAAGTGCATGTTCGACATACTTGCAAAGTTACTTTTGCCATTGATGAGAATTACAAAGATACAATTTGGTGTGATGTTCATGTGCTACCTATGGATAGTGGTGATATCTTATTGGGCCACCGATAGATGTATGACGAAAATGAAACTCTTGGTATGCGCAACAACATATATACATTCATGCATGGTGGAAAGCAAGTTACACTTCATCCTAAAAAGCCGGAGCCGCTGAAGAAGAATTTTCGGCAGTTGTAACAAAGGAAGTCCTTCATGCTCACCACATTTACATAGGCAATTTGAAGAAGACTTGAGTTCGAGTGTGAACTCTTTTTTCAACCCAGGGAGGATGATGCAGTCAGGGCCCAACAAGTGGTCCCATTCAAATCTAATTAGATTAGGACTATGTTATTTTATTAGTAGCTTTCTAATTGTATCATTAGGGAAATTTCTATTAATAGATTAGGATTTGCTTAGGCATTAAGTTTGCTTTTATTATATATATAGTATTGTAGAGAAGAAATTCTTATATTTTGATTGATTAATAGATTTGTGGATTTTATCCTGGAGGTGCGTCCTCGTGTGTGAAGTCTTCTTGATGATTCCAAGTGTCTTTGGATACATGTTTCGGCACCCCTACGCAGGCCTAACCCTAGGGCTTACGTCAGCGTTGTTCTTTTGTTGGGTGGCAAGGAAGCATAAAATTCTAACTATAGATAAGTTGTGAAGAAGAAATGATTTCTTAGTAAATGGGTGCATTTTGTGCTTAAAGGAGGAGGAAACAATGCATCATTTGTTAATTCATTGTCAGTTTGCTTATAAAGTTTGGATAGCTTAATAGCTATATTAAATTTTTTTGATATGAGTTAGGTGATGCCTAAGATTGTGGAAGATCTATTTCTTCAATGGTGTTAGCGAAGTAAGTTTGTTTGTGTCAATATTTTATGGAAATTAGTTGTTTATGCTACGGTTTGGAAGGTTTGGTTGAAGAGGAACGGTACAGTGTTTACAAAAAAAATCAAATCTATTGAGGAAGTTGTTGTGTCCATCATTTGGACTATGTCAGAATGGGTTTGTAATAGTAAGGATTTTGTTGGTGTCTTTCTGGAAGACTTTAATAGGTCTTGGGGAACTGTTTTAAAAGGAGGTTGGTGTTCTAGAAGGGTGCAAAAATCAGTTTGGAATCATCCCTCTCTTGGTGTTTTAAGTTGAACTTTGATGGTAGTTTTGTTCAAAGTGTTCAACAAGGAGGTATTGGTGGTGTCATCAAAGGGTTAGTGGATTCTTTCGATGCTAATGAAGTGGAGTTGTATGCTCTTCTAGTTGAGTATTGTGAGCTACGTAGAATTGGAGGTTTTAATTATATAGTTGAAGGTTATTCTTTTTCTTCTATCAAATGGGGTTCTAGAAAAGCTATTTATCCTTGTAGGCTAGCGGATTGGGTGGAGGTGTAGTGCTTCATTCCATCATATTTTTAAGAGAGGCTAATACTTTGGCAGATGGTCTTGCCAGGGAAGGAGTTTTTCGCTCTTCTATTTCTTTTGATGTGTAGGTGTTTTCCCTTGTTTATTATCTTTTTGTTGTGTCTTGTTTCTGTCCATTGATTTGGTGAAATTAAAATTTATCTTTTATTAAAAAAACCCATGTAATATATTGAAATGCATGCAAAATAAAAGGACAGATATGTAAGAGGAAAGATAAAGACACTTAAGTCATTTGATTCAAATTGCAACCATAATGTCTTCCATTAAAGAGCCATATTAAAAAAAGCATGAGTACAAAGACCTGGATAAAGGCCATAAGTCTCTCTCTCTCTCTCTCTCTCTCTCTCTCTCTCTCTCTCTCATACACATTCTTTAATTTGCTAATTTAGATTCTTGATACAACTCCAATCCTAAGTCTTTGTTTTTTATTTATTGATCTTTTTGGTTAGCAGTACTTCAATTTATTTTCATCTGGGGCTGTGATTCAACTTGTTAGGGGCAGAAAATACCCCTAGGCAAGGGTCCTTGAGTTTGAGTTCCAAGTAGGGAAACAACTTGATTTTAATTTTAATTAATAAATGACTTTGGCATATGTTTAAGGCATTATTGGCATTTACAGTCCATTCCGCTTGGGATTATTCAGTTCCTTAGAGGACACCAGAATGAATACCTCCCCTCTTTCGTAGATATTCTACCTGACAGTCCATCACAATTGATGAGTGGTTGTGTTTAATTATTTTTATTTTTTGTTTTTGAATCTGCTAATTTATGAAAAAGGGAAAAATATTGTTGAAAGCAAACTGTACAAATATAGTAGAATTGAGTTCTTAATATGAACTCTACCAGTTTGTTGTGAGTGCTGGTCCCAAGCCTTTGTAGAGGAGGCCGGTATTGCATTTAAGGTTGACAACCGGCCTAAAACTTTTGTTGCAACCACAAGATGAATTCTGAGCTGACATGGACATGGATCCAAGTAGTAAAGATAGATCTGAAAAAGTGCACCTATTCAAGCATTTGGCCTGGGATAGACTGGAATGGTGAAACAGAATTTCATGTAAGATACTAACATTCATATAGTTGGGACAAGCTTTGATGATGGTGATGATGAGGTCCTAAAATGGCTTCAGAGGGGCTTCAATACTGTAAAGAAGATGAAAAGATGAGAAGATGGGCTGAGGGTGGTGGAGTAATATCTACTTGTTATTTTTCTTGAACATTTGCATGTTAAGAACCTCTGATCATTGCTTCAAGAGGCCGGGATTGTTGTACTTGTGTTTTTTCCAGTAGATAGCAGTTTAAACTTTAAAGGTATCAAGTGGAGGGCGTTTAACAGGCATAGATGCAATTAGAAGGGGGAATGGTGGTTCACTGGTTCTGCATACTAATGGAAGATTGTTTGGAGGATCTTAAACTTGTGTTCAATTGGCAGTATATGGGCAAAATTCCAGATTGTTGATGACATAAAGGCTCCAACTTTTATCGGAGGTTTGGAGTCCAACATGATGTTGCTTGTTTTAATATGTAGGGTTAGGGTTTAGAGGTTGAAGAAAGAAAGAAAAAAAGAAGCAAAGAGCTTGAATGGCATTGTTCACAATGTAGAAAATCAAAAGAGGCTACATTTAGAGAAATATACCGTGCATTTACTAAGAAGAGGCTTTTTTAATATATACAAGCGAAGTAGACCTGTTCAAACAATTAAAGCCAAGACTGCTTCCGAATATTTCTCTAACCTTCCTAATATCTTTGACACCTAACACTAACACTGCCTACTATCATTAACGTTCCTAATATCTTTACAAACTATGAATGCCTTCCTAATATCTGTAACATGCTCTTGTAATCGCATGTGTCTTTCTTGTTTTCCTAAAATTTTCACAAAGTATGAATGCCTTCTAATATCTGTAAATGACGTGCTCTTGTAATTGCATGCATCTTTCATGGAAAGGATCAAGTGTCCTTTTGCCTCAAGCTTAGCAATCCTTTCGAGTTTGCTAGTCCTAGATGGGGTTGACACTGTCTCTCCACTGAACGTATTTGTGTGAACTTTCTTGCGAATGGTCAATCTGCTGGATGATTGTCCAGGGGTTCCCTCCTCCTTTTATATCGCAATCTTGAGAAGTTACACTTGAGATCGAAGGCTACTTTGCCAAGAAACTCTACATCTCTGGCTAGGATGTGGCTCTTAGCCACGTGAGTTAGATGCTGATCCAAAACTCTTTAGCAAGACTTTGACCCCTATCCAATCTCTCCTATGGAGAAGACTTTCAGTGAGAGATAATCTTTGATATTTACCAACTGCTTAATCCTACATGGGCCCTGTGGTAGGCGGCCACACGATTTCTAACATCTTCCCACTGGACATGAATGCCACGTATATTAAAAAATATATCTCAGTTCAATTCATATCACATACCTTTCAAAAGATTCTCCATACAAAGCTTTGGTGAGAGGATTTGCTGTCAATTCCTTGATATTGTTTTGATCAATATTGAACTAGTGTATCATTTGATTGGATAATGCTTCTAAATGGGGAAGGGATTCTACGTGAAGAGTAGTTTAATATACTGTATCATTTGGTTGGATAATCCTTTTATTATGTTGATGGAATTTAAACTGAAGATTAATGAAAATAATACTGTAGCATTTGATTGGATGATGCTTATATCATGGTGGCATTTATGGTAGTTTAAGTTAAAAATCTAACAATTTTTTAACTTGTGATTCATAATTTTAGTTGTGTATGATCTTATTTTCCAACTTGATTTTTAGAACTTTGCTTGTAGTTTACCATACTATTTTGGTTACATCATACTCATATTCATGATTCCAATTTGGATCATAATTATAGAAGCCTTCGACTTCAATGAGATGAGAAGTTGAAGTTGCTTTTGATTCTAACTTCTGACCTTTTTAATTTTCTATTTTTTAATCTAATTTTTTGAGGCATACAAACATTAAACCTCTCACCTGTGAATATTAAATCCCAATAAACCACAGATATTTTCTAGAAATCTACTTTGAGTTAGCTTCCCTTTCCATATGTTGAAAAATCACTCGAAGTGTGTCAGCTTCTTAATCTCTACTTTTCTTTTTAGATTGATAGTTTTAATCTCTACCACCATGCACAGAACCTCCATGTCCCTTTACATTCACATATCACTAATTGATTGCTTGGAAAAATGAAAGAAGATAATAGAAAACATGCATTTCCAAGTGTAGATATTTCCTTTGTCAGTCTCAGTGTGGCATCCTATCACATTTTAGTTCTAAACAAAGGATGCGTCAATGTTATTGCAGTTTCAAGATGGGTTAACTCTACCAGCTGCACATGCTTTTGCACTGGTGGAATATCATGATGGTAGAGATAAACTTAAACTTCGAACCTTTCTAGCTGGAGAGGTTAAGCAGATCAATACGGAGGAAATTGAGTCCAGTCCAAGACTGTTGAAAATGCTTTCCATTCTGAAGTCAACCAACAGCTTTTTGTATATTCTGAAGGTATGAGTTTTACTTTTGACTATAATAATGTTTTTGAAATCTTCTTGTCTTGGATTTTGTTTTCCTTCTAATTAGACATGCTTATCCATTTGGTTAGGCCTGTTTGTTTGTGGTGTAAAGTAAAGTGATATTTCATGAAAAGATGTGTGGGTTACATCAAAGTAACAAAAATTCAAATTTCCTCCCTTCTTTTTCAAAAAAATTCAAAAAGCAACCACTAAATTACAAAAAAACCATCTACTTTTTATCTGAAAGTAAAAAAGATTCCTTATCAAGCAACTAAAACAAAAAAGTCATCATAACCGCATCATATTTTATTCTCTCTTGATTTTAGGTTTACTCTATTTTTCTCTACTTCAACCCACAAACAAATAGGCCTTACCATTTACATCTTTTCTTATCAGTTAAATTTGTTGGTACTCTTACAGTGCTATGTGCCACACCCAATAATAGTATTGAGTCTAAACAAGTTTGCTGAATGTTGGCACCCTTCCATACCTATTTTTAAGAGGTTTGTTCTTGATATCTTTAAGGCCAGATTGTGCCTTAATGATTCCCAAAATAGTAACAAGTTTTAACAAAAGTGAAACTAGAAGAATTATAAGCCCCATCTAGGATCTTGAATTAAATGTGGTGTCTTAACTCAAAGGTATTGCATTTGGTGGATCATGACTCTTTTCTGGTACTTCTCATTTCATGTGTTCAAGGTACTTGATGTAGGATAGACCCATGGTTTTCCATGGGTCGACCCGCCTTTGGGCCTAACCCACCTAAATTAGTTTATTTAAGGTTTTATTTGCTTATTTATGGTTTAAGTTGTGTTTAAGTGGATGTTTTAATCTTAACCATCACCCAAACTGGTGAGTCCCTCAAACCCAAGCCAAGTGTCCTATCTTCAAATCCTAAGCCCAATCCAAACCCCCAAAATTCACAATCACCATTACTAACCCTAATCCCAAGTGCCGAATTAGAGACCCCAAATCCTCGCCATCAGTCACCGAAGCCTATCTCTATTGTCCTTTTCAAGCCCCATTTCAAAAAAAAAAAAAAAAAAGGTAAATAAGAGAGGGCATAGACCAAAAGAAACACCAGCAGAAGAAGAGAGGAATGAAGGAGAATAAAAAAATAGTGAGAAGAAAGGAAGAGAATCAGAGGATAGAAGCATACCTGGTTCGCTGTTGCCCACCATACCACCATCACCTCTCTATTTCCATTATCTGCTATGTCATCATCCTCTACCTCCAGGTCTCCCACAACAAGTTGCAAGCACTGCCCACCAGATCACCATTGCCTCTGCCCTACCATCATCTACGTCGACCACCACAATTGAAGAGTCTTCAATAGCACTCACCAAAGCCACCATCTTAATCGTCTTGGAATAGAAGATGCGAGCCTCAGACACAATTTCAACCCCTTTTCTCTTCTTTCAGGCTCTCACAGAGAGAGAGAGAGAGAGAGAGAGAGAGAGAGAAGGTGGGTTTGGTTTTCACATCAAGTTGGGCTAGGTCACACTGGGTTAGTCCAACCCATTGGACCAATCATTAGTCAATCCATGTGCTGACCCTGATTTCTTTTGGGCTTGCATTTAGTTCAGCCCAAGTTCAATTAAGCCCAAATTCAACTCAGTTGTGAGAAAAAAAGACTAACTATAGAAATACATCTACAGCTAGCAAGTGGGCCTAAATTTCATCTAAATTTTAGCCATCCATCTTCAAATAGCAAGATCTTCTCCATTTAGACCCTAATTGCTAAGCCGTTTTCGCTTGCAAACTTTAATCAGAGAGATCTACAAATCAGGCCAGTGAAAGTTTGGAAAAAGATATTTGTTTATAATTCTTCAATATGCTATCGGAAGAGGAACTGGCTATTGAAAATCCATAATGATCTGCTTAGAATGACATATTCAATTAAATATGGACAATGATATAATAATAATAAGGCCTACTTTGATCAATTTCATAATTTGAGTCAAGGCAAGCTAGCTAACAGTTGATGAATATGGTGATGAATTTTCAAGGCTACAAATACAATGTGCATTAGATGAGGATGATGAACAGTATGTCACTATCTTTATTAGAGGTTTGAGACCAAGTTTATGGAATAGTATGAAAATGGAATGTAAAGATACGTATGAATCATTTTGGAAAGCGATCCATGTTGAACGTTTGATAAAACGGTATCACCTCCGAAAAGCTAAGTTGCAAGCAAAAAAATCTCCACAAACGATAAAAGCGCATATTGTGGAACCAACTGTGGAGAATGTCAAGGCTGATATTGAAGAGCAAAAGCAGGAAAGAAATGATTCCATAATCAATTCAAATGAAGTAACCTACAAAACTTCTTCAAATAATTCTCTTTTAGATGAGTTGGAAGAAAATGAACCCGAGTCTCATCCTTTTAACAGTGTTGATCAAGCAGTGTAGGTGGAGCAAAAAGAAATAAACAGTGAAGAAAACAACATGAGTCTAGTCATCTGGTGGATCTTTTCATAAGTCCACTTCCTGAATAGCAAAAAAATCATCAGCAGATCAGGTTTTTGTTTTGAAAGTTGAAAATGATGGTGAAGTCATTGAGATTCCCCATATTGATTTCAGCTTCGATGATAAGGTATTGATGTTAGGTATTGGTTTTTGTCCTTTACTTGTATCAAACCAGCAATTGATACATTTAACGGTCAGATCAATGGCCAATGTTGGATTCAAACATTAGAAGAAGCTATGTCTCCATTTCCCTTATACCTGGATGAAAAGATTGATACTAGCATCCAAGTCATGCCAAGAGGTTGAAGATCAAGAAGCACATTGAGGATTTGTACCCTTGATATTTGATCTTGGAGGACTTTTATAGAACTCAAGGTCGAGTTCTCTCCAAGAAAGGGAGAATTGCTGCAGGATAGACCCATGGTCCTCCATGGGCAGATCCGCCTTTGGGGTCGACCCGCCTATCTTAGTTTATTTAGGGTTTTATTTACTTATTTATGTTTTAAGTTGTGTTAAAGTGGATGTTTTAATTTTAACCATAGGATTGTTTTAATGGTTGAGATTAGTCTTAGGGTTAATCATTTCTCTATGTAAACAATGTAAAGCCTCTTTGGCTGCTCACTTAATTGATGATTCGTAAGTAATGAAATCTTAGTGTATTGGGATCTTTCTCAAGTTTTCTTGGAGTTGTCCTCAAAATCTCTAACGCTTCCGATTCGGAGTTTAGTGAGAGCTTAATTTCCCTCTATCTATCCATCTTCTACCTTATTAGTACCTGCTACCACATTTTCAACATGTATATATATTTTTTACACAAGCATATTAAAGGATAGCGACTGGCTTCTGATGCTGCCCATTATTTTTTGAGTTGTGGCTTTGTTTTCTCTGCTTTTCAATAGCCAATTTTGTGTTCATTTGAACACACACACATACATATACATATGTTGCAGCTGCCAACCATTCTTGCCTTTGTTTTATGTTTTTTAAGAGGTATTATGTAGTACTTGGACTGAATTACCAGTTTTTGACTTATATTTTGCTGAGCTTTCTGTGAAGGCGGGACCCATCTTTCCTGGACCCTGATTTAACATCTCACTAGATTAACTTTTATGTAATTTTTGCAGTTAAGTGGCCATAACACAAGCATATGTGTGCATATGTGTATGTCATTGTAGATGACCCTGAGTCCTGACTAATGGTGTTGGGAAGTGGGTCCAATTTTTTCCTTTGTCAATCCATGTTTACAGGAGTATGAATTATGTATACCATCTGGATCAATTAATTGGAATTTTTTTATTTTTGCATAGTAACATGACTTGAGCAACCACATGGTTGTGAAATTAGCACCTTCCAACTGTGCTAATGACTCTTGTCAAATGATACTTGACTTCTGCACTGGACTTGGCAACAATAGGTTCTTTATATTTCATTTGATCTCCAGCCAATGTACAGTTCAAGTTTTCATTCTTGTGTGAGTTCTTGACCTTCCTCAGTTTGCATATTCATCGAGACTTCAACAATAAGGTAATTGTGATGAGAGTTTAGGATGCCCTGACCTGGAGAAATCTATAGAAAGCTACCATGAAGAGCCTTTCTGACTTTTTTGAGTATGCTTAAATTGGCTGGACGCATTGATACCCAAGGATATATATGGATGAGTGATGGTAAATGAGATTTCCAAATTGTGATGTGCAAATGATTCAACTATATAAATCTTCCCCAAAGATGATGCAAATGATTCAACTATATAAATCTACCACAAAGATGATGCAAAGTACAATTTGGAATCCTCAACTGGAAGATGGCATGGACTTTTTGTTTCTAGTTTTTGGCTGTTTGGCCTAGTGAAATGGATGGGTGACAATACAAATATGCAGTTGAAGACCTGGCGTCAAGGACTTGTGGGGTTTCTTCCCAGAAGGTGCAAAAACCCCCAAGTCAATGGAAGATAGAAAATTGAGAGAGGAAGTTTGAATAAACCAAAACTTTGGTTGTGATGCCTTAGGTTGGGTGGCCACTTCAATACTTATATATTACTTCATTTTTGTATTTACAAAAATCACCTATGAGTTTTATGTATTTACAAACAGCCCATAACTTTCCTATAGTTACATATAAGCCCTAAATTATTTTGACAACAACACACCCCCTAAAGCTGGTTCTTAGATATCAACTTTGCCCAGCGGGGACATTAAATCTAACAACTATCTCTTAATTATTAGTTAAGATAATCTACCAATTGCTTGTTCGTATGTATATACTCCAGCTTGATGTTTTTCTTTGCGATGTTCTCTCAGATGAAATGACAATCAACTTCAATATGTTCTATATGCTCATGAAAGAGTAGATTTTTTTTAGCAACATGTTGTGCTAATGTGCTATGACAATGTAACACCATTGGACCTTTATGTGTAAAGCCCAACTCATCATCATCATCATCATCAAAGCCTTATCCCAACCATGTTAAGGTCGGCTACATGAATTCTATTTCTCCATTCTGTTCTATTTTGAGCTAAATCTTTCGATAAGTGAAACTTCTTCAAATCTAAATTAATGACTTCTATCCATGTTTTCTTCGGCCTGCCCCTATCTCTTGATGGGCCCTTCACTTGTATATCCAAACTTTTTCTCACCGGTGCCATTACTAGCCTACGCTCAACATGCCCAAACCATCTTAAACGGGTTTCTCTAATCTTATCCCATATTGGTGCTACCCCTAAATATTCTCGAAAGCGCTCATTTCTAATTTTATCTTTCCTAGTTTTACCACACATCCACCTAAACATTCTCATTTCCGCTACATCCATCTTATGAATATGCGTCTTCTTAATTTGTCAACATTCTGCTCCATATGTCATAGCTGGTCTAACCACTGTCCTGTAAAATTTGCCTTTTAATTTTGTTGGCATTCGTTTGTCACAAAACACTCCCGAAACTAGTCTCCAGTTCAGCCATCCAGCTTTTATCCTATGCTCCACATCTTCGTCAATCTCCCCATTCTTACTAATCATTGAGCTTAGGTACAAAAAAAAATCTCTACGTGGTATATCGTGGGTTTCAATTTTGATAGTAGTTTCAACACTTTGTATATGTCCACTGAAGTTGTAATTCATATATTCTGTCTTTGTACGATTTATTTTAAAGCTTCTAGATTCTAATACCCCCCGCCATCTCTCAAGCTTTGCATTTACACCATTTCTTGATTCATCCACCAATACTATATCATCTGCAAACAACATACACTATGGTACTTCTTCTTGAATATGCACATTCAACTCATCCATAATTAATGCAAAGAAATAAGGGCTTAAGGTTGATCCCTGATGTAAACCTATAGTCACAGGGAATCCACTTGTTTCTTCATATGTGGTTCTGACATTTGTTATTGCTCCTTCGTACATATCTTTAAAAATTTCAATGTAACCTCTGGGGACATTCCTTTTCTTTAAGACCCACCAAATTAAATTCCTCGGTACCCTATCATAGGCTTTTTCCAAATCGATAAAGAACATCTGTAGATTTTTCCTCTTTGCTCAGTATTTTTCCATTAATTGCCTAAGTGAAAGGATACCTTCCATAGTTGATCTCCCTGGCATAAAACCAAATTGATTTTCAAAGATCTTGGTCTTCTTTCTCAGTTTTTGCTCCATTATTCTCTCCTATAACTTCATAGTATGTGAAGCAGCGCAGGGGAAGAAGATTGAAGCAGCGCAGGGGAAGAAGATTAGCCAACGGGCTAATCTCCAAGCCAAAAGGCTTAGGGATAAATTGTCTAAGTGTCTCACCAAAGACAAATAACTCTCAACTGAGAACTAATGCCTAAAGCTTTATTCAATATGAAAGTCTTTGTATATATCCCATGAAGAGATTACATTCTTATTTATAACTAAGACATCATATAAAAAGGGAAACAACTAATTCTAAACAAATAAGAAGTCCTAAATCAAATGTGACTAGACTTGCCAAATATTAATAAAACAACTAAAGCAACTACTAATAATATAATATATTCTAATCTATTAGGCTGTATTGGTGTTGGATTCAATAGCTGGCCAATCATAGATCTGGCCTGCATTCAATAGCTGGCCAATCATAGATCTGGCCTGCATCAGTATGACTCATAAGTTTAATCCCTTGATAGTTGGTACAATTCTGTATATCTCCTTTATTCTTATGTATAGGTACTACAATGCTTCTTCTCCATTCATCTGGTATCATTCTTATGTATATCTCCTGTCTTCATTCGTTTCAATGCTTCCTTCACTTCCACCTCTCTAATTTTACAGAGAAAAGTATGCTCTTGTGATGAAATATCCTCCTTAATTCTTGTATCACCCAAATGTTCTTCATTTAGAAATTTGCTAAAATATTCCTCTCACCTTTCTTTAATATCATTGTCCTTCACCAAAATGTTTTCCTCATTGTCCTTAATACATTTGACATGATTTAAGTCCCTACTTTTCTTTTCTCTTATTTTTGTGAGCTTAAAAATATCCTTTTCTCTTTCTCTTGTTCCCAACCTATTATAGATGTCATCTTATGCTTTGAACTTTGCACTACTTACTACTTTCTTTGCTTCTTTCTTTGCCTTCTTATACAACTCAAAATTTTCCATACTCTTAGTCCCCTGCCAGACTTTGTAGCAATGTTTTTTTTGTCGAATAACTTTATGAACCTCTATACTCCACCACCATGTTTCTTTATTAATATATCTATTCCCTTTTGATTCTCCAAGTACCTCCTTTGTAACATTCCTAATGCAATTAGCCATTTGATTCCACATTACTGTAGTTTCTCCTTCAATATTCCATTCTCCCTTCTCAATCATTTTATCCTTAAATATATAGTTTCTCTCCACTTTGTTTTAGGGTCCATTTTGTTTACTACCGCTCTCTTTCTACTTCTAATGCAAATATCTAAAACTCCGAGCCTATATTGCGTAGTCAAACTCTCTCCTGGGATAACTTTGCAATCTTTACAAGCCAATCGGTTCTGTTTTCTAACTAAAAAAAAGTCTATCTGACTCCTATTACTCTCACTTTTATATGTAATTAAATGCTCATCTCTCTTTTTAAAGTAAGTATTTGCTACTGTAAGATCAAATGCCACTACAAAGTCCAATATAGTGTTTCTGAATTCATTTTTTTCTCCAAATCCATGCCCTCCATGCACTCTCTCATATCCTTTATTATCTCTTTCTATATGCCCATTTAAATCCCCTCCAAGGAAAATCTTATTACTATTTGGGATTTCTTGCATTAAATCATCCATTTCTTCGAAAAATTGTCTTTTCACACGTTCCTCTAGTCCTACTTGGGGAGCATGTGCACTGATGATATGAATTATGTCTGCCTCTAGCACTAGTTTAATTGCTATAATTCTATCACCAAACCTTTTTACCCTTACAATTTTCTCTTTCAAATCCTTACCTACAACTATACCCACTCTATTTCTTGTATTACTCTTTCCTGCATAGAAAAGCTTATACCCATCCGTGAGTTCCTTAGCTTTATTCCCTTTCCACCTTGTTTCCTGTATACAAGCCACACTAATTCTTCTTCTTTTCATTACCTCAACCAACTCCATGCTCTTGCCTGTCAAGATTTCTATATTCCAAGTAGCAAGTCTAATTTTCCTATTCCTCCTCTTCTTCTAATGGATTAACTTCTTTAACCGCACTAGCCCAAAATCATGTGGTAGCCCTTGCACACTTTTCACTGCAGCCGGGCGACGCTGCAATGCGTCGCTTAAAGCGGGGAACGCCCTAGCCTTATCGTGAAATAACATTTTCTCAGAATTCATGTTTGGGTTGTGACAAAATTTTACGATGGCTGTTACCTACCTAACACACCCCTCCTCCTTTACGTGGGCTTGGGACCGGCAGCAAAAACTAGCGGAGTTGTATATAGCCCAACTCATAAAATGAAATTTTTTAGCCACAATAATTCATATCCCATGTGCCACTGCTTGATACTAGGGTTTAGATTTGGATCTTGCTACTACAGGCTAATTTTCAAGACACTGAACCACCAACCATCATGACCTTCTGTTGACCTCTTGTGTGTCTTTGATTTACCCCAATTTGCATCAGTGTAGGCTTCTATGGTTAGATGGTACGATGCTCGGATATAGCATGGATACAAAAGGGAGATGACATGGAGACGGCAGGGACATGCATTTTATACATAAAAAGTGAAGTATCAAATACAATATGACACAATACATTGCCCATTTTAAAGGATCCTTGCATTGTAGGTTAGATGTCCTTTCTTTGCATACAAAATTTCATTGCCTTGTGAAATTTAGCCAGTCTTCATTCAAATATGTATTTGGCCCATGATATGATTGATTATGCATAAAACTTATGAACAAAAAATTCATGTGCTTTGTTCTGGGGCTTTCTGTTTTCTGTTGTTTGTTTCCTTTCTTGCTTTCAATACATGTCTCCTATGCTGTTTGGCTTGTAATAAATTTGAAAAAAAGAAAAAATTCATGTGCTTTATACATGACCAATCTGACTGTGGGCCCATCTTCTATTAGAGTGAAACTGTGAAAGCTATATCTTAACAGAAGTCATAGTTTCTGATAGAACAGTGATGCAAGATGTTAATGACTTACGAAATGAGTCAAATGACTGATATTTTGGTTTATAATGTATACTAACTGAAAAGGGGAACAAAAATATCAGATTAGTTGTTTTCAAAATTCTGTAATTTTTTTGAATATTTTTATTGTGTTTTTGGTTGAAATAAATTCATGTCAAAACCGCTGTGAACCATGACGCATCACTTGTTGGGGTCGATGGTGACAGTGACTGCAACCATGACTCAAACTAGAAGAATCTACTACGCTCATACAAGAGCCATTCTAATATATGAACCTGATATTTACAAAGAAATCTTCAATAGGAGAACTGATAGAATGCCACATGCTAGAGACTTGTTGAAATTAATTTTTAACCATGGGCTGTTGTAATTCTCGTATACCCCTGTTTTTCATTGCCTGGCTTTATAATGGTTTCTTGTTTTGATTAATATAATAGTTTCTTGTTACTGAGTAAAAAAGAGAAAACAAATGGGCTGTTGTGTTGTACTTTGATGGTGCTCGATGTTTCCTAGTCAATTATATATATATATTGATATTTCTTGTCAATTGTCTATGTATGAATAGAATGATTATATGAGTGCTAATAAAAAATCCAATTGACTTGGAATACATTGTTGATTGTACAGATTAGCAGTTTATCAACTATCATGCGTGAATATACGGCTCTACGATCTGTTGGCTCTCTTCCTTTCAAGGATTTGATCCTCTCAGCCACTGAGAAATCATTAGATTGTGGTAATCTCGAGGATCATGCATGGAACATTCCTAGACCTCTGATGGAGTTTCTTGAAAATAATCACAATTCATCACAATTAAAGGCCATACGCGTGAGTATTATTCTAGAAATTAAAACTGTTGTGTTGCTGTCGTTGTGTGTGAGAAACTTATAGTTTCATTAAAAACCATTTAGGAATTTCATTGCTAAAAACATAATTTCTTTAATGCAACTATAACAGAGGCAAATGTAGGTATATGTATTCAAAAGAACATATGGGTCTTTCCTTTTGTGGATATCCATATGAAATGGGTCTTGCTTGAATGGAACAGAGTTTACAACTATGATTCTAATTTAGGCTTATGCTCCCATGGAAAGGGAGACAATGTCAGCTCTATCACTTCACCCCCCCTGTATGACCTTCCAAATACCACGTGTTAAGCCACTGACCATATTTGAGGGATGTTTTGATGCTACAAAAATTAAACGAGTTATTTAACACCAAAATCCATCCAGTATAAAAGATAGTCTAGAAAAGTCATACTAGTGCTATCATTGGCCTTTCCAAAATCTCATTTTCAAATATTCTTCGGCTACTGCTGACAATGGTTCATGTTAATGGCTTCATGATTCATGAACACCAGAAAACTGCCTTGGAATATTATCACTTTGTAATGGAGAGATCACCTGATGCATAACTGAACCAAAATGGTCAGCAGTTACCTTGATCAATCAAAAGTTTGTAAATGCTACCATTAAACTCCTAGGTTGGCAATCTCTCAGAGAAACAATGCCCTCCTTTTCATGATTAAGATGATTTAGAACGTGGGACTTATAAAAGAGAATGGTATTTGAGATATTTCTAACTTTAATTTATTTTACCATTGTATATAAAAAATCCATACTGCTCATAATATAGGAATAATATACAAGATAGCAAATTTCTTCTTCAGTTCATGTTCTACATATATCAATATTGCAAGATTGCAAAATTGTTGTGTTCTAACATTTTTCATAATCTTCATTCAATATGAACTAATACTTGTCAGTTTTTAATCCACAAAATCATATTTTGATTTTTTGAGATGGGGGATTTTCCTCTTATGTTTCGTTTATTGAAATGTTTTCTTTGGAAATTTGAGTGTTGCAGGCTGGCCTTTCACGTCAAACTTTTGTCCTAATACAGGTTTGATTTCTCCACGCTGACAGTTTTTTTTTTTTTCATATGACTGTAAGGAAACATGATGATGATATCTGTAAGAACGTCAATCTGATTTTCCCGTTGTTAGAATTGGCTGCTTCACTGTGAGTGACCAATCATATAGCTATTGTCATCCAATAGATATTACAGAATGGTTGGCCATTATGGGCCCAAGGGGTGAAAGATTTTGGACTCATTAACCAAAAGTTGGGTCCCACTTTTAGCATGGGTATTTAAAGAAAAATTGCTGGTCCTCTGAATTGAACATTTAAAAAAAAAAAAAAAAATCTTACCTCATTTACAGGGTATATCCTTACCATCCTGATTTTTGTTGTATTGAAGTCTTTGCTCACACCTTATTTTTTGTGGAAGAACAAAACCTGATCTACTTTCTTGAGGGATAGTAGATCCTTGGAACTTGATTCAGCTGAAAGCCTGAACATGTTCTTCATGCGCCTTTGTTGAACAATGGTTTCAAATCACAGTTTCTAACATTTTATTGGCCAATGCTGGAAATGTTACGTATCAGCCGATAACATTGGTTCTTGACTGATATTTTGATTTGTTTCGGCATATTCCTTCAAAAGCAATATTGTAAGATAACAATAAATGGAAAAAAATGCGGTCTTTTTTTTCAATTGCTTTTAGGGTGTTTCAAATGTAAATAAAACAACAAAATATAAAATAAAGGTGGTTGAGAATGGAGTTCCAATGCAATTTGGTTTTGGACTGACAAAATGAAATATCGGTATTGGTTATGGCCCCTAACCTTTACACATTGAGCAATTCTAATTGGTTTGGGCTCAGTTTTTAAACCATGATTTGGAGGCTGCCACTTGAAATTTGGTGCATATTCTAGCACTCATAATACTTTGAACCATCTCATCATTGCGTTGCTGATAATAAGCAGTCCATACTCCATACTTGATGATGTTCATTAGTAATGGGTAAGATGCTGTACATTTGCAAGTGGGGGAATAGTTACACATCATCATGATAAAACCATCCTGTTTTTGCATTTCATATTTAGATAATAGACCGCTATAAAAAGTTGTGACCTATAATTCTATATGTGAAGTTTAAGTAAATGTCTAGCTTGTTGTCGCATGAGTTTCCACTAGTTTTTTAAAATTTAATTTAAAATGAATGATGTCCACTTGATGGCAATTAGCAAGTAATCAACCTGAGACATATGTCCTTAGAATCTTTGTTCTATATGAGGAAGTGATTCATCAACATAATGTGTCTTCCATTCCATTGATACTTACACATCTAAGATCACCAAATGCTTTGGGGTTTTTATATCTACTCTGCCAAGTTTCTTGATTGTATGCTTCTTTTTTTGCCCTAGCATCTAATGGGTTATAAACAGAATTTGAAGGAGTCCAATCTTAGATGATTCCATCATACATGAATGAATTGTGGAAGATTCTGGATAGTTATCTTGTGTCTCTGAACCAAGTTCTTTCTGGCTAAAGGATTTATCTGGTTGCTGTGGAATGACTAGTAGGTTCTCTAGGAGTATTCTTGTTCTAGTTGCAACATGCTATTGGGTGTTATCTATGGGGTCATATCAATATGTTTCTAAGATCAAACATTTGAATATTAATCTCATTGATTTCTGTTGTATCTTTTTTTTTATTTATTTTGATAGAGGATTTCTGTTATATCTTACCAAGTGCAATCTCTCAAATCATTGAGATCTTTATATCACTCCTTTTGTTTTTGTACCGATAACTGAGGAAGTTGTAGAAGAGATCTATCATTTGATAAGAAACAGAAAGGTAAAAAGGAAAAGCAGGTGAAATGGTGATTGTTGCTGAAAAAATGATGAAAGAGAATTCTGTGTTAAAGACCATACCAGAAATGCTAAGCAGTATTAGCTGAGAAACTCAAGGAAATTCAGTAGTTACATAGCACAAGCCTCTCCGTGTTTTATTTATTTATTTATTTATTTTCTTAAGATTCTTGTTTTATGTGGATATGTCAGGAAAGTTTTTTTCATTGGTTTCTGTGGTTTTATCTTTTTATTTCCTTATATTGTTACCTGTTCTTTTTACCCAGTAGCTTGTCACATGTTTATTTTCAGGGTCCTCCGGGAACAGGAAAAACACAAACAATTCTTGGACTTCTTAGTGCAATTCTTCATTCCACTCCTACAAGAGTGCAATCTAAGTAATTTGTTCTTGAGTTAACTCGTACCGTTCGTTGTTGATTAGAAGTTTGGCACTCATGATATCTGTTTGTCTTCTACATAACCTTGATGCTTTTTTATTCTTTTTTTAAATGAAATTGTCACTTGTTGCACATGCTGACACAGATTTTGGAAACAAAAAGTTTCAACTACTAGTTTGGGTGGTAATCAAAACCAGTTTAAGTCATCTGATGCTTGCTTCCTTGCCCATTCTGTGGGGCTAAGGAAAGTAACTCAAGAACTTTCAGGGTGCATTCATGTGATAATGCTGCAAAATGGGTTGTTGAAGCACACGTTTGCAACAAATAAGTGGCTGGAAAAGAGTTCCAGCAGTGCGAAAGAATCCCAACAGCACTCAGATTACTGTTGCGGAATACATACTGTTTATAACAGTATATGACTATCCAAGAAATCCATCCAAGAAGGAAGAACCAGTCTGTTGTAACAATATTTCACAGCAGTTATTATGTTGAAGAACAGAAGGCAAGAGAAAAGAGCCAAAGGAAGAAAAGAGAATAATACTCTTTATTAAAAATACTCATGACTGTCCCTAAGCAAAATGACTGTGGTACTTGTAATACTTTCATAGCCCTTACATTAAGCAATCAATCCCCTCAATTACTTATTCCAATAACTATTTCCTACTAATATGATGCTAATAGACTCTAATTAGATATCAAATTGGAAATAGAACAATCAATCTCATTTTTGACTGTTGACTGTCAATTATGAATAGCATTTAGGACTCAAACTCCTTAATTATATCAGTCAACTCAATCATCATTATCACCGATCACTCAATGCCTTAATCTAAGGCTTATTTGAGGTTGTTATGGATCCAATCAGGTCAGACATTCACACATGGGTTTGAATCCCAAGGGCTTTGTCAAAATCTCTCATGTATTTTTCAGCCAACAGTAAAACTGTGTCCACACTCTGCATTCTTGATCATAAGGGTCAAATAATTATTCTTCTTGATTTGTATCAATTCATGATAATTGATTTTCATCATTCTCCCTCGCTTGAAAAGAATTCATCCTCGAATTACGATGTCATGTTCATATTGGAAAAGAACATGTTTTGATTCCACAAATCTTGTAAACGATCTTTGTTGTTGTTTTATTCATTGAATGGTGTACTTGCACACTCCATGTATCATGTCCATCCAATCAGCCCAATATTTCTTGATGCAATGTTGCATGATCAAGTCCTGGATGATTATACTATGATAGCTGTATGAAAGGATTTCACTGAATGGATCTTCAAAATAGTTTATATCCTTTGCTCCATCTTTATTCAATGAAGAATCAAGATATTTTATGATACCTTGCGTTTTTGCTTCAAGAACTTTGTCGTGGAATATGGAATTGGAGTACACATCAAAACATTTGTCATATGGGTACGTGTCGAAGGTCAGTGTATCCTCAACATCAACTTCTTCATGGCCCTTCACTTCTTTGTTGCATGCATGTGGATCATATTCCTCACATGGATACTCATCAAACAATAGAGGCTTAGGCAATTCTAGTTTCTCCGATGTCAATTATTGGCTACCATCGTCGGAGAACTCATCAACGCTATCACCATCTGATTTGTCATCATAAATCTGATCCTCAAAATCACCACCTTCATCCGGTCTATCACTGTAAACCGAAAAATCGTTGTCACCTTCATATGCCGACTGATCAAATAACTGAGCAAAGTTTGATTTGATCCAAATGCCGTGTCAGGCTCTCAACATGCCTTCGTAGTTGCTGGATTTCTTCATCATGTGGATCTGGTTGTCGGTCATCACCACTGCCATTACCATCTCTGCCGTGAGCACGTCTTGGTGGCGTTTTCCTCTTCAAAATGACATCCAAATGCAGGAATGTTCTCTCTGATAGCAACTGATGTAAAATGAGTTGTTGAAACACTCGTTTGCAACAAATAAGTGGCTGGAAAAGAGTTTTAGCAGTGCGAAAGAATCCCAACAGTACTCAGATTATTGTTGCAGAAAACATACTGTTTATAACAGTATAAGACAACCTAAGAAATCCATCCAAGAATGAAGAACCAATTTGCTATAACAATATTACATAGCAGGTATTATGTTGAAGAACATAAGGCAAGAGAAAAGAGCTGAGGGAAGAAAAGAGAATAATACTCCTTATTAAAAATACTCACTCATGACTGTCCCTAAGCAAAATGACTCTGGTATTTATAATACTTTAATAGCCCTTACATTAAGCAATCAATCCCCTCAATTACTCATTCTAGTAATTATTTCCTTCTAATAGGATGCTAATAGACTCTAATTAGATATCAAATTGGAAAGAGAACAATAAATGTCATTTTTTACTGTTGACTGTCAATTATGAATAGCATTTAGGACTCAAACTCCTTAATTATATCAGTCAACTCAATCATCATTATTACCGATCACTCAATGCCTTAAGCTAAGGCTTATTTGAGGTTGTTATGGATCCAATCAAGTCAGACCTTCACACAGGGGTCAAGATCCCATGGGCTCGGTCAAATGCTCTCATGTATTTTTCAGTCAACAGTAAAACTGTGTCCACACTCTGCATGCTTGACCATAAGCGTCACATAATTATTCTTCTTGATTGTATCAATTCATGATAATTGATTTGCATCATATCAGAGGAATCCATAGTAGTTAGGAACATTTAGGGTCCTTTTATCAAATCAATTGATCTCACTTGGGTCCAGACCCCATGTGCTCGATCGTATGCCTCCAAGAACACCAATGCTTGTTCCAATCTGTGATGTTCAATTGCATACGAGCCATCTGCATCAGTAAAGCAAACACGCAATTTATCTTTCGGTTGGATTGTATTTAGCACCATTTATCTACTATTTATATATGCCTAAGTTATTTCTATTCATGTAATTATAATTTTATGCAATATTATGCTTTCTCAGAATATGACCGTATTCTATATATTCTAGGATTGTTGTATCTGAAAACTCCTATCTACTTTCAACACCAACATGTCTCTGCATTGAAGTTGGATAAATTGCTTTGTTTCTGAAGTTACGTTAATTTGGAAAATGAGTTAGGATGATTCTTAAATTTTTTTATAACAGTTTTGATTTCCTTTCCTACAGTGGAGGATTATCTGCTCTGAGACACCGGCCGGATTTGCCGATGCATGAGAAGTATGTCATTTACTGCCTATGATTTTTTTCCCTGTTAAAAAAGAAGTTGCAAAAATTCAGCTGGACTGACTGAGAAAGTTTCTTTGAGTATGCCAGCTTGAAAACTCAAAATTGGCTATATAGAATGGGTGCTTATTTTCTGCTACTCTAGCCATGGAACTTTGATATTTCTAAGCTTTAACAAATATGGGAATGCCCCCACTCTAATCTGTACCCTAAATAAGTTTCTTCTGAGCATTGGTATTTGGTGTTTGCAGGTGGATGAAATTCAGCAGTCATTTCATGTTTCTGTTCCAGCTATAACTATCCTTTTATAAGCCTCTCCAGAAGGGGCGTGTGTTTGACTATCTACCTTAGGAAAAAATATTTGTATGATATACAACAGTGGAGAGAGATGAATGCAGCTTCTCATCAACTCTTTCCTTTTCACAGTTTTCTCATGTTGTTATTCAGTCTTTCTTTTTCTTCATCATTTGTTCGGTTTGTAATGGTATCAAAGCGAGGTTGATGATGGAAGTTTCAAATTAGTGCGTACAACTATTTTTATGATGCACACATTACCATATAATAAGGGGACTACTGCAAACAACCAAGTGGTTATTTTTATGATGCACACATTAACATGACAGTAAGGGGGGCTACTGAAAACAACCAAGTGGAATATACATTTACCAAGTTTTTAGCTTTTCTTCTCCCTGATATTTTTTTGACTCCAGCTCGCCTGGATGATGTAGATAACGGTCTTAATATTGAGAATGACTTTAAGACTTTTACTGACTTGAGGACTTTACGTGCTCTTATTCCATATGAAAGATCATGGTCATCTGACATTTTTAGGGCTTGCAGTGGATTAGACAAATCGAAGCATCTCTTTTGCGGAAGTACGTGCATGATCTTATTAAACTGACTGAGTTAACAAATTTTTATCATTTGATAACAACTTTTTATCATTTGATACTTAATAAAGCAATAGCCGTGACCTGTGAGCCTGTGACAATGGAGAACTTATAAATGATCCCTCTATCAGAAACTGCTAGGGAGCCTTTCCTATCTACCAATGTCATCCAGATGTGTCTTAAATTGTGCAAATTGTGAGCTAGTTTGTCCAAGCTGTGCCACCTTTTCTTTAATCACTTAATAACCCCTTCAAAATAGAAACACTAATTAAAAAGAAAACAATGATTAATATTAGCGATTCAGTTTTGGCTATTCCAATCTAGTTGAATCGCTTGAATTGTCGGATTTGATAAAATTATTCATCTTGACCTGTAAGATTTGATAAAATAAGTGTTGAATCATAAGATTCACTAGTAAATGGCACTGATCAAATAGATACAAATCCTTTCCTTTGTACTTGACACAATTTGTAAGATTTGGGATATGAATCGTAGGATTCTAACAACAATGTGGGCCCCCATATGTAGGCCTAATGGACCAGCCACTTGATTGACCTGGTTGACTAGGATTGGGCCACTGACTTGGGCCTAGTTTGGGTACAATTCAAGTGAAAGTGGGATTGAATTTGTTTCAAGAGGGCCTACGATAGATAGATTCTTGGTTAGACTTGGGCCCTTTTTCTTGATTTGGCATGAATTGAGATGTATTGAAAGGCCATTTTATTGATCAAATCAATCCAAATAACCAAGGGCCTAGTCAATCACAAGATACATCAAGCCCTGGCCATCTACTTTTGCATCTGGATACTGCCTTCCAATGGCTGAGGGACTACATGTGCCCTTTCCTTTACTTGTGGTTGGAGGTCTGGACAAGTTCCCTTGGAGTATCCTTTTGTATTGCACACACACAAGGACAATTGTAGGTCACTTTTAGAACCCCTTTGTTGTTGCCAATTGTTTATTTTGTAGCAACCATTTTGTTTTCATGCTTGCTTATAACAATTTTATGATATCATTTGTTTGTCACTTGACTACATGATGGATTTTAGAGTTATTGAAAACATTGCTGCAAATAAGGTTGAGTGGAAAAGTAGAACTCACAAATTCAACCTAAATTGATTGGATTAGGCTTTGATGGCCATGATGATGATTGTTAGTCATACAAAATCATCCAAGCCCATTGAGAACTTAGTCTTTTCACTGATTTCAAGCACTAAAGTCGGTGACATTAGCTATTGTTCGTGCTCCTCTTGATGTTCTGCATTTTGACACTTCTACAGGTATTCTCATTGGGGGAAAGCATCCCCTTGGTTGACTAGTACTAATCCGAGAGACCTAATCATGCCAGAGGATGGTGATGATGGCTTTTATCCAACTACGGGAAATGAGTTGGTTAGTTATCTTTACTGTTTTCTTATGGAATGTTAAGTAGATTGGACTTACAGTTGGTTGAAAGTGATGTCAGGTAACCTGTAGTGAATAGTGAAAGCAATGAGCAAGGTCTCAATTTCATACAGTGAAAGCAATGAACACTAATCTGCAACTACAGCACTTTCTCTTTGATTAAGGTCCCATAAAATTATCGTTTCTTTTTATTTCCTCCTTTTTTCATAGAAACCTGAAGTTGTCACCTCCAATCGCAAATATCGCGTACACATGCTGGTATGTGCTCCATCGAACTCTGCATTGGATGAGATTGTATTGCGCCTTATTAACACAGGTCAGAAGTTTCTCTATAATGTACCGAGGTTATTTCCTCATTTATATTTAATTGTCATGGTTTCTTGATCATTAAAAACCTCAGATATTCAGGAGTTTACTAGGAAATTTTAAAATGCATATGATCTTTCTTGGGAATCATGTTTTCCCACCATTTTTTGGCATGATACTGTCTGCCTGATTTGAAAATCAGTATGGAGATAAATTTGTTAATTTGTATTAAATTCTTAAAAATGATGTCCTACTTTTTACATTTTGGTTTCTAAATAGCGTCAAATGCACATAAGAAATGATAACCATGATGCCACTATATTGAAGATGATTGTGATTTTCAGGTGCAACAACATGCATTAAATGTTCTGAGAAACTTATCTCTGACCGTTAACTCTTATGGTTGCTTGGAGACCTAGACAGGTGCAGTAGGGCTATAGCCAATGCTGTAATTTGGGAAGTTGGACGAAGGAAATATTAATTTTGCAAGGACTCACACAAATTAAGGCAGGATAGAGAAAGAAACAAGGCAATATGTAAGGCATGAGAAATAAAAAGATAGGTATTAGAAGATATTAAAGGTCAGGGTAAGGAGAAGAAATTAAGTGAGGCTATGCAGCCTTCTTCTTGGTGTATCCTTTTTTCTTAATACGAATTATCATCATCATCAAAGCCTTGTCCCAACTTTGTTGGAGGTCAGCTACATAAATTTTGTTTCACATTCTAGTCTATCTAGGGGCAAATCCTTTGATGGGTTTCACCTTTTCCAGCTCTATCCTTAGTCCTTGCTACATCTACCCTTGTCCTCTCTGTCCTACCCCTTTTCTTTTAGGGGTCATCCTCTTGCATAGTGAAATCTTTCCTCACTGGCACTGTTGTTGACCTGCGTTAGACATATGAAAACCACTTTAAATGAGTGTTTCTTAGTTTGTCACCTATTGACATTGTTGCTAGTATCCTATGATTTGTGTTGAATCCTAAGGAAAATGGTTTGTACATATGAAATGAATCCCATTTATAGCATAGTTATAAAATCCAGTCCGGTTGGCGTTCCGGTTTGGCCTTGTAGTGGAATGTAAGTGTTCTGGTCAATTCCAGTGTTCAATTCTGAAAAAGGCATGCTTCAAAAATTAAAAAAAAACATTATAAAAGCCACCTAACAGTTGAAAAGAAATTAAGACTTCCAACAAAATACTGAAGAGTTAAAACAAGATATATAGAATATTGAAAGTACTCCATAAACAATGAAACATAGCAATTCTCACAATTAGTTGCAAAATTCTCACACATGTAACTAAAAAGTTGACATCAAAATGCTCAAAATTAGTTAATAAAAAACTTAGTAACTTGTTGCATCATCCTTCTCACGTTCGCTCTTCTCATTTTTAGCAGCACTAGCTCCTTCACCAAGATCATCAAAACATGGAGTTCTTTCATCTTCTCCTATTGTCATTTGGGCTGGTTGGTCTATAAATTCCTAGCCACAAACATCGTCTTCAGTCAGAATTGTGGTCTCTTTACACATCTAATATGATAAAATATCAATATTCTCCAAGCTAATGGGATCGCTAGTTGATGAAGTTCATTTGGAGTGGTATCTATAAAATTGTATATATTTTAACATACTTATCAATACATTTAAGTAACCAAAACTAAAAACAAGAAATCAAATGTGGAAATTTATAGATACCTTTCTTGAAGCTTCAAGTTGTAGTAGACAATATGATAAAATATTAATATTCTCCAGGCTAATGGGATCGTTCTTAGTTTTTTAGTTTTGTTTTGCTTCTTTGTTGTCTAATTTTCCTTCTTTGTATTTCCTCGTTGAGTGGTTCTTGTTTTTTGGGGTCTTTGCCCTTGCTTTTTGGTATAATTCTGTTGTACTGTTAGGCCTTTTTTTTTTTTTTAAATTTCAAGTTACCATTAAAAAAAAAGTTGTAGTGGACAAAAGGCTTAATCATTTAATCTATCATGTTCCAGTCTATTTCTCTTTTTGGAGTGGATGTATTAAAAAACACTCCAATTTCTTTCACTTTCAGTTGAACTACACCATTGACTTACGTACGTCATAGCATATGTTTGTGGCTCTGGTGTCTCATCTCCAAATTGATCCCACATGAAGCTATAGAAAATTAAGAATTAACAAATAGAATTAATAATTTTACAATAAACTTCAATCTACAAGGGAAAGAATGTCAAATTAGGCGGTTCTAATTTACTGTGTAGCCTTACTGCCAAACCGATTCCAAATTGACCAATAGAATTTTTATAACTATCAAGCTGCCTTATAATTAATTCTTAAGTTCTCTCATCGGCCTCCTGTTGTCTAACAACCTCATTTAGACGCTTATTAATTTATCGATGTTTAGAATATGTGGGACTATCTTAAGTTCTCTCATTGGGCGCCGGTTGTCGAACAACTTCATTTAGACACTTAATTAGTTTATCAATGTTTAGAATATGTGGGACTATAAATTTTTTTTGGATTTAAATAATATCCTATGGCATGTAGAGAGCTGTCCATCTGGCAGTACCATTTTTCATCAATAATCTTCAGACCCATGTAATCTGATTTCTTTTCCTTCATGTTCTTCTCAATTATCTCTTTTGCCTATCCATTGCTTCGTACAAATATCCCTTGGCAGGCCTATCTTCATTGTCAACAAAGTGAAAAACCTGGATTAATTGCTCACTCACCTTCAAGATATGTTCGACATTTCTCCAAAATGAACTAAGAGAAGGTGAGAGATCTCTAAGCCAATTGGAGAAGGAGAATAGCTTGAATTCAACCATACTTCACTTGAGAACATTTTCCATAGTTCTGCTTTAAACATAAAGAGACTTTGTAACCTGATAAAATTCATTGCAAATCTCGTGATGCCTGATCTGAGCAAGTCTCTGACATGTGTAAAATCTCTTCTTAAAATATTGAGGAGCCATGCATGGTTATAAATAAACTTTATAATCTTTTTCGCTTTTTCAATAGTAGTTATATTAAGTGGAAAAAGATCGGGCTTTACCATGTCCTCCAAAATTAAATCTATGTAATGGGCTGCACAAGGTGTCTAATAAAAAGTATCATAATTATTCGTCAATTTTTGCCTGGCTGCTTTATAACTTGTTTCATTGTCAGTTACAAATTGCACAACATTACTAGAGCCAACAAATGCCACAACTTCATCAAAAGTTTGAAATAATGCATATGTCGTTTTAAAACCCCACTTGCATCTACAAATTTCAAAAAAATAATTCCTTTATGAAAACACTCTTTGCAGCAATAGAAGGCAATCTTCTCCTGCCAGAGCAAGCCTGAATGGCTGAAGGGGTTGGGTTTTTCATCTAGTATGTACTTCTTAAACAGATGATACTAGCCAGTCTGGAATGGAGTTGACAACTTGTAGCAACATTAAATCTAGTGGTTGGTATCTTTTAGGGTTTGTTCATTTGCTTTAAACTAAATAGGAATTGCATTCGTAAGATTCATACCATTAGTGGTTAAAAATGAAGATCAAAGGTGAATTTTAAAAATAAAGCATTAAAAACCTTTCTTTTTAGATAAATAGAATCAAAATAAGACAGGAAATTAACTACTAGGGTGATGGCTGGTTTATTCATTTCCCATCTTCTTTTTATTCTCTCTGTCTAAATGGAAAGCTTATTTGATACTCTTTTTTAAAAATTCACGTTTGATTTTCATTTCTAACCACTTAAGCTATGAATTTTATGCATTCAATTCCAATGTATTTTAATGCAAACAAACAAGCCCTTAGTATTATATTTGGTAGATTAGTTGCATGCAATTGTATGCATGTTTCTTTCTTGATTTTGTAAAAAAAACATAACGATTATTATTTTTTACGTAAGATGTTGATTGATGTTGTAGTCCTTTTATTTTCCGCTGAGATCTGTTTCAGTTTAGACTGTAATGAATCTTATTTTTATATTTTTTATATGTTGTTGGTGGATGAGTGATGGTGTTGGCGTCTTATTGTTGTAGATCCATTTTTGAATTCAGTCCTTTGATATTTAGTTTGCTCCAATTCCTGAAAATTCTTCTTTTGATGATGGTAAAATGCTTACTCTTGGGAATATTTATTTACATATTTTCTTCTACAATCCATGTTTACCTATAGAAATCTTTTTTTTTTCCCCATTTGTTCAGGTATTCGTGATGAAAATGACCAAGTATATAATCCTAAAATCGTGCGAATTGGTCTAAAGCCACATCATTCTATACAAGCCGTGTCCATGGATCACCTTGTGGGTATCTAAAGTGGAATAGGAGTAGAATCTTGAATTAGACATTGTTTTTAATTGAGCCTACTTTGACACTAGTAATTTTGTGTTCCAGGTAGAACAAAAACTTGCTAGTGTTGATCATTCAAGTGCTGGTATGGGGAAACATGGAGCTACTGGATTAGTGGATCGGGATCGAATCCGATCTTCGATTCTTGATGAAGCGGCCATTGTATGTTGATAAGTTTTTTGTTGGGAGGATGACTTTTTACTAGATGTTTCTATTACTTTCCCTAGTGATTCCCGCCCTAATTGGCAGGTCTTCTCTACTCTTAGTTTCAGTGGGTCAACTCTTTTTGCTCGAATGAATCGCGTGTTTGATGTTGTCATAATAGATGAAGCTGCCCAAGCTGTAAGTTTTCTTTTCTTCGTGTTTATTTTCTGAAGGAGCCTGTTTCTAGGTACTTAGTTGACTACTAGGTCACTGTTATGACATGGTTTCATCTCTTCTATTCATTAACTTGATGCTTTCCATTTCAAGAGCAACTCATTTTACATAATGACGAAGATATTCCTAGTTCTCTTTTTCCTAGAGTTCACTTCTATAGATGTAGATTTAACTAGGATTTTGTGCTATTTGAAGCCTATTTCTAATGGTGAAAATTCAATTCTTTCATAATTGTTCGCAATTCCTTACAAAAATTGGATCGAGGGTTTACTTCTCTGCATGGAAAATCCAAATTCGTGTCAATAATCCTCGCATAATGCATTCAGCAGATGTTTAGGAAATCGGCTGATTCTTCTCTAGGAAACATTGCCAATAGTTGACCATTACTTTAAGATCAAATTGACTCGTGTCAACAAGTGTGTGGTGAATGTGATGTCTAGGATATAGCTTGAGATGTTGGCCAGGGTGCTATTGTTGATTTGGCCATAAAAGGGTGGTGGTAGGTCCATCAATGATTGCATCTAAGTCCCCCTTTGGACTTAGCCCTTTAATAGATGGAAAAGGGGGTACATGAAAATGTCACTGTCAATCCCTCAGTTACATTAAGTGGCACAAGTGATTTCTTTAGATCATATGCCTTAGGACCAGCATCTTATTGTAACTTATCCTGTATTTATCCATTAAGATTCTTTTAGGATTTCATTTATACAGAGTAGGACCTGATCAGGATTGTAATTTTTCTCATGGTGTAAATTAGAGACGTGTTGCCTCTCTTGTAAAGAAAATCCAACCAAAAGGAGAGTTCCTTTAATCCTATCGTCCTCTCTTCACCTCTACAATTTTAACTATAAAAATATTCTTCAACTATAATGCTGTCTCCATTTCTAGAATTACCGATCTTAATGTAAAATAGCTTTAACCCACATCGAGACAGTCAACATCTTTCCAGTTTGGGCGTGTGTTGTTAGTCACAACATTCTTTCCCTTAAAATCAGCCCTCTGTGGAGGCTTTTGAGGCGTTGGGGCCTGCTGTTGGTAATGATAACCTGGCACAGCATTCTTTCCCTTAAAATCAGCCCTTGGTGAAGGCTTTTGAGGCGTTGGGGCCTGCTGTTGGTAATGATAATCTGGTAGTCTCTGGGTTCACCAAATTGCTTGGGATTTGGTTGCCACAATTGATCTTCAATGCACAATTCCTTGCAAAATATCTCTTCAATGGTTTGAAAGCATTGGGTAGTTAACTCTCGTGCAATCTCTACCTGAAGACCAGCTTTGTACTTGGAGATAGCTTGTCGATTAGTCTCTGTCACCTTTCCTTTGACCATAGGATCATGAAATCTCTCTGTGAAGGCCTCAAGTGAACACCTACGCTGTCTTCAATCAACCAGCTAATCAAAAAGATCGTTAAGATAATGTTCTGGTTGATACTTACCTTCAAAGTTTTCTTTCATGGCATCCCATGTGGTTATGAGCAGTCTTCTTCATGTGGCATTTATGTCCACAGTGTGCCACCATACATGTGCTGCCCTATCATCTTCATCTTGACAAAGGGAATACGCTTGTCCGCATTCATTTGGTTCTACTCAAAGTAATTTTTTAAGTGGCCGTGATCCAATTAGTGAAGACTTTGACATTCATGTGGCCAAAGAAATTAGATATATCAACACGGACCTTCTTAGTGATGTCATCTTTCTGATCATGATGCTGATCATCATAGTTGGTCTCTTCAAGAACCCGCTTAATGAATTCCCGACATGATTCTCTTTCACCTTGGTCACCATAGTTGACCAAGTGATCTGCATTGGTTTCAGGAGTGTGCCACCATACATGTGCTGCCCCTATCATCTTCATCTTGACAAAGGGAACACACTTGTCCTCATCCATTTGGTTCTACTCAAAATAATTTTTTAGTGGTCATGATCCAATCAGTGAAGACTTTGACATCCATGCGGCCAAAGAAATCAAATATATCAATACGGACCTTCTTGGTGATGTCATCTTTCTGATCATGATGATGATAATCATAGTTGGTCTCTTCGAGAACCCACTTAATAAATTCCTGACATGATTCTCTTTCACTTGATCACCATAGTTGACCGAGTGATCTGCATTGGTCTCAGGAGTTTCCTAACGATCATTGTTGGTCTGGCTTGGGCCTTTGTTTTAAGTCCATTATTGTCAAAGGTAGTTAGGTTGCCATTATTGGGCCGGGTACTAGTCTGAGCACACTCCAAATTAGAGACACGTCCTTCGAGGCGGCCCACTCAATCCAATAGCTCTTCAAGACAAGTATCACGCTGCTTGTCACTGAGCTTGCCGTGGAAAAATGCGCCCATACAATTTTGTGCCATTGCTTGAGGAATACTACTTTTTTTGTTGCTCTTCACCTATTGAAACTGGGAGTAACCTAAGCCCTCCATAGGTTCACTTAGGCTAGGTTATGTAGGCCCCTTTTTGAACTCTTTTTTTCTTCTTCACTTACTCTAATGTGTCTCAAATGCGACATGTGTGTGTGGCCTTAGCCATGTCTTTCTCCTTCGAACAAACAAATGGGTTTCTCCCTTTATTTTGATGGAAAGAGATTGAGAGAAAGGGTGGGTGGGGATAAAGGCCAGCTATGGTTGGAGGGGCGACAATTATCTCAATGACAGCGGGGACATCGGGTGATTCTACGATTGGTTGTGCGCCTACGACAAGCTCGGCGTGCGGTGATGAGGGTACTAAAATGGTGGCCGTTTGTGACTGCGATGGGCTCAACGATAGTATGTGATGGACTACGACGGCGTGTGGTTGCAAGTATGTCTTTGAATCTTGGATCATCCTTCTCTCCTTTTCTTTTTGGCTTCTTCTTCCTCTCTTTTTTCTATTTAGTTGGTTTTGAGAATAGAAAGGGGATTCTGTTAGGGGATGGTGATTGGGGTTTTGGTGTTACGGGGTTTGTGATGGGACTCGAATGGGGTATTGAGGGTCTCGGCTAGGGTTTGGCGGCTTTGGTGCTTGGGTTCTAGTGGGTGGTGGTTATGGGCTGTTGACGGGCTTGGGTTGAGGTTAATCTACCGATGGGGTCGGATTTGGGTTTGGCAATGGGGTTGGGATCTCGATGGATTGGTTGGGTTTGTGTGACGAGAAGGGTCTATGTAGTGAGATGAAAGTATCGGAGAATAGATGCAACGGGTGGATGAGTTTGATGACGAAGAAGAAGTAGAAAGGGAATAAGAACCATGCGTTACTTCGATTGGGATCACGAGCGAGGACGAGATCAGTCTTCAGTTCCAATACCAATTTGACGTGGTGCTAGTAGGAAAGATTAGCCAAGGGCTAATCCTCAAGCCAAAGGTTAGGTGTAAGGATCGAACGATCCAAGTCTTGGTCTCACACCATAGACAATCAAAGGAAACTTTCAATGGAAATCTTATTCATCAACTTTCTGAAAGAAGAGGATTACAATCTATTATATATACATGGGTGCTAATTGACTAAGGAAACATATTGGCGTAGTTAGGGAAGCACTAATCCCAATTGAAGGTGAACCCACAACACCCCGATCTTGAATTAAATACAAAATCCACACACATGGAGAAAAAGGTAAAGATTTGCTTACCGTTGATCACGAAAGCCACCATAGAGATCTTCAATCCAATGGGTGATGCTCAACTAATAGGAGAAGGAACAAAATTGCAACAATGCAACTTGGTCAAATTTCATAAAAAATTATAACCAAAAACTTTAAAACCCTAGGGGAGTATATGCTAAAAACTCATCCTAGAAATTAGAGTCTTATTACATTCAAATTGAAAAAACAACAAACTGAGGAGCAAGGAAAGAAATAGGCTTGCACTTGAATATCCTTCTTTGAGTGGGCGTGGACCCCACTTGAGGGGTGCATATAGATATCCAATTGTTCGTGCCCTGTAGAATTATGCATAGACCATAGTCGTTTGGATCCTCTTGGACATTTGTGGAGATTAAAGATTGTCATTGATATGCCAGCTATTTCTCCTCCTCCTTTATTGGTAAGTTTCACAAAATAATGAGTCATCATCCACCCTAATAAATAGGAGTTTGTCCTGAAGTCAATCCCTTAATTACCTCCTTAACACAAGAGCCTTCTCAATAAAGGACTCATAATATCACTTTAATAGGGAAGAAATTAACCCAAAGTTTTGTCTTCTTCTTTGGTGATTTGTAGAGAACTCATTTAGGAAACTTGGTCCCACATGCATCCACTCAGTGTTAGCATCTTCATCCTTTATAAATTTCCATTTAAATGACCCATCAATTTCAACCAATGGTTTCATTTAAATCCTTTTTTCTAAATGCTAGCATCTTTGCTTTAGATTTGGGATTTATTTTAGACCCATCATGACCATTCAACATACAGTTTGAATCTTTCCTTTTGATTGCGCCCTCATAAAAGTGGATTAAGACCCTATTTGATCGATCAACTTGATCTGAAGATTTTAGGGTGTGATCTACCCCATGATCTACTAAATCCAAGTGATATGCTTGTGCATCACATATGGAGGAAATAATCTAAAGAATCCCTATCGCAGTAATTCCTAAATCATAGCAAATCCTACATTACAGCAATCAACAAAAATATAAAGCATAAAAATAGGAAATAAGTTGTTGTTCCAATCTTCTTGGCGGTTTCGAGACCATTTCAAAATATGGGCCTATTGGGCCTACTTGGCTTTGGGCGTGATCCTTTTAGACCCATGACCTTCATCATCATGCTAGAATAGAATAACATGATAACAAAAGACAGGATCCCACCTAGGCCTAGATTGCTTGGTGCAGCCTTAGATATCCGTTCAGGGGTAGAATAATCTCCCGGAGGATTGTTCGAATCCAAAGATGGATTCAAGCCTTAGGGCATAATGAAACTCACGATCAAAACCATAGAGAGAGAGAGAGAGAGAGAGAGAGAGAGAGAGAAAATTTCTTGAAAACTGAATTATAATTGAATAAAGCATGTCTACTACAATGGGATGCTCTTTCTTATATAGGAAGAGCAAATTCTAAATTAGGAAATACCTATCCTGCACAATCAAGACTTACTAATTTAAATTACGAAAGTCTATATCTCAACTCAACATCAAAATAGAAATAAATAACTAATTACTAATTTAACTAAGGATAGGGATCCTGGAAGAACTCAAGGATCAAGTGAGGCCCATTAATGTCTACGGGCCTACGAACTGGGCCGGATCTGGGATCGTCCTGCATCATTGCCCTTGAACAATACTAGTCAACCTGGCGTTGTCCTAGAATCAAGATGTTTGTGTAGGATTTGCTTGGCGCTTGATGGTCGATAACATTAAGACTCTTAAGTCAACCCCACTTAATTTGTATAGTTCTAACCCTACGCCAGGTGCAATCGGTTGGTGGATGCCAGATCAAATGTCACCTACTATAGTCACACCATTGAGTTATATAATGGCAAGGTCAGTGGGTCCCAAACTAGGTCCATAATTCTAGGTAAAAGTCCCCAAAAATCAAATTAGATCCAGGTTTCCACGGTTGACCGTGGTTGAGCACAACTAGCCGTGAGTTTTCTACGGTGAGCCTTCACGGCTCGCCATGGGAACCCTACTCTTCACAGAAAGCTAACTATATTACAAAAGGGCAGATTTCAGCCTCTTTGGAAAAGGGTCACCGTAGATCTCACGGTTAGTTGTGTGAAGCCTCATGGCTCACCTTGAAACCCTAGATATGCAAGTTGGTGAGTGTGATGTTTCCAACTATTGGGGATTCCATTCCTAACCCTAAATCCTATAGAATTCCATCATTTTAGGCACAATCAAGGCCTGATCCACCGCATGCAATATCAAATTCCCCATTAATAATGTAATTATGATCCAAAACCATACAAAGAGCTAGAAATAGAGTTTTCTATAGTAGAATCATCATTAATCAAGGAATTCAAGCATGCATGTTATGAAATTATAGTTGTTTACCTGCCTTAGACAAATTCCAAGCAAAATCCGCCAAGAAATCCTCAAGAACCCTCAGGGGCTGTTTGTTAATTTACCTGGGTGAGTGAAGTGAGGTGAATGGTCATTTCAAAGAATAAAAAATTGAGAGGGGTTAAATCAATCCAATGATGAGATTTGTTTTTTTAGTGAAGAGAGAATGTAACTTTTTGACTTTTTATGTTAAAAGTAGATATTTTTTTTTCAGTTAACGGGATGAGAAAATAGCTTTTTGATTTTTTTGGTGTAAAAAGGTAGAAGAATTTTTTTTAAAATATAGTATTTTGATTTAACTCTTTTAGTTTGTTGTGTTTTGAAATGAAAGATGACTTTTACTTAACTTTGAGGTAGAATTATCAAACATGCCCTCAAGATCTCTAGCTAAACCTCCAAAAAAAATCCAAGATACTCCCAAACAAGATATCATACACCAAGAACATGGAATCTAGGGCCAAATGATCATGCATGTAGACATTCTATCAAGGAAACCCTAGATCTAGGTGAAAGAGAGGGATTGGGATGAGGATTGCTCATCAATTGAGATCCAACCAAGAGAATTGAGAGAGAAGGAAGAGATTTTGATGAGAGAGGGCTTATCTAGGGCTCTAAATGCTTGGATCCATTCCTCCTAGCTTGGATTGATGAGATCTAGGTCTTCTTGCAAGAAGAGAGAGAGAGAAAGAGAGAAATAGAGAGAGAGAGAGAGAGAGAGAGAGAGAGAGGGAGAGCTTCATTGTAGATGAAAGGGAAAATGAAATGAAATGACTCGAGACGAGTCTTATATAGTTTATGGAAGTTTTGATATTTATAAGAAAGTCCTTGGCTCTAGTCCTTTTATCAAAAGAGCTCTTCCCATGCAATTAAATCCAATCAAGGGCATCTAAATGCAAAATAATGTTGTTACGAATGCAACCCCCATGTCGAAGGTGTCTAGGGCCCAATAAAACCTGAAATTACAAATACCCCTTTATCTCACAAGTTTATCAAATGGTTCCTTCTAAGCCCTTTAACTAGGTCCAAAGTCCAAACTCTCCCAAGACGATCTAATATCTACTTTAATCTCCTGGAAACTAGCTAATTACCCATCAAACTCGATTAAATAGCCGAAAAACAAGGAATTAGAGTAATGGGTCTAACACTCTCCCAAGACCATTTAATCTCTACTCTAATCCCCAGGAAACTAGCTAATTACCCATCTAACCTGATTAAATAGCTGGAAAACAAGCAATTAGACTATGAGGTTTAACAAGATGGGACTTTAAACCGTTTGATAAACTTTGAGCTGCAGTGGCAGTGGAAGTGGAGGCGTAGATTGAGAAGGAGAAGGAGAAAAGGGAGCAGTAGCTAATGTGGACAACTCTGGAAATGGATCAAAAGGGGGAAATAAGTTTTTTTTTTGTTCTAGAGATGAAGCTGAAGCAGGCAAAGTATAATAAAGAATGTCATTGAAAAAACTGGCATTGTGAGAAATCCACGATCAATTTGCTTTACAGTCACAACAACGACACCCTTTTTGACCAATCCATAGCCAGGAAAACACAAATGGATGATAGAGGACCTAACCCCTTTTTATGTGCTTGAGAGCTGTTTTGGAAGGCCGTCCTGACACCAAGGCTAAGATTGGTTTCAGAGCATTGACTCAGTAACTGATATACATAATATTAAAAAAAAAAATCTACGATGATTCTTATTGTGCTAGGTTTGGCCCATCATATTGACCTGACCCATACTAAAAAGCACGGACACTTCTAAGAAAGTGACGTGTCCATGTCGAACACGTGTCGGATACTCTCGGACACATGTCCGATACTATTTAGCCGTGTCCATAATTAAGAACTACAAATCTTAATTTCGGACACTTGTTTGACACTTTTTTTGCAACATGTCCCACAATTCCTAACACGTATCTATGACTAAAAAATAAATATGTGGCTGATATCTTTTGGACATTTTGTTAACATGTGGTTATTAAAACTTGTAAACTTGATATATGATAATTTTGTACCATAGAAAAATTAATGATTGTAAATATAAATCATATCACAAGCAAAAGACATATAAATATTTCACTAAAGAACAGGCCTCAAGATTGGCTTTTTTTTTTTGCTTTTTATTTTTATTTTTTAGGGAGGGGAAAGAGATGATCCGCCTTTTTCTTTATATGGATTTTATGGAACTATGGATATTTCATGTTTAATGATTATGAATTATGTTTTAGCGTTGCATTGATATTTGATAATTTGATATGTTTGTTAGTTGGTACTTGAATTTTTATTTTTTGATTGCTAAATTGATTTAAAAAGTTAAAATGATATTATTTTTTTAGTAGATGATTATATATATAAATTAATATATATTATTAATGTGTCCCCCGACGTGTCCGTGTCTTACTTTTTTGAAAAATGCCGTGTCGACGTGTCTGTGTCGTATCGTATCTGTGTCCCGTGTCTGTGTCCGTGCTTCTTAGGACCCGATGGTTGAGCTCAGCCTGTTTCTTGACATTAAGATTGCTTAATCTTTCGTCGTAATATCTTTCGTAGTGATATCGAAGTGGCTTCTTTCTTATTATCCATCAGGATGTCTAATGCCATGTCTGCATTTGTTAGAAATTTGTTCTTTGACCATTTTATTCCGTTTAGATGTTCTTACACTATTGTCTGACATTTGATATTACTGTTCTCAGGTGGAACCAGCAACTCTTGTCCCATTGGCACATGGTTGCAAACAAGTATATCTTGTACGTTCCTTTTTGTAAACTTGTTAGGATGAATTTAAGTTTTCCTAAAACTTAGGAATGCAAGTTCTTGTGCCTAGTTTGTGAAATATTTGGAAAAAAATGAAACTAAGGGATCTCTTAATTCAATAGAACGAACTCTTTTTATTTCTTTGATTTTTTCTGGTTTTCTCTATTCCTTCTACAATAATAAATATTTTGGAATAATATGTGAGTCATTTGGGGTATACACAACATTCAATAATTTGGTTTTTATTTGTATACATTGATTAAGCATTTCTACGTTACACTCTTGATGTGCCAGTTATGTGAAATTGGTATGGTAAAAGATGATACCAGAAAGTACAATACCTATTTTGGATCTGGTTTTTTCCAGTACCTACTTCCCTGTTTGGATCGTGGTACACTCCGGATAGTATAAGCAATTGGTACCAATGGTTGATTAGTTTTCTTAAAGTTGCCTGGTAGGACTCCTAAATTATCTTGGCTGCAAGTCCTACTGTTTACTATGGGAGAAGTCCCGACATAACTGGGTACTGTTCCTTTATTGCCTTGTATGATTCCTTCCATTGAGTACATGCCAAAATGTATTTCAGGCGTGATTAATGATGGAAACAGTAGCTAATCATCATTTTCATTGTTGTCATCCAAGCTTCATCCCATCTCTTGGGTTGTGATGGTAATAATAACTAAGGTACTCAAATTGCTGGTTTGTTTCTTATGAAAATCAGGTAAAATTATGGAATTAACTTGGCAATAAGACAAATGTCTTTTGGGCATGATTACAGGTGGCACTTAAAGCCTGAAAATGCCACCAAAGGCTCCATCATGTGTGCAACCGTCACCTTCTTACTTTCAATACTGACTCCAATTAAACCCAGTTGTGTTGCAGATATTACATGAGCAGAGTATAAAATTCCTCATTATTGTCATATCCTACTTCCTACGCTGGTTTCTAAACCTTTGTGTCATAAAGTGATATCATAATCACTGTGGTTTTTTTAACTGGTAAAATATATGTCTCATTGCTAAATGTCATTTCAGGTTGGTGACCCAGTTCAGTTGCCTGCCACTGTGATTTCTACAACTGCAGAGAAATTTGGGTAAATGATCTAATCTTGGCATCTCTCCAGTGGAAAATGCATAAAAAGAAGAACGATTGGGATGTTTTCCATTTCTTTAAATTTCTATAATTTTTTTGTCTGTTTGAATTATAAGATACGGTATGAGTTTGTTCAAGAGATTCCAGAGGGCTGGCTATCCAGTACAAATGCTTAAAACCCAATATCGCATGCATCCACAGGTTTGACAAAAATTTATGCCTTGCAATTCTGAACAAGTAATATTGTTGTTTTTTATTATGACGTTTTGAGCTCATCCCTGTTAACAGATAAGAAGCTTTCCTTCACGAGAATTCTACTCAGATTCTCTAGATGATGGGCCGGATCTCGAGCGCGTAACAAAACGTGAATGGCATGAATACCGTTGCTTTGGGCCATTCTCTTTCTTTGATATCGACGGAGTTGAATCCCAACCTTCAGGAAGTGGTTCTTGGGTAAATATTGATGAGGTTGAGTTTGTCCTCTTCATGTATCACCGATTGGTGACTAAATATCCAGAGCTAAAATCTACTTCACGGCTAGCAATCATCTCCCCTTATCAACATCAAGTAAAGCTTTTCCGCGAATATTTTCGTGATAAGTTTGGAGTTAAGTCAGAACAATTGGTTGACATTAATACTGTGGATGGATTTCAGGTGAGATAGCTTTTGTTCTACCCATCATGTGGATATTGACATATTTTAAATGACTGGATTGTGGTATTATATCTTTTTCCCCTGAAGTTATCAGTGACTATTTTCTTGCACAGAATAATTCAAATCTTGTTCAGGGCAACGTGTATGATAAAAGTCACTGGTCAGTGGTGAATGGATGAAAGATGTTACCACCACAATTTTTCTCTTTATTTCTGAAAAAAAAAAAATTACATACTCTCACAGGGACGGGAAAAAGATGTTGCGATTTTTTCTTGTGTTCGGTCAAACAAGGGAAAAGGCATTGGCTTTGTTGCAGACTTTCGGCGAATGAATGTTGGAATAACCAGAGCAAGATCATCAATACTGGTAGGTATAATAGGCAGGTTAACTAATCAGAGTTCATGAATCACCGTTAGTGTAGTTCTTATATACTTTTATATGTTCTCCTTAAATAAGGAAGATGCGTATTATCCCATAGGTGGTGGGTTCTGCATCAACATTAATGCAAGATGAGCATTGGAGCAATCTGGTAAAGAGTGCCAAAGATCAGAATCTTCTATTCAAGGTAAATATTTTCCTCTGACTATGGGTGTCAGTGGTAAGGTGGTACACTGCCACTTGGACATCTAGGATCCTATTATATGGACAATATTAATGCATTTATAATGAGAAGTTTCTCATTGCAGGTTTCAAAACCATATGCCTCATATTTCAGTGAAGATTACTTAAAATCCATGCTAGTCGAAACCGCCCATCCTATGCTAAGAGAAATGGAGCAGCATCTGGACAAGATGGAAAATGATGCAATGTATGCTGGTAACGCCACTGAAGGCATCCAGGAAGCAAATTTGGATGATGACAACATGGATGTTGATGCGGATATGGGCTTTGATGAGGACTAAGCACAAGAAATTATGCAGTCTGTATAAGCATATGCCTGTGTTTTTTCCAAGATGTCACATTGGAAAAGACTCGTATCAATGAGTAGGATTGCCACCACAGAAGTCGAGCACGTTATCTCTGGCATGGCCATCTATAGCATTAAAGGTGGTGAAGATTTTAAGGACCTCGAAATTATGATTCCTCCCTGCTTAGGAATGTGATTGCCCACTCTTTACTTTTGTATCGCTGCCCATCCTTCGATAGGAAATTGATGGTCGCATTCTGATATCAACTCTTGGCCTCAGTTCACCCCCCACCTTAATACCTTTTAATGACTAACTTAATTTGAATTTTACGAACAGACCCTTTGGGAATTTTGGTGATTCTGATTGAGAGTATGTGTAAGCAAAGGAAACATTTGTAAAACAAATCAATTTATGGCTAATTTGCCAAAATTCTCACGGGAGTGTCATTGGTCGAATTTGTCGTGGATATGTGCATATGGTATTTATGAAACCTTGAATAGTAATTTATCTATTACTGTATAGAACGTGGCTTTTGAACATGATGCAGGCATTTATGCTGTTTGGACCCTGATTTCATTATGGGTGACCCGAGTGAGCTTGTGAAGTCGAGTATCTTTAGTTTTTCAATTAGTTACCTGAAAATGGACAGCCATGGAAGGATGTCAAAGAAATATATAGATATATCTGAGAGTATCATACTCTTTCTCGATTTTGTACTCATATGGTCTTAAAACTGAACATGTCAGTTTTAGAGTGATCATCTTTGGAACACTAAAGGCTAGGAAAACCATCCACCTGTTGGAGAGAAGAGTCTCTATAAGAGGAGAGAATGAGGTGGTTTTTCATAGTTTCATTCCATTACACACAAGAAAAGCTCGTTTTGAGTCCCAAAGATCGTAGTAAATGCATTTGAAGAAAGAGAAGGGAATGCAATTCTCTACTTCAAAATGAACTGCATTATTCATCGCTGCTTCAAATCAGAATCCATGCCATTTTACACTCATAATTGGCCCACCAAAATCCTAAGTACTAGGTAGGGGTGGCATGGTTTTGTCAACATAATAACCTATGCTGAGATCTAATTGGGTTACATATGTCGATGGATGTTGAATTAAGGCGTTCGGATTATAATGAAGCTCAATCAAAGTTACCACTACACATTATAGGTGATGAGCCAGAACCATTGATGAACTTAAGGATTATGCAACACACTTGACAATCATATTGGCGACAATGTAGATCACACCTGGTGTTGCTATATTTATCAAGTTAAAATTTAACATTTGATTAGTTGTGCAGACACCAAAGTGGCCCAATCGTGGTGAATTACAGATTTTTGAACTGAATCAAAGTCATAGCTACAGATAATTGTAGCATGAACAACAACACCAGAGTTGCGGATCTATTCAGGAGATCGAGGATCATCCCACACGTACGATCGTCTTTCAATCACTTAGACTAAGATAAGGTAGGAATGTAAATCTGGATGGGCTGCCCAGCCTGGTACGGTGCAACCCACAAAAATGCAGGTCGTGGGCTGGCACCGCACGAGCACAGGGGGCCCCATGCCGTGGCACGACATGGCCGGCCGAGACAGTTATATTAAAAAAATATTTATTTTTTATATAAATGAAATATATTAAAGTTTCTCTCTTCATTTGTAAATTAGCGTCCATAATTGTGTATTTATTCTACCAGTTTCAACTTTATTTTAAGTTAGCAACTCTAAAAGTCTATAATATCTCCTTCAATTTGTATAAAAAAAGTTTTAAATTTTTTTAAAACAATTAGAAGGGGATGTGGGCCGGCCCATGGGTGGCACAGCCCAGCACACCGCAACATAAGTCGTGCCCATACTTCTTAATTTGGCTATGGTTGTCTTATGTACTTATTGTGATAATTGGTTCATCCAAAGTAATCGATTTGCATGTTATCTTTCGTCCAAAAAAAGGAAGATGGTAATGCAAGGTTACTAAAAAGTTTAATTTATTTTTTTTTCCATTTTTTTAAATAAAATTGAATTTTAAATTACGTGAATTTAATTCAAAGCATATTTGACTAATTGTGAGTGTGTGTTTATTTTATTTGCCAATAATCTTTCATTGCCTCTGAAATCCCTACTTTGACTCGTTTCAATCTTGTGTTGTGGCCCACCAGCAAGATGGACTAGCGCGGATCTATTTCTGCCCAAACGCAAACAAGTTCTCCAGATTCAGTTTGACTTTTTAGTACAACCCGGATATTTGGATGATGGGATGGATTGAGCACTGACTATCAGGGGCAAAGAGTTAACTGAGAGGCACCAACAATCCTCATTTCTGTCTGGCTCTAACCAGATGTAGTTCAAGAGTTGTATCATACAAAATGTTTAGTGATATTATCACTACTAATTGATCCAGTTCGGGTAAATCTGGGAACAACCCAGTTCTCACTGGATGTATCAGATTTGTTCAAGTAGGCCGACCTAAATCCAATCAGGTCTAAGCTAAAACTTGATTCAGTGGCAGGTTAGACCCAATGATCTGCTGAGTCAAAAGATTTCAGCATTTCAAAGGTAACCAATTCTCATTCAAAGATAAAAATATATGGTCCTATTGTTAGCTTCTTTATTTATGCATGATCAAGTCTAATCCAATCCAGTCACAAGCACGTAAATATTACAGAAATTACAATTCTAACCACATATTTACAGTTGTTGCCATAGGAATCAGCACATTTGATTCTTAGCTTGATCGCTTTGTCTTCCCACATAGGATTGGCACTTCTTCAACTCCACAGTACGCCCCAGTATACTCTGGAGTAATCGTACCCATTTGAGTGAGATTGTTCTTTTAGAAGTGCAATTATTTTTAGACGGGTATATTTATTTACATTAGAATGCATAGGAATTTTGTGATAATTCATGCCATAAATGGTTAAAAAGGATGACCAATCATGAATATCCAAAAATGCCCTAACTGCCCTTTAATATAAATTTTTTAAAAGTTATTTTTTTAATCAAAGGAAGATGAAAAATAAATACCAACAGTTACTCAAACAAATTTTGATATCTAAGAAAGTCAGGTTCTAAATCTTTACCCTTTCACCTTTCAAAAGTCCTTCATGGAGCTCATATGTAATCTAATGCAAACAGCAGGCCCCAAGAAAAGTTAAAGCAATCTGAGTGGAGGCCAAGCCCATGTGGCTCGCTGCATACAGTTTGATCGTATGACCACTTGCATCTGGACCCACATGCTAACACCTTCATATCTTTTTTCCTCTCCTCTCTTGCTTGAAGAGAGGTGAGAAGCATTTCCCCTCATTGAATGGAGAGGAATAAGCATATCCCATGCATTGCCTTGCATCCTTCCTTCTTTTCATGAGGCCTTCTCTTATTTCCTTTTTCCTGTAACACAAACAAACCATTGGTTGTATCACCATAAACGGGATGCAATTTTCATTCATCTCTTCATTCAGGTCTAAGGTTCCTTACTCTATCAGACATTCAGACCACCCTTTTGCATATCTTAAGGACATTTGATTTTGAAATACCAAAGGTCCCTTTTTATCATCCTATCCTTTGCTCTCTTTTTTATTTGGATGCTGTATCTTTAGAATCATCCTATCTTTAGAATGAAGGGTTCTTTCCTTTATTCTTTCTACTTTTGGTTGAACCTTTTCACTAAACCTGAATATTGATCAGAAGAGATTCACAACTTATTATTCAAAATCTCCTGTGAATATTTGGGATTCCAAGCTTCTGAACTGACCTTGCTGGGACTTTATGGCACAACAAGGGGAACACAATCAGCTATGGGTCAGTTTAGAAGAGTCACACATCTGGGGTTTTTTACCTTTTTTTTTTCCATATGACACCTTGCTGAAGGGATATCCTTAGCTTGGGTGATTGGGCAAACCTTTATTGCATTTTTAATATGTAAAGAGAAGAAAACCAAATTTCAAAAAAAAAAAAAAGGAAAAAAAAGGATGGGGCACATAGAGAAATCTAAATTAGCGAATCTGGATTGAAAAATGATGCAACAGTTTAGCTGGTGGGCCACAAGCTGCTCATCCATTCCATCGCGGCCAGATTCATATCAATTAGATAAACTAGTCTTTGGGCCATGACATATGGCGATTAGAGAAGGCAAAAGAAAATTGTACCCATTCAATAGGTAATAGAAGATCATTGACTAGATAATCTGATCCATCCAATTTGTTAACAGTGATCAGATTGCTGCTGGACATGGTCCCTAAAATTAAGGCTATTAATGGTTTTGGATCAAGCCAGAATCTATGAAGTTCATGGGTTAAGAGTATCCCCGTCAATTTAGCTCTTTGACAAGAGTGCCCGACCCAACCCTCAAAAACCCTTCAAATGATTTCTTTTATTTCTTAAAAGGTTAAGGGTTGGGCTTGGACAAAATCTTGCAGGCCCTTTAACTTTGATCGCCAAGCTTGGATAGTATCAAGCTCCTTGAACTTTTTTCTACTTTTATACATATATATGGACAAAATTACTATGCATATGTCTATCACACTATGGTTATATATATATATATCTATATGGATATGTATATACATATGCATATATGGGGGATATTCATGTGGATATATCCCTTACCAAGGGATAGTACATACTCCTCTGTGGGGCCCATGGTGGACCCCACCAAGGGATGAGACCAGAGGGGATGGAAAGAATCATGTGAGACCACCATAGATATCAAATTTGGCCCCAATCACATGTCTCTAACTCTTTCATCTATGATCCACAAATTCATTCCATTTGAATGAGTGCATAGTTGATCCAACGGTCAAATAAATTTGGATTTGACTAAAAATTGGTAAACGGGTTCAATTCAAGGAGGTTGTGTGTGTAGTCCATTTGAATGGACCATATAGTGGGTCCCACCTAAAGTTCTCATAAAAAAAATGGTGAGGGACAAATGCATATGAATATTCCTCTACATATACACATACACATATATGTCCCTCACGTAAGGACAGTACATACTCTTCCTTGGGGCCCACGTGGACTCCACCCATGGATAAGACTGGGAGAAATGGAAAGATTCATGTTTGACCACCCTCGATATCAAGTTTGGTTCCAATCACATGTTCCTAACTCATTCATCATTGGCTAACAAATCCATTCTATTTAAACTGGTGTACAATCAATCCAATGGTCTAGTAAATTCAGATCTGATCGAAAATTGGTGGACATATATAATTCAGGGGAGGTTTGTGTAGTCCATTTGAATGGACCATATAGTGGGTTCCACCTAGAGTTCTCATGAAAAAGGTGAGGGATATATGCACCAAATCTGGTCCTATAGAGAAAGAGAGAGAGAGAGAACCCTACTATAGTTGAATGACAGCAAGAAAAAGAAAATGAGAAGAAAACCCAATGACAGTAAGAAAAAGAAAATGGGAATAAAGGTAAACAGTAATGATATGCATGAATAGCGGCGAAAAACCCACGATAAAAAGAATAAATAAGCCAATAATTGTGATTGGTGTTGATTTATATATATTTTATTTTCTAAATGCCTAAATTCTATGGTGTCAACAAACATTGATCCGTAACATTTATTCAACTATAGTTGGCAAAAGATTTTGATGTTTTTAATTTTCCTTTGGATATCTAAATGTACCAGTAGGATCATTATTAACTTTTATATGTGTATTAACTAATTTGCATTTTTTGAAAGTCTCTGGACTTGGCTTCATTTGTCGGTTTATACTTCGGGGTTTTTTTGCTTTCTTAATTTCGGGCAGTATCGATGACAATTGTACGAAGAATCTATCATGCTTGATGGTAGTGGAGGAAAAAATTAAGAATTAGTTTATTGCTTTCAGCCTTGAGTCCTACCTTAACCGCCAGGGATAGGGCGGTTAAGGTAAAAGCCTAGGTAAAATAGACCTTTGAGGGCTTTGGCTCAAGTGAGCCAAAGCCCTACAGATACTGAGAGTAGGGTAAGGAGAACCCTTAGGCCCTGGTTGTCCTGACCTTTTGGCGGGCCTAGTTCGGAGCCCGTCTATATGCTCTGGTTGAGTATCAGGTCTCTATAGGAAAAGAAGCGGTTTATACCTAATAGATTATAAAATTAACATTTGATATTTTGATTCATACAGTAGAAGGAGTCTGATCGTAGCTAGAGATCCTGAAAAGGGAAGTCCACTCAATCCCGCGGTAATCACAGTTTGGTTGGGTGTCTTGCTCCTTGCCTTATCATTTTTTTTATTTTTTGGATAGGAGACAAAAACATTCATCAAACAAAGATATAACAAGGATATATAGAAGAAGAAAAGGTATAAGCGAAAGAAAAGGTATAAGAGTATTATACCCTCACTTACTTAACACATGCAAAAAGAAACCACCCAACAATTACATAATCATACCTTCCCAAGGAAAAGACCTCTTAACTCCGTACTTAGCTAAAGCATCTGTATAAAGTTAGTTAATCTAGAAATATGATAAAAGAGAACGTTACAGTAGGTGGACAAGGTCTTCATTTCATTGAATAGGAATTGAAAATTTCAATGGTTGATCTTCTCTTTAAAAGTCTAAGCAATCGCATTAGAGGAACTGCTTTTCATGATAAGATCACTAAAAATGTTTTTCAAAAAGCACCAAAGGGCTTCCAAAATGGCTAGCACCTCACTGTCGTTGGAATCACAAACGCCCACAAGTTTTGAAAACATAAAAAAGCGTCACCCTTGTTACTACAAAGAACACGTCCAACTCCTGCAAGCCCTGGCTTGCTTCTCGCAGCACAATCAATATTGAATCTAAACACTCCAACAAGAGGAGAAGACCAACAAACATATTTCTTTACCTTAATCAGGTCGCACCCCATACAAGTTGCCTAATTATATAAAACATCATTTAAACTAAGATTGGAGAACTCTTTTCTAATCAAAGCTCACTTTGCTATTCTTAGGTTAATTGAAGCAATCAAATCTACTAGAGAAAAAGGCGCACTTTTAAAATTTTTTTCATTTATTTCCTTCAAATTGACCAAAGAATAGCAAAAGGGATCAACCTTCAAAGAGTACAACTACATCCCACAAAAAAAACTTTCATCCAAGACTCTACCACCTCCTCAATCTTTTCCAGAAAACACCAATCAACTTTGTATCTACTAATGAAGTGACCATAGACATTGATTGCAAAGTCACAATGAAGCAAAAGTTGATTAACTGTTTCTGATTCCTTTTGACACATCACTCAAATGTCTGAAATGAAAGTAGATAACAACCCTCTTCTTTCCAAATTGTTTGCTATAGAAATCTTTGCCACAGCTAGCCAAACAATTTCAGGAGCATCAGTCATGAGATGGACTTTTGGAAAACTCCTCTTAGCTTCATTTAAGTCGGTAAAGACCATCGCCTCAGCTTCTTCAGGACTTCTGACCCATCGAATGAGTCTTTCTGGCATTGTTTTGACACATTGAAGTGCATGTCTAGTCATTATATATTTTTGCCACAAGAATTCAAAAACTGCGGGAAAAGACTGCATGAGCGGTCCATTTCTTTGGGGCCTACCTAAACAAAACCTTCCAACCTAACGGTGGGGTCTGTATAATGAAATTTAATTCTTGTGGTCAAGTTATTCTAAGAAGACAAAACTTACCACCATTGGGATTGGACATAGCCATTGATTTGCATCTATGCTAAACCAATCCCAGACGGAGCCTTCAATTTGTCTCAAAATAATAAGGAAAACTGACTGAATGAACAGTATAATGATTATTAGCTCGTTTCTAAACTCATTTTTAGTCAATGCAAATATGATATATTTTGATCAGTTATCCTTCCTGAAGGGGTCACTTCTATATTTCATATTTTATTACAGTGATCAAAGCAATGATAGATGACTTATTGATGTTAATTAAAACTTAATCACTCACATCTTCCTCTGGTCTTATTATCCACTTGTATGAAACATACCGGAATCAATCAGATGGAATTTAATACCTATCTATGAGGTTTCTTGCACGGAGGGCCATCTAAAGTAGGATATGCCACTTTGGCTTCAACTGGGCGGTGGGCCAACCTGAAAATTCTAATCGACTTAAAATGAATACCCTTTCAAGCGGGACTTCTTTAAAAGGATGATCCCACATTAGGTTGAGCATATCATTAATAACAAAAATAACTCATAAAATTTAAAAAGTAAAAAAGCTCCACACCTGAGAAAATCAGAATCCCATGGAAAATTCCCTTTTTGTGATAATTTTTACTCCAAGAAGCCCACTTTCAACTGTATCCAACATTGAAATTTGTTTTATTTCAATATTTTAAACGTTATTGATTGTAGTGGGCCATTTAACTAAAAATTTGATAAAGACTATACACTACAAGGCTGTTTTTTTTAATTAATTTAGACTTTTCATAAGTAGGCCCATGAGACTCTTATGTAGGTTTTTTCTAGTGTAAAGGGATTTAAAATTAATTGTGGGCTAAAAAAGAAATGATTGCATTAAGAAATTTTCCTATTTGAGCTCATTCTAATCTCTTGCTCACTCTGAAAGAAAATCTTGATTCTGTCACTGCCTCATGGGACTCAAATTAAAATTTAGATAAGCTTCAAAGAGCTTCAAAGGCAACTTCAAAAGGGCCAGTGTTGATCTCTTCCAAAGAGGCAAAAGTAAGAGCAATCTTGGTTGCAGTGATGAGAGGATAAAGGGTTATCTACATGCAGTCCACATTTTGTTCGATGCCAAAGAAGTAATAAATGTAAATTCAATGAATTCTTTCCACCACTCCAAGGACCTATTGAAACACATAAAAAATTAATGCAAAGGATTTATATCATAAGTGGTTTAAAATGAAAATCAAAGAAAATTTCCAATTAGAATGGTAAAAGGGGCCTTTAGTATGTCAAAACCAAATGTCCTTAAGATATGCAAAATGGTGGTCTGATAGAGTAGAGAACCTGAGACTTGAAAGAACATATAAATGATTGGGTAAAAATGCCATTTTGGCAATATCACAGTACTTCCATGATATTTTCAAGACTCTCTTGAATTAGTCTGGGTTTGCGCTTGGTAGCTGTTTCATTGAGGATTGGATTTAATGCAAGCAATTTGAGTAATTGGATTGGCTCAATACATTACCTGACCCGTCCAAACCAAGTTGCACCCAATAGATGAAAGGTTCGGACGCTATGCAACCTATACAATTGACCTTTGGGCTGTCCTCAGACCAAATTTATGTTGTTGTCTTGAATGAGGCTGGACTTAGAATTATTTGGGATGCAAAAATTGCATAGATCCATAGTTGTAAAACTTGATTTGTCTCACAGGATTGCATCCACGTAGATTCTGAGTCTGACGAGCTGAGTGGAATCATCCTTGTTTGGGCCAGTGCTCAGTTAGACTTATTCAACTCAAAAATTAAGTGGAATCATCCTTGTTTGGGCCAGTGCTAAGTTAGACTTATTCAACTCAAAAATTGTAGTGACTTGAGTAGCCCACTAGCCTGCTAATTTAGTGAGTCTGTCACATGACCCAAAATGCTTAAGCCAATGTTACTAGTAATAACCTACATAGTTTATTATATACCAGAGTCATATTTCATTCCTAAACAATGTGGGATGGGGTGTCACGAGGCCCCATTTAAGGAGTTTTTATACCCTCTTTTCTATCCTTTGATGAGGGACAGGTCATGTGGAGGCTTTTTCTTTTTTTTAAAAAAGTAATATTGATTGCTTCTCCACATATTAAATTTTCCTTATCTCCTATTTGTTGCAAAAAGAGCGTTTTTAGTTTTGAAAATTAATAAAGTATGTTTATACACAAAAATGACATTAAGGAATTAATTATTCCCTTTCCCCTTTTGATTATAACTTGATTTAACTTTGGATTTGGAAGTTGAATATCTTTTACCTAATTTGCAAAACACACTAAGTATACATAATTGGATTAGCTGAATTATGTCTTTAGGAAAGTTAGTTGAATGTTCACATGAGAATTAGACTACATGCAGAATGGAAATGTGAGTTCACGATGCCGATATACTACTTTTGGTGCCTATCATGTGGTGCATCCCGAATCTCAGATTCCCATTCTGCATGTAGTCTAATTCTCATGTGAACATTCAACTAACTTTCCTAAAGACATAATTCAGCTAATCCAATTATGTATATTTAGTGTGTTTTGCAAATTAGGTAAAAGATGTTCAACTTCCAAATCCAAAGTTAAATCAGTTATAATCAAAAGGGGAAAGGGAATAATTAATTCCTTAATGTCATTTTTGTGTATAAACACACTTTATTAATTTATACAAAACTAAAGGTACAAATCTCGGGCCCAATTTGAAATCAAACTCAAATTAAAAATCCAAATTAGAATCATAAATACAATCTTGGTAAGATTTATTAATTACCACATACATCTTAGTTAATCTCAAATCAATCTAAATAAACATTAATCAAAATTATATAATTCTCAATTAAATTTATAAATAATCCAAGCTAAATTTCAAATAACATCAAAATAAAAATTAATTTAATGAAATCAAATCTCTATTAGCATAATAGAACCATTAACCAAACTATAACCCTCTAAATATTATAATTAATATTCAAAAACTCTAATCATTTCTATTTATATAAATCTACATGTATTTATTTACTTTTATTTTTTTTTGAAAAAAAAACTGGACGGATGGGCCCAGACCTGCACTCGGCCCGCCAGGCGGCCGGCCCTGCCCAGCCGGCCTAGGCAGCAGGCCCGCTGCCTGGGCATTCCAGGCAGCGCTGCCGCCTGGCATGTGCAGGCAGATTTTTTTCTCTTTTTTTTTTTTTATAAAAACCGATTTATATATGTATATAAAGAAAAACTAATCTTGATTCAAAAACACTAAACCTTAAATCATATGTGTTTACTTGGTTTTAATAAAAATCAGTATTCACTATTAATCTCTTAACCCAAAACATTAACCAAACAAAGAGATCATGATTAGAACATATGATTAAACAAAGCAACTAAGAAGATATTGTTTGCAGTTATCCACTTGCCTGGATCTCGAAGCCAAAAGCAAATCTGAAGAGTAGAAGATCCAACCTTGATTTCTCCCTGGAGAACTTCTAGAGCTTGGTTGCAGAAGAGAGGAAGAAGATGGAAGAATGGGGAAAACCCTAAGAGTAGAGTTTATATAGAAAGAGGATTTTTCCAAATTATAAGAGAGGGCTCCCTGTTTTCTAGTGGGTTTTAAGAAATTCCAAAAAAGAGTCCTTTGGCCTAAAAGGATCCAATAACTCAGGCCCAATTGTGTTAATTCAATCCATTTGACCCTCTTAACCAAACTCAAACCCGACAAACCGGTATGACCCAATATAAAAATTTGGGACTTGACATCTCATCCCCCTTAAAGGACATTTGGTCCTCCAAATGACTAACATACATCAAGAAAAGGCATGGATACTGACGCTGCACTTCGTCTCGAAGCTCCCACGTTGCTTCCTCCGGGTGATGATGGCTCCATTGAACCTTTACGCAATGGATGACACAGTTTCTCAACACCTGCTCTTTGGGGTCGACAATCCTCACCGGTTGCTCAACGTAAGTTGTATTATCCTGCACTTGCAATGGCTCATACTACAACATATGTGAAGGGTCTGCTACATACTTCATCAACATAAAACCATGGAAGACGTTATGAACACTTGACAACTCTGGTGGCAATGCTAACTGATAAGCACGTCATTGACCTCGCTGATAGTCTGGAACGGTCACACATATCTTCTGGAGAGTTTCTATTTTTGCCCAAATCGTGAAGTACCACGTGTAAGTGATACCTTCAAAAATTCATGGTCATCAATCTCAAACTTTAACTCTCTCCTTTTTTTATCGGCATAACTCTTTTGGCGACTGCGGGTAGCCTTCAACCTTTCCTGAATCTGTCTTATCTTGTCACTGGACTTTCCAACCTCAGACAGTCCATGAAAACCGCGAGCTCCAAAATTCGACCAACGTATAAGGGTTTGACATCTTCTCTCATACAAAGTTTCAAAAGGTGCCATGCCAATGCTAAAGTGATAATTATTATCGTACGTGAATTCACATAGAGCCAAGCTTTCGTTCCAACTAGTCTTGAAATCCAAGACACATGCCCTTAACATATCCTCCAATGTTTGGTTTGTACACTCTGTTTGTCCATCTTTTTGGGGATGATTGGCTGTACTAAAACTCAGCTTGGTTTCTAAGGCTTCCTGTAGTGATACCTAAAATCTAGATACAAACTTACTATCCTAGTCAGAGATAATAGAAACTCGTTCTCTATGCAATGTCATCACTTCCACCAATAGTGATCCTTCAGATCTTGATACATCTTGGTACCTCCTCAATGAATAGTATACTGAGTATAATGTGCCTCTACCACAATTTCATCCTTCAATTCTGGAAAATTAGGCACACAAATTCTATCTTTATAAAATATTATCTTCCAACTTAAAATTAGGCCTCTCATCCATATGATCTTTAATTCTTATTATCTCGGGGTCGAGCAACTGTTATTCTCTGATTTTCTGAAGTAATTCCGGTTCCCACAAGAATATACTAGCCAACACTACTTGCTCACTGATAGGTTGGAAATAAACATCCATATCTTCCAAACAATGAATCTAGAAGTATTCTGCAATTAATCCTCCAGTGAATGTCGCCTTTCTACTTAGAGCATTTGCCACTACATTAACCTTTCCTGGATGGTACTTCAACCCAAAATCATAATCCTTAATATACTCCATCCATCTCCTCTATCTTATATTCAAATCACCCTGCGTGAAGAGATATTGGAGGTTTTTATAGTCCGAATGCACTTCAAAAGTAGTTCCGTAAAGATAATGTCTCCACATTTTCAAAGCAAAGACCACTGCAGCTAGCTCCAAGTCATGGGTTGCATACTTTCATTCATGATCCTTCAACTGTCTGGACCCATAAGCCACCACCTTCCTATGTTGCATGAGAACACAACCAAGTCGAACTCCATATGCATCGATGTAAATCACAAAACCATCATTACCAGCAAGTAAGGTCAAAACAGGGGCTGTGGTCAACCTTCTTTTCAACTCTTAGAAACTCTGCTCACAATCCTCATTCCACAGAAAAGGAACTTCTTAATGAGTCAATCTCGACAGTGGGGCTACTATTGTGGAAAATCCTTCCATGAATTTGTGGTAAGAACCTGCGAGGCATAGGAAACTTTAGATTTTCAACACTGTTTTTGGTCTATCCCACTTTACCACTGCTTCAATCTTTGTTGGGTCCACCGCTAAACTTTCCCTGGAGATGATGTGACTAACAAATTCCATCTATTCCCAACCAAAATTCACTTTAACTTGCCTTAGCACACAATTGATATTCTCTCAATAGTTGTAATGACGTACGCATATGCTAAGCATGTTCTTCCCGACTCTTTGAATACACAAGTATATCGTCAATAAATACCACCACAAACTTGTCAAATTACTGTGCAAAAACCCTATTCATCATAGTCATAAAAGCTGCCAACGCATTTGTCAACCCAAAAGACATCACCAAAAATTCGTAGTGACCATATCTAGTTCTGAATGCAGTTTTTGGGATATCTTGATCTCGTACCCTCAACTGATGATATCCTAACCTCAGATCAATCTTAGAAAAATACTACGCACCTTGCAATTGATCAAATAATTCATCGATTCTCGGTAAAGGATACTTGTTCTTGATGGTCACTTGATTCAGTTGCCTATAATCAATACACATTCCCATATAACCATCCTTTTTCTTCACAAATAACACTGGAGCACCCCAAGGAGAAACACTTGGTCTAATAAAGCCCTTGTTTAATAACTCGTGCAATTCCTCTTTGAGTTCTCTCAACTCTGCTAGGGCCATTCTATAAGGGGCTTTTGAGATCGGAGCTGTGGCCGACACAAGCTCAATTGCTAAGCCAATCTCACGGATCGGTGGTAATCCAGGAATCTCATCAGGAAAAACATCGAGAAACTTAGATACTACTAGTATCTCCTCCACCGCTTTAGTCCGTTTATCGTCGGTGATAAACGCTTTATACCCCTCAGAACCTTTCATCAACAACTTTATAGCCTTAATAATTGAAATCATACGAATAATATCCTTCTTCTTTGATCTCACAATTGCACCTTGTGTCATCATCAACTATAACTTAACTGTCTTCTGTCTCCAACACTTAGTTGTAGGGTGATTATTGCCACGAATGCCACGAGACTCTCTTTTTTGCTTCTTGAATTGGTGTTGTGGGACCAGAGATAGAGCAACTTTCTACTTGGGTTGGCTTGTAGGGGCTATGCACCCAATTACCTCCTTGGCCCAATATACCTTATCCAAAAATGCCTAGTAAGTATTTAGAACTTGTGACCTGGCGTGAAGTAGTATATCTGGTCAAAGGCCATCGAAAAACCGTAGAAGCCTCTTGCTCTCTAGAGTGATGAAGGTTGGTGCGAAACAAGAGAGACGAATAAACTGCAACTCATACTCCCGAACAGACAGATTCCCTTGGTTCAATCTATTAAACTCTATTCGCTTCTGAATGCGAACATGCTCCGGCACGTGCTTATCACGGAACTAATTACGAAAAGTAATCCAAGCCATCTCTTTAATGATCCACTCATGTATTAGCGATAGAATGACCAAAAATGTGGAAAGTAAAGAACTCCTATAACCTTTAAATATTTGCTAAAGTTCAAATACGATTATGAACGCCATAAACCCCCTAACGTTCCCACTTAACGTTTCTAATCCTCACAGCGGGCCTACGTTCTAGCATCTTTTAGAATTTCTAGAACTTGACCGGCTCTGATACCATCTGTCACGCCCCCAAAACTGGGCCGGATCCAAACCCGGTTTCAGGGGTGTGAGAATTGGGGCTAATTAATTTTTTTTTAACATAATCAATACGAGCCCCAATTCCGAGTGGATCAAAGTCCTTCGTGAGGCTATACTTGGTGATCAAGCAACCATAATCACATGCGGAACTAAAATCCATACTCATCGCAGACGGATATCACATAACAACCATGTAACAAATCTCATTAATAATAAAATCAAAGTCAAGTGCTTCGAAGCATAACAATTAAAGTTATAATTTCAAAACAAATAAATTTAATTAAATAAACTAATAGCCCAAAAATAGCCTTATTACATAACCTAAAGTTTTCGAACTCTGCACCGCACTGGACACCTCAGATGATGTCATCGATACGCCAGTCAACAACTCCGCCACCTGGTGGAATTTCCTGCGTAGCCTGACCCTCTGGTTCGGCCCCTGTAACGGAACCTAGACACCAAAAGTAGTGGGTCAGATTGACGTAATCTGGCAAGAGGGTAAACTGCAAGCAATGGATTAATTAACTGAATTAAACAGAAGTATTCATTATGACCAAAAATATATCAAATGCAAATTCCAATGGCATGAATGCACAGAAACGGGTATTCCCACGGATAAATATACAGAAACAGGTAATCCCGCATACAGATAATAGAAACGGGTAATCCCGCAGATAATAATAGAATCGGGTATTCCCGCAGATAATAACAGAAGGCACAGCTATGTACTATAATCCACGGTACACGCTGACTCGATGGCGTACGTCCACCTCCGAACTGCAGTCGGTCAGATATATATATACATATATATATATTTACAAATGCATATATATATATCGATACAGAATGAATTATGATATGACACCTTTAATCCCAATATTCATACCATTAACAATTTGGGTACGTAAACTTTCATAATTGAAAATGTATTATGTACACGTATCAATTCCAGTTTTTCCAAGGGTAAGCACTAAACCACCTAACGGTCATAGTTAATTAAATATACACATGAGAACCAACCCTCTTTCACAATGAAAATGTGAGTTCACGATGCCGATATACTACTTTTGGTGCCTATCATGTGGTGCATCCCGAATCTCACATTCCCATTCTGCATGTAGTCTAATTCTCATGTGAACATTCAACTAACTTTCCTAAAGACATAATTCAGCTAATCCAATTATGTATATTTAGTGTGTTTTGCAAATTAGGTAAAAGATGTTCAACTTCCAAATCCAAAGTTAAATCAAGTTATAATCAAAAGGAGAAAAGGAATAATTAATTCCTTAATGTCATTTTTGTGTATAAACACACTTTATTAATTTATACAAAACTAAAGGTACAAATCTCGAGCCCCAGTTTGAAATCAAACTCAAATTAAAAATCCAAATTAGAATCATAAATACAATCTTGGTAAGATTTATTAATTACCACATACATCTTAGTTAATCTCAAATCAATCTAAATAAACATTAATCAAAATTATATAATTCTCAATTAAATTTATAAATAATCCAAGCTAAATTTCAAATAACATCGAAATAAAAATTAATTTAATGAAATCAAATCTCTATTAACATAATAGAACCATTAACCAAACTATAACCCTCTAAATATTATAATTAATATTCAAAAACTCTAATAATTTCTATTTATATAAATCTACATGTATTTTCATTGTGAAAGAAGGTTGATTCTCATGTGTATATTTAATTAACTATGACCGTTAGGTGGTTTAGTACTTACCCTTGGAAAAACTGGAATTGATACGTGTACATAATACATTTTCAATTATAAAAGTTTACGTACCCAAATTGTTAATGGTATGAATATTGGGATTAAGGGTGTCATATCATGATTCATTCTGCATCGATATATATATGCGTTTGTAAATATATATATGTATATATATATATATCTGACCGACTGCAGTTCGGAGGTGGACGTACGCCATCGGGTCAGCGTGTACCGTGGATTATAGTACACAGCTGTGCCTTCTGTTATTATCTGCGAGAATACCCGATTCTGTTATTATTTGCGGGATTACCTGTTTCTGTTATTATCTGCGGGATTACCCGTTTCTGTTATCTGTATGCGGGATTACCCGTTTTTGTATATTTATCCGCGGGAATACCCGTTTCTATGCATTCATGCCATTGGAATTTGCATTTGATATATTTTTGGTCATAATGAATACTTCTATTTAATTCAGTTAATTAATCCATTGCTTGCAGTTTACCCTCTTGCCAGATTACGTCAATCTGACCCACTACTTTTGGTGTCTAGGTTCCGTTATAGGGGCCGAACCGGAGGGTCAGGCTACGCAGGAAAGTTCGCCGGTGGCTGAGTTGTTGAGTGGCGCACCGATGACATCATCTGAGGTGTCCTAGTGCGGTGCAGAGTTCGAAAACTTTAGGTTATGTAATAAGGCTATTTTTAGGCCATTAGTTTATTTAATTAAATTTATTTGTTTTGAAATTATAACTTTAATTGTTATGCTTCGAAGCACTTGACCTTGATTTTATTATTAATGAGATTTGTTACATGGTTGTTATGTGATATCCGTCTGCGATGAGTATGGATTTTAGTTCCGCGTGTGATTATGGTTGCTTGATCACCAAGCATAGCCTCACGAAGGACTTTGATCCACCCGGAATTGGGGCTCGTATTGATTATGTTAAAAAAAATTAATTAGCCCTAATTCTCACAGCCCTGGAACTGGGTTTGGATCCGGCCCAGTTTTAGGGGCGTGACAGTCATAAGCTGTATACTGATGTTGCTAAGGACCTTTCCCACCGTCTCTTTAGTTTTTTAATTAGGTATGAATACGATAATAGTATACAGTAGTATACAGTAGAGAATAATATTCCTTCGAGAGACACATGACTTGCTGGAACAGACAGTCAATGAGATAAAAGGAAGAAGCCTCGCGCCTGTCCACTTCAACACTTTGATTAAATGAAGACATGACGTTTTGCTAGAAAAGAAAATTATTTCCTAGAAAAGAAAATTAATGAGAAATGACCTATTAAGGTTGTACCTGATGAAACTAGGACTTGGTCCAAATTGCGGTTCAGTTCATGAACTACTAACTATAAAATTGGTCACATATAGATGTTTAATTACTCATTTATGATCATCCAACCCTGCAAGTCACTTTGATTAGAATGGAACTGGGGTCGATTTTTATACAGGGGTCGATTTTTATACAGAGAGATGAATGTGACATGAACTAGTTAGATCAAATAAAGATGATTTTTAGTATGTTTAATCATAATCTAGTGTCTATTTGGCTAGCAAAAATGAGGTCAGCTTTCATATATTTATTAGGTCAGCCAAACCTTACCCAATTAGTAAGTTTAACTGATGATGATAATCGATTAATTGATTGATTAGGCCAAATGAATGGACGAAGATACTTCAGTTCCTCTTATAAAAAAAATCCATCAATCCACCATACTTTCACAACTTTTAATGAAATAATAGAGGAAAACATGTCAATTAAAAGGATTAACAGATAGGATGAAAATCCAGCATACTCATGGTTGAGTGTTTGCACTTTCTCGATGGTTTGACATTGTTTCTATGTTGCTCTTGATTTTGTGCTGGAAGTGAGTTGTACCAATATCAATTTGTGCAAAATTTGTTCGGCAAAGTGACATTAAATTGCTTTACTGAAAATATATTGTGTGAAACTTGTTTGGTAACAACATCACAATTCTTTTGAAGTAACAAAATTAACAACATCATCATATTTAATTATTTACCAATGATGTTAAAGGAGAAAATATATGGTTAACACAAAAAATAGGGCTACAATTACAATTATTCTCTCATCTCTCTAGAAGAAGCAGAGGTAGAGCGACTATGCTAGCAATGATGGGCAAAGCCGAGGAGAAGGGTTTTCCCAAGGATCCTTTTTTTTTTTTCAGAAGCCTAAGAAGTAATCAAAGCCATAAATGGAGAAGTGAAATGGCCATTAATTCTGTTGTTATGGACATTGTTGGGCATTGTTTTGAGTTGGCCCACAAGTTTACTAAATTCGGCTTTGCCAACTAGGCCAATTTTAAGTGGGTTGAGTGAGGTTGTTCTGTTTAAGCTAGTGGCCCTGTCCATTTGTGCGTACATGTCGAATGCATTCTCTTTATTATTTAAAAAAAAAAACAACCTTGAAAAATAGTAGTGGACCAGGCTCAACAAGACGTCGACAGTAACTAGCCCGTAAAGTTAAGAAACTAGAGACGGCCCATTCCAATCTCACACGCCTCTCTTGGAATCGATCTATGGGCAATGTTTGTACTGCTCCCTCAATTATGAAAAAAAAAAATTAGAGCATGTAGAGTTTGACTAGGTACCGAAATGAAGTACCTCCTCACAAGTGGTTTTCGACAACTACGAGGGGGCCACGGGATTCCAAACAAACATATGATTCACGTTGAGCTATCACATCAAGCTTGGATATTTTTAAACATTCCTTGTCGATCTTTTTTAACTAGTTTTAAAATCCACATGACAATACAGATTTCTCCAGTTTACTAACCTTCATTGATTAGAAATAGAGAGACTTAGGGCACATTCATAACAGTTGAGAAATTTAAAGTTTTATGAATTCTTCGCTATTTTTAAAAAAATGAGTACCCTCACTAAAAATTTTATAACTGAGGATTTTTCAGGTTCTATGTTTTGTTAGAATTATAAAATGATCGAGGATTCTTCAAAGTTGTGTGAACTTTTTCGGTAGAGGTGTTAATGGGAGCGTGCTAAGGCATATTTAGGCACGACTTGACCTAAACAGTGCCAAAGGCCAGTCTATCACTTCATTCAAGCCTGGCCCATTTATTAAATGGGCCCTAATTATCTATCCAAGCTGAGTTCAAGTGAGCTGGCCCAACCCATGAACACCTCTATCTTTCAGGTAAGGATTTAACCTCTTGTATCCCTTCTTTTAGATTAAATGATTTGAAAATCCGATTGGCGGTAGTACAATCTGGGAATCGCAAGAAGTGATGATTGGATTATGCCAAATTATCGGGATTTTACTAGCACCAAACAAGGCTATTGATAGATGCTACTATGGATTTCACGTTTTCTTTCCTCAATTATTTTGTTACCAAATATGCTTTTAATGACAAAACTAAATAAAAAAGCATGGGTAGTCCATACTATACTTCTCCTCTCAACAAAAGAGGAAGCCAATGTCCTCTTTGTAAGGAGTGCATGGAAGAAGATCAAGCCATCATCTTGAACATTTAAAGATCAAAATTGCTCGAGTTTGAGAACGCCACAACAACACTTGCACTCTTGTTTTGTTTTAGTGTTCTGTCATCATGATAGATTCCAAGATCTAGCTAGTCTCAAACAAAGAATTAATAGTGGGTTCATGGCAACTAACACGTAATCAATCAGGATCCAAAAGGCTCAAGTTGAGTTTGAGTTGTAAAGCTATGACTTGCATTTAGAAACTTGAAAATTCAACTCAATTATTGCAACACCCCATCCCACATCGTTTAAGAATGAAATATGAGTCTGGTATGTTAGGCAGAGGTGTGTTACAATGCCGCTTCCTACGACTACTCTAAAAACAAACCCGTGCGTGTGATTTCAAATGCCTTAAAACATTGAATTGTACCTCTACTATCACTAATTGGTTTTGGTAGGAATGGTAACTCAATGAGTGTGTAAGATCCTATAAGTGATATCAGAGCCTAGGTAAAGGGTTCGAGTTGCGGGAATGGCATCGTGAGGGGGGATTGTTAGGCAGAGGCGTGTTACAATGCCACTTCCTACGACTGCTCTAAAAACAGGCTCATGGGTGCGATGTCGTATGATATCAAATGCCTTAAAACATTGAGTTGTATCTCTATTATCACCAATTGATTTTAGTAGGAATGGTAGTTCAATGGATGCATAAGATTCTGTTGGCCATGTGGGTCCAGACCATTAGTGGGTTCAGTATCTAGGGTGATTTCCCTAATGACATTAGGAATTTCCTGTTTTATCAAACAGTAGTTTTCTAATGGGTTAGGACTTTCCTTTTTCTTGAGATAGAGTTCTTGGGGGATAAGGGTGTAATGGTTATATATATGATATAATCTGTAACCCTGGATAGTCAGTCAGAAAGGCTGAGAGTGGCTAAGATTCCAAAGCTGTGGTTTCACAGATTGGAGGAGAATCTAGTGGAAATTGGTTTCTCGTGGACGTAGGCATATTTGCCGAACCACATAAATCTTCTTGTCTTCTTGTGTGGAGATTGTTTGATCTTGGTTGCCTTTGCACACACGCGCACAACAAGTGGTATCAGAGAGCGAAAGTTGTACGTGAAAGATCATTGGAAGAGATCGTTGGTCTATCTCTGCTGGGCCACACGGGGCTCTCTGTTTGCCGCAACAGAGAAATCGAGAAGAAGAAGAATTGAGTCGGTTCAGTTGCTGGACGATTTTCGTTGGAGAAGAACAAGGGTTGTCGGATTTCACGGATCTGAGGAAGAGGACTGGCGAAGAAGACTGTCTACACTGCTGCAAGAAAACAAGAAAAAAAAATTTTTTTCACCCTCCGCCGGTCGCTGCCGATCGAGGCCCCCTGCCGCAGATCGCCGTCGCCTGCCGTTGCTCGCCGCCGTCGCCGTGGGACGCCACCGGACGCCGGACCACCACGCCGGAGCCGCAGCAGACGAACGGAGCGTTTATCGTCTGCTTGCAGACGCAGAGAAGGTTGAAGACGACCCAGTTTACTGGGTCTTGGGTTCGGCTCTGATCAGTTCCACCTGACCCCGCCGTAGCGTATAAGCCCAGCGCCTTTTTTAAGGTTGGGTTACGTTTCGGGTTGGGTCCGAACCAACCCGGGGTGCAAGCCCAGTTCAGTTGGCAGTGCAGGCCGGTTCGGGTCGGGTTGACCTGAACCCTGTAGCAGTCCGGTCCAACCCGTTAGCCACCGCGCAGACGTCAGCAGAGTGTCGTCATCAGGCTGACGTCAGCCCACGTCATCGGACAGACGGTCAACGGCCAGAGTTGACCAGATTGATGGCAGAAATTTGTTTCTGCGATATCTTGATCATCCGAAGTCTGATCGGAGATCCGTTTGCGCCTACGGACTCGTTTCGAGCAGATCTACGTGTTTGTGGAAGAAGATTGGCTGTTTGACGGTCAACAAGGAGTTTGACCAAATCGGGAGCGCAGAAAACCGTTTTTGAGATATCGGAGCCATCCGGGGTCGGATTTCAGATCCGTTTCTTCCAGCGTGCTCGTGTTGACGAGATCCACAGCTTGGTGCAGGAGTTGAGGTCAGTGTTAATTATTTATTTTTCCTGTTACTTAATTTGATTAAGATGGAGAATAATACTATCAACACTACCATGGTTAAGCTCAACCATTCCAATTGGTTGATCTGGAAACCAAAGATGGAGGATATTCTTTATTGTAAAGACCTCCATGATCCCGTTGAGGGGGATAGTGCCCGACCGAAAGATATGCAAGATGCTGAATGGAATAAATTGTATACAAAAGCGATTGGTCACATTAGACAGTGGGTTGATAACAGTATATTTTACCACGTGTCTAATGAAACTAATGCGAATACCCTTTGGAAAAAGCTAGAAGCAATGTATAATAAAAAGACCTCAGTGAACAAAACCTTCTTGATCAGAAAGCTTGTGAACATGAAATTCAAGGATGGTGGTCAGATCGAAGATTACATCAATGAGTTCCAAAGTGTGGTAAATCAGTTAGCCTCTATGAAGATGATCCTTGATGATGAGATGCAAGCTTTATTGCTTCTGAGTTCTTTGCCAGATACATGGGAGACATTAGTTGTTTCCGTGAGCAACTCTACTCTAGATGGTGTGTTATCCATGAGTCAGGTTACCAGTAGCCTACAAAATGAAGAAACTAGACGGAAATCTGAAGGGACAGATAATGCACAGGCCTTTGTTACTGAGAACAAGGGGAGGAGTAAGAGTAAAGGTCCAAAGGGGGGTCGTGGCAAATCTAGAGGTGAATCATAGTCTCAGTCTAGCAGTGAATCACAGAGCAAGAAAAAGTCTGTAAAATGCTATTTTTGTGGCAAGATGGGCCACATCAAGAAAAATTGTTTTGCCATGAAGGAACAGAAAGGATCCAACAATGAGAAGAAGAATGACAGTGATAACACTACAGCTACTTTGGAACAGGAAGTAGTGGTGCTCGCCGGCGATGATGATAAGTGTTTGAGTGTTGCAGATGGTCAGGGTGAGTGGGTTGTTGACACAGCAGCATCCTACCATGCTACTCCCTGCAGGGAGATGTTCACGACGTACAAAGCAGGTGACTTTGGTACTGTGAAAATGGGCAACAAGAGTCATTCAGAGATTGTTGGTATCGGTGATGTCTGCATTAAAACCGATATTGGTTGCACAATGACGCTGAAAGATGTGCGACATGTTCCTGATCTGCGGTTGAATCTGATTTCCGGGATTGCATTGGACCGTGCGGGTTATGAGAATTACTTCGGAAATGGCAGATGGAAGCTCACTAAAGGGTCTCTTGTTATTGCGAGAGGAATAGCAGGTAATACTCTTTATAAAACATAAGTAAAGTTATGCAAAGATGCGTTGAATGCAGTTCAAGACAATTCCTCTCTGAATTTGTGGCATAAGAGGCTTGGTCATATGAGTAAGAAAGGCTTGCAGAAGTTGGCAAAGAAGGATTTAATTCCTTGCTCCAAAGGTATATCCCTTGACCCTTGTGATTATTGTTTATATGGTAAACAGCATAGGGTTGCTTTTTCTTCGACATCAAAATTGAAATCAAATGTGTTAGATTTGGTATATTCTGATGTTTGTGGTCCCATAAAGATAGAATCATTGGGTGGCAATAAGTTCTTTGTCACGTTCATCGATGATGCATCTAGGAAAGTCTGGGTTTATCCGTTGAAATCAAAGGATCAAGTGTTCCAGATGTTTCAACAGTTTCATGTCAAGGTTGAAAGAGAAACAGGTAAACTCTTGAAGTATCTCCGTTCAGATAATGGGGGTGAATACACATCCAACCAGTTCAGAAGCTATTGCTTGAATCATGTCATTCGACATGAAAAGACAGTTCCTGGTACTCCATAGCACAATGGTGTGGCAAAGAGAATGAACCGCACTATTTTTGAGAAGATGAGATGCATGATAAGATTAGCACGGTTGCCTAAGTCATTCTGGGGTGAAGCCGTTCTGACTGCCGTTTATCTGATTAATAGATCTGTCTCAGTTCCTTTGAATTATGATCTTCCAGAGAGAAGATGGACAGGTAAAAATGTTTCCTATTCACATTTGATGGTGTTTGGGTGTAAAGCATTTGTACATATACCAAAGGAGCAGCGTTCCAAGTTGGACGATAAGGCAGTGAGTTGTATCTTTCTTGGTTATGGTGAAGATGAGTTTGGCTACAGATTATGGGATCCAGAGAAGAGGAAACTTATCAGAAGTAGGGATGCGGTTTTCCATGAAGATCAGTTCTTTGGAGATATTGAGAAGATTGATAAGTCTTATGAGAAAGTTGATGGAGTGGTTGATCTCACACCAACTCCTTCTCCGGTGCAGACTACAGGTGGAGAAGGTGGACAAAATGATCCGGATCGTAATGAGGCACAGGGGTTGCCAGATGATGAGGTTGTTGAGCAGGGGGAGCAGTCTCCTCGGATTGAAACCACGGAGCCTCAAGTTAGGAGGTCTACACGGGAGCGTCAACCATCAACTAGGTATCTTGCATCCGAATATGTGTTGCTTACTGATGAGGGAAAGCCAGCTAGCTTCCGAGAAGCAATGACTCATGCTGATAAAGATGAGTGGATGAAGACTATGCAGGATGATATGAGTTCTTTGAAGAAGAACAAGACATATGAGCTGGTGCAACTTCCTAAAGATAGGAATGTTCTGAAAAACAAATGGGTGTTCAAGCTGAAAAAGGATGAGAATGGGAAACTGGTGAAGCACAAAGCACGGTTAGTGGTAAAAGGCTTCGCACAAACGAAAGGTATCGACTTCAGTGATGTTTTCTCTCCTGTTGTGAAAATGACTTCTATCAGAGTTGTTTTGGGTCTAGCCGCCAGCATGGACGTTGAACTTGAACAGATGGACGTGAAGACCGCGTTTCTCCACGGTGACTTGAAAGAAGAGATCCACATGACTCAGCCAGAGGGGTTTGAGGTAGAAGAAAAAGAACAGATGGTTTGCAAGTTGAAGAAGAATCTCTACGGGCTGAAGCAAGCACCGAGATAGTGGTACAAGAAGTTTGATTCATTCATGTTGAGTCATGGGTACCGGAGGACAGCTGCAGATCATTGTGTCTATGTTCGTCGATTTATCGATGGCAGGTTCATCATCCTTCTCTTAGATGTAGATGATATGCTGATAGTTGGACAGGATAGCAAGTTGATTGGCAAGTTAAAAGAGGAGATGTCAAAGTCGTTTGACATGAAAGACTTGGGTCTCGCACGAACGATATTGGGCATGCAAATATGTCGTGATATGAGTTCCAAGCAGCTGTGGTTGTCACAGGAGAAATATGTTGAACGCGTTCTCGAATGGTTCAACATGAAAAATGCTAAGCCAGTTAGCATACCTCTAGCCAGTCACTTCAAACTAAGCAAGCGCTTGTGTCCTACTACAGATGATGAAAAGGAACGGATGGCATGTGTTCCTTACTCCTCTGCTGTGGGGAGTCTTATGTATGCCATAGTTTGTACACGGCTAGATATTGCTCATGCTGTGAGTTTAGTGAGTAGATTTCTCGCAAATCCTGAAAAAGAGCATTGGGAAGCAGTGAAGTGGATCTTTAGGTATTTGAGAGGTACTTCCAAGGTGTGCTTATGTTTCGGAGGCTCAATACCAGTCATGGAAGTTTATACTGATGCTGATTTTGCAGGCGATCTTGATCGTCGGTTATCGACTTCTGGTTATCTGTTTACTTTCGTAGGGGGAGCTATTTCCTGGCAATCAAAGTTACAGAAGTGTATAACAGTCTACAACTGAAGCAGAATACATAGCTGCTAATGAAGCAGGGAGAGAGATGCTTTGGTTGAAGAGATTCCTTCAAGAACTAGGTTTGAAGCAAGAAGAATATGTAGTTTACTGTGATAGTCAGAGTGCTATGAATTTCAGTGAGAATGCTACATATCATGGTCGCATGAAGCACGTTGATATCAAGTACCATTGGATTCGTGAGGTGATCGAAAAGAACTTCATGAAGCTGGAAAAGATTCATTCGGACAATAATCCCTCGGACATGATGACCAAGGTTGTGTCTAAGGGAAAGCTGGAGCTGTGTTCAGAGTTGGCCGGACTGAACTCCCATTAAGGGGTTCAGGGCATCTTCCCCATGGTCTGGAGGGGGAGATTGTTGGCCATGTGGGTCCAAACCATTAGTGGGTTCAGTATCTCGGGTGATTTCCCTAATGACATTAGGAATTTCCTGTTTTGTCAAACAGTAGTTTTCTAATGGGTTAAGCCTTTCCTTTTTCTTGAGATAGAGTTCTTGGGGGATAAGGATGTAATGGTTATATATATGATGTAATCTGTAACCCTGGATAGTCAGTCAGAGAGGCTGAGAGTGGCTGAGATTCCAAGGTTATGGTTTCACAGATTGGAGGAGAACCTATTGGAAATTGGTTTCCCGTGGACGTAGGCATCTTTGCCGAACCACCTAAATCTTCTTGTCTTCTTGTGTGAAGATTATTTGATCTTGGTTGCCTTTGCATACACGCGCACAACAGATTCTACATGGTATATAATGAATCATGTAGGCTACTACTAATAATTTGAGTTTAAGCATTTTAGGTCACGTAATAAGCTCACCAAATTACTAGGCCAGAGTCAGAGTGGGTGAACTTGTGAGTCAAGATAGAAGAATCTACACAGGACACGGGTGTGGAATACTTCGGTTCCACATCGCCTAGTGAAGTTAGATGGATCCATATAGAGACGTGTGGCCTTATATATATGTGTATATATATATATATTTCTTAGTAAAAAGGGCATTTTCACTTTTGAAAATACCCGTGCGCTATCTAGCACTCCTACGAGTGATGTGATTTCTTTGGACTCTAAGCAATATTCTTGAAAGGACTTGGGAACCAGATTCAACATATGTTAGGCAAACCAAGTAAAATATAAAATGTGTGTATTAAAGGGAAAATAACTTCACGCAAGTGGAGCGTGCACCTAGGCAAGTTTTCAATCCACACAAAAGCCGGACCCAGTAAGAAAATCTTTCATATTTAAGATTTGTCAACTAAATCTTATCTTCTACCAAAAAAAAAAACTGAATCTTACCTATGCAATGTGTATCCTATTCCTCTCTGCACTGATTTACAGGACAATAGTCCAATCATTTCAATCGTTGACACACTGCAGATCTAAATTACCTCGAAGGGCCTTTGATTGGATAGCTTACCAACGTCCTTTGCTGTCAGGAAAAGGTCGAAACGGGAACGGCAGAGATTTAGCAGTTCAGAAACTCGGCAATCCGTAGACTTGCAGCCATTCTTAATTCCTGAAATGCAACCTCCTACCAAACCTGTTCGATCATGTCATTAGACAAATTATCCGGTGTAGCCATGTAGACCACAGAAAACACAGCATATCCGGGTCGGTTTTGATGGGTCTGAATGACAGGTAAAACGAAGGTGAAGAAGTGTTCATATGACCAACTCCTTAATCTATTATTTTTATCTGAATTCTTTCAATCAAATTGATATCTGATCAGCTTGTCTCTCTTTTCATTGAGAAGCAGCTTATTGAAGGGTTTTTGACCAGGCTAAGTGGGCCACTCAGTATAATTTAATTAATTAAGGAACATGCACCTTTCTGTTGAATCCTGTACTCTCCAGGTCTAAGTACCACCACATCTTATTAATAAAAGAGAGATTCCTTGGAACCTCCTTTCTTCGCTTTCCATTTTTTATTTTCAGGAGGGACCACAACCTACATTGAGAACTTGGGGTTATTTTTATTTTGATACTGATGTCATTATGATGAATTTATACCATATATATGACCATTATATTAAACTTTCAATACCTAAAACATGAGACTAAGATAACTTGATTGACTTTTTATTTGCATGCACGTAAACCCATATTTACACATCCCTTTATTTTCTATAATTATTATACATCCATGTAAACTCTACTCTACATAGGCATTTATTTGGCTCTCCTTGATTTCAAATAATTTAGTTCGGTTTAAAGAGCTGAGGTACTCTTCGTTGAAATAATAATAATAATAATATTGTGAGATTCTACAATAGAGTTGGTTGTGATAAAACTAAACTCTACTTAAAATAGATGGTCGTGCTTCTAATTGAATGAAATTAATCATTATTATAATAGATGGAAAAATATTATAAAAAACTTAAAATGTTTTGGAGAGATCAATTTGTTGTAGAGCTGCCAAACTATCTGGGGTTATCATTGATCCACGGGGTTCAGATGGCCCAACCTGTCCCCCATCTACGAATCTCTTCAGACACACTGCACCTTTGACCTTTGTAATTGAATCCGTCCCTCATACACCTTATATTCTCTTCATTTCCTAGCCCCACCCTTACAAGTACTATACAAAACCACCCCTCAAACATCACACTCCCTTCTCTCTTTGCTGCATCTCTCCGGCCAATTCACCACCACCATGTCTGAAAAAGGTAGCTGCGGCAAGCACGGGCGCAAGAAGCTCTACAAGCGGCTCTTCTACTCCCTCCTCGCCCTCATAATCCTCATAATCGTCACAGTCGCCATAATATGGGCAGTCCTCCGCCCCACCAAGCCCACCTTCACCCTCCAAGACGTCACCATCTACCAGCTCAACGCCACCTCCCCCAACACCCTCTCCACCACCATCCAGGTCACCCTCTCCTCCCGCAACCCCAACGACCGCATCGGCATCTACTACGACCGCCTGCTGGTCTATGCTTCTTACCACGACCAGCAGATCACCTTACCCTCCGCCCTCCCCGACAACTACCTGGGCCACAACGACCTCACCCTCTGGTCTCCCTTCCTGTACGGCAAGACCGTCCCGGTGGCGCCCTTCGTCGCCGCCGCCCTCCCCCAGGAGGAGGCCGCCGGATACATAGTCCTCACCGTCGAGGTGGAAGGGAGGGTGCGGTGGAAGGTGGGGACGTGGGTGTCTGGCCACTACCATCTGGACGTTAGTTGCCCGGCGTACGTGGCGTATGATAGCAGCGGTGTGACCGGGGCCGGGACCGGGTTGAGACTGCAGCAGGCCGTTGGATGCAACACGGAGGTGTGATGGACGGTTGGATGTAGGGTTTGGAGATGTAGGGTTTGGACGGGTATCTTCTATCTTTCTCTCTCGTTACGGCGTTGGTTTTTGTCGTGTCCTGTGTATACGTTGGTTTTTTCTTTGGAAATAATGGGATGTGAGTAGGGTAAAAGAGGAAATGTCAAATGTGTGTTTGTCGCCATGTGCGTTATTCTTGTTTTTGTGGGCAACGTGTGATGGGTGTATTACAAGTGGTATGGAGTGGGTCCCTTTTTATTGAGGCCCACTTAGAGGGGCCCGGCCGGTGAAATCTTAACCCTCCAAATTTCTGGTCGATCTTCTCTAATGATCGTCTCTAATATAGGCTTCGTAAGAAAAAAGTGGAGTCCATCCATCAATTTGGCGCATGAGAAAAGTTAAATATATCTTTTGTGGCCTCAAAGGGCCTGTAATTTGTTGCAAGCATTTGGGGAAGTGCTATGTAGGTAATTTAATTTTGGAGACTTACAAATTTTGGGTGAGGAGCATTGAAATTCTAGAATTTAGAGAATTCAATCGGTCACAAGTGGCTTTTCACTTTGCAAGTTCAATAAATTTTTCATATGAAACCTCAGTCAAATTATAGAGAATTCAGATTTCCTAGAGAGACAGCCACTATGTTCTATCAAGAATTTCCAAACAAGGTGAATTCTCACTAAAAATGCTCTAACCCGAGATCAAAATTTGAAAATCCCGGAAGATAAAATTGACTTTTCACATGGCAAGCTCAATAAATTCTTTTCAATCTAAGTTCTATTTGATATTCAGAATTTCCGAAGATAGCTATAAGAAAGTTATCGCAAAAATTTTGTTCGATGGGATATATATATATATGGACGAAATTAAAATTAATAAGTGTAATAGGGCTGTTCTGATGGAACAGGCACTCACTCCTATAGTGCCCATTAGGCATAAATACTTGGTGTGCACCTTTTCCTTCAAAATTCCTAGCCATTGAACTAATTAAGGAAAAATAAAATAAAATAAAATTAATAAGTATAAATTAGCAAGAAGTACAACATAATTTATGATTTGGCTCAAATTATATTCTTCCAGGGTGAAACAGAATATGTAGGTATATCATATCTAGATAAGGATTTGATGAATGATGAAGAAGAATGAACGGGTTGGAGTTAAATTTTCTATTTTAGTATTTCCCGGTTACTAATTTACTGTCACTGTTGCTTTGATTGAAATAAAGTTCTTATGAATGATACAACAAGGTGCGGACAGACTTGAGAGGCTTGGATTCTAAAAGTAGGGCCTGCCGACGGATTTATATAGATGGAGATTTAAAAAAGGACTATTTTCTCATGTCAGAAGTTGGGAAGTTCCTGTGATGTGGGTCCATTTAACTCTGTTGGTCATCATTATTTTACATCCGAAACATCTGACAGTGAACTCTACATGCTCACGGTGGGGTTTTTACTCATATAATTTCAATTGAGTGTTGCTATTTTAACACTAGTTTCTATTCAATTTAGATACCTTCTTTCTCTAGGCATATAATTAAGTTAGTTATATTGGTTTTTTTTTCTATTAGTTATATTGGTTTTTTGTCTATCTACAGTTACCTATTTTTTCAACATACCCCCACTATTCTAAACATATTCTTTTTTTAAAAAATTTTCTTTCAACAGTCACCCATCCATCTATCTTTCTCTATACATATACAAAAATACATATCTTTCTCTTTTTTTCCTCAATTATCAAAAGCTTAGTCTCCTTCCTCTATTATCAAATGCATATTTGGATTCTATGAGATGAATGTGTTTACATCATTATCTTTTTTGTGAATATTTAGCATGAAAAAATATGATTTTGTGAATGTTTTTTATTAAAAAATTTGAAAAAGCATGAGTTTTCTTAACTCCTGAAAAACGTCCTGCTCAGCCCTATGAGGTCGAAAAGGACATTGTCAGGGCCGAACAGATATTATCCTGCTTAGCCGTGGAAGGCCAAACAGGTAGTATCCTGTGCGACAAGGCCAAACACGACGTTCTCCAGGAACGTCCTGAAAATGAAAAAAGTCATGTTTTTTTTTTATGAAAAATATTCATAAAATTATGTTTTTGTATGCTCAATATTCACAAAAAAGAGACTGATGTAAACACATTCACAAAAAATAATATTTGATGAGACAAAGAATAAGAAGAATAGATGAAAATGGTCACTTAAGAGAATTGAATAAGATGATCACTTGTATAGATTAGAAGAAATAGATGATGAAAAAAGGAAAGCGGAAGATAAGAAGGTTTGTATGAAAAGAAATTAGGGATTGAAGGTTCATGGCACAAAGGTCTTCCTTTTTGGTCCTTTTATATATGGGCACGATTGTAATATAAATAATTTAAAATTTATATCTATAATAAGTTAAAACTAGTGTTAAAATAGCAATCCCCATCCAATTTCACACGGTGATATATTTTTGCCACGTGGGTGGCTCAGCACTCGCCAGTTGGATGAGTACATTTTTGTTTTTTCTTCACGTAATCCTGTTCCTCTCGAGCCTGACTTGTGAATTGTGATATTATGTAGGGTCCCCGTCTCATGGCGTACGACTCTATGTGCAGCCACGGACCATGGGGGAACGGGTGGGGCTGAAAAAGACGTTGTGTTGTGCAGGTGAATTGCAGCGCGAAACGTGCGTGTTCACTAGTAACAAGTAAAGCCAGGGAGAGACACTTACACTCCCATCCTACTTTTTACGTAAAACTATTACGGGCACGCTTTTGAGTGAGATCTAGAGTTACAGGTCATAATATTTATAATATTTATATTTTTTTTAAATAAGCTTTGGTATAATTATCAAAATAATTTGATCTTAATTCAGTCCTTGACTAACCCAATAAACTCATCCGGTTAATTTGGAATATAAGATATAAACTCAACAATTTTTATATTGATTTAAATTTCACAACTCGAGTAACAAGAGATAAAATTGATAATGTCTTCATGCATCCTGTTCAATGGTTCATCTCCACACTGATGGTGTAGTGTTCTTTCTTCAACATTCTAAAATGGTCAACCAGCATAAGAACTTTGAACAAAATTCACAAGACAGTGAACCCCATCCAACAAATTCTAATCCAAAAAATTTCTCCAAACAAATAGGTGTGGTCTCACCCATCCTTCCCTGTGTATGCAGGACCACGTGTGCCTTTGCCGGAATAAACTGTTAGGAGCCGAAAATTCCCAACCCCTCATTGGAAAACCTGCTGAACTCAGTTTCTTCTTTTAAATGTAGTAATAGATCACACAAGCGAAATGGTGGTACAGAACCTTTACGGTTTATCCTGTGAACATGAAGGAATTAACAGGAAAGGAAAATACTTAAGAGGGCTCCGATTCTTTTTCATAGACGGCTATAATTCTTTTTCATTCACTTTTTTTTTTTTTTGCAATTCATATTTTAGACACCCCCCCTCCACCACACCACTAATTGTCACGTCCCAAAAAAAATGAAAATAGGGTTACGTGAAATTAGGAGTCAATTTTTTTTAATTCTTCTGTAAACAAAACCATTGACTCCTAATTATTTTTTTTTTCCACAGGATCTTAGGCCGTGGTGAGTTTAGGCCATTCACATTCATTCCCAACCTGCATAAGTAATTTCAACCAATAGGTACCAAGAGAGGAAAACAAGTTTGCATATCACCAGATAACAATAATAATATTTCAAGTTGCAAAAGAAATAAATAATAATTTATTACAATGTCCCATTGAAGGATCAAGTCTCTAAAGAATGATTTATTTAAATTGATTGCAAATTTAACGAGTCACTCCTGTGCTTGGTTAGACGGCCTCGAAGCCATCGTTTGCACCCCACTCAGGAACATCAGTTGGCTCAAGCGTTTGAAACGCTTCAGCCTGCGCCTCCTCCTCGGCAAAGCCAGGCTCGGTACCTATGCATCAATTTTAGAAAACAAGGGTCAACCATAAATGACGGTAAGTAAAATACACATAACTCATAATGAAGTACACTATCAACGTGAGAATATGACAAGAAAAATCATAAGAATAAGTGATCAATATAGATAAAGGAATGCCATGCAATATAGAAAGAACGGATCCTACATCCGACTCTACATCAAATGAACAATATCACTTTCGCCGAGCATTGCATCTACCGATGCCCTTACGGAATTTATACCGTCTTCAGATGCCTCGCATCCTGTCCAGAAACGGTGGATCAAATCCGTCTTCGGATGCCTAGCGTCCTGTAAAAATCACGGTGAAACCAATCGTATACGAGTGGTAAGCTCGTCTTCGGCCCTAAGTCCGGTAAAAATCATCACAGTGTACATCTGTGAACTGACTGCAATCGTCCAATGACCAGATCCGCATAATAATCTCATACAGCCTTGCCCCTTCCTGTGTCGAGACTCATAAACATGGCTCAGTGATTATTCGACAGACACATCCTATGGTAGTGTGAAGGGCTGGCCATGATCGATATTCAACACTATGTAATAAAACATTATACCAACCAAATAGTTTTCAACATAACATGAATACCTCATAAATGAACACTGTATAGTCCAAGCTACAACATGGTCTAAGTCATCATAATATAACGGGTATAAATTCTAACATATATGCAATAAGGTAAATAAATACAACATGATGATCAAGAAATAACTCCACAAATATTCCTAACACTGTGATCACAATTCACGCATGCGACAATTCCACACGAACCAAGATGAAGTAAGGTTGAGAATTTTTGAAAACGGGGTGATGCATAGCCCAATTCTCACTTCAGCTGAGTGCGGGTGGTTTGTACCGTCATGTGCAAACCATGAAATCTGTAAGAGGAAATCTGCCCGCATAACCCCTTACTTTGATGATGTGATGGATTTAGTTTTATTAGATTCGATTTGTTGGGTTCCCAAGACTAACCCAAGGGTCTTCCAGGGTATGTAAACCATCTAAAGAAAATCATAAGTGATTGGTTAAATAAACATGTAAATAAATTATCGAGCGCAAGTCTACCATACTCATGATTACATACAAAGGGGTGGCCCACTGGTACACCACTACTAGTGGTCCAATTAACTGTCAACCCACATATATTTACTACCATGGATTCACAAGGTGATGAACCCACTTGCCCCTGCTGCCAAAAGTCCCACCAGTTGATGGCCCCACTTGGCACCCAGGTCAGGGCCTCACCAATCTGGACTGTACCAGTCACATAAAGCCCAACAATACCCAACAGTACCCTACTGTGTTGCAGTCCTTGTTGTCCATCCACATCCCAGCCCAGATCTAGGATTAAAACTCCCAGGTTTCCCCTTTTTTTTTGTTTGGTCGGTGATTAGGGGGGGGCCACCCGCCATCATGTGCAGGTGGGTGACCCACCTGTGCATTACTGCCAGGCACATGTGCGCCTGTGCAGTAATGCACAGGCGGCCATCCCGCCTGGCACACAACGTCTGGGGTTTTCCCCCAGACGCTTTCGTCTCCCATTTTTTTTTTATTACAAATGTTGATGACCCACCATCATCCAATAACTAAGGGTCCATACTACAGCAATGGGCCCATCTGTAGGTGGCGGCCCACCACCTTATAAGAGTTGGAAATCCCACCTGTCCATGGTGGAAACAGAGAGTGTGTCTGGGTTCATTCCCAGACACACTCATCCCTCTCTATTTTTTTTAAACATCAAAGTGGGTCTCTCTCCATCACATCATCAATCTGATCCATGCAATTCATATACTCCTATATCTATCATCATCATCATCATTTACAGATTTAAATGGGCATTTCATGAATACTACTAATCATCATAGATTCAAAGAGAATAGTGTAGATCATTAAAAAAAATGAATATCTCACTTGCCTTTGATGAAGATTAATGGATGGGCTGATCTAGATCTCTATCTCTCCCTCGGTCACGCTGCCAACCCAAACTGAGAAGATGAAGAAGAAGGAGAAGAGGAAGAAGAGGTGACGAAGAAGATGAAGATGACCACCGATGTATGGCTTGGATTTGGGCTTGCCCCCTTGGCCGATCAAGAGGAGAAGGAGATGGAGGAGGAAAGCACTGTAGAGATGAGGAGAAGAGAGGCACCCATCGATGATATAAATAGGCTTAGGGTTTGGAGAAAAGTTTTGGGTTTTTTATAAAAAGAACCCTATTGTTTAGGCTAATTTATAAATATGGGTCTGATTTGGTTTAATGGGCCCAAAATGGGTCCGAATTGGGCCGGGTCAAATGATGGATACTCATGGTCCTAAAATTACTATCCGATTAACCCAAAACCCAAAAGAAAATTAAATAGTTATAATAACCATAATTAACTAAAATACAAACAATTAAATAAGATTATATTTAAGTTAATTAAAATAATAACTTGGGTTAGGAACATTACACTAATCATCACTGACTCTTAAGTTTGGCACCCCCTTTGATTTGATTGGTATGTTGGATTGACTGTGTATTCATTTGGATAGTGAAAACTTTTGTCCTTTACTCAAGTAGTTAAAATGATAATTTGAGCCTCCATCACCATACAAAAGGGCCTACAAGTACTGTCATTTTTTTTTCTTTTTTGACAAATCACTTAAACTTTGCAGCCTGTACACAGGTTTAGGAATTAAATGGTGGATAATGTGTCGGTTTTTTTTATCCTGGTACCTTTGCCCCAAAAGCAATTGTGTCGGGTCTTGTGTTTGTATATGTAATGAGTGGTGAGGGTGCTGGACTCCTGACTAAATCATCCTAGCTTTGGTTTAAGTGATCCCAAGGAAATCTTACATAAACTGATTTAATTACTTTTCTTCTTCTAATAAAGAAAGGGGCACAGGGAGGACATTAGCCAGCAATAGAAGGAATGATGGACTTTTAAGCTCTTGATTTTTTTTTTTATTTTTTTGGATCAGTAACTAAACCTTCATTAAAGAAAGGAACATGCAAAATCAAAAGTATATAAGAGAAGGAGAAGGCAAGGTACAAAAGCAATGTACCAAATTCACGCCTAATTGCATAACCACACCTATCCAAGGATATATCCTCCTAACCTCTTGCTTTGCTAAATTATCCACCATAAAGTTGGTAGATCTAACCTCATGACAAAAAAAAAAGTATTAATATAACTCCCTAACTTCATTGAAATAAAAATAAAAATTCCAAGGATACTCCTTCCAATTAAATACTCAAGCAATCGCATTCGAAGAATCACTTTAAACAATGAATCTACCATGACAACTTGTGGATAACAACCTTAGAGCTTCAAGAATGACTAGCACCTTCGCTTCATTGGAATCGCAAACACCTATATTTTTTGAAAAATATTAGTAAGACATCACCCTTGTAATTGCGAAACATACCCTCAACTCCCGTTGGCCCCGGTTAATAGCAAAATCACACACTTTTCGAATAGGACTACTTCATTAAGAAGATATATGGCATCAATGGCTCAGTCATCCACAAAATAAAGTCCTTCGATTTTTATCCAATGAGAAACTTATTAGAGTAGAGGTTGGAATGAAAAAACACACCGTATGCATGTGGTAGTCATCAGCTTGGAGAAGGTTGTAAGCTTCCCCTTTCTGGTTCCAATAAAACATCTTCAGAACTATATTTTAAGATACATTCTGATCTTTGGGATCCTGCTTCCAGTGTGTCCAACCAAGGCTTTACTAACTCTGCATTATTTGTTGATGTTTTTTCAGAATTCACTTGGTTATATCGAATTAAATGTTTGTCATAAGAGATTACAAGCAATGGTTCAAAAACGTTCTTGAAAGGAAATGAAAACCTTTCGAAGTGGCAGTGGTTGAGAATTCACCTTAATTGAGCTGTATTTTTCTTCAAAAGCCATGTCCTACATGCTAAACCAAAACGGAATGGCGTGCCGAACAGAAAATTGTAGAGTTGAGTCTCACTATGATGTTTCATAATAAAGTGCCCAAAAATTATTGGATTGAAGCGTTTAGCAAAACCATTTATTTAATTTATAGGGGTGCCTTGACTTAATTGGAATGAAGTCTCCTTATCAGATTGTCTCTGGCGGACTTTCTGATTATTTTTCTATAACTGTGTTTGGCTCACAGTGCTTACCTTTACTTCATGCTCAATCCACTAAAAAATTCAGCCGGCTTTTCTCTTGGCTGTGATCTTTTAGGATATAGCATTCAACACAGGATATCGTTATCAGTAACCTGATCCTCCTACAGGATGTCTCTATATCTCCAAAAAGATCATTTTTTTCATGAGAATAAATTTCTGTTTCCTGTCACTAATTGTTGTTATAGGTTTCCCGCCAATGTCTCTGCTTTCTCCGGTTGTATGTTTTTATTTCTGCTTTCTCCAGTTGGGTCATCGAAAAGTGCTATATGGTTTATCGAGCTTATAGCTATAACATGTAGTATCATTTACTTAAGCTTCGGGAATAAACCAAGACCACCTTTGAAGGACCTGACCCCAATCCTCCACCAACTTGCTATTAGCCCACGGCATACACTGGACTCCATTTACATGTCCATCCTATATCCTTCACTCTTTATAGTATGTTTTTAATGCAATCCACATTAGCATACATTTTCATTTTAAACAAATAAATAAATGTGAATAAGGGGAGATGTAAAATTAATGCCCAACAATCCCCGTCGTACATCATTTCCATCTCATAGAGATTCATTTTCTATTAGAAAGGAGATTATAATTTGATAGCTATTTATGGATATTTACCTTTATTCTTCCGTCTTAGCCACTTTAGAAATTAATCTTTAGATTGCAACTGGTCATCCCTACTTTATGGTAGGGGTGCTCATGGATGGGGCCTGCCCAAATCCGGCGCAGCCTTGTGGCTTATGTTCTAGAAGATGGGCATGGCTCTGCCTTTTTTATATGGCTTGTTTAATAGATGCATTGGGCGTTTACTTAGTAGTAGAGACCTCGCGCTAGACCCAATATAAAAATAATTATAATGGAGTGGTAAAGGGGAGAAACACCGGATATTTCACACAAGGTTATATGCTTAAACCAGTTGAGTTACAACATAGGAAAAGGAAAGAGATGTTTTTTTATTATTATTCTAGAACCATAACTCAGGCTGGGCTTGGGCTTTATCATTTCCAAATGAGCCCAGCCACTTCTGTCCCGTTTCAGGTATGAGCCGGGCTTGGGATTATAGTCTAGAAGTTGGGCTGGGCCTTCATATTCATCAGCATGGAATGTAGTTTGTCTCATTTCATTGACCTCAATTTGCAATGTTTTTTGGGTAGCCCAGCCAAAGGGGGCGTGGAGCTTGGAGCTTGGGAACCAAGAGAGCCCACACAAGTGGGGTACCAAGAGAAGGGGTCAAACATTGAAACCATTACTATCTGGTTCTCCCTCTTATTTTAAGTTTTTCACTCCCTGCTTAAAAAGGTGAAGCTAGCTTGGAGGAAATATACATCTTCAATTATGCTCTCTTTCCAGAATTTCTACTAAGAAATTTTGTTTACATGGAAATTCATTAATTCAAGCCTTAATAAGGAGAACAAGAGTAACAGGGGATGCCATTGCGATCTACGGCACCAAGTCGTATTCTGAAACACATATTTTACCTTTTTACCTGGCAGATTTCACGGCCTCCGTCAAAGTAAGTGACATATTTCACTCTCTCCCTCAAGGGAGAGTTACCATCGGCATTTCCAGATTTAAGCATTTGGAGTCATCTCGTACAAGAAGGTTCTTTGTACTTACACCGTCCTACGGGCTAAAAGTGGGTTGGGCCTGGCACATTGACTGGGATGGCAAGGGCAGGGCCCATTCCAGCTGAGCTCATGCCAGGCCAGTTACTTATTGAATCTCCAGGGTAAAAGGCCATTCTTCATGTAGAGCATTTGGTACAGTGAATTAAGCTACGACTAAGATCATAATGATTCAAATCGCAGATCACAAGGTGTTAGTAGCTATGGTAACCTTGCTGCCAGTGGAAACATGATGGCATTGATATTCAAAAATGAAATTTGATGGTGATATGAAATAGAGAAAAAGAAAGAAAAATAAAATAGACACTCATAAGTTTTAGCTTCTACTTTGAAGGTTTTTTTTCTTTTTAACCCAGCTAAGGGATTGGGAGTCTGGAACCCTAACTCACACATGTGAAGTGATAAGAACTCCCACGTGCAAAAAGATACACATATGAGGAAGTGCAACTTACAAATACAAGGTAAAATTAACTTACATATGAAAAGGAGGAAAAAGGCCATGTGTTTGAACCTCCAAATGTGAACTCTTATGTTTTCAACAACAAATTGCGGTAAAGAGTCGTTCTCAAAGCTTGAATTATAGAAAGCCTAAAGCTAGTTAGTTTGAATCCTTTGCATTTAATTGTAGAGTTTTCTCCTTTCACTAGAGGAAATGTGGCATAGTTTTGTGGCCCACTATCCCGTCAATCATAGAGATTGCTGATTTACCACCATTGCTCCAGTCCAACATGACAACTAGATTGAGGAGAATTTTTCCCCCAGCACATTTGCATAGGCAAACACAATGTAAAATTTTTTAGAGTGTATTTTTTTTACTTGAATTCAAAGAATTATTATCTAGAGAATTTCTGAATTCCCAGACATAGTCGAATTCTTAAATGCTCCCTTATACTTAAGCATCTAGAAATCCTACCAAAAGGTAAAGGAGTTGAAAATTTGAAATTTTGAAAGATCATTTGAGTCTTTTTAGCTAATTGGAATTTAGAAAATCTTAAAAAGAAATTGTTACGCCCTCAAATCTGAAATCCTTAGGACCATCAAATCACCACAACAATTAAAATAAAAGAAAATTTCATTAATAAATCTCATTGAACAACAATTACATGAATGAATAAACTCCTACAAATGCCATAGATGTTTTATAAGAAATTCTCGCAACTCATTCCTTAATCCCTATTTGCATGCAAGGTAAGTCTACTCAATGTCTAGCTCAACTACGAAGTCTGGAGAAAACACAGGAGGTGAGAAAACTCCACAAGTAGACCCACTATGAAACCATAGCAAACATATAACAATCAAAGTATCAAATTTTGGAACCACAATTTCGAACAAATAAACATGGAATGAAAAGCTACAATATCCGTGGTGAAAAGTTTGAATAGCAAGATCATATAAGTGCAAATCGCAAGTTTTAACTTTAATGGAATCACAAGATTATATGAAGTTGAAGCATGAGCATATTTTCACAAAATAAAAAATAACACAATTGAGAAAGAACATCCTAAAGCCAAGTTAAGAAAAGCATTTCAGTACATAAAAACAAAACAAACATAGTGTCCTTACCAAAGTTAAGATTGGACCAATCACAAGATACCCGCTAGGTACATACAATTTTATATCCAAAGTTCGCCAGAGGCCTGGGATATTGGTAATCTTTATAAAACACAATAGGGGATAACTGCAAACTAACAATATTGCTCAAAGGGATCCCAATGACAATGTCATACCCAAGAGGCGCTAAAATCAACATGTAAGAGTCCCTATGATACCTTGCGCATACTTTAAAGAATGCTTTGAGAGTAAAAACAGCAAATCCAACAATTCAAAGCCATTTTCAATTATAAATTGGCCATGGACTGAGATCACAAATTGAATCACATGTTATCAAGATTTTTTATATTTTTCAGCATTGGTAATGATAGTCAACAATAATTTCACGAATAAATCAATTGTAGCATGACAATGCCAAGGAAATAAGATTGAGCCTAGCATAACCATCATGCGTAAACCAAATCAAAGGCAACAAAATATCCTAATATTCTAGGATTATTTCAATATTCACAGTTTCAAGTTTTTCAACTAAGATGGAGACAAGGAATTGAAACGGGTCCCTGACAATGATGTGTCACAATTGAATTAGCAGTAAGGTCTAATGATTCGGGTTCATACACGGCTCTATTGAATTTGGGTCAAGCTTGATTATAGCTCAAAAGTGATGAAATTGTCACATGTTGGCTTTGGGCATGGGCAGATCCAAGCAAGTGGGCCCTGATTATAATAAAGTAGTATGGTTCATGCATGCATGCATATGGAGTGGAATTAATTGAGCTTGGGTCAATAAGTTGTAAAGTGGGTTTATCTAATTGGTTGACGCATATGGGTCTAGAGTATAAGGGTGGGTGACGTCGAAAACTAAGTGCGTGATTCTGCGGATTAGTGCATGGCCCGCTTGATATATTTGGTACTCATTCCTGAATTATTTGAGTACAGGTTGGTAAGATCATCGTAATCATAGTGACATAGAAGAGGGGGCATTAGATCTGGGCCCAGTGGCATGGTCAAAGATGGGCAATGCCAGATGAGGGGATGCAGAAAAATGGGTGATGGTTTGAATGGGTATGTCAAGTTCGATCCGATAGGAGTTGGAGATCGAGAAGGAACTGGCGCTTTAGGCTTGACCATTTAACATCAGTTTAGTAAGAAAAAAACCTGGTTCTGAGTGGGGGTGCCATGAGCAGTGAGAACACGATGACAGGAGAATCACAGAGAACAGGGAATTGGGTTCAGGTTAAAGGTGAACCAATTGGGGAGATGATTGAAGATGGGACGGGGTTCTGGACCGGGTTTCTCGGTCAGGAACAGGGAGAGAGAAAGGAAGGAGAAGAAGAGAGAGAGATGGGTTGCTGGGTTCTGATTCTTTGACTTGGGTTCATGTAGTGGTTGTGAAGTCTCGGTCATATGATTTGAGTTGAGATGAGGTTCTGTGATGGAGGAAAACCAGAGATGGAGGAGAGGGAAGAGAGGAAACAGAGAAAGAGGGTGACGATGGTGATGATCATAAATGAGGTTTGGTCTGTCAAAAGTGGCGATGGATTGGTTCTTAAGCGTGGTTGAGATTGCCTGGGTTGGAGAAACAAGAAGGCAGGGAAAGAAAAGGTGGAGAAGACGATGATACTGCCTGATAATGGATTTGTATCATGAGAATGGTAGGTTGCGAGTTGATCTCCGGACATGTAGGTGAGGTCCAACGGATGGAGAGGGTGGGCTTGAGTCTCAGCTTGTTTGGTTGAATGGAACATGGGTGGCAGAGACAGGTACATCTAATGGTTCGGGCTGATGACACATCGCATGATGGTGATAACTAGTTGATGATGGTAGTATGCTGATAATGAGAGTCGAGTTCTCAGATTTAATGCAAAGTGGGTGTGGCCATGTGATGGTGTTGATTGAAGTGAGTAACATGAAAAATGATGTGATGCTTGGTTTACAGATGTGGAAAGTGATGCAGTGGTGGGGACCATATGTTCTGATTATAATAAGGCTATCCCGTGAACAATAATGATGGCTAGTGGTTAAACAAAGTCTTAGGGGCTGTTTGTTTCCGCTCATATGCAATGGTTGTGTGCTATTATGTTTGTCTTCAATTATTTATGTCTGCGATGTATAAAATTAATGTAAAAATTTTGTGAAAATGGCTTAAAAATTAGCATAGAATTTTCATACCTCAATAGGTGCTCATCCATTATGCAAATTACTGTTATTAGGTGAATAAACAGTATTTATGGCAAAAATATAAGGCAGTTCCATGTTTTTGTATTTTTATGATTTTTTGGAACCTAAAATATAAATCTGAACTGTTTAAATTGTTCTAAATGCCCAAAATGGTTATGGGACCAATTTTCAACAGTTAAATCATTATGTATTTTGAGATATTTTCAAAATAGTCCAGACTGTTGCATATGCCGTTTTCCCCATTTAGGGAACCCATCTATATTATTTGAACCGTTCAAACAATTTAGAAGGGCTAAAATGGCTGTGGGACCAATTTTTGTACATTGATTCTTCGTGGATCTTGAGAAAATCACAATTTACTATGGATTGTTGGATCCACAAGTTGAATTTGTGGAGTATTAAAAGCGCGACTTAACGCAGTCCATTTTTTTCAATTTTTAAAGTTCTGTGGGACCCATAATTCAAATTTGAACCGTCTAAACTCCTCTAAAGGTCAAAAATAGCCATAGGATCAATTTTCAACTGTTAGATAATAATAAAGTCTGAGGTATTTGTGACAAGATCTAAGAAAAAAAATTTATAATTTTTAATTCTATGGGCCCCATATTCACAATTCGAATTGTCAAAAGTCTTTTTTGGCTTGGGGGTGAAATCTGATTCATCATATAATTGTGAGGAATTTTGCAAAATGGCAAAAGAATTGTGAAAAATGTTGAACTATTGGATCTACTTTGATTTACATATGAAGAGGTGCGAAAATGGTAAACCATTGAATGTATTTCACATGTGAGTCATTTTGCATAGGTAAATTACTCACATGTCATTTTATAAGCATTTTCACATCATATATAAAATTAACAAATGACCCCTTACAAAAAAAGGAGAGAAAAGGCTTACCTTGAAAGCACCCTAGGATAGAGAGAAGAAGGGAGAGTTGAATCATACATGACAGGGGGGGGGGGGGGGTGGGTGTGGTTGGGTTCTTTTTATAAAAATCAAATGGAGAGTCCCTCTACTAAGATTAGCACAAGGAGAGGTGTTTTGATTGGACTCCAATATCAAAGGTAGAGGTAAGAGGGTAGAATAAAACTCAAAGAAGTTTATTCAATTTGATTTCTTGGTTGTGCCACACGTTCAAAAATCTCAAATTTTAACATAAATGGGAACTAGTAATATCAAACAAATAATTTTCAAAATTTTTATAGCATCAATTCACAAAAGAAAATTAAATACAAGTGGGATCCATCAAAGATCAAATCAAGGGTCCGATTTATTCTAATTAAAAATAAAAAATTCGAGTAATTACAAAAACATAGCACAAAAATGCTAGCATCATGTCTCAAAACCCCACCATGCAAAAAGTTAATTAGAAATTCTTGTAATGAAAGAGGGCCTTATATTCCACAAGATCATGTTTCGAGTTTTGTCTTCGAAACAGATTATCAAGAAAATACCTACTTTATATGGATACCAAAAAAAAAAAAGGCACTAGTTGTCAAAAAAAAAATTTAAGCAAACACGCTCTAGAGAAAATGACACTTGCCTTATGACAAGAGGTGTCAGTTCTTACTTGACTGTTTAAGGTTTGTAATTAGATAGTCATATTCTCTCTCATCAGAGAGTTATTCTACCTCACCTGAGGTATATTTTCCTCATCATGAGAGGGCTCTCTCTCACCTCACCTGAAGCCTATACCGTCACTAGAGGATTAGGGTCATCGCCTTCTAAACCCCACGAAATAGAAAAAAGATAAAAATAAAATAAAATGCAAGCCCTAAAATAGATTTCAAAGTATTTCCAACGGAGATATCAAATACCACATGGCACTTCCAGCTATGAATTAAAGCATTTGAAGACTCCCCAACGAAAATGCCAAATCTATCATATCAAAAAATAACATGTCATTTATTCTTTTGAATATTTTATAATCACCCCACAAGAATACACAAGTTTTTAAAGACTTTGAGAAGCTGGCCCATGAGCAAATGGACTTGGCGTGCCTTCCCATGAGAACCCCACTAACCCTACCCAAACGGACTTGGCAACGGTTCATCATTCAATTGCAGCAATGTTGCACATTCAATGGGAAGAGGACAATTTGTAAATGGCTATGAAAATGCATTTGCTGTTTTATAAATTAATTTGAAGTATTCAAATCGGGGGTTATAAGATCAATGGCCAGGATCAGATAGCAATGGTCCACGCGTAAAGCATAATATCTAGGCTTCACAGCGCGTGAGATTGCTTTCAAAGCTTTTTAATTACAGAGTGCATTTTGTCCGACTTTCGTCTTTTTGTGACTGTTTCCCCGATGCTGCTTTCCAACTTTTAGTTACCTCCTTCATACGGTATTACAATCTGGAGATGGAGATGGGGATGCCAAATTCCATTTGAACGCTACCTGTCAATTTGAAGAATTGCAATTCATGTAAAATAAGTAGGAATTTCAACAATGTGTTTATTATGTATTTATATTTTTGTGCGACTCATATCATCTTTGGTTCTCATTTGGACCTTAGATTTTAGTTCATGGTTGGGTCTTGTTTTAAAATTTGGATCTTTACTATATTTGTGGTAGGCTAGATTAAGTGACGGAAAATCAAAAGTCCGGCCTAACCCGGTCCGGAAAAAATGTTGATTGTGTCTAAATGATTTATATGCTCGAATAAGTGATTGAGAGGCCAAATAAGTGATGGACTGCCCAGCCTGACCTGGCATCAACCAGATGGGTGGGATTAGGCTTGAAATGTTTTAGGTGGGCTGAGCTCACGCCAAGTACTTACGGAATGGGTCGTTTGCCAAATATAGGCCTCTCTTTTAAAGGGGTCTAGCCCGAATATGCCTTAACTAAAACTGACCCACCCATGAACAACCCACATTTTGGTATGCTTCATCCTAGATGAAGCCCACCGACAATGTGGTCCAAATCACCCAATCCTAAAGGGCAGCCCAATATATAACAATTAAAGCTAACTTTGAAACTTAAAAATGTTGCCGCTTAGCCAATTCTGATCACGTTTGTGCAACATCTTTTCCACGAAAGCAAAAGTTACTTTTCCACAAATTCCTTTTTTGGTTGTTCGATGCAATGAGATTATATGTGGAAAATTCATACTTTTTATGGTTTTTCTGCACTAAAAGAAGAAATCCACATCCAAGCCTCACGTTCAGACTTTTTCCATTTTAATTTTGTCTTCTGCAATATTGCACAAACAGAAACAACCATTAGTTTAATCCCCACGTAAATAAGTTGGGCATGAAATTATAATTCACTACCAATTGAAAGTTAAATATCACGCAATGCCAATGCATGTTTAACGGGACTCAAAGCATCTGAAAATTTTCCAGCGTCCACACTTCAATCTAGTTAAAAGACCAGAATGCAGTTACTTTTCCTTTAAGGCGTTTGAATTGAATGTTCCACTGTATTCTTTCAAGCCATCCGCGTACGTACTACGGAGTCCTAGAAAGTCATTCGAAGCTTCTTGTGATGTCAATACTCAAGAAAAAAAGACTATAAATCAGCACCTCCCTACCCATCTAAACAGATACATACAATATTACCATTAGCTCTCTCTCTCTCTCTCTCTCTCTCTCTCCAATGGCTGAAGCAAAGCAAGTCCCCCTGAATGGAGCTTATTATGGTCCCCCCGTCCCACCCCAGCAAAACAATCATCCACACCGTCCACGTCACTATTGTGGACCATACTGCATACTGACCACCTTGATGAAGATCATCATCACCATAATCATCATCCTGGGCATCGCGGCCCTTGTTCTGTGGCTGATCTACCGCCCTCAAAGGATGAAAGTATACGTATCACGCGCTTCCCTTACTCAATTCAATCTCACCAATGGTGACATTCTCAATTACAACCTTACAGTTGACTTAAGTTTCAGGAATCCCAACAAGAAGATTGGTTTCTACTATGATGAGCTTGATGCTAGAGCTTACTATGATGGGAATCGATTTGATAGCGTGATGCTGCCTTCTTTCTATCAAGGCCATAAGAACACCACCAATCACGAGGTGGTTTTCGACGGTCAAAACTTCATTGAATTGGACGGTTCTGATCGCAAAGATTTTAATAAGGAGAAGGCCGCGGGTTCCTTTGAAATTGATGTTAAGATTTATGCTAGGATGAGGTTTAAGATCGGATCGCTCAAGACTCGTCGATATAAGCCCAAGTTTGAGTGCGAATTGAGACTTCCTTTGAGTAATGAAATCTCACCAGTGTTGTTCGGAGGCACAAAATGCGATGTTGATTTCTGATCTCGGCTCCTTTTTATGATCTAATCTTGTATTCATGTAGAGTAGAGTTGAGGATTAGTCTTATCTTGCATCTGATTGTATTTGTGTTTTGATATTTTGATGTGAATTATGGATCGCTTATGTTCTTTATATCTTGTACTTTTGCACTATTGTTAATAAACAATCAAGATTTTTATTGGAGAACCATACTGTGCTTTTGGAGGATTTCATCTGTATCATATGGCAATATTGATTTCTACAAATAACTCCATCTGTTTCATGCGGCAATCTTGGAAAATTCTCCTGTTCCCACGGAAACCCTCTGTGGCCAGCAGGTTACGTCAAATTTTGTCGGTGGATCCCGCATTTGTGACAACCACAGTTTACAATTCTTATCAACGACTTGACTGATAGCTGGAGGCTAGCTTTGATTTTTCTTTTTGCCTTTTCGGTTAATAAAATTCGGCATATTTTGATATAAAAGAATAAACAAAAATTCTTCAGAATATCGCTCTTTGAATTAATTTCATTTGATAAGTTTTTTTTTTCTTCATTTGATCACCCAGTAAGGGAGGCTGAGACTCAAGGAAAGCCCGACACACCCAAAAAAGAAGCCCACCTAAGTAAAATGGTAGCACCTATAAGTGGGGCCTACTAAGGTTTGAAACCTTGACCTTTCTAATGAGACCATGATTCCTTACTACTAGGGAAGGTGCAGTTCTCTTTATTCATTAAGTTAAATCTAATTAATTAGTCACTTTTTGTTGGCATTTTAGAGTTAATTTGTATCAAGTTATTGTTGGCATTTTAGAGTTAATTTGTATCAAGTTAGGCCCACACAAGTGGGATGAGAACACGTGCGTAGTGTCCCAACTCAAGCCCAGAAGATCGGGGGTTATTTAAAATGTAATTGATGACATACGTACCCTTGTGCCTATGCACTTATACCCGATCTAAATGTACACGCACAAAGGAAAGTTCACACGTGCCACACAAGTATACGGAAGCTGTAGGTATCAAAAACATATACACTAACGGAAATATATATGAACAAAAGATTACATATAGGTCAGAGTTATACAAAATGAATTAAAATACAATTTACAAATCATGAAGGGATCAAATGTGTCAAATCTCAAAATAAGGGAGACCTATATGCATGTGTATCTGTGTCGCTCTCCGATGGAGTGCTTACATCCACTCCTCTAGTCCGGATGGGACATCGGGGGCCTCCCTTGGAGCCTGATCGACCGACAAGGGGTCAGTCGGGGTATTTGAGCCTGCAACACCAAGGATAACTCATGAATACAACGATCCAGTCAAGTATAAACAATAATAAGTTAACACATGTTGTATCCAATAGAATAAGTAACATGATATCAATCACAGCATTTCAAATTCGTATACTAAGCAGTTGTGCATTAAACAAAGCATGCTATTAGAATCAATGTATACGTGTCGTGTACATAACTAGGTGGCTACTATATGTGCCATATGCTCCCAAAAAGGGGTCTTATATCCATGCTGAGAACACCATCGACCAGGCTAGGGAATGATAGGTCTCAGGTTCCTGGGGTCTGAAAGCCCCAAGACATAAACTCATTGCAGTGATGCCATATAAACTATGCCAAATTCAACCCCTTCGGGTATCCTAAGGCTAAGGCTGAGTAGTACCTGACCATATAAAGTCAATCATATACTAGACTTTGAGTAGATCATGCATATCATGTCAAGCATATATCATATGTGCATATGGTCCAAACATATATCATACATGCATACAGTCCAAGCATACATACATGCATAAATACTCATAGTTCTGGAGACATATCGAGTAAACTCAACCATATGAACATTCAAGACGAGAACTAACCACCCATACTGAAGAGTAGAGGTCAATAAGCGTCATGTAAGATGCCATGCAAATCAATATTCGATAGAATCAAGATCATTTACGAGCCAATCCTAATCTAGTTATCCAGTGTTTCTAACCGTGCATGATGATGCAGTTTTAAGTTATCCGATGCACTGTTGTCTAGTGTTGCATCGTATCATAAGTGTGCATCGAAGTCCCTTAAACCAACATCCATGGGGAGATACTTCACAACTGGATAGCTTATATGAATGAGTCGTAGCCCTCGAGATCATTCATGTAGTTCTCATCATAACCCGTTAGGCAAGTTAGGGTTGCCTATATTCTAATTCAAAGGTCCTATAAAATCTCTTCAATTCATGTCTTTCTTAGTGTTCACAGGTCTTACAGCTCAGCCCTGTTTTTATTCTATGGCTCAGCCACGGTGAGGGCTCGGCTTAGCTGTAGAACACTGCACGGCTTAGCCGTGGTTGGACCGTAGAAGATTAGCAAAATGCCAACTCTCCGTTATTTCAAAACTGCACCCTATATTGGTCTACGGCTGGGTCACGGCTGAGCTACGGCTTAGCCGTAGTACATTGTACGGCTTAGCCGTGACCTAACCGTAAAAAAAATTGGGTTTTACAGCTTTTTGGACTTTGAGCCGTAGGCAGTTTACGACTTAGCCGTGACTGCACAAAGTCGTTTCTTGAACCTGTTACAGAATCAACTAGAGGTGTACAAAAAGGGGCAAAACACATCAAATAGATGGGAATTAACACAAATTGGGCTATAACACCTCTTCTCACATGCAAACATAAAGAGATTATTCAAAATTAAACATATACCAACATGGTTCATACAAATCATGCTTATACTTGCCTCAAATGAGTTCAAACACACAAACTATTGTCCTTGGGCTTAAATTCACCGTCTATACACAATTTTAATCCCCCATGCATGCAGAAAAAGGAAGAAGAGAGGAGAACGTGAGAGCATGTGTAAAGACTGATGTGAAGATGAAAAGAAGAGGAAAATCAAAACCCAAAGCTTACCTTACTCAAACTACACAAGCAAGAATTCAAAGGTAGGAGTGCACAAGATCCTTCTTCCTTGGCTTGATCAAGAAGAAAGAAAGAAGAAGAGACAGAAGGAAAGAACGTTGAACAAGAAGAAGAAAGAGTCGGTGCATGAGGCTTATATAAGATAAGGTTTGGAAACTTTGCATCTAAGTCCAACGATTAACACAATTTACAGCTCGAGTCAAATGATGATCCAACGAAAACAAACAACGTAGTTACAGAGGTTAACGAGCTCAACGAAAGACACGTGTTGACGCCAAGATAATGTGTAAATGATGAAATCTTACAAAAGCTAAAATTATGAAAAAGGGCTTATATCTGCCTAAACCAAGTCAAACTCAACCTAACTACCTACCCATAACCCGGAACAAAATAAAACCAAAGACAAAACCCAATTAACAACTAAGTCATCGTTAATCAGTTGTTAATCCGGATTAAGTTGGGTCGGAGTGTTACACGTAGCACTCTCCTCTCTTTCTCTTCTTATATATATATAGATGCTTATATGGTTTTCCTTATTTGTATGTATATTTCTCTTTTTCATATACTTTTTTTGTCTTTTGCACATACATATTTCCAATTGTGCATATGTCCCTCACCTTATGATAAGGGAAAAAATGCATACTAACATTTCTCATATATGTAGAAGAATTCTCAAAAACTCTCCATTTAAAAAAGGGAAGTTTATACCCCTTTCGAGATGTCCAATAAAAATTTGCCACTTCAAAAGTGAAATGCAAAAAATAAGGGATAACTAATTTTAAAAAGATGTTGATGACACATGTTAAAACTTGATAAGTTAAAAAAGGGGCTATTTTTGTGAAAAATAGTTGGGGAGTTTTGTAGCGTAACCCACATATATAGATATATAAAGATATATATGGTTACACTACTAAACTTCCTGGACATTTTTCACAAAAAAAAAAAAAAAACAAACGCCTCTTTTTTTTACCCATGAGATTTTAATTTGTGTCATCTCTTGAAAATTAATTATTCCTTATTTTTTGCTTTGTACTTTTGAGTTAGCAAATTTTTATTGGACATGTGGAAAAAGGCATAAACTCCTCTTTTTTAAATGAGGAGTTTTTGAGAATTCCTCATATGTATATAAAGAGAGAGGAATTTTAACAAGCGCCCTACTTTAAAAACACCCCTTTTTCACCTCTCTTCTTTTTTATCATGAGGCCCACGATGATTGAATCTTGTCTTTTCATGCACACTTACTCCCCCCACCAAATGAATGGGCCTAAGTCCAACTTTGGCACTTATCCATTGGATTGAAATAAAAATTAAATAATACTTCTAAACCATTAAATTTTAGGGTTATGAATCAAAATGTTAGGATTATCTTATGGGCTCAAAATTTTGCATATGGGTAAGCCTCATATAGATCTTTACATCTAACAGACTTCCATTATCATTATGCATCTCAATAAGTGAATAAGAGAGATAAGAGTAAGGGAGGTATTACTTGATCTACTGCATAGAGGTGGGGAGGTGAGTGAGAAAGCAGGTAGCAGCGTTGAGGAGAGCGAGAGAACAATCAAGTCGAGATTAGGGCTTGAAATTGGTTGGGGTGTGTAGAAGAGAGGACAGCAAAGAAGCAGAAAAAGATACAGTGAGAATAGGGCCTTTTGTTTTATTTTCCTCTTTTGATTTTCACGTAGGTGGGCTAACATTGGATTTTGATGGAAATTTTGGGCGGGGCGGGTGCTGAAATGGTTAGGCACGTGCGACCCACACGTGTCTAGCAAATCCTCTCCTTAGCTATAGCTGAGGAGAGGGTTTTGCATGTATACAGATATATATATATACATATATAGATGGGGCTTGATCTTTTGAGAATTGTTTTCACGCACCGACCGTGATAACTTTTTATGGGACCCATTTGTAGGTCCCATTTGAGGATTGGGGGTTAAAAAGATCTATGTGGGAATATCCTAAATATTAAGTTTAGCCCCAATCACATGTCCTTAACCCTTTCATTCATGGCCCACAAATCCAGTCCATTCAGATTGGTACACAATTGATCCAATGGTCCAGTAAATTTGGATTTGAATGAAACTTCGAAAGTGTGACTATCAGGGGGGGTTCTATGTAATTCAATGTGTGGATTGGGTGATAGATGGGCCCCACCTAGAGTTTTCATAAAAAAAATGGTGAGAACGAATTAGCATAAGATTATTTTCCTATGTACATATAGGAAAAAATCCTATGAGAACTAGTTCTCACCACTTTGTGAAAAGTCTACGTGGGGCCTATTTATCACTCAATCTAAATATCATAATACACACGGACCCTCTCCGATAGTCATACGCTCCAAGTTTTGATCAAATTTGAATTTACTGGACCGTTTAATCAACTGTATACTAATCCGAATGAATTGGATTTGTGGGCCACAGATAAAGGGGCTAGGGAATGTGATTAAAGTCAAATTTGATATTTAAGGTAGTCCCACATAGATCTTTTCACCCCTTAAAGTCCCATCCCCAAATGGGACCCAATATGGGTCCCATAAAAAGTTCTTATGGTAGGTATGAGAACACTTCGCATAGGATTAAATACTTATATGTATATATTGGTTATGCGATCCACATGGTGCGCACCATGGGTCATGGTGGGGCCCACTGGATGATCCATCTAAATGGGCCAGACATAACACCCCCCTAAATTGCTTTCGTCCCCTGCGTATGGGTTTCAATTGAATCAGGGTTGTAAATGGGTTAGTTCTAGTTCGGGTCCATGGTGGACCCGGAACCGTTAAGGAGAGGATAAACCCGGAACAAGAATCGGTTTGGAACTAATTTCCTGAATTCGAAACCAGAACCGTTAAGTAGGGGATGGACCCAGAACCAGAACTAGAACCATGTATGGGGTAAGTTCGTGTCTGATTTTATATAGAGAATTTTTAAAGAAAAAACTAACTTTTAGGAAATTTTTTCAAAAATTGGGGTAATATGTCGAGTCAAGGTCTATGGGTCGAAACGAAGGTGAAAAAAGACTTGAAATTGTTTAGGTTACGGGTCCGAAAATAAGATCTAGACCCAGATTCGTTTACTTATTGGGACCTAAATAAAGACTCATTTCTAGTTATTAACAGGTCGGAATCTTTAGGTAATTGAAGAATCGAAGATCCATTTACAACCCTAATTTGAATAAACTGGACTGTTGGATCAACTGCACATCCATCCGAATAGACTATACGTCATTAAACTTATGGGTCTTAGATGGAGATTGGGGATCATGTGGCTAACTTTTTTCTAAGAGTGGGGGCCTAAGGAGATTTTTCAATCCCCCTAATCATAGTCTTATCTGGGCCCCACATCGAGGTGTGCACAGTCATCCAATGCACGTGTCGTGCAATGGATGACTATATATAAGGAAATATTCAAGTTAAAACTAATTCTCACTGTGCTTTTGTGAGAACTATTGGTGGGGCCTACCTAGCAATCCATTTAAACCGTGTACAAATAAAGACCCCCTTTAATAGTCACTAATCCATAGGTTTGGTACCCATTTGAATGTATTTCACCATTGGATGGAGGGTTGAAAGTTTTTTGAATATGAAGCTATTAAACTTATGGGCCATGGATAAAGGGATTAGAGGCATGGGATTGGGAACAAACTTGATGGTTGTGGTGGTTCCACATAAATCTTTCTATCTCCCCTGGTCCTATCCCCAGATGGGACCCCACAAGTGGGCCCCAAAAAAGTTCTTACAGTAAATCTATGAGAACTATTCTCATAGCAAGTCTGTGAGAATTATTCTCACGAGAACAAAGCCCATATGAGAAAATATTCAAGTGAGAACTAGCTCTCACCATGCTTTTGTGAGCATTGTTGGTGGGGCTCACTTAGCAACTCATCTAAACTATGCACAAACAAGGACCCCCTTTTATAATTACTAATCCCAAGGTTTAGCAACCATCCGAATGTATTTAACTATCAAATGGTAGGTCAAAAGTTTTTTTTTTAATATGAAGCCATTAAACTTATGGGCTATGGATAAAGGAGTTAGGGGTTTAATATTATATTCAGACTTGATAGTTGTGGTGGTCCTATGTAGATCTTTCCATCTCCCTTGGTCCTATCCTTAGATGGGACCCACAAGCCACACTGTTCTCACTAGAATAAAGCCTATGTTGGGAAATATTCAAGTGAGAACTAGTTCTCACCGTGTGTCCGTGAGAACTATTGATAGGGCCCACCTTGCATCACATCTAAATCGTACACAAATAAGCAGCCACTTTGATAGTCACTAATCCCAAGGTTAGGCACCTATCCAAATGTATTTGATCGTTGAATGGAGGGTTGAAATTTTTTTTAATATAATGTCATAAAACTTGTGGGCCATGGATAAAGGGGTTAAGGCCAAGGGTTGAGATCAAACTTGATAGTTGTGATGGTCCTACATGAATTTTTTCATCTCCCTTAGTCCCATCCCCATATGGGACCCACAAGTGGGCCATATAAAAAGTTCTCACGGTAACTCCATGAGAATTATTCTCACTAGAATAATGCCCATTTAGTAAATATTCATGTGAGAACTAGTTTTCCCTTTGCTTCCGTGATAACTAGTGGTGGGGCCCACCTAGGCCCACGTAGCAACCAATCCAAACCATGCAGAAAGAAGGACCCCTTTTGATAGTCAATAATCCCAAGGTTTGGCACCTATCCAAATGTATTTAACCATTGGATGGAGGGTTGAATTTTTTTTTAATATGAAGTTATTAAAATTGTGGGCCACAGATAACAGGGTTAGGGGCATGGGATTAGGATCAAACTTGATAGTTACTAGTAAACCTTCCATCTTAGATTAGTTACTAATAAACCCTCTATGCTATATTTATTAAAAGGTTTTCCATAAATTCACGAATCTAATTCTCCGTGTAAAGTTTTCCATAAAATATTATTTTGGACCCATGACCTAGGATAAATAAATTCAAAATTCTTGTGGGTTTATAACATTATGATACAATACTCATGCCCCTAACTCATCATTTAGTTTAAGGACTTTTAGGGATTAGGGATTTCATTTTAAATTAAAAATTTTGTATCCAAACTTAAGCTGAACCAATAATAAGAGTTGTCCCCACGACTTGACACCCACCTCCAAATTATCTTAAAGAATGCCTATGGTTAAGGAAATTTAAGGGTATGATTTCGTGGGCTCTCCAAACATCAACTACATTTAAAAGTGCTAAGAGTTAACCCAAACCTAAAGGGGCAGTCCTCGCGGTAGCGCAGCCACAATCCATGACTAGGAAAAATAAATCAATCTCCCGAATGATTGATCGAGTCCAACAGGATTCTTGTCTTAAGGCACAAAGATAACCATGAAACAATCCATACTTAGAGTAAAACCAACCATAATTTTTATTAATCAAATAAACATAATCAACTACATTAAGGTCTCTCTTATTTATAAAATAATAAACATAATTCTTGGCAAACAAGACTTACAAATTTAAAATAATCCCAAACAAGATAAGAATTGACTAATATTAATTATAATCAAACTAAACTACTTATAATATCCATAAATAACTGGATGTCCTACTGAACTAATGGATTGGGCCCAATGGGTTGACCGACCTATGGCCCAGTCTACATTAACTCTTCTTGACTTGAAAAAACTTGACTTAGATGAGTTTTGTAAACTTGAGAAGCGCAAGGTGAAGGAAACTTCCTTCGGGGTGGAAAATCAGTTGCATGAACTTTTGCCTTTTCTTTAAATCCGCTTTTTCATGACAGAGCTTGAAAGCTTAACGTAGTCGTTTAATCCATTGAAAAGGACATTGGACATGTCACTACTTCGAACGAACGAATTTAGCCTAGATGTATGATCTGAGTTGTAGATGCTGAAATTGTTGGCTGTCTATCATCCATGTTTGATCCTCGAAAATGAAGTAAATGTAGGAAACATCAACAACTTTATCTATTTTTGAGACGACTAGAACAATTGAGTTGATATCTAATGACCGAATGTGAATTGCTGGTAGTGGAGTTACAATAAGATTTTCAGGATGTTCAATGTTCTTGCTAACTTGATCAAATGCTTTAATGGTTGTTTGTTCTTCCTCAACTTCTGTGGCTTTTGATAATCATTATCTTGATCAGATTCTACATGTGCTGAGTTTTCCATGTGAGCAGCATTGCCTTGACCTTGTATAGTTGTTGCATCATAAATGTCAGCCTTGGCATCTCCTTTGTTGTAATCATGATGTTAATTTCTTCTTTTTGCATTTTTGGCGGCTCTTTAGTTAGAGATGAGGATATATAGGACGAAGGAGATAATGACAATGGAATTAGCATAATCCATTTTCCCTTCCACACAATTGTGTAGGTGTTCATCTCTTTTATCACTGTGCACTTTTTGATGAAAAAGCCATAGTTTTCCATAAATAATATGAGCAACATTCATATGGATCAAATCATACCAAATTTTGTCTTCATAATTGCCAATCTTGAATGATATGGGTTACTGGAATGACATAACCATTAGATCATGTAACTTGGTAAGGCATACGAAGGCACTCAATGGGCAATTGAAGCTATCAATGACCTCTTGCACAATAAAATTGAATGCACTGCAATTGTCAACAATCATATTGGCGACTCTGTCTTTAACTTGTACCCATATATGGAACTTTTTAGACTGTCTCCATTTTTCTTCTTTCATCTCATTAGTATTGAGAAGGCGACAGATGACAATCGTAGGATTATCTTTTTCGGCGAAAAGTCTCTCCACAATCTGGGTCCTTGGACTTTGTTGGTATGCACAGTGTCATATGCGAGATTGTGTAAGTATATGCTCAACATAAATAGCTTCTCAATTGGCCTCATGTGTGGTGTCACAAAATTTAACTTTTGCTCGTATTTCCGGCCTTAGACCTCTAAAATAATGTTCTCCATCATTCACATCACACTCCTATAAGCCACACTGACTTTCCAACTCTTGATATCGGCAGGTATATTCATTAATAGTCAAACGAGCTTGCTTTAAGTTGGTGTGCTGCTCAAAGTAGGACTATTTTTTAAAATATTGATTTCCATACTGGAACTGATACATAACACTTTCAATATGTTTCATGTTAAATTGGATGCATTGACAATGAAAAAATTGGATTAACCTGCTAGGTTAGGTTCACTCTCCTTTTTTTTTTTTTTTTGGCTGTTGGATGGGTTTGGACTTGGCTTCAAGTTAGATTCGGTTAAGTCAAACTCGGGTCAGACCAGTGCTAAAGTTGAGGCGCAATTGTTCAAAGAAAGAAAAAGCAGAAAACACACATGGTAGCTTCTTTCTCCTTCGCACTATAGTAACAAAACACAAAGGAAGAAAGAAAAAGGGTTTTCTTATCTAGTTTACTTGATTATGATAAGATTTTTTTGGGGGGGGGGGGGTGGGGTGTGGTGTTGGAAAAAAAAAAAGACTCTATTACCCACTTAATTATTACTTCTACAAATATAAATTGCAAGGAGAATGAGAAGAACACACTCTATAAATTTTACACAATTACACTGTTACAGTGCTTACAAGCAATACTCACTAATACACTATTCTAAGGCTTACTAGCCACATACAAATTACACTATGACACCTTAGCCCTCACACTCTTACAAGAGAAGACACACTATACTTTCACTTCTAGCATCCACTCTCTTCAAAGGACTTCTCACTACACATCACTCAATACTTTCTTCACTTCACTTGAGCTCAACTTACTTCACTTCTGTGTAAATGATCCAATGGCTCCTCTATTTATAGTTTGCAAAGGGGGCTAGGTCGGTGGAGCAAGTGGTGCTAAATGGTTCCATGTTTCCATAACCACAGTCGGATTCTAGATGCATTATTCAAAAAAAATTGGCGCCATGAGCTTTTTGGAATGGTCATATTAGTTTCTAGATGGTTTTCAAGTCGGTTTGGACTTCTCTGGAAAACTTGATAATGAGAGAGAGAGAGAGAGAGACATTTATATAATGGGTTCTTAAAGTTGGTGTTTGACCGACATTACTCCCCCTCAAACATTGACTTTATTTTCCTTATTCTGAAACTATCTTCATGCCAAGCTGTTTTCTTAGTTTTGTAAATGTGTCTGTAGGCAAAGCCTTGGTGAAGATATCTGCCACTTGTTCTGTAGTACTACAGTACTCCAGCTTTATTGTCTTTTGCTTTACATGATCTCTTATAAAATGGAATCTAATATTAATGTGCTTGCTCCTTCCATGCTGTATTGGATTCTTAGCGAGTTTGATGGCAGACTTGTTATCAACATATATGTGTGTGGATTCATCTTGCGGATGATCGAATTCATTAAGGAGGTTTCTCAACCATATTGCTTCACAGACTGCTGCTGATGCTGCGACATACTCAGCCTCACATGTAGATAAGGCCACAATGCTTTGCTTTTTAGATACCCATGTGAAAGCTGTCGTTCCAAGATAGAACACATATCCTGTAGTGCTCTTCCTTTCGTCTTGATCACCTCCCCAGTCAATAATTTGAATATCCATATAACTTTGCTTCGTTGCCATAACCATAGAAAAGACCCATGTCTATAGTACCTTTGAGGTACCTGAGAATTCTTTTGGCTGCAGCCCAATGAGACTCCTTTGGTCTTTCCATATATCTACTTAAAAGTCCGACACTATAGACAATGTCTGGCCTTGTGATTGTAAGATACCTTAGGCTTCCGATCAAGCTTTTGAATAGTGTCGGATTGACGTCTTTTCCTTCTCCTTCTTTTGTCAATCTCAAGCCTATTACTATAGGCGTACTTACAGCATTGCAGTTGCTTATTCTAAATTTCTCAAGGACTTCTTTTGCATATTTTTTCTGTGAGATGAGAATGCCATCCGACTGTTGCTTGATCTCTATTCCCAGAAAGAAGGTCATTAGTCCACAGTCGGTCATCTCAAATTCCTTGAACATAGCATGCTTGAATTCTTTGAACATTTGTGGACAGTTCCCAGTGAACAAAAGATCATCAACATAGAGGAATACTATGAGTATTTCTCCATAAGCATTTCTCTTTATATAGACTGCATGCTCATATGGGCACTTGGAGAAGCCATTATCTTGTAGATAACTATTTATACGAGCATTCCATGCTCGTGGGGCTTGTTTTAGCCTATATAATGCTTTCTTTAAGTGGTATACTTTTTGCTCCTCTCCTTCAACTATGAAGCCTTCAGGCTGTTCTACATATACTTCTTCATTAAGTATGCCATTTAAGAATGCTGATTTAACATCTAGTTGATAGATTTTTCAACTATGATGCACTACTAGAGAAATTAGCATTCTTACTGTATTAAGTTGAGCCAAAGGAGCAAAAACTTCTTCATAATCTATGCCATACTTTTGTTTGTAACCTCTAGCTACGAGCCGCGCTTTGTATCGATTGATTTCTCCATCAGCTATGTGTTTGATTTTGTATACCCACTTGACTCCAATAGCTTTTTGGCCTGGAGGGAGTGTAGTAAGTTCCCACGTGTCATTCTTCTTGATGGCGTGAATCTCTTCTTCCATGGCTCTTTTCCAGTGATCTTCTTTAATTGCTTCTCTGAAATCAAGAGGCTCATGATCGGCATAGAGACATAAAAGGTTTGTCTCTTCTGTTTCTTCATAGATATCTCTGAGGCTTCTCATTTTAATTGGGGTTATAGATGAGGAAGAGCTTTGAGCAGATGAACTACATGAGGATAATGATTCTTGCCCTTCTGGACTTCTTTGACTGGATGATGATGTACGTGGAGGTGTTACTACATTTTGCTGTGGTTCTTCAAGAGTTTGAGGATGTGTTTCTTGTTCCTTTATTTCAAGAGGCTTATCTTGAATTGTGCCTTCTTCTTTCCATTTCCAAGCTTCTTCTTCACTAAAGACTACATCTCTACTTACCACCATCTTCTTAGTAAGTGGATTATAGAGTTTGTAGGCTTTAGACTCCTCACTGTACCCAGTGAAGATACACTTTTCTCCACGATCATCGAGCTTCTTCCTCTTGGCCTCTGGCACTTGGGCATATGCAACACACCCAAAGATTCTTAGGTGTGCCACACTCGGTTTATTGCTGTTCCACGCCTCTTATGGTGTTTTGTTCATAACACTTTTTGTAGGGCATCTGTTGAGCAAGTAAGCAGTACACGCAGCTGCTTCTGCCTAGAATTCTTTTGGTAAACCTTTTTCTTTAAGTAAAGTCCTCGTTATATCGAGGATGGTGCGGTTTTTCCTTTCCGCTATACCATTCTGTTGCGGTGTGTAAGCAGTTGTAAACTGCTGTCTGATGCCCTGTTGCTTACAATATTCTAGAAATTCTTTTGAGGTATATTCTCCACCTTTGTCAGATCTGAGTATTTTAATCTTATAGCCACTTTCTACTTCAACCCGGGCTTTAAAATTCTTGAAGGTTGGGAAGGCAGCCGATTTCTCTTTTATAAAAAATATCCAAAGCTTTCTACTGTAATCATCAATAAAAGTGATCAAGTATCTGTTTCCTCCAAGGGAAGGTGTCTCCAATGGTCCACAAATATCTGTGTGAACCAACTGCAACAGTGCCTTAGCTCTCCATGATTTTCCTACTGGGAATGAGTTTCTTTGTTGCTTACCAAATGTGCATGCCTCACACACATGCTTGGGCTTTTCGATGGTTGGTAAGCCATGCACCATATTTGCAGTGGATAATAGCCTGAGCCCATTAAAGTGGAGATGCCCATATCGAAGATGCCACTTCTATGATTCATTGTTTACAAGTCCATGGAAGCACCTCTCTAGTTTTGTGTTGAGATGGAGTGGGAACATGCGATTCTTCGCCATTTGGACTTTAGCTATATGCCTCCCATGTATATCTCTCAATGTTAGAGAGAGATTCTCCATGTGTATTACATACCCCTTTTCTGGGAGTTGCCCAATACTGAGGATATTACTTTTCATGTTGGGCACATAATACACATTAGAGATATATGCAGGTATTCCATCCTTTTGATAAATTTTAATTTTTCCCTTACCTTGAACGGAAAACTTTGATGAGTCTCCAAGACTTACTTTGCCACTGATATTTTCTGTTAGCCCTTCAAAGAGTTCTTTTTTTCCACACATGTGGTTGCTCGCTCCAGAGTCTAGGTACTACACGTTCTCTTGGTCATGCCCTTCTTCTTGTGCTAGAAGAACTGTGGAGAATGCTCTTTCTTGATCTCTTGCTTCTGCAAAGTTGGAGTGCTCCTCTTGATCTGAGGGTTTGCTCCAGCAATCTGCAGCATAGTGTCCGAACTTGTTGCAGTTATAGCATTGGATACTTCTTGAATACTTCCGACCGCGTGAGAATCTTCCTCGGCCAGCTCCTCTTCCACGATCAATGGTGCTCCTTGATTGATTTTGCACTTTACTCTGAGGATCTGCTCCCCCTCTACCTCTTCCGCGGTTATTATTTGAGCTACCGCCCCTCTTCCAGTTTCTGGAACCGGGCTTTCTCTCACTTAGAGTCAATTTTGACTCTAATGCTTGCTCCAAGACCATAGAGTTACCAATCTTTTGCATACGCTGCTCATGGACTTGGAGTGATCCCATTAATTTTTCAATTGAGAGAGTTTCCAAATCTTTTGACTCCTCAATAGCCACAACCACATGTTCAAACTTGGTTGTGAGGGATTGCAAGGCTTTTTCTACAACTCTGATATCTTCTATCTTTTCCCCATTTCTCTTTAATTGATTAACTATTACTATCAATCGGGAGAAATAGTTAGAGATACTCTCACCTTCTTTCATATGAGCAGCTTCAAACTCTGCTTGGAGAGTTTGCAGACGAACTCTCTTGACCCATTCAACTCCTTTAAAGATTGTGCTAAGAGTCTCCCATGCCTTTTTGCTTGATGTTGCTTCTCCGATCTTCTCGAAGGTTGTTTCATCTACCCTTTGATAGAGTAGGAACAAAGCCTTCTTGTCTTTCTTCCTTTGATCTTTGAGTGAGGTCTTCTACTCTGTGGTATAGGCAGCTTCTTGCTCGGCAGTGGGTTCTACATATCCATCAGTGACTATCTCCCATAAATCTTGCGATCCAAATAGTGCCTTCATTTGGATACTCCAGTTCTCATAGTTCTCCTTCATCAACTTCGGGATCTGCGGCTGAACCAAACTTGATGCCATCTCTGCTTGTAGATGGAACTTGACTCTGATACCACTTTGTTGGAAAAAAAATGACTCTATTACCCACTTAATTATTACTTCTACAAATATAAATTGCAAGGAGAATGAAAAGAACACACTCTATAAATTTTACACAATTACACTGTTACAGTGCTTACAAGCAATACTCACTAATACACTATTCTAAGGCTTACTAGCCACATACAAATTACACTATGACACCTTAGCCCTCACACTCTTACAAGAGAAGACACACTATACTTTCACTTCTAGCATCCACTCTCTTCAAAGGACTTCTCACTACACATCACTCAATACTTTCTTCACTTCACTTGAGCTCAACTTACTTCACTTCTGTGTAAATGATCCAATGGCTCCTCTATTTATAGTTTGCAAAGGGGGCTAGGTCGATGGAGCAAGTGGTGCTGAATGGTTTCATGTTTCCATAACCACAGTCGGATTCTAGATGCATTATTCAAAAAAAATTGGCGCCATGAGCTTTCTGGAATGGTCATATTAGTTTCTAGATGGTTTTCAAGTCGGTTTGGACTTCTCTGGAAAACTTGATAATGAGAGAGACAGAGACATTTATATATGGGTTCTTAAAGTTGGTGTTTGACCGACAGGGTGGGGGGCGCGCTTGTGACTCTAGCGATCGTGGAGTAGCAACGAAGAGCATTGATAAGTGGACGACAGTTGAACGGTGAAGATGAGGCAATTGCTGCTGCGACTTGGCTTTGGCAAGGGCAACGTCAAGCAGACAAGCGGCATGTGAAGGCTCTGTACCAGCAGCGGTGATGGTTTAGTGTGAAAGATGATGGTGATACAGAGGTGCCACTGTGCCTAGTATGCTTCCTTCCGCTTCCTCCTCTATTGCTCTTCTTCTTCTTCCCTTCCTTTTTTTTTTTTTTAAATGGAAGGGGGTTGATGATAGTGACGATGGGAGGCTAAAAAGGGTTGGGACGTGCGTAAGTGGGTTCCAGTGGGTAAGGAGGTTTGGGATAGGTTGGGATGGTTCCTACTTGGGCAATGGGGTCTCGGGGTGATTGGGTTTGTTTGGCAAGAGGAGGGATTAAGTTTGGGTGGAAAGGGCAAGGGATTCATTTCTGGTGTTGGAAGGGTGTGGAGATGGCTTGGGTGGGCTAGGGCTAAAGATGGTTTCAGAAGAGAGTTTGGATTTTGGTGGGGGTTGTTAGGGGTTTTTGGGATGGTACGACAAAGGGGAAAAGGGGATTTTAAGAGTCGGGTGGTATTCGAAAGGGGATTGGGTAGAGGGTGAGTTCTATATTCTAGTTCCAGTGATGGATGGGAGGGCTTCCGAAGTGAATTTTCGATGGAGATGGGGATTTGATGATGGATGGGACATGCACAGGGGATAGAATATGGAAGGTACAATTGTCTTTCCAATGATTGCTTTTCGTCTCTTATGCCAATCAATACAACAATGATCCACAATTGAGAAAAAAATAAGTCAATCTTTCGAAAGATTAATTGAAACCAAAATGATTCTTGCCTTAAGTCACAAAGATAACTATGAAACAACCCATACTTGGAAAGAAACCAGCCAAAATTTTTATTATTTAAATAAGCATAATCAATTACATTGAGAGTCTCTCTTATTTAAAGAATAATAAACTGAATTTTTGGCAAACAAGACTTACTAATTTAAAATAATTCTAAACCATTAATTTAAAATAATCCTAAACAAGATAAGAATTGACTAATATTAATCCTAATCAAATGAAACTACTAATAATATCCTTAAATAACTGGATGTCTTGTTGGGCTTATAAATTAGGCCCAACGGGTTGACCGACATATGGTTTGACCTGTTTCACGCAATCATCCAAATTAGGTTTAGGGGAAGTATGCGGTGTTTAGGATTCCGTTTTTCACCAAATTTTTCATAAAAACTCTAGATGGGTGTCACGACATGAGCCCAAAAAATCGGGGATTAAGTTAAATCTAATCAGTGACACACGTACTCCCGTACATCCACACTTAGACCCCATCTAAATACACATGCACAAGGAAAAATCACACGTGTAAAATACTGTATACGCGGAAGCTGTAAGTATCATTTTTTTAAAAAGAGGATACACTAACGTAAAACAATATCTACGAAAGATAACATTAATTACATGATATACAAATAAAAGAAGCTCATCTATACTGGAGTGAGAAAACAGTTTCTATATGACAAGACACAAAATGCAGGGAGTCAAACTAAACTCCAATACATAACAAAATGAATCCCACAGAGTTCCCAAAGAAGTCTATAATCGTGCCATGTCTCTCTTCGGGGAATGGATCAGATCCACTCATCTAGCCCTGATGGGGCTTCTATGATCTCTTCTGAACTCTTGCTGACCGGCAAGGGGCCTGCAGTGGGATCTAAGCCTGTAACACCAAGGACAACTAATTAATACAACGATTCAGCAAAGCATAAGCAACAATAAGGTAACGCGCGATGTGTCTACAAGACTAATTAACAGCTGATATGGTATCGAGTTTCAATTTAGTATACTAGACAAGTTGTGCATTTGAATAAAGCATGCTATAAGAATCAATGAATGTATGTATTGTACTATGTGCCTATTACATTTGTCATATTCTCCTTCTAGGGATCTATACGTGGAGAACACCATTGACCGAACCAAGGTACGAATAGGTCCTAAGTTTCCTGGGGTCCGAAAGCCTCAAGACAAGAGCACACTACAGCGGTAACATACATGCTACGCCAAAGTCAACTTTGCCGGGTATCCTAAGGCTGAGGCTGAGTAGTCCTTGATATTGTGAATTAATCATCTACTGGGACTTGAGTATAACATGCAAATAATACAAAATCATATACGTTCAATTCATTCATGCTAAATGTTCATACTCAAATCAATGTCAATAGCCAATGTAATGGAATATCAAATGTCAAGGACATATCAAGCCAGTCTAATTCATACAAATCAGAAGGACATATGATAATCATTCATGCATAAGAGTGGAGGACAATAACAGTCATCCAATATGCCATGCAATTCAAATTGATCGAATCAAGACAGTTTACTAGCCAACCATAATCTAGTCATCCAGTGTTTCTAACTGTGCATGATGATGTAGTTTTAAGTTATCAAATACATAATTGTCTTTCTTTTAGTGTTACATTGGATTGAAAAAATATATCGAAATCTCTTAAACCAACACTCATGGGGAGGTGCTTAACAATAGGACAACACACATGAATGAGTCACAGCCCTCAAGACTATTCATGCTATTCATGTATTTCATTGGACAAGGTAAAAGGTATCAAAACTCCACATGAAGGCCCTATAAGGTCTCATAATTAAGCCTATCTTTTTCCTTCATTTTCAGTGGTCTCACGGCTTAGCCGTGTTATGCACTACGGCTCAGTCAAGGTCCCCCAGAATTTCTTCCGTATTTACGGGGAGCCACGGTTGAACCGTGCCTGATCCTACGGCGGACCGTGATTGTTCTACAGTTTAGCTGCGGTTGGGTACGGCTTAGCCGTAGCACACTACACAGCTTAATCGTGGCTGGACCGTAGAAGGTTTTCTCTAATTTACTACTCTCTGGATATCAAGCCATAACTTGACTTACGGTTGGGTCACGGTTAGCCTATGGCTCAGCCATAGTATATCCTAGGGCTTAGCCATAACCTGACCATAGTGTAAAGTCAAAATTTACTGCTCTCTAGAGTGTTAGCCGTGGGGTTTTACGGCTTAGCCGTAGGCTTCAGAAATTCAATGTGCGAATAGTACATAGACAGAATTGAATTTCAACAACTTTGAAATATAGAGAACCAGAGTATAAAATCTGACACAAAAGGGCTGTAAAATATAGAAAACATGAAAGATTAATGAGAATAAAAGCAATTATAGGTTACCAACATGTGTTCATCTATAACGTGCTTATACTTGCTTCAATTAAGTTTTTTCACGTGAATCACATCCTTTGGCTCAAATTGGGTGTCTATATGCAGCCCTAATAGCCATGCATGCAAAGAGGAAGAAACGATGAGTGCATGCAGTGCATGAAAAGAGCTTTAGGCTCTTAGACGTCATCATAAATCAAGGTCCTACCTTAGAATACACACAAGTGTTGAACCGTGAAGTTGGTGCAAGGATCACTTCAACAACGTGACGAAGAAAATCAAAGAAGAACTCGTTGAGAGTAAAAGAGGAAGAAACTGATGTTGAGAGAAAGAGAGAAGAATGGAGATGAGTCGGTGCATGCATCTTATAATATATATAATATAAGTATGAATTGACATTTATAAAAAAGTCTAACGATCTAAGGAAATTACAATTTGAGTCAACTACACGTTCAACAGAGACAACGAAGTCGTTTGCATGCGAGTTAGCTATGGAAATCAACAAGCTTGACGGGAAACACGTGATGACACCAATATGATGCATGAATGACGAAATCTTATCTACGAAAAAGGGCTTGTATCTACCTAGGCCAGGTTAAACTCAACCTAACTACTTATCTATGACCCGAAACAGAATGCAAAAAGACAGAACGACATTAACTAAACTAATTCGCTGGAAAAATGACCAAAAAGAGCGTTGATTAGTCACTAAACAGTTAGGTCGGAGTGTTCAGTGGGGTCAACTGTATGGTTCATCCAAACGGACTACATGCACGGACCCCTTGAATTGCACACGTTTACCAATTTTTTGTCAGATCCAAATAGAATGTCCCATTCTATTGATTGTACGTATACGTTGGATCAACTGTGCATTAATCCGAATGAATTGAACTTGTGTGCTATGGATAAAGGTAGTCCTATATGGATCTTTCCGCCACCCTCCTCTCTCTCATCTTTAGGTGAGGGATATATGCACATAAATATTATCCTATATATATGTATTTATATTTGAATCTTCATACGCATCTGTCCCTCACCATTTTTTTCATGAGAACTCTAAGTATAGCTCATTTATCACCCAATATAAATCTTGCAACACACAGGGGACCCCTAATAGGCACATGCCCAAGTTTCGGTTTGATCCGAATTTTCTAGGCCATTGGATCACTAACATGTGCTAGAGAATTCTGGATAAATTTCTATGCAAAACTTGAACCAAACGTGGACACAACATAACAAAAGAATATCTTCTCATAAACAAATTTCAAAGAGATAGATCTGTCGCAAAAACCACAAAAAACATACAAAAATCAATAAGACTTCTCTTTGGTAGATTTTAAAAAAAAAAAAAAATCTACATGCTCCATCTATCCTTCCTCCCTCGTCATAATCCCTGCAGAGTCCACAAAAAACATTGAATGCGACCATGAAAACGTAGAAAAGAAAAACCAGAAGACTTTAATGAGAACCCAAATTTAGTTGCTGAAAGATTGGTATGTCAAACCAATAGAAGGCTCGGGCAAAGAATTCTCCAGTCATCTATAAGGTGCGGTTGCCAGGACAAAAGGCCGTGACCCAGGCCCAAAAGTTGGCCACGTATTTGAATAACAATGAATGGTTAGCAGCACCTGAAGGAGGCCTGGAGTTCTTTGTTGCTCGATATAGTCAGGGATGCCAACATTCATTATGTACGATATTGAATGTGGGGGCATGGAAGCAAGGTCTGCTCACTAAAGATGTGAAAATCATGCCCCAAAAGTTAATGAAAGCGCTAGTGATTATGTAAGACAGTCATGTGCTTTGATTTTGGAACACTGGTACCAAAAACTTGCATGGAATAATTATGAGGGCAACGACGGTGTTGTGATGACTGTGACTATTCCATTAAGACTCGTTTGGTTGTAAGAATTTGAAAAATTCATATTTGCTGGAATTTTGAGAACCAAAAATGCTGAAATTCATAATGCTGCTAAATTTTTCTTGAATTCTAATTCTCTGTTTATTTCATCCTGAAATTTCATGCCTCAAAATTTAAATTAACCATAAATTACAGAAATTCTCTGTTTGACATATTACAAAATATTAAAAAACACAAAACCAAATTTAAGTAATTGAGAAACAAAGGTCCATGATTTGATCAAGAGCACCTAGTAGCATAAAATATTGCCACACCACCGAAATAAAATGTCCAAAAATTTTGAATACTAAAAAAATAGAGACACGGTCAGTGACCACTGGCCCACTACTTTTTTACCAACTGCTATGTCATCCTTAAATATCAGGTCATCACGTTGAATCAATTTGCTTCTTATTGATTATGGCGAGAAACCTAGCGGGACAGTGACAAAGCAACAATATTTAGATGAAGCCATTGATCAAAATCAAAAGAGAGGCTCACCATTTCTCATTCCCCACACCCAACCTTTTGCATGAATACCCTCCCATAAATCTATTCCAAATCCCATCCTGCCTATCCCCTATCAACTCCAAAACACAACCTGAGGCCAACCCATATATCCACTCCACCATCTCCACCTCACAATTCTTCATGTCGGGGCCTAACCAAAACGATCACCCCTTTATCCACCAACCTGCAAGCAAGCAGAACATCTTTCCTCAAATTGCCACCAGCCCCGCCATCACCCAACAGCAGATCCCTGCCCACCACCACAAAAACTCCCTCACGGCTACATCCAACTAGGACTCTGCCGCCTGTCCTCTATAGCTCGTCGCTGCCACCCACAACCCCTCATTCTCCATTAATACCAGAACCCATATCATCTATATGCTCATATAAGTACCACAACCCATATCAAAATGATAAAAAAAAAAAAAGATGAATGGGTTAGGAGAGAAAGTAGAAAAGAAAGGAAAATGGTCTTGGAACTTGCCATGACCCTTCCCTTGAAATATGAGGTGACCGTTGGAGTTCCTAGAGCTTACCGGAAAGACAAGAGGGTTCCTTCCAGATCGGAAATCTTTAGATGCTTGACCCTCCTTTTCAGCATTCGGAATTCGACATTTTGCTGCTTCCGGAATTCTAGGGATTCAAGAAATCTCGGAAATCTTGTTGTCAAACGAAGAATTTATGAAGCCATTTCCATAAATACCCGACGGCCGAAAATGCGGTTAGAAACTCCCGCAAACAAACAGCCCTTGGTAAGAGCCGCTAGATACATAAACTTGACATGACAAATATAATCAACGTTGAAAAGATATGGGAAAGTAACTTACCTCTTGTTGAATCAACGTTGAAAATTTCTTCCAAATTTCTAAAATTTCTCTCCTAAATTGGACTCTTCAATTCCCAAAACAATTAGAAAACTGGACTTAATTTTTGAAATCAATTAGAGAATTTGGCTCAATTTCTCAAACCAATTAAAAAAGAATCCTGTCCCTATAATATATATTAAAGGAGTGTCGGTGTTTTCTTTTTAACGTAAGACTATTAATAATTTCTAACTTTCACCCATCACGGTAAAAGCTTCCTTCCAATATTTAAGAGCTGAAGATCCATTTCCAGAATCGCCCCAACTTACATTTCTACTTCGAAATGATCTGCCCACCTCCTTTTAATTTTGAAAAAATACCTGAATTTGCAAAACCAACTTCGGAGATTCCATGGGTAATGTTTTCAATAAATAGCAAATAGACTTTTCAGTGTTTCGAAGTTTAGGATTTTGGCCAAAAGCATGTCTTTCCAATTCTAACTGTGTAAATGAGAAATGATTCCCTTGGGCACTTTCATGTAGACCTCTTGTGTGTCTCCACGTGGTTTGTTGTACTTCATTTAGTTGACCCATTTCGGGTGGGCCACCCAAGACTTTTGATTCCCATTGTAGAATGTAATCGTTAGAAATAACAAGTCACTCATCATATTCTATTCTCTTGTGCCAGGGCATGTTTGATTGCAAACATTGAAAAATATCTTGTCTAGATGATTTGAAGGATTTGAGGGGTCTATTAGCAGTTTGAAATCAAAACTTTGAGAATATCTCATGATCAAAAGCAATTTTTTAATACCAACCAAGTAAATTCTCACCATTTTAAATTTACCAAGAGGAATTTAGAATTCCAAGGACATCCCCTGATTTCTGTATGGAATTCTTTCGCATTATGTTAAAAGGGCACTCAAGCAAACAGTTGGTAGTGAATGATGAAGATTTCTTTTATCTATAGGAAATCAATTAATGAATTTCAATCAATCTCTAAAATGTATAAACATGAGTTGTTAATTTCAAAATAATTTTTTTCAGTTGGTTTAAAATTAATTAAAAGGTTTACTGTTTCTTTAAAATCATGACAATCATATGATGTGCCCAATGTATCTTCTTACATTTACCATTTTTTTAAAGTTAGTTTGGTCATCCCATGCACAAGACCTTCAATTGAAATATCATCATTTTTTGTCTACCAAAGTGCAGCCGGGGAAAAAAAAAATCTTTAGGGCATGTTTGGCAAACATCCATGCTAGAGAGGAGAATCCATGTTCTAGATGATTCCTATGTTCTAATGGAATCAAGTCATCATCTATCTAGAGAGTTCTAAGTTTGGCAAAAGAGAGGAATCCCACAATCTATGCTTCGGGTGATCCAACGATTTAGGGCATTTTGAAAGTTTCTCATAATCCATGAAGGATCTAGGGCTAAGCTTTCAGCAAATGGTTATTTTTAGCTTTTGAGAGGATTTGAATGGTTTGGATCATGCAAAGGAGGCCCACAGAAATTTAAAAAAAATATTTTAGAGTACAGACTTGCTTCCCAAATATCTCAAAATCCAAGAGTGATCTTCGATTGAGATTTGATCCCTTAGCCATTTTTTATCTTCTCTAAATGATTGACAGTTCGGATAATTTTTTTGAGGCCCATAATAGTAAAAAAAATTAAAAAAATGAACTGCCAAAACAATTCCATTTTTACACTATGAAGGATCAACAACTAAGAGTTTTTTGCCAGTATCTCATGATCCATGAGGAAATCACGTTCCCAAATTTAGTCCCATAGCCTTTTATGCCTCTTGATCACATCTAACGGTTCGGATTTTACAAAAGGGGCCGGCAAAACCCAGATCCATTGATCCAGTGGTCTGGACTTCTTCACAAATATCTTTAAATGGGAGAGAAATCAATGGTTGATATTTGACAGATGAGCCGTTTTGAGGATTTTAAACATGATTAGCGGTTCAGATCATCATTATAGGTCCCACAAAAATAAAAAAATCCAAAAAAATGTCGACTCTATTAATGACGCCAAAACACTCTGGCAACGCAAATCCTCTCTCACGTAAATTTTGCATTTCCAACGATACAAGGAATTCACCAAAACCCAATCCTTTGTATACCAAACGTGGCTTTTTTACGATTGCACAGCGAAGGACCTTGGATCCTCTCCGAGGACTTTTACCAAATGTAACATTAAAAAATGTGATGGAAGGAACATGTGAAGACTCCTATCATTTTCGTAGATGCGAGAGTCTATACTACTTGAACTTATCGACAAAACCATTGGATTAGTCTACGATTTCAACTTGATTTGGTATAAGAGTTGCATAATGGAGGAAGCAAAGTAAATGTTGAATTAAAAAAAAGTTTAGGATAGAATTTCTCGTGATTAAAGTGAGAGATTTTAGGAGGGGGAGACACTTTGATAATATGTGAAGGAGATTTTGTAGGATGATAAGAGATTCATAATAAAGATAAAAAAAAAACCAAAAACACTTTGAGATAACTTAGGACTTACAAACTAATCCTAATTAAAAGGGAACTACATTGCATGTTGAGAGTCCTAATTAAAAGAATTTTATAATGCATGTTGAGAGATGATGGAGTTAGCAACACAGGATCCTCAATTAAAGAATTGGAACTCCTAAATGAGGATACTTGTTGAAATCCAAGTTGGCTAAACTCCTTTAGGGTACGTTTGGTAACCAAGGTTTTTCACGAAATTGTGCATTTCCCATGTTTGGCAAGTGTGTAGAACGCGAAATGCATGCGACCACGTTCCACGCAACCACGGAAAGGGGGGATTAGACTCCCCCCCCCCCCCCTCGGATGTAAAGATTCAGTATCAATGCCAAAAAGCGCTGCTATAGTGATTTGATGGTCTCATCAGGTTTCATCACGATTAGGCATTTATGAGTCCCAGTTAGTAGATTAGTACCATTTAGATTATTCCTCATCCCAAAGACGGCCACCACACCAATTTTCATTCGTTGAATCATCCTATATGCTCAGATGTTATAAAAGAAAGTAATTAGTGTTAGAAATGCAAATCTAAATTTCTTTGGGCCCCTTTTGAAAAATCTAGACCGTTAGATCCAATATAGAGACCAAGAATGGCTATAAGACCTAATTTTACAATGTGGAGGCCTGTGGATCATGATATATTGGCCAAAACGTTTGAAACCGTTGATTTTTTAAAGGTTTTTTTTTCTGGAAATCATCTCTTTTGCACAACTTGATTTTTTTTAAAGAAGGATAGGTTGATTCCGGGCTCAGAAATGATTCTTTGCAACCATAGAATCCTCTCATCCCCACGGACCGTTGCCAAACGTGCCCTTAAACTCTGGAGGATTTCTCTAAATTAAAGCCTTTGAGGATTAGAACAAAAGTTGCTAGTTTTGAGAAGTGTGGCCCACCTTTACAGATAAGAACATATGATATTTAATAAGAGTCCTATTAAATTGGGCTCCTTAAAATCAATCAATATGAATCTAAATTGTACTATTCAAAATCAGCCTCAAATTTTCAAATCAATTATGAAATAGATCTCAATTTCTCAAAGCAATTAAAATTTTGAGAAATTGAATCCTATATGCTTAATAAATAATAATTGACTTGCGTTGCCTACACAACCAAAAACTCCCAAAAAAAAACCTAGGATCAACACTTTTTTGGACCTGTTCTTACCACTAATCTCATCAGAATTCCTTCCAAGATGAAAAAGGCATATAAGCTTGAAATCGAGGATGAAGCTTCCAATCTTACAAGTTTAGATCTGCTCAATAGAACTTGTTTTTTAAAGTTGCCACTCGAAGCTATAAAATTTTATCAAGGACAACTCACCATTCTTTAATCCCCCACACATCTTTGGTATAACCCCACTGCAAATTGCAATTAGATGGTTGGTTGGTTGTGGGCTCCACCCAAAGTTTACGTATACTCCTATTTGAGAGGAAGAAATCAAGAACAGCACAAGCAAAAGGTCAAGCTCATTCTTTTTCTTTATTGATTCCTAGTCGCACCCCACCAAAAGATGCCTTCCTCCCTCCTCTTTCCCACACCCCCGCCCCCTCTCTCTCTCTCTATCAGCTGAGGAGGTGTAAAAGTCGCTGAGTCATTAAAGCTCAGCTCTCTCTCTCTCTCTCTCTCTCTCTCTCTCTCTCTCTCTCTCTCTATCAGCTGAGGAGGTGTAAAGTCGCTGGAATCATTAAAGCCCAGCTCTCTCTCTCGATCGAAAAAGGAAGGCCATCATCGAATTCTGTTTGACGGCATCAAAGCTTCCATCCATCGTTGTCAACCTCCAAACCGTCCCTGTAGTGGTACTACTGTCTCCTCCTTTGCTTATTCCTTTTCTGCTCTATGTAAGAGACACAGAATGTGATTGTGATTGCGTCTTATAAAATATATGTATACACTGCACTCTTATAACCAGTGGATTGTGAAGATAGAGAGTTCTCAGTTTCAGAGAAGAAAAGGTTGTGTTTTCTGAGTGTTGAGAGATGGGGGTTCCTGCATTTTATCGTTGGTTGGTGGACAAGTACCCGAAGATAGTGGTTAATGCAAGTGAAGCAAGAGGAGAAGGGAATTCAAATAGCTTGGAGTTTGATAATCTCTATCTGGACATGAACGGCATTATTCATCCCTGCTTCCATCCTGAAGACACTGTAACATTTCTCTCCCTGCGTCCTTTTTTTTTTTTTATACATATTCTTCTTCACCTTTTGTAACATCAGGTTACATAGATGGGAGAATCATGACCATTGATTAACGGAGCCCATTTTATGTGGTCAAATGTCCTATCAAGAAAGTCTGATGGTTTGATCCTTCTAATTTGAAACCCAAGGTGGGTCCCGTGGGGTTACTTGATTTAGATTTGATCTTCGTGGCTAGCTGATGTTGCCTGGCCGGTGTTTTCATGTGTTTGGGTGGACGGCTCATTTTACAGTGTGGCCGTCTATATATCATGAGGAATATGTAAAAATGTCCCTAAGTGTAGATCTAAGTTTCTGCACTTGTCTGTGGGTCTCCAATTTATGATTTGGATTGTTTAATATTCTTATGTTAGTGGTAAATATATGGCTGTTCAGTTTCTTATCTTAATTCCTTATACACTTTAGGAAATTTATATGAATGTCCTAAAATGTAAATGAATCTAATAACGCTGGGTGTACTCATTTGTCCATATGAAAATGGTGATTTTTGGCAAATATGATATCCATCCAATATTTGCATATGTAGCATTTAGGTATGTAAGTCTTATTTACTTATCACTGTGTAAAAGGTGAAGAATCCTTTAAAAATTCGTGACAAAGGAGTTAGCTAGGTACTTTAAAATCTATTCATATTTACTACAACAGTTTCCGGTGAGGCATGGCTCTCACTAGGGTTGCAAATGGGTACCTGCTTCTCCTATTACCTGAAGGTTCCGGCCCTTTTTATAATTGGATTTGAGTCCTTATTTAGGTCCTGATAAGTAAATGGATCCGAATTTGGGTCCTATTTTTGGACCCGTGACCTAAAAAGCTCTGCGTCTGGTTTCGACCTGTGGACCGGAGACTTAACATATTATCTAAATTTTCTTCCAAAAAGTAGTTTCTCCATATAATACTCTACATGGACCCGTACTCAGAACCAGACCAACCAATCAAGGAACTGGCTCCCGATCTATGTTTTCATTAACGGTTTTGGTTTTTTATCCTAGAAATTAGTTCCGAACCAGTTTTGATTCTGGATTCAGCTTCTTATTAACGGTTTCGGATCTAAGTCTACCATAGGCTCAGACGGGAACTAACCCTTTTGCAACTCCCTGCCTAATTTTTATAGACGTCCCTGTAGTATTCAAAATTAATTTTTGGTCTTTAACTCTACAGTTAGGGGTATTCATGGACTGCCCGGCCTGAACCTGACTGGGCCCAGCTCAAATTTAGCCGGGCTTGGGAAGTATATTTTTTACTCAGGCCGGGCTTGGATTCAGTTGTAGAGAGCCTGAAACTCGGTGACCTGAATATAAAAAATATTAGTAGAAAGTAATAGAGAAGGGACCTACATACTTTCACATACTTTCCATCTTACACGTGCATGAGTGACAAATCCACTTGAGCTTCAAGTTGCAACTATACAAGCCAGCCATTTTTATGTTTTTTAAACGAAACTTGGGCCGGGCTTGGTCCTATATTTTAAATGCTGTTAACTTCAGGTTTTTCCGGCCTGTGGATGCGTGCTCTCATAGGGGAAAATTTTACTTATTTATTGTGTTTGGTTGAGACCATTTCCCAACCCGAGTCAACCTTCAGTAGCTGCACTATGATCTGCTGTCTCAGCCTGCAATGACCTGTTAATCTAATGGTTTGGGTTGAACCGTTTTGAGTTCTAGTTGGATTTAAGTTGACATTTTTCATATCAATTAATAAATGGAATGGATTCAGACATTCAGTCCTAATACATCCCATTTACTGTTCCAGTCAATGTTAATCTTAGCCTAACCTGAACATAATTATGTTTTGAGTTGAGCCCATTGTTGGTGTTTGACTGCCAACCCAAGCCAAACTGATCAGTTGTACTATATATGACCCGTCATCCCAGCTTGAACTGACCTGTTAAATTAACTTTTTATTTAACCTGTTTTAACTTTTGGGGTGGTTTTCAGCTCAATTAATAAGACGGGTTGGGTTAGGTTCCATTTTGTAAGAATGGACTTAGTAATGAACTGATCCCATTTTACTGATCAAGTGAAACTTGTCAATCCCAACCATTGTGAAAATAAACCGGCCAACTTGAATCTTAGATTTCTGGGTCAGGTTTGGGTTGGGTTGGATAAGGCATTGCTCCCCTCAACAGGCCCATCGAACTTGTAAGAAACTACCACATTGAGTCCATGACTTTTAAAATATCAAAAAACATGGCTTTTAAATGTCAGTACTTTTTAAACCCTTTATTTTATTTTATTTTATTTTGGATTTAGGCCTAAAAGCCCATCTCCCCCACGCGCCCCCCCACCCCTTCCCCCGGGCACTTCGTATTTGTTTTTTTACCATGGAGGGGTACTTCTCTATTTTCTTATTTTTGATAAAAAAAAATAGACTACTCTTTACATACTATGTAGAAGTTCAGCACTAAAAGATTCTCTGTTCATCATATTTTGGTATTCTGTTGGAATATTTTGAACAAAGTTTGATTCTGTTACCCTGTGCAGTTATCTCCTCCTACTACTTTTGATGAGGTTTTTGCCAACATTTTCCAATACATTGATCAGTTATTTGGCATTGTGAGACCAAGGAAGCTTTTATACATGGCCATTGGTATGTGAACTTCATTTATTTTTTTCATTTTTTCTTGATTTTTTTTAATTACATGTATCCATAGTGATCTTTGTCATCTCAATGTATAAAATTCATTCTGTTGACACCATGGAGCACATTCATAGAAGTTCTTGATTCCATTAGTAGTATAGATTTTTGTGTAATGTAACAATTTTTCTGCGATGATCAGCTGGAAATGATTTATGTTCTCTTTGTGTGTGTGTGTGTGTGTGTGTGTGTGTGTGTGTGTCCATATCATTGAAGCATTCTTTATTCCAACTTACACTACCATAATTTGATCTGCTTTTTTCAGGGGTGGACTTATATGTTAGCACACAGGTGTGAACGCAACTGCGTGATTCGATGAAGTTCAAAAACTAGATATTAGAAATTCTATTTTAATAGTTGACTTCTTCACCCCACCATTACCCGCACCACCCAAACGAAAATCCTGGGTCTGTCATTGGTCTTTTCTACACTTAAAAACTTACAGAGAATATATTCCATCTCTCTTGGGCTTGCCACTTAGATCCATGAGTTGAGGCCCGAGGGCCTTAATTGTTCATAGTATGATTGAGATCTGTATGCAGCGAAGATGATTTGATCTAATTTTTATAATTTCAAAAGCTTTGCATTCATTGATATTGCATTTCTCTAACAACTTTTAATTTACTCTTCTGCTAATTCTAGTTCTTTACTTTCTTTTGTTATACTTTTGCTTATTAATTTAGTGTAGTATTGATGTATAATATGCAGATGGAGTTGCTCCAAGAGCAAAAATGAACCAGCAAAGATCTCGCCGTTTCCAAACAGCCAAACATGCAGAAATTGCTGTAGGCTTCGCAACTTACATAGTTAGAATTACTTTGCAAGCATCCTTGAATTAAAGATTTTCTATATTTTTGTTAGGAAATTGAAGAAGCCAAGTTGAGGAAGGAGTTTGAACTCATGGGTAAAAGAGTTAAACCCAAACTTCAGTCTGAAGTTTTGGATTCTAATGTGATTACACCAGGAACAGAGTTTATGGATAAACTGTCAAAGGCACTTGAATATTACATCCACTTGAGGTTAAACAGCAATCCAGGCTGGAAGAACATCAAGGTTCAAACCTGAATTTTCTTCTAACTACTCCGCAGTCTATTTTGTTCATTTCATCACTGTAATCAGTCTACTGCTTCTTCTTTCTTTTGTTTTTTTCTAATCTTGTTAATGAAAAAATGGTTCATGTTAATTTTGAAGTTTTGCTTATTTTATGCTTTACCGTTGAAGGTAATACTTTCTGATGCTAATGTTCCGGGAGAAGGGGAACATAAAATAATGTCATTTATACGGTTGCAGAGAAACCTTCATGGTTATGATCCGAACACACACCATTGTTTGTATGGTTTGGTATGAAAAATCATTCTTCCTTTTTTCTTGCCTTTTATAAATACTTTTGCTAAGCTAAGTGATGCAATGGTTTTGCCACTATCCTGCTCAAATTGTGAACTTAACAACTTGCAGGATGCTGATCTCATTATGTTAGCTTTGGCGACTCATGAAATCCACTTCTCTATATTAAGGGAGGTGAGTTTGGACAATGCTCTTTAGGCAGTTTATATCCACATTAAACTTGAAAGGAGAAATATTGTGTGGCACAAATGCTTTTCAACGAACTAATTGTCTCTCTCTCTTTCTATTTTAAAAAATATTTTAGATATATCAGAGAAATTTTGTAAAATGTGACAGTCTCAACACAAATAATAGAAGTTCACGCGGTCAAGGAAAATTAAATATTATTGTTTGTGAACTCAAAATCCTCGACTTAAAAATCCTACGTAATCACAAGGAGCCAGTAGATTTTTCTACTGATCAGCGCACTGTAATCAACTATTAATGTTCTATCTATTTGAACCTTGCTGAAACCAACAAGGGAAGGTAAAAGTGCATAACAACAACATTTTATTGAAATAAAACTTGGCAATAGAAGTCAATGAACTGCTGTCCCATTTCATGACGATATAAACACTGTTTGGAGGAAGAAGTATAGCCAACGGACTGTTCTCCAAGTCAAAAAGCTTAGGATAAACTGTCTAGGCCTCACACTACAGATAGGAATTTAACCTGCAAGAAAAAGAAAACTAAAATCTTAATTCAATAATAGTGTAGTCTATCCCATAACAAGGGATTACATCTATTTATAACTAAATTACTTTCTGAATAAGGAAACAATCTAGTTCATTCCAAATGAGAAGTCCTAATTTAAATATAAATCCAATTTCTACGGCTTAAGAAAGCGACTACTATTAATAAAATCATTCTTCATTGCTGGGCTTTGGACTTGGGCCTGCGGGTATAAATGTTCAAGCGGGGCCCATTAGTTTGGCTTGCATCAATTAGGCCTTAAATCTTTAAGTGTCCTAATTTGTATAAAAGAGGATAGAATTAAATTTGAAGACCTGAAACAAAAGAAACTCTTCAAATTCCATTGCTTGGATCTCCAATCTAAAGTCATTTCCTTGGTAATTACAATTCATCTTTAACGAAATCCGAGTTCTTTCTACCACCATCAATGGCGTTTTCCATCACTAGCTTAGATTGGCTAACTCCATAGCTGACATTTGAGCCAAACAAAGGGTTATGGGGGGTCTTTCTTTGGGAGGGAATTATTTTGTAATTTTGCTTTGTAGGTATTTCTTCATCTTTTCTTCTGATAGTTTCTATTACTAATATAAAAAAATGAAAATAAAAGAAATTCTAGAGAGTTGCAGAGACCCATTTTTGTTTCCTTTTGTAGAGAACAAAACAGAACGAAAAAACTAATAGATCTCGAACCCCTGTCTTTTTGAACGAAACCCACTCCTCTTTCAACGATAAGCACTGCTTGCACTAACCTGTGAATCCCGCCCTCTGAATCTCTGTAATTTCGGGATTCTAGACCAATGTATTCGTTTCAACAAAAATCTGAGAATCTCAGATCCTTTTCCTATGCAGTAACTATAATTTACTCCAATCCGGTCTCTGCAAACAATCGGCAAATAGAATTGTGGCATTTGTTGGGGAATGTGGTGTTGGGAAAACGGTGCAATGGAAATTGCCCACAATCTATGAATCAACCACGATGAACACACGCAATCATATCATCAAGCAATCACACACGTGAACACAGTAATTTTACGTGGTTTAACAACCTTGCCTACGTCCATGGAGGAAAGAACTCATCTATCATAATCTCATCTCAATCCCCTCGGATTTAGGGTTATAATACATCAATTTATATAGTTTCTGCTTTCTTGGTCAACAAGAAAATCTATACATAATGATTAAAATACCCCCAACCCTGAACCTTGTTTTTTGCTAAACCAGACGACCGATTCGACGAAACCGGAATATAAGACAAAACCCAACAATTTCTCCTTGGCTTGTATTTGATAAATCCTCAGAGCCAGCTTGAAATACCAGGTAATATCTTCATGTACCTTGCTGAATGGTACGTCACTGCACCGATGGAGTAGTCTTTTCTCTTCAACATTTTAACATATTGAACCAGCATTTCTCATATCTCACTAAAAAGGTATACATCTCAGCACACACTACGACCAAGCGTGGCTCCTGCACCTCTTAGCTTAGATGCACAGATAATCTTAGCATTGTCTGGTGTTGATCAAGTCCAAACCGACTTTAGACTTCTCACAGTTGGCTCATTTAATCTCAACACCATTGTCTTGAACCTTTGAAGTACCTTTCATTTGTTGCCACATGCATTCATCCGTGCAACACAATAAACCTAATTTCCATCCGTCAAGACAAAATTGAAGACCTTCCCAAATCCGGTTCTCACTGGTACCTGTGAATCCTTCCTTTTTTTTCTTCATCTTGGTGTTCTTTCCGTTAAACCTGCAACTGCCCTGTTCTAGCATGTTCTGGTGGGTTGGGCATTGCGCATGCTGTTTAGGTATGGCCTGATGTTAAACTGGCTTATTCCAACCTGAACTGGACTACCTTTTCCAAAGAAATCATCTTCTTTCAGATCTTCTTGGATTTCTACTAGATAATATCATCGAATACCCATCAATTCATCTTCCGATGATCTTGTCACATCTAACTCCACCTGAACCATGTATTTCCTCTTTTGTTATTTGATGTTTCCTTTATTGCTCCACTTGAAAAAGCGGCACAACGAAAATTACTTGTGATTTACAGATCAACTACGATGAACACACGCAATCATACCATCATGCAATCACGCACATGAATATAGCAATTTTACGTGGTTTGGCAACCTTGCCTACGTCCACGGAGGAGAGAACTCATCTATCATGATCTCATTTCAATCCCCTGGGATCTAGGGTTACAATACATCAATATATAGCTCTTGCTTTCTTGGTCAACGAGAAAACCCGTATATAATGACTAAAATGCTTCTAATCCTGAATCTCGGTTCTGGCTAAACCAGGCGACCGATCTGGCTAAACCGAAATATAAGACAAACCCAACACGTGGCATAGCAGAATGAACAAATCCCGTGATTGATGATGAAAATGGACACACAAATCAAATACAATATTAAGCTATATTAAAAATAAAAACACTTTGATTTATGTGGTTTGGCAAAACCACTTAGGTCCATGGAGATAGATCTCATCAACTCCTTTCTCTTATTGCCAGGATTTAGGGTTACAAATTACATCATACACATAATTCTGCTTTTTTCCTCCTCTAAGAAGGGTTTTCTTGGCATCCAAGAAAACCCCTATGTAATTATAAAAAATACTTTAATCCTACAAACACTTTGATTAAACCGGTTTGACTAATACGGCTAACCCAGAGTAAAAGACAAAAACCAGCATGGGCTTGGCCCTGGCTGGATGTAGCCCAAGTAGTGGCTTGGGGCCCCCACCCATGGCCATTGAGCTGAGTGAGCAAAAAAAAAAAGTTGATTTTTAGTGGCGGAAAAAATACTTTTAGCGGCGGTTTTTTCTGACACCACAAGTCACTTTTTGCGACAAAAATTGTTTTGTGCCACTAAAAGTCACATTTTATGACAGAAATTTTTTTCTGCTGCTATTAGTGCCGTTTTTACCTATATATATATAAAATACACATTAAATTGTGGTAGAAAATTTTTCTGCCCGTAAAAATCACTTTTTTGGTAGTGAGAGATTACATAACCTTAAAAAATTGATGTCATTAAACAACTTTTGAAAATTAATGGCATAAAATTTATCTATAAAAATTTCATATGTATACTCGCTTGTGATATTAGACTCAATTTTACATAGTGTTATGATCTAAATTTATCTATAGCATTTTTCATAGTTTGACATTAGACTCTGACATTTTTCATGGTCTGACATTAGACTATAGCATTTGACTAATTTTAGACCTTATAAAGAAATTTGTAATTGACATTAGACTTAATTATGACATGCATTTAGAGGGAAGGTTCATTATGCCCCCTTGCTTATGTTTACTTTTTTATTATGATTAATAAAATATCATTGTACTGTCAAGGTTTACCAAAAAAAATGTAAAACTATGTTTTAATGAAAATTTTACTCTAATGTTTGGAGGGCCCCATTTTGGGAGTTCACTTGGGGTCCCGAAAATCTCTGGCCTTGGCCAAACACATATGGCATTTGAACTTAAGGTTACTCTATTTTTCACCATCCCTTTTAACTTGTACTTGGGTCTTTTACTTGAGACTGAGAGTGACCATTCATTTTTAGCAGTTATCACATGTTGCCACATGACCAGAAGCTAAATAGCATAATTTCTCTTGAAATTTTCATTTGAAGTTTGAATAGGATGATTTGAAAGTGTCTTAGGTCCAATAGGTCCAATGAAGATTAGTAAAAGAAGGAGCCATTAATGCCACATCCCTGTCAAATTCAGATATTTGATCTTCAAGAAACCTTGTATATGTTTGCTGACCCTTGTTCAACATAGGATAAAAATGGGTTAACTTTTTTTCTCCTCCAATTGGACATAGGAAACAAATGACAAAGGGGGCTCTTTTGCAATTAATTCCATATAAGCTGTATGAGCCATGAGGACACTAGTCTTTGGATTTTCCAATGTTGCCTTTTTCGCAAAGATAAAATTTTCTTTTTCATGAAATTTTCTTTTTCATGTTTCTCTTTATTTGAGACCAGTTTTTTTCACTTGTTATGGTTAGGAAGTGTTGACTAATGAACTGCAGCCAGATACTACAATGCCTCTCAAAAGTTCCTTTCAGAACATGAATGTAAATTCATTGAAATCAAGGGCCTGGTTTGGGGAAGTTCACAAGTCCAAAAGAAAGCCTAAAAAATTGTATCAGGTCTCCCTTTCCTTTTCTTATATTATATTCTTAAATTACATTTATAGCATTAATGCTCAACCTAACACTAAATTGATATGCTTTTACTTGAATGTTTGTGTCGACAGTTCTTGAATATATGGACATTGAGAGAATATTTGAGACTTGATTTGGCAATGAGTGAGCCACCTTTTGAAATAAACTTTGAAAGGATTGTGGATGATTTCGTCTTCATGTGTTTCCTCATGGGGAATGATTTTTTGCCGCACATCCCTTCATTAGAGATACATGAGGTGTGGCCCACTGCTCATAATCTGTTTGTGTTCTTAAGTGCCAATCTATGTTGGAAGGGCGTTTTCCTTTTTTAGCTGATTTTTTAGTACTGCTTTTATAAATTCGTTTTATTTTCCTAGCATGAAACTTTTAGTTTCCACTGAAATTGTAGTTATTATGCCTCAGATGGAAAGAAAGAAGGGAAAAGAAAATGTTTTCTAGGGCTTCTTTTGTAATTCATGTTGTCATAATTGGTGGCATGGTTATTGTAAATTTGTCAGGTGATCTTCTTTTTGTTTACTTTGTATTATTAGATAATCCATGTGGCACTCCATTGTCTTTTGCCTTAAAAATTGTCATTGGAGCTCTTTGGTAAGTAGCTCTAGCATTATTTTAGACTGGAGGGGCATTATCTCATCATAGTTAATTCTGAATGGTGTTCCAAAGAATGAATTCATTTAATTTTGATTGTGAGAGGTTTAAACCCTAATGCGGGTTAAGGTCTTAAACCAGATTTTTATATGCAGTTCAATAATCAAGTTTTCAAGAATCAAGCAAATAAAGAAACTTGAAAGCAAACAACCACAAGAGAGGACAAGCGATTTTTTCATGGAAAACCCGAACATGGGAAAAACCACGAGTCCAATAACCGGGTCCAATGGAAACCAAGCATTATAAATAGATAGTTATAAGATATACTCACAACCCTTGCCCAGTTGAACAAAACCAAAGGGACTACAGTTCTTTTTGTCGATGCACAAGCCATTCATCGTCTCCCATGGTTGAATCGTCATGCCTTGAAGCCACTCAAGATGAATCTACTGTGAGAGTAAAAGAAGAGGCTGTATAACTCAAAGCTCAGCACTTCAATGGATGCTTTGCTCTAGAGAAGAGTAGGGGATGTCAAATGGATTTCTAGGGTTAGAACATGGGAGATAGATGGGTTAGGGCTGAGAGATAATATTTTTATATAGCCCTAGGGTAGTGGCATAGAGCTAGGGTCGCAATTGAAGTGAAACAAGAAAGTCCATATTAAATTGGGAAAGAATTTTTGCACTTGGATGGACTCAGCACCTTTGTTTGCTCGAGAGGGTAAGTTGTCTGCTCGAGGGAGCAGGGTTTCTGGATATCGGTTTTCTAAGATGCACAGGCCTGCTTGAGCAGGTATTCTATTCGCTTGAGTGGATGAAGGTTTTCTCTAGGGCTTTTTGCTGTAAGCTCTATTTAATTGTAAGTTGTTACTTTTCTTGTTAGGTTTGCTCGAGCGGTCGTTCCCTCGCCTGAAGCGAATAGTCCTTGTGGCTGCATCAAATCTTCGAATTTGCCTCCTCTCATTGAGCCATCTAATACACTACAGTCCATCTAAAAAATAGAAAATTACAACTCAATGGACTCAATTTTTATCCACATCCCAATGAATATGCCAACACTCAAATATCTTACTGTCTACCTCAATACATTCATTGATAGCCCAATGTGTTATTAATCATCATTTTCATGAAAGAAACATATGTCTTTAGGACACATTATTGAAATTGTGGAAGTCAATACAAATTTTATTTGCCCATTATGTTGGTTACCGGCAAAGGCAAAATATTTGTCAACTGTTTTGGATGTTTCTCTTTTGTGAAAGCAACATCCTTTTTCCATAATTCGAGGATGCAACTTTCTTTTTGCTTGCTTAACTGGCTTTTGTCACAAGTTTAATTTATGAGTGGTGGGTAAATGGGGATCTAAGTGTTGTGAATTTGACATCACCAGTTGTACGCATACATCAATCACAAGATCAACAATCAACCAACCACACACAAGAAGAGATGCGAGATTTACGTGGTTCACCCAAACATGGCTACGTCCAGGGGCACAGAGACGATCATTTTCTTTATCACAATTAAAGTACACAGAGAAACACGTTCTTTTACATCGTCTCACCTACGTGGTGTGGGAACACCACGGGCAAGAGAGCTCTCACCTCTCTTCAGCAAAAGATCTAGAGTTACAGACTACACACATATATAGTCTCCGCTTTCTTGGCCACCAAGAAAGCCCTGGTACAATTACCAAAACACCCTTGACCTTAAACCAGTCTCTGGCTAACCCAGTGGACTCATCTGGCTAAACCGGAATACAAGACATATACCCAACACTAAGGAGTCATTTCCGCCAAAAAGAATGTGAAACACTAATATAGTTTGTGTGACAGATGCAGTAAAAAGTTCATATCATTTTCATTCTTTTGAAAAGGCCATCTTCTACGTGTATGACTATTCTACTTTCATTTTTTGCATAGCGTGTGTGTCTACCTAAAACTAACGAAAAGCCAATTTTTTTATGATGGAGCTTACCTTTCCATATTTTTTCCTTGTGTTCATAGTCACTTCTCTTTTATTTCTCAATCAACTATTACTTGATTTCCTGTGCTTCATGTGTAAAATGAAAGAGGTCTCCTGTTTTTGCTCATGAAATCATTTGAACATTCTGATTCTTCATATAACTCCTAGCAACCAATTACATTAGATAAAAACTCTCCTACTAATTCTAAGCAACCTAACTTGCAATACGACAAATTTCCAACTAACCAACCAACCAGCAAGTCTGCTTTTGCTTGATACATGTGGGCCATGTGCACCATTATCATGCCATGTGCCTACTAAACAATCAATTCGGTTGTCTTAGAGCCTAAGCCAGGCAAGGCATTTGTAAATGCTACCGTTATCCCTGTTCAGGTTGCATTAATATCAATTTCTCTGTCATCGATATATGTAACTTATTTTCTGTTGCATGCAACACTGGATACACCATCTTTTATTATTTGAAGAAATTTAACTTATTGGCATTTTATTCTTCAGGGGGGAATTGATTTGTTGATGACAGTTTATAAAAAAGAATTCAAAGGCATGGGAGGTTATCTCATTGATACACATCGAGTAACATCCTCTCCATGGCTTTCAGTTTGATCTTGTTGACTGTGGAAACCAATTCAATGTAGCTGTAATAGAATAATCATGTTATATCAGAGTTCTATTAATTATTTAACTACACTGGCAGTTGAAAGAGAAGAATGCCAGCTATATGAAGAAGAAAAGGGTTGAAAGGTTTATTACATCAGTTGGCTCATATGAAGAAAAGATATTTGAGAAACGATCAGAGATACGACAGGTTTGTGTGTATATATGCTAATAATATTGCTTTTTCTATATGGGCACTGAAAATTTTTGAAAACCTGGACTAGTTCTTTGCTTACAGTATGGAATACCTACCTTATTGCTCTTCTAGCTGTATTGAATTGCTTATTGTATGGAACTGATCCTTTCCATGATATCAATGAAATGCACTGAATCCTAAGGTTGGAAATCTGGATTACTTGAGTGTCCTACTTGCTGAAAAGGAGAAACAGCCCTTCTTTCATTTTTTTTTCATGCACTAATTTAATGGTCTTTTCTAATTAAATTACCTGAAGTTGCTTGGAGTGATTTCTCATATTGATAACTGCAGCGCAAGCTACATAGGGTCTTGCGTGAAATGAATGAGGCCAAGAAGGAAGAAATTGATAATGAGGTGAGAATATCATAATTTGTTTGCAACTGTGAAACCCAAGGATGATTCCTGTTGCCTATTGCATTTTTGAACTGATGCCGTATTTGATTCTTGTCCAGCAAGAATACCTGTTCAACCAAACAAATACTTGTTATTCAGGGCTCAATCCAGGGAAGGATTATTCTAGACTGAACAGTAAGTCCTTCAGTCCTGGAAGAGTGGAATCCTTGTGGGCTTCGGATCGAGAAATTGTTGCTGCTGACCGCATGGAATCTTTTAGTTGTACGGATACAGATGTATGTTGGTTCATTCCCCCTTCTATCCACAACGTCACAAGTTTTGTTGTTTGAGTTAAAAAAGAACAAACAACGATAAGGTTACAATTTGTTGCAAAATTTCCATTTCTGGTTATATATATTGTAGAGCGTTCATATTGGAGTCTTGGACTATACGAACTATATTTCTTTTAGTTATTTTTATATCCAGCTGAACAATACTTCTATCTGTTTAGGATGATTTGGTATTTCATTTAGAGATTTTCAGAGCCAATGAGGCAGTTGCCCTGGAAGAAACTTGCCCAAGCCTGCTCCATTATGTTTCAGGTTTAATATGTACGCGCAGGGCTAGACCAGTTGCATCATATATCTACTCCCTTCTAGTAGTGGTCCAGGATTTTTGTTTTAGGGGTGCAAACCCCAATGGGTGGCTTGGTTTTAGAGGCAAACCTAGGATTTTCATGTGGATTTTGAGTGTAGACCTATGATTCTTATTGAATTTTTTGAACTGGATCCAGATTTTTCATATAGGTTATGGAAGCAAGCTGTGGTTTGATGGGTGTGACCGCACCCACGGGCTTATACCTAGGACTGCCCCTGCTCCATTCGTATTTTATTTGTGAGATCCTTGGCTGGGCTTTGTCTATTCTGGATATTGTGCCCAGACCATTACCCAAAAAAATCTAAATGTGTTTGAACAATGGGCTTTCAATTATTTGTCTAGGGCTGATACCACTGTACTAATGGTCTAAATCAGTGAGAGATGCCTTGAATTTGTGTGAATTTCTCATTTCATTTTGAGGCACCTGGATATGGGCTGAGAACTGAAAAGGTTACTATGCTTTCCTGCCCCTCGACATAATCTCTTAGGTGTCGAATAATACAGAGGAATTGAGACGGAAGCTAAAAGATGTGCTTCGTGAAAAATCAGACATTTTCAAATGGGGCCACCCTCCAGCCGACAAGGTTTGCTTAATCTGGGTTCATCAAGTTGCTTCTCTTTCTATGTCAATAATTACAAAATAAATTTGTCATGGTGTCAGAAATAACACTACATCTAAATTTTCTCTCTTAATGTCATGTGGTTTTGTTTATAATTGTTTTACAGGTACAGCTAGGGCACCCTGGTTGGAAAAAACGATATTACAAGGATAAATTTTCCGCTGAAACAGCTGATCAAATGGAAAGGACCCGGAAAGATATTGTATGTTTAAATTCTCCTACTAACATATTATTTGTTTTGTTATATTTCTTTCATTTACTCATCGATCATCATGGTTGTTTTTCACTCTATAGAACCATGAATGGTAAGGTAGTAAACCATGAGCGAACATAGTTTACACTAGCACTTGTTACAAATAGAAGATATGGAATTGTATTTATTGCACTGAACCCGTACATGCTGTGATGACAATGTATCCGACAACTGGTCTCATTAATGGATTTCAGACATAGCTTTCCAACTCATGAGTCAGGGCTCAACTCGGTAGGAAGAGAGTGTGGTTAGTCAGCCATTTAGGTGTTCACAGATAATTTTTTTTTCAATTAATGAATACCAAAAATTATTTTTGGAGGTTGTTTAGATATTAGATGAAAAGATAAAAAAATGGAAAATGCAACAGACAAGGAGCAAGAAAATATTAGTTAATATATCTTAGTTTGGAACTTGATCTCTTCAGATTGTAAATATAAGATTATTTGCTTTAACTTGAGTTTTGGGGTTCCTACATCATGGTTTGTTTGATTTTCAAACATCTCTCACACACATACCCTCATATTATGGCACATCAACCCTGAAACAACTTTCAATTAATAAGAAAAATCAGAAAAACCCTAAATAATAATCTACAAAGAGCACAAAAATGATACCAAACATCAAGAAGCATCAACCCCGGGTGCACATGTGACCCAAAGAGCTCAACATCTTAAACCTTAATGAATTCAAGATCCCACAATGCTTCTCCATGGTCAAACCATGTTCGGCCAAGGGGAAACATGGTTCAACCATGGAGAAACTTCGCCAGTGACCCATTACCAGGTGTGGATCAACCTAACTTTGTTTATTTGTGGCCATGGTGTTTGATTCCTGTAAAATTCTAGGGTTTGAGTCCCTTTAACATGTTCCCATTTGATCAAATTAATTTTTAATCTTACATTAGAGTTTCTAGATTAGAGTTAATTAAAATCAGAAGGATGAATTCATGCATAATCGGGTTTGTTTACCTGGTTTATATATCAAATTTCTTAAGTTCCTTGTATTTGATCGAAGCCCTAAGTTGAATCTATGTTTCTTAATTTCCCCAAATGCCAGTGTTTCAAATTTGTAAAACCCAAGTGAGAGATTTTAGGGAGAGAATTGGCGTGGTAGAGGTGAGATATTGGTACGGGTGTCTATGGGTTGGGCTGTCCAGGGCCCAGTCTTCTTTGGACTGAATTTGGCCCTTATTTCTCATAGTTTGGCTGGGCTTTTTCTTAATTTTAGGCCTACTTAATATTTTGGCCGGGCTTCGTTTAGGGATAAAATGCCCAAAGCTCGGCCCTGCCCGAGCATTGTATAGTATCTTTTTTTTTTTTGGTAAAATCAATACATATTGTTTTGTACTGTAGAAATCGGCATTTATTTATTTATTTTTGGAATAGAGAGATTACTGGAGTTGAAATGAAGAGAATGTGTGGGATTTCCTAGTGCTTGGAGAGAGAGAAGTTCGGGATAAGCGGAGTGAGAGAAGTTTATTGCATTGTGAGAGAGGGAGAGAATAATGAACTAATTTTGTAAAGGTGAAAGAGAGGCCCAACCAAACCCAACCCGGCCTGATTGAGTAAATAGTCGAGCTCGGGCTCGCATTTGCTAGATGGGCTGGGCTCAAGCCTGGTAACTATAGCCCAAATTAGGCCGAGCCTGGATATTCTTCAGCCCAGCCCAACCCAATTATGAGCACCCCTAGAGTGGTGTGAAAGTGAGGAGGGGAGTGGATGCATAGGCCACATTTATTCTGGTTATGACTCCTAGTTTGAGTTGAGGTCTATTTCTAATGTCCTGCCATTGGCTACAATTTGAGTTGCATCTCTACCGGATTCTCCACAAATGGCATGGCATCAACTCCAATTGGCTACCATCAACTAATGGCATCAAGCCGTTACTAGAGTTGGTTGCTCAACTTGTGTCCCAAGTGGAACCAATTCTCATTAATCAATTTTATTATCTATTTGTCACGACTAAACCAATTCTTTATTGTTCCCTAATTTCGAAGGTGGCCAACTCCTACACGTTGCATTAATTGTCATTATTTTATTCATAAATTTAATTGAATATTATATATATAGTATATTTGGGGTTTGGTCTTTATAGAGAGAATGAACAAGATGTTGAACATATGATAACAACACATACCAACCAGACTGAAGAAGAAGTTTTACAGGACAACAATTAGACCTACCTAGCAAAGATGAGAATGCAGGGATGAAAATGTATAGAACTAGGAAAAAATCAGAAATGAATGAATTCATTTTAAGTTTGAGATGGTTTGGACATGTCCAACAGAGGCAGATTGATGTTGGTAGGGAAAAATTTTTCTGTATGCGTTGATAGCGTCTCAAGGAAACGAGTGGCTGAAGAGGACATAGGTGAAAGCCAAACAAATAGATTTGAAGAAATGAAACCTATACAAGGATTTGGCCAAATATAGATGTGAGTGGAGAAACAAAATTTATGTAGCTGATCCCTAACATACTTGGGTCAAGGATTTAGTAATTTTTCTATTGGATACATTGTGGAAGTTTTTGGTTGCATGCTAACATGTATTTGTGTAAGGTAGATTCTTTTACTGGAAGTAGCATTTTATCGAAGTCTGCAAGATATTGTTAATTTTTGGTTGCATCAGGTTGTATCCATTATAGGACTTTCTAATCTAGTTTACCGACTCTCAAATGCTTCTTATTCATAGGTTCAAAATTTTGCGGAAGGCTTGTGCTGGGTCCTTCGGTATTACTATGAAGGTGTATGCTCATGGACATGGTATGATAGGTTTCTGTCTTGTGGCATCTCCAATTACATGTCATGAATGCACTAGTGGAGAATTTATTTCATTTGATTGAAATTCTTTTATTTGATTTTCTCATTCTAATGCTCTATGAAGATAAATATTGTCTCTAATCTAAACTTCCTTAATGCTTTAAACTGAAGAAATTAGCCCTTTCATCAGGTATTATAAGCACCATTATGGCCCTTTTGCTTCAGATTTCAAGGGCTTTTCCTGCACAGATATAAAGTTTCAAAAGGGTGCTCCTTCTACACCTTTTGCTCAGCTTATGTCTGTTCTTCCTCCTAGAAGGTACGCTTTTACATCCACCTTCTTTAGTCATTCTCTGTTCTCCTGTGTATGACTAATGTTCCTTAATGCAGCTCCCATGCAGTTCCAGAAGCCTATAGGCAGTTAATGACTAGTAACAATTCGAAAATTGGATACTTTTACCCCGATGGTAAGATTCATTTTAGAGTTCAGAAAAATTGTGTGTGTGTCAGTTTTTATGTCTTGCAATGCATGCTAATATGGAGACTGTTTAGTACTTAAATGTTTGAACCTGGGCTATTCTTGCACTAAAGCAATATTTTATTCTTAACATTCTTTATTATTATTATTATCAAACCTATTAGCTTTTTAAGATCAGAAATTATGGTATGAATATGCTCTTTTTTCCCCTACCTTTTTGTGAATCAGATTTTGAGGTCGACACAGATGGAAAACGTTATTTGTGGCAGGTTAGGCATCTTCTTTTATGTCCCATTCGATCATAAACCTTCATCTGTTTCTTGGATTTTCATTATAAAATAGAAAGCTGAAAGTTATGTTTATTTAATGAACTTTGTATAGGGGGTTGCCAAATTGCCATTTATTGAGGAAAAGCTTCTGCTTACAGAGATTGTAAAAATGGAAAGCGAATTATCTGTATGAACAACTTTACTGGTTGATCAATGTCGATGATACTGATGTGGGTCGTAGTAATTGGTTTTCCTGTTTCATCTTTTTACACATGCTTGTAGGATGATGAAGTCAGGAGGAATTCTGTTTCGGATGACAGGATCTTTATGACGAAGTCTCATGAATTTGGATCAGAAGTTCTTTCTATTTATGGTCATGTCAAGCATGCATCTGAGAGTAGACTGACACAAGTCAAAGTCCCAGTGCAAATTGGAAATAGGTTTTTCTATAAGTGATCATCCCATTAACTCACCATGTTTATTAGAAATGATGGCAGAGATAGAAATTATCCTGGTTGGATTTCATATTATAATATTTTTTGAGCCACTTAGCTGTTTCCTGTGCAGTGGTGGGTTGAATGGTTTCCTAAAGCGTGATGACTATCCAAACATTCATCATCTCATCTCTCCCGTGAAGGGCTTTGATGATATTATAGAAAATAATGTTGTGTAAGTTTGCTGTATTTTTCTTCCATATTCTTCTGTTTGTTAGTCCAAGATTAGAGGGCCTAGATCTTGGATCATCTATGATCTTTGGGTTCCCATTAATGTAATGGGCTGGCTCGCTGGTAGGTGCCAATGGTTAATTTTTTTTATGATACGTAACTTTTATAATTCAGATTTGCACTGTTTGAGAATCCAAAATCTCATGATCATATTCCAGAGCCAGCTCAAAATGTAACAATGCCTGTTGAGGTATGCTGGCTGAGTATCCACTTGGTTTTCCCAATCCAATAAATGTCTTCTAGTAATTGTATGATTAATAAAGGTCTTCTAGTAATTGTATGATCTCTATCATATTTGTACAGGAAATAACTGAAGCAGATATAGTTGAAACCCCCCTGTGGCATACATATAAAGGTTCCCGGCCAATGGTAGGCAGGTAGCATTTTCTCTTTCTGTGTCTGCTCTCTTTTGTATTTTAGTAAAGTGCGCAACATTGTATTATAGTAGAAATTAACGTGCAATGGGAAAGTATACAGATCTCAATGCAAACAAAAATATGCGAAAGATGGAAATGTAGCAGGCACATCAACAGATTCATTGATGGGTGGAGTTATATTTAAAGGCATGGGTTCTGGTTGGGGTTGTGGGAGGGGCAAGGGGCTTTTAGAAGCAAGGAACTTCAGTCAAGATTCCAAGATACAGGCTGGAATTCAAGCTACAAACAGAAGTATGAGAGAGATGCATAATGTTCCTATCCCTTTGAGGAGTGACAATATCTATGGTAGGGGACGAGGCAACCGGTTTTCCGCATCTACGAACGTTAGGCAAAATTCTGGAACCAGTACACAAATCCAGAAGACTAATCGTGCTTTTGGTCAGCCAGGAAGGGAATCGATTGTCAACAATAACAATAACTGGCAGAGGGACTCTTTCCATCCGGTTACATCAGTTGGTAGGGGTGTAGGGGGAGGGCATAACTGTGCTTTTGGTCAACCAGGAAGGGAAGGAAGGGAATCGATGGTCAACAATAACAATAACTGGCAGAGGGACTCTTTCCATCCTGTTGCATCAGTTGGTAGGGGTCTAGGTAGAGGGTATTCATCGTTATCATCCTCTAACCTTACATGGATTGTAAAGGCCAAAGAGGTTGCTCCTGCCAGAGAAAGTGGATTCAGTTAATACAGTTGCTTCTTTGGGACAACTTGAAAAGTGGGGTGGTGCTTTCAGGTTTTCGGTTTTTTCTTTCTGGGCTTTTGTTGTTGGTTCATGCTATCTAATCTTTCCCCAGTTCCGGGTCCTTGTGTTCTGAGCACACTTTCTTGAATCGCATATCTTAGGCATTGGATGCATTTTTAAGTGGGGAGGTTTTGTCGGTTATGCCTCTCACTTTCTGTCTTGGGATCTTGTAGGGGACTGACTGTTTGAATGGTTCTCACGACCTTTTTCATGTCTTTTTAGTTGTAAAGAAAGATAACGATTGTTACCGACATGGTTGTTAATTTGCTCAACCGGATTGAGTAAGCTTATCATCAGTTTATTCCTCTGCGTTCTCATTACCCTGTGTCTTATAACTAACTGAAATCTTTACTTTGTCAAGTTGTATATGGGTATTTCAAGTGATCATTCAAATTTTGACATGTTACACTTATCCACGGCAAAGGCTTAGGTCAATGGTAAAGCGTTCAAAATAGTACCTCCCTTCGATGAAGTGTTTCTCATATTTTTCAATAAGGTGATTGTTGTGATATTGACATCACATGTTGTGTACATTCAAATTTTGACATGTTACACTTATCCGCGGCAAAGGCTTAGGTCAATGGTAAAGCGTTCAAAATAGTACCTCCCTTCGATGAAGTGTTTTTCATATTTTTCAATAAGGTGATTGTTGTGATATTGGCATCACATATTGTGCACATACATGAATCCCAAGATAAACAAAGAACCAACCATATACAGAAAGAGAGAGATTTACGTGGTTCATCCAAACAGAGTTACATCTATGGCACAGAGACGATCATCTTCACTATGACAAGTAAAGCATATAGAGACTCACTCTCTCACATCATCTCTTATATGTGGTGTCGAAACACTACGGGCAAGAGAGCTCTCACCTTTCTTCATCTGCAAGATCTATGGTTATAGACTATATATATAATCTCCGTTTTTTTGACCATCAAGAAAGCCATGGTATAATTACCAAAATACCTTTAACCTTATATTGGGCACTGGCTAACCTAGTGGACCCATCCGGCTAAACTGGAATACAAGACATAAACCCAAGGTGATCAAGTAATGAATTTTTTTTTAATGAAATTGACAACCGATGCTCCTGCATGTTTCATTGAAAAAGTTTTTTTTTTTTTAAAGATCCAATTGATCAAATATAGTAACAAGTTTTTATTAAATAGTCTCTTTTTAAAAGTTTGTATGAAACAGCTATATCTAAAACATATCAGATTTGCCAAATATGCCTTCTAAGTGTTTGTGTGGCCACTAAAGTAGGATCAGAAATACTTAGCTATAATTGAGGGATTGAACTTGAGGATGTACAAGCTCTATCTACATTTCTTAGGGCTTGTTTGGTGAGTTAAAATCTAGTCTCATAGTGGTAATTGACCTTTTACACATTTTTAATGGTTTGGATTGTGATTTTTTGTTCTAAAAAAAATTAAAAATAAAATAGGGATTGCCTGTGGACTAGTCTAAAATTGAGCATATTACATTAATGGTTAAAATTTTTTTATAAATTTCTTGAGATCCACAAGGAATCAATATTTGAAAATTGGCCCCATAGCTATTTTCAGCCTTCCTAATATTTCCAATGGTTTGGATCTTGTATTTGGGCCCCACAGAGTTCAAAAAAATACTATTCAATGGCTTATGTTTTCTTGCACATATCTCGAGATTCATGATGATCCAATAGATAAAATTTGGATGCATAGCTGTGCTTGATTATGTAAACATTTCCAACGTTTGAATTTGGATTTATCCTCTTGGATTTCAAGAAAAATTGAAAAAATCCAATTGGTGTGATCTTCTATAATACACAGTAGTAGTGTCTCTTTTTTTCTTCCGTTAATTTTCAAGTGCATCTTAAAGTGGGTTGTAAATTTAAGAGAAGAAGGCTCTACTTTTCTAAAATATGGAGAGGCTAGAGGGAGTTACCAAAAGCTCTATTTTTTTCAACATTTGTCAATTTTAGAGAAATAAAAGAGTAGAGGTTAATTTTAGCCCCCCAAATACGAGCTTATTCTCGTTAGATTGACCTCTAAAAGTAATTTTCAATACAATGGATTTTTAACTTCATGTCCTTGAGATTCTTATGTTGGAAAGCAAGATTGATTTTCCCATACATCCTAAATGCCTATTGGCCTACCTTGTATTGATTTCTTGGGGACCTTGATTTCAAAGCAAAGTATAAACTTGTTTGGTTGCTAGAATTCCAACAGTAGGTGCCGAGTCATTCTTGAGAGGTGGTGATGCAAATGTTCCCCCCGGAAAGAATTTAGTTGGGTATATATACATTTATATTTATATATATGGGCTTTAATCTTATAAAAACTGTTCTTATGCACCTATCGTGAGAATTTTCATGGGGCCCACTTGTGGGTCCCATTTGGGGATGAGACTGGGGGGATAGAAGGATCTATGTGGGACCACCGCACAAATCAAGTTTAGCCTCAATCACATGTCCCTAATCCTTTCATCCGTGGCTCACAAATTCAGTCCATTTAGATTGATGTATAGTCGATCCAACGGTCCAGTAAATTCAAATATAACCGAAACTTGAAGTGAGTGATTATCAAGCGGGTCCCTGTGTATTGCAAGGTTTGGATTGGATGATAGATAGGCCCCACATAGAGTTCTCAGAAAAAAAATGGTAAGCATTAGTTCTCATATGATTATTTCTTTATATATATATATATGGATAATATTCAAGTGCATATATCTCTTACCAAAGTGGTGAGCGACACTCCTTTTCTGAAAGGGATTACTATGCAAAAGGACAATCATTACACATCATGATGCATTTTTTATCTTGTTAGGTCTAAAAAAAGAAGTGTTCATCATCAAAATAGTAATATATATATATATATATCCCTTCATCCGTGGCTTACAAATTTAGTCTATTTGGATTGATGCATAGTTGATTCAATGGTTCAGTAAATTCGGATCTAATCGAAACTTGGAGTGAGTGACTATTAGGGGGGGTCTCTGTGTGTTGCAAAGTTTGGATTGAATGATAGATAGGCTCCACTTAAAGTTCTCAGAAAAAAATGGTGAGAATTAGTTTTCATAGGATTATTTCCGTATATATATGGATAATATTCAAGTGCATATATCTCTCACTAACATGGTGAGCGACAGTCCTTTTTTGAAAGGGATTAATGTGCAAAAGGATAATCATTATACATTATGACACCTTTTTGATCTTGTTAGGTCTAAAAAAGGAAGTGTTCCTCACCAAAATAGTGATATATGTATTTATATCTATATTATTTTTTCATGTGTGTATCCTTAACAGGCTCTGCTTGGTCATAAAAATCCCGAGTAAGGGTCATCAATTGGCCCATGAGCCTGTTACCCATTTCAAGCTCGCCCAGCCTGACGGGTTTTAGTCGGCTCAAGCCTGATAGTCAGGCTGGCTGGCCCTGCCTGAATAGTTTTTGGGCTAGGCTTGAGCTTAGGGTTTAAAGCCTGGCCCAGCCTGATAGCCCGCTCGCTCGACCTGTGAGCCCGCCCATAAGCTGGTAGGCTATTCATGTAGCAAAGTAGAAATGGGTAATTGTTTCTGTTTTGTACTCATACATTCATGTAGGCTTTTAGTTTTTGTATTCATGTCCATCAGTCCATGTAGCAAACTAGCAATATCTAGTTGTTTGTACTTTGTACTCATGCATAATGTATTTATTTTAAAATAATGTTATTAAATATAGAAAAATAAAAGAAAGCTTGGCCCGCTTTGCCCTCCAGAAAAAGTCCAATGGGCTGGCTTGGGCTTAGAGTTTTCAAACAAAGCCTGGCCCGCCCGGCCCTCTAGATAAAAAAACCCATCACTTTAACTGGCCGGGCCAGGCCAGCCTGGCCGGATGACGACCCTTAATCCTGAGTTCAATTGGTCGTCAAATAAATAATTGGACCTAATAGCTATATTTCTAGGTAGCAAGATCTTACCAAAGTTTATTAAACGTTTTGAAATCCAACTTGGAAGCTTTTCTTTTTGTCGTTGGCCAAGAGTCCCAGGTCCCAGCCACAGGAAAGTAGCCTGCTAAGGCCCAGCCATATAAAAAAGCCAACTCTGAAACTAGAGATTGAACCCTTGACAGCTAGGTACGAAACTTGGTATTCTGCCAACTGGGCTACCAAAAAAACCACCAAATTAAAACTGGCATTGTTCAGTTATAATTGTGTTGGTGGGTCAAATATCAAAAATAGACTTGAGCCCAACCCATCAGTTTATAACTCAACTCAGAGATGTAAAAACCAAAAATAAAAAGGGTAAGCTCAAACTCTAAATTACTAGTTTGTTTCAGGTTGAGTTCCAGGTTGCCACCCTTAATATCGTCCAAGTACCAGCTTTGCTGAGATTTGACCAGGTCCAGATTAAGGTTTGGGTCGAAACTGTTGTGTTGCGCTATGCAATTTAGAAGAAAATGGTTCAGATACTGGCTGTGGCTCATATGCTGAATCTAGGACCAACCCAAAGTGTGAAGGGCTTTGAATGTGCGGAGAGCAAGCAAGGGGTGTTCACTGGCTGGGCCGGACAGAGCTGGAGTTTGCCCAAGCCCTTTCCATGTATGTTTATCGGGCCAAATATTATGGCCCAGACTCATGGGATTGAAAGCAGGCCGAGGCCAGACGATTTGCAAAATATATAGCCCTTCCTGGCCGGTTCCTTAACTACACATAGGCCGAGGCATAGCATAGAGCCCAAATTCTATCGGGGAATCCCAGATAGATTTGAGCTGTGTTGATGTTTACTAACCGTAGGTAACTGTTCTGAGCTTGAATTAGTAAGGTCTGGGTACTAGGATCCATGCCTGTACCAAAATTTAAATTAAAGGCATAACCTGAACCTGGACCTGAGGGGATGGAAGCCGGCCCAAACTGAGGCTTAAATGTGAAAATGATATAAATGAATACACTTTAATACATTATATGTGGGAAAACTTCAAATTAGTCCCATATTAATAGCCTAATATCATAAAAGGGCTCAACAAATCCTCCAAGTTTGCTTACTATATAAAGAAAAGATGACTTTGCCATTTTTTGATAAAAACTAACAATTATTTGTTACAACATCAACATTAGATCATAGAGGTTTAAGTAAAAAATACAAAAACAAAGCCCTTTTGACAATGTTTGAAAAAACAATAGCCTTGTAAAAACCTCTATTTGAACTATCGGAAAATTTCAAAACAAGGTCTAATTTTTTAAAATATTTCAAATTAGGACACATAAAAAATTAGATTTCAAATCAGAACTTAAGTTTTCCACTTTTTTTCCAAATTAGGACAAACCATTGGAATGGGTAGTTTTTGGAGATTCCCCCCCCCCCCCCCCCCCCCCCCCCCCCCCGGTGCTTTTTTTTATTTTATAAAAAACCCAAAAATTCCCTTAGACCTTTAAGTGTGCAACGATTTTAAACATTTTGGTTTTGCCTATTTCCTTCTTCCTCCTTCCACCTTCCCAAAAATGGTCGCCGCAACGGCCAAATGTTGACAACGGTGAATAACACCATTTGTTGCTTCCTGGTTTTCGGTGGAGAGAGAAAGACAAAGAGAAAGGGGAACGACAGAAAAATGAAAGAATGGAAAAAGGTTTTCGCACACTTAAAGCCCCAAGAGCATTTTTGGGTTTTGAAGAAAAGAGGGGGAAAAAAGTCGCCAAAAACTACCCATTTTGGCGGTTTGTCTATATCTGAAAGAAAATTAGAAACTTAAATCCTAATTTAAAATGTAGTTGTTTATGTGTCCTGATTTGAAATGTACCAAAAAGTTAGGCCCTTTTTTCAAAATTTCTCGTTGAAATAATTATCTAGGTGCCCACATTGACTACACACGAAGTAGTAATCCAGTGTATCACGTGCTCCATGCGGTGGGGCCCACTTGATGGCCCATAGCTATTTGGGAAGCAGGAAGATTTGGGTGGGTCCGTTCTATGTAAAAAACAGCCCCATGTGATTATCTGGGGCCTACAAGTTCATATGTTTGCATAGGGTGGATAGTCAATTCAATGGTATATATTGTTATATTATATATGTAGACCTCACATCGTGCTTTGTAGCATACAGGGGTAACCACACCCAAATTTTTTTGTTTTGTTTGAAAGGCAGACTATTAGAAATTACAAAAGAAAAGGCTTCGTATATGGGGTTGAGGTTGTTGGTGTAAGCGTTACCTTTGAAAATCAAAAGTACTACTTGATAGATTAAATTTCAAAGATGGAATAATTTTTTGATGGAAGCATTATATGTTTATATTATTAGAGGATTTTATTGAAAAAGTCATCACGAGTTACCCCTTAATAGAAAAAATAATATTAGAAGTGGGTGCACAGGAGAGGTCAAATATGACCACTCCGCTGTATTTTATTAATGTTGTAGATGAGCATCGGACTTGATGCTTATTTTCTTGTTCTAGCATCGGATTTGAAGCTAAATTATGCAACAAGAAGCCTCTTCCTCCTTCCTTTTAAAAAATGATGGTTTCCTCCCTCTCCTATCCGGCAACGACGATAGAAAGTGGGAGACCCGCGATAGATACTAGTGATGGGAGACTATTCCCTTTTTGGAGACAGTGAAGAATCCAGTGACGTTCTCATGTCTATGCAACACCAAGCACCACAGAACCCACCACCCCCTTTGGTAGAGACCCACGAACTCCCTTTTCAATCTAGCACATGGCAACGATGGATGGAGAACCCGCCACCACTGTCAGCAGAGACCAGCAAACTCCCTCCTTCTCCGGAGATGACAGAGATACTAAAAACCGATCCCACACCCCCCCCCCCCCCCCCCCCCCCCCCCTTTTTTTCCTGACTATGATGGGAAATTGTTGTGTGAGGTTGTGGTTGAGATGGTATGGAAATTGGGGGTTCGGCTATGGAGATTGGGGATTGGAAGGGTGGTGGTGTTCGATGGAGACTAGGGATTGGATGGATTGGGGATTTCAGTGTGGTAGGAAGAGTGGACCGTGGAGGACAAAAGGGCTTGCCTGGCTGTGAGTTTTGACAGCGGCGTGGGATTTGGATTTTGCTGGATTTTTTACCATTGTCGGAAAGGGAGTAGCCTCCCATTGCTAGTATTCGTTGTCAATCCTTAACCTTCAGTTGCCATTGTAGGATAGGAGAGGGAGGAAATCATCATTTTGGAGAGGAAACAGGCTCTTGCATAATTGAGTATCAAATCCGATGCTCGTCCACAATGTTAAAAGATAAACCGAAGTGCACTCCTAATACCATTTTTTCTGTTAAGGTGTCAATAATGATGACTTTTTCGGTAAAATCCTCTTATTGTTATGATATCTTTTGTTTCTACCTTCCACTTTCATTGACTGTAGCCACTAACATGATCATCACATTGTTCATGGATTTAGGTATAATTTAAAGATTTATAATATTGCCTTGCAATTGTTTTTGTATGGTCTTCAATAAATCCTTTCTAATATATATTAATGTTGACATGCACATATTCACTCCAAACCAATGTTTGTATTTCGAGAGGTAAAAAAAGAAAAATTGCATAAATGTAATTCCAATTGCTAGTTTCTTTTTTCTTTCTTTTTTTTATGCTTTACCCTTGTTTAGATGGTCATACCAAGTGGAAAAGTAAAGTCCCACAACTAAAAAACTTTTTGCATTTACTTTCCAAATAAGAAAAATATTTTTGCATCATGAAATACAAGTAAATTTGTTACTGTACTCATTGTCAACTTCTCATCTCACTTCAAATTATTTTATCCCACAAAAACAAACACAAATATAATTTACCGCATACTTGTCCTGTACAAGATCATTATAAAGGGCATTATAAAAGTCAGTCTCTTTTTTTACATTACTTTTTTTTAGTACTATCACACATAACTTACCTTATACAAATATTAAGAGTATAAATTTAGGCCATAACTACATTTATAAAATAATATGTATTAATTACTTGCACACCATAAACCATAACATGTAAAATAAACTTAAATATGATCACATATTCAGGTGTTTAAGATATTCACCAGAATAAACCATTCAAACCCTGACCTAAACCCAAATTTTATCGGATTCCATTGTAGTGGGTATATATACCTGGACCATTCTAAGCCCTGTATCTTTATTATTATTATTATTATTATTATTATTATTATTATTATTATTATTATTTGTGTGTATTGATAAGTCCATATAAATGCACTTTTTTAATGTTATTTTCAGAAGTTTTAATGACTTATCAAGCCAAGAGGGATCATTTAGTATTATCTCATGTCTTTGTGCATTTTGAACTCATTGTAGTATTTTCCTGCACAATTTGCTCAAAAATCATCATTTTCATAAATTTATGATGCATGCCATTTTTGGAAAGTTTTGTGAAAAGGCATTTTTCTCATGAAATGATTTAAATTTTCATCATCATTAGTTCATTCAAGTAGAATCATGTCCAATGATATGCATTCACGTTATTATTTCATGTGAGTTGGGCCCATAATTATGCATTTGTGAATTACAGGTAGAATTGTCTTTTCACATGGAATTCATTTTTTGCTTATAGGAAAATGATATCATGGGTCCCATTTGTAAGAATTGAGGTAAAGAAAATTATTTTGAAGAAAGAAAAAAAAAAAGAGAAGATAACATTTTGAAAAAAATTGGGAAAATCGGCTCCATAGGTCCCACACACATGCATGTGTTGGACAGCCATGAAGGGGAATCCACTCTATTAGTTGCATACCTCAAATTATTTTCAAGAATATTCTAAGAAGATCTCAAGAGATTTCCAAGAAAGTGCAAGAGAAGAAATCCAAAGTGGTGAAGATTTGTACACATGGGGAAAAATTACAAAGTTGAAAGGTGTATACACATGAAGGGGACGTTCCACATCAGTAAGGATTAAATTCAAAGTTTGCCAACTGTCATGCCCCAAACCCAAGAATTGGGGATTAGGGTGGATCCCGAGGCGCAACATAAGTAACATGTGGCAATCCGTGCCATGTTAGATAAGTACGAGCTGTAGTAAGGGTAATTCCACAGGAATGAGTGAGGAATATTTATAAACATGTATTAATTTATTGAACAACAAAGCGAAAATTTGTGAAGTACACTTGTAATTGTCATAGACACTAATAACATTCATTTGTTAATATACAAAAGTGTCTTAAGTAACCCATCCATATGGATAAATATGAACCTAGTAATGTCCAAGGAACAATCAACCGATACAAATTACATGTATGAGATGAATTAAACGTCATATGCATGTACATGATATACAAAAGGTATATAATCATATACAAAACCCAAAATACATGTCTATCAATTTAAGACTCCAAAAGTAGCATGATGATGATGGCATGATTTATCCACAAGCCAAATATGGCTATAACCTAAGTGAGCCCATGATAACCCTATGACGTACTACGTGGGATGACTAGTAGTAAATATCACTCTCGTTTCACTCCTTTACACCCTAAGATACTGTTGTGGTCTCCTCCAGGGCAGCGTTGACTGCCTGATTGGCAATGAGTTCTGTACGTGTAACACTAAGGGTAGTTCTGTTAAACACAATAGTTTAGTAAATATACAAGTATATAAGACTATCATGTTGTATCAATCGAATTTAGAAACATATTGATTTAAAAGAGAGAATATAAGGAAAACTAGGCATAATGTGCATATTAATAAGTATGAATTAAAGAATCATAAATGGAATACAATAATATACTAGTTGGCATCCACAAGGCTATCTTCTCTCTAAAGAGAGCACGTATTATAAGGTGGGAAATCACTAACAATCGGGCCAAGATTTGTCTATTTACCTGAGAGTGCAGACTAACTCTTCACGTAACTACTGCAGTAGGTGATAGATGGAATACCTTAATTCGATTCTGTCAAACCTCCTATGGGTACAAGCTAAATGGTGCCGACTCAATGTGTCAGGATTGATCGAGATTTATAACTTTCATATTTAACATACATAGCAATCGTCTTATACTTATATAGAAGCATGCTTGTCTTGAGATCATATGCAATTCATAACATCGAAATCGAGCAGAATTATTGATGACTTAACACTGTATACTTAGATGAGCAAATCGTGCTCAAACCCTCTCAACCTGGGTTAACCCTTTCTTGCTCATAGGCTCTCCCTTGGAAGAAGTTTTGCCTAAAATTTTGCCTCAAGGTTCACCCAAGAAGAATAGGTACATGATTTAATCATGTTGAGGGCAAAGCTTACCTTAAATATAAATGTAATTGAATTGAGAGGTTAACGAGGATATTTATTGCCCAACCCTAGTTAAGATAATCCGTATTTCATTAGTCATTTAATACAGTGTATTAGTAAAACGTCCGGTGTTAATGTGCAACTAAATCTTTGTGTTACATTGTATATGTGGTAGATGCCACTTCTTATGCCAACACCTATGACATGACATCGGATACTAACCGAAATATCAAGAGGGAATGAGTGATAGCTCTATACTCTTCCTTCTTAGTATTTAATTACTGTTGGGCCAATTTGTTTGAGCTAAAGGTACCACCTTTAACGCCCTACATGTTTTTTTTTTATTATACTTAATGTCCTAAGGGTGAGATTGGATTAAATAACCTCTCTAGGGTCTTAAGATTAGGCTAGGATAGCTCCCAATTGATCCCCATTGAAAATAAATTAAACAAAGTTTTACAATAAAAGGGGATATCCGATAGATCGGACCCTAATCTGATCGATTGAATTCCCAATCCAAGGGAAAATTTGATCGATCGGGCAAAAGCCAGATCGATTGGCCTTATAGCACTTTGGTTCCAAACTGAATCAGTTTTAAACTGATTCTATCAAGTTTTCTTTGGTCTCCCCTGTACCCAAGAAACAAGAAATCCCTTTTTACTATACAATTGAGTTTTCCCTTCAATCCATTTCCATCATTCATTCATAATTACCTTCATATTGATCATTAACACCTGAACCATCTTACATTCTTAAACTTAAAAGGATAATGGAGCTATAGATGGGTATTACCATGGTATTCATTAAGAATCAACATATCTAAACAATATATCTTAACATGCATGCAGTATTAATATACACTTATACTTGCCTTTAGTTCAGTGCTTCACCCAATTTAAGTTTTTGTCTTGGCTCTTGTAAGGTCCAAGCCTAAACTAATCTTGATTTATAATAATTAATCTTATTTTATGTTAATTAATACTTATTTAGACTAATTTAACTCAAAATACCTTGGGTTTGGGGTATGGGTAGGTAGTTGAGTTGGGTTCGAACCTTACTTAGGTAGTTAAGGACCTTCTTAAAATTTAGAGTTACATGATTTGCATCATTTTGGCACTACATTAGTTGCATCATGTGTATTTCATCTTGTGGATCATCTTTCATAATTGGCCCAGCTTGATCTGGATCCGTTATGGCCCAATCAAATATCATTTAACTCAAACTATAATTTCCTTAAAGATAGTGAACTTCCATGCAAACTCAAGAAAATTTGAGTTTAAAAGGTACATCTATTGTTCCTTCTTCCTTATTCTCTAATCTCTCTGCTGGAGCTACTCCTCTCACGGTCCTCTTATCTCCACTTCAAACTTGGAGCTGAAACTTGAATTTTGGATCATTGCATGTGCTCCTATTAGGTTCCATTCTCCTCTTTCTCCATCCTCTTGTGTATCTTCTTCCTAGGAACCACCAAATTCATCTTTTCTTTTTCTCTACAGCCCTTCAAGGTAAAATCCTCAACATCCTTTCTTTTCTTTGAATTTAAAAGAGTTAAAGAGACTCAAATGAGCAACATGCATGCATCTTACACTCGATTCACCCATTGCATGTCTTTGTATGTAATAAGATTTTCTTCTATTGAGGCTTTCTCCGGCATCAAACCAAAAGAGAGGCTAGTTTTGGGTTGAGTATTAATATAAGGCAAGTACAATAGTATATATTACGACATGCATGTCTTTTATGTTGATTCTTGAAGAATTCCTTATGCATGTTAGCTTACAGTTCTTTCACCTCTTTGAATCTAAGAATAAGTGATGGATTAAGTGGTAAGATGACTATAAATTAAGGATGAAATGTAGGCATTATAAGATATATGATGATAATTTGAAGCAAAAAAAAAAAAAAATCACATTGTAACTAAATCAAGAGTTCTATACTGGACTAAACTCAATACTAAAACTAAATAAGTACAGGTAGGAATCCAGAGACCAAAAAATTATGTATTTGTTCTATGGCTAATTCATGGCCAAGTTGTGAAATGACCTATGGCTAAGCTATACCTACCCCGTGACCAAACCATAAGCTATTTTACGGCTAGCTTTCCAAAGAACCCTAAATTCAGCTTTTGCTCTATAGCTGACCCACGGCTAAGCCGTGAATTACACTACGGCTAAGCTGTAGCCAAGACGTAGGGTTCAGACGGCTAAGCCGTAGACCAATATATGGCTGAGCCGTAAATGCGGGTGAAATTAAGAGAAAACTTATGCCACGCGGCTAAGTAGTAACCTATACATGACTAAGCAGTAAAAACCTAATGAACTTGGGAAATTAGGAATTTTCAAGACCTTGTAGTGCTTTAGATATGGCACCTTTATTTCATTTAAATTAGCATAATGGTGATCAAATAATAAGAAGGAAGAGCGAAGATATGTCACTCATCCCCCATGATTTTTTGGATGGTTTCCCGACATCACATCATGGATGTTGACATAAGAAGCGGTGTCTTTTGCTTATATAATGTAACACCGATATTTTTGGTAATATAATGACACTGGACGTTTTATGAATATATCGTATTAAATGACTAAGGAATCACGGATTATCTTAGCATATGGTTGGCTAATAAATAACCTTGATGACTTCTCAATTCAATGTATTCATATTGTTTTAGTCAACCTTGCTCTTAACATGATTAAATCATGTATCCATTATTCCTAACAAACCTTGAGGTAAAATCGAAGACGGAGCTTCTACTAAGCGCAGGCTCGTGAGCTAAAATAGGTGTAATTAAGGTTGAAAAGGTTTGAGCTCCAATAGCTCATTAAGTATGTATTGTTTGAATGATAGTTGCTTCGGTCAAATCATAGTTTTATGATTAAAAGCGATCTCAAGACCGATACTTCTTATATGTACAAATATGAGACGATCGTTACAATCAATGATAAGTATGAATGATTATGTACGAATATGAGACGATCGCCACAATCGATGATAAGTATGAATGATATGAATTTGGGACGGTCTTTATACGTCGAGTCGGCATCACTTAGCTTGTACTTTTATTAGGTTCGACGGGACCAATTGGGGTATCCCTTATGTCACTACTACAATAGTTTATAGAGGAGTTGGTAGGCGCTCCTCGAATAGCTAGACTAATCTCCTAGCGATATTCTCCTCTGTATATTATACGCTCTCCTTAGAGAGAATATAACCTCGTGGATGTCAACTAATATATTACTTTATCTCCAATTATAATTCCTTATTCATACTGTATTCATATATATAACATGTCTAGCTTACGATTATTGCTCTTTTTTAATTAATATATTTCTAATTCAATTGATACATCATGATAGTCTTATATATTTCTATATTTGTTTAACCGTCGTATTAATAGTACTACCCTTGGTGTTACAGGTACTGAGTCTAATGCCAGTTTGATAATCGACACGCCCCCCGAAGGAACCCCATTGGTACCTCGTGGTTTAGATAAGTGAAATGAGGATGACGCATTCTACTAGTCATCCGACCTAGTGCATTGTAGGGTTATTTGGGTTGCCTAGGTTTAGCCATGATTGGCCTTTAGAAGAGTCATGCTATCTCCTTCATTGTTATTTTGAATTATGTATATGTTTAAGTATTTTGTTATCATGTGTATGTAGATGGTTAAGTAACAGTCTTAGGTATCATTATGAATGGAAAATGTTTTTATTTTTGCTTATGATGGTTATCGGTGTATTTCACAGGCTTCCGCTTTATTGTTTAAAACATAATATATGTATTTGTGATACTTTCTCACACATATCTGTGGAATCTCCCTTGTAGTGGTTCGTGCGTATCTTCATATGGCAGAAATTGCTACGAGATTACATATGCCATGCCTCGGGATCCATTCTAATCCCCAATTCTTGTGTTTGGGGCGTGACAGCTCTTGTAAGAAGAAAATCCAAAATAAGCAAATCCTACACATGCAAATGCATTCAAGAGATGGGAATGAAATGCATGTTACAGACTGGTGCTCTCCATACCCAATGAAGCTAGAATTGTTGCAGGCAAAAGACCTTTACCTTATAGAGCTGTGGAGGGCTTCAAATGGTTAGAGAGAAAGGCTTTCACTCCATTAAGATTGTGTAGAGAGCATGTGGAAAGGAGATGAAGTTATTCTAACACCTATGCAAGTCCGTTTTACTCTTGGATTTGCAAGAAGATAAGGAGGGGTAAGGAGGAGAAGAAAGAAAGTGCCAGCAGAATTTGAAGGAATAAAGAAGAATCGAATGGGTTTTTGGTTGTTTTTAAATCAAAGTTTCTAGGAATTGCAAGCAAGTCCAATTTGCTTGAGAGATTTACATATAGAGTCAAATGGGTCTCACTTAGGCCTAGATAGATCCAAATTGATTCGGGCCAAAAACGAAAAGTGACCTACATGTTGAAATACACACTATACAATTAAAATGATGCCCATATGATGTAAAACCACAAAAGTCTAGATTACAAAAAAGTCCTTGATTACCTAAGTAAGGTTTGAGCCTGACTCGACTACCTATCCATGACCCAATTCCAAGGGATTTGGATTAAATTAGCTTAATTAAGTATTAATTAGGGTAAAATAAAAGAAATTACAATAAATTATGATTAGCTTGGGTTTAGACCTTACACCAACGCTTCACAAGATTTTTTTCTTATCATAGTCATCTCTTAAATATCTCAAGGTCAAAAGAAGGATTTTCCAAAATAAGAAAGATAGCGACACAAGAGAGGAACTTGGAGAGTTTCTAACACCTTAGTGGATGTCCATACTTGGACCAGCCCAACCATACCATAGTACCTCACGGCATGGTTGGGGGGGGGGGGGGGGGTCCCACTTCATTGCAAGTGAAGAAAATGAAGTTAATGGTGTGTCACACCCCAGACCTAAGAATTGAGGATTAGGGTGATCCTGAGGTGGGTCACACGTAACCAATGGCAATCATGCCATGTTAAGAAATGTATGAATCACCACATAGGTAATTTCATAGGTATGTCTGGGGAAGATCCATAAAACACCTGTCAATTAATTAAATAGCGAAGCAGAAACCTATGAAGTATACATGCAATTGTCATAAACACCAACAAAAACATTCATTCATTAACTTAGACAAAGATTTGTTAAGTTATCCATCCACATGTACATGATGATAAAGATACAAAAACATATACATAAATACAAAATGATATATAAATATAAAATGATATGTCCATCAATCTTTGACTAAACATAGCATAATAATGATAGCATGATCTATCTAGAAGCCAAACCATGGCTACTCCCTAATTAACCCAGAATAAACCCCATGAAACACTACTTAGGACGACTAGTAGTAGATATTATCTTCATTCCACTCATTTATGCCCTGAGGTACTGTTGGAGTTTCCTCCGAGACAGCGTTGACTGCTGTATCGGCATTAGATTCTGTACCTGTAATACAAAGGGTATCACTGTTAACATAACGGTTAAGCAAATATAAAAGTATATAAGACTAATCATATTGTAATAATTGGATTTAAAGACAACTTAATTGAAAGAAAGTAACTGCGGAAACTAGGTATGTTGTGCATATGTATAAGCATGAATAAAGAATTATAAATGAGATATAATAATATACTGATTGACATCCACATAGCTATCTTCTCTATAAAGAGAGCACATGTCATATTGTGTGGAATTATTAGTGGTTAGGTCAAGATCCGTCTAGTTACCCGAAGAGTGCCAACCAACTCTTTACATAACTACTGTAGTAGGTGATAGATGGAACACCCTAAGTCAGTTCCATAAACCCTTCTATGGGTTTAAGCTAAGTTGTGCCAACTCAATGTATCAAGATTAATCGAGATTCATAACTTTCACATTTATCTTACATTGAAGTCATCTTACGCTTATACAGAAATATATATCGGTCTTGATATCATATACAGTCATAAAGTTAGAATTGAATAGAGTCACTGATTTTCGAACGATGCAAACTTAGATAAGCTAATAATGCTCGAACCCTTTCAACTTTGGTTACCCTTTTCTTAGCTTACGAGCTCACACTAAGTAGAAGCTCTATCTCCAATTTTGCCTCAAAGTTCACGCAGGAGGAATGAATACATGATTAAGTTATGTTGGAGGCAAGGATTATCATAGCAAATATGAATGCATTTGAATTGAGAGATTAAGAAAGATATTTACTAGCCAACTCTAACTAAGATAATTTGTGTTTCCTAAGTCATTCAATATGATGTATATGTAAAATGTCTGGTGTTTATGTATTACCAAAATTTTAGTGTTATATTGCATAAGCGGTGGACACCACTTTTTATGTCAACACCCATGACGTGACATTGAAAATTGACCGAAAAATCAAGAGGGAATGAGTGACAGCTCTACACTTATCCTTCTTATTATTTAATTGCCATGGCTAATTTGTTTGAGGTGAAAGTACCATTTCCTAAGTCCTATATAGTTTTTTATTGTACTTAAAGTCCTAAGGGTATAATTTGCTTAAAACATATCCCTAAGGCCTTAAAGGAAAGTGAGAATAACTATGTCACGACCTGATCCCAGAAATTGGGGGTTAGTTAAAACCTAACCAGTGACACACGAACTCTCGTGCACGCACACCTAGACCTTGTCTAAGTACACACACACGGGATATTCACACATGCACATATGGTGTACGCGGAAACTGTACGTATCATTGCATGACAAGAGGATATACAAATAGGAACACTAACTGCAAAAGATTACATTAATTACAGAATGTACAAAACAAAGTAAGGAACAGTTTCTTAGAGACAAAATACAAGGTGTACATGTTAAACCAAAAACCCTGGTACAGAAACCAATTCAGGCCCCACCCACACAAACAAGGAACTAATGTAATGCAAAACTGCTCCCTAAGGGAGGGATCAGATCCACTCCTCTAGCCCTGACTGGGCCTCCTGAATCTTTCCTGGAGCCTGACTGACCGACGAAGGCTCGGTAGAGGGATTTGAGCCTACAATACCAAAAACAACTAATGAATACAACGAATCAGCAATGCATAAGTGAACAATAAGGTAACACGCATTGTATTTAGCAGAATAAATGACAGTAAGATTACATTGAGTTTCAAGTTAGTCTACTAGGCAATTTATACAAAAGGATAAAACATGCTATCAGAATCATATACAGATGTACTTGCTAGGTGGCTACTACATTTACCATATTCTCCCTGTTGAGAGCAAGCAGGACGAGAACACCATCGACCGGGTTAGGGTACGAATGAGTCTCTGGTTCCCAGGGTCTGAAAGTCTCAGGATAGGAGCACACTGCAGAGGCAATAAGCAGGCTACGTCAAAATCAACCCTATCGAGTATCTTGAGGCTGAGTAGAGCCAGACCGTATCAGTCATATCAGAGGATGCACGTCAATTCAATGTCACATTCAGGCAGTGCAGTACGTGTATCATGTCATATCTCAATCAGGCAAAACAATGCGTGCATCACAATAGGGTTAAACACCAGAATCAATTATTTCGATAGCAACAATTACAAGTCGAAACAAGAATGAGAGCATGGAAGGCTATAATCGAAATCAATATGCAATGCAAGTTAAGTTATTCAGGGAATCATGATTGCTTATTAGCCAACCCTAAACTAGTTGTCCATTGTTTTTAACCGTGCATGATGATGTAGTTTTAAGTTATTCGATACATAGTTGTTCAGCTTTTGAGTGTTGGAATGCGTCACAATCCTCAGGACCATTCATGTGATTATTATCTTCCATTGGGCAAGTCAAGGTTGCCCACATTCTAACTCAAGGGCCCTACAAGGTCTTTTTATTATACCTATCCCTTTTATCCATTTTTCAGTGGTTATACGGCTTAGCCGTGGGTGAACTTACGGCTTAGCCGTATTATGTACTACAGCTCAACCGTGGTTCCCTTTACTGTTCATCCGCATTTACGATGAGCCTCGGTTGAACCGTGTAGTCTCTTATAGTTGGACCGTGATCGCTCTACGGCTCAGCCACGGTTAAGTACGGCTTAGCCGTAGCACACCATACGGCTTAGCCTTGGCTGGACCGTAGAGGTTTTTCTCAATTTACAGCTATCTGGATATCAAGCCGTAGCTTGACCTATGGTTAGGTCACAGCTAGCCTACGGCTTAGCTGTAGCACATTCCATGGCTTAGCCGTAGCCTGATTGTAGAGTAAGATCGGGTTTTCATGCTCTCTGGAAGGTGAGCCGTGAAACTTTACGGCTTAGATGTAAGTTTCAGAAATTGAACTTCTGAACTTATTACAGAAAAATTGGAAAGTGGACACAAATGAAAATAGGGATAACCACAGGTGCAATCTGACACATGTCACAAACCGAGCCCAGGGTTCGGGGGTTAGCAAAAGCCAAACCTAATGACACACGTACTCCCGTGCATGCACACGTAGACCGAGTCTAAATGCACACGCACAAGGGAACATTCACACGTGCCAAGCAAGTACGCGGAAGCTGTAAATATCAGAAACATAAAACTAACCATGCAAGAAGAGGATACAAGAAAGGACTGACATAATTACATATGAAAGTTTTACAAAAAGGACCAAAAGAATGTATACAATCATGACATGTCATGCCAAATACTAGTCTGCAAATCCACACAAAACAAGACTCCAATGATGCATGCCATAAGCGCTCTCCCGTGGAGTGATCACATCCACTCCTCTAGGCCTGATGGGGCCCCGGGGGTCTCATCTGGAGCCTGGCCGACCTGCGGGGGTGCGGCAGGGGGATCTGGGCCTGCAACACCAAAACAACTGTGAATACGAAGATTCAGCAAAGTATAAACCATAGCAAGTTAACACACGCTGTATCTAACAGAATAAATAACATCATGTTATTAAAGAAGTCACTTTCGTATACTAGGCTGTCATGCAAGAAGGAAATATGCTGAGTGAATCATTGAATACATGCTGTGTACATAACTAGTGGCAACTACATTACCATATGCTCCCAAAAGAGGGATCTTATAACATGCAAAGAACACCATTGTCCGGGCCAGGGTACAATGGGTCTCGGTTTCCTGGGGTCCGGTTCCCCAAGACAAATCCATACTGCAGCAGGTCCATATAAACTATACCAAATTCACCCCGTCGGGATCCTAAGGCTGAGGCTAAGTAGTGCCTGACTATACGGAGTCAATCATGAAAACCCTGAGTAGATCGTGACAACATATCATACGTGCATATCTGTGAGTGAACATATCATACATGCATACTCAAGGTAATTAAACCACGATGTGAAAGTAACAAAACATACGTAATCATGTAGAACGTTGAGATCAATGATCGAATGCAATATGTTGTGCAACAAACCATGCGAAATCGAATCATATTTAGTTACAAACCAATTCTAATCTAATTATCCGGTGTTTCTAACCGTGCATGATGATGTAGTTTTAAGGTATTGATGCACCGTTGTCTAGTGTTGCCTTGAATCGGGCGGTGCACGAAGTCCCTTAAACCAACACCCATGGGGAGGTGCTTAACATCCGGATAATGAACATGAATGATTCGCAGCCCTCGAGATCATTCACGCGTTGTATCTCATTCCGTTGGGCAAGTCTAGGTACTCTACATTCCATCATGAAGGCCATATCGGTCTTTTCTTTACACCTATCCTTATTCTCCATCTTCATTCTAATGTGGTTACGGCTAAGCCGTGTGTGTGCTACGGCTTAGCCGTGTGTGGTCTACGGCTTAGCCGTGGCTGAACCGTAGAAGATCTGTCAGTTGCTGACTCTCAGTTATTCCAGAAATTGCACCCTGTATTGATCTACGGCTGGGCCACGGCTGAGCTACGGCTTAGCCGTAGGGCAATCCACGGCTTAGCCGTGCCCGAGCCGTAGAGGAAAACTGGGTTTTTCTCCTCTCTGGACTGTGAGCCGTAGGTGCTATACGGCTTAGCCGTACCTGCACGAATTCAATTTCCTGAAACCTGTACGGAATGTCTGGGAAGCATCCAAATTTCAATTTATCAAGGGAGATAGACCAAGTAGTAATCAAATGAGTATCAATGGGCTGTAAACACATGTTTTCCATACACATTAATGTGAGCTAACCAAAATCAAAGCATACCAACATGGGTTCTCACAACTATGGTTATACTTGCCTCAATTGGAAATCAATTGCACACTTGAAGTTCTAAAGCCCAAATCACAACCTAGCTCAACCAAAACCACCTGCATGCATGAGGGATGGAGAGAAATTCCAAAGACATACACACCAATAAGAACAAGAAGGAGAAGAGATAGAGAATGGAGAGGAGAGGAATGGAAAGAATCCACTTACCTCACATGCAAAGGAGTAACTTCCTCAATTTGACTTAATCGATGGAGGTTGGAGAAGAGAATGCAAGTGAAGAAGGGAGAGACTCCACGTGCAGTAAGGACATGCAGAGAAAATGAGAGAAGGAACTTGAATTGATCGATTGGGTGAGCTTATATAAGTTAGTGGGTTGACCAAATTGCAAGAGAGTCCAAGTTAAAAGTGCTAATTTCAGTTTGAGTCAAATCAAGGTCCAATCGAATCACACGACATCGGTCACAATGACGTAGTTACGAAAGTTAACGGGCTCAACGAAAGACACGTGTTGACATCAAGATGATGCAAAAATGACCATGTCTAAGAAAAGCTAAAATTACGAAAAAGGGCTTGGTCTACTTAATCCAGGTCAAACTCAACCCAACTACCTATCCATGACCCGTAACAAAAACAAAACACAAACAAAACACGATTAGCAACGAAAACAAGATTAACTAACTGCTAAACGAGGTCAAGCTGGGTCGGAGTGTTACAACACACAAGGCTGTAATTCACACAACACATGGAAGATTAAAAGAATAATAGCATTCATCATATATCAACATGTGTTCACCCAAATCATGCTTATACTTGCCTCAAATGAGCTTTTACACGCGAATAGTTGTCCTTTGGCTTAGTTCACACTTTTAAATGCAAACTAATCACCCTGCATGTAAGAAGAAAGAAGAAGTGAGTGCATGTAGTGAGAGATGGAAAGACTTGGAGAATCATAGAGATGAGCAAGAAATCACATCATACCTCCACCCACTCAAAGAGATAACGTATAAGATCGGTGCACAAAATCCCCTTTTTATTTGCTTGACTTGGTGGAGAAGAAGAAAAAAGAAAAGAAGAAATGAAGGAAGAAAGAAAGAACGACGTTGAAATGAAGAGAGGTCGGTGCATGCACTTGGTTATATAAGATAAGGATTGAGCAAATTATACAAAAGTCCAACGGTTTACGGCAATTACAATTCGAGTCAAATAATCGTCCAACGGAAGCAAACAAAGTTGTTTGCATGCGAGTCAGTTAAGGAAGTTAATGAGCTCGATGAGATACACAGGTTGATACCAAGATGATGCATGACTGACAACATTGTGCAAAACCTAAATTTACAAAAAAGAACTCATGTCTACCTAAACCATGTTAACTTAACCCAACTACCTATCCATGACCCGAAATGAAACTCAAAAGGACAAAACAACAAATATAAAACTAATTCGCAAGAAAATGACCCGAAAACATCTTAATTAATCACTAAACCGGATTAAACTGGGCCGGAGTGTCACATCCTACCATTTGATCTCCCTTTTTAAAATAAAACAAACTAAGTTTTATTACAAAAGGGGGTACCCGATTGATTGAATTCCACCCAGAACCAAAATCCGATCGATTGGTTCTGGAGCTTTGAGCTCTGAGTAGAATTAGTTTTGAACTGATTCCTCCCCCTTTCCCTTGGCTTCTTACTCTAATAAACCTCTCAACACCTTTTTAACATCCTTCTACACCATAATTGGGTCCCTATTTCATTTACTCCAATCATACATACCATAATTATCTTCATTAACACTTAATCTAGCTCGCATTCTTAGAATTAAAGAGTAAGAGAGCTGTAACTTGATATTAGAAGAGAGTTCATTAAGAATCAACTTAATTAGACATACATGCAGTAATATACACACTTATACTTGCCTTGATTCAGTGCTTTGGTTCAATGGTGGAGAAGACTTTAATGCAAATAACCCTAAGATATGCAAGAGAGGAAATGGGGGTATGGGATGAATGCATACTATATATTTGAGTTTCCTTGATTGTATTAAGCCCAACGAGATCCATGGAGGTGAGAAGGAAGCTTCTCCTTATCTTCTAGAGCTGTAGAGAAGAAGAAGAAATGCAATTGGTGGTTCCAAGACAAGAAGATGAGCAAGGAGGTTATGAGAAAGAAGATGAAAGCCTTAACTTTTTCATGCAAGACCTCAAGGTTTAGATTCCAACTACAAGATTGAAGAGAAGATAAGAGAAGATGAGAGGCTCAAGTAAGTGGTTAAGAGAGTGAAGAGGGAAATGAGTTGAGATGGGTCTTAAGCTCTTTTAATTCAAATTCTCCTGAAATTTATAAGCAAGTCCAGTGGTTTTCAGAGAATTATAGCTTAAGTTAATTGAACTCTAGTTGGGCTAAGGTGGATCCGAATTGGGCTAAGCCAAACATGAAAGATGACCCCCATGATAAAATACACATGATGCAATTAAGATGATGCTAATATGATGTAAAACCATGCAACTCTAATTTAAGAGAAGATCTTTGACTACCAAAGTAAGGTTCAAACCCGATCTAACTACCTAGCCATGACTCAAATCCAAGGGACTCAGATTAAGTTTGTCTAAGTAAAAATTAATTATAGTAAATTGTGATTAACTTGGGTTTGGACCTTACATGGTGGGTCCTACCATGTGCATGAATTCTCCATCAATGCTAATCATCAAACAGAAATCATGAGCACTTATGTATGGGTGCCAATGTGCTAACTTAGGGCCATGCACATTATGTGGACTCTACCTCTCCTTAAGTGAGACACTCGAAGTTCCATGTGGGGCCTACCATGTACATGAAGATCCCATTTCAATTGAGCTAAATTCAAGATGGTTTTGCATAGAATTCATAAATAGAAGGTGGGTATGCCAAGAGATTGTTAAGAATAGAATGCAAGATTTTCTTCAAAAAATCTCTACTAGTACTTGCCCAAAATCTTGCATACTTGTTGGAAAAGGAGAAGACTTCCCAATTGAAGATGATCTTGTGCTACAAAAGAGGATCTAAGGGAGACAAACTAGGAGCACTCCACACATATTTAAAGACTGCCATGGGCTTGGACTCTCTGATGGAAGAATTGGCCACCTCTCACTTCTAGATTTCCTACACTCTACCTCTTCCTTTCTTGTCCCATCATCTTGTGTCTTCAAGGAGGCTTAGCCCTATGGCCACATTACCAACCTTCAGTGCCCAATTAGAAGGAGGAATTTTCATCCACCATAGTATGATAGTTTTCTTACTTTTAATTTTCCTTCTCATGTAAAAAAATTTCATACTAGTAATGAAGTTTATTACTTTTCAACTTTTCTTGTCTTAATTTGTGGTTTCTTAATATTAGTTATGTGATTCATGCAATAGGGTTAGTGTTTGGTTTTAGTTATATAATTGGATTACGTTTGGAATCATCACTAACAACCCACCTTAGTAACTTTTTCAATATACCGCGTTTTCTGCGGATGCATGGTACTTTTGGAGGCAATTCAAGTTGGAGTTGATGAGCAAAAAGGATTAAAAGCCCAAACTAAAATTATTTATTAAAAAGTGGTGACTTCTTATTCTTAACTTGGATTGACAACCCAAGTTGAAGAATAGGACCCTAGAATAACACTATAATCTTTTTGAGCCTGGATTGAGAGAGTAAATTACCACCTTTGATTTTAGTCACTGCCTTTTGATTTTGTTCACCACTTTAACTGCAATCAGTCTCATGCATATCTACAAATTTTTTTATCATATTTAGGGGTTTCATTCATGAAAAGTTCAGAAATCAGATTTTTTAGATTGTAACATGTTCATGTGCTAGAAACAGTCTATTAAACAGCTTAGATCTGAAAACATCTTAACAGAAGTTCACAATCAGGTTATGCACGTTGGATCAAGTTAGGATTCTGAGAAATGAAATTTACATTAATATAGTCCCTATTTGATGTTGGACTGATATTGAGAGCAGGGTAGAACAAGTTATCTTATGGCAGCTTTTTCCAATCAGATTTGTGTGTCTTTTTGACAGTGATATATTCAAAGTTTGATACAGGTTTTTTTTTTTTTTTTTTATAATCTGAACTGAATTACATCTGTTAACAGTTTAAATTTAGAGTTTTATCAATGGGGAAATCAGATTTGAAAGCACAATGGGATTGGCTGAATTGAATATGGAATAGTGTGACAAATTGTAGGACTGTTTGAACCATGTTCATACCTGAATTTCTGCACAAAAGAAGAAGAGTTTCAGTTCTGAAATCTGACTGAATCACACTATAAAGCTGATTTCTGATGTGTTAGCTATTCATAAGTTTCATGCATTACATGTTCATGCGCATCCCACTTATTCTTGCATTACAAGTTAGTATTTTTACTTACTGTTTGCATTGTTTTTCTTATATGGTTTCATGTATGCTAGGGCACTGACTTTCAGCAGTAAACAACAGTTTAGGAGGTTTTTAGTTTTAGACTTGCATTAGTTTTCATGCATAACATATAAATTTCTGCACTAGTTTTAGGTTGTACATTACATGCATTGTTTGATTTTTAAAAGCTTGCAATATCATTAGTTTTGCATAAAAAGCAGATTAGAAAATTTAGATTTATATTTGAGTATATTTTTGGAAAGTTTATTTATCCTGTTAGTTTAGGTTAGATGCTTTCATAAATTAGGCAAACTGCATTGCTTAATTTTTTTCCAGCATTGTTTAGTTTTAGAATTGTCTAACATTGGATAGTTTATCATCTAATTTTGAGCTTCTAATTTTTTTAATTTTATTTTTAGAAGGTTTTTATTTTTTGTAAGTTTACATTATTCGAAGTTCAAATTAACTTGTGTGTTATTTTGCAACAAGTAAGTTAGATCTTTTTAGACTTAGGGTTTTTAGTTATAGGAAATTTGATTTTATTTGGTTTTAATTAATATAATTATGCAAAGTAGGAATTGATGTAATTTTTAGTTTTTAATTTAGGCTAGTTTTAGTCGAAAAAAACCTTAAAAATATTGCTCCTGTGGATTGATTTTGTCTCACAAGTTTTTATTGCTACTTGCGGCTTTGCACTTGGAATTTACTATCATGTGTGGTGGTGGAGGTGGAACGGCTCCTCCCTGAGCCAAGGAAAACCCAAAGAAAGTGATGCGATCAATTCGTCATGACAAGCTACAATCCACTATAATTGGTATCTATTTTTCTTAATTTCTTATGTTTCTTTTTTTGGGCAAACAAGGATCAAACACCAAGCCAAGGGCTCTTCCCTGATCCTACAAGGGGGGGCATTTTGTTGAGGGGAGATTTAAAAACTAACATGAGCATTACTGAATACTTCATGAAACTGTGGCTTGCTTTTTTTTTTTACTACACTTCAATCATGCGCACATGATAGAAAAAGCCAAATGCTTCTTCCTCAAAGTGCTCGAAGACAAGGACCCAACAACCAGCAAAAGCATCATCATTTCCAGAAACCCACCACCCATATGCTCAGTTTAACGCATTTGGACTCTTCTTTTTGACCAGTCGTCTTGGGAAACCACCACCCAAGGGTGGTGTGCCCCACTCCCCAGTCCTCCCCCCTTGGATCCCTCTGTCATAGCTTTCAAAGGATGAACTCTTGAGAGAAAGAGAGCCTCCCACGGAAAGGTGGTTACATTCACACTGCCAACTGAAGCATCACACAAAAGCAGAAGCCTCTCCTTGGATCACCCAATCATCACTTTGAAATGATAATGCATAGGTACACATGGAGGGATGTAGTGATCCTTTATCCTTGGTTCTTTTATATGTGAGAGTGGGGCCCATCATTCAGTAATCCAGGCTGTTGACGTATTCATGTTGGAAATAAAATCAGCAATGAATTCCAAATCTATCTAGAATCACCCAATCAACAATACTTTTCTAAACAAAATTTATATATTCATAGATCTAAGGTACTGGCGTACCTAATGCCATTGAAATATAGGAGATTTGCGGTCCAGATTCTTGATCATGAGCTTGAATGTCTTGGATGACCGATGCTAGCTTCACCTCTATTACTTTGGCAATGGAAACCTACTTTTATTTGTGTTAGAGGCTGAAGGGGAGACCGTAGGGAGCTTTACAATACCGGATGATATCCTTTCCATCGAGGATATTTCTTAACGATCCTTTGAAACTGATAAGAGAGTATCCTCAAGTAATCAAAATATTTATCGGGTTTGTTAAAACTAAACCAAAGATAAGGTTTCTTTGTTTTTCAAAACAAAGGTGGTTGTTGGGACCACATTTGGTAATTTCCAACAGTTCAGTCCTTCTATAAATGGAGACCACCATAGAAAAGGCATCCTGATGAAACAACCACAACGAATTACATCAACTCTACGTCAAAATTGCCAACTAATGGCTCCTCCAATCTGCGTTATTTCAAAGGTTTTATTTATCCCAGAAGGAAGAGGACCTCTTATCAACGGTTGTGATAATTGAGCACTAGCCCCACATGCGGTAAACTAGTGGCCCCAAGGATATGCGGATATCCGGCCATACGGAACCATATAATTTACGAAGAAACATGTATGCATGAAATATGATTACGACCAATGGGATGTGGAGCTTTCAGATCCGAGAGAATTCGCTTACTTTCATGCAAAATTCTCTCAAAAGATTAAAAAAGAAGCAAGATGGTGACCTTGTGAAAAGAACCATTTCAAGCATCCTTTGGTTAAAGACTGAGGAAAAGCCCAAGGTGTGGAAACTTTGTCTCCATGCCTCTGTATCTTTTGCTGATGCCAACGATTCCTCTGTGTCAAGCAAAAGCTTTGGGTGTGGCAGGTTGTCTTGTTTTAGATGGGAATTCGAGGCAAAGAAAGGAAGATGTATTCCCCTTGGAAAAGGAAAAAATGTTTCATACAGGAGAGTTTGTTGGTGAATTGAAACTCTCAGTTTCTTTTCAGCTGAATGCGTCTTAAGGAGTTCTTTTATGTCATTAGGAAGAAATGCCTCCCCTTTTTTATTTTCTTATCAGTCAAAGAAAAGAAATTTTATTAAGATCAAGGTGTCAAAAAGCATACAAGTACAAAGGCTGAGAGGAGATCTCACCAAAGCATCATCACAAGAAATCAAAGAGCCTAACTAGGTTGGCCCCCTTGACTGGCTCAATCATTTACATGGAGCCCCAAAAACATAGTTGATAAGATACCAACTAAAATACAAAGCTATAGGAAATACCCCCATACAATCCAGAATCCACCCCACCCTATCCTTTTTAACTTCATTGCCCACAACACCAAGAAGACCCCTGAAACTTGAACTCCACTGTTGAACATCATGCAACTGAAGAAAGAAAAACCATATAAGCTAACTTGGGCTGCTAGACAACCATGTTTTATCAACCTCCTTTGCCTCCAGCCTACTAGAGACACCATTAACACTACTATTACAGCTTTTCCACATGAAAGATAACATCATCAATGGAAAACTTCTTCTTCTTCCTAGCATAACTTTTGGCCCATGCCTGTTTAAAAGAAAAGATAGATGTTTTCTCTCATTCTTTTCCAATGATCATGCCACTTCATTGAGAGCTATTATTGAGAATGCAACTTAAATATTTGGGACCCATTGGATGAATGTCTTGCACATCTTACCTTCACCTAAATGATACCATCATGCGACCCACTTACCCGGTCCATCCTTTGTCTCCATATACGTGGGAACCATCACATCCGATCCATCTACCTTTCTATAAAACTCAATGCTCAAATATTTTAGAGAAAATTTCAAATAAGGCCCCAAGGTTTTGCTTTATTTCAAAAAAGGACACAAGTTTAAAAACTTTTCAAATTATTCCCTCAGTTTTCAAAGAAATTTTCAATTAAAGACATCCGTCTATTTAAAGGTACATCTTGGCAACTTTTTCTCTCAATTTTCTTAAATATTAAATTACCAATCATTTAAAGCAATGACATGGTTTCAGCAGCCACTATATGCAATCGATCACCATGGGGACGCTAATTGTTTTTTTTTCGTCGTAAGGATATACACATGGGTGGACCTAGGGGGGCCAGCAAGGGCCATGGCCTCCCCTTTATTTTGTACTTCGCTTTTATACATATGTATGTATAAATATAAATATATATCCTTTGGCCCTCTCTTTTAATGGTTGGCCCCTAGAAAATTATCAAAAATTAAGTAATAGGAATATAATTTGGGTTAAAAAAAACTAAACAATATTCGATTTAGTATTTTTAGGGAAAAATGAGACGAAAGAAGAAAGGGAAGGAAAATAATGAAAGAAAAAAGAAAATCAAATGAAAGAAGGGATTAGGAATAGTTTAGAAACTATTTAATAAAAAGTCTAGAACTTGATCACTATCCACATATGTTGATTTGAGATCAAAATAGTTTGAACGAAGAAAGGCGGATAGCTTGGATTATTGGATC